>CM062816.1:1598079662-1601037162 GCA_031772625.1 Pinus tabuliformis
TTTTTAATTTCAAATTAAAAGTTAAATTCTCATTTTTAGGATTTATGAACCTTTCCAAGCTACATTATATTGTCTCAAGGTTTTCCCATGCATATTCAAGCTTGTGATCCTCAATTAGTAATAAAGTTATAGCTCCAACAAATTTTTTATTTTTTACTTCTATCTATTAATTTATTAATCACAATGGATGGAGTGTATTGTTTAAGTTTGAAAACATATTCTTTTAGTGTCTAAGAAATTTTGGATTGTTAGAAAATTAGGAGAGTGTAAGAGAGATTTTGTACACAAAATTCTTACACTGATATTTTTTTTATTACATATATAAGACTTACATCATTAACTTTGACAGATTATGACTCAAACATGACACAAATCCAACTCATAACTTAGGAATCAACAACTTCTATACTGATGCTTAGGAACTCACAATGACAACTCACGACACATGGAGGCCTTACTTCCATCATGGATGTCACTAGGGATGCTTTGAAAGAACTAAAGTTATTTAAGAATAAAGGTAAACACTGAAACCATTTTGATGTCAATCTTAGGCAATGGGCTAAAGAGGAGACTTTTGGTAGATTTTTCCAAAATCTAATAAAAATTTGAAAAAATTGTAGTTTTAGGTTGTTGAGGGATTTTCCATTGTGATTGCCTAACAAGTCTTCTAAGATTCTAAATCCATTTTTACATTCAAAATTACAATCTGATCTCATCAAGAATCATATCATCCAATTTTAATGAAAAATAAAGATAAAAAATAAAAATTCCTTGTTTAAAAACTTAATCCCCATGGTTACACAATGCTACTTGATATAACCTAGACCTAGCAAGTTAAATAACATTTAGGTTCAAGCATAAGTGATACATAATGAGGACTGTATAATTAATAAAGTATTAAATATTGATCCAACATTTCAATTTATATTGGATGGTTGAGAAGAATGTGTGTATGTGAGGTTTATGTAAGGAGGAATAATTGAGATGCTCCCATTCTTGATAATGGCTTTGAGTCTTATTTTTGAGAATAAATAATCTCTTAAAAATAAAACATGTATATCTCTCATATAAAATATTAAAAAAATTCTACATAATATATATATATATTTTCAATTGTTTTAATTTCAATAACTTTAAAATTATTTTAATTTCATTAAATTTAAAATTAACCGATTTATTATACATTTTAAATATGAAATTATATACAATATTGATAATCAGTTATCATTACACTTAAAAATATTATGCTTTTTTCTACACACAAGACAAAAACTAAAAATCCCATGATGTAAAAATGAAGATAAAAAACCAAATATAACATAAAATGATAAAATTACCCTAAAATAATATAAAAAAATATGAAGTAAGAGCGAGGAAAAACAAACCTCATATATTATTTTCTCTCTTCAATAGTAAGGCACAAAATCGTCCAATCAAAAATACCTCCTTAGTAATTGAATTTGATATCAGATATAAAATATAGAGACATGAGGGACTTTTTCAACCATAACCATACCCACTCAAAATTTTGATACAAATAACCCTAATTGTCAGAAGGCCTAAACCAAGAGGCAACCTCAACCAAGCAAAGAGAAAAGTTGGAAAATAGGCCACAGAAAACAAGGTAATAAAGAAAATTTGAGAGAAAATAAAAGAATGTAATTAATGAGAAAATTAATAAATATTTAAAATCAATTTAAGTAGATAAATAAGAAATGTTAAATAAATTTAAGTAGATAAAGAAGAAATGCTAAATCACGATTTGTGTATAATTTTAAAAGGATGACATGTTTTTCTCTATTTATTTTTTAATTTTAATAAATATTTAAAATCAATTTAAGTAGATAATGTAGAAATATTAAATTAATTTAAGTAGATAAAAAATAAATGTTAATTCACGATTTGTGTGTATAATTTAAAAAGATTACATGTTTTTCTCTATTTAATTTTAATTTTAATTTTAATTTTAATATATATATATATATATATATATATATATATATAATAAAATGATTTATAAAAAGATATAAATATTTAAGGTTAATTTAAATAAATTTTAATAAATATTTTAGAATTAATTAGAAGAGAAAGAAGAAGAGAGGAAACTACAATTTACAAGCATAATAATCTAAAGAAATAAAAAAAAAAAATACTCTATTAAAAAATAATAATAAATATAGTTGTTTTTAGTAAGGTTTTTTGGACTTTTCGTTATTGGAATCCGGCTCAAAAATTTGAGGTGAAATTTTGATTTGTGTTATTTAAACTGGTTTTTTGACTATATATATGTGGATTCAGTACCTTTGAAAACCTTTAAAGCACTTAGATTCTTAAGAGATTAGCCATCAAACTTGTGATTGGTTTTTTGACTATATATATGTGGATTCAGTACCTTTGAAAACCCTTAAAGCACTTAGATTCTTAAGAGATTAGCCATCAAACTTATGATTTTAATAAATTCCTGCCCAATTTTAAAAAAATAAACTAAAAACCTCATAAAAAAACTTCTAAAAAATTCTCGCTAAAAACTTTTAAAAATAATAATTTATTTAAAAATAATAATAAATATTTAAAATTAATTTTATATATATAAATGCTAAATTTTCATATCTATTAAATAAGAAATAGTGCATAAACAAACATGTATCATAATCATCTATATCAAATCCTCATAAACTACCAAAAAAATCCACCATCCCACAACTTTTATCTAGAGGTCCTCGCCATCTTGTAATATGTACTATCTTATCCTAATGCACCGAAAAAAAAAATATGATAAAAACATAAACATCAACCATCTCAAAAAAACAGGCCGAAAACATCCATCATTTATAAAGCGCCTTCCTCCGGTATCACACCATTGTGCCAAGAGTAGAAATGAATAAAACCTGGGGCAGCCAATAATCCTCTTTTTGAAAGTCCGCCAACTAATTGAACTCTAATTGAACTTCCTTTTGGCAGGATCCCTTAACTCCCTTTTGGCAGGATGAAAACCAGAAGCTAATAGATAAAGATATTAAAATTTATAAATCTGTTTAGAAAATAATCGGGATGAAATTTGGGAAAGAAAAGATAACGATAACACCCCTAAAATATATAATTCTCACTAAAATGTCGTAACATCTGAATTGGAAAGATAAATATATTATTTAAATCTAAATGTATATAGAAGTATGCCTATCATAATGTATCTTATCATAATGTATCTTATTTATATGAAAATATAATAATAATTTATTTTAATTAATGGGTATGAAAAATAATGTTTATTTTTTTATTTTATTAAGGAATGTGAGTTTTGAGATGACTAGTATGCTTAACATGTATTTCGAGTAGTTTAGATCTAATGGTATTTAAGTCGTCAAAATTACTTAGGGATGGCACTTGGCCCAGGTCACAGCACTCTTTAGCATGATTAGATTTTTGCACACTAGGTCTCCAATCGGTAACCTTTTCAACACAAAATGTCTTAATCACTATTCATAATATAGTCATGAATTAAAGATTGAGATTTACCTAAAACTAATCACGCACTTTCACCCATTTAATTAAATTGATTAATTAAAAAAAATCATATAAACAAGTGTCATATGATATGAATTATAGTTTTTGGATATGTGATATTGATAAGCCATGATATTGTAACAAAGTATATTTACAAGTTGAGAATCTTGATTGTTAAGTGAGAGTGAATCTTCATGGCTAAGAAAGTTGTTAGATTTGTATTTTAATATTATATATGCGTGTGTTTTAACTCAAATAAAGTTATAATTTAATCAATTTTAATGATTTCTTTTAGTGTTGATAATCTTAGATGTATCATGAAGTGTTTTAATGTTTATCATGAATTAATGCTTATTAACATTTACCAACCATTTAATTGTGTGAGGGAGATGTTGTCACATAAACATTTAAAAATAATACTTAAATTAACAAAAAAAATACTAATTATAAAAAATTCCAATGCCATAAATAAAAGATGTAGTCTAACTAATAGACAAAATGATTTTTCCCAGCTTGAATCATGTAATAGACCTTTTAGGGATATTGTGATTTTTATTGTTGTTTAAAATGCACTTTTGAATGCATAAATCATTCATCACCTTGAAAAAACCTTGAGGAACTCAACTTTGTAAATTAAATAGTTTAAAATTATGATTCTTAAAATATTGAGCCTATGTTGGACAAAACTAACTAGAAAAGATTTTGGAAAAGAATCATTTTGTCAAATAATTAGAGTAATAATAATTTTTTAAAAGTTATAATTAAATTTATATATAGTTTTAACATTGTGAGTGTTTTGATGTATATCATGTATTAATCTATTTGTTAGAATTAAGTGTTTTGATTGTTTCATGGATTGAATTTTATAGGCTTTTATCAATCATTTAATTTATATGGTTGCACTAGTTTATGTCTTTCTTAGCACAAAAATAAGGGGTAAAATGTAAATATGGAGAGTTACTAATGGTTACTACCCACCAAAATTTATACATGTTCTTGGGCCTAGAAAGAAATTAGTTTCTCTACATCAGGCATCAATTTACTTCGCAAAAATCTCTAGCAGAGATGGGATTCATTATAGTATAGACATCTCTATTTTAGAATAAGGATTCCAATTTTAATTTAATTATCAATAATTATTAGGTGAATGGTAGGAATATTCTAGAACATTTTTAGTAGTATGCACAAATCAAAGGTTCAGATTTCCCTTTTAATTAAATTGATTAATTAAAACAAAATGGCATATGAACAAGTGTCATGTAGAATTATGGTTTTTTGGGCATGTGGTATTAATTACCCTTGGTATTGCAACAAAAGCTATTTACATGTTAAGAAGTGGAGGTAAATCTTCACGGTGAAAAATCTTGTCCCATGCTTTTTAAGTCTATATGTTTAACTTATATATTAATTCTCTTTATAATCATAATTAATTAAAAATAATAATTCAAACTAAAGTTATAATCTAGTTAGTGTTTACCATTTTTATTTTATGTCAGCAATATTACATATATATTGATTCTTTTTATAATCATGAATAAAATATATAATTTAAAATAAAATTATAATCTAGTTAGTTTTTACTATTTTTATTTTATTTTAGCAATATTAGATGTATCTTGAAGTAAGTGTTTTGATGTTTATTATGGATTAATGGCTATTAATATTTACTAGCCATTTGATTTATATGATTGTGCTAGTTTAAAAAAAGCATATCCACAAGAAAAATTGAACTCTTATTACTTATTGTTGCTTTACTATGTTTATTGTTGCTTACTATAATTTTCTTGTTACATGTTCTTTTAAATGTATATATATTTAACGTAATATATTATTTTTTAATTAATAATAACAAAATTAATTTAAAATTAAGTTTTAATTTAAATGTTTTCTTGAAATATGGTAAAGTGTATCATAAAATAAATATGTTAATATATGATATAAATTGATATATACTAACTATTTAATTCATATAATTATTCTAATTATATATTAATTTATATATTTTCAACCCAATAAAAATTCAATGTAAAAAAAAAAATTAAAAACTTCTTTTATTATTCATAACTCATAACTTTTTTCTCTGGTGTTATTACTTTCTAATATTACGTAAAAAAAATCCTTACAATTCTAACTTTAAACCGGGATTAATAAAACTAAACCGTATACAAACCAATTAATTTAGCTGGCATGATAATTAAAAAACAAAAACCAATCAAATTTAAACCATAAACAAATTACACCAAACATCAAAAATATAATGCAATTCGTTAATTTAAAAAATTATTAAGTAAATAAACTATTACATATTGTAAGGTTTAAGATATAGTTTAAAATATGTACTGTTTAATTTTTTTAACTAGCTCGGTATAAATATTAAGTCGGTTGGGCTATTTTCATGCACCACTAGTTTGAGTTAAGAAAAACAATTTGCTGCGCCTCTATTGTCAGTGTGACGATGATAACATAGAGACATTCAGAGGTTTAAATGGTTTCAGATATTTACACAAACTCTTCCTTGAAACACACGAAATTCTTCACAGCGATTCAACAGACGACACTCAAGAAGAAAAGGAGATCGAGAAAGCCGCTTTAGATGTCAGTAAAGAAATTGGGAAGAACGTTGACGTGGAGTGAATGAGATGTGATAGGGAGTTGTTTTTAATGTTTTTTTTTTAATTTTCTGTTGTTGGAATTGGGTGCAAAAATTTGAGGTGAAATCTTGATTTGTATTATTTAAACTAGTTTTTTGACTGATTCAGCACTCTGGAAAATCCCTAGGGCACTTCGATTGCACAGGATTACCCATCAAGCTTGTGATTTTAATAAATCACTGCCGGATTTTAGAGAAATTTGACCAGAAAACCTACCATAAAATCTTCCAAAAAGTCACACTAAAGACAACTCCCATGTGTATAGTGGCACTATCACTTCTATAAAAAAGGTTAATTTTGATATTCTTTTTTTTCTATATAATAACCTAAGCACCCACGGGAGATTTGAACCAGTGACTTATCGCAAGGAGTGCCTTAACAGTACACCCATTCATAGTCAATCCAAAACCCATAAGCCATGGGCAATTTTGATATTCTAGTTATTAAGCAGAAACTAGTCTTTTATACCACAAACATATACCAATTTAATTTCTCAATTGATCGTGATTTTAAAATTAAATAAAGATTATATATATATATATATATATATATGGGAAAATAGCCTATTTTTTTTTATTTTCGAGTCATTTCTAGTTGTTATAATCGTGAAATGACCGCCACTTAGAATAACTCGCTTGTGGTTCACTCCTGCCAAATATCTCTGAGTTTTAGGTGGTTAACTTGTTCCCTTACGTCTCAAAAAAACACAGAACTCTTACCCAAACAAAAACAATTTTAAAACATTATCCAAACCCAATATTTTTATTATTATAATAATATAGTAAATTAAAGCATTTTCCTAATTATAAATAATAAGTTAATATTTTGATTATTATAATAATATAGTAAATTAAAGCATTTTTATTATTATAAATAATAAGTTAATTTTATATTTATATATAAAATAAATGGTAAGAAGTTTAATTTTGATTATAATTTTAATATTAAATAAAAAAATAATTTTATTATATTGAATGTTGCTATTTTATTTTAGAAGAATGGTTAGGATTTTAGCATATTGGGTTGAGTCTAAATGCACTTTGATAGAGTTTATTTTCCGCGAAAGCAACTTACACTTTGAACTCTTTCCTATTAACATTATATTTTGAACTAAAGTTCACAAAACCAAGTAGCCTGCACTGTTTTTCAATTAGATTTAAAAAATTGGATTAAATTCCTGGTTTACCATTAAAAAAAATAGTATTTAGATTTATAATAAATATTTAATTACCATTTAAGTATTTAAAATAATAATGATTATTATTTTATTTTTATTTTTATTATTTTTATTTTATTTTTTTTTGCTTGGGGTAGCAAGTGGTAATGACTGTGGAATGAAGTTCAGCGGGGTGAATAATGGACATGTAAACTAAAAAGTAGGAGAGTACTACCAAGCTTACAAAAAAAAAGATAACTAATAGTTTATATATTTTGACATTCAGATTAAATTTTAGGGGTTTTAAGAGCAAGATGGATTATCATTGATTTGAAAGGAAAAATAGAAACAAAGTATAGTTGGAGTGTAGGAAAATTTGCAAACTGTCCAACTAAAGCATATGGGCAACTACAAGGCTTATCTTGGGAAGAGACTCTATGTTAGTAATCTAGCATATGGTGCATAGAACACTCCCCAAAGATTGTAAATTATGAAGTATAATGGACCAAATTCAAGCTTGAAATCAACCTTCTCTAATATCAGTTTCTTCCATTCTTTGAGATCAAACATCATTGCAATAGATTTTCTTTCTAAAGGTATCAATCTAGAAGAAGGGGTTCTGGTTCAGAACAATATCCCCATAATATCCATAATTCCTTATTAATCAAATGTTTGAGTAAATCCGAGGAAATTTGGAGTTGGGATGGATCATTATGCCCCCACGCCCTAGCCTAGCTCCCCCACGCCCACCTTCCAGTGTGTATTATGTAATAAGTGGAATCCAATTCAACTTAATCAGATTTAAGGTCGACTAAATGGAGAAGGGATGCCATCAACCTACCTAGTGGCCTATATTGTTAATCTGTACCCTCACGTCATGTTGAATTGGTATTATTAATGGGAGAAATATTTTGGAATTAATGCAAGTTGAGGATAATTCATTTAGAGTTGTGTATAGAGCATTCACAGAGGATTTGACAACCCTCAGTGGTTATTGTAAGATACCTTATATTAGCATTGAGCTTTATAGGCAAGAGTGACCATTATGGGGGTGTTCATGTCAGGAGTTGGATAAATCACTTCAAGAAGCTTCTTCCATTAGCTCCTCAGTCTCTTATTATTATATGGTAGTTCATTGGCACAAGATTCTCCATTATTGTGTGAATTCAATCCAAAAGAGTTGTAAATTCAATCTTGAAGGTTGTAGGTGCACAATGAATATACAAACTCCCTTAGTAGTCTCTTGTGATTATGTTCTCTCTTCCACAGTTGAGTAACAATTAGAAAAGGAGAAAGGTCAGGTTATGCCATGGCATGGAGCTTTAATTCTAGAAATTTCTACCCCTTTATTTTTTTCAGTTTTCCTAATTTCCATTTTGAGCAAAGATTATGTTACATATAATCCATGGCAATACGAGAATTATTGTCCCATGAATCTCATATTCCATCTCAGATAGGTTCCTCAACAACCTCATGAACTTAGTCATTGAAAGTTGGGAACATGGACTTCTAGGTGCGAATTTGGCCATCAAGACTCTGGAGTAGTGTATTGATACGATGGAGACCAACCAAGAGCTACTATGTGAAAAACTAAAGCAAGTATCAAAGGAAGCATTGCCAACTTTAAAAAAAATGGAGGACTAGACATAGCAGAAAAAAACTAAGGATATGTTGGATGGTCTTAGGAAACAATTAGAGGATTTGTGGGTGGCCATCAATTCCTTATCTTTGCATTTCTCCGTCATTCTATCTTAGGGAAGCTCTAGTAAAATGTCTATGTTGGATTTGGATGTATCGCCTTCAAAGGAGAACAATCAATGTATATACTCTAGTGAAAGTTATTTCAACTATGTACTGCAAGTTTTGTAACACCTTATAGGTATTTTTGATAATGTACACCTCCAAAAATCCTTTGTTTCTTAGGCTAGTAAGCAGGTAAGTAGATAAGTAAAATAATGGTGTGGATGAGGCTATAGGTATAACTTACCTTGAGGAAAATTCTATAATCAATATAAAATTGTCATTACGATTAAAAAAAATTGAGAATAAATTTTGGTGTGTAAAACACATTTTAAGAGAAAGTGTTTTTCATTTTCAACCCTTTTAGTTTACAATTTTCTATTTAAATAGGAAACGTCTGAGAATTTGTTATTATTTTACCAGTACTGATTTTATTCTTTACATTTCTACTTACAATAAAAACATACTCATTAGCACCAATATCAAAAAATAAGTCATGTTATAAAGTAATGATAATAGTAATACCATTGTTTAATTAAAAGGCACAAAAGACATAACTAGTTTTAAGATAAATTTCAATATTTGATTTATGACTATTATTAAGAATATTCTAAAACATTCCTTGGAAATTAAATCCCTACCATCCACCTAATAATTATTGATAATTAATTAAAATTATAAAAGCCCCATTCTTAAATAGGCATGCATATCAATAAAATAATATCTATTTGTTAAAATATGTTATTATTATTTTATAATATATATATTATGGTTTCATATCCAAATTGAGTTAGACCATGCATCAGCAGAACCTATGGTTGACAGATGAATATTCAGATTATAAAATTTTTGCCTTTTTCATTGAGTGGGATCCTAACCCTAGTCACACTTGCGAGCAATGGCTTCAATATATTTGCATTTTCCAAATTTACTGGCATATCAAAGCTCTCCTAGGAAAAGTCTTGCTATATTGAAATGAAATCAAGAAATCTTTCTCCAGCTCGATGTATCCAAGTTAAGCATCGAGATATGTCGCTTGAGCACCAAGATATGGTTCTTCAGCTAACCCAAATTGAGGCCATACTTTATCGTGGCAAGGGCCCAACGTCACCAGGCACTCCAACAACTCTAATTGATGTCTCTATTTCTACATGAACTTCACCCTATATCACAATTTTGTTGGAAGGGTTTCTCTTCTGGACAATTTTATGTTGCTTGTCTATATGGTATATAGACAACAATGTTGCAAATTTGATAAGATTAGATAATTCTATTAATAATGTTTAGTAAATGGCTCAATCATTATTGGTTATATGTTATTTTTTAAAATAAAGATATAAAATTCCACCAGTAATCTAGTTTCCCAACGGTAGACCGTTGTGACAAATATATATATATATATATATATATAGATAGATAGATAGATAGGGATTTGCATATTTTCTTATATACTTTAGGTTTGAATAATATATTATTCATTTTATGGTTCAAATGTTAAGACAATTTAATTTTTTTAAAGCTTCATCATATTATGATTATATATTCATCATCTTTATCTCTTCCAAATTTTGTCATAATTATTTCCTAAACATAATTATAAATTTTAACATATGTTATCTTTATCTTTTCAAGGTTATTTATCATTGGAGATTATTGTGTCGAGAGACACTCTCGAGTCCAGTATGGAAGATACATTGTAATGTCATATCCTATTAAATTGTTAAGTTATGTAAACATTTTTACTCAGTCAAATTACATCAAAAGAAAATGAAATAAATTTTTAAAAAATAAAGTAGAATAAAAAATAAAATTAAAATTAAACATATTAAACATAGAGATATCTCACTACCAAATAAATAAATAAAAGAAACATTTTATTTACCCAAAAAATATTGTAATAACTTCCACCGCCATGTAATTATTGTAACAATTAGTCACTTTTTTTTAAAATGGGAGGGGCTAGTTCCCCAAAGAAGCATTATGGGGCCCTCTTTTGAGTACATTATACATGTCAGACATGGTGACATCCATCAAATCACGTTACAATCACATTACAACTTCATATAAATAAATAAAAGAAACATTTTATTTACCCAAAAAATATTGTAATAACTTCCACCGCCATGTAATTATTGTAACAATTAGTCACTTTTTTTTAAAATGGGAAGGGCTAGTTCCCAGAAGAAGCATTATCGGGCCCTTTTTTAGTACATTATACATGTCAGACAGGGTGACATCCATCAAATCAAGTTACAATCACATTACAACTTCATTGAAACTTAATATGTTGCAGCGCAGCAATACAAATGGGGACTCAATCTCTGGGATCTCTGGTAGAGTAACCCCACTGTTGATCTATGATATGCTGCAGCGCAGCGATACAAATGGGGACTCGATCTCTGGTGGGGTGCGAAGCAGGCGACTGCCCCACCGTTGATCCATGCACTCGTTGTAATTATTGTAACAATTAGTCACTTTAGACATGCCAAGGAAAAAAACTGTCAGTGTAACTATGACAAGAGCCTCATTTGTACATCTGTACATGGCTTCACATGCAAATCGTCATTCAGATTTCATTCCTGACTTCAGCCTATTAACAATCAAATCCATACTCTATATCAAAGTAAAAACCCTCAATACCATAATAAAGTAAAATATGCCACAACACCCGAAAAATCCATTCTTATCTCGTTAAAAAGTACATGAGATATCGATACACATCACAAGTATTTTCAGTCGAGTTAAATCACGGCAAAAAACTTCCTCGCCAAAAGATGCACTTAAACAATACATAATTCAAAACAATCTATCATTCTTCGCAGAATTTCAATTGATTATTGTCAAACACCAGCACACTCAAATGCACAAGTATCTGTCAAAATAAACGAGACAAAATGAGCCTATTAGATCTGTAATGGCTGTAAATAACTGTGAAGCTTTTGCCTTTTTAGTAACAAAAGGAACAGGTTAATGAAATCCTTATCCTTTGAGATAATTTATGGCTATACCTACTAAAATATTACCTAAATAAAGTGTTTCATTTTTCTACGTGTCCGCCTAATAGCTAAGCTATCTTTGGGGGATTTCATAAATGTGTGTTTCATACATCTTATTTTCTTATAAAATTATTTTAACAAACATTTTTTTTTTAAATCTTAATTTTGAGAGATGTACTCTTATCCATTTCCACAACTTTTCAATTAAAATATGTACATTTTCTATTTTCCTTTAATATATTTAAAAAAAAAACCATGATCTCATAGAAAGATGAAAATAAAAATATTTAATCATACATCTTAACTATATTTTATCTTTTTAATTTTGTTAATGCTTTTTCTTTTCATTTTTTTCATATTTAAATATTATTTTTAATTCCATTATAAATATATTAACAATTTTTTTAAGGAAAAACAAAAGGATAGGTTCAAATATAATGGTTAAGATATATCACTATTCTTCCTCATGACGATGCAAATTATCACCATAGATTCAAAAAGGAAGTTGGACACATTTCCAAATTGTCCCCAAAAAGAGAAGATTTTCAAATGAGGATAAGAGGGACCAATGTGAAGTAGTTGATAATAATGTAAATGATATGGAAATTAATAGTGTTGATGACATTTTCAAATTCATATGATTTTTTTCATCTAATTTCTTTCAAACATAATGCTTGAAACTTTTTTGGACAGTTTCAAAGGGGTTAAATAAAAAATCAATAACATGAAATATACAAAACGGGAAAAGATTTAAAAAATACAAATCTCTTCGTTTATCAGTCCTTTTCAAAAGGGAACTCTTGGTTTTTAAATTTATTTAAATAGTAGAAAAAAAATCTTACGTGAACACATGTGTCTCCAAAATGAAATTGAAATATTACTTTGCCAACTTCGAAAAATAATAAAAAATATAATTTTGCGTAAAAAATAAATTTGTAATATGAGAACTTAGTTTTCTCCCTATAGATAATGCTTATATATATATATATATATATATATTAGACTAAGTTATGCTACATGAGCACATGCATACCTCTTAAGATTTGTGAAAATTTGCAAGGACAGGCATTTCATTTAACGAAAATTGGACATATTATATGACACTAAAAGTTTTTTAAAAAATTATCATTAGGACAACAATATAATTCTACAAATATTGTCTTTTTACTCCAAATCAAAATTCATAATGCTTATATCAATTTTGAGGGTTTCAATTTGATAAAAGAGTAAAATTTGAAATTTCATCACCACAATTGGCCCAAAAGTGTAACCCATCTTCATGCATTCACCCTCATCTAAAATGTCACATTACCTCCCAGAATTGGAACCAATCATAAATCCATCTTAACTCCATATATATTAGGCTCTGAAGGGGATCAAATCCCATGAGTTTTGCACTTTGAGGAACTTGATCCCTCTCATAATGTAATTATCATGGCCCTACTAGAGGCCTCGTCTAGGAAAATGCATCAGATGCTCTTTAGGCATGCAAAACTAGTGTGTTTCCAACCAATGGTGAGAACTAATCAGCTTCACTTCACTGGGACTATGGCTCACTTGGTTAAATGTTTTAATTAATTCTAGCAATGAAAACTTCTTTGCACTTAATTCAAGACACAAGTCACACATGCTCATTACAAGTACAATGTAAATCACATCTCATCATCACAATCATAGTCTTATTATCAACACATAAATATCATAAGAATGAAAACACTATGAAACATACACATTTTGTGATGATAATATGTCCAAAGGCAGCCCATGGCGTAACAACCCATTCAAATGTTTATACAACAATGTCCATATCATACATCAAGTATAGAACAAGTGGGAACCCCATTCAAGTCACACCCAAACTTCAAAAAACGATAAAACCTCACCCTACAATGCAGTCAGGTCACCAACTGGACCCCATATCCATGTCTACTTGGTTTGGTTCACCTATCAAGTCACTTGGATACTCATCAAGTGAGGTACTTGGACTTTACACCCTAAATTGTTCACTTCGTTTCACCCCTCAAATATTCCTCAAACTACTCGAGACTCAACTGTACTTGAAAAGTAGTCACATGAATGTCCTTGGCACACATTTTGGTTAATAATAGGGTCGTTCCACCTACTTGTCCCAACCTAATCATATCAACATTCCAGTCATCCCAAGTAGCCCAAATTAGGAAACCCCAAATTTCCCACCAAACACAAAAATACTAAGGGTCGTACATACATGTGATGGATTCCTTACACCCAATAGTGATGTTATTGTGTTGTACAACTCAAATCATGGATGAGGCACATGCACTCATCACTATGAGGGTCTAACATCCTCCCCCACTCAAAATTGTTTTCAACCTCAACAACACTCCAACCAACAAAATACTCAATTCATCAACTAAAGTGACATAGTTGATACCCATCTAAAGACCTCATATATTGAAAACAATCCAACCACTCCCATGACCTACTTCGACAAACTTTACTCAAATGAATTTGATCATGCCTTAGTACACTAAGCTCTCACACAGTTGGTCAAGGTTTTCGTTGATGTCAATATGGAATTATTGGAGATGGAAAATATTCTTGTGATGTGTGATGTTGCCCATGAAACCCTAGCTCTGGATAGCTCTTGATTATTGATCATAATTCCCTAGTCCAAAATCTTGTTGCAATTGTTAGAACTATTGCTTGCTATATGATGTTATAGCCTATGTGAGAATCTCATAGCCCTCACAAATAAAGAACCCATGTAAAAGAGCCTTTACCTTGTATGCCATAGCATTAACCATATTCATTAATGAAACCCTAGCTATATGATATCCTTGTTCTTGATGAAGAAGCCCCAAAGCCTAAATGCCTTGACTCATGATAATGATGATTGTTGAAAGTCACGAACAAGCCCTAATCCTAATAAGCTTAATGTCCTAAGTCTATGATGAAGGAGCCTTTACCTTGAATGCCAAAAAAAACATAATGATAAAATTCTAAAGGCTGCTATGAAAAATATTGATGACAATTCACAAAAACATTTTTTATGAATGAAAAATGACTTCATTCAAAGATAAAATTGGCATAGGCTTGTAGAGGATTTCTTCCTCTTTCCAATGAGATATTACTTGTCTTCTAACTCCTTCTAGATTGGGAGAAATTGAATTTTTAAAGTTAAGAAAATCATTCTTTTAGTGAGTCGACTTGTGTAGGCTCATATTCCATGACTAGGAGACATGTCTCTTCATTGGAGGACGAAATCAATATAAATACAAATATAATACTTCATTTCAAATCATAAAATCGATGAAGATCAACTCAGAGCATAAGACAGGCAAATAATTTCACATCTCATGAACTAAAGGAGGCCGAGAAGACAATGATTGGGTTTATTATGTGATTGGGATTTCTTAAGAATACCTACAACCCTTGGATTTGTGCACATGCCTTTGGATCAGTGTATCAGACAACACCACACAAAATATAATTTAGACTTGTGACAAGGGACTATAAAACCATTCGGACATGTGACAAGAACTAAATAATTTGGCTCGGATTTGTGAACAATACCTCGGACCTATTGTTTATACTCTCCTCAGATCTGTGTTATCCTGTGAATCTTGGACCTTACCACAGATACCTCAAGCTTGGACTCTTTTGAACACCTACAACACTTCAGATCTCTGACTGGAGGCTCGAACCACAGCCCTATAGTTGCTTCTCTCACCTTCGGACTTGTATCACAGTGCACAGTCACCCACAATATCGATCTACCTGTGGAGCTAATCTATTTGTCCAGCAATCAGATTCTTGTGCTATCTTTGTGGACAAAAGAACAACCAGGTACCTTGTGTATAGTCATATAACTCGGATTACAATCCTGTGAAAAAAATTGTGGATTGTTCTCTCGAGATTTTGGAGATGTTGTATGGTGGTGCAGCTACAAGAAATAAGGCCATGTTGCTACAACCTATTGGGACTATGGATATTGACATCAGGACCGAAATCCTTGTGGGCTAAGCAAAGAATACAAGGAAGAGATAATGGGTGCCCTTAAGAAGATAAATTGTTGATTTTGTACGCTGAAGCAGCCTTGGAGCAAATCTAGAAGTAGTCATTGATACAAATCTTCTTAAGCATTGCATGGAGCACTTTGGTGAAGAACTATTGAAGCATTCCTTGAAGCCTTGTTGAAACCTTTTCTTGGACAAAACTTGGGATACTGAAGCAGCCTTATTAAAGCTTTGTTAAGCAGACCTAAAACCTTTGAAGACTCATTTGGAAGATTATTTTGGAGCATACCTAAAGGAGATATTGATAATTGTTCATGTCTATGGAGATTTGAGAGTTGAAGCCTAGAACAGTGAATTTGGAGGATTGTACTAGTGTAGTAGTCTTGGAGAAGTGAAGTTTTTTTTGGACAATGGATTATTAGGAGCCTTGGAGTAGTGAAGTATTTGGAACTCTTGGAGAGTTCTTGGGGCAGCATATTAAAGACACTTTCAAGATTTCTAGAAGCCTATTGAAGACATTATTGGAGACCATGAAGCACTGATGATGTCATCATGAGGTGATGTTGAAGGATTGTGTTTGGGTAACATGAAGAGAAATTGTTACACCTTCATGGGAAGACCAAGTTGTCTTTGATGTGTTAAGTGCCTTGGAGATTGTTTGAGGGCACTATTGAAGGTGAAGATATTGTCAGGGCTCATTGCAGATGATATTGGGAGTCGTGAAGAACTAGTGATCTTATCTTGATGAATTGAAGTTGTGGGTTGGAGCCCTAGAGGATAGGAGTCCTCAAGAAGACCAAGTTGGTACTTGTACTAGAGATAGGGTTGGAGCCCTAGAGGTTGGAGCCTTGCAAAGATAGGATTGGAGCCCTAGCGGTTGAAGCCTCGTCAAGTCCAAGTCAGTGCTTGGAAAAGTACAGATTGGTGCCTGGTAGGATTAAAGATTGGTGTCTTCATTTAGGGTTCGAGCCCTACACATTGTTGTATTGGATTCATTGTAAAGAAGAGGATTGAAGTCCTCGTTATATCTTACTAATAAAAGTATTTATTCTTATTTTTCATTTTTTGTTCTAATTATTAATGATCTAAGTGGTAAATATAATAATTGAAAATAAATATTGATTCATCCCCCCCGCCAGTATTTCTAACAATTGTAATCAGAGCCAGTATCTTCACTCAAATGTGCAAAACTTGAAGGTAGATCCTTAGAACACAAATGGAAAAGCCAAGGAAAGAAGCCTCCAATCCTTCTAAAGATGGCTCTTCCTCAACCGTGAAAATTGAAGATAATAAAATTGGGAAAGCTCCATTGTTCAATGGAAACTTCTATATATGGAAGCAAAGAATCAATGATTTCTTAATGGATAAAGGCTTTGAAGTCTGGGAATCAATTATTATTGAAAGCACGATGGAAGAAGAATCCAAGGAATATAATGCAACAGTGATAAAGGCTATCTTGAGTGGGCTACCAGATCCTATAAAGGCCAAATTGGAAAAATGGTCATCGGAAAAAGGTATGTGGGACAAACTTCAAGAGATTCACTCAAAAGGAGTATTGACCATGACCTATATACATGAATATGATGGAAAGCAAGAAGGAAACCTAGAACTCATAAAGGAAGATGAAAAAAAAATGAAGAAATCAAGACCAAGGAGGACCTAAAAAATGAAGAAATTGAAGATGATCTCAAGGAAAAACTTGTAGCTTCCCTAGAAGAGATTAGTAGTTTGAAAAAGGAAAATAAGGAGCTCAAGAAACAAGCACAAGATGGTGATCATGACCTTGACAAGACAAGGAAGGAAGTTGACATTTTCAAGCTTCAAGTACAAGGAAAATATCAGAAGCTCACCAAACTAAAGGAGGAATTTCATCAAAACAAGAAAAGGCATCATGAAGATGTCATATCCATGACAAAACAATTGGATAAAGAAAAGAAAAATGAAGACACCTTGTCAAGTCATCTTGAACAAATACACAAGGATTTGAACGAACATGAAGCGAAAATTGGTCAATACAAGGAAGAGGTCTCCTCCCTTAAATCTCAATAGAAGCAAAGAAACAAGCAGAAGGAGATGAAAGGATGATGGAAGTTTTGACCCTCCTAGAAGGATAATTAGATGAAGCAGAAAAGGAAAGAAATGCCATGACATGACAACTTGAAGAAAATGATGAAGATATCTCCAAATTAAAATCGGATGTCTCCTCACTTAAGGTCCAATCATGTGAAGCAACAAGAATGAAGGAAGAAATGGATAATTTTATAGAAAAGAAGGATGAAGAATGCAAGATGATGAAAGAAGAAATTGATCTCCTAAGGAAATAAGTTGACTTACTGAATAAGAGTCTAAAGAGGTATTAAACCCTAGATGACATCCGAAGTCATCAAAGATCTCCTCTTGATAAATCAGGTCTTGGTTATGCAGGTGAACTCTCAAATAGTAATGATGCAAACCCTAACACTTCAAACAACAAGGATGTGGAGAATCCTGGAAAAAAGATTGATTCCCCCAGTTCCTGCAAAGACACGGAGAAGAGTCAAGATGGAATTCAAAGAAACCCTACTCCAAGAAGATATGCAGATGGTGTCAAGAATGCAAGAGGCAATAAATTTGACCAAAGGAATTTAGGGAAAAATGACCTTAGAAGTACATCAAAGAAATACTTTGCAAAAGGTATCAAGCATGTAAGAGGAAATGGATATCATCAAATAATCCCAAGGAAAAAAGACTTCAGAGGTACATCAAGGAAATTTTCATCTCCGAGGTACCAAAGTATATTTTTTGGTTATTGCTACTCTTGTACAAATTTTTGGCACATGGCAAAGGATTGTAGGGCATACCACAAGGGAAAATATAATGGTCCTCATCAACTCCCTAAAATAAAATTTTCAATAAGAAGTAATGATTCCTCATTCATGAACAAGATGGAGTGCTTCAATTTCCATAACATTGGACATATGGCTCACAACTATAACTTGACTTGGGTCTTCCTCTTTCCAAACAAGCTATTATTTGTCTTCTAACTCCTAGATTGGGAGGAATTGAATTTTTAAAGTTAAAAAAAATCATTCTTTTGGTGAGTCAACTTGTGTAGGCTCATATTCCATGACCAAGAGACATGTCTCTTCATTGGAGGACGAAATCAATATAAATACAAATCTAACAATTCATTTCAAATCATAAAATCGGTGAAGATCAACTTAGAGCATAAGACAGTAAGATAAGTTCACATCTCATGAACTAAAGGAGGCCAAGAAGACAATGGTTGGTTTTATTCTGTGGTTGGGATTGATTAAGAACACTTATAGCCCTTGGATTTGTGCACATACCTTTGGATTAGTGTATCAAAAAACACCACACAACATAAAATTCGGACCTGTGAAAAGGGACTATAAAACCCTTTGGACCTATGACAAGAACTTAATATTTTGACTCAGATTTGTGAACATAACCTCGAACCTGTTGTTTACACCCTCCTCGGATCTATGTTATCCTGTGAAGCTTGGGCCTTACCTCAGATACCTCAAGATCAGACTCTTTTGAACACCTACAGCACTTCAGATATCTTACTGGAGGTTTGGACCACAGTCCCGTAGCTACTTCTCTCACATTCACACCTGTATTACAGTGGACAGTCACCCGGAAGGTCGGTCTACCTGTGGAGCTCATCTATTGGTCCAACAATCAAATTCTTGTTCTATCTTTGTGGACAGAAGAACAATCATGTACCTTGTGAACAACCATATAACTCGGATTACAATCCTGTGACAAAAATTGTGGATTATTTTGTGGAGATTTTGGAGCTATTGTACAGTGGTGCAGCGACAGGATAGAAAGCCATGCTTCTATAGCCTATTACGACTATGGATATTGACCTCAAGATCGAAATACTTATGGGCTAAGCAAACAATACAAGGAAGAGATAATGGGTGCCCTTAAGAAGATAAATTATTGAGTTGGTACGCTGAAGTAGTCTTGGAGAGAATCTAGAAGCAGTCATTGAAAAAATTCTTCTAAGCATTGCATGGAGCATTTTGGGGAAGCATTGATGGAAGACTTGTTGGAGCTTTCATTGGAGAACTATTGAAGCATTCCTTGAAGCCTTGTTGAAACTTTTTCTTGGAAAAAAATTGGGCTACTGAACCAACCTTACTAAAGCTTTGCTGAAGTAGACCTAAAACCTTTGAAGACTAATTTGGAGCAGACCTAAAGGATTTATTGATCATTGTTCAGGTGTATGGAGTTTTGAGAGTTGAGGCCTAGAGTAGTGAATTTGGAGGCTTGTACTAGTGTAGCAGTGTTGGAGGAGTGAAATTTTTTTTAGACAATGGAGTAATAGGAGCCTTGGAGTAGTGAAGTATTTGGAACTCTTAGAGAGTTCTTGGGGCAACATATTAAATACACTTTGAAGATTTCTAGAAGCCTATTGAAAAAATTATTGGAGACTATGATGCATTGCTGATGTCATCATGAGGTGACCTTGAAGGATTGTGTTTGGATAACATGAAGAGCAATGGTGACACCTTCATGAGAAGACCAAGTTGCCATTGATGAGCTAAGAGCCTTAGAGATTGTTTGAGGACACTGTTGAGGGTGAAGATATTGTCAAGGCTCGTTGGAGATGATATTAGGAGTCGTGAAGAACTAGTGATCTTCTCTTGACGAATTGAAGTTGTGGGTTGGAGCCCTAGAGGATAGGAGTCCTCAAGAAGACCAAGTTGGTACCTGTACCAGAGATAGGGTTGAAGCCCTAGAGATTGGAACCTCAAAGAGACAAGGTTAGAGCCTTGGGTAGATACGTTTGGAGCCCTAAAGGTCGGAGCCTCGTGAAGCCCAAGTCGGTGCTTGGCAAAGTACAGGTTGGTGCTTGGTAAGATTGAAGATTGGTGTCTTCATCTAGGGTTGCAGCACTACACATTATTGTATTGGATTTATTGTAAAGAAGATGATTGAAGTCCTCGTTATTTCTGACTAATGAAAGTACTTATTCTAATTTTTCTTTTTTGTGTTCTAATTATAAGTGATCTAATTGGTAAAAATAACAAATGAAAAGAAATATTGATTCACTGACCCCTCCCCCCCTTCTCAGTATTTCCAACACCCACATATAAGAGTAATTAGGTAGCTAATCCAATCATCACTCTTGATCAATAGTAATGTACATCCTCGTGCCAAAGTACATCCTTTCCTTCAGAGTTGTCTTTAAGTGCAAATTTTTTGGAGTTTCTGGTGAATTTCTGGCAGTGAAAAATTGTGGTGAAATATTGATTTGTGTTGTTTAAACTAGTTTTTTCACTGCATATATAGATTCAACACTATGAAAAACCCTTGGAGCACTTCAATTATGCAGAGTTCAACCATCAAATTTGTGATTTCAAGGAATCCTTGTCAACAAAACATTCCTTTGCAAGAGATCATGTTGCAGTACCCACTCTGGGGCATTGCTCACACCCTCGATGAGCTCTCTAAGAGCACAAGGGCTCGAAAGTATCCTCCATGACTTCGATCGACTACAATATCTCACCGATGTTGCATCCTCAAATATGCCTGAACAATGTTTCTCTACCTTGTCGAACATCCCAACTTCGCAAGCGAGTTAGCAGTCAATTAAAATTCAATGGATGTGATAGTGATGAAGAGTACTTCACTATCACTTAGCTCTAATGCCACTTGTGATGGCTTTACTACAGACTCCTTTATAGAGGCATGTGACACCGATGTCTCCTCATTCCACGTCATCATGTGATTGTGCTCTGAATCACTTGAGAGTACTTTGCTATGACGTGGAGAGTAGTGTTAATTAATATTAATCCATAATCTTATAAATAAGAAATACCGCAGGTAAAATCGATAGGGCCCAACCAGGCTTCGAACGGGTGACCTCTTGATGTGCGAAATTAAAGTGTAATTTGAAACCATTATCTAGATCTTATGAATATGAATAAAAGGCAAACCATTATCTGAAATCTTATGATTATGATGATGAAGATGAAAGTAAGAAAGTATCTCCCACAGTCCATATCAGGCATCTTATTAAGAAGAAGACATAAAAGGGCCCAACTGGGTTCGAACCGGTGACATAAAAGGGCCCAACTGGGTTCGAACCGGTGACCTCTTGATCTGCAGTCAAATGCTCTACCACTGAGCTATAGGCCCAAATGATTGATAGTGAAAGTAACAACTACTTCCATGATCAGAGTACATGGTTGAATTGCAATGACTAAATCCCACATATCAGAGTTTATTTTGGAGTACATCCCACACACTGTCATATGAATCAACGAAAACAATTCGTCACAGTATTAAATATTATGTAATAGCAAAGGTATTGACCGCCATAGTTATACCATGACATTGAAATGACAAGCCGTCACCAAAATGGACACGCAGGAACAAAGTAACTATCATTCCATATTCCACACCATTGCGGCATCATGGAACTCCCACGTCCACTTACAGTTATGGATATTATCTGAATACTTACATTCATGGATACTTCACACTTATGGATAAGCCTGGTTCACATGCACGTGATCTTTTCACTCCTAAATATGTAACTCATATTTCCTTTATAACGAAAGTCAACTACAACTTATTCGTGATCTTTTTACTCTTAAATTTGTAACTCATATTTCCTTTGTAATGAAAGTCAACTGCAACTTATTCTAGAAAATGTTTCACACAATCAAAGATCAAATCCTCGTTGTTTGATGTTTCACACATTCACATCAACCCTTGCATGCTTAGACAATGAACCTTGACCACCTCAGGGTAAGCATTCAATTCAAACTTTTGCACGCTGATACAATGAACCTTAAGTACCTCAATGAAAGGCTATTGTTAGATTGTATTGTTACCTAGACACGTCACCAATGAGAAGTGGAATCATGAATTTATACTCCTCGAAGTAAAGGTGGAATTATTAAAAAATTATGTTTTTTTTTAATATATAGTTATAGTCAATCTATATGATCAATCATAATATTTTGTTTTTGTTTTTTGATTAAGGTTTATCTTCTCTCACATATTAGTTTATAGTTATCACATATTAGTTTATAGTTATCGTTTTAACACAACAAACAGAATAGTCATTTTAAGGTTTTGGTCGTAGAGTATTATTATAATGTTGTTTCAACCACTATTCCTATTACCACTTCTTATCCCATTAAGAATCTCCATTTCAATTATTTTCAAATAAGAATGATGGACAACATAATAGCACTAACCCTGGAGTGAGTCACATTGCTTAATCGTGTTTTCATATATTGACTTGCCAATGCTATTTTTGCAAGTCAATGCTACTTAAGCTAACTAATATTATTCATAATGATAACATATAGTCCATCTACCACAAATGTTTTAAAGTTTACTATTTTAATCTGGTTGAAGATCATCTTGGCTTAGATAATCTACATACTGATTTTCTAATGGGCATGAGCTTTAACATACTTACAAAGTTGATATTGACGATCTCAATGTTAAAAATATTTATAAAAGTCTTAATGAGCTTAACTCTCTTAGTCTCATAGATGATCAAAGGGGCTTTACATAAAGGTTCTCTTGAGTTCCTCATCTTTTTTTGCCAGGATCTTCAATTCTAGCCTCGTTAGTATTAGATTAAGCTTTAATATCCTTGAGAGCCTTCAAGGCCAATGATGTCATTTATATTCATTCAATTTTGTTACTTATAACAAGGGATATCTCTAAGATGTCTTCAATCTTGTGACTACAATGCATGAGGAAAAACATTTCCCCCTAGTAGCATATGTTGTCAAAAACATCATGGTCATACATGTATGTCCCACTATTCGAAGTGTAGGGAAATAGTGAAATGGTATGTCTTGTTCCTCGTGACATGATTGAGGTCTTGTGGTTATTATGATTACTCATTGTGTATTGCTAACAAATGGGTGACATGTAGTTCTATCAACACTTTCATCATGTTGGGAAGAAGGAAGGCATCAACACAACCTTTTACTCCTAAGGCTCTCCTTAGCTTTGAGTGACATCCAATTACTCATTTAACCTCTTCAAATATCCAATTAGATATTTGAATCTCATTCACAATATAAAAGAAACATCTCTTCATCCATAAAATCAAAAAACAAAAAAAAACACATTTTTAACACTACAATTTTACAATACTTTTATTGTGTGGACAAATATTTGTAAAAGTTAATCTTCCTTATATAATAATCATAATTTAAAAATTAACAATGTAAATCTTAATCTAACAAAATGTAACATTGTTCACACAAAAAAATCATAAATTGTTGTGAAATTTAAAAGGGACTAAAACAAACTATTATATTTTTCGTAACTAAATGGTGTTCTATAGAAAAAAATAAAATAAAATCTTTTAGTAACTTTGTTATTTAAAAAACTAAAAAAATTACCCTTCACCTTATTAATACAAAAGATGTGATGTGAACTTGTCTAAAGAGCAATTTTCATGTATATATATAAGAATTGCCGCATGTGTATATGAAAAAGGCGAAAAATAGATCTTAGAGTAAAGAGAAGTAATGTTTATCTCTTTTATGGTAATGGTTGTTAGATTAATTACGAGATTGTGCTAGAGGCGTGTTAATTTTAAAATTAATTTAAATATAGATTTATTAAAGTGCTAATTTTAAAAATAGATTTATTAAAATTATTAAGTTTTGTATAATTAAATTATTAAAAATTAACTAATTATGATAATAAATGTGTTTATTTTAGAATAGTTTTTTTTTAATTTTAATTTAATTATCGATAATTTTTTTTTTTGTAAACGAGTGCGGGACCTTTATATTTTTCTGATTTTTATTACATCAATCACCTGCCTCTGCAGGACTCGAACCTAGGTGGGGGGAGTGACAGCCTCCGCCCCTACCATTACACCATGCACGTCATGTGCTAATTATCGATAATTATTAAATAAATGGTAGGGATTTAATATTTATGGAATATTCTAAAATATTCTTAGTAGCATACACAAATCAAAACTTGAAATTAGTTGTTTTTTTTTCTTTTTTAATTAATTTGATTCATTAAAAAAATCTCATATAAACAAGTATCATATGAAGTGTGTTATGGTTTTATGGAATGTGGTATTGATAAGCTATGGTATTCACACATGGAATTGTAACAATGCCTATTTAGAGATTAAGAATCTCATTAAAAAAGTGAAGGTAAATCTCCATAGATAAAAATGTTGTTCCATGTTTTTTTCAAATATATATATGTTTAACTTATTATTATTATTATTATTATTATTATTATTATTATTATTATTATTATGAGATGTATTATTTTTTTTGTAAGCTGGGGTAGATTCTTATATTATCCAAAAAAAAGTACATCATTCTTTCATGCACTGCTATATTTCCTCTCCACAGGTGGCCTCAACCTACCAATTGGGAAACTAGGTAATTTTTACCACCTATTTATAGAGTAGCAAGACCAAATTCTAAATAAAAACCATCTTCAAAAGCTCAACCAGAGAATCTATCAAATAATCAAAATAAATCCTACTAGATCCTAACATAACACGAGATTATAAATAAAATTTTCTAAGCTCTGGATTCCAAGCACTGGAACCCGAAGGAGCAGTGGAGTCTCTATTAGTATAATCGATGACCCATACGACCCTAGCATTGAACTTCCAGAAGTCGGGCTTCGTCCTCAGACCCACATAAAAATGCCAAGAAATTTACACCAATTAACCCATATTTTCCTCAACAACATTATCAGGCCTATTATCTAATTCTATGATTTCCATGAGGCTCCTGAGATTATCCAAATGTGAGGTTAACGACCAGCCACATTCCATATTACTTTGTTGATGCAAGCATCCCCAATTAGCTAATAGAATCATCTCCATATACCAGGATCGACAAGTGTCAGAGATAATGAGGTAATCTAAAGATTTGACCAGTCGAAATATTATATGTGTTAGATTAGTCAATCTCCAGCTTTTGATGAGGTTTTCCACAGGGGTTCCAAGGATCAATTTTTCAGCAATTTTGATGGCTATCCTAGAATCCCCATCAATATGGATCTTCTTGTAACCTGCAGATACTATTATTCTAAGGACTTCCTCAATCACACAAAAAACAACTTCATTATTAGTGGTGGTGCCACGATCAGTCGCATAAATCTTGTGGACCTGGCTCTTCTAATGTCTTATGATTCCTCCCAATCCAACAAGGAATGGGATCCCTTTGGAAGTCTTATCAAAATTGATCTTTAAAAATCCTTTGGAATGCAGAACGAGGAGATCATTGTGTTGGTGAATTCCATAAATTAGGTGCTATCATATTTGGTGACAAATCAAACTTCATTAGAATAGGCACTTTACAGGGTGGGACTTTCCAATCCTCTTGATTCCACGATTCTATGAGGATAGTTTCCCTTATGTTGAGCTTAATCATAGACCAAATTCATCCCTCAAATTGGTGTTCATTTCAGAATATACACCTACTCCTTTCTTTCTATATATCCCACAACATGAAACCAAATACAAATATCCATGCTCTGCTTACCATTGGGCATTGGAATATTTCATTTATCCATGATTCCATTGTCTACATAATGATGTTTGGAGATCTATCTGAATATACAAAGAGTTGATGAACTCTACCCTAGAGTCAACAAGAAAATCGACAGACATTTTGGAGGTGATCCAATGTTTCCTCACATTTTCCACACCAAATTCAATATGAGGGTCTGTGGACTCCTAGTTTCTACAATTGTTCGCATGTGAGAATTCTTATATGACCTACCAACCATAAAAATAATGTGACTTTAGGCAAGGATTGAGCTAACCATATTTTTTTCCATACAGGGTCTTGCACTTGTGCATGATGTTCTGCCATAATTGAATATGCTTATTTTATGTAAACATTCCTCTAGCCTGGTATCCCCAACATAAAGTATCAGGTTGATCATCCAAGGGTATTTCACAAGTTTGTAGTTCTCGATCTAAGTCATCTCACTAATCTAGATTAGGCAATCCTCCCTAACTTCTTTCCTTTTCCAGGATCACCATTGTTGATCTACTACCTCCCTTCTCAAAAGTCTACAACAATGTAGCATTATTCATCCAAGGTATAAGTGATTAGCTCTCCCATCCCCCTCCATTTTTCAATTAGGTCTTTATTTCCAAGTATCTTGTCAAAATCTAGTAATACGACCATCTCTAATTTCCCAGAAAAGGTTGTTCTTGAATAAGATTTGATTAGTATAAGTTAAATTCCCAATGGATGAGCTTGAGGGTATTTCCTCGGCAGGAAATCTCTCTCCCACTCAGATTGGATATTTCCATTATTATTTCTTGTTCCAAGTTTATTTCCACATATTGTCCCCTCCCTAGAGCCATCTCCACCACAACTTGGTTCTAAGGGTTTTATTGAGAAGATTTGGATCACACAATCCAAGCCCGCCTGACATTTAAAGAATGCATATTTTATCCCAGGCCACCAATGCCCATTTTTTCTCCTTATGGTTCCCTCTCTAGAGTAAATTTTTAAGGACGATGATCATAGCTTGACATGCTACTTTTAGGGTTACCAATACTAAGAGTTGATATATGGGGATCTCTTGGAAAACTGACTTCAATAGAGTGAGACAACCTACAAAATTCAAATATCTTAAGGACCTCCCCTTCAACTTGGAGTGATTCTATACTATATCCTACTAGGTAGCCATTCACAGGGATTTTTTTGTGAATGGCACCCCAAGATATTTGACTGGAAGTTGTCCAAATTGAAAATCTAGGTTCCTTGCTAGAAAGGTTTGAACAAAAATATGAATAAAAATTAGATTTATCATTATTAATAAGGTACCTGATGCCTCCTTGAATGTCTCTAAAATGGATTTTAAGGTATTGAATTCCTTGAGAGAGATGGAGAGTAAAAACAAGATATCATCCACAAATTGGTTGTGGGTAATAGGTAAGTCCTCTCTGCATGGTCTAAGCCCTTTAAAGAAACCTTGATTGAAAACTTAGATTTGATAAATCGACTTAAGTCTTCCGTAGCCAAAATAAAAAGGAATGACATAATAGGGTTGTCTTGACACAAGCCACAGGTAGGATTGAAGGTGATCGAGGGGGAGTCATTGATCAAGACAAAGAAAACAGGGGTTGAGATCATGGATTTAATCCAAGAAATCCATCTGGAAGAGAAACCAAAAGTTGAAAGAATAATGATGAGGAATTCCTAGCTCAGACAATCGTAGGCTTTAGATAGGTCTAGTTTAATAAACATTCTAGGGGTCTTTAGTTTCCTGACAAAGTGAAGGACCTCATGAGCAGTGACAATCCCATCCAGAGTTTTTTTACCCTCCACAAATCCAGCTTTCTTGGGAGATATCAATTTATGAAGCAATGGCTTAAGCCAATGGACCATAATAGATGTTATGATCTTATACATGACATTAATACATAACGTGATTAGGCAAAAACCATTGAGTTCTTTGGTTCATCCAAATTTAGGGATCAAGGTGATAAAGGTATAGTTGACGCCTGCCCATACCTTTTGATTTTGATGAGATTCCTCAATAATGGCATGTACCTCCCAACCAATGAAACTACAACTCCAAAAGTCTAATGTAAAGTCATCAGGCCCGGGGACCTTTTATGCCACAATGCTTCAAGAGTTCTCCATGAAAATTCTAAGTGTGCAATAGTGTTAGAGAGAGAGTAGAGAGAGAGCTCCAAGCTAAAACTGACAAAAAGGTTGTGAATTGATCCTCATAAGATTGTTTATCATTGAGGCCTCTATTTTCTTCAGTTTCTCTATTTTTCCTTCAATTTCCTCCTCACATGCAACCTGTGACCTTTCACCTTCTTTTTCTCCTATTTTCCATTATTTTCATAAATAAAATGTCAATAAATGCCTCATGTATTTCCAAATCTTTTTCCATTTCCTTTGCCAATTTCCATAGCCATTAGTTAATGACAAGTGATCCCCATCACTATCTTTTTTCCCAACATTCAGCTTCAAATACATGTCCCATGACCTTGGTCTTATTTTTGCCTTTATTAACTTTATTACATGGAGTTTTAACCTAGGGTTGTTACACTAGTCTCCCTAAACTTGAGGGTTATGCTCATTTCAAATTTATATACTAAATCAAGAATTTTGAATTGTTCCCTTGAAGTAGTTGAATGTAACATGTATGATCCTAGAACATCCCATCCTAAACCTCCCATATATGTTTTAGTAAGATTTGATAACTATGTGGGAATTTTATGGGATGAATTATACCCTTATCTTGTTCCTATTATACCTATTGAAAGTTGTCATAAAAGACAAATTCCATTGAGACTTGCTTGTAAATTAACAATACATAAGTCTTTGTGATTGGCATTAGAGAAAGAAATTATTAATATTAGAAAAATATAGCAGCAAGGTCCCATTTTTATTGCAATATCTCAAGTTAAGTCTTTGGATGGTCTTCAGATTCAACCTCCAATTCCATATGATCAAGTATGAAAATATGTGAAAGTGTAGGGGTGTATCTAAGAGAAATAAAAAGAAGGGAGATTGAGATAAATTGCTACATAACTTATTTGTTTTTCAATATGTCCCTCGTTTCACATTTTAATGATATGTAGTTATTTTTATTTAGTATCTTAATCATTTCATTTTTTTATGGTTTTTCATCACTAAATATTTTTATTGTGTTATCATTTGGATTCATAATGATGTAAATTCAAATAATCAAGTTCATCTCAAACATATACTTATATATGTTACATGGAGACGGGTTACACTTTTTTGGCAAGAGAGGGTGCATTTAGGTGAAAAAAAGATGGCTTGATCGAGCATTTTAAGCAATCGATCGAGCCATTTTGAAGCGCTCAATCGAGCTCCTTGAGCACTAAAAAAATAGCTCAATCAAGCATTAAAACTAACTCCTGATCAAGCTCCTATGTAACCTTAGGTTACGAGCTCGGTCAAGGTTTTAAATTTTTTGTAAATATCAATAACGATATGTAAACGTTAAAATTGTAAGTATTTGATAGTTTAAAAAAAACCAAATTTAATTGCTAACTACATTTGAATAGGTAATTAACAATGGTGTGGATTAATTTCTCATTACATTTCTAGTGTTTTGATGTATAGATTTGAAAAATGATTATATCCCACTTGCAATTGAAATTGTAATATTCTTATATTTATAATTTGGTAACTTAAAAATTAGTTTTTAATATGATTTAAATTTTCAATGTTATAATTTAAATAATAAATTGATTAAACATAAGAAAATTTATGAATTTGAATTTAATAAATATTAATTTTTTTTTTATATGGAGAAGTGTAACTCAAAAATGTGAATTTGACACTATTGGAAATGTATACTTTATAAATTAACTGAAGAATTAATAAGCATGATTCCCTCAATCATAATCATATCTATTAAAATCAAACTTATATATATATATATATATATATATATATATATATATATAGCATTAATATCCATTTGTTCGGGTAAAAAAATGAGTGCAGTTTTAATTAGCATAGTTGTAATAGTTGTAATTTATAATTAATATAGTTGTAATGGATGCAATGGTATCTGTGGTATAAATCTTTCTCAAACCCGTGAAATGTGATTGCACTCAATTTTATCTTCAGTCTGCACAAGTGCGAAGTATATATAGAAATTTTTACTTCTAACTTATGTTTGCAATATATATTTTTTTAAATAATAAACGCATAAGGAAATCATAAAATTTAAAACATTATTAGACTAATTTGAATTTGAGTAATCTAGATTTAAATGTGCATATGAATTTTTTGTTTAAATAATAATATTATAAAATTTAGTTTAGTTAAATTTGTTGCTTTTTATTTATTATAATTTGATTTATTTTTATTGAAAATTCTACATTGAAAAATTATAAAATGATTACGTATAAAAATATGTTATATTTCAAAACAAAAAGAAACAAATTATCATTTTTTTAAATTTCAAAATTGAAAAAACAAATTATCAGTTTTTAAAATTTCAAAATTGAAAAAACAAAGTTAAAATATTTGTTAGAAACTTATCTATATATTATTATAATTATTTTCTTGGTAAAATAAAATAAAATTTGGATTACAATTAATGAAAATTAGCGTTTCGAATATATTTGAATATTTATAAAAATTATTTTTGTGGAATAATAAATTTTATAATTCGCTTAAAGACAAGTATTGAGAGGCTAGATTTTTTTCCCTTTTTTAAGATAATTATGATAGCTTGATTGAACCTCTATTTAATCACATTAAGGGCTCGATTCATGGTTTCTTAAACCCTCAATCGAGCTATTTGAAATTTGAATTTCAAACACTTGATTGAGCGTTTTAAGTGCTCATTCGAGCTGTTGAGGGTCTAAAAAACAGAGTTTTAGCTCCTCTTCTGCAGATTTCCCTGTAACACCATTTTGTACCCTAACGAACTCTAAGAAAAAATTGTCTTTAATTGGTGGAGTTGATCATGTTGGATTCCGGAAGGAACCCTCTCTCCAATGGCATATGAGTTTTACATTTTCAAATTCATATGATATTTTTTATCTAATTTCTTTTAAACATAATGTTTGCAACTTTTTTGAAAGGTTTCAAAGATGTTGAATAAAAAATCAATAACATAAAATATACAAAACGGAAAAATTTCAAAAAATGCAAATATTTTCGTTTACTAGTGCTCTTGAAAAGAGTACTTGTGGTTTTTGAATTTATTTAAATAATAGGAAAAAAAATCTTACGTGAACATGTGTCTACAAAATCCAAATAAAATATTACTTTTCCAACTTCGAAAAATAATAAAAAAATATAATATTGCATAAAAAATGTTTTTTAGTATAAAAAACTTAGTTCTCTTCCTATAGATCATGCTCATATATATGTTTTTTTTTTTTTTTTTAAATTATACATTCTAAACTAAGTTATGCTACTTGAACACACACATACCTCTTAAGATTCGCGAAAATTTGCAAGGACAAGCATTTCATTTAATGGAAAATTGACATATTATATGACACTAAATTTTTTTTGCAAAAAATATCATTAGGACAACAACATAATTCTCCAAATATTGTGTTTTTACTCTAAATCAAAATTCACAATGCTATATGAATTTTGAGGGCTTCAAATTGATAAAAGAGTAAAAATTTGAAATTTCATCGCCACGTTTGGCCCAAAAGTGTAACCCATATTCATGCATTTACTCTCATCTAAAATGTCCAACTGCCTCCCACAATTGGAACCAATTATAAATCCATCTTAACTACAAATCTATTATGCTCTGAAGGGGGTCAAATCCCTTGAGGTTTGCACTTTGATGAATTGGATCCTCCTCATAATGTAATTATCATGGAGCTACTAGAGACCTCGTATAGGCAAATGCTTCAGACGCTCTTTAGGCATGCAAACCCAGTGTGTTTCCAACCAAGGGTGAGAATTAATTGATTTCACTTCACTGGGCCTATGCATTACTTGGTTAAATGTTTTAATTAATTCTAGAAACGAAAACTTCTTTACATTTAATTCAGGATCCAAGTCACATATGTTCATTACAAGTGCAATCTAAATCACATCTCATCATCACCATCATAGTCTTATTATCAATACATAAATATCATAAGCATGAAAACACCATGAAACATACTATGTGCAACGATAATATGTCCAAGGGAAACCCATGGCCTAACTGATCTGAAATTGAAAAAAGTATTATAGACTATGTGTGAAGTTTCCTATGTTACTTAATGGAATGGATCAATAAGATTGCAAATAACATAAACACTTAAAAAATTATAAAAACACAATCAAACACATCAACACAACCAAAATTGATAAAGGAGTTCACTAGACTTCCTGGCTATGTCTCTTGGTCCTTTAGCTTCCAGTGCTGACCTCTTTATTATGTCTTCAAATAGTTGTTACAGGTGTGAGCTCAAAAAACAAAGTCTCAAATATGAAAATGGATCTCATCGTTGTGTTCAGCTTGAATCTTTGAGTCGAAACGAGTATACACTCGACTGTACTTGGTCACTCTAACCTGGAGACCCCCTGGAACGGTTCACAACGCACTCTCTTGTCAACTTTTCTGTGTTATCGTGTTTATATAACACGTATAGTTACAAATTGCTATAAACATGGAACAATATGTTTATAATAGAAACAGGCTATAAACGAAAGGATCGGTAGGCGCAGGGTGGAACCCAACCATCCGCCCTTTTCACGGCACTGATCTCAAGAACAACCAATTTGAAGGCTATCACGTCCCACTCCTCAACTAATCTAAACGTTCCGCACCGTTGGATTTGTCATGTTAAATCCGACGGTTGTCGCGCAGTCTCACGCCCCAACGAGCACGTCTGCTAATTCTCCGAAGGCATGAGAGAAAGTGGTTTTCAGGATGCTACGTGCCGCCCATTGAGTGGAATCGCATGCTCTTGGTTGAAAACCACTTCCTGCCTTGAAGGCACACGATAAACGATTTACCGCTCTCCTATTGGAACTCAAAGAGTTTAGCTTCTTTTTCATAACTTTATTGCGTTTGTTTTCTAGGATAACCTACCTGCATGTTTCAACGTGATATGCGTCGATCTCCTTTGATCGGATGATTTCCGCTCTTGATCGTTCATCCCCATCGCCTGTGGTATGAACCAATCACAGACTACCACATCACCTTCTACACTGACATCATCAAGAACCTGTGACTCTTTCCCGGGTTGCCACCTGTTCTGCTAACATAGGCATTGACTTTTTGGCCTAAATATTTAATTGGCTCTATTTTCCTTATCTGAACTGAGATTTACATGTTGTTTGCCCCATTGGCTTCGTATTAACGAGCGCTTAAACATTATTCCAATTTCACCTGTATTTGAAGACTTTTGATTTGGAGGCTTTACTAAATCCATTTTGGATCACTCCTCTCCACTAGAAGCTTTTGGTCCACCAAAAGTTGGTTTTAACTATCGAATAAGTGAGGATAAATTTCCTTCACTTTTCCAATCTCTATCCATCATTCTTTACTTGGATTTGTACCTTTGATTCCAACTCAAAGATACTCAACATTCCCTCGTCGTGAAGGTCTTATCCTCCTGTCAAGAACTGTGTCCTCCTGTAACTCATTGAGATACTCGGGCAACAGATCCTCAATGGAAGGTACCTGACCTTGTTCTTAGGGATCTTCAGTCAATGAAGGTTCATAAAACCTCAAGTTTTCAACATTAATGATTGAATAGATTTGCATATAAGCTAGTAGATCTAAGCGGAAAGAATTTTCACCAATTTTATCAAGTATTTTGAAAGGACCATATCTACTTGGTTTCAACTTTTTACCTTCCCCTTGCAGTCTTTCCTTGTTGATGTACAACCAAACGATCACCAACTTGAAAACTATGCTCAACTCGGTGCTTGTCATGTCGCGCCTTATACTTTGCTTGGATTCTTTCCAGCTATTCCTGTACTGCCTGGTGAATTTCTTGGATTTGTTCAATGAATTTGGTTGCTTTTTCCACATCATTGTGTCCATCAACTACTATGTCTTTACCAAAGACAAAATCCAAGGGAGACTTTGGTATAAAATCAAAACAAGTCTCAAAAGGAGATCACGGAGTAAAAGAATGTTTTGCATGGTTGTAAGCATGTTGCACATAACACAAATTCTCATCCCAAAATTGGGATGCTGCTACAATATCCTCAAAGCAACTATATCACTCTCCTGTTGACCGCTTTTGTCTGACCATCTGTTTGCATATGAAATGCCATGCTTTTATTTAACCTTGTGTCCATTAAATCCCATAGACTTGACCAAAATTTCTCAACAAATCGAGAATCTCGATGAGATACAATAAAAGTGGGTAATCCAAAATGAACCCATACATTTTGAAAGAACAACTTTGTAGTTTGTTCAGTTGTGACCTGTTTGTTACATGGTATCAAAATACACATGTTACTGAACCTATCCACAACTACGTACAAATAATCATGACAATTTCTAGACTTTGGAAATCCCCCAACAAAATCCATGCAAACACTTTCCCAAGGACGAGAAGGAATTGGAAGTGGAGTATACAAGCCTAATTTTCTATTACTTGGCTTGCTTTTAGCACACATAATACATCCTTTGATATATCTAGAAACTGTCTCATTCATTTGTGGCCAATACCAGAACCTTTGTAATTGTGCAACTGTTTTACTTACACCAAAATGACTTGATATAAGAGAAGTATGTGCTTCTCGAATTATGTTAACTCTTTCAGTTTGTGGAATGCATAACTTTCCCAAATGATACAAGAGTTTGTCCTTTATATAATAATCCAATTCTTCTACCTGCCTACCATGACTTAAAGTTGCATAGACATCCTTAAAATCTGTGTCTTGAGCATATTGTTCAATGTAACTTTCATGAATTACTGAATTATGTTTAAGTATTATGGATGCATCTATAATTGGTCTTGATAACATGTCTGCAACCTTATTATGTATGCCCTTCTTATATCTGATAACAAGATAAAATTGTCGTAGAAAACCCATTCACCTGTAATGTCTTGATTGTTACAATTTAGTTTGTGAGTGTAAATATTGAAGTGGTTGATGATATGTCTGTATGATTGTTTCTTTACCCATTATGTAATGTTTCCACTTTTTAACACTCTGAACTAATGCATACAATTCTTTATCATGTGTAGGATAGTTAACTACTGCTAATGTAAATGTCACATAATGAAAGCATATAGGTTTTCTGTGCTGCATCAACACTGCCCCCATGGCATATTCACTTGCATCTGTCTTAATCTCAAATGGATGTTAAATATCTGGCAGTGCTACTACTGGTGTTGTACTGATCCTTTCTTTTAATGTGTCGAATGCTTTCTCATGTTTTCCTCCCCACTGAAACACCTATTTCACACTTTTCAAAGCATGTAAAGGAGCTACAATCAACGAAAAGTTAACAATAAACTTTCTCCAATATTGTGTTGCCCCTAAGAAACTTCTAACTTCTGTAGCAGTATTGGGTTTAGACCATTTTACTATGACTTCGGCCTTAAAGGGATCTATTTTCAAGTCACCACCCCCTACAATACAACCAAAATAATTCAAATATGTTACGCCAAATTCACATTTTGATAGTTTCACATAGAGATTTTCTCTTTTTAAAACATCTAAAATCTGCTTTACATGCTTTACATGTTCATCCCATGTCCTACTAAAAACAAGAATATCATCTAAATAAACTATTACAAAATTATCAATAAATGGTCTAAATACATCATTCATGACTCGCATAAACGTAGTAGGAGCATTAGTTAAGCCAAAAGGAATAACCAACCATTCATAGAGTCCTTGCTTCGTCTTGAAAGAAGTTTTCCATACATCTTGTTCTGCAACTCTGATCTAATTGTAGCTGCTTCGCAAGTCTATTTTAGAGAAGTAAACTGCATCTTTTAACTAATATAATAAATCATGAATATGAGGAAGAGGATAATGATTATTTATTGTGATTTTATTTAGTGCTCTAAAATTAATGCACATTCTCCACGAACCGTCTTTCTTTCGCACCAACACAATATGTGATCTGTACGGTGATGTGCATTGTATAATAAACCCTTTATCGAGAAACTCCTATACCTGCTTCTTTATCTTTGCATTCTCTAGAGTTGATAACCTGTACATTCCAATGTTAGGTAATGGAGCATCTTACTGCAAATAAATTTCATGTGCGATCTCTCACTTGGGTGGAAGCCCTTTAGGTTCTTGAATCAGAATATCATAATCGGAAACAACTTTAATTAGATTTGCTTTCTGTTTAAGATTACAGCCTTGGAATGCATCGGATTTATCAAGATCCTTTGCTTTTACAATCATTAGTAAAAATCGCTTACTTGAATTTACAATTCTTTTCATCTGTCCTGAATTTATGAGAGCCAAGTTATCTTTAAGTTTATGAGCCCTTACAATATATTCAATTCCATCCTTAGTGAGTTGATACTTATTTTCAGCTTGATAGAAGATAGCTTTTCTATCGTACAAGTATGGACTTCCTAATACAATTCCACATATGTCCAATGGGACTATGTCTAACTCAACCTCATCTACCAATGTTAAGCCAATAGCAAAACAAAGTTTACATTGTTTTGTAACTTGTAGCTTTGTTTTATCACACACCCAACCTAATGGATATGACTTTTTATGAGGTTTTGTTTCTAAACCCAACTTCTTTACAATTGTTTCAGAAATCAAATTAACTTGTGACCCACTATCAAATAAAGTATCAATTTTAGTGTGCTTGGAAGTGACTCTAACATGAAATAGCTCATTTCTTTTCCTCTCACTACTTTCATTATCAACAGAATGCGAAGAATTACTTGTAGATGCTTCAGAATCTTTACCATTTATACTTGTAGTTGTAACCATTGTTTCATCACCTGACTCTGATCCCAAGTCCTTTTGAATAGTAACAACATTCTTTCACTCTTTACTCCTGAACTTCTTAGGCTTCAATTCTGGATGCAAAGACCAACAGTGTGCCTCATCGTTTCCTTCCTTCTGACAATGAGTGCATGAAGGTTTATCCTTCTTCACAATGTTTTTTTCCTCTCCTTCCATTTTAGTTTCTTCTTGCCATTATTCTTGTTCTCAATAGATTTGTATGATTTCCCAACATCTGGGGTTACATTTTTACCTCTAACCTCTAGATGAGTTGCCTGAACTGATACATCATCTAAGCTAGTGGGATTAAACATAGGTATAGTATGCTTCAAATAACTATGAAGACCATCTATATATTTTAACAATGTCTCTGGTGAGTTCAATGATATGCCTAATGATAAAGCTCTCTTACGAAGTTCCTGAGTATAACTTTGAACACTTTGACCCTTCAATTGACGTAGTGTTTGCCAACTCATCATTGCTTGTTGCATATAAGCCAAATGATTAAATTGCTTTTTAATGGCAGAAACAAATTCATTCCAAGTTGAAATGATTTTACCATGCTTTTGGAGATCTTCTTGTGTCTTTCCTTCCCACCACACAAGTGCGGCTCCTCCAAGTCGAAAGCTAGCACCCTGGATTTTCTTCCTTCCTGAATCAACTTTCTGCACCCTATAATATACATCAATTTGCCTTATCCAATTATCAAGCTTTTCAGCACTAAGTTCTCAATCATAAATTGGCAAATCAAATTTTACATCTAATTTGATCAAAGAGGAGGCTTTTCTCCTTTTCCTTTATCTTCTTTCTCTAGATAAACAAAAAGAAAAGGTTCCTCTGCTCCTTTGTCTGGTCTACGTGATGAAGTGCCTTCACCTTTGCCCTTTTTAAACTCATTATACATCTCTTCCACCATTGCACATATTGTCATGAAACTATCCAAGAACTAGGATTCTGACCCAAATTGAGCTTCGTCTTCCATCCTTCTTCGAGAAAATACCCTTCCAATCTCTGGATTCATATCAACAAGTTCACATTCACCTCATCCGAGCCTCAACCTAGTAAGCATTCAAATCTCCACACAAACTTGTCAAACCTTAAAAACCTTAAGCTCTGATACCACTTGATCCGAAATTGAAAAAGGTATTACAGATTATGTGTGAAGTTGCCTATGTTACTTAGTGCAATGGATCGATAAGATTGAAAATAACATAAACACTTAAACAATTATAAAAACTCAATCAAACACATCAACACAACTAAAATTGATAAAGGAGTTCACTAGACTTTCTGGCTACTTCTCCTGGTCCTTTAGCTTCCAGTGCTAACCTCTTTAGTATGTCTTCAAATAGTTGTTACAGGTGTAAGCTCAAAAAACAGAATCTCAAACATGAAAATGGATCTCACTACTGTGTTCAGCTCTAATCTTCGAGTCGAAACGAGTATACACTCGACCGTACTTGGTCACTTTGAACTCCAGTACCCCTAGAACAGTTCACAACACTCTCTTGTCAACTTTTCTATGTTATGGTGTTTATATAACACGTACAGTTACAAATTGCAATAAACGTGGAACAATACGTTTATAATAGAAATATACTATAAACGAAAAGACCGTCGGGCGCGGGGCGGACCGCGGCCGTCTGACTTTTTCCCGGTGTTGATCTCGAGAACAACCAATCCGATGATTATCGCATCTCACTCATCAACTGATCTGGACATTCTGCATCATTGATCTGTCATGTTAACTCCGACAGTTGTCGCGCAGTCTCGCGCCCCAACTAGCACATCTGCTAATTCTTTGAAGGCACGCGAGAAAGTGGTTTTTGGGATGCTATGTGTCGCTTGCTGAGTGGAATCGTGTGCTCTTGGTCAAAAACTACTTCTTGCCTTGAAGGCACATGATAAACCATTTACTGCTCTCCTGTCGGAACTCAAGGAGTTTAGCTTCTTTTTCATAACTTTATTGCTTTCATTTTCCAGGATAACCTACCTGCATGTTTCGACATGATATGCGTCAATCTCCTTTGATCAAGCAATCTCCGCTCTTGATCGTTGATCCCCATCCCCTATGGTATGAACCAATCGCATACTGCCACATCACCTTCTGTGCTGACATCATCAAGACCCTGTGACTCTTTCCCAGGTTTCCACCTGTTCCACTGACGTAGGCATTGACTTTTTGGCCTAAATCTTCAATTGGCTCTATTTTCCTTATCTGAACTCAGATTTACATGTTGTTTGCACCGTTATCTTTGTATTAACAAGCACTTCAACGCTATTCCAATTTCACCTATATTTGAAGACTTTTGATCTAGAGGCTTTACTAGATCCATTTTGGATCACTAACAACCCATTCATATATTTATAAAATAATGTCCATATCATACATCAAGTATACAAAAAGTGGGAACCCTAGTCAAGTCACACTCATCCTTCGAAAAATGCTAAAACGTCACCCTACAGTGCACTTAGGTCACTAACTAGACCTTATCTCCATGTCCACTTGGCCCTATTCACCTATCAAATCACTTGGCTACTCATCAGGTGAGGTACTTTGACTTTACACCCTAAATTGTTCACTCCGTTCCACCCCTTAACTACTCCTCAAACTACCCGGGACTCAACTTTACCTGAAAAATAGTCACTCGAATGTCCTTGGCACATATTTAGGTTAATAATAGGGTCACGCCACCTACTTGTCCCAACCTGATCATATCAACATTCCAGTCATCCCAAGTCGCCCAAATTAGGAAACCCAAAATTTCCTAACAAACGCCAAAATACTAAGTGTCGTACATACATGTGATGGATGCCCTACAACCAATAGCAATGTTATTGTGTTGTCCAACTCAATCATGGATGAGGCACATACACTCATCACTCTGAGGGTCTAACAAACTCCTCCACTCAAAACTGTTGTCGTCCTCAACAACTCTCCAACCAACAAAATACTCAATTCATCAGCTAAAGTGACATAGTTGATACCCATCTAAAGACCTCATCTATTGAAACCAATCCAACACTCCCATGACCTACTTCGACACACTGTTCTCAAATGACTCTAATCATGCCTCAATGCACTAAGCTCTCCCACATATAAGAGTAATTAGTTAGCTAATCCAATCATTACACTTGATCAATAGTATTGTACATCCTCATGCCAAAGTACATCCTTTCCCTCAGAGTTATCTTTAAGTGTGACTTTTTGGAGTTTCTGGTGGATTTATGGCAGGGAAAATTTGTGTTGTTCAAACACATTTTCTGACTGTATAAGTGGATTCAGCAGAATGAAAAACCCTTGCGGCAATTCAATTGTGCAGAGTTCAACCCTCAAACTTGTGATTTCAATGAATCCCTATAAAGTTCTAGACAAATTAGTTTGAAAAATAAACCAACAAAACTTTTCAAAAAATCGCACTTAAAAACAAGTCACTTTCCCTCCATCTTTTATCAATTGTCCATTTCATCCTCATACTACTATCTAGATAAGATGCCCCTTTACAACGGATCATGTTTGCACTACCCCACTCTCGGTCATTGCCCCATCCTCGATGAGCCCTCTAAAAGCACAAGGGCCCGAAAGTATCCTCCATGACTTCGATCAACTACAATATCTCACCGATGTTGCATCCTCAAATATGCCTGAACAATGTGTTTCTACCTTGTCGAACATCTCAACTTCGCAAGCCAGTTTGCAGTCAATTGAAATTCAATGGATGTGATAGTGGTGAAGAGTACTTCACTATCACTTAGCCGTAATGCCACCTGTGATGGCCTTACTAGAGACTCGTTTATAGAGGTGCACCCGCCGCTCTCTAGGCATGTGACACCGACGTCTCCTCATCCCACTGCATCATGTGATTGTTCCGTGAATCGCCTTACTAAAGACTCGTTTATAAAGGTGCACTCGGCGCTCTCTAGGCATGTGACACCGATGTCTCCTCATCCCCCCGCTGCATCATGTGATTGTTCCGTGAATGGCTTGAGAGTACTTTGCTATGACGTAGAGAGTCGTCTTAATTAATATTAATTCACGATCTTATAAATAAGAAATACCGCAGTAAAAATCAATAGGGCCCAACCAGGCTTCAAACGGGTGACCTTTTGATATGCGAAATTAAAGAGAAATATGTAACAATTATCTGAGATCTTATGATCTTACGATTATTCATATGAAGAAAAAACATCTTGATCTTATGGTTATTCATATGAAGAAAAACCATCTCCCGCAATCCATGTCTGGCATCTTATTAGAAGAACTCTAAGGAGGGCCCAACCGGGTTCGAACCGGTGACCTCTTGATCTGCAGTCAAATGCTCTACCACTGAGCTATAGGCCCAGATGATTGATGGCTTAATTAATGTCTACTTCCACGACCAGAGTTACTGGTTAAAATTTGAGTGTCAATCTAACGAACGATGAAGCAATCCCATAACTCCAAAATATAATTTTGGAGTACATCCAACACTGTCAAGGCAACAATTCCTGTCATATGAATCAACGAAAACCATTGGTCACAGTATTAAATATTGTGTTGCCCGCCATAGTCATACCATGACTATCCTCACCAACAAGGACACAGAGGAACAAAGCAACCGTCATTCCATATTTGTCACCATTGCAGCATCATGGAACTCCCAGGTCCACTTTCAGTTATGGATATTATCTTAATACTTACAGTCACTGATACTTTACACTTATGGATATTATCTTAACACTTACAGTCATGGATGCTTGTAGAGACCTCGTCATGCCTCTTCATCGAAGTGTGGTTACGGATACTTATTTCATTATATTTCATTATACATTTTAATGGGTTAAAATTTAAAAAAAAAATATTATAATTAATTAAAGGAGTTGTTTATGGATGTGGAGGAATTATAGGGAGGGCTAAAAGTGTCTGGAATCTGGTCAAAAAATCATGCAGTAGTAGTGTTTAAATAATGTTTTTGATGGCGTAAATGGATTCAGCACTATCAAAAACCTTTAGGACACCCAAAATATTTAAGATTAACAGCTTTAAATAGGATTTACAAAAATTCCTGCCGGATTTTACCAAAATATGCAGAATTTCCATGATTTTAAAAGCAGTGTGATTAGACTAGGGCTTAATTAAATTATAATTTTATTTAAAATTATTATTATTATTAATGATAAAAAGAATTATTGTATAAGTTAAATTTATATATATTTTTAAAAATATGCAATCAGATTTCTAATGATGGAGATTCACCTCGATTTCATCATGGAGATTCTTAATTTGTAAAGAGATTTTGTTATAATATCATGGACCAATACCATGACTCCTCGTGCTAAAAAAATCAGGATTCATTTTATAATATGACATTTATTCATATGACATTTTTAATGATTTTAATTAAAAAATAAACAAAAGCATAATTACTTTGGAAGTGTTTGATTTTGTATATACTATATAGAATTTAAGAATATTCTATGTAGATTAAGTGTCTAAATCCACCTAATAATTATTAATAATTAAATTAAAATTATAAAAACTTTATTCTAAAATAAACATGTCTATTAACATAATTAATATATCTAACTAAAAAACTATACTATTCAAATTTTATCATAATAATTAACTTATTTTTAAACAAATTAAAAAATTAATATATCTAACTAAAAAACCATACTATTCCAATTTTATCATAATAATTAATTCTTAAAAAAATAATAGAAAAAATAAAAATAAAAGCCAATCGTTTTCCAATATTTCAAATTACAACAGTAAAACAAATCACCAGCCACATTATTACTTATGCCCACTTCATACTAAAAAATTATATATATTTTAAAAACTTTTACAATAAGGTCTAACTAATATCTAGGTTAACATTCACGTATCAGTATAATAAAAAGCATGGTTCCTCCCAAATTTGTAACTCATCTTTCCTTTAGAATAAAAGTCATATGCAGTATAATAAACATTCAAGTCAAACTCTTGCATGCTTAATGGCGATGAACTTTAACCATGCTTTTTATTATACTCCTCGAAGTAAAGGTGGAATTATTAAAAATTTATGGTTCTACTTTTTTGTTAAAGTCAATCTATATGATCAGTCATAATATTTTATTTTTGTTATTTGATTGAGGTTTACCTTATCCCACGTATTATTTTATAGTTATCGTTTTACCACAACATACGGAGTCATTTTAAAGTTTTCGAGGCCACTATTATTATTATTACCACTTCTTATCGCATTAAGAATCCTTATTTCAATTATTTTCAAGAAAAGAATGATGGACAACATACTAGCACTAACCATGGAGTGAGTCACATTGCCTAATCATGTTTTCATACATTGACTTGCCAATCCTATTTTTGCAAGTCCTTCCACATCAAATGTTTTAAAGTCTACCATTTTAGTCTGGTTGAAGATTTTCTTGGCCGAGATAATATATCCACTAATTTTCTAGTGGGCATGAGATTCAACCTACTTACGAAGTTGATATTAACGATTTCAATGTTAAAATATTCATGAAGGCTTTAATGAGCTTAACTTTTTTAGTCTCATAGATGATGAAACATACTTTACATAAAGGCTCTCTTGAGTTCCTCATCTTTCCTTGCTAACTTGTATCACGTGGATCTTTATTCTTGGCCTTGTTACCGTTGGAATAAGCTTTAACATGCTTGAGATCCTTCTAGGCTATTGATGTCATTTATATGCCTTCAATTTTGTTACTTAGAGCAAGGGATATCTCTAAGATTTCTTCAATCTTTTGATTACAATGTATGAGGAAAAACATTTTCCCCTAGTGGCATATGTTGTTAAAAACATCATGGTCATTCATGTATGTCTCACTACTCGAAGTGTAGGGAAAGAGTGAAATGGTATGTCTTGTTCCTCATGACATGATTGAGGTCTTGTGATTATTATTATTACTCACTCTGCATTGCTAACAAATGGGTGACATGTAGTTTTATCAACATCTTCGTCATGTTGGGGAAAAGGAAGACATTAACACAACCTTTTACCATTAATGCCCTCCTTAACTTTGAGTGACATCCAATCACTCATTTAAGCTCTTCAAATATGTAACCCTTAGATATTGAAATCTCGCTCACAATGTAAAGGAAACATCTCTTGATCCATAAAATCATAAAACAAAAAGACACTCATTTTTAACCCTACAATTTTGCAATACTTTATTATGTAAACAAATATTTGTAAAAATTAGTCTTCCTCATATAATTATCATAATCATAATTTAAAAATTGATAATGTAAATCCTGACCTAACAAAACCTAAATCTTATAATAAATTTTAGGATTAACTAGAACAAACTATTATATTTTTCATAACTAACCATATGATGTAATGGTGTTTTATAAATAAAAAAAATTACTTTTGTTATTTGAAAAACTAAAAATATTAGCATTCACCTTACTAATACAAAAGATGTGATGTGAATCGGTAAAAAGAGCAATTTTCATGTATATGTATAAGTATCGAAAAAAACTAAAAATATTACCATTCACCTCATTAATACAAAAAATGTGATATGAATCGATCAAAAGAGCAATTTTCATGTATATGTATAAGAATGGGTATCAAGAGAAAAATATAAAAAAATTACATTTCACCTTATTAATACAAAAGATGTGATGTGAATTTCTCTAAAGAGCAATTTTCATGTATATGTATGAGAATGGGTGTGAATATATATATATATAATAACACAATATATATAATATATAAAAAAGAAAATAGATTTTAAGGTATGTTAATTTTAAACGTAGGTTTATTAAAATTATTAAGTTGGATAGAAATTAATTGTATAATTAGATTATTAAAAATTAATTAATTATGTTAATAAGTGTATTTATTTTAGAACAAGTTTTTTTAATTTTAATTTAATTATCGATAATTATTAAATGGATAGTAGGGATTTAATCTGTATGGAATATTCTAAAATATTCTTAGTAGTATACATCAATCAAAGCTTGAAATTAGTTGTGCTTTTTTTCTCTTTTCAATTAAATTGATTAATTAAAAAAATTTCATATAAACAAGTATCATATGAAGTGTGTTATGGTTTTATGGAAATGTGGTATTGATGAGATATGGTATTGGCACATATAATTGTAACAATGCATATTTAAGTATTAAGAATGTCCTTAGCAAAGTGAGCGTAAATCTCCATGGATAGAAATGTTGTTCCATGTTTTTTTCAAATGTATATATATTTAACTTATATATTAATTTTTTTTTAATTAATATTATTATTAATAGTTTAAATTAAAGTTATAATTTAGATCATTTTTATGATATTTTTTAATTTTAGCAAGATGAGATGCATTATTTTTTTTGTAAGTTGGTTTAGATGTTTATATTATCCAAAAAAGGAGTACATCATTCTTTCATGCACTGCTATATTTCCTCTCCACAGGTGGCCTCAACCTACTTATTGGGAAACCATATAATTTTGACAACCTGTTTATAGAACAACAAGTCCAAATAATCAAATAATCAAAATAAATCCTACTAGATCCTAACATAACACCAAATTAGACAGAGAAGTTTCTAAGCTCTTGATTCCAAGCACTGGAACCTAAAGGAGCATTGGAGTCTCTATTTGTATAATCGTGGCCCATACAACCTTGGCACTAAACTTCTTCAAGTCATCCTCGGACCCACATAAATAATGCCAAGAAAGTCACACCAATCAACCCATATTTTCCTCAACAACATTATCAGGCCTATCTTTTGTTTCTATGATCTCCATGAGGCTCTTGAGATCATGCAATTGTGAGGTTAATGGTCAGCCACATTCCAGATTACTCCCTTGATGCAAGCATCCCTAATTAGCTAATAGATTCATCACCCTATTCCCGGATCGACGAGTTTGAGAGAGAATGACATTATCGAAATATTTGAGCAATCGACATATTATGTGTGTTAGATTGGTCAATCTCCAGCTTTTTATGAGCTTTTCCACAGGGGTTCCAAGGATCAATTTTTTAGCAATGTTGATGGCTATCCTAAAATCCCCATTAATATGGATCTTATTGTAACCCACATATAGTGTTATTCTAAGGACTTTCTAAAGCGCATAAAATGAAAGTTCATTATCAGTGATTGTGCCACAATCGGTTGCATAAATTATATGGACTTGGCTCTTCCAATCTTTTATTATTCCTCCCAATCTAATAAGGCTTGGGTTCCCTTTGGAATTCTTATCAAAGTTGATCTTTACAAATCCTTTAGCATGCAAAGAGAATATTGAAAACAAGGAGACCATTGTTTTGGTGAACTCCATAAATTAGGGGCTATCATATTTGGTAACAAATCAAAATTCATTAGAATAGGCACTTTGTAGGGCGGGACTTTCCAATCCTCTTGATTCCATGATTCTACGAGGATAGTTTCCCTTACGTTGAGCTTAATCATAGACTAAATTCTTCCCTTAAATTGGTTTTCATGTCAGAATATACACCTATTCCTTTATTTCCATATATCCCACAACATGAAACCCAAGACCAATATCTATGCTTTGCTTACCATTTGGAATTGGAATATTTCACTTATCCATGATTTCATTGTCTCCATAATGTTGTTTGGAGATCTCTTTGAATATCCAAAGAGTTGATGAACTCTACCCCAGATTCCACAAGCAAATCGGTAGGCATTTAGGAGGTGATCCAATGTTTCCTCACACTGGCCACACTAAATACAACATGAGGGCCCTTGGAATCCTTATTTCTACAATTGATCCCATGTGAGAATTCTCATACAACCTACCAATCATAAAAATAGTGTGACATTAGGCCAGGATCGAGCTAACTATATTTTTTTTCCATATAGGGTCTTCCACTTGTGCATGATGTTCTGCCATAATTGAATAGGATTCTTTTATGGTAAGCATTCCTCTAGCTTGGTATCCCCGGCATAGAGTATCAGGTTGATCATCCCAAGATATTTTACGAGTTTACAGTTCTTTATCTAGGTCATCCCACTAGTATAGATTAGGGGGATCCTCCTAATCTTCTTTGTTTTTTCAAGATCGCCATTGTTGATCTACCACCTCACTTCTAAAAAATTTTGCAACAGTGTAACATTGTTGGTCCAAGGTAGAAGTGATTATCTCTCCCATCCCCCTCTATTTTTCAATTAGCTCTTTGTTGCCAAGCATCTTGTCAAAATCTAGCAATACTTCCATCTTTAGTTTCCTTGAAATGGTGGTTATGGAATAAGCTTCAATTAGTATAGGCTAAATTCCAAATGGATGAGCATGAGGTTACTTCCTTGGCATGCAATCTCTCCCTTTGAGATTGGATATTTCCATTATTATTTCCTATTCCATATATATTTCCACATATTGTCCTCTCCCTATAGCCATCTCCACCACAACTTGGTTCTAAGGGTTTTATTGAGAAGATTTGGATCACAAAATCAAAGCCCACCTACCCATTTTAGGAAGGCATAGTTTATCCCAGGCCACCAATTCCCTTTTTTTCTCCTTATGGGTCCCTCTCTAGAGGAAATTTTTAAGGACTATTAGCATAGCTTGGCATTCTACTTTTAGGGTTACCATTACTAAGAGTTGATATATGGGGATCTCTTGGAAAACCGGCTTCAATAGAGTTAGACAAACTGCAAAATTCAAAGATCTTAAGGACCATCCCTTCAACTGGAGTGATTTTATACTATATCCTACTAGTTGGCCATTCACAGCGAATTTTTTTGTCAATGGCATCCCCAGATATTTGGCTGGAAATTGTCCAATCTAAAAATATAGGTTCCTTGCTAGAAAGGTTTGAACAACAATATGAGTATTAAAAAAGAAAAAATTAGATTTATAATTATTAATTAAGGTACCCGATGCCTCCTTGAAGGTCTCTAGAATGGATTTGAGGGTCTTGAATTCCGTGAGAGAGGTGGAGAGAAACAACAATATATTGTCCACAAATTGTTTTTGGGTAATAGGTAAGTCCTCTCCGTAAGGTCTAAGCCCTTTGAAGAAACCTTCATTGACAAAATATTTGATAAAACAACCTAAGCCTTCCTCATCCAAAATAAAAAGGAATGGCATAATAGGGTTTCCTTGCCACAGGCCATGGGTAGGATCGAAGATGATCTAAGGGTAGTCGTTTATCAAAACAAAGAAAACAGGGGTCAAGCTCATGGATTTAATCAAAGAAATCCATATGAAAGAGAAGCCAAAAGCTGAAAGGATACTGATGCGGAATTCCCAGCTCAAACGATTGTAGGATTTACATAGGTCTAGTTTAATCAACATTCCAGGGGTCTTGTGTTTCCTGAGTAAGTGAAGGACCTCATGAGTAGTGACAATCCCATCCAGAATTTGTCTACCCTCCATAAACCCAGTTTTCTTGGAGGATATCAGTTTATGAAGCAATGGATTAAGTTAATGAACCATAATAGATGTTATAATCTTATACATGAAATTAATACATAAGGTGATTGGGCAAAAACCACTGGGGTCTTCACTTTGTCCATATTTAGGGATCAATGTGATAAAGGTATAGTTGAGGCACGCCCATAACTTTTGAGTTTGATGAGATTCTTCAACAATGGCATGTACCTCCTGACCAGTGAAACTCTAACTCCAAAAGTCTGATGTAAAGTCATCAAGCCCAGAGACCTTGTTTATTCGCATCACGATCATTTCTTCTTCAACCTCTAAGAGCACAATTCCATGCATGAGTTGTAGAAATTTCACCTGTAGAACAAACTGATATATGCAATGTCCTAAAGCATAATAGTTGTTCTACTTCTACAAAACATTAAGTGGAAGCATAATCGAATTCATGAGAAAAATCAAGTAGAAACATGCATAACTGATCAAGAGAAATAATCACACATAACACAAGATATATCCAGGGGAAAGCACCAGCATAAAACCCCAACCATGTATTATCAATCAAGTGGAAATCCTCTTCACAATACAAAAAGAATTAGCTCTCAAGCTATTCAGTTCTCAATTAACTATGAAGATATGAAGATATGTCTCATGAACCAACCAATCCATGTATATAAAGTCTTTAACTATGGTCCAATCCCTATTTCCTTGCACAATTTGCTTAGGAAATAATAGAAAAAGCATATGCAATTAATTCCAAACATACCAAGTTAACCAATGGTCCAACTACACAATCCTTGAGGACACTAGTTCCTCAACCATGCAAAAACTACTTACTAGAAATAGTCAAGCATCTGATAGTACATTGTCCCACATCTAATCTCAACTGGGTCTCTGACAGAACTGACATGCAACAGTGATCCATGAGTGAATTCTCAGTTATCTAAAATAACAGTTGTCACATGCATGCAAGCATTAACAAACTATATTTTATTATTTGAACAACTTGTTAAAATAATCTAACTAGACGTGACTAGTTAGAACTAAGTCAACTGATTCTCTCATTATAGAACTCATACTTATTCCCTCAACCAGTGGGACAACTCATGTGCATGCTCACAAAGACTTCAAATTCGAATTTCCTTAACTAATTAACTCAGCTGAATTAATTAATTAATATTTCCAACTGATGTTAAGACCAAAATTAATTTTACTTCCTATAGATAGACTACGGACTGCTATAAATAGGAAGGGACCTAGAAATTCTATTTTTAGAACTTTCTATTTTTAGCAGTTTCACCTCTCACCCAATGTGGCCAATGACCTCACTGGCCAAATTGCTATTTTTATACATGCTATTTTTAGCAGGTCTATTTTTAGCACATTCTAAATTTAACATTTCTTGTTGCACATTTCTCAACACTCCCTCTCAACAAGAAAGGCTTCCTCTTGAACCCAATCTTGTCACTCTAGAATGTTCTGCATGCAACACATCTACCTGGTCCACTTGCTCCAACAACACTTGGAATGAAAACACTCCCAACTGACCACTCTGTTGGGCTAGGAACATACTCTGATGCTGAAGCTCTACCTGCTGCTGACAAGTGCTCCCTCTCTAACATCTGCGCTACTGCAACATCTCCATGCATCTCGCACCATTGCACACCTCTTTGTGCCACCTAGCACTGTGCAAAACACTTGTGCCTCTCACATTGCTGCAGCCTGCTAGCTATGCGTTGTCTTGGGATTTCCTGCACTGTCGCTCTCTCTACCGCTCCATCCTCATCTGTCTCTACCCAATCAGTCAATTCTTGCTACTCCACATCGGGGATCCCATAGAAAGGTCTCATCTAAGAGGTTGGGTACCTCAAGGATCCTGCCCCTCCTCCATGGGACAATCACTCTATATTGCCCCACCTCCTCCCTAGAGGTATGGCTACATGTGATCCCTCTGCCCACCTGGCTCGAAGTTTCTCCCTATTGGAGGCCTCTGCATGAGTAGATGTCTCTACTCGATCTCCTCTTAGCTTTCCCTGTTGTGGCTGCTCCACAATGATCCAGGTGGACATTGGTGGCCACCTGCCAAGTCCACCTGGACCCCCACCATTGTCTTTCTCAGCATTTTCAGTTTCCTTAATTGTAGCAAAACTTACTATTTTTAGAAGTCTTTCGGGTCCTGAAATTCCGGAGCCGTTTTGAGGCCCTAAACGACGTTTGTTGGGGAATCCGGGGGCAACATGGGTCCATGGAATGGACCGATGTTGCCCGTTCCAACAATGATAGTGCTTGGATAGATCTTTCTAATGAGATATTGTACGCGTCAAACAGAGATCATATGCCAAAGTTACGACCCCGGGAAGTTGATGTACCAATTTACCCCAAACGGGGCCCACAGTTTGGCGTTTCATCTCCTAGGGTTAGGTTTTGGAATGTTAAGGGTTTTTTCCATTGTTTCTCAACAATAAATAGGCCTTCGAGCCTCAATGTAACACAGTTCAGAGGCATGTAGCCATCACATCTCTTCTCAGAGATAAGCTACCATCGCCCTAGCTGGTTTATTTCCAATTCTGGTTGTAAGCATATTTCAGTATTTTCCATTAATGAAATGAAGTATTATTTCCGTTGCATCTTTGTGTATATGGTTATCTCTGTAATTTTTTGCGTTCCTATTTAAATCCGGATCAGTGGTATCAGAGCGGTCTGCTTTTTCTCTGTTTTTCTTTGCATGTCCCCAACAAGGTGGGGATATAAGGAGTTAAGGCTTGAACTAGTTGAACCTTTGCAAGACCAGCCTCGCAAATCCCGACGACCTCCCATGGCAGACGAGAAGAAAGACGAGGGGGCAGGAGATCCCATCAAAATCTTGCTCGAAGAAGCGCTCGAGCGACAACGGAACGCGATGATGGACAACTTTTCCCAGATCCTTCAGCGGCTACCCAGAAGCGGCGCATCGGCTTCCAGCAGCTCCTCTGGAAATGCCACACCCTTTAAGGTACAAGTTAATTTTGAAATCCCCATATTCGAGGGTCAGATAGACGCCGATGCCGTAGATAAATGGTTAAATCTGCTAGAGGGTTATTTTTCTGTTCATGAATTTTCGAGTCGGGAAAAGATTGTTTTTGCTCTTCTCAAAGCAGCCCCCCACGTCAAGGACTGGTGGGAAACCTACTGCGAGCAGAAGGATGAAAGTACTGGCTCACTATTTTCAGCCGCACCCACCTGGGATTCGTTCCGGGATGCCATCAAGGAGCAGTACTACCCTGTCGGAAGCTATGAGGATGAATACATAAAGTGGACCACGCTGCGGCAGGGAAGGGACCAAGACGTGCCGGAGTTTACCAATCTTTTCCATACCCTTCGCACAAAGTTGGGTATCAAGGATTCAGAGCAACATTTGATACTCAAATACCGTGGCTGCCTGCACAAGTACATCCAGGAAGAAATACAATTCCTAAACATCCCCTCGCTCGGCGCAACATACCGATATGCCGTCAAGGTCGAGCAGAAGTTTAAACAAAAGAAGCGAGACTTTGGACCTGCGAATCCAAAGCAGGGGAAAGGTGCCCCTAAACCATAGAGTAAAGGACAGAGCCAAGGCGGGACAACCCAAGACAACCAGCCGAAGCTGCAAGCAAAGAACAATGCCACAAAGCCGAGAAAGGACACTGGAAAATGGTGCGAGTTCCATAAGAGCTCCACTCACAACACAAGTGAGTGTCAGGCCAAGCAGTCACTGGTGGCTGAGCTAAAGGTTTCAGAATCAGATGCATGTTCCGACTCTGAGTCATAACCCGATAAGGGGTATGAAAAAGGGAAGCAGATCATTGATGTGGATCCCAGCGCCACTGTTGCTACCGAAAAGATCCAGAAAAATGAACCCGAAGATCTAGAGGAGGAGGAGCGTCTCTTCCACTCCCATATGTGGGTAATGGGCTCCCCGATACAGTTCATTGTTGATAGCGGGAGTCAAAAGAACCTCATTTCAGTAGAGGTCGTGAAGCGGTTGGGCTTACCGACCACAACACATCCACAACCATACACCATTGGGTGGCTTCACCAAGGGCGAGATCTTCGCGTGAGCCAGCAGTGTCGCCTTCCATACAACATCAAGCCCTTCACGGATGAGGTATTGTGTGACATTGCTCCCCTTGAAGTTTGTGATGTATTACTAGGACAACCATACTTGTGGAAGCGACATGCTGTGTATGAATCAAGGCCCCATGCTGTTATTATTACAATGGGAAATAAGTTGTTCAGGATACTAGAGGTAGCACCACCTGCCGCCATCTCTTTGATTACTGCAAAACAATGCAGTAAGATCATTTCCAAAACCAGGAAATTTGTTTTCCTGATGATACACCCTCAAGGGAAGAAGAAGACAGTGGCCGCGGCCTCCAAACGGGGTCCCTCTGCACGACAGCTACATATGGACAAGATTGTGGAGGAGTACAAAGACATCTTCACATCCTCGGCGGGGGTTCCTCTGCACTGTCAAGTCAAGCACTCCATCGATCTGACTCCAGGTGCGCCGCTACCCAATGGACCAATTTATCGGCGCTCCGTTCTGGAGAACAATGAAATCAAGAGGCAGATTCAGGATCTCCTGCAGAAAGGTCACATCCGTCCGAGTTCATCGCCCTGTGGGAGCCCGATCGTGTTGGTACAGAAGAAGGATGGGACGTGGAGACTCTGTATTGACTATCGGGTGCTGAACAAGATCACTGTCCGTAATAGGTACCCGATCCCGCGGATTGATGACCTCCTAGACCAACTAAAGGGGGCGAAATATTTCAGCAAGATCGATCTGAAGTCAGGATATCATCAGGTACCAATCGAACCCTCAGATGTGTGGAGGACTGCCTTCAAATCCAAGGAGGGCCTCTTCGAATGGTTGGTCATGCCTTTTGGATTGACGAATGCTCCTGCAACCTTTATGAGGCTAATGGATGACATCTTGCAGCCATTCACCAACTCCTTTGTAGTAGTATACATGGATGACATTCTGATCTTCAGCCAGAGTTGGGAGGAGCACCTCCACCACATCCGACAGGTTCTCCAAACACTACGGCAACACAAGCTATGTTCCAATTTGGAGAAATGCACTTTTGGCATGACCGAGGTTCAGTATCTGGGATACATCATTGATGAACAGGGCGTGCATGTCGATCCAGCCAAGGTCCAAGTCATTCGGGATTGGCCCTCTCCAACCACTCTAACAGAGCTCCGCAACTTTCTAGGTCTTGCCAACTTCTACCGCAGGTTTGTGCTGGGGTTTTCTCATATTTCTTGGCCCTTGAGTCAAGTCACCAAGGGAGGGGCGAAAGCAAAATTCTTTTGCTCTGAATCTCAACAGAAGGTATTAAGGGAGTTGAGGGATCGCCTCTGCACGGCACCAGTGCTCGCGTTACCAGATTTACAACAACCATTTGAGGTCGAGACAGATGCCTCTGACTATGCTATTGGGGCAGTCCTTACTCAACATGGACATCCAGTGGCATATCACAGTGAAACACTTTCAGACACAGTCCGGAAGTAACCCACTTATGATAAAGAGATGTATTCCATTGTACAGGCCTGCCGACAATGGAAGAATTACATTTTGGGGAAGGAAACGGTCATCCACAGAGACCACCGACCCCTGCAGTTCATACAGACCCAAGGGAAATTGCAGAATGATCGCCATCAGAAGTGGTCTACATTCCTGCAACAGTTTCACTTGAATATCAAGTATAAAAAGGGCAGCACCAATAATGTTGCAGATTGCCTCAGTTGACCACCGATCATGGCGCTGACCACCGTGCTCAACTCTTATGGGCACGAGACTTCTGATTGGCCACTTCTATACAAAAGCGACTCAGAATTCGGCCACACATACCGAACACTCTTGGAGGGTCGGCATGTTGCAGATTTTCACCTCCAGGATGCCCTATTATGCCACCTCGATCACCTTTGTGTTCCTTCAAGAGAGCGTGCCAAGATGATTTGGGAAGCACACTACAGTCGGGTTGCTGGGTATTTCGGGGTCAAGAAAACAGTGGCAATACTGCAAAATTATTTCTATTGGCCGAATCTTTGACAGGATGTTGGGAAGCACATCCGATCATGTACTGCCTATGCCATTGCCAAACCGACCATTAAGAAGCAAGGCCTCTATACCCCGTTGCCTACCCCTAGTCGACCTTGGGAATCCATCTCCATGGATTACATGTCAGGCCTTCCTTCCACTAAGCATGGAAATGACTGTGTTTTTGTGGTCGTCGACAGGTTCTCGAAGATGGCCATTATGGTGGCCTGCAAGAAGAATATCACATCAGAAGCCACTGCTAAACTCTTCTTTGAACGAGTGTGGGTGCACTTTGGGATCCCACAGTCTATCATCTCAGATCGGGACAGTCGGTTTCTCAGCACATTTTGGTCCAGCCTCTGGTCAATGCTGGTCACCAAACTCACGAAGTCCACAGCCTTCCATCCTCAAACTGATGGCCAGACAGAGGTTGTCAATAGGATGATTGTGCACATTCTGCGCATGTATAACTCAAAGCATCCACGCACATGGGACGAGAGCCTCCCCTATGTTCAGCATAGCTACAACCGAGCTCTTCACAGCTCCACTGGCCATAGCCCTTTTCAGGTGGGTTTGGGATTCTAGCCACTGTGCCCCATTGATGTGGCCATGCCACTTGCAGCTACTCACATGAATTCATCTCATGTCCAGTCCGAAATAGACAAGGCCACCAGCTTCATTGAGCGCATCCAACATATTTGCCAGCAGGTCCATGACATTCTCGAGAAATCAAATGCCAAGTACAAGCAGCGACATGATCAACATCGGGTGCCACACAAGTTTCAGGTGGGCGACAAAGTCTGGTTGCATTTGCAAAAGGAACGCCTTACTGGAGCCTATCGGAAATTAAGACCACTCTGATATGGTCCTTACACCATTACTAAGGCTATGGGAGACAATGCATTTGAGCTCCGCATTTCCCTATTCCTTGGCCTGCACCCAGTGTTCAATGTGGACCGCCTTCGGCCATACTTTCCACCATTGCTAGACACATATGACATTGCAGAACAGCTCAAACGCACAGAATTAAATCCAGATTGCATGGAACAAGCTGCAACTGATCGAATCATGGACACATAGATCAAGAACACTCGCCAACAGAATATCCAACTGTATCGAGTTGTCAAAGCAGGCCAACTCCTTCAGCAGGGCAAGTGGCTCACCAGGGAACAAGTTCAGCAGAAGTTTCCTCATCTCATGGAGGAGCACAACGCAATGGGGACCATTGCTTCCTAAGGGGGGAGGAATGATCCATGTGGATATTGGTGGCCACCTGCCAAGTCCACCTGGACCCCCACCATTGTCTTTCTTAGCATTTTCAGTTTCCTTAATTGTAGCACAACTTACTATTTTTAGAAGTCTTTCGGGTCCTGAACTTCGGGAGCCGTTTTGAGGCCCTAAATGACGTTTGTTGGGGAATCCGGGGGCAACATGGGTCCATGGAATGGACCGATGTTGCCCATTCCAACGATGATAGTGCTCGGATAGATCTTTCTAATGAGCTATTGTACACGTCAAACGGAGATCATATGCCAAAGTTACGACCCCGGGAAGTTGATGTACCAATTTACCCCAAACGGGGCCCACAGTTTGGCATTTCATCTCCTAGGGTTAGGTTTTGGAATGTTAAGGGTTTTTTCCATTGTTTCTCAACAATAAATAGGCCTTCGAGCCTCATTGTAACACAGTTCAGAGGCATGTAGCCATCACATCTCTTCTCAGAGATAAGCTACCATCGCCCTAGCTAGTTTATTTCCATTTCTGGTTGTAAGCATATTTCAATATTTTCCATTAATGAAATGAAGTATTATTTCCGCTGCATCTTTGTGTATATGGTTATCTCTGTAATTTGTTGCGTTCCTGTTTAAATCCGGATCACACAACCTCTTGAAGTTGTTGCACCAATCGTGGCTCCTCCACAATCGTCTGAGACTTCTTCTGGCTCTGCATTTTGAGAGGTAATATACCCTCCCTCTAAACCACCAAGTCTCCATCAGTTGCCTTGCTGCTCAAGGCTTTGCATGCATCTTGAACCTCAAGAGCATATAGGTTCTTGACCCATGAACCAATCTGCTTCACCTGTCTAGTGATGATGTGTCTAAGGAAAACCTTTCCCTTACTGAAGACTACATAATAGCCTCTATCTTCTAGTATCGTGATCGACACCAATTTTCTCTTTAGTCCTGGTACATACATAACATCAGTCAAGGTAAGGCGATCTCCATGCTCCCTCTGAAAAATAACCGTGCCTACACCTAAGACACTATACTTCTAATCATTACCCATCGCCATGAGTATTTGGAGATCTTTCTCCTCCAAAGTACTAAACAAACTCTTGTCACTGGTCATGTGGAAAGAAGCTCCACTGTCAAGAAACTAACCACTTCCTACCATGGATGAAACCATGCATGCAAAGAATGTGAAATCCAACTTAAACTGTGAAGCAAGTGCCTCACCTTCAGATCCTTCCCCGGATCCCTTCTTGGATTTCCTTCGTGGACAATTTGCAACATAATGGCCCACCTCATGACAATGAAAGCATCGCACTTTCAGTTTGTCAACCTTCTTCCCATTATTGGAAGAACTAGATTCAGAAAGAGAAACCTTCTCCTTCCCCTTCTTTGCCTTACTCACTAAGGCACAATTCTCCTCATCATGCATGGATGAATAACTGTCTCTGGTGCTCCATCTGATCTCCTCCTGCATCAAATCCGACCATAGTCGTTCCCAATCTCGTAATTTCTCCTTTCCATTCACCGAGTCCTAGTAGCTATACCAGCTCTTAGGAAGGCCAAGGAGTGCTAGACTCACCATATCCTCATCCGATGTCATGACCCCTACACTTGCAAGCTCATCCCTGCATGTGATGAGCTTGGTCAGATACATAGAGATTGTCTCATCCCTTTCACACTTGATCTTTCGAAGTTTGTCCTTCAGTGCCAGCTTCCTCTAATCACTGCTATTTTGATATAAATCTTTTAATGTTTTCCACATTGCATGTGGAGTCTCCTTCCCATGGAGGCTTGAGACAATGTGATCTCGCACTCCCTCAAAGAGAATTCTCCTAGCTCTAGCCACACACTTCCTCCACTCCACCTACTCAGTCTTGTCAGTAGGCTTAGGGACTTCTTGATCAATGAAATCCTTAAGACCATTATCTTCCAAAACTGCCTCCATGCCATCCTTACAAGCTATATAGTTTGAGTTGCCATCAAGGGCATACTCAAGCCTCAAACCATATAATGCCATTGATGAAATAGATGTGATAAGAACTTGAAATCAATATCCCGAATAATAAACTTTGAATTTCTCGGACTTGCTAGTATATTGTTCTTGATCGATCATCTATGCTCCCATACCATGTAGAAATTTCACTTGTAGAACAAACCGATATATGCAATGTCCTAAATAATAATACTTGTTCTACTTCTACAAAACATTAAGCAGAAGCATAATCGAATTCATGAGCAACATCAAGTAGAAACATGCATAACTGATCAAGAGAAATAATCACACATAACACAAGATATATCCAGGGGAAAACACCAGCATAAAATCCCAACCATGTATTATCAATCAAGTGGAAATCCTCTTCATAATACAAAAAGAATTAGCTCTCAAGCTATTCAGTTCTCAATGAACTATGAAGATATGAAGATATGTCTCATGAACCAACCAAGCCCTGTATATAAAGGCTTTACCTATGGTCCAATCCCTATTTCCTTGCGTAGTTTGCTTAGGAAATAATAGCAAAAGCATATGCAATTAATTCCAAACATACCAAGTTAACCAATGGTCCAACTACGCAATCCTTGAGGACACTAGTTCCTCAACCATGAAAAAACTACTTACTAGAAATAGTCAAGCATCTGATAGTACACTGCCCCACATCTGATCTCAACTAGGTCTCTGACAGAACTGACATGCAACAGTTATCCATGAGTGAATTCTCAGTTATCTAAAATAATAGTTGTCACATGCATGGAAGCATTAACAAACTATATTTTATTATTTTAACAGCTTGTTAAAATAATATAACTGGACTTAACTAGTTAGAACTAAGTCAACTGATTCTCTCATTATAGAACTCATACTTATTCCCTCAATCAATGGGACAACTCATGTGCATGCTCACAAAGACTTCAAATTCAAATTTCCTTAACTAATTAACTCAACCGAAATAATTAATTAATATTTCCAACTGCTGTTAAGACCAAAATTAATTTTATTTCCTATAGATAGACTAGGGACTGCTATAAATAGGAAGGGACCTAGAAATGCTATTTTTAGAACTTTCTATTTTTAGCAGTTTAACGTCTTACCCAATGTGGCCAATGACCTCACTGGCCAAATTTCTATTTTTAGACATGCTATTTTTAGTAGGTCTATTTTAGCACATTCTAAATTTAACATTTCTTGTTGCACATTTTTCCACATGAGCACCTCGTTCAATTCTTGATTAACAAGGTGTGGGATGTGATTGGTTATGCGGTGAATGGATTCCCTCTAGTCTTGGTTCAGTTTTATGAGCAAGGATCAATAGTAAGCCACCACTTCTTTCTCGTTCACTTCTTGTTATAAAATCCTCCTACCGTCACTCGATATCAAAGACAATTTTATTGTGCTGATGATGTTTTATCATAGACTTGTGGAAAACTTTAGTATTCCTCTCTCCTCCTCGCAACCATTGGATTCTAGAATTTTGATGCTGTAAATTATCCTCCTGATTTCTATACTCTTCCAGTTTTTTTATCAATTGGCCCTCCTCTTGGATGAGCATTTATGTTCTACCTTCCAAATTGTAATGTTGCTAGATCTTTGAAATTTTCTCTTCAAGTTCCTTCTTTCTTTCCCTAATATTGCCAAAATTCATTTTATTTGATCCAGAGTTATGCAAGAATGCAATAGAATATAAATATAAACATAAACACAGAGATGCAACAAAAATAACTCTTCATTTAATTAATATCAAATAATTAAAAGATGCTTACAAGCAGAATGGAAATAAACTAGCTCGGGTGATGGTAGCTTATCTTTGAGAAGAGATGTGGTGGCTGCATGCCTCTAAAATGTATTACAATGAGGCTCAAGGGCCTTTTTATTATTGAGAAATAAGGGGAAACCCTAAATAACCAAAAATCTAACGCTAGGAGATAGAACGCAAGAGTTTGTGGGCCCCGTTGGGGTTAGTTGGGCATCCACCTTCCCGAGGTCGTAACTTAGTCATTTGATCTTCGTTTGGGATGTACAATACCTCATTAAAAATATATATCCGAGTACTACAGGAGTTACAACAAGCCCCACCTACTCTTTTGAGCTGGCTACAGACCTCAAAAAAACATCGTTTAGGGGGTCAAAACAGCGTTGGAAGTTCATGATCTGGATTTAAACTGGAACGCAACAAATTATAGAGATAACCATAAACACAGAGATGGAGCACAAATAATACTTCATTTCATTAATGTAAAATACTGAAATATTCTTACAAAGAGAAATGGAAATACACTAGCTAGGGAGATGGTAGCTTATCTCTAAGAAGAGATGTGGCAGCTACATGCCTATGATCTGAACTACAATGAGGCTCAAGGGCCTTTTTATTATTGAACAATAATAGAAAACCCTAAACAACCAAAACCATAACCCAAGGAGATGTAACACCAAGAGTTTATGGGCCCCTTTGGGGTGAGTTAGATAGCCAACTTCCCGGGGTCGTGACTTGATCATATTATCTCTGTTTGATGAGCATGATAGCTCGTTGGAAAGATATCTCCGAGGACTACGATGAAAAAGATGATTTTAGAAAAGAAATTATTAGCAGCAGATTCCAAAACAGCATTGTTTAGGGCCTCAAAACGGCTCTGGAAGTTTAGGACCCGAAAAACTGCTAAAAATAGTAAACTGTGCTACAACTAAGGAAACTGAAAAACTGAAAGAAGCAGTGGTGGGGGTCGAAGTGGAATTGGCGGGTGGCCACCAATATCGACCTGGATCATTCCTCCCCCCTTAGCAAGAAATGGTCCCCATTGCGTTGATTTCCTCCATGAGATGAGGAAACTTCTGCTGAACTTGGTCCCTGGTGAGCCACTTGCCCTGGTGAAGGAGTTGGCTTGCTTTGACAACTTGATACAGTTGGATATGATGCTAGTGAGTGTGCTCGATCCATGTGTCCATGATCCGATCAGTTGTAGCTTGTTCCATACAATCTGGATTTAACTTTGTGTGTGTGAGTTGTTCTGTAATGTCGGATGTGTCTAGTAATGGTGGAAAGTATGGCCGAAGGCGGTCCACATTGAACACTAGGTGCAGGCCAAGGAATGGGGGAATGATGAGCTCAAATTCGTTTTCTCCCATAGCCTTGGTAATGGTGTAAGGACCATATCGAAGTGGTCTGTGTTTCCGATAGGCTCCGGTAAGGCGTTCCTTTTGCAAATGCAACCAGACTTTGTCACCCACCTGAAACTTGTGTGGTACCTGATGTTGATCATGCCGCTGCTTGTACTTGGAATTTGATTTCTTGATAATGTCATGGACCTGCTCACGAATATGTTGGATGTGCTCAATGAAGTTGTTTGCCTTATATGTTTCAGACTGGACATGAGCTGAATCTACATGAGTAGCTACAAATGGCATGCCCACATCAATGGGACATAGTGGCTAGAATCCCAAGCCCACTTGAAAAGGGTTGTGGCTAGTCGAGCTGTGGAGAGCCCAGTTGTAGCTGTGTTGAACATAGGGGAGGCTCTCGTACCATGTGGGTGGATGCTTTGAGTTGTACATGTGCAGAATGTGTACGATCATCCTGTTGACAACCTCTATTTGGCCATCAGTTGGACGATGGAAGGTTGTGGACTTAGTGAGTTTGGTGTCCAGCATCGACCAGAGGCTGGACCAAAATGTACTAAGGAACCTGTTGTCCCGATCTAAGATTATAGACTGTGGGATCCCAAAGTGTACCCACACTCATTCAAAGAAGAGTTAGTAGTGGCTTCAGCTGTGATATTCTTCTTGCAAACCGCCATAATGGCCATCTTTGGGAACCTGTCGAAGAACAAAAAAACACAGTCATTTCCATGCTTAGTGGAAGGAAGGCCTGACATGTAATCCATGGAGATGGATTCCCAAGGTCAACTAGGGGTAGGTAGCGGGGTATAGAGGCCTTTCTTCTTGATGGTCGGTTTGGAAATGGCATAGGCAGTGCATGATCTGATGTACTTCCTGACATCTTGTCGAAGATTTAGACAATAGAAATACTTCTGTAGTACTTCCATCGTTTTCTCGACCCCGAAATGCCCAACAGCCCGACTGTTGTGTGCTTCCCAAATCATCTTGGCATGCTCGCTTGAAGGAACACAAAGGGGACCCAGGTGGCATAACAGGGCATCCTAGAGGTCAAAATCTGGAACATGTTGATCCTCCAAGAGTGTTTGGTATGTGTGGTCGAATTCTAGGTCGCTTTTGTAGAGAAGTGGCCAATCAAAAGTATTGTACCCACAAGAGTTGAGCATGGTGGTTAACACCATGATCGGTGGTCGACTGAGGCAATATGAAACATTATTGGTGTTGCCCTTCTTATACTTGATATTCAAATGGAACTATTGCAGGTATGTGGACCACTTATGATGGCGATCATTCTGAAATTTCCCTTGGGTCTGTATGAATTGCAGGGGTCAGTGCTCTATGTGGATGACCATTTCCTTCCCCAAAATGTAATGCTTCCATTGTTGGTAGGCCTGCGCAATGGAATACATCTCTTTGTCATAAGTGGGATACTTCAGGACTATGTCTGAAAGTGTCTCACTATTATATGCCACTGGATGCCCGTGTTGAGTAAGGACTGCCCCAATAGCATAGTCAGAGGCATTTTTCTCAACCTTAAATGGTTGTTGCAAGTCTGGTAATGCAAGCACTGGTACCGAGCAGCGACGATATTTCAACTCTGTGAATGCCTTCTATTGAGATTCAGACCAAAAGAATTTTTCTTTCACTCCTCCCTTGGTGACTTGACTCAAGGGCCAAGTGATATGAGAAAATCCCAACACGAACCTGCAGTAGAAGTTGGCAAGACCTAGAAAGCTGCAGAGCTCTATTAAAGTGGTTAGAGATGGCCAATCGTGAATGACTTGGATCTTGGCAAGATCCACATGCACCCCTTGTTCATTAATAATGTATCCCAGATACTGAACTTGGGTCATGCCAAAAGTGCATTTCTCCAAATTGGTACATAACTTGTGTTGCCACAGTGTTTGGAGAACCCGTCAGATGTGGTGGAGGTGCTCTTCCCAACTTTGGCTCAAGATCAGGATGTCATCCAAGTATACCACTACAAATGAGTTGGTGAATGGCCGCAATATGTCATCCATTAGCCTCATGAAGGTTGTAGGAGCATTTGTCAATTCGAAAGGCATAACCAACCATTCAAAAAGGCCCTCCTTGGCTTTGAAGGCAGTCTTCCACACATCAGAGGGTTCGATTGGTACTTGGTGATATCCTGACTTCAAATCGATCTTGCTAAAATATTTTGCCCCGTTCAGTTGGTCCAGGAGGTCATCAATCCATGGGATCAGGTACCTATTATAGAGAGTGATCTTGTTCAGTGCCCAACAGTTAATACAAAGTTTCCAAGTCCCATCCTTCTTCTGTACCAATACGACTTGGCTCCCACAGGGTGATGAACTAGGACGGATGTGACCTTTCTGCAGCAGCTCCTGAATCTGCCTCTTGATTTAATCATTCTCCATAACAGAGCGCCGATAGATTGGTCCATTGGGCAGCGGTGCACCTAGGGTCGGATCGATGGAGTGCTTGACCTAACAGTGTAGAGGAACCCTTGCGGGGGAGGTGAAGATGTCATCTTACTCCTCCACGACCTTGTCAATCTGTAGTTATTGTGCGGAGGGGCCCTGTCTGAAGGTCGTGGCCACTGTCTTCTTCTTTCCTTGAGGGTGTATCATCAGGAAAACAAATTTCCCAGTTTTGGAAATGAGCTTACTACATTGTTTTGCAGTAACCAAAGAGATGGCAATAGGTAGTGCTACCTCTGGTATCCTGTACAACTTATTTCCTAAAATAACAATAACAGCACTGGGCCTTGATTCATACACAGCATGTCGCTTCCACAAGTATGGTTGTCCTAATAATACATTACAAACTTCAAGGGGAGTAATGTCACACAATACCTAATCCGTGAAGGGCTTGATGTTGTATGGAAGGCAACACTATTGGCTCACGCAAAGATCCCATCCTTGGTGAAGCCACCCAATGGTGTACGGATGTGTATGTGCTATGGTTGGTAAGCCTAGCCACTTCACAACCTCTGCCAAAATGAGGTTCTTTTGGCTCCTGCTGTCGATAATGAACTGTAGTGGGGATCCCTTTACCCACATCTGGGAGTGGAAGAGACACTCCTCCTTCTCTATATCTTTGGGTTCCTCCTTCTAGATCTTTGTGGTGGCCATTGTGGCATTGGGCTCCGCATCAATAATCTGCTTCACTTTTTCATTCCCCTTGTCAGGTTTTGACTTAGAGTAGAAACATGCATATGATTCTGAAACCTTTAGCTTGGCCACTAGTGACTGCCTGGCCCGACACTCACTTGTGTTGTGAGTCGAGCTCTTATGGAACTCACACCACTTTCCCGCGTCCTTTTTCGGATTCGTGGTGCTATTCTTTGCTTGCAGCTTTGGTGGGTTGTCTTAGGCCGCCCCACCTTGGCTTTGTCCTTTGTTTTGCGGTTTGGGGGAACCTTTCCCTTGCTTTGAATTCACAGATACAAAGTCTCACTTCTTCTGTTTAAACTTTTGCTCGACCTTGACGGCATATCGGTATGTCACGCCGAGCGAGGAGATGTTCAGGAATTCTATTTATTCCTAGATGTACTTGTGCAGGCAGCCATGGTATTTGAGTACTAAATGCTGCTCTGAATACTTGATACCCAACTTTGTGCGAAGGGTATGGAAAATACTGGTAAACTCCAACACGTCTTGGTCCCTTCCATACCGCAACATGGTCCACTTTATGTATTGATCCTCATAGCTTCTGACAAGGTAGTACTGCTCCTTGATGGCATCCCGGAATGAATTCCAAGTGGGTGAGGCTGAAAAGAGTGAGTCTGTACTTTCACCCTCCTACTCATAGTAGGTTTCCCACCAGTCGTTGACGTGGGGGCCCTGCTTGAGAAGAGCAAAAATAATATTTTCCCGACTGGGAAAATCATGAATAGAAAAATAACCCTCTATCAGATTTAACCATTTATCAATGGCATCTGCATCTATGTGACCCTCGAATATGGGATTTCAAAATTAACTTGTACCTTAAACGGTGTGGCATTTCCAGAGTAGCTGTTGGAAGCTGATGCATCACCCCTAGGTAGTTGCTGAAGGATCTGGGCAAAGTTGTCCATCATTGCATTCCTTTGTCGCTCGAGGGCTTTTGAGCAAGATTTTGATAGGATCTCCTGCCCCCTCATCTTTCGTTTCATCCACCATGGGAGGTCATCTGGATTTGTGAGGCTGGTCTTGCAAAGGTTCAATCAGTTCAAGCCCTAACTCCTTATATCCCGACCTCGTTGGGGACATGCAAAGAAAAACAAAGAAAAAGAAAAAAGCAAACCGCTCTGATACCACTGATCTGGATTTAAACAGGAACACAACAAATTACAGAGATAACCATAAACACAAAGATGCAGCAGAAATAATACTTCATTTCATTAATGTAAAATACTGAAATATGCTTACAAACAGAATTGGAAATACATCAGCTAGGGCAATGGTAGCTTATCTCTGAGAAGAGATGTGGCAGCTACATGCCTCTGAATTGCACTACAATGAGGCTCAAGGGCCTTTTTATTATTGAACAATAGGAGCAAACCATAAACAATGAAAACCCTAACCCGAGGAGATGTAACACCAAGAGTTTATGGGCCTCATTGGGGTGAGTTGGATAGCCAACTTCCCAGGGTCATGAATTGGTCATATTATCTCCATTTGACATGCATGATATCCCATTGGAAGGATCTCTCCAAGGACTATGACCAAAAAGACAATTTTAGACAAAAAAATATTTGGCGGTAGATTTCCAAAAAAACGTCATTGAGGGCCTCAAAATGGATCCAAAAGTTTAGGAACCAAAAAACTGCTAAAAATAGTAAACTGTACTACAATTAAGGAAACTAAAAAGCTGAAAGAAGCAATGGTGGGGGTCCAAGTTGAACTGGTAGGTGGCCACCAATATCCACCAATATAGTTGAACCTTTTTAAGGCTATATTGAAGAGAATGTATTTTATTTGTAATTACATGTTGAAAAGTGCAACTACAACTTTTTTTTAAAATAAATATATCCATTTAAGTTATTAAGAAAAAATAACAATATGTTCACTCCCCAAACTACTATTAAAGAAAAAAATTTAGAGGAATTTCGATCTACAATTTTTTTCTTTAGATTCTACACAAAAATCTTCATAAATGTATCTAATTGTCACAACCCTATTTTTCCTCTTGAAAAACTATTTTAAGAAAGAAAAGAAAAAAAGGAAAGACTAATTCTTCCTAATTTTTGTAAAAGAAAGAGCTCTAATACCAAGTGATATGATCATTAACTACAAATGATATGTTTAATAATATGATAGAAAATCCCTTTAACTTCATATACCAAATACCCTTATGGCATTTCAACACCACATAATGATCATTTTATGAAAGGAATAACTCTTGTTCACTTGCATCTAAGAGGAGGAAACCTCCTAAGGAACTATGCTCCAATACAATATTCTCCAAAACATTATTCATAAAGAGGACCCCATCCTTATTTATATCTAGAAAGAAAGCCCTAATCACAACAAAATACTAACTACCTAGTGGGTCTTTTAATGAAGCTACATTACATTTATTAAGTGCTAACCACTTAGTGGGACTTAATTAATAATATCAAACATGGAAGACCAAATCCAATTTACATTGAATGCCCACCATATTTATACTAGCTTTAAGGGACCCTTCAAGCCCCATTATACACATATATAAGATTATATTAGAGGTTAAAAGGCATGTTAGAGTTGGTGTATTTATGGTGTTCATTCAATTTAAGGTGGATTGGGCCCACTATGTAGTTAACATTTGATTATGTTGAAGAATTTTTAGCTAGCTATAATAAGGATATGATCCTCCTTATGTATCATGTATCAGAATATTATTATATGTTGTAGTTTAAACATTTTATGAATTTGAACTCTTTTTGCTACTTAATATAATAGGAAGGGAAACGTACATTTGTTTCTAAATCCCAACACGATTATTTTGGAATGATGGAATTTGCAATATTGATAGTTCATTGTGAAATCAAGTTTTTATATGGGTATTCAAGGGTGTTGAATCCAATCTGCATTAAATTAAAAATAAAAATATATTTCAACAATCGAAAATTATAATTTTAGCAAAGATTTAAAGACTCTACTCCAATGATGGCAAACCAAAGAAGGTCCAATTCATATAAATTTTAGACTTCTTCTTATTTTGTTGGAGCTAAGCTTGTTGGAAGGTCGCCCCCTCAAAGAGGCAAGTAAACAAGAGTTTATCCTTCCCTAAAAGGATCATCATACGGTGTTACCCTACCTCAAGGGTTTTAACATTGAAGTTATGAATATGATTAATAAATTGCTTATCACTTTACATTCACTTGTTTGATCCAATTTCCCTTCATTTTAGAGCTCCATGGCTGAGAAGAGAGTATGCAATCCCAACTATCGTTTTTTTTCAATTTAAATAGGAATAAGCATGTTGGTATTATAAAAAGTGTTGTGGTAATGCTTAAAATTTGACCACTACACCTTCTATACAAACTTATTATAAGATAAGCTGCTTTTCTTTATTGTGATAATGTTCTAGTCCCATGTTCTAACTTTCAAACCAAAAAATTAATTGTAAGTACTTCTAGAGGGATAAATCATTACAAAAACTCCTAATAGAAATTATGTCTCACAAAGCATGGAAATCAATCTTAAAAAACTTCAAATCAATGTTCATCGTGTCTTCTCCTATCATTTTGTGCCTCACTTTAGTAAGAATTTATTGAATAATTTTTTTGTCCTCACTCACAGATGAACCAATCGTGGGGTGTGTCATGTTGGGATGCATGCACATTATGACCACTTTTCATCACATACTAGACATTCCATACCCTTTAGGGTCACTTTCTATTTTTAGCATTTTCCTATTTTTAATGTCTATTTTTAGTGGGGGTTGCCATCTAGGATGACATGTGGCAATGACAAGGAAATGATTTGACTATTTCTTGTCCATTAGTATGTCTTCCCTATTTAGTAACTACCTTATCCATGAGTGCTCACATCCTCTCTTATTTTGGGAAATTTTGTTATCGACTCATCTTATCCTTTAACTTTTAGTCCTATTTCTAGGGTTTTCTTGCTATTTTGGCGTTAAGAGTTGCATGCATGAGTTATTTCTTTTTATTATCACTAATTTTTAGCTAATATTATCCTTAGCCAACTCTATTATTGACTCCTATCTTATTTTAGGTCTTACAACCCTATTCTTGGACTAGTTTACTAAACATGATAAAGTGATTTTCTAGTTTCTATATCTATGTACCATGGGACCCCAACCTAATGCACATTGGTTCCCTCTCAAGGGAGTCTTATAAATATGGACCCATGTCAAGCAATAATACACAATATTTATGAAGTAATTTGAATTAGTTCTTTGAGCTATTTAGTCCTTTTGACTTCAATTTCATTCTTTGTTCCTTTTTGTCTTGCACTTGCTAGTGTAGTGTTTTTTACACAACAGATATTGCGATTATGCTTAAAATCCAAAATGCCATTGCTAGAAGAACTTTTGTTTGGAGAGTGTCCAACTCATTGATAGTGTGCCTCTTCAAAATAACCACCTTCCTCTACAATCTTTGTCTATTGATGGTGAACCATTTCCAATAACAAGACATCCTCCCTATCCCTAGTATCAGCTTTAATCCTTAGTGTTGCTCCCAATTCAAAAATGTTGACCTTTGTTCCTTGCATGACAACAACTTGTGCCTACAATTACCTTTTAACTATTGCAGATTCACACACCATGCATCACTCTCTGTGATTGTGTGTGGATTCATCATTGATGGACCCTAGGAAGATCTGTTAACAAAGTCCCTCGCAATATGAATCCTTCAAAGAGTACCAATTGTTATTATGTCAATGAAATAGGAATTAGGTCTTTCCTAAGCATTCATATTTCCTCTTGCATTCTCCAAAAGTCTTGCTAGGTCATGGTAGGCCTAATACAAAGCATAATGCTCATAAGAAAACATATAATTGTAGCTAGCATGTCCAAATAATGATCACTTGCCTTCATGCAATGCTCCCAACATTGGAATATCCAAAATTCTTATGTGCATTGTCATTATCCCACCTAATATGTCTATAAATGTTGCAAAAGATTGAAAACATGGATCTATTATTACTCCTACATGTATTGCATTACTCACAACATGGAAGAGAGTGAAAGTTGAATGCAAAATGAAACCTTCACTATCTAACTTGACTACTTCCCAAATAGAAGTCATGTGCAAGACTCTTTAAAAAATGTAATTTCAACATTTTTTTTTCTCAATCTGTCTACTTCTATTATTATACAAAAAGATTCAAAATGTTACAGCAAGGCCGTAGCCTTGAAAATCTTGCCATGAGATTGACAATTAGCACAGCTGAACACCTTCCAAAAATGGTAGACTTCCTTCTGTTACATCTTCTGCTATGACTCTAACATTGTGAAACAGACAACCTGATACAAACAACTATTGCACTGTTGTGCAACACTGAACAAGGACAGATAAACATAGTTCCAAATAGTCGACACAGAGACATATAGACATATACTATGACTTGACACAGTCAGAATTGCAGAGTGCCATCCAAGATTAGTCGTCATTCGTAGTGTAGGGTTCCTCCACTACCCTGCACCCAAATTGCAAAGAGTCTTCCGAGTCTGAGCGAAGGACCACCGAGCCGGTTGGGACTCCCAGAGCAGGCTCGCTTGGACCATCAGGGGCGGCTTGAGTCGCCAAGGAGGAACTTCCCGTGACTGGGCGTTGAGTGTCAATTAGAGGCCCTTTCCCTTGATCTGGCGGAATTTCCTGATGAGCTGCTGCCTGAACGCTGAGATTTGCACAATTTTCTATCGTAACAGAGACTAAGAAAGTGGAATTGGCAAGAGTGCAGGGGATACGATAGCGGACTGTTGGATGCGCCGCATGCTCACATTCAACCTGCCTTCCACGCCCGTGACCTCTGCCTCTTCCAGCCCTGGAAACTTGAGGGCGATTTTGCTCAGGTGCCAACTCAACCGAGGAGGAAGGAGAGATGGGGGCAGACCTCTGTGAGGTGGCGCGTCCACGGGAGCCTCCGCGTCTGCTACCCATTCTTGGATGCTCTCTCGGCATTGCAGTATGCAGTGGATTGACCAGCGCACAAATACACGGAGGGGAGCAACTGACCAGAACGTGAGCTCGTTGAATTGGAGCTAAATTCCCTTGAAACACGCTCAAGCCTGAGACGGAGACGGACTTGGGCACAGAGAGTGAATGCCCCTGAGCTGCCCACAACACCACAGAGGAGTGCGAAGTGGCAGCAGAGGGATGCGAAGAGGCCGCCGAAGAATGCCAGGAAACCACAGAGAAATGCGAGGAGGCCGCGGGAGCACGAACATTATGAAGCGCCATTGCACAATTTACCAGGAGGTAGATGGAGGAGTAAACGAACCCCATTAATAACCCTGTGTGAGACCAGCTCACTTGATCTGCACGGTTCCTCGTGGCGCGCATGGGCTGACACCTGCCCATGTGAAGCGCCACCTTCGTACCCTTACGCTGATTGAACACCCGCATTCGGGAGAGAGAGATCTTTCTGCACCAAAGAAGCGCAATCCTGTCTGAGTTGTTCATCTACTGTCATTTCAAGAGATCCAGAGAAGTAGGGAAGTTGCTGAGTGGCGCCCTAGTTGGCCAGTCTATCTGCAACTTGATTCGTTGTTCTTCTAACATGTTGAAAGGTTATGCTTTAGGGATTTCTTAGCTTTTCCTCCAGTGATTTGAATCTACTGATCAGTCTCCAACTGGATGCTATTTTGGCTGCTGTAGTACCGGTTTATATTATGTTGGCTGCGGCTATTAGGATGGATGAGTCTCCTTCAACCTCTAGAGGGAAGAAGTGCTTTTTTTCTGCAATGCAGATCCCTTTCCAAAGTCCTTCCAACTCAGCTGCATTGTTAGTGTCCTTGCCAATCGATCCATAATATATATGCAATATAGCTCCCGTATGGCTTCTAAAGATTCCTCCAAATCCCGTCGGCCCAGGATTACCTTTGGCTGCCCCATCAAAATTCAGCTTGTAAGAGTTGATTGCAGGAGGGGACCAGGATAGCGGAGAGGCTGTGCTTGTTGGAGGACGAGCTTTAACATTGGCTAGAAAGGAGAGGTCCAGATTCCAGTTCTTCAGAATGATGCATTCCTGCGGAGATTCTGGCAAATCTGTGTCATACCAGGTTCTGATAGCTAGAGTTTCTTGAAGATTTTGTTTTAGGAGGAGCCACATAGCTTCTATTGGCCGGCGTGTGTTGTTGAAAATTCTGTAGTTTCTTTCCTTCCAGAGAATCCAATAAAGAAAGCCTAGTATTAGACTCCAGAGAGAGTTAAGAAGCTGGCTTTTAAAAGGGTTCTTGGTCCATTTCCTTATGGTTTCTGTAATGTCCTCCATCCGAGCTTCCGATCTCCTGTTACATTTTTCAATTCTCTCCCAAAGTTGCGTAGCTAGCGGACATGTTTCCATTAAATGTCTAATTGTTTCAGAGTGGAGATTGCAGTTTGGGCATCTTGATGGGCCAATGAATCCCCGCTTTTGTAAATTATCCCAAGTGAGTATGCGCTTTTTACTTAAGAGCCATAAAAAAGTGGAGACTTTAGGCCAAACTCCTGGTTGCCAGACTTGTTCCCAGATTTGATCCTTGTCTGTCTGGATAGCTGAATAGCGCAATTGGTGTGCTTCTTTGGTGGTGAATGTTCCTTTGGGCGTATGGCCCCATATTAGTTTGTCCTGCTGGTTGGAGAGTCGAATTCTTCTATAGTTGAGTTCTTGATCTATGTCAGTGTGCGTTTCTCCTTGCCAGTAAATCTGTCAGAGGCGAGCAGGTTTCCAGATTTGGAAGTCATGGTGCATGGGCTGTTTCCAGAATTGATGAATAAATGTGAGGTTCACCTGCTGCATGTGGGTTTGCCATAGTGGCTTTTGGAATAAAGTTGTTAGTTTTGGGAGTTGTTGCCATGAATCTTCCCAGAACCTTGCCGTTGTGCCTGAGTGAATTTCCCAAAAAATATTCTCTTGAATGAAAGCACTATGGAGCTTTGCGGCATTCCATATTAGTGACCCTTGGGTTGTTGTGCTGATTTTGATAAGATCATTACATTGGCTGCCTGGGGCATATTTTGCTTGCCAGAGTCTTGCCCATGGTGAGTGTGGCTTGGAGATCTAGTTCCACCATATTCGAGCTCCCATTGTGTTGTTACTTTGGAGAGGATCTCTTAAGCCTAGGCCACCTTCAGATTTGATTTTGCATACTTCTTTCCAGTTGACAAGAGCCCATTTTCTGTTCAGGCCTGAGGAGCCCCATAGGAAGTTGCACTGAAGGTTGCAGATTGCTTTAAGGACCCATTTTGGTGCTGCCATGATGGAAAAAAGATACAAAGGCATTGCCTGGAGAACCGATTTGATCAAGACAAGTCTGCTGGCCATGTTTAGAGAGCGAAAAGTCCAAGACAAAAGCCTTGATTCTAATTTGTCTAGGAGAGTCCTCCAAGAAGCATGCTTGATGGCAGAATCAGGTAGAGGAGCCCCCAGATATTTAGATGGGAGCTTGGCAATGGTGAATCCCAGAATACGAGCAATATTCCCTTGAGTAGAAGGGGGAGTATTGAAAAAGAAGAGCTGAGATGTAGAAGCATTAATAGAGGTGGTAGAGGCGTCATAGAAGAGGGAGAGCAGGGATTTGAAAACAGAGGCCTCTTGAGAGGATGGATGACCAAATAACATTGTGTCGTCTACAAACTATTGATGGGAAAGAGGATTAAGTCCATGGAGGGAAATTCCTTTTAAAGCCTGAGTGGAGACAGCGGATTTGAGCAGTCTGCTGAGTCCTTCTGCCATAAGGACAAAGAGGAATGGGGAAAGAGGATCCCCCTGCCTGATACCACGGGAGGGGCGGAAGGGCGAGGAGGGGGAACCATTCAACAAGACAGAGATGCTAGGAGAGGAAATTAGATTCATAATCCATCTGGTCCATGTTGAATTGAAACCAAAAGCTAATAACATCTTGTGAATGTAATTCCAACTGAGTTTATCAAAGGCTTTAGAGAGATCCAACTTTAGAATCATACCTGGTTTTTTTTGAAGCTTTAGAGAGTGAATAACCTCATTCGATAGGATTATACCATCCATAATCTGCCGCCCTTCTACATAACCCGTCTGCTCTGGAGAGATGAGTAGAGGAAGGAGAGGTTTGAGCCTATTCGCTATAACTTTTGAAATGAGCTTATAGATGACATTGCATAGCGCTATTGGATGGTATTTATCAGGCTTATTTGGTTCTTCACCTTTAGGTACCAGTGCTAAGAAGGTTGCATTGAGGGAAGGAAGAATCCAGTGCATAATTCTTGATTCCTCTACTAGTTCCCATACCTCTGTCTTGATGAGCTCCCAAAACTCATGGAAGAAATTGGCCGTGAAACCATCAGGCCCAGGTGCCTTGCCGTCTTTAAGTTGGGCCATTGCTTCTTCAACCTCCCTGAGTGAAGTGGGCTGGAGCAGTTTGTTGTTGTGGTCCTCCGTTATGATTCTTGGAATGTGCTGCGTGATAGCCCTAATTGCCTGATCTCTGTTACCTATGGGCTCCCTGAGAATGTCCTGAAAATAATCTTTGAACTCCTTCTCCATATCTTCGTGTGCTTCTAATCTTGTTCCTTGTTGATTGTTAATAAATGCAATGTTATTATACATTCTCCTTTGGATGGCAGTTTTGTGGAAGAATTTGGTATTCTTCTCCCCCTCCTTGAGCCACCTAATTCTAGATTTTTGACGCCAGAGAATTTCCTCTTGTTGCCTGCGAGCTTCTATTTGATTCCAGAGGATCTGCTCCTGATGTGTCTGCTCCTCTGTCCTACCTTCCAGGATGAGAGTTTGTTGAAGCACGCTCATTTGCTGTTCCAATCTCTTGCGATTCTCCTGGATGTTGCCAAATTGTGTTCGATTCCAGCCTTTGAGGATTTGTTTTAAATTTTTCAATTTTTGTTGGAATTGATACATTTTGGCACCCTCTGGCGGGATGAAAGATTGCCATGCTTCGCTTACCACTGATTTGAAGTTTGGATTTATGAGCCAGAAGGATTCAAATCGGAAAGGTCTATTGCTACGAGTACCCGGTCGAGACCATTGTAACATTATAGGCCAATGATCGGATCCTCCTTGGGGTATGATAGAAGCGTGGAAGTCCCCTCCCAGATGAATTGCATTATCCGAAATGAGGAACCTATCGAGCCTAGAGTCTATATGATGTATGCCCTTGTGCTTATTGGTCCAAGTAAAGACTCCATTGGAGGTTGGAATATCCATGAGTTGATTGTTGTGAATGAATTCTCTGAGGCCATTGCTGTCACTTTCTAGCCTGATTCTGCCTCCGTTTTTCTCCTCCATTGATTTTATGATATTGAAGTCTCCGCCACCTATCCAGAGGGGGAACCACCTGTTTTCATTGAGAATAGTAAGAGTTTCCAGAAGATCTAGTTTTTGCTGAAGAGTCTGCGGAAAATACACATTTGAGAGATGCCCATGGATGTTGGTGCCAATGAGATGGAATGATGCTTGGATGAGGTGATGGGTGGCATGAAAATCATATAGAGTGAGAGTCTGCGGATTTCAAAAAATGGCTAATCCCCTTGAAGCCCCATAGGAATCGACTGAAACTGAGCAGCTACCTACACAGATTTTGTTACAAATTCTTTCTATAGCAGTGTTGTTGCTTTTTGTTTCTTGAAGAAAAACGATTGACGGTTTTTCTTGTCGAATAAGGTTTTTTATCATACGGTGTTTTGAGGGGATATTAAGTCCTCTCACGTTCCAAGAGATGAGCTTCATGGACAATGGGGTTTGGGTTTATAGAACTTTGTCAACTTAGGGAATCTCCCTGACTCCATAAGTATTTCTCCTACTATGATAGTCCTTTGTAGGTCTGTCTTGCACCCTCTTTTCTTAGTTTCTTTGAGAATTTTTTTTCCATCCCAAGGGCTTCCTGCTTGTATTCCAAGAATTTTGTTGTGCTACGCTTTGGTTAAGACTCCTTCAAGCCTGTTGATTTGCCAAGGGGGAATTGAGTTATATTCTTTATGTTTTCAAGCCGTTTCAAGTTCGAAGATATCTAGACCATCTAGGCTGACATGCTCCGGATCTTCCTCCATGATGATAGGGGAACTCTGGTCTTCCACATCTGCGACTTCCTATAAACTGAGAGCAAGAGCTGCATCTAGATCCATGGCCGAGGGCTGCTGGTTGAAATCTAGAACAGATTTCCCCTGGGTAGAGGGGAAAGGGCCGAGGTCCGAAACCATTTTATTATCCAAAAGGGGACTGGTTGAAGGGCGAGAAGTGACAGGAATGGAGGACTGCATGGGGGCAGAGGGAGAATGGGAGGAGGAGGGCAAGGAGGTGTTCTCCTGAGGTTCAGAGCTTGGTTTATCCTGAGGATCAGGAGAGGAAAGCGAGATGAATCTGTTCTGGGTTACTGTTTTGATGGAGTTGTAAGGGACAACCTGGTTTTTCTTGGCATGCCTACGGCAGTTAGGAACTTTAGTGAATCCTTCTGAGTCTTTATTGGATTCATTGGTTGAAGATTTGGACTGCAAGTTCAGAGGGAAATCTCTGAAGAGATGGCCATGTTCATGGCATTTACAACAACGAAAGGGGATATGCTCGTAATCTAAAGGCTGAGTCCATTCAAAATCATCGTGATAGAGACTTACCGAGTTGGCTAGAGCTTTGGTCAGGTGCATCTGGACACAGATCCTGGCATACGAGGTATATTTGCGGGTTTTTGTTTCCTCTGCAACTTTGATGAAGGTCCCTAGTTTGTTGCCAATATCTGCTAGCGTATCTTCTTTCCAATATTCCACCGGGAGGGAATACATGCGTATCCATACTGGAGCCCAGCTGAAATCTTCTTTGTCAGGATTGAACCTTGGCTTCCATTCCGTGAGATAAAGTCCTGAAGAGTTGAAGAAATACGGGCCACCTTCAAATATGCGCGATTTGTCTTCCACACAATGGAAAATGGTTGTGAAGAAGCCTTTCGGTCCAAGCAGCAGGGTAACCTGTCCTTTGGGCTTCCATTTTGAAGCTATCCATCCCTGCAGCGCCTTTTCAGTGGGCCAAAACCTAAGAAACTTTCCTATTAGTGCATGGTCTTGCATGTACTGGATCTCTCCGTTAATGCGATGACTTGGAAGATCAACTTTGATTCTTTCTGCAGCCTTCGGGATGCAGGTAGCCGAGGTCACCTTTGGCTGTGACGAAGAGGCTTTTAGTTGCGCATCTTGTTCTTTGTCAGCCGCATCGCTTTGTGCTGATGGGATCGCTTTGCCGTTCGTCCTTTGTTCTCACTGATCTGGTTCAGGGAACCCGCCAGGAGGGGTCAGAGGAATTGCGTGTTGTTCAGTGTCAGAGGCTGGAGTTGTATGAGGAGGGGGGGAGGATCCCAACCCTCCTGCAGGCGAAGCCATTGAAGGCTGTCAGAAGGAGCCTGGCGGCGTGAGCTCGGAGGATCAGGGGAGTGCAACAGTTAGGTTAACGGAGTTCTTGCGGGCAGGGTGTTTTTCATCCGTAAGTTCGAAAGATGCAAAACGCCCGCTTAAAAGGTAGTGGGCTTGGCCCGGTTTAGACTAACTACTCGCACAACGAGCTACGACCTTGCTAGGGATTGAACACAAGACCGGTCCATCATGACGAGGCCGACTTTACCACTACGCCGCCTCCACGACCTTAAAAGGTAGTGGGCTTGGCCCGGTTTAGACTAACTACTCGCACGATGAGCTACGACCTTGCTCGGGATTGAACACAAGACCAGTCCGTCATGACAAGGCCGACTTTACCACTACGCCGCCTCCACGACCTTCTTCAACACTTTTTTTACACATAAAATATATATTTTAGGAAATGGGCTTTTTGTTTATGTCCCTTATATCATTCATTACACTACAGATTTTAGTAGTCAAATCCTTACACGAAAGCAGTTCCCTTTTGCATTCACCAATTTGGTGTCTCACTTAGCCATGACCTTAAAAACATATTTATTTTATTATTGGCTTGACTCACAAGAAATTTGAAACTTAAATCTTATGACTTAAATATTACTTTGTAACACCATCATCACCAATTAGATTTTCAATTAAATTACCCCCATAAACCTACCTTAAAAATAATATTATTAGAAAAAAATCATTTATATTTACATATATTACTATATCTCTATGTGTAAGGTTTATTCCCAATAAACATTATACAACCTTATATTAAAAAATTACATTTATATTTACATATATTTGAATATAATCATATAGATAATAATTCAATATCAGCAATTATGTGATAGAACCACTACTGCAAGTATTTAATTTTATCTCCACTCACATTTTCAGGTAATTAAACCAAAAATTTGACAAGCTCTCGAAAGAAGCCTCGATGCTCCGAGGCAACTCTCTTTTTTTCTCTGAATTCTTCCTGGGCCCACAGAACGAGGCCATTGAATTTCACTAACTTTTAAGTTTTGTGGTCACATTTGAATTCCTAATCTTAATTGGAGGTCAAGTCTAAGTTCATTGAGATAAATAGTCGATGCGTTAAAGAATCGTGTTTTGTATTAAAAAAAAATTAGGCATAATACTTATATATTAAGCCATTCTTTCGAATGAGTACACATGTATATTGCTTATTCTTAATTTGGAACGATTCATTATAAACATATTGTTTATTTTTAATTTGGAAAGTTTTCTAAAAAAATATATTATTTATTTTTAATTTGGAAGGCTTAGTCAAATATGTGAATTTATCATATTTTTCTTTAAATGCACTTAAATCTTGTATTTAAATTTTCATAACATTTGTTTGTTAATGATACAACTTTGTAATCTTGACTGTATAGATTTATCTTTCTGATTTTGAAACATATTGTATGTTATGAACTTATTCTATTTGTGTCTTTTTTGAGAAGTGATCATTCTTTACACATTATGTTATTTCACTTCATCTATTATTGTATTTTTACTCACCTATGAAGATCATTTTTAAATAACCTTTGAGTAATATGGACAACTACTTCATTTTTTCAAGAAGAATGTAAAAATATTGTTGCTATTTCACTAGGTTCTAAGCTAGTTTCATTGTGCATTCAAAATAGAGCAAATAATTTTTTTAGGTTGTTTGTTTGGATAGTTTTGTACAAGTAGAATATGAACTTTATGATGATATCATTTGGATGAAGATCTCATTTTAAGTTTAACTTTGGCATATTTACCAATTTGTAGAAAAAAGCCATGATGTCAAATTTATGAAAGCGAACTATGAAGAAAACAAGTCTATGCTGCAGTTTGAGCATACAGGTTTTACCTTTTTTTCCAGTTCTAGAGAAGGAGGGTCATTGTAGCATTAAATACAATTGGTGGTTGGACCCATGATATTGCATTTTGTACTCATTCCTTGGGAGGCCCAAGTTATTTATAAGCCTTTTCGATACCTTCAGGTTGCTTATGATTGTGGCTTATAGCACATACACATGCACTATTGTCTTTCAACATACAATTGTACTACATCTGGTTTTGTTATCTCGACTTTGTGAAAAAAGACTACAGCTTTTAATTCCCACTGAATTAATAACAATATGTATTTCCTTGTAAGTTAAGGGTGATGGCAAAACAACCGTATAAAAGGTGATAAACTGAAGGAAAAAAGGGAGCATAAGTTGTAATGAGTCCCAGAAGTGGCTAGACACAATGGTTTGAAGTTTTTACATATAATAAGATGTAACCTTACTGGGAAATTGTTGAGCTTTTATTTTAAATATGATATAGTTGTTGCAACATTATGCATATTCATCATCATGGTTGGGATTGTTTGGACGATACTGGTTTGGAGTAAAAGAGGTGCACACATAGGAAATTTAGGAACTCTCTCAATTTGAAGAAGGTGGGGTTATTTTTTGTTTTCAATCCCATATCCACCACACCATCATGGAATTGTAAAGAATTGGAATATGTTTCCTACCATTGTAATTGAAACTTCTAATTCTCAATTGCATCTGCTTAATCTGCATTCTACATTCTTTGCTTTGTGTGAGGCTTAGCATTTTCAATCGAGTATTTAATGTGATCTTTGTTAGTGCCTTACTTTCTAGTGTATTTATCGAGAATCTTGAATTTTGAATGTAGATATGGTCTTTAATTCCCAAATCTCTCTGCTACATTTTTTGTACATATACCCAATCCTTTGGCAAACTTGTTTTTGCTTATAACCAATCCTTTGGCAAACTTAGAATGGGGTTTCTCCCAAATCAATGAGGAGCATCCACCCTCAAGTCTACCCATCTTTCTCTTTATCTGGCAATTTTGTAAAACCACTGGGAAAATTAAGACAAATAAAGGCATCTTAAATGGTGGGTGTTGATCTAATCTTGTACTGAAATTTATTTAGGTTATAATTGTTAAATATATTAAATTGTTAACCATTTGAACAATAGTAAAAAACATTAAATACAATTTCATAAAAAATAAAATATTATGAAACTTGTTTTATTAAATTCTTATCAAAATATGATAAAATAGCAATTTTTAGTAATCTCTACCATTTTGTTTGGAATCAATGTATTCAAGTTCAAATATGAGGCTATATTTCATAAGAATTCATATGAATGCATGCTTATGCAATCTAGCTATCATGACATCAAAACAAAATTGCAATGGTATATATAATTTGGTTAGGGAGATGCATGTAGTCACAATTCACATCCATAATCTTTTAATATTGTATGCATATTGAAATTTAAACTTTTATAAATAAATTTATATACTGAAATTTTAGATTTTATAAATAAATTTATTTCCAGTATTTAATGATCAAAGTTTGTAATTTCATGAAATTTAAAAAAATGGTATAATAATAAAATATTTGATATAATTTATGGGACAAAAAATCTATGTTACTTATAGGGGAAATTTTAAGGATGAAAATTTATCGTGAAGTTTATAAACCTTGGTTAATCTCATAGTCCATCAAATGCAATATATAAAATGTTTGACAATATTTTTATAAAAATATTACAATTTCTAATAATTTTATATAGTCTCTATATAAAATTTTGGCGATTTTTAAGGTGAAATATTATTATACTATAAAATTTGGGCGAATTGTTTTTAGAAAAGATGGAAATTAGCGAATATTTTTCTTCGAAAAAGGATGGAAAATTAGCCCACCTACGAACATTAGCCTTTAAAATTTTCCCTGGTTACTTATTCAATAAATTAAATAATTAAGATATTAAGTATAATCTGAATAAGTTTAATGGTTAAAAAGGTTACAAGCTCAAATTTAAAGAGTGATAGAAAAATATGGAGTATGTACACCTCAATTTTAAGTGTATTGGAACCCTCAACTTGGATTTCATTGCCTTAACTTATTCCCTCTACGTTCTGCATCTTTCTTATTTTACAACATCACCATTGTCTAGATAAACTTCGACATTGTTGCCTAAGCCTTTTTTTAATACATTTGTTTTACTATAGCCACTCCTCTCCTACAATCGACCCCATCCTACATATCCATTCTTGTAAATAAATTTTACTTAAGGAGATTAATACATATTTTCTTTGTATTCTCCTGTAATGACATAGATTGAAGCATCCCTGGAGGAACTTGCACAAATGTGTTTGCTAGAAAATCTAAGCCAACTACGAATAATAGAAAATTTAGAAAGAAGAGAAATAGCCTTGGCATCACTGTGTGAATTTCTAAGATAAATCCTAGAATGTGAAGCTTCATGTTCAGTTAGAGATTGCTCAGATTTTCTTGGTCAATAATTGAAGAAATTGCTTACAATTGAATTTTTTGGTTTATTCCTTGAGACACAATTGTTTGGATTTGAAAAAATAATAACTCTTCAGAAGGTTAACAACAACAATTTATCATACATTGTAATTTCTTATACATAGCTTTGTTAGCTCATATTTGTTGGGTTTCACAAGCAAACATTGTGCAATGGTATTCTTTTTGTTTTGGTTGTTTATGAACAATAAATCGAGAGATTTCCACAACATACCAGATAATGTGCTCATAGTAAATTTGAAGATTGGCAGGTGAGGATTTCCAATTGAAGGTTACTGTGTTGTTGGGATTTCTATATTAATATTGCCCCCTTTTGTCTTTGTTGTGATTTTGATTGAGTTGCCTAGTGGGTGGTATATAAAGAGTTCCATAATGTTTATGCCTCAATTTCACTATGAACAAATTGTTTCCATTTGTGATGGACCTACCCAAATAACATTATGGTTTTTCCTAGATGTACATAAGATGAAATATTTCTTGCTTGATTATGAAAACCAAAATATAGCTTTTCAATTTAACAATCATATCGGCCTCTCTTTGTGCCTTTTGGGGAAATTGCTATTTTATAGGTTTTAAGCTACCAGAATGGCATTGCAGAACCTCTATTGCAGCCACTAGGTTTTGTCCCTGGCCGATCCCTCCTCTCGGAATTTTGCGGGTGGATTATGGCTTCTATATCCTTATCCTCATCATCATCTATGTTCATTTCTTCACCTCAATACTTAGTTTTTCCCTCCTCGCTGGTTAGAAACAAGCTTTCAAATATGGGAAGAGTCCTCCCTTCTCCTTAGCGGCATGCCCATTTTTGCTATCGACCTATGAGTCTACCGCTGTCAAGGGTGATGTATCCTTAGAGCCTTTCTTGAGTGTATTATTAATGCCCTATGTGCTAATTTCCGATGAAACGAGTGCTGCTCTTGCCTCAAGTTAGGAGATATCTCATCAAGCGGCTTCTACCCAGTGTTTTTGTGACACTGTTAAATTTGCATTGAGTAGTCATCCCTCTAGATCTCGCAATGTAGTGTTTCTTTTGTATGGCTCTTATTCCCTTGGGATGCCTATGCTTAAAGCTCCTACGATTGAGGTTCCATTACTGGTTGATTTTCTCTTAATTTTTTTCAGAGGCTGGTCTGATTTGCAGGTTGAATGGTCTGTGGTCGAGGAGTGTAAATCTCCATTATTGGATTTCTTAGTAGTAGAAACATTTAACCTATGATGATTTAAATATATACCCTCTAGCAAGAGGTTTCTTTGTCATTGTCTTTGACAAAGTTGAAGATAGAGCCTTGATTTTTTTAACTGGCCTATGGTTTTGGGGCAATGCATGGCTTTCTTAGTAGCCTTTGTTTCCCTCCTTTGATCGCCTTTCAACATCAATTTTGATTGTTCCATTTTGGGTAAGGCTTCCCAATCTCTCTTTCCATATGTGGAATCATACTTCTTTGAATGTTATTGGTAATTCTTTGGGAATATATTCTATTGTCAATGCGAAGATAAAAAATATTATCTTAAGCCCACATATAATCGCATTTGTGTGGAAATGAATTTTAGCGAAGGATTTATTGTTGAAATTAAGGTAACAAGTCTCAGTTATGTATGGGTGCAAAAATTGGATTAGAAAATTCTTCCTTTCATTGTAGAGTTTGTTATGAGACAGGTCATTTGTTTAAAAATTGTCCCAAAGTGAGGAAGAAATAGGCAAAGAAAATTAGATGAAAACCACAATGGTGGGAGAGCACCAATTCAGATAATTACGCAATATCTAAGGAGATCCTCCTCCAATTCTTTTCAATCAGGTCAAATTGCAAAAAGACATTAAATTTCGAGAGCTCGGGATTGATTCTTATAAAGATCAAGGAGGTCTAGCAATAAATCAAGTAATTAAAAGCAGTAGTGAGGGGGTCTCCGACATCATGGTAGAATTTGATAACTCAAAGGTTCCTCTCAAGAATTCATGTGAAAAAAAAAATTGAGGCAGATCATCCAATTTTGGACAAGGGCAAGAACATTCTAAAAAGTTCAAATCTTTTGAGTGTGTTTCTCCAGAAAACAAAATTGAAAAGGCTCCCTCTTGGGCTGAACATGTAAAAGTGGAAGATCCTTCTTCAGGTCAAAATAATGAAACTTGTCAGTAGAGGTCACTTAAAGAATGGTAGAATGTTAGAATCTTCAGAAAATTTGGGCTAGAAAGAAAAGGGGACAAAAAAGAAAATCAATTCTCCAAGGATAACAAGAAGTCATTCAAAGATGAAATGATTCTAAGTTGAGAATGGGTTGCAAATATATATGTATTTTAGGGGTCTTTTCGAAAGTCTTCAAATGGAATGGGAACAATTTTTTTATATCAAGGAGTATTCTTGTAAATATTTAGGATGATTCTACATGTTCTATCCCAAATTCTCAAGGAATTTTGATATTTCTTTCTTTCAGTAACAATTTTGGGCCAAATCCCATCGTTATTAAGATAATATTTTCTTCCTATTTTTTGAAATGTTTTTAGCAGATAATTGATAGTAAGTTTGTAATTTTTATACCAATATAAAAAAATTGTAAATATATAAGAAAAATCTGTTTCTTGCAAAAGGCAATCAATCTTATTCCATCTTATTTTTTTTAAGTTAATTTTGGATTTTCTTAGTTAGTTTTGGATGAAAAAAATGAAACAAAATATATTCCTCTGATAAAATATAGGAATTTTTCTTTACGAATGGAAAAAAAAATGCATTGTTATTTACTTCATAAATATACTATATGAAAAGTAAAGTAATCATTTTTAAAAATCCCTTTTATAATAATAAATGTTTTTTTTTCCTTGGTAACTCTCATGACTGGCCTAACAAGCTTCCAAAGTTTATAATCCATTTTTGTTTTTTAAAGCATTCAAGTTACAACTTTTTTATTTAGCTAGGAACTAAACTATGATCATATTTTACTTCCGTCTTTTATATTTTTCTTATTATTTAAATCCTTAATTTATAATTTTTAATAATATTTTTGATAAATTGTGTTAATTAAAATACTCATTAAAAATACCATATTTTAGAATGGTACATGTGATGATCACATTAATATGGATAGTAGTAGTTATTTTTAGAGTGGTTCATAAATTTTGCATGCTTCATTTGTAAATGTAATTAAACCTTTATTCACTTGTTTGGTTTAAACTTTTATTTGGTTTAACTGTGTGCATTAAGAATATCATAATGTTATTATATTAATTTTTATATTTAAATAATAAATAAATTTGTTTAAATTAATAATAGTTTTTACTAATTTTCAAAGTAAGTGTTTAGGAGTGGGAGTTTCCTCTTCACTTTGAATGATGATAACACAATTGAGAGGGGGTTGTGGTTCCCACTCTACATAGCGCAATGCATACACTCTGGTTATATCATTAGTAAATTAGTAATGACACAAAATTAGCATTAGGGGAGATGTCATTGGAACTCTGTGGGAGGCACACGAGAGTACAATAGATCTCAATTGGAATTAATGGTGGCTCCTCTCCATTCTCGAACTGTAATTGGAATGATATTTCCTATGGATTTATGTTATCATTATGCATGCAAGAATCCCACCATGGGAACTTCCACCAAATAGTTAAACAACTCTCAAGATTCACACATAATTCAACCCTTTGGGAATTCAAGGATTCAATTGTTGTCTTAACATCTCTCAAACAAGTGAAATTACTTCTTTTGGCCTCTGAAACATCCGCCTGTCAGTTTTCACTATCTTGGCATTAGAAATAATTCATAGTAGAAATCATGCACTGCTCTAAAAGTTGATCATACCACAAATTGTTGGAATTGTGCTCATATGCACAAGCTTCTCCTTGTCATTATCCATCTGAACACTCATATTCAGCCTCTACATGGACATGTCTTAGCATCTAGCATCAACTCTCTCTATTTGGCTATGTTTATTCTCTATTTCATTTCACATAGGTTGATTCAATTGTGGGCTCATTCGTCTTTTGGGTTCATACCTCCTTCCTAGGTTTTATGGCAAGGCTCCATCTCTTGTGCCCTACCTTCTTTTATTGATTTGCATCCTCTCTTAATGAATATTCTCCTCTCATGCTCTATGTTATTTACCTTTCATTGTATGTCTCTCCCTTTCCAACTCAGATTTCCTCTTTCTTAGGTTTACCTAGATCTTCATCTTGGCCTTCTCTTGCCACTCTCCTCTCAATGTTTTGCAACTGGATTATGGAATCTAGACCCTTGTCCTCATCATCGTCTCTCATCATTTCTTCGCCTCAATACTCAGTTTCGTTATCCTCGCTGGTGGGAAATAAGCTTTCAAATATGGGAAGAGTCCTCCTTTCTCCTCGATGGCAGGTCCATTTTTCTATCGAGCTATGAGTCTATTGTCATCAAGGGTGATGTATCCTTAGTCCCTTTGTCAAATGGATTATTAATTCCCTCTTTCCCAATTTCCAGTGGAAAGGGTGCCACTCTTCTCTCAAACCAGGAGGGCTCTTGTCAAGCGACTATCACTCAGTGTTTTTGCGACATTACTAAATTTTCATTGACTAGTCATCCCTCTGGATCTCGCAATGTAGTGTTTCTCGCCTCTGGCTTCTATGCCCTTGGGATACATGTTCTTAAAGCTCCTATGATTGAGGTTCCATTACTAGCTGAGTTTCTCTTAATTTCTTTAGAGGCTGGTTTAATTTGCAGGTTCAATGGTCTGTGGTTGAGGCTTGTAAACCTCCATTCTTGGATTTCTTAGTAGTATAATCCTTTAAAATTTGATGATTTATATATATATACCCTCTAGCAATAGGTTTCTTTATCGTTGTCTTTGACAAAGTTGAAGACAAAGCCCTGAATTTTTAATCTAGTCTGTGGTTTTGGGGCACTGCAGGGCTCTCTTTGCAGCCTTGGTTTCCCTCCTTTGATCACCTTTCAACATCAATTTCAATTTTTCTAGTTTGGGTAAGGCTTCCCAATCTCTCTTTCCATATGTGGAATCTTACTTCTTTGAATGCTATTGGTAATGCTATGGGCATATTCTATTGTCAATGCAAATATACAAATTATTATCTGAAGCCCACATATGCTTTCATTTTTGTGGAAATGGATTTTAGCGAAGGATTTAATGTTGAAAGTAGGTTAACATGTGTCAGTTATGTATGGGTGAAAAAATTGGATTAGAAAACATTTCTTTTCATTTTATATTTTTCTATGAGACAGGTCATTCCTTTAAAAATTGTCCCAAAGTGGGGAAGAACAAGGCGAATAAAATCAGATGAAAACCAATATGGTGGGAGAGTGCCAATTTAGATAATTAAACAATATCTAAGGAGATCCTCCTCCAGTTCTTTGAAAATGAGGTCAAATTGCAAAAAACATTAAATTTCTAAAGATCAAGAAGGTCGAGCAATAAATCAAGTAAAGAGAAGTTCTACTGAGTGGGACTTCGACATCATGGTAGAAGCTGATAAATCAAATGTTCCTCTCAAGAATTCATGTGAAAAAAAAAAAAAAAATTGAGACAAATCATCCAATTTTTGACAAGGGCAAGAACATTCTACAAAGTTCAAATCATTTGAGTGTATTTCTCCAGAAAACAAAATCGAAAAGGCTCCCTCTTGGGTCAAACAGGTAGAAGTGGAAGATCCTTCTTTATGTCGAAATAATGAAACTTGTGAATAAAGTTCACTCAAAGAATGGTAGAATGCTATAATCTTCAGAAAACTTAGTTTGGACAAAAATGGGGACCAAAAAGAAAAGAAATTCTCCAAGGATAACGAGAATTCATTCAAAGATGAAATGATTCTAAGTTGAGAATGTGCTGCAAATATATATGGATTTTAGGGGTCTTTTGGAAAGTATTCAAATGGAATGGGGAAATTTTTTTTGTATCGAGGAGTTGTCTTGTAAATATTTGGGATGATCCTACGTGTTCTATCCCAAATCCTCAAGGAATGTTGATATTTCTTGCTTTTAGTAACAATTTTGGGCTAGATCCCATCTTTATTAATATATTCTTTTCTTCATGTTTTTTGTTTTAAATGTTTTTTGTAGATAATTGATACTGAGTATGTAATTTTGATACCAATGTAAACAAAAAAAATGTAAATATATATATAAAAAAAATATATGTTTCTTGCAAAAGGAAATCAATCTTATTCAACCTTATTCTGTTTTAGTTAATTTTGGATTTTCTTAGTTGGTTTTGAATGAACAAAAACGAAACAAAATATATTATTCCAATAATATAAGCATTTTTCCCTTACCAAAAGAAAAATAAAGAAAGAAAAAATACCGTGTTGTTTACTTCACAGATATACTATATGAAAAGTAAGGTATCATTTAATCATGTTTGTAGAAATCTCTTTTATAATAATAAATATTTTTTTCTTGGTAACTCTCATGACTAGTCTAACAAGCTTCCAAAGTTTATAATCAAATTTCTTTTTCAAAAGCATTCAAGTCACAACTTTTTTCTCTAGCTAGGAACTAAACTATGATCATACTTTACTTTTGTCTTTTTTATTTATCTCATTATTTAAATCCTTACTTTATAAATTTTAATAATATTTTTGATAAATTTTGTTAATTAAAATACTCATTAAAAAAATGTACATGAAATTATAACATTAACTATGTCAATATCATGATAGTATGGATAGTCATAGTTATATCTAGAGTGTTTGATAAATTTTTCATGCTTATGTTTCATTTGTCAATGTAATTAAACCTTTATTCACATGTTTGGTTTAAGTGTGTGCATTAAGAATATCATAATATTATTATATTAATTTTTGTATTTAGAGAATAAATATAATTGTTTAAATTAATAATATTTTTTTATCAATTTTCAAAGCAAGTGTTCAGGAGTGGGTGTTTCCTCTTCACCTTGAATGAGGATAACACAATTGAAAGGGGATTGTGGCTCCCACTCTACTTAGTGCAATGCATACGCTCTGGTCATATCACTACTAATGGCACAAAAGTAGCATTAGGGGAGACATCATTGGAACAATGTGGGAGGCACACACGAGTACAATAGATCTCAGTTGGCATTCATCGTGGCTCCTCTCCATTTTTGTATCATAATTGGAATGATATTTACTCTGGATTTACGTTATTATTTTGCATGCAGGAATCCCACCATGGAAACTTCCACCAAATAGTTAAAAAATTCTCAATATTCACACATAATTCAACCCTTCGGACATTCTAGGATCCAATTATTGTCTTAGCATCTCATAAACAAGTGAAATTATTTCTTTTTGCATCTGAAAAATCAGCCTATTAGTGCTCAATATCTTGGCATTAGAAATAATCCGCAGTCCAAAGCATGCACTGCTCTCAAAGTTGACAGTGCCATAAATTGATGGAATTGTGCTCATATACACAAGCTTCTCCTCATCACTATCCATATGAACACTCAGACGCAACCTCTCCATGGAAATCTCTTAACATCTAGCAACAACTCTCTCTATTTGGATATGTTTATTCTCTATTTATTTTCACAAAGGTTGATTCGATTGTGGGCTCATTTGTCTTTTGGGTTCATACCTCCTTCCTAGGTTTTATGACAAGACTCCATCTCTGGTGCCCTACCTTATTTTGTTAATTCTCACCCTCTATGCATATTCTCCTCTCATACTCTATTCTCTTTACTTTGCATTGTATGGCTCTCCCTTTACAACTAAAATTTTTTCTTTCTTAGGTTTACTTGGATCTTCATCTTGGCCTTCTCTTGCCACTCTGGACAAGCCTCGGGCTATTCTCCTCTCTCAGTATCTCGACATTACCCTCCTACAGTCTCTTCGGCTATCTCTTCTAGACTATCCCTATCTTACCTCAACTACTATCCCACCTAGTGATCCTTCCATGCACCTTTGACTCTTATTCTCTATTACCCTATCCTTTTGTCTTTACCCAACTCTTTCATGCAACTATGTCTCAGGGTAGACAAACTACTAGATGCATAGGGGGTAGGTGAGGGTGCTCCCTTATCTCTGCCTAGCTGGATCAACATGTTGGCTCCACCTCCCAAATTTGTGCTCAAACCCAAGCTCATGACTCCATGGCTTGATATAAGGAAATTATTCCCAAACTGGTCAAACAAGAAATTAAATGAGTGGAAGTCGAAGTGTGCCATGATCGATGCTTCATCCCTAACCCCCATGTTGATTTTTCTATTTGTGATTGGATCCCTGATATAGGGACCTCTATCTGATCATGATCTTCTTGGTATATGCAAGGAGTCGATGTTTATTTGCACACCAAAATTCTCATGGGACAAGTACTCATTGATCATGTAGAGACTCAACAAGAGAATTCAATTAGACTAGCAAAATTGGAGGAAAAAGTAGATAATATAGATCGCAAGCTAATTATTCTATCCAAGAGATCAACTAACATCTCCTCCTCAAATGAGGATGGTGACCAATTGTTGAAAATGCCTGGAGGTTTTGACCACTAATTGTTATGATTTATTGGTTTTTTGTCTACATCTCTAGCAATCTCTTTTGTTTGGTCATGTTGCAGCATGCAAAAATTTGGCACATCTAGCCTATTCATATGATTTTTTGTTTACAAGATGCTCTAATTAGACGAGGTCTCAGTAAGATCAAAACTATGAACTTATGTTACTAGTCTAGTTTCCCTTCAAGCAAACTGGTAGTAGATAATATTGGTCTATGTAATCTCTTTTTAACGTAATACAAAGTGCCTAACCTTACCAAAAAAAAATTGCCAAATATATTTTTAGTGTTTTTGTTAAATCTAAATCATTATAAAATTAAGATAATCATACAATCAATAGAAAATTTAAATTTACTAAAAAGTATAAAAATAAGTAACCTTTTTTAAACATAATTATTAAATATAAATATGTTCAAATTGAAAATTGGTTTAAATGGAAAGCATAAATATGCTTCATCTACCATGGGTTAGTTATAATATTTTTCTACTTTACTTTTAAAGTGAAAAAAAGTTAATGATGTTAATATTAATTAAATTTCAACTATGTGATTCAATTAAATAAATAAGTATTGATTTTCATCTATGGTAAATAATTTCTATGTAAGTTTTCAACCATGCTATTAATGATAATAAAAGTTTGGTCATATTGAATTATAATTATATATATAGTTAGTGAAGGCTTAGAATTATTATATAAATTATTATATATATATACAACAGGGCTCGAAGCCATTATAACAATGATTCATAGTGTTACTTGCAAAGAATGAATTTGGGTGTAGAGGATAAAAATTATTTCTTCTAACCACTCAAGATAAACCCAAATGACTATGTATATTTCTTCCAACCACTCAAGATAAACCCAATTGACTATTTATATAAATAGTCAATTGGGTTTATTTTGAGTTGTTGGAAGAAATAAGTTTTATCCTCTCCACCCAAATTCATTCCCTGCAAGTGACACGATGAGTTTCATTATAACGGTTCAAGTCTTGTTGTTGAGTCTAAGTAACCCCTCGAGGAATGAAACATGTGTATTCCTCATATATATATATATATATATATATATATATATATGGCATTAGTATATCAACACAATATAGTGTGCTAAAAAAAAGTGTTGATTTACTTTAAAGCCTTCTCAATTTGATGATAAGACATCAATTCTCTTTTGACTTAAATTAAGATATAGAAAAGTACAACATGACAAGTGTCATTTTAACACCAACCATTAGCAAGGTGCCAAATTAGTGTTGGCCTTTAATAAGGTTGTACATGGCATGTGCCACATCAACACCAATGGTTAGAAAGGTGTTATGTGGCACATGTCATGTCAATGCTAAACCTAAGGGCATTCGTTTACCAACATTGTACCACCATCTTCTTTAGAGAAGAATGAATTTTGATGTCCTAAAACAATTGTTTCCAACATTACGTTAACATCATCGGTATTGGATTTTGCACCCAAATGTAGTATTATAGTCGTACTTAGTAGATTCAAAGAGATTACATTCATTAGGATATCTCACCAATCTTATGAGATAGTTAATCTTATCATAGTGATAATTAATAATTTGCATTTATCAAAAATAAGGAGTGTTATGTTTGATATCATTTTTTGGGATTCAACTGCGTTAAGTAAGTCACTCATCTATGACCATTTCCATGGGAGGTAGTCGTAACTGACTAATTTCTCATGATTGTTAAATAGTCCACTTAGCACTCATTACATCGGGTGATGCTCACAGGGGTGAAGAAGTGGGATTGAAACTAGTGAAATAAATCACATAGCGTCAATCATCATTTCCGGGGCATGCACCCAGTAACCAGGACTTCCAAGGAGGTCACCCATCCCAGATCGCCAATACTTAATTCAAAAAGAGTGTTATGTTGTTGATTTTTTTTAAGAGTTGAGATACAAATTGTATTACATTCATGTATTTCATTTATTAAGAAACACAAATGGTTTAATCTCTTCCCTCACATATGTAACATGGTTTTGTATGTTCATTAAGTAATTGTGAGATTACTTGAATTGTGAGTGCATTTTTAATTAACTTAAGTTGTTGCAAATGGTTGCAACATATTTTGTAGTAATGGTTTGTCAATTAAGCACATCATGTTCTTAACTGTATTAATATTAACCGTAGAAATAAGGGTACTTATTTGCTTGCTTTCTCACCTACAATGTTAATTGTCCCAAGATCTATGAAATTATAATTTAGCAACCACACATGCATAACTGAACTCCAAGCCCTCTAACTCGAATTTATAGAGCTAAGTGATAAGAGCCATGTCACATTAGTTAATTTCCTCCAATTTTTCATGCTGATGTGGAAATTCAATTTACTCAATTTGACTAAGGCTAAAGTCAAATTGGCCCTTCCTCATTACATTTTTTACCACCAAAATCCCTGGCACATTTTTAAAACTTCTTCATGATGTATTTTTGGCAAACCTAGGACATGTTGTAGTGGTATATTTGGATAATATTCTTAGTTTTAGGAACATATGGGTTAAGCACTTGTAACATGCTCGTCTCATGCTACAATTTCTACATAAGAAAGAACTATAGGTCTAAAGGAAGAAATATTTTTGTGCTAGATCTCTTCTATGTGGTTCCTTGAGTTTCTCATTGATTAGGATGGAATTTGTGTTGATCTAGTGAAAGTGTAGGATGTAGAAACATAACCCAATCCTACAACAACAATGAATTTGAATTTTTTTTTGGTAAATATTAATTTTAATCTATGTTTTATCACCAAATTATCTTGCATTGCACCACCCTTGCATTAATTATCAAATCAATAGGTTTTCCCATGGAGCATAGGTGCTAAAGATAGTTTTTAGAAGCTATGCATGGCCTTGTGCTTATTTTTAGTTTTTCCCTTACCTGATTTATATCAACCATTCAAAGTGGAGATGAATGATTCTCCTTGTTTTATTAATGTTATACTTAAATATAGAGATCACCTCATTTCATATCACTTCAATACATTTTCAGGTGTCAAATTGAATTACAACACATAGGATAAATAATTATGTGTGAAAGATATAAGCCTTGGAGTAGTTATGCCACTATCTTTTGGGTAAGGACATTGTATTGCACATTGATCATCATCCTTTGATATTTGCAAATTCCCAAAGTGAATATTAATGCTTCTCCTTAGCTATTGGTGTTGTACTTAAACAAGAAGATAATTGCATTACATATCACTTTAAGAAATTGTCATATCTCTTCAAGACATTGTTAGATGCCAAACTGAATTACAACACATATGATAAAAAATTATACATGATAATGCAAGCCTTGGAGTAGTTGTGTCAATATCTTTTGAGTGTGGACATTCTATTGCACATTAATCATCATCTATTTCCCAATTCTCAAAGTGGATATGAATGCTTCTCCTCATGTTATTGGTTTTTTGCTTAAATGAGGAGATCACCACATTACATATCACTTAGAGACATTTATAGGTGCCGAACTAAATCAAAACACTTATGATAAATAATATTGTGTGATCGTGCAAGCCTTGGAGTACTTATGTCACTATCTTTTGGGTAAGGAAATTATATTTCACATTTATCACCATCGTTTCATGTTTCACAATTCTCAATTTAAGATGTAGGAAAAAATTACATCTCTAATGGGCCTCCTATCCTACAATCATTCACTATAAAGTTGGAAATTCCAACAAAGTCATTGATATGCTTATTTGTCCCTATGTGTCAATGTTTAATATTTTTTTACTTCTTTGTGCAACATATGAAGCGTGGCAACCACTCTATGTTACAAATCCTTCTTTGGACCCATCTAGGAGGTTATTCATCAACCTATATAGATTAACTAGAGTCCATTCTTTGACTATTATGTCCATGATTGTTCGTTATATAAACTCTACAAGATTTTTGTTCCCAACACACTTAATTAGTTAGTCATCATTTTAGAAGGTCACGTGCCTTATCATGGAGAACATTTCTGAACTATTAATACTCTTCAACACCTTGTTGATATTTTGGATTAGCCAAATCTCAATAATAGTATTCGAGAAAATTGGTTTTTACCACCTTTTCTTTTGTAGATGTGGCACTCATTTGTAACAAATAACCTTAAAGAAATAGAGGAAAAATAATAAAAATAAAGGGGTTGAGATAGGACAAGGCCTCAAACATTCACAATAAATGAAATTGTCAATCATGAATTTCTAGCACAACTGAAAGTAAAGAGTCTTGGATATACAAAAATAATTATGGAATGAATTTATAGAGAAATTTAATGATAACTACAATCAAAGTCATTGGGATGAAAAGAGTTACACCCTTGTAATCTCAAGCTTTAAACTCAAAGTTGAAATATTACACCAGACATTAACTTTTAGTAGTTCTTTACGGAACCTTTAAAAAATATACAAATGTTTAAATAAAGTTAATAATATTTGATAAATTTAAAATGAATTCATCTATTTAATGATAGTGTTTGGGCTCTTGTGAACCATATAGTAAAGAAAAGGCATGGAGAGAAAAGAAACAAATTTAGGAATTGACCTTGATGCTTGGATAACGCCATAGTAAAATAGGTTTAGTGATTACTAAATGGGAAGAAGAAAGAAAAGGTAAGGGACCAAATTAGTGAGTCCACTTATTGTGCTCGAAACAATTATCACATTTTTCAATATTTCTCCAAATTTAAATTATTGGGTGCGATCTAAAAACCTAACCATTAGAACTATAGAATAATTTTATGGAAGTCGTTACCTTTTATAACATATATTTGAGCCATAATGCTTAATGCACTCCTATAAAGGTGCAACAATGATATATGTTTTACTCAAACTTCAAGTAACTTATCTCCAACATTCTTCAAAGCATAACCAACTTGACATACTATGTCAAATTGAAATGCATTCTTGCTAACTAAATGAATTAACCACTTTTCAATTTTTTCATTGTGTAAATCAACAAGTTTGTTGAAGTAATTTCCCTACATTATCCTTAGTACATAGATGCACTCCATTTTTTCTTTATTTAAAAACATAGCATCTATAATTAAGTTGGGCCCTTCCAATTCCTTTGCAACTTTGATCAACTTAAAGAATATATCACTATGTATTGTCTTAATACTGTTACACTTGGAATTAAGTCTCGATGTGTCCTTATTGTCTCTTTCCAACAAGATTTTATTTATATAATTCTTCCCTAGGAAGGAATATTTTGTTATTTACTTTGGGCCTCATTCGTGTATGAGACCTTCATAGCCTCTTTATAAAACATCTCACTATTTTCCAAGTCCTTTTTTAGATATTCAATAAGGGAATTAATTCAAATAGATAGATTGGTCAAGGTTGTAGGTATTTCCCACATGTCAAAGTTTGTATCAATTATGTTATAAATATTATCCTTAACGAACTATTAAATTATGACCAGCAAAATTGATGCCACCCTAATCCTCAAGCTACTTTCTAGGATGTCCTCCACATCCTTTATTCTTTATTATAGTATTTCATTCTCTACTTCCTATTCGAAAATTGAATATGTTAACGTGTCCTTGGTTGTTTGATGGAATTCAAACAACTTGGAAGGCTTGATTCCATTAATTTGTATCTCTAAACTAACCTTGTCAATAACTTGACCTTTTTTAACATTCATATTTTCAAATTGCAACTTCTTTGAAATTTTACTATAAACTATGGGGTGTAATTTCACAAACTCAATTTGTCGGGGAGTGGTAAAAGGATGACAACTACAAGGCAAGAGGTTGGATCTTTTAATGCTCCATAAATATGTAGGTTGTTGCCCTATTTGCAAGCTAGTTGATATAAAGTGTGTCCTTAGAAGCCAAGAAGCCATTATCTTAGGGAGAAAAGTGACTATTTGTATTATAATAACTCAAGAAAATACTCAAGAGGCTAATAAGAATGCTAATGTTGCACTATTGATGGAAATTATGCAAAAAATGTTGCAAAATACCAAATTGCGAGTTGAATATGTCTCTCTTGAGAACATAGTTATTGACATAGTTAGTTTTCATAATACATCACTTTCACTTGCTCATATGTTAGTAAGTTCCTCAGGAAATAAGGACGAGGGAAGGATTTAGTGGAAAATGGTTGATATGGAAATGGAACAAGTAGATCCCATCCAAGTCAATATATAATTCAAGTTTTACTATGCTAGACACTTGATTTAGATATGTTTGATTTTTTTCAAAGTTTGCTTGTTATTAGGTGATTATGTAAGAGGATATCCATGTAGGAGAATATAAGAACATATTTACGAATCTGAATATGTTTTCATAGACTATTAACTCCAAATTTTGAACCTCTTTAAGGCTATATTGAAGAGTATGTATTTGATTTGTAATTACATGTTGAAAAGTGCAACTACAACATTTTTATAATATAAATATATCCATTTATGTTATTAAGAAAAAATAACAATATGTTCACTCCCCAAACTACTATTAAAGCAATTTTTTTAGAGGAATTTGGATCTACTTTGTTTCTTTATATTCTACACAAAAATCTTCAAAAATGTATCTAAGTGTCACAACCCTATTTTTCCTCTTGAAAAACTATTTTAAAAAAGAAAAGTAAAAAAAGGAAAGACTAATTCTTCCTAATTTTTGTAAAAGGAAGAGATCTAATACCAATTGGTATGATCATTAACTACAAATGATATGTTTAATAATATGATAGAAAATCCCTTTAACTTCATATACCAAATACCCTTATGGTATTTAAACACCACATAATGATCAATTTATGAAAGGAATAAATCTTGTTCACTTGCATCTAAGAGGAGGAAACCTCCTAAGGAACTATGCTCCAATACAATATACTCCAAAACATTATTCATAAAGAGGACTCCATCCTTATTTATAACTAGAAAGAAAACCCTAATCACAACAAAATACTAACTACCTAGTGGGTCTTTTAATGAAGCTACATTACATTTATTAAGTGCTAACCACTTAGTGGGACTTAATTAATAATATCAAAAATGGAAGATTGAATCCAATTTACATTGAATGCCCACCATATTTATACTAACTTTAAGGGACCCTTCAACCCCCATTATACATAGATAAGATTATATTAGAGGTTAAAGGGCATGTTAGAGTTGGTGTATTTATGGTGTTCATTCAATGTAAGGTGGATTGGGCCCACTATGTAGTTAACATTTGATTATACCTAAGAATTTTTAGCTAGCTATAATAAGGATATGATCCTCCTTATGTATCATGTATCGGAATATTATTATATGTTGTAGTTTAAACATTTTATGAATTTGAACTCCTTTTGCTACTTAATATAATAGGAAGGGAAACTTACATTTGTTTCTAAATCCCAACAAGAATTATTTTGGAATGATGGAATTTGCAATTGATAGTTCATTGTGAAATCAAGTTTTTCTATGGGTATTCAAGGGTGTTGAATCCAATCTGCATTAAAATAAAAATAAAAAAATATTTCAACAATTGAAAATTATAATTTTAGCATATATTTAAATACTCTATTCCAATGATGACAAACCAAAGAAGGTCCAAATCATATAAATTTTAGACTTGTTCTTATTTTGTTGGAGCTAAGCTTGTTGGAAGGTCACCCCCTCAAAGAGGCATGTAAACAAGAGTTTATCGTTCCCTAAAAGGATCATTGTATGGTGTTACCCTACCTCAAGGGTTTTAACATTGAAGTTATGAATATGATTAATAAATTACTTATCACTTTACATTCACTTGTTTGATCCACTTTCCCTTCATTTTAGAGCTCCATCGCTCAAAAGAGAGTATGCAATCCCAGCTATTGTTTTTCTCAATTTAAATAGGAATAAGCATGTTTGTATTATCAAAAGTTTTGTGGTAAATGCTTAAAATTTGACCACTACACCTTCTATACAAACTTATTATAAGATAAGCTACTTTTCTTTATTGTGATAATGTTCTAGTCCCATTTTCTAACTTTCAAACCAAAACAATAATTGTAAGTACTTCTAGAGGGATAAATCATTACAAAAGCTCATAATAGAAATTATGTTTCACAAAGCATGGAAATCAATCTTAAAAAACTTCAAATAAATGTTCACCATGTCCTCTCCTATCATTTTGTGCCTCACTTTAGTAAGAATTTATTGAATAATTTCTTTTTCCTCATTCACAAATGAACTAATTGTGGGGTGTGTCATGTTGGGATGCATGCACATTACGACCACTTTTGACCACTTTTCATCACATACTAGACATTCCCTAGCCTTTAGGGTCACTTTCTATTTTTAGCATTTTCCTATTTTTAGTGGGGGTTGCCATCTAGGATGACAGATGGCAATGACAAGGAAGTGACTTGACTATTTCTTGTCCATTATTATGTCTTCCCTATTTAGTAACTATCTTATCCATGAGTGCTCACATCCTCTCTTATTTTGGGAAATTTTGTTATATCCACTCATCTTATCCTTTAACTTTTAGTCCTATTTCTAGGGTTTTCTTGCTATTTTGGCGTTAAGAGTTGCATGCGTGAGTTCTTTCTTTTTATTATCACTATTTTTAGCTAATATTATCCTTAGCCAACTTTATTATTGACTCCTATATTATTTTCAGTCTTACAACCCTATTCTTGGACTACTTTACTAAACATGATAAAGTGATTTTCTAGTTTCTATATGTATGTACCATGGGACCCCAACCTAATGCACATTGGTTCCCTCTCAAGGGAGTGTTATAAATATGGACTTATGTCAAGAAATAATACACAATATTTATGAAGTAATTTGAATTGGTTCTTTGAGCTATTTAGTCTATTTTAGTTCAATTTCATTCTCTCTTTTTTTTTTTCTTGCACTTGCTAGTGTAGTGTTTCTTACACAATAGATATTGTGATTATGCTTAAAATCCAACATGCCACTACTAGAATAATTTTTGTTTCGAGAGTGTCCAACTCATTGATAGTGTGCCTCTTCAAAATAACCATCTTCATCTGCAATCTTTGTCTATTGATGGTGAACCATTTCCATTACCAATTCAAAAATGTTGACCTTTGTTCCTTGCATGACAACACCTTGTGCCTACAATTTCCTTTTAACTATTGCAAATTCACACACCATGCATCACCCTCTGTGATTGTGCCTGGATTCATCATTGATGGACCCTAGGAAGATCTGTTAACAAAGTCCCTCGCAATATGAACCCTTCAAAGAGTACCAATTGCTATTATGTCAATGAAATAGGAATTACGTCTTTCCTAAGCATTCATATTTCCTCTTGCATTCTCCAAAAGTCTTGCTAGGTCATGGTAGGCCTAATATAAAGCATAATGCTCATAAGAAAACATAGAATTGTAGCTAGCATATCCCAATAATGATCACTTGCCTTCATGCAATGCTCCCAACATTGGTATACCCAAAATTCTTATGTGCATTATCATTATCCCACCTAATATTTCTAGAAATGTTGCAAAAGATTGAAAATATGGATCCATTATTACTGCTACATGTATTGCATTGCTCACAACATGGAAGAGAGTGAAAGTTGAATGCAAAATGAAACCTTCACTATCTAATTTTATTACTTCCCAAAGAAATGTCATGTGCAAGACTCTTTAAAAAATGTAATTTCAATATTTTTTAAACACATTAAAAATATCTTTTAGGAAATGGGCTTTTTGTTTATGTCCCTTCTATCATCCATTACACTACAGATTTTAGTAGTCAAATCCTTACACGAAGGAAGTTCCCTTTTGCATTCACCAATTTGGTGCCTCACTTGGCTATGACTTTAAAAATAGATTTTTATTTATTATTGGCTTGACTCACAAAAAATTTGAAACTTAAATCTCATGACTTAAATATTACTTTGTAACACAACCATCACCAATTAGATTGCCAATTAAATTGCCCCCATAATCTTACCTTAAAAATAATATTATTAGAAAAAAATCATTTATATTTACATATATTTAACTATAACTCTATGTATAATGTTTATTCCCAATAATAAATGATAAGTTATATTTTGTTAAAATTATTTGCTCATACAACCTTATATTAAAAAATTACATTTATATTTACATATATTTGAATATAATCATATAGATAATAATTCAATATCAGCTATTATGTGATAGAACCAAAAATTAAACCAAAAATTTGACAAGCTCTCGAAAGAAGCCCCGATGCTCCGCGACAACTCTCTTTTTTTCTCTGAATTCTTCCTGGGCCCACAGACGAGGCCATTGAATTTCACTAACTTTTAAGTTTTAGGGTCACATTTGAATTCCTAATTTTAATTGGAGGTCAAGTCTAAGTTCATTGAGATAAATAGTCAATGTGTTAAAGAATCCTGTTTTGTATTAAATTTGTTTTTAGGCATAATACTTATATATTTAGTGAGGCCGATAGGCCTCTTTCGAATGAGTTCACATATATTGTGCTTATTTTTAATTTGGAAGGCTTCATTAAAAACATATCGTTTATTTTTAATTTGGAAAGTTTCATTAAAAATATATGGTTTATTTTCAATTTGGAAGGCTTCATCAAACCTATGAATTTATCACATTTTTTTTAAATGCACTTAAATCTTGCATTTAAATTTTCATAACATTGGTTTATTAATGATATAATTTTATAATCTTGATTATATAGATTCATCTTTCTGATTTTTGAAACATATTGTATGTTATCAATTTATTCTATTTATGAGTTTTTTGAGAAGTGATCATTCTTTACACATTATGTTATTTCACTTCATTTATTATTGCATTTTTACTCACCTATGAAAATCATTTTTAAATAACCTTTAAGTAATATGGACAACTACTTCATTTTTTCATGAAGAATGTAAAAATATTGTTACTATTTCACTAGGTTCTAAGCTAGTTTCATTGTGTATTCAAAATAGAGGAAATAATTTTTTAGGTTGTGTGCTTGGATAGTTTTGTACAAGTAGAATATGAACTTTGTGATGATATCATTTGGACAAATATCTCATTTTAAGTCTAACTTTGGCATGTTTACCAATTTGTAGAAAAAGGCCCTGATGTCAAATTTATGAAAGTGAACTATGAAGAAAACAAGTCTGTGCTGCAGTTTGAGCATCCATTTTTTACCTTTTTTTCCTGTTCTAGAGAAGGAGGGTCATTGTAGCACTAAATACAATTGGTGGTTGGACCCATGATATTGCATTTTGTACTCATTCCTTGGGATGCCCAAGTTATTTATAAGCCTTTTCAATACCTTTGGGTTGCTTATGATTATGGCTCATAGCACATACACAGGTCTTAGTGTCTTTCAACATACAATTGTACTACATCTGGTTTTGTTATCTCAGCTCTGTGAAAAAAGACTACAAACTTTTAATCCCTACTGAATTAATAACAATATGTATTTCCTTGTAAGTTAAGGGTGATGGCAAAATAGCTGTATAAAAGGTGACAAGTTGAAGGAAAAAAAGTGAGCATAAGTTGTAATGAGTCCCAAAAGTGGCTAGACACAATGGTCAGAAGTTTTTACATATAATAAGATGTAAGCTTATTGGGAAATTGTTGAGCTTTTATTTTAAATATGATATAGTTGTTGCAACATTATGCATATTCATCATCATGGTTGGGATTGTTTGGACGATATTGGTTTGGAGTAAAAGAGGGGCGTACATAGGAAATTTAGGAACTCTCTCAATTTCAATAAGGTGGGGTTATTCTTTTTTTCAATCCCATATCCACCGCACCATCATGGAATTGTAAAGAATTGGAATATGTTTCCTACCATTGTAATTGAAACTTATAATTCTCAGTTGCATCTGCTTGATCTGCATTCTACATTCTTTTCTTTGTGCAAGGCTGAGCATTTTCAATCGAGTATTTAATGTGATTTTTGTTATTGCCTTACTTTCTAGTGTATTTATCAAGAATCTTGAATTTTGAATGCAAATATGGTCTTTAATTCCCAAATCTCTCTGCTACATTGTTTGTGCATATACCCAATCCTTTGGAAAACTTGTTTGTGCTTATAACCAATCCTTTGGAAAACTTAGATTGGGGTTTCTCACAAACCAATGAGGAGCCTCCACCCTCAACTCTACCCACCATTCTCTTTATCTGGCAATTTCGTAAAACCACGTCGGCTGGAAAACTCAAGACAAATAAAGGCATCCTAGATGGTGGGTTTTGATCTAATATTGTACTGAATTTTATTTAGGTTATAATTGTTAAATATTTTAAATTGTTAACCATTTGAATAATAGTAAAAAACATTAAATACAATTTCATAAAAATTAAATTATTATGAAACTTGTTTTATTAAATTCTTATCAAAATATGATAAAATAGAAATTTTTAGTATTCTCTACCATTTTGTGTGGAATCAATGTATTCAGGTTGAAATATGAGGTTATATTTCATAAGAATTCATATGAATGCATGCTTATACAATCTAGCTATCATGACATCAACACAAAATTGCAATGGTATATATAATTTGGTTAGCGAGATGCATGTAGTCACAATTCACATCCCTGATCTTTTAATATTGTATGCATACTGAAATTTAAACTTTTATAAATAAATTTATATACTGAAATTTTAGATTTTATAAATAAATTTATTTCTAGTATTTTATGATCAATGTTTGTAATTTCATGAAATTTTAAAAAATGGTATAATAATAAAATATTTGATAGAATTTATGGGACAAAAAATCTATGTTACTTAGAGGGGAAATTTTAAGGATGGAAATTTATCATGAAGTTTATAAACCTTGGCGAATCTCATAGTCCATCATATGCAATATATAAAATGTTTGACAATATTTTTGTAAAAATATTTCAATTTCTAATAATTTTATATAGTCTATATATAAAATTTTGGCGATTTTTAAGGTGAAATAATATTATACTATAAAATTTGGGTGAATTATTTTTAGAAAAAATGGAAATTAGAGAATCTTTTTCTTCAAAAAAGGATGGAAAATTAGCCCACCTGTGAATATTAGTCGTTAAAATTTTCCCTGGTTACTTATTCAATAAATTAATTAATTAAGATATTAAGTATAATCTGAATAAGTTTAATGGTTAAAAAGGTTACAAGCTCAAATTTAAAGAGTGATAGAAAGAGATGGAGTATGTACACCTCAATTTTAAGTGTACTGGAACCCTCAACTTGAATTTCATTGCCTCAACTTATTCCCTCTACGTTCAACATTTCTTATTTTATAACATCACCATTGTCTAGATAAACTTCGCCAGTGTTGCTTCAGATTTTTTTTTTTTTTTTTTTTATACATTTGTTTTACTATAGCCACTCCTCTCCTACAATCGACCCCATCCTACATATCCATTCTTGTAAATAAATTTTACTTAAGGAGATTAATACATATTTTCTTTGTATTCTCTTGTTATGATATAGATTGGAGCATCTCTAGAGGAGCTTGCACAAATGTGTTTGCTAGAAAATCTAAGGCAACTACGAACAATAGAAAATTTAGAAAGAAGAGAAATAGCCTTGGCATCACTGTGTGAATTTCTAAGACAAAGCCTAGAATGTGAAGCTTCATGTTCAGTTAGAGATTTCTTAGATTTTCTTGGTCAATAAATGAAGAAATTGCTTACAATTGAATTTTTTGGTTGATTCCTTGAGACACAATTGTTCGGATTTGAAAAAACAATAACTCTTTAGATGGTTAACAACAACAGTTTATCATAAATTGTAATTTCTTATACATAGCTTTGTTAGCTCATATTCGTTGGGTTTCACAAGCAAGCACTGTGCAGTGGTATTCTTTTTTTTTTTGGTTGTTTATGAAGAATAAATCAAGAGAGTTCCACAACATACCATATAATGTGCTCATAGCAGATTTGAATATTGGCGGGAGAGGATTTCCAATTGAAGTCTACTGTGTTGTTGGGATTTCTATATTAATATTGTCCCCTTTTGTCTTTGTTGTGATTTTCATTGAGTTGCCTGGTGGGTGGTATATAAAGAGTGCCATAATGCTTATGCCTCAATTTCACTAAGAACAAATTGTTTCCATTTGAGATGGACCTACCCAAATAACATTATGGTTTTTCCTAGATGTACATAAGGTGAAATATTTCTTGCTTGATTATGAAAACCAAAATATAGTTTTTCAATTTAACAATCATATCGGCCTCTCTTTGTGACTTTTGGGGAAATTGCTATTTTATAGGTTTTAAGCTACCAGAATGGCATTGTGGAACCTCTATTGCAGCGGTTAGGGTTTGGCCCTGGCCGATCCCTCCTCTCAGCGTTTTGCGGGTGGATTATGGCATCTACATCCTTATCCTCATCATCATCTATGTTCATTGCTTCATCTCAATACTTAGTTTTTCCCTCCTCACTGGTTGGAAACAAGCTTTCAAATATGGGAAGAGTCCTCCCTTCTCCTTAGCGGCATGCTCATTTTTGATATCGACCTATGAGTCTATCGTTGTCAGGGGTGATGTATCCTTATAGATTTTGTCGATTGTATTATTAATGCCCTCTGTGCCAATTTCTGGTGAAACAAGTGTCGCTCTTCCCTCAAGCCAGGAAGTATCTCATCAAGCACCTCCTGCCTAGTGTTTTTGTGACATTTTTAAATTTGCATTGAGTAGTCATCCCTCTAGATCTCGCAATGTAGTGTTTCTTGTCTATGGATCCTATTCCCTTGGGATACCTATTCTTAAAGTTCCTATGATTGAGGTTCCATTACTGGTTGAGGTTCTCTTAATTTTTTGAAAGGCTGGTTTGATTTGCAGGTTGAATGGTCTGTGGCTGAGGAGTGTAAATCTCCATTCTTGGATTTCTTAGTAGTAGAAGCCTTTAACCTATGATGATTTAAATATATACCCTCTAGCAAGAGGTTTCTTTGTCATTGTCTTTTCCAAAGTTGAAGATAGAGCCTTGATTTTTTTAACTGGTATGTGGTTTTGGGGCAATGCATGGCTCTCTTTGTAGCCTTGGTTTCCCTCCTTTGATCACCTTTCAACATCAATTTCAATTGTTCCATTTTGGGTAAGACTTCCCAATCTCTCTTTCAATATATGGAATCTTACTTCTTTGAATGTTATTGGTAATTCTTTGGGAATATTCTATTGTCAATGTGAAGATACAAATTATTATCTTAAGCCCACATATGCTTGCCTTTGCATGGAAATGAATTTTAGCAAAGGATTTACTATTGAAATTAATTTAACAAGTCTCAGTTATGTATGGGTACAAAAATTGGATTAGAAAAAATTTCTTTTCATTGTAGAGTTGGCTATGAGACAGGTCATTTGTTTAAAAATTGTCCCAAAGTGAGGAAGAACTAGGCAAAGAAATTCAGATAAAAACCACGATGGTGGGAGAGCGCCAATTCAAATAATTACGTAATCTCTAATGAGATCCTCCTATAGTTCTCTGCAATGAGGTAAAATTTCAAAAAGACATTAAATTTCCAGAGCTTGAGATTGATTCTTCTAAAGATCAAGAAGGTCTAGCAATAAATCAAGTAAAAAAAAAGCAGTAGTGAGGGGGTCTTCGACATCATGGTAGAAGTTGATAACTCAAATGTTCCTCTCAAGAATTCATGTGAAAAAACAAACAAACAAACAAACTTTTGAGGTAGATCATCCAATTTTGGACAAGGGCAAGAACATTCTACAAAGTTCAAATCTTTTGAGTGTGTTTCTCTAGAAAACGAAATCGAGAAGGCTCCCTCTTAGGCCGAAGATGTAGAAGTGGAAGATCCTTCTTCAGGTCAAAATAATGAAACTTGTTAGTAGAGATCACTTAAAGAATGGTAGAATGTTAGAATCTTCAGAAAATTTGGGCTAGAAAGAAAAGTTAAGAAAAAAGAAAATCAATTCTCCAAGGATAACAAGATGTCATTCAAAGATGAAATGATTCTAAGTTGAGAATGGGTTGCAAATATCTATGGATTTTAGGGGTCTTTTGGAAAGTCTTTAAATGGAATGGGAACAATTTTTTTATATCGTGGAGTATTCTTGTAAATATTTAGGATGATTCTACGTGTTCTATCCCAAATCCTCAAGAAATTTTGATATTTCTTACTTTCAGTAACAATTTTGGGCCAAATCCCATTGTTATTAAAATAATATTTTCTTCCTATCTTTCTTAAATGTTTTTAGCAGATAATTGATAGTAAGTTTTTAATTTTGATACCAACATAAAAAAATGTAAATATGTCAAAAAAATATATATGTTTCTTGCAAAAGGCAATCAATCTTATTCAATCTTATTTTGTTTTAGTTAATTTTGGATTTTCTTAATTAGTTTTGGGTGAACAAAAATGAAACAAAATATATTCTTCCAATAAAATATAGGAATTTTTCTTTACCAAAAGAGAAAGGAATGAAAAAAAAACGCAGTATGAAAAGTAAAGTAATCATTTTTAGAAATCCCTTTGTTAATAATAAATGTTTTAAATTTTTCTTTACCAAAAGAGAAAGAAATGAAAAAAAAACGCAGTATTACTGTATGAAAAGTAAAGTAATCATTTTTAGAAATCCCTTTGTTAATAATAAATGTTTTTTTCTTGGTAACTCTCATGACTAGCCTAACAAGCTTCCAAAGTTTATAATCCCTTTCTTTTCAAAAGCATTCAAGTTACAACTTTTTTCTTTAGCTAGGAACTAAACTATGATCATATTTTGCTTCCGTCTTTTATATTTATCTTATTATTTAAATCCTTACTTTATAATTTTTAATAATATTTTTGATAAATTTTGTTAATTAAAATACTCATTAAAAATACCATATTTTAGAACTGTACATGAGATGATCACATTAACTATGTCAATATCATGATAGTATGGATAGTCATAGTTATTTTTAGAGTGGTTCATAAAATTTGCATGCTTACGTTACATTTGTCAATGTAATTAAACCTTTATTCACTTGTTTGGTTTAAGTGTGAGCATTAAGAATATAATGTTATTATATTAATTTTTATATTTAAATAATAAATAAAATTGTTTAAATTAATAATAGTTTTTACCAATTTTCAAATTAAGGAGTGGGTGTTTCCTCTTCATTTTGAATGACAATAACACAATTGAAAGGGGGTTGTGGTTCCCACTCTACTTAGCGCAATGCATACCCTCTGGTCATATCACTAGTAATGACACAAAATTAGCATTAGGGGAGACGTCATTGGAACTCTGTGGGAGGCACACGAGAGTACAATAGATCTCATTTGGAATTCATGGTGGCTCCTCTCCATCCTTGAACCGTAATTGGAAAGATATTTCTTATGGATTTATGTTATCATTATGCATGCAAGAATACCACCATGGGAACTTCCACCAAACAGTTAAACAACTCTAAAGATTCACACATAATTCAACCCTTCGGGAATTCTAGGATCCAATTCTTGTCTTAACATCTCTCAAACAAGTGAACTTACTTCTTTTGGCCTCTGAAACATTCGCCTGTCAGTTCTCACTATCTTGGCATTAGAAATAATTCGCAGTAGAAATCATCCACTGCTCTAAAAGTTGATGATGCCACAAATTGTTGGAATTGTGCTCATATGCACAAGCTTCTCCTCGTCATTATCCATCTGAACACTGATATTCAACCTCTACATGGACGTATCTTAGCATCTAGCAACAACTCTCTCTATTTGGCTATGTTTATTCTTTGTTTCTTTTCACAGAGGTTGATTCAATTGTGGGCCCATTCATCTTTTGGGTTCACACCTCCTTCCTAGGTTTTATGGCAAGGCTCCATCTCTTGTGCCCTACCTTATTTTATTGATTCTCATCCTCTCTTAATGAATATTCTCCTCTCATGCTCTATGTTCTTTACCTTGCATTGTATGTCTCTCCCTTTCCAACTCAGATTTCATCTTTCTTAGGTTTACCTAGATCTTCGTCGTGGCCTTCTCTTGCCACTCTCCTCTCAGTGTTTTGCAGGTGGATTATGGAATCTAGACCCTCGTCCTCATCACTGCCTCTCTTCATTTCTTCTCCTCAATACTTAGTTTTGTTCTCCTTGCTAGTTGGAAACAAGCTTTCAAATATGGGAAGAGTCCTCCCTTCTCCTCGACGACAGGTCCATTTATTCTATCGACCTATGAGTCTATTGTTGTCAAGGGTGATGTATCCTTAGTGCCTTTGTTGAACGGATTATTAATTCCCTTTGTCCCAATTTCCAGTGCAAAGGGCACCGCTCTTCTCTCAAGCAAGGAGGGTTCTCATCAGGTGACTCATGCCTAGTGTTTTTACGACATTGCTAAATCTTCATTGAGTGGTCATCCCTTTGGATCTCGCAATGTAATGTTTATTTCCTATGGCTTTTATGCGCTTGGGATACATGTTCTTAAAGCTCCTACGATTGAGGTTCCATTACTGGCTGGGGTTCTCTTAATTTTTTTTAGAGGCTGGTTTGATTTGCAAGTTCAATGGTTTGTGGCTGAGGCTTGTAAACCTTCATTCTTGGATTTCTTAGTAGTAGAATCCTTTAACCTCTGATGATTTATATATATACCCTCTAGCAATAGGTTTATTTATCGTTGTCTTTGAAAAGGTTGAAGACAAAGCCGTGATTTTTTAATATAGTATGTGGTTTTAGGGCACTGCAGGGCTCTCTTTGCAGCCTTCATTTCCCTCCCTTGATCACCTTTCAACATCAATTTCGATTGTTCTAGTTTGGGTAAGGATTCCCAATCTCTCTTTCCATATGTGGAATTTTCCTTCTTTGAATGCTATTGGTAATGCTTTGGTCATATTCTATTGCTAATGCGAAGATACAAATTATTATCTAAAGCCCACATATGCTCGCATTTTTGTGGAAATGGATTTTAGCAAAGGATTTAAAGTTGAAATTAAGTTAACATGTCTCATTTATGTATGGGTGAAAAAATTGGATTAGAAAACATTTCGTTTCATTTTAGATTTTTCTATGAGACAGGTCATTCCTTTAAAAATTGTCCCAAAGTGGGTAAGAACAAGGAAAATAAAATTAGATGAAAACCAATATGGTGGGAGAGTGCCAATTCAGATAATTACACAATATCTAAGGATATCCTCCTCCAGTTCTTTGAAATGAGGAAAAATTGCAAAAAAACATTAAATTTCTAAAGATCAAGAAGGTCAAGCAATAAATCAAGTAAAGAGAAGTAGTAGTGAGTGGGACTCCGACATCATGGTAGAAGATGATAAATCAAATGTTCCTCTCAATATTTCATGTGAAAATCAAAAAAACTTTTGAGGAAAATCATCCAATTTTGGACAAGGGCAAGAACATTCTACAAAGTTCAAATCATTTGAGTGTGTTTCTCCAGAAAACAAAATCGAAAAGGCTCCCTCTTAAGCTGAATAGGTAGAAGTGGAAGATCATTCTTCAGGTCAGAATAATGAAACTTGCTAGTAAATTTCACTCAAAGAATGGTAGAATGCTAGAATCTTCAAAAAACTTGGGTTGGACAAAAATGGGGACCAAAAGGAAAAGAAATTCTCCAAGGATAACAAGAATTCATTCAAAGATGAAATGATTCTAAATTGAGAATGTGTTGCAAATATATATGTATTTTAGGGGTCTTTTGGAAAGTCTTCAAATGGAATGGGGACATTTTTTTTGTATCAAGGAGTTCTCTTGTAAATATTTGGGATGATCATACGTGTTCTATCCCAAATCCACAAGGAACTTTGATATTTCTTGCTTTTCGTAACGATTTTGGGCTAGATCCCATCTTTATTAATATAATCTTTTCTTTATGTTTTTTGTTTTAAATGTTTTTAGTAGATAATTGATACTAAGTTTATAATTTTGATACCAATGTAAAAAATGTAAATATGTCAAAAAAAAATATGTTTCTTGCAAAAGGCAATCAATCTTATTCAACCTTATTATGTTTTAGTTAATTTTGGATTTGTTTAGTTGGTTTTGAATGAACAAAAACGAAACAAAATATATTATTTCGATAATATAAGCATTTTTCCCTTACCAAAAGAAAAAGAAAGAAAGAAAAAATGTTGTGTTGTTTACTTCATAAATATACTATATGAAAAGTAAAGTATAATTTAATGATGTTTGTAGAAATTACTTTTATAATAATAAATATTTTTTTTCTTGGTAACTCTCATGACTGGTCTAATGATCTTCCAAAGTTTATAATCCAATTTCTTTTTCAAAAGCATTCAGGTTACAACATTTTTCTTTAGCTAGGAACTAAACTATGATCATATTTTACTCTCATCTTTTATATTTATCTTATTATTTAAATCCTTACTTTATAATTTTTAATAATATTTTTGATAAATTTTGTTAATTAAAATACTCATTAAAAAATGTACATGAGATGATCACATTAACTATGTCAATCTCATGATAGTATGGATATTCATGGTTATATTTAGAGTGGTTGATAAATTTTTCATGCTTATGTTTCATTTTTCAATGTAATTAAACCTTTATTCACTTGTTTGGTTTAAGTGTGTGCATTAAGAATATCATTATATTATTATATTAATTTTTGTATTTAAAGAATAAATAAAATTTTTTAAATTAATAATATATTTTATCAATTTTCAAAGAAAGTGTTCCGGAGTGGGTATTTCCTCTTCACCTTGAATGAGGATAACACAATTGAAAGGGGGTTGTGGTTCCCACCCAACTTAGTGCAATGCATACCCTCTAGTCATATCACTAGTAATGGCACACAAGTAGCATTAGGGGATACATCATTGGAACTATGTGGGAGGCACACGTGAATACAATAGAACTCAGTTGGCATTCATGGTGGCTCCTCTCCATTCTTTTACCATAATTGGAATGATATTTACTCTGCATTTATGTTATCATTGTGCATGCAGGAATCCCACCATGGAAACTTCCACCAAATAGTTAAACAACTCTCAATATTCACACATAATTCAACCCTTTGGTCATTGTAGGATCCAATTATTGTCTTAGCATCTCTCAAACAAGTGACATTACTCATTTTTTCCTCTGAAACATCAGCCTGTCGGTGCTCAATATCTTGGCATTAGAAATAATCCGCAATCCAAAGCATGCACTGCTCTCAAAGTTAACCATGCCACAAATTGATGGAATTGTGCTCATATACACAAGCTTCTCCTCGTTAGTATCCATATGAACACTCAAACTCAATCTCTCCATGGACGTCTCTTAACATATGGCAACAACTCTCTCTATTTGGATATGTTTATTCTCTATTTATTTTCGCAAAGGTTGATTCAATTGCGGGCTGATTTATCTTTTGGGTTCATACCTCCTTTAGGGTTTCATGGAAAGACTCCATCTCTGGTGCCCTACCCTCTTATGTTAATTCTCACCCTCTCTTAATGCATATTCTCCTCCCATACTCTATGCTCTTTACTTTTCATTGTATGTCTCTCCCTTTACAACTCAAATTTCCTCTTTCTTAGGTTTACCTGGATCTTCATCTTGTCCTTCTCTTATCACTCTGGACAAGCCTCAGGCTATTTTCCTCTCTTAGTATCTCGACATCACCCTCCTATAGTCTCTTCGGCCATCTCTTTTAGACTATCCCTATCTTACCTCAGCTACTCTCCCACCTAGTCATCCTTCCATGCACCTTTGACTCTTATTCTCTATTACCCTGTCCTTTTGTCCTTACCTGACTCTTTCATGCAACTATGTCTCACAGTAGACCAACTACTAGATGCATAGGGGGTAGGTGAGTGATGCAGGAGCATTCAGCTCAATAATTTCATCATAGTCTAGTTAACTTAGGGGTCTTGTGTTTTCAAGGAAGTTGGATTCCTATGTATGTAACTATTAATGTTTTAAGTGATTAGAATAGGAATTAATTAGATATTGTGAGGATATTTGTAAATGCTCTCGAATGTAGGAGAACATGGGTGATTAATGATGATGAGAGAGTTAGAAATCAATTGTAAGTCTTGGACTAAATAGTGGTTTCATGATTCGTGGAGCTAGGGAGGATTTTTAGGGATAAGTAGGAGTCAAAAGTGGACTTAGAGGATATTTAGGATTTAGTTCAGCAGATTAAGGATCTGAACTAGAATTAGTTCAATAGAACCTTTTGTATAAATGTAAGCCTAAAATGCATAAAGAGTTAGTAGTTAGAGGAGTAGTTAGAGAGAAGTTAGTGAGTCAAAGAGTCAGATTGTAAGCCAATGGGCAGGAGAAGAAAGGTCACTGAACAAAAAATCAAGCCAGAGAGAGAGACTCTTGTGTAAATACTTGTTTATTAATACAAACAACTCGATTTGGAGTTCATGTGTATGTATTGAGTAATTAAGATATAGATTGTGTATGATTTTGAGTTATTCTGCATAACTTAGGTTGCAGGTGTAGAATCAAAGAAGGGGTAACAGAGAAGAGTGTAAATGGTTTACACAGTCAGTATTGGAGAGATCCTTCAGTATTCGAGCGAAGGTGCGAAGGAGTGAAATAACGGAGTTGAAGATTAGAATCAGAACAAGTGAAAACCATAAGACGAATGAAAATACATAGGGAGAAGGCCAAATGGGCATTACACAGTAAGAAACAAATGAACATAGCAGGGGAGCATAGGAGTCCTTAGATCAATCATATCAATGAATGATAGCGAAGGAGTTGAGAGCTTGATAATCTGCGTGCTAGTTGAAGGGCCACAGACCGTAGGATTTGATGGATTCCATTATCGAATGGATATCGGGTTTTAAGTTAATCGGACGATAGTATTAAACCCAGACCCAAACATTTATAGATCGAGGACTGATAATTCTCATCGGCTCTGTGAGGGCAGTTAAATGTCGTGCAAGTGATCCACCCGATATCGTTGTGGACAGTTGGATCAAGAGGATCTTGATCAACGGTTATAAAGTGTCGGGTTAGTTTGTTGATCGGGGGAAGATATCAACCATAGGATCGAGGGTAAGATCGATGGTGGAGATTGAAGTGAAAAGATTTGTGGAAAGCAGAATGAGAAGGGTATAGGTGTAGTTTTATTTTATTTGGATCCGGTTGTGTTATAGCATATCGCATGTGAGAGGTGATGAAGTCACATTATGGTCTGATGCGATATTGTGACAGCCATTGATCTGTGGACGAAATCAATGGTGGAAAAGGGTCATTGCATATCACAAGTCAGGAGTTCTAAATATGTATTCTATTGAGTCTGATGAAACTCCGCGATTGTGATATATGAGGAGTTGGCTTGTAGAGTGGGACTTGGTTAATATGCACGATTAAAGAATTAACCACAATTATTATAAAGGATGAAGGGTTGAGATATAAGGTTTCGCCACAAATGATTACCAAAGGGTCAGATTGGAGTTAGTTATTAAATCGGTTTGCATGAGATTAGTTAAGGGGCCTTAAACCTTAATTTTATAAAGGTTTGACTAGGCGGGTCATTGAAATTCCTGGGATGAATGAGATTATGCATTTTATATGCATACTGTGGGTATCGTAGGGTTTTACCTGCATCATAGTGGTATCAGATCTATTTAAAGATCTTTTTAATTAAAGTAGAATTGTGCAAAATACAAGTGTGATTGCAAAAGAAAGAGGAGATCAGGTTATTTGAATTTGATAAGTAGAAGACAAGACATAAGATGAGAGTAAGTGATATTCTGGAGAAGAGATTGTAGAAGCACAAGGAAACCTATTCTTCTAAAGAACAAAGTGAATGAAAAGTGATAGTGAACCTGAAGAATCCAACTGAAGGTTGGAAAGAGAGGATAAGAGTGTTCTTAGAAGGAAGCTGAGAAGCAAGCTTTTGAAAGCTTGGGAATTATCTTTGGTTTGAATAACATTGATACACAGGTGACAGCAAAGGAAGGTGAGAAGATTGCAGCAACCTAGAGCAAGGAGTGCTCAATTGGTTCCAGAGGAAAGAACCAGAGAAATGCTAAAATACTGAGCTTAGAGGAGAGAAGCTTAGTGAGGCATATGTAGCAAGAAGGAGACTTGTTACTGTAGAGGTATTGTTGTAGCTCACAAAGGCAATTCCACAAAGGATGTGGGTAGAATTGCTAAGGGATGAAGAAAGCTGGTAAGAGTTTCTAAGTGAAAGAAGAGGTGGTCAGAACCAAGTATTTCATTGTGATTGAAGTACAAGAGGACAGTTGTGTTCTTAAAAGGTGCAGATGAGTTGAAGCCTAGAAGGAGTAGAGAGAAGTGCTCAAAGAGGTTCCAGAGAATAGAGAACCAAGTGCTTGCCAAAAGACCAAGTATAGAGGAAAGCTTGGTGAGGTAAGTGGCAGCAGGGAGGACTTGTTGTTGCAAAGGCTTTAATTCAACTCATAGTAAGTGAGTGAGGAACTCATGATGATAGAGAAGAAGATGACTACTGATAGTCATAACAAAGATAACAAAGGTTCTGAAGAAGACCACAGCAGAAGAAAAGTGAAGAAGGAGAATGCCAAGGTAAATGGCAAGAGGATGAGTCAAGAGGAAATTGACAAAGAGATTGCTGAGATGAAAGAACAACTCAATGTATTAATGATGATACTTGAGGAAAGCTAAAGACTAGGTTGGGTCTTGAAGAAAAAGCCAGTGAAGTGGCATAAGTTACAGAGAAGGCTATGACAGAGACAAGTGAAGAGCTTGGTGGAAGAACTTAGAGAGGCTGAGTTGGAAATGGAAGTGTCCATTTGTGAAATAGAACAGGGTGAAGTTCTGGGTGAAGATGAAGACTGGAGATATGTGGAAGATCTTATGAATCATATGAAGGATTCAGAACAACAAGGAGATATGATGACTGAAGCATCAAGTGAGACCATAAGGTCTTATGTTTTTAAAACTGATAGTTTGTGTATGATTGCAGGTATTGCAGGAGAAAAGAAACCTTTTGAAGATGTCTTCAGAATAGATGAAGATCTAGAAGTAAAAGGTGACAAAGAAAATTTCTCAGAAGAGGAAGAATTTGATTGGATATAGCAGGAAGAGTCTATGGATGAGTTACTTAATGAGAGAAGACAACCATTTAAAGTTGTCATAGAGATGGAAGATCAAGATCTTATTCTGATGAAGAATGAAGGAATATTGTCTCAGAGAGGTAATCTAATGAATTTGATTAATTTTATTGATGAAGAACAAATGCAGGAGAATATTAATGCAGATGATGAGACAAGGATAGCTCTAGAAGAAGGGTTATAGAGGGATAGCAAGGAAAAATGTATTGAAGAAGAAGGACATCTACTGAAAGATGTTAAGAAAGAAGAAGTCTATGCAAAATATTTAGCAAAGGGAGAAAGGACATCTGATGATTTTTCAATAACAAAGGAAGTTATGGGAAATTGTGTGAAAATTCCAAATTCTACTCCAATTGAAATTATTGAGTTATATGGAAAATCAAACTTTCAAAGAAGAGAGTTGGAAAAGAAGAGGATATATAGTTAGGATAGATTGCTAAAAAAGGAAGACAAAGAAATTGTCATGAATGACAATCATAAGGAAAAGGAGATGGTAATGAAAGTTCAACAAATTGACATTACAGAAGGAGGAGTTCATTATTGTGAACCAGAGTAGAGATATGATTGAAACAGATGATACAGAGGAGAGTTTAAATCAAAATATTGATGTGTTGACAAACGAATTAAAGGAAAACTCAAAGCAGCATACTAAGATGTTGCAAGAGAAGGAAAAGGTCATGAGGCCTTATATTTTTAATTCTGATAATTGTTTTATGATTACAGGAATTGTTGAAAATGAGACAAACATGTTTCAAATTGAGGAGTCAATTTTAGAAATGAAGAAGACTAGAAGTTGCTAGGACAGACATGCTGATGAGGAAAAATAAAAGCATGAAGATATTATGCTTGAAGAAGTTAAAGAATCAGTCAAGAAAGTGAAGGACAACTACTGAGGGTTGTCAAGGAAGAAAAAGGAAAATATGTTGGAATTGATGAACAACATAGTGATGTATTTGAGGGAAATCAAGTACAAAGGAAATTGGAGGACAATTTAATTTTTGAAAGTAAATTTACATATATTGAATAGAGGTTGTTTGGACAGCAAAAATAGGGTAAGGATGAAAGGGAGGTAGTAAGGATCCAACAACTTCAAAGAGAAGACAGTAAACAATATTTTGAAGATGAGTGGACAGAGTACAACAACAATTAGCAAAGTAACTATGAGTCAAAGGATCAATTGGACATAGAGATTGAAAGAATAATAAGATTAGTGATGAAGGTGCCTCAGAAGAAAATGGCAGTAAGAAGACCAAGGAGTGGCAGAAAGAGAAAGAAAACAATAGACTGTGAAAGCATAGCTAGTGGAGAAAAGCAACATAAAGTGTGGAAACCTGGAGAACAACAACAAACAACATCAACAACCAAAGGAAAATTATAGAACAAAGTATGGGATCCAGGGAGACAAAGGACAAAAACACATGATCAAGAGATCATGATTATTTTAACCTTGGGAGTCTGATGCAGGAGCATTCAGCTCAACAATTTCATCATAGTCTAGTTAACTTAGGGGTCTTGTGTTTTCAAGGAAGTTGGATTCCTATGTATGTAATTATTAATGTTTTAAGTGATTAGAATAGGAATTAATTAGATATTGTGAGGATATTTATAAATTCTCTCAAATGTAGGAGAATATGGGTGATTAGTGATGATGAGAGATTTGGAAATCAATTGTAAGTCTTGGACTAGAAAGTGGTTTCATGATTTGAGGAGCTAGAGAGGATTTTTAGGGATAAGTAGGAGTCAAAAGTGGACTTAGAGGATATTTAGGATTTAGTTCAGCAGATTAAGGATCTGAACCAGAATTAGTTCAATAAAACCTTTTGTATAAATGTAAGCCTAAAAGGTATAAAGAGTCAGTAGTTAGAGGATTAGTTAGAGAGTAGTTAGTGAGTCAAAGAGTCAAATTGTAAGCCTACGGGCAGGACAAAAAAGGCCACTTATCAGAAAATTAGGCCATAGAGAGAGACTCTTGTGTAAATACTTATTTATTAATACAAACAACTCAATTTGGAGTTCATGTGTGTGTATTGAGTAATTAAGATATATATTGTGTATGATTTTGATTTATTCTGCATAACTTAGGTTGCAGGTGTAGAATTAGAGAAGGGGTAACATAGAAGAGTGTATCAAGTTTACACATAGTTAGTATTGGAGAGATCCATCAATATTCTAGCGAAGGTGCAAAGGAGTGAAATAACGGAGTTGAAGATCGGAATTAGAACAAGTGAAAACCATAAGGCGGAAGCAAATACACAGGGAGAAGGTCAAATGGGTGTTACACAGTAAGAAACAAATGAACATAGCAGGGGGCATAGGAGTCCTTAGATCAATCACATCAACGAATGATAGCAAAGGAGTTGAGAGCTTGATAATCCGCGTGCTAGTTGAAGGGCCGCGGACCATAGGATTTGATGGATTCCATTATCCAACGGATATCGGGTTTTAAGTTAATCAGATGATAGTCTTAAACCCAGACCCGAACATTTATAGATCGAGGACTGATAATTCTCATCAACTCCATGAGGGCAATTAAATGTCGTCTAAGTGATCCACCCAATATCGTTGTGGACCATTGGATCAAGAGCATCTTGATCAACAGTTATAAAGCGTCAGGTTAGTTTTTTGATCGGGGGAAGATATCAACCATCAGATCAAGGGTAAGATCGATGGTGGAGATTGAAGCAAAAAGATTTGTGGAGAGCGGAACCGAGAAGGTTATAGGTGTGGTTTTATTTTATTTGGATCTGGTTGTGTTATAGCATATTGCATGCGAGAGGCGATGAAATCACATGATGATATGATGTGATATTGCGACAGCCGTTGATCCGTGGACAAAATCAATGGTGGAAAAGGGTCATCACATATCGCAAGTCAGGAGTTCTGAATATGTATTCTATTGAGTCCAATGAAACTCCGAGATTGAGATATATGAGGAGTTGCCTTATAGAGTGGGATTTGGTTAATATGCGCGATTAAAGAATTAACCACAATTATTATAAAGGATGAAGGACTGAGATGTAAGGTTCCGCCACAAATGATTGCCAAAGGGTCAGATTAGAGTTAGTTATTAACTCGTTCTGCATGAGATTAGTTAAGGGGCCTTAAACCTTAATGCTATAAAGGTTTGATCAGGAAGTCATTGAAATTCCTAGGATGAATGAGATTATGCATTTTATATGCATATTGTGGGTATCGTGGATTTTTCTTGCATCAGTGAGGGTGCTCCCTTATCTCTACCTAGATGGATCAACATGTTGGATCCACCTTCCAGCTTCGTGTTCAAACCCAAGCTCGTGACTCCATGGCTTGATATAAGGAAATTATTCCCAAACTGGTCAAACAAGAAATTAAACGAGTGGAATTCAAAGTGTACCGTGATCGACGCTTCATCCCTAACCCCCATGTTGATGTTGCTACTTGTGATTGTACCCTGATATATGGACCTCTATCCGATCATGATTTTCTTGATATATGCAAGGAGTCAATGTTTATTGGCACACCAAAGTTCTCATGGGACAAGTACTCATTGATCGTGTAGAGACTCAACAAGAAAATTCAATTAGACTAGCAAAACTGGAGGAAAAAGTAGATAATATAGATTGCAAGCTAACTATTCTATCCAAGAGATCAAATAACATCTCCTCCTCAGATGAGGATGGTGACCAACCATTGAACATGCCTGGAGGTTTTGACCACTAATTGTTATGATTTATTTGTTTTTTGTTTACATCTCTAGCAATCTCTTGTGTTTTGTCATGTTGCAGCATGCAAAAGTTTGGCACATCTAGCCTATTTATATGATTTTTTGTTTACAGGATGCTGTAGTTAGACGAGGTCTTGGTAAGATCAAAACTCTGAACTTATGATACTAGTCTAGTTTCCCTTCAAGCAAACTAGTAGTAGATAATATTGGTCTATGTAATCTCTTTTTAACGTAATATAAAGTGCCTAACTTTACAAAAAAAAATCACCAAATATATTTTTTTTTCCGAAGAAAAAAGCCAAACTTTTTATTAACAAAATAAAAAGTTTACATTATGTTGGAGCTTTGAGCAGAACTGATGGCTCACCTTGTGCTGATTTGGTCTATCTGAAAGTTTAAAACAAAACAAAAAACTCAGTCATGTAATGACTGACTGTCTAGTCTTCCTCACTTCCGGAGGCTTAAGTACATTCTATTTCTGTTTCATACCTTGGGGTCTCCTTCAGAGAAGGAAAACAACCCCTTAAAAGACTGTCCATACATCTGAAAATATATATAAAGTTTTTAAAGTTCTGTTTGAAGAGCTCATGCAATATTTACAAAAGTTATAAAAAAGACTGTGAAAGATATACATTATGCCCATGAGAAAACTATATGCAGAAAAGAAAGAGAACGATCCTCGCTCATTGAGGAGGAGCAAAAGGGGGCTGATGAGAAAAAGTTTGCTGCCCCTGATTGTGTTCCTCTATTGTCCAGCTGCCCATATCCTGTTGTAAACCAGCTTTAGAAAGCTGATCTGCTTCTTCATTTTTTTCCCTGTAAATATGACATATGTGAAAGCTGTTAAAAGAGGACTTTAAAAGCAAAATTTCTTCTAAAAGAGTCTTCAAAATCTGGTTTTGACAAGATGCATTTCCATTGACCCATTTTATGACATTCAGAGAATCACCGAAAATTTGAACAGTGGAGATGTTTCTCTGTAGTAACCAGCAAAGAAGAAGGCGCAAAGCAGACAACTCAGCATAATTGTTTGACCCAGGACCTAGTCCTACAGAAGCTTTTAGGGAGTGATCAGAGTTTATATGAATGCATATCCCAGCTCCAGCCTTGTTATTCTGGGATGCTCCATCAAAGAAGGCCCAAGGAATGCCCTCCTTGATAATAACAGGCTTGTCACGATTTGGTGGAATTTTTGCTTCAGGGGCCGGGATAGCAGAGTATATGGCTGCGCAATTTATGGCTATGACGGATGGGGGAATGATTTTGTCTTGAAACAAACTTTTATTTCTCGCCAGCCATACACCCCAAAAGAAAACAAGAGGAAGATTTCTCATGTTTCCTTCTGGGTAGTTCTGCCACCATTTCCTCCAGGCTTCTTCCAATGGATCTGACCCCCACTGAGCCTTTACACTGAGCAAGCATGTTAGCTCTTCCCATATCTTTAAAGAAACTGTGCATGATGTAAAAAAATGTCTTATTGATTCCTCATCAGATTTGCATAAAGGACATCTTCCTGGACCAACTAGGTATCTGGCTTGTAAAATGTCCCATGTTGGGATTTTTCTTTTTAGCATACACCATAGGAAAATCCTGGCCTTTGCTGGACTTTTTAGCTTCCAAATATTTTTCGACCACCACTCGGGAAGACCCCACCCTTTCTGTTTCATTAAGTAAGTGTAACCATCTTTTGGGGTGTATTCTCCAGTTTTCCCCTGCGCCCAGATCAGCATGTCAGGTTCATTCTTAAGCCTGACATGAGAACGATGGAGATCTTGAATGAAAGAGGCCCATTCGTTCTTCCATCTGATATTTATACCTAAATCTTCATCATTTTTCCAAGCCTGACCCCAAATGGTGGAAAGGACTACTTTCTCCACCTGGTTTAGAGCGAGAATTCCTTTGCTGTCAAGGTGTCTGAGAAGACCAGGTGACAAAGCAAAAGCTTCATTACAACCTACCCAGGGGTCCCTGCCGATTCTAATATGACTTCCATCTCCCACTTTCCAAGCCACACCTTATTCTATCACAGAGAAAGCCTCCAACGTGGCCTTCCATATGACTGATATATTATTCTTTTTCTTTTCCTGGCTCCGGATCCAGTCTTCCAAAGGAACTGGGTCTATATATTTTATTTTAACCACCTTAGTCCAAAGATTCTCCATCGAGATTAGTCTCCATCTGGACTTTGCTGCCAGAGATAGACTGAACTCAGGGAGTCTTTTAATTCCCCATCCTTCCCACTCTTTTGGCCTGGCTAGCTTATCCCATGCCACCCAGGGAAGAACCGAATTTTCTTTTGAACCTGCCCATAAAAATCTGCAACAAATCCTTCTGATTTTCTCCAAAACTCCTTTGGGGACCCAAGTTAAAGCTGCCCAGTATACTGGGATGGCTAACAAGACTTATTTGATGAGTGTCAATCTGCCTGCTCTGGAAAGCCACCTAAAACTCCAATGATTGATTCTGGCTTCTATCTTTGTTATGAGCGAGTTCCAATCCTCTTTCTTGTATGCTACTGGCTTTAGCCAGAACCCCAAATATTTAAAAGGGGTGTCCAGAGGCTGGAGAGGGAAAGAAAAAATATTTGTCATTCTGGCTCTTTCCCTTCTATCAAGATCTGCCACACAGACTTGAGATTTCCTAGAGTTTATCTGCATTCCAGTGGCTTTCAAAAAGAGATCAAAAATGCTTTTAAACTCCTTTAATTCGTTAGATGATCCATTTGAAAAAATCAGAATGTCATCAACAAAAAGCAGATGAGTGATGAAAAGGTTTATTGCTACCTCGATACCTTTTACCTTCTCCTCTCTTCTGGCTTTGTGAATCAATCTGCTCAGACCTTCTGCCACTAACAGGAACAGGAGCGGTGATAAAGGGCAGCCCTGCCTAAGGCCTCTTTGGCTATTGAAAAAAGGTGAGGCAGCTCCATTGATCAAAACAGCAAAACTAACATTTGAGATACATCCCATAATCTAGCTGGTGAAAGAATAGTTAAAGCCCAAATGAGTCAGCAGCATCCGAAGATAAAGCCAGTTGATTCGATCATATGCTTTGGACAGGTCTATTTTTAGAACCGCACCTTTCTTTTTCTTTTGTCTGACACTGTGAATTACCTCCTGAGCTACTCCAATGGCTTCATGAATTTGTCTTCCATCTAGAAACCCGAATTGTTCCATTGAGATGTTTCTTGACAAGATAGGAACAATTCTGATAGCTATCACCTTGGCGATGATTTTGTAAATACAATTACACAGGGAGATCGGCCTAAAATCTTCAAAATTCTCCGGATCATCCTTCTTTGGAATGAGGGCTATGAAGGTTGAATTAAAAGGCCTGTAGACTTCTCCTTTCTGTCTTGATTCGTCTACTACATCAGTGATTTCAGAGCCTATAAGGTCAAAGAAGTAGAGGAAGATTTCGATAGTCCACCCATCAGGATCAGGACTTTTATCTTTGGCCATTATTTTCATCGTTGCTTCAACCTCCTCCTTGGAAACAGGTATTGATAGCTCTCCTGCTTCTTCCTCCTCTACAAATCTCGAAAAACATTGAGCTGTCCTAATGACTTCTGCTATGGTGGCCTCTCCCGGATCTAAGAAAATTCTCTCAAAGTGTCTCTTTCCTAAACCCGAGAGGTCTGAAAAGGAACTGGCCTCCCTTCCTTCTTCATCTTTAAGACTCCAGATGGTATTTACAGATTTTCTTCCTTTTGCATAGTTGTGGAAAAAGCTAGTATTTTCATCTCCTGATTTTAACCATATTGCCCTACTCTTGAGCCTCCATTCTTCCTCCTTGTCTAAGAGAATTTTGTTTTGAAGCTTCTCCAGGTGAAGGATTCTATCTTTTGAAGCCTGCGATGAATAACCATCCTCCTCAATGCTCTCCAATTTCTTCAACTCCTCCCTGATTTTTGACAGTTCTTCGTTCTGTTTCAACTTTCTGTCCTTTGCCCAGGAGATAGTTGCTTTTTTTAATCGTTTAAGATTCTCCATAAACAGGAAGCTTTTGTCCTCTCTTGCATTCCTGTTCGGGTGTATCCATGTTTCCTTAAAAAGAATGCTGAAGGATGGATCTTGAAGCCATGAAGAGTTGAATTTGAAAGGGGCAGGAGGTTTTGGGGGAGGGAATGATAGATCCAAAAAGATAGGAAAGTGATCAGAATTACCTACCTCCTCCACCCACTGCCTAAAGATAGGAGCTTTTGAAATTAGGTCCTCGGATAGAAGAAACCGATCTAATCTTTTAGCAATCCGATCCTCCCCTACTCTTCTGTTCCTCCAGGTAGACTTGAGCTTGACCGGGTAGGGATCTGAGAGATTATTATCCAAGAGGAGGTTGTGAAAGAAATCCGACAAGGGGTCTTCCCTAGCTGAAGGACCCCAAGCCTTAGCTCTTCCTATTGAAAAGTTTAGGTCACCTCCCACAATCAGCATAGAAGACTTCATTAGAGATTTTGCCATCAAATCGACCCAGAAAAGCTCTCTTCCTTGGCATGGGCCATAGATGTTTACAATTGAAAAGGGGAGGGGGGAAACAGGATAGAGAACCTCCATACCCAAAACTTGCTTCGTCCCCCATTGATTGATGACTTTTATTCTTCCTTCTTTAAACCCGATTGCAAGATCCCCGGAGTGGCCTGATGATTCTATAGCGGTAAAGGTCCATCCTGGCAAGAGTACCTTTACCATAGATTCCACCTCTGCACCTTTCCCCAAAGTTTCTTGAAGAAAAACAATGTCAGCTTTTGAGTTTAGGATCCAGTCTCGAAGGGCCAATTTTTTAGGTTTACTGGCCAAACCTCTACAGTTCCAGGAGGACAAAATCATTTGATAACATAATCGGGGGTCTGCACCGCTCTAAGAACCCCAGGAATAGAGTGTTGTTTTCCATCAGCTACATCCAGCTTGGCTTTTAGCTTGGCCTTAGAAAGGTCCGATTTTCTACCTCTCTTGTTCTTGGCAGAGCTTTGGGAGAGAGACTGTCCTAAGCCCCCAACAATATCGTGCAAACCGGTTTTTCCCCCCATGGATCTTAAGTTATAGGGGCACGAGGTATGGGGGATCGGGGGAGCAAGAGGGGGCCACTTTTCTTCACAATTCAAGTCCAGAGTCGGCATGGCAGCCGAAATTGAATCAATATCAGGATAGATTTTTTCAGGTTCAACGATCTCATTTTGGCCCTTGTTTTGAGAGGGGGAAATAGATGGCGAAATATGCATAGAATTTGAATTATGCTCAGGAATTTGTAGAGAGAAAGAAGGAGAGCCTGAGCACATACCCTTATCCGGATCGTTGATGGGAATTGGTTCTGTCGATGCGACCTTGGCATGCCCCTCCGCTGCTTCCGCCGAAGGGGGTTCATTGATCTGTGCCACCTCTTGGATCTGGGGATCTTCCGACGCTGGCTCTTTCTGTATCCCCTCTATCTCCATTTCTTCAGCTGTCTGGTTTGCCGTTCCTTCTTTCTCCTGAGGAGGATGTGCCTGATTGTAAACTGGTTCTCTAAAAACAGGGGTCCTCCGAAAACGTCTCCTTCTTCTGAGCAGCGGGCAGTCCTTGGCTAGGTGCCCATACTCATGACACCGATGGCACCTAAAGGGCAAGTGCTCGTAATCTAAGAGCTGCTCGAACACATATTCTTTGTACTGCAAATTAATCTTTTGAGCGAGGCCACTGCTCGGATTGAGACTCACTAGAATGCGGGCCATTGCCCTGTTCTTCGTCTCCAAAAAAGACATATCAGCCTCCAGGAAAGATCCCAGTCTGTTACCAATTGCTTTAAACATAGCTTCTGTCCATAAAAATGAGGGGAGTCCCGGAGCCCTCACCCAAACCGGAAATTCATCAGTTCTCTCCTTAATAGCATCAAAGAGGGGACTCCATTCCTTCATCAAAACCGGTATATTGCCTATGATCCAATTCTGTTCCAACACCCATTCTGCCACCTCCTTATCCTCGAAACGAAACATGAACCAACCTTTGGCTAGGCATTGAGCCTCAAACCGAAGAGGTCTGTCAGAAACGAAACGTTGTTCTCCCCAAGATTGAATGAATTCTAACGAAAATTTCTTTCCTCTGGCCCTTCCAACAAGGGTGCTTTCTGCTACTTCTAAAGATTCTTCAATAGAAACTTCCATGCCTAGAATTAAATTTCCTTCAATCTCCTGAGAACCAATCGACCTTTGGGGTTTTCGTTTCTCACCTTTCTTCCTTGAATCTTCAGCAGAAACCCTGGTTCCCCCGACACCACCAATCCAATCTGGGTCCTCCTGGTTCGAATCCGCGGGGAGATCTACCTCTGGCTGTGACTGAACAGGGGCAGAGAAGACATGGGCGGGGCTCCCAGTAGTATGAAGACCATTGGTCGCACCATCGAAACCTCCTGACTCTCCCACATTGTTAACGACATGACCTTTAGTGCCTTCAACTAGGATTTCTTTAGAGAAAGGGGGTACCTTCGGCAACAAAACCCTGGAGAGCGGAAAAACCCCGCTAGAAACCATAGCTTTACCAAGGCCAGAGGAAAGCCCCAAATTTGCAGTATCCTCAAAACCCTTCAAGGAAAAGTTCCGGTTAGACCCTAAATTACCCTTGTTCTCAGAGAAGAGTGCACCAATTGACGACCCATCCGCCACAGCCTCCCTATCCGCCGACTTGAAAGAGACCTGGTTTCGAACTCTGTTGATTTCTCTGCCCGAGTCACTGCTCTGAATTAAAAACGATGGTTTAACCTCCTGAGTAAAAGCCTCCTGCCTCGATAGCTCAAAAGCTCCAAAATACTGCTCCACATTTTGAAAGCTGGGATCCTTTCCCCACATTGAAAGGATATCCTCCAGTTCCGGGTCCAAGTCCACCAACTCATTCGGGTTAACCATGGTTTAGAGGGTCTTTCCTAGGAAAGCGACAACAAACAGACAAAGATGACGAGCGCCCTTACCACCAGAAACTTGAAAACGAAAAAACGAAAACCGCGGCTTCAGCGTTGATATTATCTCTTGACAAAAAGCGCTAAGGCAGAGCGACACCAACCTCCAGCTGCCAGTCAACCGGGAGGTGTCTTCCTGCGCCTGCACCTGTACGCGGAAACTTTCCTGCAGTTCCTTAGCCGTGACCTGAGTGAGGTTCCGCTCGAAACCCTTGCCTCCAAACTCTAGCCATCGTTCCACGACCACACAATAGTCATGTTAGGCCCTTACCCAGGTAGTTATGTGCTTGCGACTCCAAATTCTATGCCACATTTTCAGGTCCAGGGCTCAAATCACTACCCTACCAAATATATTTTTAATATTTCCATTAAATCTAAATCATTATAAAATTAAGATAATCATACTATCAAATAGAAAAAATAAATTTACTAAAAATATAAAAGTAAATAACTTTTTTAAACATAATTATTAAATATAAATATGTTCAAATTGAAAATTGGTTTAAATGGAAAGCATAAATATGCTCCATCTACCATGGGTTAATTATAATATTTTTCTACTCTACTTTTAAAGTGAAGAAAAAGAGTTAATGATGTTAATATTAATTAAATTTCAACTATGTACTTCAATTAAATAAATAAGTATTGATTTTCATCAAATAATTTGAATATGGTAAATAATTTCTATGTAAGTTCTCAAACATGCTATTTTATTATTATAATTATTTATATAGTTAGTCAAGGCTTAAAATTATTATATATATACAACAAGGCTCGAGACGATTATAACAATGATTCATCGTCACTTATAGAAAATGAATTTGGGTGGAGAGGATAAAACGTATTCCTTCCAACCATTTAAGATAAACCCAAATGACTATGTATATTTCTTCCGACCACTCAAGATAAATCCAATTGACTATTTACATAAATAGTAGATTGGGTTTATTTTGAGTTTTTGGAAGAAATAAGTTTTATCCTCCCTAACCAAATTCATTCCCTGCAAGTGACACGATGAGTTTTGTCATAATAGTTTCAAGCCTTATTGTTAAGTCTAAGTAACCCCTCGAAGAACGAAATATGTTTATTCCTCATATAGAATATATATATATGGCACTACTATATCAACACAATATAGTGTGCTAAAAAAAAATGTTGATTTACTTTAAAGCCTTCTCAATTTGATTATAAGACATCAATGCTCTTTTGACTTAAATTAAGATATAGAAAAGTACAACATGGCACGGATCATTTTAACACCAACCATTAGGAATTAGTGTTGGCCTTTAATAAGGTTGTACATGGCACAGATCATTTAACACCAACCATTAGGAATTAGTGTTGGCCTTTAATAAGGTTGTACCTGGCATGTGCCACACCAACACCAATGGTTAGAAAGGTGTTGTGTGGCACATGTCACGTCAATGCTAAACCTCAGGGCATTCATTTACCAACATTGTACCACCATCTTCTTTAGAGAAGAATGACTTTTGATGTCCTAAAAAAATTGTTTCCTTCATTACATTAACATTATTGGTATTGGATTTTGCACCCAAATGTAGTATTATAGTCGTACTTCGTAGATTAAAAGAGATTACATTCATTAGGATAGCTCACCAATTTTATGAGATAGTTAATCTTATCATAGTGATAATTAATAATTTGCATTTATAAAAAACAAGGCCACATAGCTAGCGTTTCCCTGCAACTTAATTCAATTATTGAATTTTGAAATGTATGAACTAACTATTGTATTTGAACAAGGGCTAATTTGTAGATATTCTTGCTTATTTTAAGTATCCTTAAATTAGAGGCCCATGTCACAAATGTTATCAAATGTATTATTATAATAAATGTACATAAACACATGTTATAAACGTTGACTAAGGCCAACCTAATTTTAAATATTAAACTAGTTTTTTTATACATAGGGCCCTAATAACCTAAAATTGTTTATAAATAACATTACAATATCAAATAATAGATATTAAATAATTAAATGTGAATTTTAGTAAATTAAGCATTAGTTATACATGGTTTAGGATAATATGTACTTTGGTTGATTTGTACATAAACACAATATTATCATTAGATAGTGATAATATTATAATATTATTATCTCCATATGCTATTATATGCGTTTAAGTATGGAATCGCCTGTCAACTTTTAGTACGTGTTATCCTTCGTGATGTATAATCTATTATGCCCGCCACTGGCAAGTATTATGCATTAGTTTTTTGTTTGACCATCTATTTTGGTAAAAAATGTTAAATAATTTACAATTTTACAAAGTAAAAGTTTAACAATTACTTTTTTATTTATTGCAATATTTTTAATTAGCATTTATTTGTTGTAATTTTAAAAATCTTATTATTCCATACTTCTTACTTAATTCGTGATTGCACAATAATAAATAATAACTTATAAGTAAACGGTTAATAACATTTACGATTATTTGTACCTAAACATTAATAGTTCCACTAAAACACTGATTCAAAAAATCTCATAAATTTGAAACACCAATAAATTATTGTATCTCAACTAATACATTATTAAATATTGAATGCTTATTATGCCTGCCCCCCTCTAAGATTTTTGTATATTTCACGTAGTTGTTAGATCACATTTATTAGGATATTTTTCCTTCTAAATATAAAGGAAACTTGTGGGCTAGGAAATGTGTGCCCATTGTTTTTTATTGAACTTTGCCATTGCTTTTCTTGGAGTAGATGTCGTGAGAGCTTGTGCGCATTAATTCTTATTAGACTCTATGACCAAATGTTCAGAATATGTGCGATAACCCATTACCTTTTGGGCGATCTAATATTACACTTGTTTAGGATATGTGAGGTCTTACTACAAAAACAAGGTGAGGACTCATACAATATAAATTATATTAGTGATAGAGTACATCTGTCATTTTATAGTGGAAGTTATACATTAAATTGTACAATATTAATTAATAGTGAAGTACATCTGCCATCATTACATAATAAGAAGTGAAAGAATTGAACCAATAGTATTTTAGATAAATGAATTAAATATGATTTAAAAATAATAAATTTTAATTTATAATGTTAAAATTTGGAAAATTTTCATAAATTTTTGGACAACTTAGATTTAATGTCAACATCAATTTTTTTTAATACGTTATTACCCTCCGGCGCTACTGCATGATTCAAATTATATGTTTAAAACTTTAATGTATACAAATTTTAATACATACAACAATAATTTTTATCAAATTAATGTTGTTCATATATATATATATATATATATATATATATATATATATATAATTTGTTACCTTAAAACAAGTTAAAAATGAAATTAAAAAACTGGTCATGTAATTGTCTAAATAAGTTAATTTGAAATTAAAAGAATATCTAGTTTTAAAATTTAAACAATAAATTAAATTGATATTATATTGATAATGAGATTGCCTTTCTGATTAATTACATCATTGAGATTTGGTCAACATTTTGAACCACTTAATGTAGTTCATCTGTAGTTCATCATAACATGATATTATACTTTTAGGTAATATGATAAATCCTAAGATAAATGTGAAATTATGAAAAACAAATATAAATTATGTTTCAAAATTAAAAAGAAACTATAGTTTCAATTTTGCAAAAAAGATAATTACACTATTCATGCAATAAATTAAAAATTAATAAACATATTATTAAATCATACAACTCAACCATGTAAAAAAACATAGTAACTAATTATTTTAATATATAGTAAATAGCTTCACTATTCTTTTAGTGACCGGGAGAAAGCAACATGTAGCACTTGTTTATATTCAATGTAGTTATGTATGATAAAGGTAAGGATTGGAGATTTAGTGTTTACAACTATGTAGGATAAAGCTACTAGGTAATGATCTTCCATTATTTACTTTTTTATCAATTTTTTTTTTCTCTCATTTGTAAAAAATTATATTGTTCCCTAATCCCATAGCTAAGGGAATATTTAATTTTCATTTAGTTATCTAAGGAATAATTGTCCATCTTATAATCTTGAATCACAAGATGAGGGTATAGAGTTCAACAAATTGTTTTGGATAATTTTAGCAATGTTCGCTTTGAAATCGGCTCAAACATTGTGTACAAGCTCACTAATGGTTCAAGAAAATATTACATGATGAGATTTAATCTTATGGTGCAATTGTCCCTCTGTCAGATGATTCAAATTTTTGAATTGCGGACCTGCATTTAATATTCTCCTTCATATTTCACACTACCATAATTTTGTATCTAATCATTAATCACGGCATCTTTATACCAATTTCCTTGCATTTATGGCTATTGATCATCCAGTTACATCCGCTACGGTTTTTCTTATTAGTATTTGCATACAAACCCTAGACTTTTAGCTAAAGAGGAGAGTGAGAGCCGGGGGGGGTGCTGATTACGAGCCGGTTAGCAGTTGCAATTGCACAATGAGTAACGGGGAGCTAGAACTTTAGATCGCAAGTTTCATATACAATGATAAACCTTTGTTTTGTACTTCATGTCTTCCGAAACCTGTTCCATGTACATTTATGGAGTAATTAATCTTAGTTTGGTTTATAGTGGAAGTTGTACATTAAATTGTACAATATTAATTAATAGTGAAGTACATTTGCCATCATTACATAATAAGAAGTGAAAGAATTGAACTAATAATATTTTAGATAAATAAATTTAAATATGATTTAAAAATAATAAATTTTAATTTATAATGTTAAAATTTGGAAAATTTTCATAAATTTTTGGACAATTTAGATTTAATGTCAACATCAATTTTTTTTTAATACATTATTACTCTACTGCAAAGAATAATAAAAAGTGTTTTTTGTTGATTTTTTTTAAGAGTTGAGATATAAATGGTATTACATACATGTATTTCATTTATTAAGCGACACAAATAGTTAATCTCTTCCCTCACATATGTAACATGGTTTTGTATGTTCGTTAAGTAATTGTGAGATTACATGAATTGTTAGTGCATTTTTGAATTAACTTAAGTTGTTGCAAATGGTTGCAACATACTTTGTACTAATGATATTAACCATAAAAATAAGGGTATTTATTTTGCTTCTTTCTCATCTACAATGTTAATTATCCCAAGATCTATGAAAATAAGAGTTTTGAATTTTGATATCACGTTGTAGCAAATTTCAATGTAGAAATTTTTCAGCTACTTATTTAAAATAACAATTTAGAGAAGAGAGCTCTATTGGCATTTTCCATTAATACAACTCATATAAAAAAAAATTGACAAAAAACTATGACTCATAAACAAATAAATATTAACCAAAAAGAAATATGAATTCATTGGTAGATATTAATAATATTTTTTTATATTTTTATAATATTCAACAAAATTATAAAATCGATTCTAAAAGTCTATTTTCTTATGTATTTTTATATAGAATAAATATTTATACATTACAATTGAATACTTAATACAATTTAAAATTTACATTAAATCCAAATAAAAACATTAATTATATTTAGTTTAAATAATTAAGAAAAATATTATTATCCTCCTTTCTTAAATTCAATTTTCATATATGATATATTAAACTCGTAATAAATATTTTTATAATAATTTCAAATTTTATTATCATTCGATTAATAAATTATTCATCGTACCTTTGAAACTAACCTTTCATTACGAAAGTATGAAGTGTGACATTCAAGTAACAAATATAGTACACGTAATTGTATAGATCATAGCAGGTGTGTATTAACCTTTAAATTACATGTTCATTGGAAAAAATTTTAAAATTTATTTAACAAACATATCCATTGGATTTTACGATTCATTTTTCTTCACATAATACTTAAGGCAAATCCTTTCAAACAAACACCTAAATATCTCGGAGTTGGGATTAGACGAAAGGCACTCCAGCGCATGTAAACACCTACACTAACAACAATAAATATTTGAAATGAAACACTTACGTAAATGTCACAATAACAAAAATAAATATGAATTAGTTTAGACTTCTGTGATCCATAACATTGTTTAGATAATCTTCGGCAAAATCACATAACCAATCTTTTGTCGACGCGTTTCGAACCAACCAGTGTGGTTCATCGTGAGGACAAGTTGAAGAACCAATCCGGCTTAGTTTACATGCTCCAAATGTTCTTCCCATGTTTTATTGAAAACAAGAATGTCATCCAAATATAAAATTACAAAATCATCAATAAAGGGCCTGAGTACATCATTCATAACTCGCATGAAAGTCGCAAGAGCATTAGTTAAGCCAAAAGGCATAACTAGCCATTCATACAGCCCTTGATTTGTCTTGAAAGCAGTCTTCCATGCATCTTACTCTACTACTTTGACCTTATGGTAACCACTACACAAGTCCAACTTAGAAAAGTAAACAGCTTCTTTCAACTAATCCAATAGATCATCAATGCGAGGAAGGGGATAACGATTCTTGATCGTTATTTTATTCAGTGCTCGGTAATCAATGCACATCCTCCATGAACCATCTTTCTTTCTCACTGACACGATTGGAGATCTGCATGGTGATGTGCTTGGTCTTATGAACCCTTTCTAAATCAGCTTGTTGTTTAGCATCACAACCTTCAAATACATTGGTTTTATCAGGTTTCTTTTCCTTTACAACCATTAGTAAAAATTTCTTGCATGAATTTACAATCCTTTTCATCTGCCCTGAGTTTATGAGAGTATAATTATTCTTGAGTTTATGAGCTCTTACAATATATTTGATTCCATCTTTAACGAGTTGATACTTATTTTCAGCTCTATAGAAAATGGTCTTTCTATCATACAAGTAAGTACTTCCTAAAACAATCCCACATATATCCAAGGGGATGATATCTAACTCAACCTCATCTACAAATGTTGACCCAAAAGAAAACCTAAATTTACATTGTCTAGTCACTTGTAGCTTTGCTTTATCACATACCCAACCTAATGGATATGGCTTCTTATGAAGTGTGGTTAATCGTCCCAATTTCTTTACGATTGCTTCAGAAATCAAGTTTACTTGTGAGCCACTATCAAATAAAGTATCAATCTTTTGATGCTTGGAAATAACTCTGATATGAAAAAGCTCATGTCTTTTCCTCTCATTTTCTTCACTATCAATAGTTTGTGCAGAATTACTAGTAGATGCTTCAGAATTTTTACCTTTTATACTTGTGGCTGCAATTGTTGTTTCATCACCTGAGTCTGACCCCAAATATTTCTGTATAGTAGCAAGAGTCTTCTTCTTCTTGCCATCGAACTTCTTGGGTTTCAGCTATGGATGCAGAGACCAGCAATGTTCATCATCATGTCCATCCTTCTTGCAGTCAGTGCATGAAGGTTTGGTTTTCTGTACATAATTTGCCTTCCTCTCTTTCCATTTCTGCTTCCTATTTTCCTTGTTCTTGCTTGCAGTGGGTTTTGATGATCCCCTAATATCTGGGTTCACATTCTTGCCTCTAGCCTCTAGATGTGTAGCCTGAACAGATACCTCATCTATGCTGGTAGGGTTAAGCATGAGAATGGTGTGCCTCAAATAACTATGCAGACCACCTATATACTTCAACAAAGTTTTAGGTGAGTCTAAAGAAATGCCTAGAATCAAAGCTCTTTTTCTAAATTCTTGGGTGTAGCTTTGTACACTTTTCCCTTTTAATTGGTGAAGAGTTTTCCAACTCATCATAGCTTGCTGTATATAAGCTAGTGGATAGAATTGTTTTTTAATTGCAGAAACAAATTCACTCTAGACAAAAAGAATTTTACCATGCTTCTTCAAGTCAGCTTGTGTCTTACCTTCCCACCATACCAAGGCAGTTCCTCAAGGCGTAGGCTGGCCAACTAAATTTTAATTCTGTCTGAATCAATGTTCTACACCCTGCAATACACATCAATCTATATAATCCAGTTATTTAGCTTCTCTGCATTTAACTCTCCATCATATATTGGCAAATCAAATTTAACATCTAATTTAATCAAAGATTTTTTCTTTTTATTTTCAAGGTTATTAGGAGGTGTGGATAGAGGAGCCTCTTTTCCTTTCCCTTTTCCTTCAGAATGGCCATCTTGAAGAGATTATTTTGTTCCTTTGTCTTGTTTGGAGGTTGAAGAATCTTCACCTCTACCTTTATTAAATTCTCAATACATCTCTTCTACCATGGCTCTCATGGTCATGAAGTTCTCCATGAACTGAGAGTCCAATTCCAAGGGAGTTTCTTCTACCATTTTCCTCCTAAGGTAGACTCTTCCTATTTCTAGGTTAGCTTCAACTAGTTCCCCTTCTCCTAATTTGAGCTTTGACCTAGTTATCATTCACCAATCCATCACAAGCTTGTCTAACCTTAGCAACCTAAAGCTCTGATACCACTTGATCTGATAATGAGATCTAAGACAATTAATAAGGTATTACAGACTCATGTGCTTGGATGTGCCTATGTTATTTTATGCAATGGATCGATCAAATTGCGAAATCCATAGACTATGAAGAAGTAAAAGACTATAATAGAAAAATATATAAAAAATCAACAAGTTTAATAAGGAGTTCACCCAATACTCCTAGGCTACATCTCCTGGTCCAGCCCTCAGTGGTAGTCTCTCTATTATGTCTTCAAGTAGAGTTTTTACAACAATATGAGCTAAATTGAGACTCAATACATAATAGATATAACAATAAGAGTTTGCTTGAACCTATCAAGCTTTCTCTGAGTACACAGACTCTCTGAATCACTCTCTGTCTCTGTCTTAGCTCTATCTTGGCACTGCTTGCTCTGTCTTCTGTTTGCTATGGCTTTAAAACCAAAATTGTGTTGCCTGTTCATTTCAGCTTCTCGGCTTTCAATCTCCCTGACCTCTGTCGATTTAGATCCCTTTCGAATTGTTAGAAATCACTGCTAAATGCTCCCAGGGATGGTGGCCACCTATACTGTAATGGGATAGGTCGTCGGCCTTTGAAATCCTTCGAAATCCCAAAACGCGGTAGTTTTCTATTAACACAGGAAAATGCATTCAAACTGCAAAATTCCGCCAAAACACTATGTATCATACTTCAAAATTCCTCACATCCAATCTATACCCCTATCGCGTATGCCCACAAGTCGTTGTCGCATATCGCAATGGCCTTGCTCCTGTGTATTTTTAAAAATATGTTAAAACTATGAAAATGCATTAAAATGGCTTATGGCAGATCTGAAATAATATATAATAGCCTTAAGGAACCCTTTTGGGTCCGGCTTATCGCATCGGTGCTTCACCCCTTGTATTTCGTTTAATAAACGAAATACACAAAATACATTAAGAATGCCTTTTCTACAGATCTCAAATCTTATGAAATAATATTTATATCACCATCGGGTTCGGTTCATCGGGTTGCAGATGTGCATGTGTACATGCCCGCTCCTCTGTGTAGCCCCGATTGCGATATCATGATGGGATTAATCACAATCGCACATCGTGGTAACCCCGGGCCGTTGTAAGTGCTCTTGTAATCTCCAATATCGATCCTGCAATGCAACTTGGGCCGTCGATCTGCGCGCTTGATCGACGGTCCTAGTTGACTCCACCGGTTGTCGTCGTAAGTGTTATGTAGTTTGCACTGATATCCGCTGATTTCCACCGCCGATGTGATCCGTCGATCAAATTTGGATCGTTGATCGGCCAGATCCGACGGCTACTGTGCATTCCCTTGCTCAGACCTCCGATACTCTGTTTTTCGTTGCTTTCACGTGTTTTTGGTTCCCAATTGTGTTTTCTGTTGTTTTGTGAAGGTTAGATTATGCGATAATTTTGATCTTTGGCATGATTTTAAGAGGTTTTGAAGACTTTGGAGAGTGTTCTTGGATCCATTTGGATCAAGCAACAAGAATAATAACACCAAAATTTACTTACAATGTTATAGATTATATCCAACCATAATTTTTTTTACAAGACAAAGCTCCAAGACAAGATAAATAACCCAAATCCATACATTAAAATTCATCCATCTCCAAAAAATATCCTCCAAGGAAAAAATCTGAAGTTCTCTATTATTAGAGAGATCCCAAGTCAAGTGATGATACAAATGAATGTATCTAACATGAATATATAGCCTCCTAAGGATTTTGAATTAGCCTATGGGCCTACATTATCCCCTAATGTTAAAATAATGTGCAAAAAAACCCCCTATTGGTGACAAGCCCACCAAACTAGCTCATAACTGTAAAAACAAGCCTCACAAGGTGCCAAATAATAATGTGTACGTGTCGTGGGGCCCTCCAAAGGCCTAATAATATCTTGAAGTTCCATATTAAGGAATAAATTCCTTGGAATATGATAGACAAGGGGGTGGCCCCTTGTTCTCCAAGTAGTAGACCTGTGATGCTCCCAGTAGGTCTAAGGGCACATAAATGACCCCATGGGTCTCCATATGAATCGTAAATGACTATAGATCCTTTGCAAGGGTCTAAGTGGTGGAATGAATACTGCCATGACATCGTAAAATTCCTGGGACACCTACCAAGAGTGTGGACTGCTCTGGGGGCTTGTTGGGCACATGTACCAAACATATCACTATCATCCTAATCTCTGAGCATCCATGAAGATCCGTGGAGTGTTTTCTACTGTTGTGGAGGCCAATGGCTTTGTATGCACACCCTACATGTGCCAATGTATACCTATAGGGGTTAGGATCCCATATAGGGAGACCAAACCCAAATGGAAACCACCTGTAATCCTGCATAAGATCATTAAAATAATTAGGTAAAAGAGCTTACGAATCATGGATAACAAAGTGGGCACTTCATAATGTCATGCCCTTCCATAGTGGGCTTTAGCATGTGCTAGTGTCTCCAAGATCCAAAGGGGGTTATCCAAATACCTTATTAGGTGGTTCCATCCCCTAAAGGGGATAGCATATCCAAGGTATATCCCTCTAATGGGGGTGGCAAGTGATAAATAAGTGGAATTGAGTAGGTAATGAAAGGGGAAATCATGGGCCACATATTGGGGCGTAGGGGTAGCATGATAAGACGAATCACACACCTGGGTATGTAATGTATAGGAGGCAGAAATTGTGGTACATGAAGTGACTTGACCTTGATTTTTCCACCCTTCTTTATATGAATTTTTTCTTTTATGAATTTTCTTTAATTAACTTCACGAGGCTCAAAGGAAAAGAGCACGATGTGTAAGATGTGGCAGTGGTTACCCCTTTTAGGTAGGGCGGTTCATTTCTCTCCAGGGGTTGGGACAATCATGGGTTCCTGAATGATAGAGGAGGCTCATCTAGGGCCTATGGAACTAGGGTGATGTCCATGGATTAGGGTAGATCTCATGTAATGGCATTTTCCCATGTGATAATTATTTTTTTCCCGGCCATATTTTGCATTTTTTGGTAAAATTTCCTGTTAAATGTGGCTAATTATGATTTTTATTTTTCTTTTAATTGCTTCAACCTTCAAGTCATCATTCTAATCCTGACCCAAGGTGGGGGCAAGGGGATAGGGAGGCTAGCCCTATGTGGACCCAGAATGGGAATGCCGACCCACGTGGGAGAAATGATTAATGGGGTATAGTGAGTGGAATGGGAGTAACATGTGCGGGTAAAGGAGTGGTACCACACACCAAATCTGGGGTTTCCAAAGTAGTACCACCCTAGAACCAAATGGTCAATAAAGGACATCCCACGGGACTAAGATCCAAGGGTAACAACTAAAATAGATCAAGGGGACAAAAGAAAAAACTAGGTCCACTCTCTCCACCAAATCCCCCCATCAATCCACACCTAGATGTATCCATGATAAGTAAACCCAGTACTCAATCACCAAATGACAAGACATACCTTTAGATTCGAGAGGCCCACACTCAAACATACGATCAACAGAGGTGGGTGAGGGACCACATGGCTGGCTCAGATGGTAGAGAAATAGCATAATGAGCTAGCTGGAGGCATCAAGGGGCTGCTGACTACCGGCTAAGGCTCATCATGGAGAAAAATTTCTCCAGGGGATACCACCCACGAAGTGGTGGGTAACACACTCAACAAAACAAAAGAGGTAGGTGTATGATAGAAGTGTCCAGGAGGGGAAATCTTATGTTCCTTGTTACACACACCCATTCCCCCGCACAACACTTCTTTCTCATAAACATTACAAAGACACTTCATTTAATATTGGATAATAACTATTTAATTGACAAATGTCAAATCACAAATGTGCTTAATCGCATGCTCCACTCGCCGAAGAAACCAGATTTCTCAGACTTTCCACTTTCTTCTATGATTTCAATGAACATATGAATTTTGGTTCTGAAATTAGAAAAACATTTTCTTGTTTCTAACTATTTTTAGCAAAATGAGCAGAAAAGCATTTTCTTGCAATTGTCTTTGGATTGAAATATATATTGGAAGAAGTTTTTAGTGTCTTGAACCTGTCACATACACATTATTTGTAAAGCAATACATCTAAATTGTATAAGAGATATACAATAACTTGCTAGCAATGAAACATTTAAATAAATCTAAGATTACTATTTCCCTGTCCTAATTTTCATTATCGTCTTTGATTTCCAGTACATATTGCATCCTTGTATGTGTTGTTTAAATTGCAATGGCATCGATTTTGCCAAATGGAAATGGATCTTGACTATGGGACATATTTGGGAAAAATTGGTACTCTCTTAAAACATGACAAATGTTTTCCACAATGCTAAAACAATGTAGTGAAATAGTTTTCTCACAGTCACCACTATCATATTTGTGGTTTGGAATTATTTCAAAAAAAAATTAATGGAAACAACATTTGCAATAAGTTTTGCCTCATGTTGTTTGATAAATTTTGTTAGCACAAGAAATTTTATTGTCATTTTGGCCTTCTTATTTGTCAAATTTGCACGGAGTATTGGTCTCATCTTACTTTCTTTGTCCAAAAAAGTTCCATATTTAACTAACATAATGCCATGGAAAATGCTTCATGTTATGTCGTTATTGATATATTTGATTAATAAGGGCATAGACTCAATATTTTTTTTCCTAGTCATGAGCATTGAATTGAAATTAATTCAAGAAAACAAAAGCAAATGTTATAGTCAATTAGCTAAACTAGGGAATAACTACCTTTTGTCTTTGTTTCTTGTCGTTTTTCTAATCCTTTCATTGTGTCTCCTCTGATATATGCTTCTATAATTGCGCTCGAATTATTTTAGTAATGAAATGGTTATGTCTCACATTGCAATTTTCATAGTACAGAGATGCAGGAGTGCAGAGGAAACAAAATAAAAGCTTCCTCCACACTCTACACATATCATTTAAGTGTTTTAGGTTTTCCCCAAAATTTAATAATACAATTTATCAAACTATTTATTTCTTTAATTAAATAAATTGATTTAAGATAGTGAAATAAATATGTTTTTAAAACTATTTATGCATTCGTTCGCACATTTCAACATTCCTTCCAACTTGCCAAAAGCCAAGGATTTATCACTGAACCTCTAGAAGGAACCCTACATTTTATCACGGTGTTGTGCAATATGCTAAATAAAAATCCTTTTGATGTGTCTAAGTAATCACTCATGATCAATAAAGTGTAAATCATAAGTTATTAAAGACTAAAAATGAATACCAATACATGGGGATTGAATACCTTGTCCTAAAGAAACAAAACAATCATCTCATCAAATTTAAAAAAAATGAATTACAAATAAAGAAAAAATAATATTTGGATGCCATAGCAGGAAAAAGAAAACCTCGAACACTCAACACCGTTGGAAGCATTTGTAAATGATGTATAAAATTGATAGAAATTGCAACTACTCAATATTTTGAACTGAAAAACAAGAGACACAATTCTCCTATACTGATCTACGAAATGGAAATCACAATTTAGACAACATGCATAGACATGCAATAAGAAAAACCACAAATACATAATTATTTCTAGGGGAACCCAACTGGGAAAAATACCTCAAGCCTCGTTGCATTAATCAGTTGAATAGAGAAACTATTACAATTGCTAGCTCCTGCTCTGAGCTCAACTTGCAAAAGAGTAATTGTTCTCTGTGCTCAATGAGAAACTCTGGCCAACACTTACCCAATTATTTTCTCACCAAACCTCTTATTTCCTTGCGAAAATACTAATTTCCTCCAAATTAATTTCTCAATTCCCAAGGATTGATCTCCTAACTCATGCAACACCTGTACTCTCAAAACTAGTATACAATTGATGTTACATGCCTTTCCATCTCCACTTTAGCTGAGGAACTTGAATTCCTTGCATGCACTAGCTATCTTAGGTTGATTGATCAGCTAATTGGCAAATATCTGAGTTAGACTGTTGTCCCACTACACAACTGACCTTCAACTCACTCTGTTGAGTCTCAAACTTGCATCTTTCCTATACACCTTTCTAGAATGTTTCCACTTACCTGGACCTCCTAAGCTATCAATATCATTGCATATTAGTTTAAAAGAGCATATAAAATGGTTTCCTAACTATGTTTAGTGTCTACTGTTTGAATTAGGTTTTTGCTCATTGAGCTGCGGAATCTTGTCACTTTCTGCAACCAATTCAACTTTCTGCAGCCTTTTTGTTAAAGTCTATATTGCAGGTGTCTTCAGGAAAATCAAGCCACATGGGCAAGCGGGAAATGATGTGTACATGGGCCAAGTCCTATTGGCTCAGTCGAATTCACCAAATAAGGTAGTGGTCAAAGGTAGTCAAGCAGTGGTCAACCTAAGAGTCCTACGGTGACAGAACTATGCTTTTCACCACGTGAAGACTTACGTGGCCATTCCTAAATCTCAGGGGACATATCAACACCTGTGGACTGCTCCATAAGCCGAATACAACGGCCACCCTCCATAGATTTAATCTTCACGGCAACCATAATGCTAGATTCCTGGACGTGGTTGTTCACATGTCTTTTATCAGTGCAGATTTTAGGAAAGTAGTTATGTCATCCTCTGTTATAAATAATGTGTTCTCATATGCATAGTAGCTAGCTTTTGTAATGTAATTTTGACTGTTAATGAGCCCACTGTGTCGTAACTTTATTTATGTGTTACAACTGCATTTCGAATACATGAGAAGACTCTGTTTATAAGCTCAATTCGTGGTTGACTGTTGATTGCCCGACGTTGTGCAGAGGGCCCTTGTACACACCGAGCTTTTGTTTATTGTTGTATATTTTCCTACTTTATTTCTTTACGTTCCTTATGCCATAATCATTCATTTGTATATATTGCATTTCTTATGGTATTAACTTTTGATTGTTGTCCATAGTTTTTCATGCTTTATAATGTTGTTAACTGATCAGTGACTTCGTTTCAGATTACAATAGGCAGCCTGGGCATTTGGACATAGTTTTACAATGACTAATGACATGGAATTATTCTTGTCCTTCTGCTGATTTACTCTTCTTAGTTCTTAGTTCCAACACTGTTTTATTTATTTTAGTTTTCCTCATTTGCTTTATTAGTTAGATTAGATATTAAGTTGCTCATGTCATTTTCAGTTACCTTCGAAAGCCATAGCGAGACTAATGGTGAGGGATTGAATTATGAGTGTGTAGTTTGATATTAGTTTATTTTCTGCAAGTTAGTTATTGAATTGCTCATGTCATTTTCAACTACCTCTGAAAGCCATAGCGAGACTAATGGTGAGGGATTGAAGTATGAGTGTTTAGTTTGATATTAGTTTATTTTCTGCAAGTTAATTATTGAATTTCTCATGTCATTTTCAATTACCTCCGAAAGCCATAGTGAGATTAATGGTGAGGGATTGAAGTATGAGTGTGTAGTTTGATATTCGTTTATTTTTCTGCAAGTTAGTTATTAAATTGCTCATGTCATTTTTAGTTACCTCCGAAAGCCATAGCGAGACTAATGGTGAGGGATTGAAGTATGAGTGTGTAGTTTAATATTAGTTTTATTTTCTGCAAATTAGATATCAGATTTCTCAAGTTGTTTATGATTACCTCCGAAAGCCAGAGCGAGACGAATGGTGAGGGGTCAGAATATGAGTTGATGTAATTTGATCTTAGCTTTACTTTGCTTGCAATTTTTGGATTTCTTTGAGTTCAGTTTATTTTATATTTAGATAGCAGCAAGGATACTGGGTTTCATGATCAATAGCTCACTGTTTGTTTAATTAGAATAGTGGCACATTTTCATTCTCTTTTAGGAATTAATTTCATCATTGCATGTTTTAAAACCTTTTTGAAAAGTTTGAAGTTTTGGAAATCATTTTAAAGTACACCATTGCCTTGAACACTTATATCCATACTTGTCTTTTAGGATTGCCATCTCACATTAGGGAATCAATGAAGTTAAACCCAAAAAAAAACTAAAAATCAAAAACGGCAAAAAAGTAAGAAATCGGTTATCTTGCATATATAGTGCGCCTCACTTCAGCGGTTTACGACTCCCGGATTGACAATTAATATAGAAATTTAGGACACTCTAAATTGACCAACATTTTGGCGTCGTTGCTGGGGAAGTGAAACTAGGTAGCCAATTTCTTAAAAAAAAACAGAGAAATTTCAAGGAAGGTAAAAATTGATAACTTCTCAAAGTATGCTCTCCTCTTGCACCTAGTGTGATTTGGAGGATCAGAAAAGAGAGTTATTGGTTTAATAATTTCTTGAGTATGCTCTATTCTTGCACCTAGAGTGATCTGGAAGATCAAAAAGAGAATTATTAGCCCAACTTGAAGAAAAATAAAAAATGACATGCATAGAGCAAGAGATTCTAGGGGAAGGTTTATAGCTAGGGCCAAGAGTTTGATTTTTACAACTCCATCTACTTCAAGGCATAGATAAGATACACCTCCATCATCTCCAACTCACACTCCTAGCCTTAGGATTCCTAGAATTCAAGGGGCAGCAACTGAATTAGGAGACTCTCCCACACTATCCACCGAATCTGACTTAGGAAAATAACCTTTCTTTACTTCTACATGAGAACATATTGTAATCAAAGAAGTAGAATCACCTGAGGAAGAAGAGGGAGAAATTCCTCCTTGTTCACCATTAGTAGAAGAACCAGAGGACTCTGAAATCTTTGAGGACACTATCATGACAGAGGAAGTAGTAAACGGATTTGGAGGAGGAAGTAGAGGTAGAGGTAGAGGTAGAGGAGGAGGAAACAATGGAGGAGGTAGAGGTAACAATGAGGGAATTAGGGATGGAGATAACTTGTTTGGATTTCCTATAGTTGGTGAGGAATCTCGTACAACAATGAAAAACATCTCACCGTCTGTCCTCCCAAACTTTTATGGGTTGCGAAGTGAGGATCCTGAAACATTTCTATTTGAGTTTGAAGTCGTGTGCCGAACTTATGATTATATGGAAGACTCTCAAAAACTCAAATTGTTTCCTTCAACATTGAAGGGAAATGGTTCATGGGATTATTCACTCAATCTATTAGGACTTGGAATGATATGAAACAAACATTTTTGGATAGATACCTAGACTATTGCATGCCCACCAATCATAAGGATGAGGTATTCAAAATGGTGCAAAAAGAAGATGAAAACTTGGAGGATTTACTTGAAAGATTTCAATACAACCTGAAAAGAGCAAAAATGAGTAACTTAGATGAGGAGACCTTGAAAGCCCTTCTATTAAAATCCATTAGAGATTAATGGATAGATATTTTAAACATGATGGGAAAAGGAGATATTTCTCAACTTCCACTTCATGACATAGCAGAACTATGTGTCCATCTCTCAAGGGGAAAATCTAAAACCGGAAAAGGGCCTAGAGATCCTTCTCTCATTAGGGAAAACAAATCTACAACTCGACCAGTAACTAGGGCAGAGATTGGCAATATTCTTGATGAGTTCAAAACTGATATTTTAAGGAGCCTTAGTGAGCAACTAGACACCCTTAAAATACAAAACAAGCAGAAAGCAGAAGCTGAAGCTTTGGCCATCTTTTGTCCAAAATGTAGCAAGAAACATGCTCTAAGGGAATGCCCCTTAGATGCAAAAGTTGTAGAAACATGTATGATTTGCTCAGAAAGCCATGAGACCAAGGATTGTCCTTCAATTCCTGGGCTCAAATCTGTCTTTCAAGAAGATCCAAATTCAATTGAGTCTCTCTGTTTTGTTTCAAGGAGACCTTGGTAGGGGCAACAAAATCAAGGGTTTAACAACCCCATGAACTTTCAACCCCCACCAAATTGGAATCCTTGGAAACAACCTTGGTCGCAACCTCAAAATCCATTTCAATCATGGGTACAAGGTATGCAAAATCCTTATGGGAGATTTTCTCAATTTTATCAATATCCTCCATCTTTTCAAAATCAACAAGCTCCACAACTTCCAAATCAGAATCCACAACTTTCATTGCCATTTCCACAACAACAACAACCTTCTCAACAAAATCCAAATTCTCAACTCTTGCTTCCATTCCAACAAAAGACAAATCAATTAACATCCCAGCCATTGCCAAATCCCAATAATAAAAATCCTCAAAATACTTACATGGTAGAAGGACAACAATTTCCTACCTATATGATTGTTCCTCTCAATGATGTACAACACAGATATGGTAGAGTTTTAGAAAAACCTTCTATAGATGCTCAAAAGTAAAGTATTTTTGAGGAAGATTCTCTTGAATCCAATAAAGGTTATGAAGCATCTCTTCAAAACCCAAACACTCAAAAAGAAAAAGAAAAAGAGTCAACCCCCACAACTCCTATAGTTGAGCAACGTTCATCTTCATCCACACCTCATTTTCCTGAAAGATTACAGATTGACAAAGGAGTGGAAAAACAAATCTTGTTGCCTGACTATGATTTCTAGATGAATTAAAGAATTTTTGTATCAGGATTCCCTTGCTACAAGCCATTAGAGAGATTCCTATTCTAGCAAAAACAATAAAGGAGTTGAGTCTCAAAAGACCAGGAAGGAAACCAAGAGATACAAGAAGAATCCACCTGGTAGGAAAAATTGCAGATATCATGATGGGAAAAATTACCATGCAGAAGTATGTAGATCCCGGTAGTCCAATTGTCAAGACACATATAAATGGGGTAGAAATTCCAAATACTTTGATTGACTTAGGGGATGCTATCAACATTATGAGTAGACAGACTATGGAACAACTAAAACTTCCTAATCTTCTTGTTACACCTACTCTACTGTAACTTGTAGATCGATCAATTATCAAACCAGATGGTGTATTAGAAGATATTTCGGTCTCCTTAGATTCTTGGGAATATCCAATAAATTTCATGATTTTGACTCCCAAGAGTAATTTAGGAGGGCACCCACTCATCTTAGGAAGACCTTGGCTAGCCACAACTGATGCTTTCATTAGTTGTAGATCTGGGGATATGTACATTTCTGATGGTAATTCGACAAAAAAATTCAATTTGTATCCTCTAGCAAAAGTAATTACAGAAGTAGGAGATAATGAATGGGTCAATGATGAGGACACCATACAACCTGTCTTTACCATTTCTGAAATCAGTGAAGATAGTCAAATTCTGAACACATTACAAAATTTTGAAACATCTTCAGAATATGACCACGCATAATTTCAGTTAGATTCTAACATTGAGTATCTATCATCTAGACAAATTTCTCTTTACTCTATAGTAGAGTTTGGTAGTTCCGCCGTTGAGATTTTTCCAGGTAAAACATTGAATATTAAAAAAAACTTGGAAAAATCACAACAGGGATAGCTAACCAAAATCTTGAAAAAACATTCTACTGCATTTGCATGGGAGTATACTGATATGAAAGGTATTGACCCTAAGACTTGCATTCATCACATCTACATCGAGGAAAACAGTAGACCAATCAGACAACCTCAGAGAATGATGAACCAAACCTTAGGGAGATAGTGAAATAAGAGCTCCAAAAACTACTCAATGTAAACTTCATTTATCCAATTTCAGATAGCCGATGGGTTTCTCCTTTGGTTATAGTACCTAAAAAGAATGGTAAATGGAGAGTATGTATTGATTACAGGGAATTGAATAAAGCAACTTTGAAGGATCACTTTCCTTTGCCATTTATCGATCAGGTATTAGATACTCTAGCAAGCAAAAAGTACTTTTCATTCTTGGATGGTTTTAGTGGCTATAATCAAATTCAGGTAGCACCTGAAGATCAAGATAAGACCACATTTACCTGTCCATGGGGAACTTTTTCTTACCGAGTGCTTCCTTTTGGATTATGTAATGCACCCGCAACATTCCAAAGAGCAGTACTAGGAATCTTTTCTGATTTAATCCATGATTGTGTAGAGGTTTATATGGATGATTTTACAGTCTATGGTAATTCATTTGAAGAGGCATTAGAGAATTTGGAAAAAGTCCTTATAAGATGTAAAGAAACAAACCTTTCATTGAGTCACGAAAAATGCTTTATGATGTTTACTGAAGGTATTGTTTTGGGACATCACATTTCAGGGGACAGGATTAAAGTTGATAGATCAAAAGTTGAAGTCATCTCCAAGTTGCCTATTCCAAATTGTCAAAAAGATGTTAGAAGTTTTCTGGGATTTACTGGGTACTATAGAAGATTTATAGAGAACTTCACCAAAATAGCATCTCCACTCTTCAAATTTCTTACAAAATACTGTGAATTCAAATGGGATCCTAATTGTCAATCAGCATTTGAAACTTTGAAAACAAGAATATCTGAAGCACCCATCTTGAGAGGGCCAAATTGGAAACTTCCTTTCCATATTTCTATAGATGCTTCAGATACAGCTCTAGGAGCTGTGTTGGGTCAAAAGGATTTAGTTCCTTATATGATTTACTATACCAGTAAAAATTTGACTTCCACTGAGTTGAACTATACTATGACTGAAAAAGAGTTCTTAGTTGTTGTTCATGGAATCAATAAGTTTAGACATTATACAACAGGCTATGAAACTTTTGTCCATACTGATCATTCTGTGATTAGATATCTAATGAACAAACATGTTACTAATGGCAGAGTTACAAGATGGCTCTTACTTTTACAGGAATTCAATATTACTATGTTGGATAGACCAGAGAAACAAAATACAGTAGCTAATTTCTTGTCTAGGATCCAAAATACTAAAGAAGATTCTCCTATAGAGGACAAGTTTCCAGATGAATATTTATTTGCAGTAACTACTAAGACTCCTTGGTATGTAGATATTGCTAACTATCTGGTTACAGGGAAACTACCTCCACATCTATTTCCTAGTGAAAGAAGAAAGATTATTCAGGAAAGTTCAAAATATTCATGGACTTCTAACGAATTGTTTAAAACAGGGCCAGATCTTGTGATCAGAAGATGTGTTAGGGAAGATGAAATTCCTGACATCCTCAAGGCATGTCATGACAAACCATGCGGCGGACATTTTGTTGACAAAAAGACAGCCTATAAAATCCTTTCTTTAGGATATCATTGGCCTTCCCTCTTCAAAGATACAAAAGAATATGTCAAAAGGTGTGACAGCTGCCAAAGAGTAGGGAAACCGACTCTTTCAAATGAAATGCCATTGCAACCGCAGGTACTCATCGAACCCTTTGAAAAATGGGCTTTAGATTTCATTGGACCTATTAATCCACCATCTAAAAAAAAGAAGTATATATTGATATGTATTGATTATGTCACTAAATGTTTATAAGCCAAAGCATTACTTTCTGCTACTGAAAATTCAGTTGTTAGTTTTCTTTATGAGGATATTTTTACTCGCTTTGTTGTCCCAAGAGAAATTGTGACAGATCAGGGAAGTCAATTTACATCCAACATGGTGGAGAAGCTGATGGAAGAATACAAAATCAAGCACAGAAAATCTACTCCTTACCATCCGCAAGCAAATGTCTAAGTGGAGTCTACAAACAAAGTTATTGAATGCATCATCACCAAAACTGTTCATCTACACAGAAGAGATTGGGCAGAAAGGCTTCCTGAAGCCTTATGGGCCTACAGAACTACATGGAGGAATACAACAGGACATTCTCCCTATGAACTTGTTTATGGGAAAGAAGTCCTGCTCCCCATTGAGTTTCAAGTCAAAACTTTCAAGATGGTAGTTCAGTTGGGGATGGATCTATCAGAAGCCCAAAAGCACAAAATGGAGCAGTTGAATGAGCTAGATGAGATTAGACAAGAAGCAATCCTAAGAACTAATCTAGTTCAGTATCAAAGAGCGAAGTGGCATGACAAATACATCAAAGAGAAAAAGTTTCAAGAGGGAGATTTGGCATTACTATTTGATTCCAAGTTTAAAGACTTCAAAGGTAAATTTCAGACTCATTGGCTTGGGCCATATGAGATTGAAAAATTCTTTAGCAATGGAGCGGTAAGAATCAATACCATTGATGAATTTCAAACTCCTCTTATTGTGAATGGCCACAGATTAAAGATCTATCATAAGCCACTCTCAAAAGAGGAATTTGTCAGAATGTTTCAAGATAGTTCTGCAATAAGGCTCGTGAAGGAGAATCCTTCTTCTCCACCAGCCTAGCCTTTGTTCATTTCTGTTAAAAAAAAAAAAAATTGTATAAGCCTGAAAACCAATCACTGATTGGCAGTCTTATACAGAAAATATAGAGTGAAAATCAGGAACACCTGACACCCTATATTTTCCAAAAAAAAAAATCTCTCTTTCTCTCCCATTTTCATTTCACTTCACCTCATTTTCATTCCACTCCATTTCATTTTCATTTCACTCCACTCCATTTCATCCCACTCCATTTCATCCATTTCATTTCATTTCATCAATAAAAGTTTCTTTCATGACCATTTTCATTCAGTTAGTTATCATCTATCCATCTTCATTCAGTCAAGTGGTTGTTGTGTCAGTTTCCGCAGCTGGAATCAGTTTCCGCAGCCAGAAGCAGTTTCCGCAGCCACCACTCTGTTTTTCAAATTGACAGTCAAGATGTTAGTTCAATAATCATGAAATCAAATGCAGGTATGACCGAGGACATATTATGAAGACATGGAGCACCTAAAGGCATCAATAAGGAGCAATTGATTATGGACAAACAAATGGAAAAAATCCAAGGTATGAGTAAAAATTTATTTCAAATAGCAATCAAAACACATTTTTGCATAGTTATTAAACCATAAGCTCCACTATATGCAATGATTTCCATGACAACTCCATAACCATTCCATGACATTCCTCCACGAATCATGCATTTACTTTCCAAACGGTCATATGATTAGCCTTTGGATTTAATTTTTGTTGGCTGCATTTTAACACTCCACCTATAATTATGATGTGGTTGATTTGACTACGACTCTTCTCAGCCGCATAAAATCCACAGTCGTTTCATAAACGTGTTCATATCTACTCTGCGGCCACCCAATTTAAAATTCTGCCGAATGTACTTTATTCCCCCTACTGTTCTATTGACATCACGGCTGCATTTCCACCTTGTTCACATAAGCCTTCACCCATTTCACGAATTCATTTCCACTACCTGTCCTCTGTTTTTCCGCTCACAGTCACTGTTTTTTTCCATAGACTCTGTTCACTCCCATAACCAGCCGTCTCAATTCCGCTAAACCCTCCTCAAGCAGACGAATTTTAAGAACAGAAGGAAGAATGGGTCGGTTGTTGAGGGCAGAACCGGAAGGGCCCAAGTTTTTAGAAGGATACCCGCAAGTAAAAGACATACTGAAGAAGGCAAAATGGCTACGGTTTATTCAAAAGTTCAAAGGCTACAACAAGGAGATTACCAAGGCCTTTGCGAGGTCTTTTAACGGCCAGGTGGTGGAAATTGGGGACCTTAAGCTTACAATCACCGAGGCATCCATAGCAGCTGCTACAGAACTTCCCCAGGAAGGTGAACGCTGGTTCAAGAACAAGAGCTTCGACGAGCAGGCTTGGAGAGTCATGCTACGCAACCCAGGTATGGACGTAACTATATTCAAAAAGGGAATTCATGTCCATGCTTTAAAAGAGGAGTGGGCCAGCTTACTGTTAATCATTCAAAAGTTCATTACTTGTGAAGGCCGTTTTGGGGCAATGTACATGTATCATACTCGGTTATTGATGAACTTTTTAGAGAACCAAACCCTCAATCTACCCTACTTTTTATTGCTGAGCTTGAAAAAGATGTGCGCAATAGTCCAAAGGAATATAAAATACATAGAACCTCATTTGTATCATCATGGGCTTGTGAGAATTCTAATTGAGGACCAATTGAAGAAAAATAGGGACATCTGGGAACGGCTTTTGGTGAGGAACTACTTTCAAGAGCCACCCGAGGTACCTGAGAGCAGTAAAGCAAAAAGGAGTAGGAGGAAAGAGACAAGTGTAGTAATTGAAGACCTTCCTATTAGCAAAACCAAAGCAGTTGATCAAGAAGAGAGGCTGGAAAGAACCAAGGATAGAAACCAAAGAAAATCAAAAAGAAAACGAGACATAGAAGTTGTATCTCAAACTGCAGAGCCTTCTCCAAAAGAAGATCAACAAACATTGTCCGAAAGGTTGGCTTATCTTAAAGAACAAGTGGTTGTAGCCAAGAAGAAACAAAAAGGAAAACAGAGTATGGGTATGAAGGAAGATACTAGTCCACAGCATGTGAGAAGAAGCTCTAGGCTTAAGGGGAAATTAAAAATAGTAAAAACCAAAGGGCCCCACTTTATTGATTTAGGGGAGGAAACCCCAGAAAAGCCTCCAGCAATCTCTGTTGACCGTAGCCCACACCATGTTTCCATTTCATAGCCAGATGTTGACATGAGTCCTTCTTGGCCAGAGTTTGAAATCAGTCCCTCTCAACAGGATTTTAGGGTCAGCCCAAGGAAGGCTACACCCAAGGTGGACCCAAATCAGCAGGAAATGTACGATTATATAGAATCCTTAGAGAATATAGTTGCAGGTCCAAGCACGTCATCCACTCAGCCTCACATAACACAAGAAGCTCTAGTCCAATCCTTGAAACAAGAAGTATTTGAATTGGAGGTTTTAAATAGGCATATTAAAAATGAAAATGAAGCATTAAAGGAGCAAAGAAGATTGGACAAGATCATTCATGACAACACTATGTTACATCTGGGACTATGGCAGAAAAAGAACAGGAAATTAAAGAAAAAGTGTAGGAAGTTGAGTAGGGAATTGATCAATCTCAAATTCAGATGCTTGATGAGGAAGCCCAGGATGGTAGTAGTACCAAGGAAGAGGAGAAGAGGACTGGATGTACCGGCAGAAGCTTCAGAGCACATAAACTAAAGGGGAGGACGATCAAAATTTTGGTTGCATGGGGACATGCAACACCTTCCTAGTAGGGGTATGTTGAGTCCCAAACTTGCATCTTTCCTATACACCTTTCTAGACTTTTTCCATTTACCTGAACCTCCTAAGCTGTCAATATCATTGCATATTACTTTAAAAGAGCATATAAAATGGTTTCCTAATTATTTTTTGTGTCTGCTGTTTGAATTAGATTTTTGCTCATTGAGCTGCGAAATCTTGTCACTTTTCGCAGTCAGTTCAACTTTCCGCAGCCTTTTTGTTAAAGTCTATATTGCAGGTGTCTTCAGGAAAATCGAGCCACATGGGCAAGTGGGAAATGATGTGGACATGGGCCGAGTCCTATTGGCTCAGTCGAATTCACCAAAGAAGGCCGTGGTCAAAGGTAGTCAAGCGGTGGTCAACCTAAGAGTCCTACGGTGACAGAACTCTATTTTTCACCACGTGAAGACTTGCGTGGTCGTTCCTAAATCTCAGGGGACATATCAACACCTGTGGACTACTCCATAAGCCGAATCCAACAGCCACCCTCCATAGATTTAATCTTCATGGCAGCCATAATGCTAGATTCTTGGACGTGGTTGTTCACGTGTCTTTTATCAGCGCAGATTTTAGGAAAGTAGTTATGTCATCCTCTGTTATAAATAATGCATTCTCATATGCATAGTAGCTAGCTTTTGTAATGTAATTTTGACTGTTAATGAGCCCACTGTGCCGTAACTTTATTTCTGTGTTACGACTACATTTTGAATACATGAGAAGACTCTGTTTATAAGCTCAATTCGTGGTTGATTGCTGATTGCCCGAGGTTGTGCAGAGGGCCCTTGAACACGCCGAGGTTTTTTTTATTTCTGTATAGTTTCCTGCTTTCTTTCTTTACGTTCCTTATGCCATAATCATTTACTTGTATATATTGCATTTCTTATGGTATCAATGTTTGATTGCTATCCATAGTTTTTCATGCTTTATAATGTTGTTAACTGATCAATGTCTTTGTTTCAGATTACAGTAGGCAGCCCGGGCATTTGCACATAGTTTTACAATGACTAATGACATGGAATTATTCTTGTCCTTCTGCTGATTTATTCTTCTTAGTTCTTAGTTCTAGCATTGTTTTATTTATTTCAATTTTTCTCTTTTGCTTTATTAGTTAGATTAGATATTAAATTGCTCATGTCATTTTCAGTTACCTCCGAAAGCCGTAGCGAGACTAATGGTGAGGGATTGAAGTATGAGTGTGTAGTTTGATATTAGTTTATTTTTTGCAAATTAGTTATTGAATTTCTCATGTCATTTTCAGTGACCTCCGAAAGCCATAGCGAGACTAATGGTGAGGAATTGAAGTATGAGTGTGTAGTTTGATATTAGTTTATTTTTTGCAAGTTAGTTATTGAATTTCTCATATCATTTTCAGTTACCTCTGAAAGACATAGCGAGACTAATGGTGAGGGATTGAAGTATGAGTGTGTAGTTTGATATTAGTTTATTTTTTTTCAAGTTAGTTATTGTTATAGCTCCAAATCTCACTCTTATGGTTTGTGATGCTGTACTCATGACCTAGGGCAACCCCTCCTTCCAGACCTGGTCCTAAAATTTAAAAAACAGTGTTTTATCCCTTATACGCGACATTGCCCTGAGTTAAACGCGTGTATACGCGGGTATGTGTATAGCCAACCCGCGTGTATGTATTAAAACATTTAAAAAAATATAAAACTCCTTATTTTTAGGCGGAGATCATTGGTTTTACCAACTGATCACCTGTTAGTGCCCGTGGCCCAATTGTTCCCAACCAACTCCTAACTAAAAAGCTACTTTGGGAGTGGTATAAAAAGACCTCAAAGGGAAGGCCTAAGGGAGGAGAGAAGAGAGAGAAAGGTTATTATGCTGAGATTTTTCCCTTGACCAGGTCTGAAGTCCCTTGTGCCTTCTGTACTTCCCCCATTTTGTACAGGAAACCTTTGTTTCCTTGTGTGTTGATGTTCATCCACCATTTATGACATCATGAAGAGAGTCATGGTAGGAGTTTGTTAAAGGCTTGAGGCTAGAACGGATGCGGAAGGAAGATTTTCTTGGAGCCTGCTGAAGGTGACTCAGGTGAAAATATTCCTTTTTATGTACTTTATTTGTCTATAATAAAAGAAACACACGTCTTGGTTCCCGAAATGAATCTTCTTTATGTTAATGATTTTCATGTTTAGAATTCATATGTAAATGGTTGTTGGATTTCATAACTAACTACCTTTCTTTATAACATGAAGATGGTTTCTTTATAAGTTTTCGTCCATGTACTGTTGTGTTCTTTGAATTGGTTGTTTTGCAGGACAAAAGAGAAGAAGGGAACTCCAAGAAGGGTTTGGACCCTAAGGGCCTTCTCAAACGTAGGACCGAAGGTACGTACCCCTATCATAGAATTTGCTTATAATAGCATAATGGTTGTGTGAATGCATGTTTCTTTGAATAGACAACTTTCAGTCTGCTAGGGTTTCAACCCAAAAAAACCTAGGGGGAAAATTTGAGAAGGCCCTTAGGGTCCAAACCCTTCTTGGAGTTCCCTTCTTCTCTTTTGTCCTGCAAAACAACCAATTCAAAGAACACAACAGTACATGGACAAAAACTTATAAAGAAACCATCTTCATGTTATAAAGAAAGGTAGTTAGTTATGAAATCCAAACAACCATTTACATATGAATTCTAAACATGAATATCATTAACATAAAGAAGATTCATTTCGGGAACCAAGACATGTGTTTCTTTTATTATAGACAAATAAAGTACATAAAAAGGAATATTTTCACCTGAGTCACCTTCAGCAGGCTCCAAGCAAAGCTTCCTTCTGGATCTGTTCCAGCCTCAAGCCTTTAACAAACTCCTTCCATGACTCTCTCCATGATGTCATAAATGGTGGATGAACATCAACACACAAGGAAACAAAGGTTTCCTGTACAAAATGGGGGAAGTACAGAAGGCACAAGGGACTTCAGACCTGGTCAAGGGAAAAATCTCAGCATAATAACCTTTCTCTCTCTTCTCTCCTCCCTTAGGCCTTCCCTTTGAGGTCTTTTTATACCACTCCCAAAGAAGTTTTTTAGTTAGGAGTTGGTTGGGAACAGTTGGGCCACGGGCACTAACAGGTGATCAGCTGGTAAAACCCGCGATCTCCGCCCGAAAATAAGGAGTTTTATATTTTTTTAAGTGTTTTAATACATACACGTGGGTTGGCTATACACATACCCGCGTATACATGCGTTTAACTCAGGGAAATGCCGCGTATAAGGGATAAAACACTATTTTTTAAATTTTAGGACTAGGTCTGGAAGGAGGGGTTTCCCTAGGCCATGAGTACAGCATCACAAACCATAAGAGTGAGATTTGGAGCTATAACAGTTATTGAATTGCTCATGTCATTTTCAGTTACCTCTGAAAGCCATAGTGAGACTAATGGTGAGGGATTGAAGTATGAGTGTGTAGTTTAATATTAGTTTTATTTTCTGCAAATTAGATATCAGATTGCTCAAGTTGTTTATGATTAGCTCCGAAAGCCAGAGTGAGATGAATGGTGAGGGGTCAGAATATGAGTTGATGTAATTTTATCTTAGCTTTATTTTGCTTGCAATTTTTGGATTTCTTTTAGTTCAGTTTATTTTATATTTAGACAACAACAAGGATACAGGGTTTCATGATCAATAGCTCACTATTTGTTTAATTAGAATAGTGGCACATTTTCATTCTCTTTTAGAAATTAATTTCATCATTGCATGTTTTAAAACCTTTTTGAAAAGTTTGAAGTTTTGGAAATCATTTTAAAGGACGCCATTGCCTTGAACACTTATATCCATACTTGTCTTTTAGGATTGCCTTCTTACATTAGGGAATCAACGAAGATAAACCCAAAAACAAACTAAAAATAAAAAACAACAAAAAATTAAGAAATCAGTTATCTTGTATATATAGTGCGCCTCACTTCAGCCGTTTACGACTCTCGGATTGACAATTAATATAGCAATTTAGGACACTCTAAATTGACCAACAGACTCTATTGATAGTTAGAGGTTAGTGAATTGAATATAACTGATAATAACTAAACTAAATTACTAAAATATAGAAATCATACATGCATAACTGAAATCCAAGCCCTCTATAACTTGAATTTACTAACCTAACTGAGTGACAAGATCCATGTCACACTAGTTAATTGCCTCCAAGTTGTCTTGTTGATGTGGAAATTCGATTTACTCAATTTGACTAAGGCTAAAGTCAAATTGAGCCTTTCTTGCTACATTTTTTCAACACTCCCTCTTAGCAAGAAAGGGATTTTTCACCACCCCTATCCTGCACCTGTGGAATTCGAATTTACCTCTTGACAATTCCTTTTTCAAGATGTTAGCATCTTGCTCCTCAATTGGAATGTATTGTAGCAACATAATTCTCCTCTACACACAGTCCCGCAAATGATGATATCGAATATCAATGTGCTTAGACTTGTCATGAAATAATGGATTCTCAGAGAGCTTAATGAAACTATGATTATCACAATATATCATTGTCGGTTCCATCTCCTGACTGAAAATTCCCACAAATATTTTTCCCATCCATATGGCCTCACATGTTGCTTGACTTGCATCCAGGTATTCAACCTCTATTGAGTTGACCACCACTTACCTTTGATTCTTGTTGTACTAAGAAATAGTAGTGGACCCAACACTGAAGATAGAAGTTGAAGTACTTTTCTTATTTGATGGACTACCCACCCAATCTACATCATTGAAGCCTTGAAGCTTCACTTTGTCTGTCCTCATGTACCATAATCCCTAATTTTTAGTGCCTCTGAGGTATCGTACCAAATGTTTTATTGGCTTCTAATACAGCTTGGTAGGCCTCACCATAGCTTGAATCGGGTATTTCACTGCATAGGACATGTCGGGTCTTGTGTTCACAAGATATATTAAAGACCCCACAAGTCGCCTGTAAATGGTAGCATCAACCTTTTCACTTGAATTGGAATTCTCCTTCCTCCAGTTTGTATTTAGAGGTGTAACCATGGCTTACAATTCTCCATGTGAAATATATGAATTATTTCAGAGGAATACTTCCCCTAAGACACAAACAATTCACCATCACCTTTCCATACTTCTAGCCTAAGGAAGTAATGCTTGAGTCCCATGTCTTTCATCCCAAATTCCCTTGCAAGATCCTCTTTGCAAGGTCAGATCAGTTGTTCATCACCTGTCAATATTAAATCAACAACATAGAAAACAAGAATAAGCAACTTACCATCTACCACAATGTGATAGAGGTTCACGTCTACTTCACTTTTGGTGAAGCCCAATCCACTGAGATAACTGTTGATCCGAATGTAGCATGCTCGGGGTGCACGTTTGAGACCACGCAATTCTCTCTTGATTCTTCACACATGCGATTCTTGATCGTATGTCTCAAATCCTTTTGGATTCTCTATGTAAATTTCCTCCTCAACAACACTGTTGAGAAATGCGGTCTTCACATCCATATGATGGAGTTTCCATCCCATCTGCACATCCAATGCTAGAATGGATCTAACTGAGGAATATCTTGCAACTAGTGAAAATTTTTCCTCATAGTCCATTCCCTCTACCTGAGAGAATCCTTTGGCCACAAATTTGGTCTTTTACTTCTTGATGCTCCCATTAGCTACATGTTTCACTTTGTAGATCCATCTAGAACCAACCATTGATTTCCCTTATGGTCTCAACACCACCTCCCATACACTTTTCTTAATGATGGATTCATATTCTTCCACCATGGCATCAACCCAAACATGTTAAGAAACTACTTCCTCAAGTGAGGAAGGTTCTATCTCAATGAGCTATGTCATGAGAGCCATGTACCCATTATACCTAGCAGGTGACCTCCTTTGCCTGAATTGAGATGTGGGGTCTCCCACATTCTCTCTTGCATCCTACAACAATCTATCAACTTCTCTAGTTCTCTTCCTCCCCTATCTGGAAGATTCTTGTTGATCGGGTGCCTCCACTCTGCCTTATGTCTGCTCATGTGCATGTAGCTACTCCACAACCTCTTGAAGCTCATCCTAAGGCTCCTCCTTTGGAGCTAAAATCTCCTGATCTGGTGGGATACTCAGATCTCATTCCAGAGAGCATCGCATAGCTTTCTCCTCATTGAACTTGACATCTCTCCTCACAATTGTCATCCTCAGTGAAGGTAAATACACTCATTAATTGTGTGGAGTTTCAGTGTATCCTACAAAAACTCCCAACTTTTTGGTAGCCTCAAGTTTCTTCCTTGAATCCTTGGAGACATGGCAATAAATTGAAGCTCCAAAATTCTAAAATGAGACACATCAGGCTCTCTCCTAGAGAAAACTTCCTTCGGTATGATCATTCCAAGTATTCTATGAGGACTCTGGTTCTGCAAGTAGACTATTTTGTTGCATGATTTTTCCCACTGATGCAATGGCAGCCCCTGATCATTCAACATGGCCCTTGTTGCTCCCACTATGTTCATGTTCTTCCTCTCAGCTGCACCATTATGTTGTCGGTTATGGGGTGCTATCAGTTCCCTTCGAATACCTTCCTTCACACATAAATCCTTGAAGGCAATTGAAAAAAAATCACCTCCAGTGTCACTCATGAGAGCATTCACCTTCTTTTGAGTCTCCTTATCAATCAATGCCTTGAATTCAACAAATTTTGAGAAAACTTCAGCCTTCTTCCGCATGAAGAAGATCAAACATTTTGTTGAGAAATCATCAATAAAATTAACATAGTACTTATGTTTTGCAATGAAGGATGTAGAAACATGTCCAAAAACATTAGAGTGGACTCACTCCACAATTGCATCTGCTCTGCTATCTCGGCCATGGAATGTGGATTTGACATGTTTCCCCAATGTGCAACCTTTGCAAACATCCTTCTGGTCAAGGGAGGCTTTAGGGAAACTGGTGGTAATTTGACGCATGAGTTTTAAGGAACCATGATGTAGATGACCCAATATATTGTGTTATATTTCTCCAACATCTCGACTTTGCACTTTTTCATCCTTACTTCTCAATGCAGTGCAATCTCCCACCTCAAGTTTGTATAGGTTCTTCACTCGAACCCCAATTTTATTCATTTTCCCGGTAGCTATGTGTCTCAAAAAGGATTTCCCTTTACTGAAAATAACATCATAGCCACAATCCTCTAATACTGCTATAAAGATCAAGTTCTTATTCAGCCCAGGTACAAACATGACATCTTCGAGCCGAAGAGGATAGGATTTCTCCCTCTCAAAGGTGATAGTACCAATTCTTGTAGAATTGCACCTCCGATCATCCTCCATTTTGATATGATTCTAGAGATGCTTCTCCTCCACGCTACTAAAAAAACTCCTTGCACCCTATCATATGGAACAAGGCACCAGAATCAAGGTGCCACACACTCCCCATAACAGTGATGGTCATGTATGCTATTAGGGTGAATTGTAATTCGAATTGTGAAGCCAGTGATTCACCTCCTACTCCTCCTGAAGACTTCTTGGTAGACTTATTATGTGGACATTTTGTTGCATGGTACCTGAATTTGTGACAGTGGAAGCATTTTATCTTACTCAAGTCTTTCTTCTTGCCATTATTTTGGATGGATACATATTTTCTCTAGGTCTTCTTCCCTTTTCCGTTCTTCCCCTTTCCAACCAAGGAAAAATTCTCTTCATCCTAAGCTTTGGATGATGTTCCATCTCTGTTATTTATTTGGGACTCTTTTTTAACCAAATCAGACCACGACCTTTCCCAATTCACTAATTTTTCCCTTCCATTCACAGAGTCCTGGTAGTTGTGCCATGATTTTGGAAGGCCTAGAAGAGCTAGGCTCAGCAAGTCATCTTCTGCAACATTCACCCCAACCCCTCCAATCTCATTTCGAACTTGTGTAAACGTCGAGAGACATTGTGGAATAGTATCATTATTTTGCATTCCAATGTTCAAAGTTTTTCTTTCAAGGCTAATTTTATATGGTCATTTTTATTTTCGAATAGCTCAGTCAGTGTCTTCCACATAGCAAATGGTGTGTCTCTTCCATGGAGATTTGAGACCACATGGTTTCTCACACCTTCCAAAATAATTCTCTTGGACTTCGCAACATCCTTCTTCCATTGAGATAATTGTTGTGCATCAGATTGTTGGGGTTTTGCAATGTCAGTTTTAACATATTCTACCATGTCATTATCATCGAGCATTACTTCCATTTGATCCTTCCAGGATATGAAATTTGAGCTACTCTCGAGTACATACTCCAATTTCATTCTGTTGAAAGACGTTCTCTCGATCCTAAAGAAAAATTGATGCACTAAAGCTGCTAAATCATAATTCCTAAGAGACAAGTACGAAATATTGGTTCTAATGTGATTTCAGGGCTCCAATACCATGTATAAAATTTATAGAAATTGCAACTTCTCAAGATTTTGAACTGAAAAACAAGAGATACAATTCTACTCTACTAATTTGCAAAGTGGAAATCACAATTTTGAACAAAATGCATAGACATGAATAAGAAAAACCAAAAATACATGGTGGTTCTAAGGGAACCCAATTGGGAAAAATCGCTAAGACTATTTGCATTAATGAATTGAATAGAGAAACTATTACAAGTGCTAGTTCATGCTCTAAGCTCAACCTGCAAAAGAATATTTGTTCTCTATGCTTAATGAGAAACTCTAGCCAACACTTACCCAATTATTTTCTCACCAAACCTCTTATTTCCTTGCACAAATACTAAGGAAATTAGCCCCTAAAAAATAGGAATTTCCTCCAAATTTATTTCACAATTCCCAAGGATTGATCTCCTGACTCATGCAACACCTGTACACTCAAAACTAGTCTACAACTGATGTTACACCGCCTTGGCATCTCCACTTTAGATGAGGACACGAATTCCTTGCATGCACTAGCTATTTTGGGTTGATTGATCAGTTAATTGATAGATCTCTGAGTTAGGTTGTTGTCCCATTGCACAACTGACCTTCAACTAACTCTATCAATACTTAGAGGTTCGTTAACTTAATACAACTTAAAATAATTGAACTGGATTAATAAACTTTAGCAATCACACAAGCATAACTAAACTCCAAGCCATCTAACTCGAATTTACTTAGCTAACTGAGTGACAAGATCCATGTCACACTAGTTAACTACCTCCAAATTGTCTTGCTTATGTAGAAATTTGATTTACTCAATTTGACTAAGGTTAAATTCAAATTGAGCCTTTCTTGCTACATTTTTTCAAAAAATGAAGCTAACTATTAGTTGTTTTGAACAAGCTTATTAAAGACTGATATAGTATGTCAGTAATTAAGGTTTTGGTGTTGGTTTCTATCTATTGTGTGGAGAAATTTATTAAAATTTTAAAATACACATTGTGTGGAGTGTGGATGAGGAGGAAAGTTTGACTCAACATAGTCAATGCTCTTTAACAAACTCCCCCACACACAATTCCTCTGCACACCCTTTCTCCTGCACTTCCCGCACACCCTTTTCCCCGCACAGCAAAACAACAGTTTGATATTAAATTCATATATAAAATCTTCCTTCGCGTATTTTTTCATTCCCCATCCCCCTCCCCCCTCACTTATGTAAAGGACTTGGAACCCTGTCAATTATGGCATCGTTAAGCACAACAAAATCAGTGACAGGAATAACAGTGTCAGAGCACTCACTAATAGAATGACCACTCACAAAATTAGCCTTTTTTTATTTTAAAATGATTTGTCAAACATTGACAAATATAGAAAATAAATCGCACTCCACCAGGGATGTTATGTTGCATCAATGCTTGCTCAACCAATGGAAAATTAGAAATAAGATTTCCAGAAATTAGAAAATTATTTTTAATTATGGGAAAATAGAACTATTCAACATTTTCTCTAAACTTTGGTTAAAATTGCAAAAACTTGGCAAAACAATCGAGAGTCAATGAACTTTGACAATGAAGTGAATGCTATAGTCCCTAGCAAGGTAGAGATTGATAACACCAAATATTACTTCCTTATAAAAAAAGACATTAAATATTAGAATATAAATGGTAATACTAAAAAGGTAACTATTCCAATATCTCTATCAATAAATCAACAAAGCTTTCAAGCTATCTCCATCATGAAATTGAATAGAATTCATTAATAAAAGTTCAATAGACATAATAAATATTTGGAATGAAGACTTATTTTATAATTCATGTTTATGAGGTAGCTTAGTTTTATTAATAATATTTATAAAAATTATTTTTTAATAAATTTAAATTTTTTATAATACTTATTTTATGGATGAAATTTTTAAGGTAAGTAAATATTTATTCAAAAGTATGTGATATATTACGCGAAGTTACGAATATGTAGATCCTTCAACCTAGTAGCTTTCGTTCTCAAAGGGGTTTATTATCCAATGTTTATGGTGTTGCTATGAATATGCCTTGTCGCATGTGGGATTTTCTAGACCTTATGGACAAGGGGGAATGTTTACGGAGGTGATGCCATTTCCATGGTGATTTTACTGCTAATTTTTATGATATGGAGCCGGTCTATCCTCATTCCTGGATCAGAGGAATCTCGGGCTCTCATGGGATCTGCGTTTGTGAATGGTGTCTGGGCATGGAGTAAATCGAGGGCCAAGTATAGAAGACATTTAATAGGGTGAATCAGCAATGCCCTTTGAATCTATCCTCCACATTGAGATTGGTTGTTGATACACAGACTCTTTGTTTGCAACTAAAATGAGTGGCAGCTTGGGATGTGTTCTTAGTGGTAAACTTTGTATCTACTAGCTTGCATTCTACCATTTTTAAATTTCATTTAATGGTTCTCAACTCATGTTTGTGTTTAGTTGGTATCCGAAAATTCATCCTATGGAGGTAGAATCAAAACTCGTTTTTTCATCTAACTCACTAACCTCCTTTTACCTTATTAATCTTTAGTTGTGGTGGATTCTATTGGGTGAGCATGTTTAGGGTGCTCCACTTTTTCAAGTCTAATCTATTAGTGTTCTATTTTTATCCTGAATTCTCCCTCTATAACAAGTGGTGGAAAAGGTCCTCATCATAGACCTCATGCCTAGGTCTAGGCAAAGGAGGCCACAACCATATACAATTTGGCTACTCTCTCAAAAAAATTAATCTTGAATCCTTATCTCTTGTTCATCGGAAAGCCTTCTCATATTCTAACACCATTGATGAGGTTTCCTAATGGGTTCCTGACCCTAGCCATACTAGGGGAACACATAAGCAATACTTAAACTCTATAACTTTGCATTGGTAGTTAAAAACCATCCTAGGTCGAATCTTGGAAGAAAAACAAGAAGAACAGTACAACATCTTTGTAGCCCTGGGGAATATCGAGCATGCTCAATGGTATTAGTGCTTTTTCTTGGAAAATTTATATGTCATGCCACAACTCACATGGAAAGACACCTTTAGTGTAAGGAGAAACATACAACCCATATGAGCTCCAAATCTAAAAATCTTGCCCCGGTGACTTCATCTGAATGATGTTTTCTACTATGTACTCCTACGATAGTTTTATAATTAGTAAATATGTTTTATATAGAATTGCTCATTTCCAAAAGATGTTACGTTTTTCTCAAACTTTATCACTAATAAGTGATCAATATATTTGGTTTTCCAGGTGGCAGATTGAGATCACCTATGACAAGATCAGTTTAACCATGATTATCTGATAGATGTATTGATATTTTGATCATATGAAACAATATAAAATTAATTCAATATATATATATATATATATATATATATATATATATATATATATATATAATATTACTCTTCTTCACAAAATTAGATATTAGATGAGCAAAAGAAACATGAGGTCTTTCACTTTTTCACTCATCAACCTTGACGTATATATGCCACTTGAATTTTCAAATAAAAATAAAGTCCATGTAATTATTCATATATATATATATATATATATATGGAAAAAGTATTACTCTTCTTGAAAAATAAGATATTAGATTATCAAAAGAAACATGAGGTCTTTCACTTTTTCACTCATCAACATTGACGTACATATGCCACTTGAATTTACAAATAAAAATAAACTCCATGTACTTATTCATTATCCAGTTTTTAGACCACCAACAATATTACAGTTCTGCAAAAATAGAATTGGTTTCTAACCTCAAATATCATCATAAAACCATAGAAATTATCATAATGTGTCAATTTTATAGCTTCTTGGTCAATGGAGCGGTTTGTGAATCAAGACTCTTCTTTGTTTTGTGATCGGTTCCTAGGTATATCTTTGCAATCGCTTCCTAGGTATATCTTTTCGTTTTATGGCTTTGGGCCATATGGTCTACTTCTTGTTTCTTTATGGTCTACTTTTCGTTTTATGGCTTTGGGTCATATGGCTTCCCTATGTGATCATGATGTTATTTCACTGTAGGGGCTACTGTTTATTGGTCCTCTCATTGGATTTTTGTTTTCTTGTATGGACTTTTGGGTCTGATTTTTGGTTTCGTTTTTTTGGTACTCTTTTTTCGGGAGGTTCATGATCCTTTGACTATGTAATGAATTTTGTTTTTAATTAAAGTGGTTAGTTTTTTGCCCTGAGAAAAAAATTCCCTATCTTACTCACTCCATTAACCAAGTCAAATCCTAGATATCAAGCCATAGAAGTTATCATAATTTCTGCAAAAAATTTAAAAGCTCTAACCCAATTAGATATTTTTCATATATGAATGAGATCTCTTCATGACTACATCCTCCTTCTATTGTTGCAATGATAAATATCTATGCTTCTTGTGGTAATAACAATTACTTAAATAATTTATTTATTGTCTCATTTAGTTCTTTGAAACATGCTAGAAAGATATGCCTTCATACAAGTTTTTCTTCCTTATTTGATCTTTTCCATTATAGTATTTTAACATGGGTTATGGGTTTTCTATTTTGTTGACTTTTATTAGCCCATTTAATAACTAGCTTCAAATATCCCTACATATGTGTGCGTGATACTCCTTTTCCTAAACCTACATTTAATAGGCTCTCATATATAATACTTGAATAAGAAAGTTGAAGTTTTTTCTTTTGTCTTCCAACACAACATGGTTGTGACAAAAACTTATCTAAATTTTAATAAGAATTCTCTACTAGTAGACATCCTCAAATTTTAACAACCCAATCCCAAGAGTCCATAGGCTACGTTGAAGTTTTTCCTTTTGTCTTCCAACACAACACGGTTGTGACAAAAACCTATCTAATTTTTAATAAGAATTCTCTACCAGTAGACATCCTCTACTTTTAACAACCCAATCCCAAGAGTCCATAGACTCCAATAATAATTTCCCTACCATCATATAATTAACTATCCAAAAGAAATACATTTTATTATTTATTTTTATAGGTATGGATAGCTTTTTTATTAGAAAGGCTGTAAACAAACAGTTTTGTAATACAAAAAATAAATATTGTTTGAGGGTAAATATTAAAAAAATAGTGTTACCTTTCTAAGTTTCTTACTATTTTAATAGTCCTACTAATACTAGTTATCATTTATCAGCATTCATATTTTCATGCAAACTAACTAAGAAAAATAAAACCTAGCAAACATAAAATACTAGGACAAAAATAACTTTTTTACTAACCCATAATGGGGTTTTGCTTTCCTGTAAACTAGATTGACAATGTCTAGTTTTTCTCCATGTAGATACTTTCCCGAAATGGTGATATGGAGTCTCTCACATGTGTTCTCAAGTGAGCCCATGGGTTCATCTTTCTATTGTCTCTTGGCTATCTTTGAGGCTAAAGTTTCATCATGGCTAGGGATGTCTTCTTTATAATTAGAGTTCTCCTTATGAGGAGGGTGAACTAGAGCTTCGTAGGGAATACCAATAAAGTGAACAAAATTTTCAAGAGACTACTAAATAAAGTTTACCTTCATATTGAGCTCTAATAATTTGCACCATTGAATAATCATCTTGGCATAAAAAAAAAATCCCCACTCACGAAGCATCATAACATTTTTTATTCAGTCTATCACATGCTTTTCTCTAGTCTTGTCAATGACAATGGAATAAACCATTATTATCAAGTTGTTTTCTATTTGTACATCCATGATTCCACTAAAGTGCACTTTCGTTAGCCCTTGCTCGTTTGTGTCAGTGGTCACTACCACCCTACCCACTAGCCAAGGACTAGAAGCGATTCAACCTAGATTTATTTTTATCACATCATCATTGGTTTTGCTCTCTACGTCACCAATGAACTTCACAAAAAAGGATATCGCAACAAAGTATGTTAAATTGCAAGTTAGGAAAATGTTAGGTCCCTATAATACTAGTGTATCCCCCTTATTTTTATTTTTTTGCCCATGTAGCCCCCATACTGTTATTGTTGTGACCCATAGAAGCCCATTATTGTTATTTTTTGCCCTTACATTATTATTGTTATGTAGGCTCTGATTATATTGTGACCCCTTAGATCCTATATATACGAAGGAGGTCTTGTCATTTGTATCATCCAAGAATTGTTCATTTATGTAATTTAAAGGAGACTTCGCCTTGAATAAGATAATTTTTAATTCAGTTATCTATCTATTTGTGAGTTGGTTGCATAACATTTGGTATCAGAGCTTTGGATTCTAAGGTTTTGCTGCTTCAAATAGGTCATCATGGAATGTTCGCGATAAAATAATTTCTATGAAGCCTAAGAATCTAAAAGTTTAACCATGTGGATCTGAAACCTTGGTGAACTTTGTTTCATAATTTTCGATCTTGGTTAGCTATATTTTCCAAGATATGATTTGAATAAGTTAGGGTTTTTTCATGCTGCATAATTCAGTCTCAAACAGGTGACCTAGGGAAAATCACCATAACTTTTGATTCAGGAATCAAAATTGAATTATGTAAAAAATAGTTGAAAGATAATGGACATTAGTTTTATCTATATCAATTTCAGGGCCTAATGTTCAAATAGTGACACTTGGCATCCCTTACAACTTCACTCTATTGAACTAGTCCATAATCAGGCCATCGTGGGAGAGCTAGCATAAATATATATTAAATAATACAATATTGGTCTGACTTGTGGTATTAGAAATAAGATTCATATGGATATCACAGAACCGAATTTTGGAACTCGGAGATACTAAATTACAGAGTTACAACCATTTCAAGATCGAGCTCCTAAAAGCAAGAAAAACGGTGTGTATGTTTTTTAAAAAATGCATAACTTTTTCTTGAAAAATCAGTTTGAAGTGATTCCAAGGGCATATTGAAGCATAGATATCAGTATTGGGTTCTAAAATTCCTCCCAAGAAAAATAATTCTACACCCATTAATCCCTCAGAAATCTCTATTATGACGCATGAAGAGGAAGAATTGTAGCATGATATATCAAAATTATGGGACCAAGTGCAACAAATTTCGCTCTCACAAAGAGAAACCAAAGATGAACTAAAATGATACATGGATGGTTTAAAGTAATAAATAAAATATGAAATGGATGGTTTAAAAGGTGACATTAATGGTTTAAAAGTAGGCATTGAAGGTTTGACAAAGTTGTTTCAAGAACGACTTCCCGGTGGTGACAAGGTAATCCATGAAAATCATGATGAGGAGAAAAGGAATATGAATTATGATTTTAGAGACTCCAATGTGGGGTTTAAGAACCACCGAAGTCCAAAGATAGATATGAAGAATTTTGATGGCAAGGATCTGGTAACATGGATATTATAGATGGATCAATATTTTGATCTATAGGATGTGTAACCCTCACAAAAGGTATGTATTGCATATTGATATTTAGAACCCAATCAGATTATATGGTATGGATGGCTTTCTTCTTGTAAACCACTTTTCACCTAGTCAATTTTTATGGAGGAAATGATAAATCTCAAACAAAAGGGTTCAATGGTAGAGCACATTCAAGACTTCAAAAATTTGAATATTAGGGTAACCAGTATTCCAGAGGATCATAGGATTGATGCCTTCATATGGAATTTAAAAGATAACATACAATGTGAGGTTCGCTTTTGGGAACCTGATTCATTGGAGAAGGAATTCAGGGTGGAAAGAAAATTATGGCATGACAAGGAAGTCTACCACCCACAACTATAAAGATGGAAGTGTTGTTACTCCTAGTCTTCCACAACCTACAAGGTTGACACCACAACAATTGGAGGAAAAAAGAGCAAAAGGGATTGGTTACAATTGTGATAACAAATACACTAAAGGTCATAAGTGTGCTAAGAATAAATTATTGTACATATATTGTGAAGAGGATGAAGAAAAGGAACAAGGAACATCAAAAGAGGAGGATATACACAAGGAAAAAACATCGGAGAAAGAAGAAATAAGCCTAGCCATATCTTGTAATGCATTGGAAGGAATTACCACTCCTGCAACTCTCAAGATAGAAGGATATATCAAGAAGGAAAAATCTAATAGTATTGATTGGTTCATGTAGTACCCATAAGTTTATTCATTGTAAGCTAGCCAAGGAATTTAATTGCTTCCTATATCCAGCACTAGAGTTTCAGGTGATGGTTTCAAATGGAGGAACTATAAATTTCTTTGGAAAGTGTCATAATATAAATCTAACCATGGGATAGTATGTATTTAATAGTCCAATTCTTTCCATTCTAATGGGTGGTGTTGATGTTGTACTAGGAGTCCAATGATTGCAACCTTTGGGGATGATAGCTTTCAACTTTCAATAACATTTCTTGAAATTATTTTGGGAAGGAAATGAAGTTGAATTAAGGGGTATCACAAGGAAACCAGGAAAGGTAATCATCTCTAATGGCATGAAAAATATTATGACAAAAGAACAATGGGGTCTAATTTCATAATTATTCTCACTAAAGGTTAAAACATCGAAATCATATATTTCTCCTTATCTCCAAAAAGTATTGGACAATCATTCCAATGTATTTGTGACTACCAAAGTCCACACACCTATTCGTGATCATGATCATGCTATTCACTTTATTCTAGGAAGTGTTCCTCCAAACATCAGGCCTTATATATATCCTTATTCCCAAAGAGTGAAATTGAATGTATGGTTGCAGAAATGCTAGAGGTTGGTGTAATTAAGCCTTGTCAAAGTTCTTTCTATGTTCCAGTTGTATTTGTGGACAAGAAGGATGGATCATGGCATATGTGTCTAGATTATAGGGATCTCAACAAGCTCACTAATAGAGATAGATTTCCCATTCCTGTCATTGATGAATTTTTGGATGAATTACATGGTGAAATTTACTTCACCAAGTTGGATCTTTGTTCAGGATATCCTCAAATTAGAATGAAGATTGAAGATATTCTGAAAACAACATTTAGAATTCATGAGGGTCACTATGAATTTTTTGTCATGCCTTTTGGCCTTACTAGTGCACCTTCCACATTTCAAGGTTTGATGAATTCAATTTTTCAAACCCTTCCTGATAAATGTTTTGTTAGTATTTTTTGATGATATACTAATCTACAACAAGTCTTGGAAGGATCATGTTGACAGGGTGCTCAAACTATTGGGGGATAAACAATTATATGAAAAAACCTCCAAAGGTTTCTTTGGAATACATGAGGTGGAATATTGGGGCATATTATATCTCATGAGGGTGTTAAGGTAGACACTAACCAAATTCAATCCATTAAGGAATGGAAAATCCCCAGAACCATAAAGAATTGTCAAGGATTTCTCAGGTTGATAGGGTATTATCACAAATTTTTTAAGAATTATGGGAGAATAATGGCACCTATAACATAATTACTGAAGAAATATGCATTTTATTGGACTCCAGAAGTAACAAAGGCCTTTGAACATCTTTTTGTCACCTAGATTGACCTCAGGCTGAAGGGAGGAAATTCCAGGGTAACCACAAACCAAGCTTAACCTTATAGCTAGCCCTACAAGGTCGGGAGAGGGCTCTCTCCTTTAGAATCTCAGTCAAGATGACTAAATCAAGTAATTATTTTAGGCTAGGTATAGTAGCTCAAAAGGTTTTGATTGAATTTGTTGGTGTTTTTTCCCAGTTCAGGAGGAGCTGGCAATTTGGGTCTGGGAAACTAAGTCAAAATTGCAGGGGATTCTATGGGGCAAGGTAGGTATGAGCTTTAAAACCTTAGGCTTGATGGGTTGAAATTATAGATTGGTGAGGACCTAAGAAGGGCATGAGACAATCATGGATCCTTCTCAAGTAGTGGAAAACATAAAATATTGAATGATTTCCCAAGGTAGAGCACTGTGACAATGGATTCTACCTATCTAACTTGATAACATTCAATAAGAAGAAATTATATGAAAGAGGCATACATAAATAACATGAAAACATAATAACAGAAGAAGAAACACATGCTAAAGGCCATACCACAGGGATCCCATAAAAATAGCTACAACTTTATTAGTTTCTTGCCAAAACTGCTACAAAGTAATATGTGTTCAGTACATGAGCATCCAACTAAATCCAACCCTTTCATCTGACAAAGAAAATACATGATATAGAAATTTAAATCACTCATCCTAACCATCAGGGGTAGAAACCATGAAAAGAGGAGATGTTTCAACCATTTCTAAATAAGGACCAAGAATCTAGGCAGTCAAACAACTTGCCTCTAAAAGAGGGGAAACTGATTCATTACCCTCAAAACAACTTTTTATCTAATAAATCTACCATATACTAGTGTTTTAATATTACATTTAAAAACCATGGCATTAATTACATCATAAAATTCACCTCCATGAGAGACAAAACAAGAAAATAGTTGAGATTTAGCAAAACAATCATCCTGAGTAAAAATGCCCTACAGGCAGCACCACTGGTCCTACGCGTAGGGCCACTTTGAGTCAACTTTTGGAGGCCACCCCATCATCCAAATTAAGCCCAGGATAGCTCATTGGAAAGGTATTCAAGTCGAGTTTTTGGAACAGTTGGAATTTCTAGATTTGGAGCTCATTTTCTCCTCAAAACCTAATTATCCCAAGGTTGCTTCTGTGTGTCCAAAAACTGGCAGAAAGGTCAAATTTTAAGTGTTTTTTGGAACTTCTGGTGGACTAAATCTGCTCCAAAAATTCTAAAAATTGCTATGGAGCATGTCCTTGATGCCCTAAATCCAAAAATGCAAGCCATTTGTGCATTGGGTTCCCCTAGAAAAAGTGCAGCGCCACTGGGCAGATTTTCTGTGTATTGAATTTCCAAAATTCAAAAATGAAAAAATTTCCTCAAAAACTGCCCAAATTTGGTATGAGGCACCACCATCAACTGCTTTGATTAGCCAAGGAGGCTTCAACCAACATATTTAATCTATATTCCTCCTTTTTACCTTCTAAATCCCTCCTTAACCTAGCCTTCAACTTTTTGATCCTCGTGTTACAAATTTTATTGCGAGTCATGTAATGGTATGCCATGTGTCTAAGCATTTTCTTGTCCCTGTTGGCCTTCTCAATGAGCCCTTCAAGATGTAGGTTGACTCTCTCAAGCCAAGTCTCCCTATCATTTTCAATCTCCTGCTCAATAGGAGTCAGTGTGACTTGTGTCTCTTTGCCAATTTGCCTTTTTGCTTTGAGCACTTCCAGCTCCATGAGGACTTGTTTGTCACTCAATTGTTTGTTCTCCTGCTCCAAGTATGTGATGACATACTTGGCTCTCTCTAGGTTATCTGCCAAAGCTTGTATTTGAGCTTCCCTTTCCTGTATGATGATGTCTTTGATGGTTTCTTGATCCTGAGTCTCTAAATCAATGGTCTGAGTATCATGCTGCTCAAACTCATCATGCTCTGCTAATTCAAACTCCCTTTCTTGCTCATCATTCAAATCATCCTCCTGTACCTTTTCCTTCCCTTTGTTCAGCTGCTCAACTTGTACCTGTTTTGTTGATGTAGAAGGCAAAGCCCCTTCCACACCTTGTGGAGATAACATTTTCCTGTGAACTGATGAAGAAGGCAAGGTCCCTTCCACATCTTGTGGAGAAAACACTTGCCTAGCAGCTGCAAATAACTTCCTTGTACCTCTCTGATATGTCAAGAATACTGGCACCTTAGTAGTTTTTGTCTCTTTGTGTTCCTCTCCTGTTTTCACATGAGTAGAGGGCCCACCTATTTCTTGCACCATGGATGGAGGAATCTGAGGTCCCCTGAACATGTCATGAGCAATGAAAGTCTCCCAAGGGATATTTAGAAGATTGAGATGGTGAAGAACAATAATCTTGATCAAGGAGTAATGATATATTCTATTCATCTGCTTAGGGTATGGCTTCTTCTGCACAAGGTAAACCATCTTATCAATGTTTCTAAACAAAAAGTGGGGCAGGTTCAACATATTCACCCTTGTAAAGTGCATAAGGAGCCTAATATGGTAAGTATACAACATGGAAAATCTGCCCTCACAAGTGAAATATTTGATGATAATCCTCATCAAGGGGACATACCTATTCTCCAAAAATTTGAAGGGGAAAATCCTCTTCACCTGACTTCTGTACTAATGCTTAATGTAAGGCTCATAATAATGCTCATCAAGGTCCTAAGCCTTATACCAGTTCTCACCAATATCAAGGATTCTGGTGGCCTCTAAAATAATAGATGGTGACACTGTGAAGGTCACCCCAGCAGGATTCACTTCATTGCTATGCAAGTTGGCTACAAAGAATCTAGCCAATTCATGATGAAGTTGAACTCTCTCCACTAGTTCACAGAATTCATAACATTGAAGGTGTCTGAAACAAGAAACTGCTAATGGGGAGGCTTGTAGTTCTGCTAGGTTGGTTGGCTCTTCTTTGGTAATTTTACCTCCCTTATGAGGCTTTCTCTGTTTCCTTCTCCTCTCAACTGAACTATCACTTGCTGTATCCTCCTCATCATAATCATAGTCACCTCTATTCATGTTTAACCAACCTTCTTAGTTTGCACAATTTTAGACAATAAAAGGGAATGAATGGGATACTCTAGGGTTTGTAGGGATGAGTTTGAGTGAGCTTAGGTAGTTATGGAAAAACCATGAGAGTGAGGGGAGGGTTTAGGGAATGAGTGATAGATGGTGAAATGTAGATGAGGATGAAGGGAATGATGGGTAAGGGGTTTAGCTATGAAACTAGGCAATGGGAAAAACCAAAATGATTAGGGTTTATAGTGAAACACTAGGGTTTTATATTAGGAATGAAAAATTGTCTAAAACTTCACATATGCAAGCCAATCATCAAGCAAGGTGATAGTACTTACTTGTACAAGGTGAAATTTGGAGGAAATTTGGCAAAAATCTGAAGATTGGAGTGTTTTTATGGTTTGTTTCCCTACGCGCAGCGCTCCTGCATAGATGCGTAGTGCCATGCCCTACGCACAATGCCCATTGAAAATTACACTGTGAAAAAGCGCCCTACATGCAGCGTACTCCTCCCTATGCGTAGCACCGGGCAAAAGACCTCCAGAAGCGCAGTGCCAATTGCATACGCGCAACACCATTCCTATTTTGCTAGAAATTGCTTTTTTCTTCTCTCCTTTGGTTTCTCTAACTTTTAAAATAACATAATGAAATAAAATTAGGATGAGAGGGCTTACATATGGCCACCATTTTGATTTTTACTTTTTGAAAACCCACTTTTCCAATGTTCTTTGCCTTTTTGAAAACCTTGTTTTTAATGCTTGTTTCACTTTTGCTTTTGCATGTGGATTAGCTCATGCTGACTTGATTTTTTGTAGTGTTTGTAGCTAGGTAGTATGGATTGATGCTTAGGAGTAGCTGGGAATCAATATTACATATAGGAACATTAAATTACATAAGAAATGATAATAAAAACAAAATACTTTGTTTTCACCTCAAAACATGTTTTGAGGTGAAAATTACATTAAACTTTTAGAAGAATAACTTTCGGATTTCCAAATACTATGCTTGAGTTTATTTGGCATCCTCATGTCCTTGCTGATATTTATTGGCATGTAGCCATCAAATTTGACTATGTTGAAACCCTAAATTCTATGCTTGAGTTTATTTGGCATCCTCATGTCCTTGATGGTCTTTATTAGCATGTAACCATCAAATTTGACTATGTGGAAACCCTAAAACCTAATGAGACCAAACCCTATGACCTAATGAAATATAACTATAGAATGAAAATGAACCATGATTGAAGACAACTTAAAAAGGATCAGCAAGTATATTTTATGAGGGAAAACTGAAGTGACCTCAACCATCATTGGATTCATGACCTAATGGAGTGATGAAAATTTACAATATGGGACTCCTATTATGTAAATGCAAAAGAGAAGATTTTGATCACTGATGGCAGTATGACAAGACTGACACTAACATTAGCTCCAATGGGGATGGTATCTCCTTGGAGGTGCCAAGAACATCGTAGACCTAGTAGCCTTATCCATTGGGCAACAGAGTCAAAACTCTTCAAAAAATGAAAACTGACACAATGCAAATTGAAACTGACTCATGACTCAAATTGTGACTATAAACTAAATCAAAACTGGCAAACCTTACACATATCATTCAAACTTTATAGCCTTCACTTCGGGCCCCAAGTTGGAATGACTGTGTACTTTAAAATCTTGAAATGAAAGGGAAAATGGTATGTACAATGATCATGTCATAATTTCATAAATCACCTCAAAAGTAGTAGTGCTTCAGGAGCCTACCATTAACTGGTCCTCCTGGGCACTCTTGATCATCCATCTCCTTGAGGAGAAAAGCATTTTGTCCTCTGTATGTTACAATCTTATAGGGTCCTTTCCATAAGTTCTCAAACTTACCGTGCTTTCCTTTGTCTTCATTCCAAGCATCCCACTACAACGCTACATCCTCTAGCTGAAATTTGTCTGCTTTAGTTTTCCAATCATAGATCTTCTTGATCTTTTCCTATAATCTGAAAGTGTTTTGTAAAACTTCATCCCTTGTTTGCTGCAGATGAATCATTTAATTGATTCTTCGCTAAAAGTCATCCTCTTCACTGCTAGCTTCCTGTAATAGTCTCATAACCAGAACTGCAAGAGATGTTGGAAAGACTGTGTCAATACCATAGACTAACTTAAATGAAGACATACCTATGGATTTCTTCTGGCTCACTCTATGAGCCCATAAGGCATTAGCCAACTTTCTATGCCAATTTTTCTTATTTATTTCCAACATCTTCTTAATGATGTTCACTAAAGACTTATTTGATGATTCAACCAAACCATTTCCTTGCGGGTAATATGTTGTAGAATGTACCAAAGTAATGTTATACTGGCTGCAAAATTCGATCATCCTCTTTGATTTGAATGCAGCTGCATTATCTGTGATGATTTTATTAAGACAACCAAAACGAGATAAAATATTTGACTCTAGAAATTGGATGATTACCGTATTTGTGGCTTGTCTAGTTGGAATAGCTTCAATCCAGTTAGTGAAATAGTCGGTTGCTGTTAGGATCCATTTGTGTTGTGCCAACGATGTTGGATGGATTTCCTCGATGAAATCGAGTCCCCACTGCTAAAATGGTGCATTGACTTCGACAGGTTTCAGAGGAAGAGGCAGCAATTTTCTTTTCCCTTGAAAGACCTAACATTCATGATAGCTCATGACTGTCTTATATACATCTGAAAATAGAGTTAGCCAATAATAACTTTCTCTCAACACTTTATTTGCCGTTGTCTTCCAGAAAAAATGACCACCATAGTCACCTTTATGAAAGTCATACATTACCTACTGAGTTTCGTCTTCAACCAAACAGTTAAGTAAAACACCTCCCGGATCTTTCCAATAAAGGGCATTATTTAAAATACAAAATTTGGCAGCTTTGAGTTTGAGTGATCTACCTTTGCTTCTAGACATTCCTGGAGGTGGCAAAAGATGTTGAAGTACATACACTATGTCTGAATACCATGGTGATTGAAGAAACATTTCAGACACTTGAATGAGAGAGCCTTCTTCTTCATCTTCTGACATGGCTGTGATGAGATTGATATCTAAAGCATGCATATTTGATTCAACCATTAGTCTCACCAAGCCTTGTCCTTTGATCAGCTTTGTGGGTTTAATCTCCAGATCATATTCCAACATTGCTGCAATCCACTTCCCTCTTCTTCCTTCCGGATCAGTTTGTATCAGCACATCCTTTACTGCTGCATTGGGGACATATGCTATGATGTGTGAGTGCAGAATATACACTCTGAAATCCTTCAATGCTTTTACAAGAGCAAGTGCCTATTTTTCAATTATATTATACCGCAAGGCAGCATCTCAAATAGTCCTACTGAAAAAGGCAATGGGCTTCTCCAGCTGATCTCTCTTTTGCATTAATACTACAGCCATGGTATGCTCGGATGCAAATGAAAATATAATGAAATCTTGAGTGTAATCAGGACTAATTAAGACTGGAGCTATAGATAAAGCATACTTTACTAGATTAAATGACTTCATGGCATCCTCCATCCATTTTACCATGCTGTCCTTTTTCAACATGTTAGTCATTTCTCTTAAATTTTCAGCTAAATTGGGTATGAATCTGCGTAAGAAATTCATCTTACCATTGAAATCTTGTATCTTCTTCTTGTTACGGGGAAAATCTGTTTGTTGAATTGTATCCACCCTTGAAGGATCAATGTGAATACCTTCTTTTGAGATAATATGACCAAGCAGCTTTCCTTCATCCATGGCAAAAAGACTCTTCTTTGGATTAAGAGATATCCCGAACTTCCTACATCTCTGAAAAACAATATTTAAATGGTGTAGATGCTCATCATCAAAACCTAAAAACACTGTCAAATCATCTAAATAAACAACCAAAAATACATCCTTCTCATTAGCAAAAGTGATGTCCATTGCTCGTTGAAATGTGGCTCCAACATTCTTCAAACCAAATGGCATTTTAGCATAATGAAAGGTTCCCCAAGGTGTTGTAAATGTAGTTTTGTCCCGATCCTTTTCATGCACCAAGATCTAATTATAACCTGAATACCTATCGAGTAGTGACATGTGCGATGCTCCAACCACTCTTTGCAGGATATGATCCATCTTTGGAAGTGGGTAATTGTCCTTCAAAGATACCTTGTTAAGGTTCCGGAAATCTATACACAATCTTATTTCTCTAGTCTTCTTTCATACTGGAACCAAATTTGAAATCCAATCAGAAAATCTGATTGGGACAATTATACTAGCTTTAAATAATCTATTTACCTCTTTCTCAATGGAAGGCAGCAGCTTTGGGTTGATTCTTCTCAACTTCTATCTAAACGGTTTTTGATCTGGCTTGATGGGAATAGTGTGTTGAATTATATCTTTGTCATACACCTTCAGATCTAAATAATCCCAAGCAAACACGTCATAAAATTCAGATAACAATCTAACATACTTAGTCTTTACCTCGGGAGACAATGCTTTGGACAATTTTACAAACTTGGGCTTGTCCGCTATTCCAAGATTGACATCCTCAACTCCTTTATCTGTAGGCACCAAGCCTGGGTTTCTTGCAACATCATCTTGATAAAAAAGTTCCTCTAAAGGTATGAGACCTCTAGGAATAATATTCTTTTCAGGACAAATAAACGTTTCGGGCGCAAACTGCTCTGCTCTGAGCTTGCGGCGACGGTCTCAGCCTCTGGGCGCCTCGGAGGGCTCTTTCGCCCTCATTTTGTTGTCTGGCTCTCTTTGTTCCGTGTTGAGCGGCACAGATCTTTGTTTTTTGTTTTGGGGCGGTGCGAAGCGCAGAGTCGGCCCCCTCTGCTGAGCACGACGCTCTGAAGAGCCCTGGTCTTCAGCGCATTGTTTTGGCCATCTGTTTTTTGGATTTGCAAGGGTGCTTTCTTGTAGGGTATGCGTTGAGTTCTGTAACGACTCAGCTGCTACCATGGGTGATCCCGGGGGTGAGCAGCCCTCTCCCACTCCCCCGCTCTCATCTGAAGAATCTTTCCGCTGCCTGTTATCACAGAAATGGAAGAAGTGACTGGCCCCTGAGGTCCCAAAGTTCATTAAGAAACTTGAGGAAATCCCAGAGATTTCTCTACAAGAAGATCAACCGATTAAAATAGCCCTTGCCCTTGCTGACAGAGGGCTTGTTGAGAAATTTATGGGTCTATGGCCTTCTACCAAAACCATTGATGATTGGATTCATCGCAACTGGAGACCACAACTGAAAGATAATGTGATCTTCTATGCATTTGGCAGAGGATTTTTCATTTTTGAATTCACCTCCAAAGCAGACCGAGATTTGGTATTCAGAAATGGTCCGTATTTCATGGGAAATCAGGGTCTGTATCTCAATAAGTGGACCCTTGACTTTGATCCTTTAGTTGATGTCCCGAAGGGGGTCCCTGTATGGGTTCGTCTCCCCAACCTCTCGATCCACTGCTGGAGCTTTCAATCTTTGCAAATGATTGGGAATGGTCTGGGCAGATTCATCGACAAAGCAGATAATAAGGGTCAATACACCTGTGCTAGAATCTGTGTGGAAGTCGACTTAGAAGCTGGGTTACCTGAGGCGGTTAAACTTACAGTGGGAGAATGGCAATACTATCAAAAAATGGACTACGAGCAACTGCCTTTCAAATGCAGAACCTGTCATGAACATGGACACTTCCAACGGAATTGTCCTAAATCCCCAGCCGTGACTAAGGAGGAAGAAGAAGGGTGGAAAGAAGTCAAATAAGGAAAGGCTATCCCAAGGTCGACTGAGAAGAAAAATGTTGGGCCAGTGGGGAATCCTCAAACCAAGCAAAAGGCCAATGAAGCCCCAAAGGTGGGCTCCTCCTCAGGTGGGATCGCAGAAACCATCAGGGCTCAAGAAGAATCAGAAGACTTGTTGAAGAACGCAATAGAAAATGATACTGAAACAAACACCCTCCCAGCAGATAGAGGCAATGAAAGAACTGCAGATAAAGAAGAGCATATCTGACTGGCCTCCGAAACTAATGAAGAATAAGAAGAAAGAGTCTATGAACCAGACAACTCGCAAGTCACCCCTACCAAATCGGCCAGGGGTCGAAAATCCAAGAAGAAATAGAGAGAGGAGAAAACTTATCTGGATGTTCTCCAAGGCTCCGAGAAAACACTCAAGGGAATGATGAATACAAGATCCGGGCGCAAGCATGGCACGGCTCCAAAAGGAGCCACTACCCAAACCAATAAATAATGAAATACATCTCCTGGAATTGCAGAGGATTAGGCAGCAGACTGAAAGAAGATGCCCTGAAAGATATAGTGAGAATGTATTCACCTGAAATCCTACTCATCCAGGAGAAAAAGTTGGAGGAACTTCTCCTCCTCCATGCTAGAAAATCCTTATGGCGTAAAGGACATGGATGTGCTGTCAGTGCGAGAGGCGCCTCCGGAGGAATCGGTTCCTTCTGGGATAGCTCTCTCTATGACCTGATTCAGAAAGATTGCTCTCCCCACTGGCTTTTCACGAAGCTCCTCCATAAAGACTCTGGCCAACAAGTAAGTATGTTCAATATATATGCTCCAGTCCTTCCATCTGAGAAAAAATCATGTTGGGATTCGATTTTGTCCTATCTTTCGTTGCACAATCCAGAAAACATTATTATTGCAGGAGATATGAATGTCACTCTAGCTGTAAATGAGAAAAAGGGTGGCTCCCCAGTCAGGGATCCAACTAGAGAGTGGGTTGAAGACCTTATGTTGGGTTGGGAGCTGGAGGATATCAAGCCCACATCTGGGAAGTTCACCTGGTCCAACAAAATGGTTGGCCCCAGCCATATAGCTGCTCGATTGGACAGATTTCTCGTCCAATCCTCTTTTCTGACCAGCGGTCTAATGGCCTCTTCCAAAATTCTGCCAAACAGTACCTCTAATCACAAGCCCATTCTCCTTGATCTTTCCATGGATGAAAACCTTGGCCCTATTCCGTTTAGATTCAGTCCATTGTGGCTTCAATAGGATGGCTTCCAAGAGGTGGTTTCAAAGTCTTGGAATAGGCATGTTCATGGTTCCCCTTTCTATGTGTGGGAAGAAAAAATTAGGGGACTAAAAAGAAGGCTCAAGGAGTGGGCTAGAAAGTTGAAATCTCCCACCTCCAAAAGAAAGGAGGCATTGGACAGTCTTGCTGCCCACCAATTATCTTTGGAAAATACTGCTGTCTCCCACGACCTCCTTCAAATAGAAGTTGATTTGCAAAAAGAACTCCACAAAGCTAGTAGGGAAGAAGAAGAGTAATGGAGACAGAAATCCAGAAATCTTTGGTTACAGGCTGGGGACAAAAATTCTAGCTTCTTCCACAAGCAAGTTGAAGCACGCGAGAAATTCAAATATGTAAAAGAAATTCACCATCAAAACGCAGTGATCAAGGATTTTGAAGGCATAAAGAGGGTTGCCCACACTTTCTTCAAAGATCTCTACTCTGCCCCCGATGATCCTCCCATTGATCCTCAGGCCTATCCCATGGACTTAATTCCCCAACGTATCCAAGAATCTGAAAATTCTATGCTGACTGCTCCAATCAGCATGAATGAACTTAAATTTTCCCTGGATAGCATGGAACTTGATAAAGCTCCTGGCCCAGATGGGTTCCCTATCAGATTCTATCTATCCTGTTGGGCCACAATAAAAATGACTTGTTGAGAATGGTCAGGAAATCTCAATCTTGTGCCAAGATCGGAGGCGGCATCAACTCAACATTTCTTGCCTTGATCCCAAAAGAGAAAGGTGCATCCGATTTCAGCAAATTTAGGACAATCTCTTTGTGTAACTCTAGTTACAAGTTGATCACCAAAATTATAGCCAATCACCTAGGGAAGATTCTACCTTCCATTATCCCTGAAAACCAAGGAGGATTTATCAAAGGGAGAAAAATACTGGACAATATTGTGCTGGTGCAAGAAGCATTCCATTCAAGCTATCACCGAAAGGAGAAAGGTATGGTGATTAAGCTGGATCTAGCTAATGTCTTTGGTAGGGTGAGACATGATGTCCTATTTATTGTGATGACGAAAATGGGCTTCTCTTCAGCCATCATTAATTGGGTTAAAGCCTACATTGCCTCTCCTTGGATAGCGTTGCTGGTCAATGGTCAACCTTCAGATTTTTTCCAAGCCTCTAGGGGCCTTAGACAAGGTTGCCCCTTGTCCCCACTTCTTTATGCTATTCAAGCCACAATGCTCAGTTTCTAGCTCGAATATGGTCAACGGACTCAAACCCTCCCTGGCCTTCGTATGGCTAGCAATGTCAAAGACATAAACCATGCTCAATTTGCTAATGACACTTTATTGCTTGGTGGGGCAAGCATACACTCTGCAAGATACTTCAAGAACGAGCTGGATATTTATAGAGAGGTCTCGGGCAGCAAGATCAACTACCTAAAAAGCACAATCTATGGCTAGAACTGCTCGGTCAAGGAATTATCAGAAATTGCAAGGTTTCTTGATATGGAAGGATCTTGGGCCTAAGACTCTTTTAAATATCTGGGGATCCCAATATTCAAGGCCATTCCTAAAGTAGCCCACTAGATGCCCCTGCTGGACAAGCTTAAACTCAGAATCCATGCCTGGGGAGCCTCTTGGCTGAACAATGCTAGAAAGGTCATTCTGATGAAAGTTTTCCTGTCAAGTATGCCATTATATCAGCATTCCATCCTCTTTTCCCCTAAAACCTTCATAAACAAAATGGAAGCTCTTCTGAGGCATTTTCTATGGGAAGGGGGAAAACATAATGAAAGAAGGCTTCACCTAATTAAATGGGATACTATTAAAAAGCCATTTATGGAAGGAGATCTCCAAATGCGCGATCTAGCTGCCCAGAATCTGGCCTTGGGAGCCAAGCTGCTCTGGAACATTGTCTCTGGAAATTTAAGTTGGAGCAAGATGGTCCTATGGAAAAAATATTTTCATGGGCAGCGCCTTAGATGCTTGGACCAGCCACCTAGAACTTCCAAAGGTTCACTAGTTTTTAAACTCTGTCTCAAAGCCTTGGAGCACTTCAGCCATAATTTGTACTGGATCCCAGGCAATGAGCAAAAAATTAGAATCTGGGATGATCCAATTCTTGGTGATCAACCTTTGAATCAGATGGAAGATCTCGCCAATATCAAAGCCTGGCTACAGGCCCGCAATTTAAATACTCTCTAGGACATCTCCACCTGGTCAAAGGATGCTACCTGTCTATGGAACAGCTGGTACCTGGGGGAGATTCCTCAGTGGCTGAAGGTGAAGCCTTGATTTTGCTAGATAGGTTCCAAGGGAAATCCCCTTTAAGAGCTTCAGCTAAGTACAAACAAGGGTGGGGATCAAGTTCTGGTGCATATTCAGCTTCTGAATGTTGCAAGAGCTTGAAGGCCTTTCTGAATGTTCTTCCGGACCCTGCTCAATGGAAATTTATTTGGGCTTTCCCCTCTCTCCCCAAATTTGATTTCTTTTGCTGGACTTTAGCACACAACAACATCCTCACTAGAGATAATCTTCATAGGCGTGGTATGGAAGGTCCTTTCATGTGCACCCTTTGTATTTCGGATGATGAAACCGCTGACCATATGTTCTTAAAATGCCCCTTTGCTCTAGAAGTTTGGAAGGGTGTCCTGCTGCTAGATTCTGACAAAATAGAGCTCCCAGGGAACATCCCTAATCTTATTCAAAACTGGGTCACTTTATCTCCGTTCGATCTCTCCAAAAAACATCTTCTCAAAACTTGTTGGATGTGGATTCCCAAATTTGTTTGCTGGAATCTGTGGCTAGAAAGGAACAACAGAACATTCAGGAACGAAAGCGGAAATCCAACAAGAGTCATCAATTATAAAGTCAAAGCTTTTTTGGGGGAATCTCTAGCAGCCAATACTATCATCAAGAATGGAAAATAGCTGGACAGAGAGGAGGATCTCTGGTTGAAATGGCTGTTCCCAAATCAGAAGGATCGTTCCCCTACTCCTGCTATTTCCAACTCCAACTGGGAAATTCGGTTGGGAGAGCAGGAGTTCATTAAGTGGAGGTCGACTCTGAATGAACATTGTCTATTTTTTGACGGGGCCTCTAAAGGCAACCCTGGTATCACTGGAGGCGGAGGGGTTCTCCTAGGTCCTGATGGTTCCATTGTGATTCATTTTGCCTGGGGTCTGGGCAGGGAAACTAATAACAGAGTGGAGGCTCTAGCTCCGTGGCAGGGACTGAATCAAGCGATTAAAGGTAACTTCCTCTCCATATCTGTCTTCGGGGACTCCAAGCTCATTATCCAGGCGCTGAACTCTCATAAGAATCCTGCTAATATCCAATTATCCATCATCCTCAGGAAAATCAGGTTAATATTGCCAAAATTTCTCAAAATCCCTTTCTTTCATATCCCCAGGACGTTAAATTCCCAGGCGAACAAGGAAGCCAATCTAGGCTCTCTTCGAAGTAAAATATATCTTACAGTTAATCATGTTGACTCAATCTGCAATATCCCTTAAGTCCTGTGATTCTTGGGCCTCTCCTCCCTCTGGGTTCTACTCTGTTTCCAATCCTTGCCCATTTTTCTCCCTGATCCGAATCAGTTTCTTTTGAAAGACCTGTTGCTAATGTTCTTGGTTCCTTTGCCAACTTCTATGTGATGAATATGGGATCATGACCCCTTTCTCTGAATTCACTGAAAAAATTACCAGGCCAGTGGATTCGCCCGATTAATTGCAGGATTTTTTTCAAGACTTCACATCATAAAAACTAGCATGCTCCTTCCCCTATTTTCCATGTTGTTTCCCTTTGCATTTCGATGAAAGGGCACTGGGTGATCACCTTCAGCACCAAGGGGTAGAAGTAATCATGCTCAGTCAGCTTTAGATTGGATCTACAGGCTTCCAAAGGGGGGGATCTCCTCTCGCCCCCTAATCTGCCAAATTTCGGGTGATCATTCGTGACTCTCCTGTAACTGTAGCAAGTATTTATGTCACTATAGAAAAACTCTGCTCTGTGCTCTTAGCCAGAGCAGTAATGTAACAGCTTACGACTACTGTTTTGGTGCCGCTTAATAAAAACTATCTGTTTCTGTCTAAAAAAAAATTTTTTTTTTCAGCTGCAATACGTCCATCTGATTCACTTCAATCTCTTGTTCATCGGTATCATAATTAGCATCTATGGAAGCATCCATGAATTTTCCTTCATTCTGCAAAATGGTATTGATTTCATTATCATCCCAAAACACTTGCCAATACCTTAAATTATCCAAAACAGTAGGTTGGTGTTTGACATGAATTTCAAACTTGTTGCTGGAGTACATTGGGATCTTCAAATTGCTTGTAGTAGTGGCGAGTGAATCTGCAATAATTTTTTGAGTCCATGCTACAGCTGTCAAAGTATAATCAGGAAACATTCGCAAGATGTCTAGGACTACATTTCTGTAGGATCTCATCCGTGTATGCTTTGCTTGATATTCTCCCTTTACCTGTTTGATTACCAGCTCTAAATCTCCATAGACCGAAATCCTTTTTGCATTTAATTTCTTCAAAATTTTCAGACCTGCAATCAAAGCTTCATACTCCACTTCATTGTTAGAGCAGTCAAAAGCCAACTTGTAAGAACACACTCTAACATTGCTAGGAACTCTGTCAGGCTGGAAAGCAGGGCTCCAAATCCAAATTCCTATGCCAACACCATCCTTACCAACAGCTCCGTCAAAATCCATGCTCCAAAGACCTGCCTCTTCTTCTAGATGTTGAAATTTTGTTTCCTTCTCTACCTTACCTTGACTAATCTCTTCATTTTTCTATTGTTCAGTGACCTTTTGCTGCTGGTATGTGGACTGCTTAGAAGAACTTGTTAATTTCTTTCTTTCTTGATCAAGGGTTGCTCTAAAATTTTCTGAAATCTCTGGTACATCATCTACCTCTATTAACTGGCTATTTACATCATTCAAACCACTATCTGAGTATAGTACAAATGATTCTAAATCTGTATGTACAACATTTATTGGATGATTAAGTGGCTTCTCTTTGCTAGTGATCATGTATTTCATTTTCTTCTCCCTATATAGTTTTCTCAATTGGCCAAACACGAGAATGGTAGCATAAGAGAAATCAAGTTGTAAAGTTCCTTTAAGTTTTGCACCCCACGATCTGGACAAAAGCATACCAAACCATGGTGGAATGTCAGCAACAACCACATCCATCAAAACATTCTTGGCTGGGATTTGGTCTAAAGATACCACCAAGTCTTTGATAAGACCAATACAACGGACCCTACCAGAATCAAAAGAATACAGGTCATGATATTTTTGAGTAATGTCAATGCCCAATTTCTCCATAATGGCTTTTGGCATCAGATTATGAGAAGCTCCGGAGTCAAACATGGCATTATGGAGAACATACTTGTGTAATCTAAGGCTTATATAAAATGGAGGAACTTCACTATCTTCGGACTGACCTTCTAAGGCAGGGCCAAAAATGAGCTCAGGCTGATCATCTTCTACATTGACCATGTCTGATAAAGGATCTACTTGCAAAATTTGAGACACGTGGTTTCTATAACTGTTGTTCTTTACCAGCTCAGTCAAAGGAATTGAAACTTTTAATTTAGCAATTTCATTTTCTAAACTAAAAGCTGAAACTTTCTCTACCTCTTTGACAGGAAGGTCCTTCTTTTCTGCTCTTTCTTTTGCTGCACTTTGTTGATTGTTCTTCTCATTTGCAATGTTATTTGTTGATGGTCCTTTGCTAGAACTTGGATCAACAGGTTCTTTCCCTTTCTTCTGAATGCCTGAAGAATCATTTTTAGATTGTGCTTCCTTTCTTTTTTGAATTGGACTGACTGGTACATCCCTGCTTCTCAATGAATATTGCTTCTGTTGTGCTGTCAAGGCATTCATATATCCTCGCTGATAATCATCTGACTCATCCTCCAAAACTACCTCATTTGCTAGTATGTAATCTTCATCCCTTTGGGTGTCTGGAACCTCTGCATATTCTTCATATTCCGTCAGAAAATGGGCATACCATCCACGGTGAAGAAATGGTTTGCTTCAACCATCGGATCATCGTCATCTTCCTCATCCATTCCATGCACAGAGTTTTGTTGCAAAGGAGTTTTGACCTGTTGTTTTTGTGCTATTTGATATTGTGCCTTTTGTTCCCTCTGCTTAATCTGGAATTGGGGTTGTTGCTGTCCTCTGAAGTTTGGATTCCTGATTGGTGTTTTAGGTCTATCTGCAACAGTCAGCTGGTCAAACATCTTCTCAACTTTTCGGAGCAAAGTATCCATCTTAACATCTAAGGTAGATGCTTCTTCCTTTATAGTCACCTTCTTTTCAGATCTCATTCTCACTCTTTTGGCCAACAGATTTGCTTCTACACTTACAGTGTTCTTCTGCATATCTTCAAGTGTGGTAGGATATCTTTCTCGTAAATAATATGCCATATCAGCATCGAAACCATCTAGAAACTTGAGCAAAGCTAACCCCACTGGTGGTTTAATGTCAGCCGGAATATATATACTGCATTAAACCTTACACAATAATCTTGCACACTTTTACCCATATTCCTTTTGATATTTTCATACTCAAACAAAATTTGGAATGGGTTCTTCTTTACCTCCCATCGGTCTAGGAATTTTCTATGCAGAACTGGCAAAGTGGTGATAGAGGTTGTTGGTAAAGCTCTGAACCATTTTCGAACTTCACCTCCAAAGCTTTGGACAAATAATCTCATAGTCACATTTTCTACCTCTACCTCATGAAGGTCAAAGAATTCATTCATCCTATCAACATGTTGCTGCGTTTTAATGCTTTGAGTGGCATCAAAAAGAGGTATTTTACTTTGGTAATCAGCGGGCATATCATCAAGATTCTGAGGTAAGACAAGGGGTGCATACCGTGCAGCCATGACTCGAGGTGGGGGAGGTGGATTTAAAGCAAGATTTGTGGTACTTGATGTATTCAATGGAGTAGTAACAATAGGAGGATTAACAATCTGCAAAGATGAAAGAAATGGTTAGGGGATTGTTTGAGTTGCAGTAGATGTAAAAGAGGTATTTCAAAAATCAAAGGATGGCCTGTGTTTCACCCAAGTGTCTATGCTTGAAACAAGATTTTGTAACTGATCAAGAGCATGGATAATCTGTGATCCTGGTTTACTTTGGGTAAACAAATATTCAGTAGGGTTTCCAAGAGATATTCAAGAGTCAAAAACTATGTGATCAAGCAAACTCAAAGACTTACTTTGAAACAAACTTTGCTCAAAATTTATATCAAATTCAAGATCCTACAGAAAAACTAACCTGTCTGGGAGTGAGTAGAAGCGAGCAATATAAACTTCACTTGATTTTTCAGTCAATTTTTCTTCAGTAGCACCGAATTTCTCTATAGGTTTCCAATGTTTCTTTCCAATCTTGTGAGGATCATCGACAATGATTGGTGGATTTGTATCTGGATTGGATCTGGTGTACCTTCTCGAAGCCAATATTCTCAACTTTGAAGTTTTTCTATATTGTTTTACAACTTTTTATTTTAGCCTAGCAAATCCTAAAACTCATCATCCAAAGTTCAAGAATTTATATGAAAAATATTACCGGGGTGATTAGTCTTTTATCCCCAGTATGGTTGCCACTATCAGAGTCAGTCCTTTGGCCTTCCTTCAGTGATCAACATGGGCTCTTACTATGTCTGATTTTGTTAGATGTTTTTCACATGATATTCAATGTAAGACATGTCTTAAATGTGTTCATCAAGAGAAGCTCGGAAAAAGATTTCCAACAGTATATCACACTCCCTAAACCAGCTCCTGGATCAAATGATATGACCGAATGAATGATTGACTCAAAGATCTCCCCGTGCAGCAGAACAGTTTTGTGTATATATACTTACAATTTCTTATCTCACACAGAGGCTTCCTGCTGCATTGTTACCTGCTCTTCAAACATTCATCGACTTTCTCTCCATGTTTGAGAACAATGGTGGTAATGGCAGATTTCAAAGGAATTTATCTTCTTGGAAATGACAAATTTGGATCTACAGAAGCGGATGGAGATTCCAAGTTCTGCTTGGGCTCTGACAAATGTTGTTAATTTGGCATTAGGTTCTATCGAGAGCCCTAAACATTCTGGACAGCTTGTGGAGGGCTTATGTTGTAGAGAATATGTGTTCGCTCTTTCCTGTATTTTAGAGAATTTGATGCCATGGATTGAGAAAAAATGGCGATCAAAGTGGAAAGTAGATGAGGATGAGGAAGAATATGATGACCATAGTTCTAGTGTTCCCAAGCACCATTTTTTGAGTGGTACAGAAAATGGGGATGGATTTACTAAATTGACTTCATCACTCATCGAGTATTTGAGGCCAGTCCATCAACAGTGGCATCTGCACCAGCTTCTAGCTACAGTGAAAAAGGAGGGTTCTTCTGTGCATGAAGTATATCTGGGTCATGGGGGCTTAAAGACAAAATTGGAACTGCAAGATGTTGCCCAATTGTATTCATACCTGCTCGCTACCTTTTCTTCCTTGAATTCCTTTGGTGGACCTTTGCCTATTCTTAATTTATTAGCTTTCACTCAGGGATTTTTGTCACAGTTGTGGGAGTGGTTAGAGAGATTTCTTATTTTCAAGAAAGATGGATTTACAAGAGTTCAGAAGCAATTCCAGACCAGTCTAAGTATTGGTGAGAACCAAATTCATGATATAGTTGGTAGAAAGGAGGAAAGTTTGATCAGAAATGTAAGCAATAAATGGGCCTCTGCCTTTCTAAGAACGAAAGGGAAGTCTTCAAATGGAGATAGCAGTACTGATATGTGTAAAGATAACTCTCTTCAGCAATATACTGATAAAGATGATGCATGCACAGTATGGGACTTGGAACCTATGAAGAAGGGTCCTCAGGGCATTCCAAAAGATACTTCAACAATGTTACTTCTATTTTGTGCAACTTATGCCCACTTGCTTATGGTTCTTGATGATGAAGAATTCTATGAAAAACAGGCTCCTTTTACACTGGAACAACAAAGAACAATTGCGGCAATGCTTAATACAATGGTCTACAATGGCTTTTTGAATAATTCTGGGCATCATAACAATCCTTTGATGGATGCAGCTGTTAGGTGTTTGTACTTTTTATATGAAAGAGATTGTAGACGTAGTTTCTGCCCCCCATCTCTATGGCTTGCTCCTGCTGTCAAATATCATCCTCCAATTGCTGCAGCAGCTAGAGCACATGAAGCTGTGTCAACTTGCTTGAAGTTGGGAGACTCATCCGTGCCTTCAACGATGGGTTCTTTGGTCACAACTACTCCACATGTGTTTCCTTTTGAAGAAAGGGTACAGATGTTCCGTGAGTTTGTCAAAGCTGATAAATTGGCTTGAAGAATGACAGGGGAGGTTGTTGGACCTAGGCCAGGATCAATTGAGATAGCAGTGCGTCATGACCATATAGTGGAGGATGGATTTGCACAATTGAATTCCCCTGGGTCAAAATTGAAGTCCTGTGTTAATGTTTCATTTGTTAATGAGTGTGGCCTTCCAGAGGCAGGGTTGGATTACGGAGGTCTCTTTAAGGAATTTCTCACGGATTTGGCGAAGTCTGCTTTTGACCCTCGGTATGGACTTTTCCTGCAAACTTCAACAGATGAGAGACTGCTATTTCCACACCCATCAGCAAGAATCCTTGCAAATGGGGTGCAGATGATTGAGTTCCTCGACAGAATTGTTGGAAAAGATTTGTATGAGGGAATTTTACTAGATTACTGTTTCTCTCATGTTTTTGTCCAGAAACTGCTAGGCAGATATAGCTTCCTTGATGAGCTTTCTGGCCTTGATCCAGAATTGCATCAAAATCTTGTGTACCTGAAGCATTATGAAGGGGATGTTAGAGACCTTGCTTTGGATTTCACAGTAACAGAGGAGGTTTTTGGAAATCTAGTAGTTATTGAGCTTAGACCGGGTGGTGCTAATATGACTGTTACAAATGAAAATAGGTTACAGTATGTACATGCAATGGCAGACTATAAACTTAATCGGCAGATCCAGCCACTAATAAATGCATTCAATAGAGGATTATCAGATTTGATTTCACCATCGTGGCTGAGCTTATTTAATGCAAGGGAGTTCAATCAACTGCTTTCTGGGGGAGAGCATGACTTTGATGTTGATGACCTAAGAAACAACACTCGGTATACAGGTGGTTACTCTGAGAGTAGTCGAACTGTTAAATTATTTTGGGGAGGATAAGTTGCGGCCTAGTTTTGAAAGAAACCTTGCGTATTGGTTCCAAGGATTCTTGTTTGTTTTGTCATGTTTACGATGAGAGCCGAAGGCCCAACTTTGTGCCCTTGCATCCACAACACACACCAGGTCAAGAAATCGGAAGCTAAAGCCGATCTAGCTATGGCGTTGCGCTCCTGGCTGTGGTGCTGCACTTTTATCTGTGGCTTTGCACTTCTAGAGTGTAGCCCTATGTGCAGCGCTTACACCTGGGAAACAAACAGAAGCAAAGGTTGCATAGTTAGTTTTCTAAAAACAGTCATTATCATGATATCCAATTCTTATATTTCATTGCCAAATCTCCAAGCCGCTCATGCTGCATATTATAAGTCACAATACACAGGTCAAAGCCTAGCAACCGAGTCTAGTGCCAAGCCCATGAAAATGTTAAAAGAGGCACTAAAAAAATGTTGAATCCAAGTGTCTGATTGATTAAAATGACAGAGGATTTCATTCTATGGTGTTAAATATTTGATACAGGATTACATTATTAACAGGTGGAGGTCAGTTGTTTAATTACATGTCTGAGTGAAAGCGTAATTTTTGCTTGAAGGATTGAAAAACTAGAATGCACAGTGTTGGAGATAGCTGAAAACATAGGGGATAGTTCAATTTCTGAGGTGCTTGTGATGGAATTTTTGAGTTTATCTCCAGTCAAGAGGTGGTTGATATGGTTGACAAATTCAATGATCCTCACGATGCTGGTGCTGAAATTGTTAATGAATGGCTGGAGTATGACATTTGCAGTGATGACATTACAGTTATTGTTGTACAAGTTAATAGTTCGCAGAATTCTGGGTACAAATGGCAGTCAGAGAACATCCAAGGAGGAACGAGAACAACAGGTTGATCAAACAACTCCAGGATTGGTGCAGGAAGGTGCGAGGTGGCAGTCAAAGGGAAGATTTTGTGGAATATGGTTCCACACTTAAAGGAGCAGATACAGTGATATTAATCCACTTGGAAAACCTTCACATAATTTGGGTTTTCAAAAACTATTTCTCATGGTTCTCGAGATAGTTTGGGATTTTAGTTGCAAATTAGTTTATAATAGAGTTTTATGATAGGATTTTATTTTTAATTTTATTTTTTATTTTTTATTTCCTATGTTGAGGAAATAAAAATAGATTTGTAATTTAGTATATATAGGATTATTTTTAAAAGATAGAGGTTCGATTTTTGCAACAGGAAGAGGCATTTGGATTGTGTAAAATTTTATTGAATATCATTTTAATAAAGCAGTTTTTTCCCTTTAGACCTAGGATCCATCACGGTGTTAATGTCTAGTATGTTTTTCCTGTAATTCACTTACATATTTTGTTTTTCTACCTTGTTACAACATTATCTAAGAGATGTGTTAGGAATTCATCTGTATATGATGCTCCTTTCATGATGATTTTTTTGTTAGATGTAATGGTTGTCTTTCTAGAATTCATCCTCTGTTAGATGCTCTATTGAGCAACCTCGTGTTCCTCTTTCATCTAACACTGCTACTGTAGATCCATCCCATGTTTGATGCCTATAGGGCAGAAGGCTTTCTCTCCTATTCTTCTCACATTTGCAATATTTTATCCGGATAAACATTGCACTTACTTTGCCCTAAGTTTGCTGGAAGAAACTAGCCCCAAATCCATAGCTCAATAGTCCCTTCTCTTGCCGTCTTTGACCCAAAAACCTTTTAAACAAATCCCCGCACTCCATAGCTAGCCTAAAATTCATTTATTTGCAGCCACATCTTGTTGGTAAAGAGAGAGCCCTCTCTGGTCTGGCAAGGCTAGATTCCAGATCGAAATATTGGTCAGTGGTTACCTTGGAGTTGCCTCTTCTCAGCCTTGAGTTTCGTTCTGAGTGCTAACACATCTTAAAGAGGCAATGTGCCAAGCACTAGTCTTAGCTATGTTATACTTCACAAAAACTTTAATTGTGGAATGTGATGCTTCAGGAAATAGAATTGGTGTTGTTTTAATACAAGAAGGAAGACCCATTACTTTTGAAATCCATCCAATCAAAGGAAAGTATTGACAAAAACCTATTTATGAGAAGGAAATGTTGGCAATAATACATGCACTAAATCAATGGTGGCCTTACCTAATGGGAAGACACTTCAAGGTAAAAATAGATCATGATAGTCTTAAATAATTTTTGGAACAAATATTATCTTCAGAAGAGCATAAAAAATGGGTGACAAAAATGTTTGGTTATGACTTTGAAATCATCTACAAAAAGGGGAAGAAAAATGTTGTTGCAGATGCACTCTTAAGAAAGGATGAGGATGTGGAAGCATTGTTTTGTGCTATTTCTATTATCCAACCTGAGTGGATAACTGAAGCAAGGGATGAATGGAAGCATGATGAAGAGGTGTGGTCACTTTAGATACATTTAGCTGCAAAAATATTCTTTTGGAGTTGCACACATATCCCTTAGGAGGGCACTCAGGATCTTTAAAAACTTACCATTGGGTCAAAAAGGAATTTTTTTTGGGATGGACTTAAATATGATATTCAGAAGTTTGTGGAATTTTTTTTTTCCAACAAAATAAAGTTGAGACAATTAAGACCTCGGGTTTGTTAAAACTGTTATCCATTCCTAATCAGCATTGGGAGGAGGTATCAATGGATTTTATCAAGGTTTACCGAAGTCTGGAGGAAAAAGTTTCATCGTGGTGGTAGTTGATAGACATACCAAGTATGCATGCTTTTGTTCATTATCTCATCCTTATAAATCTAGTACAGTTGCTACTGCATTTATGGAAACAATTCAAAAGCTTCATGGAAATCCAAAGACTATAGTAAGTGACAGAGATCTCATTTTCAGTGGAAATTTTTGGATAGAATTATTTTCTTTTCTTGGTACTCAATTAGCTCATAGCTCATCTTATCATCCTCAATCTGATGGGAAAACTGAGATAGTGAAAACATGTTTGGAAGGATATCTTTGTTGCTTTGTATTTGATAAACAAACACAATGGGTCAAGTGGTTACCTCTAGTTGAATGGTGCTATAACACTTCCTTCCACACTACACCAAATATGACCCCATTTATGGCACTTTATGGATATCATCCACCATCCATCACATCATATTTAAGAGAAAATTATACGGTTCAAGAAGTGGAAGATCACATCAAACATCAAAAACAAGTTCTCCAACTCTTAAACGATAACCTCACTCTAGCACAGAATCAAATGAAACAACATGCATATCAACATTGTGGTGAAATAAGTTTTGATGTAGGTGATTGGGTATTTTTACGACTACAAGCACACAAACAAATGTCTCTCAAGCAAGCTAAGAAGGACAATAAATTATCACCCAAGTACTATGGTCCTTACAAGGTGTTGCAAAAGATTGGTACTATGGTATACAAATTGGAGCTGCCTGCATCTTCTCGAGTACACCCAATTTTCCATGTCTCTTGCTTAAAGAAGGTTATCAGTGACAAGCTTCTAATTCAAACAATGTTTCCAAATATTGATGAAGAAGGAAAAATCATATTTGATCCTGAAGCAGTCACGAAAACAAGAACTCGACAGCTACAAAATCGATCAATTTTAGAGCATCACATTAAGTGGAAGAACTTACCTGTTGAAGATTCCACATGGGAGGATGATAATTTTATACAAAAGCATCCATAACTACTCAAGTGCTGAGGAAAACACTTTTTTGAAGGAGAGGGTCATGTTAGGTCCCTATAATACTAGTGTATCCCCCTTATTGTTATTGTCAGGCCCATGTAGCCCCCATATTGTTGTGGTTGTGCCCTGTAGAAGCTCACTATTGTTATTGTTGTGCCCTTACATTTTTATTATCATGTAGGCTCTAATTATATTGTGATCCCTTAGACTCCTATACATAAAAAGGGGGTCTTGTCATTTGTATCATCCAAGAATTGTTCATTTATGTAATGTAAAGGAGGCTTCCACCTCGAAGAGGATAATTTTTAATTCATTAATCTATCTATTTGTGAGCTGGTTGAATAACATAAAAGAATGTAAGGCCAAGGTTCTAGTAATAAGTTATTACCTACTATTTTCCCTTGAATTCTAGTGTCAAAGGTGGCATTAACTCCTTCCTATTATAAATCCCAACAAAGATAATCCTACACCTCTTCCCTGCCAATACCATTGTACAATACATCATCTCCCATAACATATCAAGTTATGTTGGGGTGGCGATATGTATTTGTATTAAGATTTTGAAATGTTTATTACATATTTAATTTTGAGTATTATTTGGTGGGACATGCTCCATAAATTCACTATTCATTAGTAGGTGACAATAAGATCCTCTCATTGATACTTGTATATGTTGAAGGAACCTTGGTCGGCCGAAGGACACCGGAAACACAGTAGGAAGAAAACCAAGGTTTTGGACTACCGCTGAGACAGAGCTCCATGAAAGGACGCATAGGAGGGAGCTCCACTCCCTCCTATAAGCAACTTGTGGTTAATAGGGGAAAAAAACCAATGGAAAATGACAGAGAGCCTCCAGATGGAAAGGAGAGAAACAATGGAGAAGAAAAGGAGGGAACTAAGTCAAGGGAACACAATGATGCATTGGAAAATGAGGAAGGAATCAAGGAACAAAGAACTAAAGACAAATCTCACATGGGACCATGCAAACCCAAGGCGGCGGTTACTCCAAGAGTCATTTTAAATGATCTAGCCCTGTATGCGCACAGGGATCACATGCAAACTTATGCAATCATTTGTAAATTCATGGGGGTGTGGCCCACTAAAAAAGCTTTACAAACATGGATTAAATACCACTAGAAACCAAAAGGTAACATTGACCTACATCTTGGGTCCAAGGGATTTTTCACTGTAGTTTTTGCAAATATTGAAGATAAGGACAGAGTGTTTGAAGGAGGACCATACTTTTATGCTGCAGTTGGCCTCTATATGCGACCTTAGACCATGAAATTTGTTCCAGATCTGTCCTCAAATCTGTCTTCAGATCATCCATCTTAGCTTTCATGCCTTTTATCTTAGAATCCACGCCATTTATCTTAGCATCTGTTAGCTTTTGTGAGTGTGACATTTGTTGCACTTGTTCTTGTAATTTTGATATATCATGTAGCATTTCTTCCTCTTCTTCATGAGTCATGCTAGAGATTTCAGGTTCCTTACTAGGTATTTTCATTTTCTTTCCTTAGGGCATCAGTTACCGATAATAATGCTTTACTATGCCCTTTGAATTCCTTCAAACCAAGCTTATGCAAAAATAAAAAATAAAAACTACACATCTTTTTTTACTTTGTAGAAGCCTGATATTGAATCTGATGTATCTCTGTAATTTCAAATCATCCAGTTCTGAAATTTTGACCTGTAGTAGCCTTCTATGTCCTCTTTCCAATGCCACTAGTCTGATCCAAATTGGATTCTTCAAGAAAGAGTTATGCACAATCTCCCGCAGTGACCTGATTATAGACTAGTTCAGTAGAGCGAACTTGTATGAAGTTCCACGTGTCATTTTTTCAACCTTTGACTCTAAAAAATATATAAACAAAACTACAGTCCATCCTATTTTTGTACCTTCTTACGAAATTTCAATCTGATGCTCAGAAAGAAAGTTATGACGATTTTCCCCAGGTCACCTGTTTTGATTGTAATTCGGGAGTCTGCAAAAAGACCAACTTCCTGAGATCATATCTCCGAAAATATCGCGCGAAAAGCTCTGAAATTCGGACCCAAGGTTCAGCACAATTGCTTCTCAAATGGGTCTTTTTTGCGACTTCTGAAACATCACAGAAAAAACGTTATAGCGAAAATTCCACGATGACATGTTTGGAGAAGCGAAACCCTAGAATCCAAAGCTCTGATACCAAATGTTATGAAACCAGCTCAAGAGAAGATAGAAAAGATAGTTCAACGCCTTAGAATTTAGCCTCTTCGAGGGGGCAACCTCCTTTACATTACATAAATGAACAATTCTGGGATGCTTCAAATGACAAAACCTCCTTTCTATATATAGGAGTCTATGGAGTCACAATATAATCCAGCCGACCTAACAATAATAATATAAAGCCACAAAAATAACAGTAGAGGGATTCTATGGGCACATTAATAACAATATGGTGGCAATGGGGGCACAACAATATAAATAAGGGGTATAACTACAATAGTAATGGGGTAATTACTAGTATTATAGGGACCCAACATCCTTCGCTAGAATATGTGTGGAGATGGATCTCTTTTGAGATTTGCTTAATGAGGTTATTCTAGAAGTTTTTGATGAGGAATGGATACAAATGGTAGATCATGAACATATTCCTTTTAGATGTCACAAATGTCACAAACATGGACATCTGTTCCAAGATTTCTCTCTCAGTAAGATCGAGAACAAAAACAACGCGGATATAATGAAGGACCCAGAAAGCTTCTTCAAGGTGGAACACAAAGGAAAGGGGGGAAAAGGAGGACTAAGAACATGCAAAGTGGCAGGACAGCAAGTTAACAAGAACATTTTCCAAGTCCTCGAAGCAGATGAAGGTCCAATAGATATTGCTAAAGCAAAGGAAGGAATCCCAGTGGATGAGGAAAAAGAAGAAGAAAGTGTTCAAATACAAGAAAACAACAAACAAAAAGAATTTATGCTAAGTACTGCAGAACAGGCAATGTATCTTGAAATGACCCAAAGTGAGACGGATATGGAGGACCATGAACTCCAGGAAATTCTTGAGAAAGAGAACCTAGACTCAGAAGGTTTCTTGAATCAAGGAACCAGAGATGGGTTAGACTTGTTACCCACAGAGGAGTTCAATAGGGTTCAACAGTTGTTTTTATGGAAGACCCAAAATACGGGGTTGGAAAGACTAAAACACAAATATATACAAGGCAAAGAAGGAGTGAAAACGATGAAAAATACAACAGGACTAGCACCCAAAATCCCAAGAAAGAAGAGGGGCAAAAAAAAGCATAACGAGTTGTTGATGGAATGTGGGAAGTTAAAGATAGATTCAGGTAAGATGAAAGACCTATCTAGCTACTCCTTTACTAATCTTTAATTATGAAGTTCACTTCTTGGAATATCAGGGGTCTTGGTAGCAAAAGGAAACACAGATTACTGAGTAATAGAATGAAACAAGCATCCCCGGATGTGATTTTCATTTAGGAAACTAAGTGTTCCATTCAGAAGATAAGAGATATCCACAGTAAATGGGTCAATAGATTTGAGTTCCTGGAAGTCAAAGTAGAGAATATAGCCAGAGGTATTCTCACTCTCTGGAATCCACAAAAAATTGACTTAATATATGCGGAGGCATCTAGGGATTATTTATCTATAGTAATGCAACCAGTAGGAGAAAAGGAAACCTACCTAGTTACAAATGTCTATGGCCCACAAAGAATGGATGACAAACTTAGGCTTCTAAATTCTCTAGAGACTCTCAGAAATAGACATGTAGGAATACCCTGGATCTTAGGTGGTGATTTCAACATGATTAAATCACTCACGGAAAAAAAAAGGGGGAACTAGAGTGCTTGGCAAAGACTCTTTGGCTTTTTAAACCTTTATTGATAAGGAGCTGGTGGATATTGAAATGAATAACGGAATATTCACCTGGAACAATAAAAAAGGAGGAGAGTCTCAAGTAGCTTCCAAATTAGACAGGTTCATAATCTCAGAGGATCTTATGCTCAATGAAAAGGAAATGGTAGCAAGAGTGCTACCCTTTGGCGGGTTAGATCACTGGCCAGTTCAACTAGAGGTTCGAGGCATTGGTAACCCCAGGAACAGACCTTTTAGATTTGAGAACATCTGGCTTTCCCACCCAGATTTCATCAGCAATGTAACCAAATGGTGGGCAGAGGATTTAAACATTCAGGGAACTAGAATGTTCCTCCTACAAAAAAGATTAAAACACATCAAGATCAGGCTTAAGGATTGGAACAAGAATGAATTTAGCAATATATTTGAAGAGAAAAATTGATTGAAGGCAGACTGCTGGTACTTAACCAAACCCTTATCAAAGAGGGCCATGACAAAGACTAAAGTAATCAAGCCACAAAATATCAGCAACAATGGAAGAATATATGCAAACAAGAGTAAATATTCTAGAGACAAAAATCCAGAGTCCAGTGGCTAAAAGAAGGTGATCGTGATACCAGATTTTTTCACAAATCCACCATGGCAAACAAAGCTCATAATAGAATTTCTCTGATTAAGGATAAAAGAGGAAATAATCTCAAATATCATGAAGATATAGAGGCAGTTCTAGTCCGGTACTTTAGAAACACAACACAGGAAACATGTTATGAAAGAGATCACCACATCCTAGACTTCACTAAGTACATACCCAGGTTAGTTTCCAGAGAGGATAATGTTAATCTTTATAGGCCTGTGACTAAAGAGGAGGTTAGTGGGGTTCTCAAAGAAATGTAGAATGGTAAGGCGCGATGCCTGGATGGCTTCAATGTCGATTTCTTCAAAGCATGCTGGAATATTGTCAAACAGGATATTCTGCAGGTAGAAGATTCCAGGAGGCACAGAACCATTTTGAAAGCTCTGAAATACTCTTTTATAGCCCTGATTGATAAGCAGGAGATGGCTTAAACACCTAATACGTTCAGACCTATAGCTCTATGCCATGTGATTTACAAGATAATATCAAAGGTGGTTGCAAATAGACTCAAACCCCTCTTGCCTTCACTAGTTTCGAGAGAACAGTTGGGATATGTGGAAGGAAGGCAAATTCTTAATAACATCATCCAAGCTCATGAAGTGGTGCACTCTCTTACTAGTAAGAGAAAAGTGGGAATGATTATGAAATTGGACATAGCCAAAGCTTATGATAAACTGAATTGGAACTATATCAGGGAAATTCTGATTGCTTTTGGGTTTGATCACAATTGGGTAAGATGGATCCTGGCTTTGGTTACTTTTGCTAGTTTTTCAATTCTAGTTAATGGCTCTCCTTCAGAGACTTTCACCCCTTCCAGGGGCCTCAGGCAGGGTGACCCTCTCTCACCCTTTCTCTTCATCCTCATGATGGAAGGATTGGGCAGAGCTATCAAGCATGCAAAAACAGTTGGTAACATCAGGGGGATTCAACTCTCCGACAATGGACAAGCCTTAACTCATCAGCAATTTGTGGATGACACCATGCTTCAGGGAATACCCACAGTCAAAGAAGCTCTTGCTTACAAACAAATCCTCCATGACTTTGCCAAGGCCTCTGGTATGGAAGCTAATCTCTCCAAATCTAAGATTTTTTTCTTCAATACTAACATTGCTATTCAGAAGAATATATCTAGAATTCTAGGTTTCCAAAGAGACTCTCTCCCCTCGAAATACCTAGGGGTTCCTTTAACGGAAAAACTGTTACACAAGAGTATTTGGGAGCCGATGATAAGTAAGCTACAAGACAAGACCATGAAATGGACAGTAAGATCATTAAACTTGGCCTGCAGGTTGGTCCTCACAAAGGCTGTGCTTCAATCAATCCCAATCTTTATGCTTTCAGCTATCCCTGCCCCTAAAGGAATTCTGCACCAAATGAGAAACATTCAAAGGGACTTTCTTTGTGGCAAGGGGGAAGAAAAGAAGAAATGTGCCTTAGTTTCCTGGGAAAAAATGTGCAAACCCAAGAACCATGGGGGTCTCAAACTGGATGATCCTAAGATTCTTAGTAAGGTTCTAGGGGCTAAACTATGGTGGCGATGGGTAAAGGAACCAGAAGCACAATAGGCCATCACTTGGAAAGAAAAATATGCAAGTTCTTGGCTAGATAATGAACGCATAAGGATGTATGGGAATATAAGAGGATCTCATATTTGGAACAAAGCCCGGGATAAAAAAAGCTTAATTCAAGACCATAGCTTCTGGGAAATTAGGGAGGGAGACTTAGCCTTATTCTGGGAGGATAGATGGCAACAAGAACCTATTCTGTTATAGGAGGACTTTGAGAACCTCAAAGCAAAGACAGATACCAAGGAGCTCACCCAGGTAAAGGATTTTTTGGACCAAACTGATAGTTTAGGGAAATGGAGAAAATGGACAAAACTTGATTTCAGAAATGATAGTCCTCTGAAAACCAAGGTCGAAAGACCAATGAAAATGTTAGAACAAAGGAAAATTCTTGTTTCAAGGGGGCATGATCAGCTGAGATGGGGCAGCAATAATGAGGGGAACTTTAATCTCAAAGAAGCTAAACTCATTCTCCTTGAACTGGATTCCCAGGCTCCTGACAGGATTTGGCAAAACCTTTGGAAGCATCAGGGTTGGATGAAAATTAAACTTTTTCTATGGCTGGTTCTGCAAAGGAAAATCCTGACCTGGGATAATATCAGGAAAAGGGGCTTCCTTGGGCCTTCTAGATGCCATCTATGTGAGGCTCAAGAGGAAACCATGGAACACCTTCTCAATAATTGCATTTTCACCTCCAAATTATGGGATTCTTTTGCAGTAATCTTCCAACAATCTGACAGAGATATTGGAATTATTTTCAATACTCTCTCCAATTGGTGAAAGAACTTTTTGAATAATGAAGTTCTCGATTTAGCATGGGCTCTTACACCAACATTCATTCTTTTGAATGTGTGGAAAGAAAGGAACAATAGAATCTTCAAGAATATTAAGAAATCTTCCCAGTTTATTTATGATCTAATCATAAAACGGATTAAGGAAACGGTCAACACTACAATTCAAAGATCTTCCCTCGAATCCCCCTTCTACTTCAGACTAGAGGATTCTCTGTAGGCTAGAACTACAGGGTCTTGTTCCTTAAGGCTTAGTTAGAAAAGCTTCTATAGTGTATCTTGATCTAGATGTCTGGCACCCTCCCCTTAAGGGCTTTCTGAAATTTAACATTGATGGAGCTTCCAATGGTAATCCGAGCAAGGCAGGCCATGGAGGGGTGTTAAGGGATGACAAGGGAGATATTCTGTGTATCTTCCATGGCCACTTAGGAAAAGCCATCAACAACATGGTGGAGTTAATGGCCATGGAACAATGTTTTGAGTTCCTGGTTCAGGAAAATCGCCAAAACACGATCACTGAAGCTGACTTCGAACTGGTCATTAACTCAGTCAAAAGAATAAGCTGGGGAACAAAATTGGAAAAAGCCTCTTCTAACTGGAGGCTAATTTAAGTCTTCCAATGGATTCAAATTCATCTACAAAGACTGAGAACTGTCAACTTTGCTCATGTGAGAAGAAATAACAATAAACTAGTAGACTTTCTAGCCAATCAAGGAGTGATCTACACTAATAATAGGGCAGTGATGAATTGGCGAGAGTTCCCTAGAAACAGACTAAAGACAGAGTGTCAAAACCAAGCGAACGAAGACAATACAATGTTCCTTAGAAAAGCCATGAGGGCGGGTACAGTTAACCAGCAGGTGTTTGATCAGAGGCAGGTTCACAATGGGGTCTTTTGAAAGCGGTCTGGAGAGGTTAACCAGTGATTCCCAAATCAATTGGTTCAATGAAGTTTCCAGTTGTACGGAAGAGGAAGAAAGATGTAGGGGTTGGAGGAAAGCAGACGATGATGGGTTCCAAGATTCGAGTCTAGGAGGGCAAAAGGTGCGAGCAAGAGGGAGTAGATGACACTTGAAGAAAGCGTAACCAGAGGTTTTCCTTTTTTTCCCTATTCTCCACAAACTGAGTGGTTTTTCGGTGATCATGGCCATCATAAGTGGGAAGTGATTTTTCCCTTTCAGGAGTGATCCCACTCGATGAACTCCACGTGGCAGTGGGGTAGGGAGGAAAACCACCCTTATCGCACGTTAATTCCCCTGAATGTTGGTGGTGCGAGATCTATCTCCACCGTTTGATCTCTTAAGGTGAATCAACGGTCCTAATCACACGTGCAAGTTGCGAACCCTAGCGGTATCAGGTGAGCAGTTTTTCTTGGCATTTTGGGCTTCAACCATTTGATCAATTGAAATGGTTCAACGGTCAAGATTTTAGAGAAGGGATAGGTTTGGTGGGAAAAGCGTTTCCCGGGGGGATATTTTAAAGTGCTTTCCATGCAGGCCGCCAAACCAATGTTTAAGTAACTGGGCAGTATTTTGGCCTTTATATGCAGTCATCCTTTGGTTCTTTTCGGAGCCAAGTCCATGTGTTTTGTGGGGGCTTCCCCAAATGTAATTGTTGAAGATAGGATGTAGGAACAATTTTGTTGGGGCTTCCCCCCAGTTATCGACCATGAGAGTTTAGATGTATGATATGTACTTTATTTTTTTGATTAATGAATTGGAAGGACTGAATCTTGCATTAGAAAAAAAGACATTAAGATCCTCTCGTTGATTACATACGTTTCTTCAACAGTTGAGGCCTTAAGTTTGTTTGGGCATTAGCTGGCTTATTTTGTCCCTTCAACATATGAAAACTATATGGACTCAAAATTATAGAACCCTATGGGTATTGATGGCCCTCTATCTAGCAACAACGACATTGCAACTCCCAAGTGTCTCAACTTTAATTGTCTACCCAAGGTTTGTACAAACTTAAGAGGGGATGGAACTATATGTGCAGTACACACTATCTCTTTCTCTTGTTGATTTAAGTAGGTCAAAATACTGAAATGAGAGATAGATGTACAAAGACCAAGTTATGCTACAAGAAATTTGTAATTTCAAGAAATAACTTGTTGAAAGGGAGATAACACACAAACCTAGGTTACATGAAATAAAGGAAGACACACCTCTACTCTATCTATGTTGAAATGAAAGCATACTTGCACACCCCTATGCTATCTTGCAAAGAAAGGAAAACATAATGCTGAAATGAAAGCATGTAAAATTTAAACCCTAATTTGTAGAAAAATCATATTTCTAAAGAAAACCAAACAAGAGCGTCGACAAGGTCTCTTGATCTAAGGGATCCAGAAAATGCTCAAAAATAAAAGTGCTCAAATTCTCATAAAACTAGTACCAAATCCTAGAGCTCGTCCTTCTGATTCCAACGATACTTGATCGCCTCAATCTGACATTGTATGAGAAAGTTATCATATTCTGAAGTTTTAGGCAAACAGGGAAAAAGTCAAATTTGTAGTTTGACTTGTAGGTGTATGGACTACCATGTGGTAGTATACAAACATGATACATGGAAATATGGGATTCGTTACAGAAGATCCAACCAAAAGTGGGCACGTGGACCAATCACATGGGGGAAAGTGGTGCTGACATCATTTTTTGACCAGGCATACAGTTCAATTTGTTGAAAAATCATAGGCCACCACATGGGCCAATCATAGGGTGCCATGTGGCCCTATGAGAGGTTGCCAAATGGCCTTACAGTTTGAGTCAAAAATTTTGTAAAACCAACCAGTTGAGCCTCCATAGGAATCATACACATAACGTCTCAACCAACATACCAACACCCAACAATTATGTCATATATTTCTCTTGTTAAATGAATGTATGTGGTTTATAATTATTAACTATTGGTCGAAGAGTTGGGGGTAGTGGGCAAACTGGCAGGCTCACCTGACTGGCTCGTCCCACGATTTAATGTAGAGACATGACCAACGGTATAACGCATGCGATTGGAGCACATGGTACACCGCCTGTGGCCATGTGACAACATGGAAGCGAGAACATAGGAGATAGGTCGGGGCTATGGTTTGTTTAGAAAAAATTGTGTTAAATATTAAAAAATAATGTCGAGTGTTATGCCTACACCACCAAATTGAACCCAGTACCTTCAGGTTCCCATTTCAATGTTCCACCAATACGCCAAAGGCCATTTAAATGCAAAGGGGAAAAATGAATTGTGTTTGTGTTGCAAGGTTTAAACACAGCCTTCGGAAAAGAGGCATAACTTGCTCATTTTTAGCCTTTTTGAGCTCAAGGAGAGCCTAAATGGGGGTTTTTCAGCATTCTGGACACAATGACAGTGTTATTTTTGTATATTGAAGCTTTTTTGTTGATATATTGAGAATTTGAGCATATAATAAAGCGATCACCACTAGAATCTAGGTGCAGAGATGTAACCCAAGATGGGTGAAATATGTTATCAATTTTCTTGAGTTTTATGTTTCATTTTTGTCCTCTTTTAATTGTTAAATTTCTACAAATTAGCTTAAGTTTGTGGTAATTTTTCAACCATGATCCATTTCCTGAAAGACATAAAGTAGCTTCAAAATTGTTTATTGAAACCTTCACTTTCATTTTTGGATCAGTCTGGTATCAGAGCATGGTTTTTGTGAAGGTTTGATAGAATTTTCAAGGTTCTTGAATATTTACAAGGTCTAGATTGAGAAGAGGAGAAGGAGCACTTGAAGAACCTAACCCTCAAATTCGCTCAAGAAGACCACATACTCCACAAGTCATGGCACATGAAGAAGGACGAGAACAAGGATTGATGTATGAGGATAAGAGAGGTTTCAAAAAATATTTTTTTGATATGCTTGAGATGGTGAAATTGTTTTATAATGAAAGAATAGCATGGTTGCAAGGAGAAAGTTATAATCAACCAAAAGTTGATTTTAGTAATGGGAAAAATCTTCCACCACCTCCTCCTCCTCCACCTCCTTATTCCCATCCATCCTATAGGTTTTAACCCCATACAGAAATTACCTGCATACGAATTCTAAAACATAGAAAATAAACAATGCAAGAGCATAACACATAAAACACATATACACAAAGATTTTCCCCTGGATCTCAAAATCAAGACTACTAGCTTGATTTTTCATTATGTTCCTTTCAATGTTACAATACATATTTATACATGCTGAAGCATCCAATACCATGGACCGAAAACCATCGCGTCCAAAACCATGTGCGAAAACCATGCACAAAACCATAGGTAGGTCCGTCCAACCTAATATAGGGTCCAAAAAAAAATTCCCAAGGGCGCTGCCCTGAACCCCATAGAGGGGGATTACTCGCCCCCGTCAAACCCCTTGTGACCCTCACACTGCACAATCGACACAAAAAAGCGAGGGCTCCACCCCCCTGTAAACTACGTAGGCTAGTCGTGGAAAGAATATAACACAACCCAACACATCCTCACCTCCTTCACATAGACCTACTCCTCCTACATCTCCAAGAGGACATGCTAAGTCTCATTTGCTTAAGCTTCATGTCAAATTTTAATTGCCAATGTATAATGGAGAAGTAAATCTTGAAAAGTTGGGATAATTGTGTACATCAAATTGAAGTTTATTGCAGGATTAAAAATATTGATGATGATGTCACAAATATCCATCTTGCTTCTCTTTGTTTGGAAGGCACAACTCTTATCTGGTGGGAGGCTAGAACTCAAGAATATTTGAAGAAAAGTGGTAAATTTATCTCTTCTTGGAATGATTTAATAGTTGCATTAAGAAGGAAAATTTATCCATTATCTTAGATGCAAAAAAAATAATGGATTGGCAAAATTTTAGACAAGCTAAAGGCCAGAGTGCTCAAAGTTACACTCAATAATTTAGAAAAAGAGCATTAATCTTGGGTGTTAATTTCACCTCACAAGATACTCTCCTTAAATAAATAGGTGGATTGAATGGTTATTTGAGACATACTATACTTATGTTTAATCCCACCAATCTAGATGAAGTATTTTTTCAGGCTACTCATTTAAAATCAAGAGGCAAGAATGTTCCTCAAGAGTTCAGCAAGAAACCCTTTAAATTTGGAGACAAAGGAAAAGGGAAAGCTAAAGGAAAAGGCAAGAAAATTTCTACAATCAATAAAGAGGGAGAGAAACTTAATTGAAAACATTGTTCAAAAGATGGCCATGATGAATATATTGTTGGAAATTACATCCAAAATTTAGACCAAAGAAGTTTAATAACAAGGGGAAGCAAAAGACTATTGCTACAACTCAACAAGATTTGGGATCAAATTCAGCTGATGAAACTAGAACCACAACCATGAGAATGAAAGGTATAGCTTCTAAGACAAGTATTAGTTCTCATAACAAGATTGTTGGATATCAAATTGGTAAAGAAAGAAGTGAGCTTTTTAATATCGAGGTCATTAAAAAACATACAAAGGTTGATACATAATTTGATAGTGGATATCAAGTCAATCTCATTTTTGAAATAATTGTCAAGAAACTTAATCTAGAGACCACATGCCATGAAAAACCTTATCCTTTGGGTTGGGTATGTGATGATGTGAAATTACAAGTAACAAGAAAATGTAAACTCAAATTTGACATCATTGCTAATTTTTTAGATGAGGTTGAGCTTGATGTTGTACCACTGAACATTTGTGGGATTGTCTTAGGGAGTCCAAACTTATATGACTGGAAATCCATATTCTATCATCATGAGAACAAGTATCATCTATTCAAAGATGGAGTTGATTATATTGTTAGAGAACATTGCAAGAAGATGAACTTATCTCTTGTTAGTGCAGGACAAATGAAAAGGCTTGTGAATGCTAGTAAGAATTTTGTGTTGTTGATGATAAAAGCTAAATATATTGTTGAATTTGAAGATTTCTCAAGATGTGATTCTAAACTCAAGCATGAATTGGTTGAATTTTTTAATACTTATGACAAGATGTTTCAAGAACCTGAAGGGTTACCTCCAAAAAGAGGAATCCAACATGAGATACAATTGCAGCAGGATGCACCACTTCTGAATATTGGCATGTATAGAATGTTATTTTGGAGAATGTGAATACCAAGAGGAAAATCCAGGAGTTGTTTGACAAAGGTATCATTAGACCTAGTACATCTCCTTGTGGGTCTCCTATTGTTTTAGTTCCAAAGAAAGATGGTACATGGCGCATGTGTGTGGATTTCCGAGCTTTGAACAAGATCACAGTAAAGAATCGTTATCCTCTTCCTTGCATTGATGATTTTCTAGATCAATTAAAGGATGTTTTTTATTTTAATAAGTTAGACTTGAGATGTACTTATAATTAGATAAGGATTTTTGAAGATGATATTTGGAAAATTTCTTTGAAGAAAAAACAAGGTATGTTTGAATGGTTACTTATGTCATTTTGGTTTTGTAATGCACCTTCTACATTCATAAGAGTTATGAATGATGTATTGCAACTATTCCTTGATGGTTTTTTCATAGTCTACTTAGATGATATTCTGATTTTTAGTAGGACTCGTGAAGAGCATGTCAAACATGTAAAGCAGGTTTTAGATGTCTTGAAAAAGGAAAAGTTGTATTTGAAGATCTCTAAATGTGAAGGAAAACCTCTTTGGTTTACTTAGAACATATTGTAGGAGGTGGTTAATTGAAGAGTGATCCCTCCAAACTAGATGTTATTATGAATTCGCCTAAGCCCAATAATGTAATAGAAGTTAGAAGTTTTTTGGGAGTAACCCAATATTGGAGAAAAATTATCACTAACTTCTCATCTATTGTAGCACCATTACATACTTTGACAAGTGTGGAGAAGGTCTTTCAGTGGGGAGGCAAGCAGTAGAATTTTTTTGACACTTTGAAAGAGAAAATCAATGTACAACACCAGTTCTATCACTTCCAGATCTCAGGCGACCATTTGAAATTCAGACCGATGCAAGTGAATATGCTATGGGAGAAGTATTTATGCAGCATGGTGAGCCAATATTTTATCATTCTAAGACCTTTCCCAATGAGATAATTAACTATCCAACTTATGATAAATATTTTAGTGATTTGGTACAAATCGTGAAGAAATGAAAGCATTATTTGATGGGTAAATAAACAATTATTCATGCTGACCATCAACCTCTACAATATCTTCAATCGCAAACCAAGCTAGAACAATCTAGAAATTTTAGATGGATGGGATTTCTGCAACATTTTCATTTGGCCATCTAGTATAAGAAAGGTAATTACAACAAAGTTGTAGATATGTTGTCAAGGCTTATTGTTAATGCATATGTTATTCTTAGTCATAACTCAATCATGCAAGAAAGTTACATTGAATAGTATGCTCAAGATGAATATTTTAAAGATGTATATGCAACTTTGATTCAAGGAAATCATATTGAAGATTTGGATTATCATGTTCATAAAAAATTGTTGTATCACCTTGGCATGTTGTGTATTCTACAAGGTGAAATATTTAATGTCATAAGGGAATTCCATACTTATCTTATTGTTGGTCACTTTGGTGTAGGAAAAAATAGTTGCTCAACTACAAATATATTGTTATTGGCCTCGTATGAATGAAATTGTATCAAGATATGTAAAAGTATGTTCCAAGTGTGCTACTAGTAAGCCAAGTAATAGGAAATTACATTTGTACACCCCACTTCCTATCCCTTGTTGTCATTGGGAAAGTGTTTCTATGGATTTTGTAGGGGGGCTATCTATGTCTAGAAAATGTCATGATTATTTATATGTTGTAGTGGATCATTTCAAAAAAAATGTTTGTGTTGATACCTTGTAAGAAATAGGTCACAATTGAACAAAATGCATAGATGTTCTTCCAAAATGTATGGGTTCACTTTGGGTTACCTACTATTGTTTTTGGAAAAATTCTTGATTTATTGAGAAGTTTTGGTCAGTTTTATGGAAACTCGTGGACACAAAGTTGAATAAGAGCACAACATTTCATTAACAAACTAATGGCCATACAAAAGTAGTTAACAAAACAGTGGTGCAACTCCTTCGAGGATATTGTGGTAAGCATCCTAAGCTTTGGGATGAGCATTTGTGTTACATCCAGCATGCCTACAATCATGCTAACCATTCATCTACACAAGTATCTTAATTTTCATCTTGTTTGGGTTATTTTCCAAAGTTTCCTTTGGATTTCAGATTTGGTAATGATATTGCAGTAGATGGACATAGTGTTGTAGACAAAGCCAATCATTTAATTGAACAAATCATGTTACTGCATCAAACCATACAAGAACAGCTACAGAAAATCCAAGCCAAGTATAATGCAAGACATGATAAGCATCTGGTTGATCATGATTTCCAAGTGAGAGATCAAGTTTGGTTGTACATCAGTAAGGAAAGATTGTAAGGTGAGGGTAAAAATCTAAAACTGATCAGATATGGTCCTTCCATAAGCTTAGAGAATATTGGTAACAACACTTACTAATTATATTTTCCACCTGTTGTAGCTGCTACAACACCACCTAAAATTTTTGGTCATATCTAAAATTTTGGGTCCCCCTCCACTCGCCTCACGCCATTGAGGGATGCTCCAATTTTTTATTGGCTAATTCACCCATGGATTGTTCTTATCATACCTTGTCGATGCACTCACCTATGCAATATGTGATATATATTACATTCTTTTTCCATGTCTCATCTTACGCATGGACCCTACCATTACATTAGGGTTTTGGCAATGTGATGTCTTTCCCGTGACTTTGGAGATTATCCCTATGTAATATTCCTTTCAATTAGTGGTGGTATTGTGTGTGGGTAGACAAGACTCAAATTTGGCTTTCATTATGTTGACGATACTAGGGTTTGAGGAGAACCCCTAAATTGGAAAAAGAATGACTCCCTTCCTGTTTTAACCTAATTTGGATGCCTCTATGGGTGCATTATCATCATAATCACATGACATCATGGTGACAGTCATTGTAGAACATATTCCCCTAGGTTCTTTACTATTACTACACCTCACCATGTGCATTAGGGTTTCCAAGAATTATATATTCCCCTTGCATCATTGTAACCCTAGGTGTATGTGATTGAAATTCAAACCTTGCCTTGAATTAATCTCCACTCTCTAAGGTTTTTATCATCTTCACCCTACTCATCTTATCTCAAAACATGATCACATCAGTAGCATTAGGGTTTATGAGCATACCTCTTTTCGATAAACCTCTTTTCAATGACTTCGCCTCACCATCATCCTTATCCTTTCCAAATTCATTAGGTTTTATGTATTGTTATCCACATCATATGTGCTTGAAACCCTGGATGGTTGAATAAATCCACAACTTTGTTTAATTATCGTATCCTCAAGGTGCATTGTCACAAACATGTTATGGCACTAACCGTGCATCATAACGTCATCTTGGTATTGTTGGGCCATATTTCTATGGCTGCACCATGATTGGAAGGGAGTCACTATTTTAGTGATGCATTCGAAGTCTCAGGCGACCTCCTGCTTTATTTCTCGACCATGTGCATCGTGATGGAACAAAGGCATCTTGCATTGCCTCCAAAGCATCTCCCAATTGCGCTAGGGTTTATGAAGCTACCACCCCTCTCATGCATATTTAGAACCCTATGCTATCATGATCAAGGACCTAACCTCACCTTGGATTAACCCTCACCCTATAGAATGCATACTCACAAATGCTTCTAAGAATTTGTGCTATAACTACATCATCACCATGGGAAACACATAATAGAAAAGTTGCTTACAATTACCGATTCCATTAAATCGTCCATGTTTTAGATTGATCTCCAAATTGAAGCATGATTTTCTCAACCATACGATGTATAACACCTTAATTTGAAATACTTATGATTCATGTTCCTTTAGTGAATTATTTCCATTATTTGTTTGAGTTCCATGCTTTCACATACAAAATATATGCATGTGTATATCATTTTCGTAAAATAATAGGTTTTGTTTCATATTTTATTCAGGAGAACAAGGGAATGTGGCTTGGATACATATCAAATTGGGCAACATTATGACAAACTAATGTTGAATTGCGAATTTGATGGGTTTAACAATGATAATACTTAAGGATGGAAGGTTGTTTTGTCCATATATATATATATATATATATATATATATATATATATAGAGAGAGAGAGAGAGAGAGAGAGAGAGAGAGAGAGAGAGAGAGAGAGAGAGAGAGAGAGAAACAACTCCACCATAGTCTTTCCCTCAACCTAAGCACTATTACAAGGAATAAGGAAAGCTCTCATTGTGGAGTAAGCATTAAAATGCCTCTCGTTTAAGCGATAGAAGGATACACATCACACTCAAGGATGGAAAGAAGGGTTATGGTGGAATCAACATTGGGTTTCTCAAATGATGCACTGGAAAGTGATCTCAAACCATACCTTTAAAGGGTGTTTCAAGCATTGCATTGAAGGTATTTTATTTGACCACCAAATTTGACTTCTCAAAATTGCCAAGTCCCAAAGTGAGATTGAGACTCCTGGCATGGGTGTACCATTGTATACAATATTGGAATGGGCACAATGTAACCGAGAGTCAATGATGGTGAAAAGTGGAACACCAAAGACAATGGTTGTCAAGGAAAATGTTGGTCTTATGCAGAAAACATACACTGGAAGAAAGTAATGCCAGCATCGTTAAGGAGAAAACATGGGATATACGATCTCCTAAAGTTGCAAAATCACATGTTGAATGGACTGCAACCTATTGTAAGATCAAAAGGGTGAATATTCATTCACCATACCATTGCAAAGTAACATTGAAGACTCCTTAAAAGAGATGTGGAACACAGGGTCAAATACGCTAAGAAAATATGTATGTGTGCAGCATGTTGAATCACGCTAGATTTGAATTTAAATAACATTCGAAGGATAGCGATATGTTGAAGCCCCGAAAATCGGGTCGACAACAAGGGGGATACCCACCCGGTCTAGACCTTGGTTGGCAGCTCCTTATCCGTTTGGTATAGCGGGTCTGACTGGGGATAATGGGACCAGTTTCCCAATCTAAGGGTGTGTGTGTGTGCAGAGTTGGATGATGATGATCTAAGGGTTATAATCTAAGCTACTTTAATCTAATTCTATGCTATTATAATCTAATGAAAACAGCACATCTAATCTATGCTAACCCGGGATGTATTTCTTCTATTATGCGATCTAAAGAGATTTCAAATAATAACTGGTAATAAAGATCATTCAGCTATCATAAGAATGAAAATCAATTAAGATGAACTACTTTGCATAAAACATTAGGAAAAACAGTTGTGAACAACATATCGCATAACAAGTTATTCATATACCAAACATAAATAAATGACTCCACCGTACAAAAGTGCCAAATGGTAACTCAAACATTCATGCAATAACATATAAACAACTAAAAATTGTATATCACTTTAAGAATAGAAGCAGAAATGGCCAAGAGATAAAGGTACCATTTATGACTAGTCCTACTCATAAGCTTCAAGCAACAATGATTTATCTCTACTTATTCTAATATCTATTAAGAGTATAGAAGTGCAACATCAGTAGCAGATATCAAATGCAAACATTAATAAACCTCGATCCATTCATTCATCAAAACCTCCTCTGAGGGTGCAGAAGTGCATGTTCTAAGGACAAGTTTTTGACAAATTTCTAGACCCTTCTCTAAATGCATGAGAAGGGTTTAAATACTACTTCCTAATTCTAATAATAGTTTATTTACAAAACTTAGGATGCGTTTTTCAAATGACCGTCCTTTTTCTAATCTAATTTTTAAGAAAAAACAACATTCTAAATAAAGCTACTTCTGAATCTGATCTTTAAAGCCGCATGTATTCATCATGGGTTTGAGGAGAGTCGGCTAGCTGACTTCTGCTTTGAGCTGGGCTGAGAAAACAGAATCTATGAGAGCTAGCACCACTTTCTCGGCCACATTTATGATACATTTCACAGTCACGGACCTCTTTTTTCTTTTCTTATGCCTTCTGCTTCCATTTTGCTTCTAGTTGTAGTTTATTTGGTAAATACCCCAGGGTTGTATCTGCGATTAAGTTTTCTCTGTGCAAATTTTCATTTACACAGTCGACAAGAATGCTTGATGTCATGGTCGATGTTTCTGCTGCTTGTTCCGCTTCCCTGATTTGATCGTCCCACTTGTTGAAGAGAAACTCTTTATGATTCTGATTTATCCTGGGTGTGCCTGCTATTTTTCCCTCGTCTTCATCCTTGCGTCTCTGCTACAAGTTGTGTCTGTATATAAAGGTGCCATTTCCTTCACCTCAGAGCCCTAAGCATTATTTTTCTTTCCCATTTCTTCCTGTGTATGGCTTGGTATCGCCCTTCGTTCTTCGTTCCTGCAGCTCACAAATGGAAATGACTGATCAAGAAAGGTGATGGGAGAGTCTTAAATGCAGCAGATATATCAAATATGCCACCTTACGTGAAGTAATTCTTTGAAAAAGCACGCATCTACATTTAATAGATGACAACTAATTCTTTTATTATCATTAAAAGCCCATGATCTTGAGTCAGATTATGGTAAGAGGCTTTTCTTGAATAGTGTGCCTGAAAGATTCGTGATGGAGTGATTTTGCGATTTGGTTCGCAATCGTCGCAGTTCGCGACATCGCATTATCACACCATCGCGCTCTCGTACTGACTCACAAATATAACATCGCAGAGTTGATTTGGCTTAATATCGCAACCATTGCTTTATCGCGATATCGCAACATCGCAGATTGTAGAAGTTTTATGCTTGCCATATTTTGTTAGCCCATTCCCTACGATATGCGATCTTGCAATCAGGGTTATCGCAAATCGGAAAATATTGAAGTCTTTCTCATTGGCATTACCTTATTGCGATGCAATATACAGCTTAGTACGAGAATTCTTGCACATATCAGGATTATACCCAAATGGAGGTGTTTTTCTATCATTTTATGATGCGATTTCTTAAATATTTTTCTTATCATAAACTTAGGTTTTAAAATATTCAAAAGATCTTCCTAAGTTTACGATGGTAACCTTATTTTGAAGAAAGGAAACTCTTTCTTTTCCTAAATTTTAACTAAGGGTCCCCATTCATTTAGTATTTTGGACAACACTTAAATGAAAAAGGGGGGGGGGTTGTTGCTGGCCACAACAATTGGTGATTCAGTTGGGAGAACCAGTTATCTCTGGTTTTCTATTTAACGTTTCAAATTTCCAAAACAAAATTTTCTACAAAATTAAACTTTATTATAAAAAGATAAAGTGCATTATACCCCAAACTGTCAATGACATTTTGTTCCAACCTCTTTCTATTTTAATTATTTGCTTCCTCAGCTCGTCCTTGCATTTACATCATCCATTACTTGGTCTTGTAAAGATAAAATAAGGTCTTCCCTGTGTACCAGTTTTTAAAATATGATCATTTGTCGCAGGTAGAGCCTCTGCTGCCAGCATGCGTTCATAGCCTCGACAAGGTTACCTATTACCCAGTAATGATCCTTTATCCTGCTTAAGGTGATCTACAACTTTCAAGGAAAAACCCATATTGACACTTTTTCCTTTTTTATTCTTAAAGAACAATGTCTTGGTTTGGTAGCCAAATTATGACACAGTCATTCACTTGATTCACACTTTCGCTGAACAAGCTGGCTCGTGATGAGACCCCTTATCTTTTGATTTCAACAATCTTGAGTCATTGCCCTGTTTTGATGGACAGTGTTTGGCAAAGTCAGCAAAGTTATAATATTTGTGATCATGATAAGCGGGCTCGTGATGAGACCTCTTATTCTTCAAGATATAGTGTATCCTTGGGTCGTTTCTCTAAATGCTGCAATTTTCTTTACCAGGGAGGAAGTCATTTTTTCCTTAAGAAAGCCCTGGACGACAATAATAAAGTTTTTTGGAGATGGTTGTTCTACAGGGAATCCTCATTTTATTATTGATACCTTTCATTGTACTGATATAAAACAATTTCTTCACTAAGATTGCTTTCGTCAAATTTTTTGAAGTTGAAACTAGTATCATATCTGGTTTAAAGTTTTTAACTGTATCTATTAATAATAAAGATCAAGTTTCCAAAAGATTTTCTATTTATACGAGCAGAAGTTCAAAATCTGATAGAGAAATGGTGTCTTTAGTAAATGTCAATTGCTGTTAACCACAGGCAAATTTTATTAGGGAGGAAAATATGTAAAGAAATGAGAAGTAACTATTCCCTTGGATTGTGTACATGATAGGGATAATTTCTTCTCTTAATTTGCCTACCAACATTTAAAAATTAAATTATCCACCTACTAACCTAGCTAAACTACCCCTACTCCTATTCTAACTATACACAGAAAAAATAACTAGGTAAAATGATATTTCCAGTGGAACCATCTTTTCATTTTTATTCCTAGACGTATGTACCTTTTAAACATCAGTGTTAAGAATAAATTTTTTCTTGGACTGTGAATATCGAATGTAGGATTAGAAAGTGTAACTTCATTCGGAATTCCACCTGAAATTTCTTTCTTATGAAATCTTTTGTCCAATTGGATGCCTATTGGATCATAAAAATCGGGATGAATTTCTGCTATGGATTGGTGATCATGTAATAGGAAAGATGACAAGCCAGATTGCGAATATGATTTTTTAGTTTTAATGGCCTGGAATCTACTATGCATTAAAGTCAAGCTTTCAGCAATTTCTCGTAAAAGGAAAGTTTCCACATATAAATCACTAAATAAATCAATGAAGAATAGATGGAAATTTTTGGAAAGAGATTTATCAATTAACGCGAATTGCTGGCAAGTTTCCAAAAATACTTTTTTTTTGTTGATGATGTTTTGGATGACATAGAAGTTTCTTCTGAAAGGCTGATATTGATTGATCGTGGAATTGAAAAAGTTCTGTATTTCCTTGACACAATTTAGTTTTCCAAAATGGTAATACATCTTTCGAATGTTCTTTGATAAGGTGCTCAATATACCATAGTAATCTATCAAAAGTCTGAAAATTTAAAATACAATCCGATTTTATACAAAATGAGTGCAAGCGAAAAAGAATGCAATGATTATCTGTACAACTAATGTTACAGCACAACTGGGATTGACTTGAAATATCTTCTTTTTCACAAGAACTGGCCAGAATTATGGGATCCGAGTAATTTCGAATTACGTCTTGTGAATCAGAAAACAAGTTATGATTGGGAACAGGCATAGGGGTTTGCTCATGATACGAATCATAGATCGGGATATTGTTTTGGATAGTAAAATCATGCAAATGATCTATCACTCTAGAATGAGGATCGACTGATATGATTCTTGAATTAGAATATCTCTCATTATATGAGCTCTGTTGAGTTGCTTGAGATAAATCAACATCATCATCATCATCATCACTATCATAGTAGCTATCATAAATGATTTTACAGTTTTCCCTAGATTTTTCTTTTTCATCCAATATTTTCAGAAAAGGAAGGTCAAGTCGTTCTTGTTTGTAAATGACCAAAGGATGTTTAATAGCTGCCTCTTTATCTTGAAAACCTAATGGTGATTCATTTGAATAATCCTCTGTACTTTTTGAGATATCATTAATACTGAGGGGGAAACAATTATGATCACTAAATACATCAGGATAAAGAGAAAAATGTGATTCTGAAACAATGCATTTGAAAATATCATCGTGAAAAAATTCTTGTTCATCACATCCACCGTAGACATCGGGCTTTAGATCATACCTTTGCGTGTTTGTATTTTCTGAAAGAGAATTAATTTGTTGTTCTAACCTTGGCGTCTGCATTTGTTGACTTGCGTTGATATTATCTAACCTTGTCTCCAAGTTTCTCTCTGGTTCCAAGGCAGACTTTCTTGCAACATTCTCGCTTTTGTCTTCTTGCGTTAGAGCAGGCATGTTTCCTAAGCTTTGGGAGTTTTCTTCATCATGAGTGATTGGCACATTCAAATTGGAATTTTCATTCCTATTAGAAGAAAATAAAACAAGACTTGAACTAATTTCTGATGGATCAGACATAGGAGGTAGGGAATGCTCAACATAATCTGAAGATTCTTCATTCATGAGTTCATTTTCAAGATCATATTTTAGACAATCAAGATGAAATCGCATATTAAAATCCCTAACAGATTCATCTTCTTTTCGTAGATACTCAATTTCATCATATACCTGATCATAATCATAGCAATCAAATTTACAAATGAAAGCCTTGACAAATTGGTCCCAGCTGTGAATTGAGGCAACTGGGAGGGTTCTACACCATTTTCTAGCTTCCGCCGTGAATGTGAGAGTAAAAATTCTGCATAAAACACCTTCATCAATTCTTTGAATGTTCGAACTTGAAACTCTTTGAATAAATTGAAGGGCATGATTAAAAGCAGAAGAATTATTCTTACCATTGAATTTTACCTGAGACAAGATTCTTACCACTTCAGGTGGAGTGTTGGAAGAGGCAGGAACATGGATGCAACTCCAAATGGGAAATTTCTGAGCAGCCATCCTAATTCAAATGACTACGATTTAAAACCATTCCAACAGACACTATGCTTCAGGCCCTCCTTCTAGCGCCAAATATGTTGAAGCCTCGAAAATCGGGTTGACAACAAGGGGGATACCCACCCGGTCCAGACCTTGGTTGGTAGCTCCTTATCCATTTGGTATAGCAGGTCCGACTGGGGATAATGGGACCAGTTTCCCAATCTAAGGGTGTGTGTGTGTGCAGAGTTGGATGATGCTGATCTAAGGGTTCTAATCTAAGCTACTTTAATATAATTCTATGCTATTATAATCTAATGAAAACAACACATCTAATCTATGCTAACCCGGGATGTATTTCTTCTATTATGCGATCTAAAGAGATTTCAAATAATAACTGGTAATAAAGATCATTCAACTATCATAAGAATGAAAATCAATTAAGATGAACTACTTTGCATAAAAATTTAGGCAAAACAGTTGTGAACAACATATCGCATAACAAGTTATTCATATATCAAACATAAATAAATGACTCCATCGTACAAAAGTGCCAAATGGTAACTCAAACATTCATGCAATAACATATAAACAACTAAAAACTGTATATCACTTTAAGAATATAAGCAGAAATGGCCAAGAGATAAAAGTACCATTTATGACTGGTCCTACTCATAAGCTTCAAGCAACAATGATTTATCTCTACTTGTTCTAATATCTACTAAGAGTACAGAAGTGCAACATCAGTAGCATCAAATGCAAACAGTAATAAACCTCGATCCATTCATTCATCAAAACCTCCTTTGAGGGTGCAGAAGTGCATGTTCTGAGGACAAGTTTTTGACAAATTTCTAGACCCTTCTCTAAATGCATGAGAAGGGTTTAAATACTACTTCCTAATTCTAATAATAGTTTATTTACAAAATTTAGGATGTGGTTTTCAAATGACCGTTCTTTTTCTAATCTAATTTTTAAGAAAAAACAACATTCTAAATAAAGCTACTTCTGAATCTGATCTTTAAAGCTGCATGTATTCATCATGGGTTTGAGGAGAGTTGGTTGGTTGACTTCTGCTTTGAGTTGGGCTGAGAAAACATAATCTATGAGAGCTGGCACCACTTTCTTGGCCGCATTTATGATACATTTCATAGTCATCTGCTAACTATGCGGCTTCACCAAGTATGCCCAGTAACACTCCCAATTTAACCTGTTTAGTGCTTGGACCTCTTTTTTCTTTTCTTGCACCTTCCGCTTCCATTCTACTTCTAGTTGTAGTTTATTTGGTAAATACCCCGGGGTGGTCTCTGTGATTAAGTTTGCTCTGTGCAAATTTTCATTTACACAGTCAATAAGAATGCTTGTTGTCATGGCCGCTGTTTCTGCTGCTTGTTCCACTTCCCTGATTTGATCGTCCCACTTTTTGAAGAGAAACTCTTTATGATTCTGATTTATCCTGGGTGCGCCTGCTCTTTTTCCCTCGTCTTCATCCTTGCATCTCTGCTACAAGTTGTGTCTGTATATAAAGGTGCCATTTCCTTCACCTCAGAGCCCTGAGCCTTATTTTTCTTTCCCATTTCTTCCTGCGTATGTCTTGGTATCGCCCTTCGTTCTTCGTTCCTGCAACTCACAAATGGAAATGACTGATCAAGAAAGGTGATGGGAGAGTCTTAAATGCAGCAGATATATCAAATATGCCACCTTATGTGAAGTAATTCTTTGCAAAAGCACGCGTCTACATTTAATAGATGAGAAATAATTCTTTTATTATCATTAAAAGCGAATGATCTTGAGTCAAATTATGGTAAGCGACTTTTCTTGAATAGCATGCCTGAAATATTCGTGATGGAGTGATTTTGCGATTTGGTTCGCAATCGTCGCAGATCGCGACATCACATTATTGCACCATCGCGCTCTCGTATCGACTCACAAATATAACATGGCAGAGTTGATTTGGCTTAATATCGCAACCATCGCTTTATCACTATATTGCAACATCGCAGATCGTAGAAGTTTTATGCTTGCCATATTTTGTTAGCCCATTCCCTGCGATATGCGATCTTGTGATCGGGGTTATCGCAAATCGGAAAATATTGAAGTCTTTCTCATTGGAATTACCTTATTGCGATGCGATATACAGCTTAGTACGAGAATTCTTGCACATATCAGGGTTATACCCAAATGGAGGTGTTTTTCTATCATTTTATGATGCGATTTTTTAAATATTTTTCTTATCATAAACTTAGGTTTTAAAATATTCAAAAGATCTTCCTAAGCTTACGATGGTAACCTTATTTTGAAGAAAGGAAACTCTTGCTTTTCCTAAATTTTAACTAAGGGTCCCCATTCATTTAGTATTTTGGACAACACTTAAATGAAAAAGGGGGGGCTTCTTGCTGGCCACAACACGATGACAGGTTGGTGGTCCTAAAATTATTTTTCAATGCAATGTATGAAGGGTGTACAAGTTGCATGCATAAAACACTAGCCAGGACACATATTGGCATGAGTTAAGAAACAACATCCACCCCTATACATAATTAGGAGACTAACACACACTCCAGGGATATAATGGAGGGATTTAAATTGCAAACCAACATTATTTCCTAGGAAAATGTTATGTTGAATCCAATGAGCTATCTGAAAGTATCCCACTAAGTGAAAAGGCACCAATCAATACAACACCAAAGTTTCAAATCGAAAGCATTCTTATGGAGAGCTTGGAAGTCGTCAAGTTGCATCTTAGAGTCTTAGCTAGAACTGCGACCAAATTTACTATGACTAAGCGGCCTCTAGGAGGTCGCACTTATACCCAAGTCACTCGTTTTCATTTCAATGCCTAAGGCAAGATTTTAGGGAATGCAACCAACCCTGCCCTACAACTATGCGACCTTCAGTGAGTTGCGCTCTCACCTAGGTCACAAGATCAAATTTTTATGTCTCATAAGAGCAGCCAAGCGATGCAAATTTGCTAGAGTGCGATTATGTGACCTTTCATAAGTCGTGAAATACTTCATGGGCCACTATGTCGGTGAAATTATTTCTTTGAAAGTTCCTTCTTCTGCGTAATTGCACTACATTTCCATATCGATCAGAATTTTGGATGATTGAGAAAATGATATAAACTCTAGGAAAAACTTGGAGTGACTCACAATATGAAAAAAGGTATGCTCACATAAAATTTGACATGAAATACCATGCAACAGGTGCCACAATGGATGACGCTGGAAGAAAGAATTACACATATCTGATTATAGGACCATACAATGCTCCAGCACATGCCACAATTTTTAGAAACAATTTTCATAAAATGAGTTGTCAAGATCCAAATTATGGGTAATGTCTCATGGCGATGTACTCAAAGGAGACAACAAGCTTAGGAATCAACAACTGAAAATGATATACTATAAGGGAGGATGTGTGTGATAAAGGGCATGTTAAGGGATTGAAATATGGAAGAAGGTGACAATTATGCATGTGGATGCTTGATCAAAGTGATGAAGAAGGAAATCCAAGAACGTAACAAGGACATCATCAAACTCATAAAGGAATGATGTAGAGGAAGGAATTTTGGTCCAGAGGAGTGGGTTATTCATCTATGGATTTCCCAAAGAAAAACCATATTGACATATCCCCTTGAATCGAAGATGTCTACACAAGCTAGGATAATGAAACTGCACTTAACACTCACCCCATGTAGAATAGAAAGCCATAGATGAAAACATGTCTGAGGAAGCCTTGGAAGACCCTACAAGGCCACTTACTCTGAAAATTCCATGGCACAAGAAAGGACTATTCAAGGGTCCAAAGTTGATTTTTGTTCTTCATGAGTATTTTTACATTTATAGTATGGTTCTTTTATTACAATTAAGTATAACTCTTGTAATTTACTTGCAGGGTGAAGAAGGACGAGAATCCCAACCTATGTATGGTTTTTTCCATAGTAGCTACATGACTAGGCTTTCAACGAGATCGAGACTGGGTCCACACAACCTCCTAAAATATTATGGCAATGTCAAGAGCACAACGGTAGGAGGTGATTGGATGCAAGAAAGGAACAATAGAAAGAATTTAAACAATTCATGCAGATCTTCATGTTATCACAGTAATGTCAGCAACAATGAACCAACCCCAGGGTTTCTCAAATCTTCTCTCTTCTCCTCACATTCTCTCTTCTATCAATGTACAAATGTTCTCATCATAATGTTAATTTTTATTGAGATCAATTCAAGATACACTAAGAAATAGGCATGAGAGAGTAGTGAGAAAGTTCTAGAGTCATGTGGGGAGGTCAAGAGTCATTGTAGGTAAACATTCACCCCACCCCTATAAATGTGCCCTCTTGCATCATTAACTTGGGGGGACTTTAGCACTTGAGTTGAGGCTAGGATTAGACAGTTGATTTATGCTTGAGAGCTAAAGGCACTCAACCCTTGGCAGCTAGTAGATGGATTCATAGTGAGGCTAGGGTTTTGCATTGGGTAATGATATGAGCAGCCCATGTTCCATTTTTGGGTTTTGACCAAGTGCTAGTTATGTACTTGTAGTTGCATAAACATCAATAAGATGTTCTCTCTATTCGGCATTGATTCCCACGCTTACTCATGGTGGTTGTATTGATTTTCTGATACTTCACTATATTTGTATGTGTGTTGTCATATATGCAATATGTTATCAACTAATTCATAGTGGTTGCATGTGTCTTTTTCTTTCGAATGTATGTTTACTTGTTGCTTGCTATGTTGATGACCTATTGTGAACTAGTTTGCAATTAACTTTTGGCATTTTCTTATTCATATATATTTGATTGGGTTTTGGATCACCAATCCCTCTCGTGGTCTACCCCTTTTTATTCCTACTGATTTAGGTTTTAACCCCATACAAAAATTACCTGCATAAGAATTCTAAAACATAGAAAATAAACAATGTGAGAAAATAACACATAAAACACATATACATAGAGATTTTCCCCTAGATCCCAAAACCAGGACAACCGGCTTGATTTTTCATTATGTTCCTTTCAATGTTATAATACATTTTTATACATGCTGAAGCATCCAGTACCATGGACCAAAAACCATCGCGTCCAAAACCATGTGCGAAAAATCATGCACAAACCATAGGTAGCTCCAGCCAACCTAATATAGGGTCAAAAAACAAAATTTCCAGGGCACTGCCCTAGACCCCATAGAGTGGGGTTACTTGCACCCCTCAAAACCCCTGTGACTCTCCCCACTACACAATCGGCATAACGAAGGGGGGGCTCCACCCCCCTTCTAACACCCCAGTTAACTACGTGGGCTAGTCATGGAAAGAATATAACACAACCCAACATTATCCCACTTTTTGTTTTCTTTCCATAGGGGGCCACAAGAGAGCTTAGTCATTTATCTAGCCTTGCAATGCCCATTATTTCTCTACACCAAGAGAAATTCTCAGAGCTCACAGATTTTTTCAATGCATCTGCAGTGTTCTTCGAAGTGTCCACCTTTACCAGCAACACCTTTTTGTATTCTATCATATCCCTCACAAAGTGATACTAAGCACCAATGTGCTTTGTCTTTGAATGATATGCAGGGTTCTTTGCCAAGAAAATTTCACTTTGGTTGTCAGATTCTATCCTTATAGCTCCCTGTACTAACCCCATACCTGAACACAATCTCTGCAACCAAAATGCTTCCTTGCTTGTATGAGTGCCTGCCATGTATTCTGCCTCTGTAGTTGATATTGCCACTACATATTGTTTCTTACTCATCCAACTGACTGCACCTCCAAATAGGTTAAACACATACCCACTTGTAGGTATTCTCTGATCCAGATCTCCAGCCCAATCTGCATCAACAAAGCCATGAATATCCAACACTCTGTCCAATCCTGGTCTTCCTTGGTAGCACAAACCATAATCACTAGTTCCATGCAAATACCTAAAAACCCACTTCACTGCTATCTAGTGCTCCTTCCCCGGTTTCGACATAAACCTGCTCAATACTCCCACTGCATGTGCAATTTCTGGTCTACTACAAACCATTGCATACATCAGGCTACTAACTGCACTTGCATATGGAACATGGGACATGTCCTCTTCCTCTTCTTATGTCTTGGGACACTATTCAACAGATAACTTTACACCTATAGGAATAGGAACCTTCACTGGTTTACTATCCTACATGTTAAACCTCTACAGTATTGTCTCGACATGCTTCTTCTGGTTTAACCATAGCTTCCTCTTTGTCTGATCTCTTTTAATTTCCATGCCCAAAATATAGTTTGCAGCACCAAGATTTTTCATGTCAAATTTGGAGGACAAATGGGTCTTCAAATCCTAGATAATTTCTTTGTCATTTCCAACCAGCAACATATCATCCACATACAAGACCAGATAAATAACACGATCACCAATTAATTTAAAATACACATAGCGATCTGCTTTTCTTTTGGTGAAGCAAGGTCCCCGTATAAATGTATCAAATTTCTGATGCCACATCCTTGGTGACTGTTTTAACCCATATGGAGACTTTAACTTGCATACGAGTTCTTTCTTACCCTTCAGCACAAAACCTTTAGGTTGCTTCATGTAGATCTCCTCTTCCATATCCCTGTGAAGAAATGTTGTCTCCACATCCATCTGTTCTACCTCAAAATCAAAAGCGGCAACAATAGATAAAAGGAATCTAATAGAAGTTACCTTGGCAACAGGAGAAAAAATATCACCAAAATCAATTCTCGGCACTTGGGAATAACCTTTTGGTACCAACTGAGATTTGTATTTCTCCACCCTTCCTTTCGCATTTGTCTTCTTCTTGAACACCCATTTGTTGCTAATGGGTTTCCTTTTAGTCGGAAACTCCACCAAATCCCAAGCTTCATTTCTGTGTAGAGATGCCATTTCATCAACCATGGCCTCTTTCCAGAGTTTTCCATCCTCTGAATCTACTTCTTCCTTCACAGTTCTGGGATCACCATTAGTAATAGATAAAGCAAAATTTGAACAAAAAGCAGATGGACTATACTTTTATGGTTGCCTTCTTTCTTGAACTAATCTTCTCACACCCGGAGTTTGTGGCTCTTCATCTTCTGATTCTTCCTCTGTTGTAAAGTCTGATTCTTCCTCCTTTAGCTTAAACTCTATCTTCTTAGGTTCCTTTGGTTGGACTTCATGTTTAATAAAATGTTTCACCTCTCTGAACACCACATCTCGGTTGTACACAACCTTCCATGTTACTGGGTTCCAAAGCTTATAACCCTTTAATCCATCATTATACCCAATAAACATGCACTTTTCAGATTTTTTCTCCAACTTGGTTCATTTCTCCTTTGGAACATGTACATCTACATCACGTTCAAATACCCTCAGATGTGAAAGAGAGGGTTTCTTACCAGTCCATACCTCTTGTGGAATCTTATTCTCCAACGCTGATGAAGGTGATCTGTTGACCAGGTAACATGCTGTCTCCATCGCCTCTACCCAGAATTCTTGTCCTAACCAGGCACCACTGAGCATGCTTCTTTCCCTTTCCATCAATGTATTGTTCATTTTTTCTGTAACTCCATTTTGCTGAGGTGTATATGGAGTAGTCTTCTGCCATGCTATACCACACTTCTTACAGAATTCTTCAAATTCCTTATTGCAAAACTCTCCACCGTTATCTGTGCTCAACACCTTTATCTTCTTCTCTATCTCGTTTTTCAACAGAGCCTTAAATTCTTTAAACCTATCAAAGACTTCAGATTTATTCTTAAGGAAATATATCCATGTATTCCTTGAGAAGTCATCTATAAATGATACATAGTACACAGACTTACCTAGTGATGGAACCTTCACAAGTCCAAACACATCATTGTGCACAAGCTCTAATATATGTTTCACCCTCTTACCACCAGAGGGGAAACTCACTCGATTTTGCTTCCCACATACACAATTTTCACAAAAATCAAACTTCAAAGAGCTATTACTCATACCGTATACCATACCTTTACCATTAAGTATTCGAAGGACCTTCTCTCCATTATGTCCAAGCCTTTGATGCCACAGCGTGGTCTTCTCTCCAGCGACCACTAGATTTTCTGTTCCACTTTCAGGAACCACAGAACTGTTGCACCCATCAATAACAGTGCTACCTTGCAGCTTGTACAGAGTTCCAATCCGAACTCCCCGCATCAATACCAGTGCTCCCCCAACCATTTTGCAGGTATCTTTCTCAAACATTGTTTTTACACCTGCATCATCCAACTTGCTTACGGAAATCAGATTTCTGGTCAATGCAGGAATATGCAGAACACCCGGAAGTGTTCTAACCCTTCCACCTTGCAACTTCAACTTTACTTTTCCGCAACCAATGATTCTAGCCTTCCTATCGGCCCCCAAGAAGACATCACCACCATCATATTTCTCATACTTGCAAAACCACTCTCTATGGGGAGTGAAGTGAAAGGATGCACCTGAGTCAATCAACCATGCCTCATGATCTACATGTGTACTTGAAGAAGCCAAGTACACATCCCCACCTCCATCTGAGGTGGTTTTCACCTCTGTAGAAGGAGTCTCATCAGATCCCTTTCCTTTGTAAGGAGCTTTAGATTTACAATCCATTTTGTAGTGCCCTTCCTTTCTGCATTTCCAGCACACCACCTTTACAGGTTTTCCTGGAGATTTAGATCTCCCTCTAGATTTAGAACTCCCACTCTTGAATTATTTTTGTTTTTGTTCTAGGAACGTTCTCGTATAAACAAGGCATCACCATTCTGGCTCTCCATATTTTTCTATCTCATTTCCTCCATCAGCAAGGATGAGACTATTTCATCAAACTGCAAGGCAGTTGCATTGCTACCTATTGCAATAACGAAACTATGCCACGAATCTAGTAGAAAACACAACAAACTGATGCACTTATCTTCATCTGAAATTTTAATATCAACAGATAATAACTTACTTACCACAGTATTAAATGTGTTTAGATGTTCTGTCACCGATTCTCCATCTTTCATCCTCAGGTTATACAACTTTTTCTGTAGGAACAATTTATTCACGAGAGACTTAGATTGGTATAAAGTCCCTAACTTGTCCCACAAAGCCTTCACTGTAGCTTCCCCTGATACATTCAACAATACTAAATCTGAGACACACAATTGTATTGTGCTCTTAGCTTTCCAATCCAACTTCTTCCATTCTTCATTGGACACTCATGTTCGTTTAGTACCTAGATCTACCGTGACCCACTAATATTTATCCACCAAAAGATCCTCCATCTTGAGTTTCCATAACTCAAAACTTTGACCATTAAATTTCTCGACTCTATCTTTCCACTGCTCACCATCCTCTTTCACCACCAGAATCGATCCCATAGATCTCCCACTGAACAGGGTCTACCACAAGCCCGAGAGAAACCCCTCAGCAACAAAGGCATCCCCTTGAAGCCAAAACAACTCTGATACCAAATGTAGGTTTTAATCCCATACAAAAATTACCTGCATATGAATTCTAAAACACAGAAAATAAACAATGCGAGAGCATAACACATAAAACACATATACATGGAGATTTTCCCCTGGATCCCAAAACCAAGACTACCGGCTTGATTTTTAATTATGTTCCTTTCAATGTTACAATACATATTTATACATGTCGAAGCATCCAATACCATGGACCAAAAACCATTGCGCCCAAAACCATGGACAGAAAACCATCACGTCCAAAACTATGTGAAAAATCATGCACAAAACCATAGGTAGGTCTGCCCAACCTAATATAGGGTCCAAAAAAAAAAAAAATTGGGGCGCTGCCCCATACCCCATAGAGTGGGGTTACTTGCACCCCTCAAACCCCCTATGACCCCCCCCCCACTACGCAATCGGTGCAACGAAGGGAGGACTTCACCCCCTTCTAATCCCCTGGTTAACTACATGGGCTAGCCATGGAAAGAATGTAACACAACCCAACAATTAAGACTTGTTTGTATCTCTGTTTTTAGTTTGTCAATCTTGGGTCGATTTTGTTTCACTGTTGGGAATTTCACCCTTTTCCCCACTCCGACACCTTATCATTTGACAGCCATGAGTAGAAACATTCATGGTGGTAGATGGGACCACATACCGAATGGGACTCCTGTCGAAAATGTTGTGAGGTCTAATTGGGACTTCACACCGGAGAGAACCCATAGTTGTTGGTAGTACATTTTAGCCCGTCAACAAATTAGTGCTAGAAGGAGGGCATATGACAAGTTGAGCCCTTGGATCCTGCAGTTTAGTCTCATATTTGTAAATGGCTTTGTCCCAAATCTCACTCCACAGGTGCTTCTCTAACTTATCCACTTGTCAATGTTCAATCCTCGATGAGCATCTCTATCACTTGTCTCAGTTAAATTTTGATGGTGAGGATGGAACATCTATAACCGAGCACATTTTTTATTTCCTTATGTTTTGTGAATCTTATGAGATTGACGATGAAGATTTTTCTTCTGTGCTCTTCTCCCTCACCCTTGAAGGTCATGTCAAGCGATGGTGCAATACATTCCAGCAGTGTCTGTCCATTCGTTTGAGCAACTCATTGGTAAGCTCCGATAAGCATTTCATGGGTATCATTTTCAAGATTTGTTTAGAAGGATAAATGAGATTAGGATGAAACCTGAAGAATCTTTAGAGTATTTTGCTATTATATTTGTCCATATTTGTTTCGAATTTCATGAAAGATATATCGACTAGGTATATTTTAGTGAAAATTTTCAACGGTTGGTTTTCATTTCTCTACAACATATTCAGTTCGAAACCAATTCTAATTCTTATGACTATCATGATAATTTTCAAATTACAAAGTTTCTAGGTTTTACCCCTAATATTTTTTTCCTATCTCTCTGAATCTAGAACAACCTCAAGCCTCCGAGGAGGAAATTACTACTTGTGGGATTTCTCATCCTCCTCTTGATTTGTTACATAATAAGATTTTGGTCGTAAATGGTTTAGATGATGAAAAGTTCTTTCAGGGGAAGGAATCAAATTGTCTTGCCTCTGAAGCTCTCATACATCCTTTTGAATTTGAATCTTAAAATTATGTTGATGCAACATCTATCACTGTTGATGAAACCCAGCTTGAGCCCGTTAAATATATGCCTAGGTCTATTCTTGGATTTCATTCACTTGTCAGCAATAACTCGAGTCTTGTCTCAGATAAAGTTGACTGTCCTATCAAATCTATGGGCCATGAGATGCATGAAAATCCTTTTCTCCCTCTGGTTGACACTAATGTGAAAAATGTGAGTTCTAGCCTGATACGAGCCCCTTCATTTGACCATTTCATCTGTTATACCTTGATTTATTTCATCAGTCTACTTCACCAGCAATTTAGACAAATCAAGCAAAACTTTATCGTGCTGGTTTTGGGTGAAGTCATGTACATCAGGGTGATGTTTCACAGTCACAGCATGAGGATCTTGAATCAATTTTTCCTGATCTCTTACATCCGTAGTATTTGACGGGTGAAGAAGAAGGCCTTACATCTCGACTAATTCAAGATGGTTCTCTAATTTATTCCTCTTCACTTTCAACCCAAGAAGATTCTTATGTGCCATATGCCCAACCTGATCAAACTGGTGGCTTCAGTTATTTTCATCATTCCGAAAACATATTCACTCACACCTCTGGTGATTACCATTCGTATCCATCTGTTTATCCTGTGAAGCCACTGAAATTTGATGAATCACGTTTCAACAGTTTCGGGACTCGTCAGGAAGTTGAGGTACTTCAACTTCCACTGATTGTTATGTCAGGTTCTCACATCCCTGATGAAACCCCTGAACCAAGTCAAATTAGGGTTTCCTCACATCACTCTCCTCCCAACATCATATTTTCAGATGCAAGCACATGTTGGAAACCCTTTGATTCAAGTGAGGTTTCTTCGAACACACATTTCCCTCACCTATCAACTGATATGCATGACCCTCTATACCTTAAGTTATTTGTTGAAGAGGGTAAACTGACCATTGTCTCAAATATTTTCACCTGTCACCTAGCCGATACAGATTGTGAGCAAGGACAAGCAGGTGATGTCTTAAAATCCACTATATGGGAAGGTGCCAATCGCCTAAACTCTCCTTTGCATGAGACTCTTCTTGTTGATTCAATTCATTCTTTGGAATCTAAAGAATATGATATGTTGAACGTCCAATCTATCAATATTCAAACATCAAATCTAATCAACAATATTTTCATTGATAGTCATCCTATCACAGCTAATGATGACCATATTAATTTACCTATCAATCTTATGAAACGACCGATATTTGACGGCTTGTCATTTGAAGGTTCAAAGGTTTGTCAGGATGGTGAGGCACTTTAGCTTCCTTTGATGGTTATGTCAGAACCTAATGCCCCGGATGAAATCTATGGACAACTTCAACCTATGGTTTCCGAAATTAGGGTTTCTACACTTGAATCCTCAAGTATCTCAGTTACACCCAGAAAAAACCCCTCTTTTCAGAGTCATCAAGTTGATCATCCTCCGTATCATGATAGGATTACTGATTGGATTGAAGGATCTTATCTGGCAGATTCCTCTGCTAGCAGATGACATCTTGTCGCACTTAGATTGGATTTAGGGTTAAGCATGAATGGATATATGTCGTGGATGGATGACTATAAGTTTCAAGTTTGCAATTTTTTTTACCAAGATTGGATTGCAGTTTGGCTTGAACAATCTTCTCTGACACATTTTCTTGTAAGTAGACCTGACCCTCTGGCTATGATGCATGTTTTACAGGTGAGCGTTCTAGTTTTTTCACAACTCTTTTCGCAAGTTCTAATCGTTGATATCTTTTTTCTTATAGGTCGGGAGTTGTTGCGATGGCTGCATTGGAAGTTTGATTTCGCATAACCTGACCTCCTCTCTGATTAAATTAGGGTTTTAGGGTTTAGACTAGTTAGATTTTAGGTTTTTCTTATTATTTTTCTAATGAGGGTTTGGTTATCAAAGTTTTCTTATTAGGGTTTATCTGTCAAAGTTTTCTTACTATCATTTTCTTCTATGGCTAATATTTAGATATGCTTGGTTGTGTCTTCTTTATCATAGGAACTTAGTTGTTGTATAACATTTTGAATTTAAGCATGCATTTATCTTGTGCATTGAAATTTTTTCACATGCATTACATTGGTCTTTTCTCTGTATTGGCTGATTTCTTCCGCACATTTACATAATGTTATCACCTGGATTGGACCTCGGGCTGAAGGAAGGCAATGCCAAGGTAACCACAAACCGTGCTTAGCCGAGTAGCTAGCCCTACTAGGCTAGGAGAGGGTTCTCTCCGTAAGGATCTCAGCCAAGATGAATGGATCAAGAAAATGATATTAGGCTAGGTATAGTAGTAGAAGGTTTGATTTTTATTTTGAAAGATTTTGCTGGATTAGGAGGAACCAAACAGTTAGGGCAAGGAAATTAGGTCAAAATTACAGGTTGTTCGATGGGGCAAGGTAGGCACAAGGTTCAACACTCTAGGGTTTTGATGGATGAGGTGAAAAGACAGGTGAGGAGTTAGGAAGAGCATGTAGACCTTATGGATTCTTCCTAAACTGAAGAAAACACAGACTGTGAATATTTTCCCAAAACAGAGCATAAAGATTATGGGTTCTACCTATTAACTTGAAAACATCCACTTAAAGAGTATGAAATGATGAAATGGAGTAAAAAATACATTTTAACACATGAAAACATAAGAAAAATTGAACTGGATATCATACCACATGGATCCCAAAGAAATAGATGCAAATTTTCATTAATCTCCTACTGAAAACTGATACAAATGATGTTTACTCAAAGCCTAAGCATCCAACTGAGTCCAACCTGTAAAATGGTTGAGAAAATACATAATATAGGCCAACAACGAACTCATCCTAGGCATCAGGGGTCAAATCAATGAGTGGAGGAGTAGTTGCAAGAAAGACTGAACTGATAGTTGGAGTGTAGGGTGGTCAAAGTGACTCATCCCTCACTCTAGCAAACTGATTCATTACATGCCACATAGGCCATCTAACTGATGTATCTACCCTAGGTAAAAGTAAAAACATGATAATTACATCAACATTGAATTTCAACATCATCCCTACCTACTACATTACATCATGCATTTGTCTTCTTGCTTGGCATACACTCACCTTGACTTAGCCTGGCATTTCCCTCTATGTTTCATGCCATTGCAAGAGCCTTCATGAACTTGAAGCCTTTGAATTTTTGGTATTGTGACTACCTATTTTGAAGTGCTCAAACCCTAAAGGAATATTTTCTTGCCTCCTTGCACATGTTGACACCCTCAGATGGTTTCATGGCCATGATTTCCCTAATATTAAAAACCTAACCCTAATGATCGTGTGTAGTTGTGATGGTTACTCCAAGAGGTAGCTTCTCTTAGAACCAATCATCAAAGTTACATCCTGGATATATCTCCTATGAGTCTAACTTATTAACAATAAAAATAAGAATAGATTGCTTGTGGGGAACCCTAATCAGTTTAAATGATCTGTACCCATAAGTTGAACATTTTTCTTAGCATGGTCTTGATTGTTTCAATGACTTGTTTTCATTGTTCACTTGCTAACTAGAGATGATATGCAGAATCTTGGCATGAGGGAAAACCTAAACCATAATATCTTTTAGTTTATGTCAAACAAGAAACAACCTCTTTTGCTCGTAAAATAGGTCAAGATCCCTCATCCACCCTGGCGCAATGAATGCCCATTAATAAGTGCAAATGCACACATGAAATAAAATTAAATGAAATGAAATTAAATGAAGGGTAACGGATCAAGAAAGGCTTCCTAGGCAGAGAGGTAATGCAATGACTTCACCAAGGTACTAACCAGGATCGCTGGCAACAGAGCAATGTCTATGATTTCTTGAAGTGAATCTTTCGGGGTATTGTCTAGGCCTGCTGGCAACGGAGCAACATAAGAAACATATTTAAAAAAAAAAATGCAATAAGCCCTCTGCCTCGCTCTTTTCATCATCATCAACTACTGGCATGCGTGAACTTGTATTTGGGTGTTTACTAACTAGCATGACCTAGCTGAGACACAAAGGGAAGGCGTATTTGTAAAGTTCAATGGTGTTGGAGAGGTAAATCCCCTCTGCAGACAAAGGCGATCCCACTAGACCAAAATGGATCTAGCAACAATCAATTCACGCTACCATGCAAGTTCCTAGTTGCAAATCGAAAGTGGATTATGAGAACCAACCTGGAGCCCAATGCTAATGTCGAAGAAGAGTTGATACTCCCGTTCCCTTGCTCTGGCAAGTCACAATCCTTGCGATCCCCGCGAATGGATACCTACACATGCAAAGAACAAAGCGAATACAAGCATAAAATCCACTAAATACAACTATATATCAGTCAGACAAGATATAGATCAAACATTATCATAGTGAACAATAAGATCGGAACCATAATGATAGTCGTTTATTAATGAATAATCAACAGATAAAGATACAACCAAAGATTTGACGATGAATCTCTCCTCTGGCTGGGCGAGCAGCTATGTATGTCTTGCAATAGACCTTCTCTCTCTTAGACTTCCAGCAGCATAACCTCCCTATGCTTCAAGACTCTTACTATCACTCAAGACAAGCGTTATCACAACTAGCATTACTCAAAAAATAGCTTGTCAAATGCATGAGGACAGACTTTTATAGATGGAGTAGGGGAAGAAGATACAATGCATCAGGACACTCATTATGGATTGGAATTATCTCCAAAAAGCCGTTATGGATAGATGTCAAGGATAGATGATGACTCTTGACATCTAGAAGATGAGCTTTATCCTCAAAAGACTTCATGACTTGAAGGGAAAAAACATCTAGGCGCGTGTTTGTCAAAAAATCTTTACCAAACTTGGTTGGCACGGGTGTTGTTCTAAGACAGAGCGCCAATGGTCGCACCCTCTTTTGAGGATCTCATTGATTGGCGCGGGTAGTACATTGTGGACCCGCGCTAATGGAAAAAGGGCACTTTTCAGGGATATTTTGCAGGAGGTGTCTTCAGGTAACATGAATTACATACTTAGGGGAACATAATGCAAGTGTTTTTTAGGTTATGTCACTGCTCACAGGTCTCGGAATGAGTCCTCCAAAGTACGGAAACAGGGGTAATAGGGACGGTGACCAATGGTGACAAATTACTGTGTAACAGATGCCCCCTAAAGCATGAGGCCCGAGAGAGAGAGAGGGGTGAAATGCTTTACAAGAACACATGTAGCTGTCGCCGAGAATCTGCATTGAGAGATACAACTGATAGCTCAAGTACATGATGTATGAGGTATGGTCACAGCCATCCATAAGAGAGTACATAATAATCTAGATCCATAGTATGGACGCAGCCATCTGGTTAGGATCAATGAATCGGCTTAGGTATGGTCGCAGCCATCCAGTGAATGAGTCATGTATTAAGAATCATGCCTGGATTACAACAGACACAATCCAGGGTCTTGCGCTCCATCTCGACCCAAACAAAAGTACAAGTTCAAGCATGCGAATATATGAGCTGAAGTCGAACATGCATGAACATCGTCTGATTACCAGTCAATATTGAAAACTGTTAACAGACGCGAGAGGTACCACCAATAATGACAATGGCCCCCAAGGTACTACAGGTACAATCTACGGCGTGCGAATTAATGATCTGACATCGAACACCCGTAGAATCATTTGATCGAAGGCCAATGATGAAAACCTCACGTCGAACACGAAGAACCTGCCATTGAGGCATGCAGGCTCCAAGGCACCGGAAGGGAGTCTCTAGATCAGCTTCCTGGATAATGAGCTGAAGTTGACAGGAAGTGACCTTGATCGAAGGTGGGCCATAATGTTTCCCACATCATCGACACGAGACAGAGAGATAATGTTGTGAATCAAGATTATGTGAACTATCAGAGGGAGGTTGTTTCTTTGTAGAGGTCAAATTCTCTTGAACATATCAGCGGCATGATAATGGAATTGGCAGTATTAGACATCAATGGATCAGAGGTCATGGTGACGAGGCAATGAGCAGATGAGAGGTCAAACAGGATTACCCAAGTCCATGGAGGCAAGTGAAAAAATGATATGAGATATCCCCTCCCAGACACGAAAGTAGACAAGTGCCATGTTCAAGAGCGACATACTGCTGACACGACAATAATTATGGTTCCTTTTTTCCCCCACCATTTCTGGCGAGTACCCCAATTATTTTTAACAAGCTTGATAGGGATAACATATGCTTGTGGTGTGTCATTTCGACAAAATATGATGTCATTAGGTTTTAACGAGTCTGACAAAGGAAGAACTCGGCGTCTTTTCATGTTTAGAGAGTTTGAAAAAACAGTAGAAAAGGAAACTCCAGGGGTGTCCTTTTTCGTAAAGTTGTGTCTCGCGAGCCCGAAAAAGTATAAAACATTACTCGAAAGAACCGCCCGACCATTACGATCGAGGAGTACTTTTCATAAATAGTGATTTCGACCTGAAAAAGTAAAAAAGCGATCAAAACCACGTCGTTTTGTAACCATTAACGAGTCTGAAACAACAGAAACCCGGTAATCTTTTTATGTTTTAACGGTCGACAAAAAGAACTTAAAACGACCACCCCTTATTAACGTTTAACGAGTCAAGAGGAGTAACTCGGCAATCTTTTCTTCTTTAAACGGTCAGAAAAGAGCTGAAAGCGGACCTTAAAGTAACCTTTTCACATGTTTTACCAAGCTTGAAAAAGTAGAAAAAGGAGCTCGTTTCATTGCTTGAGTTGCACTAACCCCTGTCATCATACAAAAAAAAGTGTAAAACCCACTTCGACATAAATATATTCCAAAAATACCCAAAAAATATTATTTATAATGTATTTTTAGGTCAGAAATTGCTATAAATAGTGAAATGGTAAAAACAAATTTACTTTTTACTTTTCACCTTGTGAGTTTACCATTGGAGGGTTTTGGGTGCAAACTTCAACTGTTGATTGCGATCAATCCAGCAGAGCAATCGAGCCGCCGTCTGAAGCAGGTAAGAGGTCTTGTCCTTAGCTTTATTTTCATTCCATTTTTCCAGTTTTTCATCCATAGATGGGTCCCTTGCAAGAGGAATTGCAAAATTTTAGGGTTGTGCCATTGGCGCGAGTTTCCCGCTCGGGATCACGCCAATGGGATTTTTTTCCCAAAGGGGGCGTGACATTGGCGCGACTGTTTTGAAAACAATCGTGCCAACCGCGCGACCTAATTTTCCCATAGATTTGACCGTTAATTTTGCAATTTTCCTTTAATTTTGGTTTCATCAATGATCTAATGATGATATTTTCGACTTTATGGTTGCAGGGATTCGTCAAAATGGTTGTAGAATGGAGAGAAAGAGAGCATGATGCCATAGATGCCATGGCATTGGAGGATGAAGCCTGCATGGACGCTTTAAGGGACTGCGGCTTGAAGAAATTTTTCCTCACCTCCTATTTGCGTGCACAACCTGAGCTACTACGATTTATCGTGGATGCTTGGGACACAGAGGATCAGGTATTCCGCCTGAAAGATCAGACATTGGAGCTGGATGTTTCCGATGTCTACTTTATCACTGGACTATCACAGAGAGGTGCACGACCCATCTTGACTAGTAGTAGGCCTTCCAGGGAAAAGATGGGGGAGGTGATGGAACTGGTTTGTCCTGGGGCACAGTTTGGATCAAACAGTTCCAAGGTAGATATTATTACGGTCCCAGACTTAGTGCTACGAGTGATACTGTTCACTATCACACGGATGGCTGGGGTACAAGCGCCCCACGAGGCCAGCAAGAATCATTTACTGCTGGCAACCGAGTGTCTCCAACCTACACTGTTTGACTGGGCCATGACAGTGACTACAAACATCAAGAGGCAGCTTACCAAGTGTAATCATGATGGCAAACAATAGTTCGGGTATTGATCCATCGTGGTATCTTTCTTCCTGGAGTGACTGCCAATATTCCAGATTCAGGGAGGTATAGTGGCAGATCCAGTGCCACGGGAGCCGAGGTTGACTCGATGGGCAGCACTCATGCCCAGAGGAGGAGGGGGCCAGCAGATGGCCTGGAGGCCCGAGTTCTTCATATGGCTCCATCACCAGATGATTGTTATAGAGGACTGGCCCTATGTGGGCACTGATTTTACTGGAGACCCAGATCTCCCATTTCCTGCGGGAGAAGACTGGGATGAGGAGCTTGGTAAGAACTCTTTGTGTTTTTGATGTTTTTTGTGTATTTAAGTTTTTTTGTAATACATGTCTGTCTCTGACAATAGCTATATATATGTATGCAGATGTTGGTGCAGAGCGACCAGCTGATTTGTCTCACATAGCACGGAGGGCACAACCTGCAGCTGACCCTCAGGTAGAGGGTGGTGCAGGTGATGAGCTAGTACAGAACCTTGAGGCACTCACTCGAGGGATTCCAGACTATGCCAGACTGGCAGATGTGCCCTTCGCGTACCAGAGGCACACAGTGGGAGTACCTACTCGCGTCCATCGTCTGCTGAGACGTTTGGTGCGAGCGGTGACATGCTATCATGAGCATCACCGTGATTAGACGCCTAGGTTTCATTTTTGCATATTTTTGAGAGACATGTTGTCTGCGGCCATATGAGATTCGGACATGTATTATTTTTTGGATTATGTAATGCGCGTGGCACAAACATTATGACACACACGTATATATATACATATGCCTATGGTTTATTATTGTGTTTTCATGTGCTTGCTTGTATAATGTTTTGGTTACAAATTACGCAAATGTTTATCTAATACATGATTAGCCAATACATCAGATAATGTGTTTAATTGTCATGGAATATGTTGATATGTGATAAAATCAAAGTTCCTTTCTAACAATCTCACACGTAAATACAACCTTAGAATGCGATGGTCTCTGACGGAATATTGCCCGTTGAGCTGGTGGACGACAAGTTGAGAGTCCAGGTTCACTACCAATGCACGAATGCCAAGATTAATTGCTTCAGCAAGTAGCTCGATTACAGCACAGTATTCGGCGACATTGTTAGTGGTACGACCCAAAAACACACCCTGAAAATCTATTAGCTCGCCATGAGGATCATAGATCACCCACGCCGCAGAGGACAAGTTGCGAGTACTGTGGCAGGCACCATCAGCAAAACCAACATAAGGTGCATCAGACATCTGCACAAGAAGCAAAAAACACAATAAGTGGCAGTTACACCTTTAAAACTGACACACATACACACAACACACTTGCTAGAGTACATGTATGTACAAAATAAAATGTACCAGCATCACGCATAGTTCTTTTCCAAATACAGCCCATTTCAGGGCTTCCCAAGAGGGTTCCCTTCATAATCAATTAGCTCGTAGGCCCCCTTCTACAAAACTTTCTTGACAATGTAAGGGCCTAGCCACATAGACTCGAGCTTTCCTGCTCCTAGTTTATCTTTTGCCTGATTGTAGAGCAGGACTAAATCTCCCTCAACAAAATAACGTGGACGTACGGTCTGATCGAAGTGAGTCTTGACTCGCTTCTTTTGTGTTTCAATGGCCAAAGAGGCCAGGCGACGAGTCTCATCTAGTTGTTCTAGGTAAAGAAGGCGTTCTTCTAATGGAGTAGTGTTGGGAAGTAGCTCGATAGCCAATTTTAATGAAGGGATTTCACATTCGATTGGAAGGGTAGCCTCTAGTCCATAAACTAGTTGAAATGGAGTGAAACCAGTGGCATCCTTCACAGAGGTTCGGTAGGCCCACAAGGAAGGGAACAACATCAAATGCCAGTTAGACTTATGCATGCCAACGGTACGTTGAAGCATTGTAACCAAAACCTTATTGATAGCTTCAACTTGGCCATTGGACTGACGGTAGTATGGAGTTGAACTATCGTGCTGCAAGCCTAGCTGGGTTGTTAATTCCGACATCATATGATTACGGAAATGCTTCCCGTGATCAGTGACGATGGCTTGAGGGATGCCGAATCGCGAAATAACATGATTAAATAAAAATTGCACCGCTGTGTGACCATCTTCAGTTAATGTAGGCATCGCCTCGGCCCATTTAGTAAAATAATCGACGGCAACGATAATAAACCCATGCCCCCTGGCCGAGCGAGGGTTACAGGTCATATAATCAATGCCCCATTTTGCAAAAGGGCCGACGGTGACAACAGGGTGCAATGGAGTAGGAGGCGCTCGCATCTTCCGTTGGTATATCTGGCACTCATGACAAGAGCGAACGGCAAGAATGCAATCCTTGAAGATAGAGGGCCAAAAGTAGCCACCACGGAGGATTTTTTTGGGCAGTGGCAGAATATAATGACGGAAACGTTGGACAACACAAACGAGAGCCAAAGCCAACTTCTCGACATAAGCATATCGAGTTTCCGTGTCTAAAAGGTTGCGGCTGAGATAGTAGATAACATGCTCAGTGTCATCGTCGTCAGTTTGAACAAGAACCATGCCGATAGTGGTGTCGGCGGTGGCCAAATACAGAGTGTAGTCACGATAATAATTCGGAGGACGGAGCAATGGAGCAGAAACAAGGAGACCCTTGAGACGCTCAAAAGATTCCTGAGCAATGGTATCCCAATGAAAAGGGACATCGCGCTTTAGTAATCGTGTAAAACCTTTGGCCACCTCGGCATAGTTTGGAACGAAACGACGTAGAAAATTTGCTTTACCCTGCAAGCTCTGCAATTGCTGTAAAGAAGCAGGGGGAGGAAGATTCACTATAGCCTCGACTTTAAGGGGATCCAAACGGATGCCCTCTCGGGAAACGACAAACCCGAGAAGTCGGCCAGATTCAACGCAGAAGACACATTTGTGAGGATTAAGCCTGATTCGGTAGTATCGACAGCGAAGAAAGATTTCGCGAAGGTGTTTAGGGTGGTCCTGACGTTTGGCTGAATGAGCAGGGAGATCATCCAGGTAAGGCTGTACAATGTGTCGAATGTCATGGAACGCATAGGACATTGCACGCTGGAAGGTAGCACCGGCATTTTTAAGACCGAAAGGGAGCTTCTTATAGGCAAAAGTGCCCCATGGACAGATAAAGGCAGTTTTGTGTTGATCAGCGGGAGCAATATTGATCTGGTTATAGCTAGAAAAACCGTCCATAAAAGAGTACATTTCACTTTCGGCACACTCGTCAATAATTTGATCAATGAATGGTGTGGGAAAATTATCTTTAGGACAGGCTCGATTTATATCACGATAATCGACACAAATGCAGATTGTAGCCTATTTTTTATTCACAGGTACGATATTAGAAACCCAATCTGTGAGCGGGATAGGATAAATAAAACCGGCTTTAAGAAGCTTCTCGACCTCGGCCTTAATAGCTGCAGCCTTTCGGGGGTGTACGGGGCGTAAACGTTGACGAACAGGCTTAGCACCTGGGTACATGATTATCTCATGCACCACTATGCTAGGATCAATGCCGGGCATTTCTTCATAGGACCATGTGAAGACATCACGAAATTCGCGAAAAAGATTGGAATAAGGTTGAATCTCCTCCGGAGTACAAGTGACTCCAATGTGAAGATGCTCGACAATCCCTGGTTTCACAGAGATGTCGATGGGCTGGGTTTGCATAATTTTTGCCATATTCCCTTCAGAAGACAACTGATAAATCTGAATAGGTATTTGTAATGGGATACAAGGAGCAAACTGCTCAAGGCAAGTGAGAATATCCTGAGGGGCAGGGAGAAACGAGGAACGATGGTGAGAATCATGCCAAGGAAGTTCCTCGAGAGACATAGTCTCAATAATGGCTTCGTCGGAAGAGAATGTTTCTTTTAAAGGATCCGAAGAAGTCTCATCTACAAGCCCTGAGGATGGAGCAAATGAGTGGAGAACCTTGCTCAAAGGAGCAAGTTCAGAAGAAGGAGCCGATGCAGCAATAATTTCAACATAGTTGAGTTCGGCAGGACTCAACGGCATCTGGTCGCCCCAAGAATCTACTTGGTCGGTGGGAGGAATGATCCACGGATCAGAACAAGTAGTAATCATATTAATAGAAGCGACGTTAGGAGGAGGGAGCAGAAAAACACCCATAAGAGCAGGATCTTTGAAAAGTCCGGCTCCCAAACTCTCAAATAATTTCGAGGTATGCTCCACAAAGGGGATGTTTCCTTCAGAAGAGGAAGAGAAGAATGATAGCTGGTCTACAGTAACAATCTTCCCTTGATGAGGGAAATGGATGATACGAAACAAAGATGAAGCAACAGCTTTCATCGCGTAGATCCAGCTACGTCCTAGAAGGAGGTTGTAGGTAAGAGTAGCATCAACGACTTCAACTTCCATTTCGACCGTCTTCCCTTCCAAAGAGATGGGCAAACATTGGAGTATACCATAAGGACGAGATGCTCTTCCATCAAAAGCTTCCAAAGTCGTGGGAGACTGGCTCAGCGTAGGAGATCCAATAGCTTTCCAACAGGCGACAGACATGATGCAAGTTGAAGCACCTTCATCAATGACTGTACGATGAATCATTTTGGAATCAATAATAACCTGTATGAGGAATGCGATTTGGGGAGGCAGTCTCTGCGTATGGCGTTCTAACTCAAAAGTAATTAAATCCGAGTCGGCCAGGTCTATGCCACCAATAGCGGATAGCAAGGACTTCCTCTGAGAAGGGCAGATCTGGAGAACTTCTAAAGCGGACATAGCCGACGGAGTCTGCGCTAAGTCCTCAACGATGTTGTAGTGCTGTGCAGCACGAGCATTTGGGTTTTAAGAAGATTTCCGGAGTACTCCTTTTGGAGGGGGTCGAAGAGGTGTTTCAGTAGTAGGTCTCTCAATGTGGAGCGGACCTGAACTGAACGGTGGAGCACTAGAGGGGATCTCAGGCTCTTTCTCGGCAGATGGCGGATAATCTTTTGTTCAAGTACTGATATTGACAGGTATCATTCCAGCCATAAACACTTGAGAACCGAAGGAAGAGGGAGGCTGAGAAGGGTCAGCCACCATTTGCGTTTTTTGCATTTGTTGTGAGGGAAAGGGTTCTTTGAGCACCGCAGGAGTCCCAGGAGTGCCTTTCAACAAACAACTAACTTCGGACCGCCTCGGGCAGTCCTTGGTATAGTGATCTTCATCACAGATAAGACAAGGATACTTGGGTTTGCGCTTGGCACCGTCCTCGGGCGGAGGTTTAGGGGAGTCCTGTTTAGGTTGATCTGGTTTATTCTTCGCTTTCCCTTTCTTCTTTCCTTTCGAGGCTTTATATGCCATGGTGGATTGGACGGCATTGACCTCGGAAGTAACATTCAAAATGGGTGTTACCTGAGAATTCTGTTCATTCGAAGCAGTTGGTTTTTGCTTCCCAGGGTTCGCGGAATTTTTCTTCGAGGATGAACTAACAGAACCAATAATACCGTCAACAGTTGGTGTTGGCAGGGCTTTGGATGTTCCTGGTCTCGGGGCATCAGGCAGATAATCATACAATGTACCTGACTGAGAGTAAACCAAGTCAAGTTACTGAGCGTGCGTGATAGCTTGCTCTTCAGTGACACACGCCTCCGTGGCAATGTCCTGAGCTATTGGAGGAACGAACGAAGTCGTAAACCAATCGGTAAGAAGCTGGTCGGGAATCCAAAATTTAATCATATGTCTACGCCGTCTCCATTCATGGATATGATCAGAGATATGCGTAGCCGTTGTTTGTCTTAAGGATGTGAGGAGGTGTGTACCCGTTTCATATCGAATGGGTAACTGAAAATGCGTGAGAAATGCCATAGCCAACGAGTTGAAATCCTGAAAGGATCCGCGATTGAGCTCAATATACCACTTAGCTGCAGAGCCAGTGAGAGTCCTTTGAAAAAGGCGAAGCCGAATTGAATCATCAAGCCATGAATTGGATGAGCACCAGAGGTGATAAGTCATGACATGAGCTTGTGGATCTTCATTAGCTTTACCATCGAATTTTGGACAATCACCGGGAATTTTCGTTGGAACCGGAGGCCAATATGGGTTATGGAGAATAGGATCATTGGTCAATTTGGACACATCCAGTAATTATAGAGTTGCTAAAAAGGGTAATTGAGGATTAAAGGACATCTGGGGATGCTGGTGGGATGGAGCACCAGGGTTCCAACCAACTGGCGGCTGCCCCCAAGGGCTTGGTCCAGACGGATTTGGCCCCATAGGGTTTTGTCCGTAGGGATTTGGGTTCTGCCCTCCAGTGTTCCATGGATTACCAAACGGTCATGCAGGAGCACCATATGGTTGCGGATAATTCTGATAAGGATTCATCTGCAGTTGTTGGTAATTTTGATATGGGGCAAACAAAGGTTGCCCTTGAGGTTGCTGGTGACCATACGGTGGCTGGACTCCAAACTGAGTTTGAGAAACAGGCTGAGTTTGATAGGTTTGTTGAGATTGAACTCCAGCTTGCATTTGAAAACCGGATGGGGTCTGGGGTCCAGCCTGGGGCAAAAAACCAGGTTGAGCAGTGCCAGAAGGATGTCCTGTAGGTTGGGCTATCTGGCCGGAAGGATAACCTTGTTGATATTGAGGTTGGCCTCCCTGCCCAGAAGGTTGTACCTGCTGGGAATGGAGTTGTTGTTGCACGACTGAAGGTTGTCCTAACGGACCAGATGGCTGAGTGGGCTGGGCAGTTGGTTGGCCTGATTGGATTTGAGGCTGACCGACTTGCCCAGAAGGTTGACTATACTGGACGGTGGGCTGACCATGTGGTTGAGCAGCTTGTCCAGATATCGGACCATACTGGACATTGGATTGGTTTGGGTTAACATATGATTGACCAATTTGTCCAGTAGGATAACCTTGCTGGATACCAGGTTGGGCTTGTTGAACAGAAGATTGACCTGAGTTACCAGAAGGTTGAACATAAGAGGGGAAAAACGGACCACCAGAGGCAAAAGGGTTTCCATGGAAGGATTTCCCTTGTTGGTCTTGAGGAGGTTGTCTTGGAGATTGCGCAGACGATACTTGGCCACCATGAAAAGAGGTGGAGCCCCAATCAATTGACAACGGAACTGAAATCTCAACCATCGGTTGAGACGGCAAATATCGATCGTATGGCCCCTCTGCTGGGACGTTTGACGTAGGATCAAAGACTCCGAATAAAGAAGCCGAAGGACGACTAAAAATAGGAGTCGAAGAAGCTGCACATACCGTTGGAGCGGTTGTGATTGAGGTAACAGACGTACTGCGACTTTGTGGAGTAAAAGGCTCCGTGGTAGGAAAAGCGAGTGGTGACCAAATAGAACCCGTGAAAGGAGTTCCAGAGGGCATAGTATCCCTTAATGCTTTATAGCCTGGTGGTAGGTTTGCAGTAGTAGGAGCGCTACTGACAAGTGTAGGGTCTGTCGCGGTGGGAATTTCACCGCTCGTCGCAACGGACTCATCAGTCGAAGTAGGGGACAAGTCCTCCATGTCAGAGGAAGAAGGTGGGACTGAAACACGAGGAGAAGTGTAGTCCCTAAAAGGGACACTGTCCTCAGAAGGTTCCCAAACAGGGTTCCAATGAAACTCATAAGTCTCGTCACCTGGAGCACAAGAACTAATCGGTTGTATACTCGGAACCACAGGAAGAGTTTCACTCACAACCGGTATCTCGGAAGAAGACGAAATTGGTAATTCCGCCAGGATGAAACTTCACAAAACTTAGGGAATCTAACGAGACAAAAACCCTACTCAAACTAATGCAAACAAAGTCTAACCGGGTAAATGTTATCGTGGCCGAATAAATTTTAAGATGCAAAGACACAACTTGACCTTTTCATGTTTTAAGAGTCGAGAAAAGGACAAAAAGATGACTCTAGTCTCCTTCGAATGTTTAATGAGAACAAAGTGACAAGACGCTCACTGGCACCTTTTCTTTTAAGGAGTCCGAAAAGGATCAAAAGTGACTACTCTGGAGACTCTAGGCAAAGGGTTTACCAAACAATCCGTAAAACTGCTTATACACCTTGGCAGTCAGATGAAAACCAAGGACTTCCCGTACGACAGTCAATCTTCCCGAATGCTGTGTTCAGTGCATTACGGCTTGTAAGGCGACAGACACGACTTCCTGTGGATAAAGGATGATAACCTAGTGGGGTCTCCCTTATATACGCGATGGTACGTGGGAGCTCAGTCCGTGCTAGACCACTATCGAGTCACAAGAGGAGGAATCACCCAACCGTAATGTGAAACAATAGTGACTAGGTTTAACGACGCTGGAACACGTCTCTAGCCTAGACCTCTAGAATATATGCGTTAGGTTCCAATGTGTTGTTAGATTCATTCGGTTTATTTTACAGTTGATCTTCAATTAAGTTTTAGTTTTTAGGTCCTACCGTATGTGATCTCTCAAAACTTCCTAAATGAAAACTATATGTCAAAATTATATCATTTTGTTCAATGAATGCTAACTACAGGAGAGTTGAGATTTTCAAACAAACAAAACGAACACCAAACAATCAACAAAGATCCTAATGCAACTAATAGCAATAAATGAAATCTTTTTCTTTTTCTCTTTTAAAAGTGACTAATTGCCAAGAACAATAAATGCTAACTAATATAATGCAAAAAGATCCTTTGTTTTTTTTTTAAAATGGCATAATGCACTTAAACAAATCTCGAGAGATATTAACAAGCATAAACAGGCAAATTTCACTCAATGCAAATAGAACCAAGTCTGAAACACCAAGATAAACTGTCAAAACAAGGAAAATTACAAAGACCTCAATGAACCATGTGATCTAAGCTCAAACGAAGTCAAGCAAAATCCAAGCGAGCTAGAGGTGAATTGCTCAAAGCACAGAATAACAAGCTTTAACAACCACTAGACAAGTGCGGAAAACCACCAAAATGTTGACTGGACAATCACAGAACCAAAACTCACACAGAAGGCTCGATATACAAAGCCACTAGATGCTCTAGGGCTGGGATATAAAATCGATAGAAATAGGAAAACACCTGAAGGATAAAGGTAAAAAAAACCAGTCAAACAGAGTTCCAACACACTTCCAGAAGCTGCAAAGGATGTAAAAAGACAAAAATCTGAGTTTAAAGAGCTTCCAACAAACACACTAGCAAAATTCACAGGACTGGCGCGACTGTCAGCTTGCAACTTACGCTATTAAAAAATTGGCGCGAGTTGCTGTTGTGCAACATGCGCTAACTGGCGCGACTGTCAGGTAGAAAAATGCGCCAACACAGTTTGTTGGCCCAAAAGATAAATAAAGCAGCCCAGGGTCTGGTCAACAGTACTCAGACAGATCCAACAGCAAGAAACAACTTTAAAACTGATCCAGAAAGCTCATTTACGCAAGCAGGTAAGAGAAAACTAACATGCAAGACAAACTCCAAGCTGTTTGGTTCATAAACCAAACCGGAGATTGACTGAAGTGGCGTTGATCTACTCCACTAATGCAAAGCAATAGCGTTTCAAAGGCTACCTGGCCGTGATTCAGACTCCGTCCAAGGTTTATGAATCAAACAACAAATAGCTCCTCCCCAGTGGAGTCGCCAAATTGTTGGAGAGGTAAATCCCCTCTGGGGACAGAGGCGATCCCACTAGACCAAAATGGATCTAGCAACAATCAATTCACGCTACCATGCAAGTTCCTAGTAGCAAATCGAAAGTGGATTATGAGAACCAACCTGGAGTCCAACGCTAATGTCGAAGAAGAGTTGATACTCCCATTCCCTTGCTCTGGCAGGTCTCAATCCTTGCGATCCCCGCGAATGGATACCTACACATGCAAAGAACAAAGCGAATACAAGCATAAAATCCACTAAATACAACTATATATCAGTCAGACAAGATATAGATCAAACATTATCATAGTGAACAATAAGATCGGAACCATAATGATAGTCGTTTATTAATGAATAATCAACAGAGAAAGATACAACCAAAGATCTGACTATGAATCTCTCCTCTGGCTGGGCGAGCAGCTACGTATGTCTTGCAATAGACCTTCTCTCTCTCAGACTTCCGGCAGCATAACCTCCCTATCCTTCAAGACTCTTACTATCACTCAAGACAAGCGTTATCACAACTAGCATTACTCAAAAACTAGCTTGTCAAATGCATGAGGACAGACTTTTATAGATGGAGTAGGGGAAGAAGATACAATGCATCAGGACACCCATTATGGATTGGCATTATCTCCAAAAATCCACTATGGATAGATGTCAAGGATAGATGATGACTCTCGACATCTAGAAGATGAGCTTTATCCTCAAAAGACTTCATGACTTGAAGGGAAAAAACATCTAGGCGCGTGTTTGTCAAAAAATCTTTACCAAACTTGGTTGGCGCGGGTGTTGTTCTAAGACAGAGCGCCAATGGTCGCACCCTCTTTTAAGGATCTCATTGATTGGCGCGGGTAGTACATTGTGGACCCGCGCTAATGGAAAAAGGGCACTTTTCAGGGATATTTTGCAGGAGGTGTCTTCAGGGAACATGAAGTACATACTTAGGGGAACATAATGCAAGTGTTTTTCAAGTTATGTCACTGCTCACAGGTCCCGAAATGAGTCCTCCAAAGTACGGAAACAGGGGTAATAGGGACGGTGACCAATGGTGACAAATTACTGTGTAACAAATGGTAATGGAAGAGATACCCATAGTGACTCTTTAATATTCCCTTGCATCATTATCTAGACTCTAACTATTATAGGATGTTGGTAGAGATACTAGATTCTACCAGTGATTCGCTCATTTTTGTAGCCGCTACAACACCACCCAAATTTTTTGGGCATATCTAAAATTTTGGGTCCCCCTCTACTCACCTCAAGCCATTAAGGGATGCTCTAGTTGTTGATTGGCTAATCCCCCCATGGCTTCTTCTTATCAGACCTTGTTGATGCACTCGCTTGTAAAATCCTGCGATATATATATATTGCATTCTTTTGTCATGTCTCATCTCACGTATTGACCCTACCATTTCATTAGTTTTTTGGAGGTGTGATGTATTTCCCCTGACTTTGGAGATTATCCCTATGTAATATGCCTTTCAATCAGCGATGGCACCATGTGTGGGTAGAAAAGGCTCAAATTTGGCTTTCATTACGTTGACCATAGTAGGGTTTGGAGAGAAACCCTAAATTGGAAAAAGAATGACCCCCTTCCTATTTTAACCTAATTCACATGCCTCTAGGGGTTAATTCTCATCGACATCGCACGACATGGTGAGAGTCATTGTAGAACATATTCCCCTAGGTTCTTGACTATTCCTACACCTCAACATGTGCATTAGGGTTTGTGATCATTATATCTTCCCCTTGCGTCATTGTAACACTAGGCGTATGTGATTGAAGGTCCAACCTTGCCTTGAATTAATATCCACTCTTTAAGGTGTTTATCATCTTCACCCTACTCATATTAGCTCAAAACACGATAACATCAATATAATTAGGGTTTATGGGGATAACTCTTGTCAATGACTTCACCTCACCATCATCCTCATCCTTTCCAAATTCATTAGGGTTTATGTATTTTTATCTGCATCATATGTTCCTGAAACCCTAGATGGTTGAATAAATCAAAAACCTTGTTTAACATTATCTTATCCTCTAGTTTCATTGTCACAAACATGTTATGGCACTGACCTCGCATCATAACATCATCTTGGCATTGTTGGGATTATTTCTATGAATGCACCAAGGTTGGAAGGGACTCATTATTTTATTGATGCATTTGAAGTCTTAGACGACCTCCAGCTTTATTTCTTGACCATGTGCGTCATGACAGAATAAAGGAATCTTTCATTACTTCCAAATCATATCTAAATCATGCTAGGATTTATGAATCTACCTCTCCTCTCATGCATCTTTAGAATCCTATGTTGTCATGATCAAGGACCCAACCTCACCTTGGATTAACCCTCACCCTATAGAATGCATACTCACAAATGCTTCTAAGAATTTGTGCTATAACTACATCATCACTATGGGAAACACATATTAGAAAAGCCACTAACAATTACCAGTTCCACTAAAGCATCCATGTTTTAGATTGATCTCCAAATTGAAGCATGATTTTCCCAAGCATATGATGTATAACACCTTAATTTGGAATACTTGTGATTCATGTTCCTTTAGTGAATTATTTCCATTATTTTTTTGAGTTCCATGCTTTCACATACAAAATATATACATGTGTATATCATTTTGGTAAACTGATTGGTTTTGTTTCATCTTCTATTCAGGAGATCAGGGGAAGGTGGCTTGGATACATATCAAAATAGGAAACTTCATGACAAACTAATGTCGAATTGCGAACATGAAGGGTTTAAAAATGAGCTTACTTAAGGATGGAAGGTTGTTTTGTCAATATATATGTGTATGCGTGTGTGTAGAAAAGACTCCACCATAGTCTTTCCCTCAACCTAAGCACTATTACAAGGAATAAGGAAAGCGCTCATTGTGGAGTAAGCATTAAAATTCCTCTCATTTAAGTAGTACAAGGATACACATCACATTCAAGGATGGCGAGAAGGGTTATGGTGGAATCAACGTCAAGTTGCTCAAATGATGCACTAGAAAGTGATCTCAAACCATACCTTTAAAGGGTGTTTCAAGCATTGCATTGAAGATATTTTCTTTGACCACCAAATTTGACTCTTCAAAATTTCCAATTCATTAAAGGAAGATTGAGATTCCTGGCGTAGGTGTACCATTGCATATAATCTTGGAAGGGGCACGATGTAACTGAGAGTTAGAAAATTTGAAAAGAGGGACACCAAAGACAATGGATGTCAAGGAAAATGTTGGGCTTATGTGGAAAACATACACTGGAAGAAAGTAATGCCAACATTGTTAAGGAGAAAATGTGGGATCTACGATCTTCTCAAGTTGCAAAATCGCATCTCGAATGGAATGCAAACTATTGTAAGATCAAAAGGGTGAATAGTCATTCACCCTACCATTGGAAAGTAAAGTTCAAGACTCCTTAAAAGAAATGTGGAACGCAGGGTCAAATACGCTAAGAAAATATGTGTGTGTGCAACATGTTGACTCATTCCAGAGCCGAATTTAAATAACATTTGAAGGATAGTGATGATGGGTCGATGGCCCTAAAAGTGGTTTTTAGTGCAACATATGAAGGGTCGATAAGTTGCATGCATCACACGCTATCCAGGACACATATTGACATGAGTTAAGAAACGTCATCCACCCATGTACACAATTAAGAGACTAACACGCACTCCAAGGATATGATGGAGTGATTTATATTGGAAACCAACATTAGTGCCTAGTAAAATTTTCTTCTGAAGCCGACAAGCTCTCTGAAAGTATCCCATTGAGTGAAAAGCCACCAATCAATATAACACCAAAGTTTCAAATCGGTTGCATTCTTTTAGAGAGCTTGGAAGTCACAAAGTCGCATCTTAGAGTCTCAACTGGAAGTGCAACCAAATTTACTGTGACTGAGTGACCTCGAGGAGCTCGCACTTCTACCTAAGTCACTTAGTCATGTTTCGATTCCTTGAGTGATATTTCAGGGAATATGACCAACCCTTCCATGCGATTATGCGACCTCGATTGAGTCACACTTTCATCTATGTCACGAGATAGCTTACTTAAGCCTCAGAAGATCAACCAAGTGATGTGAATCATTCCATATATAGAAGATTTTTCTATTGAATACTTGAATGATTTGTAGTAAGACATTATTCATGACAAGAGAATAAGGAATTCACATGGGGGCAATGTGGAGTATCTTCGCGTGGGGCTCAAAGGTATCAATCCAAGTAAAGAAAGGTGGATAGATATCATAAAAGTGAGGGATTTTTACCCTCACTTACTTGTTGAGTAAAAGTACTCTTTTGGTATTCCTAAAGCTTCTAGTGGGGATGAGTTATCTAGGGGATCCAGAAAATGCTCAAAAATAAAATTTTTGAAATTCTCCCAAAACTAGTGCCAAATAATAGAGCTTGTGACTATGATTTCAACGATGCTTAAATTTCCTCAATCCGACATCATATGAGCAAGTTATCACATTCTGAAGTTTTGGACAAATAGGTAAAAAGTCAAGGAAGCATACAGGCCTAACACATTGGAGTACGAGATTCGTCAAGGAGGAGCCAACCAAAAGTGGGCACTAGACCACTCACGTGATGGCAAGTGGCAATGACATCATATGTTGACAAGGCGTACAGTTCAATTTTTTGGACCAATCACAAGCCACCACATGGGCCAATCATAGGGCACCACATGGCCTTATGAGAGGCTGTCAGGTGGCCTTACATTTGGCACCAAAATTTTTGTAAATCAACCATTTGATCCTCCACAGTAATCGAACATGCATCCTTTCAACCAACAAACCAATGCCAAATTGTTACATTGTATATGCCATTTGTTAAATGAATGTCGGTGGTTTATATTTACTAACTACCGATCGAGGATTTGGGGATAGTGGGTGGATCGGCAGGCTCGCTTGGCCAACCTGAACCATGGTTTAATTTGGAGATATGACCAACAGAGGATCACACTGGGCTAGGTTGTGTGGCACACTACCCGTGGCCAAGTGGTAACACAGAACAAAGAGCGGAGGAGATTAGCAGGGGTTATGACCCATTTAACAAACATTTTATTATATATTAAAAATAAATTCCAAATGCTATCCTACACTATCGAATTGAACTTGAGACCTCTGATTTCTCATTTCAACGCACCACCAACATGCCAAAATCCATTCAATTCTACAGCGGGAGAACGAATTGTGTTTTTCTTGCATGGTCTACAAACAACCTTGGGAAAAGAGGCATAACTTGCTCATTTTTATCCTTTTTGAGCTCTAAAAGAGTCTAGATGGGGGTTCTTCAGTGTTGGACACAATGGCAATGTTATTTTTGTATATTTAAGCTTGTATGTTGATGTATTGATCATTTGAGCATATAATAAAGCGGTCATAATGGGATGCTGTAACTAGAGGTGTCGCCCAAGATGGGTGAACTGCGTTATCAATTTGCATGTGTTTTATGTTGCATTTTTGTCCTCTTTTAACTGTTAATTTTTTTCAAATTAACTTAATTTTGTGTATTTTTGCAACCACGATCCATTGCTTAAAATACATAAACTAGCTTGCAAATTGTTTAATGAAACCTTCACTTTCATTTTTGTATCATCTCTCTACCTCTAAGTCCCATTCTTAGGAGTGTTGTAATATATTAAGGAAGACAAATCATGAGTTTATTTCAAATCTAAGCAAGTTTAGAAGGCGGGTTACAAACTGCTATAGGGGTCCTTGGTTTTCTACAGGAGACAATACAACAAGCAGATGACCACGCTAAATGCGAGTTTAGAGGGCAAGGAAGCTAAGGAGAAGTTGGAAAATGATAAATACACTTTTCCAAAGCATCAAGACAACTTGTTGTAAGGATAGCTTAGAAAAATGCAAGTCTATGGGGTTTCCTGTAGCTGCAAAACAAGTTACAATGCAGAAAATAGTGAACAATGAATAGGAAACGAATAATAAACAAAGGAAATGAATCAAATGCAAAGTGAAAATTCCATTTAACTTATGTAGCTACTACAACTATTATGACCATGTGCTAAAATAAATTGCAAGAATATATTGTCCATAAAACTATTTAATTAACCATGCATGAATGTTATAAACAAAAGTAACTTTTAGAAGTACTTTGCAGAAATAAACAAATGCATGAACAAAAATAATATAATAAGGGTCTTGAGAACCTAGGTTGGGCCATAATCCAAGGAAGATCACAACCCCTAGAAGAAATCCAAACTAGGATTTGACATCATATATAACTTCCATTAACTAAAAAGTTACTTGTACAAGGTAGAAATACACTCTTATCGTCCCTTGTTTTTTCATAACAGGGACAATATTCGATACCCAATCGGTTAGAGGAACCGGGTAGATGAATCCAGCATGGAGAAGTTTTTCAACTTCTACCTTAATGGCAGCGGCTTTCTTGGGGTGAACCTGTCGAAGCCGTTGTCTTACTGGTTTGACATCAGGGTACATTTTAATTTTATGTTCAACTATGCTCGAGTCAATGCCTGGCATTTCATCATATGACCATGCAAAGACATCTCTAAATTCGCGAAAGAGAGCACCATATATTTCCAGTTCTGAAGGGGAACAACTTTTGCCGACATGAATATTCTCTACAACATCAGATTTTGTCGAGATGTTTATGGCTACGGTCTCTTCAATATTGGATAGGTTTCGCTCTGAATCCACCGTATTTACAGTATTTGTTAGGAATTCAAACACTGAAGGGTGATATAAGTCGTGATGAGTTTCTTCTTCACACTCTGGAAGAAGGGAACGATGGTGGTGATCATTCCATGGTGCCCCCTCAATCATCATTGATTGTAAGATTCCTTCGTCAGTCCCATGAACTTTTGACCATGGATCTAACGGGGTACCATATTCTCCAGACCTATCTACCCAAACGCTTGACGAGCGTTGATTTGGGCTCGCCTCCCATGCCTGAAACATTGATTGCTACAATATTTCTATGGGGCTAGGTGGCAAAACCACTTGATAATCCATGACGATTTTGTCTCCTGCGACTTTCGAAGAAGATACCATGTTGCATGTTGCTACAAACGGGATATTCCCTACATGGAAATGAGGTGGCAACGTGAAAGTTCCCATCATTGTGGGATCTTTCAGCAAGCCTACTCCGATATCTTGCATTGAATGGTCACTCGCATGGATCATGGGAATGCTTCCAGTAACTTGTGAACCATTAGGGAGGAAATTCTGCTGGTCGACGACCGTAATCCCTCCTTCAAACGGGAATGCGATCTTCCTAAAATATGTCGACACTACAGCTGCCATGGCATATATCCATGGTCTTCCCAGTAGGATGTTATAGTCAAGATTGCCATCAATGACTTCAACATCAATTTCCACTGTTTTTCCTCCTAGTTCAATCTTAAAGTTATTTAGGATACCGTACGGAGTGTACATCCTACCGTCAAATGCTTTCAATGTTGTCGAAGATCGCGACAAGGTTGGAGATCCAAGAGTTTTCCAGCAACTCATCGACATGATACATGTTGATGCTCCCTCATCAATAATCGTTCTATGAACAGTTTTGTTGAGTGCTTTCACTTGAATAAGGAAAGCTAGTTGCGCTGGTAACTGAGGATCATATCCTTTGTGATCAAAGGATACAAGATTGGAATCTTTAGGATCCACTCCACCAATTGCTGATAACAATGCATGCCTTTGGGATGGACAATTTTGCAGTACCTCAAGAGTCGACATAGCAGATGGCGATTGGGCCAAATCTTCCACTATGTTATAATGCTGTGCCGCTCTGGCACGAGGATTAAATGTCGACTTGTGTACTACTCCCTTAGGTGGCTTTATTGTTAATTCATGCGTGAGGGGGGGTACAACTTCTGCCGAAGTTGTTGTCGAACTACTGGGTTGATCTTTCCCTTTGTCGTTCGACACCGGCGGATTCCCATAATCTTTATTCCTGGTCGAGATCAAAGCATCATTTTGCTTAGAAACCGACAACATAAGCACTTGAGACAGGGAAGCATTTCCACTATCAACCATATTTTGACCTGGGGTAGGAAATGGATCAGTCAACACAGCTGAAGTTTGTGAACTTTTAAAGAACCTCTTTAACTCAGCTTTGAACGGACAGTCCTTTGTCGAATGATCCTCATTGCATATATGACATGGATAAATTTGTTTCCTTTGCCCAGGAGGGTTTGAAGAAGTTTTTTGAGGGGATGACTCACCCTGTTTCTTCTTCTTCCCTTTGTTTTGTTTCTTCTTGCTTCCTGGTTGATTGGAGTTTTTGCCTTTATCCGTAGATACAGCATTTACCTCCGAAGCAAGAACCTCTTGATTTGCTTTTTGATTCGAAGTCTTACGGGCTTTCTTATTTGAATCCCTTGTCGACTTAGCGTTTGCAGTTCCAATCACGCCATCACCGGCATGAGAGTCACTATTCGATCCGGGAGGAGGAGGGATTGAAAATTCTGGTCTGAGGGCGTCGGGTATCTTATCATAGAGCGTGCCCGACTGAGTATATACTAAGTCCAAATATTGAGCACGAGCAATAACCTGCTCCTCTGTTACGACGCCTCCCTTGGCCACATCTTCTGTTATAGCAGGAAGAAGCGACTTTATAAACCACTCAGCTAATAGCTGATCTGGAATGTAGGTCTTTACCATTCTGCGACGACGACGCCACTCATGTATATGATCTGATATATGTGTGGCTGTTGTCTGCTTGAAATTGGTCAAGATCTTTGTTCCAGTTTCGTACCTTATAGGTAACTGAAAGTGTGTTAAGAAAGTCGTGGCTAGGGAACTAAAATTGTCGAAAGAGGCTCTAGGTAATTCAATATACCATTTAGCCGCCGGACCAGTCAATGTCCTCTCGAAAAGGCGAAGCCTTATCGAATCATCATTCAAGGTATTCGACGAACACCACAGATGGAATGTCATCACATGATTCGACGGATCTTCGCCAGGATTTCCATTGAATTTAGGAATGTCCGAAGGAAGTTTGTGAGGAATCGCTGGCCACCAATGGGCATAGGCGATTGGATCGTTCGTTAATCGATGTAAATCTGGTAATTCTAGAGTCGCCACGAATGGCAACTGCTGATTCAGGTTTGGCGAGGCGTACCCAAGATACGATGGAATCGTCTGAGCAGTAGGCCTTTGCATACCAGCATAATGCAACTGATGTTGATATGACTGATATGGCTGGTGGGTTTGGCCACTGTAAAGTGGTTGATTTAACCCGTTCTGAATATAGGGTTGCCCACTATTCGCAAAGATCTGTTGCTCAGATCCCTGGTAAACCTGTTGAAACTGAGGTTGTTGGTATTGCACCATCCATGGTTGTGAAGCCATGTTTTGCTGTGCGACACTAACCGACGGACCAAGATGCTGGGTTATGGTTCCCGTTTGTATCTGTGTCGTCCCGGCAGTTGGCGATTGTGGTTGTGTTGCAGGGTCAATGGGCTGTTGCATTACAACTTGGGGTTGACATACAACAGGCATCGATTGAACTTGCGACACGGTTACAATTGCTGGCGTCGTCGGGATACTAGACATAGGTACACACTGTTGCATTGAATATACAACTCTCGGTTGTTGGGGTAACATAGGTACCCAACCACTCGTCGTTACTTCAGTCAAACCTGAATGTTGTTGACAACTGCCGTATGGGTATCCCCCCGGAAGGGGAAGTGAAAGGGCATATTGCCCCCCATACGGTAACAATCCGGAGCTCAAGGGTATAGATTGTCTTTGAGGACTGGATTGCCCAAGCTGATTTCCAAAGGGATCAATTTGTCTAGTTTCACCATAAGAATTACTGGGTATTATACCGGAAGAACAAACTGGAACAGACCAAGTTGTCGTAATAGTCCCTGGGTGGACTCCTTCTAGCAGATGAGAGCTAGTCGGGACAGCTGGTATGCCGGCAAACATCGTTGGATTGACAGCAGGAGCTTCTGCTGTCGCTGTGTCATTTGGCACAGTCCTAGATGTCGACGGTTGCTCAGACATTTTAAGTCTATCCAATAAACTGCCTAACGATTCTACAGGAACTTCTTGCGGCGATGGACAAACTTCTGATGCAGAAGGAAAAAAGGTGGTGCCTACTCCAAAATGAGTTGGAGTATTTGCTTGCTGGTCCTCTACGATTTCCTCTATTGCAATCAGACCAGGAAGAAGAGGAAGACCGTCAGGTCCGTAAAAGATTTCTGGTGCCGAAGAAGGGGTTGCTTCGACAACGACAGTTGTTTGAACAACAAGACTCTGTGGACCGGTTTCAGATGGAACTGGTTCAGTTATGCAAGTACTTGTCTTCAGACTAGGATCAGTACAACTGTCCCTCTGTTGCTGTTGAACTTCTTCAATAGAGGCAGGGATTCCAGAAATATTAGGAGTGACCAGAATCTCAGATGTTGTCGGAACTGTTGTTCTAACTTTAATGGGAGATTTTGACCCGGTCAAGCGAGTTCGCTTTGTCCGTACTACTCTCGATTCCGGAGACAAAGACGGTTGACTCGCGAGTCTCCTCGAACGACGGAGTTTTAATTGACTTTCCTCCACGGTTGCGGATTACTTGATCAACTAAAATACAAAAAGGGGAATTATGTTTCCGTATTGAATGAATTTTATTAGACGCTTTTAGACACAACTTTGCTTTTTCATGTTTTGAGAGTTGAGAAAAAGCTAAAGATGACTCTAGTCGCCTTCGATGTATTAACGAGCCCGAAGTGACAAATGCTCGGTTGGACCTTTTCAGTTATAGAGTTTGAAAAAGGCCAAAAGAAACTGCTCTGGAGATCTAGGCAGAGGGTGTGCCAAACCTTTCGCGAAACCACAGAATACGTTTTACGGTACGGGTGGTCGATCTTCGTGAATGCTGTGTTCACTGCATCGCGATCAGTAGGGCGGCCGACACGGCTTCCTAAGGATAAAGGATAAATGCCTATAGGGGTCTCCCAATATACGCGACGGTACGCGGGAGCACAAGTCCGTATTAGTGCTATCGTCCCTCAGGAGGAATCACCCACCTTCGTAGAGATCGACAGTCACTACGTTTAACGACGCCGGAACACGTCTCTACCTAGACCTCTATTGTGAGTGTTATGTTACAAAGCGTTTTTAGATTCATTCAATATATTTTAAGTTGATCTTGTTTAGCAGTTTGTCTTTCAGGATCACCACGAGATGTATTGGTACAAATTCCTAAATGCAGCTAAAATGATAAGCAAGCTTTACAATCTTTTTAGCTTTGAAAATCCTAACTACTGAGGGGAGAGAAAAACATAATCTTTCCACACAGAGCACAAAGCACAAACTAATGCACTTTCTCCTAGATCAATCACGCAAACTTATCAAAAAATGCAAATGCAAGATGCATGTATTTCTTTTCTTTTCCCTTAATGTTGATGTAAGACAAAAGGAAACTGTCGTATAATTTTCGAATTCAATTTGAAGCGTAAACAAACAAGTTTTGTCTAAAATGAAAAGACACCTTACAGGTACTTGTTTCAACACTAAAAATGTATGAATTCAAACCATAAAATTAAAAACAAACAAACTCAAACAGCCATGAACAGTAATAAAACTAGCTCTTAAGATCACAAAGACACTTTTACAGTTCAGGATCTAAGAGGCCATAGCTATACTGGTTCGCTTTTCACAATGGGAAACTGTAACTGAAACAAGAAATACTGAAAGAACAATCACAGTTTCATCACACAACTGAGGCGGAATAATGTCAAGGAAAGTTGGTTTACAGCAAGTACAATGACAAGCAATCAGCAGCAAAACAACAGTGAAAACAGGGCTCAGACACAGTGGGAAACCTCAGGAAGACATAGCCTAACTGGATCAGCGCAGGCTCTGGTCCGTCAAATTGACTCTCAGTGCAGTTCCCGAAGGGAGTACCTGCGCTGGAATGCAGACTGCCTGTGGACAGCCTGCACTGAGACACGAGAGTTGCGTTTGCAAGGATTTCCGGGTCATAAAAAGCTCAAAAATTCATTGTTTTTGCTGAAATAAAAAGCTATAGGTCAAGTACAAGCTAAGGGATGATCAAGAGGATGAAAAGCTATCACAAAGAGTACAAGAGTCTTTTGTAGATCAGCTCTTCAAATCATGAATCTGCTCAGAAAAATGAGCAAGAGTAGCAGCCCCTCTACTTCGCTTTTGATATAGTCAAAAGCTTTTCGATTTGGTACTCTTTGGTTCAGGAAATGAATAGCAAAGATACTACAAACACCAACAAGATACTAGGCTCCCCAGTGGAGTCACCAGTTTGTTGTGGGGAAAAGTATCCGACTCGGATGACCCTATCCCTACTCTAAGGGTGACAGTCCTTAGCAACAACTGAAAGTAAAGCTTTGATATTTTCCTTTATGAAAGTACAGAGAAGGAAGAAAAGATTGACCAACCGGTGTCTTTCGCTTTTGTCGATCCTGTCCTCTCTCTTTGTCTCTTGTTCCCAGCTCCTTGCTCCCTTTTCCGGTCCAGCTACACACAGATCCTGCACAAACAAGAGAGGGAAACTACAAGAAACATGTACTCATAACTGATGCATGGATTAGAGTGAATCAGATATACAAGTAAATACAATACATCAATGCAATACAAGTATATAGGAGAACATTCAAAGCTTTATTGATAGAAGTAAAAGGGTTCTGAGAAGGTTACAACCATCAATGGCTCCAATCCAGCAGCACCTCCCCAGCAGCAAGAAATCTCCTCTTCCCCTCTATAAAAGCAATCACCCAATAGCTCTAACTGTAAACCAACAGCACTTCCTTGCTTTGCACAAAATTCCAGCCTCCTTAGACCTCATAGAAGAGCTCTATATATAGGATAGAAGAAGAAAGGGTGAGTCAGCTTGAGACTGACATAAAGCTGCCTTGTGTCCTTTCCCTCTTCAGTTAATCTTCAGTTCTTAAGTCCACTTGGAGATCCTTGCTTACACATGGAGATCAAGTACCTCTTACTCATCACAGGGCGAATTCCTTGAACCAAGTGTCAGTTTGGAAGCTTCCTGGGCAGTTGACACCTTGCAGAATGACTGTGCCACTTGGCCAATCTCGCCCAGCGCAGGTAGCCTTCATTGGTTTTGACTTTCAGCACAGGTACAAGGAGGAGCAGTTACATTCCAGCGCAGATGCTCAGTGGAGCAGCTGACATGATCCAAAAATAGCCTGTTTTTGAGTGTTTTCAGGTGGAGAACTGATGGGAAGTGCTGTGGTTTGCTGACCTTGTTCTTCTAGGGGTAAGAACAACATGTTTAGGGACTGAGGATCCCTGTAATTATTGACATTTCATGCTCCATGCTGCGAGGCACAAAAATGTCTATAACAACACGACCTCAAACTCAAATAGAAATGTTTCAGGATCCTCATTTCTTAACCCATGAAAGTTTGGGAGGACAGATGGTGAGATTTTCTTCATTGTGGCTCGAGAGTCCTCATCGATTATAGGAAATCCGAATGAGTTATCTCCATCCCTATTTCTCCAATGTTACCTCTACCTCCTCCATTATTTCCTCCTCCTCCTCCTCTACCTCTACCAAATCCATTTGCTCCTTCTTCTGTCATGGTAGTTTCCCTGGAGAATTCAGAGTCCTCTGGTTCCTCTACTAAGGGTGAATGAGGAGGAATTTATCCCTCTTCTTCCTCAGGTGATTCTACTTCTTCAATTACAATTTGTCTCCCTGTATAAGGAAGGAAAGGATCTCTTCCTAATTCAGATTCGATGGATGGTGTGGGAGAGTCAACTACTGCCTCTTGAATTCCAGGAATCCTAGGGCTAGGAGTGTAGGTTGGAGATGATGGAGGTGTCTCTTGTCTATTCCTTGAAGTAGGTGGAGCTGTAAAAATCGAACTCTTGGCTCTAGCTAAAAACCTTTCCCTAGAATCTCTTGCTCTATGCATGTCATTTTTTTATTTTTCTTCAAGTCAGGCTAATAATTCTCTTTCTGATCTTCCAGGTCACTCTAGGTGCAAGAACAGAGCATACTCAAGAACTATTAAACCAATAACTTTCTCTTTTCTGATCCTCCAGATCACACTAAGTGCAAGAGGAGAGCATACTTTGAGAGGTTATCAATTTTCCTTCCTTGAAATTTTCTTGTACTTTTTTTAAGAAATTGGCTACCTAGTTTCACTTCCCCGGCAATGGAGCCAAAATGTTTGGTCAATTTAGTGTGTTCTAAATTTCTATTTAAAATTTCAATCCGGGATTCGTAAGCTGACGAAGTGAAGTGTACTATATGTACTAGATAACCATTTCCTTAATCTTTTGTCGTTTTTGAGTTTTTAGTTTATTTTTGGATTTATCTTTCCCTAATGTGTGATGGTGAAAATGAAAGTGAAGTATGGATGATAATGGTGATGGTGATTTCTACAGTGATTTTTTCTCAAACTTAAAAGTGCTCAAAAAGAAAGCTTTAAAACAACTGTAATGAAATCAATTCTTTAAGAAAAACAGTGAACTAATGACAATGGCCCGGTATCCTTGCTGTTGAATGAAAAGAAAGTAAAAATTGAACTTAAAGCAACTCAAAGCAAAGCGACTAATTCACACTACTTTAACTCTTCTGATCCTTTACCCTTCAGCTCAATCTACCTTGTGGGAAGTAATCATGAACAAGTCAAGCAATATGATATCTAAATGGCAAGAAATTAAATTGCATAAAAGAAACTAGTCACACTACTTCAACTCTTCTGATCCTTTACCCTTCAGCTCAATCTACCTTGTGGGAAGCAATTATGAACAAGCCAAGCAATATGATATCTAAATGGCAAGAAATTAAATTGCATAAAAGAAACTAGTCACACTACTTCAACTCTTCTGATCCTTTACCCTTCAGCTCAATCTACCCTGTGGGAAGCAATCATGAATAAGTTTAAGCAATATGATAACTAAATCACACTACAATAAGTAATATTTTGATTTTTTACTAATAGAGTCACTTGACTATAGAAAGAAACCATAAATTGATGAGCAGTATGATATCTAAATAACAAAAAAAAACAAATAAGCAAATCACAACTTGAAAAAGACAGTGCTAGAATTTAACTTCAGAAAATGAAAGTTAGCAGGAAGAAAAAGATGATCTCATATGTCAATAGTTATCAAAAAGATGAAAATTTTCCCGGGCTGCCTAAGAAAACCTGCAAAAAAACATTGATCAGCTGACAGCTACAAGAAAGCAGAAGTGAAAGTATAAATAGCAGTGAATTAAGAAGCATCAAAACAGCGTGTTATGTACAAGCTAAAGATTATGAAAGTAGAACATAATAAAACCAAATGAAAACTTTACAAGGCTTCAGTGCGCAGGGGCCCTCTGCCACTTCAGCCAGTCAACGAGTAGTCACACGAATGAACTCATTAAAGTCTTCTCATGTATTAAAGCAGCAACATATATAAAACAGTGGGGTGATAACAACAATAGTTCAAAAAATTACATATCAAAAAGCTTTTTTACAGCGTCCATCAACGCGTTATTTATAATGAAAAAGTGCTGAACTAACTAATTGAATGATACCTATTAACTGTGTTGCCAAAGACACGTAGATCTCTTCAGCTGAGATCTAGCGTAACTATCATCATGTCTATTAAATCTTCGGAGTGGTAGCTGTTGGATTCAGGTTACGGTGACGATCTCTAGGTGTTCTGGTGTCTTCGTGGGCTGAGGACTGTGCCATGTAAATGTTCACGTGCCCAAAACAGAGACGTGCCACTGCCGAACTCCTTGGTTGGCTTTGCCTTTGACCCTCGTTGACCGTGACCTTCCATGGATGATTTGGCTTATTTGAAGGGACACGTTCCATGTATCCGTCACATGTAGCTTGCCCATGTAGCGCGTTTCTTCATAGGACACCTGTAGCACAACTTTTAACAAAATAGCTGCGAAATCCTGTGCTGGCTGCGGAAACCTGTGCTGGCTGCGGAAATTGAGAAGTTTCCGCAGCTGCATGAACAAAAACTAAACCAAACAACAGTCATAAGAATAGTCAAAAAACCATGTAAAAAGCTCTTTTTAAACTACAATGCAATGATTTAACAGCTAGGTGGATGAAATAAGTGGAAAAAGAAGGCTGAGAGGGTGTATAGGAAGGTGCAGTTTTAAGGCTCAACAGGAGACTGCATGTTACCTGATCAATAGATCACCTTCATCAGTGTTGGAGGATAACACTCCACAAGAGGTATGGACTAGTAAGAAACCCTCTCTTTCACATCTGAGGGTATTTGGATGTGATGCATATGTACATGTTCCAAAGGAGAAAAGAACAAAGTTGGATAGTAAATCTGAAAAGTGCATCTTTATTGGGTATAAAGATGGTTTAAAGGGTTATAAGCTTTGGAACCCAATAACAAGGAAGGTTGTGTATAGCCGAGATGTGGTGTTCAGAGAGGTAAAAGATGTTATTAAACATGAATTCCAACCAAAGGAACCTAAGAAGATAGAGTTTGAGCTTAAGGAGGAAGATTCAAACTCTACAGTAGAGGAGGAATCAGAAGATGAAGAGCCACAAACTCTAGGTGTAAGAATATGAGTTCGAGAAAGAAGGTAGCCAGAAAGGTATAGTCCATCTGCTTTCCGTTCAAATTTTTCTTTATCTTTTATTGATGATGATCCCAAAACTGTGAAGGAAGTAGTAGATTCAGAGAATGGAAAACTCTCGAACGAGGCCATGGGTGATGAAATGGCATCTTTGCACAAAAATGAGGCTTGGGATCTGGTGGAGTTACCAGCTAGAAGGAAACCCATTAGCAGCAAATGGATGTTCAAGAAGAAGACAAATGCAGAAGGAAAGGTGGAGAAATACAAAGCTTGGTTGGTAGCAAAAGGTTATTCCCAGGTGTTGGGAATTGATTTTGGTGATATTTTTTCTCCTGTTGCCAAGGTAACTTCTATTAGATTACTTTTATCTATTTTTGTTGCTTTTTATTTTGAGGTAGAACAAAATGGATGTGAAGATAGAATTTCTTCATGAGGATCTGGAAGAGGAGATCTACATGAAGCAACCTGAAGGTTTTGCGATGAAGGGTAAGAAAGAACTCATATACAAGTTAAAGAAGTCTCGGTACGGGTTAAAACAGTCACCAAGGATGTGGTCTCAGAAATTTGATACATTTATATGGGGACATGGCTTCACCAGAAGCAAAGCAGATCACTGTGTGTATTTTAAATTAATTGGTGATCGTGTTATTTATCTAGTATTGTATGTTGATGATATGTTGCTGGTTGGAAATGACAAAGAAATTATCTAGGATTTGAAGACCCATTTGTCCTCCAAATTCGACATGAAATATCTTGGTGCTGCAAACCATATTTTTGGCATGGAATGTAAAAGAGATCAGACAAAGAGGAAGCTCTAGTTAAACCAAAGGAAGTATGTCGAGACAATATTAAAAAGGTTTAATATGAAGGATAGGAAACCGGTGAAGGTTCCTATTCCTGTAGGTGTAAAGCTATCTGTTGAACAGTGTCCCAAGACACAATAAGAGGAAGAGGACATGTCCTGTGTTCCATATGCAAGTGCAGTCGGTAGCCTAATGTATGCGATGGTTTGTACTAGACCAGACATTGCACATGCAGTGGGAGTATTGAGCAGGTTTATGTCAAAACCAGGGAAGGAGCATTGGACAACAATGAAGTGGGTTTTCAGGTATTTGTGTGGCACTAGTGATTATGGTTTGTGCTACCAAGAAATTCCAGGATTGGACAGAGTGTTGGATATTCATGGCTTTGTTGATGCAGACTGGGCTGGAGATCCAGATAATCGAAGATATACAAGTGTGTTTGTGTTTAACCTATTTGGAGGTGTAGTCAGTTGGCTGAGTAAGAAACAATCTGTAATGGCACTACCAACTACAGAGGCAGAATACATGGCAGCCACTCATGCAAGCAAGGAAGAAGTTTGGTTGCAAATATTGTGTTCAAGTATGGGGTTAGTACAGTGAGATATAAGGATAGATTTTGACAGCCAAAGTGCAATTTTTTTGGCAAAAAACCCTGCATATCATTCAAAGACAAAGCACATTGATGTTTAGTATCACTTTGTGAGGGATATGATAGAAAACAAAAAGGTGTTGCTGGTAAAGGTGGACACTTTGAACAATATTGCAGATGCATTGACAAAATCTGTGAGCTCTAAGAAGTTCTCTTGGTGTAGAGAAACAATGGGCATTGCAGGGCTGGATAAATGACTAATCTCTCTTGTGGCCAGGTGTGCCGGTGTCTTTGTGGGCTGAGGACTGCGCCACGTAAACGTTCACGTGCCCAAAACATAGACGTGCCACCACTAAACTCCTTGGTTGGCTTTGCCTTTGTCCCTCGTTGACCGTGACCTTCCATGGATGATTTGGCTGATTTGAAGGGACACGTTCCATGTATCTATCACTTGTAGCTTGCCCATGTAGCTCGTTTCTTCATAGGACACCTGTAGCACAACTTTTAACAAAATAGCTGCGAAATCCTGTGCTGGCTGCGGAAACCTGTGCTGGCTGCGGAAACTGAGAAGTTTCCGCAGCTGCATGAACAAAAACTAAACCAAACAACAGTCATAAGAATAGTCAGAAAACCATGTAAAAAGCTCTTTTTAAACTACAATGCAATGATTTAACAGCTGGGTGGATGAAATAAGTGGAAAAAGAAGGTTGAGAGGGTGTATAGGAAGGTGCAGGTTTGAGGCTCAACATACCCCCACTGTGAAGGTGTTGCATGTCCTCATGCAACCAAAATTGAGTTATTTCCCTCTAATCCACATGTTCTGAGGCTTCTGCAAGGACATCTAGCCCTCTTTTCTTCTTCTTTGATGCTAACATCATCATCCTTGGTTTCCTGACTAGACATTTGAACTTGAGGTTAACCAATGATGTGCTTAACTTTTTTCACTTCTTATTCAGTTTTCTGTTTTTCTTTTTCCACAGTCCTAAATGAAGCATAGTGTTATCATGGACAATCTTGTCTACCTTACTCTTCTCTTTGAGTGCTTCATTTTCCTGTTTGATAGGCCTATTTAGGACTTCTAACTCAAATACTTCCTGTTTCAAAAACTGAACTTGTGCATCAAGTGGCAGAGAGGTACTTGGTCCTGCAGCTAATTGTTGTAAGGATTCCAGGTAATTGTATGCCTCTTGCTGATTAGGATCTACCTCAGGTGTCTTTCTCGGACTAGGCCCAAAATCTGGTGCAGGAGGAAGACTGCTCTCTCTTTCCGGCTGAAAAGGGCTTTCCTCACGTGGAGGACTTGGCTCAATGCTTGGTTGAGCCGGAGATTTCTCAAGTGTCTCTTCACCTAAATCAATAAAGTGAGATTGTTTTTCTTTGGTTTTATTCCCTTTCCCTTTTAGCCTAGTGCTCCTTCTTAAGTATGAACTAGTACTCTTCTCTTGTGCACTCTGTTTTCCTTTTTGCTTTTTCTTGGCTATGGCAGCAGCTTGAAGATCTATTAATCTTTCTGACAGAGGTTGATAATCCTCTTCTATGGATTGCTCAGGGGATGGATAAACTTCTTAGATGGTTCTTTTGCCTTTTTCTTTTCTTTGTTTCTTACTTTTAGCTCTATCTTCTTCTTCTTTTTGGACTGTTTCTTGAATTTCTATTGTAGGGGAGTCTTGGACTATAATTTTCTTTTGTTTCCTCCTACTTTTCTTTGGAATCTTTGGTGAACTGCTTCCAGAGGCCTCAGACGGCTCTTGGAAGTAGTTTCTTGTCAAAAATTGCTCCCAAGTATCCTTATTTTTCTTTAACTGTTCCTCAATAAGAATTTTTGTGAGCCCATGATGGTAGAGATGAGGTTCAATATTGCTTACATGTTTTTGAACTGTAAAACTCATCTTTTTCAGACTTAATAGCAGAAAATGAGGCAAATTAAGAGTGTGACCGTCTATGAAATTCATCATCAATCTAACATGATACATATACATAGAGCCAAAACGACCTTCACATGTGATAAATTTCTGGATGACTAACAGTAGACTAGACCATTCCTCTTTTAGTACATGAACAGGGATGCCTCTTGTAAATACGGTGGTATCCATACCTTGGTTTTGTAGCATGGTTCTCCATATTTGATCGTCCACACTTCTATTTTTAAACCACCTTTCACCTTCTTGAGGTAGGCCCGTGGCAGCTGCTATAGTGGCCTCGGTCACTATGAATTTCAAGTCTCCAATCTCCACTGTGTGTCCATTAAAGGACCTCGCAAAAGCTTTGGTCACCTCCTCGTTATGGCCTTTAAACTTCTGGATGAATCGTAGGCATTTGACTTTCTTCAGCAATTCCTTAGTTTGAGGATAACCCTCCAAGTATTTTGGTCCTTCCGGCTCACCTCTCAGTAATTTTCCCATCCTCTATTTTAGATTCCAACTGAGAGTTCTTCTGCGTGTGAGGGTTAAGGGAAAAAATAGCTCTATTACAGGGTTTAGGAGAAACTGTAGTGACTGCAACGGGGTTTAGGATGACTGTAGTGACTGCGGTCAAGGTTTAGAACAAACTGTAGTGGCTGCGGTCAGGGTTTAGAACGAACTGTAGTGGCTTCAGTTAGAAATGGAGAACAGTGAAAGGAAATACCCGAATTACAGGAGGAACAGTGGGTGAGCAACAATAAACGAGTTCATGAAATGAAATGCGGATGCATGTGAGGAGTATGGTATAAGTCGAGTGTAAGTGGAGTAATAAGCGAGTGAAGTAACGGCAGGACTCTTTCGAATCAGATGACTACATATGAAATTTTACATGTCTCAACAGACAGCTGCAGAAATTACGGCTAAGAAGAGTCGTAACACAATAGGTCACGTCTCAAGAGTACGGGTAATAAATGGAAGTGCAGTCAGTCTTGAGTTTAAACTCGGGATAATCATGAGACCGTTAGGGCAATGAATGTGAGGTGTGTGGAGTGATATCGTGGAATAGGAGTGGTAGTGGAGCTACCGTATCAAATCATCGCTCATAGTAGAACTTGTTATGGTTTAATGACTATGCGTAATTATGACTTGAATTGTTATTTGATAAATATTTTTGATCATACCTTTGTAACTTTTTCATTTCTTGCTCAAGGCTTCTAACCAATTGCTCTTCTTTGTCATCTTGGAGATTCCCCATGCCTTTAGCTCAATTACACCTGCATTTCATGATTATGGCACTAGCAGTTGACTGAAAATTTTGAAAATAGAGTGATGCTGGCTGCGGAAACTGTTTCTGGCTACGAAAACTGTTTCTGGCTGCGGAAACGGTCTCCAGCTGCAGAAACTGAGACAGCACCCCCTTAACTGCACAAAGATAGTTAGAGGAAAACCAACTGAATGAAAATAGTCCTGAAGGGGACTTTTATTGATGGACTGAAATGGAATGAGTGGAGTGAAATGAAAGTGAGGTGGAGTGAAGTGAAATGGAAATGGGAATGAGATGGAGGTGAAGTGAAATGGTAAGTGAGATGAAGTGAAGATGGAAAGAGAAGGGGAGGAGATTTTTTTTTTTGGAAAATATAGAGTGTGAGGTGTCCCTGATTTTCACTCTACATTTTCTGTATAAGACCGCCAATCTATGATTGGTTTTCAGGCTTATACACATTTTTTTTTTTTGTTTAAACTAAAAGAAACAAAGGTTAGGCTAGTGGGGAAGGAGAAGGATTCTTCTCCACCAGCCTGATTGCAGAATTCTCTTGGAACATTTTGACAAACTCCTCTTTTGAAAGTGGCTTATGATAAATTTTCAATCGGTGGCCATTCACAATAAGAGGAGTCTGAAATTCATCAATGGTCTTGATTCTTACCGCTCCATTGTTAAAGACTTTATCAATCTCATATGGCCCAAGCCAATGAGTCTGAAACTTCCCTTTGAAGTCTTTAAACTTGGAATCAAACAGTAAAGCCCAATCTCCCTCTTGAAACTTTCTCTCTTTGATGTATCTGTCATGCCACTTAGCTCTTTGATGTTGAACTAGATCAGTCCTTAAAATTGCATCTTGTCTGATCTCATCTAGCTCATTCAGCTGCTCCATTCTGTGCTTTTGGGCTTCTGATAGATTCATCCCCAATTGAACTGCCATCTTGAAAGTCTTGACTTGAAACTCAATGGGGAGCGGGACTTCTTTCGCATAAACAATTTTATAGGGAGAATGTCCTGTTGTGTTCCTCCATGTAGTTCTGTAGGCCCATAAGGCTTCAGGAAGCCTTTCTGCCCAATCTCTTCTGTGTAGATGAACAGTTTTGGTGATGATACTCTCAAGAAATTTATTTGTAGATTCCACTTGGCCATTTGCTTGTGGATGGTAAGGAGTAGATTTTCTGTGCTTGATTTTGTATTCTTCCATCAGCTTCTCCATCAAATTAGATATAAATTGACTTCCCTGATCTTTCACAATTTCTCTTGGGACACCAAAACGAGTAAAAATATCCTCAAAAAGAAATTGAACAACTGAATTTTCAGTGGCAGAAGGCAATGCCTTGGCTTCTACCAATTTAGTGACATAATCAGTGCAAACCAATATATACTTCTTTTGTTTAGATGGTGGATTAATTGGTCCAATGAAATCTAAAGCCCATTTTTCAAAGGGTTCGATGAGTACCTGTGGTTGTAATGCCATTTCATTTGAAAGAGTCGGTCTCCCAACTCTTTGGCAGCTGTCACACCTTCTGACATATTGTTTTGCATCTTTGAGGAGAGAAGGCCAATCATATCCTAAAGAAAGGATTTTATAGGCCGTCCTCTTGTCAGCAAAGTGTCCACCGCATGGTTCATCATGACATGCCTTGAGGATGTCAGGCATTTTATCTTCCCGAACACTTCTTCTGATCACACAATCTAGCCCTGTTTTAAACAATTCATTAGAAATCCATGAATAACTTGAACTCTCCTGAATGATTCTTCTTTTCTCATTAGGAAATAAATGTGGAGGTAGTTTCCCTGTAACCAAATAGTTAGCAATATCTGCATACCAATGAGTCTTAGTAGTTACGGCAAACAAATATTCATATGGAAACTTATCCTCTACAGGAGAATCTTCGTTAGTATTTTGGATTCTAGACAAGAAATCAGCTACTGTATTTTGTTTCCCTGGCCTATCCAACACAGTAATATTGAATTCTTGTAAAATTAAAATCCATCTTGTAACTCTACCATTAGTAACAGGTTTGTTCATGAGATATCTAATTGCAAAATGATCAGTATGGACAAAAGTTTCATAGCTGGTTATATAATGTCTAAACTTGTTGATTGCATGAACAACAGCTAACTCTTTCTCACTCACAGTATAGTTTAACTCAGTGGGAGTCAAATTTTTACTGGTGTAGTAAATGGCATAAGGAACTAAATCCTTTTGACCCAACACAGCTCCTAGAGCTGTATCTGAAGCATCTGTAGAAATATGGAAAGGAAGTTTCCAATTTGGCCCTCTCAAAATGGGTGCTTCAGATATTCTTGTTTTCAAAGTTCCAAATGCAGATTGAAAATCAGGATCCCATTTGAATTCACAGTCTTTTGTAAGTAATTTGAAGAGTGGAGATGCTATTTTGGTGAAGTTTTCAATAAATCTTCTATAATATCCAGTAAATCCAAGAAAACTTCTAACATCTTTTTGACAATTTGGAATAGGCAACTTGGAGATGACTTCAACTTTTGATCTATCAACTTTAATCCCATCCCCTGAAATATAATGTCCTAAAACAATCCCTTCAGTAAACATCATAAAGAATTTCTCATGACTTAATGAAAGGTTTGTTTCCTTACATCTTATAAGGACTTTTTCCAAATTCTCTAATGCCTCTTCAAATGTATTACCATAAACTGTAAAATCATCCATATAAACCTCTACACAATCATGGATTAGATCAGAAAAGATTCCTAATACTACCCTTTGAAATGTTGCGGGTGAATTACATAATCCAAAAGGAAGTACTCAGTAAGCAAAATTTCCCCATGGTCAGGTAAATGTGGTCTTGTCCTGATCTTCAGGTGCTACCTGAATCTGATTGTAACCACTAAAACCATCCAAAAATGAGAAATACTTTTTGCCTGCTAAAGTATCTAATACCTGATCAATAAAGTGTAAAGGAAAGTGATCCTTCAAGGTTGCTTTGTTCAACTCCCTGTAATCAATGCAAACCCTCCATTTACCATTCTTTTTAGGTACTATAACCAAAGGAGAAACCCATCGGCTATCTGAAATTGGATAAATGAAGTTCACATTAAGTAACTTTTGGAGCTCTTCTTTCACTATCTCCCTAAGGTTTGGATTCATCCTTCTCTGAGGTTGTCTGATTGGTCTACTGTTTTCCTCAATGTAGATGTGGTGAATGCAAGTTTTAGGGTCAATACCTTTCATATCGGTATACTCCCATGCAAATGCAATACAATGTTTTTGCAAGATTTTGGTTAGCTCTTCCTGTTGTGATCTTTCCAAGTTTTTGTTGATATTCAATGTTTTACCTGGAAAGATCTCAATGGAGGAACTACCAAACTCTTCCATAGAGAAAAGAGACATTTGTCTAGATGATAGATACTCAATGTCAAAATCTAACTGAAATTGTGTGTGGTCATATTCTGAAGATGTTTCAAAGTTTTCTAATGTGTTCAGAATTTGACTATCTTCACTAACTCCAGAAATGGTAAAGACAGGTTGTATAATATCTTCATCATCAATCCACTCATTATCTCGTATTTCTGTAATTGCTTTTGCTGGAGGATACAGATTGAATTTCTTTGTTGAATTACCATCAGAAATATACATATCCCCAGACCTACAACTGATAAAAGCATCAGCTATGGCTATCCAAGGTCTTCCTAAGATGAGAGGATGTCCTCCTAAATTACTCTTGGGAGTTAAAATCATGAAATCTACTGGATATTCCCAAGAGTCTAAGGAGACTGAAATGTCTTCTAATACACCATCTGGTTTAATAATTGATTGATCTGCAAGTTGCAGTAAAGTAGGTGTAAAGAGAAGGTTAGGAAGTTTCAGCTGTTCCATAGTCTGTCTACTCATAATGTTGATAGCAGCCCCCAAATCAATCAAAGTATTTGGAATTTCTACCCCATTGATATGTGTTTTGACAATTGGACTATCGGGATCTACATACTTCTGCATAGTAATTTTTCCCATCATGATATCTGCAATTTTTCCTACCAGGTGGATTTTTCTTGTATCTCTTGGTTTCCTTCCTGGTCTTTTAAGACTCAACTCCTTTATTGTTTTTGCTAGAATAGGAATCTCCTTAATGGCTTGTAACAAGGGAATCTTGATACAGACATTCTTCTATTCATCTAGAAAATCATAGTCAGGCAACAAGATTTGTTTTTCCACCCCTTTGTCAATTTGTAATCTTTCAGGAAAAGGAGGTGTGGATGAAGATGCAGGTTGCTCAACTATAGGAGTTGTGGGGGTTAGTTCTTTTTCTTTTTCTTTTTGAGTGTTTGGATTTTGAAGAGATGCTTCAGAACCCTTATTGGCTTCAAGAGATTCTTCCTCAGAAATGCTTTGATTTTGAGCATCTATAGAAGGCTTATCTAAGACTCTACCTGATCTGAGTTGTACATCATTGAGAGGGACAATCATGTAGGTAGGAAATTGTTGACCTTCCATCATGTAAGCATTTTGAGGGTTTTTATTATTGGGGTTGGGCAATGGCTGAGAAGGAAGTTGATTTGACTTCTGTTGGAATGGGAGCAAGAGTTGAGAATTTGGATTTTGTTGAGAAGGTTGTTGTTGTTGTGGAAATGGCAATGATAGCTGTGGGTTTTGATTTGGAAGTTGTGGAGCTTGTTGATTTTGAAAAGATGGAGGATATTGATAAAATTGAGCAAATCTCCCATAAGGATTTTGCATACCTTGTACCCATGATTGAAAAGGATTTTGAGGTTGGGACCAAGGTTGTTGCCAAGGATTCCAATTTGGTGGGGGTTGAAAGTTCATAAAGTTGTTAAACCCTTGATTTTGCTGCCCCTGCCAAGGTCTCCTTGCAACAAAATAGAGAGACTCAATTGTATTTGGATCTTCTTGAAAGACAGCTTTGAGCCCAGGAATTGAAGGGCAATCCTTGGTCTCATGATTCTCTGAAAAAATTACACATGTTTCTACAACTTTTTCATCCAAGGGACATTCCCTTAGAGCATGTTTCTTTCTACATTTTGGGCAAAAGATGGCCAAAGCTTCAGCTTCTGCTTTCTGCTTGTTGCGTATCTTAAGAGTGTCTAGTTGCTCACTAAGACTCCCTAAGATATCATTTTTGAACCCATCAAGCATGTTGCCAATCTCAGCCCTACTTACTGATCCAGTTGCAGATTTGTTTGCTCTGATGAGAGAAGGATCTCTAGGCCCTTTTTGAGTTTTAGATTTCCCCCTTGAGAGATGGATACATAGCTCTGCTATATCATGAAGTGGAAGTTGAGATATGTCTCCTTTCCCCATCATGTTCAAAATATCTATCCACTCATCTCTAATGGCTTTTAATAGAAGGGCTTTCAAGGTCTCCTCATCTAAGTTACTCATTTTTGCTCTTTTTAGATTATATTGGAATATTTCAAGTAAATCTTCCAAGTTTTCATCTTCTTTTTGTACCATTTTGAATACCTCATCCTTGTGATTGGTGGGCATACAATAGTCCAGGTACCCATCCAAAAACGTTTGTTTCATATCATTCCAAGTCCTAATGGATCGAGTGAGTAATCCCATGAACCATTTCAAAGCTGCTCCTTTCAATGTTGAAGGAAACAATTTGAGTTTTTGAGAGTCTTCCAGATAATCATAAGTTCGACACACGACCTAAAACTCAAATAGAAATGTTTCAGGATCCTCATTTCTTAACCCATGAAAGTTTGGGAGGACAGATGGTGAGATGTTCTTCATTGCGGCTCGAGAGTCCTCATCGATTATAGGAAATCCGAATGAGTTATCTCCATCCCTATTTCCCCCAATGTTACCTCTACCTCCTCCATTATTTCCTCCTCCTCCTCCTCTACCTCTACCAAATCCATTTGCTCCTTCTTCTGTCATGGTAGTTTCCCTGGAGAATTCAGAGTCCTCTGGTTCCTCTACTAAGGGTGAACGAGGAGGAATTTCTCCCTCTTCTTCCTCAGGTGATTCTACTTCTTCAATTACAATTTGTTTCCCTGTAGAAGGAAGGAAAGGATCTCTTCCTAATTTAGATTCGATGGATGGTGTGGGAGAGTCAACTACTGCCTCTTGAATTCCAGGAATCCTAGGGCTAGGAGTGTAGGTTGGAGATGATGTAGGTGTCTCTTGTCTATTCCTTGAAGTAGATGGAGTTGTAAAAATCGAACTCTTGGCTCTAGCTAAAAACCTTCCCCTAGAATCTCTTGCTCTATGCATGCCATTTTTTTATTTTTCTTCAAGTCGGGCTAATAATTCTCTTTCTGATCTTCCAGGTCACTCTAGGTGCAAGAAGAGAGCATACTCAAGAACTATTAAACCAATAAATTTCTCTTTTCTGATCCTCCAGATCACAATAAGTGCAAGAGGAGAGCATACTTTGAGAGGTTATCAATTTTCCTTCCTTGAAATTTTCTTGTTTTTCTTTAAGAAATTGGCTACCTAGTTTCACTTCCCCAGCAATGGAGCCAAAATGTTTGGTCAATTTAGTGTGTTCTAAATTTCTATTTAAAATTTCAATCCGGGATTCGTAAGCTGACGAAGCGAAGTGTACTATATGTACTAGATAACCATTTCCTTAATCTTTTGTCGTTTTTGAGTTTTTAGTTTATTTTTGGATTTATCTTTCCCTAATGTGTGATGGTGAAAATGAAAGTGAAGTATGGATGATAATGGTGATGGTGATTTCTACAATGATTTTTTCTCAAACTTAAAAGTGCTCAAAAAGAAAGCTTTAAAACAACTGTAATGAAATCAATTCTTTAAGAAAAACAGTGAACTAATGACAATGGCCCAGTATCCTTGCTGCTGAATGAAAAGAAAGTAAAAATTGAACTTAAAGCAACTCAAAGCAAAGCAACTAATTCACACTACTTTAACTCTTCTGATCCTTTACCCTTCAGCTCAATCTACCTTGTGGGAAGCAATCATGAACAAGTCAAGCAATATGATATCTAAATGACAAGAAATTAAATTGCATAAAAGAAACTAGTCACACTACTTCAACTCTTCTGATCCTTTACCCTTCAGCTCAATCTACCTTGTGGGAAGCAATCATGAACAAGCCAAGCAATATGATATCTAAATGGCAGGAAATTAAATTGCATAAAAGAAACTAGTCGCACTACTTCAACTCTTCTGATCCTTTACCCTTCGGCTCAATCTACCTTGTGGGAAGCAATCATGAATAAGTTTAAGCAATATGATAACTAAATCACACTACAATAAGTAATATTTTGATTTCTTACGAATAGAGTCACTTGACTATAGAAAGAAACCATAAATTGATGAGCAGTATGATATCTAAATAACAAAAAAAAACAAATAAGCAAATCACAACTTGAAAAAGACAGTGCTGGAATTAAACTTCAGAAAATGAAAGTTAGCAAGAAGGACAAGATGATCTCATATGTCAATAGTTATCAAAAAGATGAAAAATTGCCCGGGCTGCCTAAGAAAACCTGCAAAAAAACATTGATCAGTTGACAGCTACAAGAAAGCAGAAGTGAAAGTATAAATAGCAGTGAATTAAGAAGCATCAAAACAGTGTGTTATGTACAAGCTAAAGATTATGAAAGTAGAACATAATAAAACCAAATGAAAACTTTACAAGGCTTTAGCGCGCAGGGGCCCTCTGCCACTTTAGCCAGTCAACAAGTAGTCACACGAATGAACTCGGAAAAGTCTTCTCATGTATTAAAGCAGCAACATATATAAAACAGTGGGGTGATAACAACAACAGTTCAGAAAATTACATATCAAAAAGCTTTTTTACAGCGTCCATCAACGCGTTATTTATAATGAAAAAGTGCTGAACTAACTAACTGAATCCTACGTTATTAACTGTGTTGCCAAAGACACGTAGATCCCTTCAGTCGAGATCTAGCGTAACTGTCATCATGTCTATTAAATCTTCGGAGTGGTAGCTGTTGGATTTAGGTTACAGTGATGATCTCTAGGTGTGTCGGTGTCTTCGTGGGCTGAGGACTGTGCCATGTAAACGTTCACGTGCCCAAAACAGAGACATGCCATCGCTGAACTCCTTGGTTGGCTTTGCCTTTGACCCTCGTTGACCGTGACCTTCCATGGATGATTTGGCTTATTTGAAGGGACACGTTCCATGTATCCGTCACCTGTAGCTTGCCCATGTAGCTCGTTTCTTCATAGGACACCTGTAGCACAGCTTTTAACAAAATAGCTACGGAATCCTGTTCTGGCTGCGGAATCCTGTGCTGGCTGCAGAAACTTGTGCTGACTGTGGAAATTGAGAAGTTTCCGCAGCAGCATGAAGAAAAACTAAACCAAACAACAGTCATAAGCATAGTCAGAAAACCATGTAAAAATCTCTTTTTAAACTACAATGCAATGATTTAACAGCTGGGTGGATGAAATAAGTGGAAAAAGAAGGCTGAGAGGGTGTATAGGAAGGTGCAGGTTTAAGGCTTAACAGGAGACTGCATGTTACCTGATCAATAGATCACCTTCATCAGTGTTGGAGGATAACACTCCACAAGAGGTATGGACTAGTAAGAAACCCTCTCTTTTACATCTGAGGGTATTTGGATGTGAAGCATATGTACATGTTCCAAAGGAGAAAAGAACAAAGTTGGATAGTAAATCTGAAAAGTGCATCTTTATTGGGTATAAAGATGGTTTAAAGGGTTATAAGCTTTGGAACCCAGTAACAAGGAAGGTTGTGTATAGCCGAGATGTGGTATTCAGAGAGGTAAAAGATGTTATTAAACATGAAGTCCAACCAAAAGAACCTAGGAAGATAGAGTTTGAGCTTAAGGAGGAAGATTCAAACTCTACAGTAGAGGAGGAATCAGAAGATGAAGAGCCACAAACTCTAGATGTAAGAATATGAGTTCGAGAAAGAAGGCAGCCAGAAAGGTATAGTCCATCTGCTTTCCGTTCAAATTTTTCTTTATCTTTTATTGATGATGATCCCAGAACTGTGAAGGAAGTAGTAGATTCAAAGAATGGAAAACTCTGGAAAGAGGCCATGGGTGATGAAATGGCATCTTTGCACAAAAATGAGGCTTGGGATCTGATTGAGTTACCAGCTAGAAGGAAACCCATTAGTAGCAAATGGATGTTCAAGAAGAAGACAAATGCAGAAGGAAAAGTGGAGAAATACAAAGCTTGGTTGGTAGCAAAAGGTTATTCCCAGGTGTTGGGAATTGATTTTGGTGATATTTTTTCTCCTGTTGCCAAGGTAACTTCTATTAGATTACTTTTATCTATTGTTGTTGCTTTTGATTTTGAGGTAGAACAAAATGGATGTGAAGATAGAATTTCTTCACGAGGATCTGGAAGAGGAGATCTACATGAAGCAACCTGAAGGTTTTGCGATGAAGGGTAAGAAAGAACTCATACACAAGTTAAAGAAGTCTCTGTACGGGTTAAAACAGTCACCAAGGATGTGGTCTCAGAAATTTGATACATTTATACGGGGACGTGGCTTCACCAAAAGCAAAGCAGATCACTGTGTGTATTTTAAATTAATTGGTGATCGTGTTATTTATCTGGTCTTGTATGTGGATGATATGTTGCTGGTTGGAAATGACAAAGAAATTATCTAGGATTTGAAGACCCATTTGTCCTCCAAATTCGACATGAAATATCTTGGTGCTGCAAACCATATTTTTGGCATGGAATGTAAAAGAGATCAGACAAAGAGGAAGCTCTAGTTAAACCAAAGGAAGTATGTCGAGACAATATTAAAAATGTTTAATATGAAGGATAGGAAACTGGTGAAGGTTCCTATTCCTGTAGGTGTAAAGTTATCTGTTGAACAGTGTCCCAAGACACAATAAGAGGAAGAGGACATGTCCTGTGTTCCATATGCAAGTGCAGTCGGTAGCCTAATGTATGCGATGGTCTGTACTAGACCAGACATTGCACATGCAGTGGGAGTATTGAGAAGGTTTATGTCAAAACCAGGGAAGGAGCATTGGACAACAGTGAAGTGGGTTTTTAGGTATTTGTGTGGCACTAGTGATTATGGTTTGTGCTACCAAGGAATTCCAGGATTGGATAGAGTGTTGGATATTCATGGCTTTGTTGATGCAGACTGGGCTGGAGATCCAGATCATCGAAGATATACAAGTGGGTTTTTGTTTAACCTATTTGGAGGTGTAGTCAGTTGGCTGAGTAAGAAACAATCTGTAATGGCACTACCAACTACAGAGGCAGAATACATGGCAGCCACTCATGCAAGCAAGGAAGAAGTTTGGTTGCAAAGATTATGTTCAAGTATGGGGTTAGTACAGTGAGATATAAGGATAGATTTTGACAGCCAAAGTGCAATTTTTTTGGCAAAGAACCTTGCATATCATTCAAAGACAAAGCACATTGATGTTTAGTATCACTTTGTGAGGGATATGATAGAAAACAAAAAGGTGTTGCTGGTAAAGGTGGACACTTTGAAGAATATTTCAGATGCATGGACAAAATCTGTGAGCTCTGAGAAGTTCTCTTGGTGTAGAGAAACAATGGGCATTGCAGGGCTGGATAAATGACTAATCTCTCTTGTGGCCCCCTGTGGAAAGAAAACAGCAAGTGGGAGAAGGGGGGCAGAGCACCCCCGTTTGTTGCATCGATTGCGTAGTGGGAGGGGGGGGTAACAGGGGGTTTGAGGGGTGCAAGTAACCCCACTCTATGGGGTCTGGGGCATCGCCCCGGAAAATTTTGTTTTTGGACCGTATATTAGGTTGGGCGGACCTACCTATGGTTTTGTGCATGATTTTTTGCACATGATTTTGGACGTGATGGTTTTCGATCCATGTTATTGGATGCTTCAACATGTCTAAATATGTATTGTTACATTGAAAGGAACATAATGAAAAATTAAGTTGGTAGTCCCAGTTTTGGGATCCAGGGGAATATCTCTGTGTATATGTGTTTGATGTGTTATGCTCTTGCATTGTTTATTTTCTATGTTTTAGAATTCATATGCAGGAAATTTCTGTATGGGGTTAAAACCTATATTTTAATTTTAGATTCAATAGCTTATGTGATATGCTAAAACATAAGGCAAGAATTTACTCTACTCATCAAAAAACAAACAAAAAATTGATCGATGAAAACACTAAGAAGAAAAGGAATAATTTCAATCACATATAACACAATATTTCTCTGGGGAAAGCAAATGCTCAAAACCCTGAGTATCTATATTGCATTAACCAGAGGATATTAGAAGAAAGCACAATGCTTTTAAAACCCAAAAAATTCCTTGCACAAGTACAATCTCTCTCTCTCCACTTCCTAGGCAAGCCTTGGATGAATACAATATGTTCTGCTCAACCTTGAACTCAACATGCACAAGTATTTTCTATCCTCTGCCTGACTGACTGCCTTTGGAAATTACGTAGCCAAATTCCTAGCCTTCCAAGCTCCTACTTCCTTATGTAATTCCTAAGAGAATTAACCCACATTTAATTTTTGAAAATCCCTCACCACAACTACGCAATCCATCATAGGTCTTCTACTGATTACATGCACCATATCTACAACTAGGAAAATTATACAAATGATAGTACACTTTCCCTGAACTCTAATATCAACTGGGTGTTCTTCTGAACTAACATGCATGAGTTATTTATGAGTGAATCTTCAGTTAACTGGTGGAGTAGTGAATTTGCACTGAAGTTGCTCCCCACTACTATACCTCCTACTAGTTCCTCTAACTGTTTGAACTAGTTTAGTTGACTTTAACTCAATTAGATTGAGTTAATTAATTACAACTCAAAAGTACTCAACCTGGACCCCTTAAATTTAGGAATCACTCTACATGAATCTAGATAACTTCCAACTCGAATTTACTAAGCTAACTAAGTCAACTTAACTTAGTTAACTATTACAAGTTTCTATGAGAATAGAATTTCAATTTAATTCCTAATTTAATACAAGGACAAATTAAATTAGAATTTCTAGATGATATTTTTAACATTTCTTGTTGCTATTTTCAACACTCCCTCTCAACAAGAAATCAATTCAACTCTATCCCCATCTGGTACCTTTGGAATTTTTTTCATGCAACACTTGTCTCTACTGTTGTAGCTACTACAACATCTGAAACTAAAAAAACATCCAAACTAAAACAGTATGATGCATGTGTCCCCTGAGTCTCTGATTGCAACTAGCTACTACATTGTCCATTGAAAAATTTGTGCTGTTGTTGACTCTGCACTATGCCATCTTCACTACTACAAACGTTGCTCTATGCTTCCTAGTATATGGTTGTTGCTATTCTTTTCCTCTGTCACTCTGGCATATGACTGCGTCAACCGCCATTGATCCATCCTGCTACTCTGTACTGTGGGCTCCCGTAGCAAGTTAATGATCCATGAGACAAAACATCTCAATGGAACCTTCCCAAATTTCTACAATCTTGGACTATTACTTCACATCGCCCCACCTCTCACCTAGAGGTATGGCTGCATGTGCTCCCTTTGACAACTTGGCTAAAATTTTCCCCCTACTAGAGGTCTCTGCTTGAGTGGATGCCTCCACTCGGTCTCTTGTCTACTTCTCTAATTGTGGCTACTCCACAACTTTCTAAGGCTACTTCTGAGGCTACTTCTAGGGCTGCATTTGCGGCTTCATGTTGAGAGGTAATTCACGCTCCCTCTCAACCACCAAGTCTTAAACCTTTGCCTTTCTCCTCAAATATTTGCATGCATCTTCTACCTCGAGAGGATATAGGTTCTTGACTCACACACTGTTCTGTCTCATTTGTCTCATGGCGATGTGTCTAAGGAAAACATTTCCTTTGCTAAATATCACATTGTCTGGGCACTCTAGAAACTCATATTTGCATTGTAATTGTCCCGCCATCTCAAAATTTTCTAAAAAAATAGTTGATTTTAAATCAGTGATATCTCGCTCATCCAAACTCCGATTCAGCCATTTTTTTTAATTTGGGTATTTTTCACAAGGAATCCAGATCTGCTATTTGTTTTTGAAAAATTTTCACAAAAAATTTCAGATCTACTACAAACTCACCGCGAAGAAAAATCCTTCTCTGATACCATGTAGATTTTTACTTGTAGATTCGATAGATTATGTGATATGCTAAAACATAAGACAAGAATCTACTCTACTCATTAGTGAAAACAAAAATTGATCAATGAAAACACAAAGTAGAAAAGGAAGAATTTTAATCGCACATAACACAATATTTCTATGGGGAAAGTAACTTCTCAAAACTTCGATTATCTATATTTCATTAACCAAAAGATCTGAGAAGAAAATACAATGCTTGTTCAACCTGAATAATTCCTACATAAGTAAAATCTCTCTCTCTACTTCCTAGGCAAACCTTGGATGAACACAACATGATATGCTCAACCTTGAGCTCAACCTACACAAGTATTTTCTATCCTCTGCTTGATTGAATTCCTTTGGCCAATACTTAGCCAAATTCCTAGCCTTCCAGGCTCCTACTTCCTTGCACAAATCCTGAGAGAATTAGAATATATTTAATTGGGAAAATCCCTCACCACAACTGCACAACCCATCATAGGCCTTCAACTAATTGCATGCACCATCTGTAAAACTTGGAAAATTATAAAATTAATAGTACACTACCCCTTAACTATAATCTCAGTTGGGTCTTCCTCTGAACTGACATGCATGAGTTATTTATGAGCGAATCTTCAGTTAACTATTTGATTAGTGAAGTTGCACTAAAGTTGCTCCCTGCTACTAGACCTCCTACTAGTTCCCCCAACTGTTTGAACTAGTTTAACTGATTTTAACTTAGTTAGACTGAGTTAATTAATTACAACTCAAAATAACTCAACCTGGACCCCCAAAATCTAGGAATCACTCTACATGACTCTAGATAGACTTCCAACACAAATTTACTTAGCCAACTAAATCAACTTAACTTAGTAAACATTTACAAGTTTCTATGAGAATATAATTTCGATTTAATTCCTAATTTAATTCAAGGAAAAAATAAATTAGAATTTCTAGATGTTATTTTTAACATTTCTTGTTTCTATTTTCAACAATTTTTCTGAGAGAACCAACCTATTTTAGCTTGCTCAAGGATCTTTGTGGGTGATTTCAATGGCACATTGCATTCCTATAGAAAACCCTCTATCTCGTGTAGCTTCCTACGGTAGATCTCTTGTAGCTATGTAATTTTGAGTTCGATAACCTGTAGCTTCCTCTTGTATTGATGGAACTATCATCATGGGTTCTTTAATGTCTATTTGCATGCATAGTGTTAAATGGAAAGATGTGGTGAGATCGAGCCAACTTTTGGTTTAAGTGGAGATGGTTTTGGGTGGTGGAGAAGGAAGGCTCAGTATGTAGCACTGAGCTAGCCCACCTACCCTCATGGAACTTCATGTAACCCATACATGCACCTCATCCAATCATCAATAGGTGAAAACAACCACCTTTCTTAAATATAGTCAATTTGTCTAATTCATTTTTACACACATGGGAAGAAATTTAGATAAAGTGAAGTTTGACTACCAAAATATCTAAGACTTTTGCTAATTTGGTTATCTATTAAACCAATCCATTTTTGCACAAACAATGTTTTCCTATGCTTTGAATGAATTCATGGGGTGAGTGTCAAATATTTTCATACCTTATGCTTACCTTTCATGGTGTTGGAGGGTGACATTTTTCAACTTGCAAGTGTATTCATTGCATTTTGTGGTGTATCAGGAAAGTCCTGTAGCAGACTATAGGAGATCCTAGAGCTACTCAGGCCTCATTGTCAAAGCTAGAATGGGTGTTTTACTGATGTTGTTGACTTGGAGTTGTTGATCTTTGTTGGAGTGTATGGTAATCTTAAAGAGTACACCTTTTTTCCTGGAACCTGAGCCTATAGGATTTATGCAGGCCGCTACAGGAATGTGCAGTCTCATGTAGCAATCATAGAGGTCCTTCATTCTTACTAAAAGATCCTTCTAAAGTGGCAGCTAGGCTTGGTAATTCATGAAGAAACAAATGATGTTGATGGATAGTTCTTATGTTGTGGTTGTGGTGAAAAAAAGAAGAAATTGAGTTGTTGTAGGGTAAAACATGGCCAACAGTGCGGGAGAAAGAAAGTGATGAAGCATGATGATGGAAGAGCTAAGTGTTAGGGTGCTTCAAGTGTCTTTATCTAGCACAATTTCGAAAACTTTCCTTAACCAATATCTTTTATGAAAATTAGATCTTACTATAGCATTATAATACTTTCATGTAGCAGTTCAGGGAAGCTAAAAAAACGTACGAGAAGGAATTGGCGCTGAAGGTTTTATGTTGTGGATGATAAAATAAGTTGAAAAATGGTGAAGGGATGTCATCTAGACCCTCTTGGAGTGCTTGAACCAATGCCTTGGACTGATTATGAAGGATGAACCATTCAACCTATCTTGTTGTTTTTCTCAGTGGTACCTACACATGAATCAAGGTGAGACAAAAATATTTCCATTTTCACTTTTTCCCTTTTTTCTTTTTCATCATTTTTTTCTTTTATTTTTTATTTCTCTCTTTTTTTCCTTTTTGAGGTTTACTGGCTACCTCATGGAGGTTTTCAACCGGTGAGCCTGCCCCAAGTGCCTTGGAGGAGGTTTTCACTTGTATTTCTTATTTTTTCCTTATTTTTTGGAAGACTTATAGACTACCTCATAAATGTTTTCAGCTAGTTAGTCTGCCTCAAGTGCCTCAAAGGAGGTTTTCGCTTGAGGTTATTGTTTTATTTTTTTCTCCTTTTGCTTTTTCCTTTTTACTAATCAAGGAATAAATGGATTGGTAGCTCTATTGATCTATATCAAATTTAGTTCCTTACATATTGAATCAGTAAACTTAGCCTTGGACGGGGGCTTCTTGTATATTTTCAACCAAATTCCATTTACTAGAAGTGGATATTGTTCCTCATCTATAGTCTTAATTTTGACAGAGCCATTATCATAGCACTTTTCAACCAAATAAGGCCCCATCCAGCTAGTCATGAGTTTTCCTTTAAATACTTAAGTCGGGATTCATATACCCAATATCTCTATTGGAAGGCTCTTGTTTTAATGTGCTTGCCATACCATACTTTTCACTGTAGTTGGATTACTTCAATGTGTAACAAGGCCTGCATTCTAGACCCATAGAGTGCATTCAATTGTTGTAACCTATCTGTGTGTGCTTTAGTTAAATCAATGTCAATTTGGGATGGAATCCTCAATGTGTTTTAATCAAGTTCAATTGAAAATAAAGCTTTATTCACGTACACTAACACGTGGGGGTAAAACCAATGGTTCTTTTCCAAGTGTTGTTGTAGGCCCAAGTGGCCTCAAAACGTATTTATGGCTAGTACTTTTTGTTGTTGCTAATTACTTTGGTCATAGTGCTCTCCAATGCCCTTTTAGTGACTTCTACTTGGCCATTTTCTTGGGGTTAATATAAAGTTGACTTTTATGCCGAATGTGGTGTTGTTTCATTATCCCTTCAATCAAATTGGAAGTGGACTGGGAGCCTTGGCTTGTCGCCAATTCTCATGGAAAACCATACTTGTATAGGATATTTTCCCTTAATAATTTAGCCACATTTTGTTCTTTTTCTTCCTTCACTTCAACCCACTTGGTCAGGTAGTTGGTACAGAAAATTATGTACTTCTTATGCCCAGATGGGGGATCAATAGGACCAATTAAGTCCATGCCCCACTTGTCAAATGGATCAAAATACACTTGAGGCTAGAGGGTAATTTCATCCTTCCGAGTAGGATTTTCCCATCCTTTGGCACTCATCATGCTATGAAGTATATCTTTGGGCATCCTTGGGAAGGGTTGGCCAAAAGTATCCTACTTGTAGAATCTTGTAAAAAGTCTTATTTGTAACAAAATTTCCCCCAAGGTCCATCATGGAAAGTTGAGAGGATTTCATAAACTTCATCCTCCCTCACGCATCTCCTCAGAATCTTATTAGGCCCTAACTTGAAGAGGTTTCCATCAATCCAAGTGTAGGAGGCACTTTTTTCTATAATATTACTTTTATCCTTTGAAGATAGGTGAGGAGGAAGTTAGCTAGTAGATAAGAAATTGGCCATGCTGGTGAGCCATGGAGATAAAAATTATATGGAAAAAAAGAGCTCATCAGGGAACTGGTCATCTATCACTTCTTCATATGAAGACACGGTTAGTCTTTATAGAAAACCTACAACAACACTCCTATCAAGGTTTATCATTAATATTGAATTCAAATTGTTGCAATAGTAATAACCACAAAATTATGTGAGCATTCATATCTAGTCTATACATTAAGTACTTAATTATTACATGGTGAGCGTGCACAAAAAATTGATAACGAGAGATGTAGTGTCTAAATTTTTTAAAAGAATTACGATAGCAAGGAACTCTTTTTTAGTTAAGCTTGTGTAGATTTTTGGTAATGAAAAAAATTGCATAGGGTATTTTACCTTCAAATTGTCCCAAAGTTGCCCCAATTTCCCTATATTATGCATTTGTATGGATATAAAATGGCAAGGCCTAGTTGAGGCCTATGATGACAGGTGTTGTCATTTTTTTTCTTTTATTCCCTAAAGTTTTACTTGACATGAATCTATCCAATGAAACTCAACATCTTTTTTCAAAATGTAAATAAACAAGAAGAAATCTTACCAAAATGTTTTATGAATTTTTGATAATATATAACAAGGCCTAAGACACTTCTAATGTAATCTACTTTTGAGGAATAGGAACATTTTTTATGATGGGTATTTTGTTAGGGTCCACTTGGATTCCTACTGAATAGAGGAAATGCCCTATTAAAATTCCCTCATTCATCATAAATAGGCATTTCTCATGGCTTATGGAGAGGTTCATATTTTCACACGTTTGCAAAACCTTGGTCAGGTTTGAGAGAGCCTCTTGGAAATCATCCCCATAGGGTGTGAGTTAATCCATGTATATTTCCATTTAATCATTCACAAGGTCAGAGAATATATTCAACACATCCCTTTGGAAGTGTTGAAAATGTAACTAGTATCAATCTTCATAATTGTTTATCTCATGGCAAGATGAAATTCTTATGTATTTGTAAGAAGAAAGAAAAAGAAAAAGTATTGTAAAATAAAATTTTATTTTATTAAAGCATGGTTTTCATGCTCATTTTATTATGTTTCTAGGTCCTAGCACCAATTGTGTGCTCCTAGGGTTGAGTCATGATTCATTGTGATTGTCCTATGTTCTAGACCATTATTGGGATTTTTGTATAAAAGAAGTAAAATTATTTTGTTGTAAATTGGTCATGTAAACCTCCTCCACCAAGTTAGCTTGCCCTCTCTTCATGTTAGCCTCATTAGGGTGCTCAACCACTATATAGAAACAGTGCATTCTACCTCCTTTGGGATAATCCAAGCAAGAAATTCGATCTAAAATTCATAAGTGAAGAAAGAAGTGTGAAAGAGCCTATAAAGGAAGGTATACATCTTTGCAATAGAAGGAGAACTATAGTGAACACTGAAGGAGGAAGAGACCCTTCTCTAGGAAAAGGATCCAAATAATTTTTTGTTTTTCTCTCACACATGCAAGAGGATTGAGGTAAAAGTTATGAAGTTGTAGGGATGAGGGTGCAAGCCAAAATTTCATAAGTTTGGAGAAGGTTGAGATCCTTGATAACTTGATTTAAATTTTTTGACTTGCTTTGATTTTGAAGAACTTGACTAGAGTTTCACTAGTCCATCTTGGGAGGCTGACATGGTGAATTGGAAGAGGTCTTGTTGTCTGTATAAAGGGTCTTGGATTTGGTTCTTGAAGAAGAGAAGCGACTTTTTGGGTTTTCCCCTAGTAGAGGGGGTTTTCCTTGGATGAGAGCCTGCATATTGTGTCACTTATTGTCTTGATCTTCATACTTTTGGTTTTGATAGTTTCTTGATGATAAAAATATAAAAGAAGACATAAAAGAATTTAATAATAATTCAAATACATCACAAGTAATTATCAAGAGAAGAAAATATTTATGCCTTTCTGCTTTTCTAACGAAAAGGTAGTAGGGGCATTGCACAAGCCAAATGGGAGAATTCTATAAACAAAATTCCCCCATGGACATGTGAAGGTTTTCTTACCCTTATCCTGAAGAATGATTTGTATTTGGTTGTACCCACTGAGTCCATTAAAAAAGGAGAAGAATTTTATCCATGCAAGAACATCAAGAACTTTCTCAATGGAGGGTCGAGGGAAATGATCCTTCCTAATGGCCTTGTTCAGTTCTCTATTGTCAACATAGATTCTCCACTTTCCATTTTTATTTGGGACAATAACCAGGGGAGACACCCATTCACTACTCAAGATCAAATAAATGAATCTTGCATCTAATAATTTATGCAATTCCTTTTTCACAATATCTTTCAACGCAAGGTTTGTTCATCATTGTGCTTGGAAAACAGGTTTGTTATGCTCCTTGATATATATATAGATATGGTGAGTGCAAATAGAATTTGTACTCCATTCATCCCCTTGTATTCCTATGCAAATGCATAAATATGATGCTTTAAGATAGTGAGAAACCCCTTTTTCTCGGTTGATAAAAAAAACAAGTTTCTCACTATCTTAAAGCATCATATTTATGCATTTGCATGGGAATACAAGGGGATGAATGGAGTATCTTGGAGTTTCAAACAGGTCATCTTGGAATTTTCACTATAACGTTTTTTTTATATGAGGCTTCAGAAGCTAAAATTTAGACCACATGGAGCTAAAATCTTAGTGAACTTTGTATACAAATTTCAGATCTTGGTATATTTTCTGAGATATGATCTAGGTAAGTTAAGGCTTTTACAGGATCCATAATTTCATCTCTATCAAGTGACCTAGGGAAAATCATCATATCTCTCATTTTAGGCATAAAATTTTAATTCTATAAAAATTAGCTAAAATTGCATGGACTTTAGTTTTCTTTATATCAATTTCTAGGCTGAATGTTGAAATAGTGACACGTGGCATCCCGTACAACTTCACCCTACTGAACCAGTCCATAATCAGGACATCGTGGGAGATATGGCATAACTCTATATTGAAGAATCCAATATTAGTATGACTTGTGGAATTGGAAAGAATATTCATAGGGCTACCACAATACCGAATTTCAGACCTTGTAAATCCAAAATTACATAGATACAACAATTGCAATATCAAGCTCCAAAAAAGTAAGAAAAAGGTGTGTCTTTTTAATTTTTTCATAACTTTTGTTTGAAAAATAAGTTTGAAGTGATTCAAAGGGCATATTGAATCATAGATATAAGTATTTGGTTTTAAAATTCCTCCAAAACAAAATAATTCTACACCAAGCCCTCATAAAGCTCTACTATGACGCATGAAGAGGAATAAATGCAGCATAATATATCAAAATTATGGGACCAAGTGAAACAAATTTCTCTCTCATAAAGAGCAACCAAATATTACATGGATGGCTTAAAACCATACATGGAAATTTTTAAGGATGGAATGGAAGCTAATATGGATGGTTTGAAAGTAGACATGGAAGGTTTGAAGGAAGTTTTGACAAATTTGTTGCAAGAAAGGCTTCCTGGTGGTGACAAGGTAATCCATGAAAAACATGATGAGGACAAAAGGAATATGAATTATGATTTTAGAGACTCCAATGTGGGGTTTAAGAACAACAAGATTCAAAATATAGATATGAGGAATTTTGATGGCAAGGATCCAGTAACATGGATACTACAGATGGAACAATATTTGATCTACATGATGTGCAACACAAACAAAAGGTACTCATTGCATCTTTATATTTAGAACCCAATCAATTTGTATGGTATCGATGGCTTTATTCTCATAAAGCACTTGTCACTTGGTAAATTTTTACTGATGTAATGATAGAACATTATGAGGATACGAAGAGAAACACCATATTTATCCAATTGATAAATCTCAAACAAAAGGGTTCAATGGTGAAGCACATTGAGGACTTCCAAAAATTGAATGTTAAGGTAATTGATATTCTAGAGGAGAATAGGGTTGATGTATTCATAGGGACTTTGAAGGATAAAATCCAACATGAGGTTCACATTTGGGAACCTGATTCATTGGAGAAGGCATTCATGGTGGCAAAAAAAATTGAAAGAAAAATTATGGCAACAAGGAACTCTACCACTCACAACTATAAAGATGGAAGTGTTGTTGCTCCTAATCTTCCACAACCTACAAGGTTGACACCATAAAAATTGGAGGAAAAAACAAAAAAAGTGCCTTTTGTTACAGTTGTGATAGAAAATACACTAAAGGTCATAAGTGTGCTAAGAAGAAATTATTCTACATAGATTTTGAAGAGGAGGAAGAAAAGGAACAAGAAACATCAAAAGAGGAGGATATACACCAGGAACCAGCCCCAGAGAAAGAAGAAATGAATCTGAACATATCTTGTAATGCATTGGTAGGAATTACCACTCATTAAACTCTCAAGATAAATGGATATATCAAGAAGAAAAAGGTAATAGTGTTGATTGATTCAAGTAGTACCCATAATTTTAGTTATTGTAAGATAGCCAAGGAATAGAATTGATTCCTATATCTTGCACCAGAGTGTCAAGTGATGATTACAAATGGAGGAACTATAAATTGCTATAGAGAGTGCCATAATATCAAGCTAACCATGGGGTAATATGTATTGAATATTCTAATGATTTCCATTTCGATGGGTGGTGTTGATGTTGTACTAGGAGCCCAATGTTTACAATCTTTAGGGATTGTAGCTTTACTTTTCTTGAAATTTTTTTGGGAAGGAAAGGAATTTGAATTAAGGGTTATTGTAAGGAAACCAAGACAGGTAATTATATCTAATGGCATGACAAAGCTTCTGAATAAAGAACAATAGGGCGTCATTGCACAATTATTCTCATTGTAGGTTGAAACATCGAAATAATCTATTTCTCCATATCTCCAAAAAGTCTTGGATAATAATTCCAAGGTATTAAGACTCCCAAAGGTATCCCACCTATTTTTGATCATGATCATTCTATTCATTTGATTCTAGGAAGTGTTCCTCCAAACATTAGACCTTACAAATATCCATATTCCCAAAAGAATGAAATTAAACATATGGTTGCAAAAATGCTAGAGGCTAATATAATTCAACCTAGTTAGAGTTATTTCTCTGCTCCAGTAGTATTGGTGCACAAGAAGGATGGATCATGGCATATGTATTCTGCTTATAGGGAGCTCAACAAGCTAACTATTAAAGATAAATTTCACATTTCTATCATCGATGAATTGTTTGATGAAATACATGGAGAAATTTACTTCGCCAAGATGGATCTTCATTCAGAATATCATCAAATCAGAATGAAGACTTAAGACATTCTAAAAACAACATTCAGAACTCATGAGGGTCATTATGAACTTTTGGTATGCCTTTTAGCCTTACTAACGCACCTTCCACATTTCAAGATTTGATGAATTCCATTTTCAAACCCTTCCTTAGAAAACTTGTGTTAGTACTTTTTGATGATATACTAATCTATAGCAAGTCTTGGAAGGATCATCTTCAAACTGTTGATAGGGTGCTCAAATTATTGGAGGAGAAACATTTATATGAAAAAACCTCCAAATATTTCTTTGGAGTACAGGAGGTGGAATATTTGGGTCATATTGTATCTCATGAGGGTGTTAAGGTATACCCTAACAAAATTAAAGCCATTAAGGAATGGAAAATCCCCACAACCATAAAGCATGTTTGAGGATTTCTTACTTTGACAGGTACTATCACAAGTTTGTTAAGAATTATGGGAGAATAGTAGCACCTTTAACAACATTACTGGAGAAATATGCATTTTCTTGGACTCCAGAAGCAACTAAGGCCTTTGAACGTCTTAAAGAGGAAATGTGCCAAGCACTGGTCTTAACTATGCCAAACTTCACAAAAACCTTTATTTTTTAATGTGATGCCTCAAGAAATGCAATTGGTATTGTTTTAATGCAAGAAGGAAGACTCATTTCTTTTGAAATTTGTCCAATCAAACAAAAGTATTTACACAAACCTATTTATGAAAAGGAAATGTTGGAAATGCTACGTGCACTAAAGAAATGGAGACCTTACCTAATGGGAAGAAACTTCAAGGTAAAAACATATCATAATAGTCTTAAATATTTTTTCGAACAAACATTATCTTCATAAGAGCATCAAAAATGGGTCACAAATATGTTGGGTTATGACTTTGAAATTATCTATAAAAAAGGGGAGCAAAATGTTGTTGTAGATGCACTCTCAAGAAAGGATGAGGATGTGGAAGCATTGTTTTTTTTCCATTTCTATTATCCAACCTGATTAGATAACCGAAGAAAGGGATGAATGGAAGAATGATGAAGAAGTGTGGACACACATTCAAAAGTTGCAGCAAGATCCCAGTACATATGATACATTTAGCTGGAAAAATGATTCATTATGGTACAAAGATCGCTTATATCTTTATAAGAATTCCAAACTCAAGCAAAAGATTATTTTGGAATTGCACACCTCCCCTCATGAGGAAACTTAAGATTTTTAAAAACTTACCACATGGTTAAGAAGGAATTTTATGGCATGGACTTAAATCTGACATTCAGAAGTCTGTGGCAGAATGTTTGGTTTGCCAACAAAATAAATCTAATACAATTAATACCTTTAGTCATTCCAAGTCAGCTTTGGGAGGAGGTCTCAATGGATTTTATCACTAGTTTACCCAAGTATGAAGAAAATATTGTCATCATGGTGGTAATTGATAGAATTACCAAGAATGCACACTTTTGTGCATTATCTCATCCTTTTATAGCCAGTACAGTTACTACTGCATTTATGGAAACAATTCAAAAGCAACATGGAAACCCAAATATTAATGGAAGTGACAGAGATCCCATTTTCACTAGAAATTTTTGGACAAAATTATTTTCTTGTCTTGGTACTCAATTAGCTCATAGCTCATCTTATCATCCTCAATCTAATGGGTAGACTAATATAGTGAACAAATTTTTGGAAGGATATTTTCATTGCTTTGTATATGATAAACAAACACAATGGGTCAAGTGGTTACCTCTATATGAATGGTGGTATGACACTTCCTTCCATACTACAGCAAAAATGACCCCATTTATGGAACTTTATGGATATCATCCACCATCCATCACTCATCTTTAACAGAAAATTCTAAAGTTCAAGTAGTGGAAGATCACATCAAGCATCAACAACAAGTTCTCCAACTCTTAAAGGATAACCTCACTCTGGTGTAGAATCGAATGAAACAACAAGAAGATCAACATCGTAATGAAAGAAGTTTTGATGTAGGAAACTGGGTATTTTTACGTCTAGAACCATATAAGAAAGTGTCCCTCAAGCAAGCTAAGAAGGATAATAAATTATCACCCAAGTACTATGGTCCTTACAAGTTGTTGCAAAATATTGGTACTATGGAAATGGCATACAAATTGGAGATGCCTACATCTTCTTTTGTACATCTAGTTTTCCATATTTCATGCTTAAAGAAGGTTATCAGTGACAAGATCCCAGTTCAAACAATATTTCCAGAAATTGATGAAGAATGAAAATCATATTTTAGCCTAAAGCAGTCACGAAAAAAAGAACCTAACAGCTATGGAATCGATTAATTTCATAGTATCTCGATAAGTGGAAGAACTTACCCACTAAAGAATCCACATGGGAGGATGAGAATTTTATACAGAAGCATCCATAACTACTCAAGTGTTGAGGACAATACTCTTCTGAAGGATAGGGGCATGTTAGGTCATAATAATACTAATGTATTCCCCTTATTGTTATTGTTAAGGTAGCCCCATATTGTTATTTTTTTGCCCATGTATCCCCCATGTTGTTATTGTTGTTCCCCATAGAAGCCCACTATTGTTATTATTTTTCCCTTACATTTTTATTGTTATGTAAGCTTTGATCATATTGTGACCCCTTAGACCCCTATATATACCAAGGATGTATTATCATTTGTATCATCCAAGAATTGTTCATTTATGTAATGTAAAGGATGTTTCCCCCTCAAAGAGGCTATTTCTAAAGTTTTTGATCTATATTTTATCTATTTTGTGAGTTGGTTGCCTAAAAATACCCTATAGATGATTCTTCTTTTAAGCCATCAATATTCACAGCAGCGAGATATTAATTTTGCATAAATTTATCAATCATATTATCTTCATCAATCTACCTACTTCCAATGGTCATTTCTACTATACATATAAGGTAGGATGGTGAGAGGCATGATTCCTATTCTTCTTCTTATTATTCCTCTACCCATGTACGAAATTCATTCTTAGCAACAGTTTGAGTTGGTAGGTACAACATAAGCTATTTTATTTATTTCCCATTGGTGATGGTCATGTTCCCAACCCTACAGATTATGTATGCATTAGAAATGGCTAACTAAGGTCTTCCTAAGGTGATTGGATAGTGACCATTGATACCATTACATCTTCTATGATACCTTTCAATCCTATTTTTGATCTATTAACAAGTTGTAGAAGAGTAGATTTATTTATTAGAGATCCTTGGAGGTTAAGTTTGAGCATGCTTTCCTTGGTATGACATTGATTACATCTCTAAGATAAATGAGAGTATTTGGAACTGAAATGTTATTGATGTTTACATCTACTACTGGGCTCCCAAGATCTAAGTACTTGGGAATAATTACTCTCCCAAGCATAAGATCGACTAACATTCCTATGACATTAATAATAGGGGCATCCCTTTTATTTATCTAGGGCCTTCTAATACATTATTATTTAATGAAACTGTTATATATAGGAAAATCTTTGATGGCTTAATGGAGAGGGATTTTAACACATAAATTCTTTAGTTATCCTAGAAGTTCAACCTCTTCTAGGGTGTGTTCTTTGCAAGTTGTCAACCTTTCAACATAACGACGTTTTGGCTGGGTGACTTGAGGTACAGGATCCTCCTTCTTCTCCTAGATTTTTCTATTGGATGGGGTGGATGAACATCTAAAAGGACTTTCCCATACCTAAGGTTGATTTCTTGGATTTCTACAACATAATTTTGGTAGGTAGTTTCTCCATTGTAGACTGGTTGAGCCTGCTTATTGTTGGGATTTGGATTTGTTTGGGAAGGAATCTATTTTTTATTTAGAGGATTATTTATTGATGATTGAGGTTGTTGAGGAGGAGGCATCGAGGAAGGTGGCTGGCCCACCTGAGGCCTCCATCCTTGTGGTGGATTTCTCCATTGAGGAGGTTGAGTAGGATATAGATGGAAGAGAGGAGTAACATTTTGAGGAGGATATGACCAAGGAGTGGGAATATGCCAAGGTGAAGGGTTAGGAGGACCCCATGGTTAATAATGAGAATTATAATTAGTATTTAAAGGAGAGGGGAATTTCATACTTTGTTTGAGCTTCCTAGGGGCTTGTTGGCCTCTTTTGGTTGACAAATCACAATTGCTCCATGGTCCCTTATACTCCCTAGTTCACAACCTTCATACCTAGAAAACATGGAAAATTATCAATGGAATGGTTCTCCTCACATAGAGAGCATTTTCCTATGATATTTAAAGGGCATTCATTCCTACGATGTCTTTTAATGCATTGAGGGTAGAATATGGTTAATGCCTTCTCTGCTTCCTCTTGTTTTATTTTGATCTATAAGGCATCCATATACGTAGAAAATTTATGTAATATTTTAGTCTTCATGTCCTCTAGCATACCTTTGATCTCATTTTTAGTGATGAAGGTTGAGAAAGAAGGAGCTATCGAGCTTTTGTTCACTCTACCTATTTTTCTAGTAGCCCTTGAATGGTTTTTAACACCTTCTTGATATCATCATAAGTAAGTTGGTATGTTTCCATTAGCCAACAAGTTGAGTGTTTCCATTGTTTCTTCCCTGACTCCTCATAGTAGTACTAGCTTCCAGGATTTTGGATCCAAGGTGCAGTTATGCACCCTTATATAACTCAACTAGAATCTTTCCTAAAAATATTCTAGAGACTCATTTTCTCCTTGGGCCATTATGAATATGTCATCTCTAGTATCTCTTACTCTATAGTAATCTAAATACTTGTTTTTGAAGGCTTAATGCATCCTTCTATACCCATGAACCATCGAAGGGTTGCATCCTTAAGAGTGGAAGGGAACAATTTAAGATTTTTCTTATCAGTTGTATAATCAAAAGCCCTGCATACTACAACAAACTCAAACATGAAAGTGTAAGGATCTTATGTTATAAAACCATATAAGTGTGGGAGGATAGATGGATTAATTTTATTCAGTTTACCCTCTCCATATGTTTATCTAATGGAGAATGTGAACACTTTTGGTTGTCGAGTTGGTGGGGTGTGAAGGACTTCCTCCTTCTCCAAGATCCTTAAAGATCTTTGCTTGCTCACCAAAGGGGCCTCAAAGGTCCTTGTGGATAGGGAAAGAGGATTAGCGTTAACTGAAAAGGAGTGACTACTAGTGGAAGTGAGGTTTTTTGATAAAAAAATCCTATTATGTCCCTAATTTTTCAAGGCATAAAAGAAAAGAATGTGTTTTTTTATTTTTTTCTATAATTTTTTAAAAAGAAAATTATAATGTATTTTTTTTTTGTCTTTTTGCAAGATATGAAATGAAAGAAAGAGAAAATCAACTAAGAAAAAAATAGTTCATACTTTGACACCTCCCAAGAATCGGTGACAAAAAGAGATGGCCCTCAATATTGCAACAACGACGCTGCAACTCTCATGGGTCTCAGCTTTAATTTTCAACCTGGTTTTCGCACAAACTTAAGAGGGTACGACACTATTTGTTATGGAACCAGCTCAAGAAAAGGTAGAGAAGATAGATCAACGCCTTAGAATTCAGCCTCTTCGAGGGGGCAACCTCCTTTACATTACACAAATGAACAATTCTTCGATGATACAAATGAAAAGACCTCCGTTATATATATAGGAGTCTAAGGGGTCATAACATAATCAAAGTCGACATAACAATAATAATGTAAGGGCATAATAATAACAATAGTGGGCTTCTATGGGGCACAATACTAATAATATGGGCACTACATGGGTACATCAATATAATAAGTGGGTTGTACTAATAACAATAAGGGGTTACACTAGTAGTATAGGGGCCTAACATGCCCCTCTCCTTCAAAAAGTGTTGTCCTCAATGCTTGAGTCGTTTTTTATGCTTCTGTATAAAATTATTGTCCTCCCATGTGGAATATTCAGTGGGTAAGTTCTTCCACTTGATGAGATACTCTAAAATTGATCGATTTCGTAGCTGTCAGGTTCTTGTTTCTGTGACTGCTCCAGGTTCCAATATGATTTTTCCTTCCTCTTCAATTTCTGGCAATATTGTTTGAATTGGGATCTTTTGCAACTTTTGAATAAGTATCCATACTTCTTCGTCCTTCTTCCATTCATCCCTTGCTTCATTTATCCAATCTGGTTGGATAATAGAAATAACAAAAAACAATGCTTCCACATCCTCATCCTTGAAGAGTCTTCCCATTCGATAAGGTCACCATTTTTTAAGTGCTTGTAGTATTGCCAACATTTCCTTCTCATAAATAGCTTGCTTGAGATGTAGCAGTAAAAATACCCAATCACCTACATCAAAACATTTTTCACTACGATGTTGATCTACCTATTGTTTCGTTTGATTTTGCACCGAAGTGGCGTTATCCTTTAAAAGTTGGAGAACTTGTTGTTGATGCTCGATGTGATCTTTCACTGCTTGAACCTTTTTCTTCTTGATATGTCCTTCTATCTCTAGAGTTTGAGGAGTGTTATTTTCTTCCAATCCTTTACAAGATATGGTCGGATTCATTTCTTGATGCTCGATGTGATCTTTCACTTGAACATTTTTCTTCTTGATATGTCCTTCTATCTTGATAGTTTGAGGAGTGGTAATTTCGACCAATGAATTACAAGATATGGTTGGATTCATTTCTTCTTTCTCGATGTGATCTTTCACTTCTTGCACCTTTTTCTTCTTGATATGTCCTTCTATCTTAAGAGTTTGAGGAGTGCTAATTCTTGCCAATGCTTTATAAGATATGGTCTGATTCATTTCTTCTTTCTCTGGGGTGGGGTCCTAGTGTATATCTTCTTCTTTTGATGTTTCTTGATCCTTTTCTTCCTCCTCTTCATATTCTATGTAAAATAATTTCTTCTCATCACACTTATGAACTTTAGTGCATTTGCTATCACAATTGTAACAAAGCCCTTCTTCTCTTTTTTCTTCCAATTGTTGTGGTGTAACCCTTGTAGGTTGTGGAAGGCTAGGAGAAACAACACTTCCATCTTTATAGTTGTGAGGGGTATGCTTCTTGGTTTCCATAATTTTGCTTTCCACTATGTCACAAAACCCTTTTACTCTTTCCAATTGTTGTGGTGTTGCTCTAAAGAAGGTGTTGCTCTTTGTATCCTCATAATGTGCTATCATTTCCTCCGCGAAAATTGACCACGTAAAAAGTTGTTTACGAGAACAAAGCCCTTCATACCATGAAAATTGATCCGGTTCTAAATATGAAGATGCAATACATACCTTTTGTAATAGTGGTACACCATGTAGATCAAAATATTGCTCCATCTGAAGTATCCAATTTACCAGATCCTTGCCATCAAACTTCCTCATCTTGTTTTTTCTTGATTTTAGGAGCTCGATATTGAAACGACTGTAACTCTGTACTTTCGAATATTTAAGTTTTGAAATTGTGATATGCAGTATCCCTTTGTGTCCTCTTTCCAATGCCACCAGTCTGATCCAAATTGGATTCTCCAAGAAAGAGTTATGCACAATCTCCCAAGATGACCTGATTATAGACCTTTTGAGAAGATCGAACTTGTATGAAGTGCCACGTATCACTGTTTCGACCTTTGGCACTGAAAAGTATATACAAGAAACTACAGTCCGTCCTCTTTCTATACCTTTTTACAAAATTTCAATCTGATGCTCAGAGAGAAAGTTATGAAGATTTTCCCCAGGTCACTTGTTTGGAATGTAATTTAGGAGTCTTCAAAAAGACCAACTTCCTCAGATCATATCTCCGCAAATATAGAACAAAAAGCTCTGAAATTTGGATCCGAGAATTAGCGCGATTTCTTATAAAATGGGTTTTTTTTAGCTTCTGAAACGTTGCAAAACAAAAGTTATAGAGAAAATTCCACGATGACCTGTTTGGAGCAGCGAAACCCTAGAATCCAAAGCTTTGATACCAAATGTTATGGAACCAGCTCAAGAAAATATAGAGAAGATAGAACAACGCCTTAGAATTCAGCCTCTTCGAGGGGGCAACCTCCTTTACATTACACAAATGAACAATTCTTCGATGATACAAATGAAAAGACCTCCTTTCTATATATGAAGTCTAAGGGGTCATAACATAATCAAAGCCGACATAACAATAATAATGTAAGGGCATAATAATAACAATAGTGGGTTTCTATGGGGCACAATACTAACAATATGGGCACTACATGGGTACATCAATATAATAAGTGGGTTGTACTAATAACAATAAGGGGTTACACTAGTAGTATAGGGGCCTAAAATTATTTTTACAGTAGGCACTAACACTTTCTCTTGTTGATTTATGTATGTGGAAATACAAAAAATAAATATAGATGTATAAAGAGCAACTTAACATATCTATGCTACATAAATCTGTAATTTCAGGAAATAAGTTGTTGAAAGAGAAATAGCATAGAAACCTAGGATAATTTTAAAAAAGGAGGAAACACCTCTACTCTATGTAAAATGAAATTAAATAACACTTGCAGGCCCCTATGTTACTATACAAAGAAAGGAAAACCACTACTAAAATGAAAGCCTATAAATTGTAAACCCTAATTTGTAGAAATATCATATTTCTAAAGAAAACCAAACAATATCATCTACAAGGCCTCTCTACCTCCAAGTTCAATTATTATGGTTCCATGAGTGTTGTAATATATTAAGGAAGGAAAATCATGAGTTTATTGCAAATATGGGTGAGTTCAGAAGGCGAGCTACAAATTTCTACAAGAGTCCTTGTTTTGCTACAGGAAACGGTACAGCAAGTAGGTGACCACACTAAGTGTGATTTTGGAGGGAAAGGAAGCTAATTATAAGTTGGAAAATGATAAAATATGCTTTTCCAAAGCATCAAAACAATGTTTTATAAGGATAGCCTAGAAAAATGCAAGTTTGTGGGATTTCTTGTAGCTACAAAACAGGTTATAGTGTATGAAACAGTAAACAATGAACATCAAATGAATAATTGTCAAGGTAATGAATCAAATGAAAATTGGAAATTCCATTTAACTTATTTAAACACTACATCTATAATAACCATGTGCTAAAATAATCTGCAAGAAAAGACTATTCATAAAATTATTTGATTAACCATGCATGAATGTTATAAACAAAAGTAACTTTCAGAAATATATTGCTGAAATAAAAAAATGCATGAACAGAAAGAATAAAAGAGGGGTCTTAATAACTTGGGGTGGGCCATAACCTAAGGAAGCTCAAGACCCTTAAAAGAAATCCATGCTAGGAGTTGAAATCAAATATCATTAACTTAAAAGTTTCTTGTACATGACAATGTTACAAAAATTGTTTGATAACACTAATCTATACCTTTTCCTCCTATTCTTCACTTGCTTCTCTATGTCGCTACTAGACTTCTCAAGCCTCTTATTTATATAAATGAGTAGGAGGAAGCCTTCTTGAGGGAAGGGCTGCATTTCCTAACAAAAATCCCCAAAAAATGGGATCTTACATGAGGACAATAAATAATCCCCCCAAAAAAAAAATTTACTTCTTTAATGAAGTTTTTATCAAAACAAAACTACTTTATATATTATTTGTAATTTAATATTACAAATTTTTTAGAAAAAATAACTTATTTATAATAATATCATAATTACATTTTATAGAAATAATTCTATAACTTGTGGATAATAGTTAGTGATGGATGTTCTTATTAGTAATTGAAAACTAAGTTATGGCAGGTTTTACCACCTTCAATCAAAGAAAATGGGAAAAAAACACTTGATATTGAAATTTCAAATTAAATTATTTATAAAATATGTGTTTAGGAGCACAACATCATCTATTTCAATGGCTCTATATATTTTAGGCTTCTTGACTAGCATATCTTACAAACAAGAGGCTAGCAATCCTATCACTATTTCTTTTGGTTTCTTATGCACCCATGTGACATATATAAACTCCACAATTCTAACCACTCTAGAACCAAAACAAAGTTGTATGTAACCAAACATAAAGGACTTGGCTTAAATAACTTTGGCAAGACACGATTTTGATGAACTCAAGGACTTATATGTTGTGTTGAAGAGATAACCTTTTTGTTTCTTGTCTCTAGTGACTTTAGTAAATATTTTGCCATCATTTGAATTCTTTTGAATGAAAATCTAAATGTGTCCTAACTTGTTAGCGTAAATTGTTGCTCAAGAATGTTTAAAACACTTTATGTATACTAGTAAAAACTATCAACCACTTTGTTTCCATGAATAAACGATTTTATCATATTATTTGGCCTCATATCTAGGCACAATGCTAGATTCTCAATGAATATCTTAGATTATCTTAGACAGTTTCGGGTGTAATGATGTTATAAATTATGAAATTGTCTAATGCTAAAAAATTGTGTAACATTACTTCTAACTTTAAATGTTTGTTTTTTCACCCCATAATGTTGCATATACTATGAGGAAAATAAATCCCATCACTTAATTGGATGTGCTACCTTAATTGAATGAATAGCCAATAGATCTTATGTCTTCTTACATTGATGTCTTACAGATTCAAGTGCCTTTATCACAAACTATATTGTATTGTTCCTAATTATTATTTTCAAAAATGTTGAGGTATATGAATGATTGTAATGATGGCCATCATTAAAGCTTGGACCAAAAAACATGTTACTAATAGTTAGGTGGAAGCCAAATTTTTCATTTATGCATGGCTAATAATCCAACATGAAGTGATGTAATCCACTACAAAATTATTATATATCTGATATTCTTCTCTATACAATTTCTAAAGGCCATGATAAATATCTCAATGGGTAAGGAATTTTTCATGTTTCTCTTTAGACAATGCAACATCAAATACATATAGAAAATTGTTTATATTTATACCTGGCACATAATAGATTGTGAAGTGAATAACGAGATGCATGCTTGTAGCCATGTTGATAGAAAAACCATGTGAAGAACCTAAAGGTAACATTTCCTTGTAATATGATCATATCAAGATCTTGTTTGACTATTCAAGTTTTCCGATGCACACCACATGGTTTTTAATTTGCATTGAATGGTCACCATACTGAAAGTAACTTTAACGGACTCATTTCCCCCTATTACACCCCTAGGAGGGTTCTCACAACTACATGCTCTTTCAAGAAGTGATGTTATGCTAAATCCCAAATAATTACACTTAATTTGGACAAATGGATGGGTGTTGTACTCCAAATGGCACTACACTCATGAGGATCTAAATAAATAGAATTATCCATGTCCAAAATATCCTCCACATAGCTACAAAATGTTTGTTGTGGATTTGGAAGGAACACTACCACTAAAGAATATACAAGTTGAATATTGGTAGTTATAACTTTATCTTAACTTCTCTTGATGATATTCTCTTTGCATGCTAGAGTAGAGTCATCAAAGAGAAGTTGGAAATAGTTGTATACCCATAAATGATAATAATCCATACATCAATCATCACAACCCTTCCGTAAGTCGCATTGAGGATTCATATCTCTTGTATACTCTCCTATTAAAAAAGTATGCATCTTACTAATGATATGACTATCCTCCATTTCTTGGAAAATGTTAGCACATACATAACTCGTTGCAAGTTTTCCTAAATATGTAGCAAGGTTCATCAAATTTTCTTTTTATCCTCCCATGGCATGTTTTTTGGCGTTATCATGCTTTAGTTCTAGGAGGGTTTTGAGTCACCTATTAAAAGTGATGTAACTTCCAAAATATAAATCAGAACCTATATTATGACCCTAATTCTTAAATTGCATAACCACTCTACTTCCACTGACAATAGCTCTATTGGAATTTGGTTAGTAGTCAAAGAGATAATTATGTCACAATGATTTCTTAAAAGAATTTTGAGACCCCAACATGAAATGAGTATAAATTCCATGATACTTCTTTGAATTTCTATTATGCTCCATATTTTTAAATTCCATAATAACTCTACCTATATGGGAATTGGTCTCACTAAATTATGAACTATCTATCACAACATATATATTCTATAATACTTATGGTTGATTGCAAGAAAAACACTAAAATAATTGATTTGAAATTAATGATATTTTCACTTCCCAAACTCTTATTCGAGTAAGTTTTTTTAAATTTTGTATGTTTTTAGAGTAATTTAGATGTACAATTTGTTTCTTCATATTATGCACAAAAACCTGTGGAAATGGATTGCAGTTTTGCAAACCTATTTTTCCTATTGAATATCTTTAAAAGAATAAAGGGAAATACAAATTATTCCTACTTTCTGTCTAAGAAAGAGCACTAATACCAATTATTATCATCCTTAATTACAAGTAATAAATATAAGAATTTGATAGAAAACCCCTTAGATGATCCTTTTAAACTCTTTTTCACTTGCCTCTAAGAGTAGGAAACATTCCAATGAACTAAGCTCCAATACATTATTCATAAAAAGGATGACATTCTTTCTCATAACTATCGATCAAACCCCAATTACAACCAAATATTAACTTCTGAATGAGCCTTTCAATAAGGATAAATTACATTTTTTCAATGCTAACCTTTTAGTGGGCCTTAAGTTAATAATATCAAACCCGGTGGACCCAATTCACTTTAGTTAAGTACCCACCATACCTACATTAACTCCAAATTCAGTATCCATTATATACATGGGGAGGATCTGTTATGAAACCAGCTCAAGAAAAGATAGATCAATGCCTTAGAATTCAGCCTCTTCGAGGGGGCAACCTCCTTTACATTACATAAATGAAAAATTCTTGGATGATTCAAATGACAAAACCTCTTTTCTATATATAGGAGTCTAAGGAGTCACAATATAACCCAACCGACCTAACAATAATAATATAAAGCCACAAAAATAACAATAGAGGGATTCTATGGGGCACAGTAATAACAATATGGGGATAATAGGGGCACAACAATATTAATAAGGGATTCAACTACAATATTAATGGGGTAATCACCAGTATTATAGGGACCCAACTTGCCCCTCTCCTTCAAAAAAGTGTTGTCCTCAACACTTGAGTAGTTTTGGATGCTTTTGTATAAAATTCGCATCCTCCCATGTAGAATCTTCAGCGGATCAGTTCTTCCACTTGATAAGATACTCCGAAATTGATCGATTTAGTAGCTATCGAGTTCTTGTTTCTGTGACTGCTTCCGGTTCCAATATAATTTTTCCTTCCTCGTCAAGTTCTGGCAATATTGTTTGAACTGGGAGCTTGTTGCCTATAACCTTCTTTAAACATGAAACATGGAAAACTGGGTGCAATCGAGAAGCTGCAGGAAGCTCCAATTTGTATGCCATAGTACCAATCTTTTGCAACACCTTGTACGGACCATAATACTTTGGTGATAATTTATTATCCTTCTTAACTTGCTTGAGGGACATTTTCTTATATGTTTGTAGCCGTAGGAATACCCAATCACCTACATCAAAACTTCTTTCGTTGTGATGTTGATCTACCTGTTAGTTCATTCTATTCTGTGCCAACATGAGGTTATCCTTTAAGATTTGGAGGACTTGTTGTTGATGTTCGATGTGATTTTCCACTGCTTGAACCTTAGAATTTTCTCTTAAATATGATGTGATTTATAGTGGTTGATATCCATAAAGTGCCATAAATGGGGTCATTTTTGTTCTTGTATGGAAGGAAGTGTTATACCACCATTCAACGAGAGGCAACCATTTGACCCATTGTGTCTGTTTATCAGATACAAAACAACGAAGATATCCTTCCAAACATTTATTTACTATCTCAATTTTCCCATCAGATTGAGGATGATAAGATGAGCTATGAGCTAACTGAGTACCAAGAAAAGAAAATAATTCTATCCAAAAATTTCCAGTGAAAATGGGATCTCTGTCACTTACAATAATCTTTGGGTTTCCATGTAGCTTTTGAATTGTTTCCATAAATGCAGTAGATATTGTATTGGCTTTAAAAGGATGTGATAATGCACAAAAGTGTGCATACTTGGTAAGTCTGTCAAATACCACCATGATGACACTCTTTCCCTCATACATGGGTAAACCTATGATAAAATCCATTGAAACCTCCTCCCAATGTTGGCTTGGAATGGATAAAGGTGTTAATAGACCCGGGGTCTTAATTGTTTCAACTTTATTTTGTTGGCAAACCAAACATTCTGCCACAAACTTTTGAATATCCGATTTAAGGCCATCCCAAAAAAATTCATTCTTAACCCTATGGTAAGTTTTTAAAAATCCTGAGTGCCCTCCTAAGGGAGAAGTGTGGAATTCCATAAGAATATTTTGTTTTAGTTTGAAATTCTTACAGAGGTATAAGCGATCTTTGTACCATAAAGAATCATTTTTCCAGCTAAATGTATCAGACGTAATGGAATCTTGTTGTAACTTTCGAATAAGTGCTCACACTTCTTTTTCATTCTTCCATTCCTCCCTTGCTTCGTTTATCCAATTTGGTTTATATAATAGAAGTGGCGCACAACAATGCTTCCATGTCCTCATCCTTTCTTGAGATTGCATCTGCCACCACATTTTGCTTCCCTTTTTTGTAGATGATTTCAAAGTCATAACCCAGCATCTTTGTGACCCACTTTTGTTGCTCTTCAGAGGATAATCTTTGTTCTAAAAATTATTTAAGGCTATCATGATCTGTTTTTACCTTGAAGTGTCTTCCCATTAGGTAGGGTCGCCATTCCTTAAGTGCATGGAGTACTGCCAACATTTCCTTCTCATAAATAGCTTTGTGTAAAAACTTTCCCTTGATTGGACGACTTTCAAAAGCAATGGGTCTTTCATCTTGCATTAAAACAACACCAATTCCATTTCCTGAAGCATCACATTCCACAATAAAGGTTTTTGTGAAGTCTGGTGTAGCTAAGACCGGTTCTTGGCACATTGCCTCTTTAAGATGTTCGAAGGCCTTTGTTGTTTTTGAAGTCCATGAAAAAGCATCTTTCTTCAATAATGTTGTTAGAGGTGCTGCTATTCTCCCATAATTCTTCACAAAATTTCGATAATACCCTATCAACCCAAGAAATCCTTGCAGATGCTTTATGGATGTGGGGATTTTCCATTCCTTAATAGCTTTAATTTTGCTAGGGTCTACCTTAACTCCTTCATGAGATACAATATGACCCAGATATTCCACCTCTTGTACTGCAAAGAAACATTTGGATCTTTTTGCATATAGTTGTTTCTCCTCCAATAGTTGTAGCACCCTATCAACATGTTCCGCATGATCCTTCCAAGACTTGCTGTAGATTAGTATATCATCAAAAAATACTAACACAAATTTTCTAAGGAATGGTTTGAAAATGGAATTCATCAAACCTTGAAATGTTGAAGGTGCATTGGTAAGGCAAAAAGGCATGACCAAAAATTTATAATGACCCTCATGAGTTCTAAATGTTTTTTTCAGAATGTCTTCAGTCTTCATTCTAATTTGATGATATCCTAAACGAAGATCCAACTTGGTGAAGTAAATTGATCCATGCAATTCATCCAGTAATTCATCAATGACAGGAATCAGAAACTTATCTTTAATAGTGAGCTTGTTGAGCTCCCTATAATCTGGACACATGCGCCATGATCCATCCTTCTTGTGCACTAATACTACTAGAGCAGAGAAAGAACTTTGACTCAGTTGAATTATACTAGCCTCTAGCATTTATGCAACCATACCTTCAATTTCACTCTTTTGGGCATAGGGGTATCTGTACGACCTGATGTTTGGAGGAACACTTCCTAGAATCAGATGAATAGCATGATCATGATCACGAATACGTGTGAGACCTTTGGGAGTCTCAAATATCTTGGAATGATTGTTCAAGACTTTTTGGTGATCTAAGAAATAGATGATTCCAATGTGGAAACATCTAGAGAACATAATTGTGCAATTACACCCCTTTGTTCCTTTCTTAGAAGCTTTGTCATATCGTTAGAGCTGATTATCTTTCTTGGTTTCCCTACAATACCCCTTAATTCAACTTCCTTTCCTTCCATAGAAAATTTCATGAAAAGTTCTTGAAAATTAAAAGCTATTGTAGCCAAGGATTGTAGACATTGGAATCCTAGTACAACATCAGCACCTCCCATTCGAATGGAAATCATTGGGCTAGTCAATACATATTCTCCCATCAATAGCTTAATATTATGGCACTTTCCAGAGAAATTTATTGTTCCTCCATTTGCAACCATCACTTGACACTCTGGTGCTGGATATAAGAAGCAATTCAATTCTTGTACTACCTTACAATCAATAAAATTGTGGGTACTTCCTGAATCAATCAACACTATTACCTTTTTCTTCTTGATTTTTCCTTCTATCTTGATGGTTTGAAGAGTGGTAATTCCAGCCAATGCATTAAAAGATATGGTCGGATTCATTTCTTCTGTATCTAGGCTTTGTTCCTGGAGTATATCCTCTTCTTTTGACCTTTCTTGCTCCTTTTCTTCTTCCTCTTCGCAATCTATGTAGAATAATTTCTTCTCAGCACACTTATGACCTTTAGTGTATTTTCTATCACAACTGTAATAAAGCCCTTTTGCTCTTTTTTCTTCCAATTGTTGTGGTGTCAACCTTATAGTTTGTGGAAGACTAGGGGCAACAACACTTCCATCTTTATAGTTGTGAGTGGTATGCTTCCTGGTTGCCATAATTTTGCTTTCTATTTTTCTTGCTAACCTGAATGCCTTCTCTAATGAATCAGGTTCCCAGAGGCGAACATCATGTTGGATATTATCCTTTAAATACCCTATGAACACATCAATCCTATGCTCCTCTAGAATTTTTTTACCCTTATGTTCAATTTTTGGAACTCCTCAATGTGCTCCATTATTGAAGCCTTTTTTTTTAGACTTATCAATTGGCTAAAAAAAGTGTTGCTTTTTGTATCCTCATAATATGTTGTCAATTCTTCCATAAAAATTTCCCAAGCGATAATTTGTTTACGAGAACAAAGCCATTGATACCATACAAACTGATTTGGTTCCAAATATAAAGTTGAAATACGTACCTTTTGTGTGTTTTGCACATTATTGAGATCGAATAATTGCTCCATCTATAATATCCATGTTGCGGGATCCTTGCCATCAACTTCCTCATATTGATTTTTGGAATATGGTGGGTCTTCAATCCCACATTGGAGTTTATGAAATCATGATTAACATTTACTTTGTTTGCATCATGAGTTTCCTTTACAACCTTTTCACCATTAGTAAGTATTTCTTGTAGAAAATTTGTCAAATTTGTCTTCAAATCTGCCATGTATGTCTTCAAATCTGCCATATCTCTCTTCAAATCTATCTTCAAATCATCCATCTTAGCTTCCATGCCCTTTATCTTAGATTCCACGCCATTTATCTTAGCTTTTGTTAGCTTTTGTGAGCGTGACATTTGTTGCACTTGTTCTCGTAATTTTGATATATCATGTAGCATTTCTTCCTCTTCTTCATGAGTCATGCTAGGGATTTCATGTTGCTTACTAGGTGTTTGCATTTTCTTTCCTCAGAGCATCCGTTACCGATAATAATGCTCTACTATACCCTTTGAATTCCTTCAAAATAAATTTTCAAACCAATCTTAAGCAAAAAATTTAAAAGAATCTACACACGTTTTTTCACTTTGTAGGAGCTCGATATTGCCTCTGATGCATCTTTGTACTTTTAGATCATCTAGTTATGAAATTGTGACCTATAACAGCCCTCTGTGTCATCTTTCCAATGCCACCAATCTGATCCAAATTAGATTCTCCAAGGAAGAGTTATGCAAAATCGCCCACAATGACCTGATTATAGACTAGTTCAGTAGAGCAAAATTGTACAGCGTGCCACGAGTCACTGTTTCAACCTCTGGCTCTGAAAAATATATACAAGAAACTACAGTTCGTCCTCTTTCTGTACCTTCTTACTAAATTTCAATCAGATGCTCAGAGAGAAAGTTATGACGATTTTCCCCAGGTCACTTGTTTGGAATGAAATTCAGGATTCTGCAAGAAGACCAACTTCCTCAGATCATATCTCCGCAAATATACCACGAACAGCTCTGAAATTTGGACCTAAGATTCAACGCGATTTCTTCTCAAATGGGTTTTTTTTTAGCTTCTGAAACATTTCAGAAAAAAAAGTTATAGTGAAAATACCACGATGATCAGTTTGGAGCAGCGAAACCCTAGAATCCAAAGCTCTGATACCAAATGTTATGAAACCAGCTCAAGAAAAGATAGAAAAGATAGATCAACGCCTTAGAATTCAGCCTATTCAAGGGGGAAACCTCCTTTACATTACATAAATGAACAATTCTTGGATGATTCAAATGAAAAAATCTCCTTTCTATATATAGGAGTTTAAAGAGTCACAATATAACCCAGCCAACCTAACAATAATAATATAAAGCCACAAAAATAACAATAGAGGGATTCTATGGGGCACAGTAATAACAATATGGTGATAATAGGGGCACAACAATATTAATAAGGGATGCAACTACAATATTAATGGGGTAATCAATAGTATTATAGGGACCCAACAGGATCCTATTAGAGGCTCAAGTGCCTATTATAGTTAGTGCATGTATGGTAGTTATTCAATGTAAGGTGGACTAGGTCTGTTATGTTTATTATTATTGAATAAAACCCACTAGGTAGTTAGCATTGAATCCTCCCTAAATAGTGGTGGGATTATCCCTAAGGGTGCAATAGGGGCCAAATGGATCATAGAGTTAGCGTAGGTGTGGTGGCCATTCAATGTAAGCTTGATTGGGTCCATTATGTTTGGTCATCTCCAATGGTGTAATGGGAGACAAAGGGCCCATTAACTTAGTGTAAGTATGGAAACCATTATTGTAAGGTGGACTAGGTCCAAATAAGAACTTGCAAACCATAAAATGAAGAATCCCTTCCCTTGCTCACTTTTCCTCTCCATGTGACCCCTGCCCTTACATACAATGTACGACCAGGATGAGGAGTTGGATTACATGACAAATCCACTAGCTAGTGTTTCAATTTGGACACCATTCTTTGAGATATGTGTCAACACTCACCTAGCCCTCAATGCCTCCAATTGTTTTGATGAGGGAATAGGTGTGTACAGTAAATCCAGGGGTGATTCACTAAAGGACCACTCACTAGAAGTTGTATAGCTCTCTAGAATCTCTACCCAACCATTATTAGACTCAATCCCTTGGGTAGCTAGCAATGAAAGTGGTAGCATGACGATTGAGCCATGTTTTTCTTCTTCCAAAATTCCTTTACATTTACCCTCCTCCCTCGTTGTAGATTGTGTTGACCCCTCACTATCACCTTCAAACCTTTTTGGCTCTACTTTCCTTGGTCTATCTAAAGTGTTCCTCATGGAGACCTTCCCTTGATCATGACTGGGTTTCTGGGCTCCTACATGAAAGAGGAAAAGTTATCCAACATAATCATATATTGAAAATTTGAGCCATCTATGACATTGATACTGCCTAGGGCTCTAACTAGCAATGAGACTAAAAAACAAAGAAGAAAGTGCATCAAAAGGAACTTGGTGGAGCCTAGCCTCATTATATGGGAAGACATACATCTAAATGAAATTCAAAAATTGGAAGAAAACAATGTTGTTGACATGTTTTCCAATAAATGCATGTCCATAATAATGCATTGTTGGTGGACAAACCAAAATTTTCCCATTTTCTAGGATATACTCTATGGTGCATTATGTTGGCCCATGGATAGATAGCTTGGGTAACTTATTATGTTGGAAGTACATAGTGTATCCTTCACAGGAGTCGGTTCTAGGGATATCAAGCTCTTTTTTTGGAAAAAATGGTAGGTAAACTTTTATGCAAGGGTGGAAAATCTAGATAAAACTTCGGTATGGGTCAAGTTCTTGGGACTCCCACTCATTTACTAGTCGAAGGAAGTCTTTCGAGAAATTGGTAATATGCTTCGCTTTTACTACTAGGTTGAATCCTTCAAATCAATAGGTAACACGAGGATGGCCTGCTATCTTGTGGGTATAAATTTGGGTGTTGGCTTGGTAGACACATTGATTATTCAACGGAGGACACATACTAATAGAAAAGTGTTCGATTATGAAGGAGTCCCTTTCTGTTGTGTTCGATGTCACTCCAACGAACATCTCAAAAAAGCATGAAATATTCAGAGTTCTAACTGGAAATGGGTTGAAAAAGGTTCTTCGAGCATGGGGGCTCCCCCTCCACCACACCCTTGCACCTGTAGGACTTTGATCCCATTTTAAACTCCAAGAAGACTTACCCCAATCAAATTTGTGCTCTATAAAATGAGTTTCCACCCATCCTAAAGGAGCATCACATAGAAATAGTAGAAAAGCTTAAAATAAGGGACCCATAACATATCCATCACACTGGTATTCAGAACAGACATCAACCAAAAGCCTCTTCGTCTAGCTAAGACTTATGATTACTATCTTGTTCATTTCCTTCTTCATTTACTTCTTTCCAGAATGAGGTTCCCCTTGTAATGTCCTCCCCCCTTCCTATACCCTCCTGCCTTCCCACTTTGTTCCTTGCACCCCCAACCCCCTTCCCACACTTTTTATCCATGCCCCAGTCCCCTTGACCCTCCCTCCCCCCTTTCTACCTCTCTTACCTTGTTGAAAATGCAACAAGAAAATCCTAATTTAATTTGTCTTTGAATTAAATTAGGAATAAAATTGTAATTCCACATCACAAGAGAACTTGTACGAGTTAACTAAGTTAAATTAACTTAATTGACTCAATTAATTCGATTTGAGGGTCTAAATATAGTCATGTAGAGTGTCTCCTATATTATAGGAGCTCTAGTTGATTTTATTTTGAGTTGTAATTAATTAATACAGTTTAATTGAGTTAAAGTCACTTAAACTAGTTCCAATTGATGGAGGAACTAGTAGGAGGTCAGATAGTGGGGTGTTTCTTCATGTGTTCAACTAGTTAACTGATTATTCACTCAAAAAAAACTCATGCATTTCAAATCTGAGAGTTACCCAGATAAGATTGGAGTTCAGGGGCAGTATACTATCGATTGTATAATCATATGAATTGTACATGTGGTGCATGCAGTCAGAGGAAGGCCTATGAGGATTGCGCAATTTCAATTCCGAAGGAAAGAACATAAGGAAATAGGGACTTGGGAAAGCACAAATTTGGTGAAGTGTTAGCCTGGGCTTGTCTAGGAAGTTGTGAGACAGATAGAGATAGTGCAAAGGTTGCTCGGGTTTAAGAAAAGCATTGTAATCTCCTCATATTTTTGGACTAATGCAATTAATAGATAGCAAGGGTTTTTAGTTGTGTCTTTCCCCAGGAAATCTTTGTGTAATGTGTTTAATTTTTTTCTCTTGTATGCTTCATGATTTGTCGATCATTTAATTGTTTCCACTAATGAGTAGAGTAGATTCAAGTATATTCTTTTAGTAAATTACAATTAGTTGTTTGAATCTACAAGGAATTTCTACATGGTATCGGAGCATAAATCGCTCTAGAAGAGGAGAATACGAGTTTGTCTTTTGCAGTAGCATTCGTAATATCCAACGGGATGTCATTCTACGAATTGAGACTCGAATATTCCATTGAGGGTAGTTCAAACTAAATTACTTGGCAGGACAGAATGGAGGTAATGTTTGTAGACAACGGGCTGAAGGAATTCATAGATATTGATATTCCTAAGCCACCAACAATTGATGCTCAAGATCTGGTAGGGTGGAGGAAATGTGTTGTAAAGGCAAGAAGGATCATACTAGAAGGAGTTTAGGATCATATTGTCTCAAACCTCCATAGGAAGGAAACTCAATATGCAATGTGGAAGGACTTGACAGACATATTTCAAAACATCAGCGACCATAGGAAACTAGAATGGAAGGACAAGCTCAGGAAAATCAAGATGGAGAAGGGCGACACAATACCAAAGTACTTGACCAAGTTCACCCAATGGCAGGATGATGTTGGAAGTGTTGGTGTTACAGTTGATGAAGATGATCTAGTCAGCCTAACACTTATAGGCCTTCCTAAGAGCTAGCATAGCTACTAGGATATGGTAAATGGGAGGGATAAGCTACCAAAGTGGGAGCATTTGTGGTCTAAGTTGGTGCAAGAATTTATTAGTCAAAACACCAGAGATGTATCCTCATCCAAACATGATAATGATGAGAAATATTCCTTAGCAATAAAGGTGAAGAATTGGAAATGGAAGTCATCCCATTCCAAATCAGATTCTAGTTAAGGTAGCAATAATAAGGACTTCTCAAAGATTAAATGTTTTCACTATCATGAGCTTGGACACTATGCCACAAAGTGTTCACACAAGAAAGCATGTAAGAAGCCCTCATGAGGAACAACAGGTGAAGCTCTTGCTTCAAAATTCGAGTTGGATTTCACCCTCATTGCTTGCATGTTGACATCGGTGATGGGTAGTGTGTGGTATCTGGATAGTGGAGCCTCATTCCATATGACCAACAACAAATAATTCTTCAGTGACTTGGAGGATAAGGACCTCTAGATGCACATAGAAATGGGAGATGATGGAAGGTATATCGTGACTAATATTAGTATTGTTACTTTTCAGAGGGAGTTTGGTTCTCCTCTCACATTATAAGATGTCATGTATGTTCTGGGTCTGAAGAAGAATTTGGTTTCATTTTCTATGTTGGAGGACCATGGCTACGATGTGATATTTAGCAAAGGAAAGGCTTTCCTTAATCACATAGCCTCAAGGAAAGTGAAGTGGATCGAGGTTTGGGTGAAGAACCTCTTCAAATTGGATGTAGAATAATGTGTTGCTTTGAGAAAAAAGGCAAAGAAGGTGTAGAGCCAAGACATCGGTAAATTTTGGCATAGAATATTGGGTCACTTGCACCATGGAGCTTTGAAGATCATGCAACATATTTCTACTAGACTTCCCAAGGGTACACTAGATTAGAGACATAAATGCAAATGGTGTACATTGGGGAAGTACACCAAAACCACCTTTCATGATAAGGACAGTCAAGTGCAAGTGATCCTTGAAATATTTCACTCATATGTGTGTGGACCATTCTCAACAACCTCCATGGCAAAGCACAGGTATTATGTAATATTTGTGGATGACTTCTCACATGAGTGTTGTATTTTCTTCATGAAAAGGAAAGATTAGACGTTCTCTAAATTTTGTGAATTTAAAGCACTTGTTGAGAAAGACACTAGCAAGAAAGTGAAGGCTCTTAGGATTAAATAGTGGAGAATATGTAATGAATGAACTCAAGAAATTTTGTGCATTAGAAGGAATTCAACGGGAATTAATAGCACCCCGTAACCCACAACAGAATGGGGTGGCTGAAAGGAAGAACATAAGTATCATGGGAGTTGCATGGGAAATGTTACATGATTAGGGCCTACTATTGCACTTGTGGCTTGAAGCATGCAACATAGTTATATATGTGCAGAACATGATTCCTCATCGAATTCTTGAGATTATTAAACTAGAAGAAGATTTTTCAGGTAAGAAACTAGATGTGGCACACTTCAAGATATTTTGTTCGTCATTTTACTGTCATGTTACGAAGGATTCAAGGAAAAATATAGAGCCAATAGCTGAGTTGGGCATATTTTTGGGGTACACTAATACACCTCACAACTATCGGGTGTACCTTCCATCTCACAGGATGAAAATGGTTTGTAGAGATGTGAAGTTTGATGAAGAGAAATCCATGAGATGTTCCGTTGAAAGGGAGCTTCAGTTGCATGCATATGAGGAGCTTTTATATCCAAAGGAATAACCTCTTGATGATGTGGAGTAGCCACATGCATAGGAGTAGAGATTGGAATCACCCACTCATGCAAAGACTTCCATAGTTGGAAGGAAGCGCACCAGAGAGGCTGACAGATTGATGCATGATGTTAGAGAGAATGTGGTAGCACCCACATCACAACGCAGATAGAGGAGGTCACCAGATCGATACATTGGTTACATGGCTCTGATGAGTGAGAGTGTAGATATTGAGCCATACTTATTCAAGGAAGCAATGCAACAACCATTATGGGTTGATGTCATGGTAGAGAAGTATGACTCTATTATCAGAAACAGTGTTTGGGAAGTGGTCCCAAGACTAGTAGACAATTCAATGGTGAGTTCCAGATGGCTTTACAAGGTAACGCAAGCAGCAGATGGTAGTGTGGAGAAATACAAGGCCATATTTGTGGCCATATGGTTCTCTCAAGTGTATGGAATTGATTACGAGGAGACATTTTTCTAGTAGAAAGGTACTCTTCAATCATATCTACTCTAGCACTTTCAGCACAGATGGGATGGAAGATACATGAGATGGATGTGAAGATAATATTCCTTAACAAAGTGATTGAGGAAGAGGTATACATTGAGAAGCTGGAAGGAATTGAGACCTTCAACAAAAATTCATGTGTGTAGACTCAAGCAAGCGTTGTAAGGATTGAAACAAGAACCCTCTGATTGGTACACTAGGTTTGACAACTATTTCACTAGGTTGATGCAAAGCTTTACCATATTGTGGTTGAAGGTAAATTGTTGATTATAGTATTATATGTCAATGATTTAATTCTAACAGGTGATGAGAATCTAGTAAAATCTTGCAAGAGAATTCGAGATGAAGGACCTAGGGCTCATGCATTATTTCCTTGGTATGGAAGTATGGAGAGGAGATGAGGAATTGTTTGTCTCTCAGGGAAAGTATGCCAATGAGGTACTAAATAAGTTCCACATGGAGAGTATCAAACCCATGGATACGCGTCTAGCATGGAATTGGAGGATGGAAGATGCTACTTCAGGTGGAGTAGTGGAGGATACTATTTACAGGCAGATTGTGGGTTCACTTATGTACTTGGTGAACACACAACTGGACATTTGTTTTGTAGTTAACCAACTTAGTCAAGTAATGGTTAAGGCAACCAAACTCTATTGGAAGGCAGCAATGGTTAAGGCAACCAAACTCTATTGAGATACCTCAGAGGCACCACTTAGTTTGTTCTTTGGTATAGATGGACAGAGGTAGTGAAGCTTCAAGGCTTCATAGATGTAGATTGGTAAGGAAGTCCATCCGAAAAGAAGAGATCTAGTTTCGCACTCAATTCAGCAGAAGCAGAGTACATGGTTTCTAGTCAAGTAGCTTGTGAGGCTATATGGAAGAGGAAGATCCTTTTTGGGTTATTTGGTCAACAGATGGATCCTACAATGATTTACTGTGACAAATAGAGTTGTATCAAACTCTCTGAGAATCCATTTTTTCATGATCGGTCCAAGCATATCGACATATGGTATCACCATCTATGAGATTGTATGTAGAGGAAAATCATGTTGTTGGAGTACATTCCTATAGAGGAACGGGATGCAAACATCTTGACTAAGGCATTGTCAAGAGAAAAAATTGAGTTCCATAGAGGAAGGATTAGGGTATCTGCTAATCCCTTTCTTGTTGAGAGGGAGTGTTGAAAATGCAACAAGAAAATCCTAATTTAATTTTTTCCTTTAATTAAATTAGGAATAAAATTATAATTCCACATCACAAGACAACTTGTACAAGTTAACTAAATTAAATTGACTTAGTTGGCTCATGTAATTCAAGTTGAGGGTATAACTATAGTCATGTAGAGTGTCGCCTATATTATAGGAGCCCTGGTTGGGTTTATTTTGAGTTGTAATTAATTAATTCAGTTTAACTGAGTTAAAGTCAGTTAAACTAGTTCCAATTGATGGAGGAACTGATAGGAGGTCATACAGTAGGGTACTGCTTCATGTGTTCAACCAATTAATTGATGATTCACTAATAAATAACTCATGCATGTCAAATATTAGAGTTACCCAGTTGATATTAGAGTTCAGGGGCAGTGTACTATCAGTTGTATAATCATATGAATTGTACAAGTGGTGCATGTAGTCAGAGGAAGGCCTATGGTTATTGTGCAATTCCAATAGAGTAATTTCCCTAATTAATAGGCGGATAATTCCCAAGGAAAAAGTGCAGGGAAATAGGGACTTGGGCGAGCATAAATTTGGTTACGTATTGTCTTGGGCTTGTCTAGGAAGTTGTGAGATAGATAGAGATAGTGCAGAGGTTGCTCGGTCTTGAGAAAAGCATTGTAATCTTCTCATATTTTCTGACTCATGAAATATATAGATAGCAAGGGTTTTTACCTATGGATTTCCCAAGGAAATCATTGTGTAATGTGTTGATTAAATTCTTTCTCTTGTATGCTTCATGATTTTGTTATCATTTAACTGTTTTCGTTGATGAGTAGAGTAGATTCAAGTCTATTGTTCTAGTAAATTACAATTAGTAGTTTGAATCTACAAGGAATTTATACACAAACACACCCCCTTGTTATTTTATCCACTCATTTCCCTCATCCTCCACCTCTTTCAGCTCTCTTCTAACGGATGTTTGCATGATCTTATGTATTTCCACCCTTCCCTCCAATTCTTCCAAACCACCTAGTCAAGGTTAGAAATCCTATCTCTCAAAATCCCGAATAAAAACTAGTGTTGATTTGAGAGCCATAAATGCTTAGAGAATAAGCCCCTATCGTTGGTTCATCATGAAATTCTCATCTCTTAATTGCAGGGGCTTAGTCAATTCCAAAAAAAAAATGGTCATTCAAAGACTTGTGCCCACCCATGAACCACAAGTTATCTTCTTGCATGAAATCATGCCTGAGAATGGCAGGGTGACTAATATTCTCTCACCTTTCCTCCCTCCTTGGAATTTAATAGCCTCTGACTCATTTGGTCTAGAGGCCTACTAACTAGATAGGTTTCCAAGGATTTAAATTGAGCTCAGCCTATTCTATATGGGGTGGGATGATTATGGACCTTCGCTTCAACGAACTATACATGGGCCTCACATGCCTTAATATATTTGGTCCATATAAAGACAAACAAGATTTTTGGAATGTCGTATTTGAAAAACCCTACCTCAGATCAAATAGGCTCTTTCTTGGTGGGACTTAAATTTCACCTTGGTAATTGTGAGATATGGGGCCCAATTTCCTGTCCATATTAGATATTTGATTTCTTCCTAGATAATCTATAACTTTGTGGATTATTCGATCTCCAACCTGTGGAGTACTAAAAAGGTATGCTTTTAATGATCATTTTAGTGGCTTTTCAGTAGGACTTATGAATCTTTTACATCATGAATGAGGAAAACAATAGTGAATTGTGGTAGAATACGTGGAATTAGTATGCAAAGACTTATCCGCTGAACATTGTCATTCTCTTGTGTAGGAAAGGGTAGAAACGAGGAGCTGTTGTTCCAAAGAAGAAGATAAGAATAGGGTAACTATTGTCCCTTTGTCGAAGGACCGAGTGCAGACGAGACAAAGCAAGTTGAAGCAAACCGGTCCAGAAAAGGAGGAAAAGGCACCAGCTCGGCGGAAGAGAAAGAAGTTATTAGGGGTTAACAGTGTTGCGAATCCCTCAGGATCTTCAATCCTGAGGGATCGCTGCTTTATTTATCTTATCACTTAGACATCTCCGTCCTTATCCTTATATAAAGGGACGGCACTGTTAGTCTGGGAAGAGAGACTTTTTATGTAACATTTTGTTAAGACTTAACTTTGATCATCGAGTCTCATTGAACTTGACTCATTGTATTTTTTGTTTTACGCATTAATATAAACTCGGTGATTATCTCATCTTCGCGTTTGGATTATCTTAAAGCGGTGTACCCTTGAGGCTAAGGGCCCGGCCCTGGAGGACACTTGCTTCTGTATCACTACGATTTGATTTCTGCGTGGTTTTCTTATCGTCACTAGTTGGTAATCTGATATGCTTTATAAGTTACATTACATGCTCTGCTAAGATTCATTCATTAATGTTCTTCCCATTGACTCTGCATTATATTGTCAATACTTTCGGAGTGGATGAAATCTTATTAGATTCAACAGTGTTATCCTTGTGTTATGAAGCTTCTATGCTGAGTATGTGTGTTAAGGTAATTATCTGAAAGGTGTGTTCTTTATGATTCAGAATCCATGTTGTTCCATTTGGAAACACAGTTATAATTCCTATTGATGATTGAGATTAAATTCATATTACTTTCTTAGAATATTATGTATGTATGACTTTCACATGTTGTTCCATAATTGAGAGTTATTACTGTTCCTTTAGTGGATTGCGTGATTTTCTTGGAGAATGAAAGATTGGAGTTTTGATTACGATAAGAGCTTTTGAGTTGATAGGGTAAAGTTTGATTATTACTCGCGAGGTTTAGTTATAGTGATTGCTGTTCCATTTCAGAATTGCTGTTCCATTTCAGAATTGTTGTTCCATTTTAAGCATTGTTGTTCCTTTCTAGATTTACTGTTTAATTTCCTATTTGTCGTTCCATTTCTATCTGTTGTTTCATTTACTCGCATTTGGTGTGAGAGACGATCTGTGGCTGTAGTGAGCCTCTGCATTTACTGCCTTGCTCCCAGACCCGTGATCCATGCTCTAGTTTCCTTTTCCATCAGTTTCCAAAGGGATGGACTACTGCTGTCGGACCCTTGACTGATACTTTGAGAGTGTGTGCTTTAGTCATGTGAAGGAACTTAGTTATAGACAAGCATCAGTTTACTCTTGTATTTTGTAGGACGCTATACTACTTGCATTACTCTGACAAATAGCCTCGGATTGAGTCACTCTTTGAAATAACCAAACGTTCCTGGATTGACATATTAATGTGAGGTAATTAGAGGTGAAAGAGACCCTTTTTATAGCTCTACATTTTGGCGTCGTTGCCGGGGAAAGAGTGTAGCCATTTGTTTCTTCAGAGTGGTGTACGAACCTGCTGGGAAAGAGTTGGATTTTAAAAAATAAAGGTAAGAACCTGCGTATGGAGCATGTAAAAGCCCTGCTCCATTTTCCGCTTTCCTAACAGATTTTCTTTTGCTTTGATTGAATAGAACTTAGCAGATTATTTGCGTGCATGACTAAGCAAAAAAAACTAGAAAAGAATATCAAGCTTCCATCCAAACCTAAAAAATCCAAGGGGCCGGTGACCCTTGGCCGAACAGCTTTCATAGACGAAATCTATAAGAAAACAGAATCTCAGCCATCAGTAGGTTTTAGGAAAACCATTTCTAAGCAGCCTACTAGTTCCCTTCAGGCCACAGGATCACCATATGTAGCCTTTGTTGAGGTGCATAGTCAAGCTGAAGAGCAAGACTTTCAGGAAATTGAAAATTCTACTCCAGAACTATTGCAGGAAGGGAATTTCATTAACTTTTGTGAAGGGGAAGGAGAAACAGGGGAAACAGAAGAACCAAAATCTCTCATTGGAACAGATCAGCCAGTAAACAACCCAGATAAGGGGAGTGCTGCAAAAATCATTGTTGAAGGAATTCAATCCCCTCAAACATCAGGTATTCCTCTTATCCCAGATAAAGGAAGTGTCATTAAAACTATCCCTGCTAAAATCGTTCCCTCTCAACCTAGGAATACCCTCCTAGATATTCCAGAAGGTTATTGGCACATATTCTATGGCTCAGAATCAGCCAAATACTCAAACCTCTACATTACAATATCCTATAGTGGATTCTGCAACAAATGCACCCATGAAAGCTATCCCTCTTCAACATATCCCAACCTTTCACGGTCTTACATCAAAAGATCCGGATGCATTTTTATTTGAATTCGATGTGTTGTGTAGGGGATATGATTACGCCACTGATCCCCAGAAATTGAAATTATTCCCCTCAACATTAAAAGGGGTTGCTCTAAGATGGTTTATGGGACTAGGTGGTGGGGTCATCAACAATTGGGATCAGATGAAAGAATCCTTCTTAAAAAAATATCAGGATTATTGTAGGTCTAGAGAATTGAAAGATGAAATATTTCAAATGACAGCCAAACGAAATGAAACATTAGAAGAATATGTGGAATGTTTTCAATATAATTTACAAAGATCTCCTTATGCATCACTACCTTTACCTGATAATGTGTTAAAAACTACATTGATAAGGGGCATGAAAGAACAGTGGATCGAAACATTAAACATTATGGGAAAAGGGGATATTTATCAAGAGAATTTTGCTGACATTATTGATCTATGTATCAGGAGTTCGAGAGGCAGCACAAGAATAAAACCGGCAGAATATGATTGGTTTGTAAGAGACAATAAGATAGCAACAGAAGGAGTAACGCGTGTGGAGATTGGAAATTTATTAGAAAATTTTAAAACTTCTATTCTAAGGACACTAACTACACAACTTGATATTTTGCAGGCCAAGCAGAAGCATATGGAGGCAGAACAGAATTTGGCAATCTTCTGCCCCCGATGCAGAAAAAAACATAGCCACAAGGAGTGTCCACTGGATACAGTCCAAAGATGTGCCATCTGTACAAACGATCATCTTACGGAAAGCTACCTCTCACTTCCTGGATTAAAGGCAGTATATAAGGAAGCAGAGGAAGAACCAGAATCAGTGTACTTGATCAACCAGCACTGCCAGTGGCAGCAAAGACAATCCAGTATGTTTTCAGAACCAACCTCTTCTTTTCAGCCTCCACAATATAACACTCAACAATATAATATGTGGCTAAATCAGCCCCCACCCCCATTCCCAAATTGGCCACCACCACCGTTTCCTTCTTCGAACCCATGGCTGAATCATCCAAATCAATCTAGTTGGCCGAATTTCCCTTATAATTCACCATATTAGCAAAATAGCCCATATCCTCCGCAATGGACTCCCCCTACTTCACAAGGTTCATCCTGGCAGACAAACAGGCAAAGACCAATGCAACAGCCAGTAGGAACTATTCCGCTCCCTCAACCTACTCTGCCAGCTCTACAACAAAATCCCCAGTCTAATTTGAGACCGCAACTCCCAGCCCAACCCAAGCCCAACCCAAATAATAGACCAATCCAATCTCTTCAAATCATTGAATCACAAGAAATAGGACCTGATCTACGGGAGTGTAATGATCTTCAATTACGATCTGGACGTATCATTCAAATGAGGGGATAAATCAGTTCATAATGAAGATCAGTTAGTAAGAGAACATCAATTGCAATGAGAGGATGTAAATAATCAGCAGTCTCATAATCAAACAACCACATCCTCTCCCCCATTCCCAGAATCATTAGTCATACCTCGACCTTTACAGTACCCTGACTTTGACATTCTGGGGGAATTACAAAATTTGTACATAAACATCTCGTTCCTCCAAGCCATTCAAGACATTCCTATATATGCAAAAACTATTAAATAATTGTGCATAAAGAAACCAAGGAGGAATATAACAACTAATCCTAGAGTCCAAGTAGTCGGCACTTTATCTGATCTCTTATCCGGGAAAGAAACACCCATCAAATATGAAGACCCAGGAAATCCAATTGTAACTGTTCAAATTTACGGTCATACCTTGTCTAGTGCCGTAGTTGATCTAGGAGCTACAATCAATATTTTAACAACCACCACCTGTCAAAAGCTCAGCATTACATCTATAGAACCTACCTCTACTTTGTTAGAATTAGCTGACCGATCTGTGATTAGAGCGGAAGGTACTCTACACGATGTCATGGTCTCTGTAGACTCCTGGGAATATTCGACCGATTTCCTGATAATTAATCCAAAAACCCGACTTGATGGACACCCGCTAATCCTAGGAAGGCCTTGGCTTTCCACCGCAGATGCTTACATTGGTTGCCGGTAAGGAAATATGACCATAACTAAAGGACCCGATATTAAGAATTTGGTTCTATACCCTCCAGCGCAGCCAAGTCTCACAATAATTAAAACTAACAAGTATCATGTATCATACCTTACTGACAACATTAGATCTCCATTGACGTTGCAAGAGGCACTTGATTTTAAAGATCAAACAGAAGATGATGCCATTAATAATTTCATCAGTCAAACTGAAGCTAAATCCTGCACACAATGTCACATGATAGAAGTAGAATTTGATAATGAATTAGAGGAAGATCCTCTGAAAGACACACATGATCAAACAATACCTGTTACTTCTGTCGCAAATAGTAAAATTGTGGAAATTGAACTGGGAAAAACTTTAAATATCAATGCCAACCTCACACCTGAACAAGAAACTAAGCTCATCCATGTATTAAGAAAATATCAACAGGAATTTTCATGGGATTACCCTGATATGAAAGGAATCGACCCACATTTGTGTATACACACCACATTTATATAGAAAAAGATGCTAGACCTGTCCGTCAACCGTAGAGAAGACTCAATCCTCATTTAAAAGATGTGGTTAAAGCAGAGCTTCAGAAACTGCTAGATGTTAATTTTATTTATCCTATTTCTGACAGCAAATGGGTCTCTCCACTTGTGGTTTTACCAAAAAAGAATGGGAAATGGAGAATTTGTGTGGATTACAGGGAACTCAATAAAGCAACACAAAAAGACCATTTTCCACTTCCATTCATAGACCAAGTGCTAGATACTTTGGCAGGGAAAAAAATCTTTTCCTTCCTGGATGGCTTCAGTGGATACAATCAGATTCAGATTGCTCCTGAAGACCAGGACAAAACAACTTTCACTTGTCCTTGGGGGACATTTGCCTATCGAGTCCTACCATTTGGCCTATGTAATGCTCCCGCCACATTCCAAAGAGCTATCCTTAGCTTTTTTGCAGATTTAATAAATGATGGAATTGAAGCGTATATGGATGACTTTACACCCTATGGAAATGATTTTGATCCAACACTAAATACCCTAGAAAAAGTCCTACAACGTTGTATAGCTACCAGGCTCTGCTTAAGTCACGAAAAATGTTACATGATGATGACTGAAGGACTTATTCTAGGACATTATATTTCAGCAGCCGGCATTCAGGTAGACCCAGCCAAAATCCAAATACTTTTGCTTATTCCCACTCCTACTACTCAAAAAGAGGTACACAGCTTTCTTGGATTTTTTGGATATTATAGACGATTTATAGAACATTATTCACATATTGCTGCACCTTTATATGCACTAACTAGTAACGTTGATTTTCTTTGGATAGACAAATGTTAACATGCTTTCAAGGATTTAAAGAAGCTTGTATCTACAGCCCCAGTCCTGCGAGGACCAAACTGGGTGTTATGAAACCAGCTCAAGAAAATATAGAAAAGAGAGATCAATGCCTTAGAATTCAGCCTCTTCGAGGGGGCAACCTCCTTTACATTACATAAATGAACAATTCTTGGATGATACAAATGACAAAACCTCCTTTCTATATATAGGAGTCTAAGGAGTCACAATATAATCCAGCCGACCTAACAATAATAATATAAAGCCACAAAAATAACAATAGAGGGATTCTATGGGGCACAGAAATAACAATATGGGGGTAATAGGGGCACAACAATATAAATAAGGGGTATAACTACAATAGTAATGGGGTAATTACTAGTATTATAGGGACCCAACATGCCCCTCTCCTTCAAAAAAGTGTTGTCCTCAACGCTTGAGCAGTTCTGGGTACTTCTGCATAAAATTCTCATCCTCCCATGTGGAATCTTCAGCGGATAAGTTCTTCCACTTGATAAGATACTCTGAAATTGATCGATTTCGTAGCCGTCGAGTTCTTGTTTCTGTGACTGCTTCCGGTTCCAATATAATTTTTCCTTCCTCGTCAAGTTCTGGCAATATTGTTTGAACTGGGAGCTTGTTGCCTATGACCTTCTTTAAACATGAAACATGGAAAACTGGGTGCAATCGAGAAGCTGCAGGAAGCTCCAATTTGTATGCCATAGTACCAATCTTTTCCAACACCTTGTACGGACCATAATACTTTGGTGATAATTTATTATCCTTCTTAGATTTCTTTAGGGACATTTGCTTATATGGTTGTAGCCGTAGGAATACCCAATCACCTACATCAAAACTTCTTTCACTGCGATGTTGATCTGCCTGTTGTTTCATTCTATTTTGTGCCAACACGAGGTTATCCTTTAAGAGTTGGAGGACTTGTTGTTGATGTTCGATGTGATGTTCCACTGCCTGAACCTTAGAATTTTCTCTTAAATATGATGTGATTGATGGTGGTTGGTACCCATAAAGTGCCATAAATGGGGTCATTTTTGTTGCTGTATGGAAGGAAGTGTTATACCACCATTCAGCTAGAGGCAACCATTTGACCCATTGTGTCTGTTTATCAGATACAAAGCAACGAAGATATCCTTCCAAACATTTGTTTACTATCTCAATTTTCCCATCAGAATGAGGATGATAAGATGAGCTATGAGCTAACTGAGTACCAAGACAAGAAAATAATTATGTCCAAAAATTTCCAGTGAAAATGGGATCTCTGTCACTTACAATGATCTTTGGGTTTCCATGTAGCTTTTGAACTGTTTCCATAAATGCAGTAGAAACTGTACTGGCTTTAAATGGATGTGATAATGCACAAAAGTGTGCATACTTGGTAAGTCTGTCAACTACCACCATGATGACACTCTTTCCCTCAGACTTGGGTAAACCTGTGATAAAATGCATTGAAACCTCCTCCCAACGTTGGCTTGGAATGGATAAAGGTTGTAATAGACCCGGTGTCTTAATTGTTTCAACTTTATTTTGTTGGCAAACCAAACATTCCGCCACAAACTTTTGAATATCTAATTTAAGGCCATCCCAAAAAAATTCCTTCTTAACCTTGTGGTAAGTTTTTAAAAATCCTGAGTGCCCTCCTAAGGGAGAAGTGTGAAATTCCATAAGAATCTTTTGTTTTAGCTGGGAATTCTTACAGAGGTATAAGCGATCTTTGTACCATAACGAATCATTTTTCCAGCTAAATGTATCAGAAGTACTGGAATCTTGTTGTAGCTTTTGAATAAGTGCCCACACTTCTTCATCATTCTTCCATTCCTCCTTTGCTTCGTTTATCCAATCTGGTTGGATAATAGAAATGGCACACAACAATGCTTCCATATCCTCATCCTTTCTTGAGAGTGCATCTGCCACCACATTTTGCTTCCCTTTTTTGTAGATGATTTCAAAGTCATAACCCAACATCTTTGTGACCCACTTTTGTTGCTCTTCAGAGGATAATCTTTGTTCTAAAAAGTATTTAAGGCTATCATGATCCGTTTTTACCTTGAAGTGTCTTCCCATTAGGTAGGGTCACCATTTCTTAAGTGCATGGAGTATTGCCAACATTTCCTTCTCATAAATAGCTTTGCTTAAAAACTTTCCCTTGATTGGACGACTTTCAAAAGCAATGGGTCTTTCATCTTGCATTAGAACAGCACCAATTCCATTTCCTGAAGCATCACATTCCACAATAAAGGTTTTTGTGAAGTCCGGTGTAGCTAAGACCGGTGCTTGGCACATTGCCTCTTTAAGATGTTTAAAGGCCTTTGTTGCTTCCGGAGTCCATGAAAATGAATCTTTCTTCAATAATGTTGTTAGAGGTGCTGCTATTCTCCCATAATTCTTAACAAACTTGCGATAATACCCTGTCAACCCAAGAAATCCTCGCAGATGCTTTATGGATGTGGGGATTTTCCATTCCTTAATGGCTTTAATTTTGCTAGGGTCTACCTTAACTCCTTCATGAGATACAATATGACCCAAATATTCCACCTCTTGGACTCCAAAGAAACATTTGGATCTTTTTGCATATAATTGTTTCTCCTCCAATAGTTGTAGCACCTTGTCAACATGTTCAACATGATCCTTCCAAGACTTGTTGTAGATTAGTATATCATCAAAAAATACCAACACAAATTTTCTAAGGAATGGTTTAAAAATTGAATTCATCAAACCTTGAAATGTTGAAGGTGCATTGGTAAGGCCAAAAGGCATGACCAAAAATTCATAATGACCCTCATGAGTTCTAAATGCCGTTTTTGGAATGTCTTCAATCTTCATTCTGATTTGATGATATCCCGAATGAAGATCCAACTTGGTGAAGTAAATTGATCCATGCAATTCATCCAGTAATTCATCAATGACATGAATGGGGAACTTATCTTTAATAGTGAGCTTGTTGAGCTCCCTATAATCTGGACACATGCGCCATGATCCATCCTTCTTGTGCACCAATACTACTGGAGCTGAGAAATAACTTTGACTCGGTTGAATTATACCAGCCTCTAGCATTTCTGCAACCATACGTTCAATTTCACTTTTTTGGACATATGGATATCTGTACGGCCTGATGTTTGGAGGAACACTTCCTGGAATCAGATGAATAGCATGATCATGATCGCGCATAGGTGGGAGACCTTTGGGAGTCTCAAATACCTTGGAATGATTGTCCATGACTTTTTGGAGATCTGGAGAAATAGATGATTCCAATGTGGAAACATCTAGCGAACATAATTGTGCAATTACACCTCTTTGCTCCTTTTTTAGAACCTTTGTCATGCCATTAGAGCTGATTATCTTTCCTGGTTTCCCTGCAATACCCCTTAATTCAACTTCCTTTCCTTCCACAGAAAATTTCATGAAAAGTTCTTGAAATTAAAAGCTATTGTACCCAAGGATTGTAGCCATTGGACTCCTAGTACAACATCAGCACCTCCCATTGGAATGGAAAGCATTGGGCTAGTCAATACATATTCTCCCATGGATAGCTTGATATTATGGCACTTTCCAGAACAATTTATTGTTCCTCCATTTTCAATCATCACTTGACACTCTGGTGTTGGATATAGGAAGCAATTCAATTCTTTTGCTACCCTACAATGAATAAAATTGTGGGTGCTTCCTGAATCAATCAACACTATTACCTTTTTCTTCTTGATTTGTCCTTCTATCTTGATGGTTTTAGGAGTGGTAATTCCCGCCAATGCATTACAAGATATGGTCGGATTTATTTGTTCTTCATCTAGGCTTTGTTCCTGGAATATATCCTCTTCTTTTGACCTTTCTTGCTCCTTTTCTTCTTCCTCTTCACAATCTATGTAGAATAATTTCTTCTCACCACACTTATGACCCTTTGTGTATTTGCTATCACAATTGTAACAAATCCCTTTTGCTCTTTTTTCTTCCAATTGTTGTGGTGTCAACCTTGTAGGTTGTGGAAGACTATGGGCAACAACACTTCCGTCTTTATAGTTGTGAATGGTATGCTTCCTAGTTGCCATAATTTTGCTTTCCATTTTTCTTGCTAACCTGAATGCCTTCTCTAATGAATCAGGTTCCCAAAGGCACACATCATGTTGGATATTATCCTTTAAAGACCCTATGAACACATCAATCCTATGCTCCTCTGGAATATCTTTTACCCTTATGTTCAATTTTTGGAACTCCTCAATGTGCTCCATAATTGAACCCTTTTGTTTGAGACTTATCAATTGGATAAAAAAAGTGTTGCTTTTTGTATCCTCATAATGTGCTATCAATTCTTCCGTAAAAATTGCCCAAGTGATAAATTGTTTACAAGAACAAAGCCATTGATACCATACAAACTGATTTGGTTCCAAATATAAAGTTGCCATACGTACCTTTTGTGTGTTTTGCACATTATTGAGATCAAAGAATTGCTCCATCTGTAATATCCATGTGGCGGGATCCTTGCCATCAAACTTCCTCATATCGATTTTTGGAACATGGTGAGTCTTCGATCCAACATTAGAGTCTATGGAATCATGATTAACATTTCTTTTGTTCTCATCATGAGTTTCCTTTAGTACTCTTTCACCCTTAGTGACCATTTCTTGTAGCAAATTATTCATATTTATCTTCAATTCTTCCATCTTATCATCCATGCCATAAATTTTAGCGTCCATGCCATTCACCTGAGCTTCCATGCCCTTTATCTTAGATTCCACGCCATTTATCTTAGCATCTGTTAGCTTTTGTGAGCGTGACATTTGTTGCACTTGTTCTTGTAATTTTGATATATCATGTAGCATTTCTTCCTCTTCTTCATGAATCATGCTAGAGCTTTCAGGTTCCTTACTATGTGTTTGCATTTTCTTTCCTCGGGGCATCAGTTACCGATAATAATGCTTTACTATGCCCTTTGAATTCCTTCAAACCAAGCTTATGCAAAAATTAAAAAAAAACTACATACCTTTTTTTTCCTTTGTAGAAGCCTGATATTTAATCTGATGTATCTCTGTAATTTCGAATCATCCAGTTATGAAATTTTGACCTGTAGTAGCCTTTTATGTCCTCTTTCCAATGCCACTAGTCTGATCCAAATTGGATTCTCCAAGGAAGAGTTATGCACAATCTCCCGTAGTGACCTGATTATAGACTAGTTCAATAGAGTGAACTTGTATGAAGTGCCACGTGTCACTGTTTCAACCTTTGACTCTGAAAAACATATAAAAGAAAACTACAGTCCGTCCTATTTCTGTACCTTCTTACGAAATTTCAATCCGATGCTCAGAAATAAATTTATGACGATTTTCCCCAGGTCACCTGTTTTGAGTGTAATTCTGAAGTCTGCAAAAAGACCAACTTCCTTAGATCATATCTCCGAAAATATCACGCGAAAAGCTCTGAAATTTGTACCCAAGGTTCAACGCGATTTCTTCTCAAATGGGTTTTTTTTTGCGACTTCTGAAACATCACAGAAGAAAAGTTATAGTGAAAATTCCACGATGACCTGTTTGGAGCAGCGAAACCCTAGAATCCAAAGCTCTGATACCAAATGTTATGAAACCAGCTCAAGAAAAGATAGAAAAGAGAGATCAACGCCTTAGAATTCAGCCTCTTCGAGGGGGAAACCTCCTTTACATTACATAAATGAACAATTCTTGGATGATACAAATGACAAAACCTCCTTTCTATATATAGGAGTCTAAGGAGTCACAATATAATCCAGCCGGCCTAACAATAATAATATAAAGCCACAAAAATAAAAATAGAGGGATTCTATGGGGCACAGAAATAACAATATGGGGGTAATAGGGGCACAAAAATATAAATAAGGGGTATAACTACAATAGTAATGGGGTAATTACTAGTATTATAGGGACCTAACACTGGGACCTTCCATTTCAAATATCAGTTGATGCCTCAGATACAGCCATTGGTGCAGTCCTTGGGCAGGAAGAAGATAAAAAACCATATGCTATCTATTATATCAGCAAAAATTTATCCCCTGCTGAATTAAATTACACTGTTACTGAAAAGGAATTCCTAGCTGTAATACATGCTGTCAATAAATTTAGGCATTATATTACAGGCTATCGTGTTATTTTGTATACGGATCATTCCGCCATAAAATACTTAGCAAATAAGCCTGTCACAAATGCCAAAATAACTAGATGGTTGATTTTATTGCAGGAATTTGATATCACAATCAAGGACTGGTCTGGCAAAGAGAACCCTGTAGCCGATTTTCTCTCAAGAATGCCAAAGCCAGTTGATGCAGCAGCAGTTGAAGATCAATTTCCGGACGAACATCTGTTTGTTGTTGCTGTTCGAACACCCTGGTATGCCGATGTTTCCAATTACCTTGCAGTAGGCAAACTACCAAAACACTTAACCCCTAATGAGCAAAAACAGATTGTTAAGAACAATACTCGATTTTCCTGGATTGGGGGTTATTTGTTTCATACAGGGGCAAATGCATATTAGGAGATGTGTTCGAGAAGATGAAATCTTTGACATCCTAAAAGCCTGTCACGACAGACCATGTGGGGGACACTTCGCTGAGCGTAGAACGTGACACAAAGTACTACAGACAGGATATTACTGGTCCACGATTTTCAGAGATGCAAATAAATTTGTCCAAGCCTGTGATAGCTGCCAACGAGCAGGACGTCCTGGTCAAGCTGATGAGATGCCCCTTAAACCTCAGTTAGTCATCGAACCATTTGAGCGATGGGCTCTTGATTTCGTTGGACCCATCAACCCCTCATCAAATCAGAGAACATATATCTTGGTGGAAACAGAATATGTCACCAAGTGGGTTGAAGCAGAAGCATTGCCTAGGGCCACAAAAGACTCTGTTATACAGTTCCTCTTCCATCTATCTGTACGTTATGGCCTTCCAAGGGAAATAATCACAGACGGAGGACCACAATTTGCTGGCCATAGTTTAGCAGCAACACTTAATAATTATCATGTCCAGCACAAAATCACTACTCCATATCACCCATAGGCCAACAGACAAGTAGAAAGCAGCAATAAGATAATAGAATCGATCCTAACAAAAACCATTGCCTCACATAGGCGTGACTGGGCTGCCCGACTACTTGAAGCACTTTGCACCTATAGAACAACATGGAGAAGCACCACTGGTTACTCACCCTATCAACTAGTGTTTGGAAAGCAACCCATTTTCCCTATAGAATTTGAAATCCAAACATTACGAACAACACAGGAAGTCATCTTAGATTTAACTGAGGCACATATTAATCGACTACAACAGATCAATGAACTGGACGAAATCAGGCTCTCTGCACTACAAAATACAACATTGATTCAACAGCAGCGAGCTAAATGGCATGATACCCTTATAAAAAACAGAGTCTTTCATGAAGGAGATTGGGCCCTATTATATGACTCTCGGTTTCAGGATTTCCCTGGGAAACTCCAGACTCGTTGGTTAGGACCATACGAAATCCAAAAGGTACATGACAATGGGACCATCACTTTAACTACCATTGACGGGTTTGGATACACCTTCCAAGTGAATGGCCACCGGGTTCGTCTCTATCATAAACCACTCACTCGGGAATCCTTCTGCCAACAGCTACGCAGAGACGCTGATATGGATATCTTAGGGGAGGAAGAGAAATCTTCCTCACCTGTAATTCATTAAGGAATTTATTTCTTTTCACAATTTGTACATAATCTCTTTTTTTTCAAACTTGGTGTGCATACATAGATTTCAATTTTTCTGCCGTTCCTGAAACGAATGGCATTTCCATGTTTCTACTGTTCCTTTTTAAAAGGAACAACACTTTTTGATTATCTGTTGTTCCTTTTCAAAAGGAACAACACTTGTTGATTTTTTGTTGTTCCTTTTCAAAAGGAACAACACTTGTTGATTTTTTTGCTGTTCCTTTTCAAAAGGAACAACACATTTTGATTTTTTGTTGTTCCTTTTCAAAAGGAACAACACATTTTGATTTTCTGTTGTTCCTTTTCAAAAGGAACAACACATTTTGATTTTCTGTTGTTCCTTTTCAAAAGGAACAGCACGTTTTGATTTCTGTTGTTCCTTTTCAAAAGGAACAACACATTTTGATTTCTGTTGTTCCTTTTCAAAAGGAACAACACGTTTTGATTTTCTGATGTTCCTTTTCAAAAGGAACAACACGTTTTGATTTCTGTTGTTCCTTTTCAAAAGGAACATCACGTTTTGATTTTCTACTGTTCCTTTGTCAAAAGGAACAACACATTTTGATTTTCTGTTGTTCCTTTTCAAAAGGAACAGCACGTTTTGATTTCTGCTGTTCCTTTTCAAAAGGAATAGCACATTTTGATTTCTGTGGTTCCTTTTCAAAATGAACATCACTTTTTGATTTTCTGTTGTTCCTTTTCAAAAGGAATAGCATATTTTGATTTCTGTTGTTCCTTTTCAAAAGGAACAACACGTTTTGATTTTCTGCTGTTCCTTTTCAAAAGGAACAGCACGTTTTTATTTTCTATTGTTCCTTTTCAAAAGGAATAGCACGTTTTGATTTTCTGTTGTTCCTTTTCAAAAGGAACAACACATTTTGATTTTTTTTGTTCCTTTTTCAAAAGGAACGATATTGCTCTGTTCTGTTGTTCCTTTTCCAAAAGGAACGCCATTTGCACTTTTTGAACTCATGCTCCTTTATTCATCTAGTATACTTGTTCTCTCTTTGTGACACAGCTAACCTCTTGTTGGTCCAAGTAAGGATGCTTCTTGCTCCTATTCTTTCAAAAGTCTTTTAGAGACAAGCAATGCACTTATGCAATGAATCCAAATCACAACACACTGAAATTAGGCAATTATAAATCGCTATCTTTATAAGGCTATGTATTGGTAAGAGGACAGAAGGAATGATGTACTTATCTTTTGCTATCATTGTCTTACTAATCTTTCCCTGATTGGTTATCTTTTATCATGCCATTCTTTTCTTTGATTTTGTTCAAGAATAAGAGCAAAGGGTTTATATCCTCCTATTGAGATGATAAGACTTTTTCCACCATTCCTACTCTTAAGGAGTGTTGAACCACCCTTTGTGGATATATAAGGAATAGTGCTTTATCAAAAAGAGAAAGAAAAAGAAAATGAATTATAAATGTCAAATGCAGGATAGGGGGTCTCATCAAGAGCCAGCCTACCATGATCATGAGGATGGAAGCGAAGTGGCATTCCCACTATGGCCACCAGACCAGGGATATGGTCCAAAAGGTATAGTAAAAGAAAAAAAAACCTTGGAACAGGAGGTCTCATCATGAGCCGGCCTGCCCACTTTTCGCCCCCTCCTCATGAATGGCATTATGGCTACCTGGTTACCAAGCGAGCATAATGACCTACACTTTGACATCACATTCCTTAATATGCACACAAAGGATCATGGTTTCGCGGGTGAAATAAACAACTCTGCCAAGGTTATGGAAACCTGTCGGCCACTAAGCACTATTAATGGTATCGAGGTCACATTAATTACACCAATAGGCAGGATACTAATATTATTTTGTTTCTTATATCCTAGGCACTAATCATACATTATCTCCCGGTTTATATACCGCATGGACATTTATTACACCAATCATGGCAAAGGAGGTGACAATGACCACTTGAGATTTGGCAAGTACGACAGACGTCCTATCCCTGGCCTCGCATCATATCACAGCAGCCTCTTACGTAATATGCGATCCAACTTTACCCCTCGATTTCGGAAAACCGTTGTTTTTCTAAACATGGCATATTTTCATACGTTGTTCCTTTATGACTTGGTTATAGATCGGGGTGCCGCTCCTTTCTTTGACGGCTAGGGCAGCCTATCACATTGCGGGGGGGAGGTTCACCTCATGATACCAGGAAATGGCACGGTTTAACGACATGACATTTCTATTTTTTTCTATATAGGTTGTTGTTCATAACTCATTTCTATTGCATACTCTGTGTTTTTTCCAAATCCGACAATCACTACTTTCTCTGTGTTTCAAACAGCACAAGCAGCTGTTGTTCCATTGTGAATCCACAATGAAACCATGGGAGGCAGTGTAGTTCGAAGTGAACCACAAAAGTTTATAGTCTCCACTACTGCTCGGGAGATCTTGGAAAGAGCAGGGTGGCTGACTTATCTTAGTCACCTGAAGGAGTCCAATGAAATAGTAGCAATGGAATTTCTGCAGAATCTGTAGGAGGATCACTCCACGGTGCGGGGGAAGCAAATAGCAGTCACTGACGACATAATTGCCAAAGTCTCGGGACTACCAGCCACCGGACCTGTATGGACATTGAAGAAGGAAAGACTCCAGAAGATCATGGAAATTTTCCAGGATGAAAGCCAGAGCTTAACAATTAAAGGGAAGGGAGTCCTGCCAGCAACGCTAGGAGAACCCTGGGCAGAACTAGCGAGAACAGTGCAAAGCTACATCACCTGCGAGGGGAGAAAAGACGTGGTAAGGCCACGACACCTTAAACTCTTAGCTGTTTTAAAACAGAAATGCTCTGTAAACCTTCCTGCACTTTTGAATTCTTTACTCCATGACGCCGCACGAAGCCTGAAAAAGGCACAGCATGTAGAATCAGTTGTCAGCCACCATGGATTAATCCGATTAATAGTTAGTCATAGTCTCACCCAGCAGCTGGAAAGAATTAATTGCAATAATCGAGGGGAGAGCGATAGCACCTTCCCCAAAATGTAAACATACTCTAAGCACACCAGAACGTCTGGAAAAACGTAGAGAATTAAGAAAACAAACACCTGTTGCAAGCACATCTGAACGACCAAAAACCTGCCATGAGTCAGCAAAACAGAAGCATGACACTGAGACACTGGAACAGCCAGAGAAACGTAGAAAATCAGTCCGGTTAGCCCGAATAAGAGGAAGGCTGGAAAAACTCCAGGAAAGCACTAGCCAGCCAGTGGTAATTGAGGATGAACAACCCACACGACCAGAGATAGAAGAAGAACAAGTTGAAGGAGAAAAGGAAGGGGAGGCTGAGAGGCTAAGTGATCCGAAGAAGAAAACGATGAAGTAGCCGAGCCCTATGAGGCAAAAGTTGAACACCCTGAGACAAAAGCTAAGCCCCCTGAGACAGAAGTTGAACATCCTGAGATAGAAGCCAAGAACCCTGAAATGGAAATTGAGCATCCTGAGTTAGAAGATGGACAATCCAGGCAGGAGGAGGAAATGGGACAACAGGTAGGTAGCCCACCATAGCACCCAGTAGGAGAAGAGGAATTGGCCGCAATCTTGGCCAATATGGGTGAGTATGTGTCACGCGGAAAGAGTCGTTAGTGCGGACACAACCGACCTTCCTAGAAAGCCTAAGACTCTCTAATGACAAACAAGACAAATAAGAGCAATACTTCCCTAAATATGCTTTTACAATATGAGAAATCAAGTGTTTAGATCCTACCTGTAATCCAACGCTGTTGTAGTAGTCCAGCTTCGTTGATCCGGATGAGCTCCTCCTTCTCTTCGAAACCTGCATTCACCAACAATCAAACGATTAAATAGCACCTGAATATCACATAAAATAAAACATATTTAACATATAGACCAAGGAGTATATGAAACAACTCATTAATAACAAATTGTTGAGAAGAATGGACTAATTTGTATTAAAAGGTAACAAAAGGAACCATTACAACCTGAGCCTTGGTGTTGTGCAAGCTCCTCCCAGGGTCCACAAGAGTTCTCCCTTACTCTGATCAGCTCACCCACCTCCCAATGGAAACAAGTAAAGATGATAATCTCTCCTCACAAGCTTCTACAAGGAAGTCCTAATTCCAGCAGCATCTACCCTTAGGAATGTTCAGCTCTTAACCTCCCCTCCCTTTGGCCCAATGCTTGTATTTATAGTGCTCTAGAGGAAGTTATTCAGGTCCACCATCAATGGAATAAGTCCCTCTTTGGATGGGATAGCTCCCTTATTGATGGGATAAGTTCCTCTTTGGTAGGGGTACATGAACCATCTGGAGGCGCTTCATACACGTCAAACATACTTCTAGAAGACTCTAGAAATGACCACAAGTAACTTTTTTGGAGTGAAACTTGCGCCTTTTGACCTTTACAGGAGTACGCAACCATCCCTTTACATACAGAGCGTACAAGTACGCAGGTTTTGTGAACTTGGGTTGCGTACCCGCAGGTAAGGCTACGAGAAATTGCGTACCAGAGATAATTGACTTTTAAATGACCTTTCTCTCTTTTTTGAAGTTTGGCATGGAAAGCAGAGGCATGAGACTTGCCAACGAGGATAGTATGACAGTGGATGGAGCCATACTAACTGCAAATAGTCATGGTGACATTTTTTAGTGTAACAGATTGCCCCCTAAAGTGCGAAGCCTGTAGTAGATTATGGTTTTTATGATCTAGGAAGGGTGAAGTACTTTATCATTTCAAGGAGTATCTTGCGGAGGACCCGGTCAGAACCTGCAAATATTCAACACAAAATACATATATAAGATGATATCATCGCTGAGGTAGGCATTCCCATACTCAGATTGAAAACTTTAACTAACAATCTAACTACTGCTCTGATACAAGAATGATTTTGCAGTACATCACAATCATAGACTTTTGTAGACACAGTATGGACGCACCCATCTGTTTACGATTAGTCTACTGTATGATGAATACAAAACTCCTCGCAGCCTGTATGGTGGAAACTAGATCCAGGGTCTTCATTTCTACCTCCCGAATTGGTACGATTCTATCCATGCGAATAAATGAGTTGATGTCGAGCATGGTAGAAACCACTTGATTACCAGTCAATGATGTAAACTGTTAACAAGTGTGAGAGAGACCACCAGTGATGTCAATGGTTCTCAAAGTACCCAGTACAATCCATGAAATGTGAATAGATGAGTTGATTTCGTACACGTCACGGAATCCTTTGATCGAAAGTCAATGATGTAAACTATCGTCAAAGGCGAGAAACCTGCCATTGATGCATGCAGACTTCAAGGTACTGTCGATTTCTAAGTCATCTTTCCAGATAATGTGCTGATGTCGATAGAAAGCGACCCGTTGCAGGCAAGCCCACAACACGAAATCATCGTTCAAGTTGAATAAATGTTGCTGTAAGGACTGACTCAGGGATGGTCAAATGGATGACACGTATTTTGCATATGAATGGTTTATTTGCAGAGACCTCTTGAACACATAACGACACGACAGATGGTTTGGTGACGATTGACCCAAAGTTAATACCTGGAAACGGTTGAAGACTTTCAAAGTGGTTTGATCAACTTTTAAGGCAAAGGATTTCCCAACCCAGGTGAACGGAAAGTGTCGTGTTCAAGAGCGGTGATAAGGTTCTTCTGTAACAAAGGATGACAAATCGGTTCATTCTTCTCTCTTTTCCCCCACCATTTCTGGCAAGTACGTCTTTATTTTTTACAAGCTTGAGGAGGATAACATATGCTTGATTATAAGCTCATCCTTCGGATGAGTCCAACTTAGTTTAGATTCGGACCCTAAGAAGGAGTGGTCCGTTCCTGTTTGTAATCGAACAGGTCCTTTACTATGAAATTTTAACGAGTCCAGTATAGGAGAAACTCGGCGTTTTTCATTTTTAGAGAGTCTGAACAAACTAAAGAAGACTTCACGGTGAACTTTTTCATAAATTTGTGTCTCCCAAGTCCGAAAAAGTATAAAATAATACCTGAGAGAACCGCTTGATCTTGCGACCAAGGAGTACTTTCATGATTAGTGTCTCTGACCTGAAAAGTAAAAAGCGATCAAGGACACATTTTATTTCCGTATTGAGTTTGAAACGACAAAAACCCGGCAATATTTTCCTGTTTTTACGGTCAGAAAAGAGCTATAAGGGGACCATCTTTTAGCTCCGTTTTAACGAGTGTAAAAGAAATGCTCGGCAATCTTTTCATGTTTTAGGAGTCAGAAAAGAGCTTAAAAGATGACTCTGATGTTTTGGTTTGTGAAAAATGATGATTTTACTCTAAAGTCCTTTTGTCCTGCACAAAAACGACACATTACTCATACCTGTTTAAGATGGGTAAAAATACATTGAAAAATGTCCTTTCATGGTGAAAAATAAACAAACTTAGCATTCATTCATCCAAAAAACCTATAAAAAGACTTTTTACCATGTCATTTTACCATTTTACTATTGAGGTTGAAAAAAGGGCTTTTGACAAGAAAACTTCCTGTGGATATTGCGGAGAATCCAACCGCCAGAATCGAACGCCGTCTCATCAGGTATTCTACAACATCCTTCTCTTGCTTTCCATCCGTTTAAAATTCATTTTTTGGTTTTTATTTGATTTTTTGGAGGTCTTGGGGTTTCAAGATGCACCCTTCGGGGTACGCAAGTCATGCACTGCTGACCTGCGTACCCCGATATTTTCTCAATGGGGAAAATACCGGGCGTACGCACCTGGCCTTAAGGGAAGCTGCGTTCGGATGCTCTGTTGCTAAAAGCCGGGGTGCGTACCCCGCAAAACGCATTTTGAAACCCTCATTTCTCCAAAATGGACCAAAATTTTAAAATTTTATGGACTCTGACAGATGTTTTATGATGTGCAGGGTGCACACCATGCTTGATTGGCGTGAAAGAGAACATGAGGACGTTGATTTGGCCGCAATAGGTCATCAACCTTCTATTGATGCGTTAAAGGCATGCAGACTCTACAAGTACTGGGCCATACCTGGCATGAGGGCCCAGGTGCCATTCCTTGAGTGGCTGGTTGAAAGGTGGAACATTCAGGATCAGTGTTCTTACATCGGAGAAAATCAGCTCGAGATAGAGTCCTCCGACATATACTTTCTCACTGGCTTGCCTAACAGGGGCGAGCAACTCTCTCTATTCGGGACTAGGCCGGGTGGCCAATCCCTTTCTAGTCTCCGGCTAGAGTGGTGCAACAATCAAAACCAGGAGAAGGGGATAGAAATAAAATACATATCCCGACCTGAACTTATGGTGATAGCCTTTACTGTTACCAGACTTTGCGGCGTGGCTTCTTTGCACCATGCCACCGGGTCCCAAATGCGGATGGCTATACATTGCTTCCAAGGCACCATTTTCAACTGGTGCGATGCTGTGTTGGCCAATATGAAGGGCCAACTAACCAGGGCAAAGAGAGGACAACTGAAGACCTTTGGATATGGGCCTTTAGTTGTGAGCTTTGCCCTAGAGAGAGTTCCAATGTTGATCCCCCAGCATCTTACAGTTCCAGTTGGGCCTCCTCGGGAGCCTAAGTTGACGAGATGGGTTGTGGTAATGGCCCGGCATCCTGATGAGGGAGTAGCAGTTGTTCGATTTCCTCATGGTTACTTTCACTGGCTAGAGGGCCAGGTCTTTTCGATTCAGGATTTTCCGTACGCCGGAATGGATTTTTGCAATGATCCGGACATGGTTCTTCCACAGGGAGAACAATGGGATGACAGAGGTATTTCATTCTTCACAAGTTTTTAAATTATATATTTTTTTTTGTTTTTTATATATCGCCTCAAAACTGACAGCACAAATTTTCAAAATGCAGATGTAGGTCCACGGCGTCTGGCCAACCTCCGGGCTTTTGAGAGGAGAGTACCAGCTGTACCAGCACCAGCCCCACAGGATGCGGCCGCAGAGACCTTAGCCGAGCTGGAACAGGATCTAGAGCGTCTGACGGCAGATATACCAGAGACCACTATAGATGACATTCCTATCCGACTTCAGCGTTACGTGGTCACAGTCCCAGGACCTTTCAGGAGGTTCCTGTGTAGGGTAGCGCAAGCAGTGGTCTCGTATAGAGAGCACCACCAGTGATTGGCTAGTCACTTCTGTAGACACATATGACATTTTTGGTTTTTTGTACTTATCATTTTTGCCGATCATAAGGTGTTTTTCAACCTATGATCGAAGACGATGTATATTTTTGACACTCCTATATATATCATTATTACCGGCTTATTTTGTTAAACATGTATGATGAAATGTTTATAAATTTACATTTATGATTGTTACAAATGTCTATTTAACATTCGAGACGCCATTACATCTGCTAATGTATTTAAAGACCTTGGAATATGCTGATATTCAATGTAATCAAATTCACGTTCCAAGAAACGCACCCTCAAAAACAATCTTAATAACACTGGATTTCTAATGCATAGAATTTATTAAGCTGTAATACAACGAGTTCAGAATCTAACCTCACTATCAAACTCCGAATCCCAAATCAAATAGATTCAGATAATAACTCAATCACTGCACTGTATTCTGCAATGTTGTTTGTTGTTTGACCGAGGCTCACCCCATGCATAGAAACTAACTCGTCAGAGGGCGAATAGATAACCCAAGCTGCGGAAGAGATATTCCGTGTACTACGACAAGCACCATCAGCAAATCCAATGTACATTTGGAGAGGCGTCGACATCTGCAATATCAAGAGTAAAACCAAGATAAGCCAGAATAACGACAAAACACACTCTTTAAACTAAGCACACAGCCTAAACTAAGCAAACATACTAGTTAAAAAGAAAATTAACCTAACTAGGACTAACTAAATCTCCATACCCACCATTTAAGCATAATACCTCTTTAGGTAAAGTCCATTTCTGGGCTTACCCAAAGAGTCCCCATCAAAATCTACTAGCTCATAGGCCCCTTTTGCCAGCTTTCGCTTGACAATGTAGGGTCCATGCCACATGGGAACGAATTTTCCAGCACCTAATTTATCGTTAGCTTGATCATATAATAACACTAGGTCTCCTTCCGAAAAATTACGAGGGGTCACGTTACGATCATACTGAGCTTTCATTCTTTTTGCGTGAGTCTCGATTGCCAAAGCACCGTCACGTTGAGTCTCATCTAATTTAGCTAAGTATAACAAACACTTCTCCTCTTCAGAAGTAGTTGGGAGTAATTCGATAGCCATTTGAAGTGATGGGATTTCGCACTCAATGGGAAACACTGCTTCCAAACCATAAACTAGTTGGAAAGGAGTGAACCCTGTTGATGTTTTTACTGAGGTTCGATATGCCCAAAGCGCTGAGAATAACATGTTGTGCCAATTCGACCGATGAATACCAATGATTCGTCGGATCATTATAACTAGAACTTTGTTGATGGATTCAACCAAACCGTTTGCTTGAGGATAATAAGGAGTAGAACTATCATGGCGTAAACCAAGCTGGCTTGTAAGTTCTGTCATCATAATGTTTCGAAAATGGAGCCCATGGTCAGTGATTATCGCTTGTGGGACACCAAACCTAGCAATAATATGATTGAATACGAAAATCGATGCTGTTTTGCCGCTTGCCTCGAATGTAGGCATCGCCTCGGCCCATTTAGTAAAATAATCAACCGCAAGGATGATATACGCATGCCCCCCGGCCGAGTGAGGGTTACAAGTAATAAAATCGATACCCCATTTACCAAAAGGACCAATGGCAATTATAGGGTGGAGAGGAGCAGGTGGTGCGCGCATCTTGCGATCAAACACTTGGCAGTTGTGGCATTTTCGGACCGCAATGATACAATCTTTAAACATGGACGACCAGAAATAGCCAGCACGCAACACCTTCTGAGCTGTGGCATACCCAGACATATGACCGCCACATGCTCCAGAATGACAGTCATTCAAAACCCTTTCTGCCTCTTCATGAGTTAAGCAACGACGAAAAACCAAATCCGCCCCACGACGATAAAGAGTATCTCCAATAATTCTGTATTGTTGGGACTGGAATCGAATTTTCCGGCGTTCCGACTTTGAAGCTTCGGGCCGAAAGGATTGGGTTTGGAGATAGACGATTATATCCCCATACCACGGATCTAAAGTGCTGATAAGAAACAGAGATTCGTCCGCAATGGGTTCCTCTGCCACAGTTTCCGTGTCAGCACGTGGGAAGTCACACATCAATTCTGCAAAAATTAAGGATTTCTTAGACTTGGAGTTCTCAAACTCCAAATCGAACTCCTGCAGGATAACAATCCATTTGGAGTACTTGCCCCCTAGCAATTGTTTTGTCAAAATGTAAATCATAGGGTTGCAATCCGAAATCACTGTAGTTTTACGGAGAAGAATGTAATGACAAAAACGCTGGACAGCTTGCACAGCTGCCAGGGCCAATTTCTGCACATGCGAATATTTTAGCTCAGTGGGATTTAATGTCCTACTAAGATAATATATCACATGTTCCGTTCCGAATTCATCTTCCTGAACTAAGACCATTCCAATGGTGGAGTGGGAGGCGGCGAGATACAAAAAGTAGTCTTGGTTGTAGTTGGGAGGATGCAGCAACGGTGCATGGGTCAACACGTGCTTAAGTGCATCAAAAGATTTTTGAGCTATCTCATCCCAAGAAAATTGAGCAGTTTGTTTCAACAATCTGGTAAAACCCTTTGTAACCTCGGCGTAGTTAGGAATGAATCGACGTAAAAAGTTTGCTTTCCCCTGCAAACTTTGGAGTTGGCGCAAACTCGAAGGAGGAGGAAATTTGATGATGGCTTCGACCTTCGAGGGATCGACGTGGATACCGGCTTTTGAAACGACAAATCCTAGCAATCGTCCCACTTCTATGCAGAAGACACATTTGTGTGGGTTCAGCCGAATTCGATAATGCCGACACCTCATAAAAATATCACGTAAGTGGACAAGGTGATCAACTCGATGTAAAGAATGAGCAGGCAAATCATCGAGATACGGTTGCACAATGTGCTTGATGTCGTGAAACGCGTAAGACATTGCCCGTTGGAAAGTGGCTCCAGCATTCTTAAGTCCAAAAGGTAATTTGCAGTAAGCAAATGTCCCCCAAGGACAAATGAAAGCCATTTTTGGTTGATCGGCAGGTAGAATATTGATTTGGTTGTAACCGGAAAAACCATCCATAAAGGAAAATATTTCACTGTCGGCACAATCATCAATTATTTGATCGATATAGGGTGTAGGATAATTGCCTTTTGGACAAGCACGATTTATATCCCTATAGTCGATACATATTCTTATTGTTCCTTGTTTCTTGTTAACCGGAACAATATTCGATACCCAATCCGTTAACGAGATCGGATAAATGAAACCTGCTTTCAACAGCTTCTCGACTTCTGCTTTAATCGCAGTCGCTTTCCTAGGGTGTATCTAACACAGACGTTGCCGAACGGGTTTAGCGTCCGGGTAGGTCTTGATTTCATGAACAACAATGGAGGGATCAATTCCTGGCATTTCCTCATAGGACCAGGCAAACACATCGTGGAATTCTTGAAATAAGACCTTGTATGTTTGAATTTCGTTATCTGTACACGAGGAACCTATATGAATGTTTTTAATAACTCCGGTTTTGACTGAAATGTCGATGGCAATAGTTTGGGAAATGTTTCCCAAATTCAACTCTGAATCAGGATGTTTCATGGGATTCTGAGCGTCCTTGACATATTCAGCTGTAAAAATTGATGAAAAATCATTTCCAAAGTCATCAGTCTCAGGTAAAAACGAAGATCTATGATGAAGATCTTCCCATGGTAGATCGTCTACACTTAGGATTTCGCGAAGTTGTTCGTCAGATGACACGACTTCAGGAAACGTTATCCGTTCTAAGGTTGATGTGAAAAATGATTCCTCACGGACCACATTCATTTGGTCGAATTGGGTTGAACTGGAGTCAGAAAAAGACTGCACGACCTCATAAGCAATTTCATATGGACTCAAAGGCATTGCATTACCGAAGGAGTCTATTTCAGATTCAGATGGGACAATCCAAGGATCATCGTAAATAAAAGTGTCTGAAGTAATCATATGAATGGATGCGAATGAAGGGTCTGCATTGATGGAAGGAAAGGGAAAAGTTCCTAGTAAACCAGAATCTTTAACCAATCCTACACCAACATCCCTGTAAGGGATAGTCGTTTTACCGACATGCTGGATACTCTCTGAAGAGGCTGGGTCAGATGAAAAGTAAGCCAGCTGATCTATCGTCACGATCTTACCATTATGTGGAAACTTTATAACTCTGAAGACCGATGACACGACTTTTGTCATAGCATAAGACCAACTGTGACCCAAAAGAAGGTTGTAGTCTAAAGGGGCATCAACCACCTCCACATACAGACTAACGGTTTTTCCTTCAACCCCTATAGGCAAATCTTGTAGAATGCCAAACGGATGGAACCCACGGCCATCAAAGGCCTTAAGAATCGTCGAGGATTGGTTCAGTGAAGGAGAACCAAGCGATCTCCAACACTGAATCGACATAATACACGTAGAAGCTCCTTCATCAATTACAGTCCGATGAATAGGCCTGTTTTTTACTATCACTGGAATCTGGAAATCCATTTGATGAGGGAGACGCGGTGTACTATTTTCTAGATCAAAGATTATCAGGTTTGGGTCCTGAATATCAACAGCTCCTATAGCCGACAAGAGTAATTTTCGTTGTGCTGGGCATGATTGCAGCACTTCCAAAGCCGACATTGCTGAGGGTGAAACAGCTAAATCCTCAACAATGTTATAATTCTGAGTTGCTCTCGCATGTGGATTGAAAGCAAACTTTCGAAGTATACCCTTGGTGGGCGGTTTAATTATCAAGTCCGGGTTAGGTTTCTCGATCTGTAGTGGGTCGGAACCGGGAGCTGAGGTTGATGGATTAGAATGAGAAGATTTTGCTTCTTTACCATCAACAGGATTCTTACTACCATAATCTTGCGATCGAGTCGCAATCCGTACATGAGACATCATCAATATGGGCTCTTCACTGGCACTCGAGGAAGAACCTATCATTTTACTCTTCTGCTTCGAAAATGGATCTTTCAAAACAGCAGGAGTTGGGGAACCCTTAACGATTTTCACAACCTCTGCCCGATGAGGGCAATCTCTTGTGAAATGATCTTCTTCACAAATTAAACAAGGATAGCGAGGTTTTCACTTTTCGTCGTTAGATTCTGACTTCTCTTTTTTCTCCTTTGGAGCCTTGTCTACTTTATCCTTCTTCTTGCCTTTCTTCTTACCACCGTTTTTTGATTTAGCCGTAGATGACTCTACAGCATGAATATCGGCAGTAATTTCAGGAGAAGACTCTCCTGTCGGGGATTCCGGTAAGGTTATTATTGGAGAAGAATTATTTGAGGATTTCTTCTTACTTTTAATATTCACCGTACCAATCATGCCATCAGCAGCATGAGACCCCGAAGGAGCAGCAGCAATTTGCTTCGACTTAGGAAGATCCGGGATCTTCTCGTGCAACGTACCCGACTGAGTGTAAACTAAGTCAAGGTATTGGGCTTGAGCAATGACATGCTCCTCAGTAACTACTCCGGCCTTAGCTACATCTTTAGTAATCTTCGGTAATAATGATTTTACAAACCATTCAGCTAAGATTTGGTTCGGGATAAAAACTTTCACTAAACGTCTTCGACGTCTCCATTCATGAATATGATCAGAAATGTAAGTGGAGGTTGACTGTTTTAATGAAGTTAATAGCTCCGTGCCGTTATCGTATCTGACTGGCAACTGAAAATGAGTTAGGAACGAGGTAGCTAACTGGCTAAAATTGTAAAAAGAGGCCCGTGGTAACTCAATGTACCACTTGGCCGCGAGACCAATGAGCGTACGCTGGAAAAGACATAAGCGGATCGAATCATCTGAGATAGAATTGGAAGCACACCAGAGGTGGTAAGTCATCACGTGATTGGACGGATCCTCTCCAGACTTACCTTCGAACTTGGGTATATCACTGGGCAACTTATTTGGCATTGGCGGCCAGAACAGAAGATATTGAATTGGATCGTTCGTTAGGCGCGTCAAGTCTGGTAAATCCAAAGTTGCGATAAACGGTAACTGCCGGTTAGGATCTCTGAAACTCTGGGTCACAAGATCAGTTCTAGGAGGAGAATATCCAGGATAACTAGGAACAGGAATCGCATTAGGGATATTATATCCTCCTGGAAAACCAGGATTAACCGGACCGTACTGGGGTTGTTGAGGTTATTGATAAGTGTACCCAGGATACAGTTGATACTGGTAAACTGGTTGTTGGACAGCAGGACCGAATTGGTACTGTCCCTGGTACTGTTGGTGGGTAAATTGAGGTTGAGTTGTTATAACAGTACTTGAACCAGGCTGCCCTACAGGCATTTGGACCGTGGTTTGAATCGTAGATCCGGACAACGGCAAAGATGTCTGAGGAGTGGTTGCAGAGACAGTAAAAACCGGAGCTATCGATACTCCAGAAGTAAGTGTGGTAGATGTTGCGGTAGTTGCAGCAGCCGTTTGAGATGGAGTACTAGGTGCAATTGGCGGCTGAGTAACTACCAAAGTTACATAAGTTTGAACATTTGACTGGACAGGTTGCGGTTGCTGGGGTGGACCAGAAACTACAGGTTGTCCAGTTTGAGGTACCAACTGTATACTTGGCTGCAACACCTGTTGACCCTGTGATGGATCCCACACTATCATTCCGGGGTATTGACCCGTAACAGGTTGAGGATACTGAGATCCATAACCGGATTGAGGATAGGATTGATAATTGAAAGGCATAGTTCCCATACCTTGAACATATGACTGAACTTGAGGTGGTTGATAACCTTGACTCGAGTATTGACCTTGAAGTTGATAACCTTGGGGTAAATACTAATACTGGGGTTGACCTTGACCTTCAGGTTGATACCCTTGAGGTAAATATTGATACTGAGGTTGACCCTGGGGTACATATTGAGGCTGGGGTTGACCTTGAGGCATGTATTGTACCATAGGTACATACTGACCTTGAAGCTGCCCCCCAGACACAATTTGTGTACCTTGAGGTTGCCCCCCAGGCGTTAATTGAGGCTGCCCCCCAGGCGGTACTTGACCACCTTGAGGTTGAGAAACGGGAACTAAACCTGACATCATGTAAATGTCCCCTACACCCAATGGTTTGTTACCATTGTTTCCAGCTAATAACCCACGATCAATGGGTTGAGGAGATGCCCCCGCAAAGGTACCAGAAAGTGATTGATACCCGGTGGGAACAGAAGGACCGCCGTGCAAAAAAGAATTAGGAGATTGAGTAAACACGGACGACTGGCCAGACATATTTAGAGGAGTATAAATACCTCCAGGTGGAAAAGGAGTACGAGGTGGAGAAAAACCTACCCCTGAGTTGTCTAAATAATTGGTTAACGAAAGGTACCAAGTAGTACTTCTAGGAGGACTGTAAAAGATAGATTCACGCTCTCTTAGATCAAGAGTAGGTTGATCTTCAAGGGTAGATACGCCTAATTCTTCCTCTGGAGCAAGTTCTTCAATAGCTATCAAACCAGTAGGAAGATTTTCGGTGATGACTCTTTCTACCCTAGGTGAATCTGGTACACTAGAAGTTGGAGTAACAGGTTCAGATATTTCAGGTTCTTCGCCTATATCACTAGTAGATGAAAAACTACCAGCAAGCTCAGAAACTTCAACTGCTTCAGGATTATAACCTGTCTCTAGACTTTGGTAATCTTGATGGACTACCAACGAAGACTCTCCTTCTTCTGGTGAACCTACTCTACTGCTGCTAGGAGGAGTTACAAGGACCTTTAAACCTTCGTAATGACCCGGGACATCTTCAGGAGGTCCACCCCGTGATCTACGGAGTTTCCTCAACAAATCGGTTCCGGTAACAATCTCAGGTGACTTGCCCTGAAGTCTATGGGACTGTCTCGGTAATTTCACCACAGTTAAAAACTTTTAACTACTGCACACGCAAACAAAGTAAAATCTCAAAACAAACCACCTAAAGTCTCTAAAGAGCCAAACAAATTTGAATCATATGCCTAAAGAATCTAGGGCGTCAAACCAAGCATAAACAGTAGCCTTCCAGACTGAAAACGCTAGTTGGAGATGAAACCCAACATCGCTGGATTTAGTACAGAAGTGGCGGGTGGAACAGTTACCCAGGCAACCTGCTTAATGAATAGACCGGCACAAGTTCCTCCACTTTAACCGTCTCGAGTGAAGTGAACCCCCCGGAAAATCCAAGTGAGTCTAGCCGACGTCTGCTCCAGGTACAGTGGGATCTTCCCTCCACCGTCACCTCGGTAGAATCCTAAAGATAATGGTCACTAAGGTTACCAACCGCAACAAATGCACCTGGGGGAACAGTCTACACTCCGACATCACGCAAGGGCAGAGTATCAAGCTCAATCCCCTTGCCGGTTCCTTGACAATAATCCAAGGTTTACCGACAAGTGACCCCTGGCTCCTCGACAATGGTTAATCCGAGGTTTACCGTTTGTAATACGTGCGTGTCTGGCGTCGTTCCCAACGAGGGAGGATTGATCCCCTCACTAGTTCGGACACGAGCTCATGCTTCTCCTTTAAGAGGAGCTTTCCCAGAGTACAAATGAGACAATTGGATTTATTCTATCACAAGATAAGCTACTTGTTTGGTTTTGTTGTCTTGGAGAGTTAATTACTCTCCTACTCCAAGACACTAGCCTGATCTAAATTGGTGCTTCAGAGCCCTAGTAAATAAAAGTTACTATGTTAATTTTACTTTAAGCGTTAATATTATGGTTTTTCTTAAAGACAAAAGGTGATGGAGATGAAACTGGTGGTGTGTAGACTCGACTCGCAACCACTACAAAGATGCACCTAAGATGATTTAGACTACTTTTCCTTTTCAATGAATCTCCTAACTAAGAGAGTTGGAAAATGCAAATTTTATAGAAAACAAATTTCTTAGTAAAGACAATCAAAGAAACAATTCTCTTTATCTTTTCAAAACACACAACTCATGACCACTAATTACTCTACGAAATTTCCTTTTTCTCCCAAAAGTCTACAAATGCTACCAAAGCAAACTTTTTCCAAAAGAATTTTTGTGTTTTTTCTATGTTAATAAAGCATGTAAAACTATTTTATCAAATCGAATTTAACAAATCTAATACAATCAAATCAAATTCATTCAAAAACAAATCAAAAGCAAATTTACCTAAAAGTAAAAATAATGAGGACAAAAGCCTACAAGGATGATTCCCGGATGTTTTACTTTGTCAAAACGCAACTAAGGATCAGTTCATGCAGAATCATAAACTAACCAAAAAACAAAATCGAAATCTTTTTGTTCTTTTTTCTCAAGAATGGAATTCAAGGCTTTAATAAACAAACTTTTCGAGATTAGCAAAGAGAAGACACAAAGGTAGGTCTCTCACTAGGGTGACTTCTATGACAGGTCTGACTCCTAAGAGGACTGATCAAAACCAGGGAGATCCAAAGTTTGACAACCCCTAACGCCAAAGTCACTACAGGACCAGTTAAAAATCAAACCCTAAGGCAAAATCCCTATGAATTCCACCAAAACCCTCGACACTAACGGGACAAGTTCAGGTGAAGATCTTTGACAGTAAACTGATGGATCTGGGCAGTAAAAACAAAGTAAAAGCAAAATCTAAAAGAGCAAAAAGCAAAAATTGAAATTTTCTCAAAATTGACAGGGGTACGCAGGTCATCTGTTCACACAGGCGCGGGTACGCACTGTGCACAAAGACGCAGTGCATACAAGTACGCATTGTGTTAAACCCAGAGACTGCGTACTGCTGGCAAAGCTAAGAAAAATAAAAAACTAAATTGACTCTAAGCTAACCCACCCAAATACACAGCTAGACAACCAAAAATCAGAAAACAAGCAATTTTTCTCAGATCAAAATATCAAATCAAAAAGAACTCAAACACATTAATGGAGTCCCCAGTGGAGTCGCCATTTTGTCACGCGGAAAGAGTCGTTAGTGCGGACACAACCGACCTTCCTAGAAAGCCTAAGACTCTCTAATGACAAACAAGACAAATAAGAGCAATCCTTCCCTAAAAATGCTTTTACAATATGAGAAATCAAGTGTTTAGATCCTACCTGTAATCCAATGCTGTTGTAGTAGTCCAGCTTCGTTGATCCGGATGAGCTCCTCCTTCTCTTCGAAACCTGCATTCACCAACAATCAAACGATTAAATAGCACGTGAATATCACATAAAATAAAACATATTTAACATATAGACCAAGGAGTATATGAAACAACTCATTAATAACAAATTGTTGAGAAGAATGGACTAATTTGTATTAAAAGGTAACAAAAGGAACCATTACAACCTGAGCCTTGGTGTTGTGCAAGCTCCTCCTAGGGTCCACAAGAGTTCTCCCTTACTCTGATCAGCTCACCCACCTCCCAATGGAAACAAGTAAAGATGGTAATCTCTCCTCACAAGCTTCTACAAGGAAGTCCTAATTCCAGCAGCATCTACCCTTAGGAATGTTCAGCTCTTAACCTCCCCTCACTTTGGCCCAATGCCTGTATTTATAGTGCTCTAGAGGAAGTTATTCAGGTCCACCATCAATGGGATAAGTCCCTCTTTGGATGGGATAGCTCCCTTATTGATGGGATAAGTTCCTCTTTGGTAGGGGTACATGAACCATCTGGAGGCGCTTCATACACGTCAAACATACTTCTAGAAGACTCTAGAAATGACCACAAGTAACTTTTTTAGAGTGAAACTTGCGCCTTTTGACCTTTACAGGAGTACGCACCCAACCCTTTACATACAGAGCGTACAAGTATGCAGGTTTTGTGAACTTGGGTTGCGTTCTCGCAGGTAAGGCTAAGAGAAACTGCGTACAGAGATAATTGACTTTTAAATGACTTTTCTCTCTTTTTTGAAGTTTGGCATGGAAAGCAGAGGCATGAGACTTGCCAAGGAGGATAGTATGACAGTGGATGGAGTCATACTAACTACAAATAGTCATGGTGACATTTTTTAGTGTAACAGTATGGCCAACCTTCCACTCCACCATACCTCTGCGACAAACCCCAGGAAGAAGATGCACCTGAAAAACCACATGCAGAAGAGGCAGAGGAAGGAAATCTGCCCATTCATGATGAAAAAGGGATAGGAGATACTGAGAGGGAACAATCTGTTCCCACGGCACCAGAAGAAATTCCAGAAGAAGTGAGAATAGAAAGCGAAGCCACGGAATCAGCTAGGGTTCTTACCCCGGAATAGCTAGCACAACATAGTGAAGAAGTACCCCAGGAGAAAGATCAAGGGACTAGTCACGGCCCAGAACGCAGCAAAAAGCTTGTTGTTCCTTCTAACAAAACATTGGAAATTAGAGAATTACGAAAGGAACAACGGAGGTTATTGAGCATAATAGCCCAGCTCCACCAGTAGATCAGGATTCTGAAAGCAAGGCAGAGGACAAGGAAGACCGCTAGTAAGAAAAAGATGACCACTGCAGTAAGAAACCGCAAGATAAAATGACGGAGGACTAAAAATCGCTCTGTTGATCAAAACCCTGCCCAAAATCCAACTATTGTTTCAATTGAAGATGAAGGCCCAGCTGCTGTTCCAAATGAAGCCGAAGGCCCAGCTGACATTCCAAATCAAGTTGAAGGCCCAGCTGCTATTTCAAATGAAGCTGAAAGTTCAGCTGTTGTTCCAAATAAAGCTGAGGGACAGACTGTTGTTCCATTTGAAAAGGAACAGCTGCCAGCCAGTATTCGTGTTAAAAAAGAAAAATACAACAAGGAGATTCAAACAGAGGCACCACCCTCAGGGGTGATAAGGGTTTTGAACTCAAAGCAACGAAATAAGAAAGTTCAGGTAAAACTCCCGGCCTCCACTAATGCATGGAAAAGAGATCCAAAGACAAGGACCCTGCACAAAGGATTGAAAGAGGCTCAGTAAGAGACGGAGAGGCTTAGAGAGCAGACAGTCCCTCGTGAGAAGTCTGAAGAACTCCAACAGCAACTACGGAATGTTAATCAATCTAAAAGCCAGGCCTTTGAAGGGTGGCAAAAGGAACAGGAGAAAGTTGCAAAGGTAACCCGTAGGTTAGATATTGTTATCAAACAGATGGATACCTTGTGTTCTTTATACAATGACGTTTTAGCATGTCGGGCCCCTGCCAAAAACTATGCTTTGTTTTTATTGGAGTGATACTTGCAATTAAAGATAAAGGTTGTTAAAGCAGGTGCCCCAATACAAATTAATATTGTCAATGACTTTATAGATTGTTGTAAACATTATGGGGTGAAGGTCCAGAGATTGCTATGTGAATTCTATTTTCATAACCTCGTGCTAGATCAGGAAACTGAGTTGAACCCTGGCCCTTTTGTTGGGGACATTCAATTGCAAGCATTCATCTCATTCGTGGTCAATCAGATTAAATGGCTCAAAGCCTATAACACTTTTCAGAGACAGGAAAATGGCCTAGACCTGTGGGTAAGGGCTGAGCCTAGGGACCCAGCACAGTTATGGAGAGCACATAGAAACCTTATGAGAACTCTGGGTGTCATTGAAACATTAGGACCCATGCACGAGGCACTCATTCGACAAAGTTTAGAATATTTTCTTTCTATCAAAGACCTCGCCATTGATGCAGCCAAATTCCGGTACCGAACCTCTAATCTAAACATCTAGCTCAGGGAGCCATTTAAGTATGAGAATTTTTAATTAGCCGCCAATCGTTTGAACCTCTATGGCGAAAGCATCTTGAGGGCAGGACCATCCTGGTTAGGATATAGACTCCGTAGTCCAATTATCTGGCACCCTACACCCAGATATCAAGCCCTATATGAGATGCCTGAGGGTCAAACAGGCCAGTTCTTTGACTACCTAGTCACTCACCATGGTTATAGGCCTCCACATGAGATTCCTTCTCTAGCCTACTCTCTCACTGCTTTGCATGTCAACTACAATGTTTTCATGAGGGCATGAAACAGGGTAAGCAGGGGGGTGTGTGGAGTACTAAAAAGGTATGTTTTTAATGATCATTTTAGTGGCTTTTCAGTAGGACTTATGAATCTTTTACATCATGAATGAGGAAAAAAATAGTGAATTGTGGTAGAATACATGGAATTAGTATGCAAAGACTTATCCGCTGATGATTGTCATTCTCCTGTGTAGGAAAGGGTAGAAAGGAGGAGCTATTGTTCCAAAGAAGAAGATAAGAACAGGGTAATTATTGTCCCTTTGTCGAAGGACCGAGTGCAGATGAGGCAAAGCAAGCTGAAGCAAACCGGTCCGGAAAAGGAGGAAAAGGCACCAGCTCGGCGGAAGAGAAAGAAGTGATTAGGGGTTAACAGTTTTGCGAATGCCTCAGGATCTTCAATCCTGAGGGATCGCTGCTTTATTTATCTTATCACTTAGACATTTCCGCCGTTATCCTTATATAAAGGGACAACACTGTTAGTCTGGGAAGAGAGACTTTTTATGTAACTTTTTGTTAAGACTTAACTTTGATCATCGAGTCTCGTTGAACTTGGCTCATTGTATTTTCTGTTTTATGCATTAATATAAACTTGGTGATTATCTCATCTTCGCATCTGGATTAGCTTAAAGTGGTGTACCCTTGAGGCTAAGGGCCTAGCCCCGGAGGACATTTGCTTCTGTATCACTATGATTTGATTTCTGCGTGGTTTGCTTATCGTCACTAGTTGGTAATCTGATATGCTTTATAAGTTACATTACATGCTCTGCTAAGATTCATTCATTAATGTTCTTCCCATTGACTCTGCATTATATTGTCAATACTTTCGGAGTGGATGAAATCTTATTAGATTCAACAGTGTTATCCTTGTGTTATGAAACTTCTATGCTAAGTATGTGTGTTAAGGTAATTATCTGAAAGGTGTGTTCTTTATGATTCAGAATCCATGCTGTTCCATTTGGAAACACAGTTATAATTCCTGTTGATGATTGAGATTAAATTTAGATTACTTTCTTATAATATTATATGTGTATGACTTTCACATGTTGTTCCATAATTGAGAGTTATTACTGTTCCTTTAGTGGATTGCGCGATTTACTTGGAGAATGAAAGATTGGAGTTTTGATTACGATAAGAGCTTTTGAGTTGATAGGGTAAAGTTTGATTGTTACTCGCGAGGTTTAGTTATAGTGATTGCTGTTCCATTTCAGAATTGTTGTTCCATTTCAAAATTGTTGTTCCATTTTAAGAATTATTGTTCCTTTCTAGATTTACTGTTTAATTTCCTATTTGCCGTTCCATTTCTATCTGCTGTTTCATTTACTCACATTTGGTGTGAGAGACGATCTATGGCTGTAGTGAGCCTCTGCATTTACTGCCTTGCTCCTAGACCCGTGATCCATGCTCTAGTTTCCTTTTCCATTAGTTTCCAAAGGGATGGACTACTGCTGTCGGACCCTTGACTGATACTTTGAGAGTGTGTGCTTTAGTCATGTGAAGGAACTTAGTTATAGACAAGCATCAGTTTACTCTTGTATTTTGTAGGGCGTTGTACTACTTGCATTACTCTGACAAATAGCCTCGGATTGAGTCACTCTTTGAAATAACCAAACGTTCCCGGATTGACATATTAATGTGAGGTAATTAGAGGTGAAAGAGACCCTTTTTATAGCTCTACACAACCCACCAAACTCATGTCAACATGGAGAAGTAAGCGATCAGGGCCAGATCGCATAGATAAAAGGCTACTCAAATTTTTGTTCTCAGAAGGACTAATTGATATAAATATTTGAATGTGTCAGTGGGTTTCCCAGGAGGTGACTCTAACCATTCCTCCATTGTCCTAGAGATGGTATTAGCTCCTCTCAATCCCCCTATCCCCTTCAAAGTAAAGCCCCACTATATCGAGGATCCCAATTTTATAGTATCTATTAAGGACATATAGATTCCATATAATCCTAACAGTGGGGCTTCTTCACCCATCCAATTTTAAGAAAATATGAAGATGGCAAGAAAGGTAGCAATAAATTGGACCAAGACTAATAGAGAAAAATAAAACCAGCACTTTACTGGTATTGAATTAGAAATAGCTAAGTTATATGAGCTAGAGCCATCTGTTGGACAATTGGCATTGTCTTGATGGCTAATGGCTAAAAGTATGTTGGCATTGATGACAACAATCATGTTGGGAGATGTGTTAGGTGGTAGGAATTGTCTGACATTTGGATAGTATGTTGGCATTGATGACAACTAGACCAGCATGATAGTTTGTGGTAGCAGATGTTGGATTTGATGACCCCTAGCCTAACTGAGATGGTAATTGGGCTAGTATTAATTTTCTTGTGCTTGATGTGTCATGTTTAGGAGGAGTCCCATTATTGTTGTAGTCTCTTGTATAGAATCATCATAGTCATCATAGTGGCAGGCTTATTGGAAAAGACATAAAAAGATGACTATGGACTGGTTGGAAGAGCAGGTTCTAGGCACAAGAAGAAGATTCAAGGTGAAAAGAACAACAGAGAGTTTGCAACCATTTTTCAAGTAGCAAAAGGGATCAAATCCTACATCGAACCTCCTCCACTGGAAAGTGCTCTGAAAGAGTTTTCCAACAATATGTGGAAGTGCAGAACTGGCCTGATGGATCAAAATTTATTAAACATCAAAACATCGGAGGATGGAGCAGACGGCACATCAAAACCTCGGAGAAGGTGGATATCGAAATATTGGAGCAAGCTGATATCATAAGGGATGAGAAGGCATCATATCGAAAATCCGAAATATAGGGGCACATGGAAGCATATCGAGACCTCAGGGGGACAGAATATCGGAGTTCGGAGTCTCGAGAGCTTTGGAATGAAGGCCATTAGAACCTCAAAGAAGAGGGCATATCGGAAGGCTTAGAACATCGAAGGAAGGAATATCAGAGATTGAAACCTCATAACTTCTTAAAAATTTTAATTCTTTGAAAGCGTTGACGTTTGCGAAGGTAAGAATTACAAATGGATTTGGTGAAAATCAAGGACCAAGAGGACCCTTTCTATCTCCTCTGATAGGACACATGGCAGCATTTAATTGGCCCTGATGATCTGTAGTGCTAGATGACATCAACATGACGTTATTTTATGGTGGACACATGGCAGCCATACTAGGAAAAATCAAGTGGCCTAATGGGAAAATCCAAGTGACACATCGCTCGAACTTGGTCGTAGGGACCCAAAGAACCAAGGGCGCAGAGTAGGGCCTAACACCTAAGTTTTATGGAGTATTTCGGAGGGTGAAGATCTAAAAAATATTTTGTAATTGAATTGTGCAAAAGATACGATACTAGGGAGTTCGATGTGTTGAAACTCAATCATGTTGAGTCTAAGAAACTGAGGGAAAAAAGGAATTAAAAAAGGAATATATGCCATCGGCAGTGCCTAGATGCCTTAGCACCTAAGTGTTAAATCGCCAATCACAGCTCTCAGTCCCATGGAGGAGAAATAATAAGGCACTAAGAAAAAGGGGCTAAAGGAAAATCAAAATCTCTAAATTTTGTAAGATCTTCTTAATAAAAGTTATGATATGCAGGGGATCTGATATAACACCATAGTGGAGTATGAAGCCACTGGTCACAGGCAGCGGTCCTATAGAGTAAATGCAACGAGGGGCTAAATCAAGAAGAGGATAAAGGCCAATTGGAAGCTCAAAATTTCAGAAGGTCTTTTTAATAAAAGTTATAATGAGTGGAGCTCCAATAGTGTAGCAGTGAGTGTATGATGGTTGGATGAGTCGACAGCTACTGAGTAACTTTGCATAGAATAGTTGGTCTCATGAGTAATAGCAACTGTCAAAGATCATTAGGTCAAGGAAGCGAGGACCACAATTTGAAGGGAAGAGTGTTGGGCCTGCCTTTAGCTGAGAAAATCCATCTTTGTGCTCTTGTGCACACCTTAGTGAAAGAAATGAAGTGCATAGAAGCCATCCTAAAGTACAGTTTAGCTCTGTGAACCATGAATAAGCATGGGAAGCTTCAATGGAGTGTGAAATTGACTGAGAATTAATTCTTAGTATGAATATCACTCAGGTGCCCATTCCTTATGTTTGATGCAGTGGTAGAGACCAAGTTAGGAGAAATAGCAAAATGGAGAGCCATGTTGAGGCACACTCAATAAGTGTGGAAACAGGCATTAAAGGAAACATTTTGCAAAGTGTAGTAGAAGGACAATAGCAGTGATTGCCATTGATCAATGTGGGGAAAGCATAATTGTAGTGGGAACGCCATGTGGAGAGCTCTATATTGTGTGTGCGTTGCTGCATGTGAGGCTATGTGAGAATGTTCTGCTATGAAAGGTTGAGAGTGCCTATGCAGAAGAAAGGGACCCTGAGAGAGAGAGAGAGAGTTAGTGCTTCTGTGTGAAAGGCCGAAGGTGCCTGTGAAAGAGGAAGAATGCAGAGAAGAGTGTGATGTTGTGTGCAGTGGATGGAGGTCCGAGAGGAGTATGATGTTGTGCTGGTGACAGTAGGTTGTTGTAGAGTGAGAACAGTGAGTAGAGATAGAGTGTTGCATGGTCCAAGAGTTGAAGAAAAACAGAGACAATATCAGACAAAATGGTTGCCAATGACAGTGAACATTGAGTTCCTATTTGAGTGTGGGTTGAATCTTGCATATAAGAAGTTGGTGCTTCCATATCCAGTGGGTGATTGAGAACGCTTGGGGTTGGTTCCTCCTGCAAGTTGGTGCTTGCATAAATCCAAGGAGTTGTAATGGTGCTTGCAACAAATTTGTGAAGTTGGTGCTTCACATGGTGCTTCTGGTAAGCTGGATAGGTGTCTACAAAAGAAGGGAGTTGGTGCTTTCTGTGAGTGGTGGCTCACTAAATAGATTGATGTAATATAATAGGTGCTCTCATTTTACATCAATAACAATAATAATCTTTGGTGGTTTTTTCTTGAAAGGGTTTCCATGTAAAAACTTGTGTCTAATGTGTATGATGCTCATGGTGCATGATTGTATGTTTATTTCATATTGTTGCCACATGATATGTTGTTGTTGCCTAGATGGAAGGTTTCCAAGTGTAAATAAGAAAAGTAAATTGACATAAAAAATTAAAAATTAGCCTCAATATTGATTCAACCCCCCCTCTCAGTATTAGCATTGTCTCCAACAATTGGTATCGGAGCCTGGTTCCTTTGGGAACAAATTAATTGCTAGAAGGTAGATCAAAGGGAAACAATGGCTAATCAAACATGGCCAACAACAAAAGGAGTTCCATTCTTAAATGGACCAAAGTATGAGATCTGGAAGATCATAATCGAAGCCTAATTGATGATAGTTAGTGAAGACATTTGGTTATCTATGATATATGGAGAGAGGAATGAGTTCAATACATAAGCCAAGGAGATTATCATGAAGGGGATATCTAAGCCAAATGCTAATAAAATAAGTCATTATGAGTCAGCAAAAGAAATTTTGGACAAATTGCAATGTCTCTATGGAGGAGAAAGGTACACAGCTCAAGAGGAGGTCAAAGAAAGTTGTTGCTCAAGCAGTGAACCCGAATCTGAGAAGATTGTTGATAATGATGAGAAGAGAAGGAAGAAGAAGAAAAATGCATCTCAAAGGAAAGATGCTCAAAATAATGAAGATGTTTCTTCCAATGAGAAAATTGTTGATCTTCATTCCAATGATGTTGAAGAAGAATACCTTGATGAGGCTCCATGCTACTCAGAAAGTAAGCTATTGCTTTGTGATAAATGTAAATAAATAAGTAACTTAGCCACTAGATGTTCATATTCTTATTTTGAAGATGAAGATAGTCATACATCTAGTTATTGTGAAGAGACCTACATTAGTAGCAATAGAAAACGAGGGAACCTCTAAAGAAGAAGAGAGTACATCCCTTAGACATGTTGAAGAATCCATGGACACAAAGATAGCTTTAGATCTATGTGGAGACTCAGCTAACACCTATGGTAGCGAAGAAAATGATCTAGATGAGAGGATCTATTTGAGAAATAAGTTGATCTCTGCTCTAAAGGAGATCAAGGATCTACCAGAGGAAAATCTCAAGCAAGTGGAGAAATTTAAGGTTTATGATCTTGAGAATGGAAAGTTGAGAAAAACATTAGTTGATCTAAATGCTCAACAAGAATAGGCTAGAAGACTGAATGGGATGTTAACCAATTAGTTGAATGAGAAGGAAGCTTACTGCAAGAGACTACAAAGTGAAGTAGTCTCATCAATACATAACTTAGAAAATTATTGTAAAGAGATGCCTCAATATCATAAGCTTGAGAATAGCACGAAGGAAAAGGTTGAAAGGTAAACTACCCAAGTAAGGGTAGTTGAAGGTTACAACAACAACAAAGAAAAAGAATTTGTTGGACAACAACAACAAAATAGAGCCAGTTAACAGAAAGAAAGAATGCAAGGCAGAAGTGCAGACAGTCATGTAAGGCACATGAAGAACTAACATAGGTCCTTTCATCCTCAAGGAAAAAGCCCTAAAAGAAAAGGTATCTTCGTTTCTCAAAAGCCTTTTCATGGTTATTTCTTTCTTACAAACATTTTGGACACAATGAAGCAAGTTGCAGTCATGGGAAGTTGAAGCATATAGCCTAGATGATGCGACAAAAGGAAGTCAAGTATGTCTTTAGTGCTCTGAGTAAAGAGAGCATGCTAGAAAATGGAAGGAGAAATCCTCAAGTTTCTGACATGTCTCTGAAGAAAAATCAGATCAAAATTAAGAAGGATGATTCTCATATTCCTACGAGAAAACCCTTTCTAGATGCATGATGTAATGAGTGCAATATTGAGGTAAGGAAATGGAGCAGCAATAACCCAATTACCATTCTCTTTTAAATAAAGAAAAATGAAATAAATTTGGTCTGGGTGAAGAAAGAGGACTTAAAAGAGAAGTTTCCTCTAGCCATTCACAACCAAGAGAAAACCCAAAAATGGGCAGAGAAGAAGGTAGATGGTAGTTCTTTTGTCAAGACTCAACCAAAGAAGGTTTTGATGAAGAAGAAGGATGATATTATCAGGGGGAGTAGATCCTATGTTTCTATTCAGTAAAGGAAGAGAATGGCCTCAAGGGAGGTCAAACAAGTTAGATGCATGAATCTAGAATGAAAATACAGAAAGGTGCATCTGATTGTTGAAGGCATGTTCAAGTCCCCGTGTTGATTACAGTAATGTATTTTCTTATTTTTAATGTATCCACATTAAAAAAGAAAGGAGTGAAGCCATCATGATCTTGAGGGAAGTACACAAAAATACTTTATGTTGTGAGAGAAGAAGACGAACTACAACAGAGGTGTGGAATGACAGGAATTCCACAGTTAAAGTCAAGTCCACGGAATTAGTCCCCATGCAGAAGTAAGGAAGTTGATGCATGAGATCAGAGAGCATTGGCTTAGGGGGAGCTACTTTGATAGTAGTGGTAGGCAACAATTTTCAGCCTCAGGAAGAAATATTGTTGATTAAATAAAGGGTTTGCATCCTCGGTGGAATACTTTTATTTCATTTGAGTTGTGAATTTGATTATGCCTAGTAGTATTGTGTTCATGAAACATAATTGGAACAATATTTTCATGTCCCTTAACCTTCAATTAGTATCGCTATGATTATTTGTTGTTTGGGTTCGTATGGAGAAACCTTTTGTGCAAGTGGACATTTATTTTTTAGAAAGAGCTATAAGAGGTTGTTTGGTACAACATCCAATTTGTATCTATTTCTTAGTGAAATTGGTATATTTCAGTAGCGGTCCATATTTGGAGCAGTATGATCTCAGGGGGAGAAGAAATGATTGAGAAGCTCAGGAGAAGTGAGCATAGAGAATGAAGTAGCAACAACGATGAAGAGAAAGACAAAATGCATCATCAATGATTGGTATTTGCAGCAACAACAATACCATGAGCAGTTTAATGTGTATCAATTTTATTTTTAACTGATATAAAATATGCATTGGCATGAGGAGTATTCATCCAGTAGCCATAAGACTAGACACAAATAAGAGGCAATATATTTTTATGGGGATCATATCACACATGCCCGGTTTACATAGCAACAGTAGTAACAGTCCTTGGAAATGTGTCTGTAGAGGAGAATGCACATATCAGTAGCTAGACCTTGGTCTTGACAGCCAGTGATTGCATGGGGGAGAAAAAGGCAACTTGTATCCCTTTTCCATTGATGTCAAAGGGGGAGAGAATTATTGGATAAGTTGTGATGGCCTGTGTAGAGGAGAGAAATCCACTAGTGGCTCATGCAAGAGAAGTGTTGAAGCAGCATGAGGTTTGGCCATCAAAGTGAAGTGATGAGGTTGAGCTGTTTCCATCAATGCTAAAGGGGGAGATTGTTGGACAATTGGAATTTTCTAGATGGCTAGTGGTTGAAATTATGTTGGCAGTGATGTCAACAATCATGCTAGGAGATCTATTGGGTAGTAGGCATTTTCTAACAGTTGGCAAGTATGTTGGCATTGATGACAACTAGACTAGCATGATAGTTTGTGGCAACAGTTGTTGGCTTTGATGACCCCTAACCTAACTAAGATGGTAATTGGGCTAGCATTAATTCACTTGGGCTTGATGTGTCACACTCAGGGGGAGCCATATGGTTGTTGAAGTCTCTTGTAGAGAACCATTATAATAGTAGGCTTATTGGAAAATCCATAAAAAGATGACTATGGTTGTTGGAAGAGCAGGTTCTAGGCACAAGAAGAAGCGTTGAGGTGCAAAGAACAACAGAGTGTTCGCAGCCATTTGTATGGTAACAGAAGGACTCAAAGCCTACATCAGACCTCCTCCACTAGAAATTTCTCTGAAATATTTTTCCAACGATATGTGGAAGTCCATAAATGGCCTCATGGATCAAAATTTATTGACTGCCGAAGTTAGGGTCTTAAAGTCCAAGACAGGATGAATTTCGAATCGTAGAGATTTTAGAACCCAAAATATTGGAGGTCAAAAAGTTGGGACCTCAGAGGTTTGCAACCATGGGATCATAAAAAATTCGAGCCAATTTTCAGAAGGATGGGGCCATCGGAACCTTAGATCACAGGGCCATCAGAACATCGGAGGATGGAGAAGACAAAACATCGAAATCTCAGAGCAGGTAGATATCGAAATCTCAAGGAAGGCTGATATCGGAAGGGATGAGCAGGCATCATATCAGAAGGCCAAAATATAGGGGCACATGGTAGCATATCAGTACCTCAAGAGGACAACATATTGGAGATAAAAGTCTTGAAAGTTTTGGAATGAAGGCCATCGGAACCTCGGAGCAGAGGGCATATTCGAAGGCTCAGAACATCAAAGGAAGGAATATTGGAGGTTGGAACCTCGTAAATTCTTAACAATTTTAATTCTTTGAAAGCGCTAAAGTTTGTGAAGGTAATAATTATAAAGGAATTCAGTGAAAAACCAAGGACCAAGATGACCCTTTCTCTCTCCTCTGATAGGTCACATGGCAGCAGTTGATTGGCCCTATGGAGCTACAGTGGAAAATGACATCAGCATGAAGTGGATGTATGGAGGACACGTGGTAGCCATATTTGGAAGAATCGAGTGGCCTAATGGGGAAAATCCAAGTGACATGTGTCACCACTATGGAGGTGCCACGTGGAAATGATGAAAAGAGCATGATGTCATCCAACAGGTCAGAATTTTGGAGGTTGAAGTTTTCGTAACTCTTTTGTAATTAAAATAGGTAGATATTCTGATTCTAGGGGCTTTGATATTGTAGGCACTTGGTCATGGGGACCCAAATAACCAAGGGTGCAGAGCAGGGCCTAGCACCAAAGTTCTATGGAGTATATTGGAGGGTGAAGATCTCGTAACTCCTTCATAATTTAATTGTGTGAAAGATACAATACCAGGGAGCTTTGATGTGTTGACACTCAGTCGTGTTGAGTTTGAGGAATCAAGGGCGAAGGGGACTTAACAAAGGAAGATAGGCCCCCAACAGGGCCAAGAGGCCTTAGCACCTAAGTGTTAAGCCTTCAGTCATAGCTCTTGATCCCATGGAGGAAAAATGATAAGGGGCTAAGAAAAAGATGTTAAAGGAAAATCAGAAGCTCACAATTTTGTAAGGTCTGCTTAATAAATGTTACAATATTCAGGGCTCCAATATAATACCACAGTGGAGTATGAAGCCACTAGTCACAAGCAATGGTCCTATATAGGAAATGCAATAAGCGGCTAAAGTAAAAAGGGGCTAAAGACCAATCGGAAACTCAAAATTTTGAAAGGTGATTTTTAATAAAAGTTATGATGAGTGGAGCTCCAATAGTGTAGCACTAAGTGTATGGTGGATGGATGAATCAGCAGCTGCTAAGTAATTATGTATAGAAGAGTTGGTCTCAAGAGTAATAACAACTATCAAATATTGTTGGGACAAGGCAGAAAGGACCATGATTTGTAGGGAAGAGTGTTGTCCTACCTTGAGCTGATACAAGCCATTTTTGTGCTCCCATGCATCCCTTAGTGAAGTAAATGAAGTACATAGAAGCCATTCTGAAGTACAATTCAGATTTGTGAATCATGAATAAGCATGGGAAGCTTCAATGGAGTGTGTGGTTGACTGAGAATTAATTCTTAGTATGGAGATCACTCAGGTCCCCATTCCTTATGTTTAATATAGTGGTAGAGACCAAGTCAAAAGCAACAGTAGAATGGAGAGACATGTTGAGGTACACTCGAGAAGTGTGGACACATGCATTAAAGGCAACATTGTGCAGAGTGTAGCAGAAGAATAAAACCAATGATTTCCATTAAGCAATGTGGGGAAAGAATAATTGTAGTGAGAGAGCCATGTGGAGAGCTTTGTGTTGTGTATGCATTGCTACGTGTGAGGCTAAGTGAGCATGTTTTATTGTGAAAGGCTGAGAATGCCTAAGAAAAAGAAAGAGACACCGAGAGAGAGAGAGAGAGAGTTAGTGTTTCTATGAGAAAGGGTGAACGTGTCTGTGCAAGAGGAAGAAGGCCAAGAAGACTGTGATGTTGTGTGCAGTGGACCTAGGGTCGTGAGTAGTATGATGTTGTAGTGGTGATAGTAGGTTGTTATAGAGTGAGCCGAGTGAGAAGAGACAGAATGTTGTGTGGTCCAAGGGTTGAAGAGAACAAAGTTGATATCAAGTAAAGTGACTATCAATGGTAGTGAGCATTGAGTTCCTATTTGAGTGTGGTTTGAATCCTTCATACATGAAGTTAGTACTTCCATCTCTAATGAGTGCTTGAGAAATATTGGGGGTTGGTGCTGTTGGGTCTTGAAAATGTCATTCATTTCCATTACACTTTCACTATTATGTCCATTATATCACCTCCATTTCACTACTATGTCACTACATTCATCCCACTTTCATTATTATTGGACCACATTTATGTTTTTCCAAACTTTATTAATTCTTAGCCTTTTTAAGTGAATTTGTGGTTAAAAATTAGAAAATAATGTGCATATGCTTATACCTAACAAGTGGGTTGAAATTGTTGACATGTGTAGGTCAAAAGGAGGCTTCTAGAAGACCTTTATGTGGCACCCTAAGGCCAAATTCGAATTTGAGTGGAGAGAATCATGGGATCATGAGGATATGTGTCACATCTCCTAGTTGTATTGAATCTCTAAGAAGACATGTGTCTTATCGGTTCCTATTTTGATTAGGACTCTAGAGGTAGAGGGAGAGATTCATGGACTCTCATTAATGAGATGGCTTCTCATGTTTTTGCATAAATAAGATATGTCTCTCCTTCATTTGTTAGCTTGTTAGTCTTAGCTTAGCTTGGCATTTAGTTCTTTAGCTTGGTGTTTGTAGTTCTTCCTTGATGGCTTTGGAAAGCTTTAGAGAGCTTTGTTGTACTTTATAATTTTGAAGAATTTGAATAAAGCTTTGATGTTCTCAACATGGAAGGAGATGTGAAGTAGATGTCATGGAGCACATTAGAATGTAAGGTAGAGTATATTTTATTTTGTAATTTTTCTTTGATTTCATTATGTCATTTGATTGCTTTCAAGTTTGATAGATTAGATTTTCCATTCATGCAAGTGTGTTCAACTGATTGATTGTAAATTAGTTTTTCTTTACATGTTTTTGCATCAAATAGTGACATGAGATTTGTCTCTCTGCTGAAATTTTTCTTAAACTTTTCAATTTCAGTTATGTTTTGATTTCAGTCTTATTTATTTGTTGTTGTTAGTAAGTTTAGATATCAAATTCTTCATGTCATTTGATGTTATCTCTAGAGCCACGGCTTAACCCTAAAAATCTACTTAGCGAGCTATCGGATTATGAGTGAAGTGATTTGATTTTACTTTCATCTCTGCAATTAGATATCGGGTTCTTCATGTTATTGACATTATCTCTAGAGCCATGGCTTAACCCCGAAAATCTACTTGGCCAGCTATCGGATTATAAGTGAAGTGACTTGATTTTACTTTCATTTGCAAGTAGGTAATTTAGATATCAGGTTCTTCATGTTATTGACGTTATCTCCAAAGCCATGGCTTAACCCCAAAAAGCTACCTGGCGAGCTATCGGATTATAAGTGAAGTGACTTGATTTTACTTTCATTTGCAAGTAGGTAATTTAGATATCAATTCTTCATGTTATTGACGTTATCTCTGGAGCCATGGCTTAACCCGGAAAAGCTACTTAGCAAGCTATCGGATTATAAGTGAAGTAAATTGATCTTGCTTTCATTAGTCTGCAATTTTTGGTTTGTTTGAGTGCAATAGTTTAGATTTATTTCTTTAATTAGATGGGCAACAGAGACAATGATTTCATGATCAGTATTTCATCTTTTGTTTGATTTAAGTAGCTGCATATTTACATTCATGTTCAAGTATTAATAGCATGTTTTGATATCTTTTGAAGTGCTAAGTTTTGGAAGTTACCAGAAGGGACATAAACCTTGTCTTAAGATCTGCATCCATACTTGACCTTTAAAATTATTCTTAAGACCTTAGAATAGGATTTTCATTTGCGTTAAAAACTTTACGAAACCAACAAGAACAAAACCCCAAAAACAACATAAAATATAAAACAACATAGTAAGAAAAATGTTAACTAAGCACATATGGTGCACTACACTTCATCAGTTTATGATACCCGAATTGATCATTTATGTAGAGCAATTTAAGACATTAAATTGACAAGACATTTTGGTGCCGTTTCTGGGGAAATGTAATTAGGAGACCTTATTTCTTACATCTAAAAAAAAAAAAAAATCTTGAGTATGCTCTCCTCCTACACTTTGTGTGATCTGGAGGATCAGAAAAAGGATTGTTATGTAAAGAAAAAAGGAGACAAAATAAACTTCATCATTTCAATTGATTCAATAAAAAAAAAAACACTATAAAAAAAAGAAATCCAACTGCTTTGATAGGTTCAATTATCCAAGATTTATTGGTTATCTTTTATAGTGGTCCTCAAAACATTATGTCCTGTTTTAATAAGATTTTGCAACTTAGCTGCAGAATGCAGCTTGATTCCACAACTAACTGTGAATTTCGCAGCTAATTTCAAGGTTTAGCAAGTTACAGGCATCTAATGAAGAAACCAACCACATGGGCATCTCCAGAATTGTCCCGACATGGATCCTATCCTAGTCACCCAGCCCAAATTGATAAAAAATCAGCTTAAGACCTCAGTCAAAGTCCTGTTTTTAGTATATTTTACTTGAAGATTTTGATGCCTGAAATTGAAAATCATTAATCCTTCTTATAAAAATTCACAATTTCAGAGAAAAAATAAATCAAATGGCTATCCCCAATTCCAGTTTCCACTGTGGCCTCAATAGAAAATCTGCATTCCTGTTTGAAGCTTTGGCCTTAAAACAAACCTGCAAAAACATTTAAAAAAAAAATTAAACTAATAATAATAATAAAGGTCTCCTCTAGTTGTTTGCCTAACTCTTGTAAACAACAGCACCAGATCAATTCTTTCATCTCTATGTAGGCTCTGAAATTAGAGAGAGAGCAGCAGTATGCAACAACATTGTGTACTGTTTATCCCTGTGCATGCATTTTTTTGGTTTGTTTGTTGTGTAGACAAAAATCAGCGTTCACTTGACAAATAGAAATCTAATGATCATAACAAGGGAGACCACCCAATTCATGGAAAATCCATACTTGAACACACGACATCCTTGAAGGGGGTACTAGAAGATATGAAATCTATGCAGATATGAGATCAACATGCCTATGTTGATGTTGCCCTTCGTAGAGCTGGCTTTACATCTTCTCCTAGACATTCATATCCTTCACTGCTAAGGTCATCTTCACTGTATCAGTACTGAATGAGATTTTATAATTTCTGAATGTGTTGGTAGCATACATTTTTCAATTATCTTTGGAGACTGGAATCATAACCTTTGATTCGAAATTTCACAGTTGAATGCAGCGACTCAGGAAAAACGCAAAACACTGAAAAACATCAAACTTCAACTGCACGATTTGGCCAAACGGAGATGAATTTGAGAAAAATAAAACATGGGTTTTTTCGGAAATTGGGTCAATTAGATAACCCACAAATAATTTCAAGGAATTTGAAGTGGTTTGGGAGATCCCCTCGGTTCTTTGAAGCCCATTTTTGCAGGCCGCAAAAGGAAAAAATGGAATTTCAATTAATGAACTGATAGTTTGATTTAATTCGATTGTCTGGGGAAGGGAATTCCAATTTGGGAACCTAGTATGTGCTGGTATTCAATCTTAATTACACATCTTTAATGACTAATGGTCTCATGCAACCTCTGTGACTGTGCTTCAGTTTCACGGCCAGCAGCAAAGACGTATCCAAAAATCATACGGCTCTGTGTTAACTCCATTACGTGAACCAAGCTTTGCACAAGTCAAGGATTGGATTCTTGTGAATCGTAACCTAACTGAATATGACTCTCTCTCACCGGAATTCTCGTTTTCTACTCCCGCAGTTTTTCATGAACTCAAACCACTCGAACTCCATTCGGTCTTGTGGTTCTATTCATGAGGGATACTCTGCCTGCACGCAGTCTGTCTGTACACCAAGCTTTACAGGCTTCATCCATTTCCTTTCATATGAATCTTCTTACTTTGTAAACCCTTCTTAACGCAACCTCATACTCATCGTTTTCCTAGTCTTCTTCCATCGTCTATATAACCAATTTGTTTTCATATAACCATCATTTACAAAGATATTTACACAGTGGAAAAAAAAGGCAGAATGGGTCTCATTGATAGAGCCCGAGGGAGTCATCAAAGTTGTTGAAAAGATCATACATTTCCATTACTCTGATATATTTTCATCATTAAAACTGTTTTGTTTCATACACCATTTACAAAAATTTTAATTTTCAGGCAAACAGTGAAGAAAATTAAAAAAAAAAAATATCAGATCATGAATAATTGGTCTTGTGCACCAGCTGTGATTTTAGGATCTATCTCCCTAATACTTGTATGCATAAAATATCTTTTCCAATAAATTAAATCAGAAAACTGATGGTTAACTGTCTTTTAGCTATGGAATGCAGCCTGATTCCACATCTCACTGGCAATTCGCAGCCATTTTCATACTTCTATAGGCTATAGGTGTCAAGAGATGAAACAAACCACATGGGTAGCTGGGAAAATGTCAGTACATGGATGGTGTCCTATTCATTTGATCCAAGATGATGAAAAAGACCCCGGTCAAAGGGAAGTCAAGGTGTGTGTTATTACTAAGTCGCCACACTAAGTTGCCGCATGTCAAGAAAAAAATATAATTTTGAATCAATGAAATGAATAAGTTATTTACTCACTTTTCTGAAGGAATTGATTAATTTTGGATTGATGATGAAAGATGAATGGCTAACTTTTTATTCAAGATTTTTAGCTATAGACACTGTGCACATTCTACAGCTAAATTCCAATTCCGCAGCTAAACATCAATTTGCAGCTGAAAAACCTCATTGTTCAAATCAGCCTATCTTTCTCATACAAAATCAGATTTTGATGATTCAAGTACCATTGGAAAGATCTCAATAAGATCTACACAATGAGAAATCCATCATTAGAGTTTGAAATGGCAAATAATGAAATAAATTGCTGAAAAGAAGCAACATTCAACTTGGGGCACCAATTCCAAAGCATGTATAAATTCTTTTGATTTTTCCTTTGAGAACTTGTTTCATTAATATAAATCTTAGTTTTGTGTATAAATATCATAACTAGAAATATTTATCACCTCTCTCCTTTGATAATCTTACATTCCATTGCAGAAGAAGTATTAGTTTTTTTGCAGGTTCCAGGAGGAATGACAAATGACTACAAGAGAATAGTGTCTCTCTAAGAGACCAATTTGTTTCATAAGAGGATGATAAACAACAAACAGGAAATACGATGATGCAAAATCAGATCCAGACACTTGAAAAAATTTCAGATACTATTTTCTCCATCACATCCATATTTCATAATAAACCATTCACCTCATTTCACTCCATATTTTCCATTTACATTCACATACACTTTCCATCTCTTTTTTTCCATTCATAATCCACAAATAAAAGCAAGAGGCTCATTCACATGCTTATTGCCCATTGCCATTTTTACTCTCCATTGCCATCTTCCATTTTCATTTTTCATTTCCTGTCATTTTCATTTCGCAAATAAGCCCTACTTCAATGCAAATTATTGTGTTCATAGTCCTTTGAGTCTAAGTTCCTTGTAAAGACACATTGAGGCTTGCATGCCTTAATGGCAAGTTCTCATCCTGACAAACAATGAGAATACATTAATGTCCCTTGTTCATCACATCTTCTAAGTGACTCGACATCGGCAAAACTATGTGTACCTAGCAAGATGTGTTTGGGCATCTTGACTCTCATTGTCATCAATGGTGAGAGTTCTCGTGTTGACTAGTGGCATCCATTAATGGCCACTAAGTCAACAATTTCTTGCTATGTTCGACATCAGAGCATTTTTTTCACATAGTAGGAATTGTGCCAATGAATTTTGAAGACATGAAGACTATTATTTTCAACATTTTGGAGCATATTCAGCAAGTTTTGGTAGAAGCAATAAAAATTCATCTTAACTCTTTATCCACGACTCCTCTTGTTCAACCACTTGAAGAAGAATATGATCATAATTTTACAACCACCACACATACAACTCATCCATTCAAAAGGGTACATTAAGGTATGTCATTTTCTAACTTTTGACCATCGAATTCCATAAAAAGCTAGAATGATAATTGTGGAAAAACATTTCTCTTCCTCATTTCATAAAATTGCCAATACCATCAGTTGGGGCGGGTAATACATTCATATATATATATATATATATATATATATATATATATATATATATATATATCTTGCCATGTCCATATCATATTCAGGAGCCCACATACTTCCAACATATATTAACTATTACATTGTTATTATGAGCATACAATGGCTTTTCTTCAAAAAGTGCTTAAAGGATAAATTGGATATAAACAAAATCATGGTTGTCACACAAGAACCAACCATCATGCAATCCAATAAAGATATACTTTGCAACAATAATCAAAATATCATTATGCAAAGTTCAAAGATCAAAATAGAATGCAACAAAAAAAAAATGGTTGTAACACAAGAACCAACCATGTTGCAATTCAAGTAAAACACTTTGCAGAAATATGAAGTTATCAAATGATATCATGCAAAGTTAAGCCAAAGCTCAAGGATCAAAAGAGTTAATGTAATATATATTGCATGAGGACATGCAATAACTTCAGTTGGGGGGTATGTTGGGTCTTGAAAATGTCATTCATTTCCATTACACTTTCACTATTATGTCCATTATATCACCTCCATTTCACTACTATGTCACTACATTCATCCCACTTTCGTTATCATTGGGCCATATTTATGTTTTTCTAAACTTTATTAATTCTTAGCCTTTTTAAGTGAATTTGTGGTTAATAATTAGAAATTAATGTGCATATGTTTATACCTAACAAGTGGGTTGAGATTGTTGACATGTGTAAGTCAAAAGGAGGCTTCTAGAAGACCTTTATGTGGCACCCTAAAGCCAAATTCGAATTTGAGTGGAGAAAATCATGGGATCATGAGGATATGTGTCACATCTCCTAATTGTATTGAAACTCTAAGAAGACATGTGTCTTATCAGTTCCTATTTTGATTAGGACTCTAGAGGTAGAGGGAGAGATTCATGGACTCTCATTAATGAGATGGCTTCTCATCTTTTTGTATAAATAGGAGATCTCTCTCCTTCATTTGTTAGCTTCTTAGTCTTAGCTTAGCTTGGCTTTCAGTTCTTTAGCTTGGAACTTGTAGTTCTTCCTTGATGGCTTTGGAAATTTTTAGAGAGCTTTGTTGTACTTTGTAATTTTGAAGAATTTGAATAAAGCTTTGATGTTCTCAACATGGAAGGAGATGTGAAGTAGATGTCATGGAGCACATTAGAATGTAAGGTAGAGTAGATTTTATTTTGTAATTTTTCTTTAATTTCATTATGTCATTTGATTGCTTTCAAGTTTGATAGATTATATTTTCCATTCATGCAATTTTAATTCATGCAAGTGTGTTCAACCGGTTGATTGTAGATTAGTTTTTCTTTACATGTTTTTGCATCAAATAGTGACATGAGATTTGCCTCTCTGCTAAACTTTTTCTTAAGCTTTTCAATTTCAGTTATACTTTGATTTCAGTCTTATTTATTTGTTGTTGTTAGTTAGTTTAGATATCAAATTCTTCATGTCATTTGACGTTATCTCCAGAGCCATGGCTTAACCTCGAAAAGCTACTTGGCGAGCTATGGGATTATAAGTGAAGTGATTTGATTTTACTTTCATCTCTGCAATTAGATATCAGGTTCTTCATGTTATTGACATTATCTCTAGAGCCATGGCTTAACCCCGAAAAGCTACTTGGCGAGCTATTGGATTATAAGTGAAGTGACTTGATTTTACTTTCATTTGCAAGTAGGTAATTTAGATATTAGGTTCTTCATGTTATTGACGTTATCTCCAGAGCCATGGCTTAATCCCGAAAAGCTAGTTGGCGAGCTATTAGATTATAAGTGAAGTGACTTGATTTTACTTTCATTTGCAAGTAGGTGATTTAGATATCAATTCTTCATGTTATTGATGTTATCTCTGGAGCCATGGATTAACCCGGAAAAGCTACTTGGCGAGCTATCGGATTATAAGTGAAGTAAATTGATATTTCTTTCGTTAGTCTGCAATTTTTGGTTTGTTTGAGTGCAATAGTTAAGATTTTATTTATGTAATTAGATGAGCAGCAGAGACAATGATTTCATGATTAACATTTCATATTTTGTTTGATTTAAGAAGCTTCATATTTACATTCCTGTTCAAGTATTAATAGCATTTTTGAGATCTTTTGAAGTGCTAAGTTTTGGAAGTTACCATAAGGGACATAAACCTTGTCTTGAAATCTACATCCATACTTGACCTTTAAAAGTATTCTTAAGACCTTAGAATAGGATTTCCATTTGTGTTAAACACTTTAGGAAACTAACAAGATCAAAACCCAAAAAACAACATAAACTATAAAACAACGAAGTAAGAAAAAGGTTAACTAAGCACATATGGTGCACCACACTTCATCGGTTTACGATACCCAGATTGATAATTTATGTAGAGCAATTTAAGATGTTAAATTGACTAGATAGGTGCCTCCTGTAAGTTGGTGCTTGCAAAAAATCTGTGAAGTTGGTGCTTCACATGGTGCTTCTGGTAAACTGGACAAGTACCTACAAAATAATGGAGTCGGTCCTTCTTGTGAGTGGTGGCCCACTAAACATATTGATGTAATAGAGTAGGTGCTCTCATTTTGCATCAATAACAATAATAAGCTTTGGTGGTTTTTTCTCGAAATGGTTTCCACATAAAACCTTGTGTCTCATGTGTATGATGCTTATGGTGTGTTATTGTATATTGATTTCATATTTCTGCCACATGATATGTTGTTTGTGGCTATATGGATGGTTTCCAAGTTTGAATAAGAAAAGTAAATTGGAGTAAAAAAGTTAAACATTAGCCTTAATACTAATTCACCCCCCTCTCATTATTAACATTGTTTCTGACACTAACCTCAAGTTTCTCTGAAGAACATTTAAACCTCTCAAAGATATAGAAAACAGGAAGAACTTCATTCTCCTAGACTGGGAAAAATAATGGTGTATCAAAATTCATTCCCTCTAGCTCCAAGAAGGGGATGAAAACACAAGATTCTTCTATCAATTTGCAAATCACGGTAAGTCTATTAATACCATTTCATCAATTAAAATGAGAGATGGTTCTATGGCCACCTCCTTTATCGAATTGGCCTCTAAGGGGGCCCAACACTTTGAACAACTCTTCAACGAGTAGAATTAGGCTACCATTGACCATATCCTCCATGTAGTAGGGCTCTTCCCAAATTATGTGGATGAGGAAACTAATGGCCTTTTAATGTAAAAAGTTACAAAGGTAGATGTGGAAGGAGTTTCTACGTGGCATACCAAAATGCAAGAGTCTTGGTCATGATGTAATTCTTGTGGAATTTTATATTTGGTGTTTTGATTTCCTTACGAATGACTTAACCTAAGTGTTCAAACACTCCAGAACATTAGGCCAAGTCTTGGGAGTTTTCAAATCCTCCTTCATTACCATCATTGCAAAAAATGACTAGGCTACTTCCTTTGAACACTTCTGACTTATATCCTTATGCAACACCATATATGAAAATCATCTCCAAGTCAATCCCCTATGAATAAAAGAGACCATTTTCGATAGCATTTCTTCAAACAAATTTGAGTTCCCAACAAGTAGATAGATTCATGAAGACATCAGGATCATCCAAGTGAGTTTGCACCCATTTCACACCCGTCATCTAATGGTTAGAGTCTATAAGGTGGATCGCTCTAAATATTTTGATGGGATCAATTGGCTTTACATAAGACTCCTCATGCTCCACCTAAGATTCAATCACAATTTTGTCAACTAGGTGATCCACTGCATCAACACAACCTCCTTGGTGGGCCTTATTAATGGAGTGACATCCCATTTCTTTCATTTATGTCGCAGTTTTCATCAAGGGTTCCATGTGTTAAAGTTAGCTAGGAAAAGTGTATTCCACATTGGCTTGGTGCTAACATGTGGAAGAATATCCTAAAATAATTTGGGAAATAAATTAACTTTATGGGATATAAATTTATGAGATAAAGTACACTTTAAGTGAATTAAATTAAATATTAAGACACAGTTATTGGATCATGATGGACTAAGATAAAATCTCATCCATTGATCTTCAAGGTTAGCTGGAAGGTCAAGCGTTGCACCCAATTGGTTTCTTAAGGGGCATCAATCCCAAGTAGAGCTCATTATTTAATTGAGTGAGATACACAAGAAGCCAAGAGGAGAGTTAAATTTGAGGTGAAGGTAGAGACAGCAAGTGGCACACATTCCAAGGTAGTTGACCACTAATCTCCAAGCAAAATAAGCAGCATGCAAATTGAAGAGGAGGTACCAACTTGAGACGAATGTACAACATCATTAAATAAGACCATGCATCACATTTATTGCAAGTTGTATAGCCAATTTCATATGTTGTTCATGCACAAAAATCGAGGAAAATTTTTGAGTTATCTTGGCATGCATTTCAAGGTAGATTTGAGGTATTTTATAGGCACAAAATTCGAGGAGATGTTGCATTTAATGTTGTAGCAGGTCATACAACTATAAGAATTCTAGGCAGGTTTGGTATAAAATTCGAGGAGCATTTGTGGAATGAATTTTGAGAAAAGGGGTTTCTAATTAGTTGAGATAAGCTGTTCTACTAAATTTATTTGTTATAAACTTGCACTGGTTTTCCCTCTGAGGTTTTTCTAATGACAGTTTGTCCAATAATTTTAGGTTTTGTAGATGAGTTTGTTGTTCATAATTTGTTGATTTCAAGTTCAAATTTGTATTTTGTGTTGTTGTTCATTAAAATCATACATCTATTTGCTGAGTTGTATCCAAATTTTCTAAGTATTTTTTATTGGAAAAATTTGTTAATGTCAGTATCTTCATCCCTCCATCAGTGATCAAAATTTCTCTTTTTGCATGCATAATAGGTGTCTCATCTGATCAGCTGCATTCCATTAGGATCATGGATCATCTGATGGTAGTGGTTCATTATCAAAATTTCCCTCATGGTCTTTACCTGCTGGCCTAGTTTAACAAGTTCAGGTCATTTACAGTTATCTTTTGTCATTACATTTGTGAAATCCATTTTTAGGGTTTTTGGTCTCATTAGGTCTAGGGTTTACCACCATAGTCATGTAAAAGCTCAATAATGGTCAGCAGGCACATGAGGAAGTCTAATAAGGTCTCAAGATCAAAATTTCAATAATGAGATACTCAATAAGTGATTTCTTTAACACAGAGTTTTTATGTTCTATGTATAAAAATTTCATGTAATTTTAATTTTCCTCTATGTAATAAGTTCATAATTCTTGCCCTTGGTCACCTTGCCAACTCCAGCCACTGCAAGAAAAAACACAAGCATCAAAGCATCAGTTTGTCAAATGATTAAGAAAAGTCAATTTCAATGGAAAAACAGAGTTCAAAACCAAAAGTGAATTTAACATTAGAAAAGTGGGTTTGAGATGAGTAAAAAATTAAATTCTTTCATATTTAAAGTGAAAATGGTCCTCTTGGTCATTTAATTATGAAAATTTACTCTTGGAACACCAAAATCGCGATTTGGGAGTCAAAGAAGCAAAAAACCCTGTTTTCAAGGCAACTTGGCCTTGCGCTGTGCATCAAAGGCAGTGCGCTACGCATCAGGCAGTGCGTTGCGCATCAGGCAGGTGCTACGCATCAGAGGCATAACTGTAGTGTAAAATTGAACTAGCGTTGTGCATGAGGAGGGCGTTGCACATTGGACTTAGTGCATTGTGCATTAGTCCAGTTTGCTCCAAATCATCCCAAATCATGCCAAATTGCTCAACAAACCTCAAAATTTGCTACATTTTCCCTCTACAAGTAAGTACTCATCCTCCTAAGGTTGAAATTGAAATCACATTGGTGTTTTCCATAGATCTTGCATGTGAAGAATGAAACCCTAGTTTCTCTCCATTGTTTGCCATCCAATTGTGCAATTTTCATCCCACCTTCACAAAAACTTCATCAAACCTATTTTCACTCTTTATTTACCCTAATACACTTCATTCATCTCATTTTCCCATACACCACTCCCCTAAAGTAGTTATTTCCCTCACCAAACCCTAAATCCCTCACTAAACCCTAATTTCCCAAAATCATTTCCTTCACTCCCCAACTTCATCTCCCAAGAGTAAAATATCTTCATACTCATCACTATTGTCCTCTTTCATCACCATTTTTCATCATACCTTCATTTCATCATTTTACCTAAAACAAGCACAATGGCAAGAAATAGTGACTCAAACTATGAGCAAGAAACACAAAGTGACAGTTCAGGAGACAGAAATTTACAACCTAGGAGACCTCACAAGGGTGGGAAGATCATCAGAGAGAATCCTATTAGTATTGCAGAACTTCTTGCTTGTCCTCTTGCCATCACTTGTTTCAGATACCAATCTTGCTTTGAGTTTTGTGAGATGGTAGAGAGGGTTAAGTATCTTCATGAATTGGCTAGGAAATTTGTCATCGACATGGAGCACAATATGGTACAGCTTGTTGGCATCAACTTCACTCTTTCACCAGCCATTATTGCAGAAGCAACTAAGATGCCAGATGTGGGGGAAAGATGGAACAAGAGACAAAATATCAGCAAACAAAACTATAAACCCTACATTAAAGCTAGATATCATAGCCAATTGGGCAGGGTGTTTCCTTTCAAGCTTTTGGAGGACCGATATGTGCCATTAATGAAACTCACCATTAAATACTTCACATGTGAGGGAAGGTTCTGCCGACTCTATGCTTATCATATCAGGTTTCTTATGCATTTTATTAGGGTTAAAATGATGAGCATGCCATACTTCATTTGCAAAAACATAGAGAGGATGATTGTAATTGCAAAGAGGAAACCCTACCCAAAGTAGCTCAATAGCATATATCACTTTGTTGTCATCAAAATTGTTGTTTTGCATCAGTTGACTCAGTTGGTAGTGCCATGGGAAACCTTCATTTCCCATGAGATTTTCAAGGGACCTCAAATGTTTGTAGAACCTCAAGAGGAAGCTAGACCTTCCGGGCAACAAAGAGAGCATGAAAGAAAAACTGAAGAGGTTCACATTCCTATGTTTATCACTTATGAAAAGGGGACAAGAAGACTTTTTACAGCTGCAAAACGAGTATTATCTCCACCAGGGGTGGAAGGGGTCTCATTCTCTTCACTGGACAACAGGAAAATGTTATCTTCATCGGGGGTGAAAGGGGCTTTACCTTCTTCTTCAGCAGAGAAGGTACAGGATAGAGGAAAGAAACCATTGCATGATGAAGGGCCTTTTGAAGGTCAAGAGAGAGACTTTGTTTTGATTCAAGAGGAGGATACTGATTTGATCTCCCAAAACTCAAGGTTCAAGGAGGTCATTAGAGAACAAGAAGTTGATATCCATGCCTTATCCATCAACCTTGAGAGGGCTAAGTGGATTATTAAATACCTTGAGCAACAAAACAAGCAATTGGAGGATAAATAAATGATCATGGAGTTGCAAACTATCAGGGAAAACCGACAGATGGAAAAAAGGAGGAAAGTCAAGCTGACTCCACTAGAACAAGAAATAGAGGTTGACCGAGAATCATGGTTGGAAAGAGTGAATGTCCACCTTGAGAAGCTTCTTGACAAGGCTAATAAGGAGAAGAAAATGTTGCGACACATGGCTTATCACTATTTGGCCTGGAACAAAATTTGTAAGGCAAGAATAAGAAGACTAAAAGCCAAGCTAGGGAGAGCCTCAAAGGCAAAAAAGGGGCAAGAAAAACCTAGGATCTTGTCTGAAGCTTCCTTGGCTCAACAAAGTAGTTGATCAGCTGGCCTCATGCCAATTTTGAAGAAGTTTGGAGAACTTTTTGTCATTTTCAAATTTTTAATTGCAATACACAGTCATTTTCTGCTGGTAAGGAATTTTGAGGAATGGCTTACATTTTTGGACTTGTCATGAAAAAGTATGAAAACCCAGAAAATTTCATGAATTTTGGAGGAGTTTTGGGTCACCAAAAGGGTTAAAAACACCTCAAAATTGCCCTTTCTGCCACTTTTTGGACCCACAGGAAGCAATGTTAGGAGAATTGACTTTTGGAGGGGCAAATGGACACAAAATTCAAAAATTCCACTTGTCCTAGAAAGTAGATAGATAGACCTTTCCAACAAGCCAACTTGGAGCAAATTTGGTGAAGGGGAAGGCTTCCAAATTCATCTGGGAAAAGGTGTTGCGCATCAGGCAGATGGCGCTGCGCATCAAGCACAATTTGCTCAATTTTGCTTAAAACTCAAAATTTTTGCCTAGTTTTTTCTTAGTTTGACTTTTTCTCTCTCATTGTCAAACTCATGATGTAAATTTATGTAAATTAATGTACTTTGATATGAAAATGATGAAAATTGACTCAAGGAAGTAGATACATCATGTATAGGTGGTTTTGAACTGAATGAATCAGTTTACATAGTTTTAGAGGCAAGCTGTTCCACTGCCTATTTTTCAGTTCCTAGTTTAGATGTCGTTGAAATAGCTCCTAGACTCATGGACTCGACCCCTAAAGGTTATCATGGGTGGTTTCTTGCCTATATCTTCTACTTTCTTAGTCATTTGTCAAGGTTGGACTCTTGTGAATGCTTTGAGCATTATTGTACATTCATCTCTGCAGTTTGGAAAGGAAATAGACCAGGGTTTGCAGCATTTTGTGGGATTCTTGTGGCAAGGTAATTTAGTATTGTTTTTCTTTCTGTGATTAAATTTATCATGTGTTTATGTGTACCATTATCTCTCTCTTTTCTGCTTAACTAAATGAATCAAGGATAAAGGTAGAAATCATTGATGTTGCAGTGCTCTACCTAGGGTTTGTTTAGCTTTACATGTTTTCTACTATTTGAAGAGGACTCATGACATTTGCATGCCCTCTCTAGCTCCTTACCAGTCTTATGACTCTCCATTTCACTTAATTTCAAAGTACTAAAGAATTTTCTTGCCTCGCCCCGCAGAAACCTCTGCAAGATTGAGTCCATTCCCCGGACCCAAAACATCCTTTCACTTTTGATCCAACAAACCAACATAAAACTCAATCAAACTCCTCTAAGCATATACCTAGCCTAAAATTAGTCTTTATATCATTCATCGCAAGTCTCATTTGCTATATTTTCTTGAGATTGACAAGGAGAGAGCCCTCTCTCGACCTGGTAGGGCTAGCTACCAGGTTAAGTGTGGTTTGATGTTACCCTAGACCTGCCTTTCTCATCCTAAGGTAGATTTAGGCCATAACACAATTACCTATGCATAGACAAAGTGTTTGAAGAAATTCCTACAAGAGATTTATGTATTATAGGTTAATTTATGAGTGTATTTTCTCACACCTTCTCTCTGCCCTCCTCTTTCTTTTGTTGGTTGTAATTTGAGGCAGCTCATTCATGACGCAACTAACAAACATGCCTTCTTAGGAAATCTAGGGACAAATTTATGGGTTTCCCGTCTCCTTTTTGTTGATGATGTCCTGATTTTTTATGATGGGAACCTACGGAATATTGAACAATTGGAATATCTATTTCCAACATTTTGTAAAGCCACATGAATGAGTATAAACAAATAAAAATTCACCTTTTACACCTAGTGAATGTTAGAAGATGAAAAGCACCAGATATAAGACCTCCTAGACCTCCAACCAGAGGACATTGGAGATGGCCTTAGATATTTTTGTTTTCATATAAGTCCGAACATTTATTTAAAATTAGATTGGAATTGGCTCATTAAAAATATCAAAAATAGAATTTTTTTTCTATTGTAAGAATTGGCTCTCCAGAGCAAGCATATTGTTATAATAAAATCTGTCATCGAGGCCATCTCAGTATATCAGGCTACTCTGGCCTAGATACCCAAAGGAATATTATGTAACATTAAGATGCTCTCCCTCATATTCTTATGGGTATGGAAGGAAGACAAACCGACATATATTCTAGTAGCTTGGAGTAAAATAGCCCATCCAAAATCCCTTAAGGGTTAGGGGTTAAAAGACATCTTTTATTTCTCCAAGGCACTAATAGCCAAGGGTGCCTGGGCACTTTGAAATGGGATTTTACTATGGTCACTATTCTCAAATCCAAGTATATATATCTTAGGCCCATAAGGGAATGGATTTGGGATCCAAACAAACCCCACTCAAATGGCTCAATTTTTCTAGAAAGCAATTATCAAGGCCTTCCCAATAATATTTATTATCTTATGCTAGCGTAATGGAAATAGACAAAATATTATCCTATAGAAGGATCCGTGGATTGTATTTGTATTAAAATACCTTCTACTTGACCCTCTCATCCAAATTTTGAACATGAACGGTTTCTACTCTATTTCTCATATCTCCCTCGTACACAACTTCATAGGACCTTAGATTTGGATCCACAATTTGGACCTCCACCTCCTTTAAAATATGGCTCTAATATAGAACTCTTACGTCACTACTCTTCAAACATTACATGCACTAATGATTGAATAATCAGATCATCTTATTTGGGTCTTCCATACATCAAGGAAATACTCGCCAAATGTTGGCTACCTACACCTAGCACAAGCCCAAGAACAACAATCTCCCCCTTGGTGGTGGAAAAAATATTGCAGTTAAAATTTCTTACGAATTATCGCCACTTCATGTGGCTCCTTCTTAACAAGAAGGATCCCACACGATACATCCTACATTAAAAAATCCTTCTAGAGACCTAGGAAATCCATCCTCTCTATACAAGCCTTTGAAACCACAATTCATATGTTCATCTTCTGCCCTTATACGAAAGATGTTTGGTAGGAAATCTGCCAACTACAATATCACTTCTTCGTCTAGAAAGGAAACCCCATTGAAGGGAATATGCTAAACTAGTTCTTTTCCATCAGAAATTAAAATTACTTGTCCCCAAGGATAATTTTAGGGGCGAATGTTCGCCCTTTGGCGAAATTAAGGGGTTTTAAATTTTTAGTGGGCGAATATTTTGTATCATAGTACATTTTTACAAATCACCTCAAATAGCCCACCTTATTTTAAGGGAGAGGGTAAAAAAGGTAAATTTAGCCCTTGAAATTAGGACTTACAACCTTCCATTCTCCCATTTTCAAGAATAGGTTTTATTTAAGTGAATCCATTCGCCCATTTTCAAGAATAGGTTTTATTTAAGTGAATCCTATGGGCCAAATACCATATTTATAAAAGAGGTATGGTAAATTAATAAAAATATAAATAAATGAGAGGTATGGTAAATAAATTAAACATTTTTTATATTTACTCCATAAGTCACCTTATATACATGTAAGGGTGTAAACAAATAAAAATATAAGTAAAGTGGAGGTATGGTAAATAAATAAAATGTCTTTTTATACTTACTCAAAAGGTATGGTAAATAAATAAAAATATAAATAAACTAGACGTATCGTAAATAAATAAAACCTCTTTTTATATTTAGTCCATAACCCTCCTTCTATTTATGAAGGCTCAAGAAAGAGGTTTTATTTAAGTGAATCCTATGGGCCAAATACCATATTTGTAAAAGAGGTATGGTAAATTAATAAAAATATAAATAAATGAGAGGTATGGTAAACAAATAAAACATTTTTTTATATTTACTCCATAAGTCACCTTATATTTACGAACACTCAAAAAATGGGTTATATTTAGGTGAAACCTATGGCCAAAATACTATGGGACAAATACCATGGACTAGATTGTTATTAATACCATGCAAAAAACCATTATTAACCCTAATATTAGAATTAATAAAAATAAAAATGGCACATGGTATTGACCCATGGTATTCACCAAAATGGCACATGGTATTGACCCATGGTATTCACCTGGAATGTAGCCTATTTAAATGGGGGAATTAAACCAGCATGTAGCCTATGCTAAGATTCACCAGGACTTTACAAAGTTTTATTATTTAGTGAAAGACTCGCCAAGATCTTACAAGATTTTATAATTGAGTAAAATATTTGCCATGTCTGGTGAGAGATTCGCCAAAAAATTATATATACATATTATATTATTGATAAAATCGCCTTCCATTTTTCCTATATACCATGGAGATTCGCCCATTTATTATATTTATAAATTTAGGGGGGGTTCTTAAAATTTTCCCTGCTTGTCCCTACCTCTAACGATATCTTTGGAAATTTGGGTGGATCAAAACAGGGCTATCTTTCAAGAAAACCCCTCATTGGCTATCAAAACTAGTATTCAAATTCTAGCTATTTTGGATTCCTCAAAGGAGATCCCTCTTGAAGGGAATGGGAGGAGTAGGGAAGAAGTTCCAATAAAGAAGGATCACTCATGGTATTTTTTGATGGAGCAGCCCAAGGGACCCCCTCCATGGGTGGGCTAGGGAGGATTCTTTTTCTCTCTGAGACACGCTCTATTTTCTTCTCACTAAACAATGGAGCCACAAAAAACAACTTAGCTAAGCTCATGGTCTTAAACTTATCCTCTCTCTTGCAAAGGAAAATTATCTTTAGAAGCTTGATGTTTGCAATGACTCAAACTTTGTTATGAAAGCAGCTCACAAAAAGATAGAAAAGAGAGATCGACGCCTTAGAATTCAGCCTCTTCAAGCAGGCAACCTCCTTTACATTACATAAATGAGCAATTCTTGGATGATTCAAATGACAAAACCTCATTTCTATATATAGGAGTCTAAGGAGTCATAATATAACCCAGCCGACCTAACAATAATAATATAAAGCCACAAAAATAACAATAGAGGGATTCTATGGGGAAAAATAATAACAATATGGGGGCAATAGGGGCACAAAAATATTAATAAGGGATACAACTACAATAGTAATGGGGTAATCACTAGTATTATAGGGACCCAACATGCCTCTCTCCTTCAAAACAGTGGTGTCCTCAATGCTTCAGTAGTTTTGGATGCTTCTATATAAAATTCTCATCCTCCCATGTGGAATCTTCAGCAGATAAGTTCTTCCACTTGATAAGATACTCCGAAGTTGATCGATTTCATAACTGTCGAGTTCTTGTTTCTGTGACAGCTTCTGGTTCCAATATAATTTTTCCTTCCTCTTCAAGTTCTAGCAATATTATTTGAACTGGGAGCTTGTCGCCTATAACCTTATTTAAACATGAAACATGGAAAACTGGGTGCAATCGAGAAGCTACAAGAAGCTCCAATTTGTATGCCATAGTACCAATCTTTTGCAACACCTTGTATGGACCATAACACTTTGGTGATAATTTATTATCCTTCTTAGCTTGCTTGAGGGACATTTGCTTTATGGTTGTAGCCATAGGAATACCCAATCACCTACATCAAAACTTCTTTCGTTGCGATGTTGATCTGCTTGTTGTTTCATTCTATTTTGTGCCAACACAAGGTTATCCTTTAAGAGTTGGAGGACATGTTGTTGATGTTCGACGTGATGTTCCACTGCTTGAACCTTAGAATTTTCTCTTAAATATGATGTGATGGATGGTTGCTGATATCCATAAAGTGCCATAAATGGGGTCATTTTTGTTGCTGTATGGAAGGAAGTGTTATAGCACCATTCAGCCAGAGGCAACCATATGACCCATTGTGTTTGTTTATCAAACACAAAGCAACGAAGATATCCTTCCAAACATTTGTTTACTATCTCAGTTTTCCCATCAAATTGAGGATGATAAGATGAACTATGAGCTAACTGAGTACCAAGACAAGAAAATAATTTTGTCCAAAAATTTCCAGTGAAAATGGGATCTCTGTCACTTACAATAATCTTTGGGTTTCCATGTAGCTTTTGAATTGTTTCCATAAATGCAGTAGAAACTGTACTGGATTTAAATGGATGTGATAATGCACAAAAGTATGCATACTTGGTAAGTCTGTCAACTACCACCATGATGACACTCCTTCCCTCAGACTTGGTTAAAGCTGTGATAGAATCCATTGAAACCTCCTCCCAACATTGGCTTGGAATGGATAAAGTTTGTAATAGACCTGGTGTCTTAAGTGTTTCAGCTTTATTTTGTTGGCAAACCAAACATTCCACCACAAAATTTTGAATATTTGATTTAAGGCCCTCCCAAAAAAATTCCTTCTTAACCCTGTGGTAAGTTTTTAAAAATCCTGAGTGCCCTCCTAAGGGAGAAGTGTCCAATTCCATAAGAATATTTTGTTTTAGCTGGGAATTCTTACAGAGGTATAAGTGATATTTGTACCATAACGAATCATTTTGCCAGCTAAATGTATCAGACGTACTAGAGTCTTGTTGTAACTTTCGAATAAGTGCTCACACTTCTTCGTCATTCTTCCATTCCTCCCTTTCTTTGTTTATCCAATCTGGTTGGATAATAGAAATGGTGCACAACAATTCTTCCACATCCTCATCCTTTCTTCAGAGTGTATCTGCCACCACATTTTGCTTCCCTTTTTTGTAGATGATTTCAAAGTCATAACCCAACATCTTTGTGACCCACTTTTGTTTCTCTTCAGAGGATAATCTTTGTTCTAAAAAGTATTTAAGGCTATCATGATCTGTTTTTACCTTGAAGTGTCTTCTCATTAGGTAGGGTCACCATTTCTTAAGTGCATGGAGTATTGCCAACATTTCCTTCTCATAAATAGCTTTGTGTAAAAACTTTCCCTTGATTGGACGACTTTCAAAAGCAATGGGTCTTTCATCTTATATTAAAACAGCACCAATTCCATTTCCTGAAGCATCACATTCCACAATAAAGGTTTTTGTGAAGTCTGGTGTAGCTAATACCGGTGCTTGGCACATTCCCTCTTTAAGATGCTCGAAGGCCTTTGTTGCTTCTGGAGTCCATGAAAATGCATCTTTCTTCAATAATGTTGTTAGAGGTGCTGCTATTCTCCAATCCTCACAGATGCTTTATGGATGTGGGGATTTTCCATTCCTTAATGGCTTTAATTTTGCTAGGGTCTACCTTAACTCCTTCATGAGATACAATATGACCCAGATATTCCACATCTTGTACTCCAAAGAAACATTTGGATCTTTTTGCATATAATTGTTTCTCCTCCAATAATTGTAGCACCCTGTCAACATGTTCAACATGATCCTTCCAAGACTTGCTATAGATTATCATATCATCAAAAAATACTAACACAAATTTTCTAAGGAATGGTTTGAAAATGGAATTCATCAAACCTTGAAATGTTGAAGGTGCATTGGTAAGGCCAAAAGGCATACCAAAAATTCATAATGACCCTCATGAGTTCTAAATGTTGTTTTCAGAATGTCTTCAGTCTTCATTCTGATTTGATGATATCCTGAATGAATATCCAACTTGGTGAAGTAAACTGATCCATGCAATTCATCCAATAATTCATCAATGACTGGAATGGTAAACTTATCTTTAATAGTGAGCTTGTTGAGCTCCCTATAATCCGGACACATGCACCATGATCCATCCTTCTTGTGCACAAATACTACTGGAGCAGAGAAAGAACTTTGACTCGGTTGAATTATACCAGCCTCTAGCATTTCTGCAACCACACGTTCAATTTCACTCTTTTGGGCATAGGGATATCTGTATGGCCTGATGTTTGGAGGAACACTTCCTGGAATCAGATGAATAGAATGATCATGATCACGAATAGGTGGGAGACCTTTGGGAGTCTCTAATACCTTGGAATGATTGTCCAAGACTTTTTGGAGATCTGGAGAAATAGATGATTCCAATTTGGAAACATCTAGCGAACATAATTGTGCAATTACACCTCTTTGTTCCTTTTTTAGAAGCTTTGTCATACCGTTAGAGCTTATTATCTTTCCCGGTTTCCCTGCAATACCCCTTAATTCAACTTCCTTTCCTTCCTGTTGTGGCCACCAACAACCCCACTCCTTATTTAGTATTAGCAATAACACTAGATAAGTGGGGACCCTTAGTAAAAATTCAAAAAATTCAATTAAGGCTCATGCATTTTACTCCTTAAGAAAACATCGCATCGTGCAAAGAATGATAGGACATTTCCTTATGAGTAAAAATGATAAACTGGGAAAGTGCGACGCGAATTCCATTGCATCACATGCATTAAGAAACGCTCACATTGGAAAACCTTAAAAAATCGTTGATATCTGATATGCGATAGCGGATATCGCATAAAAAACACATAACCATTTAACGATTGTAATGTACTGCGATCTTGCAATAGCGCGATACTGCGATCTGCGATCTTGCGATAGCGCGATCGAGCAACCCTGCGATAACACATCTTAATGAAATTTGCATTAATGCAATAATGCAATATGCGATGCTGCGATGCGAATCGAAGAAACATTCCATCGCAAATTTTCCCCAACTCAACATTCAAGAAAGGCTTTCCATAAACCAAGAACTCGATACGCACAATGATAATTAATGAATGATACGCCAGTTTTTAATGAAAGACGGTTTTGTGTTTTTTGAAGAGTTAGTTCACGTCAGGTGGCATGTTTTTGTACATCCATAGAGCTTAAAGCTTTCTTGTCGATTTTTATTATCATTACTCTCTCCTCATGTGTGAACTACAGGAACGAAAAATAGAAACAACACAAAGCAATGTGCAGGAAGCCATGAAGGAAAAGGGTAAAACTCCAATTCTCAGAGACAAAGAAGAGATGCCCTCATAAACGGATACCGCATGCAACAAAGCTGCAGATTCATAGAGCGCTGCTGAGATATCCATTACAGATTTTTCATTCACAGCCATGGTTGAATGAGTAGTTGAACAATGCTAATATCAACAGGCAGTTTAATGCTCAAGGTCAGAAGCTCACGAAAGCAGTATGTTTACAAATTTTGAAGCTTATACCTGGTGAAGGAAAAGGCGCTAAAAGCGAAAAACGCATCATAGAGGCCTGGATCAAAGAACGGAGGCAGTTTCCGATGCGCGATTAGCGCCTAGTGCTAATCGCGCATCGCTGAGAAAATTGCTCAAAAAGCAAAGCCTCTAACTGCTCGGTCACTTGTGCGTTTTGCAAATTATTGAGATCGAAAAATTGCTCCATCTGTAATATCCATGTTGCAGGATCCTTGCCATCAAACTTCCTCATATCGATTTTTGGAACATGGTGGGTCTTCGATCCAACATTAGAGTCTATGGAATCATGATTAACTTTTCTTTTGTTCTCATCATGAGTTTCCTTTACTACCCTTTCACCATTAGTGACCATTTCTTGTAGAAACTTATTCATATTTATCTTCAATTCTTCCATCTTATCATCCATGCCATCAATTTTAGCGTCCATGTCATTTATCTTAGCTTCCATGCCATCCATCTTAGCTTCTATGCCTTTCTTTAAACAATCCATCTTAGCTTCTACCCCTTTCTTTAAACCATCCATCTTAGCTTCTACATCTTTCCTTAAACCATCCATCTTAGATTCTGTTGCTTTTTGTGCAAGTGACACTTGTTGCACTTGGTCTCATAATTTTGATATATCATGTTGCATTTCTTCCTCTTCTTCATAAGTCATGATAGAGCTTTCAAGTTTCTTACTAGGTGTTTGCATTTTCTTTCCTTAGGGCATCGATTACTGATTCAATCTAATTTTTCAAACCAAGCTTATGCAAAAAAAAATTAAAAACTACACACTTTTTTTGACTTTGTAGAAGCTTGATATTAAATCTGATGTATCTCTGCAATTTTGGATCATCCAATTCTGAAAGTGTGACCTATAGTAGCCCTCTATTTCCTCTTTCCAATGCGACCAGTCTGATCCAAGTTGGATTCTCCAAGGAAGAGTTATGCACAATCTCCAAGATGACCTTATTATAGACTAGTTCAGTAGAGCGAACTTGTACGACGTGCCACGAGTCACTGTTTCGACCTCTGGATCTGAAAAAGTTATACAAGAAACTGCAGTCCATCCTCTTTCTGTACCTTCTTACGAAATTTCAATCTGATGCTTAGAGAGAAAGTTATGACAATTTTCCTCAGATCACCTGTTTGGAATGTAATTCAGGAGTCTTCAAAAAGACCAACTTCCTCAGATCGTAACTCTGCAAATATAGCGCAAAAAACTCTGAAATTTGGACCCGAGATCAGCGTGATTTCTTCTCAAATGCGTTTTTTTTTAGCTTCTGAAACTTCACAGAAAAACATTTATAGCAAAAATGCCACGATGACCTATTTGGAGCAGCAAAACCCTAGAATCCAAAGCTCTGATACCAAATGTTATGAAAACAGCTCACAAAAAGATAGAAAAGAGAGATCCACGCCTTAGAATTCAGCCTCTTCGAGGGGGAAACCTCCTTTACATTACATAAATGAACAATTCTTGGATGATTCAAATGACAAAACCTCCATTATATATATAGGAGTCTAAGGAGTCACAATATAACCCAACCGACCTAACAATAATAATATAAAGCCACAAAAATAACAATAGAGGGATTTTATGGGCATAGTAATAACAATATGGGGGCAATAGGGGCACAACGATATTAATAAGGGATACAACTACAATAGTAATGGGGTAATCACTAGTATTATAGGGACCCAACAAACTTAGTCATGAACTAGATGACATGAATAACCCAAATCCTCAACTACACCCTTCATCCTTTACATCAATTTGTCTCTTATCTCAGCTCCTCTTTCACTGATATCACTTATGATCATATATGTAGGAACCAAAACATATATTCTTATAGATTTTCCAAGGGAGGATTGAACCTAGCACCAAACTACTTGAAACTCACATAAGTAAAAGACAGATAGAAGCATGAACTCTTTCAAGGAAAATGGTCATTGTGAAAATTATCATGGAAATATCTTGATAGTTGATCATATATAACTTTTTGACATATGTTTATGTTATTTGTCGCTACTACACTAATATTGAAATAGCCTTCAGTGCTTATTATTTTATACTTTTAAGGATTTTGAGGATATACTATTATCCATGTAATATAAAGGGAGCACTTTTATAGTTGTAAGGGGCTATATCAACCAAATAGTATCCACTACATCTATTATATGTAATTTTATATCTTAATAAAATTATCTTGGGTTGTTGGGAAGAAAGGTTGTTATCTCCCCCACCAAGGATCAATTCCCTTCAACTAACATGATGATGAAATATCATGAGAAATATTGTTGTAATGGCTACATGCCTATGAATATTGTTGTATTGACCCTCACTCTCGCCCTTGGGCTAAGAGAGAGGATGATTTCCCTTGAAACAAAAAAAAAATATAGCTTTTTTTATTTGGGAAAAAAAGGTGGATTAGGTCCACTACAGTTTTTATTATTAAATAAGGCCGAATAGTAGGTAGTTAGCATTTAAATGTAATGTTACTTCGTTAAGGAATTCCCAATAGGTAGTTAACATTTAGTTATGGATAAGGTCTCCTAACTAGCTATAATATGAACTATAATTGTGGTGTTACACCTTTTACTTAGCTAAGTTGATATTAAATGTGTTGTTACAAATATTATATTTATAGAGGTGGAAAGTATTGAAGGTATTATTCTTGATCATGGAGGAAAACAGGAAGAAAATTTTGCCTAGGTATTAAGGATATCCTCAAACAACTAGGTTGAAGCCTATATTATTTTCGAAGGTTTTCTCATGATATTTAATATAGGAATAATAATTTCGATTGTTATTGGGGAACCAAATATAATACTCAACCAAATTATATCAAAATCCCTCTCCTTAAACAATAGGATTGCCTATATTATAGCTCATTCTCGTAAGGTAGCCAATGGTTTTCAAAAGATAATGTTCTACACATCGAGAACAAAATTGTCAAGTAGATGAAAAAGCCAATCAAGCATTACAACTTCAAAAAGGTGGGATAAGGAAAAGAGGGATGCTTCATCACCATATAATCCCTTAATTTGGTTTATTATCAAAGTCATGGAAAGTATTGTCACAATAGTGAACCACATGGAACATAGTCAAACTTAATGGATTGCATATGAGATGAAGGGACATGGTAGGACTTATGTATTATTTCCATGCATGCGATCTCTTAGCCCCCATCTATCCTTTGAATCATATTCATGGATTTATTACAACAGAGGATGGATAATGGATCTTGTCATCGACACAAACCTTGAAAGCATGAATAAAGTCATTTTCTTGGAAAGAAACAATCCTTCTCTATGGAATATCACCTAGAATTAATGTTTTATCATTTTTATCCCTAATTCTCATGCTCTGGGTATTAAATTGAAGTTTTCTTGTGGTGAAATATTCAAGCGATATTAGGTGTTGGTTGTGTGTCTAAGGCTAGAGATTCAGTATCTTCTTGTGTTAACAAACAATGGATGGAATTTGTTTTTGCTTATTGATATATTTTTATTCATGGGAGCTCTATTGATTTCAACCTTGATTTCTTTTAATTCTTTGGTCTAATTTTAATTTTGGTTGACTGCACAATCAATAAGGTATACATTGTACTCTAGTTTAATTCCTCTTCTGAGAAATTTTTGCAACCATGTTTGTTTTTCATGGATTATAAGGAGGATCAAGACATCTAGAGAGCTCTCTATATGCATAAATATTCCATATAATGTAATAGAACCTTTGGAACTGTCGAAGCTTCCCATGGAACAAAGGCCTCAAGCTAAGTTGGATTTCAAATGATGTTGATATTATTTTGCTTGTTGAAACTTGGGATCACGAAGAATCTAAGGTCCCTAACATAGATGGCTTTACACTATGGTCTACTTGGAACAAGCGATCCTCCCGTAGAGGCATTGGGGGAATAGATTGTTACATTAAGAAGAACATCTCCCCTCATGCTAGGTTTTATAAAAACGACCCTCACAACCAATATAGTTGGATAGACATCAGAGACATTAATAATAAAAAGTCCTACATAGCAATATGTTATTTCACCCCATCAATTCTAATTTCTATCAAAAGAAGAATCTAGATAAAACTAACCCTTACAATGGTTTAGAGAATGATATTTCTAGCCTAAGGAATGACAGTAATATCCTTTTAATAGGTGACTTTAATGCTCTAACTTCAAACAACCAAGCTATTATTCTAAGAAATCATTCCAACCCTAATCCTCTTTGGTTAGACGAAGACGCTACTCTGGCTAGTAGGTACAAAAGGAGCTCTGAAGACCTTGGGGAAAATTTGTTTGGGTCGGAGCTAGTCAAGCTCTGTAGTGCTCAGGATTTCATAATTTGCAACGGTCTAAAGAAGTGGCCCAATTCCAGCAAGATGACCTGCATCCATGGACTTGGTAGCAGCGTGGTAGACTACGTTGTTTCCGATCTCCCATTATACAATGAAATAATAAATTTTGACATCTTAAACGACCAGGAACCTGACTCTGATCATAGGTCTTTACTTATAACTCTCAATTTTGTCATGCATAGAGTTCCCACAGAAAATAATACTTACAGCCAAAAGAACTTAATATTTGATAGAAATAAAATGATCTCTTTCTAATTGAATTAAAAACTAATTTTCTTCCTTTATCTAGTATAGACAACATAGAAGACCTCTATCATAATTTTACTACAACCCTCTCATATTCTATTAACAAGTTCTCAATTGAATTTTAAAATAATAAAAGAAATAGCAAAACCAATCCATGGTATGAAAAAGATTGTAAAAGTGCGAGGAGAGAAATTAAGGAAGTTGTTGATGAATCTCTTAAAATGGACAAGATAAAAATATATAAAGCCCTAACTAAAAGGAAAAAGAGGCAGTACATTCATCAAAGACAATAGAATCTCTTACACCTCTCTAAGGTAGCTCCTAAGAAATTTTGGAGGCAGATTCTAACTAGGAAGACTAAAGATAATAATAAAATTGCTCTTCATGATTGGAATTCCTATCTTAAAAAGCTTTATGAATCTCCAAATGTCATGGATAATTTGGAAACCCTGCTCACAACAAAAGAAGTTTTCTCTTTAGAAGACATTAAGTTTGGGGTTAATTGCCTCGCTAATGGGAAAGCTAAGGGCATTGAAGGTTACCAAGTAGAAATCTTAAAAATTGGAGGTCCTGTCCTCATCCCCCACATCCACAAGCTTTTCAATCAAGCAGTCAAGCAAGGGTTCCCTAAACCTTGGACTGAGAGCCTCATTATCCCTATTTTTAAAAGTGGGGATACAAATAACCCCTCTAGTTATCGGAAAATTATGATCAGCCCTCTCTTAGCCAAGTTATATGGTAGTATTTTGGAAAATAAGTTAAGCATATGGCTTGAAAGTGAAGGTAAGTAGGCTAAAGGCCAAGCAGGTTTTAGAAGGCATCACTCAACAATAGACCACCTCGTTACGCTTAGGATCATTGTGGAGGAATGTCATAATGACAAATCCAATTTATTTTGTTGCTTTGTGGACTTTAGAAAGGATTTTGATACAGTTCCTAGATACAACCTTTGGAATAGATTAGAAGAGCTAAAGGTTCCTCTCGAGTTGAGAGTTGCCGCTATAAGGTTATACGAGAATGTAATTGCCAAGCTAAAGAGTAATGAGGGGTGGTCGAAAGATATTAAGTGTAACATCGGAGTTAAACAAGGTTGCCCCCTCTCCCCTACCCTATTTGGCATTTACATCGATAAGATCGAAGGCTATTTAGAGGAAGCAGGATGTGATGGCACGATCTTAGCTGGGATAGTCATCATCCTTCTTCGCTATGCTGATGATATTTTTATTTTGTCAAGGTTCCCATCTGATCTTGATAAGCAACTCAGGCTTCTTAAGGACTTCTGCTCTACCATGGGTATGACTGTTAACGCTGACAAAACAAAAGTTATGACTATCAAATCCAAGAAGGACACTTATGCTAATTTTATGTATGACAATAATAACTTGGAGGAAGTGTATTCTTACAAGTACCTAGGAATTGATATTCATCACAAGCTCAATTGGAGCCACAGCATTGAGAGAAGGATTAATGGGGGGTGGAAAGCTTATTTTTGTCTTGAAAATAATTGTAAAATAGCAAACCTTGTAATGTGGGTGATCCGAATGGAAAATGGCATCAACCCATGGTACTCATCCACCCATATTATTCATTGACCCATGGAATTTACCCATGTTATTGTAAATGGAATCTACCCGTGGTATTGTAAAATCCACCCATGGTATTCATACACCCATGGAATTGACCCATGGTATTGTAACTGAAAAATACTATAAGTAACAAGTCACATTTTGTAAAAGGACAGATTGTCCGCCACAATGTAGCCTTTACAGTTCAGAGGCATGTAGCCACACATCTCTTCTTAGAGATAAGCTACCATCGCCCTGGCTGGATTATTTCCATCTCTGGTTGTAAGCATATTTCAGTATTTTCCATTAATGAAATGAAGTATTATTTCCGCTGCATATCTATCTCTATGGTTACCTCTATATTTTGCTGCATTCATGTTTAAATCCAGATCAGTGGGTTTTAATAAAAAGTTTCTTTGTGGTGTTGCTTTTTGGGCATTCTCCTATTTTTCTTTTATCATTTCAAGTTTTTAGATCTTGGGGGTCTCTCCTCCCAAGATCCATTTCAATCTTTTAGATCTTGGGGGCCTCTTCCCAAGATCTAGATCAGTGGTATCAGAGCAGGTTATGATTCCATGGGAATGAGGGTTTGATGCATATTTCAGTTTCAAATTTTGCAGTAATATTCAACAAACTTCATGCATCTGCTACAACCTCCACAGAGCACTTTCTTGGGTCAAGCAAGAAGAATTTTTATTTTTTCATTTTTTTTGCAGGATTTTTTTTGGGCGACGACTTTGCAGATCAGATCTGAAACATTTGGTACAAAATTTACAAAAACAAATACCAGATCTGGATTCTTCTCGAAAAATCACCCAATTTCAAAAAAAATGGGTTGAATCGGAGTTCGGATGTGGGAGATATCACTGATTTAAAATCAGCTATTTTATTAGAATTTTTGTGACGGCGGAACTATTGCAGCACAAATCTGAGATCTCAGAGTGTCCAGATAAGGATTTCCAACTCATGGGAAGATGCAAAATGATCATTCTGCTTCTAAAAAAAGGTTATAATAAATATTCTGAGTTATATTGGCCGAGTTATGTCCATTTTAATTTTGGAGCAGCATTCGGAGTGGGTTCCCATTGGAGATGTGCCATCCCACCCCACTTTAGTAGGCACCTGCTTCACATTCATCAGTTTCAGCATAGCAACATTCGAGTTGGGTTATTTGGAGATGTGTCCTCCCACCCGAGGATATGTAGGCACCTGCTACTTCATCAACAACCAACATCACGGTTATGGGTCAACCGCACAAAATCCTTGTCATCAAAGTCCATTTGCTAGGCCGCACACTGTTAGCATCACAGTTGGTCACAAGAATTACAGGGTATCTCTATCCTCGGATCTTTGTTTATCAGGGTTTTGGGTTAACCACATAAAACCCTTATCTTTAGTGGCTCTTCATATTCAACAAAGGCTTTGCAGGAGGGAACTTTACGCAATGGGGACCATTGCTTCTTAAGGAGGGAGGAATGATCCGAATGGAAAATGGCATCAACCCATGGTACTCATCCACCCATATTATTCATTGACCCATGGAATTTACCCATGGTATTGTAAATGGCATCCACCCGTGATATTGTAAAATCCACCCATGGTATTCATACACCCATGGAATTGACCCATGGTATTGTAACTGAAAAATACTACAAGTAACAAGTCACATTTTGTAAAAGGACAGATTGTCCACCCCAATGTAGCCTTTACAGTTTAGAGGCATGTAGCCACACATCTCTTCTTAGAGATAATCTACCATCGCCCTAGCTGGTTTATTTCCATCTCTGGTTGTAAGCATATTTCAGTATTTTCCATTAATGAAATGAAGTATTATTTCCGCTGCATATCTGTCTCTATGGTTACCTCTGTATTTTGCTGCATTCATGTTTAAATCTAGATCAGTGGGTTTTAATAAAAAGTTTCTTTGTGGTCTTTCTTTTTGGGCATTCTCCTCTTTTTCTTCTGGCATTGCAAGTTTTCATATCTTGGGGGTCTCTCTACCCCAAGATCCATTTCAATCTTTTAGATCTTGGGGGCCTCCTCCCAAGATCCGGATCAGTGGGATAAAAAGAAGTTCCTCTTTGAAACTTTAGTCTCTCCTGTTATCTTATATGGCTATGAGGTTTGGGGTTGCAGCATATCCAGAGAATCATGGAGAAATATTGAGCAAATCCAGAAGAGTTTTATAACTTATAACCTAAAAATTAAAAGTAATACACCCTATCATATTCTCCTTATAGAAGCAGGTATTTCCCCTATTGAGAGCCTAGCTATGATTGGTTTTCTATTGTACAAGCACAAACTAAATAACATAGACGATCATAGACTTCCTAAGCTAGCTTTAAACTCCAGCCAAAACCACCTAAGGCTCAATCCGGGGTGGCATAAAGACACAAGGGCCTAGTTAAACTATTGGGAGATCAACGAGAATGTTGCATTGCAAAACATAAATAACATTAAAGATATTGTTACTTCTAAGTTCAAACAAAAAATGTGGTGTGAGAAATATTTAACGGCTAAAAGAAAATTAAGTTATTATAAGAAGGTCATCAACCCAATGCTAGAAGGTCAAAAGTATCTCTCTATTTTAACTAGCTCAAAGAAGAAAATTAATATAGTAAAGATTAGAACGAATTCTCGCGAGCTCCATAGTGAAACAGGTCGTTGGGCAGTTCCTAAAATGCCATGGATAGAAAGGATCTGACATATATGTGAGAATAGGAACATCGAGGATGAAAACCGCTTCCTCTTAGAGTGCCCCACATACAGCCACATTAGATCTCAGTTTCACAATCTTTGTTACAATATTGACCTTCCTAGTCTTTTACAATGTCAAAATTATAGTGAGCTCGGAAGGCTTCTCTCCAAGCTTTTTGAGCATAGGAATAAAATCTTAAATCAAAATAAATAATTTGTTTCTTTAGGTCCGATAGACCAATTTTTGGTCTTAGAAGATGTTAACCATCATCATCATCATCATCATAATTTTATGTTACCTCAAAGGTTCATGAAAATGAACATTTGTGTACATCCCAAAATTCCACAACCATGATAACTTTAACACAAAAAAAAAAAAATGATCCTCTCGAAGTGGAGCACAAGATGCTCAGAAATTTGGTGCTTAATTTTAGTAAAATTTCTCATTCTACAACATCAAATCACAGAATTTCTACCAATTCAGTTCATTTGGAGGTTAAGGTGGAGGATATGATACATTAGATTCTTAAACAAATGGACATTGGCAACCAAGAATGAAACCATGTCTATTGTTAATTCTATGTATTACAAAATATTTTGTATCTTATTAATAGTGTTAAGAAAGTATACCAGTAAGAATAATTGGATTTATGTTGAAATGTGTAGGTTGGGATGTACTCCCACAACCCCTAGGGTAATGAGTTTGTGAGGAGTTGACCCACATTTTTGTGGGCAACGTATGCAAGTAGTGGGATTTGTACCCAAAGTTGTGGGTGAAAGACCCAAGTGAAAAATGGTTGTTTACTCATTAGATGCATTAGGGAAACCCTTGATGGGATAAGGGCCACCTATGGCTTCAATGGTGTGGGAAAAATACAAATGAAAGAAATTATATTTCTATAATTAATGGTGTTTAAGCATGTTTGGCTTAGGTTGGCTTGAGCGTAAGTGGTAACTCCACTAATAACATTATAAATGGAGATGAGATTGAGCTCATTTGTCACATCCAAGCAACCCTCTTTCCCATGTGATATTTGCCCAAGAGAAGAGTGAGTTACCTCAGTGAGCCATAGATCCAAAGGAGGGATGAAGGCTGAGCTTATATGGTCATCCTTGAGTCTGAAATTAAGGTTGAGTTTTCCTAGGTTAGAGGAGGTTATCTCTATGATTTTTGGCCCTTAAGAAGGTTTGTTTCATATCAGTTGAGGACATTGATTTGTGCCCTAGTTAGGGTTCTTCCTAAGTGAATTCTACCTCAATTAAAGTATATCTTGAAGTCTGAAAGACATTGGCTCAAGTTATGTTCATGGAGGAGAGGGTCGAGACCCTAAGAAGATGAGGTTGATTCTATTTTATCTTTGTGATGAAGGTTGCATATATTGAGGACAATTGTACAAAATTTTAGGTGTGTTGATGGATTCTAAAGAGGGTCGCATATACCATTACTTGTGAATAGAAGTGTGAATTTTTTGGACAGAGGTATAGTGAAGGAAGAATGGCACAAGAGGGGAGATTCATTGGGGTAAAGAGATGAAGGTGATGTGGAATGTTTGTCCAACAAGTGTTGGTTTGACAACACACTAGTAAGCCCTATGTTTAGTGATTTGATGTTACAAATTCACAGTGAGAGGGTTGTTTGATGAAGACCTTATGAAAATTCAGCATTGGAGTAGCTAAGGGATTGTTACATGGCAACTTGATAAAGGCCCTAGTAAATTGACTTAGGAGGTGTTGAGTTTTTTTTTAGGGAAAATTAGTTGGGACTAAGTTCAGTGACATTGGAGGATTAGTTCCATTGATGGAAGGTAGAATTTGATGAGTTGATGTGAAAGAGAATCTAAAGTTGCAAAGGACCTTGTGAGTAGTAGTGGTAGAGGTGTTGAAGCAAAAATATCTTTGTGTGTATAGGTAGCAAAGCACCTTCTAAGTGTTCAATAAAGGTGGATTGAAAGGGTTGGTGTAATCGCTTCTTCAACAAGTAAGTCAAGTTATTCTTGTTCAAGGGAAGATTGATTGTCATGTGTTGTTAACATCAAGCCCTAGTATCCTTATATCATGGATAATTGTGAGGGCCATGATTCCTAGTATGGGAGCCCTATTTTTGTTGCACTAGAATCATAATATAACAAGTTTTGGGTTGTGTAAATTCTTGTGTCGATTCACTGTTGTACATTTTTTGTTATGCAAAGTACTTCGTGTTGTGGCATTTTAATGTGTTTTTGATTTTGTTTTAGACATAAACCTGATCCTGAATTTCCAAGGAAAAATCAATATTGTAGTCCTTAAAACACTGAAGGAATATATGTATGTAGAAGACAAAGAGCTAGTAATTTTGTTTGAAAGTTTAGGTTAGAAAATAATGTATGTTGTTAAAACTTGGCTATAGCCTTTTATCTAATATAGATTCTCCTAGTCTTTGTTTATTTATTTTTAACACACACACACACATTTATGATGTCTTGTGGTCCTTATTTGAGATGCTTTGCTTTCCTTCTCTTCTCTTTGAAGATTCTTTCTAAGGATAAACCTAGACTTTCTCTCTCGAACAAACATCAATGAGAATGTTAATAGTGTTTAGGGTTATGCTTACACTAACATGATAAGTATTTAGAGCTCTAATTCTTTCATTGACTGGATGATATTAAAATGATCATCTTATCATCTTCCATTAATATTAAAACAAGTAATGAAAAATTTTCCAATGTAAATATTGCCATAAATGTACTTAAAATTTTATCATTTTTTGGTCCTTGATTTGTTCCCAAATAACTCTATATCGAGTGATTAAAGGCCTAAATTTCTTGACTATATGCTCGTGAACTAGTACACCATGGACAGAGGTCATTTTCACTACATGAAAACTCCACTTCATGTAGATTTGGATACCGTAATTCACAACTTGATCCAAGGATGACAAGGAAATCAATTATGGATAGTGTCAAGCTTTCGACATGATGAACCTAAAAATTATGGAAATCATGATGGAAGGTGGCACCATAAATTTTAAGTGCATGTGGACTATCTTCATGCACCTCATATGCAATTCGATGGCAACATTTGAAGTCCTCTCTATTGAAAATGCAACAAGATGATGGAGCTTAGTGGAAAGGAGTCGCCTTCATTAAGTGGGCTCGCAGGCTATTTTTGGCGCAGTCTATTTTTAGACTATGTCTATTTTTAGACATATGGATCATGGTCTATGAGTTTCAGGATGTTATTTGTGGATGATTTATCATGTTGGTAAAAATAGATGGACTTCTATTTTTAGACATATGGGCAGAGTCTATTTTTAGACTGCTAGGCTAAAAATAGAACAGTCGAATATTATTAGCTCTTAATAATATTTGGACTATAAACATTATCTTATCCTCTTGGAGCACTTCAGTTCAAGCTACAGATGTGGCACATGCAACTGCCAGAAGGAAATATGTTTTTCTTATGGGTCAGTTGAGCTATTGCATGATAGACTTCAGTTAGAACTCAAGTGATTGACTTTGGTGGAGTTGATTGAGGAGTTGATGGAGTTGTGTTTAGTTTGACTTAGTTGAACTAGTTGTATTTAGTCTAACTACAAATACACTAGTGATGAGTGATGTGAATTAATTATTAACTCATAAATCAACTAAAGAATACATTAGTTAACTCAGTGCATGGACAGTTCAATGGAGACAGGTGTTAGAGGTGGAGACTACTATTAGTTGTGACTATAGCTGTGCATGATATTTGCACAATCAATGATTAAGATTTCCAATGAGGAAAATGAGCTTGGATCATTCCTATTCTCACTTTGGATTGCGCAATAGAGGTAGGCAGACAACGAAGGAGATTTGAACTTGTGACTTGATTCAGATCTGAGCTAGTTTGTGTGTAACAGGTGGAGATAGTACTGAGTACTTGTGAGGAGTATTGTACTATGTATTGTTACATGTTCTCTATCATTATAATATACAGATAGTTGGGGGTTTTTAGCAGTATGCTTTCCCCAGTACATACTGTGTTGATATTTGTGATTGATGTTTCATTGTTTTTAATTCTGCAAAATTGATGATCAACGTAGAGGAGGTTATGTATTATGCATGCATTCCGCAAATAGTGTATAATTGGGATAATCTCTATGAATAAGTGTTATATTATTCAAAATTTCTACATGGTATTAGAGCAGAGTTGATCATCAGATCTATTATTCAAAAAGTGATTACATTTTATTTCTTCAGGCAGAGTCTATAATCGGGCCAGGTAGCCTCTGGATTCATCCTTCTTTTGGAAGGTGAGATATCTCGTAAAATCCCATACAGTCAATCTCTATACGAGAAATAATTTGTTCTCACGAATTTTATATCAGAAGCGGTTGAGTTTTGAGCTGGTGGAATTCGAATTTGCAGCAGTGTTTTCTTGGTGTCAAAGTTGAAATGTCTTTCAACGGATTGCGATTGGAGTATGCCCTTGAAGGCAGCTCGAATTATATTGCATGGAAAGACAGGATGGAGGCAGTGTTAGATGACAATGGGTTGAAGGAGTTCATAGAGGTTTAGCTCCCAAAGCCTACTGATGTTGCTCACGTTGAGGTTTGGCAAAAGAAGACAGAAAAGTGTCGAAGGATTCTGTTGGAGGGCGTGAAGGATCACATTCTATCCAGCCTGCATGGAAAGGCTTCTCCATACTTGATGTGGAAAGCGTTGAAAAATTTATTCCAAAGCAAGAGTGACCAGAGGAAGTTGGAGCTCAAGGATATACTCAAAAACATTAAGTGTGAGAAAGGAGACAGTATGCCCAGGTATCTCACAATGTTCACTCAATGTCGGGATGAGCTGGGAAGTGTGGGGGTGATTGTCGATGATGAGGGCTTGGTGAGCTTGGCTCTCCTTGGTCTTCCGAAGAGATGGCATTCCTATTAGGACTCTGTCAATGGTCGGGAGAAATTTCCAAGATGGGAGAGACTTTGGTCAGATCTTGTGCAGGAGGAGATCAGGCGGAATACCAGGGACGAATCTTCATCAAAGGCATCTGATGAAGAAAATTACACTTTGGCTGCCAAAGCAAAGAAGGGGAAGAACAAGAAAGCTTCTCATTCTAGTGCAAAAGGCAAGAAGTGGGACATGTCCAAGGTGAAGTGCTTTCACTATCACCAGCACAAACATTATGCCACAAATTGTTCGCAGAAGAAGAAAAATAAGCAAGCTGCTGGATCTGCAGCGGGAGAGGACTTAGCCTCACAGTTTGAGCTGCATTTTTCGATGACCGCATGCCTGGTATCAAGTGTGATGGGATCGGTATCATTCTTGGACAGTGGTGTGTCTTTTCACATGACAGGAGATCGAGATTTGTTTTCTAATCTGGATGAGAAAGATCTTGGAGTGCACATCGAGATGGGCGATGATGGTAGATACAGTGCGATCAGTATCGGTACCATTTCCTTTGAGAGGGAGTCTGGTAAACCCTTCGTATTGAAGGAAGTGATGCATGTTCCAGGATTGAATAAGAATCTTATCTCTGTGGTGATGTTAGAAGACAAGGGATATGATGCTGTTTCCAGCGAGGGAAAGGATTTCCTACGTAGTAAGACAACTGGAGAAACCCGGAAGATAGGGGTTCGAGTCAGGAACCTTTATCAATTGCATGTAGATGGCTGCGCAGCAATGGCATGCAAGGCCGAAGGATTGGTGATCTTGGCATTATGATGCATGTGTTTTACTTGATGGAAACCCACTCGTAGAAGAACAACTCACTTATATATAACTAGATCAATCTACAGAAGAGATATCAGATGTGACAGAATACATGGGATGTAGGACACCTCAAAGGAATCAGATCACAGTTCTCAGTATGAAAAGTTAGCTTTGCCATCAAGTCCAAAGGGGGAGATTGTTGGCATTATGATACAAGTGTTGTCCTTGATGGCAAGATGACATATTATAGTGTAGCAGGTCAGTAGCAAAGAATTGATGATCAGACTACAAAGAATGAAGAAAGATGAGTATATACGAGGTTCACTATATACCAAGTCGCGTACATAGGTAGGTTATACATAGGTTCACTATGTACCAAGTCGCGTATATACGTAGGTTTTCTATATACCAAGTATGGTATACACGCAAGTTCTCTATATACAAAGACGTGTATACACACGGGATTGCTAATCAAAAGTCGCGTATGCATATGCACGCACTTTCATGCACGGAAACGTGCGTACATGTGGGAAAGCTTATTTTTGGGTCTGTGGTATTTAGACCTATGGTTTTGGTCCTTGGTATTACGTCCAAAGTGTTGAACCCAGGTATTGGGTCCCTAATATTGGTTCTCAATGGTTTTGGACCATGGTATTGAGTAAGGCCTAAGACTATAAAAGGAGAAGAAGATCATTAGGCAAAGGCATTGAGAAAGTCTTGAATATCTGATGAAGTATGAGATCCAGTATGCAGTTTATGGGTTTATGATGCATTGCTTGATCTGAGCTAAGGAGGAATCTCACCGGTTGATGGAGAACAAGATCTAAGGATAGATCGGGATCTAATGGCTTGGAATGAATCATCTCTATATGGTTTGATCTTGTTTAGTCTAGATCTGTATATTGATGCATGTAATGTTCTGTAAATGTTATGATTTGGGTATGATTGATGTCTCGAACAACTGCAAAGCTCTGAGTTAATATTTGCAGATGTGTACGCAGGTTAGTTTTGGTAAAAGCGCGTATGTACGCGAGTTTGTTTCATCGTAGTAGTTTATACATTATGAAGTATGATAATTGAAGTTGCAGTTGGGTCTAATTGTTATTGCAGAGTTCTGTTGTCTTCTCTGGTGACTGTGTTGTTGACAAGGTTTTAGTGTTTCAGTGATTTAGATATTGATGATGCTAGTATTGATTGATTTTGTGCTTCAATGATATTGATGGATCCAGTATGAAAATTGGATGAAACGTGGCCTTCAGATTATTGTATTGTGCTTCAGGAGTATCCAGTCTAAAAATGTATGAAACGTGGTACCTGGAGGAAGAAAGAGAAGGTTGTAGCATTCTGTAGGTCGGCACCTATGTACTAGTACATCAGCTAGTACAAGAGCTAAGGGGGTGGTAGCTCCCTTCCAGTAGCAGCTGGAAAATGAGTAAAGATTGGAGCATTTCAGTAGGCCGGCACCTATGTATTATTAAATGGATCGGCTAGTACAAGAGCTAAGGGGGTTGTAGCTCCCTTCCAAGAGAGTCTGGAGAATGAGAGAAGGTTGTAGCCTTCTGCAGGTTGTAGCCTACATACTGGTAAAGGACTGCACTAGTACAAAATCATTGTAAAAGGAAATTTCTAATTGAAAGAAGATAGAGACATATTGTAGCAGGTGGTTTTCACCCACATTGGTTTTCCACCTTATATCATGGTGTTCATGTGTGCTTCTTGTGTGTTATGATCTGTTCTGTTTTACTGCACTTGCTTATTATTCATATGGATAATGAAGTTCTAATGCACTAGCTAAAGATCAACATTTAATGGATTAACTTAATCATAAGTATTCTGGATATATGCTAGTTGCATTAGACACATTTGCGTATACACGCGGGTTCCATTAACTGAAGTAGCCTATATGAATCTTAATATGGAAATGGAAAAGTTTTATTGATTTGATAATACTGATTCACCCCCGCCCCCTCTCAGTATTATTTCCAACAATTGGTATCAGAGTAGGTCCTTTGGTAGAAGCTTGATCGCTTGAAGGAGATCTGTAGAACAATGGGAAATAAGCTTAAGAAGAAAGAGCCTAAGAAGAAGAAGACATCTCAGAAGAGCTATGACAGTGGGAGAATCGATTGGGGAATATGTGGGAGAAGCACTTCAGATTCATAATCACTTCAAGATGAAGAACTATCAAGTATGAATTTGTTATCCTCTGGTGATACATCTATTTATCCATTTGAAGACGATGAAAGTGATAGTGAAACAACTGAATTTTCTCTTATGGGTGAGCAAGAAAGATATTAAATAGAGGCAGTATTTAAAAGGCTTACAGATAAAATTAGAGACCAACAAGATCTATTAAACAAAAGGGAATGTGCCTTCAAATAAAAAGCTACCAAACTAAAGGCTCAACTAGAAGAAGGTAACAAGGTAAGGAAGATGTTCAAGGAAAAGGAAGATCAATGTCAAAAGTTGCAGGATGAAGTAAATGAAAGGAGCACAACAATCAAGAAACTCATAGAAAGATCCAGTTACTATGTATGTCTTGAAGCTACGATCCTCTCGTTAAAAGAAGATCTTGAAGAATCAAATAAGCAAAATAAAGGACTACTCCAAGCTCTTGAAAAACAAGAAAACGAAGTTCTTGAATTAAGACATCAATTGGAAGAAGGAAGAAAAGCTGAAGAAAACATGAAGAAGCAGTTTCTTGAAAAGGAAGAGCAACATCAGACTGAGGTAAATATTCTAAAAGATAACTTAGAAGAAAAGGATAAGCTCTTACGATTTCAAGATAGTACTAAGATCTTGGATGATATTCTTAGTAGTCAAAGGTCTCCTGCTATCAAAGCTGGTCTTGGTTTTCATGAATCTGTTGAAGGAGAATCTAGTTCACCAAGTAAGACAAGGGACTCTAATGTAAAATCTGAAATGCTCAATAAGGAGATGAGAGGTCAATCCCATCAACAACCAAGGAAAGAAATTCTTCAAAGAAAATCTTTTATTCCTAGCTATGGAAATAATATTCGGTCAATCCCTCAAATGAATAATGTTGAATGTTATGTATATCATAATCTTGGACATGTTGCAGCTAGATGCAGAAGAAGAATGGTTCAAGACTATCACTCAGAAAGATCATCACGTTCCATGTACTTTAAGGGATATTGCTTTGCTTGCAATATGTTTGGTCACAGAGTTGTTGACTTCTATATAAGGAATATGAAACATGTAAAATGTTATGCATGTAACAAGCTTGGACATACAACAAAGGAATGCAAGAACAAAGTACAGGCACCATACCAAAAGTAGAAAACATCATCACACTTGAAGATATGGAAGAAGAAGGAAGTACAGTTAGAAAGATGTGGCACAACACAATAAACAGACATAACAGACTCAGAGGGACCTGAAAGTGAAAAACTTCAGTGTCCTAAATCTCATACGCAAGTTTCATAAAGGGAAGTCATGTATATACGTGAGTTGGTTACTACACAGTCGCGTGTATGTTAGTTTTAGGAAAAGCAGTGGGACAGGCTCAAGAAAAGGGGTCTGATATGACTCAATCCATTATTTGCTTCGTTTCATAATGGTTACAACCTGTTTATGTTGTGTGGAAATGTCTTGATACTTGTAAGATGTTTAGGGATGATTTGATCTTAACTTGTGGATGATGATACTTCTTGCTGATATATGCATGATCAGATCTGACAGTAAGCAAGATGGCACAGGTTCAGGGAGAGCATATGCTTTTAATAATACATTGTTGGCATTATGGTGCTTACATGGTGATCTTCATAAGGATAAGGAGAAGTACAAAGCTTGAATACACTGGATATGCTGCTGTCGTCATATGCATAAAGATCATATAATACAATTATGATGTAGGATTCCTATAGTTCTTGGCGCTCATGTGGATGAGGATTGTTGTTGTTGATGATATCAAGAAGTCTTGACAAATGATCTTGAGCTCAAGATACATAGTGCTGGATACATGAATGTTTACTCAAAGTTGCATTGTTGGAGACATGATGATGATAAGTTCTTACCTATATGATGATAGGTTGATACTTACATATGTTGATTGATGCAAATGTTCCCATGTGATGATACTTGGATCATGCAGATCTTGATGTTGATGAGATGGCTATGGTGTTTTTCACATATGATATAATGTGAATGATTTTGTATGTCATATGTAGAATTCCATTTAAAAGGATGAGTTGATGCAAACATACCTTGTTGTTGGTCTAGATGTTGTTGTCAGATGCTTATGGAACAAATCATACATTGTGTACGATAGTTGCTGATGACTATCATGGTCTTATTTAGATGTTTGGTCTCTGTTATAAATGTCATGTAAAGGTCATATCAAGACTCTGGATGTAATAGTTTGTCTCTATCTATTGTAGTCATTTGATGAATCCCTTTTGGTCATATGTTGTAATTTGTACCCCCACTATGCATGGGAAGGATGATGTAATATTTCAGTCATGTTTAAACATTTGATATCTGGTGTATCCCCACTTGGTTGGGATGATGAGTCAATATTGATATATCCCCACTTGGTTGGGAGATGGATGTATGTATGAGTCTTTGGTGATAGGAAGGTCGCTTATGATGTTCTTTCTTATAGACCATTTTCTGCAGACCTTGTTTACAGTCAGGGGGAGCATGAACAACACACTTCAGCAGAGCAGAGATTTCAGCATGTACTCAGAGGGAGCATGGACAGATTGGTACACCTTGGCATATACAAAGGGGGAGCTCATTCAGAGATTTCAGCAAGTACTTAGAGGGAGTATGGATAGCAGAATGTTTATCAAGGAAAGAGAATATCTTGGTCCGCCCTTTGCCCTTGATGTCAAAGGGGGAGAGTGATTTGGTGTGATTTTGGGAGAACAAGATCTAAGGATAGATCGGGATCTGATGGCTTGGAATGAATCATCTCTATACGGTTTGATCTTGTTTAGTCTAGATCTGTATACTGATGCATGTAATGTTCTGTAAATGTTATGATTTGGGTATGACTGATGTCTGGAACAGCTGCAAAGCTCTGAGTTAATATTTGCAGATGTGTATGTGGGTTAGATTTGCTAATAGCGCCTATGTACGTGGGTTTGTTTCATCATAGTAGCGTATACATTATGAAGTATGATATTTGAAGTTGCAGTTAGGTCTAATTGTTATTACAGAGTTCTGTTGTCTTCTCTAGTGACTGTGTTGTTGACAAGGTTTCAGTGTTACAGTGATTCAGAGATTGACGATGCTAGTATTGATTGATTTTGTGCTTCAATGATATTGATGGGTCCAGTATGAAAATTGGATGAAACGTGGCCTTCAGATTATTTTGTTGTGCTTTAGGAGTATCCAGCCTGAAAATGTATGAAACATGGTACCTAGAGGAAGAAAGATAAGGTTGTAGCCTTCTAGCAGTCAGCACCTACGTACTAGTACATAAGCTAGTACAAGAGATAAGGGGGTGGTAGCTCCCTTCCAGTAGCAGCTGGAAAATGAGTAAAGATTGGAGCATTTCAGTAGGCCGGCACCTATGTACTATTAAATGGATCGGCTAGTACAAGAGTTAAGGGGTTGTAGCTCCCTTCCAAGAGAGTCTGGAGAATGAGAGAAGGTTGTATCCTTCTGCAGGTTGTAGCCTACATACTGGTAAAGGACTGCACTAGTACAGAATCATTGTAAAAGGAAGTTTCTAATTGAAAGAAGATAGAGACATATTGTAGCAGGTGGTTTTCACCGACATTGGTTTTCCACCTTATATCATGGTGTTCATGTGTGCTTCTTGTGTGTTATGATCTGTTATGTTTTACTGCACTTGATTACTATTCATATGGATAATGAAGTTCTAATGCACTAGCTAAAGATCAACATTTAATGGATTAACTGAATCATAAGTATTCTGGATATATGCCAGTTGCATTAGACACATTTGCGTATGCATGCGGGTTCCATTAACTGAAGTAGCCTATATGAATCTTAATATGCAAATGGAAAAGTTTTATTGATTTGATAATACTAATTCCCCCCCCCCCCCCCCCCCTAGTATTATTTCCAACAGGTGAGCTGGGATGATGGCAAGCTATGGCATAGGAGATTGGGCCACCTTCACCATGGAGCCTTGAAGATACTGCAGCAGATTTCTACTGGGCTTCCTAAAGGCACTCTTGCGCAGTTAGATCAGTGCAAGGGGTGTGCTTTGGGAAAACTTGTGAAAGCCACCTTTCACGAGAAGGATATTCGCGCCATGATGATCCTTGAGAGAATTCACACAGATGTGTGTGGACATTTCTCAGTAGCTTCGACAGCAAAGCACAGGTACTATGTGATCTTTGTTGATGATTTCTCTCGGAAGTGCTGGATCTTCTTCATGCAGAAGAAGAGCGAGACATACTCAAAGTTCTATGAGTTCAAAGCATTGGTCGAGAAGGAATAGGGGAAGAAGGTGAAGGCTCTTAGGAGTGACAATGGTGGTCAATTCATCTCTGGCAAGTTCAAGGACTTCTGCAGCACAGAAGGGATTCGAAGAGAGCTCATAGCTCCCCATAACCCACAGCAGAACGAGTTTTCTGAGCAGAAGAATAGAACGATTGTGGGTGCTGCACGGGCGATGTTGCATGATTAGGGCCTACCCCTTCACTTATGGGCGGAGGCATGCAATACTGCAGTATATGTGCAGAACCATTGTCCTCATAGGATACTTGGCATGAGTACACCCGAGGAGGCTTATTCTGGTAAGAGTCCTGATATTTCCCATTTGAGGATTTTTGGTTCTAAAGTTTACATGCATGTGACAAAGGATGCCAGGAAGAAGCTGGATTCGACCGCAAAGGTTGGGATATTTGTGGGGTACACTGATATGCCCCACAACTATCGTGTGTATTTGTGAGACAGTCGCAAGACTGTTGTGCGACGGGATATCAAATTTCAGGAGGAGAAAGCCATGAAGTGTTCGCTTGAGAGGGAGCCACACTTGCATGCAGATGAGGAGCTATTAGTTCCTAAGGATGAGCTTTAGGACGTGGATCAGCCACAAGATGAAGTTCATGGAGTGGAAGAGACCACTCATGCAGCGCCAACCATCAGAGGGTGAAAGTGCACTACAGAAGCTGAGCAACTGGCTCAAGATGCAGAGAAGGTTGTAGGGCCACCTACAGGACAACGTAGACAAAGATAGTCACCTGATCGGTACACTGGATACATGGCACTTGTGAGCAAATGCGTTATGACTGAGCCATCCTCTTTCAAGGAAGTTGTGGAGGATCCCGCATGGGTAGATGCCATGGTGGAAGAGTATGATTCGATTGTCAGAAACAATGCATTGGAGATTGTCCCAAGACCGGAGGGGAAATCAGTGGTGGGTTCGAGATGGATCTACAAAGTGAAGCAGGCAGCTAGCGGGAGTGTGGAGAAGTACAAGGCAAGATTTGTTGCCCGAGGCTTCTCACAGATAGAGGGGATCAATTATGAGGATACCTTTGCACCTTTCGCAGGGTATTCTTCCATACGGACGATTCTTGCTCTCTCAGCGCAGATGGGGTGGCACATTCATCAAATGGATGTGAAGACTTTGTTCCTCAATGCAGTCATTGAGGAGGAGGTGTACATAGAGCAGCCCGAAGGGTTCGAGATCTTCAGCAGCAAGTCACATGTGTGCAGGCTCAAGAGAGCGTTGTATGGGTTGAAACAAGCACCACGTGCTTGGTACACACGGATAGACAGTTATTTCACCGGACTTGGATTCTCCAAGAGTGAGGCAGATCCTAACCTATACCAGATTGTGGTGGAGGGTAAGTTGCTTATCATTGTACTTTATGTAGATGATTTGATTTTGACAGGTGATGAGCTATTGATACTTTCATGCAAGGAGGATCTTGCTAGGGAGTTTGAGATGAAGGACTTGGGCCTCCTTCATTATTTCCTAGGATTGGAAATTTGGCAGCGTAGTGATGGAATATTTGTTTCTCAGGGTAAGTATGCTCGGGAGATACTAGAGAAGTTCAACATGCATGGCTGCAAGCCAGTTGATACTCCTCTTCCTGGAGGTTGGAGGAAGGAGGATGCTACTTCAGCGGAGGTAGTGGATGCCACTGTTTATCGACAGTTGGTGGGGTCGCTTATGTATATGGTCAATACAGGACCCGATATATGTTATGTTGTTAACCAGCTTTCACAAGCTATGGTTAAGCCAACCAAGCTCTTCTAGAAGGGAGGCAAGAATGTATTGCGTTATCTCAGAGGCACATCGGGATATGGATTGTGGTACAGACAAGAGGATGAGTTGAAGCTATGTGGCTTCACAGATGCAGATTGGGCAGGGAGCCCAACAGACAAAAAGAGCACAGCTGGAGGGATCTTTAGTATCGGGTCAACAACAGTTTCTTGGTATAGTAGGAAGCAGAGATCCATGGCACTCATTTCAGCAGAGGTTGAGTATATGGAAGCAAGTTTGGCTGCATGTGAGGCTATATGGATGAGGAAGATCCTGGTTGGGTTGTTCGGGTCACACTTGGAGCCTACTGTGATTTATTGTGATAACCAGAGTTGCATTAAACTTTCGGCTAATCCATTATTTCATGATAGATCCAAGCACATCAACATCAGGTACCATCATATCAGAGATTGTGTGCAGCGGAGAATCATGTTACTTTCATACATTCCAACGGAGGATCAGGATGCTGATATCTTGACGAAGGGGCTCACCAAGAGAAAATTCGAATACCACCGAGGCAGGATAAGGGTTGTAGATAATCCATATCTTGTTGAGAGGGAGTGTTGAAACTGCAACAAGATGATGGAGCTTAGTCGAAAGGAGTCGCCTTCACTAAGTGGGCCCGCAGGCTATTTTTGGCGCAAAGTCTATTTTTAGACTATGTCTATGTTTAGACATATGGATCATGGTCTATGAGTTGCAGGATGCTATTTGTGGATGACCGGTCATGTTGGTAAAAATAGATGGACTTCCATTTTTAGACATATGGGCGGAGTCTATTTTTAGACTGCCAGGCTAAAAATAGAACAATCGAATATTATTAGCTCTTAATAATATTTGGACTATAAACATTATCTTATCCTCTTGGAGCACTTTAGTTCGAGCTATGGATATGGCACATGCAACTGCCAGAAGGAAATACGCTTTTATTATGGGTCAGTTGAGCTATTTCATGATGGACTTCAGTTAGAACTCAAGTGATTGAGTTTGGTGGAGTTGATTGAGGAGTTGATGGAGTTTGACTTAGTTAAACTAGTTGTATTTAGTCTAACTGCAAATACACTAGTGATGAGTGATGTGAATTAATTATTAATTAATTCACTAATTATTAACTCATAAAGCAACTAAAGAATACATCAGTTAACTCAGTGCATGGACAATTCAGTGGAGATAGGTGTTAGAGGTGGAGACTACTATGAGTTGTGACTATAGCTGTGCATGAGATTTTCACAATCAATGATTGAGATTGCCAATGAGGATTGTGCAGTACAAGCCAAGGAAAATGAGGTTGGATCATTCCTATTCTCACTTTGGATTGCACAGTAGAGGCAAGTAGACAACGGAGGAGATTTGAACCTGTGACTTGATTCAGATCTGAGCTAGTTTGTGTGTAACAGGTGAAGATAGTACTGAGTACTTGTGAGGAGTATTGTACTATGTATTGTTACATGTTCTCTATCATTATAATATACAGATAGTTTGGGGTTTTTAGTTGTATGCTTTCCCCAGTACATATTGTGTTGATATGTGTGATTGATGTTTCATTGTTTTTAATTCCGTAAAATTGATGATCAACGTAGAGGAGGTTATGCATTATGTGTGCATTCCGCAAATAGTGTATAATCGGGATAATCTCTATGAATAAGTGTTATATTATTCAAAATTTCTACACTCTCATCAATCCTTATGTTTTATCTGTACATTTGGTTTCTACAGTGGGTTCCTTTGTTGTCCTCTTGTTTTTTGTCCTTTGTTGTCTTTGATTTTCATGGCCCTTTACTCAAGTAAAAAATATGGAATTAAAAACAAGGGTTGTAGTGATTCCCTTCCAACACACTTTCTCATTAGTTATCAAAAATAAACTTTGAGAACAAGAAGAGAATGGTAAAATGGAAAAGGGAAATAGGGAGGATGCGAAAATTGATCTCTTGGTTAGATATTTTGTCCCAGACCTCTACACCAATCAAACCCAAGGGCTTAAATTGTTCAGGACTTTATAATTATGTTGGCATATCCATACCTTCGTGTCTTACAAAATTCACGTGTGAGAAGTGGAAAAATTCTAGCTCAACTAGCACATGGGAAAATTGGAGAAACATAATAGTTTTCTTGCCACCCTTTGTACCTAGTTGGAAAAGAAGCATGGTGGAGTGCTTCTTTTAGATTCAGTTGGAGGCTCCAAGGACAACCCTCTCAACATCACCTCAACTCAAAAAAATTAGGAACCTCAACACCCTCATTATCTTTAATATACATGATCTTTGTTTTGGCCATGGATCATCATAATGTCAGTTATTTTTTCTTTTGTATTAAAGAACATATACCCAATGCAAATTTCGGTTCCTTACTAGCAAACTATCCCTGTGTCTTACATTCTCTAAACTAGCCATCTATGTCCTTCAACTCTATTTTGGCTTTCTTCCTCGTGGAAAAGCTATTTTGGTTTTTATTTGTTGATTAGTCAATTAGATTTACGTACTTATTACATATCCATTATAATTGCTCTGATTTATTTTAGTCTAACCAAAGTGTGAAGCCTCCTTAATTTTCTAGAGTTATCTATGTTTATGATTTATAAACACTCAAAGAATAAAATTCAAATTATATTTTTTTATAAATATTTAATAACATAATCATAAACAAAATTTTATATTTACATATATTCAAATATATAAATAATTATATAGGGCTTGGATTATTCCCTAAAACTAATTCTTCTTGACTAAGAGTTCATCTTCCTCTGACATAAGGAAACATGTTAACCATCCAAGACTCAGAGATAGTTGGCATGAGTGAAAGACTACCCCCTTATGGATCACCAACAGGTAATTTCAAGTGGCGTGGTTTTCCTTGAATAACAATGATGAGTTAGTGTGCATTCACAGATAGCAACCAATGATGGTTACCCCCACTACTAGTTTGAAAATTGGGTTATGATAAATTTTCCCACATTTTAAAAAATAAAAATATAAAGAATTATATATATATATATATATATATATATATATATATATATATATATATATATATATATAACAAGGTTAATAGTTGCAATGCAGCATATTCCCTGCCTCTATCACTAACTAATTGATTAAAGGTTGTGCGGACTGCGAAGAAAATTTTGCGCAATGAAATCTCTCCGCGCAATGAAAACTCTCCACACATTGAAAGATCTCCACACATTGAAAGCTATTTACATAATGAAATCTTTTCGCACAATGAAAGATCTCCACACAAAATATATACACAATGGAAAGCTCTTTGATACCTTATAACAATTTCATTATATTACATGATCATGTAGGCTAATCAGAATCATAAAACCAACACGAATGTGGAGAAACTCAGAAATTTAAAAGGGGAAGGAGCATAGTTTGTATCTCGATATTTTCTAGAGAAGAGCTTTTTGTTGATATCAACGCTCTACTTCCACTCAATATTTGAGGGTATATCAATCAACACTACAGAAGCAAGGACGACATGTGGAGATCCCTGTAGATTGTGTGCTTGCACAATATTTTCATAGTGATTTCTATGCTTTTTTGTTTGGAATTTCAAGCCCAATTCGGTTACTATCGGGATCATCATAGATGTCATCATGGAGGGGCCTATTACAAACTAGATATACGTCATGGGCCATGGGTGTCTCCATTTATGTAGTCATAATTTTACTATCACGGTGTTCTACACTTTTGCATGCATTCTTCCTCCGCATAGTTATCCCGCACACCTTCCTTCCACACAATAATAGTTTCAAAACAATTGAAACCAACAAAATTGCATCTCAGTTCAAAATAGATTAGTGAATCTTTCAAAGAGAAGATTGTTGAGACAAAGAACTCTAGTATTCTCACTGCATTTATATAAGGAAATTCACATTATCAAATGAATTAAATGATACAACATTAGATGAAATTTGTTTTTTAATTTGTGATTTGTGTGAGATAACAACTGTGCGCAATAAAAAAATACAAGTGTGTCGCGATTTTCCACACTTCCACATGAATTCTCCCTCTGCACATTTCTCCTACATACCTCAATGAAACAAAATTTCATTATGAAAAGTGTGTAGGTTTTGTTATAGACATAGTACTCTAGCTCTTACATAGCACATCAATCCCATTAAATGAAATTCATCTTCCTCCACAATGAAAGCTTTATTTTTATCTTCGTATTCTGAATTATCCTGCCACAATGTTTCGTACTTTTGCATGCATTATCCCTCTGCACAATTCTCCTACACACCTTCCTTTTATACAATACTAGTTTTTGAACGATTAAATTCAGTGAAACCACATCTCAATTCAAAACACATTAGCACATCTCTCACAGTGAAGAGACATGCATTATCTCTCTACATAGTTCTCTCGCATACTTTAGTGAAAGAGGATTTCATTGTGCGTGAAGTGAGGAGGTTTCCTTATAGTCATGGTTCTCTAGATCTTACACAGCACATCAATCCCACACAATGAAAACCATCTTCCTCCATAATGAAAGTTTGATTTGTATCTTAATTATTTTGTTGTAATATTATGTACTTCCACGTTCATTCTCCCTCCACATAGTTCTCCCGCATAGCTTCCTCCCGTACAATACTCCAATATACTCATTCCACATTTGTATGAGGCTCTTCACATTATCCAATGCATTAAACGCTATATATCGTACTTCCATACAATGCGTTATTAAGGCTATGTATATTTATTAATCGAAGAATTAGTGTGAAAGCAAGGATTACCAGTAAAACATATTATATTATGTAATCATTCTAATGATAATAGGTAATGTACAAATTGTTCAAAGCATTTAGTATTAGAGCATATGAAAAAGGACAAGTGTGTAGTGCATCCATATATGGAAAAATTGTGACGAAATGGAAATGTTTGTAAAGATGTGAAAACATGGAGTGACAGACATTGATTACGTTGCAAACGAGTTAGCACTTAGTATTGAAGAATTAATTAATGCTTACCGTAACTTTTAATATATATTCAGAAAATCTACACGCAATCACGTTATCGCTCAAGTGCTTAATATCATTTTCTTTGATGCATTGTGTAATGATTACTGGCTACAAACATATTAATAAAATTGTATCTATCAATATTATAATATACTCTTTTTGTCATTTATTTGGTTAATCGATGCGCAATCAACACATCTTTCAAGTTCTTAATATAATTTATTGTTTGTAAACAATTCAAGAATATGCATAGGCCCTCTGCGGCTAGTATGCCTCATAGAAAATTGAAACAATGTGTAGATCTCCTTCGTACACTTTTATTTGTATATTTCTTTTTCACATTGGAAGCTTCCTTCGCATCTTTTCATTCCACACATGTATAATGATTATTTTTCATAAACATATCAAGAATAATATATTTATCGATATTATAAAATATTATGTTCACCATTTATTTAGTGAATCGACACATAATCATCAAACGTGTTTAATTCACATGCTTCTTGTGCTCATTTCCTTGTTTGTCGGAAACATTCTATCAATTATTAGATATAAAAGAATAATTTATACGTAATCAGGACATCATAAATCCTAATTGAGACTTAATTCTATGATTAACATATATATTTTCAGATAATATAAATTAGTATTTTCTCCATTTATTCGGTGAATCGACACATAATCAATAGACTTGTTTGCCTCGCACACTTCTTGTACACATTGCGTTATTTTCCGGTAACGTTTTGGAAACTATCAGATATAAAAGAATAATTGATACATAATCAGGTCATTGTAAAAACCTATTTAATATTTAATTCTATGATTAATAGATATATTTTTAGATATTAATGGTACGTATTATTGGAATCATAAGTAGTTGTAGTAGACTAATGATAAAATCATTATATGTTTATCACTTATGTGAATTCAAGTCTATTGAATTTTACTAATGGTTTTTGTTTCTTGATTCTTGTTTATTCATGCTACGAAATCGTCACATTTTTATGTTGTTTAGGGTAAGAAGAAATTGTAATGGATACCTCTAGTCAAATTATTTATTTATGAAACATTTTTTGCAAAGTAATGTAATAATGTGTAGATGTCTATTTATTATATCGGTTACCTAGGAAAAAACCATTGAATATAATAAAACATCTATTGTGAACTGATAAGGGACAAGAGAATGAACAGAATGGAACAAATCAAAGCTAGGGTTTATCTGTGCAAAAATGGGGTTTTGGGAGCAGTTGCCTCGTTCTATCCCTTGGTCAGTTGGCTGGGAAAAAAGGATTCTGAAGCACCGGGTCAATGTCGGCTTCGATTTCTTGAGTAGGTTTCACCAGATGGGCGAGCTCGAAGGGAACAAACCAAACATTGGGTTGCTAGAGACCTGGAACTTGAAAGAATAGGAGCAAAATGTACAACGGTGGTCTCTGAAATTTGGGTAATTAGACCATCGTTTCTCTGTCACTTTCTTTATCTTTATCCCTCTGGGTTCACAGATGACGACTCTTACAAGACAGTATGGTGGACGTGGATGCGTTGGATGGTCCTCCGAGTAGTGAGGACTGCCCTTTCCACATCGTGCAATGCATTTATTTTCTTCCAGTTAGGTGTCACATTCCCCTATTGTAGCATGCATCTCGCAAATGGTTCGGCATTTGGGAATGGCTTAACTACAGGTGGGATTTAGTGGAAGGGTCACAGGGCTTTGGCATAGTGGTGGAAGCAGGTCTTATACCTCATCTTCGTCAGTGCTTTAACTCTGAGGGGGGTGGATGGTATTCCTCTTCCGGCTAACTGGTTCTTGAACCAGCTTCCATTGTTGGATTCTTGGCATGCCCGCCATCTCCACAAAGTTTCTCGACCTTCTACCCTCCCGTGCTTCGGTCAGTTCTGGGATTGGACTAGGACCCATATCAAGTGGTCGAAAACTTGTTCTCGACCTGCAAGTGCCCTCCTCAGCCCTTTGAGCCATTCAGACTAACTTCCTTCGAGTGGTCCATCGATTAAAATAAGGAGTTTGGCTCCCAGAAATAGAGGGGCACCCAGGCCTCTGAGGTATCACGGGAGAAATGGCCAAGGAGCTGAGACTGCCACATTAACATGCACTCTATCAAATCAAGACCATAAAAAGGCCAGTGAACTGGCTCAACAGGGACACGCTCTGTTCACCCTACTTCTAGAACTGGATCAAACAGAACACGGGGACAAAAGGAACATCTGAAGCAGTATAGCCCTGCGACAATAGTGAAGATATCGTTTCCAAGCAACTGGTAAGTACTCCCTGCATTCAAATTTTCCTAAAGACCTCTAGCAGGAGTACGTTATTAATTTGGGTAAACACAACAGATAAAGTGATGCTCCTGAAGAAATACATCACATAAAAAATTGGATACCCTGTTCATATGCAAAATTTGTTATTCGGGGGAAAAATACTACAGGATAACCAGCTCCTATTGGAATATCACATCCTACCTATTACCACCATAATCCTCAACCTGAGACTCAGGGGAGGAGTTGTGGCACCCAGTAAAACCAAAAATGTAGATGGGGGTTTGGGGTGCAGCACAACAAAAGGCATTGGAACAAAACAGAAGCACTCAAATGGGGGACTATCCTTCAAGAACATTCTTCAGGGAAAAAAGACAGCCACAGAATCAACCAAACAAGTAGGAACCGCTCCTAGCCCATACATAGTGGAGCAACTGAACTACACCCCAGAACTAAACTTAGACATGCCTAAAACTGACGAGCATTGTGCCTCTTTTGAATCCCTAGCCATTATATGTCATTTCAACTGCTTCTGGCCAAATCCAGTAGAACTTTTTCACTAGATTTTAACTAACTAGTCTTTAGATTGCGAAATTCATCTTTGCTCAAAAGGCTTCTTTATTGTAAATTTTCCAACATTTGAGGCTAGAGACACAATCCTTCAGGAAGGACCATGGTTCTGGGGTTCAACTGGCCTCTTCACTACTCCTTGGTTTCCTGATTTTGATGCAAATACCATGGTCATCTCCAGAATGTCGGTTTGGTTTCAGATGCACAATCTTCCCCTAAATTTCTGGGATGACCTAGTCCTTGAAGTCATAGGCAACAATGTTGGGCAATACATCAAGACTGATACCCAAAGAGTGGAGGAAATGGTCTTTACTTTTGCATGTATATTTGTAGAAGTCGACCTCAGCAAAGGCCTACTGGATGGCATACACCTAATCCACAACAAGCAGATTTGGACACAGATTTTAGATTATGAGAACACGGCTTTCAAGTGAAAGAATTGTAGGCAAACAGGGCACCTACAAAATTCGTGTCCAGAAGCTAAAAAAGACATCCGAAGAAATAAGAGTCTTTGGAAATAAGCTAAAGGTTGGCAATATCCCCCACTAGAACCTGAAGAGGAGGAGGGTGATGCCAAGGATGCAACCTCACCAAAGGGGAATAACCAGACAACAACAAAACCAGAATCACAGGGGGGAACCCCACAAGACCCATCTAAAACTCGGGAACAACCGGTGCAAATAGACATGATTTCAGAAGGAGGGGACATTAGTGGGAACAATTGTATTCACTCATCAGACAATTGGACTCAGATAAGGATAATTACAAACATGATGCAGAGAATCATCTTGCACTAGTCTCTTATGTTCCGTCTCAAGGGGAATGGCGAAGGGTTGAGAAAAAGAAGGGGAGAACAGCCTAGCTTTTTCCCACCATGTACATTATTGTTGTTTTTTATTTCTTTTTTTCCTGATTATCATCAGTCTTTGACTAGATGATGTTATACACCTTGCCAATGCAACATGTAAGTTTGTTTTCATTAATAAAATTACACATTTTTTCCACGGAAAAAAAAAAAAAAAAAAAAAAAACAAAACAAAACAAAACAAAACAAAACAAAAAAAAAAAAAAAAAAAAAAAAAAAAAAAAAAAAACAAAAAACAAAAAACAAAAAACAAAAAACAAAAAAAAAAAAAACAAAAAAAACAAAAAAACCAAACAAAACAAAAAAAAACAAAAAAACAAAACAAAACAAAACAAAAAAACAAAACAAAACAAACAAAAAAAACAAAACAAAACAAAAAAAAACAAAAAAAAAAACAAAAAAAAAAAAAAACAAAACAAAACAAAACAAAAAAACAAAACAAAAACAAAAACAAAACAAAAAAAACAACAACAACAACAACAAAAAAAAAAAAAAAAAAAAAAAACAAAAAACAAAACAAAACAAAACAAAATAACGAAAAAAATCATATGTCGTTATTTGTCCAAATTGTCTGAATTATGGAATTTGTTCTAATTCTATGTATTCTAGTTACTACTTACTAATTTCGCTATTAATGACATAATGGAAACATTGCATTACTTTAGTCAATTAATTTTGCATCCGTGTACTCCGCAAATTGCAATGAGAAGCATAATAATTTCATTATTAGCCTTAATTAAGCTTTTAATATTTTGTGATTCGTGCTCCATAAAGTTGCTATGTGCTGGTGGGTAACATATACAAAATTGTAAAAAAGAATGAACAAAGTTTTTGCCGCACATATTGATTTTTGCTCATCCTTGTTTGGTGCATCCCAACTTGGCATAAATTTTGGTAAAGGCTCTACATTTTAAGGAGCGAAGTGCGCAGTGGAGAATGCAGCGGAGAGCGAAGTGGACTGTGCAGTAGAGCAGCAAACTAGTTGGAATATATCGTGCGGTATAAGGGTGTTGGAGTGGGTTGAAGCCTCTCCTCTTTTTGTAAAAATCATGTAATGTTGTAAAAGATGAATGGTTTTTCGGACCATCGTAGATTGTTTTAGGGATTCCATGGTATATGGACCATGGTATTTTGATGATATATCCCTCGATGTAATAGTATATATAGGGATCAATAATAAATAAGAGAGACATCACATCTTGAATTGAATGGTTGTATTCTTGTGATTTGTGGTTTGGAAGAGAAGGTGAGGCTCTACAGCTGAGTGCGTAGAGGCCTAACTCTGTAGCTGAGTGCACAAATGACCTACATCTTAGTGAGGAGGTCAAGAACTGTTTGTTTTGCAAGAATTATTATTATAAGCAATAGTTCTTGTGGATGTAGTCCCACATTGGGATGAACCACGGTAAAATTGGTGTCTTCATGTGTATATTTTCTTATTATTTGTTGTAGAGTAGCAGTTTATTACAGCTACATTTTATTATAGCGCAATGATGATTATGGGTTTATATGATATGTTTATGTGATTAAATGAATGCAGAGAAGTGATTTATGAATATTAAGTGTAAGAAAACATAATAATACCACATATCCACATCCCTCAAGGCTACAGAAACCTGGTTCTACATCCTCCCATAGTCACTTCGGGTGAGACTGTGATCTCCTTACAGGTTGTTGCCAAAAGGACCAGTGATTGAGGGTTTTGTTGGTGTGCAGTATAGATCGAACCTGGGTTATCCCAAATCATAACCAACAAATGGTTTTGTTGTCGGGACCGAGATCTATTTGAGGGATATGTTTATGTGGCATCCATCGAAGAAGGAAATTCAATATTGGCTAGAATCGAAGGAGAGAGAATTTGTAGATCAAGAGAATAGAAACCTTCGTCTGAAGTCCGAAGCTTAGTTACAGAGACATATTTTAACAAATCAATACAAAATTTTCTTCGCATCATTTCTTGTCGAAATATATGAGTGTATATAGAGGTTGACCGAAAGAAAGACCTAATTTAAAGGTGGAGAACCTACAACGTGGACTCGTGAATTGATACTGTGACTCAAGAGCACTGACAATAGGATTTCAAGGGCTGTCAATTTCTAGATTGATAACAACCTGGGAGGATTCATTACTGAGTTCACAGTAGACTAGACTGTGTCCTACAATGAAGCTCAAAGGACCGTGACATAAGTATTTAAAATATTTGAAGATTTGGATTAATATGCTTCTATGTGAAAAATGAGTTTTAAGGATGCAACCATATTTTTATTTTACTTATGTTTGGAAGAAGAGAGAATAAATTTGAGCCAGAGATTGTAGTAACGTGAAGTGGAAAAAGATATAGAGTAGATACCAGAAAAAGAGCTCATGGAAAAGACCCGAATACCTTTGTAGAAACTGAATATATTCCTATGTTGAGTGAATTTGAAAGTGAAAGGGAAGATATCCACCCTGATAATCCCTAGGTAGCTTCACAATATTCACCTTCCAAGCCTAAGAGTTCACAGAAGCCAAAATCTAGCAAGAGCCAAGGTGTTTTTGTCTCTCCCCCTCCCCCTCCCCATCCTCCTCCAAGAATAAATATGGTTGATGATATTAAGCTTCATGCTTTCAAAGGAGCTGGATTGGAGGATCCAGAGAAGTTTTGGTTTTTATGTGAAGTTGTATGGATCGCAAAGCAAATCAACAATGAAAATATAAAGAAAGCGCAGCTCATTACGATGCTTTGAGATAGAGCATTGACATGGTATATGAAGTATTCAAATAATCATATTAGAACATTTAAATATATTAAAGCAACACTTATAAGAGAATCTAAGAAGACAAAGTCTAAGTCGTAGTGCATCACTAAGTTAAAATAAATTAAACGTAAACCTACTAGGTTTGTTTAGGAATTTGATCAGAGTTTTAAGGAATTTTTGGATCAAGTGAGCTTCAAAATAGCTCCGAAACAACATCAAGAATGGTTTATAGTTGTACTATTACCACATATCAGGGTACCATTGATGCAACAAAAGATAACAAGTCAATTTGAAGCTCTACAAATTGTGATGAAATTAGAAGCTTTGCCTGTAGGAGATACTAATGCAGCTATGCAACAGATTCAGATTTAGCTAGTGAACCTAACCCTGCAGATACAAGATATCAAGAAAATCAAAGAAGTTAGAAAAGAAGTATGGTGTACGAAGTGCAGATTAGAGGGCCATTCTAAAGAAAAATGTCCTATATTTAGGGATTACATGGCTAGTGGGGCACCAAATCCCTTAAATGTAGGATCTAGTCAGTGGTGTGAGATATGTAAAACCAGAGGTTAACATTGCTCAGAAGATTGTTACCTGTTACATAAATATGTGCAGACTCCAAGGAACCTATATTGCAAATTTTGTAAATGAGTAGGACATGATGAGAATAATTTTTGAGCTTGTGAACTAATGATGGAGTGTAGTGCTGACACTTATAGAATGCAAGCAGAAGAATATGGACATGGAGGTAGTGGACAACGTAGTGGTTGAGGAGGCTGCCAAGGAATAGGTCAAGGTGTTGGAGCTGGTCAAGGACATGCACAGATCATTTGCTATAATTGTGGCCAGGAAGGTCATTTTGCAATAGATTGTCAGAACCCTACAATGACATGTAAGTGTTGTAAATCCTTTGACTATGTAATTGAACAATGTCCTATAATTATGGAAAGATGTAAGAAAAAATGAATCAGTAGCCGACACAGAATATTCAAATGATGACTATTGAAAGGAGGACTGGAACCTCGAATTAGTATTTTCACTAGAAGTGGAGCTACGACTGGAAGTGATAAAGCGGATGAGAAGAGAGAATCTGAAAGTACATGGGTTAGAAAAATTGCTAAGAAAGCTCTTATTTTTTTATATTCAGAAGGAAAAATAAGTATTTATGGAAGAAAATCGAATCTTTATGGATGATGGAGCTTCAACCTCCAGTGTGCATCCAAAGTAAAAAACTAGTTGCAATGCATCATCAGCTTCGACACATAATCAAGCTTCAACGCATAACCAAGCTTCGACACATTTTAAAACTCCAACACAAGACCAGATTTAGCAAATCAAGTTGGTATTTTAAAGACTTTTCTACAAAAGTGTATGAAATTATTAAGAGATCAAAAGGCAGTAGAAGGGCTTCATGAGTTGATAAATTCTTTTGCATCCAAAGAAGCACTGCGAAGTGAGATGCATGCAGTCAATAATTTGCATCGACAAAAGAGAACTGGAAGAGAAATGAGGCTTAGTGCATATATAGGAGTATACGAGATGGATCAAGTTATCCTAGATCTAGGATCTTATGCTAATTTCTTAACTAATTAGACATGGGAGTTAATGGGTAAACTGAAGCTACTATGGTCACCTATTTAGATAAGGATGGCAAATCAGCAAAAGATATTCCCCTTAGGAAGACTACTAGGTGTGAAAATGGACATTGAAGGAGTTCATGCTATTGCTTATTTTGAAGTAATAGAGATAGTTTATGACTGTAACTCCTATCCTGCATTTCTTGGACTTGATTAGACATTTGACAATATGTATATAATTAATCTGAAGAAAAGATAGATGATATTTGAAGGGAACAATATGAGAGTAATTGTTCACTTGGATCCATCAGAAGGGGTAAGATATACATAACCAGTTAGAGAATAATAATGTGCAGCTGATATAGATAATATTTATCAAATGACAACAAAAGAACAGGATTCGGTTAACCCTACTGCAGAAGGCAAGTTGACTTGGGATCATGATATTTCTTGTACCTCAGACTTAGAAGAAGAGTTGGAAAATTGGAAGAATAGGCTACATGAAGTATCCACAAGGCGTTGTGCAAGAATTACCAAATCAGTTCATTGTATGATATCTGAGGTATGTAACCTACCTTCTCATAATTTCTTGGGTGATATAAATACTTTTCTTGATGATTATGAAGAATAGTTTCCAGAGAATCAAAGGTTGTTAGCCTTGGTTGTATCCTTAAAAGTTACCCCTACTAGATGGTAGGGTGCACGCAAGAAGAATATAGAAGGTTGGCAGGAATTTCGAATCTTGATGTGGATAATATTTGGTAATATAAATACATATATGGAAATAAAATATGATGGTCAAACTAATCCTAGAGAGCATATCAAGTTATGTACTACAACATGGAAGGATATTCCATAACAATAATGGATACATGGATTCATTCATACATTAGAGACAATCCCTAATAATTGGTACTTAGAAACAAAAACAATGTAAACTTTGAAACGGGAACTATAAACTCAAAACGGGAACTCTGGCCAAAAAAACCCCAAAAAAACATCAAAAACAGTGCTAAAAACGAAAAGCGTGTACACTGGAATGATGTTTTTATTTTTTAGGTGTTAATTTTGAACATGTTTTAAAAATGGCAGTGACTACGAAATTTACTATGAAATTTTCGTGCAAAATATAGCTTCAAAATGAAAGTGATGATACTGGAATAATGATTTTTTTTAGGGTCAATTTTCAAAATTTTTTAAAAATGCTAATAAAACCAAATTTTTATGTGTCAAACAAAGTTGTTTATGAGGAAAAAAAGACATTAATGTTTTTGGTAGAATATCATTTTCCTTTCCTAAGTATAAATTTAACATGTTTTCAACCATAACATGCTAGATACAAAAGAAACTGAAATTTTTTCAACTATAAAATTAAAAAACCATGACATTATGAACAAATTGCATCACTAAATGAATTCAAAAGTCATTATTTGTATATTGAATAAAACATACATTATATCTCTAATTTAATATTGCATTGTAGATATTTAAAAAAAAAAAAAAATATCATAATTAAGACATATAATCCAACAGCATAAAAATGCCTCAAAACTTCTCATTTAACACCATATGGAAAAAGATATGATGCATACATCAGTGATATAAATGTCTTAAACAATTATTCAAAATCACTCATATTTTCTCTCACACCATCAGAGTTCACATCTTCAGATGACTGACTGGATGCTGACGAAGATGTTCCATATTCTTGTCTTTCATCAACTAGTGCCCCATCTGAGTCCACATGCATGCCCAACATTTCAGGTTTCAAAATTCTTCTAGATCTACGACTGGTTTCAGCAGACTCCCATGTCAACATTGTTCCTTCTGGTAACAACCTTTTTAGAATCTCTATCATCTTGAAGCGAAGAGCTCCTCCCTTTGTTAAATTGAAGTCATAAACAAGTATGTCAACATCCTCCAATTTTAATATGTCTGTGCGACGGTGATTTACATTTGTACCCTTTCTTTTTCTTTTTCCGCCATTTTTTTTGTCAACTACCATCTCTGGCTTATACACACCATTGAATGGGTGTGTATTTTTGGCATACCAATGTACTTCAACACTTGTAACATCCTCATTTTCTGTAAAGACCTTTATAACTTTAGCACCCAAAATGGATAGCCATTGGGATCTCCATCTACTAGCACTGCAATCATGCAACCCTCCTTAATATCTTGTATTGAACCCCTATAAAGGTCCTCCATGGCTTCACGTTGTGCACGAGATCTTCTGGAACCAATATACATCTCTCTTTCCGCTGCCTATGAAGAATTAATAATACCATGAGATTGTTGTTGTTCAACAATGTTTACTTCCTCATGTTCATTCGACACATTTTGCGGCCAAATAAATGGATTTTTCAAAGGTATATCTTCATTTCTTGTTGTTGAAATGAGATCACTTTGATTATTGAAAAATGACTCCCACCAAACTGAATCAGCAATGTCAAAGTACTCATATGTATGTCAAAGTAATCAGAATAATTTATATCTCTGTTCTATCTGCGTGCATTCTAAACTTCACCAACTGATTGTAATAACAATATTTTTGATGCAAATATTGGATGATCTGGAATGAACTTCAAAAATTTCAAATCTGATGACGGTGCCCATTCTACAGTAGTTGAATACTTCTTGCCCCATATTATTGTTTTCCCATAAAAAATTTTGATACGAAATTGATGTTGGAAGCTAATGTCATTAAGTTTTTCAATGCATTTCCCCTCACCATATGATCCCAGAATAAACCTTCGCATGTCAACAATTTCTTCCAACACATCAAAAGTAGGCTCTGGCATGTATGATTTATTAATAAATTCAATTAGTGATGGCAAGCTCCCAACTTCCTTCCTCCTCAATGTGACTGAAAAACGACTGAACATCTGATCAATATGGTCATGAGTGTGCCCAACAAGAAGGAAACCAACCTTTACCTTTTGAAAAATTCTCAATTCAACAAGCATGTTTAGATATCCAAAAACAACCTAATTTTTGTTTTCACGGCAAGTGTTGTCCAATTGTAGATACAAAACTTCAGGAAGATTACCAGACCAATGAGAAATCACATCATGAATTATGGTTATGGTCAGATTTGCATCATTATGAATATTTGGAGCTGTGAAGTACACCCTTGGCAACATTTTCCCATTGAAGACCATACAACCAACCAAGTGAAACTGAATAAAATTTTCCTCCTGTAAATTTTTGGGTGTGCGAACAAAATGTGGTAAAAGTGTTTTCTTCTGGTCCATACCATCAATTATCAAACCCAAATATTTATTCGGATTATCATAACACTTCTTTCAGTGCTTGTACAACTTCTTCCTTCCTTTGTTTGTTGTTCATGATGCTCCTGAAGTTCTTTGACAATTAAATCTACACAACATAAAAGAAATTCATTAAGAAATATGTTTTCATAGTTGATGACTATACAATTTTAAAAGTTAAAGTTATGAATGCTTACCTCTTTCTGAGCCTTCACATTTGTCCCTTTTTTATTTAAGAGAAGCACATGTACTGCAAATCCCCATCCTTGTCTTCTTAGGAATACGGACATTGTTGAATTCTTTCTTCCATACCTTCACAAAATATTGATATGTAATAAACTGGCCATGTCCCTCAGCACCTTCTGCATATTCTTTGTATAAGTTGTAGATTTATCGTCTTGAAAAATTATCTAGAATATGTATTGTCTCTCTATTTGGCATACACTCTCCATGCTTTGAAAAAAAATATTTCATCCATGACATTAAAATATTTGATAATGGCCCAAACTGTCTTTTATGACGTACTTCTAAATAAAATGTGGGATCCTTTTCCAAATTTTCTTGAATTCTCGAGAGACGAAAATTCCCAATGGAATGAAACATTTTGAAACCTTTTCTACAGATAAATAAAGTCCCAATATGATAATCGTACCCTGACAATGTAGATTGCATGCACCCAACTAAATATGAATTTTACATGCTTTTATTCATTGACAAATATCTCTTCCTTCCTTCTAATGCAAATTTGAAATCCATATGTTTCAAGCAATCTTTTTGGCAACATTCACTTGAAATGAGAGCACTGATAGAACTTCTTATCGTCAGATATTCTACTCTACCCCTTGTATAACTAGAACAACTTGCATTGATATGAAAAGGTCTGCTCCTACTCCTCGATACAATATTTCTTGGCAACATCTCCATCATTGGATCATCATTTGTATAAGGCTTTTCATCATCATTAAGAGGAATGTTATCCACACTATGATCAGCTCTACTTTTCAAATATTGACTTGGAGGATATTCTTCATCTTCTGCTTCTTCAGTGCTACTGTCGTAGTCCTTAGAATTCGGACTGAATGGAAAATATGACTCGATGTTTAATGGATATTCTTCCTCATGTGCATTGTCAGTGCTACTCTCATAGTCCATAGAATTAGGACTACGTCGAAAATGTAACTATTTACTTATTGAAGATGCTACATCCTGTCCTTTGTCACTGCTACCTTTATACTCATTACAATTAGGACTAAGTGCATCATCCTGTCCTTCATCACTGCTGCTCTCATAGTCCTTAGAATTTGGACTAAGAGGACACAGTAACACTCCATTCTTTTGAAATTCATCATCACGCTCTTCATAACTATTGCTCTCATAGTCCAGAGAATTAGGACTAAGTGGACATTATGACACTCCAATCTTTTGAAATTCATCATCCGACTCTTCATCACTGCTGCTCTCATAGTCCTTAGAATTAGGACTAACTGGACACCGTGACACTCCATCCTTTTGAAATTCAACATCATGTTTTTCATCACTACTGCTCTCATAGTCCTTAGAATTAGGACTAAGTGGACACTTTGACACTCCATTCTTTTGAAAATCGTTATCACGCTCTTCATCACTACTGCTCTCATAGTCCTTAGAATTAGGACTAAGTGGAAATGGTGACACTCCATTCTTTTGAAATTTGCCATCATGCTCTTCAAAACTGTTGCTCTCATAGTCCTCAGAATTAGGACTAAGTGGACACTGTGACACTCCGTTCTTTTGAACTTCACCATCATGCTCTTCAAAACTGTTGCTCTCATAGTCCTTAGAATTAGGACTAAGTGGACACCATGACACTCCATTCTTTTGAACTTCACCATCATGCTCTTCAAAACTGCTGCTCTCATAGTCCTCAGAATTAGGACTAAGTGGACACCATGACACTCCGTTCTTTTGAACTTCGCCATCATGCTCTTCAAAACTGCTGCTCTCATAGTCCTGAAAATTAGGACTAAGTGGACATTGTGACACTCCGTTCTTTTGAACTTCACCATCATGCTCTTCAAAAATGTTGCTCTCATAGTCCTCAGAATTAGGACTAAGTGGACATCATGACACTCCGTTCTTTTGAACTTCACCATCATGCTCTTCATCACTGCAGCTTTCATAGTCCTCAGAATTAGGACTAAGTGGAATCTGTGACTCATTATTTATTTGAAATTCTTCATCCCCTCTTTCATCAGTGTTGCTCTCGTAGTCCTTAGAATTAGGACTAAGTGGAAGAATTGACTTTCTATTCATAGTGGAAGAATTCCCACTATATTCATCGATATGAATAGAGTTGTTACGCGATGAAGATGTTGATGGTGTATAAATCAAAACTTCACTATCAGAACAATCCATCCCTTTCAAAAAGAAGATGTTGAATGATACAAATCGAGAGTCCCCTAAAGATATTATATAGCTTAAAGAATGAAATTTTCCCTCCAAAAAGTTTCGCGAAAATATTTCCCTCCAAAAATGTTCATGAAAATATTTCCCTCCAAAACGTTTGTTAGATTTATTTACCTTCATTATTTTGTTCTACAATTTATTGAAAAATGTAAACTAAATTTTTTTATGAAATAAATTATTAAAATTAAAATTATATACTACAACTTCTACATTAATTATTTTAATAGTTAAAGTATATAATATTTACCAAACAATTGAATTTTTATCTTTTAGATTTTTATAATATATTCTAAAACAAATTATCCCACATTCAACCCGTTGTAAAACAATTTTACAATATTCGCTTTATAATATGTTAAAACACTTATATATTAAAATTTCATTATCACTATTACTCACATCACATCCAAGCTTTCTGAAAAATGTTGAAAGACTCATGAATTTGTGGAGCAGCTACATCGCTATCAACAACATATTCAACGAAGAATTCTCGCAATTTAAAGGTAAGTTAAATTTTTTTCCTCAAAGATTTTTTTTTTTAAATTAATAATTTTTCTGAGCCAAAATAACAATTACATCCGTCGTAAGCATGGTGGGCCCGATCAAACTCAATCGCCCAATACTCGTGGGTGGACCGTCGTGGTGTCACGGGGGCGGCCCAGCAGCTCGCACGCCTGTCGTGGGGTTGGGCGATTCTCAGAATCGCCCAATCCCCGCGGCGGGCGGGTGAGCTGCTAGGGTGGGCGCCACAGCCCGACTCATCCCCTACCTCCAACCCCCTTCCCGACACCCTCACTACCTTCACCCACACCCCGCGCCCCTGCCCCCTTAATCCCTACCAACCCAACCCAATGTCCGCCCGAGCGCCCTCACCCTTCCCCTTGCCCGGCCTGGGCGCCCTCACAAACCCCCACGCCGCAACCCTCCCTACCCCCCCTGCTGGCCCGGGCGCCCTACTAACCCCCCCCGCCCGGGCGCCCACACAATCCCCCGCGCCCCAACCCTCTCAACCACCCCACCCCCTGGCCCAGGCACCCTCACCCTCACCTACCCCCCGGCATGAGCGCCCGCCACCCCACCCGGCCCAGGCGCCCTCACCCACCCCCTGCCCGGGCACCCTCACCCACCGTCAACCGCACCCCCACCCGGCCCGAGCGCCCTCACCCACAACACCCCCCCCAATGCCCTCCCCAACCAGCCCAATCCTCCCCCCCAACCCTCAGCCCAGGTGCCCTCACCAGCCCGCCCACCCGGCGCCTTCACCCGCCTCACCCGCCCAGGTGCCCTCACCCGCTCCCCCGCCCGGCGCCCTCACGCACCCGACCCGCCGGGCGCCATCACCCGCCCCACCCGGCGCCCTTGCCCACCCCGCCTGGCGCCCTCGGTCGCTCACCCGCCTCACCCGCCCGGCACCCCCACCCGTCCACCTGGCTGGCGCCCTTGCCCGCCCGGGTGCCCTCAACCGCCGCCCCGGCCGGCGCCCTCGCCCGCTCACCCACCTCACCCGCCCGGCGCCCTCAGCCGCCTGCCCGCCCGGCACCCTCGCCTGCCCGGGTGCCCTCACCCGCCCCCCCACCGCGCGCCCTCGCCCGCTCACCCGCCTCACCCGCCCGCGCCCTCGCCCGCTTACCCACCTCACCCGCCCGCCCCCCCCCCCCCCCCCCCCCCCCGACGCCCTCGCCCGCTCACCCGCCCAGTGCCCTCACCTGCCCGCCCGCCCGGTGCCCTCGCCCACCCGGGTGCCCTCACCCGCCTCCCCGCCCGGCGCCCTCGCCCACTCACCCACCTCACCCACCCGACGCCCTCACCCGCCCGCCTGCGTCACCCGCCCGTCGCCCTCACCCGCCCACCTGCCTCACCCGCCCGACGCTGTCTCCGCCCGGCACCCTCACCCGCCCCCGCTTGGCACCCTCGCCCGCTCACCCACCTCACCCGCCCGCCCGCCTCGTGCCCTCGCCGCCTGTGTGCCCTCACCCGCCCCCCCGCCTAGTGCCCTCACCCCCCTCACCCGCCCGATGACCTAACCCACCTGTCCCCCCGCCCGGGCACCCTCACCCGCTCGCCCTCACCCACCCTCTCTTGCCCTCACCCCCGCCCAGCAGGAGGCAGGGCACGGAATCGCCCTGCCACCTGCCGGGTGGGGGCGAGGGCGAGGGAGGGTGGGTGAGGGAGGGCGGGGGGCCATGTGGGTCAAGTCGTCGAGCGGGTGAGGGGGGTGAGGGCACTGGGTGGGGGGGCGGGTGAGGGCACCCAGGCGGCGAGGGCGTCGGGCAGGCAGGCGGGTGAGGGCGCCGGGCAGGTGAGGCGGGTGAGCGGGTGAGGGCGACGGGCGGTGGGGTGGGTGACGGCACCCGGGAGAGCGAGGCGGGCGGGCGAGGGCGGGCGAGGGCGCCGAGCGAGCAGGCGGGCGAGGGCACCGAGTGGGTGAGGCGGGTGAGCGGGCGAGGGCGTCGGGCGGGTGGGCAGGTGAGGGCGCCAAGCGGGGGGGCGGGCGAGGGCGCCGTGCGGGGGGTCGGGCGAGGGCACTGGGTGGGAGGGGCCGGTGAGGGCACCCGAGCGGGCGAGGGCACCGGGCGGGTGACGCGGGTGAGCGGGCGAGGGCGCCGGGCGGGCGAGCTGGTGAGGGCGCCAGGCGGGTGAGGCGGGTGAGCGGGCAAGGGCACCGGGCGGGGGGGCGGGTGAGGGCACCCAGGCACGCGAGGGCGCTAGGCGGCCGAGCGAGTGAGGGCGTCTGGCGGGTGAGGCAGGTGAGCGGGCGAGTGCGTCGAGCGGGGGGGCGGGTGAGGGCACCCGAGCGGGTGAAGGCGCTGGGTGGGCGAGGGCGCCGGGCGGGCGGGCAGGGGAGGGTGCCGGGCGGGCGAGCAGGCGAGGGCGTCGGGCGGGTGAGGCGGGTGAGCGGGCGATGGCGCCAAGCGGGGGGGCAGGTGAGGGCACCCGGGCGGGCGAGGGTGCCGGTTGGGCGGGCGGGTGAGGTGGGTGAGTGGGTGAGGGCGCCGGGCGGGTGAGGTGGGTGAGTGGGCGAGGGCGCCGGGCGGGGGGGCTGGGGAGGGCACCCGGGCGGGCGAGGGCGCCGGGCGAGCGGGCGGGTGAGGGTGCCGAGCGGGTGAGGTAGGTGAGCGGGCGAGGGCGTCGGGCGAGGCGGGCGGGCGAGGGCACCGGGCGGGTGAGGCGGGCAAGGCGGACAGGCGGGCGGGCGAGGGCGACGGGCGGGGGAGAGAGTGAGGGGGCCTGAGCGGGTGAGGCGGGTGAAGGCGACGAGTGGGCGAGCAGGTGAGGGCGCCCGGGCTGAGGGTTGCAGGGGAGGATTCGGCGGGTTGGGGAGGGTGTTGGGGGGGCCATTGTGGGTGAGGACGCCTGGGCCGCCGAGGGGGGTGAGCGGGTGGGTAAGGCCGCCCGCGCCGGCTGGGGGGGGTTGCGAGGTCGTCCGAGCCGGGTGCCGGGTGAGGGCGCCCGGGCCGGGCCGGGGGGGTTTGGGAGGGTTGGGGCGCATGGGGTTGTGAGGGCGCCCAGGAGGGGGGGTGGGTGAGGGCGCCCGAGGGTGTGGTGGGAGGGTTGGGCCACAGGGGCGGTCGGTGGGGCGATTGTTGATCATACAAATAAAAAATTTATGATATATTTTCGTTGTTAATTTAAGTTAATATGTTTTTATTATTTACTGATTTCTATGTTTCTATTTTTCAGGAAAATGGCATCAAAGAGAATTTCAATGAATCTTTTTGGACCAAAGACTCTTAAAGGTGCATCTTCAAGAAACATTGGTGAACGAACTCCACCTGAGCTCATGACTACAAATCTTTCAAGTGATAAGAAGATGATTTCAGACTGGAAGAATTCGAAAGAAGTGAAATTTCCATCAAGAATCTGGTATGTGAAAGAAAAAGAAAAGACAAATGTGAATATATATCTATATATTGATATACAAAATGATAATGGAAATTTTGAGGTGATGGGAAGAGTCATAGATATGTGTTCGGTACCAGACACTGAAGTTGTTTACATACTTACAAAGGCTCCCAAGTCACATGAAAGGATTAAATACCGACTATCATATTCATTGTATGACACGAGAGAGGTATCTACAAAGTTGTGTAAACAAATCGTAAATGAGATGACACAAAACATCGTAAGTATTGTTATTTATATTTGTATTTTGCGTTCTTGAAAGTGTCTCGCTATATTTTTTAGCTTTGTTTTTTATTGACATATGATATTTTGTTTGGCAGAATTTTGTTGAAAGTTGTTCAATTAGGTTGGAAGGCATTCATTTCATAGAACATGATATCATGAAAGTTGTCAGCAGTTTTTACTTAGTGTCAGAAGAAGATATGGAAAATAGGCAAAATGTAGTAATTGATGATGCTACAAAACTACATCCAAAGAATCAGAAAAAAAGGCCTCTGGTGGATAAATATAGCAAGGGTAAACAAGTTACTTTTGAGAACGATGAAGTTGAAATTGACAGTGAAGCATATGTTGTCATTACTGAAGATGACATTGGAACTGAGAAGATCCATAAAAAACCAAAAGTAACAATGCCCAAGAATAAATCTGTTGGGAATGTTATGACCAAGAAAAGTAACGCTGAAAATTTTGAAGCAGTCATTACCAGCAGTCAAGAACCTAGTGAAACTTCAAAAGAAAGCAGAGAAATCATTACACCAGGAGCTGATTTAGAGGATGGCATTATCAAAACAAAAAAAAATGTCATTCGAGAGAATTTGACAAAGAGAAACTTAATTGATGGTGGTCGCACATTTTAGCTTAATGTTAGGCAAACCTATAAAGCAAGTGAAGGACAAAGTCAATATCAAGTTAGAAAGCCACATCATCTACATGTTCACAACTTGAAGACATTGATGAGGTACAATCCACATGCTCATGTGGTTAGTTATGTGCTTCTTGTTGATCCACTTCAAGTTCCCAACAAAGAAGCATTTGATAAGTCAAAATGTTTTGAATACAATTATTATGTGCTTGGGGGGAACCATTCTGTAGAAGCTCAAAGACAATTGATGGATGAATATCCTAATAACCCACGTTTTGAAACGATGAAATGTATCATTTACGCCGGTTTATCAGATACAGAAGCAAAGTTAGTGGCATGGGATCATAATTTAGATAATGAATATAGGATGTCTATGACTTTCATCCAAAGGGTTAGATTTATTCATAGTGAATTTGAAGAAAAATGTGGTGGGGATAAGGTAAATGTTACTGCAGATTTCCGAAAGGAATGTTGTATGGAAATAGGATAACAAATTGAAGAGAAAACAAATTCAAAAGGTGGAAAAGGAAACAAACATAGTGATTTATTCAGAGGTGTTGATAACATTTTCCAATTGGCATTTAGAACTGGAGATGTTTGGAAGTTGATTGATGAGATTTTTACCATGTGGGAAGACATTTCCATTAAAAACCAGAAGGTCAAAAAGTCTAAGCCATTGATATGTGACAATAGTAAATTATCTCCTGAAATGAAGCAGCTTCCTGACGATATGACTATCACACCTTGGAGGGCGATGCAAGGAGTGAAAGATGATAAAATAGTCAAAAAAATATTATCTCGTGTGAGGTTAGGGGAATTATCATTGGAGGAAATGTTTGAAGAATTTGAAAAGTAAGTTTGTTGAATTATTTTTATTTATTTCTAGATTATAATTATATTTTAAATAAAACATGTTGTTCTTCGTAGTACTTGTTATACATATCATTATATTAACTTTTTGTTACTTTATCTATGTAGTCACAAAGTTTATATGAAAATTCAAGAACAAATGGTTAGATTGTTGAATGAAGATAGTTGTGATGATGTTATACGCAACTATCCAGATTCAAGTTCTACATCAACATTAAAAGCTTTTTTTCTTGCATTTAAAAAGGTATCTTGATTTATACATTCATTTTTATTTACCTGTGTACTATTTTTAATTTATAACTTACACATATATTTGTTTATTTTATAAAACATGAGGAAGGATGATAATGGAGTGCCAGATAGTTTCAAAACCTTTATTGAAAAAATAAAGATCGAAAGAATCAAAAAGCAACGTATTAAGAATGTTCAACTTGATCCAAGTCTTAATCATTTCATTTGGAATGGGCTAGACACTATTCAATATCAAGTATTACAAGGCAACTGTGAAGAAATTGCTAAACTCATACCTAAAAGGGATTATGCCCTAGTCATTGCAGATATTCCCCATGGTTTCAATATTCCAAACATTGACTATGATAGTGACCCTTATAATTATCAAGCTTCTAGTAAAGTGGCTGCTGGATTTGTAGAAGTCACATCATCACCATTATGGAGATTTGTGACATTTCATTCAGACACACAATTGGCATTGATATTGTCAAACTTCAAGGGGAAAACAAATTCAAGGATGCAGCTTACATGGTAAGACGTTTAAAATGTATATTTGATTAATGTTGAAAAAATTATTTATGTACAAGTTAATTCAACTTTTACTATTTCATGTTATAGGAAAAAGCCAAATCTTCTTAACAATGAAGATCAACAATTTATAAATGATTGTGAGTTCATTAATATTGATAGTTGGGCAAAAGATGATAGCCATATGTCTATGATTTTTAATCAGGTAGATGGAAAGTGTCATAGCCAAATACTGACTTATGATGTTGTTGTGAGAAAACTAACGTATGAAGACAAAGAAGCAAAAGGAGAGATAGTTAACATTTATCAAAAACCACAATTATTGATTAACTATCTTATAGACATTTGTTCGGATGAAGGAGATTGGGTTCTGGATTTATTTTCTGGCTCAGGTAAGTTTTATTATATGGAATTGAATTTCAATATGTTATTTTTTAATTAATATATCATTATACTAATTTATTTCATTATTTCTTTTGTGCTTGATAATTAGGTACAACACTAGCATGTTGCCTTCAAAAAGGAAGAAATTGCATTGCAATTGAAAAAGATCCAGTACAGTGCAATTTCATTCAGCAAAGAATTAATGCTCTTCAATTTCTTCCAGATGCAATGCAAGAAATTGGGTTGAAGAAAGGGGACTTTAGTGAATCACGTGTGGCAAAAAAGGCAAAGGAACCCCAACCACCATTACATGGAATGTTTGGAAAGACATACATTGGGAGATTCGCAGACATCAAAGACCCATTAGAAGAGGAATATGAGCAAAATGAAACAGAAAATATTGTGGAAGAAGACAATGATGAAACTCTAGAGGACGAAGAGTTTGGATTACGTGACATTGTTGATTAAATTTAAGTTATGCTTGTAAATCAAGCTTTGCAATGTTTTGACTTTGACATTTTATGAGAAGAATAAACACTCAATTAGGGTTGTTATACATTCAATATTTGTAATATGTGATTTTCGCATTGATTTTTAAGTTAATCATTATTTTTTGAAAAAAAAAGTGATTATTATTATTATTATTTTGACATGAAATTCATAAAAAAAGCTATTATTTTACCATTTCTAGTTAAAATTATCGTATAAAAATTGTGATTTTGACATGTCAATTCTAGCAAAAAATTATCAAAACGTGTAGCTTTTTAGTTATATTTATGTTAAAAATGGTTATTTTTATGTCCATTGTTAAAAAATATTGTATTTTAGAAACAATTATTTCATGTGGATTGGAAAATTAATTAAGGATGTATAAATATGTAGAATATCGAAAATTCTAAATATTGACCTCCTAATTTAAAAATGCAAAACAATAAAAACCTCACTAAAAAAAAAATTAAAATTAAAATAAAAAACAAGAAAATGTGAAGAAAGCGACCACTTCAAAAATGATCAAATTTACAAAATAATTATTTACAGTTTATACATTAGAAAATTTATAGCCAAAAAATAGGTCTTTTAGAAAAAGGGGGTGATGCAAAATACTCACTTTTTTAAATCATCATGAAAATCACTACCATTTTAAAACGATTCTAAAACGTAATGTACATAAAAAAATTAAAGTGCCAAAAACTATGCTCTAAAAAAACATGTTCGTTCTGCATCACCCCTTTTCAAAATCATGTCACTTTTTTGCTATCTCTACGAAACGGGTAGCAGTATCAGTTCCTGTTTCAAAGTTTACATTGTTTAGAGCTTCGACATGGTACAGTACACTAGGCAGACATGGTTGATGGCTTCATATTAACATTCATCTTTGAGGATGATTTCTCATACATAGATTTGGCCCTTCAGATAGTTAAGAAGAATATCTTTGAGGATGAAACCCTAGTAACATGGAAGCAACCTAATTGGGCTGCGCATATAGAAAAGGCACTAGAATTCTATAATCTTAATGCAAAAGAAGAAGAAAATCCTCGCAACATCGACATAGCAGAGTCAAAAGGATACCGCGAAGTAACTGGACTTGAGCTAGAAATACCAGATATAATGAAACCACTGAAGACAAAGAAGGTGAACATAAAATCATAGAAGGAACCTAGGTTTGCAACAATAGGAGACTATTGGGATGAAAAGATAGTTAGTAAAGTTACAGACTTACCTTATGAATGTCAATAACTATTTCCTACCAAGTTTTCAGAGATGAAGGGTATATTAGGAGATCTAGCAGTCATGAAGATTCCTCTGAAGCCTAATGCGAAGATAGTCAAACAAAGACCTTATAGGTTGAATCCAAATTATAAGGAGAAATTAAAGATAGATCTTGATAATATGATAGCAGTAGGAATTATTGAACTAGTAGAAGAATCATAATGGGTGAGTCCTATGTTGGTGCAATAAAAGAAGACTCAAGGAGAGATTAGGATCTGTGTTGATCTAAGGAATTTAAATGATGCATGTTTACATTATCCCTTCCCTACCCCTTTCACATATGAAGTGCTAGACAATGTAGGAGGTCAAGAAGCTTACTCATTTACAGATGGATTTTTAGGTTATCATTAAATTAGGATTGCACCTGAAGATTGGCATAAGACCACATTTGCTACATAATGGGCCTCATATCAATACACAGTAATGCCTTTTGGATTAAAGAATGCCCCTGCTATATTTTCTAGAGTGGTGGTTGTAGATTTTATAGAATACATCCACAAGTTTTTGGAGGTATATTTTGATGATTAGACAATATTTGGGTTGTTAAACAAACATATTGGAAGTTTAAGACTTTTTCTTAACACATGTAGATAATATCAAATCTCTTTGAACCTAAAGAAGTGCATGTTTTGTGTACCTTTTGGCATAGCGTTGGGACATATTGTTTGTAAGCAAGGATTAATGGTCGACCCTGCTAATATTGCTATTATTATGAACTTGCCTCTACCTAAGACAGTAAGATAACTTCGCACTACATTGGGACATACTGGATATTACAAGAAGTTCATCAAGGGGTATGCTCAGATTACTGCACATATGGAAAAATTGTAGAATAAGGATGTAACTTTCCAGTGGAATGAAAGCTTTCATAAAAGCCCAGACATATTGAAAGAAAGAATGGTAGTTACACCTATACTAGTGTTCCCTAATTGGAATAAGGAATTTTATGTCCATTTGGATGCCTCTTGTATAGATTTGGGAGTAGTACTGGCATAGCCTGGTGCAGGAGAGATTGATCACCCTATAGATTTTCCAAGTAGGAAGTTATCTAAAGTGGATTAGAATTACACCTCTATAGAAAGAGAAGGATTGGCTATGGTGTATGGTTTGCAGAAATTTAGACATTATTTGTTGGGATTAGACTTTAAAATGTTCACAGGTCGTTTTGCACTGTAGATCGTTAATAAACTTGTTTTAGGAGGAAAAATTTGCATATGGTTACCATTATTTCAAGAATATGACTTTGAGATCATTGTTAAACCAGGAAGACTAAATGCAAGACCTGACCATTTGTCAAGGTTGGAAACAAGGGAAGAACCAGCCAGCATAGAGGATAATCTCCTTGATGTGCAGTTATTTACAATCAAAATTACAGATGACCATTTTGCAAACATAATCCAGTTTTTGAATGCAGGAATGGCTCCTTCAGAATATTCTATGCAGCAAAAGAAATAATTAGTGGTCAAGGCAGTTGACTTCTCATTGATAGCAGGACAATTATATAATATGGGACCAGATGAGATATTGCATAGATATGTCTCTGAACATGAAAGACAAATGATTCTAGCAGAGGCTCATGAGGGTGCAGCTGGTGGACACTATGTAGGAAAAGATATTCTGCAGAATATTTTGAGAGCAAGATTGTGGTGGCCTACATTACATAAAGATGCAAAGGAATATTGTCGAGCATGTGATGTGTGTCAAAGAATAGGAAAGCCTTCACAAAGAGATGAAATGCCATTAGTACCACAAGTTACATTGTAGGATTTTGATAAGTGGGTTATTGATTTTGTTGGACCCATCAACCCACCTAGGAAGAGGATTGATGCAAGGTACATAATTATAGAAAATGATTACTTGAAGAGATGGGCCGAAGCACAACCAATAAGGGACTACAACGTAGAGATTACTACGAAGTTTATTTTTGAATATATATTGTCTAGATTTGGATGTCCAAAGATTTTGATGAGTGACCAAGGTTCACACTTCCTAAATAAAACTATTGAAGCATTGACTAAGGAATTCCAAGTCTATCATCAGAAGAGTACCCCTTATCATCGTGAGGCCAATGGAACAATGGAAGCATTTAAAAATATTTTGGAGAATGCACTTACTAAGGTATGTAATTGGAATAGAGATTCATAGCAGGATTTCGTCAGCAAGTATGGAAAGCAAGAGAAAAGGCTTGGCATGATAGGCATATTAAGAAAAAGAAGTTTTAGGTAGGATACCTTGTTCTCCTCTATGGCAGTAAGTTTGTAAAATTTCTAGGGAAATTCAAGATGCGTTGGTTAGGTCCATATATTATTAAGTATATTACTGGTGGAGGTGCAGTTCAATTAGCTAAGTTAAATGGAGAATTGTTTCAGGGAAGAGTAAATGGCAGTAGGTTGAAGTTGTACAAGGACAACCCTGTCCCTACAACTTTGCTCTAAAGATGAAAGGAGAAGAGTCTTAGTGCCACCTATAGTTGAAAGTGGATACTGGACTATAAACTGCGTTGTAGGGAGCTTCGATGTAAGGAGTTACTTCGCTATAGTCTAGATTATGTCGAACTATATAGGAGTTGTAACGTAAGACAAATGTTTTCTTAACTATGGGATGCATCAAATTTCGCCGAAAAAATATGACAGCTAAAAGGGAAAGTTAATGTTAAAATACACGGAAAATTTCATTATGAGGACAAATTGGCAAGATCTAAGGACAGATATCCAGTTAATGAACAAAATCGGAGCACAATATGAACAAAATCTAAGTTAATGATGGGTTAGAAACTCAAAATCATTATAAAAATCGGCCTCCCGCCCAGATTTAGAACTTTTCTTAATTGAGAGCTCAAGTGTTGATAGTGCAAAGAAGTTGCAGAAATTCTCGTTGTCATATGTCATCTAAGCATTCTTGGGAAGAAAATGTTCGTAATTTTCATGAGAAGGGCTTATCTGGAATCATGGAAGTTGGTACACCCGCAATAGCATCAAAATCATCACAAAAACAGCAGAGATCGTCGAGGAAGAAACCAACACAAGAACAAAGAACAAAGAACAAACAGGACAAGAAACCTGTCAAACCTCAACAAAAACCTGAGCAAGTCAAAGACAGTGAAGAAGAAGTGGAGGAGGTGCAGATGGAAATAGGTGGTGAAGCATTTCCATCGCCTCTACCACCATACATTCCACCAAGGAAACTGAATGCTAAACTAGTCAAAGACTCGAAGGATGCAAAGTTTGGCACCTTCACACCCCTACTACCAGAGAAAGTACCATTTACTGGGGAATTACTTGGAAAAATACTACAGTTGAAGTTCGCAGACTATGACTTCAACAATAGAAAGAAGTACCCACAGTTCACACCAGACCGATACCTAAAGCAAGTAAACTACCTAGAGAGTGGCGTGATGAGTCTAGAGCCACAAAAGTAGACAAATGGATTGGCACAGTCAAGACTAATGAATATGTTAAATGTGTCACACTTCGGCAAAAGTCTGGGGAGCACAGCTTGTGTGTGACATTTGCTCGTGTTGGTGCATGACGAATTCTTATGGATGCAGAAGAGGATCCCCATAGACACAATGTTGATCTAGAGGATCACGAGACTACCTGTTATGAAACCAGCTCACAAAAAAATAGAAAAGAGAGATCAACGCCTTAGAATTCAGCCTCTTCGAGGGGGAAACCTCCTTTACATTACACAAATGAACAATTCTTGGATGATACAAATGAAAAGACCTCCTTTCTATATATAGGAGTCTAAGGGGTCATAACATAATCAGAGTCGACATAAAAATAATAATGTAAGGGCACAATAATAAAAATAGTGGGCTTCTATGGGGCACAATAGTAACAATATGGGCACTACATGGGTACATCAATATAATAAGTGGGTTGTACTAATAACAATAAGGGGTTACACTAGTAGTATAGGGGCCTAACATTCCCCTCTTCTTCAAAAAGCGTTTTCCTCAACGCTTGAGTAGTTCTTGATGCTTCTGTATAAAATTCTTGTCCTCCCATGTGGAATCTTCAGTAGGTAAGTTCTTCCACTTGATGAGATACTCTGAAATTGATCGATTTTGTAGCTGTCGGGTTCTTGTTTCTGTGACTGCTCCCAGTTCCAATATGATTTTTCCTTCCTCTTCAATTTCTGGAAATATTGTTTGAATTGGGATCTTTTGCAGCTTTTGAGTAAGTGGCCATACTTCTTCGTCCTTCTTCCATTCATCCCTTGCTTCATTTATCCAATCTGCTTGGATAATAGAAATATCACAAAACAATGCTTCCACATCCTCATCCTTGAAGAGTCTTCCCATTCGGTAAGGTCGCCATTTTTTAAGTGCATGTAGTATTGCCAACATTTCCTTCTCATAAATAGCTTGCTTGAGATGTAGCAGTAAAAATACCCAATCACCTACATCAAAACATTTTTCACTATGATGTTAATCTACCTGTTGTTTCGTTTGATTTTGCACCAAAGTGGCGTTATCCTTTAAAAGTTGGAGAACTTGTTGTTGATGCTCGATGTGATCTTTCACTACTTGAACCTTTTTCTTCTTGATATATCTTTCTATCTCTAGAGTTTGAGGAGTGGTAATTTCTTCCAATCCTTTACAATATATGGTCGGATTCATTTCTTTATGCTCGATGTGATCTTTCACTTCTTGAACATTTTTCTTCTTGATATGTCCTTCTATCTTGATAGTTTGAGGAGTGGTAATTTCGACCAATGAATTACAAGATATGGTTGGACTCATTTCTTCTTTCTCGATGTGATCTTTCACTTCTTGCACCTTTTTCTTCTTGATATGTCCTTCTATCTTGCGAGTTTGAGGAGTGGTAATTCTTGCCAATGCTTTACAAGATATGGTCTGATTCATTTCTTCTTTCTCTGGGGTGGGGTCCTGGCGTATATCTTCTTCTTTTGATGTTTCTTGATCCTTTTCTTCCTCCTCTTCATATTCTATGTAAAATAATTTCTTCTCAGCACACTTATGACCTTTAGTGCATTTGCTATCACAATTGTAATAAATCCCTTTTTCTCTTTTTTCTTCCAATTGTTGTGGTGTAACCCTTGTAGGTTGTGGAAGGCTAGGAGAAACAACACTTCCATCTTTATAGTTGTGAGGGGTATGCTTCCTAGTTTCCATAATTTTGCTTTCCACTATGTCACAAAGCCCTTTTACTCTTTCCAATAGTTGTGGTGTTTCTCTAAAGAAGGTGTTGCTCTTTGAATCCTCATAATGTGCTATCATTTCCTCCGTGAAAATTGACCACGTAACAAGTTGTTTACGAGAACAAAGCCCTTCATACCATAAAAATTGATCCGGTTCTAAATATGAAGATGCAATACATACCTTTTGCAATAGTGGTACACCATGTAGATCAAAATATTGCTCCATCTGAAGTATCCAATTTACCGGATCCTTGCCATCAAAATTCCTCATCTTGCTTTTTCTTGATTTTAGGAGCTCGATCTTGAAACAACTGTAACTCTGTACTTTCGGATCTTTAAGTTCTGAAATTGCGATCTGTAGTAGCCCTTTGTGTACTCTTTCCAATGCCACCAGTCTAATCCAAATTGGATTATCCAAGAAAGAGTTATGCACAATCTCCTAAGATGACCTGATTATAGACCTTTCCAGAAGAGCGAACTTGTATGAAGTGCCACGTGTCACTATTTCGACCTTTGGCACTGAAAAATATATACAAGAAACTACAATTTTTCCTCTCTTTGTACCTTCTTACAAAATTTCAATCCAATGCTCAGAGAGAAAGCTATGATGATTTTCCCCAAGTCACCTGTTTGGAATTTAATTCAGGATTCTTCAAAAAGACCAACTTCCTTAGATCATATCTCCGCAAATATAGTGCGAAAAGCTATAAAATTCGGACTTGAGATTCAGCGCGATGTCTTCTCAAATGGGTTTTTTTTTTTAGCTTCTAAAACGTCGCAGAAAAAAAAAAAAAAAAAGTTCTAGCAAAAATGCCACGATGACTTGTTTGGAGCAGCGAAAACCTAGAATCCAAAGCTCTGATACCAAATGTTATGAAACCAGCTCACAAAAAAATAGAAAATAGAGATCAACGCCTTAGAATTCAGCCTCTTCGAGGGGGAAATCTCCTTTACATTACACAAATGAACAATTCTTGGATGATACAAATGAAAATACCTCCTTTCTATATATAGGAGTCTAAGGGGTCATAACATAATCAGAGCCGACATAACAATAATAATGTAAGGGCACAATAATAACAATAGTGGGCTTCTATGGGGCACAATAGTAACAATATGGGCACTACATGGGTACATCAATATAATAAGTGGGTTGTACTAATAACAATAAGGGGTTACACCAGTCGTATAGGGGCCTAACACTACCATACCAAGGGTGGAACCTAGTAGAAGAGTTCGTTGGAAAGGATCAAGACCGTGCCATAGTCGAAAGTATGAAGAAAAAGTTTGGATTGACAAAATGGAAGTGAGGGTATGACATCAATTCAATCAGTGACCAAGGGGTTTGCTTTGCAGCACACATATTGATTGGGAGGATTATGAGAAAGTTTCGGGCTAATGAAGTCCTTGCCTTAGCGATTTCATTAGTTGCATAGTATTCCAACGAGGTTCAATACAACTGAATCGAATACCTTTGAAAAGAATTTATGGATGACTATCGTGAATTCCAGAAGAAAGGTACCACATTCCATTATGTGTGGTTAGTTTTTATTATTGCAATGGTATCATGGAGAGAGCCGAAGGATTCATAGTTCCCCCTAGTAGCATCAGATGTCTACGAAGTCGCGCAGTATGCATCACTATGGTTTACCACCCAACTGTCACGAGCAATGGAAAACAAGATGTTCTTCATATTGTATCATATGGATTTTCATATGTTAGTGAACTAGCACCCTCACTTGTCGTCGAGCCTATACGAACAGTATAGCATTGTTGCGAAGTTCAAGGCCGATTTTCATAGAGTATATATATAGGCTCGCAGGGATACAAGAAATAAATGGCATCCCCTGCCATATTTGGTTACAGAGGATGATCTCTTAGAATAGGCACAATAGTGGCCTGCAGAATGGATGACTGTGTTGGAAACACAGCCAGAAGATAGTGCGATTGAAGAGGATACAGCGCAGCATGTTAAAGCAAGTGGAAAAGATAAAGACAAGGATGAGCAGGAATTATAAGAAGAGGAGCTACATGACGAGGGTCACCAGGATCCTCTAGAAGAGCATAACATTGAATTAGAAAAGGCAGAGATAGACCCCATTGTCGTAGAAAAAAGGAAGGCAGAGGACGAAGCTACCTCAAAGAGAAAGATGAAGTAGAAGGCCAATAAGACAAAAGGTGTCACTCCAACGGTCCTTACTAAAGGGACTTAGATCAAATCAGGGAAAGTATACAGGAAGCAACAATAGAATCTTGGAGCAGGTCAGAAGATCGCTATAGTGCACTTCTTACTTATGTCAAAGAGTGGATTGTAGAATTGAAGATACTGATGCGGACAGTCAGACAACCAGCACATATAGAGGAAAGGTTGGAGTAGAAAGGAAGATGGAGCCTACACTTGCAGGAAAGTTACCATAGATACCTATAGGATCCCTATAGTTTGACTTTGTCGAACTACAGCAATAGGATAAGGAATGGAAGCATGTCAATATGAACATCGCAGCAGTGTTGTTGCAAATATTACACAAGTTGCACTTGGAAATTATAGAAGAGTTAAGGCTGCGCAAACAACACACCTTGCAGCTAAATATTCAAGTAGAAAAAGAGAGAGTTGTGCTTTGGTAGAAGCTCAAGCGGGTGATCCAAGAAAGGGATCAAGTAGCACAACAGTACCAGAAGATCAAGGAGGCAGTGGAAGAAACATGCAAAGAAATTCTAGACCTTGATGTCTAAGAAGAAGAGTCGGTGGAGGACAAGGGCGCGAAGCTTAGCCTTGCAGTGAAAGGTTATAAGGAGAAAATTGTCATAATGCAATTCAAATATGAAATAAAAATCAGTGAGCTGCAAATGAAGTTGTATCCAACTACGTCACAGGAAGTGAGATATCAAATGGAGATCGACATAAGGGCTGCAATGGTCGACATCTTCGTAGTAGTGGAAGATTGTCGAAAACTTTTAGATGATAGTTTACAGATTTGAACTTTGTTGCGGGAATATCCAAATGTACAGAAACTACAAGAAGAAATTTAGCAGAAGAAGCAGTAGTGGGAAGAGATTTGGGCATCTAATAGACCTTACCAATCTCGCAAAAGCTTTCCAAAATCAATGAGGGAAAGGCCCTCTAGAAGAAAATTGAGGAACTGAAAAAGGAAGAACAGATTTTGATAGAGACGACTCAACCATGGCAAGATGAGGCTCTCCAACTATTATAGGCGTGAGATGAGAAGCTTCAAGAGCTTTGGCAATTGGAGACATCGATGGTGCAGAAGACTATAGGACATTTGATGGAGGCACTATTGGAGGAAGCATGAAGCGAAGAGAAGCAGGTCACAGAGATTCTGCAAAAGTTCAATGGGTCTTACAACAGTATCGCAACAAAAATAAAAGGCAAAGAAACTGAGTGACTCGGGACGAGTCACATGTGGTGTTGGGGACCTGTTGGGCATAGCCCAAACTGGCCTAAAATTTTGTAAAGAATCTACATTTTGAGGAGTGGAGTGCATAGTGGAGAATGCAATGGACCGCGAATTGGATCGTGCAATAGAGAAGAGAAGTAGTTGGAATGTATCGCACAGTATAAGGGCGTTGGAGTAGGTCTGAGCCCCTCCTCTTTTTGTAAAAAGCATGTAATGTTGTAAAAGATGAATGGTTTTTGGACCATCATAGATTGTTTTAGGGAGTCCATGGTATATGGACCATGGTATTTTGATGATATATCCCTCGATGTAATAGTATATATATGGATAAATAATAAAGAAGAGAGACATCACATCTTGAATTGAATGGTTGTATTCTTATGATTTGTGGTTTGGAAGAGAAGGCAAGGCTCTACAGCTGAGTGCGTAGAGGCCTGAATTTGCAGTTGAGTGCACAAACAACCTGAAACTTAGTGTGTAGGCCAAGAACTGTATATTTTGCAAGAATTATTATTATAAGCAACAATTCTTGTGGAAATAGTCCCACATTGGGATGAACCATGGTAAAATTGGTTTCTTCAAGTGTATATTTGTTTATTATCTGTCGTATAGTAGTAGTTTATTATAGTTGCATTTTATTATAGCGCAATGATGATTATGGGTTTATACAATACACTTATGTGATTAAATGAATGTGGTGAAGTGGTTTATAAATATTAAGTCTAATAAAACATAATAATACCACATCTCCACATCCCTCAAGGCTACAAAAACCTGGTTCTGCATCCTCACATAGTCACTTCGGGTGAGACTGTGATCTGCTTGTAGGACATGTCCAAAAAGGCTAGTGAGTGAGGGTTTTGTTGGTGCGCAATATAGATTGAACTTGGTTCAGCCCAAATCATAACCAACAATCCTTCCATTGTGCTAAAATGGAAATTGCCTGCAGAGAAAAATTTATTCGTGCATTCAATGAATAAATACTGAAAAGTATATTTTATAATGTCGATTGATTTGTTAAAAGGAAATAATCATTATACAATGTTGATTCACCAAATAAATTCTTAGTTAACAGAAAAGGAAAATAGATAAATATGCAAATTAAGTTATGGAAATATTTTTTGGTTTCCAAAAATATTGGGATATTTTTCGAATTTGGTAACGAACTATGGTGGAATGCTTCTATGCTCTGGTTTTAGTATTTTGTGTTATTATTAGTTGTTATTATGTAACTTTTCTTTTGCAGTTTATGACTATTCATTTAAATAGTTTATTTTGGCACTAGGTCCTCATTCATTGAAATGCAATCCTAAGCGGATTATTACTATTATTAGTTGACTCATTGTTATGTTTAATGTAAAAGCTTTCATTAGTTTATTATTTCTATAGCATTATTGTATTCTAGTATTTTCTATTTTCTGGTAAAATACAAGATGCTACGTGAATGAGGAAGATTGAGGCATGGAGTCAGTGAATGAGCAAAAGCAACCCAACGTCACCTGGACAACATTGGTCATGGGGAAGCTATAGATCCTGTCCCTATCAACAAATCTAATTTTAGCGACTCTATATTTTATGAACACAAATTTGGAAATGAACTTACATATATCAAAATTCTTCTAGAACAAATCTTAATAAGTAGACATGATGACTGAAATATTATCATCTCAATCATGAATGATCTGCAACAAAACCAATGGCAGATGCAGGATGGATTAGAAAATTTGCAGAGGGTTCAGGAGAATTTACAGGAAAAACTAAATTAATTTGAAGGAAAATTTGCTTATATGGAGAAACATATACATTGTGAGTTTCATCTTCCACCATCATCAGGTTCAGGAACAGAGGATTTTGTTCCATAACTAGCCCTCATATTTAATATATTTTGGATATTTATAGATCCTGAAAGTTTTCTAGAATTATGTTTATTTTATTTTTTTGGCAGCGAACCAACCTTTTGCTAAGTTGTTATCGACATTGTAATCCTTTTTTGTTTTTTTTTCTGCATAAAGTGATACTTAGTTTCATTTATAAATGCTTTAACATTGTCGGTCATTCGAGCTTTCCCTTATATTGCTATAGCATCCACATATTCTTTTTTTTCCTTATTTACATTTATTTTAATTTAAAATTTGATGAGAATATAGTTTTATTGTATTGAATTCATTTTTAGTCTTTAATATCTTATGCTTTAGTATTTATTGATCTTTGGAAATTGCTTTGATGCATTAAAAATATTTTTTTTAACATATTTCACAACACCGTGATCAAATATTTAAAAAAAAATGAAAGCTTCTTAGAGATCAATAACAATCTTAGTTACAATAATGTCAAAACACTCAATAATGGAATAGCCACTCACAAAATTATCTTAGCTTCTTCTTCTCATTCTCATGAGTGGAGCTTCTTATCACATGGCCAAAAACAAAGCCATGTTTTCTTCTTTAAATGATTGTAACACCAAAAATATATATGTTGGTGATGATAGATCTCTTAATGTTGTAGGGACTGGAACTGTTCATCTAGACAATGGTCAGTTTAATGATGTATTATGTGTTCCAACCTTATCCTGCAACCTTCTATCTGTATATTAGATAACTCATTTAGGTGAAGGTAAAATCGTTGAATTTTCACCTCATGATGTTGTAATCAAGGACTTAAAAGATCCTAAACAGATTTTGGCTACTGGCATTGCTGATAATTCTACAAGGTTGTATAAGTTTCACAACTTTGGGTCATCAAATCTTCCCTCAGTATTTGTTGCTCATAACGATGAAGTGAGAAAAATTTGGCATGAGCGATTTGGTCACTTAAACTATCGCTCCCTTCAGCATCTATGTAAAGAAAATATGGTGACAGGTCTTCCTATGGTATCTTGCAGAGATGATGTTTGTTTCGGATGTGTACTCGGAAAACATCATCGGGACAGTTTTGAAAAATGTGCCTCTTGGCACGCCTCAGCCCCTTTACAGCTTGTGCATAGTGATTTATGTGGTCCACTTCCAGTTGTGTCATTCTCTGGTTGCAAGTATTTCTTAACTTTCATTGATGATTTCTCCAGACGCACTTGGGTATACTTCTTAAAACTCAAGAGTGAAGTATTTAACACTTTTTTGGCCTTCAAGGCCTTTGTTGAAAAACAATCTGGACATCAAATTCTTAAGTTAAGATCTGATAATGGCGGAGAATATGTTAAAAACACATTCATCAACTATTGCACTGAGAATGGAATTCAAATGCAACATACTGTTCCATACACTCCACAACAAAATGGTGTAGCTAAAAGGAAGAATCGCACCTTAAAGGAAATGGCTAATTGTATGCTACAATCTAAAGGACTTGGTCTTAGTTTTTGGGCAGAAGCAATTAACTGTGCAAATTACATAATAAATCGCACTCCTACTAAGGCTTTAAAGAATATCACTCTAGAAGAAGCATGGAGCTCAATCAAACCAGATGTAAGTCACTTTCGTGTTTTTGGAAGTGAAGCGTGGGCCCATATTCCAGATGAAAAGCATAAAGCTTTAGAACCTAATAGTGAAAAATGTACTTTTTTTGGATATTCTGAAGATGTCAAAGGCTATAGACTTATTCCATTTAAGTCCAAAAATGTTATCATTAGAAGAGATGTAAAATTTGATGAAAATGTATCGACCTGCGAGCCTAGTCCGACGGATGTGCCACCTCTCCCTATCTCTTCTACCTTTGAAAACATTTCTTCTTCAGATGATGAAAGTGAGGATGACAATCCTCCCCCACCATCTCAGGATCCTCCTTCAGCTCCTGAGCTTCCAAAATGGGTTCATGCTACTCGAGATGCAGCAGGTGATCTTGCCGGTGATCCTACAGATCAGCGACGCACACGTTCTCAATTCGAGAGAGCCTCTTCTTTACTGGCTCAAGCTCCAGTAAATTATGATCCTAACACCTTTGCAGAAGCTTCAGGCCATCCAGATTGGGAAGCAGCTATGAATGAAGAATATCATTCATTATTGGCAAATGATACATGGGATCTTGTTCCTTTACCAAAGGGACGAAAACTTGTTAGATGCAAATGGGTTTACAGAACCAAGTATGGACCAGATGGGAAAGTTGATAAACATAAAGCTCGTCTTGTTGCTAAGGGTTTTTCACAGGTTGAAGGCATTGACTACACTAAAACCTTCTCCCTGTTGCCAAAATGAACTCTATCCGCCTTGTTCTTTCCCTTGCTACCTCTTTCAAATGGGAAGTCCATCAGATGGATGTTAAATCTGCCTTCTTGCATGGGGACTTGCATGAAGAAATCTATATGGAACAACCCATTGGCTTCATACAAACAGACTCCAGCCTTGTATGTCGACTTAAGAAATCCCTTTATGGTCTCAAGCGAGCTCCTCGGGCTTGGTATGCCAAAATGGATAGCTTTCTTTTAGAATCTGGATTTTCTAGGTGTCATTCTGACAATACTGTCTACACCAAGAAAGTGGGCAACTCTCTTATCATCCTTGTTCTTTATGTTGATGATCTTATCCTTACTGGTAGTGATCCCAACCTTATAAACCATGTGAAGTCTAGCCTCAAAAGGAAATTTGAAATGACAGACTTAGTAAACTTACACTATTTTCTCGATCTTCAAGTCTTGCAATCCAAGGAGGGTATTTCCCTTTCCCAGTCCAAGTATGCTTGTGATATTCTACGTCATTTTCACATGGAAGACTATAAGCCAGCCCCTTCTCCCTTTCAGTCTGGATTCAAACTCTCAGTCACTTGTACTTCTCCTGAAGTTGATGCTACCTTATACCGTCAACTTGTAGGAAAACTTTTGTATCTAACCCATACTCGTCCTGACCTTTCCTTTGTTGTTGGCTTTGTTGCTCGGTTCATGCAAAACCCTCGTGAAAGCCATTGGAAAGCAGCTAAAAGAATACTTCGTTATGTTTGAGGTACAGTTCAGTTTGGGATTCATTACAGTGCCAAAGAATCTCCTCTATTGGTTGGTTTCACTAATTCCGATTGGGCTGGTGACCCTGATGATCGGAAGTCTACTGCCGGTTATGTGTTCACTCCTGGTTCAGGACCTATTACATGGGCTTGTAAGAAACAAGCTGCCATTTCTCTTTCATCAGCAGAATCAGAGTATCATGGTGCCGTAGAAGCTAGTAAGGAAGCCTTGTGGATTTGTCAGATCCTGTTAGAGTTTGGCTTTCAGCAACAGCATCCGACTACACTTTGGTGTGATAATCAAAGTGCCATTCAGCTATGCAAAGATCCAGTCCAACATCAGTGCAGCAAACACATTGAACTGCACATGCACTTCATAAGAAAGCTCATTCACGACCATGTTCTTGAAGTGCAATATTGTTCAACAGATGATCAAGTTGCAGACATCTTCACAAAGGCTCTCACAGAGGCGAAGTTCACTAAACTTCGATTTATGGTTGGAGTTCAGGAAGTTGTCACTAAGGGGGGATAGGCTCTAGTGCCTCCTTCCTTCTCCTATTGTGTCATATTTGTAAATCCTTCAATCCTATCCCAAGTTGTTCTTAAGGGGGATGTTAGGATATTCCGACACATAGGAAATAGTTAAGTACAACTTGGTCTAGTGTAGAGTTAGGTATAGAGTTAGGTAAAGTGTGTTTCTTTACCGTTGTACATTTTGTAACTTACAATCCGACGGTCACGATATGTAGTGATCCGATGGTTCATTCTCTCCTCGGTATTACCGACACTTGATCCGTGGCTTGACACCCAATTGGTCCATGAATTCTATTTAAAGCGCATGGAGGGTCATTTGTAGGGTAATCCGTGAATGAGAGAAGCTTATGTAAATTTTCATTGTTTGATTAATAAATTGCTTGAAGTGGCCGCGTTGGCTCAGGCCATGGACTGTTTCCCTCTTTGAGGGTTTTAACCACGTCAAAAATACTGGTGTATTGATCTGTGATCTGGTTGTGAGCGGTGTCCTTTTGGTGTTCTTTCTGAGGAACTTACCCTGTAAATTCCTACACCACATCTGCATTGCAGAAATTACAATGTCAAGTATAACCATTTCATTATTGAAACAATATATGCACAATTACAAAAAAAAATTGAAAAGATAAAGTAATTTCTAGTTCTTTTTTATCAAGAAAAACATTATTTCCAAATGAGAAAATATGTGTATCAAATAATGTAAAAGTTGACAATCTGCAGTTTGAAAAAAAAAAAATGTATGGAGGAGGAATTTGATTTTAAATATTTGATTTTATTTTTTGCAACATTTTATCTACTATGTGGATTTGAATGCCCTAATAACTTTTATGTGGATCTTTTGTGGTTGTGCGAGCTTCTGCATCTGCGCACTTACTTTGTATCAAGACTGAAGTTTGAATATTAGCACCAAATATGTCACATGCATAAATGTATACATACATACGAAAAATTACAGGATAAAGTGTATGTTCCTTGCTCCACATGGTTGTTTTCTAGCACATTTGTTTTGACATACAAACAAAAGCTATGTGGAGATTGTCGCAGAAATCATGTACGAGAGTGCACCAGAAAGTGTATGTAAAGAGTGCATGTGCAAAGCAAGGAACACAAATAGCTCTACACATGCTACCTTTGCATACTTTGGTAAACATGTGTTAGTTACAATGTAAATTATAGTTGCATTGTTCAATTTCAGAAATTTTTAATGTCTAATCCATTCAGAATAGTAAACTTTCATAATTTGATTTTCAAATTTATGTTTTTTCATAGTAGAGCTTCCTTGTGCAGAGTTTTCATTTGTGGAGCTTACAATGAAAGCTTTATTTATGCAGAGAAAGCTTATAATAGTTTTGGAATGCTATTTTTTAGCTTAAAGTAAAATGGTAGAAACCATAGCAAGTCACAAATTGTACTTAATTGAGTTACATGTATTGATGAGCCTTGGTATTGCAAAAAGAGTGTTGCAACTCCCAAGGCTACCAGCTTTAATTATCAACCTGGGGTTCTTACAAACTAAAGAGATGGAAGTGCTATATGCATAGTAGGATAAGCTCTACTCAAGTCACTTTGAAGCAATGGACCAGACCAAGGTATACAAAGACCATTCTATCAACTAAATCTAGATTTGCAAGGAAAGAAACTGCATGAAAGGAAAGCTCTACTCTATTTGCAAAAATTGAAATGTTACTCTATTTTCAGAAATGTAAATGTCGAACTACTTTCTCAAATATAAATTCCACACTACTTGCAGAAATATAAATACTACACTACATGCATAAATGTAAAGGATACACTACTTGTAGGAATATAAAGGCTACACTACTTTCATAAATCTAAACAATAATCTATTTGCAGAATGTAAATGTTCACATTGAAAGGAAACCTAGTCATAGGAAATAAGAATGCTTGAAATGGAAATCCTAGCTTAATAATCATAGACTCAAAGAAAGCAAACCAAATCTACCTTTCATAAAGAAAATACCATGTAATCAAACTTTCATCAATACATTCCAAAGATATTAGCTATATTGATAGAGTTCAAAATCATCACTATGTTATCCAATTCATAAATTTGTCTACTAACCCTAATTGTTGAAATGTGCTGCAGTGGTAAAAAGGAAAGTCCTAATTGGTCTTTGGTCTTCATCAATCATGGTTTCAGAGCCTAAGGGATGCTATTCAGGGCAGGGAGGAAAAAATAAATCTTCATGGACAATTTTGGTCAAGTTTGGAGAGATTTTACATGGTGCTACAGGATGCTACAGGATTGCGACAAGATTGCCTGGTTTTGCTACATGATTGAATATGTGAGCATTATGAGGGTTAAAAATGTGATCTGGAGGTGGGAAATGGTAATGGAGGGTAGATGAAGGTTGTATGAGGCCCTTTCCAAGCTTAGTACCCTTCAAGATCCCATATTGCACAAGAACCAATGCACAAGGTGGCCTTCAATAACCTAGGAATATACTTTCAGTGAACAAGATTTTGAGGGAGTTGTTAAGGTTGAAGGAAGGGAGATGGTGGTGGGATAAGGAGTGTAAATGACAATGCTAACCCTATATGTCAACAATAGTACCTTCACACCATAGAAAGTTACCCAATTTTTCCAAACAACTAGAGCATGTGAGCAATGTAAATTGCAGAAAATTGAAATGACAGAGATATGATGAGTTGAATTTTATTGTAAATCTAACTATGGTTTTGAAAGAAAACCTATTTGGAAATTTGCACAATACCTACATACACAAGCAGTTATACTTCATGTGTTCAAAGAAAACTACTACACCAATCACTAGTTTGCAAAAAATAGAGATGCAAGAAAAATACATAAAATAACTGCAAAAGAAAGTAACTATATATTTTTGTCTTATCAATACATTATCCTCAACCACACTTCCCACAAAAGAGGTGGTATATGTACCTACACAAGAAATTTTCATAAGAAAAATCTACTAAGAAAGGAAGAAAATGTTGTTAAGAAAGAAAATGAATGAATAAAATATCCAAAGAAAGAGACTAGAGCCTCTGAGTTGAGCCCTAACCCAAGGGGACACATCCGTCTAAAGCAAACTCGGATGGAAGATAACATCAAGCTTCTCATTAATATAAAATAGTGTTTAAGTACATGATTAAAAAAAATGAAAATAACAAGTTTGAGCTCCTAGCTCTTAGTAGTCTCTATCTACTCCCAAAATTTTGAATCCTATTGAGCCCTTAGGCTTACTTATTAATACAAAAATGACTAAGGGGTAGCCTCCTTGGAAAGAGGGCTAATTCCCTCCAAAATCCCTAGAAAGTTGCATCTAGCTCCCTAATATCCTCACAATCCTTGAGTGCATCATCTCTTAGTAGATCTTTGAACTATGGGTGAGTAAATTTAGGGAGCAAGCCAAGTTGTAGGTGAGTAAATGTAGGGGAAAAGCCTCCTACATATTCTCCAATTACCTCCAATGTATCTCTACATAGTAAATGAACTCAAATGCACTCTTTTCCTACACATTAATCACATTAGGCCATGAGATATGACAAACATCCTTTAGTCTTCTTAATAAACATTATCGTCAAAAATATGTTATTAAATGTGAAGAAAGAGGTAAATATAGGTTGAAGGAAGGCCAAATGGGCCTTATTATATACCTATTAATGAGGCCCATCATAACCCCCTTGCTAAAGGTGTTTCTCACCCTCTGAGAAACTTAGCCATTTAGTTCCATCTCATGCATAGCCCTGGTGGCTACCTTAACATCCCAAGGTATCTCTGAATAAGTGCCCTCTTGAGGATAAAACTCTGCATTTCTTTATATTTCTTCCCACTCTTGTCACTCTTCAATCTAGTCCTTTCTTTCCTATAGCCATAACAACAAATGAAGGATGAACTTGAGCCTAATCCAATTGGCATTCGGTCTTTGGACTATCCTCTTATATAAGGGTGTCTTCTCCAAGGCATTCCTCAATATCTTTGGAGAGTGGTTACTCCCTAATTTCTGAGCTATGGGGAAATAAATGTTATCTCCTCTGACAGGCATGCAAGCCCTCTTCCCCTAGCATCCTAAACATGTCCTCAAAGTTTTTAATGGATTTCTCTTATCTCTCTATGTAAGGTGGTGTCAATTTTGGATCCTCAAAAAGAGCTTGTGGTTGTTGATGATAAGGTGGGAAGCCCTCAACTCTGCTCTGATCCATAGGGGCTCATTAGTCTCCTTGGATATCATCATTTTCCCTTATTTATCCCTTGCCCCCTCATGGCTAAACCAAGAGGTTAATTCCGTTAGTTGTACATCCCCTAACTTATAATTTAGATCCCAAAAGTTTTGTCAATCAATATGAGGGTATGCATGTAAAACTTTCCCATCTTAGCTCAATATTCCACACTAGCCTTGTGGCAAAATTCAATAAATTTCTTCTAGTGTTGGAAGGGAATTGAACCATATTGTGCTAGAGTTTTTATTTGAAATTGAAGCCACTACTCTTTGACCAACAAAGCATATGTTTTTGATGGATTTCTACATTGAGTGGCCTCCTTGGCCAAGATTTCCATGGTGGCATGTTGACCCTCTTTCTATTGCAATTTCTCTTTTAATAACTTGTTTTCCATTTGAAATTGCTCCCTCATGGTTACCTATAAACCTCAAATCAGTTACTTATTCACCCATATTATCCATTCTTTTTTCCATGAGGCCCACATCCTCGAATCCCTTAGATTTAGAAATTTTCATCCATCGATGGGTTTTGCTTCTTTCTCTATCTAGCTCAAGTAGGACGGGGCCTGCAAATTTGGTGGGTATGATCTATCCCTATTCATAAAAATTATAGTAGGACCCAAGTTCTATTTGAGGATCAGGCTCATGTAGCTCTTGTGTTGCTTCTCCTCCCTCCTAAGGCGTTGTTGTTCTTTCTTGTATCATTGTTTTCCCATCTTGTAGCAGATTCTCTTCTTCTTGTAGCACTGCCCTACTTTCTTGTAGCATTGCAGTTTCTTCTTGTAGTTACTTCATCTTAGATCCCATGGTGTTTGGCCTTCTTGGTGAGGTTTGGGGATGATTTTCCATAACTGTGAGGGAGGTAAATTCTTCAATTTTCCCTTTACCCTTCTCTAGCTCTCCCTCTTCGTGATTGGTTGATCCTTCAATGGTGATTGGGGTAGTTGTGGGAGGTTGAGGCTTCCCTTGTTTGAGTCTAGTACTCCTTATCCTCTTGAAACAGAATGGACCTTGCTTTCGCTTCCTCCCTTTGATCTTAACAAGTGTGCTAATGGCTACCAAAGTGGAAGCCACCTCTTATTTAGTGTTTCCTTCTAAAAGGCTTACTTTTTGTTCTTGTCTTCTCTTCTTTTGAGGCCTAGAAGGTTCCCCAAGATTTTCTTTCTTTGTCTCTAGTTTTTCCTCTCCTTTATTTTCTTCAACTTCTTCTCCCTTTTCTTCCTCCTTCTCCTCTCCAACCTCTTCTTTAGTAGAGCTATGTTTTATGGCCTCTTCATGTTCTAGCAGAGCTTGGGCTTGAGTTTCAATGAAAGCCTCCCTGTCCATGTCTACAAATTTTTCCCATGACACAAGGTTTTTTATATGACTCAAATCATCCATGAATATGAGCCTTATGAATCCATGATGAGAAATAAATTAATGCTTCCCTTCTCTCACTCTTTGGCTCATTTCCACTATGGACTGAAGAAGGAAATGGGGAATACTAAGTCTACTTGGGATAGGAAATTTGGTGTGGAACCTTAGCTCATAAAGTAGCCTAAAATAGTAGGCATAAATAACACTAAGCCTCCCCTCACAAAATATGTATTTTAATATGTTTTAGGCTACTTCATCCCATGGGTAAGGTAGGCTTTCCCTTCTAACTCCATTCTTATCCTCAATTGGTTTTTCTTTATGGAGGAACAAATCACTTTTAGTTGTGATGGCTTTTGTTTTATCATTATTGCCCCACCTAAATCATAAAGCCAATGTGGTCACCCTTCTAATGAGTTATTCATTTAAATGAATGAAAATCCCTCTCACAATGGTGGTGGCATTATCTTCACTTTGAGTTTGGAGGGTCATGGAAAATGGGTAATTTCATCATCATATCCCTTATTTCTCTCTAATAACTCCATCCAATGGTGGTTTGGGAAGATGTCATTGATAGTAGGGTTTTTAAGGATTCTTTTTGAGTCAGTGGGTTCCCTCCTATTGAAGCCTCCTACCATGTTTTCTATTGTGGCTTTCTCAAGATTTTTCAAGGAATTTTGTCAATGATCAATTTATTAGCAACCTAGGGCTTTAAAATAGAGATGAGAGGAATGGTGTCCTTCTTCTTATCATAGGAAGGAAAATTATATTCCAAGTTCAAAACAAATTTACCCTTTTCCTAGCATCCCTTCCACACAAGAAAAGAACAGAGTTTGAAAATTTTCAATTTTCAAGGGTTTGCAACATGATGCTTCTATAGACATAAATTAATCAATTTCTCCATATTTTTGTGCAAGAAGGTGATTAAAATTCACTTATTACCCCTCCCTTGGAGACTCCTTCATGGATTTTGGGTTTTGGAAGAACATTTGCACACAATCAAGCCCTTTTCCACCTCTGGGGTCAATCATGTAGCAATTCGTTACAATCTTGTAGAACATGTTTTGTATCTTGTAGCACCGAACCTAGATCTTATAGCATTGAGACCAAATCCTATAGTATATAGTACTTGGACCTATATCACCTTCGTAGCAACCTATGGGACCCTTGGTGGTAGCTAGCTAGACTCTCAACAATGCAGTGGGCCTCTCTTACTATTTTTGGGAATGAAATTTTGGTACAAGTGAGGCTCGGGCCTATCCTTTATTCCTTTTGTGGTTTGGTGTTGGGATCAGTGTTTTTTGTTAGCTAGCCCCCACCTACCACCTACATAACATCCTCATAGATAGGAGGCTATGTAGGTGAAAGGGGCACTTTTTCTAACAATCTTGCTCTTCTCCTTGGAGGATAGATTAGGAAGGAATAGCCCAACAACCAAGAAATTTGGTATGTCAGCAAACCAAGGAGACAGTTGTGAAATGGAAAAGAGGTGTTCATATGAAATTTGATCATCTATCATCTCCTCATTTCCTGTACAAAATTTTATTCTAAACAAAAAAATTGCAACCACATTTTCCTTCCCTAGCTTGTCAAAAATGGTTAGATCAAACTATTGCAACAATAATAACCATCTAATGATCCTAAAATTAACATCAGGATTATTCACTAAATATTTTATGGTTGCATGATCATTATGAACAATGACTTGGTACCTAGTGATATAATGCCTAAACTTGTTCAAGGAGTGCACAACAGCTAAGAGTTCTTTTTCAGTAACTATGTAATTAAGTTTATCTTTGGAGAGGTTCTTAATGATGAAATATATGTCATATGGAAATTGTTTTCCACTTGCTCCAAACTTGCTTCCACAGATTTTTTGATGCATTTGTGTGGAAGTGGAAATGAAATTCCCAATTGGGACCTATTAGAATTGGTGTGGTGGTTACTTTCTCGCAGCTCCTCAAATGCCTCTTGACATTTATCTGTCCAACAAAAATTTGAATCTTTAGTTAACAATCCAAACAAAGGTGAAGCCAACTTACTAAAATCCTTAATGAATCTCCTATAATATCTAGCTAGCCCAAGGAAACTTCTAACATCCCTTTGTTTCTAAGGGACAAGGACCCTTTTGATAATGGAAATCTTGTTAGGGTCAACTTGGATCCCTTCCTTAGAAAGGAAGTGACCTAGGACAATCCCTGCATTCATAAAAAATTCACACTTTTTGGGACTTAGTGAGAGATTCATTTCAATTAATTTCTTTAATACTTTACATAGATTGGAAAGAGCTTCCTGGAAATCATTTCCATAAGGGGTGAATTCATCCATGTAAATTTCAATTGTGTCATGAACAAGATCAGCAAAAATACTCAAAACTACCCTCTGGAAGGTAGCAGGGGCATTGCACAAGCCAAATGGAAGGACCATATAGGAAAAGGTCCCCCATGGACATGTGAAGGTGGTCTTATCCTGATCTTCAGGGATAATCTAGATTTGATTATACCCATTAAACCCATCTGGCAATGAGAAGAAATTTGTCAGACCAGGGTAACTCCAGAATGGTCAAAAGAAAACTGATTGATTATTTCATTAGATAACCATCATTTATATACATAAAATGGGATGGATCAGTTCATCTTCTTGATGACTGTTCACGTTCCAGTTTACCCAACCGTTGAAGATTAGGTGTGAAAATTCCCCCCCTTAATCTGAAGGGATGTTGGTGAGTCCAAGCATCGTTCTGAATCTTTCAAGCTTTTCTCTTCCAAGCACTTTGGTGAAGATGTCTGCAATTTGCTCATTTGTGGAACAATGACAAAGATGGATTGTTTTGGCCTCAACATGATGTCAGATCAGATGATATTTAGTATTGATGTGCTTAGTACGATCATGGAACTTTGGGTTCTTGGCCAACTTTATTGCAGAGGTGTTATCAATCATGAGTGGAGTTGATTGTACTTGTTTTACCTGCAAATCTTCAAGAATTTTCCTGAGCCACACAATTTCTTTCGTTGCTTCAGCTGCTGCCACGTATTTTGCTTCTGTTGTGGAATCTGTTGGAACTGATTGTTTGCGTGATCTCCAGGAGACAACTCCTGATCCAAGACTCATAGCATATCCTGAAGTAGATACCCCAGTTTCTTTGTCTCCATCGAAGTCTGAATCAGAGTATCCAATCAAGCTGAAGTCGTCCACCTGTGTATACTTGATTCCAAGGTCTTGAGTTCCCTTCAAGTACCTTAGAACTCTTTTTGCAGCAGACCAATGTCCCTCACAAGGCTTTTGCATAAACCTGGAGAGGATTCCAACAACAAATGAAATGTCTGGTCTGGTAGTAGTGAGGTAGATGAGACTTCCTACAAGCTGTCTATACTTTGTTGCATCCTCAAATTCCTTTCCTTCAATAGATGTGAGCTTCAAGTTTTGTTCCATTGGAGTAGAAAGAGGATTGCACTCTGTCATGCCAAATCTGTTTAACAAATCTCCAATGTATTTCTTTTAAGAAAGAAATATGGATTTTGGATGTTGGGTTACTTCAATGCCAAGATAGTAATGAACATAGCCCAAATCAGTCATTTCAAAACTTTTTCCTAATTCTTTCTTTATGGATGCAGTATAGCTTTCATTGTTCCCTGTCATTAAAAGATCATCTACATATACCACAAGATATACAACTGTTTTGCCAACTTTCTTGACAAATAAAGTTGCATCATCAAGATCAAAATGATTGAAGTTGAGTTTCAGAAGATGCTCAGTTAGTTTTTCATACCAAGCTCGTGGTGCTTGTTTGAGGCCATACAAGGACTTCACAAGTTTGCATACTTTGTGTTCATGTCCTTTCACAGCAAATCCTTCAGGCTGGGACATAAAAACATTCTCTTTTAGATCTCCATTCAAGAATGCAGTTTTTACATCCATTTGATGGAATTTCCAACCATTCTGAGCAGCTAGTGCAAAGAGTGTCCGGATGGTGGCCCATTTTGCTGTGGGGGAAAAATTTTCCTCATAATCGACCCCTTCCTTTTGTGCAAAACCTTTTGCCACAAGCCTAGCTTTGTGCTTGTCAAGTGAGCCATCAGCTTTGTACTTGTTCTTGTAGACCCACTTGCAGCCAATTGGTTTGGCTCCAAATGGAGGATCAACCAGCTTCCAAGTGCCATTCTTTATGAGGGCATCATACTCCTTCTGCATCGCTTCTTTCCATTCATCATGAGAAGCAGCTTCTTTGAAGGAAGTTGGTTCAAAATCTGTAGACAAGTTCAATTCACAATCATAAGTAACATCCATATCAACAGGTGAATTAGAGTCATCTACATCACCTCCATTTTGTCGGTTTGAATTTCTGGTTCCTGTTTTTCCAATTTCATCAAGATGAACACTTTCAAGTGTCTTTGTCAGCCACTTTGGGGGACCTTTCTGAGATGGTCCAGGCTGCTCTGTTGATTGAGTCGGGACTGAATCAAGATTGAGTCTCCCATTTCTATCAATTACATCACTTAAAGGATCATTTGGTGTTGGAGTTTCATGCAAGCGAGATTGTTCTTCAGAAGAAGATTCCACATGTTGATCTAGTATAGGAATCCCCCCTTCAAGATGTGGAATCTGATTATCAAACTCTTGAAATGATTTCGTTTTTGTGAATCTATCCAAGCGATCAAGTTGCCGCTCAACAACACTGTCAGATTTGGATGATTCAAGAAAAATGACATCTCTAGATACAACAAACTTTTTATTTACTTCATCATAGAGACGGTATGCTTTAGAGGTGTTTGAATACCCTAGGAAGATACACTTACGACTTCTAGCACCAAGTTTGTTTCTATGTACCTTTGGTTTTAAAGCATAACAGGTGGAACCAAAAATCCTAAGATGTTTTACCGAAGGAACATGTCCATACCAAAATTCATAAGGAGTCTTGTTTCTTATAGCACTAGATGGACATCTATTCTTTATATATGCAGCACATAGAACAGCATCAGCCCAAAACATTATCTTTACATTTTTGAAGAAAAGCATGGATCGTACCATATTCAAGATTGTTCTATTCATTCTTTCTGCTACACCATTCTGTTGGGGATTATAAGGTACAGTTGTTTGATGTTTGATCCCATGTTGGCGAAGATAGTTTTCAAATTCATTTCATGTATATTCTTTTCCATTATCAGTGCGAATAGACCCAATATGATATTGTGCATCATTTTCAATCCACTTATGAAAATTCTTGAATGTTTGAAAAGCATCAGATTTGTTCTTCAATAAATAAACCCAACACATTCTGGTGTAATCATCAATAAATGTCATGATATATTTATTTCTATTTGCAGAAGGAACAGGCATTGGACCACATAAATCTAAATGAATGAGTTCAAGCTTCCTATTTGCTCTTGAATGTGAATCATGAAAAGACTGTTTGCTATGCTTTCCTAGAATGCAAGCATCACATTGCTTATGTTTTCTAGGAATTGTAGGCAAACCAGCAACACCATTTTTCTTTAATAAGCGAATATTGTCATAGTTTAAATGTCCAAATCTAGCATGCCATAATAAACTTGATGGAAGTGTACCTTCTTCATGATGAGAAATATATGAGAAATGTTGTGCATGAGCAGAGGTTCCTTGCAGTTTAAGAAGTCTTTCTTCTTCTATTCCCCTCATGACCAGTGAGTGGTCAGATGCCTTTCTTACCTCAAGCTTTCCATCAAACATATGAATGGAGTGACCTTGCTGGCGAATGTGGACCAAGGACAGCAAGTTTCTCTTAAGTTGTGGGAGATATAGAACATGATCCAAAAGAAAGTCTGGAAGACCAAGCAGTTTAAGCCTGATTGTGCCAAGCCTTGATGGCTTGATTTTTGACTGATCTGCAAAGTATACTGCTCCATCAACATTGTCAGTGAAATCTTCAAAAAAATCTTTCTTACGAGTCATATGACAGGTTGCTCCTGAATCAAGCAACCAATCATTTTTCGAAGAAGCAAGTGAAGCATTAAACAAATCTTCATTTACTCCAATGTTACATTGTGCCTCAATATAGTGAGCGGATTCAGGTGCTTTACCTTTGTCTGTGTCATCAGTTTTACCTTTCTGTTGGTTTCTTCTCTGCTCAATTTTGTCCCATGGTAGCTTGCATGTAGAAGCATCATGTGATCCATTTCGTTTGCAGCGAATGCAATGTAGATCTGCCTTTTCTCCTTGAGAATTTTTGCCCCCCCTGCCTCTGAAGTATCTTCCTATTCCTCTTCGTCCACCTCTTCCTCTTGTAGAATCTTGAGCAGGATGCTTTTCTTTATGAGCAAGGCAAATAGTCTCTTCAGAAGATTCAGGGACTATCTTCTTTCCAAAGGCTTTCTCTCTTTCAGAAAACTTTTTCACAAGAGAGTCAAAGGTTATATCTTTAAGATTTCCATTTGCTTGTAATGACTCAAGATAATTGGAGTAGGTAGGATAGAGTGCTTTGAGAAAGGAAATAAGAGAGATATCCAGCTAAACCTTAGTGGATTTAATATCATGCATTATAGACTTTATTTCAGATGCAAGAGCAAGAGGATCATTATTTTTCAGTTCAAGAGTGAAGAGTTTAATCATGAGCTGAACAACTTCAAGTGCAGAATGTGAATCATAGAGTTCTTTCAGCTTTTGTAAAGCTTCAAAGGCAGTGGAATAGGATGAAATATGACGACTTACTTCTTCATTTTCAGATGCTGCGATCAATGCATAGGCTTTGTTGTTCTTGTTTTCCCAAATGACAAGTTCTTTATCTGATGTAGGCTGCACAGGGTCTTTGTCTTCTTCTCCGACACACACTCCTTTCCACAACTCATTGTAGATGAGGGTGTGTTTTACCATCCGAGACCATTCAGCATAGTTCTCCTTGCCAGTGAGAACTATCCCGACCATAGAGATGATTGAATGCATTCTGTAAAAAAAATACTTCTGCTGATAGAAAAATACTTCTGCTGGAAAAATGTGTTTCAAAAATAATACAGCCTTATTCTTCCTTCTTGAATTAATATACAAAGATCAAAACCATCACCATCCTTTTTTTTTGCATTAGAATATGGTTGTGATTCAAGAGAAATAAAAGATAAACAATATCAACTGCTCAAAAGTGAATCGGAATTCTGATGTAAATCGAAATTTTCCAAAAAACTTGGACGGAAATATAATAGGCAATATCATCCCTATGCTCAAATCCTATGCTTTACACCTTTACTGCATACTTTCTCATTGGAAAATACATCTCTTTCTTTTTTTTTTTGTCTCTCAGTCTTCAATGATGCCTGATGCTCTAATTAAAAAAATGTGTCTAGTCTCAGTTCGGCTGCATAGCTAACACACATTTTGGGTGTGTACGGGCTGGCAAGAACCTTGAGCTGTGCACTTGTAGAATGACAGACCTCTCTCTTTTCAAACTCAACTTCTAGACTTTCAAGCAAGTCTTCTAGGGACACAAATCAAGACCAGCGAGCGGACTTATGTGAAAGCAGGTCTGGCAATGGAGAGAGCAGCGTGATATACCAGCGTGGAGAGAGAAGCAGCGTATGGATGGAGTAGTGTGATATACAGCGTATGGATGGAGTGTTTATACCAGCGTGGAGAAAGCAGCCAAATATGAAAACAACGCATAGTGTTCAATAGCATTTATGTATGAAACACACTAGCATTTACCAAGTCACTGCACTGATATCAGGTGTCTCCACCACCGTTGTCGTCGCCACCATCACCATCTCGGGCAGCATTACTAGCAATTTCGAGAACCTCAGCAACCAGATATTCAAGACTTCAAGAACAGCGCACAACGATTAACCAAGAACAGTGCAGATGGGAGCAGGGCCTCCTCTCTCTAAGAAACCAATGGACAGCACACTAATTGTATATCTGCGCCTGTTGCATTAACAACCAGACAGTGCGTATTCTAAAACAACGCATATTCAAATCAAAAAAACATGCTATCTGCGGTTTGCAATGGGAAATGTAGCCATTTCTGAATTTTCAACGACAAATTACTCCATAGTGATAACATCCAAGAAAAGGGCGTGTCAATTTTCAGAGACCAAATGATATTCTAACCAGAGACAAGCGTTAGCGCTGGCAGAGGCAGAGACAAGCGTTAGCGCTGGCAGAGGCAGAGACAAGCGTTCAGGCAGAGGCGCCAGGCAAACGTTCAGACAGAGGCGCCAGGCAAACGTTCAGACAGAGGCGTTATGGCCAGAGGAGTTACAAGGAATCTGGGACCTGCGCTCTGATACCATGTCAGACCAGGGTAACTCCAGAATGGGCAGAAGAAAACTGATTGATTATTTCATTAGATAACTATAATTTATATACATAAAATGGGATGGATCAGTTCATCTTCTTGATGACTGTTCACGTTCCAGTTTACCCAACCGTTGAAGATTAGGTGTGAACAAAATTCTTCCCTGCAAGTCCATATAAGACTTGATCAATGAAAGGTAAGGGAAAATTATCTTTTTTTGTAGCCTTGTTGATTTCCCTATAGTCAAAATAGATCCTCCACTTCCTATTTTTATTGGGTACGGTGACAAGAGGGTACACCCATTCACTATCTGAAATGGGGTAGATGAATCCTACATCTAGTAGTTTTTGCAATTCTTCGTTCAAAATGTCTTTAAGGGTAGGGTTCATTCTCCTCTAGCATTGGTGCATAGGTTTACAGCCCTATTTAATGTAAATGTGATGGGTATAAATCGAGGAATGCACCCCTTTCATTTCCTTATAGGCCCAAGAAAAAGCATCAAGATGTTTTCTTAACACAGTGCACAATTTCTCTTCTTTCTCTACTGAGATGGAAGGGTTGATTTTTAGAGTTTTGGATGGATTGGTTTTTAGAATCTTAGCATGATCTTTATCAGAATTGGTAGTAAATATTTCAGCCCATGGATTGTTCTCAAATTTCCCTAAGGATTTTTCCACTAGCTCATCAATTAGCATGGCAGCATGAGGTTGATTCTGTAAAAATTTATTAATAAGGTAATTCTCATCTAGTTTCTTACTTCCTACAAGAATGTCTAATGTACAAATTGGGTAGAGGGATGACTGGTAAAAATATTCTTCCTCCTCTTCCTCTACCCACAAAAGTAAATCCTGCTCAACAAAGGGTTGACCGGGGGGATATAATACAAGTTTCTTTCTCAGATGCCCATTTTTCATAGTCATATTTCCATCCCTGCAACTAATGAAAGCATCAACAGTGGCTAACCAAGGTCTCCATAAAATAAGAGGGTATCCATTAAACTTGGTTTTGGGTTGGAGGACAAGGAAGTATGTGGGGTTTTCATAGGATTAAATGGATACCATAACATCCTCAATAACTTCCTTAGGGGCTACTATGGATTTGTCTACAAGTTGAAACACCATAGTGGTCTTTCTCAAGGCTCCTTGGAAGTTGAGATTCACCATAGTTTCCTTGGTGATGACATTGACTACAGCCCTGAGGTCAATTAGTGTGTTGGGGACTACAAAATTTTTAATGTGTACATACACTACTTGGATATTGGGATCCAAGTATTTTGGGGAGATAACCCTCTCGAGCATTAGATCAGACAGCTACCCAACAACATTGATAGTGGGGGCATCTCTTTTTCTTCTTCCATGCCTCTTGAAACACTCTTCCATGATAAGATTTTTGTATGGTTTTCATATTTTTGTGGTTGGAATTTGCAATCTAGAAGCTCGTATTTACCACAGTAATTTTGTATGAATGTCTACGTTTCAGGTCCATAAGTGGATCCATCATCACGAAAAAAATTCCTGAAGAAATAGTGTCGAGAGAACAATGATATTAATATAAGAAATGAGAAGAAAAAATGAAAGAAATGAAGAAGTGTTGGTTATTAATAATAATGAAAACCTTATCCACCTAGGGTAGCTCAAGTGGCGATGGCTGTGGAAGTCTCACTCAACCGGAGATCTTGGGTTCGAATTTTGTGCTACCCTCCCCCCACAGCAGGGTGAATAATGGACATGCAAAACTTGAAAATCAGAGAGTCCTACCAAGCTTAGAAACAAAAATGAAAACCCTAATTATAAAGAGAAATAAAATATTTGATAATGTGATAACCTAATAAATTATTAAAAATTTATTAAGGGATTATTAATATATTATATACTAAATATATTATTAATAATGTAATTACCTTATATTTTAATCTCCTCTTAATTAATAATAATAAAATAAATTTAAAACGATTGTATTATATGTTAGATCTAATACTTTTGTGATCCATAATGTAGAAGAAAGTCTTTTAGATTAATCATATTGATACAATATATAAATATTGTATTAATACAAAATTACAATAAGGATATATTAATATATCCTTACAATAAGGATATATTAATATAATAAGGATATATTCATATATTAAAAATTGTATAATATAATATATTTTTTAACTTATTTTATTATTAATAGTTAAGAAGAGATTAAAAGATAAGGTCATTACATTATTAATAATATATTTAGTACATAATATATTAATAATCCCTTAACAAATTATTAATAATTTATTAGGTTATTACATTAACAAATATTTTATTTCTTTATAATTAGGGTTTTTATTATTATTGATAGTCAACATTTTTTCATTTCTTTCATTTTTTCTTCTCATTTCTTATATTAATATTTTTGTTCTCTAAACACTATTTCCTTGAGAATTTGTGTCTTAATGATGGATCCACTTATGGACCCAAACCATAAACATTCCTACAAAATTATTGTGGTAAATCCAAGCTTCCATACTACAAGGTTGTTGTAAATGGGGACATATTTCATGGCCTGGAGAAGGGGTATTTTAACACAAGTTTTTTTAGTTATCCTAGAAGTTCAGCCTCTTCTGGGGTGTGTTTTTTAGGTTGGACCAACATTTCAGGATAGGAGGGGGAATACTGGATTGAGGGATACTAACTTCCTTCTCTTCTTCAATATCTTCGGGTGGAGAAGTTGGGTGAGCATCTGGAAGTACCTCCCCAGACCTAAGGTTGATCTCGTGGATCTCCACAGCATACGCAGGATAGGATGTTTCCCCACTATAGACTTGTTATGCCTATCTATTTTTCGATTTCAAATTGGGTTGGGAAGGCATATAAGGTTGCGTGGGTGGATTACAGTGGGGTAGTTGTGATTGAGTTGGAGGAGGAGGCATTAAGGCAGGAAGTTAGGTTTCCTGAGGCCTCCATCCCTTTGAAGGGTTTCCCCATTGAGAAGGTTGAGGTTGATATGGCTGGAAGGGTGGATTGACAGGTTGAGGATGATACTGAGGAGAATAGGACCAAGGAGAAGGAATGGACCAAGATGAGTGAGCTAGAGGATACCAAGGCTGAAAGGGTGTATTCTGGTTTGGATGGAAAGAAGGAAAGTCTGCACCTTGCATGCCTTATTGGTATGGCTAAGGCCATTGTGGCCTTCTCTGGGTGATGAATCAAAGCTTCTCCAAGCCACTCTGTGCCCCTTGATATACAACCTTCATACCTAGAAGAGAGGGACATTCACTAATTGCATGGTTCTCCTCACAAATAGAGTAGACCTCTATGACATTCAGTGGGCACTCATTTATGGGGTGGTTCTTGGTGCATCTAGGGAAAAGGATAGCCAGTGTCCTTTCTACCTCTTCTTGCTTATTTTTTATCTGCATAGTATCCATTTACAAGGTGAAGGTGTGCAACATTTCACTCTTAAATTCTTCTAGCATGTTCCCTATTTCATGTTTGATGGTGGAAGTAGAGGGAGAAGAATTGACCAAGCTTTGACTAGTCCTACCTCTCTTCCTTGTAGCCCTAGAATGATTCTTGAATATTTTATTGATGTCTTCATAAGTTAGCTTGTAAATTTCACCACCATACAACATATTAAGGGTCTCCATCAAATCCTCCCTAATCTCTCAGAGAAGTACAATATTCAAGTATTTTGGGTCATGGGTAAAGTTAGCTCTTCTAGATTTAATTTGAATATTTATTCATATTCCTCTAAGGATTCACCTGGCCCTAAGATCATCCTAAACATCTCCTCCTTGGCTTCCCTTGATCAACAATAGTTCATGTATTTCTAGTTAAAGGCTTGTTGCATTTGAGCACAAGTGGTGATGTTGCCTCCTTTTAAGCTCACAAATCAGCTCAAGGTTGCATCCTTGTGGGTAGAAGGGAACAATTTTAGCTTCTTCTCATCATAATTTTAATCATAGGTTCAAAAAACCACATCAAAATTGAACATAAATGTGTCAGGGTCTTCAGAAGCTAGGCCATGGAAATGTGGGAGAGTAGTGGGGCTTATATTTTTCATTTTGTCCTCCCTATTGGTTTGTTAGATAGGAAAGAGCTCAATCTACCTATTCTCATCCATCTTTTGGGTAGATAATATGGGTTCTCCCTCCCCCTATGGGTTCTTCAAATATTTTTGGCTGCTCACCTAAAGGATTCTCTAACTCCTTTGTGGTCAAAGTATAATGTTCACAATCACCAAAGAAGAGTGATGGTTGGCTGCTAAAAGGGGTTGGGTTTTTTTATATAAATTTCCATAGATTATCCCTAATCCTACGAGGCATGAAATAAGTTTGTGCTTTTTAGTTTTTTCTTCTTTCTTTTTTTTAAATTTTTCAAGACAAGAAAAATTGATTCAAACAAAAGGAAAATAAAATAAACCAACTCTAAGCATAAACAACGCCTACTTGGACACCTCCCCGAAAACGGCACCAAAAAATGATGAACCTTAGTATTGCAATGAGTGTTGCAACTCCCAATGCTACCAGCTTTAATTATCAACCTAGGTTTCGTACAAAATAAAGAGATGGTAATGATATATGCATAATAGGCTAAGTTATACTCAAGTCACTTTGAAGCAATGGACTAGACTAAGGTATATAGAGACCACTCTATTAACTAAATCTAGATTTGAAAGGAAAGAAATCACATGAAAGGAAAGTTCTACTCTATTCAAAGAAATGGAAATATTACTCTATTTGAAAAAATGTAAATGTTGACCTACTTGCTCAAATGTAAATGTTACACTACTTGTAGAAATCTAAATTCTACACTACTTAGAGAAATGTAAAGGCTACACTACTTGTAGGAATGTAAAGGCTACACTACTTATAGGAATGTAAAGGCTACACTACTTGTAGAAATGTAAACATTAATCTGTTTGCAAAATGTAAATGTTTGCATTGAAAGGAAACCTATTCATAGGAACTAACAACGCTTGAGATGGAAACCCTGGCTTAAGAAGCATAGAACAAAGAAAGCAAACCTAATCTACCTTACATAAAGAAAAGAGAATGTAATTAACCTTTAATCACTACATTCCAAAGGATTAGATTTAGTGGCATAGTTCATTAGATGCTTCATGAGGTAATTAATAAAATCATTACTTTGTTATCCAATTCATAAATTTGTCTACTAACCCTAATTATTGAAACGTGTTATAGTGGTAAAAACGCAAGTCCTAAGTGGTATTTGGTCTTCCTCAATCATGGTTTTAATGCCTAAGGTATATTATTCAGGGCTGGGATGAAAAAATCAAGCTTCAAAGACAATTTTGGTCAAGTTTGGAGGGATTTTACAAGCTGCTATAGGATGCTACAATATTGCTACAGGATTTCCCTGTTTTTCTACAAGATTGAATCCATGAGCATTTTTAGGGTGAAAAAGGTGATCTAGAGGTGGGAAAGGATAATGGAGGGTAGATGAAGATTATATGAGGCCCTTTCCAATCTTAGTACCCTTCATCGGCCCATCTTGCACAAGAAAAAATGCACACGGTAACCTTCAATAAACCCAGGAATATACTTTTAGTGAACAGGGGTTTCAGGGAGTTGTTGAGGTTGAAGGAAGGTGTTAGCATCAGGTTTTCACCTTTCCCTAAAGATCCAGAAGAAATATTTATCAGTTCATTTTGCAAAGTCATGGTCATGTAAAGGGGCCTTATAAAAAAGTTGTTAAATTGCTACCTAGATCTAGGGGTATGTCTAATCAAGTCTTTTCACTCAACCCTAAGCTTATCCTAAGTTTTTCACAACGTAAATAAATTATCGCAAACCTATTGTTGGTGCTACTAAACATTTTCATAACTCTCACCGAAAAAATTAAATTTTACATTCTCGAGCTAACAACTTCATTTTTTCAAGCACCCAAGTCTTTTTTCACAAATCTATACCCCTTTTCATCCATGATGTGACAACTAGCTGTGTTTTGAAGCCCAACAGAGATGTTTAAAATCAAACCCTAATTTTCCATGTTTACCCTAAAACTGTAATTTCCAGCAAACCCAAAATTTTGTTTACAATCTGCAGGAAGGTTTTTGAGTGGTTTGCAACATCCGACCAGGGTAATTCAAGGTTGGGAAAGGTGTTTGCAGCATCAAAATATTTGCAAGATGGGTCGATCAGGTCATGTAAAGCGATTTGAGCCTAATGGGATGTATTTTGAAGTGTATCCATAGATGTTAACATTGTTCATGAATGTAGGATGGGAACTAGTGTTTCAGCGCTTCAATGTGCACAACCTGAGTTGGTGCCATGATTTCATTTACTAATTTGATGGAAAAACAACAAGAATTAGAACCCTGCAGTTCCCAGTCACAAAAGAATCTATTAAAGAAGCTACGGGTTTTCCAACTGAGGGTGTGATATGGTTTAAGAAACAGAGGTTGTAGAATGTGGATTTTAATTTCTTCTTGAAGGAGGAATGTTAGAATCAAGACTTGAATGTTGGAGTCCTCCAAAATATGTTGAAGCCTGAATGGTCCAATGCCCTCAGAATGGTGCATCTTTTCTTCACCTGTGAAGGTGGGTATTCTAAATCCTATATGTATCATATGAGGTTTTTATGTCATTTAGCAGGGTTTAGTAAGATGAATTTTCCATACTTCCTTCACCAAAGTTTTCTAAAAATGTGAACCAAGGCAAGAACCAAGCCTAAGCTACAACCTCATGACATTTTTTATCACGACCTAATCATAATATTATACACTCATGAGCTAAACAAGCAAGTGGAGTAGTTAAGATAGAGAAACCTAAGGCAACCTTCACCTATAAGACTAAGGAGAGACCAAACTAAAGTTTCTACTCAAACCCTAGCTCAGGAAACTAAGGGAGAGTCTAGTCACATCCCTGTTGAAAAGCATGATGAAAACCCTGTGAAAGAGCCAGAGGTTAGGGTTTATGAAAGAAGAACAAGAGGACAGCAAAAACTAATGTTAGAGGAAGAGGAGGAAAAATAGAGAGCAACACAAAGTAAAAAGGGAAAATAGAAGATAGAAATAGGGGATGAAGAAGTTGAAACTAAACCTAGGGTTTACTCCAGAAAGCCTCACACTCACCCTACAAACAAACTGAGATTGGGTTTAAAAGAAAAACTAAACCCTAAGCTAAAGGAGACAGTAATTATTGATGAATATGAAGAGATTGTGTAGACTTTAAAGAACATAAAGAAAGCCAAAAAAACAAAGGAAAATAGAGCATGCTGACAGAGAGGGGAAAGAAACCCTAAAGGCTGAAAAATTCATACCGAGAGCTACTAGAAGAATGACAAGAAGCTAGGATAAGTTGAACCTCCTTGCTCAGGTTGTAGAAGCCATGGAGAAATAATCAATTTTCTTTAGAGGACATGGAAATATTCAAAACCCTAATTTTGCTAAACAAACCCTAATTCTACCGCATTTTGACCTAATTAGTTTATATTTTTTGACAGTAATTTATTTTCAATACATTATGGTAAATGTCAAAGGGTTTTTGTGGCTGAGGGAGTACAAATAATGTGAGTCAACATAAGGGGAAAAGGCCTTGAAAGGAGCAAGTTCCAGATATTGAGCCTACAAGGGAGTGAGAAGTTCTTGATCATATAATACATCCATGACTCGTCCTCTTTCCAAAATAATAGCAGGAGATACACATAACAATTCTACAATGCATTTTTACCACTGTTATGTGCCATATTAGACATCTGAATAGCTAATATGATAGGATTTTGTTCATTTTTGTTAATTAAACCTTCATATATTGTAAATATTATGCAATTATTACTACCAAACTTTGTGGATCTTATATTTATTGTATTTTTCCTATATATTACATGAGAAATGAGGAAAAAAGGTTGGTTTATGAAATAATAACCATTGTTTGTGCGTTGAAGAGATTTTTCAATCTACAATTTCCAAGATCAATATATTTTGATCAGTCATATAAGGATTCATGTGATTGTATGTCTTATTATCTGTTTTCTACATTTTTCAATCTTTCGTTCTCTGTAATGTCATCTAAATGTATGGTCTTATGAATATTTGAATAAGAGTAAATGTTAAATAATTCATCCTTGATTTGATGTTATGTTTCATATATTTCAAATGCTTACACTCCTACCTTCTAAATCTACTTCAGGATTCATTTTATATGCCCTATTGTAGTGGATTTTTATCCTATTTTCTCCCCTCATATATAACAATGATCAATGTCTAAGATGTGTTATTTATCTTTCCTTTGTCAATCCTGATCAAACATCCATTATCTTGGTAAGTTGTCCTAAAACCTAGCCTATTGACTCCATTGCCCAATGGACTATCTACCTCGTGCCCAACCAAACCCCACATCAACACAACACAATTGAAGACCTAGCCATTTTGTAAAAGTACAATCAATTACTAAACCTAGTGATTAAGTTGTCAGAGAGAGCCCTCTCTGGATTGAAGGGACTACCCTTCAATATATAAGTTGGGCTGCAAAGGTTACCTTGGAAAATTCTCTCCTACAACCAAGAGGACATTTCTAAGTGATAATAGAAGGATATAGTGTTGGTATAAGGAGTTTAAATGACAATGCTAACCTTGTATAACAACAGTAGTACCTACACACCATGATAATTTACCCAACTTCGCCAAGCAATTGGAGCATGTTAACAATGTAAATTGCAGAAAATTGAAATGACAGAGAAAGGATGAGTTGAATTTTATTTGAAATCTAACTATTGCATTGAAAGACAACCTATATTGAAATTTTCACAAAAACTACATCCATAAGAGGTTATACTCCATATGCTCAAAGAAAACTACTAAACCAATCACTAATTTGCAGAAAATAGAGATGCAAGAAAAATACTAATAACAATTACAAAAGAAAGTAACTATATATTTTTGGCTTTCCAATACACTATCCTCAACCACACTTCCCACAAGAGAGGCGGTATATAGACCTGCATAAGAGAGGTGGTAAATAGACCTGCACAAGAAATTTTCATAAACAAATTTTGCTATGAAAGGAAGAAAATGTTATTAGGAAAGAAAATGCATGAATAAACTATAAAAAGAGAGACACTAGAGTCTCTAGTTTGGGCCCTAACCCAAGGGGACTCAGCCCTTTAAAGAAAACTCAAATGGAATACAACCATAGGCTTCTCATTAATATAAGATAGTGTTCAAGTGCATGATGAAAAGGAATGAAAATGACAAGATTGAGCTCCTAGACCTTAGTAGTATCTATTTGCTCCCAAAAGTTTGAATCCTATTAAGCCCTTATGCTTCCTCATTTATACATAAATGACTAATGATAGCCTCCTTGGAATGAGGGTTGCTTCCCTCCAAAATCCCTAGAAAAGTGGATCTAGCTCCCTGGGATCCTCACAATCCTTGAGTGCATTAGCTGTTAGTAGATCTTCGAATTGTGGATGAGTAAATTCAGGGAGAAATTCGAGTTATAGTTGAGAAAATGTGGGGGACAAGGCCCCTACATCTTCTCCAGTTGCCTCCAATGTATCTCTACATATTAAATGCACTTAAATGTACTATTTTCCTATACATTAATCACATTAGGCCACAAGATATGGCAACCATCCTTTACTCTTCCTAATAAACACATTGTAGGCAAAAAGATGTTTTTAAATGCAAGGAAAGATGTAAATATAGGTTGAAGGAGGGCCATATGGACCTTATTATATACCTATGAATGAGGCCTATCACGTACTATGGTTTTTATATCCATTTTCCTGTGTAACACTTCTTCCTCACACGGATTTAAAACGCAATTGATTTAATATTCGATAATAAAAGTTCAATTGACAAAAGTGAAATCACTAATGCACAGTTGACCTATAGAAAAACAAGTTAACAGAATAAATTTCTTGAATATGCATCAGTTCACTAAATAAATGTTGAAAAGACTTGTATTTATTGGCAGGAAAGCTTTAGTTAATCAAAATAGAATGAGATTTAGGATATTAATAAAATTGTATCTTGATATAGATTTCTAAAGTGTGTGAAATGGAGAAATCATGAAACGTAATCGTATCAATTGGACTATCTCGAGTTGTAATTTAAGAAAAACATATATGATTTAATGTAACTGATTTCATAATAGTATTTTCTTATTATAGATCAGGCAAATTAATACTGGCCAAATTGATGATGATCACTGGTTAATGAATATCATTAACATCGATAATAGTTGAATGTCCTTTCAGAACTTTGATGTCAATTCATGATTTATACAAATTTTTTCCTTTAATGCATTATATGTAGCCCTATTGGCTCTGAACTAGTTTCTAATACATTGGGAAATAAATTTGTCAATCTTCATCTTGTTATAGATCCATTAGTACTGAATTCACCACTAGAAGCTCTAGGAAACTAATTTGCTTCGTTTCTTCAAAAACTGATAAGTATTTTTAGGATTTTCTTTAACAATTTTTTATTGCTTTTTGAATTTGATACCAATGGTGAAACAAATGCCTCAAAGAAACAATGGAAGAAGCACATAGGGAGAGGTATATGCATAGGGCCAAGGTTTATTAATGCTCGGCCAAGATATTTTTATGCTAATGGATAAGATATTATAACTTTATAAAATGCTTAGGTGGCTTGAAGATGAATTCGACACCGTAAGAACGGTGTCAGAAGAACTCTTGTAAAACATGAACAGAGGACTCAGACCTCCATCTTCACAACATAATCAGTAGCATCGTTAACCTCCAGGAACAATGGTTGATAAATAAATAAATCATTACCAAATTTGTCCACTTGCTCAACCAATTTTAAAATTCAGTATATGTTAAAGGCTATATATTGTAATATTTTGCGCACAATAAAAAAAACAAAAAAAAAAACATAACATAACAAAACAAAACAAAACAAAACAAAACAAAAAAAAACATATCGGAATATTGTGTAATATATACGTATCTATACATGCAAAACATTTTCTAAGTTGTGTCTTAGTCTTTCTTATTTGATTTATAATTTAGTTTCATCTTTGTATGATAAAGATTGATTTAGAAATTTGTTTAAATTTTGCATGATAGGGCCTTTTTTATAGAAATATTTGCAAATTTGATAAATCAATAAAATAGTGTAAGAAATCACATTGCAAAGAAGCACACATGATAGAGGACAATGAAAAACATAGCAAATAATGCTAGTAAATAGCATAGTAGAAAAATCAATATTCAATAGTTGGGTGGGGGGGGGGAGAGAGGGGGAATTAGGAAAGAATTATGTGAAGTGCAAATGAAAAAGAAACTGAGTGGGCAGAAGAAGAAATCTTCCTCCACACAGCGTATCAACGTTAACAATTCTTAAAACTATGTAAAAAAAATATTGGAATATTGTTGAATATACATGTATGTATACATGCAAATTATTTTTTAAGTTATGTCATACTCTTCCACAATTCGTTTCTTCAAATAAGAATTTGATTTACAAATTTGTTTTAGTTACATACTAGCAAAGAAATCCATTCCTATATACTCCATAGTCATTCAAATTTCAATTATGACTCCAATAATATTTTTATCTATGGTTCCAAATAGGTGCACCCGATGGGCGGGACAACTAGACTGATTCTAGGCCCCCGAATAACTAATTCTTAAGTAGCTTTGAAGAAGATAGAGTTGGATCACTTTCAGTCATGCATAAGTGGGACTTGTTCACGATTACCAGTTATAGATGTTATTTCTTAGTCACTGATCCCTTTATATAAATAGTAAGGGGAAATAATCATACCCATACCCGAACTACCATTAAGCAACCGACACCATGGGGAAGGGTGGGCTTATAAAAACCAAAGTGGTTGAAATCAATTGTTGTTGTTGGAAATTCATTCTAAAAGTGTATAATATAGAGTAAACTACTCCCCTCCCTATCTCCCTTAAGTGGTCGAGGTTTTGATCTTGGACAAAGCATAACATGAAACAAACTGAATGAATGGGGTTTGGAATTTCCCATTGCAATGATAACATGAAGGCCATCAAGTGGATGACCATAAGGAAGAGGTGAGAGACTGAGCCTTTTTTATAGAAAGACTTTCAAATTTGATAAATCAATAAAACATTGTAAAAAAATCACATTGAAAAGAGGCACACATAACATAGGACAATAAAAAACATAGAAAATAATGTTAGTAAATAGCACAGTACAAATATCAATAGTCAATGGGGGGAGAATTATGAAATACTTATGCAAAGTACAGACGAAAAAGCAATCAAGTGGGTGAAAGAGAAAATCTTCCTCAACACAATGTATCAAAGTTAATAGTTCCCTAAACTATGTAAATAATAATATTGGAATATTTTTGGATATACATGTATGTATACATGCAAAATATTTTGTAAGTTATGTTGTACTCTTCCATATGTCATTTCTTCAAATAGGCAATTTATTTACAAATTTGTTTGAATTTTGTATCATAATGATTCATGATGGTATCGAATCTTGGTTCAATTGGCACAGATGTTACGTACATCAAACCCTGTAAGCTTGTGTGACTGACCCCTTTTGATAAAAATTAGTTATAATAATAAGTTATTAGAAATATGCCATTGTGTTAAAAACAAATGGATGTTTCCAACACATATTCGATTAGTTCTCGAGGGAGCTTGTTACAAATGATTTTTCCTAAAGTTGTCAGAATTGGTAGTGAAGAGTGTTATTCTAAGTGTTATGTGTTTTGCTTGTTAGTGTAAGAATTGACATAAGCTATTTTTGAAAATAGGGACATATTTTACAATATATTTATTAGGTACATTGTGGTTTTGTTGTTTTTTATCCTCGAAACGAGAAGGAATCTTGTAACTATACGCATAGCTTTGGAAATGTAAAACCCAATTTAATCACATCGCAAAGAAGAAGTCATGACATAGGACAATGAACTAGTTACACATTACAATCAAAATAGTGTACATAATGTTCGTAAATAGCATAGTACAAACATCAACACTCGATAGGCAGATTTGGTGGGGGGGAATTGTGCGCAGTGAAAAAGAAAACAATAGCAAAAACAAAAAACAAAACAAAACAAAAAAAAAAGCAAAAAAAAAAAAAACAAAACAAAACAAAACAAAACAAAAACAAAAACAAAAACAAAAAACAAAAAACAAAAAAACAAAACAAAACAAAAACAAACAAACAACCAAACAACAAAAAAAAACAAAACAAAAAAATGATTGGGTGGGCGAGGTAACAAATCCTCCTCTGCATCTCCAAACAATGGATCAACATTATTAGTTCCATGAATTAATTAAACATTTTGAAATGAGAAGGGATCTTGTAATTGTACACATGGCCTAGGAAATGTGAAACCTGAATTTCAACCACAGTTAAGTGCAACATATTGCATAATTTATTTAAATGTTTTTGTTTTTAAATTTGTGGAAGCTGAAAATAAAATAACAAAGTAACATTGATAGCTCTGATATCAATTATAATTGTTGAATACAATTTTTCATAGCCCTAAATATATTGTAACTGCAACTTGAAATGAAAGTTGATGTAACTACTAACTTGATATTAAAATAAATCCATCCATCATGATTGATTAAGGAAAATCGAGGAAGGTGCTCACGTGTAATGAAAAACCGACTTGGAATTACTTCTAAACATTTGGAGCTTACGATGTATGTGATGTGGAACCTTTTGAATAACATATTTGTGGCTTATTCTATGGAAATGGTGACTATTTGTGCCTAAATCCATTTAATTGCATGAAGATTTACTTTAAATCAAGTTGGAATTGAATAATTAGCACTTACAACAATGTAAGAAAATAGATTGCAAGAAAGTAGACACAACATAGCACAATGAACTAGCTACACATTACAATCAAAACATAGTAAATAATCTTAGTAAATAGCATAGAATAAAACATAGAACTTGAATAAATAAATTCATTGAAATATGTTTTTTTGAAGTTCGAAAAACTCTTTCTTGTTTTCTAACTATATGTTTTAGCAAGATCAACAAAAAAGTGTTTTCTTGCAATTGTCTTTGAATTGAAAAATATTCTAAAATAATTTTTTTGTGTACTTGAACATGTTACATATGTAGCATTTGTAAAAAAATACATAGAAATCGTATAAAATATGGGCAATAAGTTTGTAGCAATGAAACATTCAAATACATCAAAGCTTATTGTTGCCCTGTACTATTCTATGTTGTCGTTTTTTATTTCCAATACAAATTGCATGGTTGTCTGTGTTGTCTATGTTGCCGAATTTGCAATTGCACCGATTGTGTCAACTGGAAATAGATCTTGACTATGAGACAAATTTGCAATCACCATATTTGGAAAGAATCAGTACTATGTACAAATAGGACAAATGTTTTCTATAATGCTAAATATATTTAGACAAATAGTTTTTTCACAATCATCATTGTTGTATTTATGCTTCGGAATTATTTTGACATTTCTAATAGAAACACCATCATTTGCAATAAGTTTTGCTTCATGTTGTTTAATAAACTGTGTTGGAACAAGAAATGTTATTGTTATTTTGGCTTTCTTATATGTTAAATATGCACAAAGTATTGCTTTTGTCTCGTTTTCTTTGTCCAAAAGAGTTTTATATGTAACTAAGATAACACCATGAAAAATGTTCCTTGTTATATTGTTACTGATATCTTTGATCAATAACAGCATAGACTCAATCTCTTTTTGCCTAGTCATCAGCATTGAAATGGAATAAATTCAAAAAAATAAAAACAAAATCTAGTATACAATTAACTAAACATGGAAAGAATTGTTTAGATTATCTTCTGGATCCATCGCATAAGGATTCTTTTTCATCGACGTTTCGAACCAGCAACGATGGTTCATCTTCAGGATGTGAAAAATATTGAAAGACTGGTCTTATTTTTCAATTATATATATAGAGATGCTTAGCCGACAGAATAATTGATGAATCTCTGCATCTCTTTAGAAATGTAAGGTTAGTATTCTTTTTCATTAAGAGCCATATGTTTTCTCTTTGTTTCTTCCTTGTATTTTATTATGTTCATTTTGTCTCCTGCGATGTTTGTTTATACTATCACATCAATCGAATCCAATATTTTTTTCCTACAAATAATACATTAAAATCACTACTTAAAAGGACATTATAATTGATACTTAGTAAGAACTGAGAAATGAAAACAAAACTAGATAACAGAAAGTCATTGCTAATTCATATTTCAATATTAGGTTAATAGTTACCAGATAGAATCAGATTTCTATGCATATAGGTAAACTTCTAAATAGATTTTAGTTTCAACAGATATAAATGTTTTATAGAAATATTCAAACTACCTTTTTCCTTGTAATTGATGTCCTGGATATGTATCTCTAAGTGTTATATGTTTCCAAAAATTGAAAAAAAAGAACCTTGTTTTTAGTTATATTACATAAAAAATATAGCCAAAAAAAACAATGAGTTGTACAATGTAAAAATAATCAAAACACAGTAAATAGAACATAAACGCACCTCTTAGAAAATCCATCATTGTCTTTAATAGTATTTGTCTTGCTTGTGTTCATCTTCCCTCATGAAATGAATTAGATCAAATATATAGAAATAAGTAAAATAAGAGGTTCTAATTTCATAGCATGGAATAGATGTAACACCTACACAATAGTAATGTATCTTGTATAGATGTGTTTATCACTCACACTATCCACTTTTTGAACTCTGCACCTCATAGCTACAGGGCTATAACGTATATTGTATAAATGCTCTAAGTACTTTCATATAGAAGAAATAATGCACTATTTACCTTATTAAAATGCTACACATTTTTCACCTTCATTCAAAATGAGCTTGCAAAGAAAACCTATCACTCCATGCAACTACCAAAACATCACCGTACATCCCGGACAATAAATCTATGTGTAACCAGCGCCCCCGAAAAATAAGTGAGCATGCACTCGTAATGTGTATGTTAAACAAACTACATGATAAACACCTGTTGAATCCTCCTACAGACAGTGTAACTAGTATTGGTGGTCGCAATTATCACATTACGTTATAAATATTCCATGTATGCATTACATGCTAAGTAAATATAAGCCTCATTTAGAAAATGGAAAATTAGAAATAAGATTTGCATAAATTAGAAAATGATTTTTGAATTTATAGAAGAATAGGAATATACAACATTTTCCCAAAACTATGGTTAATATATTGACATAAGTAATTTATAGCTAATGGACTTCGACCTACAGATCGAAAAATTGTAGTAAAAAATAATTGATAGTCAACGGGATTTGACTGCGAAGTGAGTGACCAATAATAATAATTAATAAATAAAATAATAATTAAAAAATCAACAAAATAATGAATAATCAACACACTTTGACCACGAAGCGAGTGATACTAATAAAACATTATCATTAAATAAATTTTATTTGCTCATCAAGTTAAAGCTAAATTTGATTTGGTCATAGTCAATGTTTCATTATGTGGAGCTTTCCTTGTGTAGAGATTTCAATGTGCAGAGGAAGCTTCATCTGCATAACGAAATCTTTGATTGTAAGATCTGCACAAGAGAAGATTAAGACAATGAAACAAGTTGCTACAATTATGTTTCTTTTGTTTATTGGGAGAAGTTGTAAGATCATTAGTTAAAAGTAAGTGTTAAATTGAATAAGAAGTTGATGGTTCTTGCTAAAGAGTTGCTATAGCATCATAAAGTACTCATGTTGACCTGATACTCTTTTATGGCCCTTTGTAGTCCCATTACCCATCCAGAATTGACTTTATACTAAAAAAATGTATTTTAAATTCCATACGCAGTGTTTTCCACACAAAAAAATGTTTACATACGTAGGTCTCATGACACTATAATTGTGTATACATTTTTAAATATGAAAAAATAAAATAATATGTTATTTTTCAGACGAGGTTTATGGGTTTTACCAATAGCCCACCTACAGGAGCTGATGGCCTAACTGAAATAACCAATTTGAGGTGGTATATATACACCCCTTGGGTAGGCCTAATTAGATGAGAAGAGAGATATCAACATTACACTAAATTTCCCCCAAATCAAGTCTACCTTTCTTGTGCCTCTTACACTCTCAATCTCTAGGAAACCTTGGTTTCCTTTGTAGAGATGCTCAGCCTCCTTATCTTGCATCTTATTGCAGCTATTAGAGAGGTTGTCTTCATGGTTTGGGGTGGAAAAATATCGAGGAAGGCATCGTCAGTCCCTTTGGCTTGGATCAGGTTGTAGTTATCATGTACTTACTATTGTTAATCAATAAAGAAGCTCATGTCTTGTTCCAGATATATGTTGTCATCTTTTAAATGATAGTTTGAATGGTTATATATGATGATATAACATATTCTTATCCATGCATATTGAATTATATGTTATGTATACGTTTTTTTGATTGATTTGCAAGTCTACACATCTTGGAGGAAGCAGTTGGTTTAGACCCTATGGGAACATCTTCAAATGTAGGACCCTCAGGTATGTCTCTAAGTCCAAATTTGATAATTCGAATGTTTGGCATGCTTGATTGAGTGTTCTTTGTTGATTATTTTATCTTTCTCTATTGAGGTTTTCAACCCTTGCCTTAGGGAACTTTTCCTGCCAACAGAATTGGCGACTCCATTGGGGAATACCATCAAGTATTTCCTAGAAGGGTTGTTTTTCTTTGATCTAGGTTTAGTTTGTTGTTTCTTGGTTTTTTCCAATCTTCTTGAGTCTTAAGTGATTTGGTCATTCAGCCTAATCTTTTAGATCTGGGCTTTGTTTTTATTTTTCCTTGGTTTTCTATTTATACGTATTTATTGTTATAAACAGTTGTGTACATATGCACTTTCTTCCAAAGAAACCTACATATGTGCATGTTGCTTCACATAAAGTCATGTATATATGCTAAATTGTATTTTAACAGTCATGTACATATATGAAAAATGAAAAAATTCATTTCTTGGTTTTTCTTAGGCTTTGACCAAATTTTTTTATGTTTTCTTGATCTTTATGAAGTCTGGAATCACCTTGATGATTGTTGTTGTTGGTGTCTTTCATCTTGTTGGAGAAATGCTTATGTCAACCTAGGGTTTTCAGTTTTTGAAGCTTTTTGTGTCTAAAGTTGGGTTCCATATATTCTTTGTGGGGTATATGGTTGTTCTGTGGCTCTGGAACATATTTTTTTGCTCTTGAACTTGTTGATAACCCGGTCTTTGATTTACTTCCCTTGTGACCTAGAAGTTGGCTCTTTTTCTTTATCTTTCTTATTTTCGAAAGAGGATTGTGATTCTTGGATGAGTGAGATTTTTCAGTTCTCTAGAGTATTTCTGATTTTCAGGGTCTTCTATATCTTTCTGGCCAAATTCTTGAAGTGTTAAGTCTCTCATTTGCACTAGTCTTTTAATCTTTGTGATCATTTTTTACTAGGTGGTTATTCATGCATTTGATCTTAAGATCTTTGATTTTCTTCCCTTTCTAAATTTTCAGTCCTTTATATCTTTAAAAGAAAAAGAAAAACATATTCTTTGTTGCTTTCCTTTCTTTTGTTTCTTGGTTTTGTAGCCTTTTGGGTTTTTAGCAAATGTGTGAATTCTTGTTATAAGGTTAAAGGTCCTTTTTGCTTTGAGGAGTGCTCTTTATTTTAGGATTTGCTTCTCTTTACTATTTGAATTTGTCTTTACCTTTGTGATCACATTTTTTTACCTTTAAATTTATCTATTTGAATCTTGCATTTACATGCTAGTGTGCATTAGGTTAGATGCATTTTGGACATCATTTAGTTCTTTTTGTTAGGTTTTGAATGTGTGAGTGCAAAATTGGAAAAGAAAAAGAGGTTTTTCTTTATTATATTTCTTGTAGAACCCTTGTAGAAATATTTTTCATTGAATAAAAAGAAGTGTTGCATTCTCATGTAGCCTATGTTTTCTATTGATTTCTTTTGCATCAAAACATCATCAATTGCATTTCAGTTTCCCTTATCTTAAATAACAACCAACTAAAATGAGTGCTTAAATTAAAATGAACTAGACTTTTTCCTTTTTTCATAGCAACATCAACTAGTCTAGGGCATTTAGGGCCTTGGAATAGGTGTGTGGAGAGTAAACTCTCTAATGCCACTTAAACTGAAAGTATAGAAGTTGATTAATGAGTGGAAATCCAATGTCGTTAAGTTTTCTGGGAAATATCCTCTAACACAGGAGTCAAGCACGAGGACGTGTGAAGATAATGAAAGATACACCCTCTCCTACTTGCTGGATTGCACACCCATGACTATTCCGCCCAGATTTTGACCATGAGCTGGTGACTGCGAGGGGGAATGTTCATGGTACCTGAGGCATATGTTGTATCACTTTAATAGTAATTCTGGAGGGTGCCCTTGTGAAGCTTGGGTACTTGCACTGGAAAATTCTATTGTATGGAGGTCAGTGTAATTGCTTCTACTACCTTCACTAGTAGGCTTGGGCCCTCATCATCCTAAACTACCTTAGAGAGGTTCTTTTCTTCACTTTTTTGTATTTTTATTTCTTTTCCTTATCACCCGAAGCAGAAATACTTTGAATTTGTTTTTAGAACATTTTTAGAGAGTGATATATGATCCTAGCGTGCCTTAGATGATTTGAGTCTTTAATATTTCTTTATTTATAAAGTTGGTTGATTGACCAGTTCGTCGATCAAAAAGGCTTCGTGGGATTTCACCTGCGAGCATAGAGCCTTCACCAAGAAGGTATCTAAGTAGTTATGTTGGTTCTTTTGAAATAGTAAAAGCTAACGCAACGGAGACAAATCCTTCATATTTCATTGGGAGAACCTAGTCTAGTCCATAATCTGAGTGGAAAGGCTCTAGTTCTTGCTAGATTACTCTTCCAATTGAAAGATGAAGTAGAAATTGAAGATGTTTCAAAGTCCCCTACAACTCATATGGAACCTCTTCCTTCTCATATTCCATATTTTGTATTGTATGTGGGTACTCTAACACATATAACGGCTAGCCATGTTCACTCTCCTTCTTTTTTCTTAGTGGCCAATGTTAGTGGCACAAGTGTGGTTACTGATACGGCTAGTTTACATACTCCTTCTTCAACTATAGGAGGAGGTGCTATTGCTATCTCTATTATTGTACCTAGCATAGTATTTTTTGGCTTTACCTCCATCCTGGGTTCGAGTGGGGGTACCCAACCTTCTACTCCTTTCATTGATGCTTATCCTTTTGGAATTCCACCTAGAGGTATTTCTTCAGTTCCATCAACTTTACCCTCTATTGCTTATATATCTATGGCGTCGATGGCTTGTAGTTCAACATCTTTACAAGGTTCTTCATTTGGAAGTGGACATGATCCTCCTTCCAATCCATCATTGAATGTAGGATCAATGCCTTTCTCTGGCTATGCTCAAAACATTAATCCTTTTCAAGGGAGACAGGGCTTGGTATATCCTTCTGTTAATGGTTTTGGATCTAGGAATATCTCTCACTTATTTGGTCAGTATGGGAGTATGCCATTCCATACTACTTGTACTTCATAGGTTTTTCCTCCTTTGGTCGATGCTTGGAACCCTTACCAAGGGCTCTCTCCTTCATATAATGTTCTATTAAGAGGAAATTTTCCTATGACTAGTAATATTGCAGTAGGAGGTGGATACCCTCCGTATACCCATGGACTATAAGGTTTTCCTTATAGTTTAATTGCTTCTACGAGTAATCCTTGGTAGCATGGTGCCTCTCAAAATCTAGGACTCTTTTTCAAATGTTGGGAATTCCACTCATTGCGCTTGGAATTCTGCAGTCTCTCCATACCTACCATTCCTAACAACTCTCAATTTGTCAGATCTTTCAAAATTGACTAATGATATGATCTGTTATAATCTGGCTTGGCCCACGGTCCCTACCAAACTTCCATATGATATACCAAAACTTGAAGGGAAGTCTAATGAGGATCCAGTTGACCATGTAACCACTTTCTACTTATGGTGCTCATCAAACTCCTTAATTGATGATTCAATTAGGTTGAGACTCTTTCAACGTACCTTAACTAGAAATGTGGGAAAATGGTATATTGAATTAAGGGGTGGGTCATTTTATACGTTTGGTGAGTTGGCTACAATGTTTCTTAACCACTTTTAGTTTCCCATCCATTATATAGTCGGAACTGAACTTCTAGCTAAATTTGAGCATGATAAGGCCACCCATGTTTCTGACCACACTCAAGAGTGGCACCGAATGAAGAGGTTGATCAAGGCTTATATCCCTGATGAATTTCTTCTTGAGTGGTTTTTGAAATCATTACAGCCTGAGATGTCTAAGGATGTGCCACTTTCAAGAGTGGTCACAGAAGAACAAGTTATTTTTAGAGCCCAGTAATTAGAGCTTATTTATTCCTAGTTTGGAGTCCTCTATAAGATCTTTCCTAATTCTCCTAGATCAAAAATTGATCTCACCGAACCAAAACTAGGCCCCCATGCCGACAGAGTTGTAGGATCAATTGATTCTAATACGACTAGTTTGTTAAAAACATTATAGCAATTGTCATTACAATCTGCTTCTGTAACGCATACTAGACTGTCAATGTATCCTCCTTCTAAACTTTTAGTGATTAGTGTTGTTCATTCTTTGAATCCCAAAGGAAATCAATAATATGATGGGAAGAAGAAAGGACGTGGAAAAAAGAAAGATAAGAGAGGGAAGGGGAATGAAAATAAACATAGTGAAGATATTGGTGAGGGCAAGAATGAGTCTTAAAAGAAGGTTAAATTAGCATGCAATTTATGCAATGGGGATCATCTTACTCATCTTTGCCCCAGTATTCATTATGCTCATTGTTTGTTAGCCCAACAAGGTTCTTCTAGTTCCCAGGTTGTGCTTACTAACCCTTTTCCCCAAGGGTGGCAATTACTTGCTGGCGCAAATGTTAATATTGGAGCCCCTATAGGGGAACCAGGAAGGGGAATCTACATTGAATGTGTATATGGTTAAGACTCATGATGATATTTCAATTAGAGCTCGTGATTATGGAAAGCCAAAATCTTCTAAGGCTAAAACTACTTCTGATACTCAAGAACCTCTTCGTATAGAGAGGTTCGCAGTTGAACCTATACCTCGAATGTTGAAAGGCTCCTCCAAATGGTCAACTTATAATCAAAAGGCTAAGGTTACTCAAAACTATTCCATTGTTGAAAATTTAGCTTAGAGACCATGTGTTATGTTATTATTAGAGGTACTCCACTCAAGTCCTACGCAAAGGAGTGCTTTGCTCACTGTGATTGGAGTAGTTGACCCCAAAAAATCTCTGGTGATTACATTTGATATGTAAAATGTTAAAAAGAGACTCCCCCATCATATGAAATTTCAAACTAAATATATTCATCATAAAAAGACCATCTTTTGAACCATAGTTGATGAAGACGCTTCCACATGTGTCATGTCTATGTCGGGTTGGAAATTTATCAGGTCCATTGAAGTTGTTCCCTATCCTACTCTTTTAACCACATTCTATGGTCATTCTCATAGGCCTCATGGGATTCTTCTTGCCTTCCCTATTTGTATAGGGGGGAAGGTTGTTAATGTGGAAGTAGAGATATTCAATGTTAATCTTTATTATAATCTTTTGTTGGGTCAGAACTAGGTTTATGTGATGGATGTCATAGTCACATATTTGTTTCACATCCTATGTTTTCCTTATGAAGGGAGAATTTTTACAATAGATTAGTTAACGTATTCTCCAAATGACCTAAATGCATATGCTGACTCCATTGTCCCCTTGGTGAAAAATACCAAGCAAACTATTGAGAATTTAGGGTTTGGAATTTATTCCTCATTGATGGGTACTTTTTACCTTCCATGTTGCTCATATCAATGACATCTCATCCTCCAGGGTAGTCCCTCAACATTTTTCTTTTAGAACTCATTATTTTTCAGATCCTTGGCCCTTTCTCCCTCCTAATCCATTGTTAATTCTACAAATTCTGATCCCATCCATGTTTCATCAGAGGATATGAATGATGATATGGCACTGGTCTAGACAATTGATTCCACTTTGGATATGGATTGCCTTTATATCATTTTACCATCTAAGGAGGAAATTATAGAAGCAATGACTCGTGTAAAGAGATTGTGGGATGATTTGCATAATCGGTCCTATTTTCTCCCTAACTTGCGTAAAATAAAATCAACTTTGTCTAGTCCTCTTTCAACTAGAAGTGTTCACAAAATTTTAAGTACTTTGGCTCCAATGCATATTTGTGTCGAAGGTAACATGACCAACATTTCTAATACTATTTTGGTGAAAATTTTCAAGAATCCCAACATTATTGAAAATATCTTCATCGGAGTTGATTGTTCCCCTAAAGAGATTAAAATTTACATTGATCTCTTTAAAGAGTTTAGAGATGTATTTGCTTGTTCTTATGAAGAAATGCCTGGGATCAATCCTATTATTGTTTAGCATGAGATCAAGACTTACAAAAATGCAAATCCTTTGCGTCAAAATCTTCAGTCGGTCAATGCTAGGAAAGTTGCAACTATCAAGGCAGAAGTAGAGAAACTGCTTAAAGAATTTTTCATCTGCATTGTTCCTCATACTGAATGGATTGAAAATCCAATCCCTTTGGATAAAAAATAAGGAACAATATGTGTATGGATCGATTTCAATGATTTAAATAAAGCCTATCCAAAAGACAATTTCCCCACTCCATTTATAGATCAGATTATTGATGAGTGTGCTGGAAATGAAATTTTTTCCTTCATGGATGGATTTTCTAGGTATAATCAAATAATAATTCGTCCTAAAGATCAACATAAGATGATGTTTATTTTCCCCTCAGATACATTTTCATATAGGAAAATAAATTTTGGCCTTAGAAATTGTTATAGACATTTTTGTGCCTTACAACTCCAAGCATGAAATGTCCATAAACCAAGGGCTCCTAAGTCCCTAAAAGTGTTGTTCTAACCCCTAAAGGAACAAGGTCAACAGATTACAGCTTCTCCTAGAAGTTCTCCACCTGAAATTACTCTAAATAAGTCAAAACGGGATCATTTCAGCTGCTCCACTGGCTAGGTGTGTTGCATTGCACCTAAATACACTGGCTAGGTGCGTTGCAACGCACCTAAATACACTGTGAGGGTGCGTTGGGCGAGAAATGACAAATGGCAGTGTCATTCCGCGAGGTGGAGAGACAATGGAAGCTTCCAGAATCTTCTCCTATGACACTTGCCTCACTGAATTCGACCAAGGATGAGTAAGAGGCCTTCAGTCTCCAAGTGGAAGCAAGAACTGACAGAGAGAAGACACTAATCAAATCACAAGTTAACTCATCATCCTTACACATATCTATATATGGATCCCTCATCCCAGAGATCCAGAGGCTGGAATTTTTCACATTGTAAGGAATTGTTGTTGGTTTTGAGACAAACATTAGAGTATTGGGTGATTTATGCTTTGTTGGAGGTGAAGAGGGGCTTCTTTGCTGGGAGGTTGATGCTGGGTCAGGAACCATTGGTTGTAACTCCTCCTGGATCTTCTTGTTTATCAATAGAAACTATTTGAGTTTTTCCTCCATGCTTTTGTATCATTGATGCTTGTTACCTTTGTATGGTTAACTTAAATCTGATCCTAAGTTGTTTATGAATATAGATCCATGTCTTTGTATAGTGTTCTTCTTCTATGATCTTACAGGTACTTGGTGAAGCTGGGCAAGTAAGGGAGCAGGTAGCTGGAAGCTGTCAAAGAAGAGAGTGATTGGATCAAAGGATTAGCGCAAGACACAAGTTGGTTCTTTCTATTCCTCTCTATCTATAGTTCATAAAGGAAATACAAAAGTAGTTTTTCTCTGTTTGTTTCTAAGGCAGTTGTCACACCTTAGTGGGATAGAGCAGTTCTAAATAGACACTTTTCCGGGTAACAAAATGGCGACTCCATTGGGGACTGTCTAATTAGTTTGTTTGTGTATCTCTTTGTTGTTTGTTTCATAAACTCATAAGTAGCATTCGAACTGCATTTGCCATAACAAATGCAAAGTAGACATCTGCTGCTTCAATCCATTCACTGGATTTGTTTATGATTTGAACAGCTGATTCACAAACTATCTGATTGCCCTTGTGATAGCTCTTAGACCCTCCTTAGATCTACCCCTGATTGTGCATTACTGATTGCTTTTACTCGGCCAAAAACCAAAGACTGAACTGCAAATTGTGACCCAGAACCCGGACAGATTCTCGTTTCTGGCCCAGCGCAGGTACTGTTAAGAGATCCTGCATTTTAGCGCACTTCCCGAAAGGGCAACCTGCGCTGCATTGCAGTTTCTCTGTGTTACAGGTGCGCTGATCAGACTAGCCCTGTGCAGCTGTGGTTCTTGTGCTTCATTCTTTCCAGTTCTATCTCTGAATTTTGCTGCCTGTGATTAGTATATGTCTGTTTAAAACCCCTTTTCCTTTCTGTTATTCCACATCCTTTGTACAAAAGAACTGTAGATGTTTTTGTGTGTTTGTTGAGTCGTTTACAGTTTTCCATTGCAAAAGTAGAATAGTCGTACTGTCGTCCTTTGATTTAGATCTATCGCAAGTGTCAATTTCGATCATAGGAGAAAGTTTGATTGCTGCTGATGGTCGATTATACTATTACTATTGCCTTTGGTCTGAATTTGTGATTTTCTAGTGTCAAAACGAGTATTCATTTCAAAATCGTAAAGTGTCGTAATCGTCTCTATCTTTTGATTTCGAAAAGAAGCTTGTTTTTGTTGGTCGCTTGAAAGCAAATTCAGATTTGTACATCAACTTTCTTTTTAGCATCAATACTAAGAAAGTCGAAAACAAATACATGCATGTGCATTTGCATATAGATAGTCTGTTTGGCTTGATTTAGGAAAGTGCATTTACAGTGTGCTCTTTGCTCTTTGTGAAAAGATTGTGTCTTTCTTTTCCTCTAGTAGCTAGGATTTTCATTGCGCAAAAGAGATCAAAGTTTGTTTATCATCTTTAGATTGCATTTTAGGAATTACATCTACATCTCGTGGTGAACCCAAAAGGAAAACTTCATAAGCAAGATCAACTTAAAATAAATTCAATGAATCTAACAACGCTTTGGAACTTAACGCACAACATTTAGAGGTCTAGGCTAGAGACGTATTCCAGCGTCGTAAAGCCTGGTAACTGTTTTCCTCACTGATGGTTGGGTGATTCCTCCACTTTGAGACGATAAGTGCCAATATGGACTTGTGCTCCCACGTACCGTCGAGTATATTTTGGGAGACCCCTATAGGCTTAAATCCTTTATCCATAGGAAGCCGTGTCTGCCGCCCTACCGATCGCAATGCACTGAACACAACATTTGGGAAGATTGACTGCCGTACCGTAAAAAGTATTCTACAGTTTTGCGATTGGTTTGGTACTCCCTCTACCTAGATCTCTAGAGCAGTCCCTTTCGTTCCTTTTCAGACTCCTTAACGGAAAAGGTCCATCTGAGCACTTGTCACTTCAGACTCATTAAAAATTGAAGGAGACTAGAGTCATCTTTTTTTTTTTCTCGATTCTTAAAAACTGAAAAAACAAGTTGTGTCAAAGCGTATAAAAATTTATTTTAAACGGAATATTCATTACCCTTTCCTACGTTGATCTTGAGTTGAGAAAATGGAGTCTACCAACCAAGGAATTCCCCTTGGAGGAAATCCTAGTCCCTTCTCCTCTTGGGGAGATGTTGTTGCACCCCATATGGCCACATTGTCGCTTCCAGGGCTGACAATTGGTTTGCCTGTATGGCTCTTCTCAACCTCTGTCGTTCAGAACACCACTATTCTTGAACAATCGAATCAGCAATTAGACGAGTCCAGAGTTGCCCACCAACCTTCTACTTCCTCTAATTCTTCCTCTCCTCCTTCCTCTTTGCTTGATGGGTCTGGTAAAACCAAAAGTCAAGTTCCTAAGGAGAATAAGGAAAAGAAGAAGAAAGAGAAGAAGAAGAAGGAGCCAAAGGCGAATGGGGGAAAATGAGTGTCGTCTAACGAAAATCCACACACTGCACCGGCCAGGCCTAAATCGCCATGGGTCATTTGCAAAGGAGACCACTTTCACAGAGATTGTCCTTGCATCCCTCGGATATTAAGGGACTGGTCTCCTCGTTTGCACAACCCGGTGTCGTCAACCTCTAATGATCATGTTGAAAGCACACCATCAACTAGTGAAAGTGAAGCCCCAGGACAAAAAGGGAAATGTAGATTTCCTTGTCAACTGTGTGAAGGCGATCATGCCGTCCACTGTTGTCCCTTCTTAGATGAAGCTAAAAGAGTTTTGGATGATCGTCCAGTTTCACCATTACGACTTCCTCCTGGATATAAAAAACTCTTGCCGAGTCCGTCACTAGTTGAAAATCCGGCTGGCCCGCTCAGGTGGTCGGCTGAAGCACCTATCATTGAAGATAAACCATCTGGATCCATACCAGACGAAAGTCAAAAGGTCGAGGTGGCAGTTGACCTGGTCTTGCCTTCAGAGCTTTTATCTTCAGATGATACTGTCACTGAAGAGAACAAGGATGACACCGTCCAAATTCTCTTCATAAACACAGACTCTGATGAACAAGGGGGAAATTTACCTATTCCTTTACCGCAAGAAGGAAGTTCGTCAGAGCCGTACCCGGCCGTCTATTCGGTCCCACCTCCAAGCAACCTAGTTGTCTCCTTCGACTGGAATCAACTAGGTAGACCCCGTTTACCAGCAAGCGTACCATTCCGAATCATCGTGCAAATATATAGAATGGTTATGGTTGGTACCATCATAGATGAGGGGGCTTCTGTGAGTATCCTTTCCTCAACTGCTTGGAAAGCGCTTGGTTCGCCATCGATTTTGCCTGAGATGAGAAATCTGATAGGCTTTGATAAAGGAACCAATCGACCTTTAGGGATCCTTCTTGATGTGCCCATAACATTGAGAAGGAAAACAGTTCGCATGAACGTAATGGTAGTTCAAGGACCCCTGGATTACAATCTATTCCTTGGACGAGACTATATTTATTGCATGGGAGCAATTGTCTCCTCACTCTTTAGAGTAATGTGTTTTCCGCACGAAGGAAGAGTGGTCAAGCTCATGGACCAACTTTCATTTCCCGGATCACGCATAGCAAATAGTCATATACAATCCCTGAATGGTCTTTTCACGCAAGAAATGTCTCAATCTCCAGTCCATCCTCCCGATGAGCACGAGTAATTCGGAGGGATATGACTGAAACCCAGGGGGCATGCATCCTAGTCTGCTTCAGCAGGAAAACTTCAGGTATAAGGTAGGTTTCCGCGAGAGAATATGACCTCCGTACTCCCGTCCGTGAGTGGAAAAGGGAGTTGGACTGGAACAAGATCCTCTTGTCAAAGTTATGTCAGGGATGGTCACACTATACCATCTATTCACCTTTGTTTATTTCGGTAGACATTTCCAAAGAAGTGTTTTATTTGCGTTGTGAATAGAACAATCTTTGGGTAACCTGTAAGAGGTAGGCCTCTCTCGGTAAAACAAATGTTTTGGCGGAGAGAAGTAGAGGTAACCTTGAAACTCTATTTTATACCTGGGGGCATGTAAACCTTTTGGAATGCAAGCAAAGAGCGATTATTTATCTGTTTTTTGGATTAGTTGTTTCCTAACTTGCATAAAGAAAGGATTTGGGGCAAAACTCTAAAAGTTGTCGTTTTTATATGAGACATTCTTATCATACGACTGGATTAATCAAGCAGTTTTAGCACATAGTTCAAGCTCGTTAAAAAATAAACATAAGACATGAGAAAATGTTTCCACCTGCGTTTAAGCTCGTTAAAAAATGAACTATTCCCCGGTAAATAACCACCGTGAATGTAGTACTTCAGCCATTAAAGCCTTGGTCGTGTTTGCACCATCACCTCCACTTTTTCATTGGCCGATCATTCACCTCCATTTGATTGTTTGCCCATTTTGAGGAACAGCTGCAAAGAGTGATTTCACTAGCCATCCTTGTGACACTGCCGTGATTGGAAAATTCGAAACCTTACCTGGAATCAGCTGCTACCCGTTTTATCACTGGTTCCTCAAAAGACGAGTCTTCTTTAAGCTCTTTTCAACTGACTCGTAAAATATGAAAAGATTGCCGAGTCCTTGGCCTTCGAGCTCGTTAAAGGGACAGGAAGTGCTATCCCTCATCTAGATTTTAATCTTTTTGGACCTGAGGGATTATTGCACAAAAAGATCGAGCGCTTGTTTTATTCGGCTCGTTAAAACTATCGAAAATTCATCCCTTCTGTATTGTTTTATACTTTTTCGGACTTAAGGGATTAGATGACGAAAAAGGAATTTTGGAGTTACCTTTACGTACCTCTTCAGACTCTCTAAAATTGAAAAGGACCGAGTTATCTTTGTCGTTAAACTCGTTAAAAAGATTAATAGCGACAAACTTGTCTTTAGACGAGAACGAGTTTCACTATCGCTAGGCTCGTTAAAACATAGCGATGGGTTTGCCCGAAGGGCAAATTATAGAACAAGCATATGTTATCCTCCTCAAGCTTGACAAAAATAAAGAGGTACTGGTCAGAAATGACTGGGGAAAAATTGGGAAGAAACTCAGAGAATCTTTATTGGTAGCAAGTCGCTCTTGAACATGACACTTCCACTCCGTGTCCGAGTCGGGTTGGGTTGTTTCATTCACCGGTCACATCGCCATGGTCACACCATACCATCCACATTTGGGGTTAATGCTACCAATCCATCACACCAGTGTCGCCGACATGTTCAAGAGAAGTCATCCAGAGAAGCCACCTGTGTCTCACCCACTACCATACATTATACTCCATTCTTTCATGACTGCCACCCTAAACCGTATATCATCAGATCGTTTTCACCTCCATCAAAATCATTTGCTCCGTTCCGTGTCATTGATGTGGGATTCATTAAGGCCCACCTGTGACGGATCACTTCTTGTCGACATCAGCTCATTATCCAAGAAGTTGGTCTAGGAACACCCCATTCAGTACTTTGAAGCTTGCATGCCTCAATGGCAAGTTTCTCACTTCCGGCGACAGGTTTACATCAATGACCTTCGACCGAAAGATTTTGCGTGGTGTTCGATGCCAAGTCCTTTATTCACACCATGTGAATTGTACTACAGTACCTTGAGGATCATTATCATTATCGGTGATTCCTCTTGCGCTTGTTAACAGTTTACATCATTGACTGGTAATCAAGCGATGTCTTTCCATGTTTGACTTCAGGACATTTCTCACATGGATCGACTTGTACTTCGAGTGAAGATCGGACGAGATTGAAGATCCCAGATCTAGTTTCATCCATCTGGGCTGCGATATATATTCAGGGAAATAAAGACATTAAATGTACAAGCATTGCAGCACAGATAATCATCCTACCAAAAGGATGATGGCTCTATCAGAAACATCAGTCTACACTCATACGATTGTCTGTCCTATGTAAATTAAAATGAATTTATAAAGCTGAGCATGGGAATGCCCGCCTCAGCTAGATCATGAAAGCAGTATGAAGATAATGTATTGTATTGTATCTTATTACAGTCTCCTCCCAGCATTGAAAGAACTTCGGATCCTCATAATAAAGCATTTCACCCGACACCAAAAGGTTAACGGCCTCATACTTTAGGGGGCAACTGTTATAGACATTTTTGTGCCTTACAACTCCAAGCATGAAATGTCCATAAACCAAGGGCTCCTAAGTCCCTAAAAGTGTTGTTCTAACCCCTAAAGGAACAAGGTCAACAGATTACAGCTTCTCCCAGAAGTTCTCCACCTGAAACTGCTCAGAACAAATCAAAACAGGATCATTTCAGCTGCTCCACTGGCTAGGTGCGTTGCATTGCACCTAAATACACTGGCTAGGTGCATTGCAACACACCTAAATGCACTATGAGGGTGCGTTGGGCGAGAAATGACAAATGGCAGTGTCATTCCGCGAGGTGGAGAGACAATGGAAGCTTCCAGAATCTTCTCCTATGACACTTGCCTCACTGAATTCGACCAAGGATGAGTAACAGGCCTTCAGTCTCCAAGTGGAAGCAAGAACTGACAGAGAGAAGACACTAATCAAATCACAAGCTGACTCATACTCCTTACACATATCTATATATGGATCCCTCATCCCAGAGATCCAGAGGCTGGAATTTTGCACACTGTAAGGAATTGCTGTTGGTTTTGAGACAAACATCAGAGTATTGGGTGATTTATGCTTTGTTGGAGGTGAAGAGGGGCTTCTTTGCTAGGAGGTTGATGCTCGGTCAGGAACCATCGGTTGTAACTCCTCCTGGATCTTCTTGTTTATCAATAGAAACTATTTGAGTTTTTCCTCCATGCTTTTGTATCATTGATGCTTGTTACATTTGTATGGTTAACTTAAATATGATCCTAAGTTGTTTATGAATATAGATCCATGTCTTTGTATAGTGTTCTTCTTCTGTGATCTTACAGGTACTTGGTGAAGCTGGGCAAGTAAGGGAGTAGGTAGCTGGAAGCTGTCAAAGAAGAGAGTGATTGGATCAAAGGATTAGCGCAAGACACAGGTTGGTTCTTTCTATTCCTCTCTATCTATAGTTCATAAAGGAAATACAAAAGTAGTTTTTCTCTGTTTGTTTCTAAGGCAGCTGTCACACCTTAGTGGGATAGAGCAGTTCTAAATAGACACTTTTCCCGGTAACAGAAATGTTGGAGCTACCTTTCAGCACATTATGTAATATGCTTTCCATGACATCAAACATGTAATCGAAGCTTATTTGGATGATTTAGTTGCTCGCTCTTGTAAGAGAATGGAACATCCAAAGCATCTTTGTCTAATTTTCGAGAGATTTTGTTATTATAAAATATGGTTGAACCCTAATAACTGTGTTTTTGTTGTTACATCTTGTCATTTTTTGCGATTCATCATTTCTAATGAAGGGACTTTGGTTGATCCTTTCATGGTTGAGGCAATACTTCAGTTGCCTCCCCCATCTAGTATTTTTCAACTTCAAATTCTCCAAGGAAACACCATTTTTTTTGAGGAGGTTTATCGTGAACTACTCTAAGATCACAAAGGGTTTTATGTGTTGACTTAAGAAAGGAGTTCCATTTATGTGGGACGAATTCAATCAATGCTCATTGGATGCTTTGAAAAAGGCATTGACCTCTGCTCCCCTTTTGAGTCCACCTAATTATAGCATAGATTTCCTTTTGTACCTCGTAGAGATAGAATCAATCATCGGTATGATTCTGGTTCAAGAGGATGATTCCCTTAGAGAACATATGATTTATTATCTAAGTCATGGCTTAGTTGGTCCTAGACTCCGATATTCTCACATTGAGAAATTGGCTATAACAGTTGTTCATGTTTTTCAGCAGCTCCATCATTACATTTAGCTATGAAAAACCTTTGTAGTAGCTAACGTCAACCCATTTCAATTTTTCCTAAGTATGCAAGTGATTGGGGGAAAATACAATAATGGATGTTTAATTTACAAGAATTTGATCTAGAGTTTATGTCAACCAAATCAAATATGTAATTCCCCTACCTGTTTTGACGATGTAAATACATGTACCTTTAATATTAGGCCAGTGGGCCAGAAATACTTTATTGACCTGCATGCCCATGTAGTTCCAAAGATATTGATATGCCTATTTTGTTTAAGTGGCTAGGAGTGTCATGATGTAAATATATTAAATATTGTAAATGTACATATCCTTTAATATTAATAAAATAAGGCTAGCTATAGAGCCCACTCCACAGAAAGAGTATGGGGGAGCAACTCCGAGGAAAAAGTCAACGGTTGGATATTTTGGTGAAAAGTGCACTTAGGGCCCATGAAGGATATAGAGGGTGCCACGTGGCAAGTTAAGCCATGCATATATAAAGAATTTTAGGTTGGATATTTTAGGGGGGAAATTGGTTAGTGAGTTATGGGGGGAAGGACTCTCAGACTGACTTATGGCCAGTGGGTCCGGGGATTGAACTCTGGACTAGTCGACGTGCAATTATTAAGTTAATTATGCCTTACGGATGCATCCGATTTTTATGATATTAGCCCCAATGTTGACGGTTTATGGTCTGGAAGATACATGGAACCCTGGAGCAACACGGTTGTTGGGTTGGCACCTTGGGAATTATCCTAGAGGGTGTCTGGAGAACTAGAGCACCATGACTGTTGGGTTGGCACCTTGGTATTGGGGGTATGGATATTTTTCGGTTATCGTTGCCTTTGGAGTTGTCGTCTCAACGCGTGGATGACCCGGTGGTTAAGCTTATGAACCACCAAGTCTATGGCTGGGAGGAATGTGGAGAGCCCACAGCTAATCGGATCGTTATTACAAATAAGTAACATATTCCCTTATATGCTTATGTGTATTATTTTTATGTACAATTATGCATCTCAATGATAAACCCTAATTGGGTTCATTGTTGTGTTATATATATTGTGTGTTTGTGTTGTACCCTATAATTGGTGTATTAATTGGATGAATTAATCTCAGTTGGGGTTCCACATAATTACATGAATGCTTCTGCTAGGTGTTTAACTATTGTTATTTGTAATGTAGAGAATATATGGTAAATTGTGTTGTATAATTAATTAAAATTGCATGGCTAAAGCTAATTATGTTGTAAATGTTTTTTGCATTTTCATGTATTTATTGCACAATATTATTGGTTAGTGTTTCCCAACTGGGGTTGGGGAAATTACAAATTGGTATCAAATCCAAGTTTCAATACTGGACCTGAATTGGGCCAATTTGGCGTTGAATGGATAATTTAAAGTTTTCTTGTCAACTGTTTGTTGAAATTCCCAATAGTAAAAATGACAAAAAACATTATCTATGTTTCAAAATAATGGTGCCAAAGAGAGGCACAATGTCAGTAAATTAAAACATTCACAAAGTTAATTTGTGAAAATTAAGATAATTATAGCTTCAGAGGGCTAAAATTTGTCTATAAGACTTAACTCCATTAAAATAAAAAGAATTATAATTATATATATCTATATATATAAACAATTATATATGTGAAAACATATATGTTGGGATACAAAGCACCTCAAATGAAAATCCTGGTTTTGGGGGAGAAGCGTTGAGTATGGATGGGGGTTTTAATTTTTAATATTTTAAAATATCAATTTATATACCCATATAATTTAATTATATTAAATCGGCTTTAAAATTGTTAAATGACATGTGTATGTTTTCTAATGGGAAGTCGTAATGTTCTTTTTACCTTTAGGTATTTTTATAACATATATATGTGTTATATTCATTTATGACACATTGCATATGCATGTAAGACAAACAAATATAAATTCTGTATAAGTCGTTGTATGAATTTTCAAATATGAGATAAACTTGCATAAGTTTATATATAATTTTTTACAGTGGAATATGAGAGTTATGTTCATTTGAACCCCACCTAGTACGCACATAGATTTTTAGGGTCAAGTGATCGAAACATTCATGTTTCATATGGTTATGTTTTGCTGCAATAAAAAGAATTGAAAAATGTGGATAAGTTGTTTTATGCTGCCCTTTCTGGATGGATAATAATGTAAAGTCTTTGATGTACAAGTGTTGCGATGAATAATAATATATTCAAGAAGGAGGTATATATCTATATCTATATATATTTTGTTTTGCAGGCGATGTATTGTTGGACATTGTGGGGTACATCATTCTTTTTACATAAAAGTATGGGATATCAGGGCGATTCTAAGTTATACGTGGAGGGACCATTGTACTTAATGGCTCATGTAATTTATTTATATATATATATATAATAATTAAAAAGAAATATTTAAAATTATGTATTTATAAACGATATATGTATGAAGTTGTGTTAATAGGTTACAATCACATTAGATTTTAGTTTTACAATCTTTGTTACAATACTGATTTTTTTAGCCTTTTACAATGTCAAAATTATAGTGAGCTCGGGAGGCTTCTCTCCAAGCTTTTTAAGCATAAGAATAAAATCTTAAATCAAAATGAATAATTTGTTTCTTTAAGCTCGATAAATCAATGTTTAGTCTTAGCAAATATTAACCACCACCATTATCATATTATATATATATAGATAGATATATATATTAATATAAAAATATATATGATTAAATAATATATTTAATTAATTAAAATAAATATATATAATATAATGAATTAAAAAATTAAATATTATTTTAACTAATTAACGAATATACATGTCTTATTAATTTTAAATTTTATATAATAAAATATAATATGTAATCAAACTTTAACTTTAACTCTTTTATATAAATTAATATATATAAGTTAAATTAAAAAATTAAATATTATTTAATTAATTAATGAATATGCCTGTCTCATTATTTTTATATAATAAAATATAATCTGAAATCAAACTTTAACTTTTTATATAAACATATATATAAAAGTTAAAAGGCACACATAATTTAATTTATATATATAAGTATTTTTAGTTTAAAAAGTTGTATAAAAAAAAGGAGACAAACACTTGGGGTTTATGAACAAAGGGAGGATTGCATGTTGGCCACGTGTAAGAAAAGGTTAAGAAAGTCATTTTGCTTCCAATGAGAAGCTTAAGGAAGTTTAAGGAAAGAAGTTAATCATAGATAATCGCTAAAAGCAGAAGGGAAGTCGGTATGCTACAAAAGTACAGTTAATTACCAAGCAGTACAAGGTGGTTGGGGGCAAGCATAATTTGAATTTCCAGGCATAAAGGAATTGGGAAAAATTAGTGAATCTTCCAAAGGCCATAGATTACAACTCGTAACTCAAATTTGGGCATATCACTAGTCATTGGAAAGCTAATTCTAGACAGAAAATAATCGCGCACCCAGAAATTTGATTTGCAGCCCAAAAAAAAAATTGAGAAAAAGCTACAAGAAATTTTCAAGGGACAGAACAATTAAACAGCTTGCAATCTTTCCAAAAGCAAAAATTTCAACTCGGGTATCAAAATAGCACAAGTAGATAGTCAATAGAAAGCTATTGACAAGGAGAATGACCTCGTAAACCCAGATTTTCAATTTTAGTAATAATTTAGGTTGAAACATAAAGGGAAAGCTACTAGTGTCATTTTTAGAAGAAAAAATAAAATAAAATCTTAATGACAGATAGGAGTCCAGAAGATGCCCAAGGGCCTTACAGTGACGAGGAAGCACTTAGGGATGAAAATATAAGCCTAAGTAATAATGAAATTGAATCTAATGGTCATGGTATAGACCCACCGAAAAGGGAAGATTTGGAAGAAATGATCAAAAGTCTAAAATTGGAAGTGCTCAACTATAAAGTTGACAATGAAAAGTTGATGAAAGAGCAGCAATAGATTAATAACCAAATTTTGTAGAGCCTAAACCAAATTCAGAAAGACTTGGGCCAACAGACCGAGTCAAAACTAGCATATGAGCACAATGCCAGAACTAGGGAGTGCAAGACATTCTAAGAGTGATGCTCATCCACACCACCACACATCAAGGAGGACTAGTAAAAGGACATATTCTACATTTGAATCCAGTAGCAGTCCTAGTGTGTCTCCAGCTAAGAAATCAAGAAGAAAATTAGATAGAGAAAATTTGCAAGGGGAATTGAGAAAAATTAAGCCACCCACCTTTAATGGAGAGAACAAGAAAGGGGAGGAAGCAGAAACTTGGTTGTTGGAGATGAGAAAATATCTTCATCTCTTCAATTATTTAGAGGCTAGAGTGGCCATATATCATCTAAAAGGCAAGGCTAATCTTTGGTGGGAACAACTCAAGGCAGTCAAACACTTGGATGAAAGGAAGATCACTTGGAAAAAATTTAAGGAATATTTCCAAAGGAAATATTTATCAGAAAGATATTATGAACGAAAAATGCAGGAGTTTTTTGAGCTACAACTAGGACACATGACCATGGAAGAGTATGGTCAAAGTTTTGTGGAGTTACTGAGGTATGTCCATTTTATTAAAGATGAAAAGGTTAAAATCCAAAGATACATTAGTGGTTTGTCGTCCTTTTATGCTGATAAGCTGAAATATGATGAACCCAAAACCGTGGAGGCAGCCATGAGGAAAGCAGAACAATTGTATGAGCAGAATAAAAATAGGACCATGTTGCACAAGGTTTTGGGAAATAAGAAAAGGAATTTTATGGAGCAAAGAAAGAAGGGTTACAAACCCTTGCCATTTAAGAATAACTTCCAGTTGGGCCAGCAAACAACCCAAGCCTCTAACTAGCCAGAAGGGGGAAATTCTTCAAGTAAAAGGCTTCATCCCCCACCTATTAAATGTTGGGGTTGTAAAGGAGATCATTGATTCAGAGATTGTCCTCATAAGGCAGAGAAGGTGAGGACTATGCATAACATGCAAGAGGCAACTATTGTGGATGATGTGGGCAAAGTCATGCCCAAAATTTATGTAGCCTTGGATAATCGACAAGTGGAGCATCAATCTCATATGATAGAAGTTGATTAATTGATTCTGGAGCCAACCATAGTTACATTAATGTGAATCTGGTTGAAAAATTTAATTTGAAGAAAATTAAATATTCCAAATCTTGGTTAGTACAGCTAGCTACAAGTATGAAGAGAAAGGTTACAAAATTAATTAGAGATTGCTCGATTGAAATGAATGGGTTGGGAACAACAACTAACTTGAATGTAATTCCATTGGGTGCTTATGATTGCTTGATTGGCATGGATTGGTTGGAAAAGCACCATGAAATACTTGATTGCTACAGGAAGTATTTTAAATGTATTGATGATGAAGGACATCAAAAACAGGTCCAAGGAATTCCTAGACCAATATCCATTAGAGAAATATCAGCCATGCAATTGAAAAAGAATTTTAAGAAAGGATGTCAGATCCTTGCAGCTCATTTGGAGGAGACAAATATGGACCAACAAATTAATATAGGAAATTACCCATTGCTTCAGGAATTTGCTGATGTATTTGCATAAATACCTAGATTACCTCCAAGGAGGGAAATAGATTTCTCTATTGATCTAGTGCCAGGAGAAGTTCTAGTATCTAAAGCACCATACAGGATGAGTATGTCAGAGCTTAAAGAATTATAGATGTAGCTGGAGGAATTGCTAAAGAAGGGATATATATGTCCCAGTGTATCACCATGGGGTGCTCCAATTCTCTTTGTTAAAAAGAAAGATGGTACATTGTGGTTGTGTATTGACTTCTGACAACTAAATAAAGTTACTATTAAAAATAAATACCCACTGTCGAGGATTGATGATCTCTTTGATCAGCTACATGGAGCAAAAATATTTTCCAAAATTGATTTAAGATCTGGGTATCACCAGCTACGGATTAAGGAAGAAGATATTAGTAAAACGACATTCTGAACTCATTATGGGAATTATGAATTTGTTGTAGTACCTTTTGGTTTATCTAATGCATCGGGAGTTTTTATGTGTTTAATGAACAAAGTCTTCAGGGAATACTTAGATAAATTCATCATTGTGTTCTTGGATGACATCCTAATATATTCAAAAACTAAAGAGGAACATCAACAACACTTGAGATTGGTTCTACAAGTACTCAGAGAGCATCAACTTTATGCTAAGCTGAGAAAATGTTCATTTTATCAGAGATAGATCCACTATTTGGGTCACATTATTTCGAAAGACGGGATAGTTGTGGACCCAAAGAAAATTAAGGCTATCAGAGAATGGTCAACTCCAAAAAATGTTACTAAAATTAGGTCTTTTATGGGTCTAACTGGGTATTACAGGAGATTTATTGAAGGGTTTTCCCAAATTGCATATCCAATCACTTCTTTGCAGAAAAAGGGTGTAAAATTTGATTGGACACCTGAATGTGAATCAACCTTTCAACATTTAAAAGTTTTATTAACCAGGGCTCCAGTATTAAAAATTACTTATCCAAATGAGAATTTTTTGGTGTGCACAGATGTGTGCAAAGAAGGATTGGGGGGTGTTCTCATGCAAAATGGGCAGGTAATTTGCTACGAGTCCATAAAGTTAAAATATCACAAAAAGAATTATGTTGTCCATGACTTGGAGCTTTTAGCTATCATTCATGCACTAAAAATGTGGAGGCATTACCTCATGGGCAGAAGATTTGAATTGCAGATTGATCATTATGTGTTGCGACATTTATTTGAACAACCAAATTTAAATGCACGACAAATCTGGTGGCTGGAATTGTTGGCAGAATATGATTTTGAAATTAAATATATTAAGGGGAAAGAAAATTGGGTGGCTAATGCACTCAGTTGAAGAGTACATGTTATGCATGTCACATCAATTAGTAGCTACGAAACTGATTTGATGGGAATAATTCTACAGGTTGGTAATTTAGACCAACAATATATGAAGATTAAAAATAATTTACAGCAAGGCGCAACACATCAGAGCTTCCAAGATTACGAATTAGGCCCAGAGAATATTATCTTATATAAAAGAAGAATTTATGTGCCAGATGTTCTAGCAATTAAAGAAATAATTCTGCATGAAATGCATAGGGTACCATATGTTGGTCACCCTGGGTATCAGAAAACATTGACTGCAATTAAGAAACAATTTTACTGGCTAGGTTTAAAGAGGGAAGTGGCTAATTATATAGTTGGGTGTATGGAATGCTAGTGGGTGAAAGCTAAGCATAAACACCCAGTTGGTTTACTACAACTGATTCCCATCCTGGAGTGGAAATGGGAGACGATATCCATTGATTTTATTACTAGTTTGCCTAGAACAACAAGGGGACATGACTCCATAATGGTTGTAGTTGATAAGCTTACAAATTCTGCCCATTTCATTCTGGTAAGGTCAACGCATAAAGCAGCAAATATTGCAGACATTTATGTGCGAGAAATTTCCAGGCTTCACGAGTTGCCTAAGGCAATAATTTCTGATAGAGATCCAAAATTCACATCTAATTTCTGGATCAGATTATTTAAAGGACTGGGTACCAAATTAAACTTCAGTATATCATATCATCCTGAGTCTGATCAATAGGTTGTGAATCAAATAATTGAAGACATGTTGTGGATGTATGTGATGGATAAACCATCCAAATGGGAGGACTACCTCCATCTGGTGGAATTTGTGTATAATAACGAGTACCATACATCATTAAAAATGAGCCCATTTGAAGCTCTATATGGCAGAAAATGTAATACTTCAGTTAGTTGGAGTAACCCAATGGATAGAATTATGGTGGGCCCTGAATTGCTCAAAGACATGGAAGAGAAAATGGTTAAAATCAAGAAAAATTTAAAAGCTGCCCAAGATAGGCAGAAAATTTATGCTAACAGGAACAGGACAAGTAGGGAATTTAAAGTAGGGGATCATGTATTTTTTAAAGTAAAAGCGAAAAAGAGCTCATTAAAATTAGGAAATTGTGCCAAGCTAGCAACTAGATATTGCGGGCCATTTGAGATCCTGGAGAGGATAGGCCCTGTTGCATATAGGCTTTCATTGCCTGCATCTCTACATATTCATGATGTATTTCATGTTTCATTGCTTAAGAAATATGTTCCAGGCACTAATCATGTTGTTGATTGGAAAATGATTCAGGTGGAACTCGAGGGAGATTTCCAAGTTCAACTGGTGCAGATTTTAGACACCAAAGTCAAGGTGCTCTGGAATCGAGCCATAGGCATGGTAAAGGTACAATGGATTGTGCTCAGTCCTGAGGATGTGACTTAGGAACAAGAAGAGGTTATGAGGGTAGAATACCCTCACCTTTTTTACTGATACATTGTATATGTTGTATATTTGTATATATGATGCATTGTGGACAATGCATAAAATAAGGGGGGTGGGAATGTAATGCCCCCACCTTTTTTGATGATGTAAATACATGTACCTTTTATATTAGGTTGGTGGGACGGAAATACTTTATTGACCTGCATGCCCATGTAGTTCCAAAGATATTGATATACCTATTTTGGCTAAGTAGCTAAGGGAGCCATGATGTGAATATATTAAATATTATAAATGTACATATCCTTTAATATTAATAAAATAAGGCTAGCTACAGAGCCCACTACATGGAAAGAGTATGGGAGGCACAACACCAAGGAAAAAGGAAACAGTTGGATATTTTGGTGAAAAGTTCACTTGGCACCCATGAGGGTTCTAGAGGGTGCCACATGGAAAGTTAAGCCATGCATATATAAAGAAGTGTTGGGGGGGAATTGGTTAGTGAGTCCTGGGGGGAAGGACTCTGAGACTGACTAATGGCTAGTGGGTCCTGGGATTGGACTCTGGACTGGTTGGGGTGTGGTTATTAAGTTAACTATGTCTTATGGATGCATCCAGTTTTTATGATATGAGCCCCAATGTTGATGGTTTATGGTTTGGAGGATGCCTGGAGCCCTGGAGCAGCATGGTTGTTGGGTTGGCACCTTGGCAATTAGCCTGGAGGGTGTCTGGAGCCCTGGAGCACCATGATTGTTGGGTTGGAACCTTAGTCTTGGGGGTATGGATATTTTTTAGTTACCGTTTCCTTTGGAGTTGTTGTCCCAGCTCAGGGGTGACCCGGTGGTTGAGCTTATGAACCACCAGGTCTATGGCTAGGAAGAACGTGGAGATCCCACAGCTAGTTGGCTCGTTATTACAGATAAGTATCATATTCCCTTATGTGTTTATGTGTATTATTTTTATGTACAATTATGCATCTCAGTGATAAACCCTAATTGGGTTAATTGTTGTGTTATATATATTGTGTGTTTGTGTTGTGCCCTATAATTTGTGTATTAATGGGTTGAATTAATCTCAGTTGGGGTTCCACATAATTACATGAATGCTTCTGCTATGGTGTTTAATTGTTGTTATTTGTGATGTGGAGAATATATGGTAAATTGTGCTGCATAATTAATTATAATTGCATGGAACAAGCTAATTATGTTGTAAAAGTTTTCTGCATTTTCATGTATTTATTGCACAATATTATTCGTTAGTGTTTCCCAGTCGGGGCGAGGGACATTACAAATTGGTATCAAAGCCAAGTTTGACACTAGACATGAATTGGGTAAATTTGGAGTTGAATGTATAATTTACAGTTTTCTTGTCAACTGTTTGATAAAATTCCCAATGGTAAAAATGAAAAAAAAATATCTTTGTTTCAAAATAATGGTTCCAAGAGAGGCACGATGTCAATGAATTAAATCATTTACAGGGTTAATTTGTGAAAATTATCATAACAGTTGACTACTTTATGAAGTGGGTCGAATCTATGCCCACTTTTAGTAATGATGGTCAGACAACAGCTCTTTTCCTTTTTAATCAAGTCATATCAAATTTTGGTATCCCTAAAGAGATTGCCACTAACCATTGCAGTCACTTTCAGAATAAGATGATGTCTGAGTTGGCTTTGAAACTGGGATTTCGGCAAGAGAATCCATCTCCTTATTATCCTAAATCTTATGGACAAGTTGAAGTTGTTAATAAATCCCTTAAGACTATCCTAAAAATGATGATTAATCAAGCTAAGTCCAACTGGCACATCATTCTTTATCCTGCACTATGGGAATATCGAATTTCAGTTAGGACTATCATGGGGTTCACTCCTTTTCAATTAGTTTATGGTTTGGAATCAATCTTTCCTATAGAATGTGAGATCATGTCTCTTAAGTTAGCAGTCCAACTTATTCCAGACACCTCAAGTTTAGAAGAGTGCCTTGTTCACATGGAACATCTTGATGAGCAGTGTCGGGATGTCATCACAATGAATGAGGCCAATAAGAAAATAGTCAAAGCTCAATATGATAAGTCTATGCAACCTATGTTTTTCTTTGAAGGTGACCTTGTCTTGGTCTATGACCAAGATAAAGACACCTTGTGGGCAGGGAAATCCAAACCTATTTGGTACGGTCCTTTCATTGTTAAAAGAGTCTTGAAGAAGCATGCTTATGAGTAGGTTTATTTTGAAGGAAATGTGTTGTCGAAGCCTAGAAATGGGATTATCTCAAGAAGTATTATGATTATGATCTTTCCTGAGAATTTATTTTTTTGGTAAATATTATACATATTTTGATTTTTTTCTATGAGTGTCGTGGTGATGATGGTATTTTAGATCTACTTTAGCTGATTTCTATGGGTGATTTGGTGTACTTAGGATTTGTAGACAGTGCTAGTAGACACACCCAAAATTTATTTTTTGCTACTTGGGTAATACATTATCCATCTGGACAGTTGTTGGTCGCAAGAGGCATATGTATTGGTCCTACTTCTAATAATATGGTTGAATACAGTGTCGTTATTAGTTTACTTTCTAAAGCAATATCTTATGGTATTGAACCATCAATGGTGTACTTAAACTCACAACTGGTTGTGTCACAGTTAAGTAATATTTATCGTGTGAGGGATCCTTCATTACATCGTCAATTTCTGAGAGTGAGATTATTACAAATATCATTTTATTTTATTTCTTTCATTCATATTCCATGATCAGATAATTTGTTTATTTTATAGCTAACCATACATTAGATTGGCATATAAATCATTCATCACATTAAATCAAAAACATCAAATAATCATTTGTATATATGATCAAGTCATCCTGAAATCTTTGTATATATAGATATATAAGTGTCAAAATATTACAAAATGTGGACAAATGTCCTACAAAATTAGGGCTCAAGCTTAATCATGTCTGTATGAAAAAGATTTTTCTATCTAAAATTTAAGTTTGAGGGCCCTTCCCTAGATGAGAATCTCAGTACTCCAACCACTCGTCTCAACATAGCCTCGGGAAGATCCTCTAACGTTTCCATTGGAAACTGCTGAATCAAACTCTCCAAGTTCCTTTATACTGCTATGAGGACCCTCTCAGACTTAGTTGTTGCTTTTTTTGTGTCTCTGTCGTGACATATATACCTCGGTAGACCCTCAGGTCTCACTAGTCCCACATTTTTATCATGATCATTTAATCTTGTTAGGATTTTTGTTTCACGAAAAAAAGAATTTAAATTTCTTGATATTATCCTTAAAAACACAAAAAAATATGTTAAAAAATTAAAACTTACTAATGTTTCCCCATGTAGCTCCATTGCGAAGTACTAGCTTCGCGTCCTCTCGGAAGTCTAGTCCTGCGTAAGGGTAATCCTCTATTGCCACGACTTGTTTCTCCCACCACTAGAAGAACTCGTCATCAAAGGCCACCTAGGTGACTTCGCCTCTGCCAAGTCTCTTGATCAAGTCTCACCATCTGGCCATCCTTGGGTCTCTAGAACTGTTGATGGCAGATGTTACTCTGGTTCGTAGCATAGGAATCTACCCAAAGAAAAGTGAGTAGAGAATGGTACTATAGCTTAATTTATTTTTCTTCCCATGTATGACTAATGTAATTTTCTTCTTCAAATTGACTAGGAGTGTTGTACACCAATTATACACTACTAGTTTCAAGAATTCTAGTGCTAGAAACATAGTTGGTCATGAGGCCTGGTGTAAAGAAATTGAGCCTAATATCCTATCAATAGTGAAAAGTATGATCTTGATAGGCAGGCTCATGATTTCCATGATAGAGACTTGTGACCCAATTTTGTTAGTGTTTGGTGAACAGTACACAACAACATAATCATCAACGTTAAGGGCGCCACTGGCCTTGCCCTTCAAATTGACTACTTCTCCCCTTCGGGAGAGACCTGTAATGAAGTAGATGTCTTCCACTTCAATTTGTAAAGGCATTGAGTCTATGAAGAATTTCTCTTACTCTGGGTCCCAATAATTAATCAACATTTCCAATAATTGAGTTTGAGCTCTCATATTTGGCATCATGAAGAATTTGAGCAAACCATAATTTTTTAATCCATCCAATGATTATTGATCTTCCAAGACTTCATTATCCACATCATTGTGTTCTCTCTCTCTCCAAATGATCGACATCCTAGAAAATTGAGTGATTTCATCGATTAAAAATTGAATTATGAACTTAGTTATGCATGTATGTGTCTTTTGTAAGAGACAGTCGCATATATATGTGACTTTTCCTTTGATAACTCATGTATAGGACTTTCTATACGCTACTTGATAATTCTAGACCAGCATATATGCAGAACTAGTTTTAAAATTTAAAATTTTCGCTCAAAAATTTGATTTGATCTATCAATTTTTTTCTTAAATGGAAGATATTAGGGTAATGTGTAGAAATTCCTTGTAGATTCAAACTGATCATTATAATTTACTAAAACAACAAACTTGAATCTACTCTACCAACTACAAAAACAATTAACTATCGCGAAATCACGAAGCATACAAGAGAAAGAATTCAATCAACACATTACACAATGATTTCCTAGGGAAAGCCACAGCTAAAAACCCCTGCTATCAGTATATTGCATTAGTTAGAAAATATGAGAAGATTACAATGTTTTACTCAAGCTCGAGCAACCTCTGCACTATCTCTATCTGTCTCACTGCTTCCTAGACAAGCTCTGGTCAATACTTAACCAAATTCTTGCTTTCCAAAGTCCCTATTTCCTTGCATTGTTTCCTTGGGAATTATCCCCCCATTAAATTTGAAATTCATCATCTGGAACTATGTAATCCCTATAGACCCTTCTCTGTCTTCATGCACCACATGTACAACTCGGAAAATTATATAATTGATAGTACACTTCCCTTGAATTCCAATCTCAACTGGGTAACTCAATTTTCTTTCATGCATGAGTTAATTATGGTTGATTTATCAGTTAAAAGCTACACCCCATTGCTAAACCTCCTACTAGTTCCTTCAACAGTTGGAACTAGTGTTTAGTCAATTTAATGTTCTTAAATTGCAAGCATAAATTATCGACTAGAGTTGGTAAACTTGTGAAGTGTAGGTGCACTATATATGCTAGAAGCCTATTCTTTCATTGAGTAAGATGATGGTTATGTTTGTTTTGAGATTTTCATTGTTTATCTAGATTTTCAATAGAGTTAGATTTCTAAAAATCAATATTTGAAAGGTAAGCTATTATCAGACTGAATGAGAGTTAAGCTTTTGCTAGAGTGAATTAGAGTTAAGATATTGTTAGATTGAATGAAAGTTAAGCTATTATTAGACAGATTGAGAGTTAAGCTATTGTTGAATTGAATGAGAGTTAAGCTATTGTTAGATCAATCTATCAAATTGTATCTAATTGATTATTATCTAAATATGTCTTACATTATCTATCCTAAATTTATGAATCTATATAAACACTTTGTTGTTATGAAAATAGAGTATTAAAATCCAAAATCTTGTTCTATGAAATATATACAATTTTGAGTTTAAAAAGCATGATGGAAGTTCCTAATTACAAATTGCAGAATGATCTAAATTCTAACTCTGAAAAGTATGAAGAGACTTAATGTAATGAAGCGAAAAAGCATTGAAGGACTAGACTATGTGAAATACTGTAACTATAAACGAAATGCGAAATAATTAACAAGATAACTGAGTCTATGCGAAATAACGAAAACAATGAAGTAATTTAAACTATAATGCAATGATAACCGAAAGCAATTGAACGAAAGCGATTTCAAAGAAATGAAATAAACATAAACTAAAACCTTGACTATCTAGAGGGGCCCTTCGCATCCAGTAGGTATGATTTCACAATCACATACACATCAAATCAGTAAAGTAACTTCAAATTAATGCAAAAGCGAAGGTCTAGTTCACAATTTCTTTAGCAATTAACTTAATTGTTGTAGTATTTTCTTCTCAACGATGTACAAAAAGAACTCACTTAAGATTGTGGATGACAAACAATCTCAACAATATAAATGGTTTCTAAATATTGTAGATCTGCAGCAAATGATAGAAACAAAACCTGCCAAAGTCTAGATCTATGCCACACTCATAGTTAAACAACAAAAAGAAAGAGTAATAACTCCAATCATCCAATGGAAACCATATATGTAAAGAATAATTTTATTATAACACCTGTGAAGGGAACAAATAAATGTTACCAGTCCCCCTCTATGGGATGGGTTCTTGGCTATCCTCAAACATCTTTAGCTTGTGTAGAGTCTCTCTCCTCTATAATGTGAAAACCCAACAAAAATATGGTGTGTGACAATGAAAATAATTAGAGTTACAATAGTGAGTGCAAAAATGAAAATAATCAAAAGTGAATAATGGATGGAAAACCCTTCTATTTATAACAAAATATTGATTTATCCTCGAATAATGAGCAATAATAGAATATTATTGATCTCATTCTTGGAATAACCACCTGAAATATTTTATTATATTTGTTTAGGAGGGAAAAAGTATTTAAACTTTTATTTAGAAATAATAAATAGATAAATGATTTATTTATCATCTCAAGGAATTAGTTAAGGAATAATAAACAAATAATGATTTATTTAATTATTCCTAAGGGATTTAATCAAATTTAACAAAGAATAATAATTAATTATTCTTAGAGAAAAATAAGATAATTAATTATTTATTTGTTTATTTTTCATGATTGAGTCAAATATGACAAGGAATAATAATAAAACAATGGTTTAAGTAATTATTCCTAGAAGAAAATCAAATAAATAGTGATTTATTTAATTATTCTTCATTGGTTTAACTATAAATTACTTAACAAAGGTGGTTTATTAAGTTATTTCTCACAGTGAAAGCAATTTTACTTTTGTAAAATTGGCTTTACATTGTGTACTTCAATCCGTCTAGTAAATTAGGCTAGATGATCAATTTTTTGGTGATAACATTAATACTTCCTCCCTATTATTGTCTACAGAGAATACATATTTATATAAAATGTGTGCTCAATCTATTCAGACTTTCATGCCTAAGGATCTGATGTTTAATCCTAATTCAAATATGAAACTTAAACAGAAAAATTGTTATTCGTCGATTTTCTATTTGAAAATCAAATCAAGAAAACGAGGTTGTGTCTGGACTCCTTACTGCTACGTGTTAACCTGTATCTTTGACTGTGTTGTTGTGCGATCCTTTTGATGAACTGGCTTGAGCAAATAGGAGGAGATCCATGAGGGGATCAATCGTCAACTACCCATATGCTTAGTTGTTTCATCAATGCGCCAAAATCCTGCGAACCTTGGAGGTAGCTGCAGATTTACAAAATGGTTGCAGAATCATGTTAATTATGTAACTAGTGCACTCTTTAGTATATCAATAACGAACATTGACGCATATGAGAAATAAGACATGTAAGAGTTATTACCTTGTCAAAATCTCTGATTTATTTCCTTTATTGAGTTGATAATGATTATGAAGAAGAGGACAATGGTGGAAAAAGCGTGTCAAAACAAAACAGTTATGGAACTCTACATTCCTCAACGCTGAATATTTTGTATGTCCTCATACAAACTGCAAAATTGATATCTTGAACTACTGCATTTTCTTGGATACTTCTGCCAGTACATCCAACTTCATATTTTTCACTTTCTTTCCAGTAATTTCCATCCTTAGTTTCCTCCTGATAATCTTGTATTTCAAGTTTATGACCTATTTTTGTAAAGCCTTGTTTTTCTTCTTCAGTTTCTTGTTCTTGTTAAACCACAGATTTAGATGTAAGGGGAGATTATCACTCTTAGCTATTTGAATTTCGTTTTGTGCTTTCAAGGCTTGATTTTCATTTTTGATATACATGTTTAATGTCTCTAGTTTTGATATACATGTTTAATGTCTCTAGTTTGAAAATTTTGTGTTTCAATATATTGACTACTGGAGGTTCTTGTGATTCATTGAATTGATTTTTGTCTTCCTCTTGAATTGGAATTGATGTTCTTGTTGCGTCCCTTTTCTCCAAGGACTCTATATAATTAGAAATATCCTGTTGTGTCGGATCAATCTCTGCTGGTCTTCATCTTGGACTCTGAGGAGGCGATGTAATAACTAGTGATGAAGTCCTTGGTGACAAAACCCTTGAATTCTCTTTTTCGACTTCTGAGTTTTCTTCTATTTCTATACTGGCATGATATGTACTTTTTGAGGGTAATCCTTTTGTCGAGTTGAATCTAGTACTTCTTCTCAAGGCTATGACAGAAATCTTTTGAATTTTCTTCTTTTTTGTTTTAGGCTTCTCTTCTTGTGATGGAGTCTCTATTTCTTCTTTGGCTTTCTTTCTTCTAACATTTCTTTTGTTCATTTTCTCTAAAACTTATGCACATGGTATGTCATATTCTAATAAATTATGTGATTGTTGTGACTATTGTGGTTGATGTGGGTGCTAAATTTTTTTTTTCCTTCCCCTTTTAGGTTTGCTACTATTTCGTTTCCCATGAGTTTCTTCCTAAAAGTGATTTCTAAGTAAAAAGCTCTCCCAATTATCACCTATTTTTTGGAGATGAAATTCAACAAGTATTTTGACCAGACCATGGTGATACAATCTATTATCCATAAACTGAATTCTCAGCAAGAAATATGGAAGGTTTATTTCATTTTCTTCAAGGAAATTCATTAGCAACTGAATATGATAGAAGAACATACACCCAAACCTTCCTTCACAGGTAACAAATTTTTGAATTATTAAATTTGCAGTGTTGTGCTTGGGATTGTTTGGTCAATTTAGTGTGTTCCAAATTGCTGATTAAAATGTCAATCCGGAATTCGTAAACTGACGAAGTGAAGTGTACTATATGTACAAAATAACCATTTTCTTAGCCTTTTTTCGTTTTTGAGTTTTTTTTTTTAGTTTGTTTTTGGATTTATCTCTTATGGATTTCCTAGTGTGTGATGGCGAAAATGAAAGTTAAGTATGGATGGTAATGGTGATTTCTACAATGATTTTCCAAACTTAAAAGTGTTCAAAAAGAAAGTTCGAAAATAACTGTAATGAAATCAATTCTTAAGAGGAAGTAAATGTATCAAACAGTGAACTAATGACAATGGCCCAGTATCCTTATTGTTGTATGAAAAAGAAAGTAAAAACTGAACTTCAAGCAACTCAAAGACTGAAAGCAAAATCAACTAATTCACACTACTTCAACTCTTCTGATCCTTTACCCTTCAGCTCAATCTACCTTATGGGAAGCAATCATGAACAAGTTAAGCAATATGATATCTAAATTGCAAGATTGCATAAAGGAAACTAATCACACTACTTCAACTCTTCTGATCCTTTACCCTTCAGCTCAATCTACCTTATGGGAAGCAATCATGAATAAGTTAAGCAATATGATATCTAAATTGCAAGAAATTAAATTGCATAAAGGAAACTAATCACACTACTTCAACTCTTCCGATCCTTTACCCTTCAGCTCAATCTACCTTATGGGAAGCAATCATGAATAAGTTAAGCAATATGATATCTAAATTGCAAGAAAGCAAACTAAATCACACTACAATAAGTAATATTCTGATTCCTTACAAATAGAGTCACTTGACTATAGAAAGAAACCATAAACAAATGAGTAGTATGATGTCTAAGTAGCAGAAAAATAAATAAGCAAAATACAATTTGAAAAATGACAAGTGCTGGAATTAAACTTCAGAAAATGAAAATTAGCAGGAAGGACAAGATGATATCATATGTCAGTAGTTATCAAAAAGATGAATATTTTCCCAGGCTGCCTAAGAAAACCTGTAGAAAAGCATTGATCAGCTGACAGCTATAAGAAAACATAAATGAAAATGTAAACAGCAGTGAATTAAAAACATCAAAGCAACATGTTATATACAAGCTAATAATTATGAAAGCAAAGACATAAGAAAATTAAATGAGAACTATACAGGGCTTTAGTGTGCAGGGGCCCTCTGCCACCTCAGCCAGTCAACGAACAGTCACAAAAACGAGCTCAGGAAAGTAGTCTTCTCATGTATTAAAGCAACAGCAGAATACGTAAAACAGAGTGCAGTGGGGTGATAATAACAACAGTTCAAAAATTACATCTCCAAAAGCTTCTACACAGTGTTTATCAACACGTTATTTATAATGAAAAGTGTTTTAACTAACTCCTAAATCCTATGTTGTTAACTGCGTTGCCAGAGACACGTAGATCTCCTCAGCCCGAGATCTAGCGTAATGGTCATTATGTCCATTAAATCTTCGGAGTGGTAGCTACTGGATTCAGGTTACGTGGTTGATCTCCAAGTGTGTTGATATCTCCGTGAGCTGAGGACTGTGCCACGTAAACCTTCACGTGCTCAAAACAGAGACGTGCCACCGCTAAATTCCTTGGTTGGCTTTGCCTTTGACCTTTGTTGACCGTGATCGTTTATGGATGATTTGGCTGATCTGAAGGGACACGTTCCATGTACACGTCACCTATAGCTTGCCCATGTGGCTCGTTTCTTCATAGGACACCTGTAGCATAGCCTTTAACAAAATGGCTGCAGAAACCTGTGTTGGCTGCGGAAACTGACAAGTTTCCGCAGCTGCCTGAACAAAAATCTAAACCAAACAACCGTCATAAGCATAGTTAGAAAACCATGTCAGAAGCTCTTTTTAGACTATAATGCAATGATTTAACAGCTTGGTGGATGAAGTAAGTGGAAAAAGAAGGATGAGAGGGTGTATAGGAAGGTGCAGGTTTGAGGCTCAACATACCCCCACTGTGAAGGTGTTGCATGTCCTCATGCAACAAAAATTTAGTCATTTCCCTCTAATCCATATGTTCTAAGGCTTCTGCTAGGACATCTAGCCCTCTTTTCTTCTTCTTTGGTGCTAACATCATCCCGGGTTTCCTGACTAGACATTTGAACTTGAGATTAATCAATGCTCTGCTTAAATTTTTGCACTTTTTCTTCAGTTTCTTGTTTTTATTTTGCCACAGTCCTAAATGGAGCATAGTGTTATCATGGATAATCTTATCTACATTGCTATGCTCTTTGAGTGCTTCATTTTCCTGCTTGATATGCCTATTTAGGACTTCTAATTCAAATACCTCTTGTTTCAAGGACTGAACTTGTGCATCTAGTGGCAGAGTGGTACTCGGACCTGCAGCTGATTGTTCTAAGGATTCCAGGTAGTTATATACCTCTTGCTGATTAGGATCTACCTCAGGTGTCTTTCTCGGACTAAGCTCAAAATCTGGTGGAGGAGGAGGACTGCTCTCTCTTTCCGGCCGAAAAGGGCTTTCATCATGTGGAGGACTTGGTTCAATGCTTGGCTGAGCTGGAGATTTCTCAAGTGTCTCTTCACCTAAATCGATAAAGTGAGGCTATTTTTCTTGGGTTTTACTCACCTTTCCTTTTAGCCTAGTGCTCCTCCTTAAGTATGGACTAGTACTCTTTTCTTGTGTACTCTGTTTTCCTTTTTGCTTTTTCTTTGCTATAGCAGCAGCCTGAAGATGTACTAATCTTTCTGACAGTGGTTGATAATCCTCCTCTATGGATTGCTCAGGGGATGGATAGACTTCTTGGATGGTTCTTTTGCCTTTTTCTTTCTTCTGTTTCTTGTTTTTAGCTCTATCTTCTTCTTCTTTTTGGTCAGTTTCTTGAGTTTCTATAGTAGGGGAGTCTTGGACTGTAATGTTCTTTTCTCTCCTCCTACTTTTCCTTGGAATCTTTGGTGGACTACTTCCAGAGGCCTCAGATGGCTCTTGGAAGTAGTTTCTTATCAAGAATTGCTCCCAAGTATCTTTAGTTTTCTTCAGCTGATCCTCAATAAGAATTTTTATGAGTCCATGATGGTAGAGATGAGGTTCAATGTTGCCTATGTGTTTTTGAACTGTAATACTCATCTTTTTCAAACTCAATAGCAGAAAATGAGGCAAATTAAGAGTGTGACCCTCTAGGAAATTCATCATCAGTCTAGCATGATACATATACATAGAACCAAAACGTCCTTCACACGTGATAAATTTTTGGATAACTAAGAGCAGACTAGACCATTCCTCTTTTAGTGCATGAACAGGGATGCCTCTCCTCTTGTAAACACGGTGGTATCCATACCTTGGTTTTGAAGCATAATTCTCCATATCTGATTGTCCACACTTCTATTTTTAAACCACCTTTCACCTTCCTGAGGTAGGCCTGTGGCAGCTGCTACTGTGGCTTCAGTCACCGTGAGCTTCAAGTCTCCAATCTCCACTGTTTGTCCATCAAAATACCGTGCAAAAGCTTTGGTCACCTCCTCGTTATAGCCTTTAAATTTTTGGATAAATCGTAACCATCTGGCTTTCTTCAGCAATTCTTTAGTTTGAGGATAACCTTCCAAGTATTTCGGTCCTTCTGGCTCTACTCTCAGTAATTTTCCCATCCTTTGTTTTAAATTTCAACTAAGAGCTCTTCTGCGTGTGAGGGTTCAGAGAAAGAAATGGCTCGGTTACTGGGTTTAGGATAGACTTTAGTGGCTGCAATCGGGGTTTAGAATAAACTGTAGTGGCTGCAATCGGGGTTTAGGATAGCTGTAGTGGCTGCAATTGGGGTTTAGGATAACTGTAGTGGCTGCAATCGAAAATGAAGAATAGGGAATGGAAATACCTGAATTATAGGAGGAACAGAGGGTGAGAAGTAGTAAACAAGTTCATAAAATAAAATGCGGATGCATGCAAAGAGTATGGTATTAATGGAGCGGTAATCGAATGGAGTAACGTCGGGATTCTTTTGAATCGGATGACTGTGTATGAAATTTTTGCATGTCTCAATGGATGGCTGCGGAAAATACGACTAAGAAGAACCATAAAAAAATAGGTCATGTCTCAAGAGTACGGGTAATAAATGAAAGTGCAGTCACTCTTGAGTTTAAACTAGAAATAATCATGAGACGTTGGAGAAATGAATGCAAGGTGTGTGGAGTGATATCGTGGAATAGGAGTGGTAATGGAGCTATCGTATCAAATCATTGCACATAGTAGAACTTTTTATGGTTTGATAACTATGCGTAATTATGACTTGAATTTTTATTTGATCAAAAATTTTGCTCATACCTTTGGAAACTTTGTCATTTCATGCTCAAGGCTTCTAACCATTTGCTCTTCCTTGATGTCTTGGAGATGCCCCATGTCTTTAGCTCAATTACACCTGCATTTCATGATTATTGCACTAACAGTTGACTGTAAATTTGAAAACAGAGTGATGCTGGCTGCGGAAATCGTTTCTGGCTACGGAAACTGCTTCTGGCTACGGAAACGGCTTCCAGCTGCGGAAACTGAGACAACACCCACTTAACTGAACAAAGATAGTTAGAGAAGCACTAACTGAATGAAAATAGTCCTGAAAGGGACTTTTATTGATGAAATGAAATGGAATGAGTGGAATGAAATGAAAATGAAGTGGAGTGAAGTGAAATGTAAATGATAATGAGATGGAGGTGAAGTGAAATGGCAAATGAGATGGAGTGAAGATGGAAAGAGAAGGAGAGGATATTTTTTTTTTTGGAAAATATAGAGTGTCAGGTGTCCCTGATTTTCACTCTACATTTTTTGTATAAGACCGCCAATCTATGATTGGTTTTCAGGCTTATACGATCTTTCTTTTTTTTTTCACTGAAAGAAACAAAGGCTAGGTTGATGGGGGAGAAGGATTCTTCTCCACCAGCCTTATTGTAGAATTATCTTGGAACATTTTGACAAATTCCTCTTTTGAGAGTGGCTTATGATAAATTTTCAATCGGTGTCCATTCACAATGAGAGGAGTTCGAAATTCATCAATGGTCTTGATTCTTACCGCTCCATTGTTAAATACTTTGCCAATCTCATATGGCCCAAGCCAATGAGTCTGAAATTTTCCTTTGAAGTCTTTAAACTTGGAATCAAACAGTAACACCTAATCTCCCTCTTGAAACTTTCTCTCTTTGATGTATCTGTCATGCCACTTAGCTCTTTGATGTTGAACTAGATCAGTCCTTAAAATTGCTTCTTGTTTGATCTCATCTAGCTCATTCAACTACTCCATTCTGTGCTTTTGGGCTTCTGATAAATTCATCCCCAATTGGATGCCATTTTGAAAGTCTTGACTTGAAACTCAATGGGGAGCAGGACTTCTTTCCCATAAACAAGTTCATAGGGAGAATGTCATGTTGTGTTCCTCCATGTAGTTTTGTAGGCCCATAAGGCTTCAGAAAGCCTTTCTGCCCAATATTTTCTGTGTAGATGAACAGTTTTGGTGATGATGCTTTCAAGAACTTTGTTTGTAGACTCCACTAGGCCATTTGCTTGCGGATGGTAAGGAGTAGATTTTTTGTGCTTGATTTTGTATTCTTCCATCAGCTTCTCCATCAAGTTAGATGTAAATTGACTTCCCTGATCTGTCACAATTTCTCTTGGGACACCAAAACGAGTAAAAATGTCCTCAAAAATAAATTGAACAACTGAATTTTCAGTGGCAGAAGGAAATGCTTTGGCTTCTACCCATTTAGTGACATAATCAGTGCATACCAATATATATTTCTTTTGTCTAGATGGTGGATTAATGGGTCCAATGAAATCTAAAGCCCATTTTTCAAAGGGTTCGATGAGTACCTGTGGTTGTAATGGAATTTCATTTGAAAGAGTCGGTCTCCCAACTCTTTAGCAACTATCACACCTTCTGACATATTGTTTTGCATCTTTGAAAAGGGAAGGCCAGTAATATCCTAAAGAAAGGATTTTATAAGTCATCCTTTTGTCAGCAAAGTGTCCACCGCATGGTTCATCATGACATGCCTTGAGGATGTTAGGCATTTCATCTTCCCGAACACATCTTCTGATCACACAATCTAACCATGTTTTAAACAATTCATTAGAAATCCATGAATAACTTGAACTCTCCTAAATAATTTTTCTTTTTTCACCAGGAAATAGATGTGGAGGTAGCTTCCCTGTAACCAAATAGTTAGCAATATCTGCATACCAAGGAGTCTTAGTAGTTACTGCAAACAAATATTCATCTGGAAACTTATCCTCTATAGGAGAATCTTCGTTAGTATTTTGGATTCTAGACACGAAATCAGCTACTGTATTTTGTTTCCCTGGTCTATCCAACACAGTAATATTGAATTCTTGTAAAAGTAAGAGCCATCTTGTAACTATGTTGTTAGTAATAGGTTTATTCATGAGATATCTAATTGCAGAATGATCAGTATGGACAAAAGTTTCATAGCCAGTTATATAGTGTCTAAACTTATTGATTGCATGAACAACAGCTAAGAACTCTTTCTTAGTCACAGTATAGTTTAACTCAGTGGGAGTCAAATTTTTACTGGTGTAGTAAATGGCATAAGGAACTAAATCTTTTTGTCCCAACGCAGCTCCTAGAGCTATATCTGAAGCATCTGTGGAAATATGGAAAGGAAGTTTCCAATTCGAACCTCTCAAAATGGGTGCTTCAGATATTCTTGTTTTCAAAGTTTCAAATGCAGATTGACAATCAGGATCCCATTTGAATTCACAGTCTTTTGTAAGTAATTTTAAGAGTGAAGATGCTATTTTGGTGAAGTTTTCAATAAATCTTCTATAGTATCCAGTAAATCCAAGAAAACTTCTAACATCTTTTTGACAATTTGGAATAGGCAACTTGGAGATGACTTCAACTTTTGATCTATTAACTTTAATCCCATCTCCTGAAATATGATGTCCTAAAACAATCCCTTCAGTAAACATCATAAAGCATTTTTCATGACTTAATGATAGGTTTGTTTATTTACATCTTATAAGGACTTTTTCCAAATTCTCTAATGCCTCTTCAAACGAATTACCATAAACTGTAAAATCATCCATATAAACCTCTACACAATCATGGATTAGATCGGAAAAGATTCCTAGTACTGCCCTTTGAAATGTTGCAGGTGCATTACATAATCCAAAAGGAAGTACTCAGTAAGCAAAAGTTCCCCATGGACAGGTAAATGTGGTCTTGTCCTGATCTTCAGGTGCTACCTGAATCTGATTGTAACCACTAAAACCATCCAAAAATGAAAAATACTTTTTGCCTGCTAAAGTATCTAATACCTTATCGATAAAGGGTAAAGGAAAGTGATCCTTCAAAGTTGCTTTGTTCAATTCCCTGTAATCAATGCATACCCTCCATTTACCATTCTTTTTAGGTACTATAACCAAAGGAGAAACCCATCGGCTATCTGAAATTGGATAAATGAAGTTTACATTAAGTAACTTTTGGAGCTCTTCTTTCACTATCTCCCTAAGGTTTGGATTCATCCTCCTCTGAGGTTGTCTGATTGGTCTATTGTTTTCTTCAATGTAGATGTGATGAATGCAAGTCTTAGGGTCAATACCTTTCATATCGGTATACTCCCATGCAAATGCAGTAGAATTTTTTTGCAAGATTTTGATTAGTTCTTCCTGTTGTGATCTTTCCAAATTTTTGTTGATATTCAATGTTTTTCCTGGAAAGATCTCAATGGCGGAACTACCAAACTCTTCCATAGAGAAAAGAGACATTTGTCTAGATGATAAATACTCAATGTCGGAATCTAACTGAAATTGTGTGTGGTCATATTCTGAAGATGTTTCAAAATTTTCTAATGTGTTCAGAATTTGACTATCTTCACTAACTTCAGAAATGGTAAAGACAGGTTGTATAGTATCTTCATCATCAATCCACTCATTATCTCCTATTTCTGTAATTGCTTTTGCTGGAGGATACAGATTGAATTTCTTTGTCGAATTACCATCAGAAATATACATATCCCCAGACCTACAATTGATGAAAGCATCGGCTGTGGCTAGCCAAGGTCTTCCTAAGATGAGAGGGTGTCCTCCTAAATTACTCTTGGGGGTTAAAATCATAAAACCTACTAGATATTCCCAAGAGTCTAAGGAGACTGAAATGTCTTCTAATACACCATCTGGTTTAATAATTGATCGATCTGCAAGTTGCAGTAATGTAGGTGTAAAGAGAAGATTAGGAAGTTCCAGTTGTTCCATAGTCTGTCTACTCATAATGTTGATAGCAGCCCCTAAATCAATCAAAGTATTTGGAATTTCTACCCCATTGATATGTGTTTTGACAATTGGACTACCGGGATCTACATACTTCTGCATAGTAATTTTTCCCATCATGATGTCTGCAATTTTCCCTACCAAGTGGATTCTTCTTGTGTCTCTAAGTTTCCTTCCTGGTCTTTTAATACTCAACACCTTTATTGTTTTTGCTAGAATAGGAATCTCTCTAATGGCTTGTAACAAGGGAATCTTGATACAGACATTCTTCAATTCATCTAGAAAATCATAGTCAGGCAACAAGATTTGTTTTTCCACCCCTTTGTCAATTTGTAATCTTTCAGGAAAAGGAGGTGTGGATGAAGATGCAGGTTGCTCAACTATAGGAGTTGTGGGGGTTAGCTCTTTTTCTTTTTCTTTCTGAGTGTTTGGGTTTTGAAGAGATTCTTCAGAACCCTTATTGGCTTCAAGAGATTCTTCCTCAGAAATGCTTTGATTTTGGGCATCTATAGAAGGTTTATCTAGAACTCTACCAGATCTGAGTTGTACATCATTGAGAGGAACAATCATATAGGCAGGAAATTGTTGACCTTCTACCATGTAAGCATTTTGAGGGTTTTTATTATTGGGGTTTGGCAATGGCTGAGAAGGAAGTTGATTTGACTTCTATTGGAATGGAAGCAAGAGTTGAGAATTTGGGTTTTTTTGAGAGGGTTGTTGTTGTTGAAATGGCAATGATAGTTGTTGGTTTTGATTTGGAAGTTATGGAGCTTGTTGGTCTTGAAAAGATGGAGGATATTGATAATATTGAGCAAATCTCCCATAAGGATTTTGCATACCTTGTACCCATGATTGAAAAGGATTTTGAGGTTGGGACCAAGGTTGTTGCCAAGGATTCCAATTTGGTGGGGGTTGAAAGTTCATAGAGTTGTTAAACGCTTGGTTTTGTTGCCCCTGCCAAGGTCTCCTTGCAACAAAACAGAGAGACTCAATTGTATTTGGGTCTTCTTGAAAGACAGCTTTGAGCCCAGGAATTGAAGGGCAATCCTTGGTCTCATGATTCTCTGAACAAATCGCACATGTTTCTACAACTTTTGCATCCAAGGGACATTCCCTGAGAGCATGTTTTTTTTCTACATTTTGGGCAAAAGATGGCTAAAGCTTAAGCTTTTGCTTTCTGCTTATTGTGGATTGTAAGAGTGTCTAGTTGCTCACTAAGACTCCCTAAGATATCAGTTTTGAATTCATCAAGCATATTGCCAATCTCAGCCCTACTTACTGATCCAGTTGCAGATTTGTTTGCTCTGATGAGAGAAGGATCTCTAGGCCCTTCTCCAGTTTTAGATTTTCCTCTTGAGATATGAACACACAGTTCTGCTATGTCATGAAGTGGAAGTTGAGATATGTCTCCTTTTCCCATCATGTTCAAAATATCTATCCATTCATCTCTAATGGCTTTTAATAGAAGGGCTTTCAAGGTCTCCTCATCTAAGTTACTCATTTTTTCTCTTTTCAGATTGTATTGGAATCCTTCAAGTAAATCCTCCAAGTTTTCATCTTCTCTTTGTACCATTTTAAATACTTCATTCTTGTGGTTGGTAGGCATACAATAATCCATGTATATATCCAGAAATGTTTGTTTCATATCATTCCAAGTCCTAATGGATTGAGTGAGTAATCCCATGAATCATTTCAAAGCAGCTCCTTTCAATGTTGAAGGAAACAATTTGAGTTTTTGAGAGTCTTCCAGATAATCATAGGTTCGACACACGACCTCAAACTCAAATAGAAATGTTTCAGGATCTTCATTTCTTAACCCATGAAAGTTTGGGAGGACAGATGGTGAAATATTTTTCATTGTTGCTCGAGAATCCTCATCTACTATAGGAAATCCAAATGAGTTATCTCCATCCCTATTTCCCCCATTGTTACCTCTACCTCCTCCATTATTTCCTCCTCCCCCCTCCTCTACCTCTACCTCTACCAAATCCATTAACTCCCTCTTCTGTCATGGTAGTTTTCTCAGAGATTTCAGAGTCCTCTGGTTCCTCTACTAATGGCGAACGAGGAGGAATTTCTCCCTCTTCTTCCTCAGATGATTCTACTTCTTCAATTACAATGTGTCTCCCTGTAGAAGAAAAGAAAGGATCTCTTCCTAATTCATATTCGATGGATGGTGAGGAAGAGTCTCCTAACTCAACTACTGTCTCTTGAATTCCAGGAATCCTAGGGCTAGGAGTGTAGGTTGGAGATGATGGAGGTGTCTCTTGTCTATTCCTTGAGGTAGAAGGAGTTGTAAAAATCGAACTCTTGGCTCTAGCTAAAAACCTTCCCCTAGAATCTCTTGCTCTATGCATGTCATTTTTTTTTTCTTCAAGTCGGGCTAATAATTCTCTTTCTGATCTTCCAGGTCACTCTAGGTGCAAGAAGAGAGCATACTCAAGAAACTATTAAACCAATAACTTTCTTTTTTCTGATCCTCCAAATCACACTAAATGCAAGAGGAGAGCATACTTTGAGAGGTTATCAATTTTCCTTCCTTGAAAATTTTTTTTTTAGGAAATTGGCTACCTAGTTTCACTTCCCCGGCAACGGCGCCAAAATGTTTGGTCAATTTAGTGTGTTCTAAATTGCTGATTAAAATGTCAATCCAGGATTCGTAAACTAACGAGGTGAAGTGTACTATATGTACAAGATAACCATTTTCTTAGCCTTTTGTCGTTTTTGAGTTTTTTTTTAGTTTGTTTTTGGATTTATCTCTTATGGATTTCCTAGTGTGTGATGGCAAAAATGAAAGTTAAGTATGGATGGTAATGGTGATTTCTACAGTGATTTTCCAAACTTAAAAGTGTTCAAAAAGAAAGCTCTAAAATAACTGTAATGAAATCAATTCTTAAGAGGAAGTAAATGTATCAAACAGTGAACTAATGACAATGGCCCAGTATCCTTACTGCTGTATGAAAAAGAAAGTAAAAATTGAACTTAAAGCAACTCAAAGACTGAAAGAAAAATCAACTAATTCACACTACTTCAACTCTTCTAATCCTTTACCCTTCAGCTCAATCTACCTTATGGAAAGCAATCATGAACAAGTTAAGCAATATGATATCTAAATTGCAAGATTGCATAAAGGAAACTAATCACACTACTTCAACTCTTCTGATCCTTTACCCTTCAGCTCAATCTACCTTATGGGAAGCAATCATGAATAAGTTAAGCAATATGATATCTAAATTGCAAGAAATTAAATTGCATAAAGGAAACTAATCACACTACTTCAACTCTTCTGATCCTTTACCCTTCAGCTCAATCTACCTTATGGGAAGCAATCATGAATAAGTTAAGCAATATGATATCTAAATTGCAAGAAAGCAAACTAAATCACACTACAATAAGTAATATTCTGATTCCTTACTAATAGAGTCACTTGACTATAGAAAGAAACCATAAACAAATGAGTAGTATGATGTCTAAGTAGTAGAAAAATAAATAAGCAAAAAACAATTTGAAAAATGACAGTGCTGGAATTAAACTTCAGAAAAATGAAAATTAGCAGGAAGGACAAGATGATATCATATGTCAGTAGTTATCAAAAAGATGAAAATTTGCACGGGCTGCCTAAGAAAACCTGTAGAAAAGCATTGATCAGCTAACAGCTATAAGAAAACATAAATGAAAATGTAAACAGTAGTGAATTAAAAACATCAAAACAGCATGTTATATACAAGCTAATAATTATGAAAGCAGAGACATAAGAAAATTAAATGAGAACTATACAGGGCTTTAGTGCGCAGGGGCCCTCTGCCACCTCAGCCAGTCAACGAACAGTCACAAAAATGAGCTCAGGAAAGTAGTCTTCTCATGTATTAAAGCAACAGCAGAATACATAAAACAGAGTGCAGTGGGGTGATAATAACAACAGTTCAAAAATTACATCTCCAAAAGCTTATACACAGCGTTTATCAACGCGTTATTTATAATGAAAAGTGTTGTAACTAACTCCTAAATCCTATGATGTTAACTGCGTTTCCAGAGACATGTAGATCTCCTCAGCCCGAGATCTAGCGTAATGGTCACTATGTCCATTAAATCTTCGGAGTGGTAGCTGCTGGATTCAGCTGACGGGGTTGATCTCCAGGTGTGTCGATATCTCCGTGAGCTAAGCACTGTGCCACGTAAACCTTCACATGCTAAAAACAGAGACGTGCCACCGCTAAATTCCTTGGTTGGCTTTGCCTTTTACCTTTGTTGACCATGACCTTTTATGGATGGTTTGGCTGATTTGAAGGGACACGTTCCATACACACGTCACTGTAGCTTGCCCATGTGGCTCATTTCTTCATAGGACACCTGTAGCATAGCCTTTAACAAAATGGCTGCGGAAACATGTGCTGGCTGCGGAAACCTGTGCTAGCTGCGGAAACTGACAAGTTTCCACAACTTCCTGAACAAAAATCTAAACCAAACAACAGTCATAAGCATAGTTAGAAAACCATGTCAGAAGCTCTTTTTAGACTATAATGCAATGATTTAATAGCTTGGTGGATGAAGTAAGTGGAAAAAGAAGGCTGAGAGGGTGTATAGGAAGGTGCAGGTTTGAGGCTCAACAGGGATGCCCTTCTTGAAAATGGCGGTGTCCATGCTTGGCTTCTTTAGGAAACCTTCCAATCCTCTGTTTCTATTCCTTTGTTCTTGAACCATTTCTACCCAATATACGGCAGTCTAGTGGCTTCAACTATAAATTTCTCTGTTGCTGTGAATTTGATGTCCCCTATCTCCACTTCGACTCCATAAAAGGCCCTGGAAAAATATTTAGTCACTTATTTATGGAATCCATCAAAGTTTTCTAGAAATTCGAGCCACTGTGCTTTCTGCAATAACTATTTCATTTGAGGATATCCTTCCAAGAATTTCTTGCATGTCAGCTTTGTTCTGACTATCCCACCTATGGCCAAGAAGCTTTGTTTCACAATTGTTTTGGTTGATAAGGTAGAATTTCTTGGTAGGGTTGGTTAGCTTGGTATGTTTTTTAGAGCGGAGAGGTCGAGAGTGTGAGTGATAGAACAATGAAAGTGTATGTTGTGAGGATATAATGAAATGAAATGGAATTTAACCGTTAGAATTATTTATGCTTATGTTTTGGGAAACCGATTCAATGGATCAGAATATGATCGATGATGATTGTAAGTGAATGATGGCTTATGCAAGACTTGATATGATACAACCAACTCTTTGAAATAATTATTTTGATTTTTGGTAGTTATATGTCTTATAATTCATATATGTAATATTTTAATCCCTATTATTAAATTAAAGCAATGCATACCTTTGAGTTATTTTGTTTGCTAACCTTTGGTTGCTCTTTATGTTGTCTTCATGTACCTTGCTGTGAAGGGAGTCAAATAATTCCTTTAATTGCATGATCAGAGGTGTCTATCACATAAGCTACAGAAAGTCATCAGAGCTGCAGAAAATCAATGATTCTGTAGCTATTTATTTTTTTGAAAAAGAGAGGGATAAAAGAAAATGGGATTCTAGAAAATGGAATACAAAGAAAATTTAAGATGCCAAGAATTCTTGGTTTTCATCTTGAATTTTCTGCACAAATATATACATACATACATACATACATACATAGATATATATATATATATATATAAAGAAAAAGTCTAAGGTGGAGAAGAAGAAGAGTTCTTCTTAACCAACTTCAAATCAGAGTTGTCTTAGAAAATATTTACAAATTCCTCTTTTGTCATGGGCTTGTGATAAATCCTAAGTCGATGCCCATTCACTAGGAGAGGAACTTTTTCTTCATCAATAGTCCTAATTTTGACTGCTCCATTATCAAAAACATTTTCAATCTCATAAGGCCCAAGCCAGTGAGTTTGAAATTTTCTTTGGAAGTTTTTGAAATTTAAATCAAAGAGTGATTCCCAGTCTCCTGGCTGAAATTTTATTTATTTGATGTACTTATCATACCATCTGGATCTTTGTTGCTAGACTAAGCTAGTCTTCTAGATAGTATCTTACCTTATTTAATCAATCTCATTGAGTTTTCCCATTCTTTGCTTTTGTGCTTCTGATAAGTCCAATCCCAGCTTGATTGTTGTCTTGTAGGTCTGGATTTGGAACTCAATTGGAAACAGGACTTGCTTCCCATAAACAAGTTCATATGGAGTGTATCATGTAGTGTTTCTCCATGTGGTACGGTAGGCCCATAAAGCTTCTAGAATTTTTTCATCCTAGTCCCTTCTGTGCAAGTGAATTGTCTTGGTAAGGATTGCTTCAATCACTTTGTTTGTAGACTCTACTTGTCCATTTTCTTGTGGATGGTATGGAGTAGACTTCTGATGCTTCTTCCACTATCTTTTTCACTACTCTAGATGTGAATTGCTTTCCTTGATCTGTTACAATTTCTCTTGGGACACTAAAATGAGTAAAAATATCCTCAAAAAGAAATGGAACTACAACATTTTCAGTAGCAAAAAAAAGTGCTTTAGATTCTACCCATTTAGTAACATAATCAGTGCATACAAGAGTATGCTTTTTTTGTTTTGAAGATGGATTAATTCGTCCAACAAAATTCAAAGCCCATTTTTCAAAAGGTTCAATGAGTACCTGAGGTTGTAGTGGCATTTCATCTAAAGGAACAAGTTTCCCCATTCTTTGAGAACTATCACACCTCTTAACATAATCCTTGGCATCCTTAAAAATGGAAGGCCAATAATATCCTAAGAGAAGGAATTTATAAGAATATCCTTTGTCAGCAAAATGACCCCCACATGGTTTAGCATGACATGCTTTAAGTATTTCAGGTATTTCATATTCTCTTACACATCTTTGGATGATGAAATCTGGTCTTGTCTTGTATAATTCTTCATTTATCCATGAATAAGATGCACTTGATTGGATTATTCTTCTCTTTTCTCTAGGAAACAAATAGGAGGGTAATTTTCGTTAAACTAAATAATTGGCAATATCTTCAAACCAAGGTGATTTAGTAGACACTGCAAAAATATATTCATCAGGAAACTTCTCATCTACAGGTATATAATTGTTATCATTTTGAATTCTAGATAAAAAGTCAGCAATTGTGTTTTATTTTCCAGGTCGGTCCAGAATGGTGATATTGAATTCTTGTAACATTAATAGCCACCTTGTTACTCTACCATTAGTAAATTGTTTATTCATTAAATATCTAATGGAATAATGATTTGTACGAACGAAAGTTTCATAACTAGTAATGTAATGTCTAAATTTATGAATAGCATGTATTACTGCTAGAAACTCCTTTTCAGATATAGTATAATTTATCTCGATAGGAGTTAAATTTTTACTGGTATAATAAATGGCATAAGGAGTAAGGTCTTTTTGTCTTAATACAGCGCCTGTAGTTTTATCTAAAGCGCCAATTGATATATGAAAAGGCAATTTCCAATTACGTACTTTTAAGATAGGTGCTTCAGAGATCTTCTTTTTCAAAGTTTCAAAAGCCTTCTGACAATCAGAGTTCCAACTAAATTCATAGTCTTTGGTGAGTAATTTGAAGAGTGGGGATGCAATCTTTGTGAAGTTTTCTATGAATCTTCTATAATATCCAGTAAAACCAAAAAAACTCCTAACATCTCGTTGACAACTAGGGATTGATAATTTGGAAATAACTTCTACCTTAGATGAGTCTACCTTAATTCCATTTCCTGAAATATGGTGACCTAAAACAATTCCTTCATTAAACATCATAAAGCATTTTTCGTGACTTAATGAAATATTTGCTTCTTTACATCTTAGGAGAACTTTTTCTAAATTTTCAAATGCTTCTTGAAAAGAATTTCCATAAATTGTGAACTCATCCATATATACTTCCACACAATCATGAATAAGATCAGAGAAAATTCCTAGTACTTCCCTTTGGAATGTTGTTGGAGCATTGCATAATCCAAAAGGAAGTACTCAGTAAGCATAATTCCCCCATGGATAGGTGAATGTGGTTTTGTCTTTATCTTCAACTGCTACCTGAATCTAATTATACCCACTAAAACCATCCAAAAATGAGAAATATTTATTCCCTGCTAATGTATCTAAAACTTGATCTATGAAAGGAAGTGGAAAGTGATATTTGAAAGTTTCTTTATTCAATTCCCTGTAATCAATGCATACTCTCCATTTTCCATTTTTCTTAGGAACGATTACTAGGGGTGAAACCCATTGACTGTCTAATTTTGGATAGATGAAATTTACATTTAATGATTTATGCAATTATTCTTTAACAATTTATTTTAAGTTTGGATTCATTCTTCTTTGTGGTTGTCGAACTGGTCTAGCATTCTCTTCAATATAGATATGATGCATGCAAGTTTTAGGATCAACTCCTTTCATATCAGTATATTCCCATGCATATGCAGAAGAGTGTTTTTGTAATATTTCTACCAGTTTCTTTTTCTGTAATTCTTCCAAGTTTTCATTCATATTCAAGGTTTTTCCTGGAAAAATTTCTATTGAAGAATTTCCAAATTTTTCCATAGAATGTAAAGACATTTGTCTAGATGATAGATATTTGATATTACATTGTTCTTTAAAATTTTGACTATCATCACAATAAAAAGAGGGTTCATGATTTTCTATTGAAATTAAAATTTGATCCTCCTCATTTATTTGTGAAATAGTGAAAACTATTTGTATATTGTTATCTTCATCCATCCATTCTTCATTTTCTACTTCTATCATTGTTTTTGTAGGTGGGTACAATGTAAATTTCTTTGTCGATCTTCCATCTGGGATAAACATGTCTCCTTATCTACAACTGATAAAGGCATCGGTTGTAGCTAACCATGGTATTCCTAAAATTAATGGATGTCCTCCTAAGTTATTCTTGGCAGTTAAAATCATGAAATCAACAGGATATTCCTAAGAATCTAAGGATACATATATATCCTCTAACACACCATCAGGTTTAATTACAGTTATGTCTGCTAATTGTAACAATTTTGGTGTGTATTTAAGATTAGGAAGTTTTAATTTATCCATAATTTGTCTGCTCATTATGTTTATAGCTTCTCCTAGATCAATCAAAGTGTTTCGTATTTCAGTTTCGTTGATGTGTGTTTTTATAGTGGGGCTTCCTTGATCTAAATATTTCTGGATTGTTTTCATCCTCGTCATAATATCTGCAATTTTCCTAACTAATTGAATTCTTTTTATGTCTTTTCTTTTTCATCCTAATCCTTTAGTAATTAATTCCTTAATTGTTTTTGCAAAAATCGGTATTTCTTTTATTTCTTGTAATAAAGGAATTTTTATACAAACATTTTTCAATTCATCTAGCATATCATAATCAGGCAATATGATTTGCTTTTCTATTACTTTATCAATTTTCAACCTTTCAGGAAAAGGTGGTCTTGAGATAGATACTGAAGGTTGTTCTATAATAGGAGTATTATTAGAATGTGTGGGACTCTTCTCTGTTTCAATATTTTCTTTCTGAGGAAGAGAAATTTCTTCTTCAGAGTTATTATTATCTTTTTGAGAATTTTTTTATGTTTCCTGAATAACAACAAATGGTTTCTTCTTTGCTAACACTCTACCAGACCTTAATTGAACATTATTCAGATCTAATGGAGTTATCATATAAGTTTGAGGATTTTGTCCTTCTAAGTTGTAAACAGGTTGTGAAGTTTTATTGTTTGGATTTGGAAGTGGTTGAATGGTTAATTGATTTGGTCTTGGTGTAAATGGCAAAGGAAGTTGTGGATTTGCATTTTGAGCTTGATCTTGAGGTAATTGGTTGGTTTGAGGCAAGTATTGTAGTGGAAAATTTGGATAAGGTGGCAAATATTTTTTATATTGAGAATATCTTCCATAAGGATTTTTCCATCCTTGATTCCAAGATTGTGGTGGTTGAGCCTAAGGCTGCCATGGCATAGGTGGATTCCAAGTATTTTGTGAAGATTTTGCAAATTGTTGAGGATTAAAACCTTGAGTTTGATTTGTTTGAGGATTTTGCCATGGTATTTTGGCGATAAAGTAAAGGGGGTATACCTGATTTGGCATTCCTTCTTCACTAAATACAGCCTTAAGACCTGGTATATAGGGACACAGGTTTCTATACTTTTTAAATCTAAAGGACATTCTCTTAGAGCATGTTTTTTTCTACACCTAGGACAAAAGATGGATAATGCAGCATTTTCGACTTTCTTCTTGTTTTGTATTTTAAGGGTGTCAATTTTCTCACTAAGACTCCCTAAAATATATGTTTTAAATTTATCAAGCAAACTACCTAATTTTGCCATACTTACTATCCTAACTACAGATTTATTTACTCTTGATAAAAGAGGATCCCTTGAACTTTTTTCTATTCTTGCTTTACCTCTTGAAATATGTACACATAGATCACAAATATCTGCAAAGGGTAACTGAGAAATATCTTCTTTTCCCAATAGATTGAGAAGATATATCCATTCATCTTTAATTGATTTGAGTAAAAGAGCTTTCAAAGTTTCCTCATCTACATTGTTCATTTTTCCATTTTTATATTATAAACAAATATCTCGATAAACTCTTCAAGATTCTCATCTTCTTTTTGTACCATTTTGAAGACTACATCTTTGATACTATGAGGCATACAATAATCCTTATATTTCTCTAAGAATGCATCTTTCATTTGTGCCCATGTCCTTATAGAATTTGTTTCTAGACTCATAAACCATTTTAATGTTGCATCCTTTAAGGTGGCAGGGAACAATTTTAGTTTTTGAGCATCATGCAAATAGTCATATGACCTACATAATACCTCAAATTCAAAGAGAAATGTCTTTGGGTCTTCACTTCTTATTCCATGAAAATTGGGGAGAATAGAGGGTGAGATATTCTTCATTGTTAATGTTGTATCCTCATCAAGGATAGGGAATCCAAAAGGTTCTGGATCTCCTCTATTTCCTCTACCTCTACCACCCCCTCTTCCACCTCCTCTATTTCCTCCTCCTCCTCCTCCAATCCTATGTTGTTCACCATTGACATTGTGTACTTCTCCTTCTCCTTCTTCAGCCATGATGGATTCTTTAGAAGAGATATATGGTTCTTCAACAGGGTTATCTAGTTTCTCTTCTAGTTCTTCTAGTTCCTCTATCAATGGTTTGAAGTAAATTTCTTCTTATTCTTCTTCATGAGGAACTTCTAACTCTTGAGCTAGAAGTTGCTCTCTCGTTGAAGATAGAAAATTATTCCATTTTTTGGAGATGTAGGATTTTCTTCTGTTACAACCTATGTTGATGAGGTTGGTGATCTTTGAGATTTGATTTCGGATTTTAAGACTTCAGGAAGTTTATATTGGCCTGATACGGATGGAATTCGAGTTTGTGTGGGTGGTGTGGCACTACGAGGTCGTGGTGGAGCAAGTGATGATGTAGGAATTAAACTTCTTCCTCGACCTACAAACCTACCTTTAGAGTCTCTTTCCATATGCATGTCATGTTTTTATTCGATTTTTTTTAAGCCTTCTATTTACACTTCCCCAGAAACGACACCAAAATTCTTAGTCAATTTAATGTTCTTAAATTTCAAGCATAAATTATCAACCAGAATTGGTAAACTTGTGAAGTGCAGGTGCATTATATATGCTAGAAGCCTATTGTTTTATTTAGTAAGGTGATAGTTATGTTTGTTTTGAGATTTTCGTTTCATTAGAGTTAGATTTCTACAAATCAATATTTGAAAGTTAAGTTATTGTTAGACTGAATGAGAGTTAAGCTTTTACTAGACTGAATGAGAGTTAAGCTATTGTTAGACTGAATGAGAGTTAAGATTTTGCTAGACTGAATGAGAGTTAAGCTATTGTTAGATCAATCTATCAAATTGTATCTAATTGATTATTATCTAAAAATGTCTTATGTTAACTATCCTAAATTTATGAATCTATATAAACACTTTGTTGTTATGAAAACAGAGTATTAAAATCCAAAATCTTGTTCTATGAAATATATACAATTTTGAGTTTAAAAAGCATGAAGGAAGTTCCTAATTACAAATCACAGAATGATCTAAATTCTAACTTTGAAAAGTATGAAGAGACTGAATGTAATGAAGCAAAAAAGAATTGAAGGACTAGGCTATGTGAAACATTGTAACTATAAAATAAATGTGAAATAATTAACAAGATAACTGAGTCTATGTGAAATAACGAAAATAGTGAAGTAATTTAAACTATAATGCAGTGATAACAGAAAGAAATTGAACGAAAGTGATTTCAAAGCAATGAAATAAACATAAACTAAAACCTTGATTGTCTGCAGGGGCCCTCCGCATCCAGTAGGTATGATTCACAATCACATACGCATTGAATCAGCAAAGTAACTTCAAATTAATGCAAAAGTGAAGGTTTGGTTCACAATTTCTTCAGTAATTAACTTAATACTTCCTCCATGTTATTGTTTACATAGAACACACACACACACACACACACACACACACACACACATATATATCTATATATATATATATATATATATATATATATATATATATATATATATATATATATAATGTGTACTCAATCTATTGAGACTTTCATGCCTACAGATATGATGTTTAATCCTAATTCAAATATGAAACTTAAACAGGAAAATTGTTATTCGTCGATTTTCTATTTGGAAAGAAAATCGAGGAAACGTGTTGTGTCTAGACTCCTTGCTACTATGTGTTCACCTATATCTTTGATCATGTTGTTGTGTGATCCTTTTGATGAACTAGATTGAGAGAATAAGAGGAGATCCATGAGGGGATCAATCCTAAACTACCCATATGCTTAGTTGTTTCATTAAAGCACCAGAACCCCGCGAACCATGGAGTTAGTTGAAAATTTACAAAATGGTTGCAGAATCATGTTAATTCTATAGCTAGTGCACTCTTTAATATAACAATAAGGAAAATTAACACATATGAGAAATAAGACATGTAAGAGTTATTAGCTTATCAAAATTTATGATTTATTTCCTTTATTGAGTTGATAGTGATGATGAAGAGGAAAATGGTGGAAAAATGGTGTCAAAACAAAACAATTATGGAACTCTACAACTAGTTTAACTAGCTTTAACTTAGTTAAACTGAATTAATTAATTACAACTCAAATAAACTCAACCAAGGCTTCTATAAAGTCGGATCCACTCTACATGACTCAAGTTAGACGCTCAAATCGAATTAATTGAGCCAACTAAGTGAAACTAACTTATCTAACTCGTACAAGTTGTCTTGTGATGTGGAATTACAATTTTCTCTTAATTTAAGTCAAGGGAAAATTAAATTAGGATTTTCTTGTTTCCATTCTCAAAACTCCCTCTCAACAAGAAATGGATTGAGATCTACCCCAATCCATCACCTTTGGAATGTACTGTATGCAACGCTTCTCATTGTTGTTGTTGTTGCTACTGCAACATCTGCAATAGTTGAAAAGCATAAAACAAAAGAACTGAATCAATGTGTCTGCAGCTATCTACTGGGAAATTTGTGTTGTTGTTGACTTTGCTATTGAGCATCATGCTTTGTTGTCAACACTATTTTTCACTCCTCAATATCTAACGGAAATTGATCTTCCTTCAAATGAATATTGTGGGGCCCCATAGCAAGGTAATGATCCATGAGACAAAAATTACCTCAATGGACCCTGCACAAATTTCTGCATCTCTTAAGACTAATGCTTCACATTGCCACACCTCACACGTGGCGGTATGGATGCATGTGCTCCCTATGCCCACTTAGCTCAAAATTTCCCCCTACTAGGGGTATCTTCTTGAGTGGATGTCTCCACTATGTCTCCTCTTTGCTTCTCCAATTGTGGTTGCTCCACAACTTGTTGAGGCTACTTCTCAGGCTCCATTTCAGGAGGTAAATTATGCTCCCTCTCAGCCACCAAGTCTCTAACCTTTTCCTTACTCCTTAAATTTTTTCATGCATCTTTGAACTCAAGTGCATACAAGTTCTTGACTCGCACACCGATTTGCTTCACATGTCCCGTGGAGATGTGTCTAAGGAAAACCTTTCCTTTGCTAAATATCACATTGTAGCCACAGTCTTCCAATACCATGACAGAAACAAGATTCTTCTTTTTTCCTAGAATAAACATCACATACTTGAGTCTGAGAGGGGAGCCAGACTCCCTCTTCAAATTAATTGTATCGATATCGGTCATGCTATACCTTCTGTTGTCTCCAAATTCAATGTTCTACTTGAGGTATTTCTCCTCCAGGTCACACAAGAGATCTTTATTCCTCGTCATATGGAACGAGGCATCATTGGCATGATTCCCATTATTGTGCTTTCCATGCATGAAATGAGAGTAAAATCAAGCTCAATTTGTGAAGCTAGAGCTTCACCTACTACTGCAATTGTAGGCTCCTTCTTGCTTTCCTTCTTTTGTGGACATTTCGTGGCATAGTGCCTAAATTCATGATAGTGAAAGCACTTGATGTTGGACAAGTCTTTATTCTTTCCCTCCTCACCTTAGGACTCATTTCCCTTGGCTTTCATTCCTTTTCTGACTAATGCAAAGTCTTCTCCAAATTCTTTGGATGAGGTCCCATCTCAGTTGTCTCGCCTTACCTCTTCTTACACCAAGTCAAACCACAAACACTCCCACTTTGGTAGTTTCTCCCTCCCATTTACCGAATCCTAATAGTTGTCCCAGCTCTTGCGAAGGCCTAGAAGTGTTAGGCTGACTAGATCATCTTTAGCAACTGTAATACCAATGATCCCAAGCTCATCTTGACATTGGGTGAACCTGCTAAAGTACTATGGTATTGTGTTGTCATTCTCCATCTTGATCTTCTGAAGCTTGTCCTTCAATGCCAGCTTCCTATGGTTATTGTTATTCTTAAACAAGTCTATCAAGGCTTTCCACATTGCATATGGTGTATCCTTCCCATGGAGTTTCGAGAAAATATGACCTCGAACTCCTTCTAGTATGATCCTCCTCGCCTTTGCCACACATTTTTTACACTCTACCAGATCTTAAGCATCAGTGGTTGGAGGCTTAGGAATATCATTGTCTATAAATTCCTTTAGCTCATTGTCTTCCAACATTGCCTCCATCATGTCCTTCCAATCAATATAATTTAAACTACCCTCAAGGGCATATTCGAGTCTCAATCCATAGAACGACATCCTGTTGGCTTTGAAGAATGATGCTGCAAATTCAATTTCACTTGCAAAGACAAACTCATATTCTTCCTTTCTAGTGTGATTTCAGCTCTGATACCATATAGAAATTCCTTGTAGATTCAAACTGCTAATTGTAATTTACTAAAACAATAGACTTGAATATACTCTACCAACTGCGGAAATAATTAATGATCGTGAAATCACGAAGCATACAAGAGAAAGAATTCAATCAACACATTACACAATGATTTCCTAGGGAAATCCAGAGCTAAAAGCCCATTCTATCTGCATATTACATTATTCAGAAAATATGAGAAGATTACAATGATGTTCTAAAGCTCAAGCAACCTCTACATTATCTCTATCTATCTCATTGCTTCCTAGACAAGCTCTAGTCAATACTTAACCAAATTCATGTTTGCCCAAGTCCCTATTTGCTTGCATTATTTCCTTGGGAATTATCCCCCTATTAAATTGGAAATTCCTCATCCATAACTACGCAATCCCTATAAACCCTTCTCTGATTGCATGCACCACCTATACAACTCGAAAAATTATACAAATGATAGTACACTGCCCTTGAACTCCAATATCAACTAGGTAACTCAAATTACTTGCATGCATGAGTTAATTATGGTTGATTTATTAGTTAATTGTTTGAACACTAAAGATGCACCCCACTGTTAGACCTCCTACTAGTTCCTCCAGTAGTTGGAACTAGTTTAATTGACTTTAACTTAGTTAAACTGAATTAATAACTACAACTCAAAATAAACTCAACCAGGGATCCTATAAAGTAGGATCCATTCTAAATGACTCAAGTTAGACCCTCAACTCAAATTAACTGAGCCAACTGAGTGAAACTAACTTAGTTAACTTGTACAAGTTGTATTGTGATGTGGAATTACTATTTTCTCCTAATTTAATTCAAGGGGAAATTAAATTAGGATTTTCTTGTTGCCATTTTCAACATTATGAATTACCTGGATTTCATGGTTTCTATATTCATTGGTGGAATTGGTTTGATTTGCTTGCCCAAATTTGCTCCAAAAGCTCTCTCCTCAACACTTGGATAGTAAGAATGAAATTGGGTGAGTTCAAAACTTCATTTTATAATTAAAACTTAAACCCACTTTCCTAAAGTTCATTTTTAACTTTATTATTTTATTTTTATGAACTTTTGACCTTTTCTTGTATAGTTGGGAAGGGCCTTTTCAGGGTGATGAAGATTCTCTTATCACTTAGTGATATTTTCCTATTGCTTCAATTCCACGATCGTTGACCTATCGTGGCAGGTATCATACTCTAAATTGGCATATAGGTTAAGAAATATCACTTTTTCCATTGCATTTTGCATCTTAACCTCATGCTGTGATATTTAGCCACGGGGTCGACCCCATTATGTTGCGAATTTTTAACCTCTCTCACTCTTCATTTCGTAAAATCGTAACATAGTGGTAGAGCATTTCCTTCCATGGGCTTCATAGTTAGAACCTCACTAGCATATGTTTCCCATGTTGTAAATATTATGTAGGCTCAATCTTCCTCTTTAGTCTTGCCATAACTTTGCATTGAAGCCTCATTCTTCTTCTTCTTCACTTTTAATATGGCTTTATACACTAGAGGATCCCATGTGTTGAGTTGTAATATTCCATTGCATATTGACCACTTGCACCCCTTTTTTTCCTTAAGTCGGCTTCATTGGACTCATGTATAAGCCACTTTTAACCATGACTTTTCTGCAAAATCAAATCATGCATTCATTAACCTTTGTAACTTGACACCCTTTTTTCATGGAGGTAACATCCCCCAAGTGTTGATGACTAGTATCTGCCACCTTTCATTGAGCATAGGGATGTTTCAGACCCAGGAACTAGTGCATTTTCCCTTGACACTTGTTCTCTCCATTGTACACCAAGTCATGCTTTTGTTTAAGGAAATTCAACCTGTTGTCGGACATTCTATAGTGTCTCTTGACTCATTTATGTTGACCATGCCCAGACTGTCAATTTATTCTTAGTATCACATCAACGACTTGCTCCTTTACTCGTGCTAATTAAGAAATTCCTCATTGACTTCTTGTTGGTGGGTATGATCTTATCAACTCTGACAAATTTCTCTTTGAGTAGACCTAGAGTTGCACCCTAGCCCTATTTACATCATTAATAGGTGACCTTGCAATCAACATTGATTAGTAGTATCAGTCTTTAACTGAATGGTTTTCCTTGTGTTCAATGGCAGCTTACATTATCACACATTGGGATTCGTGTAATACCTTGGTCTCCATTTGACCATATTGGTGGATTCCTCACCTCTATGTCAAATTTCATTATTGGTTGGTTCAAAGGATTTCTTTTGTGCGTTAGCCACATCTTGTGCACGTCGGAAATGTACTTCGGAATTGTTACTTCATCTTTATTCATCTAAGTTCTTCCAAATTATTGGCCTGTGGGTTACTCTCACCCTAGTTGATGTTGGATGCCTTAATTCCTTCCTTCCCATAAATATTTTCCCATCGACTCCAACTCATTTCTCTGGGAACAAGGTCTAGAGTCCTTTTTCAGTACCTAAGGGTTTGCAATCATTAGTGATAGAATCCTTCACTATCGACATAAATGTCTCATGATTGGTAGATTCTTTCAAGTGTTTGAATTCAACACATATTTTCACACTTGTTAGATTTTACTGGGGTACCTTAACACTCATTATTGATCTTGGTTCACTTGACAAATCCTTCAATTTTCTACTAGTGACACCTTTCAGTTCTATATGTTGCAGAGTTTTTCAGCAACATCTTATATGTCGTAACTCGGGTTTATGTAGTACCACTATTCTACCTATATGACTTGGTACTTTTATGAGGATCAATTATGCAGCATCATTGATCAGACATTCTTCTATGTGATATTGAGACATAGATTTGTTGTGTTCTTTCGTGTCTATGATATGATGATCCACTATGTATTCTTCAACTCATTTTGCACACTTATGTATACATTTTGGATCTGTGTTATACTTTATCATCGGACATGCTTTACTACTTCTGAGCATGGGTATGCCTGCCACAGACCTAAGTTTTCTTTCTGAATCCTTCCATGGATATTTGATGGGCTGGAATCTAGTGATCTCCTCCTAATTTTATGAATGACTCCTCTCTCTATACTTAATATATTCCATCCATCATGTTCCCCTCTGACCTCATATATTAGGGGGAATCTGTATAGCATCATTTAACACTCCTGTAGACCTTATGTTCTTTTATGGCCTTGTACAGTCCCTTTACCCATGTAGACTTGACTTTATGCTAAAAAATCGTATTCCAAATTCCATACACGAATTTGAGCACACAAAAATGTGTAATACACAGATCCCATAACATTGTACCCGTGTATACATTTTTAAATATGAAAAAACAAAATAAAATGTTATTTTTCGAGCAGGGTTTACAATTTTTACCGAGAGCCCACCTACAAGAACACGTGACCTAACTGAAATAACCAATTTGAGGTGGTATATATACACCCCTTGGGTAGGCCTAATTCAGATGAGAAAAGAGATATCAACATTATAGTCGATTTCCCCCAGATCAAGTCTTCTTTTCTCATGCCTCCTTCACTCTCAGTCTTTAGGAAACCTTGGTTTTCTTTGCAGAGCTGCTCAGTCTCCTTATCTAACATCTTCTTGCACCTATTAGAGAGGTTGTCTTCGTATTTCGGGCTAGACAGATCTGAAGGAAAGATTTGTCGGTGCCTTTGGCTTGGATGAGGTTGTATCTATCCTGTATGTACTGTTGTTAATCAATAAAGAAGCTCATGTATTGTTCTTGCTTGACGTTGGCATCTTAGGAATGATAGTTTGAATGGTTATATATGATGATCTAACATATTATTATGCATGTACATTGAATTATATATTATGTATATGCTTTTGTGATCTATTTGCAAGTCCGCGCATCTTGGAGGAAGCAGAGGGTTTGGATCCTCCAGGAACATCTTCAAACATAGGACCCTCGGGTATGTCTTTAAGTCCAACTTTGATAATTAGAATTTTTGGCATGCTTGATTAAGCATTCTTTGTTGATTGTTTTATCTTGTTCTGTTGAGGTTTTCAACCCTTGCCTTAGGGAACTTTTCCCGACAACAGGAGGTGCAGAGCAAATAATGTTGATACATTGTGCAGAGTGCTTAAATATTATATTGAACCTTAATACTTGTTTAACGTCTCTAAAAACCAAGAAAAATAAGAATTAAATATAAAAATCAAAGCTACCAATGTTACATTGCTATCTAGTTTAAATAGACTGGTTTTTTTATATGTAGAGGAGAGAGAAAGGTTGTGGGAAAACTGCACCAAAAAGGTTATGCCGAAAAAATTGAGAACAAATATGTAAAATCAGCTTTCAAATATTAATTTAATATGTAATATGGGAAAATGAACACAAGTATAATAGATATAGTTAAAGACAATGATAACTTTGCTAAGAGGTTCGTTATTGCTTAATTTATTCTCATTTGATGATTATCATTACATTATTCATCTTTGTGTTTTTTTTGTTATATATTTTTTCACTTTGTAATTTGTAATGTTGTATAGAGAAAGGCATGTAGAAATATATACAAACATACAAAACATTATGGAACAATGTTTATGTTGCTTGCCCCACAACCGTTCTTAAGCACAAAAAAATACACTTCACTTAATATTGCATAAAACTGCAAATGAAAGCACAACTTTCCAATAGCCTTGCATCAACATCTCCTGGACAATTCTCCACGACTACGTCCACATTTGACACTCTTGCCACTCCACAACTTTCCTTGTCTCCTTCAAATCTGCTATTAGTATTAATTAATTATGCATATGTATTTTAATTATTTAATTATGTTTAGAGAAAATTGAAAAAAGTCCCGCCACTCTAGACCTTGCCCCATCTCCTTTGAATCTGTTATATCCAGTCGCTTTGCATATATAAAAAAAGCAGGTATCTATATTAAGGATCCACATTGTCTTTAAGCACTCCACACAATGCTCTGCACCTCTACAAAATAATATAAGCACATCACAATGGAAGCTTCGCACGAGGAAGCTCCCAAAAAAAATGTAAACTTTCAAATGGGCACTGATATGATTACCCATTTCGTTGAGGTAGCAAAAAAGTTAATCGTTTTTTAAAAGTGGTGATGCAGACTACATGTATTTTTTTTAGAGCATATTTTTGACAATTTAAATTTTCTTATGTATCAAATATAAATATTTGTTTTTAAATGTTAGTGATTTTCATGCTGATTTTGAAACATGTTGATGCAGCATCAACCCCCTTTTTTAGAGGGCTTATTTTTTATACTTTATATTTTCTAATGTATTAACTGTGGATATATATATATATATATATATATATATATATATATATATATATATATATATATATATATATATATATATATATCGGTTTTTTATCGTTTACAAGAAAAAAAATTATGTTTTTTTAGAAAACATGTTTTTGTTATTGTTTATTTCTTTGTATTTTTTTTTTAATTTAATTTTTATAGGTTAATTTTGTTTTTCTTTTTTAACATTTTTATGATTGATTTTTTTTTGTCATTTTTTAAATTTTATGTTTTTTTGTAAATGATATATTTTTATTTACTTTCTTTTCTTTTTCTTTTTCTTTTTTTTTTTTCTTTTTTTTTTTTTTTTATTTATGTTTTCATTATTCTTTTGAAACTTTACTGTTTTTTAGAGCCATGATAAAATCTTTTATGTTTCAAAATGTTGAAAAAAAAACAGACGTTATTTCAACATCAACACTTTTCGTTGTGTTTTTTGCACAATTTTTGCACAAAAAATTGGTTTTCATTGTCATTTTCAAAACATGTTGACAATTTACCCTAGAAAAAAAGGGTTCTTCGAGCATCAACACTTTTCTTTTCCAAATTGATTTTTCATGTTTTTGGGGGAATTTTTTGCTAGATTTCCCGTTTTGAGTTTATAGTTGTCGTTTCAAAGTTTACATTGTTAAAATGAAACATCGATCTCTGCAACTCTAGATTCCCTTCATGTATTCATAAATGACACTGAAATTGCTTTCATACTAATATTAATCGTTTTTAGCAATTGATAATAATTTTCTATTAAACTAAGTTAAATATTAATTTAATTTATATTTATGATTTTTAGGTTTATATTTTTTGAATGAAAGTTTTCATTATACAGAGGATAAAATTTATTTTAAATAAATTTGATTTGGTCATAAAGTTAAATTAATTTTAATTCATATATACGAATTTATGTTTATATTTTTTTAAGTGGAACTTTCATTCTGCGGAGGAATCTTCTTGTGCACAATGAAAACTTTCGTTGTAAGCTTCGCACAATGAAACACATATCTGTACAACTTTGGCTTCCCTGCATGCATTCATAAATGACACTAACTTTTCCTAGAGTCCTTTCTCCTGCACTTCCTGCACACCCTTTCTCCCACACTTGTCACACATCCTTTCTTCATACAACAAAATAATAGAAATTAGCGCCCCCCAACTCCCCACCCCTCCCTCACTTACGTAATTGACCTACAACCCTACTTAAGCACACCGCAAAATGTATCAAATTTACTTCTCCACACTTCAAGCACACCCTTTCTCCACACAACAAAAAGATAGCAGTTAAACACTCAACAACGCAATTGCCACTCACAAAATTAATTTTTTTTATTTTAAAATTATTTATTAGACATTAACAAAGAGTAAAAATAAATCACCATCCATAAGGGGAATTATGTCCCATCAAGCTCTGCTCAGCCAACCAAAAATTAGAAATATGATTTCTACAAGTTCGAAAATGATTTTTGAATTCACACGAAAATAGGAATATTCAGTGTTTTTCTCGAAACTTTGGTTAAAATTACATAAAACTTGCAAAATAATGGGAAGTCAATACACTTTGATTGCGAGGCGAATCTTATAGTCCCTAGCCAAGCAGGGACACTTTGTGGTGACAGACCGAGATGGGTTAGCCTGGTTGCCAATAACCTAGGACAACTCAACAAACACCTATAGCTTTGTATCCAATTTGATAGTAATTCAAGAAACATTTACACTATGCAGTCAATATAGGAGTACGAATTCATTTCGCTCAAAATGCCATGAGAGTTTCTCCATCAACCTTCCAATCCTCACCTCATCCAATTGCATGGGATTCATCTATCAAATGAAGCAACATGTAGGCAAAAATGGAAATTCAAAGCCTAACACGCAACCTTGAAAAATGTTGGTTGTAGGCGCTGCGAAATAGTTTCATAGCATTGTAAAGAAAAAAAAAGTAGACGTTGCGAAATGATTTTGTGGCACCCCAAAAAAACTATATTTTCGAATTACTAGGCGGTGAAACAACTCGACCTTGCTCCCAATCGATTATACATGGCCTTGAGTCGCCCCTTAACACTACCAATGACTTCATATAACCTTCTTCATGGGGACAAACTTACCAAGTAGGAACAAATCTAAAAGGTTTTGGATAACGTTCAAACATGATACTTTGTTTTCTATGACAGTGCTCTATTCGCTATAAATATTACGGATTCGCTACTCCAAAACTCAAAAAAAATTCCCCCTCGGGTTTGGAAATGAAGTACAAAGGGTCATTAACAACCACACAATAGTTGGGCCACAATATGCGTACTTCTAATGTAAATAGATTGAACAATGTTAGCATAAACCATAAGCTATAGGATGGTTTTCTTAACTCTCAAGTGCATCACAGATTCCTCTACAAGCTTTACTACAAGAATCAAGAATAAATGTATAAACACAATGATGGAATATCCCATGCTCAAATTCTTAACTAAAATCAACTTTAGAAGTGCAAACTTCTAAAGACAACAATGCACAGGAATTAAATGTGATTGCAATAGTTTACATATAGAAATCAATTTTCCCCAAAGGCCAAAAATTTGTTAACCATATACAGATAGAGAAATTACAAACACAGAGGAACATAAACATATTTACTCATTAATCAAATTCAAGTATGCATTAAATTGGCCAGATATACAAAGAGGGGATTTGCAACCCAATCCTCTCGACCTCTGCCTCTTCTCCTCACTCTAGAGCTTCTCTTATTCTCCTTCTCTATTCTTCCTCTGCTGCACTCACTCTTCTCAAACACTCTTCCTCTTTAAAAGTAAAGCTAACATGGGACAGTGAAGATTCACAAGATGAATCATTTCCCCTTCTCCACAAATTGAGGGAAACTGAAACTATATTTCCTCCAACTTATTCTAAAACAAAACTCACTTCCTAATGCAAATATTTACAATTTCTTACAAAAACATTTAAATTTCTCCCAGCATCATCATGTGACCATCCCTATTAGAAATTGTAGCAAGAAAGGCTAAATTTGACTTGTGCCTTAGTCAAATTTAGTATTCAATTTTCCACATCAACAAGATGACTTGGATGGCATTAACTAGAGTGACAGGGCCTTGTCTACTAGTTAACTTGGTAAATTTGAGTTATAGGCTTGGAGTAGAGTTGTAAATGTAGTGATTGTGTTATGAAACCAGCTCAAGAAAAGATAGAAAAGAGAGATCAACGCCTTAGAATTCAGCATCTTCGAGGGGGCAACCTCCTTTACATTACATAAATGAACAATTCTTGGATGATACAAATGACAAAACCTCCTTTCTATATATAGGAGTCTAAGGAGTCACAATATAATCCAGCCGACCTAACAATAATAATATAAAGCCACAAAAATAACAATAGAGCGATTCTATGGGGCACAGAAATAACAATATGGGGGTAATAGGGGCACAACAATATAAATAAGGGGTATAACTACAATAGTAATGGGGTAATTACTAGTATTATAGGGACCCAACATGCCCCTCTCTTCAAAAAAGTGTTGTCCTCAACGCTTGAGCAGTTCTGGGTACTTCTGCATAAAATTCTCATCCTCCCATGTGGAATCTTCAGCAGATAAGTTCTTCCACTTGATAAGATACTCTGAAATTGATCGATTTCGTAGCTGTCGAGTTCTTGTTTCTGTGACTTCTTCCGGTTCCAATATAATTTTTCCTTCCTCGTCAAGTTCTGGCAATATTGTTTGAACTGGGAGCTTGTCGCCTATAACCTTCTTTAAACATGAAACATGGAAAACTGGGTGCAATCGAGAAGCTGCAGGAAGCTCCAATTTGTATGCCATAGTACCAATCTTTTCCAACACCTTGTACAGACCATAATACTTTGGTGATAATTTATTATCCTTCTTAGCTTGCTTTAGGGACATTTGCTTATATGGTTGTAGCCGTAGGAATACCCAATCACCTACATCAAAACTTCTTTCACTGCGATGTTGATCTGCCTGTTGTTTCATTCTATTTTGTGCCAACACGAGGTTATCCTTTAAGAGTTGGAGGACTTGTTGTTGATGTTCGATGTGATGTTCCACTGCCTGAACCTTAGAATTTTCTCTTAAATATGATGTGATGGATGGTGGTTGGTACCCATAAAGTGCCATAAATGGGGTCATTTTTGTTGTTGTATGGAAGGAAGTGTTATACCACCATTCAGCCAGAGGCAACCATTTGACCCATTGTGTCTGTTTATCAGATACAAAGCAACGAAGATATCCTTCCAAACATTTGTTTACTATCTCAGTTTGCCCATCAGATTGAGGATGATAAGATGAGCTATGAGCTAACTGAGTACCAAGACAAGAAAATAATTCTGTCCAAAAATTTCCAGTGAAAATGGGATCTCTGTCACTTACAATAATCTTTGGGTTTCCATGTAGCTTTTGAACTGTTTCCATAAATGCAGTAGAAACTGTACTGGCTTTAAATGGATGTGATAATGCACAAAAGTGTGCATACTTGGTAAGTCTGTCAACTACCACCATGATGACACTCTTTCCCTCAGACTTGGGTAAACCTGTGATAAAATCCATTGAAACCTCCTCCCAACGTTGGCTTGGAATGGATAAAGGTTGTAATAGACCCGGTGTCTTAATTGTTTCAACTTTATTTTGTTGGCAAACCAAACATTCCGCCACAAACTTTTGAATATCTGATTTAAGGCCATCCCAAAAAAATTCCTTCTTAACCCTGTGGTAAGTTTTTAAAAATCCTGAGTGCCCTCCTAAGGGAGAAGTGTGCAATTCCATAAGAATCTTTTGTTTTAGCTGGGAATTCTTACAGAGGTATAAGCGATCTTTGTACCATAACGAATCATTTTTCCAGCTAAATGTATCAGAAGTACTGGAATCTTGTTGTAGCTTTCGAATAAGTGCCCACACTTCTTCGTCATTCTTCCATTCCTCCTTTGCTTCGTTTATCCAATCTGGTTGGATAATAGAAATGGCACACAACAATGCTTCCACATCCTCATCCTTTCTTGAGAGTGCATCTGCCACCACATTTTGCTTCCCTTTTTTGTAGATGATTTCAAAGTCATAACCCAACATCTTTGTGACCCACTTTTGTTGCTCTTCAGAGGATAATCTTTGTTCTAAAAAGTATTTAAGGCTATCATGATCCGTTTTTACCTTGAAGTGTCTTCCCATTAGGTAGGGTCGCCATTTCTTAAGTGCATGGAGTATTGCCAACATTTCCTTCTCATAAATAGCTTTGCTTAAAAACTTTCCCTTGATTGGACGACTTTCAAAAGCAATGGGTCTTTCATCTTGCATTAGAACAGCACCAATTCCATTTCCTGAAGCATCACATTCCACAATAAAGGTTTTTGTGAAGTCCGGTGTAGCTAAGACCGGTGCTTGGCACATTGCCTCTTTAAGATGTTTAAAGGCCTTTGTTGCTTCCGGAGTCCATGAAAATGAATCTTTCTTCAATAATGTTGTTAGAGGTGCTGCTATTCTCCCATAATTCTTAACAAACTTGCGATAATACCCTGTCAACCCAAGAAATCCTCGCAGATGCTTTATGGATGTGGGGATTTTCCATTCCTTAATGGCTTTAATTTTGCTAGGGTCTACCTTAACTCCTTCATGAGATACAATATGACCCAAATATTCCACCTCCTGGACTCCAAAGAAACATTTGGATCTTTTTGCATATAATTGTTTCTCCTCCAATAGTTGTAGCACCTTGTCAACATGTTCAACATGATCCTTCCAAGACTTGCTGTAGATTAGTATATCATCAAAAAATACTAACACAAATTTTCTAAGGAATGGTTTGAAAATTGAATTCATCAAACCTTGAAATGTTGAAGGTGCATTGGTAAGGCCAAAAGGCATGACCAAAAATTCATAATGACCCTCATGAGTTCTAAATGTCGTTTTCGGAATGTCTTCAATCTTCATTCTGATTTGATGATATCCCGAACGAAGATCCAACTTGGTGAAGTAAATTGATCCATGCAATTCATCCAGTAATTCATCAATGACAGGAATGGGGAACTTATCTTTAATAGTGAGCTTGTTGAGCTCCCTATAATCTGGACACATGCGCCATGATCCATCCTTCTTGTGCACCAATACTACTGGAGCTGAGAAAGAACTTTGACTCGGTTGAATTATACCAGCCTCTAGCATTTCTGCAACCATACGTTCAATTTCACTTTTTTGGACATATGGATATCTGTACGGCCTGATGTTTGGAGGAACACTTCCTGGAATCAGATGAATAGCATGATCATGATCACGCATAGGTGGGAGACCTTTGGGAGTCTCAAATACCTTGGAATGATTGTCCAGGACTTTTTGGAGATCTGGAGAAATAGATGATTCCAATGTGGAAACATCTAGCGAACATAATTGTGCAATTACACCTCTTTGCTCCTTTTTTAGAAGCTTTGTCATGCCATTAGAGCTGATTATCTTTCCTGGTTTCCCTGCAATACCCCTTAATTCAACTTCCTTTCCTTCCACAGAAAATTTCATGAAAAGTTCTTGAAAATTAAAAGCTATTGTACCCAAGGATTGTAGCCATTGGACTCCTAGTACAACATCAGCACCTCCCATTGGAATGGAAAGCATTGGGCTAGTCAATACATATTCTCCCATGGATAGCTTGATATTATGGCACTTTCCAGAACAATTTATTGTTCCTCCATTTGCAATCATCACTTGACACTCTGGTGCTGGATATAGGAAGCAATTCAATTCTTTTGCTACCCTACAATGAATAAAATTGTGGGTGCTTCCTGAATCAATCAACACTATTACCTTTTTCTTCTTGATTTGTCCTTCTATCTTGATGGTTTGAGGAGTGGTAATTCCCGCCAATGCATTACAAGATATGGTCGGATTTATTTGTTCTTCATCTAGGCTTTGTTCCTGGAATATATCCTCTTCTTTTGACCTTTCTTGCTCCTTTTCTTCTTCCTCTTCACAATCTATGTAGAATAATTTCTTCTCAGCACACTTATGACCCTTTGTGTATTTGCTATCACAATTGTAACAAAGCCCTTTTGCTCTTTTTTCTTCCAATTGTTGTGGTGTCAACCTTGTAGGTTGTGGAAGACTATGGGCAACAACACTTCCGTCTTTATAGTTGTGAATGGTATGCTTCCTAGTTGCCATAATTTTGCTTTCCATTTTTCTTGCTAACCTGAATGCCTTCTCTAATGAATCAGGTTCCCAAAGGCGCACATCATGTTGGATATTATCCTTTAAAGACCCTATGAACACATCAATCCTATGCTCCTCTGGAATATCTTTTACCCTTATGTTCAATTTTTGGAACTCCTCAATGTGCTCCATTATTAAACCCTTTTGTTTGAGACTTATCAATTGGCTAAAAAAAGTGTTGCTTTTTGTATCCTCATAATGTGCTATCAATTTTTCCGTAAAAATTGCCCAAGTGATAAATTGTTTACGAGAACAAAGCCATTGATACCATACAAACTGATTTGGTTCCAAATATAAAGTTTCCATACGTACCTTTTGTGTGTTTTGCACATTATTGAGATCGAAGAATTGCTCCATCTGTAATATCCATGTGGCGGGATCCTTGCCATCAAACTTCCTCATATCGATTTTTGGAACATGGTGAGTCTTCGATCCAACATTAGAGTCTATGGAATCATGATTAACATTTTTTTGTTCTCATCATGAGTTTCCTTTAGTACTCTTTCACCCTTAGTGACCATTTCTTGTAGCAACGTATTCATATTTATCTTCAATTCTTCCATCTTATCATCCATGCCATCAATTTTAGCGTCCATGCCATTCACCTGAGCTTCCATGCCCTTTATCTTAGATTCCACGCCATTTATCTTAGCATCTGTTAGCTTTTGTGAGTGTGACATTTGTTGCACTTGTTCTTGTAATTTTGATATATCATGTAGCATTTCTTTTTCTTCTTCATGAGTCATGCTAGAGCTTTCAGGTTCCTTACTAGGTGTTTGCATTTTCTTTCCTCGGGGCATCAGTTACCGATAATAATGCTTTACTATGCCCTTTGAATTCCTTCAAACCAAGCTTATGCAAAAATTAAAAAAAAACTACACACCTTTTTTTTACTTTGTAGAAGCCTGATATTGAATCTGATGTATCTCTGTAATTTCGAATCATCCAGTTCTGAAATTGTGACCTGTAGTAGCCTTCTATGTCCTCTTTCCAATGCCACTAGTCTGATCCAAATTGGATTCTCCAAGAAAGAGTTATGCACAATCTCCCGCAGTGACCTTCTTACGAAATTTCAATCCGATGCTCAGAAAGAAAGTTATGATGATTTTCCCCAGGTCACCTGTTTTGAGTGTAATTCAGGAGTCTGCAAAAAGACCAACTTCCTCAGATCATATCTCCGAAAATATCGCGTGAAAAGCTCTGAAATTCGGACCCAAGGTTCAGTGCGGTTTCTTCTCAAATGGGTTTTTTTTGCGACTTCTGAAACGTCACAGAAAAAAAGTTATAGCGAAAATGCCACGATAACCTGTTTGGAGGAGCGAAACCCTAGAATCCAAAGCTCTGATACCAAATGTTATGAAACCAGCTCAAGAAAAGATAGAAAAGAGAGATCAACACCTTAGAATTCAGCCTCTTCGATGGGGCAACCTCCTTTACATTACATAAATGAACAATTCTTGGATGATACAAATGACAAAACCTCCTTTCTATATATAGGAGTCTAAGGAGTCACAATATAATCCAGCCGACCTAACAATAATAATATAAAGCCACAAAAATAACAATAGAGGGATTCTATGGGGCACAGAAATAACAATATGGGGGTAATAGGGGCATAACAATATAAATAAGGGGTATAACTACAATAGTAATGGGGTAATTACTAGTATTATAGGGACCCAACAGATTGCTAAAATTTAGCAATCTATTTCAGTTTTTTTAGTTGAACTCAGTTAACTGAGCTCAAGTCCTATCAGTTGAAGGTCAGTTGAGTAATAGAACTATTTTTAACTCAGTGATCTCTTAGTTAAACTAGTCAATCATCTAAAAATAGCCCAAACATGCATGGAATTTAAAGTTCCTAGCTAGAGTCGAGGATAAGGCACAATGTAATTGTCAATTGTATACTAGTTGTGTACACGCTTGGCATTGATGTAGGTGAATCATTCCTTGGGAACTGCACAAACAAATAGGAGGAAATTTCTATATGTTAGGAGATAATTTCCTGAAGGATTTTGCAAGGAAATAGGAGGAAGTTGAAGCCTTGAATTGGCTAAGTGTTTGCCGGAGCAGGACAGTCAGTAGGAGAACAGGTTTACAGTGCAGGGTGTACTTCAAGATTGAAGCAAGACATTGTAATAGTTTCTCATTCTCATCTGATTAATGAAAAGTAGCGGAAGGGGTATTTTTATTTGGCTTCCCATATAAATCATTGTGTCCTTGTGGTTTTGATTAATGCATGTCATTGCATGTGTTTCTAAATTGTGATTTTCATTCCGCAAAATAGTAGAGGAAATTTGTAATCTCTTTTTTTTTAGTTTGAATTTATCAGTAGTAGAAAATTTATATTAATTTATACATGGTATCAAAGTGAAAATCATACTAGAAACCAGTCAATAGATCTTTTCCTTCATAGATTTCGATTTATAGATTGAGTGAAGAAATTTTCTTCCATGTGGGAAAATGTCTTTCAACGAATTAAGATTGGAGTATCTCCTGGAGGGAACCTTGAATTTCATAGCTTGGAAGTAAAGCATGGAAGTTTTACTCAATGATAATGGAGTGCTGGAGAAAACCAAAACTGACATTCTAAAACCAACAGTATCGGATGCATAGTGGTTAGCCCAATGCGAGAAGGATACCACAAAAGTCAAGAGGATCATCCTAGAGAGTGTGAGAGACCACATAGTCTTGAATTTACATGGGAAGGAGACTCCATTTGCTATGTGGAAGACCCTCACTGAGTTATCCGAAAATGGTATTGATGCTAGGAAACTGGCATTGAGGGACAAGCTCAAAAACATATTCATGCAGAAAAATGAAACCATTCCACATTACCTCTCCAAATTCACTTAGTCTCAAGATGATATTGGAGGAGTTGGAGAAAATATACCATCCTCGAAGCTAGTGAGCCTAGCTCTCATTGGTCTTCCAAAATCCTAGCATAGCTACCCGAACTCCATAAATGGAAGGGACAAATTACCAAATTGGGAGATACTTTGGCCTAATTTGGTGCAGGAAAAAATTCAAAGGAACACTAGATATGGAGTAACATCCAAAGTTGAGGAGGAAGAGAATTTTTCCTTGGTTGGGAAGGGAAAGAAGGTCCAAAGGAAGCTGGAGTCCAGTGAAAACAATGGAAAGAAGGACCTAAGCAAGATAAAAAAAATTTCCCTCCCATGAATATGGGAATTATGCAACAAAGTGTCCACACAAGAAATTCAACAAGAATCCTTCAAGAGGAGAAAGAGGTGAAGCACTTGCCTCACAATTCGAATTATACTTCACCCTAATTTCATACATGGTCAGCAATGTAATGGGGACTATGTGGTATCTAGATTCAATTTCCTCGTTTCATATGATAGGATGCAAAGAATTCTTCGGCAGCCTAGAGGAGAAGGATCTCCATATGCACATAGAACTTGGGGATGATGGGTGGTATAGTACCAAATGAATTGGAATTGTAACATTTAAGAGGGATTTAGGCTCCCATATTCATTTGAAATATGTTATGTATGTACCTAGGTTGAACAAGAACTTAATATTTGTAGTTGTTTTGGAGGATAGAGGTTATGATGTATTTCTTAATAAAGGGAAAGTCTTTCTGAGACATTTAGCTACTAGGAAAGTGAAACAGATTGGAGTTAGAGTGAAAAATATCTACAAACTTTAGGTCGAAGCTTGAGTTGCACTAAGAAGCAAGGAAAAAATTTGCAAAGTCGATATTTTGGAGAAATAAGGGACATGAATATGGGACACTTACACCATGAGGCCTTAAAACTCATGAAGCAAAATACCACTAGTCTCCTAAAATGTACCCTTAACCAACATGATGTCTGCAAGGGATGAACATTGGGGAATATGTCAAATCCACCTTCCAGAGCCAAGATATAAGAGCTAGAGAAATCATAGACCAAGTCCACTCTAATGTATGTGGACCATTTTCTACAGCCTCTACACGCGAAACATGGGTATTATGTGACCTTTTTTTTATGACTCTTCTAGAAAATGTTGGATCTTCTTCATGTGGAAGAAGGATGAAGTTTTCTCAAAATTTTTTGAATTCAAAGCATTGATTAAAAAGGATACTGGTCATAAATTGAAATCCCTGAGAAGTGATAATGGAGGAGAATTTGTTTAGACTAGCACCTTCAAGGACTTTTGTGCCAAAGAGGGTATTGGAAGAGAACTAATAGCACCTCATAGCCCATAGCAAAATGGGGTGGTTGAAAGGAAGAGCAAAATCATAATGGGAGCAGCAAGAGACATTTTGCATGATCAAGGGTTTCTATTACATCTATGGGTAGAAGCATGCAACACTGCAATTTATTTGCAAAACAGGAACACTCATAGAATACTTGGCATGATCACACAAGAAGAAGATTTCTCTGGAAGGAAGCCAGATGTATCTCATTTTTGAATTTTTGGAGCTATTGCATATTGTCATGTCTCTTAGGATAGCAGGAAGAAATTTGAGCCTACATCTAATATGGAAGTATTTGTAGGATACACAGAGACACCACATAATTATCGAGTGTATTTTCCCTCACTCAGGGTGACAGTAATGAGGAGAGATTTTAGATTTGATGAGGAGAAGGCTATGAGATGCTCTCTAAAGCAATTTTTGAGTGTCCCATCAGAGGAGGAGCTTCTAGATCCTAAGTAGGAGCCTCAAACAAAGCTTCGGGATTTGTGGAGTAGCCACAAGTAGAGGAGCAGATAGGAGGTCGAGTGGAGGCACCCACTCAACCAGAATCTTCCAGAGAGGGGAGGAAGAGAAGCAGAAAAGCTAACATATTGGTATAGGATGCACGAGAGCATGTGGGAGCTCCAACATCTTAGCACAAGAAGAGGAGGTCACTAGACAGGCACACTGGATATATGTATCTCATGAAAAAACTCATTGAGTCAGAGCCTTCTTCATTTAAGGAAGCAGTTTCTCAACCAGTGTTGGTTGAAGCCATGGTGGAGGGGGTATGGCTCAATCATGAAGAACAGTGTATGGGAGGTGGTGTTGAGTGTAACACCCTCCTTCCACATTTACCCAATCTAACTGGTCCATGGGGTAAACATGTGACGAAGAGTTACTATGATATGATTCAACCTCCTAGATCACCTTAAGGAAGTGGAACCGACAGACCAACACTTTAAATACCTCCCTCGAGAGCTATAGAACCTTCAAGAGCCAAACAACCACTCCAGGTGTCCAACCCCTAAGATAATTTGCTTCTTTATTGAAATATACCCCCATTCACTCTCATGACAAGCCTTCCATGTCATTGAGACCCTCCAGTCGCTCCCACAGTAAGATATCCATGTGACTGTGGCCTCTTCCAAGAAGTTTTGTACCAACGACCCCATATTTTGATCCATTTTTTCAAGGCTAAGACTCAGGGATCTACCTATAACTTGATGAAACTCTCATAAATGATAAATAACAATATTAAAAGGCCTCTAATGCAAAACTTGAATAAGGACATGACCTAACAAGGCCTATCCATGACAGAAATTTCGTCAAACACATCATGAACATGTAATCTACAGGTCATATAAACACATATGAGCATAGGGACTTCATACTTATCTGAGAATCATCAAGAAGGTTTGATGCTCTCTCATTATAGTTGTGTTATCATCTATGAATTCATGCATTCATTAACATTTCATTTACGAAACAAAATAATATAAGATTCATAACTCTAGTATGTCATAAACCATGCATATAACCAACAGAATAACAATGATAGAACAATCATTAATGCCACACAATAGCAAGTACATTCACACATAATACACAAGAGAAAAAGAGCTCTTAATAACATATGCAAAATCCAACCAAGTCAGGGACTTCCACGTACTACCCGACCATAGATTAGGTTGAACCAAATATTATTTTAGCCAATCACCCTCATGCCATATTCCAAGCATGAATGTGGGACTCACAACAAAACTAACTAGGGCTTCCTCAAGCATTACCATATATCCTGCCAATATCAATCAAGGATTCCTTGGCCTGAAAACATCATATATACAACCAGGCTTTACTGAAATCCCACCAAGGGATTCCTAGGCCTAAACAAGAAACATAAACTATCAGGATTTACCGCAATCCCACCATATACCGACACATAGATCACTAGGCCTATAGAAGCATGGATGCCTCTGGATCTCTCCACCTAAACCATGAGAAATTTTTCCATATCCACCCTTTAGGCTTTACCATATATCTTGTCATTCACCAGTCAATGATTCTTAGGCCCAACAAGGGTATACACAACCAGGCTTTACCGTAATACCATTATTATAGGCCATTTTGTCACATTTGGTCAATAGGCCTACAAAATGGATCAATCAACATCCATGAACACATTTTCATCATCCTTACACAAATCCCTAAGCATGACTCTCTCAAATCCCTTATTTTCTAACCTTGACTACTTCATTCCAACACTTTTAAGGCCCAACACTCCCTGGCCCTTTAGGGACATGGGTTCAGCAACAGGTTGCCTAGTTCTGCACCTACTCTAATCAGAGCAGGTTGGACCTTGTTGGGGGTGTGTTGATTCTAGAACTTCAGGAAAATAAAAAGAATCTTGAAGTTTCCTCTTCTAGAAGCATCCAGGAGTTGTTACAACCATTTACCTTGGATAAAACTTTGAATCCTATCTTCCCTACCTTGGATTTTTCACCTCTTATCCCTTGAGCTCATCCTCCCATCAAGAGTGTTTCTCAAGATTAGATTGGTAAATGCATAAGAATTCCAAAACTACCATCCTCTCCTATATATTTATTTGCATCCACAAGTTAGACGTTGGCTTTTGGAGACTAATCATACCCTTATGCTACTGCTTTGATCATAAGAGAGTTATTATTCCCATGTATTGGGGTGGCTTTGAGATGTACATTGTGGCAAGGAAGGACGAGTCAACTTGGGAGGATATCTATAAGATCGGCTTCCACTTTTGGTTGTAAACTCTCTCCCTTTCATATTAATACAAATAGTATATTGTTTTCCTATATGTGTTATGTTATGTTTACATTCATATATTTCAATACTATGTCGATCCATTGAATAGAGTGATTGGATAATGCTACATAAATGTCATAGATCTTTGTCTTGTGTTGTTTATTTGTGCAGGTTCTAATTATAGCAATCAGAGCTACAATTAGAGCTTACAAGACAAGAGGAGAAAAGAGCTTTTGATGAATCACAAGTAAGCATCTTTCCATCCTCTAGTTCCTCTAAGGAGAACTTTATAGTCTTTGATTTATGTTGTTCTAGACCAGGTCGCTAGGTCAAGGGAAGATACTTCTGTCTGCAGTCATAGATTTTGTATAACAAATTGGTCACCATACTAGGGATAAATTCATTCCCTTAGTGGTTTCCTTGACTTTTCTCCTATTACAACTCTTGAACATACCTCCAGTGTCTCACTCAACCTGAATTGACCCTAGGAAGACCTTTCATTGATCTGCATTTGATTTTTTGTGTCAGAAAATCCATTTTCCTTGATCAGCGCACCCCCTGATCTATTGACAGAGAATTGCAAAGTAACCTGGCCTTCTCTACACCTGCATTGCAAAGCACTGGTAGCCTCTTTGCACCTGCACTAGCCCCTGTTTCAAGCAAAAAAATTAATTTTCATGCTTTCATATCTAGTTGACTTGATTCTAGTTGGTCCTCCTTTTGTCCCTAAGTATGTTTAGCTCTCTCACAAGCCTTCATCTTGTTTTCTTTTGGTTTTGAGTGCCTTTGATAAGAATTTATTTAGATTTTACTTTCTTCTTTTCATTAGGTCATTAGAAAATTGATTACTTGATCATTAGATTTCTTGAAGGAATTGGTGTTTCATTCATCGTTCTGAAAAGTGATTTTATCAGTGATTAGGCAAATATCTTAGTTTTCTTCTGAAAATTAAGTGGAATTGAAAAGAAAACTCTTATGCATCATGCATTCCATATAGGGTTTTGTGAGTGAAAATTGTAGTTAGAAACAATTTCATTAGGGGAATTGCTTAACAATCTTGTTTCTTGCATCTTGTATGTTGCATATTCTTTGTTCTCTTCCCTCCCATATATAGATTTTCATTGAAATGAAAAGTTTCATTTTATCATGCTAGTTTTCATTTTAGGATATTCAGGTGAAATTCGTGGTGAGCCTTGAAAATTGAAACTTAACTCAAGATAAACTTTAAAATTTACTGAATCAACCTAAGGAGAATTTGTAACATTAACAAAAACATCTAGAGGTCTACGCTAGAGACATATTCCTACATCTATAAACATAGGAGTTGTTATTTTTTCCAGTGTTTCATTTCAAGGGTGATATCTCATTCCATGTACGTAATTGTATCGGACTCTTCTCCACGTACCTTCGGGTATATTAGATGGTGCTCCACGCATGAAAAGTATATGAGAAGGCTCTCATTGTATGATTACGCATTAGACAACACTAACACAGATTTCACTTCCACGTACTGTCGAGTGTATTTTGGAAGTCCACCATAGGTTTATATCCTCACCATAGGTAATTGAGTTGACTACCTTATACATTGTGATACACCGAACACATCATTCTGGTAGATTGTCTTCCCATATGTAAATCCTTGGTTTTCCAAGGTTGTATATTGCAGTTCACAGTTGCTTGGTAAACCTTTATACCTAGTTTACCCTATTTGATTTATTTTTGTGTTAATTGTGAAAATGTATTAATCCAACATTGAAGAACAAAACCCTTTACCTTGTCGTTCACGTAGAATGAAAAATAAGCCTCCTCTTCTAGTAGAGGCAATTCTGGTCGTCGTCAGAAGCATAAGAAAATGCAGACTATCAAATCCAGTACTTCAAGGGATATTATTTTTGGTCCTTCATCTGAGATACATCAAGTCAAAATCATATTTTCCTATAATTACAGAGCCCAATATTACCTCTTCATTGGTCAGTGACTCTGACACAGTTGAAACCGAAGCACTTGAAATCTCTTTACCCGAGGTTATTGAGCCTGACTTTCTCGAGTCAGAGAAAACTCAAACTGAGGTTATACAATTTTAGGTACCTTATCCATCTATATGTATCACTTCAGGACCTTCTCATCCTCTTCCTTTGTCCTAGACACAACCCCAAACTATATATCTTGGACCCAACAGTGAACCCCTTCCACTTGGTCTTGTGAGTATCAAAAAGATTCCATAGGAAGAGCATCAACCCTCCTATCCCATTCGAGCAAGGGATCATTTTTATCAGTCCCATCCTTTTCCTTCTCCTCATACTCCATTTCAACCTCCTTTACCTAATTATTTTCCTTTCAACACACCTTTTATTTTCCCTTGGAAATTATCTTTGGGACTAACCATGACTGACTTTGTTATGGTTTCCCAACTTGTATTTTCTACCATGGCTGAGACAACCCAAGTTACAACCTCATATATGTGTTTAATGATACTAGAGGCACATTTTAATGGTGGCCTATATGTCCCTCTTGGTTACCAATCCTTGTCTAGTACCTTCTCTAGTGCAACATCCATTCCATGGACCTATCCCATGACATCTACATCTGGAATTCCATCTGGCACTTTGTTAATGAGATTTACAAAGTCTGGTCCTATTCCTCCATCTACACCTACATTTCAGTAACAGGCTATCCCTTATGTCAGTGGACATGGTTATTTACAACAACCAAATCCATCTCCTATTGGGAACCCTCCTCTTGGGGGGAAGTTGCACCCATATTGCCCTCCTCTTTTAGCTAGGGGGAAACCTGTTGTAGGTTCATTTCCATCTCCTCGGGTTAGTGCTTAAATTCAAATGAGTACTCCCTATTCAAGAATGGTTACTAATGTTTGGAAACTTACTTTTCCTATTCAACTTGGATCAGTTGTGGCTTTAACTTTAGCCTCTCAACCTGTTCCATCTACCTCTCATATTTCTGTTCAATAACCCATATCTCAACCTATTCAAACTCAAATAAATGTGATCCAACCTTTACAGATTCTACCTTTAACTCATCCCATTCCTCTAGTATATTTCACATCTCAAGCCATGTATACCTAGCCTCTTCAAGGTAAAATACAGTCACAATAATTTGGGCAAGCCATTCCTCAATCTCAGATGGGTCAAAATGTGTATGGTATGGCATAGGAACAACCACAACCTAATCCACCTTATGTTTGGATGATGCAAAATCCCACAAGGCAACCATATCCACTGTATCAAGATATCCCTTAGATGCCTTATGGTCTCAAGTGCAAACACAGTTGTTTCAACCTTTGCAAGGTTATCCTAGAGCTGGACAGCAGGGTTATGTGTAAACTAGATATCAAAATACTCCCTATCCTCGGGACATAGATACATGTTTCGCATGTTATACCTTCTTATCCAGGATATCCTCCACCGGACCTTAACAGGAAGTTTCCATTCGTAGCAACTCTCGAATTTCCAAATTTGACCAGGCTCACCATCGATCCCATTTCTCATTCTCCTTGGTGGCCGGTTATTCATACCAATTTGCCTTCTAATATTCCTAAATTCAATGGAAATCCTGGAGAAGATCCATCCACGCACATAATGACTTATCATTTATGGTGTTCTTCGAACTCCCTCAATGATGATTTTTTTCATTTTCATCTTTTCCGGTGTACGCTCACTATTACGGCATCAAAATGGTACATTGAAATACCTCAATCTTCATTTGATAACTGTAGTGCCTTAACTACTACATTCTTAACACATTTCCAGTTACCCATCAGATATGAGACTAGAATAGAACTCTTAACCAATTTCAAACAGAATAATGCTACTCACATCTCTATTCATATTCATGAGTGGCAGCTTCGTCATTGTTTGGTTAATACTTTTGTTCCTAACCAATTGTTAGCAAAATGGTTCACTATGTCTCGGTTTCCATCTATCACAAAAGACGTAACCAAAGGCAGAGTCATAACCAAATAGCAGGTGATCGCTTGTCCTCAATACTTGGATCTCATTTACACCCAATCTGGCACGTTGTACAATAAGATACCAAATGCTTCATGACCTATCAATATTGTTTCTTAAACTCCCTAGTAAATAATCACATGTTGTCGATGGCGTGATTAGTTCTACTAGTTAGCGGTCAAAAAGTAAACCATCTTGTTCAACTCTTATCGTCATTGCTCAAAGCCATCCTTCCACTCCTCTGTCTTCTAATTCTAAGATCAATGCCATTTAGTCATCCAAAGGAAAATCTCTACAACCAGGAAGTAAGAAGAAAGGAAAAGGAAAAAAGAAAAAAGACAACGCTCTGTAAGATAAACAAAACAATTAGTCTTCTAAAGAGAAGAGGAAACCTTGTTACCCATGTCTGATATGTAATGAGGAGAATTTCACTCAAGATTGTCCACATCGAGTAAAGGTGAATCAATTTCTCAAATCATCTGCTATGCCCACTGTGTTGACAGACCCATTTCCAAATCATGAGACTAATTTGGTTGCCTAAGACCCTACTTCCTCTAACTAGGTTTTGATGATTTCCTCTACTAAGCCTAAAAATGATATTTTGGCGGCTACCTGAAATAAGAACTATGGTAATCTGAATCCTTCGAATGGTCAAGCTACTAATCAACCTACCAGTTTGACCTCATCTCCACCAAAATCTACTCTAAAATTCGTACCTACTGAATTAACAATTAAGTCTCCCAAGGGTGTTATCCATAAATCAACATTCAAACCGCGTGCAATATATGCTCAAAATTATAACATAATTGAGGACCTAGCTTAAGCTTCATCAACTATGTCCACTCTTGAGGTGTTGCAAAATTTCCCTACCCAAATGAAGGTTTTACTCTTGGAAATTAAATGTATTGATCCTTCGGATTCCAACCTAGTAGTCTTTAACCATGAGAACAATACACCTCGACTTCTGGCTCAATTAGCATTCATGATCCAATTTGTTTTTCGTGGTAAAAATATTCATTGTTCCATTGTGGATAAAGGTTCCTCAACCTGTATTATGTCCATGTCTTGCTGGAAGGCTATTGGTTCTCCCCAATTAAGCTAGTCACCAACCACTTTAAAAGATTTTGATGGAAGAACTTATAAATCGTGTGGGATTTTGAATTCTCTATAGGTAGAATTAGGTGCCAAGACTGTATTAGTAGAAGTCAAAGTTATCGACGAACCTCTAGATTATAATCTTCTACTGGTTCGTATGTGGTTCTATGCCATGGTTCCGGTTGTTTCCACATATTTTCAAATGATTGTTTTTCCTCATAAAGGCGATATCATATCCATCAATTAGCTCACCTTCTTTGCCACTAATTCTTTGGTTACTAGAAGTGTACCTCTCGTGGGAGAAACCCCTCACCCGTATCATCATGTTGGAGTTGGACTGCTTAAGGATTCCTCTCTCATGGGAACCTTTCCACTTCCTCCTCCCTCACTACCCGACAAGTCTACCTCAGTTGCATATATTAATATGATACCTTCTTGTACTGCTCTATTTTATCCATGGGTAGTACCAAATCAATCTAATATCGATATTTTTTGTGATAGTATGTTACTCAGCCCTGTTGAGTTAGATTACGAAGCCATCCATTCAGCTTACGCGACTTATTTTGATCCTTCCTCTTCAATCAATTAGGTTTATAGTTATTTAGATTATAGTATGTCATCTGATCCTTTCTCTTGTACATTTTCCACCTATGAGAGCATCTTGGAGCTCATGATGCACCATGGGACGATCATCATCATCGTTCCTCCTTGCTAGATTCCTTTGAGGATAATCTTAATGAGCTTTATTGACCTAATATCATTGATTTATCTACAAATTATGCATCCACTTATGATGTGAATTCTGAGAAGAACTTGTCGAACATTGAAAATACTATCCCTATCAACATTTCAATTAAATGTGGCATTATCGAAAATCTACATATCAATGCGTCTTGCTCTCTTGATTAGATCAAGATTTATAAATCCTTATTCCATGACTTCATAGATGTTTTTGCCTAGCCTTACGAAGAAATGTCTGGTATCGATCTGAACATTAGTGTGCATGAAATTAAAACGTGTCCTCATGCTAAAGCAGTTCGACAATGCCTTCGCCCCGTTCATCCCAAGAAGGCCACTGCTATAAAATTTTAAGTTGAAAAACTTCTATGCATTGGCTTCATCTATCCCATACCTTTAACTGATTGGGTGTCTAATAATGTTCCTATCATGAAGAAATAGGGAATAATCTATGTGTGCATTGATTATCAGGACATCAATCATGCTTATCTTAAGGATAATTACCCCACCCTATTCATTGACCAGATCGTTGATAATTGTGTCAGTTGCTATATATTTTCATTTATGGATGGCTTCTCCAGCGATAATCAAATCAGCATTCATTTGTCCCTAAGGCACATTCACGTATAAAAAAACTCCCTTTTGGATTAAATAATGTTGAGAATACGTTTCAGAGGGCAATGAATTATGCCTTCCACGACATCAAACATATTGTGAAACCTTATTTGGACGATTTTCAACCTCATTCACGACATCGAGTTGATCACCCGATGCATCTTAGGGCCATCTTTTTATGATGTAGGAATTAGAACGTTCAACTCAATTTGCACAAATGTGTGTTTTGTGTTAGCTTCGGTTATATTCTTGTATTTGTTGTATCAAAACAAGGAATTTGTATTGATCCTGTGAAATTTCAGGCAATCATTGATCTTCCTGCTCCTTCTTCCCTCCTTCAGCTTCAATGACTCTAAGGGAAGGATAACTTTATTCGGAGGTTCATTCCCAATTACGCTAAACTAACCAAAGGATTTACTCACTTGCTAAGAAAGTGGTTCCCTTCCATTTGGATAATGCTGCTCAAAAGGCATTTGATGTCTTGAAAGATGTATTGATTTGAGCATCTTTGTTATACCCCCTAATTACTAACACGATTATTTCTTGTACCTCACCGCTACAATTACTACCATTGCTATAATATTGGTTCACGAGGATGATGTAGGAACTGAATATCCTATTTATTACTTGAGTTGGAATCTAAATGATACCAAAGTCAAGTACACCCATGTTGAGAAGTTAGCTTTGGCAACTGTTCAAGTTGTCCAAATATTTCGCCATTACATCCTGATCCACAAAACTATGGTTGTTTCAAATTGCAATCCCATGATGTACATATTATCAATAGTTGCTAGGGGGGATACTCTAAGTGGATTGTCATCCTATAAGAGTTTGATTTGGAATTTATCAAATCCAAGTCGAAGAAATCCCTAGTTTTTGCTTTGTTAATCTGTGACCTTCTCAATTCTAAAACTGAAATGACATCTAGCAATTATATTCTAGATGAGTCGTTGTTTCTGATCTCGTCATCTGGCCTATGGTATGGAGACATTATCATATATCTCCATACTCGGACTTTCTGGTCTATTACCTCTCGCTCTGACCAACTATGTATCCAATATCAAGCCAAACATTACATTATAATTAGTGACACTCTCTATCATTGTGGTAAGTTAATACAATTTCTTAAAGGTGCCTCACCCATGAGGAGGCTGAGAAAGTCTCAAATAAATTCCATTCAGGGGCATGTGGCGATCATTTGTCTGGATATACCACCACACTAAATATCCTACGTGTTGGTTACTTTTGGCCCACCATATTTCGCGATTGTATCCTCGATGTTCAAAAGTGTCATGCATGCCAGATTTATGATCAAAAGATCTGTGCTCCACCCTATCCTTTGCATCATGTTATTGTCATTGGTCCTTTTACGAAATGGGACATTGATTTCATGACATGTAACCCTCACTCGATTAGGGGGCATGGCTATATCATTGTAGTGGTTGATTATTTTACCAAGTGGGTCAAGGTGATGCCTACATATAATAATACCAGTGAAACAGTTGCTCTATTTTTCTTCAACCATGTCATTGCATGGTTTGGTGTTCCACAATTTGTAGTTACAGAACATCAAAAACATTTTCGCAATCACATGATGTCTAAACTGACTTCCAAGCTGGGACTTTCCCATGAAATTTTCACTCTCTACTACCCTCAAGAAAAGTCTCAAATAAATTCCATTCAGGGGCATGTGGCGATCATTTATCTGGATATACCACCACACTGAATATCCTACGTGTTGGTTACTTTTGGCCCACCATATTTCGCGATTGTATCCTCGATGTTCAAAAGTGTCATGTATGCCAGATTTATGATCAAACGATCTGTGCTCAACCCTATCCTTTGCATCATGTTATCATCATTGTTACACAGTAATTTGTCACTGCCTTCCTGTCAGTCACCCTGCTGTGCCAAGAATTCACAAACACTAAGTTCCTGCTTTCTGAAAACCCATTTTTCTAAAGTTTTTTCCATCAGCGCGTCTGTTCCTAAAATATCTGCGATGACTGGCGCCCTGTAGTGTATTCCGTGCGCTGCCAACGCGGAAGGACATCACTTTTCCGCGCTGGTCGACAGCGCGCCTTTCCCGTGTACTTCCGCGCTGACATGACTGTCCCAGTTATTGAGACGCAGTGACAGCGCGACAGTTGCCTAATAATTCGCGCTGATCCAGTTTGGGCGAATTTGTTCAAACAGCCAGCCTTCCAGATAACTCCAGGCTTGGTTGTTAGCTTTGTGAATGTCGACTCCTTTCTATTGCATGTCTGTTCGACCCTTTGCAACAACTTCCCTTGAAGATAAGCTCATCCTTCCACCCTTTTAGGAGACTCCTTCTCCTATATAAACTCCCACCATTACCATGAGCAGCTAGTTAGAGATAGCTTGGAATAGCTTGGATTGTACAGAGCTTATAGTGCTCAGATTGCTGCTACTATAGGTTTGGTGTGCTAGGTGTGGAAGTGATTGATTGCTTAGGGAAGGTTGTTTTGTGTTGCTTGTGTGTGAGAGAGAGAGTTGTTTGTCTTGGGAGAATCATCCTCAAAGGTGAATGCTTGAGATACATGCTGACTGGCCCCTCCTGAGAAGGTTACCGACGTCAGAACATTTGGTTGTACTCTTCTCTATTCTGATTAATAATAGATGACTGCTATTATTGTTCCATTCTCATTTGTCTATGCTATGTTTAAATGTGAATTACATCTTTTCTGACCGATGTATGGTTGCTTTTACTAGATTTCACGCTTGCGTTTGTTTCCTCTTCGTGTGTGCAGGTATCTATTCGCGGAGATCGCGGAGGATTGTGACCAGCTGAAGAAAAGGAGCGAAGGTAACATCTCTTCGTCAAACGACAGTGCAGGAATCCAAGTAGGTGCTCTTTACCTCTTGTTTAATCGTAATTAGGAACATGCATAGCAGCATTGTGTGATTGTTGCTAGACCCCTGCTGGGCTAGTAGGGATCGCCTCTATCCGTAGAGGGGATTTACCTCTCCAACAATTTGGCGACTCCGCTGGGGAGCATTCTTCCGGGACTGGCTAGATCAGCAGGTTATCTTCGTGGAGGATTGGCCATACGCGGGCATGGATTTCCGCAATGACCCTGATATGGTACTGCCCCCAGGTGAACAGTGGGATGATGCAGGTACAGCACTTGACTTTTGAGTTTTGCAATGTTTTTGAATTTTTTATGTACATGTCTTAATAAGTGTCATGTTATGCAGATGTGGGGCCTACTAGACCGATCGGCCTGGCTGCCACGGCACGGAGAGAAGGACAGGGAGCTGGGGCCTTGGCCTTAGTCCCTCCAGGGGTTGACACGTCAGAGACTATAGCTCGCAACCTTGAGGGGTTGCTGGAGGGAGTGCCTGACTACCAGGGGGTCGAAGAGGTCCCCTTAGAGCATCAAATCCATACAGTGGGGGTGGAGCCCAGGGTGCATCGCCTTCTGAGTCGGGTAGCACGAGCAGCTGTGTACTACAGAGAGCATCATCCGGCTCAATAGTTACCTAGGTTTTATTTCCACTGTTATTTTTGAGACACATGACTCAGATGTACTGATATTTTGGACATGTACACCTATTTTTGAGCACCTTAGTGCGCCACACGATATATATATATATACATACCGGCTTTTTTAGATGGATCATTGTTATATGTGATGATGTCGTGTTTATGTTATGCAATTGTTCAGTACAATTGTGATCTTATGTATGAATTTGCATGACACATGACCCATGTATTCTTATATTTTTTAATGCAAGCTTAAAAGCACACATTGCACGCATGCGAACTATGCTTGAGAAAATATTTACGTATGCTTATTCTTAGATGGATCTTTTACATATGATGATGTGTTTTATATGCTATGCGACTGTTCGACACACATGTGATCTGATGTATCTACTTGCATAACAAACGACCCATCATGAAATATGCACATATTTTATTTTTATGAAATCTTGAAAACACACATGATAATCACATATGAAAACTATGCTTTGAGCAATGGATTTTATTTTTGATGCAAGCTTAAAGGCACGTATATACATGCAAACTATGCTTGATGGGAAAGGAACGGGCATGCCCCCAGCGTCGTGTCTCAATTCGAGGTACATGCCCCCCAAGCTTCAGGCCATTGAAAATGGGTTGAAGGTTGACAAAATGGTTATTGCGCTCGAATTGCATGAGCTTATGTTTCATTGTTTTAACGAGGTTGACACGGGTAAAAGAATTGTCCTCGGAACAAAGTGATTTCATTCTTTTAACGAGGTTGAGACATTAGCAAAACTATCCTCGGAACGCCGTGTTTCATTTTTTAGCGAGCTTGACACAAGACAAGGAACTGTGCTCCATGCAGACTTCATCATAATGAACGGGAAGTGGAGACCTCCAAGAAAGTGGCTCCGGAGGGAAGGCCAACATCTCGGAAATCAGGACCTAATGCCCCCAGGACACTATGGACGATGGTGTCATCACTGGGTACGGGCACGGGGTGGGCGGCCACGTAGTTGATTTGCGGCGAGGCAGATGCAACTTGTGGATGAAAGCCAGGAGGGAAAGACGAATGTGTGGGAGGGGCTTGTGGACGAACGAACGATAATTGATCGAATGTCACGATTCTTCTGTCGTGTGGAAAGCAGACCACACGGAAAAGTGAAGAAACAAGGGCTCCCATGGCATACACATAATCACGACCAAGGAGAAGACTGAAGTCTAAAGAACCTTGGGTAACTGAGATGTCTATATAGACAGTCTTGCCTCCCAAAGTAATAGGGAACTTCGGGAGGATCCCTAAAGGCTGACTCGTTCCTCCGTCAAACGCGGTGAGATGCGGCGCGACAGGTACAAGCGATGGGGAACCCAAAGCTCGCCAAGTAGTAACGGGCATGAGACTAACCGATGCTCCTTCGTCCAACACAGTGCCGAGAAGCGCCTTATTGTAAGCATAGGCGGTGACCCAGAAAGGCACATGGGACGGAAGGGGAGGGGCAGTCAAATGACTCCAATCAAAGGAGATGACCGAACTACTTGGTGGGGGAACCATATGGTTGCCCCCCTGTTCGGAAAGAACCGAATCTAAATTCTCCGGAGAGATTTCAGGAGAACCTTTATCAAGCTCAGGAGAATCTGAGGAGACGAGAAGAACATGAGAATTTTGCTCTTCCGAAACAGAGTGGTTGAGAGGAGGTGAACTCGAATCAACACCCTTTCCGACCAACGGTGGGTCTGGAACAGGCTGGGAACAGCCAGGTTCGGGAAGAGGGGCCTGGACGAAAGGAGAATCTGAAGCGATCTCTTTGTGAACAGGGGCGCGATCTACAGCTGTAGAAAGACGCTGATAACCAGCGGGAAATGGATTCGGAGGAGCAGCAAGACTTTCCAACACAGCAGAGGCTTTATCCATGAGTGGACAAAGGTGAAGGGGATGTTTGCCTTCACAAAGTCGGCAGGGGATTCGAAGCTTCCCTTTCTCCTTACCATTCCCAACTGATGAGGTAGCATCGCCATGATCATCAGTGGACGATGGAGGGCGGGCTGGATCGTGAGACCAAACTTCTAATACCCTGGGAATGCCAGGGCAATCACGAAGGAGATGGTCCTCCTTGCATAATCGACAAGGAAACTTGACCTTCCGCGGAGGAGCAGAAGGTGACCCGACTTCAGGTATACTGGAGGGGATAGCTGGACTTGAGGGGGGGACTGTGTGTGTAGGCTCTCCCTTAGGGGACTTCTTCTTCTTGGTCTTCTTCTTCTTCTTCTTAGCCACCTGGTTATGCGAATCGAGACTTTCACCAGGCGAAGTGTAAGAGGACGACGTAGAAGTAGGCGTCAAAGGGGAGAGATCCACCTTAGGATCAACATGACGTTGTTCAGGTGGAGGGACTGATGGACTAACAGCCGATACGGTAGGGACCAAAGAGGTTGAAAACAACCACACAGGCAACCCGACAGTTAACCCAGGTAGGGACAACGTTGCCATATACGGAGCACCAACATTCCCAAGAGGAGGGAATTATCCTGGATTCCCATCAGAGGGGGAACCAGGGTTGGTGAATCCCAGAAAAGTTGCCATAGCAAACGAAAACGAAACCTACTCAAGCTAACGCACACAAGATCTAACTGGGTGATGTTATCGTGGCCGTATTAATTTTAAGACATAAGAACCAAACTTGACCTTTTCATGTTTCAGGAGTCGAGAAAAGGACGAAAAGATGACTCCAGTCTCCTTCGAATTTTTAATGAGCACGAAGTGACAAGACGCTCACAGGCACCTTTTCATTTAGGGAGTCCGAAAAGGATCAAAAGTGACTGCTCTGGAGACTCTAGGTATAAGGTTTACCAAGCAACCCGTAAAACTGCTTATACACCTCTGCAATCGTATGAGAGCCAAGGACTTTCCGTATTGCAGTCAATCTTCCCGAATGCTGTGTTCGGTGCGTTACGGTTCACAAGGCGGCAGACTCGGCTTCCTATGGATAAAGGATAAAATCCTAATGGGGTCTCCCTATATACGTGATGGTACGTGGGAGCACAGTCCGTGTTAGACCACTATCGAGTCACAGAAGGAGGAATCACCCAACCTAATGTGAAACAACAGTGACTATGTTTAAAGACGCCGGAACACGTCTCTAACCTGGACCTCTAGATATTTGCGTTTAGTTCCAATGTGTTTTTAGATTCATTTGGTTCATTTTACAGTTGATCTTGAGATTAAGTTTCGATTTCAAGCCCTATCGTATGTTCTCTCACAATTACCTAGATGCAAACTACATGCCAAAGAATTTCATTTTGTTCGATGAATTCTAGCTATGAGAGGGCAAAGAATTTTGACCAAAAAAAACAAATATAAGCAAACAAGCAACTTGATGCAACTAAAGCAAGGAAAGGAAACTTTTTCTTTTGAAGATGCAAATCAACGAAATGTTCTTTTCCTTTTCAATTTTTTAAAGCAAAGCTACTAGTTTGATTTCCTTTCAATGACACAAAGCATCTAAATGAATTTGGAGGAACCGGAACACCAAGCAAATTACTTAATGAAAGCACACAAAGTTCCCAAAGCACTCAACAAAAGCTTCCAAATCAAAGGAAAACTAAGTTCTGAACGAGCTATGTGATCTAAGCTCGGCAAGACAAGCAAGGATTGCAAGTAAGGAGGAAGCGAAAACCACTCGGAAATACAACCCAAAACACTCCAACAATCACTGAACAAGTGCATAAACAAATCTGAAATCGGCTGGTCAAGCGAGCAAACAAGATTCCTACGGTAGGCTTGACACACACACGGCCCCTAGATGTCCTAGGGCTAGAGTGCGAAATCAATGGAGAAAAGTGAACACCCGAAGGATGAGAGTCACAACCAGTCAATTAGAGACTCAACACAATCCAGCAACTATAAAAGTAATGATGGAAACACGAACCAAGCAGCGAAAGCAAAAGGGAAGGTATTTGCAAACTTAAAAAACTGAGTAAAAACGGAACCCTATGGAACCAAACTCCGTAATCAAGCAGTTCAGAGTTCAGACAGTGAAAAACAAGTCACAAAACAGGTGGAGAGAAGAAGGGATAGTCACAGCAAGAGGTTCAGGAGGCTAATTTGGTCAAAAATGAACTTTACAGGATCAGCGCGGGTAGCCTTCAGAAACTCGGCGCTGACAGGAGGAGGCCTGTAGCAAATTTGCGACGTCAGCGCGGAAGGACAGGGATAAAACGCGTTGTCTCGGAAAAATGAGGTCAGCGCGGAAAAAAGCCACACAGACGCGATGACACAAATCACAAAGAATCGGGGGCGCGATGTCAGCGCGGAAGGACACGAATAAAGCGTGCTGTCTCCGAAAACGAGATCAGCGCGACTGTTAGACGTACAGGCGCGATGGAAAGGATACCAAAGGAACAGGGGCGCGATGTTGTTATAGACATTTTTGTGCCTTACAGCATAGAGCATGAAATGTCAATAATCTAAGGGATCCAAAGTCCCTAAACATGTTGTTCTTACCCTTAGAGGAACAAGGTCAACAAACCACAGCACTGCAAATCAGTTCTCCACTGAAAAACACTCAAAAACAGGTCAATTTTGGATCAAAGCAGCTGCTCCAAAGGCTACCTGCGCTGCATAGCAAGTGCAACAAAGGCTACCTGCGCTGCATAGCAAGTGCAACAAAGGCTACCTGCGCTGGGCGTACTTTGACACGTGGAGGAATCTTTTTCTCAATGTGCCAGTGCCCAGGAAGCTTCCAAAAAGACACTTGATCAAAAGATTCGCCTAATGATGAGTTAAGAGCTTCTAAAACTCCAAGTGGAAGGTAGAAACTCCGAGTGAAGGACTGAAGAACAACTGGAGTTGAAGAGGACAACAAGTCACACATCAAGCTGACTTATCTTCACTCCAAAACTCTATATAAGGATCTCATCCCATGGGATCTGGAGGGCGGAATTCAGTGCAAAGAATCGCTGTTGGTTTGCAGTTGAGAGTATTGGGTGATTGCTTGAGGGAGGTGAAGAAGAGATTTCTCTCCGTCAGGAAGGTGATGCTGGATTGGACCTCTCATGGTTGTATCACCACCTGAACCTTACTTCCATATATTAATAAAGCATCTGAGGTTCTTCTATTCGCATGTGTTTCAATGGTGAATTGTCTTACTTGCGTTTTTTATTTATACTAATCCTTGAATCATTTATGCATGCATGCTTCTTGTAGTTTCCTTTTCTTGTCTTATTTGCAGGATCTCGTGTAGCTGGGCCCGTGAAAAGGCTTGGAGCTGGGAGCAAGCGGCAAACAAAGGAGATTGGATCGACCATTTGCGCAAGACATCGGTAAGTGGATCTCTCCCTTTTATCTCTTGCATGTCATAAAGAAGAAACTTTAGATAGCTTTGCTTTCAGCTGTTGCTAAGGAACTGTCAGCCTTAGAGTGGGTTAGGGTCATTCCGAGTTGGATACTTTCCCCCACAACAGACTGGCGACTCCGCTGGGGACCGTGTCTTGTTGGTAGCTTGTGTTTCTTGCTATTCATTTCTTAAACAAAAGAGTACCGAATCGAACTGCATTCGAGTCCTTCGAATGCAAAGTAGAGGGCAGCTACTCTAGCCCAGTGTTGGGCATGTTTATGACTTGAAGAGCTGATCCACAAGGACTCTTTTTAGCTCTTTGTGATAGTGTTCATCTTCCTTTAATCATCCTCTAGTGTATGCTTGACTGACAGCCTCTGATTTGGCCAAAAACCGTTCATTTTTTAGCAAACTGTGACCCGGAATCTGAGAGAGACGAGAGTTGTCTCATCAGTGCAGCTGCAAAAAAGGCTACCTGCACTGCAACGCAGGTCCCGAAGGGGCTACCTGCGCTGCATCTCAGATTGACAGTGCAGCACCTGTGCTGATCCAGTTTTGCCTTGTGCAGCTGGGATTCCCCACTGTCTGTTGCCCAGTTTTCAGTATTGTTTTTTGCAGCCTGTTGTCAACCTGTATACCCAGCTGAAACCACTTCTCTTTGCCTTCATTCTGCCTCAGTTGTATGAAGAAACCGTGATTGTTCTTATTGTATTTCTTGCTGTCATTCACAGTTTCCCATAGCGAAAGTGAACTAGTCTTGCTGTGACCTCTTAGATCTAGACCTATGAGAAAGTGTCGTTGTGATTCTAAGAGTTAGTTTATTGTTGTTCATAGCTGCTTGAGCATTTGCTTTCGTTATATGGTTCGAATTTCAGTATTTCTTGTGTTGAAATGAGTGAATCTTAAGGTGTTCTTTTGATTTTTGGACAAACACTTGTTGCTTTCGCTTGAAATTGAATTCGAAATTATACAACAGCTTTCTTTTTGTAATACATCAACATTAAGGAAGAAGAAAAGAAATACTTGCATTGTGCATGTGCATTTTGACAATTTGCATGTCGATTTAGGAAAAGTGCATCAGTGTGTGCTCTATGATCTGTTTGAAAAGATGATGTCTTTCTTTTCCTTCAGTAGTTAAGGTTTTCATAAGTTGAAAGAATTGAAAAAGCTTGCTTATCATTCTTAGACTGCATTTAGGAGTTGTATCATACATCACGTGGTGATCCATAAAGGCAAACTGCTAAGCAAGATCAACCTAAAAAGAACTGAATTTATCTAACAACGCTTTGAAACATAACGAAACACAGTAGAGGTCTAGGTAGAGACGTGAACCGGCGTCGTTAAACATAGTGACTGTCGATCTCTACGAAGGTGGGTGATTCCTCCTGAGGGACGATAACACTAATACGGACTTGTGCCCCCGCGTACCGTCGTGTATATTGGGGGACCCTTATAGGAACAAAGCCTTTATCCATAGGAAGTCGTGTCGGCCGCCCTACTGATCGCGATGCAGTGAACACAGCATTCACGAAGATCGACCACTCGTACCGTAAAACGTATTCTGTGGTTTCGCGAAAGGTTTGGCACACCCTCTGCCTAGAACTCCAGAGTAGTTTCTTTTGGCCTTTTTCAAACTCTATAACTGAAAAAGTCCATCCGAGCATTTGTCACTTCGGGCTCGTTAATACATCGAAGGAGACTAGAGTCATCTTTAGCTTTTTCTCGACTCTTAAAAAGTGAAAAAGCAAGTTGTGTCTAAAAGCGTCGTCATAATAAAATTCATTTTAAACGGAACATAATCACCTCCTATTCCTGCGTTGATCTTCGAAGTTAGTCTTTTGGCATCGTAAGTTCTTGTAGAATCGCTAAGAAATCTTTTGGATAGACTAGATATGTCTGAGCAACCGTCGACATCCAGGACTGTGTCATCTGACACAGCAGCAGCAGAACCTCCTGCTGCTACTCCAACAATGTTCGCTGGTATACCATCTGTCCCGGCAAATTGTCAACAACAAGCCGGAGTCCCATCAGGGACGACGATATGGTTAGTTCCTATTTCTTCATCCGGATTATCATCTGGTACTTCTTATGTTGAAACTCAACAAATTGATCCAATGTGTCTTCAAAGGCCAATTTACCCTTTAAGTACTGGATTTCCACCATGTGGAGGGCAGTATGCTCTTTCATTGTTCCCTCCTAGAGAACAACCATATGAGAGTTTACAACAGGGATCAGGTCAAACTGGAATTACATCCAGCGGTTGGGTACCAATACTGCCCCAACAACCAGGAGTTGTATATTCAATGCAACCAGTACACCCTGTGTCGAATATTACCACCACACCTGCTATGGCGAATGCGTCGCAAGTACAAGCGCTACCTGTTGTAATACAACAACCTCTTGTCTCAGCGGCTCAATCACAATCTCAGGGTAGTGCCTCCTTATCTGGAGCGACTCAGGCTCAAACAAGTACTGTGACTCCTCATCTTGGTCAATCATCCAGTATTGGTCAACAGCAAATGGTCCAACAACCAGAGCTGGTTCAATCTCAACAACCGCCATTCCAGCAATCATATCAAGGACCTGAGCAACAAGTCTTTGTAAGTAATGGGCAACCATGCTATAATGGTTACGCCCATCAACCTTGTCAAAGTTGTCAGCATTATGCTGGTCTGCAAAGGCCCATTGCTCAGGCGATACCATCTTATCCTGGATATGCTTCGCCTAACCTGAACCAACAGTTGCCCTTTATAGCAACTCTAGAATTACCAGATCTAAACCGGCTGACTAATGATCCAATTGCTTATGCCTCTTGGTGGCCAGCGATTCCGCATAAACTTCCATCGGACATTCCTAAATTCAATGGAAATCCAGGTGAAAACCCGTCGAATCACGTCATGACTTTTCATCTGTGGTGTTCATCGAACACTCTAAACGATGATTCGATAAGACTTCGCCTCTTCCAGAGGACATTGACAGGTCCAGCAGCTAAATGGTACATTGAATTGCCAAGAGCCTCTTTCGACAATTTTAGCTCCTTAGCCACGACTTTCTTAACCCATTTTCAATTACCGATAAGGTATGAAACGGGAACAAGACTCCTTACCAACTTCAAACAGACAACGGCCACTCACATATCTGATCATATACATGAGTGGCGACGTCGTCGTACGATGGTGAAAACTTACGTTCCCGATCAGCTGTTAGCTGAATGGTTTATAAAGTCGTTACTTCCGGCTATAACGGAAGATGTGGCCAAGGGAGGAGTCGTAACAGAGGAGCAAGTCATTGCTCGCGCTCAATATTTAGACTTAGTATATACTCAGTCGGGCACGCTCTACGACAAAATACCTGATGCCCCTAGACCTGAATTTTCAATTCCCCCCCCCTCCTAAATTGAATACTAACTCTCACGCCAGTAATGGCGTGACTGGCAAACGCAAAATTTCTAGTCAACATGCAAATGAGGAACTTCTTGCCTCAGAAGTAAATGCCATGTCGACCGACAAGGGCAAACAACTGAAGCAACGAGGGGGCAAGAAGAAGAAGAAAAGGAAAGGGAAACCCCCGACAGGGTGTCATATATGCGATGAGGATCATTGGACGAAAGATTGTCCACATATAGCTGAAGTTAAGAAGCTCTTCAAGAGTTCAAAAACCCCAGCAGTATTGACTGATCCGTTTCCTAATCCAAGACAAAATCTGGTTGCTAATCAAAATGCTTCCCGATCCCAAGTGCTTATGTTGTCCACCTCAAAGCAGCAGAATAATGCTTTGACAAGGAATAAAGATTACAGGAATCCAAAGCAGTTGAACAACAAGGCGAATAAACAACCTAGTAGTTCAACAACAACTTTCACCAAAGTTGTGCCACCCATCGTTCCTAAACCAACGATAAAGTCGCCAAAGGGAGTAGTACACAAATCGACATTTAATCCTCGTGAAAAAATAACACAGGATTATAATATAATAGAGGACCTGGCCCAATCGTCGTCCGCTATGTCGACACTTGAGGTAGCACAAAATTGCACCTCCCAAGAGCAAGCTTTATTATCAGCAATAGGTGGGATTGGCCCAATGGATTCCAATCTTGTGGCCTTTGATCATAAAGGATATGACCCTTAGATACCAGCTCAACTAGCTTTCCTTATTCAAGTGAAAACCCTCAACAAAACTGTTCATCAAACAATTATTGATGAGGGGGCATCTACAGTCTTATGTCAATGAGTTGCTGGAAAAATTTAGGCTCACCACCCTTGTCGAAATCATCAACGACATTAAAAGCATTTGATGGACGATCATACACTCCATACGGGATTTTAAGTAACTTGCAAGTTGAACTGGGGGGCAAAAGAGTAGAAGTTGATGTGGAAGTGATCGACGGAAACCTCGATTACAACATCCTACTGGGAAGGCCTTGGATATATGCCATGGCTGCAGTTGTGTCGACCTACTTCAGGAGGATTGTATTTCCTTTTCAAGGAAAAATTACAATCATCGACCAACAAACATTTCTCCCCAACAGTTCTCAAGTTACGGGAAGCAGCACAATGATCCATGAAAGTAATCAATCACTCCAAAATATTGGAGTAGGTCTCCTAAAAGACCCTGCCTTAATGGGTACTTTTGCCCTACCGCCAGCAAGTAATCTGGCGGAAGTAGCCACAGTGGAAACCTACAATATGAAATCTTCTATATCCAACGGATTCGAAAGATTCCTAAATATTTTTTCAGCATGGATCATTGCCCTAATGGAAATAATGTAAATACAGTGGGCTCCGAGGACGGTTCTAATCTCGTGTCAACCTCGTTAAAAAATGAAACAAGGAGTCATGAGGATAGTTCTTTTACTATGTCAACCTCAATAAAAAATGAAACAAATCCCCTTTTCAAAATTCAAAGGTAAACCTTCATTCCAACCACCAAGTTGAATGCAATGAAGCTTGGGGGGCACTCTCCTTTGACATGCGTCATTATGATGCTGGGGGCATGCATAAAAACGAGCAGTTTTGGCATAGTTCATGCTCGTTAAAAAATAAATGCAAGATCCGAGCAGTTTTAATGCGGAAATTCATGCTCGTTAAAAAATAAACATAAGCTTGTGAGCAGGCTTCCCCCAGTGTTCAAGCTCATTCAGAAAAAATGAACCGGTAAATAACCATTTGAGACCGTAAATTCATCAGCCATAAAAGCCTTGGTCGTGTTTGTGCACCGTCACCTCCACTTTTCATTTGGCCGATCATTCACATCCACTTGATTGTTTACCTATTTTGAGGAACAGCTGCGAAGAGTGATCCCACCTAGCCATCCTTGTAATACTGCCGTGATTGGAAAATTCCAACCTGTACCTGGAATCTGCTGCTATCCCTGTTTATCACTCGTTCCTCAAAATACGAGTCTTCTTTGAGCTCTTTTCACTGACTCGTAAAAAATGAAAAGTTTGCCGAGTTTTGGCCTTCCAGCTCGTTAAAAGGACCGGAAGAGCTATCCCTCCGCTAGATTTTAATCTTTTTGGACCTGAGGGATTATTGCACAAAAAGATCGAGCGCTTGTCTAGTTCGGCTCGATAAAGATATCGAACATTCATCCCTTCTGTATTGTTTTATACTTTTTCAGACTTAAGGGATTAGATGACGAAAAAGGACCCCTGGAGTCTACTTTATGTACACTTTTCAGACTCTCTAAAAATGAAAAGGACCGAGTTGTCTTTGTCGCTGGGCTCGTTAAAAATATTAGATAGCGACAAACTTGTCTTTAGACGAGAACGAGTTTCCCTATCGCTAGGCTCGTTAAAACATAGCGATGGGCTTGCCCGAAGGGCAGGTTATAGAACAAGCATATGTTATCCTCCTCAAGCTTGACAAAAATAAAGAGGTACTGGTCAGAAATGACTGGGGAAAAATTGGGAAGAACCTCAAAGCTTAATGGTAGCAAGTCGCTCTTGAACATGACACTTTTGCCTCCGTAAATATCGGGTTGGGTTATTATCATTCACCGGTCCCTTCACCATGGTCTCGCCATACCATCCATACATGGGGTAATGCTACCGATCCATCACATCAGTGTCGTTATATGTTCAAGAGATGTCATTCAGAAAGTGTCAACCGGGTCCCATCCACTACCATACATCATCTTTCATCCTTCCATGACCGCCACCCTGAATCATATTTCACAGATCGTTTTCACCATCATCACTAGCTCCGTTCCGTGTCACTGATGTGGGATTCATTAAGGCCCTCCTTTGACGGATCACTTCTTGTCGACATCAGCTCATTATCCAAGAAGTTGATCTAGGAACACCCCCTCAGTACTTTGAAGCTTGCATGCCTCAATGGCAAGTTTCTCACTCCCGGCGATAGGTATACATTAATGACCTTCGACCAGGAAACTTTGCGTGGTGTTCGACGTCAGATCCTATATTCACGCCACGTGAATTGTGCTGCAGTACCTTGAGGGTCATCATCATTATCGGTGATTCCTCTCACGCTTGTTAACAGTTTACATTATTGACTGGTAATCAAGCGATGTCTTTCCATGTTCGACTTCAAGAAATTCTCACATGGATCGACTTGTACTAGAGTGAAGATCGGACAAGTTTGAAGACCCCGGATCTAGTTTCATCCATCCGGGCTGCGATATATATTCAGGAGATAAAAACATAGACATGTGCAGCAGATGGTCATCCTACTAAAAGGATGATAATTAAAAGCAGAGAATTATCAGTCTATTATCAGACGATCGTTTGTTTATGTACAGCAAATGTATTTATAAAGCTGAGCATGGGAAATGCCCGCATCAGCTAGATCATGAAAAGAAAGTATGAAAAGATAATGTATTGTATTGTATTTTGTTACAGGTCACCTCCCGACGATTGAATGAACTTCGGATCCTCCTAATAAAGCATTTCACCCGATAAACGACCTCATACTTTAGGGGGCAAATGTTATAGACATTTTTGTGCCTTAAAGCATAGAGCATGAAATGTCAATAATCTAAGGGATCCAAAGTCCCTAAACATGTTGTTCTTACCCTTAGAGGAACAAGGTCAACAAACCACAGCACTGCAAATCAGTTCTCCACTGAAAAACACTCAAAAACAGGTCAATTTTGGATCAAAGCAGCTGCTCCAAAGGCTACCTGCGCTGCATAGCAAGTGCAACAAAGGCTACCTGCGCTGCATAGCAAGTGCAACAAAGGCTACCTGCGCTGGGCGTACTTTGACACGTGGAGGAATCTTTTTCTCAATGTGCCAGTGCCCAGGAAGCTTCCAAAAAGACACTTGATCAAAAGATTCGCCTAATGATGAGTTAAGAGCTTCTAAAACTCCAAGTGGAAGGTAGAAACTCCGAGTGAAGGACTGAAGAACAACTGGAGTTGAAGAGGACAACAAGTCACACATCAAGCTGACTTATCTTCACTCCAAAACTCTATATAAGGATCTCATCCCATGGGATCTGGAGGGCGGAATTCAGTGCAAAGAATTGCTGTTGGTTTGCAGTTGAGAGTATTGGGTGATTGCTTGAGGGAGGTGAAGAAGAGATTTCTCTCCGTCGGGAAGGTGATGCTGGATTGGACCTCTCATGGTTGTATCACCGCCTGAACCTTACTTCCATATATTAATAAAGCATCTGAGGTTCTTCTATTCGCATGTGTTTCAATGGTGAATTGTCTTACTTGCGTTTTTGATTTATGCTAATCCTTGAATCATTTATGCATGCATGCTTCTTGTAGTTTCCTTTTCTTGTCTTATTTGCAGGATCTCGTGTAGCTGGGCCCGTGAAAAGACTTGGAGCTGGGAGCAAGCGGCAAACAAAGGAGATTGGATCGACCATTTGCGCAAGACATCGGTAAGTGGATCTCTCCCTTTTATCTCTTGCATGTCATAAAGAAGAAACTTTAGATAGCTTTGCTTTCAGTTGTTTCTAAGGAACTGTCACCCTTAGAGTGGGTTAGGGTCATTCCGAGTTGGATACTTTCCCCCACAACAGATGTCAGCACGACTGTTCTGAATTAAAACGCGCTGAGAGTAAAAAACAAGCAAAGCCAAAGCAAAAACTTCCCAAACCAAAGGCAAGAGCCTTTTAACAATTAAGATACTTCCCAGAAGTGCCCAGAAAGTTTATAAGCAGAGAGACAATCCCAAAATCTCGGAAAAGAGACCAATCAAAGTCAAACACAAAAGTGGACTCAAGAGACAAAAAGGCTGCTCCCCAGTGGAGTCGCCAAATTGTTGGACCCCCTCACTGCTGTGGCCCAATCAAACACTGTAGGCTCGAGGCAATCAAGAGCTAGCATAAGGTGGGTCTTCGAAGCCTCGTGGTTGGCCATGCTTCCCGCTGCCCGGGTCACCATGAACAGGATGGTGCGAAGGACTATGTTCCCCACTGTGGGGATTGCTACTTTCCCACTCCGCGTCTTCTCAACCTTCGGACATACTCGAGCCATGAGATCATCTAGAGGACCGCCGCCAGGTCGTTGTCCCTCTATGATGGGCCTCGGACCCCGGCGTGACAACCCCGTCAGAAAGAAGATATCCATGTGGTCAAATTCAATATCTTGGCCCCGGATGGTGAACTTCCCATCCACCGGGTTCCATGCCCTGATCAGCAGCTCGAGGAGATCATGTTGGGCTCTTAGGCGCGGTGTGAGGAAAAACTTCATGAAACCGCAAGCCCGCATGGCATTGCAGCAATCCACATTTGCCCAAGCAGCTATATCTTCGACATCGTGCACCCTTTCCTGCCATTGGAAAGCCATTACGTCCTGCACAAGCCTTGAAAAGAAATTAGAAGTGCTGGCATGGAATTTTTACGTTCAAATTGAAACAAAAAAAAAAAAATCGCGCCAGCGCGGCTGTTTGAAAAACAGCCGCGCTGGCCATGGCAACCCTTTGTTATTTTTCAAGGTCAACGCGGAAGAACATGGGTTTTCCGCGCTGACCCGAAGTTGGCAGCGTTTTGTCCTAATTCGGCCAGCGCGGACCCGCGTGGGATATCCGCGCTGACCGAGAGCGCATCTATGTGCCAAAAATTCGCCCAATTGGGCAAATTCGACCACTAAAATCCTATCAAATTTGATCAAAATGCAGGGCAAGGAGAGGAGAACCTACCTAGAAGAAGCGGTTCGGGAAATGGTGTCTGTACGGGCTGGAAATCGCTCCGTCAACTTTCTGGCTTCTCCACGTCCTTCACGTCCCAAAATGGTAAAATGGTAAAAATGATTTTTCACCCCCCCTATTTATAGTAAAAACTCACAAATGACCATATTTTTGGGTTTCTACCATCTTTTGCCATGACTTTAGCCCTAGATTTGTCGAATGCATGTTTTAATACGTTTTTGCACATATCGAATGGATTTATGCGGGTAGTGCTCTTGTGCAGGTTCGGATAAACCAGCTTGGTCGTGATGGTTCTCCGTGCATTTGGTCCCCAAATATGTCATCTCTAAGCTCTTTTCCGACATTAAACGAGAGAAGATAGTCGAGCCTCCTTTCAGCTCGTTAAAAGGAACGAAAGGCAGTCATTTTAAGCTCTTTTTCGACCGTTGAACTAAAAAGATTGTCGGGTGTTTGTCGTTTCACACTCGATATCGGCTCTAAAACGACGTGTTTTCGACTGCTTTTTTACTTTTTCGGGTCGAAGGCACTATCCACGAAAAGTACTCCTCGATCGTAATGATCGGGCGGTTCTTTCGAGCATAGTTTTATACTTTTTCGGGCTCGAGGGACACAACTGTACGAAAAAGGACCCCCCCTAGAGTCTCCTTTTCCGCGATCTTTTCAGACTCTCGAAACAAGAAAAGATGCTGAGTTTTTCCTTTGTCAGGCTCGTTAAACACTCAATGACATCGGGTATTGTCGAAATGATACTCATCAAGCATATGCTATCCCCGTCAAGCTTGTCATCCAAAAATAATCGGGGTACCTGCCCGAAATGGTGGGGAAAATGGAACTATGATTACAGTCGTGTCGACAGTACGTCGCTCTTGAACATGGCACTCCGCTACCTCGTGTCTGGGTGGGGCCATCTCATCTTGTTTTCACTAGCCTCCATGGGTTTGGGTTATCCTATTTGGCCTCTCATTTGCTCATTGCCATCATCACCATATCCTCTGCTCATCTGATGTCAAGTACTGCCAAACCCGTTTTAGTGTCGCCATATGTTCAAGAGAAGTTGACCTCTGCAACAGTACAACCTCGTATGCTATCTCACACAAACTATTTTACCTTTGTCTGGCGTCGATGATGTGGGAAACATCATGGCCCACCTTCGGTCAAGGTCACTTCCTGTCGACTTCAGCTCATTATCCGGGAAGGTGGCTTAGAGACTCCCTTCAGGTGCCTTGGAGCCTGCATGCCTCAATGGCAGGTTCTTCGTGTTCGACGTGAGGCTTACATCACTGGCTTCCGATCGAATGATTCCGTGGGTGTTCGACACCAGCTCATTGATTCACACGCCACGGATTGTACCTATAGTACCTTGAGGGCCATTGTCATTATTGGTGGCACCTCTCGCGTCTTTTAACAGTTTCCATCATTGACTGGTAATCAGACGATGTTCATGCATGTTCGACTTCAACTCCTGTATTCACATGCCTGGACTTGTACTTTGTTCGAGTCGAGATGGAGCGCAAGACCCCGGATCCCTGCCTGTTGTGGTCCAGGCTGCGATTTTGTGGATGATCATTACATGACTCATTGATGGATGGCTGCACCCATACCTGAGTCTTCATGGATGGCTGCGACCATACCTTATAATTCTTTTGGTCTCTTTAGCTGGGTGGCTGCGTCCATTCCACAGACCATTTTCGCATGTCTTTTGGATGGCTGTGCCCATGCCTACACTGCATGTACTTGATTGTCGGAGATTTTCGGTCCTTCCTGGTGGTGTTCCAATTCGGCGTGTGTTGTAAAGCATTTCACCCCTCCCACTCTCTCGGTCTTCATGTTTTAGGGGGCATCTGTTACACAGTAATTTGTCACTGCCTTCCTGTCAGTCACCCTGCTGTGCCAAGAATTCACAAACACTAAGTTCCTGCTTTCTGAAAACCCATTTTTCTAAAGTTTTGTCCATCAGCGCGTCTGTTCCTAAAATATCAGCGATGACTGGCGCCCTGTAGTGTATTCCGTGCGCTATCAGCGCGGAAGGACATCACTTTTCCGCGCTGGTCGACAGCGCGCCTTTCCCGTGTACTTCCGCGCTGACATGACTGTCCCAGTTATTGAGACGCGGTGACAGCGCGACAGTTGCCTAATAATCCGCGCTGATCCAGTTTGGGCGAATTTGTTCAAACAGCCAGCCTTCCAGATAACTCCAGGCTTGGTTGTTAGCTTTGTGAATGTTGACTCCTTTCTATGGCATGTCTGTTCGACCCTTTGCAACAACTTCCCTTGAAGATAAGCTCATCCTTCCACCCTTTTAGGAGACTACTTCTCCTATATAAACTCCCACCATTACCATGAGCAGCTAGTTAGAGACAGCTTGGAATAGCTTGGATTGTACAGAGCTTATAGTGCTCAGATTGCTGCTACTATAGGTTTGGTGTGCTAGGTGTGGAAGTGATTGATTGCTTAGGGAAGGTTGTTTTGTGTTGCTTGTGTGTGAGAGAGAGAGTTGTTTGTCTTGGGAGAATCATCCTCAAATGTGAATGCTTGAGATACATGCTGACTGGCCCCTCCTGAGAAGGTTACCGACGTCAGAACATTTGGTTGTACTCTTCTCTATTCTGATTAATAATAGATGACTGCTATTATTGTTCCATTCTCATTTGTCTATGCTATGTTTAAATGTGAATTACATCTTTTCTGACCGATGTATGGTTGCTTTTACTAGATTTCACGCTTGCGTTTGTTTCCTCTTCGTGTGTGCAGGTATCTATTCGCGGAGATCGCGGAGGATTGTGACCAGCCGAAGAAAAGGAGCGAAGGTAACATCTCTTCGTCAAACGACAGCGCAGGAATCCATGTAGGTGCTCTTTACCTCTTGTTTAATCGTAATTAGGAACATGCATAGCAGCATTGTGTGATTGTTGCTAGACCCCTGCTGGGCTAGTAGGGATCGCCTCTATCCGTAGAGGGGATTTACCTCCCCAACAATTTGGCGACTCCACCGGGGAGCATTCTTCCGGAACTGGCTAGATCAGCAGGTTATCTTCGTGGAGGACTGGCCATACGCGGGCATGGATTTTCGCAATGACCCTGATATGGTACTGCCCCCAGGTGAACAGTGGGATGATGCAGGTACAGCACTTGACTTTTGAGTTTTGCAATGTTTTTGAATTTTTTATGTACATGTCTTAATAAGTGTCATGTTATGCAGATGTGGGGCCTACTAGACCGATCGGCCTGGCTGCCATGGCACGGAGAGAAGGACAGGGAGCTGGGGCCTTGGCCTTAGTCCCTCCAGGGGTTGACACGTCAGAGACTGTAGCTCGCAACCTTGAGGGGTTGCTGGAGGGAGTGCCTGACTACCAGGGGGTCGAAGAGGTCCCCTTAGAGCATCAAATCCATACAGTGGGGGTGGAGCCCAGGGTGCACCGCCTTCTGAGGCGGGTAGCACGAGCAGCTGTGTACTACAGAGAGCATCATCCGGCTCAATAGTTACCTAGGTTTTATTTCCACTGTTATTTTGAGACACATGACTCAGATGTACTGATATTTTGGACATGTACACCTATTTTTGAGCGCCTTAGTGCGCCACACGATATATATATATATACATACCGGCTTTTTTAGATGGATCATTGTTACATGTGATGATGTCTTGTTTATGTTATGCAATTGTTCAGTACAATTGTGATCTTATGTATGAATTTGCATGACACATGACCCATGTATTCTTATATTTTTTAATGCAAGCTTAAAAGCACACACTGCACGCATGCGAACTATGCTTGAGAAAATATTTACGTATGCTTATTCTTAGATGGATCTTTTACATATGATGATGTGTTTTATATGCTATGCGACTGTTCGACACACATGTGATCTGATGTATCTACTTGCATAACAAACGACCCATCGTGAAATATGCACATATTTTAATTTTATGAAAGCTTGAAAACACACATGATAATCACATATGAAAACTATGCTTTGAGCAATGGATTTTATTTTTGATGCAAGCTTAAAGGCACGTATATACATGCAAACTATGCTTGATGGGAAAGGAACGGGCATGGACCCCCTGGTAGTCTGTACCTCGAATTGAGACACGACGCTGGGGGCATGCCCGTTCCTTTCCCATCAAGCATAGTTTGCATGTATATACGTGCCTTTAAGCTTGCATCAAAAATAAAATCCATTGCTCAAAGCATAGTTTGCATATGTGATTATCATGTGTGTTTTCAAGCTTTCATAAAAATAAAATATGTGCATATTTCACGATGGGTCGTTTGTTATGCAAGTAGATACATTAGATCACATGTGTGTCGAACAATCGCATAGCATATAAAACACATCATCATATGTAAAAGATCCATCTAAGAATAAGCATACGTAAATATTTTCTCAAGCATAGTTCGCATGTGTGCAGTGTGTGCTTTTAAGCTTGCATTAAAAAATATAAGAATACATGGGTCATGTGTCATGCAAATTCATACATAAGATCACAATTGTACTGAACAATTTCATAACATAAACAAGACATCATCACATATAACAATGATCCATCTAAAAAAGCCGGTATGTATATATATATATATCGTGTGGCGCACTAAGGCGCTCAAAAATAGGTGTACATGTCCAAAATATCAGTACATCTGAGTCATGTGTCTCAAAAATAACAGTGGAAGTAAAACATAGGTAACTATTGAGTCGGATGATGCTCTCTGTAGTACACAGCTGCTCGTGCTACCCGCCTCAGAAGGCGATGCACCCTGGGCTCCACCCCCACTGTATGGATTTGATGCTCTAAGGGGACCTCTTCGACCCCCTGGTAGTCAGGCACTCCCTCCAGCAACCCCTCAAGGTTGCGAGCTACAGTCTCTGACGTGTCAACCCCTGGAGGGACTAAGGCCAAGGCCCCAGCTCCCTGTCCTTCTCTCCGTGCCGTGGCAGCCAGGCCGATCGGTCTAGTAGGCCCCACATCTGCATAACATGACACTTATTAAGACATGTACATAAAAAATTCAAAAACATTGCAAAACTCAAAAGTCAAGTGCTGTACCTACATCATCCCACTGTTCACCTGGGGGCAGTACCATATCAGGGTCATTGCGGAAATCCATGCCCGCGTATGGCCAGTCCTCCACGAAGATAACCTGCTGATCTAGCCAGTCCCGGAAGAATGCTCCCCAGCTATGTGGCCGGCCACCACCTCCGCGTGGCATGATGCGAGCCCATCGTGTGGCCCTCGTCTCCCGAGGATCCCTAGGAGCATCCACGGCCATCATCTGCAGCCGCATGGCTGGCACTCGCTCTAGAATGAGCGGGACCAGGATAGACCCGTAGCCAAACTGCTTCGTCTCTCCGCGACGACAGTTGCTCAGCTGCCTTTTCATGTTGTTGGTCACTGCTGTGGCCCAATCAAACACTGTAGGCTCGAGGCAATCGAGAGCTAGCATAAGGTGGGTCTTCGAAGCCTCGTGGTTGGCCATGCTTCCCGCTGCCCGGGTCACCATGAACAGGATGGTGCGAAGGACTATGTTCCCCACTGTGGGGATTGCTACTTTCCCACTCCGCGTCTTCTCAGCCTCCGGACATACTCGAGCCATGAGATCATCTAGAGGACCGCCGCCAGGTCGTTGTCCCTCTATGATGGGCCTCGCACCCCGGCGTGACAACCCCGTCAGAAAGAAGATATCCATGTGGTCAAATTCAATATCTTGGCCCCGGATGGTGAACTTCCCATCCACCGGGTTCCATGCCCTGATCAGCAGCTCGAGGAGATCATGTTGGGCTCTTAGGCGCGGTGTGAGGAAAAACTTCATGAAACCGCAAGCCCGCATGGCATTGCAGCAATCCACATTTGCCCAAGCAGCTATATCTTCGACATCGTGCACTCTTTCCTGCCATTGGAAAGCCATTACGTCCTGCACAAGCCATGAAAAGAAATTAGAAGTGCTGGCATGGAATTTTTACGTTCAAATTGAAACAAAAAAAAATTTCCGTGCCAGCGCGGCTGTTTGAAAAACAGCTACGCTGGCCATGGCAGCCCTTTGTTATTTTTCAAGGTCAGCGCGGAAGAACATGGGTTTTCCGCGCTGACCCGAAGTTGGCAGCGTTTTGTCCTAATTCGGCCAGCGCAGACCCGCGTGGGATATCCGCGCTGACCGAGAGCGCATCTATGCGCCAAAAATTTGCCCAATTGGGCAAATTCAACCGCTAAAATCCTATCAAATTTGATCAAAATTCAGGGCAAGGAGAGGAGAACCTACCTAGAAGAAGCGGTTCGGGAAATGGTGTCTGTACGGGCTGGAAATCGCTCCGTCAACTTTCTGGCTTCTCCACGTCCTTCACGTCCCAAAATGGTAAAATGGTAAAAATGATTTTTCACCCCCCCTATTTATAGTAAAAACTCACAAATGACCATATTTTTGGGTTTCTACCATCTTTTGCCATGACTTTAGCCCTAGATTTGTCGAATGCATGTTTTAATATGTTTTTTACACATATCGAATGGATTTATGCGGGTAGTGCTCTTGTGCAGGTTCGGATAAACCAGCTTGGTCGTGATGGTTCTCCGTGCATTTGGTCCCCAAATATGTCGTCTCTAAGCTCTTTTCCGACATTAAACGAGAGAAGATAGCCGAGCCTCCTTTCAGCTCGTTAAAAGGAACGAAAGGCGGTCATTTTAAGCTCTTTTTCGACCGTTGAACTAAAAAGATTGCCGGGTGTTTGTCGTTTCACACTCGATATCGGCTCTAAAACGACGTGTTTTCGACCGCTTTTTTACTTTTTCGGGTCGAAGGCACTATCCACGAAAAGTACTCCTCGGTCGTAATGGTCGGGCGGTTCTTTCGAGCATAGTTTTATACTTTTTCGGGCTCGAGAGACACAACTGTACGAAAAAGGACCCCCCTGGAGTCTCCTTTTCCGCGATCTTTTCAGACTCTCGAAACAAGAAAAGATGTCGAGTTTTTCCTTTGTCAGGCTCGTTAAACACTCAATGACATCGGGTATTGTCGAAATGATACTCATCAAGCATATGCTATCCCCGTCAAGCTTGTCATCCAAAAATAATCGGGGTACCTGCCAGAAATGGTGGGGAAAATGGAACTATGATTACAGTCATGTCGGCAGTACGTCGCTCTTGAACATGGCATTCCGCTGCCTCGTGTCTGGGTGGGGCCATCTCATCTTGTTTTCACTAGCCTCCTTGGGTTTGGGTTATCCTATTTGGCCTCTCATTTGCTCATTGCCATCATCACCATATCCTCTGCTCATTTGATGTCAAGTACTGCCAAACCCGTTTTAGTGCCGCCATATGTTCAAGAGAAGTTGACCTCTGCAACAGTACAACCTCGTCTGCTATCTCACACAAACTATTTTACCTTTGTCTCGCGTCGATGATGTGGGAAACATCATGGTCCACCTTCGGTCAAGGTCACTTCCTGTCGACTTCAGCTCATTATCCGGGAAGGTGGCTTAGAGACTCCCTTCAGGTTCCTTGGAGCCTGCATGCCTCAATGGCAGGTTCTTCGTGTTCGACGTGAGGCTTACATCACTGGCTTCCGATCGAATGATTCCATGGGTGTTCGACACCAGCTCATTGATTCACACGCCACAGATTGTACCTATAGTACCTTGAGGGCCATTGTCATTATTGGTGGCACCTCTCGCGTCTGTTAACAGTTTCCATCATTGACTGGTAATCAGACGATGTTCATGCATGTTCGACTTCAACTCCTATATTCACATGCCTGGTCTTGTACTTTGTTCGGGTCGAGATGGAGCGCAAGACCCCGGATCCCTGCCTGTTGTGGTCCAGGCTGCGATTTTGTGGATGATCATTACATGACTCATTGATGGATGGCTGCGCCCATACCTGAGTCTTCATGGATGGCTGCGACCATACCTTATCATTCTTTTGGTCTCTTTAGCTGGATGGCTGCGTCCATTCCACAGACCATTTTCGCATGTCTTTTGGATGGCTGTGCCCATGCCTAGACTGCATGTACTTGATTGTCGGAGATTTTTGGTCCTTCCTGGCGGTGTTCCAGTTCGGCGTGTGTTGTAAAGCATTTCACCCCTCCCACTCTCTCGGTCTTCATGCTTTAGGGGGCATCTGTTACACAGTAATTTGTCACTACCTTCCTGTCAGTCACCCTGCTGTGCCAAGAATTCACAAACACTAAGTTCTTGCTTTCTGAAAACCCATTTTTCTAAAGTTTTTTCCATCAGCGCGTCTGTTCCTAAAATATCCGCGATGACTGGCGCCCTACAGTGTATTCCGTGCGCTGCCAGCGCGGAAGGACATCACTTTTCCGCACTGGTCGACAGCGCGCCTTTCCCGTGTACTTCCGCGCTGACATGACTGTCCCAGTTATTGAGACGCGGCGACAGCGCGACAGTTGCCTAATAATCCGCGCTGATCCAGTTTGGGCGAATTTGTTCAAACAGCCAGCCTTCCAGATAACTCCAGGCTTGGTTGTTAGCTTTGTGAATGTCGACTCCTTTCTATGGCATGTCTGTTCGACCCTTTGCAACAACTTCCCTTGAAGATAAGCTCATCCTTCCACCCTTTTAGGAGACTCCTTCTCCTATATAAACTCCCACCATTACCATGAGAAGCTAGTTAGAGACAGCTTGGAATAGCTTGGATTGTACAGAGCTTATAGTGCTCAGATTGCTGCTACTATAGATTTGGTGTGCTAGGTGTGGAAGTGATTGATTGCTTAGGGAAGGTTGTTTTGTGTTGCTTGTGTGTGAGAGAGAGAGTTGTTTGTCTTGGGAGAATCATCCTCAAAGGTGAATGCTTGAGATACATGCTGACTGGCCCCTCCTGAGAAGGTTACCGACATCAGAACATTTGGTTGTACTCTTCTCTATTCTGATTAATAATAGATGACTGCTATTATTGTTCCATTCTCATTTGTCTATGCTATGTTTAAATGTGAATTACATCTTTTCTGACCGATGTATGGTTGCTTTTACAAGATTTCACGCTTGCGTTTGTTTCCTCTTCGTGTGTGCAAGTATCTATTCGCGGAGATCGCGAAGGATTGTGACCAGCCGAAGCAAAGGAGCGAAGGTAACATCTCTTCGTCAAACGACAGCGCAGGAATCCAAGTAGGTGCACTTTACCTCTTGTTTAATCGTAATTAGGAACATGCATAGCAGCATTGTGTGATTGTTGCTAGACCCCTGCTGGGCTAGTAGGGATCGCCTCTATCCGTAGAGGGGATTTACCTCTCCAACAATCATTGGTCCTTTTACGAAATGGGACATTGATTTCATGACATGTAACCCTCACTCGATCAGGGGGCATGGTTATATCATTGTAGTGGTTGATTATTTTACCAAGTAGGTCAAGGTGATGCCTACATATAATAATACCAGTGAAACAGTTGCTCTATTTTTCTTCAACCATTTCATTGCATAGTTTGGTGTTCCACAATTTGTAGTTACAGAACATCAAAAACATTTTCGCAATCACATGATGTCTAAGCTGACTTCCAAGCTGGGACTTTCCCATGAAATTTTTTCTCTCTACTACCCTCAAGAAAATGGGAAATTTGAGGCAATTAAAAAAGTTCTAAAAACAACGCTTCAATGTATGATAGGGGTGCATAAATCGGACTGGCATCTTATTCTTTATGTGGCCTTGTGGGCATACCAAATTTCTGTTATAACTGCTACTATGTTTACACCATTCCAATCGGTTTATGGTTTGGAAGAAATCCTTTTGAGAAAATTTGAAATTTCGTCCCTCAAACTTGTTATCGAAATCCTCCCTGCCACTTCCATGGAAGAGGAACATCTCTTACATCTAACGGACTTAGATGAAATCTAGCGTGATTCCCCTATGGCTAATGAAGCCCATAAGAAATGTATCAAGGTACAATATTACAAGAGTGTCAAGCCTCATGTCTTCTTGGAAGGAGGCCTTGTTTTTTTATATGATCCAAGAGTTTGATAAATTAGGATCAAGAAAGTTTGAGCTAATGCGGTTGGGTCCATATATTGTCAAACATGTTCTTGCTAAAGGGTCCTATGAGCTAGTTTATTTTGATGGAGTTCCCTTGGAACAACCTAGAAATGGGTTGTACTTAAAAAAATACTATGCTTGATTTTTGTGTAGTGCACTGTGTACATACTATATATAGGTGTGATTGAGTGTGTTTGCAATGTGTTCCCTTTATAGTTTCCTAGGTTTCTGTTAATCATGTTTACATTTTGTTTGCAAATCTTGACATCTCTCAAACCATATGGTAGTTATGCTAATGGTGCTATTCATAGTACTCGAAACCTCTCTTCCGCAGCTTGGGTTATTTATGCTCTAAATGGTGAGTTAGTGAGTTTACAAGGCATTTTTATCGGTCACTCTACAAATAACATCATTGAGAAAAGCGCAATGATCGCAGTGTTGTTTGATGTTATTTCACATGGTATTTGCCATATAGTTATTAGACTAAAATCACAGCTTGTAGTACTACAATTGATTAGTTTCTATTCGGTTAGAAATCCAACTATGTTTCGCATGTTCATGAGGGTTCACCTTCTGGAAAGATATTTTAATTTAATTCAGTATCAACATTTTTCTAGAAATCTAAATACATTGAAAGATGCACTAGCTAATCATGTTTTATATAGACATTTGTGGCACATGTAAATTAATCCAATACACATCACATTATGTTGAAAGGAATAATAGACTCATAAGAAACGTTGAAGATAGTTATATATATATATATATATATATATATATATATATATATATATATATATATATATAGATATATATATATATATATATATATATATATATATATATATATATATATATATATATATATATATATATATCAAAATTTTGGTTTTGTAAAATTTGTGCCCAAGATACATGTGGCCACACAGCCTAAAATATACATGTAGTCAAAATATGGCTATAAGCCTCATAGTATCCTAATCATAGTGCTCATGATAGCACGCCACTACGCAAGCCATCTTACACAATAGTTGATTGATACAGCCAGGCACATCAATAGTGTGTTGTTGTAGTCTCATAGGGATCTCATCGACCCTAGTCTCAATTATGCCATGGTTCAACCCCTCCATATGGTGTTCAACCCCTATCAGGGTCTCAGCCACATTGATATCTTGTAGTACCTCTCATTCTCCTCCAGCAACATGTATTGTTGTTGCTACATGTTGTGGGTCTCTTGCATGATGAAGACAAGAATATCCCATTGGTCGAATGGGCCCAATATTTGTGTGTGTACAAACCAGTAGTTTAGTCTCAAATACATCAAAAATCACAAAAAATTGTAAAACTTAAAAATACAAAAATGGTCAAAATGTTTTACCTATGGCACCCCATCACTCGCCATCAAGAAGCATGAGCTCTAGGTCTCTACAGAAATCCATCCCTACGTATGGATAATCTTTTATCATAATGAGTTGCATGAGAAGATAGATAAAGAAGGCTGGTGTGAATCTCATTGAAGAATGATCTGGATGCCTAAACATGAGATACACCCATCTCCTCATCCATGAGACTCTTGGATCTATGGGCTCGAGCGCGATATGTTCTGGCCTGAGCAATGGAATATGCTCTAAAAAAATCAAAATCAAACCATAGCCAAAATTATTTAACTATCCATATTTTGCTTTAGTCAGTTTCTCTTTCATGTTTACCAATACCCCTTCACTCCATTTGAATACTGTTGGCTCCAAAAAAATTAGAGCATACAACATATGTGACTTATTTGCCACATGAAGAGATGTAATGTCGACCAATCTAACAATGATGAATAGGATCATTCTTAAAATCAAACGGCCACATCATTGATGTTGATTTTTCCAACCTCAATTGGTTGGGATCTCAGTCGACAACGTGCACTGACATAATATTTGATTTCCTCTCCACCACTCCTTGAACCAGAAAAAGAGATGAGGGTACCTCACCTTGACAAACCAGTCAAGAAATATACTACTTGAAATTCCTGTGTATGTGCACCAATTTTGAATTCTTACGCTTGAACATCCAATGCATGAACAAGATACCTCAACAATTCGATTTGCTACCTCATACCAGGAAGCTAGAAGAATTTTAAGAGTCCACAGTCTCTTAAAGCTTGGATTGTGGCAAGATCATTAGATGCAGTCAAATATTCTTCATGTTCTCTTTCCCTCCATATCAAGGCCATTTTGTTCCAATAGGCACCTACAACATCATAAGGAGGATCATTAGGATGAATTTCATGAAAAAAAACTAGTGAAATGAGGTAAACAAGCCAAACAAAGTTGGGGATTGCACCCAATGCACCCTCCTAAGGGAAGATAGTGTGTTGCAGTGTTTCCCCTAGTGTATTTCTCTCATGATCAATGCACATTTCGACCTTCTAGGGGTGAGTTGGACCTAGGGCCCTCAAAACCTTGAAATATGTGCATGAAATCACAAAATGGAACCATGAAAAGGAAGAGAAAAGTTCTAGTTCCTATCTAGAAGTGACGACACTTGAAATGATCCACTGGATTGGTCGTAATCAACTACAGAAAATTGGGGAAAAAAGATGCATAACTCATTTTCTAAGAGCTAAATGTGAAATGGTAAAAATGAGCTACCTTTTGCCTATTTTATGGTCATTTTCATCATTAATTTATTAATTTATTAGTGCTTTGACCTAAATATAAGCCATGACTCGGTTTTATCATGAAACAATTATTTTTAATATTTTGGTGTTTTGAGCAGGATGATAGTTGTTTTAATGGATTTGACGATGTTTGGATTGAAACATGTCATTTTGATCAAGGAGCACACTTTTATCGCTTTTCGGGCTTTGTAAACCTATGAAAAAGGAACCCCCTGGAGTCCTCTTTCATCTCTTTTCAGACTCCCTAAACATTAAAAGATTGTTGACCACTTTTCTTTTCGAACTCGTTAAAGCAAATGAAAATATGTCTACTCAGTACAAGTTTAACCATTTTCTGGACTGAGCTAAACTAACTACAAAAAAGGAATACCTTAGTCGAACATGGCTAAGAGGTTCTCCTAGTTATTTTTTAATGCCTTTTTGGACTCAAGAGATTATCTATGAAAAGGAACCTTTGGAGTTTCTTTTTTGCCTCTTTTTCAAACTCTCTAAACATGAAAAAAATGTCGAGTTAAACCTTCGTTGGACTAGTAAAAACATTAAACAGTGATGGACTCATCAAACATGACGGGACCGAACCACTCCTTCTTAGGGTTCATTAAAAATACTCAAAGGGATTCATTTGAAGGATGAACTTACAAATCAAGCATATGTTATCCTCCTCAAGCTTGTTAAAAAATAAAGAGGTATTGACCAACAATGGTTGGGGAAATTTGGAAAATGGGATATTCCACCTATTATGGCAGTGAGTCGTTCTTGAACATGACACTCTTCCACTTCATCTTTGTGGTTATTGGGTTGGTAAATCTATTTGTCTTTTGGTTCATCATACCATTTCAGAGCCTCAATTTTCAGTTTTGGGTCAATGCTGCCAACATTATTCAGTTTCGCTCATGTGTTCAAGAGAATTCATTCAGTTGATATATGCTACGATACTCTTAAGATTTCATTCCATTTCTGTCATTCTTGAACCAGTTCCAAATCAAATTCAATATGTCTTGAATCATGATACTTATTTCATGTCATTGATGGGGGATACATCAAGGCCCTCCTATGACGGGTCACATCCTATCGACATCAGCTCATTATCCTGGAAGTTGACTTTGAAACTCTTCCTTTGGTATCTTGGGCCCTCCATACATCAATGGCAATTTTCCTCACTCTCAGTGATAGGTTTACATCATTGTCCTTCGACAAACAGATTATGTACGGTGTTCAATTTTAGCTCATTCATTCACACCATACGTATTGTATTACAGTACCTTGAGGGTCATTAACATCATCAGTAGTTTCTCTCGTGTCTGTTTATGACTTACAGCATTGGTCGGTAATCAGATGGTGTCTACCATGTTCAAATTCAGCTCCTTTATTCACATGGTTAAATTCATACATTGGACAATCAAGTGAACAAGGTAGAAGACCTCAGATCTAGTTCCATCCATCTGGGTTGTGATTTCAGGATTCATACAAGATCACAATGTATGATGGTTATGATCCTATAGATAGTCATCCAATCATGGGTCCACCCTCTTTCGTCATTGGACGTGTCTTCTTGATCATTGTACATGTAATGTTAGCTTATGTGTTGAGCATGGGTATGCCTCCCTCAGCAAAGATATCGTGATGAAAATGTATTGTAACAAATGATGATCTGAACTTGTCACAAGGTAAATCACTTTAGTCATCAATTTCCATTTATGAATTTACACATTAGGGGGCAATCTGTTATAGGCCATTTTGTCACATTTGGTCAATAGACCTACAAATTGGATCAATCAACATATATGAACACCTTGTCATCATCCTTACACAAATCCCTAAGCATAACTCTCTCAAATCCTTGAATTTTTTATCTTGATTGCTTCATTCTAGTGATTTCAAGGCCTAACACACCCTAGCCCTTTAGGGACCTGCATTCAGCAACACTTTTCCCAGTTCTGCACCTGATCTAATTAGAGCAGGTTGGCCCTTGTTGGCGGTGCATTGATTCTAGAAATTTAGGAAAAATAAAAAAGAATCACAAAGCTTCCTCTTCCAGAAGCTTCTAGTATTTATTACAACCATTCACCTTGGATAAGAACTTTGAATCATATCTTCCCTACCTTGGAGATTTTACCTCTTATCCTTTGAGATCGTCCTCCCATTAAGAGTGGATCTCAAGCCTATATTTCTAAATGGATAAGAATTTCTAAAGTACCATCCTCTCCTATATATTTACTGCCATCCACAAGCTATAGGTTGGCTTTTGGATACTAATCATACCCTTATGTTGTTGCTTTGATCATAAGAGAGTTATTATTCCCATGCATTAGGGTGGCTTTGAGGTGTACATTGTGGCAAGGAAGGACAAGTCAACTTGGGAGGATCTCTACAATATTAGCTTCCACTTTTGGTTGTAAACTTTCTCCCTTTCATATTAATACAAAGAGTATATTTTTTTCCTATATGTGTTATGGTATGGTATGTTTACATTCATATATGTCAATGCTATGTTGATCAATTGAATAGAGTGATTGGATAATGCTACATAAATGTCATATATCTTTGGCTTATGTTGTTTGTTTGTGCAATTTCTAATTATAGCGATTGGAGATACGGTTGGAGCTTACAAGCCAAGAGGAGAGAAGATCTTGCGAAGGGCCACAAGTAAGCATCTTTCCATTCTCCAAATCCTCTAAGGTGAACTTTATAGTATTTGATTTATGTTTTTCTAAACCAAGCCACTAGGTCTAAGGAAGATATTTTTGTTTGCAATCGTAGATTCCGTATAACACCCACCTTCACTAGTTCAAGGATTCCTAGGCCTTTTGTTTCTCCCTAAGACCACCCCACTCAGTTTCGAAACCATCCAAAAATCCAACTCAACCAAATAAGAGAAACCCCATCACACCATGGCTATCCATAAATGACAAGGAAAGGCTGAAAACCATTGTCACACCTAAAAAAAACCATGCCAATGATAGCAAGAGAACCAAAAACACACATTCATGTACCATGCACGCCAAAACTAGCAAGTAAGTCATACATGCAACTTGATTTCTGCAAGTAATCCTGCTATAGCCGCTTGATCCAACTCTTGCTTAATTAATCTTTGATTTCCTTTTCCTTCCTTTCTCCAATGCTTAAGTGCTCCAAGAATACTCCAAGTGTGTGAGAGTATGAGAGAGTAGAGAGAATAGAGAGAGAGCTCCAAAAATGAATTGACAAAAGGTTGTGAACTGATCCTCAAAAGCCTTTTTATCAATTAGGCCTCTATTTTCTTCAATTTCCATTATTTTTCCTTCATTTTCCTCCTCACATGCAACTTGTGACCTTTCACCTTCCTTTTCTCTTATTTTCCATTATTTTCATAAATAAAATGTCAATTAATGCCTCTTTCCTTTCCAAATCCTTTTCCATTATCGTTGTTAATTTCCCTTAGCCATAATAAACCAAATGAACACCCACACTAGGATGTTTTTCCCAACATTCAGCTTGGAATAAGTGTCTCATGACCTTGGTCTTATTTTGCCTTTATTAAATTTATTACATGGATTTTTTACCTGGGGTTGTTACAGACCCCTCCCCCTTTTGGGAACATCATCCTCAATGTTGAATGACACATACAACCAGTAAGACTGCCAAAAAGAATAAGATGCCACCCATGGAGCTTTATAACTTAGCCCGATGTAGTATTTGCAGTGATCAACCTACTGAAAAGCAAACCAACATGAAAACAATATCGCTTATTGGAGCTTTATAACACATCTCATAACAGTATTTACATCCATATACATATACCAAAACACCATTCCAAAACATATACCAAAAGACATCCACTCAACTAGCAAATAGAAAAGGATAAATAGCCTGCATCTAATCAGCGATCTCCCACGTAGCTTCATCAAGCCCAATGTTCTTCCACTACACTTTAACTTACTCAATTGATCGGTTATGGAGCATGAGCATCTTTCTATGAAAAATACACTGAGGTTCCGAATGGAATTCTCCTTCTAGCTCCACCCCCAATACAAACCAATCAATAACATGATCAAAAAACTGCGCATATATTTTAAGCAATGAAACATGGAAAACATCATGGACTTTCACTGTCGAAGGAAGTGTAAGTCTGTAGGCCATTGGTCCAATCCTCTCAAGGATCTCGAAAGGCCCATAATATCGAGGTGCCATCTTCGCAAATGACCCGATCCTCAAGGAGCTCTTCTTGGGCTTGATGTGCAAGTACACATGTTCCCCAACCTGAAACTCCTTAAACAACCTGTGTTAATTTTCATAAATTTTATGCATGTCCTATGCTGCCTTTATATTCTTCTTGATTACCTTCATTTCATGTTCCATATCTACCAACATGTCTAGTCCTATCAATACCCTATTCACTGGATCACTCCAACTAATGGGAATATTACAACTCCACCCATAGAGTGCCTCAAATGGACTCATCATCAGTGACTCCTAATACCCATTGTTGTAAGAAAACTCTATCAGTGGAATATACTCTTCCCACTTTTGTTGTTGATGCCTGATGTACATTCTCAACATGTCCTCTAAAAACCTATTGACCCTCTCTGTCTTTCCATCTGTCTTCGGGTGATAAGTTGTGCTGAAGGCTAACTCTATACCCAAACCTGAAAAAATATTTCCAAAATATGGAAGTGAACTTAGCATCTTTTTCCGACACAATCTTCTTTGGAACATTATGAAGCCTCACTATCTCCTTAATGAATACCTATGCTACATCACTAGTTGAATACGTAGACTTCACTGGAATGAAGTGTGCTACCTTTCTCAACTTGCCCACCACAACCATGATGGAATCATGTTGTCTAGATGTCCTCAGAAAATATGTAATTAAGTCTATGGAAATGACCTCCCATTTTCACTTTGGGATCAGGATCGGCTGTAGTAATCCACCTAGATACTTACACTCTGCTTTTACCTGTTGACAATCCAAGAATCTCACCATGAACTTTGCCATCACACCATGAACTCCGCCTCTTCCTTCTTCAAATTTGTCCAATAGTAGAACTTATTTACTTATGTTAATGTCTTCTAAAATCCTAGGTGACCTTAACACGGCTTAGCATGAAATTCTATAAAGATAAGCTTCTTGAGCTCATTGTTGTCTATCACATAGATCCTATCCCTAAATATGACCAAACCACCCAATGTGAGATGATATTCCACATCCTGATCACATGTATCCTAATGTAACCTATGCCTAATCTCCCTATACATGTCATCTTGTTGACCTGTCGGTAAGATCCGATCCTCTAGATCTGTCCCATAAGAAAATTTAGCAACGATTCACCTGCACTCTTATGCTAAAAGAATCTACAACCATGTGTTCCTTTCCCTTAATGTACCTCATGTTGAAATCAAACTCAATGATCATTGCCAACCATCTAGCTTGCTTTGCATTCATATTTGGTTGGTCAAACAAATATCTCAATCCACTATGGTCACTCATTAATACAAACCTTTGGCCAAGAAGATAGTGCCTCCAAATCTTTAATGCATATATGATTGTTACCAACTCCAAATCATGCGTAACATAATTCTGCTCGTGCTCATTCAGTTTCCTTAACTCATAACGCACTACTTGTCCTTCCTGCATAAAGACTCCACCAAGCCCTCTCTTGCAAGCATCGGTGCAGACCACAAACTCTTTATTCGGATATGAAATCTTGAGAACTGGAGCATTTATCAACAACTACTTCAATTCTTCAAAACTTGTCGCACATTCCTCTATCCATTCAAATTTCTTACCTTTCCTTTGCAATGATGTGATAGTATATGCAATGTGTGAGAAGTTCCTGATGAACCTCCTGTAATAACCTACTAACCCCATAAATGACCTTACCTCATCCACATTCCTAGGAGATGCCCATTCCATAATAGCTCTTATCTTTTCTGGATCCACTATATGTCTTCCTTGGAAACAACATGTCCCAAGTAATGTACCTATGTCTGAAAGAAACTGCATTTTATAAGCTTGGCATACAACTGATGCTCTCTTAGCAATCTCAACACTGCTACTAAGTGTTCAGCATGCTCTCCTCATTCTTATAATATATCAATATATCATCAATGATCACAATAACAAACTTGTCCAGATAAGGAAGCAACACACTATTCATCAAGCACATAAAAGTAACTAGAGTGTTAACACCCTCCTCCCACATCTACCTAAGTAACTGACCTACTAGGTTAAAAATGTGACGAGAGGCTTGTAGGATTAGATTCAACCTCCTATGTGACCTTAAGGAAGTGGAATCGATGAAGACACGACATATAGACCTTCCACATTAGCTACAGGACTCTCAGGAACCATCCCAACCACTTAGGTAGCTAGCCCCTAGGTCCCACTGAGGTTTTAGACCACTTGAGCCCTGATTGCTCCCACGATATGGACTTGACAACATCCCAGAGGCTTTGGACGCTCTCATGCCAACATCCAAGGACTATTTCTCCCAGTTTTGTGCTAGCATCCTGGCGATTTGAGCCACTTTTTCAGGCCTAGAGCCCAGGTCACTACCCAGAATTGAATAACACCTTCAGAATAGAAAGATAACAGGGAAACAATGATGCAAATTTAAATACTTGAACGAGAACTTAATGAGACCCCTACTAGCCATGACAGGCATTTTGTCAAACATATCACAAATATGTAATCTACGAGTGTAAACAACAGATGTAAGCATAGGGGTCTCATATTTATCTGAGAATCACTATGAAGCATTGTTCCCATATATCATTTGTTGCATTATCATATATTAGGTCATAGATACATTGTTCATTCATTTACAAGTAAAAACATGATGAGAGACATACATAGCCACTATCATAAAACATTTACATAACTAGCATAATAGCAACAAAAATACCAAGGAAATCACAGCCATATAATACACATATAAACCAATATAATACTCATAAAAATACAAGGAGAAATAACCTCATATTGATGATAAAAAATACAAACCCGGGATGGGACTACCACATTCCACCTAACCATAGAATGGTTGATCCAAATCTCTCTTCAACCATTCGCCCCCGTGCCATATTCCAAGAATGAATGTGGGACTCAAACCAAAAGAACCAACCAGGGCATCCTGAGGCTAAACCACCTCACCCTCATCAATAGAAACTAGGCATTACCGTAATCCATCCCGGATCCGTAAGCCAACACAATAAATATGTAATAATAGGCTTTACCATGATCTCCACCAGATCACTAGGCCAAAACAAGCATGGATACCACCGGATTTCTCCACCTACACTGTAAGGAATTTTCCTGACTTCTAGTCTCTCAGGCTTTACCACAATCCACACCGAATCACTAGGCCCTAAACCAAGACCCATCTCCAGGATTTACCACATATCCCAATGGAGATCAATCCACCTTTCGGCTTACCGTATATCCTTCCATTCACTGGCAAGGATTCCTAGGCCCACCGAGGCAACACAATCTTGGATTTACCGCAACCCATAGCCTAGCTCAGGGGTTACTCGGCCAATGGCTTTACCGTGATCCAAATTCTAGTTCAGGGACCACTAGGCCATGTGCTCTATCATTCGGAGGTCCACCTCACTTAGCTTCGAATCCATCCGACAATCTAGCTCAACCAAACATGAGAACCCCATCACACCATGGCTATCAGAAAATCACATGGCTAGGATGAAAACACTATCACACCTGGAAAACCCATGCCATAACAACAAAAGAACCACATAAAATACCATGCATTCCAAATCTAGTAAGGAAAATACACATGCAAATCGATACCTGCAAAGGATATTGTTGTAGATGCTTGATCCTTCTCTTCCTTGCTTGCTCCTTCCTCCTCTTTCCTTCTTTGCCTTTCTTGATCCAATGTAAAACCTGAGTAAAATATTGTCCACTGTTCCTCAGAAGCCTTTTTATCAATGAGGCCTCTATTTTCTTCATTTTCCATTATTTTCCTTCATTTTCCTCCTCACATGGAACCTGTGACCTTTCACCTTCCTTTTCTAATAATTTCCATTATTTTCATAAATAAATGTGTCAAAAATGCCTCATGCCTTTCGAAAGCCTTTTTCATTGCCTTTTCCAATTTCCTTTAGCCATAATAACTGAAATGGACACCCACTAGGATGTTTTTCCCATCATTCAGCTTGGAATAAGTGTCCCATCAACTGTGGTTATTATTTTTTCCCTTATTAACTTTTATTACATGGAATTTTCACCATGGTTGTTACAGGAGTATTAGTCAAACCAAATGGAACTACAACAAACTCATAATTCCCATACCTGGTCCAGAAAGTAGGCTTGTAATATCCTCTTCTTTGATGTGTACCTGATGATATCCTGATCTCAGATCAATCTTTTATAACATTGTTTCTCCCTTCAAATGATCAAACAAGTCGTCAATCCTCAGAAAAATATACATGTTCTTGATGGTTACCTTATTCAACTACCTGTAATCAGTGCATAGCCTGAGAGTACCATCTTTTTTCTTCACAAACAATATCGGTGTGCCCCAAAGCGATACACTTGGCTTGATGTATCCCTTGTCAAGCATTTCCTTCAACTACAACTTCAACTCTACTGACTCTGGTGTGCTCATCTTGTATGGTGCCTTTGATGTTGGTGCTACCCCTAGTACCAACTCAATGGAAAATTCCACTTCTATATGAGGTGATAACTCTAAAATATTTGTGGGAAATACATCCTAAAATTGTTGCAAAATCGGGTACTTTCTCAATACCTCTACATCCACAACATCCTTACCTTTATCACTGGAGATTTGTAATGCAAATAACACACACCCTTTCCTGCAACTGCACTTTTCCTACATAGTTGTGACCATTCTAACTGGTGTTTCTTTCTTCTTACCTTGTAATATCCTCTTTTATCCATTGTCATCCATGCATTCAACGGTCTTGTCATAACAATCTACTTTGGTCATGTGAAGATACAACTAGTCCATTCCCAACAACATATTGTATGATCCCAACGGAAGCACATTCAAATGCATTGATGTAGGCATACCATTCAACTCAAATGCACAAGCTCTTACCCAATTATGAACTCTTTTCTTCATACTTGTAGCCAACTACACTAACCAAGATTTTTCATTCACTTCTTTATGCAAACCACACTTATCCACCAAGTCAGGTTTATCATAACTATAATTAGATCTAGGGTCAATCAAAATAGAAACAACTTGATCACAAAGCTTACCACCCATCTCAATAATAGATGCCTAGTGATTCGCCTACATGTTATCCAATGTTGTATAGATTTGTGGAATGCTCTGCCCAACATCCCCAACTATATGTGATTCATGTGCACTATAGATCTGAGGTCTACCCCCCTAATTATGTGGACAAATCCTCTTAAGATGCTCCTTACCACATTTCCAACAATGTAATTGTCTCCTACCATCACCTATGTTATCTTGTTCTTCAGGCTGAGGTCCATTAAACTTCTTGTAAGGTGCAACATTCTCTTTCTCACCTGCATCCTGAGGTCTTGTTCTTTTCGGTTGCCATTTACCTTTAGTCTTGTCTTTCCCTTTCCAACCTTGTTGAGATTTTGTCTTATGCTTTGATTGCTCATAACAATGTTTCAACTTCCTAATGACTTTATCAAGTGACCAAGGCTCATCATACTCAACTCGATCTTTAAATTCTAATGGTAATACACTGACAAATGTCTGAACTTTGGCTTTCTCATCTTTAAGATACAGTACATACCTAAACAACTCCAGGAACGTGGTCATATACTCCTCATCCATCATTGATCCCATCTTTAGCTCATAGAACTCCTTAGCTTTAGTGACATAGTACCTATTTGAAAAATATTTCTTCCTGAAAAGTCACTTGAATTCATGCCAACTCAACTCTTATATCTTGATGTCTCTAACTCGCTTCAAATCTTCCCACTAGATGTTTTCTTTCCCTTTGAGGCTGAAGATATTTATTATGGCCTTCATGCACTTTGTGTGATCATGAAACTCAAAGAACTTCTTCATCCCGAGTTACCATGCCTTTGCATCTTCCGGCTTATTCAAATCTCCATCAAAGGTAGGTGGCCTGGCTTTCTTGAACTCATCTAGAAAATATCCCCTGTCATTCCTTCTATAAGGATAATAACATTGATGACCATGATACCTATCAGAACCAGAACTAGAATAGAACATGTCCATCACCTCTCCTATTTGATGTGGCCAAGAACTTGCCATCCCTAATCTTGTCATCTCTATATAACATGTGACCATATTCCCCATTATTCCTATCCTTCTGCCCATGATTGATCCTCATTGGTCTCTATCTCTGCAAATTTAACCAACTTTGAAGGATAATTGCATTAACCTTTGCTTGTTTCTCTTGCGCCTGAATGATTTTTTCATTATCTACTTCGCAACTTCTTATTTGTGCCTTCAAACTTCTTAATGTTTCAGTTATGTTAGGAGAGTACCTATCAACATGTTGTTCATCTGATCTATAGGGAGAATCTAGTGAACTGTAGTCTACCATCTTGCTAGTCATCTTTGATATTCTTCCTACAAGTATACCATGTCATATGAACCAAAATATAAGCATAACCAATCATACCTCAGTATAGTTCATGTGAGAATATCTTGTCTTCAATATCAACTAGATTAGCATGATACATGTATAAACACAATCATATAATTATATAAACATAATCTCAACCATCATCCAGTTACCATGCATGACAATACGAACTACATAGCATGATCTCATGTGTGAAAACTATAACCATGATAATGCATGCATACATCCACATAGACTTCATTCATACGCAACAAATGCATGTTCGACTCACATGCATTCACGAAAAACACATCCCAACAAAAACACCTTCAACTTCTACATGACAACACAACTGCAACAATGACCATCACCATGCATACTCATCAATCACATACACAATCTACATGCATGCATGACAACCATATTTCACCCATCCAATCCAAGGGGTGAACCATGCTCTGATACCACTATGTAACACCCTCCTCCCACATTTACCTAAGATAACCAATCCACGGGGATAAAGATGTGACAAAGAGTTACTATGATATGATTCGACCTCTTAGATCACCTTAAGGAAGTGGACCTAGTAGACCAATTCTTTAAATACCTCCCTCAGGAGCTATAGAACCTTCATGAGCCAACCAACCCCTCCAGGTGTCCAACCCCTGAGAGAACTTGCTTCTTGACTAAACTAGACCCAAAGTTTCTCCCACAACAAGCCTTCCATGTGACTGAGACCCTCTAATCACTCCCATAGCAAAGCATCCATGTGATTGTGGCCTTTTCCAGACAGTTTTGTGCCAACAACCCCAAATTCTGAGCCACTTTTTCAAGGCCAAGACTCAAGCATATGCCTAGAACCTAATGAAACTCTCAAAAATGATAAATAACAAGACGACAAGGTATCTAATGTAAAACTTGAACAAGGACTTGACCTGACAAGGCCTATCCATGACAGACATTTTGTCAAACACATCATGAACATGTAATCTATAGGTCATATAAACACATCTGAGCATAGGGACTCCAAACTTATCTGAGAATCATCAAGAAGGTTAGATTCCCTATCATAATAGTTGTATTATCATCTATTAGGTCATGCATTCATTAACATTTCATTTATGAAACAAAACAAGATGAGAGCCATAACTCAAGTCTGTCATAAACCATGTTTATAACCAGCAAAATAACAATGATAGAATAGCCATTAAATCCACACAATAACAAGTGTATTTACACATAATACACAAGAGGAAAAGAGCTCTTATTAACATATGAAAAATCCAACCAAGTCAGGGACTTCCACGTACGACCCGACCATAGATTAGGTTGAACTAAATATTTCTTCCATCCAATCACCCCCATGCCATATTATAAGCATGAATGTGGGACTCACAACAAAACCAACCAGGGATTCCTCGGGCTTTACCATACATTCAAGGATTCCTAGGCCCAAAACACTCATCTATACAACCAGGCTTTACCGCAATCCCGCCAAGGGATTCCTAGACCAAAACAAGAAATATACACTACCAGGATTTACCATAGTCCCACCATATATCGGTCCAAGGATCACTAGATATATATCAACATGGATGCCTCCATATCTCTCCTCCTAAACCATGAGGAATTTGTCTGTCTCCACCCTCTATGATTTACTGTATATCCCGCCATTCACCGGTCGAGGATTCCAAGGCCCAATGATGGTATACACAACTAGGCTTTATCACAATCCCACCTTCATCGATCCAATGATTCCTGTGCCTTGTGTTTCTCCCTGAGACCACCCCACTTAGTTTTGAAACCATCCGGAAATATAGCTCAACCGAATAAGAGAAACCCTATCACACCATGGCTATCTGGAAATGGCAAGGCAAGGCTGAAAACCATTATCACACCTGTCAAAACCAATGCCAATGAAAGCAAGAGAACCAAAAACACACATGCATTTATGTTTCTAGGAAAATTAGTGCCTTGTCGAACAACTAACCCTCTAGGTTTGGTAGCTACCCTAGAAACAACAGTTTAAAGCAATTCAATGATTTTTCCTATGTGTAACAAATAAGAGAAAGATAGTGGAACCAACCTGGAACTTTCACTTAATCCCTTGCTTGATCTCTCTCTCCTTTGGCAGATCATGTAACTCCTCCTCGTACTTAACACACTTGGAGAGTACCTGCACAATTACAGCAACAAAGAACCGTCAAAGCATCGTGATCTATTACAACATAAACATTACAGAATCAAATATATAATGAACAAATGATAGCATTCACAATTGCACAATCATATGGGAGAAAACTTGAAGAGATTTATTAATAGAAAGGAGAATTACAACCCAGTTGTCTGATCCAGTGCCATCCTCCCAGCTTCAATCCTTCTTCACCTCATGAAATAGCAAGATCACACCAACAAGAATACCATGCTCTCTCCTCAATTACAAAACTATCAGCACCTACTTGCAATTCACAAAATTCCAGCCTCCAAATCTCTTTTGCAAGGGTGTGAGTCATCCATGGGGTTTGATTAGTGTCATTCCACTTGTTACAATTGTTTCCACAAGAGAGGGGAATTGGAGATGGTTTCCTAATTCCCTTGGTCATCTTTGGGTGAATTCAGAGAGGCAAGTGGCACGGAGAAGTTTCTAGAAGATTCCATGAGCAACCAACTAACAAAATGTCCCAAAAATTGGTCCATCCTCGCCCATCACACCCTATAGAAGGCCTAAACTGTATGCATCGCACCTTGATAGTGTACGAGTCAGTATGCATCGCAGTTTATCAGTGGATCAGTTAGTATGGTCCAATTTAGGCCCTTTTTGGATGATTTCTGAAGTGGAGCTTTTGGGGAATGATGCACTCAAATGACTAAGTTCCTTTAGGGTATGAAATAACTTTTTTATGGATTGATGAGCCCTAGTTCAGTGACATATAAGTTTGGGGTTGATGTGCCCAAATATGTTTATAACAGTTGCCCCCTAAAGCATGAGGTCGTAAATATTCATGTTGGGTGAAATGCTTTAACATGAGGATCCAAAGTTTCGAACTGGAAGGTGACTTGCATAAGTTACAATACAATACATCATCATAATGTGATTTTCATGATCTAACTAAGGGAGGCATTCCCATGCTCAGCTTTATAAATTTCATTTCATGTACATAGATCAGATAGTCGTCTGCAGATACAGACTGGTGATTCGACAGATATAGAGTCATTATCCATGATTAGGATGACCATCTGTGTAGAGCCTTTGTACATTTGACATTTTTATATCCCTGAATATATCGCAACCCGAATGGATGAAACTAGATTCAGGGTCTTCAAACTCGTTCAATCTTCGCTCGATGTACAAGTCAAACCATGTGAAGAGATGTTTTGAAGTCGAACATGGAAATACATCACCTGATTACCAACCAATGATGTGAGTTGTTAACAGACACAGGAGGGATCACCAATAATAATAATGATCCTCAAGGTACTACAGTATAATTCATGTGGTTTGAATACATGATCCGATTCGAACACCATGCAAAATCTTTCGGTCGAAGGCCATTGATGTCAACCTGTCGCCAGAAGTGAGAAACTTGCCATTGATGTATGCAAGCTTCAAAGCACTGAAAGGGTTGTTTCTAAGTCAACTTCTTGGATAATGAGTTTATGTTGACAAGAAGCAACTCATCGTAGGAGGGCCTTGATGTATCCCATATCTACGACATGAAACAAAGCAAATGATTTTCTGGAGGTGAAAATGAACTGACAACACAAGGTTCAGGAATGGCGGTCATGAAAATATGAAGGTTAGAGGTATTGCAATGTATGGGACATTTAACTAGATGAATTCTCAACTGGATGACTTCTCTTGAACATGTCGGCGACACTAAGATGAATTGGTAGCGTCAACCCCAAAAGATGGATGGTATGAAAGACCAATGGTATGATGATCGGTGAACAGAATAACCCAACCCAACTCAATCATGGAGATGAAGTGAAAGTGTCATGTTCAAGAGCGACTTGCTACCATAAACTCTTCAAGATTTTTCCCCTTTTTCCCCAGTCATTATTGACCAGTACCTCTTTATTTTTGTCAAGCTTGAGGAGGATAACATATGCTTGATGTATAGTTCTCCCTTCGAGAAAACCTGTCGCTATTTGATGTTTTAACGAGTCTAGCGACAGTGAAACTCAGTCTCTTTTCATGTTTAGAGAGTTTGAAAAAGGGACGAAAAGAAAAATCCATAAGTTCTTTTTCATAAAGTAATCCCTCAGGTCCAAAAAAGGATAAAATAATACAAGAGGGATGACGTTTCCAGTACTTTAACGAGCTGTAAAAGACAAGCGCTAGACAATCTTTTCATATTTAACGAGTCTAAAAAGGGTTTAAAAAGGACTCTATTTTGATGAACGAGTGGTGTCTAGGGTAGCAACTGGTTCCAGTGTTGTTCAAACTTCTCAAAACATGTTGATTTATGTGAAGAGGCTGGCTAATAAGACCACTCATTACAACTGTTCCTCAAAAAGGGAAAGCGTATGATTGGCCAAATGGATGGTGGCGACGGGATGAACGCAACCAAGGCTCAAAAGGTTGATAGAATGGCAATCACAAGGGTTAAAAAATGAAAATGGGTTCATTTTTAGATAAGCTTGAACCATAGGGAACTATGCTTGGATTCAGTTTCATGTTTACAAAAGCTTGAAATGTAAAACTATGCTTGAGTTGATTTGCATGCCCTCAGCTTGATGAAAGGAAGAGTATCTTGTAACCAGATGGAAGTCACTGCGATGAAGTAGGATGGTTATCCAACACCTCTTTGGCTTCATCCAAATAGACAAAGGTGAATGGTGTGATAGACCAATCACATAACCTACAGGGAAACTTATCTTTACCATTAGGTGCATGCCCCCCAAGCTTCATTACATTCACCTAAGTAGACTACTCATGGCTATCAGGTGGATGGAATGAAGGTTCTTTTATGAGATCAAGTGAAAGACTCGACTGGGATTTTATGAGATCTAATCAAAGACTAGACTTAGGACTTTGCTCCAGGGGTCCTTGTTTCATTTTTTAACGAGCTTGACACAAGACAAGGAAATCTACTTAGATTCCTTGTTTCATTTTTTAACGAGCTTGACACAAGATAAGGAACTATGCTCATACTCTTATTTTCAATTTTTGATGAGGTTGAAACAAGGCAAGGAATAGGCACAAGTAGTGGTGAACCAAGCACCTTCATCTATAATAGTGCCAGATACAATCATTTTACAAACTTGTACTATGATCTAGAAAGGCACATAAGAAGGAAGGCAGAATCCTACCAATTGATTCCAATCAAAGGAAGTGACTAGACTAATTGGAGGGGGTACCGTAGAAATGGGAGAATTAACCCCTTGAGTTACGAGAACTAGAGGATTTTCCTCCTGACTTGATGGAATAGGTGGACTGCCCCAAGCTCATTTGAATCTGAGGAAACAAAAATAACTTGTGGTATGATTTTCACTCTCTTCGGGAAAGGTACGATTAGCTACAGCTGAAATCGAGTCAACTATTACCTTGACCTGTTGATTTGGATCAGGTATAGACTCATAGGATTCACTTTCAGAGAGAGTGGTTTCGACCGACGATTGATTTTGGTCAGTCGGTTCATCAACTAGTGAAGGATTTAGGGGGAGTTTCATGTAACCAGATGGAAGTCACTGTGGTGAAGTAGGATGATTATCCAACACTTTCTTGGCTTTATCTAGATAGGGACAAAGGTAAATGAGGTGATTCCCTTTACATAACCTACATGGAAACTTAACTTTTCTTTTCTTTCCATGAACTTTACTATCACTAGTTGATGGTGTGTCACCAACATGATCTCCATAGGTTGATGACACGGAATGATGTGAACGTGAAGACCATTCTTCTAAGATCTGAGGAATATCAGGACAATTTCGAAGAAGATGGTCTCCCGCACAAAGTTTGCATGGATATTTAACTTTGTGAGGCTTAATGGACAGATTTTCATCAGATGTTGCATTCAGATAAATGGTTGCTTGGTTGTCCCCTTGTTGAATTGGCTTCTTCTTCTTCTTCTTCCCTTTCTTCTTCTTCCCTTTCTTCTTCTTCCCTTTCTTCTTCTTCTTAGCCACCTGGTTACTAGTACCAATACTTTCACCAAGCGAAGAGGAAGAGGGGGAGGGAGAAACAAACGAGGAAGAAGGCAAAGGGTCAACTTTAGGATCAACTGGAGGTTGATTTTGTCTAGTTGGAGGTGTACTCGATTGCGGAGAAATCATGACATTTTGAACCAAGGAGGTTGAAAACAACCATACTGGCAAGCCAATGGTAAATCCTGGAAGGGACAATGTAGCCATATAAGGAGCACCAATATTTCTGAAAGAAGGAAAAGGACTAGGATTCCCATCAAAAGGGATTCCTTGATCAGTGGACTCCGGATTTGTCGCCATATGTCTCAACCTAAGATCAACTAAGGAATAGGGATGTTATTCGCGATCAATTAATTTTAACGACACTTTAGACGCAACTTTTCTTTTTCAGTTTTAAAGAGTCGAGAAAAAGCTAAAGATGACTCTAGTCGCCTTCGATTTTTAATGAGCCTGAAAGGACAAGTGCTCATATGGACCTTTTCTTTTAAAGAGTCGAAAAGGAACGAAAGTGACTACTCTGGAGAATCTAGACAAAGGGTTTACCAAACCAATTGCAAAACTGTAATATACACCTTGGTGGTAGATTAAATAGAAATTACCAAGGACTTATGTACGGCAGTCAATCTTCCTGAATGTTTTGTTCAGTGCATTGTGATCAATAAGGCGGCAGACTCGGTTTCCTATGGATAAAGGATTTAAGCCTATTGTGGTCTCCTAATATATACGCGGCGGTACGGGGAGCACAAGTCTATGCTAGCACTTGTCGTATCAAGGAGGAGGAATCACCCAACCTTCAATGAAAATGATAGCCACTAGTGTTAACGACGCCGGAACACGTCACTAGCCTAGACCTCTAAGTGTATTGCGTTAAATTCCAAAGAGTTGATAAGTTAATTGAGGTTCATTTTAAGTTGATCTTGCTTAAAATTTTCCTTTGAAGGTTCACCACATGATGTATGTTCACAATTCCTAAAATGAAACTATCATGATAAACAAACTTTTGATTTAGTTTGAATGATGAAAACCCTAGCTACTAAAGGATAGAGCAATAAGATCTTTGACAAAGAGAAAAGAGCACATCTAATGCAATTTCCCTAGCTATTCCTATCAAGCATTCACAAAATTTAATATGAATAATGAAAAATGCATGTATTTCTTTTCATTTTCCCTTAATGTGAATGATACAGAAAGGAAAATTAATGCACAAATGATCAAAAATCTCTTTTCATAAAAGCAACGATTTACGACAATTTCTCTTAAACAGAAAGGAAGACTTTACAAAACTTTCGATTTTAAAGAGATGAAGAAATACAACACTTTAAATGAAAATACAAATCATATGCAAATATAAATCAATTGATCTTAAATGAATGAAGACTTTACGACAATTCAGAATTCGAAAGAGGAACGACTTTACGACACTTCTTTCAACAAAGATCAATTGACAAGAAAAAAAACTTTCGACTAAAGATTGCAAATGATAAAGTAATACATAAGAAACATTTAACAATCCTAGTCTAAGTGGGGTTGAATTAAGTGATGCAAGTAAGCTTCAGTGAAGAGACATTGTTCATGTTCAACAAAACAACCAAACAAATCTGAAAACAAGTTAAAAACTCTCAACTCTTAGATGGGAAATCGAGTTCAGTCAATCATCGCACCTAGCCTTTGGAGACAATAGTATGATCATCGCACCTGACCTTTGAAGACAGTGAGATACATCTCACCCTGCCCATTCGGGAAGTGAGATGCATACTGAGTCACAGTGGAAGACAGTGCAATGGTCCAGGGAGCGATTTATGAAAGTGTTTTGGCTCAAATTTGGAGTAGTTTTCAATGAATCAAGCTTGGATTTGATGAACATTGATAAGCAAAGTATGATGGAATGTCCTAAGAGGTTACTGAGCTACCAAAATGGCATCTAGATGTGTTTGCAAGTCAAATTTTTGATCCATAAACTAAATCAGAGATGGACTGAAACAACATTCATCTACTATGCAATTGCAAAGCAAGAGTAGTTCGAAAGATACTTGGCTGGCTTCAGACTCTGTCTATAGTTTATCAAATTAAACATAAAAAAAAAAAACAATAACAACAAACAAACATTTTTTCATTCCCCAGCGGAGTCACCAATTTGTTTATGGGAAAATTAGTGTCTTGTCGAACGACTAACCCTCTAGGTTTGGTAGCTACCCTAGAAACAACAGTTTAAAGCAATTCAATGATTTTTCCTATGTGTAACAGATAAGAGAAAGATAGTGGAACCAACCTGGAACTTTTGCTTAATCCCTTGCTTGATCTCTCTCTCCTTTGGCAGATCCTGCAACTCCTCCCCATACTTAACATGCTTGGAGAGTACCTGCACAAGTACAACAACAAAGAACTGTCAAAGCATCATGATCTATTACAACATAAACATTACATAATCAGATATATAATGAACAAATGATAGCATTCACAATTGCACAATCATATGGGAGAAAACTTGAAGAGCTTTATTAATAGAAAGGAGAATTACAACCCAGTTGTCTGATCCAACGCCATCCTCCCAGCTTCAATCCTTCTTCACCTCATGAAATAGCAAGATCACACCAACAAGAATACAATGCTCTCTCCTCAATTACAAAACTATCAACACCTACTTGCAATTCACAAAATTCTAGCCTCCAGATATCTTGGATGTGAGATCCTTTTATAGATTTTTGCAAGGGTGTGAGTCATCCATGGGGTTTGATTAGTTTCATTCCACTTGTTATAATTGGTTCCACAAGAGAGGGGAATTGGAGATGGTTTCCTAATTCCCTTGGTCATCTTTGGGTGAATTCAGAGAGGCAAGTGGCACATGAGAAGTTTCTAGAAGATTCCATGAGCAACCAACTAACAAACTGTCCTGGAAATTGGTCCATCCTTGCCCATCGCACCCTATAGAAGGCCTAAATAGTATGCGTCGCACCTTGACAGTGTACCCGTCAGTATGCATCGCAGTTTATCAGTGGAGAAATCAGTATGGTCCAATTTAGGCCCTTTTTGGATGATTTCTGAAGTGGAGCTTTTGGGGAATGATGCACTCAGATGACTAAGTTCCTTTAGGGTATGAAACAACTCATTTAGGGGTTGATGAGCCCTAGTTCATTGACATATAATTTTGGGGTTGATGTGCCCAAATATGTCTATAACAATGTACCATGCATGCCAAAATTAGCAAGGAAATCATACATGCAACTCGATACGTGCAAGTAATCTCGTTGTAGCCACTTGATCCAACTCTTCCTTTCTTGATCTTTGTTTTCCTTTGCCTTCTTTTTCCTTCCTTTTCATTCCTTCCTCTAATGCTAGAGTGCTCCAAGAATACTCGAAGTGTGTGAGAGTATGAGAGAGTAGAGAGAATAGAGAGAGAGAGCTCCAAACTGAACTCACAAAAGGTTGTGAACTGATCCTCAAAAGCCTTTTTATCAATGAGACCTCTATTTTCTTCAATTTTCATTATTTTTCCTCATCACGTGCAATTTGTGACCTTTCACCTTCCTTTTCTCCTATTTTCCATTATTTTCATAACTAAAATTCCAATTAATGCCTCTTACCTTTCCAAAGCCTTTGCCATTGTCATTGCCAATTTCCCTTAGCCATTATAAACCAAATGAATACCCACACTAGGATGTTTTGCCCAACATTCAGCTTGGAATAAGTATCCCATGACCTTGATCTTATTTTTCCTTTATTAACTTTATTACATGGATTTTTAACCCGGGTTTGTTACACCGAGACCAGAGAATAAGTCAGTGGTTGGTTCCATGTGGATCTACAAAGTGAAGCATGCAGCTAATGGGAGCATCTAGAAGTACAAGGCCATATTTGTGGCCAAAGGATTCTCTCGGGTAGAGGGAGTGGACTATGAGGAAACATTTACCCTAGTGGCAAGATATTCCTCAATCATAACCATTTTAACAATAGCTATGTAGATGGGGTGGAAGGTCCACCAGATGGATGTTAAGGTCACCTTTCTCAGTGGTGTTTTTGAGGAAGAGATTTACATAGAGCGTCTGGGGGATTTGAGACATATGACAGGGAGACACATATGTGTGGACTCATGAGAGCCTTGTATGGTCTCAAACACACATCCCGAGCATGATACACTTGGATCGACACATATCTCAATGGATTGGGCTTCACCAAAAGTGAAGCATATTTCAATCTCTATCACATTGTGGTAGATGGAAAGTTATTTATCTTGGTATTGTATTTTGATGACTTGATACTTACAGGGGATGAGAAATTGATCCACTCTTGCAAAGAGGACCTTGCAAGAGAATTTGAGATGAAATAAATGGGTTTGATGCATTACTTCCTTAGGTTGGAAGTATGGCAGGGTGATGGTGAGTTGTTTGTGAGTCAGGGGAAGTATTCCTTTGAAATACTTCAAATATTTCACATGGATAACTGAAAGCCTATGGACACACCTCTAGCTACAAATTGGAGGAAGAAGAGTGCTTCTTCAGGAGAGGCAGTAGATGCCGACATCTACAAACAGCTTGTGGGACCCTTGATGCATATGGTGAACTCAAGGTCTGACATATGCTATGAACTTAATCAGTTGACTCAAGCCATGGTGAAGCCTACCAAGTTGTATTGGAAGGAAACAAAGCATGTGTTAAGATACCTCAAAGGCACAACTAGGTATGGATTTTGGTACATGATGACAGAGGGAGTGAAGTTCCAAGGATTCACTAATGCAAATTGGGTAGGGAGTCCACAAGACCAGGAAAGTACTTCAGGTGTTATCATCAATGTTGGGTCTATCTCTTGGTATAGCAGGAAACATAGGTATGTGGCACTCAACTCAACAGAGGTTGGATACATGGATGCAATTCAAGCAGCATGTGAGTCCATTTCAATGAGATAAATACTTGTGGGTCTTGTCAATCAGGAGATGGATCTAACAGTGATTTATTGTGATAGTCAAAGTTGTATCAAACTCTCTAAGAATCTAGTATTTCATGACAAGTCCAAGAACATTGATATCGAGTACCATCACTTGGGGGATTGTGTGCAGACGAGAATCATGATGCTACAATACATTCCAATTGAGGAAAAGGATGCAGATATCTTGATAAAGGCATTGTTAAGAGGGAAATTCGAATTCCACAAGTGCAGGATGGGGGTGGCTCAAAATCTCGTTCTTGCTAAGAGGGAGTGTTAGAAATTGTAGCAAGAAAGGCTAAGTTTGACTTGTGCCTTAGTCAAATTTAGTAATTCAATTTTCCACATTAGCAGGATGACTTGGATGGTAGTTAGCTAGAGTGGCATGGTCTTGTCTACTAGTTAACTCAATAAATTTGAGTTATATGCTTGGAGTAGATTTGTGCATGTAGTGATTGCTAAAATTTAGTAATCTAGTTTAGTTATTTTCAGTTGAACCTAGTTAAATGAGCTCAAGTCCTTATTTGAGTCAGTTGAAGGCTAGTTGAGTAGTAGAATTGTTGTTAACTTAATGATCTCTTAGTTAAACTAGTCAAACAGCTAAAAATAGCCCTAGACATGCATGGAATTCGAATTGCCTAGTTGGAGTGCAGGAAAAGGCACATTGTAATTGTCAATTGTATACTAGTTGAGTGTACAGGCTTGGCATTGATGCAGGTGAATCATTACTTGGGAATTGTGCAAGAAATTAGGCGGAAAATCCTATCTTTTAGGAGTTAATTTCCTTAAGGATTGCGCAAGGGAATAGGAGGAACTTGGAGCCTTGAAATGGCTAAGTGATGGCGAGAGTAGGACAATCAGCAGGAGAATAGGTTTACAGTGCAGGGTGTTCTTCAGGATTGAAGCAAGACATTGTAATAGTTTCTAATTCTCATTTGATTAATGAAAAGCAGCGGAGAGGTTTTTTTCCAGTTGGCTTCCCCTGTAAATCATTGTGTTCTTGTGGTTTTGGTGGTTGCATGTCATTGCATGTGTTTCTAAATTGTGATTTCCACAGAATATTAGAGGAAATTTGTACTCTCTTGTTTTCAGTTTGAATTCATCATTAGTAGCAAATTTATGTTAAGTTCTACAATCCCATCACATTGGAAAGCTTCAGTCCAGTCTTCATCGAACTTTGTGCCCCATCTATGCACCTGCATTAGACTCCCAAGGCATGATAATTTATGACCTCCTAGTCATATGCATCTATTCTTCTCATAATAACTTCAACTCATGAGCTACAACATGCCTCTGCAATAACAACTCTCCACCTTGTTACATGATACCTCACCAAACATTCGCTAGAGTTTGGGCTTTTGGAATTTTCCTAGTTCTCTTCTCAGGGAACCCTTCAAGCGTTCCTTGCTCTAGTTTGTTGCAAATATCCTCACCTTCCTCTGTTATCACTTGCACATTGAAACAAATCTCTTACCAGATCTTTAATCAACTTGTACCTTCTTTTACTACTTTTGTTGCGAACTCTAACCTTTACTTGTTGCTGAACTGTGCAAGCTTGCTAATACATTGCTCAAAATATCCTCATAATCATAGGTTATCTCTTTATGCAACCAACCATACCTTCTTTCTTTCCTTTTGTCAATTTCATCTTCCAATTCAGTCCTTGGCTGAAATTTGTTGTCTTCATATTGCTCATCAAATTGCCATCTACTTCATCCACTATAACAACATCCTCATTATCACCCACACACATGTGTTCATCACCCTTAGGTTGTTCTTCCATGGCTGCAACTCAAATCCTTTTATATTTCCCTCCATTGAGAATTTATCTTTGCCTCAGCTTCACCTACAACAAACTCCATTTTACTTTCTGGTGGGCTCCAGTATTGTAGCAATAATGCTACAACTCCTGGAGCTTCCTATCTCTAATTTTATCAACCCGGTAGTTCGTAACAAACTTGGAAGCGACGGTGCTGTATGCACAAGTACTAGCTCTTGTCACAGTTGTCACTTGGTCAGCTGGCACAAGTCCACTAGGGCTCAAGCCAACTTCTATATGCTCTCAGAAGAAGCTTTCTAAATGATGGACGAAGGCTATCTCAAAGGAAATTAACCTATTTTGCAATAATGAACTGAAAGCCAACAAAACAGGGAAACCCTAGTAAACCCTAATCTGACTAGTCTAATCTCTATGATGCAATGGTGGGAGTGCAAACTTCTAGAAATGATGCCATTACTTCTAGTGATATGAGATGCATGAATTGAAGCTACTTCTACTGAAAAGGACATTGTTTTTGTATTTTTGCTTAAGTGGTTGGAGTTATTATGATTTTGTTTCTTATTAGGGTTTGACTGTGCAGGGGTAGTTCGAAGGGAAAGAAAGCTTGGGAAAGGTCAGGAGGGCTAGGAGAGGTTCTAGAGGATCCAAAACCTGATTCCACAGAAGTCCACAACGTTCAGGTGCTCGGCAACTGAGGTTACAGGTTTCTACAGGATGTCTACAGGGGATCCTACAGGAAGCTCGGGATTTCTACAGGAAGTCTACTAACTTCTACAGGATGTTCTGTGGTTGGAGTTTTGGGTGATGGAGGAGTGGAGGAGTCGTATGGGTGGATAGGTAGGATGGAAAGGGGGCTTATGATGGCTCAGGGACAGAGATATGAGATGAGGAAAGAATGGGTAAAGTTGGTTGGTGGATAGGAGGGTGGAAGCAATGAAAGGTCAAAGAGATGGAGCTACGTGAACAGTAGAAGTGTTGGAAGGCAAACGATCTGAACATAGGTTGGGTAGGTGATTTTAGGCACGGTTGAGAAGAAGAAGAAGATAACAGAGTGATGCAACGCAGTGTAAAGGAACCAAATCTGCACAAAACCGAGAATTCATCAACCTATCCTAACTGTGTTATTAAATCAACGAACAGCAATGTAAACTTCAGGGAAAAATCGTGCATGGAGTTGGAATGAAGAAGTAATGCTCAAGATCAGAATGCATGGATGGATCTACAATTGAAATGACTGTGTTGCAGCTTGAATGAAAGTGTAAGACTGCGTTTTTTGGTGGTTGGTACGGTCTTCACCCCCAATCTCTAAACAGAGATGGCAGTGAGTGCACTGTCAACCTTTTCTTGGAGCTCTAATGAATGTTGATCCTCCTACTCTAATCTAAGCAATTAAAAGCACTTGAACTGTAAACTAATCCTATTCAATCACAAAAAATACATCAAATCAGCAGACTGTAATTTCTAAATGCATGTCAAAACAGAGGAATAAAGTGCTGAAAGGAAAGACAAGTAACAATACAAGGAAGAGGAGGTCTATTGCTCTCAGGTTGGGCCCTAACCTGAGAGCTATAGCTCCCTTAAAAACTTAGAATTGAATCCAAAGTTGCCTGCCTTTATTGAATAATCATGAATCTAACATCATGCCAAAACTGGCTTACAAAAAGCAAAAACCGAGCTGTAGCTCTTGCTTAGAAATTGCAATAGTAGTTCAAAAGTTCAAAAAGCTCCTATCAAAGGCTACGGCCTTAATATTTATACATGATGAGGATCCAGCTGGCTTCCTCAATACGTGGAGCTTGGCTGTCCAACTGAAAGTTAAACTGTTGTAAACTGTTGTTCCTGTAGAACCCGTTGGCTGCCTTTAAGCTCGGTGGGGAGAGCTGTTGGAGCTCGGAGTTAGGGTGGAGATCACGAGGGAGGTTATTTAAGGCTATAGACAACCTCCCTATAAACCTGCAATGCCACCTTTGTTGTCTCCTTGTCTCCTTCTGCGTGGTCTTTGCTCCCTTTAATGCCAAAAAACCTGAAATCATCATGTATTAGCCACATAGATATAATGTCTGCCCTTCTTCCTACAAATAACACGAATATACCAAGAAATGAATGCATAAGTGATAAAAGATGAAGGGTTGAGCAAGGTCAGTAGGCCAAATGAGCCCAAATTGTTACCAAAAATTGGGGCTCATCATCACCCCCCAGCTAAAATATTTGCTCATCCTTGAGCAATTTTGCCCCAGCTCCTTGTCCTTGGTCGAGAACTAGGCTCCGGAATACGCTCTTTCTTTCCTACTCTTGGTGGCTCTGCCTGTTCTGCCCTTGGTGGCGATGAGGGTGCCGCTCCTTCCCTCTTCTCTGTTTCCTTGACCTTGAGCCGGGCTTTTGAAGCCGATTGGTCTATCCTTCTTTTCCAAGTAGTTGCTTTTGGGCTCCCCTTCTCGTAGGTGACCGATTGGTCTATCCTTCTTTTCCAAGTAGTTGCTTTTGGGCTCCCCTTCTCGTAGGGGCATCCCCTGTAGTGACTTGGTTGCTGGATGAGGGCTGTGGCTTGCCCGTCTTTATTCTCGAACTTCTTCGAACTTCAGAGTATAGAGGGGTCTCCCTCTTTCTCTTTTCTTTTGGCTTAGGTGGCGTGCTGAGGGCGGCCAGCACAGCTGCTGCCTCCCTTTCACGAATATCAGCTTTCTTCTCCTTGGGTTTCTCCTTTCCAGGGCTTCCTGTAGAAGACCCTGTTTTAGCCAATTTCGGGCTTCCTGTAGAAGACCCTGTTTTGGTAATTTTCGGGCTTCCTGTAGAAGCCCCTTTTTCAATAATTTTTGGGCTTCCTGTAGAAGCCTGTTTCTACTTTCCTGTGGACATTGGTGTCGCCACCTTGGCTTGCTTTGCTACATGGGTTTTGCTTTTTGGTTTGGTTGCGGGTGCTGATGAGGTACTTGTGCTGATGTGGACCTTCTCAGCTTTGTCCGTTCGGCTCTGCAACCTTTTCTCTCTTGCTGACAAGATGGGTGTGTCACCTTTTTCCTCAACATCCTTTTTCTCGTGCTTCCTCCTTTGTTCTTTCTTCTGCACTGTGGTTGGGGTCTTCTGGCCTGTTTCTTTCTTTTCCGCGGCCACTGCTCCTTTTTCCTCACTGCTGGAGGAACCACTTTCCTCGGTCAGCATCCTTATGTCTCCATCTCTTGTCAAATTTCTGAATGCTTCCCATGAGAGGGGAACCTTATATGAATGAAGCGCATCCTCCACGAGAAGTTTGATCAATCCATGGTGGGCTACCTGATCTGGTATGCCTTCTTTTAACTTTGTGGCACACCCAATTAGAGACTGTAGCAGGAAATAAGGAATGCTCAGTTTGTTTTCTACAGGAAGATCAATCTGGTGTCTCAATTCAGTGAGCAACCTGAAGTGATACCCGTACACAATGCTGAAACGGCCTTCACAGGTTATATACTTCATAATCTGTAGGCTAACTTCATTCCATGGTGGCAGCAAACTAGTTCTACGCACCCCATTTTTGTCCTCCGTGAATTCCTCCTCAGGTGGAAAGAATTCTTTCTTTGCCTGCTGGCTCAACTTCCTTTCTTCCTTATCCCATGAAAAACCCATCGAAAGTTCAGTAATTCGACTGATATATTGCGGGGTGAGCTTGAGGCTTAGGCCCCTAAAGTTCACGGTGGCCAATGTTTTGGATTTCGGCCTCAAAGCTTGTAAAAATTCTTCTGCCACTTCGTCGTCATAACCCTGCAACTTGTCACAAAAGGGTATCCATTGCGCCCATGTGAAGAGCTCCACCACCTCCTGGTTTTCTCTTAACTTTGATGAATCAGTGGATTCCCGTCTAATAAACCCACCCGGCATGATAAGAACTGTTGCTAGAGGTGGCGAATGCGGAAGAAGTTTAGCTTATTGGGACAGAGCGTAGAATTACGCTTCCGTCGTGCAAATAATCCACAAAACTTATCCCTGAGGACCTTAACACAGTTTAATTCACTGACATCCTGTAGAACGACAGTCTATGCACAGCAGACAACAGTTGCAACAACTTTCTACGACCAGACTGTAGACGACGATTCTTCCACCTTTAAAAACCAATTGCATGGAGAGTTCAGGGTTACCTTTTTATCTGCCACCTTTTTACGTGAGGAACCCGCCTTCCTGTAGAAACAGCTTTCCTGTAGGAGCAGCTTTCCTGTAGGAGCAGCGCGTGATTCCTGGGGAAGACTGCAGTTGGTCTGCGCTCTCGGTGGTGCTTCACAGCCGTTCTGATAGCCAAAGGCTCAGAGTTTCGAACTGCAGAGGGATCCGAATGTTCACTCGAGGTTCAAACGGCGAATGATAAATGCATGCGGCCAATCTAGCCGATTAGATTTGAATCGGCGGAATCCGTGGCGCGGGGGTGAGCTGTCCCCGCCGGACCGTTGGATGACGTCGTTCCATCATTTATCTGCGAGTTCACTTACTACCGCATCATCCCTCCAGCAGATCCGCCGCCGTTTCTTCTGCTAAATCCGTTTTTTCCGACGGGGATTGTTCTCACGTGTGTGCTGATCATTCCTTTTGTCATGGCCGCCACCCAAACATCTGACTAGACCATTAACCGGTCAACGTGGCCAGTCAACTGGCCATACAACCGCTCAACCCATTCACTTTACACTTTGCAAACAATTCAAAGTAAAATTCATGCGATCTGACGGAAGAAAGGGTCGAGACACTTACCTGCGCGGCTGCAACACGATTTTTCGAGTTTTGGACGATGATGAATGGATCTATCTGCTGCTAGTGAATTTGCACAGGCCCGGAGGTTCACGTTTACAGGTTGCCGATGATGGAGTTGATGCTTGGCTGCATGCGTCCGCGTTCATTGCATATGGCCAGCGCTGTGAATAGTATACACTCTAGCGGGCTTAACTGTTACAGGACTCCCGCGGGATGTCTTGTAACAGTTCTTCCTCCTTGGGTGCATGCTGCACGACGAAGGATCTGGCCTCCCGATCACGCTCCCAGGGCTTCTGGATGACTAGGATGGATATGGTATGAGATCTCAGCGTGTTTTCATTTAAAAATTGCTTTTTCTTGATAACTCATCGATCTACTTTGCTGGTGCAGGTAACTTCGTTGCATGTCGACAACGATAGCAGGACGAGGTGACGACAATGTGCAAGGGAGATAACAATAGCTTGCATGCGTCCAAACCGATCCTTAGTCGTTAGATCTCCTCATAAGATGGATTCTGGGCCGTCCTGAACTTCTACAGGAAGTTTCCTGTAGAAATACAGAGCTTCCTGTAGAAAGGTTGCGTTTCTTGTAGAGAGTCTGCACCTTCCTGTAGAAAATCTGCATCTTCCTGTAGAAAATCTGTGTCTTCCTGTAGAAGACTCAAGCAGAGATAAAATTGCACATACCTTGGAGAAAATGAGTATTCTTGGAGGAGGTGCTGGTGAGGTCTCCTGACAGCATGATAAGGATCCTTAGCTTTGAGTTGAGAGGCTTCCTCTCCTCCATAGAACACCTGCAACCTGCATGCAACTTTACATTATGAATTTGCTGACCTTGTTTTTTTTCTTATTGTTTTTGCTTTTTTTCTTTTTCTTTTTTTCTTTTTTTTGAAAGATAACAGGGGCGCCTCAATGAGGTTTTCACCCTTGCCATCTGCCTTAAGCGCCTCAGAGAGGTTTTCACTCAAGGATCTTTTTTCAAATCTCTCTTTTTTTTTTGAAAGACAATAGGGGCGCCTCAATAAGGTTTTCACCCCTACCACTTGCCTTGGGCGCCTCAGAAAGGTTTTCACCCAAGGATCTTTATTATTTTATTTTATTTTTAGATCTTTCAGGGTATGTCCAAAGGAGAGGCGGAACCCTTTTCTATGACCAACACTGATTTCTCCATAGTTTTGATGAACTCTTGTCTTGAGAGAGGCTTCCTGTAGATCTTCAATCGATGCCCATTGACAAGCATGGGGATGGTTTCCTCATCAATGGTCCGAATAAGAACAGATCCATTGTCATGACATTTTTCCACTGCATATGGTCCTAGCCATCTGGTTCTCAGCTTCCCCTTGAAATCTTTGTATCTGGAGTCATACAACAAGGCCCAATCTCCCGGCTGAAATTGCTTGTCATGGAGATGTTGGTCATGCCACACCTTTCTCTGAAGTTGAACCACTTCTGAGTGAAGGAGGGCCTGCATCCGGTGCTCGTCCAGTCCATTCAGCTGCAATAACCTTTCTTGTTGTGCATGGCTGAGATCTAGATCTAGCTGAGCTGCCATCCTCAAAGTGTTGTACTCGAACTCAATGGACAGCAAAGCTTTCTTCCCATAGACCAGCTCATAAGGTGTGAAGCCGGTGGTGGTCTTCCAGGTTGTGTTGTAAGCCCATGTGGCCTCAACCAGGCGATCTGCCCAGTCTTTTCTGCTGCTGCTCACCACCTTAGTCAAGATCCCTTCTAATGCTCTATTGGTGACTTCCACCTGCCCATTTGCTTGAGGGTGATAGGGGGTGGAAGTCCTATGCTTGATCTTGTGGTGAGCTAGTAAGTCTTCAACCAGGTTGGATGTGAACTGGCTCCCTTGATCGGTGACCAGCTCTCTTGGGTAGCCAAACTTGTAGAAGATGTTTTCTCTTAAGAACTCAGCCACCTTTTCTTCTGTTGCTGCTTTGATTGCTTTAGTCTCTGCCCACTTTGTCAGGTAGTCAGTACACACAATGATGTAGGACCTTTGCCTCGAAGGAGGGTTGATTGGACCCACAAAGTCCATACCCCACTTCTCAAATGGCTCAAGAGTCACTTGAGGTTGGAGAGGCATCTCATCCCTTTGAGTCGGTTTCCCCATTCTTTGGCATTGGTCACATTGGCTGATATATCTTCTGACATCTTGATGAAGTGTGGGCCAATAGTAGCCTGCCTGCAGGATCTTGAAGGCAGTTCTCTTTGCTGCAAAATGTCCTCCACAAGGCCCATCATGACAGGTGAGGAGGATATCAAAGACTTCCTCCTCCCTTACACAACGCCTTAAGATCTGATCAGGGCCAAGCTTGAACAGATTGCCCCCGATCCAAGTAAATGAGGCACTTTTTCTAATGATTCTTCTCTTCTCTCTTGAAGATAGGTCCGGAGGGAACTGTGCTGAAATAAGGTAGTTTTCTATATCAGAATACCATGGAGAGAGTGTTGAGATAGCAAACAGATGTTCATCGGGCATCTGGTCATCCACTGTTCCATCCTCATCTGCAGACAAATCCAATCTAGATAAAAAGTCAGCAACAACATTTTCTTTACCTGGTTTGTCAACAATGGTCAAATCAAACTGCTGCAACAAAAGTAACCATCTAATAATACGAGCATTCACATCTGGTTTATTCATTAAATATCTAATTGCAGCATGGTCTGTATGTACAAATGTTTGGTAGCCAGTGATATAATGTCGGAACTTGTTCAGTGCATGGACCACAGCCAAAAACTCTTTCTCAGTTACAGTGTAATTCAGTTCAACTTTGGACAAGTTTTTACTAACAAAGTAAATGGCATATGGAAGTTTTTGTTCAACTTGTCCTAAAGCTGCACCTATGGCTTTGTTTGAGGCATCAGTGTGGATGTGGAAAGGTAGGGCCCAGTTTGGACCTCTCAGGATTGGGGCTGACACCAACTTGTCCTTTAATTCATTCAAAGCCCTCTGACAATCATCAATCCACTTAAACTCCACATCTTTTGCCAACAGGCCAAACAATGGCGAGGCTAGCTTGCTGAAGTCCTTAATGAATCTCCTGTAATACCCTGCTAATCCTAAGAAACTCTGAACATCCCTTACCTTTTGAGGAGGTGGAACCTTCTTGATGAGAGCAATTTTGTTAGGATCCACCTGTAACCCTTGGCAAGAAATGGTATGGCCTAGCACGGTCCCTTCAGTCATCAGGAATTCACATTTTTCAGGACTAAGGGACAGGTTCATCTCAATGCATTTGGTTAGGACTTTTCCCAGATTGGACAATGCTTCCTAAAAGTTGGCCCCATAAGGAGTGAAGTCATCCATATAGATTTCCACTGCATCATGGACCAGCTCCGAGAAGATGCTCAAGACAGCTCTCTGGAAGGTAGCAGGAGCATTGCATAGCCCAAAGGGAAGAACTCGGTAGGCAAAGGTACCCCAAGGACAAGTGAAGGTGGTCTTATCCTGGTCTTCCGGGCTGATTTGAATCTGGTTGTACCCGCTAAACCCATCCAGGAAAGAGAAGAACTTCTTTCCTGCCAGTCCATCCAACACTTGATCTATGAAAGGTAGAGGGAAATGGTCTTTCTTGGTAGCTTTGTTCAGTTCTCGGTAGTCCACACAGATTCTCCATTTCCCATTCTTCTTGGGAACCAACACGAGAGGGGACACCCATTCACTATCTGAGATGGGGTAAATGAATCCGGCATCCAAAAGTTTTTGCAATTCTTCCTTGACAATGTCCTTAAGGGTTGGATTCATTCTCCTCTGAGGTTGCCTCACCAGTTTACAACCCTCTTTGATGTATATGTGATGGGTACATACCGAGGTATGGACTCCTTTCATCTCCTTATAGCTCCAAGTGAAAGCATCTAGGTGACTGGCCAACAGGCTACACAGCTCCTTTTCCTGGGAAGGAGATAGGGAGGAGCTGATCTTTAACGTTCTCTTAGGGCCGAACTCCACATTCTTGACTCTGGGAGTGACAGGGTTGGTCGTACAAAGATCCACTAAGGTGCTGGCTTGGGCATCCTCCACCAATTTTTCTAAGGATAGTGCACTGGAAGGTGGATTCTGGATCAAGGTCTCAATCAAGTCATCCTCAGTTGGGGGGTCTCTTCTAGTGGTATCTAGGGTGCACAAAGGTGCTGAGTACACTTCATCCTCTTCTCCTTCCTCCAACCAAAGTGGTAAGTCATGCTCTAAGGAAGGTTGGGCAGGAGGATATAGGACTAGCTGCTTGGACATAGGACCATTTTTGATGGTCATGTTTCCTGCACGACAACTTATGTAAGCATCTGCAGTGGCTAACCAAGGCTTTCCCAAAATAAGAGGATATCCAGTAAGCTTTGCCTTGGGTTGCAGAACCAAGAAATCTGCAGGGTATTCCCAAGAGTCGACAGAGACCAAGACATCCTCCACAATCCCTTCGGGAGTCACAGTGGAGCGATCTGCAAGTTGCAGAACTGTCGAGGTCTTCCTCAAGGAACCCTGAAGATTGAGTTTGAGCATGGTATCCCTGGTCATCACATTAATGGCGGCCCCCAAATCAATCAAAGTGTGAGGTATAATGATGCCATTGATGTGGACATCTACTACAGGACTCCCAGGATCTAGATACTTTGGGCAGATGACTTGTCCTAACATAAGGTCAGACAGTTGTCCTAAGACATTGATGGTTGAAGCATCTCTCTTTCGCCTGCCTGGGTGTTTGAAACACTTTTCCTTAACCAGTTTGTTGTATATTGGCACATCCTTGATGGCTTGGAGAAGTGGTATTTTCACACACAAATGCTTGAGCTCACCCAGGAGCTCATCCTCCTCTAGGTTGGGTTGTGTGGTGGATGTTAGTCTCTCAGGAAAGGGTGGAATAGCCTTTGGTTCACTTTCCTGTTTATCTTCCTCATCCTCTGGGGGAGGAGGTTGGCGATCCGGAAGAGTCTTTCCAGATCGAAGATTGATCTCCTGGATCTCCACAGCATAAGTAGGGCATGATGTTTCCCCAGTGTATAACTGTTGGGCCTGTCTATTGTTGGGGTTCGGGTTCGGTTGAGCAGGTATTTGAGGTTGCCTCGGAGGATCAGGAGGTAAGGGTTGAGGTTGAACTGGCGGTGGAGGAAAAATGGCAGGAGGAGTGTTGTATTGGGGCCTCCACCCCGACTGAGGTGCATTCCACTGAGGCTGTGGCTGGGTATGTGAATGATAAGAATGAGTAGTGGGTTGAGTAGGGTACTGAGGTGGGTAAGACCATGGAGGAGCCATAGACCAGGAAGGATGAGCAGGGGGACCCCAAGAAGGCATAGGAGTCAATTGGTTGGGGCTGTAATAAGCTTGAGGTGCCCCTTGCATCCCCTGCTGGTAAGGTCTAGGTCCTTGTGGCCTCCCTTGGTTGAGGTAATAGAGAGGTTCAGGGGGAGCTTCTGTCCCTTGGTACATGGCTTTAAATCCAGGTAAGGTTGGACATTGGTTTGTGGGATGGTCCTCCTCACAAACGAAACACACTTCAACCGAATGCAATGGACATTCGTTCTTAGGGTGTCTCCTGGTACATCTAGGGCAGAAGATAGCCAAGGCTCTCTCAGCTTCTTCCTTCTTCTGCTGGATCCTGAATGTGTCCAACTGCATGGCAATGGTCTGTCTCACCTCACTCTTAAGATCTTCTAATTGATTTGCAAACTCATGTTTGGAGAAAGGGACACCAGCTGAGAGGAGGTTTCCTCTACCTCGTTTCTGAGCTGCCCTGGAGTGGTTTCTAAACACAGTCTTGATGTCCTCATAAGGCAGTTGGTAAATGTCCCCCCCAGCTAACATGTGAAGGGTATCTAAGAGGTCTTCAGGGAGTCCTCGGAGCAGGACCAACTTGAGGGATTCAGGGTCAAGTGTGCACCTGGCCCGCTTATAGCTAAGTTGGAACCTCTCCTCATAATCCTCTAAGGACTCATCACTTCCCATGGTCATCCGAAAGATTTCTCCCTTGGTTTCCTTGGACTTACAGCAATCCCTGTACTTGGTATTGAAAGCTTGCTGCATCTGAGCCCAAGTGGTGATACTATTCCCAGGTAAGCCCATGAACCAGCGTAATGCTGCATCCTTAAGAGTGGAAGGGAAGAGTTTCAGCTTCTGCTCATCTTCAGTATAGTCATAGGTTCTACAAAGGACAGCAAACTCAAACAGGAAGGTATCAGGATCTTCAGTATTCAGTCCATGGAAGTGAGGTAAAGCGGAGGGGCTAATGTTCTTCATTTTCATCTCTCCATTGGTCTCTCGGATGGGGAAGGCACCTTCTATTCTCTCATCTTCTCTTCTATTGTCAGCCATAGCTTCAGATGGGATGGTCTCTAATTCTTCTTCTGCTATAGGATCTTCGTATATCTCGGGAGGTTCACCTATAGGTTCTTCTGGATCACTGTCACCGAAGAAGAGAGAAGGGTGACTCAGTGATGTGGTGGGGGTGTTGGGTAAGAATTTGCCTGTTCTATCTCGATTCCTACGAGGCATGAAATGGAAAGACTTTTTTGATTGCTTTTGTTTTTTTTTCTTTTCTTTGGTACCTGCAAAAACTGAAACAGATTGATCTACAACTAACTATCTTACTAAAATAAAGATGCAGAATTGAATTGAAAGCAGGAAAGAACTAATCTACTTTGCTCAAATGAAATTGTTGGAATGGAAATGCTAGTCTACGCTTGCAGAATTGAAACACTAATCTACGCTTGCAGAAATGAAATGGCAGAATTGAAATGCTAATATATGAAAGCAGGAAATGCTAATCTATGAAAGCAGGAAATGCTAATCTATGAAAGCAGGAAATGTCTATGCTACTTTTTGCAGAATGGAAATGAAATAAACTACTTAGCAGAAGGCAAGAGTAAGAAAATAGAAGAAAAGCAACAATTACTAATACTCTGACGCTTCCCCAGAAACGGCGCCAAAAAGATGGTGGGCTCCAGTATTGTAGCAATAATGCTACAACTCCTGGAGCTTCCTATCTCTAATTTTATCAACCCGGTAGTTCGTAACAAACTTGGAAGCGACGGTGCTATATGCACAAGTACTAGCTCTTGTCGCAGTTGTCACTTGGTCAGCTGGCACAAGTCTGCTAGGGCTCAAGCCAACTTCTATATGCTCTCAGAAGAAGCTTTCTAAATGATGGACGAAGGCTATCTCAAAGGAAATTAACCTATTTTGCAATAATGAACTGAAAGCCAACAAAACAGGGAAACCCTAGTAAACCCTAATCTGACTAGTCTAATCTCTATGATGCAATGGTGGGAGTGCAAACTTATAGAAATTATGCCATTACTTCTAGTGATATGAGATGCATGAATTTAAGCTACTTCTACTGAAAAGGACATTGTTTTTGTATTTTTGCTTAAGTGGTTGGAGTTATTATGATTTTGTTTCTTATTAGGGTTTGACTGTGCAGGGGTAGTTCGAAGGGAAAGAAAGCTTGGGAAAGGTCAGGAGGGCTAGGAGAAGTTCCAGAGGATCCAAAATCTCATTCCACAGAAGTCCACAACGTTCAGGTGCTCGGCAACCGAGGTTACAGGTTTCTACAGGATGTCTGCAGGGGATCCTACAGGAAGCTCGGGATTTCTAGAGGAAGTCTGCTAACTTCTACAGGATGTTCTGTGGTTGGAGTTTTGGGTGATGGAGGAGTGGAGGAGTTGTATGGTTGGATAGGTAGGATGGAAAGGGGGCTTATGATGGCTCAGGGACAGAGATATGAGATGAGGAAAGAATGGGTAAAGTTGGTTGGTGGATAGGAGGGTGGAAGCAATGAAAGGTCAAAGAGATGGAGCTACGTGAACAGTAGAAGTGTTGGAAGGCAAACTATCTGAACAGAGGTTGGGTAGGTGACTTTAGGCGCGGTTGAGAAGAAGAAGAAGATAACAAAGTGATGCAACGCAGTGTAAAGGAACCAAATCTGCACAAAACCGAGAATTCATCAACCTATCCTAACTGTGTTATTAAATCAACGAACAGTAATGTAAACTTCAGAGAAAAATCGTGCACGGAGTTGGAATGAAGAAGTACTGCTCAAGATCAGAATGCATGGATGGATCTACAATTGAAATGACTGTGTTGCAGCTTGAATGAAAGTGTAAGACTGCGTTTTTTGGTGGTTGGTACGGTCTTCACCCCCAATCTCTAAACAGAGATGGTAGTGAGTGCACTGTCAACCTTTTCTTGGAGCTCTAATGAATGTTGATCCTCCTACTCTAATCTAAGCAATTAAAAGCACTTGAACTGTAAACTAATCCTATTCAATCACAAAAAAAGACATCAAAACAGCAGACTGTAATTTCTAAATGCATGTCAAAACAGAGGAATAAAGTGCTGAAAGGAAAGACAAGTAACAATACAAGGAAGAGGAGGTCTATTGCTCTCAGGTTGGGCCCTAACCTGAGAGCTATAGCTCCCTTAAAAACTCAGAATTGAATCCAAAGCTGCCTGCCTTTATTGAATAATCATGAATCTAACATCATGCCAAAACTGGCTTACAAAAAGCAAAAACTGAGCTGTAGCTCGTGCTTAGAAATTGCAACAGTAGTTCAAAAGTTCAAAAAGCTCCTATCAAAGGCTACGGCCTTAATATTTATACATGATGAGGATCCAGCTGGCTTCCTCAATACGTGGAGCTTGGATTTCCAACTGAAAGTTAAACTGCTGTAAACTGTTGTTCCTGTAGAACCCATTGGTTGCCTTTAAGCTCGGTGGGGAGAGCTGTTGGAGCTCGGAGTTAGGGTGGAGATCACGAGGGAGGTTATTTAAGGCTGTAGATAACCTCCTTATAAACCTGCAATGCCACATTTGTTGTCTCCTTGTCTCCTTCTGCGTGGTCTTTGCTCCCTTTAATGCCAAAAAACCTGAAATCATCATGTATTAGCCACATAGATATAATGCCTGCCCTTCTTCCTACAAATAACACGAATATACCAAGAAATGAATGCATAAGTGATAAAAGATGAAGGGTTGAGCAAGGTCAGTAGGCCAAATGAGCCCAAATTGTTACCAAAAATTGGGGCTCATCACTTTCTTCCAGAGACCCATCTGTAACGTTGGTCTTCCTCATCTTTCTGTAGCAGTCCTCTCATCATCTCTAATTGTAATTTGATATCAATTTTGTCCTAACTTGATCTACCATGGCTTCTCTCTGAACCTTTATTATGACTCTCAATAGTCAAAAACCTCCTTCTTCTATGAGCTTCTCCCTGATCACTGTGAACTACACACAAGCCACTGCAAGTTGACTCCATCAACTTATTTGTAAATACCGTACGAAGTTATTCCATGTCTAGTCTTCTCCTGGTATTTCTATTGACTCCTTCCTCTAGAATATTCATCTGATCATTATCTTCTCTTTTAGCTTCTGCATGCAATTTACTCACCTTATTCATCTCATAACTTTGTAGTTATTCCTCACTTTATACTACAAGGTTCCTTGCCATCATCCTCAACTACAAAAATTCATCACTGGCACTTGTAATCGACAATTAATCCACAATTAACTAAAATAAAATACCATTACCTCCACATAACTATTGATGAAGAATTATTTTGACTATTGTCATCCCTTTGTTGTTGCAGACCTTCCTATTCTTTAAATCAACGCCATTTTTCATTCCCATAACTCTGGTCATCTTGACTTTCTTATAGCAACTATTTTTTTTCATGATTGAGTTATGCTCTTATCTCAACCATCTCCTGCTCAAATTATTTCATCGCTCATCCCTTTAATCCCAACTACTTTGGCACTTTCTTCTTCTGCTTGTGAATTTCCTCTGTTATGACTAATAACATTCATCTTCATCTCTTCCTTTTGTGAACTCTTCTTATCTACTAGTGAGCTGCAACAAGCCTTTCTTTTCTTTGTAACGAGTTAGCTACTTGTCACCCATACCAAGTCATCCTCCTGGTATCTTCTCTTCTCTAGGATCTCTGCATTAGAACCTCTTCTTGAGCACTCTTTCTCCCCAACTTTCAAAATTTTTGGTTGTTTCATGTTCAATTGCTCACTCTTCTTAATTTTTTTTGTTGGGTTCTGTCACCATTTCTTCATCCAACGATGCACTTCCTCAAGTTGTAAATTCAAATAATAATGTCTTGAACAATTAAAACCCTGATACAAGACTTCCTCTAGGGTTTTACCCCAATTGTCTCTTGTTGTTGTTTTGTCATTTCTATCATGTAATTATGCATTACTTCTTCCAAGGTCCCTTATGCTTCTTCCATTGAAGCCTCTTCAAGCGAGCTTCTTTCTCCTTGCACATATTTAACTTCTTGATAGCATGCACACTCTTCAAATGTTGTCTCTTTCATGACATAATTATAAACTTTCATATCCTTGTATCCATCACTTCCTAATTTTATGCTTCTCCGACAAGTTTAGTTTGCAATATTTTGCACTCACAATATCCAATGCTTTCCTCATGATCAACAATCTTCAAAATTTCAAAACAAATTAAATTTATTTACCTTTTCCAAACTCGATGTCGTTCCAACCTTACTGTATATTTAGTCTTTAAGAATCCTTTGTTCTATGTTCTTTTCTTCCAAAGTGTCTTGTGTCATCCACTAAGAGTTGTCAACTAAAGAGCTTTCCTAGCTCTGATACCACTTAATGACAGACTAGGACGGGTTACCACGGCTGCAAATAACCCATGACAATTCAACAAACACCACAACTTTGTATCCAATTTGACAGTAATTCAAGAAACATTTATACTATGCAGTCAATATAGGAGTATGAATTCACTTCGCTCAAAATTCCATGAGATATTCTCCATCTAACCTTCCAATCCTCACCTCATCCAATTACATGGGATTCGTCTATCAAACGACATGACATGCAGGCCAAAACGGGAATTCAAAACCTAACATGTAGTCCTGAAAATTGTTGGTTGTAGGCGCTGCGAAATAATTTTGTAGCACTGCAAAAAAATCTTGTAGCCACTGCAAAATGATTTCGTAGCGCCCCAAAAAAAAATTATTTTCAAATTCCTGGAAGGTGAAATGACTCGGCCTTGCTCCCAATCAATTCTACATGGCCTTAAGTCACCCCTTAACACTATCAAAGACTTCATATGCCCTTCTTCATGGGGATTTAAAACTCTAAATCGAACTTACCAAGTAGGAACAAATCTGAAAGGTTTTGGACTGCATTCAAACATGATACTTTATTTTTGTGACAGCACTCTATTCAATGTAAATACTACGCCTTCACTACTCCAAAATACATAGAACATTCCCCCACGGGTTTGGAAATGAAGTACAAAATGGCCATTAACAACCACACAATGGTTGGGCCACAATATGCAAACTTCTAATGTAAATCGACTCAATAGTGCTAGCATAAACCATAAGCCACGGGATGGTTTGCTTAACCCTCAAGCACACCACACATTCATCTACAGAGTTTACTACAAGAATCAATAACAAATGTACAAACAAAATGATGGAAGCTCCCATGCTTAGATTTTTAAGTAAAATCAACTTTACAATTATAGACTTCTAAAGACAACAACGCACAAGAATAAAATGTGATTGCAGCAGTTTATAGATAGAAATCGATTTGTTCCAAAGACCAACATTTCGTTAACCATATACAGATAGAGAAATTGAATAAACAAAGGCACATAAACATATTTACTCAATCAAATTCAAGTATGCATTAAATTGGTGAGAATACAATGTGAGCATGTGCATCCCAAGCCTCTCGGCCTCTGCCTCTTCTCCTTGTGTTGGAGCTTTTCTTCTTATCCTTCTCTCTTATGCCTTCGTTACACTCACTCTTCTCAAACACTCTTCCTCTTTAAAAATAAAGCTAACATGGGACAACCAAGAGTCACAAGATGAATTGTTTCCCCTTCTCCATAAAATGAGGGAAACTGAAACTATATTTACATTAGGAAGTTGTCATTGTAAGCTCCGGAGAAGGAAGCTTCGTACAATGAAACATTGATCCCTAGAACTATGGCTTTCATGCATGCATTCATAAATGAGATTGAATTTTCTTTCATAATAATATTAATTTTTTTTAGCAATAAGTGGAGCTATCCTTGTCTGAAGATTTCACTGCGCGCATGAAGCTTTCTTTGCACAATGAAAGATTTTATTGTAAGATTCTCACATTTAAGCATTAATCCCTATAACTCTAGCTTCCCTACATGCATTCATAAATGGAATTGAATTTTCCTAAAGTCCCTACTTCCGTACTTGTTGCACACCCTTTCTCCCGCACTTGTTGCACAACCTTTCTCCTTACAATGAAATAATAGCACCTATCCCCGTGTCCCTTGCTTACGTAAAGGACCTACAACCCCGCTTAAGCACTCTGCACAATGTATCAACGTTACTTATTCCTTACTTCACTTGCTCCCGCACTTCACACACACTGCTACGCACAAGGAAACTCCACACAAAATAGCTCCTCACAATGAAACATTGGTGACACTAAATTTTCTTTCATAATAATATTAATTGTTTTCAACAATTTATAACAAGCTTTTGTTACACTATGTTAAATTAATTGAATTTATATTTATGATTTTTAGGTTTGTATTTTTTTAATGAAATCTTTTATGCATTTATAAATGACACTGAATTTTCCTAGACTCCTTGATCTTGCATTTCCCGCACACCCTTTCTCCACACAAAGAAATAATAGAAATTAGCACACCCCCCCCCCCCCCCCCCCCCCCCACAACACACTTACATAAGGACCCTGCAACCTCGCTTAAGCACTTCGCATAATGTATCAACGTTACTTGTTTTGTTGCTTAGGGACTTGTAACCCTGTCAGTTATGGCATCTTTGGACAAAACAATAGCAGTGTCAGAGCACTCACTGACGCAATGGCCACTCACAAAATTAGTCTTTTTTTATTTTAAAATAATTTGTCAAGCACTTTTAAATAACAAAAATAAATCTACCTCCACTAAGGGAATTATGTCTCAACAAACCTCACTCAGCCAATGGAAAATTAGAAGAAAAAAAAATTCCAGAGATAAGAAAATTATTTTTGAATTTACACAAAAATAGGAATATTCCACATTTTCCCAAAATTTTGATTAAATTTACATAAACTCGGCAAAATAATGGAAAGGCAATGCATTTTTACCACAAAGGGAATAATATAATCTCTAGTAAAATAAAGAATAATAATACTACAATTGCATAATATTGAATTTTATATATATATATATATATACACACATACATTCATTCATTCATAGATTGAAGAAAAATGAGTTTTCTCAATTATTGAATAAAAATTGGGAAAAAAATATCGAAACAAGAACTCACTTGTACATCAAACACCATAATATATATTGATACCTATAAATTGAATGTGCTCTTTGGATTGAACCATAATATATATTGATACCTATAAATTGAATGTGCTCTTTGGATTGGTTCATAGGTGTGTCAAATAGTAGCTTCTAATGTCTGTCGTATTTTCAACTTAAAGTTTGATATAAATATGGCCAAGATTAGAACGAACTCTCATGAGCTCCATAGTGAAATGGGTCGTTGGGCAGTTCCTAGAACACCATGGATGGAAAGGATCTGCCGTCTCTATGAGAATATGAACATCGAGGATGAAAATCACTTCCTCTTAGAGTGCCTTGCATACAACCACATTAAATCTCAATTTCATAATATTTGTTGCAATACTGACCTTCCTAACCTTTTACGATGTCAAAATTATAGTGAGCTCGGGAAGTTTCTCTCCAAGCTTTTTTAGCATAGGAATAAAATCTCAAATAAAACTAAATAATTCGTTTCTTTAGGTCTGATAGACCAAAGTTTGGTCTCAATAGACATTAACCATCATCATCATCATCATCATTTTTTTTTCCCATGGAAAAATCGTAATTTTATTCATATTGAGTAAAATTACATGTTGTAGATGCTAAAACAACATATGCTTTATCAAAACTTGTCCTGCTGAAACCAGGGTCTAAAAAAAAATTAACTGTTTATCTATGCTTTCCTACCTTTCTTTTTTTCCACTTTCTACCAACCATCATTGTTTGGTGTGATTGTTACTATAGCATTTGTGTTTCGTTTGTGGCAGCCGGCATTTCTTTTTCAGAATCTGAGCTTTATGTAGAGTGGGCTCGCTTGCTGTTGTGGATTGGTTGTCTTTAGAACTATTGTTGATTCCATCTAATTTTCATCATTCAGTGGATTGTGTGGAATGCTTTTTTCGCTGAGTTCTGGGTTGTTTCCTGGATATTCTGCTTTTTGAAATATGTTGGTAGTTTCTGTGTTTTTTTCCTCTTCTATGTCCTCTGTCCATGTGGCTGAACACTGCCATCCTTTCGGCTTTGGTGGCTGTCTTCCTTTCCTGTCTTTTTTGTTTTGTGGGCACACACTTTAAATATGACCTGTTTGGCGATATATGCGGCATCTGAAGGTAGTGTTTTCATAGTCCAATGGATGGGCCCATTGCTTTTCATTGTGGAGTAGGAGGATGTGGCCCGGTAATCCTTGACTGAGGTCAACCTCCACACAAATCTTGACAAATGTATAGATATCCTTAGAAAGGCGCTCATTGCCCACTTTTAAGAATTTTTCCAAGGTGTTGCCAATGCCTTCTAAAACTATGATGTGCCAAAAGTGCAGAGGTAACTTGGATAGCTTTACCCACACTCGCATTTTGGAGACCACCATGGTGTTTGGGTCAAATTCCAGAAACCAAGATGTCATAAAAAAGCCAGCATTACTCCAAAACCATGGTCCCTCGTTCATTGCATATTCCTTGTCATTTATTGTGTCGAATTTGACAATAAAAAAAACCTTTTGAACAGAGGTGGATATCGCAGTTTTCTGTCCATATGGAGTAAATCCATTGACGAAGAGCTTCCGATTTGGGCCAAAAACCATTAAACCTGCATATCACTGCTTTAGATAAATAATCAACATGAATTTCATTTACCTCGGGTATAGCAACTGTTAATGCACGGTTCTGATTTGTTTGCTCGACGATGTAGGCACTAGGGTTTGTAGCTTGTTGTTTTGTTTGTGGTGGAGATTCTTTCTTCCCTTTTATTGCCTCCTTGAAGGAAACAGGTCCTTTTGAGCTAGTGTCGGAGCAGCCTCCTAGGAGTCTTGTGCTAAGGCAGATGGTTGAGTCGTTGCCTATGTCGTATTCTTTTAGTTTGTGGTCCTCCTGCAATACTTTTCCTGTGTAGATCAGGAATTGTTTGCATGGTGGGATTCCTATCGTATCTTATATCCTCTGCTTGAATGTTTTTATCTCCTCCCATCTCCCTATGTTGATGCATATTGTGTTTCCTTCCATGGTTCTGATAAAGAGGGTACTTTGTTTACCTTCGTTCATTTCAGGAGCAGCTGCTTCAGGATCCAAAGTTGGGGTATTTTCCTGTTCCTGCACAATCGTCACATCTCCCTGTTGCCAGATCTGATCTACGATCTGGGGCAGTGTTCCAGGACGTAGAAAAGACTTTCTGTGAGCAGGCCCCTAGATTTGGGTTTGGTGGGGCCTATTCTGTTTGTTGAATACCAGATCTATCGGATTAGTGGCAAATTTGAAGTTAATAGACCATTTCGGATCCCTTGCATTTTCAGGAAGCACTTGATTTGGGGTATGGTGTCGGATCCCCCAGAAATTGTTCAGCTCCGGCGTCCTGAGGTCGTTCGCATAACAGGCTCTGCCCTTATGGGCTGCATCAGTCTGATCTGCACCATGAGTTGCATGATCCTCCTTTGATGCGTTCTGTTTGTGTACAGTTCCCGTACCAGATCCAGGTGTATCCTCCATCGTGGGCTTGGTAGTTCGGGATCGGAACCAGATGGATGGGGAGACTAATTCCTCTGCGGGTTTGATGGCAAGACAGGCTGTGGAATAGAGCAAGTGCTCTGTTGGCTCTTTTAGCAGATTCGGGTTGGAGGCTTTCCAGTCGAACTCTGCAGCAGCTACGTTTGCTAACATCTTTGTTCCCTCTTCCAAGATCTCAAAATCACTGCTCCGCCTCCCAGATCTGATCTGCCATATGAGTGTAGCATGGCCTGATTGCCAGATCCAGTGCATGGAGGGCCAGACTGCCAGATCCAGTGCTGGGCTGCCAGATCTAGCATTGTGGAAACCAGATCCAGTGTTCTGAGCGCCAATAATCCCTTGATCTTGGGACTGGTACTGTGCAAAATCGATGACTGCAATAACCCTCACCATCTCTTTCGTGTGCGCATTATTTTCTGCATACCCATTGCTCGTCAGGCCGCTCAGGTGTCCGTTGCTGCATCCCATCGCTACCTCTTGAGCTCTAAAGCCAGCGTTATTAATAAGCACATCGATTCTGTCGAGGCACTGCCAGGCAAATCCCACGGCCGCATCAACAGCCGCATCGCTCTCGCTGATATCAAGCTCCACCGTCATGGCTTTAATCAAACCATTGTTTAAAAACCCAAGCCTGGTCCTGCGGCCGCAGAGCAGTCAAAGACGGGTCTGGGACCGGAAGGATTAACGGAAGGCAGCAGCTTTTCAACCAGATCCATTCTTTCTTCGATCGCCATGTCTGAACTCTGCCGCTGTATCTGAACCCTCGTCACATCCAACTCGGTCATCATCATCATCATCATGATGTGAGTGAGGAGAATCGTTATTGTGACAATATCACTATCACATTAATTTTGTTATTGTGAAGTAACACATAGAATTGTATAGATTAATACTTTTCCCTACGAAATATATTTTTGACGCTTCTATTTAATTATCATAAATTTAAAATAATCATACATAATTCAAAAAACAATTAAATTTATTAGGAAAATGCAAGAGTGTGCAGGAAAATGTAAGAACGTGTTGATGTTTTTTTTAAATAAGTTTGATAAAAAAAATGAATTTGGAAATTAATTGAGATTGAAATAAGATATATGGTTAACGTATAATTTGTCACTATTATGGACCTTTTTATCACTTTGTTTTAAAATGTTTTCAGTTTTAATTTGTATATATTATTTATAAATTAATTATAACATTTCTTTTTTTAAGTGCAAAGCATTAAAAATTTTAACATTAACTAGGAATTTTAGTTTTAACTATATAAGTTAGTTAAACAAAATAACATTAATCTTCGTCAATTCATTTTTATCATGGTAATTATGATTTCCATGTATTTCAAGTTTGACTAACCTTCATTCATAAACTATGTGCAACTATTTGCAACAACATAAACTAGTTCAAAAATATACTAATAATCTTACATAGTCACATAAATATTTAACTAACATAACATATTACATATGTAAGATAATACATTTGCCCATTCATGTTGCTTAATAAATGAGCATGATGTACATAATACAATATATGTCTCAACACACTATTAAATATCAATAATGGGCAAATAACATTCTAACCTTCCTTATTATTAGTAACATTATTAAAGACTCACTTGAGATATAGTTGATAATTGACAAAACAAAAAAGATAGGAAAGGAAGACAGCCACCAAAGCCAAAAGGATGGCAATGTTCAGCCACATGGACAGAGGACATAGAAGAGGAAAAAAACACAGAAACTACCAACATATTTCAAGAAGCAAAATATCACATAGGAGTAAGGATACTTACTTTGCCTCTTACTCATTTATGCAATCTTGACCATTCTGACTATCCAAAGGTTTGTGGAAGTAAGAACCATGAGTTTTGATGTCACTTTATAATGACCCTTATGCGGTAATTTTCATTTGTTAATTTAAGATAATAATTAAAACATAAAAGATCAAAATTGTAAATAACTTTTGGTATCTTCAATTAATATAACCCAAGTAGAAGAAGTTGACAAAGAAAAGGATGACTCATTTATTAATTAAACCAAACATCTCTTATAATCTCATTAATGATAAATCGGAAAAAGTAATGTCTTTTTACATTTTCGTAATGTTGGAAAAAATTGTAAATTTGACTCTTAAGCTTCATTCCCTTGTACTTCTCATCTATAATAAGTGCTCATACATCAATCAAACGCTCAAAATTGATGCAACTTTAAGTTTACATTGAGTATTGATAACTGTGACTTTAAATTAGATTGTCTCAATTCAATCAACCTATCCCAAATAAATCACTAAACATTAAATCTAAATACTAAATCATTCATCCATCTCTTAAAACTAACCCTTCATCACAAGGTGTGATATTCAAGTAACAAATACAATGCAACTAGCTAAGTTTATAGATCAAGGGAGTTGTGTGTTAACCTTTCAATTATGTATCAAAGGAATTTCTCATAATTCAATTAACAGCGCACCATTTTTCCTCACATGACACTTACTTCAGTGCATAAATAAATAATTCGTCATAAGGTAGCTAGTGGTTTCCAAAGATCTTGTTTTACTGGGTACTTCAAGAACATCTTGAGAAACTTTTGTTGGTGAAGAATCCATGTAATGTACCCCCATATTTTATGTTATCTTAGAGGTTTATGAAAATGAACTTCAATGTACATCCCAAAATTCCATAATCATGTCAACTTTAGCACAATAGAAACAACAAATTTTTTGTTTAAAGTGGAGTGTAAGATGCTTAGGAATTAGATTCTTAATTTGAGTGAAATTTCTCAATTAGTAACATCAAATATTAGAATTTCTACAAATTTGATTCCTTTGGAGGTTAGGGAGGAGGAAATGGTGCACCAATTGCTTAAAAACATGGACATTGGCATCCAAGAATGGAATCTAGTCAATCTAGATTTGAAAGAGGCACAGAGGTGCCATATCTTTTGTTAATTTCATTGTATTGCAAAATATTTTGCATCGTATGAGTCATTTTTCCTACCTTTTTTTTTCGTTTTGTGTGTGTATTGGAGGGGGTGAATCAATAACTAGAATATACAACCATTGTTGCCAAGAAGGATCACATACCATGTTGCTACCAAAAAAATCCCCTGGCCCAATATGATAGCCTATAAACTAGATTGAGCAAGGATAGCCATGACCCAAACTAGGATGAGAACCACTATTGTTGAGTTCCACCCACTCAGGCTACCCTTGTCAGGTATATTTTGAGGCTTTTTAAGCAAGTGGACTAGTAAGAGTAGCCAGATTGTAGTCCCTAAAAAACTCAAGGACTCTATGTATTCGGAAGATAACAAGTTGCCATTTTTTTCCAAAAATTAAGGCTAGAAAATTTTGTAATTTATGTTGTTAGACCTTAGCTATAGCCTTTTATCTTATATTAAATCTTCTAATCTATGTTTATTAAAAAAAAAACTATTCACCCTGATGATCAAATTGGCATTAAATTTACATGGGGTTTAGTCATAGCAATAAATAATCAAGAGTAATATTTAGCTCTATGGCAAGGACTTGAGTTAGCAATAGCAAGGCAAATTCGAAAGATTATTGTTATTGGAGATTCAATGGTGGTGGTTAGGCAAGTAAGAAAGGCCTGGGTGGCCACCCCCATGAAAATTTTGTCTCCCCTCCAATGCATTATCCTTTAGATTCATCAACTTAAAGAGAGAGAATTTTTCCACGTGTATCGACATATGAATCAGTTGGCTGACTTGAAGGCAAATCATGAAGCCAATTTAGACCAAGGTCTAATGGATATGGGAAATGATGTTGTGATCCACATTATGTTTCCATTAATCAAGGCTATATAGATAATCAATGGTCACCTCCAATATCGGCAAGGAGGAAGACATATGAATGCCTTAAGGTGTTGGCAAGAAATAATGTCGACAACACACTTATGGCAGCCCAATGATTCTTAGAAAGATGTGACTAGCTGGATAATGGAAATTTGGTGGTGATGAGATGTGACAGCAACTAGAGTCGTGTGGAATTGAGAAGGAGAGACTATTAAATCCCTACATAAGATAGTAAAGTTTGTCAGAGTTCCTTATTATGACATTCCTCCCCATAACCAAGTGTGTTCGTGTGGTGATCAGAAGGGAATAGTGTAGGTTGATATTATGGATCTGGAGGAAGATGAAAATACTGTCGGATTCTTGTGGCCTCAGAAGCGACAAAGGACTATCTTGTCAAGAGTATTCGCCATTGTTGAAATCACAATAAAATAAGAGTGGAGACAAAAGGCTTCCATGTTCAGTCGATTGAGGAGGCTCAATCTCGTATAAATATTTCAATGGAGACACTAGTGGCTTTTGTGGAACAAACACTAGCAGCAATAAAGAAGTGAAACTAAAGGCAAGTGTTAGAAGCGCTGGAATCAAAGGCTCAAGTGGCGACATTGGAGAATAAATATGAGTTGTTGCAATTGAAATTCGAAAATATGAAACTCGTACTAGAAAATGACATTGTTGACCTTAACAAGAAGCTGAAAAACTTTGAAGTCGAGAAGTGGGAGGGAAGCATGAGTGGCCAAGTTGATATGGGAAGATTATGGGGCCAGCTAAAGAAAACGACATGGTGCACTTTTGAGCTTGAACTCAGAGAAAATGAGAACAAGGTTGGGGCACAGAGGAAGGAATTGGAGGATGGAGCGTTGGCTCCCTAAACTTGTAGTTTCTTTTCATATTGTCATGGATTGTAGATTTGTAGTTTTGTTAAGAGTTTTGTTTTTAGGTTTATAGCATTAATATTTTCAGAATAGCAGTAAATTTTTTAATTGAAGGTTTTAACCCTATACATAAATTACCTACAAATGAATTCTTAATAGATATATATATATATATATATACAATGGTGAGAAAAAAATATATACACGGAGATTTTTCTCCTGGAACCCAAAACCAAGAAAACCAAATTGATTGTTCATTATATTCCTTTCGATGTTACAATACAATATATACATGTCAAAACATTCATAAACCCTCAATCCATTATCCCTAGATTAGAACATAATTGCACTTCCCTTGACCGAATCTACAAAATACCATGGGCAAAACCATGGATGGGTCCGTCCCCATTCTTGGCTCCACCCAAACATAATATAACACACACCAAACATTAATGCTGGATAAAATTTTGAATTTTGGTCTTTCTTAGTATGTAAAGCACTTAAACTATCAAAAATGTCTAACGGTTATGGCCCAAAAACCAGATTTTGATTTAATATAAACCCTCATCTGTTTCTTAAAAAAAAAAAAAAAACACACATATATTTATTATGTCTTATGGTCCTTACTTGAGAAAAAAATTTCCTTATCTTCTCTTTAAGCATGTTTTTTAGGAGAAAATTAAATCTTCTTTCTTTAATAAAACCCCCTAACCTAATATATTAGCTTGCAACCCATATTAAGCAAGGATAGCCATGATTCAAATTGAGGTGAACAGTATTATCACCACAAGTCGACACCACTCGGGCTACCCCTAGCAAGTATCTTAGGAGTCTTTAAGAAAGTATGCTAAAAATGTAGCAAGGAATGGCTTCTTTGACTTGCTCCTTAGTCAAAGATGCTAATTCGAATTCGGTCTCATAGTTGCTTGAGTTAGTTGTCAGTTAACATGTGTGGTAATTCGAGTTAGATGGCATGTAGTGAGTTGTAGACTATTTGGTGGCTAAAATTAGCTATTTGGTGGAGTTAAACCCTAGTGTTTGTTAGTTAATTGATCTCTAGTTTTAGAATAGAGATAGATTTTAGTTAAATTTAGTAGTTGACTTTTTGTTAACTCAAATTACTCTCAGTTAACTAGTTACGAATTCTAAATTTAGCCCTAGTAGGTCATGCAATTTGAATTGCCTATTGAGATTGAATGAAGGCACAAATTGTATTTATTATGGTACACAGGCTTTTTTATGCGTAGCTTGAGAAGCAAGCAGAGCAATTCTCTTGGGAATTGTGTAAGGAAATAAAAGAAATTCCTAATTTTTAGGGGTAGAATTGTGCTAGGAAATAGGAGCTCCTAGCAGACCTTATTTGCCTAAGTGTTGGGCAAGTCTTGTAGAGAGTTGATTAGTATTGCACGGAGCTTCAAGCTTGAAGCATAATCTATGTAATAGATCAGATTTCTTAGTTGATTTAATACAAGCAAGAGGAGTTTTTTCCTAGTTGGGTTCCCCAGCTAAATTTTATGTTCCATGTGGGATTGTGTTTCTATTTATTGTTTTCTTTCCATAGAATTTTGGTAGAGAAATATGATGTCTTTTGCATATTAGTTTGCACTCATTAGCAATTGCATGGTTTCAAGGATTTTCTACAAAGTAAACTAGTAAGAATAACCAAGTTGTAGTCCTTGGAGACTCAAGGAGTCTATATATGTAGAAGATAAAAAAAGATTGTTATTTTTATCTGTAAATTAAGGCCAACAAATTTTGTAGTTTAGGTTATTATACCACAACTATAGAAATTTATCTTATATAAATTCTCCAAATGTATATTTATTAAAAAAAAACAAAACAAAAAAAGCCACATATATTTATGATGCCCTGTAGTCCTTATTTGAAATGTCTTATTTTCCTTCACTTCTCTTTAAGCATGCTTATGAGGATAACCTAACTAAAATGGATGAGAATGTAAGTAGTATTTAGTAGTATGGTTATGTTTACATGGAAAGTATTTAGAATTCCACCTTTTGCATTGATTGTATGCTATGAAAGGATAAAATTATCATCTTTCTTTAATATTAAGAGCAAAGAAATTTTCTCCAATGTAAACATTGTAATAATTGTACTAATGAAATTATATTTTATGAGTGTTTAATATATTTAAATAATAAAATGTGATTTTTTAAATATTTATTTATACATAAATTTTATATTTATATTTATATTTATATTTTTTCCAAAGAAAAAACAATATAATGGCAAAATGATTGATATATTTCTATCTCGTTAGGATTGAGTTTGAATTTATGCACTGATTGATTAAAACTAACTTATGACCATATGTTGAACCAATATTACAATTAAACCAACCCAAAAATAAGCGCAACAATGGGTGCCAAAACATCTAAGAAATATTCAAAACCCCACAAATAACATATTTCAAAACTAAACTTAAACCAAAATCAAACAAAACAAAAAATGGAAATTTGTGGCATTTGCCTCATGCCCATCCCTAAATTCATACAAACCAATGGAATTTGTGGGCAGAAGAAGCGCCTATTGAATAATTCACCACCCTTTTGATTCAAAATTATATAGATATGTTTGATAGAATACCGCCAAAAATATTGTAAAAGCCTAGAGGATATCCTAGAGCAATGGAACAAGACAAACATTTTTCACTATTTTTTTACTAGCCCAATTAATCATAGTTTTTGAATCATTCATTATATGGACATCGTTTATGTCTCTCTTTAATGAAAAATACAAGAGAGTCCATAGTGCAAAGAATTTTTATTTGTATATATTATCTCTACCAAGGGCATATATGATGTGAAAATAATGACTTTGGTTCAAGAAAAGAACCTGAGCGGATCTCCTTGGTTAGCGCCATTGAATAAAACACAAGGAATTTCAAAATCAATAAGAGACATGAGAAGAGATCTTTGTTTATTATTCGTCATCTCCATTCAATACTCTCTACTAAGGTTCATAATAAGACATAATGTCACCACCACATGAAAATCTTTGTCCTAAAACATGAATAAATTAAGATACCACCAAATCATAACACTTGGAAAATAACCAAACTCCTTGACTACTTCATCTTTGTATTAATCTTGCATACATTCCTCTAGACTGAAATTGTTTGAAATCACCATTGGATAGGAATGTGCTAGCAATGCCCACTCCTAAATTGCATAGAGACAATACAAGAAAAGATGAGAAAATGACTCAATGACAAGCTTACAAAGAGAACATCTATTGGGACCACACCATCCTCTCTTAGTACCATTATCATAAGTAAAAATATTGTTGTTTAGATCTAGTTAGAGAATTATTTTACGTTTTAGAGGCCCATGGATCTTCCAAATTATTTCCTACCACCATCCTCTACAAAATGAATTTCAATCTAAGAATTATATATAAGCTTAGTTATAGAATCACCCAAATGTGGATTTTTTATACAAGCATAATGAATATTCTTAGTCCTCGCATAATATTATAAAGTAAGAGCATAGAATTCACACATAATCATTCCCTTCGATATCTTCACCCCCCACTAGGCCTATATCCAATCTTGATTTTTTAGCCCCTTCTACTTAATTCTTGTGGTTATTTAATTTTTCCATCCACCCAAAGAATAAATTCTAGCTCTGAGGAGAGACTGATCACAGTTTTCTGAGAGTTGGAAGGTGTCACTTGCCCCTATTGAAGAATCTTCCCCAATTGTTTTTTTTTCCTACATCATAGCTTTCATATGCTCCATGTAATAACTAAAGGGAAAGAAACTACTAAAGCTTTCACAATTATAGAACCATTTTTGGATGATTTTTGAGGTTGTTTATACCCCTCTTTCATTGATAAAACATTCAGGTATTTATAGCTCATAACTTTTCCCCAAAGTGCATAGTTATGTGTGAGAAACCAAGGACTTCTTGCTACCATGATTGAGAGAAAACAAAAATGTTTTTAAGGCCCAAACCTCCCCATTTTTTTTCCATGGAGATTATGGACTACTTCACTAAAGGAATTTCCTTTGATGCTTGATTTCCATACCATAAGAAATGAAATTTGAGCTTCCCAATCTTGGAGAGGATACCCTTAAGAACATCTAATTGAGGTTTGAAATACAATTCTAATTGAGGTCTGAAATAAAATTCTAATTGAGGTCTGAAATATAGAAAGGTTTTCCAAATTATACTTCAACAAAACCAGACAACCACCTTGCAATAGCATTATGTTCACCCAAAGTGATATTTGAGCCCTAACCTTCATAACGAGCCATATTCAATCTATAAAGTTACAAGTAATAGGCTCAAGGGAAAAGCCTAAATACTTTAGATTGTCATATAGGTCCTTGCAAGGAAATGACAAAAAGCTTGGAAACTAAACAAAAATATCCTTATGGATATGACATGGAAGTAAGTGTGACTTTGGATCATTAACTTCAATAATTGTCACCCTTTTGTATACCTCTAGGTTCCAACTAAGAAATTTATTTATAGACCTAGCAATGAGAATCAGGAGTTCATCCAAAAACAGAAGATGGGAAATGAACTTGGATGTAGATATATTTACTCGCTTGAGATCCCTCGTTTCTCTCACATCCACCATCAATTTTTTCATGCCATCAACAACAAATACCAATAGGAAGGGTGATAAGAGGCACCCCTGCTAAATCCCTCAAGAGGAGTGGAAGAACTTGGAAGGAGAACCATTAATCAATACTGCAAATAAAACAAACTCCACACGTCCCATGATCCAATTGACAGTGTTTATATTCATATCCATCTAGTGAAGGACCAAAAGAAAATAAGACCAATTTATCTTTTCATAATATTTAGAGACATATAACTTGAGCATTGTAGTCAGGATCTTAGAAAGCTTGATTGAATGCAAATCTTCCTCGACAAGAGCTATTACATAATAGATTTGATGATGATGTAGGAATCCAAATTGTTCTTTTGAAATGATGTTACTTAAAATAGGATTGAGCCTAAGGGATATCACCTTGGAAACCAACTTATATATGAAATTGCATCATGAAAACGAAATATAGTCATTGAAGGAAGAAGAATAATGTTTTTTGGGGATAAGCTTATGAACATTGAGTTAAAGGCCCTAAGCACATTCAGTGTAACACCCTCCTCCCACATTTACCCAAGTTAACCGGTTTGCTAGGGTAAATATGTGATGAGAGGCTATTATGATGTGATCCCCTCCCCATGTACAGTTAAGGAAGTGAAACCGACCAAACCAAACCAATATGACCTTTCACACATGAAACAGAACCTTCAGGAGCCAACCAACCCTACTAGGTAACCAATCCTTGAGGCAACTTGACATTCCACTAATCTGACCCTCAGTCACTCCCATGACAATCCATGCATGTGAATGAGGCCTTCTAGTCACTCCCACAGCAAGGTAATGTCAGTGACTATGGATTTTTTCAGCTAACTCTAAGCCAACAACCCTAGATTTTGTGCCACTTTTTTAGGGCCATGACTTAGACCGTTGCCCAGAATTTCATGAAACTCCCAGAAATGATAAATGACATTGGAATAAAAGTACTAATTTAAACACTTGATCAATGACTTGATTGGAACCCTACTAGCCATGACAGGCATTTCATCAAACATGTCACAAATATGCAATTTACAAGTCATAACAACATATTTGAGCATAGGGGTCTCATACTTATCTAAGATTCGTAAAGAAGCATTGTTTCCATGTCACAATAGTTACATTATCATCTATTAGATCATGTATTCATTGTAATTTAAATTACTAATAAAAACATGATGAGAGCCATACATCAAGTCTGTCATAATACATACTCATAACCAACATATAACCAACAAAAATAACAAGGATATAACAGCCATATAATCCACATATAAGCCAGTACATTTACACATGAAATACCAAGGAGAAGAAATTATTATTAATGAATGCAAAATCCAACCAGGTATTGGACTTACATGAACCACCCGACCATGTATTGGTTGAACCAAATCTTTCTTTCATCCAATCACCCCCGTTCCATATTTCAAATATGAATGTGGGACTCAAAACCAAACCAAACAAGGTTTCCACAAGCTTTACCGCAATCCCCACTAGATGACTAGGCCCTAACCAATCATGTATGCCACCTATTTCTCCACGTACGCCATGAGGAATTTTCCTATCTCCTAGTCTCTAGGATTTACCATATATCCTACCATACAACAGTCAAGGATTCCTAGGCCTAATCAAGACTCCACCCTCTAGGCTTTATTGTATATCCTGTCATTCACCGACCAAGAATCCTAAGCCTAATCGAGGGCACACACCTCTAGGATTTACCGTATATCCCACCATACAATGGTAGAGCATTCCTAGGACCATCGAGGCACACAAAATATGGCTTTACCACAATCCCAGTCTGGTTCGGGGATTCCTAGGCCAAGTTTTTTTCTTTTAGAGACCACCTCACTCAATTTCGAAACCATCTAGAAATCCAGCTCAACCAAATACAAGAAAACCCATCGCACCATGGCTATACAGAAACGGCAAGGTAAGGCTAATAAACATTGTCACACCTAGCAAAACCCATGCCAATGATAGCAAGAGAACCAAATACACACATGCATGCCAAAGATAGCGTGGAAATCACACATGAACCTACAAATAATTTCGATGTAGTTGCTTGATCCTTCTCTTCCTTGCTTGATCTTTGTTTTCCTTTGCCTTCTTGGTCCTTCCTTTGCTTTCCTTGATCCAATGGTAGAGTGCTCCAAGAATGCTCTAAGTGTCCAAGAGTGAGAGAGAGAGAAAATAGAGCAAGAGCTCCAAAACTGAACTGAAAAAAAGATAGCAACTGATCCTTATAATCCATTTTATTAATGAGACCTCCATTTTCTTCAATTTTCCATTATTTTCCTTCATTTTCATCCTCATGCGCAACAACCTTTCACCTTCCTTTTCTCCTAATTTCCATTATTTTCATAAATAAAATGCCAATTAATGTTCATGCCTTTCCAAAGCCTCTACCATTGTCTTTGCCAATTCCCTTAGTCATAATAAACCAAATTAACACCCACACTAGGATGTTTTTCCCAATACTTAGCTTGGAACACGTGTCCCATGACCTTGGTTACCAGGGTTGTTACATAACCCTCCCACCTCGGGGAACACCATCCTTAGTGTTTCATGACACCTATAACCAGTAAAATCGTTGAAAACCAAAACATACTACCCATGGAGCTTTATAACCCAGCTAGTTGCAGTATTTACAATGAAGAACCTGTTGAAAACATGACAATCTTGCTGTTTACTGGAGCTTTATAACATAGCTCATTACGGTATTTATAATAACCACCACATATACTTATGAATATTTGCTTCAACCAGAAAATAATCATACTTTCTATGCACATATGCACATTTGCTCTAACTAGCAAATAAAAGGACATGATGCCTGCATCTACAACAAGGGAATCCATAGGCTCACACCTCCACCCTCAAATTAATACCAGGATTCACCTCCTTCGCAGGAAGTCCAGAATCCACTGTCAAAATCAAATTTGCATCAAATTTCCAACACTACAATCCTGCACCACTTGTCCTCTCAGTGAATAGTTACCAACTCACTGTTCCAAGGCACACTCCAATGTGCATCTTATTCCATCTGGAAATGCTAATGATCAAAACAAATCCATCCTTGACCTTCCCTTCTCTGCTACACAATCCCTTGGGCAATCCAATCACACCCTTTCATGCAATGACTCACCTTTTAAGTTCCTTGGCATCCCCCATCCCAAGCGATCCATCCCTTGGCAAGGATTCCTAGCATCGGAAGGTGAAAAACCAAGCCATATACCTACCTCAAAATCATCATATCGATCATAGCATTTTCATGGAAATAAATGGACACTATTGGGTACCAGTGTCCCACAACGACCTTGCTCCTAAAGTGCTTTACCAACATACTATTGCACTTTCCAATTCCTTTAACTTTCATGCAATCAGTCCAACCGCCCAACCAAGCATGTTCATCTATTCTTGTACTAAGCACATAACTGCCATTAGGTTCAAATAAATTGAAATGAATTCAAATCATACCTCATTGGTGACCCGTCAATAAGGTACACTTGCAATTTTGTTTATTTCTTGTCACATCAAGTCAAACTAGATCTTTGATCAAATCATAATGTATAAATATATCACATCCAACTAGCTCAAAACGTAACCATCATAGTCAAAATCATAGATCACATGTAACCATCATAAACCAGAATCATAGATCACGTGCATCATTTAAACTAAAATAAAATATTGATACTTATCCTTTAGTCAATCCTTAGCTTCTACCTTTATCCTTTCGTTACACACACTGATCGGTTGCCACACCTGAAAAACACCTAGTGTCTTTTTCTTTTCTTCAATCACGTACACATACACAATGTACATCACAACACAAACATCGACACACAGCGTATGACACCGCACAATACATACACCTGCATCTGATATACATCATGACACATACACCTACACCTGGTGTATAACACAACACAATACATATTCCTACATCGGGTGTACAACAAAATACACATGGTACAACACAACGAATACACATGTCACGGTACCACAAGTACACAATGCACATGCATAGTACCGCATGTACACAACACAACATGTACGACATGCACACGATACCACATGTACACTAGTACCACATGTACAACATGTACGTAGTACCACCTGTGCACAACACCACCTACACAACGTTTACACATCATCACATGTACATGGCACCACTTGCACAATGTGTACACATCGCCACATGTACACCGCACCACTTGTACAATGTGTACACAACACCAGATGTACATAGCACCACATGCATGACATGTAAATGACACCACATGTACACAGCACCACATGCACAACATGTACATGACACCACATGTACATAGCACCACATGCACGACATGTACACATCACCACCTGCACACGGCACCACCTGCACACAGCACCACATGTACAACATGTACCAACAACACATGCACATAACGCCACTTGTACAATCATGCACACAACACCATATGTACATATCACCACATGTACAACATGCACACAACACCATATGTACAAAACATAGCATATATAACATGTACATATAACCATATGTACACGATACTTCATATCCAACATGTCCACAACACCATATGCACACAACACCGCATATCCAACATGTACATAGCATCATCTATACCCGACACTGCAAATGCAATATACACACAACACCATATATACAACATGCACAAAACATCATATGTACACAATACTACATATGCTACATGTACAGAACACCAATATTTCACATCCTAAGACCACATTGTCTCTACCAGGAAACCTTACTTCTAATGTCTTTCCACTATTAATGCACGTTCGAGCATGCTTCCGATCACACTGCTTCCATTCTACTGATGTATCCCTCAGCATTACATGTACATAAAATAAACATAGACATAGTACAAACATATAATATCAATTCATATCCACATGATATTGACCGTGTAGTTCTGTCAGGGTTACTCTTCCCACTCGATTCCTCATAAGACCATGAACCTCTTCATGAAATTCACCTGCATAAGAAATCATTCATCCATGAGAATGATCCTTGGCAACCCTACTAGACAACAACATAATCATGATCTCAACATAATCGTGATCACAACATAATTTCCAGATATCATAAGGTCAAGTTTAATAGAACTCCCTTTATCCATGCAAAGCATGCACAACATTGAGAACAACAGTCCCCAACATAGCCAAAGCATATGAAGCCTCCAATCCATTTACTTCACCTTTTTGTTACCCTTCACATGATTGTCCTACCACCATCCATTTATCCTAATGGACCCAACCAATCCAACTAACGCACATGCTCTTTCCTTCAATTGCCCTTATACATGCACCGAGCTTCATTTGGGTCTTAGATTACCTTAAAAACCAATAGTAATATGACACCACCAGCAAAATGGCAAGGCCTTGCACCAGACATAATCAAAACCCATAAATCAAGCTCAAACAAATCACAAAATACCAAAGGCACAAACCTCCCAACAAACACCATGACTTAACCCCATGGGTTCACAATGCTTCCCAGGGAAAGATCTCATGGCAGTCTCTCTGCCATGCAATCCCTTGCATCATCTTGCCATAAACACACAATTTTCAACGCATAAGTAAATATATAGTATACCAATTACCTTACCTTGTTTTGCCAAGCATGTTGCCTTGTAATTGAACTCATTCACTTCTCAAGGCACTCCAATTCCTTGATGAATACAGCTATATTTGGAAGCCATTTTTTATACATGTCAAATACATGTTCATGAATCTACCACATATCCATATAATCTCAGATAAATTCAGGGTTAAGAAAACTTCTTGTTTCCATGCAAAGCACTCATTCATTTGGAACTGCGGTTTCCAAACATTTCCAAAGGAATTCTTACCCAATTCCTTTTGTTTACCTTTTTCCTTATTGTAATTGAGTCTTACTATGTACTGTCATGTCACCCAACTATTAGTTATATAAACACATCAACTATTACCTTGTCATGATAATACCAAGCATGTTGCCCTACAACTGTTTACACATATCAGCCACATGTTCCAAGGATCAAAATATTATGTCTATTAATTGAAATCAACCTTTTCCAAGACTAGCAACCATGTCATAATCAACTAACAGTCATTACTCATACTACTACAACTATCACCTACTTACACTCAAGAACATATCTTTTTTCTCAAAACATAAGTGTATCACGATCATCTTAAAACAAGATCATTTCTTCATGCAATGTTATAGACATATACTCATATCATGCAATTAATCAAATATTCAAACAATAGACATGCAACATAATCAAACTCGTACCTTAATGTATCTCAAGGGAGATTATCTTGTCTGCATAATAAATCTAGATTAGCATGATATAACTTCACAACACATCAACTCAAACATAAATAAGGTCATGATATCCATAATATTAACTAGCTAATATGTTCAAATCGTCAACTCATAAACAATTGTCATACATGCATAACAATCACATATGCACAGTCAGTCTAAATTAGTATGACATAATGTCACAATATATTAACTCATACCTGAATGTCGTAACCATAATCATTTGTACAAGCCAATCCAGATCAACATGACACATATGCATCAAGATCTTAAATTCAATAACCCTAATAATCAAGTTAACTAACATAAAACAACAAAAAGTTAACATATAACATACTCATCAACAACATATAACACAATCATCAAGTTAACTACCATAAATAACAACAAGTTACTACCATGCATGACTATCTAACACATGTGCATATGACTACACTAATAAACTAGCATCTATCATGCATGTAACCATAATAGCAATAGAATGATAGACATGTATATAAACCTAATGCATATAAAAATCCATTAACTAGCATATATGCATGTCAAACATACAATACAGGTATGATTACCTTCTCTTACCCCGAAGTCTAGTGTTGCAAACTCACTCTGATGGTCTACATATCCTACTCTATCTCAGCCAACACATTAGCATCATAGCAACCAACATCATCACGATGACACAAACTACATATAATGACCTCATAATGCATGTTTGGCCTACTATACATGCAAAACTATAACCATGACAATGCATGCATAACAACATATAAACACTGACATGCATAACAAATACATATATAACCGAAATGAATTCATGACAAACACATCTCAAAAACAACATCATCAACTCCTACGTGAAAACACAATTGTAACAATGACCACCACCATCCATACATAACAAGCACATATACAACCTTCATGCATACATGAAAAAACATATTATGCCCATCCAATCCAAGGGGTGAATCATGATCCGATACCACTCTGTAACACCCTCCTCCCACATTTACCCAATTTAACCTGTTTTTTGGGGTAAATATGAGACGAGAGGCTACTATGATGTGATTCAACTCCCCATGTATAGTCAAGGAAGTGTAACCGACCAAACCAAACCAATATGACCTTTCACACATGTTGGCTTGTTGGGGTCTGACCCAGGTTCGGAGTTGATTTAGCCAAACAAATCTCGGTACTACTGGCCCTTTTGGAAACATTCCGTGGAGCGTGGACTGAGGTCTCACCCGAAGTAGTATGGGAGGGTGCTAGAACCAGGTTTCGTCAATCTGGAGATGTCTGACGGTTTCAAGTGATCCGTGGTTCGACCTTGCGCGTACGTCGTTACAGGAACTTACCCGTTCCTCGCAGCCTGAGGTGCTACCTTCACACAGCTCTACTCGAGGTCTGCACGGTTTTATTACCCAAGTCCTTACTAGTAATCTGATATTAGTTGATTAACTTAGCTTATTTGTATGCTTTCAGTTGTACTTAACAATATTCACAATTCATACAAGTGCACGCAGTAAAGAAACAATATATTCGCAAATGATATCAAACATATAATAACTCAGAACAGATGCACATAATTTGTAACAAAACCTTTCTTTATTAATCTCTTCTCCGATTACAGACTCGATTGCATCCTGCACACTCAACTATAGGGGTCCGCGCACTCAGCCGCAAACTCTACTAAGCCTCTGTGCACTCAACTGCAGAGCCTTTTCCTACTTTATGACCTAAGACACACTTCGTACTTCGACTTAATCTCTAATACCTTTCATTCCCATTCTCTATTAAATTGGATCTCCCTTTACAACTTAGAGCCTCGCTCTATTTATAAAATCCCATGGACCGTGGACCATGGGTAGGCCAACCTTACATTCAAGACTAGGGCGGACAGCCCTATGATTCTAACATACATTTCACGCCCACAATTCACGAAGCTTTACAACAATATCAACTCAAAACTTGGGCTTTGAGCCCCAAAACATGTCGTGGGGGGATTCCATGCCCAACAGGCCCCCAACGCAAACATCATGACTCGCCCTCAAATCACTCTGTCGGCACAGCGATCTTGGCGCGGACTCCCTCCAACTGTTATTGAACAGTACTGATGTCTGCAACGCACTGGGCTACTGCCCTCTGAACCTGCTGCATCCGTTGTTCCGATACCTCTGTGTCTGAATTGTTTCCCTACATCTGTATCGGCATCTGCTGCGTATGTTTATATTCCTCCGCCTTTGTCTGGCTCCTCGGAGCACAAAGACTTTGTTGCGGTCGGCTAGTCAAATAGTCGGCCCACTCGTGTAGGGCTTCAAGCAGCTGCCATTTAATTTGCCTGGGAAGGGTTCTCCATTTAGTTTGACTAGATGGACTGTGCCTCCGTCTGTGACCTCCTTAACCACGTATGGTCCCAGCCAATGAATTCTGAATTTTCCGGGAAATTTTTCAAACTTACTGTCATACAGTAGTACTATGTCATTTACCTTGAAGGTGCACAACTTGATATGGCAGCCATGCCAATATTTTTCACGCTGATTTTGTACCTGTTGATGAAACCCAGTCAAGAATCGTTCTTCCTCAAGTTCTTCCAATTCTGAGAGCCTTTCTTCGAGAGCTTTGCAGTCCGTCCTTCCTGTGAGCACGGCTATGTGCAGACTAGGTACGATATATTCCATCGGCATGATAGCTTCCACACCATAAACTAATCGGAAAGGTGTTTGTCCCGTCAATTTCTTGCACGTTGTTCTGTAAGCCCATAGCACTGTAGGTACGCGCAGGTCCCAATCGCTTCGCTGCGCGTTGCACACTTTGGTCAGCGTAGTCTCCAATATTTTGTTGAAGGCTTCTACAGTCCCATTAGCTTGTGGGTGGTACAGTGCACTTTTTTGATGATACACCTGGAATTCTTCTATGAGCACGTTGATGGTTTCGTTCAGGAAATGCATTCCGCAAACACTCATTAAGATTTTCAAACAACCAAATCGGGTCAACACGTTTCCGAAAAAAAACTTTGTAGTCGTAACGACCATGTAGCCTTTGACTGGCTGCGCTTCCGCCCATCGTGTCAGATACTCCTTTGCGGTGATGATGTAGCACGCGCTCGTCTTTCCCTAAGGTTTGATCGGTCCTACAAATTCAATTGCCCATTTTTCAAATGGTTGCAGTGTCATTTGTGGATTTAATGGCATCTCGTCCCTCTACGATGGTTTTCCAGTCCTTTGACATATATCACAGGCCTTACAGTGCGCTTTCGAATCCTGGTGCAAGGTTGGCCACCACAACCCTACACGGAGAATCTTTTGTGCAGTTGCTCATCCTGCATAGTGTCCTCCTGCAGTGCCCCCATGTGCTTCTGTGAGGATCTAACTTCATTCAAATTCAAGTACGTATCTTCACAATATCTCATCATTTCCCATTTTGTATAGGTGCCCCGCGATGACAAAAAAATCTGCCATGTGCACCACCAATTCCTTCTTCTGTTGGACAGAGTATTCATTCGGCGCGGTCCCTATTGTTAGAAAATGGATTATATCTTCGAAGTGTCCATCCGTGACGCGCACCGCAAAGAGCTATGCATCAGGTAATCCTTCCTCCAAACTAGTAGGTTCCTCGCCCGTCTCAATACATGACAAGTGATCCAGTCCTGCATTCAGGCATCCAGGTTTGACCATGACCTCAAAGTCATATTCTTGAAATAATAAGAGCCACCTGCATATGCGCCCCCCCAACACAAGCTTATTGACCAACTATTTCAGTGTGGAATGGTTTATATACATCTTGAAATGTCCTCCTAGCAAATAGTGTCGGTATTTTTGGAGTGCATACACCATCGCTAACCCCTCGCGCTTGGTTGTGGAATAGTTCTTCTCAGCTTTAGACAATCTACGACTTGCAAAAGAGATAGGGTGGTCCAATCCCTCGCCGCCCTCTTGTGTGAGCACTTCTCCCAGCATGATACTCAACGCAACAACATGGACATGAATCTCGAGATCCCATTTTTGGAAGACCAGGATTGGAGCGAAGGCCAATTTCCCTTTTAGGACATCCAAGCTCTTCATGCAATCATCATTCCAGCAGAATGTGACATATTTCTTCAATAGTTTCTCCATCGACACAGTGATTTGGGCATAGCTTTTGATGAACTTCATGTAGTACCCTGTGTGTCCCAAGGTAGCGCGCATCTGTTTAACACTTCGCAATGCTTCCAAATTTAGAATTACTGCAATCTTCACAGGGTCCACTATCAGTCCCTGTTTGCAGACCATGTGTCCCAACAGGTTCCCAAAGGGAACCAGGAATGTGCACTTCTTAAGGTTCAACGCAAATTGGTGTTGTTGGCAAGTATCCAGCATCAAGCGTAAGCTTGCAACGTGGTGCTTAACCAATCTGAAGATTGTCCAATCATCCAGATAAACCTCCAGGAACTTGTAGATGTATTCTTTGAATGCGGCAACAACGATGCACGAAAAGATGGTTGGCGCGTTCTTCAATCCAAGTGGCATAACGGTGTATTGAAAGCAGCCTCATTCTATTGCGAAGGTCGTTTTTCTCCTATCTTCTGACGTAATCTTGATCTGGTGGTACCCTAGGAACCCATCAATGAACGAGTATGCTTCTTTTCCACCAACACTTTCCAATACTTCATCTATGAATGGTGTTGAGAATGGGTCATGTACACAGGCGTCGTTCAGCTTCCTAAGGTCCACTCATATTCTTATTTCACCCTTCTATTTTTTCTTTGTACTACCATAGGACTCACCCAGATAGATTCGTCCACTGGCTCAATAATTCCAGCTGCGAGCATTTTCTACATGAACCTTTTCCTTATATTTCGGATTCAAGTGGTAAGGCCTCTACTTAACCAACTTCGCGTCAAGTTTCAAGGTGATCTTCATCATCCCTAAGTTGCCAACGATCCCTTTTAAATCTGTAATTTTGGTCAGGAATAAGCCTTCTTACTTGCGAAGTAACTTAGCGACCTTATCCACCGTGGCATCATCCCAATACTCTCCAAGCGTTGCATACTTTGGTTCCACCTCCATTCCAATGTTTACCTTCTTTGTTTTTAGCGGCGCGGTGATGTCAGGATCCTCAATCAATGGTCCTCGAACCTCGCGACAACCTTCCATTTCTGGAATGTTAATATTTCATGGATCCTCATCATCCTCCTAAACATTTAAATTTTAACACTCCAGTGCACAACTCAGCTGTGTCGCCCATTCTAGCTGAAGCACTTCCATTGGATCCTGGGGTATTTTGAAGATAGCTGCTTTTACTGCTTGTAGCGCATCATCAACAATATCCAACCAACGATATTCAAATGTGAAGCTTAGCAAGGATCCTTCGCACAAGATATCCCATTCGCTCATGCCATGGAGGAGCTTTGTCTCAGTATACCAATTCATGGGTATGACATCCATAGTATGACAGAACAAATGCACCCATTCAAGTTGTGGCTCTTCCCCGTAGACCTTGGTCCATTTCACAAGGTGCGTACGTGGATCATCCCATCTGTTGTATTTCTATGCTAGCTGCATCTGCGGTTTCCCAAATTATAGGCGCATCATCCTTCTACATCTACACCAATCCTCAAAGCTTCTCTGATGCATACCCCACCACCTTGCAGGTGTAACGCGCAGTGTCCATTTCAAAGCATCAAAAGATTACTGTTCTGGCACCTCTCTTTCAAATTTGTTCAGGAATTCATCCACCGTTGTCAACCCGTTATACATAGGCAGATCCCTTACCTCTTTTGTCACATAGCGTAGTGATCTTACCATCATGTTGAAATTGTGGTTACCTTGTGTAACCGGTTCTTCCATCGTTCTTTTTCCTCATCTGAATCTGATGTGTAGGAGCTTTCATGCTCCCACAAAATCCTACCATCCACTGTAGGATTTACCCATTCCTATTCTCGAGCGGTTATCATGTAGATACAGTCTAGATCGTCATCACACACTAGCTCCATGTAGTGCAATCCTTCTATAGGGTCTAAAGGTACCACTATGCGCAGTGACTTTTTCTCAAAAATCATCTTGTGCTTCTTAAGATTTATCACCCCATTCATATCAGTGGCCCAATCTATTCCCAGTAGTGTGGGATAGGGATTGAAGTTATCGACAATCTCTATCACTTCAAAATCTGCAAGCATGCCCGCAACTTCAATATCCATCGTTACTCCCTGCAATCTTCCCATTGGTAGGATCTTTTGTTGGTTTTCCATTCACAATTGAATAGGGTACCACTGCAACACGGGCCTGCCCATGCGCTCTCGTGTCTACTTTGGCAGTACATTCGCATCTGATCCTAGATCAGAATTACGTGATCCATTTCATACACCCTTATTTGCACAGTCAATCTCATTTCCCTTTCTATTCGTGATGTGTGCTTTCCGAGCTTCTAGAATACACACGTTCCCCTGATCCAACACATCTAGTGATGAATTCTTGCAGTCCTTTCACTGCTTTGTTGTCGCGCAACAGCTTCATGCATGTCTCCAGAAAGGTAGTGAGCATTGAAGGACCCATCTCTGGTTCTAGTTGATCCTTACTACCTGAAGTGGAGGCCTCCATGAAGCTTTTCTTAGCTTCCATGAATGTCTCCTTCACGCACTCCAAATTGAGCTTTGGTGCCTTTGTTGGAGCCTTACAAACCCACATGCTCTATTTTGGCTACTTACCTTTGTCATCTCCTATTGTGACAGCGCTTCAAAGTATGATGTTTACATTTAGGTCCTCTCCACGTGGCTCAGACCTCATCATTTTTAGTTTTGAGTCGGTTGAGGTTGGAGTATTCCTTTATCACGCAACCTCGCTATCAGTGTGGGGCAGTCCTCCATCTCATGATCAAACTGGGTACAATATAAACATGATGCTCACGTCAGATTTGTACAATCACGGAACTAATGCCCTGGCCCTCTGCAATTGTAACAAATCAGCGGTCTACGACCCCTTCTTGGTCCCATTCCACCTCGACCTTGTCCGCGCCCCTGGAATCCAGTGTGCACCATTCCTTCATTTTTATCGAGGGCTCGCGTTTCGTTCTAAACTCGGTAGGTAGGAGTCCAATCCATCATCAGTTCATAACTTCTACAGGTGCATTCATCATGGCCTACTGATTTGCATAAATTACAGAACAAATATTGGGACGTTTGCGTATACTTCTATAATAAATGACAATTATTTGTAGCATGCTTTCCTCCTATCTGACAAATCACGCACCATAATGCAGGTGCTGCGCTCGGTCCTACTTGTGCTTCTGGTCTTAATGGCATCGGCCCTCCTCCCACCAAGTAGTTCATGAAGACTGGACAATGGTCCTTGTCGTGTCCCTGTCCCTTGCACTTTATGCACCATACCTCCTCGCACGCCTCTGGGCGAGTTGTCATGTCCTGTTTCAAACTCTGCATTTCCAGACACAAATTTTTCAGTTGCGCATGGATTTGTTGGACTCCCAGGCCAGGATCTTGTATCGGGGTCTTGTGCAGTCTCATTGCAATCTCCAAAGCTTTGGCCTGGGTGGATAACTTCTGCTACGACAGTGCGGTCCTTAGATGCGGCGTTAGTGATGCTACAAACCATGCGCGATGTTTTCCATCCATCAAGGTCATGTTGGCTTCGCAAATCATACTCTTCAGTCTCTGATCCAGCTCCCAGGGGGTCTCACCTGGAAGCATCACGATTTCCTTAAACCCGATAATCGATTGTGTCTCCGATTTTGGCCTGCTAAATTCCCTATTCAGCGCAGCCTGGATATCTGCGATCCCCGCGTTTGGATGGTCATTAGAATGCTTAATGTACCATGTCAGTGTGTAATCCTGCAACATGCTTACCAGTGTTTCCTTATTTATATTACCATCCACGTCTCCTTGTGCTTCCCATATTGCTTTTACTACAAACCAAAATTGGTCCGGATCTTCGTTACCTACTCCTTTGAACATTGGCAATTTTATTGCCCTCCCCATATTGAACTGTGGTGGTGGCAGAGGTGGTGTGGGCACAAATGGGGGTGAAGATGGTGATATTGGTGGTGGTGTAGGTGGAGGTGGTATGCGCAGAATTTTCTTCCTTATCAGACTGATCGCACTTCGTGGTGAAACTTTCCCGAGCTCTTCCTCGCTTTCTCACCGAGGCAAAATCAAGGGGCTATTCTCTATCTCTGTGCTACCTTCGTTTTTATAGATCCTCCCACTCCACGTAGCCCAAAACATCAATTTATTCGCATAACCCGCTTTTCACACAATAGTATTTTAATCCAAGTGTTCAAAAATTTAATGTACTTACCTCGCGGTCCCTTGAGGAAGTGTCGTTCCGCTTCGTTGTAGCTAACTGATGTGTCTACCGTGAATTCGGTGATAAACCCTCCTATAATTCAATCAAGCCAATGGTCCACAATGCACGCGATCTTATATTCTGATGCTTCTAGTTTGCACACCAATTTTGGAGTCCACATAATCAGTTTGTCAATCCTACACCTTCCCTGACTGTCTTCTAGCTTCGCGATCCACTTATACAACTCAGAGGGGAAGGATGCAAAGAAAATTTCGTGGATTTCTGTATATAAGTAGCACTCTAACCATTGTTCCTTTGGTACTCATGGGTCCCTATTTTCCTGCATCGCGAACTTGTGAATCTTTATGTCTAAATACCCTTCAATTTCTTTCTTCATCGGATTCCAGTGACACGACATCAGACGTCCATTGTGCAAATCTCAGTCCCGACAACGGAACTGTTTGTTGGATTGTTGGGGCCTGACCTAGGTTCAGAGTTGATTTAGCCAAACAAATCAAGGTACTGCTGGCCCTTTCGGCAACAGTCCGCAGAGTGTGGACTAAGGTCTCACCCGAAATAGTATGGGAGGGTGCTAGAACCAGGTTTCCGCACCCTAGAGATGTCTGATGGTTTCAAGTGGTCCACGTTTTGACCCTGTGCATACGTCGCTACGCACACTTACCTGTTCCTCGCAGCCTGAGGTGATGCCTTTGCACAGCCCTACTCGGGGCCGAACAGTGTTATTATCCAAGTCCTTAATAGTAATCTGATATTAGTTGATTAACTTAGCTTATTTGTATGCTTTTAGTAATACTTAACAATATTTACAACTCATACAAGTGTGTGTAGTAAAGAAACAGTATATTCACAAATGATATAAAACATATAATAACTTAGAACATATACACAGAATTGGTAAAAAAACTTTTCTTTATCAATCTCTTCTCTGATTTCATACTTGACTCCATCCTGCGCACTCAGCTGCAGGGGTCCGTGCACGCAGCTGCGGACTCTACTAGGCCTCTACACACTTAGTTGCAGAGCCTTTTCCTACTCTATGACCCAAGATACACTTCGTACTTTGACTTAATCTCTAGGACCTTTCATGCCCATTCTCTATTAGATTGGATCACCCTTTAAAACTTAGAGCCTCGCTCTATTTATACAATCCCATGGTCCACGAACCATGAGTCATCCGACCTTACATTCAAGACTAGGGCGAACAGCACTATGATTCTAACATACATTTCACGCCCACAATTCGTGGAAATTTACAACAATATCAACTCAAAACTTGGGCTTTGAGCCCCAAAACATGTCGTGAGGGGATTACATGCCCAACAACACATGAAACAGAACCTTCAAGAGAAAACCAACCCTTCCAGGTGACCAACCCCTGAGGCAACTTTACATTTCACTAATCTGCACACTCAACCACTCCCATGACAATCCGTGCATGTGAACGAGGCCTACCAGTCGCTCCCATAGCAAGGGCATGCCAGTGACTATGGACTTTTTTAGCTAGTTTTGAGCCAGCGATTGCAGATTTTGTGCCACTTTTTCAGGGCTAAGACTCAGGCCACTACCCAAAACTTCATGAAACTCCTAGAAATGATAAATGACATTGGAACAAATGTATTAATGCAAACACTTGGTCAATGACTTGACTGGACCCCTGCTAGCCATGATAGGTATTTCGTCAAACGTGTCACAAATATGCAATCTACAGGTCATAACAACATATATGAGCATAGGGATCTCATAATTACTTAAGATTCATAAGGAAGCATTGTTTCCATATCACAATAGTTGCATTAGCATCTATTAGGTCATGCATTCACTATGCCTTCAATTACTAATCAAAACATGATGAGAACCATACATCAATTTTGTCATAATACATACTCATAACCAGCATATAACTAACAAAAATAACAAGGATATAACAACCATATAATCCACATATAATCTAGTACATTTACACATGAAATACCAAGGAGAAGAAACTATTATTAATGAATGAAAAATCCAACAAGGTATGGGACTTCTATGAACCACCCGACCATAGATTCGTTGAACCAAATTTTTCTTTCATCCAGTCACCCCCGTGCCATATTCCAAGCATGAATGTGGACTCAAAACCAAACCAAACTAGTTTTCCACAGGATTTACCACAATCCCCACTGGATCATTACGCCCTAACCAAGAATGGATGCCACCAGATTTCTCCACCTACACCGTGAGGAATTTTTCGTGTCTCCTAGTTTCTAGGTTTTACCATATATCCCACCATACAACGGTCAAGGATTCCTAGACCTAATCAAGCCTCCACCCTCCAGTATTTACCGTATATCCCTCCATTCATCATCCAATTATTCCTAGGCCTAATTGAGGGCACACACCTCTAAGATTTACTGTATATCCTGCCATACAATGGTCAAGGATTCCTAAGACCATCAAGGCACACAAAATCCATATTTACTGCAATCCCAGTTCAGTTTAGGGATTCCTAGGCCATGTGTTCTTTCTTTCAGAGACCACCTCACTCACTTTTGAAACCATCGAGCAATCCAAATCAACCAAATACAAGAGAACCAATCACACCATGGTTATCCAAACATGTCAAGGTAAGGTTTAACAGCACTTTCACACCTAAAAAAACCCATGCCAATGACAGCAAGAGAACCAAATACACACATGCATGTACCATGCATTCCAAGTCTAGCAAGGAAATCACACATGCAAATCGATACCTGCAAACAATCCCAATGTAGTTGCTTAATCCTTCTCTTCCTTGCTTGATATTTTATTTCATTTGCCTTCTTAGTCCTTCCTTTCCTTTCCTTGATCCAATGCTAGAGTGCTCCAATAATTTGTTGTGTCCAAGAGTGAGAGAGAGAGAGAATAGAGAGCGAGCTCTAGAACTGAATTGAAAAGAAGTAACAACTAATACTTAGAAGCATTTTTATTAATGAGGCCTTTATTTTATTCAATTTTCCATTATTTTCCTTCATTTTCCTCCTCGCATGCAACCTATGACCTTTCACCTTCCTTTTCTCCTAATTTCCATTATTTTCATAAATAAAATGCCAATTAATGCCTCATGCCTTTCCAAAACCTATGCCCATTGCATTTACCAATTCCCTTAGCCATAATGAACCAAATGAACTCCCACACTAGGATGTTTTGCCCAACACTTAGCTTGGAATACGTGTCCCATGACATTGGTATTATATATATATATATATGAAGGTTTTAACCCCGTACAAAAATTACCTGCATACGAATTCCAAAACATAAAAAATAAATAATGCGAGAGCATAACACATAAAACACATATACACAGAGATTTTCCCCTGGATCCCAAAACCGGGACTACTAGCTTGATTTTTCATTATTGTTCTTTTCAATGTTACAATACATATTTATACATGCTGAAGCATCCAATACCATGGACCGAAAACCATCGCGTCCAAAACCATGGACCGAAAACCATCGCGTCCAAGACCATGTGCAAAAAATCATGCACAAAACCATAGGTAGGTCCGCCCAACCTAATATAGAGTCCAAAAACAAAAATTTTCTGGGCGTTGCCCTGAACCCCATAGAGTGGGGTTACCTGCACTGCTCAAACCCCCTGTGACCCCCCCGCTACGCAATCGGCACAATGAAGTGGGGGGCTCCGCCCCCCCTCTAACATCTCGGTTAACTACGTGGGCTAGTCGTGGAAAGAATATAACACAACCCAACATTCTCCCACTTGTTGTTTTCTTTCCACAGGGGGCCACAAGAAAGCTTAGTCATTTATCCAGCCCTGCAAGGCCCATTGTTTCTCTACACCAAGAGAACTTCTCAGAGCTTATAGATTTTGTCAATGATCTGTAATATTCTTCAAAGTGTCCACCTTTTCTAGCAACACCTTTTTGTCTTCTATCATATCCCTCACAAAGTGATATTGAACATCAATGTGCTTTGTCTTTGAATGATATGCTGGGTTCTTTGCCAAGAAAATTTCACTTTGGCTGTCACAGTCCATCCTTATAGCTCCCTGTACTAACCCCATACTTGAACATAATCCCTACAACCAAATTGTTTCCTTGCTTGCATGAGTGGCTGCCATGTATTCTGCCTCTGTAGTTGATAGTGCCACTGCAGATTGTTTCTTACTCATCCAACTGACTGCACCTCCAAATAGGTTAAACACATACCCACTTGTAGATCTTCTCTGATCTAGATCTCCAACCCAGTCTACATCAACAAAGCCATGAATATCCAACACTCTATCCAATATTGGTCTTCCTTGGTAGCACAAACCATAATCACTAGTGCCACGCAAATACCTGAAAATCCGCTTCACTGTTGTCCAATGCTCCTTTCCTGGTTTTGACATAAACCTGCTCAGTACTCCCAATGCATGTGCAATGTCTGGTCTAGTACAGAACATTGCATACACTAGGCTACCTACTACACTTACATATGGAACACGGGACATGTTCTCTTCCTCTTCTTGTGTCTTGGGACATTGTTCAGCAGATAACTTTACACCTACAGGAATATGAACCTTCATTGGTTTACTATCCTACATATTAAATCTTTGCAATATTGTCTCCACATACTTCCTCTGGTTTAATGAGAGCTTCCTCTTTGCTCGATCTCTTTTAATTTCCAGCCAAAATATAGTTTGCAGCACCAAGATCTTTCATGTCGAATTTGGAGGATAATTGGATCTTCAAATCCTAGATAATTTCTTTGTCATTTCCAACTAGCAAAATATCATGCACATATAAGACCAAATAAAGAACATGGTCACTAATTAATTTAAAATACACATAGTGATCTGCTTTGCTTCTAGTGAAGCCAAGTCCTCATATAAATGTATCAAATTTATGATACCACATCCTTGGTGACTATTTTAACCCATACAGAGACTTCTTTAACTTGCATACCAATTATTTCTTACCCTTCACTACAAAGCCTTCAGGTTGCTTCATGTAGATCTCCTCTTCTAGATCCCTGTGAAGAAATGTTGTCTTCACATCCATCTGTTCTACCTCAAAATCAAAGGCAACATCAACAGATAAAAGTAATCTAATAGAAGTCACCTTGGTAACAGGAGAAAAAATATCACCAAAATCAATTCCCAACACCTGGGAATAACCTTTTTCTACCAACCAAGCTTTGAATTTCTCCACCTTTCCTTTTGTATTTGTCTTCTTCTTGAACACCCATTTGCTACCAATGGTTCCTTCCAGCCGGCAACTCCACCAGATCAAAAGCCTCATTTTTGTGCAAAGATGCCATTTCATCAACCATGGCCTCTTTCCAGAGTTTTCCATCCTCTTAATCTACTGCTTCCTTCACAGTTCTGGGATCATCATCAAAAATAGATAAAGAAAAATTTGAATAGAAAGCAGATGGACTATACCTTTCTAGTTGCCTTCTTTCTCGAACTGATCTTCTCACACTCGGAGTTTGTGGCTCTTCATCTTCTAATTCCTCCTCTGCTATAGAGTTTGATTCTTCATGCTTAACCTCAAACTCTATCTTCTCAGGTTCCTTTGGTTGGACTTCATGTTTAATAATATCTTTCACCTCTCTGAACACCACATCTCGGTTGTTTACAACGTTCCTTGTTATTGGGTTCCAAAGCTTATAACCCTTTAAATCATCCTTATACCCGATAAAGATGCACTTTTCAGATTTATTATCCAACTTGGTTCTTTTCTCCTTTTGAACATGTACATATGCATCACATCCAAATACCTTCAGATGTGAAAGAGAGGGTTTCGTACCAGTCCATACCTCTTGTGGAGTACTATCCTCCAACGTTGACGAAGGTGATCTGTTGACCAGGTAACATGCTATCTCCACTGCCTTTGCCCAGAATTCTTGTCCTAACCTGGCACCACTGCGCATGCTTCTTTCCCTTTCCATCAACGCCTTGTTCATTCTTTCTACAACTCCATTTTACTTAGGTGTGAATGGAGTAGTCTTCTATCGTGCTACACCACACTTCTTACAGAATTCTTCAAATTCCTTGCTGCAAAACTCCCCACCATTATCTGTCCTCAACACCTTTATCTTCTTCTCTGTCTAGTTTTCCACCATAGCCTTAAATTCTTTAAATCTGTTAAAGACTTCAGATTTCTTCTTAAGGAAATATATCCATGTATTCCTTGAGAAGTCATCTATAAATGATACATAGTACATAGAATTTCCCAGTGATGGAACCTACACAGGTCCAAACACATCGCTGTGCACAAGTTCTAATATATGTTTTGCCCTTTTACCACCAAAGGGGAAACTCACCCGATTCTGCTTCCCATAGACACAATTTTCACAGAAATCAAAATCCAGAGAGCTATTACTCATACCTTCTACCATACCTTTACCATGAAGTATTCGAAGGCCCTTTTCTCCAATATGTCCAAGCCTTTGATGCCACAACATGATCTTCTCTCCAGAGACCACTAGATCTTCTGCTCCACTTTCAGGGACCATAGAACTGTTGCACCCATCAATAACAATGCTACTTTACAACTTGTACAAAGTTCCAATCTGAACTCCCCACATCAATACCAGTGCTCCTCGAACCATTTTGTAGCTATCCTTCTCGAACACTGTTTTTACATCTGCATCATCCAGCTTGCTTACAAAAATTAGATTTCTGGCCAATGCAAGAATATGCAGAACACCTGGAAGTGTTCTAACCCTTCAACCTTGCAACTTCAACTTTACTTTTCCGCGACCAACAATTCTATCCTTCCTGTCATCCCTCAAGAAGACATCACCACCATCATATTTCTCATACTCGCAGAACCACTCAGTATGGGGAGTGAAGTGAAAGGATGCACCTGAGTCAATCAACCATGCCTCATGATCTACATGTGTACTTGAAAAAGCCACGTACACATCCCCACCTTCATCTGAGGTGGTTTTCACCTCTGTAGAAGGAGCATCATCAGATCCATTTCCTTTATCAAGAGCTTTAGATTTACAGTTCCTTGTAGTGCCATTCCTTTCCGCATTTCTAGCACACCACCTTTACAGGTTTTCCTGGAGATTTAGATCTCCCTCTAGATTTAGATCTCCCACTCGATGACTTATTTTTGTTTTTGTTATCGGACCGTCCTTGTACAGACAAGGCATCACCATTCTAGCTCTCCATATTTTTCCTTCTCATCTCCTCCATCAGCAAGGATGAGACTTAACAAAGTCTTTCGATAAAAATCACATGAGAGAATTTTTTTGGCCGACGCGTTTTGAACCAACAAGTGTGGTTCATCATCAGGACCAAATGAAGAGATAGACCATGGAAAAGGCTTAAATAGAGAGCAATGTAGAGACATAATTTCAAGTAACGACTATATTTGAACAATAATGTTTAAATTATAATATTAACTTATTAATATATTAAAAACAAATATTATTAAGTAACAGTTATATTAAATGACTAGTTTTTGAAAAGAATATTTAAATAATGATATTATTTCATTAATTTATTAAAAATATTAATAGGTAATGGCTATATTAAACGGCTAGTTTTTGAAAAGTAATATTTAAATTGATTTTTTAAAACCAAATATTACTTGTTCTTGAAAAATAATATTTAAATAATGATATTAGTTTATTAATTTATTAAAATATTAATATGTAACGGCTATATTTTACGGCTAGTTTTTGAAAAAATATTTAAATAATGATATTATTTCATTAATTTATTAAAAATATTAATAGGTAACAAGTATATTAAATGGTTAGTTTTTGAAAAATAATATTTAAATTAATTTATTAAAACCAAATATTATTGGTTCTTGAAAAATAATAATTTTTAAATAATGATATTAGTTTATTAATTTATTAAAATATTAATATGTAACGGCTATATTAAACGGCTAGTTTTTGAAAAATAATATTTAAATTAATTTATTAAAACCAAATATTACTAGTTCTTGGAAAATAATAATTTTTAAATAATGATATTATTTTATTAATTGATTAAAAACAAATATTAATAAGTAACCACTATATTAAATAGCCAGTTTTTAAAATAAATAAATAAATAATCAAAGTCAAACTTTAAAGGAGGGGAGTCAAAAATTATAAAAATGAGTGAAGACCCTAATCGAGACAAGTTCATTTGATAAATAAAATAACTAATGGAAATAAAATAAAAATAAATAATGGAAAAATAAATAAAATAAAACAAAATATACAGAAGTCAAAATATATATATATATATATATATATATATATATATATATATATAAAATAAAAATAAATAAATAAAAACATAAACATATACATATATATATATAGCCTCTTCTCGTCTTCTGCCTAAGTTGTGGAAGAGGTTTATGGATGACACTTTTGTCGTCTGGTCCCATGGTAAAGAAAAGTTGGAACTATTTTTCCTCCATCTTAACAATTAATCTAGTTCTATAAAGTTCACCATGGAATTTGAGTGTAATGGTAGTCTTCCCTTCCTTGATGTCCTCCTCTCAAGGAATGATAATGGCTCTTTCTCTCATCTGGTATATCGTAAGAAAACTCATACGAAGCAATATCTTCATGCTAATTTTCATCATTTCCTAGCTCAAAAGTTTGGTGTTCTCAACACCTTAGCAACTAGAGCTTTAAGAGTTTCTAATGAGAACCATCTCAAGGAAGAGAAAGCGCATCTGCTAAGTGTTTTCTTTAATAATGGGTATAGTAGACACCAATGTACTAAGGCTTTCGTCAGAGCTGAAAAAGTTCCTAGTGCTAAGAAAGATACCAAGGATCTATTTTCTGGTGTTCATCTTCCTTTTATCCAAGGGACCACTGACAAGATTGCAAGGATCCTAAGGAAGCACAGGGTGGCTTCAACCTTTCGGCCTTTAAATACCATACAAAGCTCCCTTAGATCTGTAAAAGACCTAGTGGACCCCAATAATATGAAGGGTGTTTACGTTATCCCATGCTCTTGTGGGTCTCCCTACACTGGTGAAACTGGTCGCTCGATTAATCAAATGATTCATGAGCATGTTACCGACATCAAGCATGGCAGGACCCACTCCTCTGCTTTGGCGGAGAATGCAGATAAATCTAAGTATCACAACTGCATTGAGGAGGCCCAAGTCGTTGCTAAGGTTAGTCATTTTCATCATCGCAAATTGAGGGAGGCCCTAGAAATTGAAAAAGGACCCAATAATTTGAATAGAAATGATGGTCGGAATATTAGTAGAAGTTGGGTCCCTCTCTTATCCTCCTAGTTATTTTTTTTATTTTATTTTTTTTTTATCTATGTTGGTATTGGCATCCTTTTTATAGTATTTTGTTGTTCTTTTATTCTTCATTAGAGTTCATTTTCTTGATCCTTCGTGTTCTTTTATGTATTTTATCATCCTATTTGTTCTTAACTCCTTTTAGTATTTTTGTTATTTGTTTAATAGGCCTGAGCCCCATATTTTATTCTTGACCCCGTTTTATTTATTGATCATTTTTCTTTGGATATATAAATATATATATATATATATATATATATAGACATGTTTCTATTTTTATTTATTTATTTCTATTTTATTTTATTTATTTATTTATATATTTATTTATTTTGACTTGTGTATATTTTGTTTTATTTTATTTATTTTTCCATTAATTATTTTTATTTTATTTTATTTTATTTTCATTAGTTATTTTATTTATCAAATGATCTTGTCTCAATTAGGGTCTACTCGTTTTTATAATTTTTGACTCCCCTCCTTTAAAGTTTGACTTTGATTATTTATTATTTATTTTAAAAACTAGTTGTTTAATATAGTGGTTACTTATTAATATTTGTTTTTAATAAATTAATAAACTAATATCACAGTTTAAATATTATTTTCAAAAAACTAGTAATATTTGGTTTTAATAAATTAATTTAAATATTATTTTTCAAAAACTAACTGTTACATATTAATATTTTAATAAATTAATAAACTAGTATCATTATTTAAAAAGTATTAATTTTCAAGGACTAGTAATATTTGGTTTTAATAAATTAATTTAAATATTATTTTTCAAAAACTAACCGTTTAATATAGTTGTTACCTATTAATATTTTTAATAAATTAATGAAATAATATCATTATTTAAATATTTTTTCAAAAACTAGCCGTTTAATATAGTTGTTACATATTAATATTTTAATAAATTAATAAACTAATATCATTATTTAAATATCGTTTTTCAAGAACTAGTAATATTTGGTTTTACTAAATCAATTTAAATATTACTTTTCAAAAACTAGCTGTTTAATATAGCTGTTAATATTTTTTAATAAATTAATGAAATAATATCATTATTTAAATATTTTTTTCAAAAGCTAGTCGTTTAATATAACCGTTACTTAATAATATTTGTTTTTAATATATTAATAAATTAATATTATAATTTAAACATTATTGTTCAAATATAGTCGTTTCTTGAAATTATGTCTCTACATTGCTCTCTATTTAAGCCTTTGCCATGGTCTCCCTCTTCATCTGGTCCTGATGATGAACCACACTTGTTGGTTCGAAATGCGTCGGCCAAAAAAATTTATCTCATGTGATTTCTACCGAAAGAATTTGTTTAATTCATTGTGGATCACATAAGCTTGAATACAGAAAAAAAAAAAAAAAAAAAAAAAAAAAAGGATGAGACTATTTCATCAAAATGCAAGGCAATTGCATTGCTACCTATTGCAATAACCAGAATATCCCACGAATTTGATAGAGAACACAACAAACTGATGCACTTATCTTCATCTGAAATTTTAATATCAACGGATAATAACTGACTTACCACAGCATTAAATGCGTTTAGATGCTCTGTCACTGAGTCACCATCTTTCATCCTCAGGTTATACAGATTTTTCTGCAGGAACAATTTATTCACCAAAGACTTAGATTGGTAAAAAGTCCCTAACTTGTCACACAAATCCTTCGTCGTAGCTTCTCCTGATACATTCAATAATACTGAATCTGAGACACACAATCGTATTGTGCTCTTTGCCTTTCGATCCAACTTCTTCCATTCTTCATCGGACACTCACGTTGGTTTAGTACCCAAATCTACCGCGATCCACTGATCTTTATCCACCAACAAATCCTCCATCTTGAGTTTCCACAACTCAAAACTCTAACCATTAAATTTTCTTGATCTCTATCTTTCCACTGCTCGCCATCTTCTTTCACCACCAGAATCGATCTCGCAAATCTCCCACTGAACAGGGTCTATCACAGGCCCGAGCGAAACCCCTCAGCAACAAAGGCGTCCCCTTGAAGCCAAAACAGATCCGACACCAAATGAAGGTTTTAACTCCGTACAGAAATTACTTGCATACGAACTCCAAAACACAGAAAATAAACAATGCGAGAGCATAACACATAAAACACATATACACAGAGATTTTCCCCTGGATCCCAAAACTGGGATTACCAGCTTGATTTTTCATTATTGTTCCTTTCAATGTTACAATGCATATTTATACATGCCAAAGCATCCAATACCATGGACCAAAAACCATCGCGTCCAAAACCATGCACCGAAAACCATCGCGTCCAAAACCATTTGCAAAAAATCATGCAAAAAACCATAGGTAGGTCCACCCAACCTAATATAGAGTCCAAAAACAAAATTTTCCGAGGTGCTGCCCCAGACCCCATAGAGTGGGGTTACCTGCACCGCTCAAACCCCTTGTGACCCCCCCGCTACACAATCGGCGCAACGAAGGGGGGGGCTCTGCCCCCCTCTAACCCCTCGGTTAACTACGTGGGCTAGTCGTGGAAAGAATATAAAACAACCCAACAATATATATATATATATATATATTGACATGAATTTTTAATAGGGTTGTTACATTCATGGATAGTTGAGATTCCCTTACCATTTTAATAATATCCTCCTAAATAATCTCCTAAAATCACACTTAAAATTCCACTATAAATACCATCTCGATCCCTAGCTCTTTCTTCTTTTGAGTGAGAAGATAGTGCTTTTCTCTTCATCATTTGTAACTTATGCTTCCAAACTAGCATTCATTTCATCATTGGTAAGTTGAGGAATTAAGTTGTGAAAATAACAAACTGGTTTCCCTTGAAAAGGGATTTTATTTTCATCTATGTCTCTCTCCCATTTGAGCCTAGAACTTGATTCCTTATACTCTTTGTTCTATGCTCTGGTTTTCACTTTTATTCTAGAAAAAAAAATCAGTGAATTGTTGCATGAAGGAGGAAGGAATTTTCGAACTTAGAAGAACCCAATCATCCTCTACTAGTGGTTTTTAGTCTTCTTCTAGAACCCACAAGTGGTTAAATTTAAGGGGGGACATAGGCCTCAAATATTATTTTTCCATTTCAACGATAATAGGCAAATGACTAGATAAACCACCAAAGGCAACCCAATATTTAAGAAGAAAAGAGTTCCCAAGCATAGACTCATAAACCAAAAAAATGATCTAGTCTCTTTGAAATAACTTCATCATTTTTTCTAAAATTTCTCCAAGTGGGAACTAGCTTGATCACGCCTACCATTTTATGCAATTTGAATAAATATTTGAAGTAATCCTCTAACAAGTCTTGTTTTGGATGAGGTCCCCCAAACTACCTACAAAGAAAAAGTAAGGTTCAAATATCCTCCAAGAAAAATGAGATCATAACTGAGAAATCCAAAATCCACTTTTAACTCCCAAAAGGGCTTTCTATCCACATAAGGCCTGTAAAGATTAATTACTTTCAAAGGAATATCTAATTCCTTGACATCCAATAGAATCAATATGGTTGAACTCAAGGTAGCAGAGAATATTGTTCGAATCGTAAGGCTCCAAGTTGTGAGCAAACCAAACCCCTTCCAATTTCCAATAACATCTAGAGTATAGAAAGAGTACCCCTTAAGTCATGGTTTTAAAGTAGATTGTGCTTTACAACTTGTAGACATAGTTTCTTGGATTAAAATGATATTATGATTTTTGTCTCTCACAATCCTCTTAAGGGCTAACAATTTATGGGGGCCTCTAACTCCTGTGGTATTAAAGGGCACGCATTTCATGAGGGAACCAAATGTTGGGCTTTCACTACTCTAAGGGCCCTATGGATGGTTGTTTGATTTCCTTTTTTGATATCCAAAACCACCTTAAATTGAGCCTTTGTCCAATTGGATCCCCACCCCCCCTCCCCCTGGCTCATTGGAAGACAGAGAAGAATCCAAGGCTAATTCCCCCCACCAAAGGTTGATCGATTACTAACTTAGCTTTGCATTGAATCTCATACCCATTTCTTGGAGAATACTTAGAAGAAGAATTGGAGTGGGGAGAGATAGGGGGATTGAGATCTGCCCTCAATGTCCCCCTCTAATTTACACCAATAAACTCACCAAATGGGGAGTCGAGACACCTTTCATCGAAAGAGACAGAAAAGGTAGAGAAGACATTGGTGGGGAAAAGGATGACCTTAGAAATTTTGAAGGAGGGAATTGGGCCAAAGCATCTAAAGCAACAAAGAACTTAACATGAGATCTCTCTAAACCCAAAGGAAACACTTGTAGATCCATAAAAATAAAATAAATAATAAGAAGGGAAGTTGGAACCTTACCAAAGTCTCAGGTAGCCCAAAAGAGGAAGGAGCCCCCACAAAACCCATATACTCCACCACCACAACCTCCTCACTTAAGGACTCTGAAGCTTTTTCTATGACTTGACCAACATCCATACTAATATATTCTACCTTCAAATTAGTCAAGTCAAACTTGGGTTTAAAATATCTTTTTACCTAAACCTTCTTCTTAGATAGACTACTTAAAGGAACCTTGTTGCAATAATATTGCATATGACCAACCTCATGGTAGCCAAAACACCGAAATAGTAATTTACAGTAGTCTATCTTTTGTTTCCATGATATTCCCCCAATTTCAATATCAAATTCAATTTTCTCTAGCAACCCTTTGTGCAGGTCCAACGCCACTTGTAACCAAGCCCACCTTTTGTCCATATTTGTCTCCGAATTTGTCTTGATCCCAATACCAACCAATATTATTTCCCAATGCCTCTAAAAAATATTTGTGCCAAGAAGCCAAAGGAAGATCTGATTAGATGACCTAAACCTTCTAAATAGGGACTCATTGTCTCAAAAGGTCGAAATCTACAAACCATTTATGAAGGACAAACCCTGATTACCATTAGCTCCATTCTTTACCCAAAATCTTCTCTACATCCACTAAAGATAGAAAAAGGAAACACAACTAACCTTTGACTAGAATATGAAATGGTAGAGATTAACCCAAACAATCAACCTAATTTTCTATGAGCCACCATTGAAGGGTTTCTTACTATACTAGCCTACCATATAAATGCCCCAAAATTGCTTTCTCAAGCATATTGGAGATATCAACAATGTTCAAATCTCCCCACTATCATTTTTGCCTTTTCCCCCTTAGGTCAGCTAATCTTTTTTTTTTTCACAGGGAATAATTTTCTTGCTTCAACCCCTATATTAGAAACCTATGCCCTGCATTTAGGAGGCGAAAGCCCACAAACCATAGTAAATAAAGGATGAGCAATAGAAATAGCTAGAGGTGAAGGGGAAACCTATAACACTCAGTCTAATTCGAAATTAGACATTGCACCCACCACTTTACATGCCACCTTACTACACTACATGGGAAAATTAACATTTGTGGCCAGATTATTCTAATGAGTGCCATCTATCCTCACAACTTCGTGGGGATCTAGGACAAAGGACCAAGAAGTAAATTCATATTATGGACATGAGATTTGTATATAGTCTAAACTATCAACATTGTAATCCACCTATTCCTCCTCCATAAGTACACCCCTCCCAAAAAATTGACAAAACTCCTCACAAAGAAACCTTAACCCATAGAAACTACTAACATAAACTTTCACTAACCAGAGAAGAAAGTATGAACAACTCGCTAGAGCTTCCTAACCCAAAAAAAAAAAATTAAAGCCCTAGCTAAGAACTTAATCCAAAATCACAAACCCCCCATCTCTCCATATTCATATTTACATATATTTAAATATTACCACCATCTGCAGTGTTTCATAATAATTATGATGTGATGGCACTAATGTATGAGTACACATTGATATCCCATTTATGAAAAACTATTATTCAAAGGGTACAATATTGTTGAAAAATGCAACGAGAAATTATCAATTTGATTTACCTTGATTAAGTTGAGAAAATTTGAATTTTTACATCAACAGACAACTTGGATGATGTTAACTTGTGTGACATGGTTTGTGTCACCTAGTTTACTCAGTAAATTCAAGTTGGAGGAGTTAGAGTTTTGTTCTGCATGTGTGGTTTCTAATTTCTAGCAATCAAGGTCAATTATTTTAGGTTGCTTTCAGTTAAACTAGTTCCAACTATTGGAGGAAATAGTGGAGGCTCAAGTTGTGCATTGGGTCTTCAGTCAAACTCAATGATCATCCAGTTAACTGATAAATCAACCCAAAATAGCTAGGGCATGCAGATAATTTGAGTTACCTAGTTGAGGTGGCGATTCCAAGGCAGTGTAACATTAGTTGTAAACTAGTCTTGAGTGTATAGGTGTTGCATGCAATCAGATGATCAGCCTAAGGAATTGTGCAATTCAATTAGAGGAATTTCCTGACTAATAGGGGCTAATTCATCCAGGAAGAATGCAAGGAAATAAGAGCTCAAGTTGAGGAAAAATTTGACTAAGTCTAGGTCAGAGGCCTTCAGTGAGCATAGAGATAGGTTATTCACTTACAGGGTGTGCTCAGTTGAGCAAAGAAATTGTATACTTCTTTATTCATTTGATTAATGAAAGAAGACATTGAGGTCTTTAGCAGATTGATTTCCCCAGATAAAAATACTTTTTGGATGTGTGTTATTTCTTCTTTCATGTCTAATATTTTTGTTCTAAATTGTGAATTGATGTCCGTAGAGTAGTAGGGCAAGTTTGTGTCTTGTGATTTTGATTAAAACTTCATGAGTAGTTGCAAATATAAAACCTAATTTTTACATGGTATCAGAGCTAGATTCACATTAGAGTAGGAAATTCATAGTTGTTTCTCAGAGGTTCAAATTTGAATATTAGTGTAGTGGTATTTCTTCAACTAAGAAGATGGCCTTCAATGGACTAAGGCTAGAGTATGCCATGGAAGGAACCTTAAATTTTGTTGCATGGAAGGACCACATGGAGGCAGTATTGGATGACAATGGATTGCTTGAATATGTCAAGACAGATATTCCAAGACCACCAACAACTGATGTCCAGGACCTTGTACAGTGGAAGAAAGATGTAGCCAAGGCGAGGAGAATAATCTTGGAGGGAGTACAGGATCATATTTTCTCGAATCTCCATGGAAAATAAACTTTGTTCGCGATGTGGAAAGCATTGATAGAATTGTTCGAGAATAGTAGTGACCATAGGAAGTTGGCACTCAAGGATAAAATTAGAAGTATCAAGATGTATAAGAATGACATTATACTGCAGTATCTGAGCAGGTTCGGTCATGATGAATTGGGTGGGGTCGGTGTTAATATCCCTAAAGATGACTTGGTAAGCTTGTTCCTTTTGGTCCTTCCCAAGATGTGGCATAGTTATCAAGGTTTGGTGAATGGGAAGGAGAAACTACATAATTGGGAACGCTTATGGTCTGATTTGGTACAGGAGGAAATAAGGCGGAATACCATAGATGGGACTTCATACAAGGGAGAGGATGAAGAAAAATTTGCATTGGTTGGAAAGGAAAATAAGGGTAAAGGGAATAAAGCCCAATCCAAACCAAAATCCTGTCAAGGGGACAAGAATAAAGACTTGTCAAAAATTAAAATTCTTCCATTGTCATGAATACAAGCATTATGCCACAAAGTGTCCACACAAGAAGATAAGAAAGAAGACCTCGGGAGGAGCAGCAGGTGAAGGTTTGGCTTCACAGTTTGAGCTTGATGTTACCCTCATTACATGCATGGCCAGCACAGTGATGGGGATTGTGTAGTACTTGGACTTTGGTGCATCGTTCCACATCATGGGGAATAAATACTTTTTCAGTGACCTAGAGGAGAAATATTTGCATATACACATCAAGATGGGGGACAACATAAGCTATAGAGTGACAGGGATTGGTATAGTCACCATTTATAGGGAGTCGGGCTCCCCCCTCAGGCTCAAGGATGTCATGTTCATTTCAGGCCTAAAGAAAAATATCATATTTGTTACAATTTTGGAAGATCATGGTTATTATCTGATCTTCAGCAAAGGAAAGGCATTCCTGAGACACATATCCATGAGACAGGTGAATCAGAACAAGGTTCGTGTGAAGAACATCTACAAGATAGATGTGGAGGAGTATGTTGCATTGAGCACAAAGGCAAAGAATATGCATATATGCGATGTCGGTTAAATTTGACATAGAAGACTTAGCCATTTGCATCGTGGCACTTTGCATATCATGCAGCAAATAACCACAGGCCTCTCCAAAGGAGCACTTGAGCAACAGGATGTATGCAAAGGATCTACCTTGGGGAAGTACACAAAATCCACATTCCATGATCGATACAGCAAAGCACATGCAATCCTTGAAAGGACCCACTCTTATGTCTATGGACCTTTCTCGATAGCCTCCATTGCCAGGCACAAATATTTTGTCATTTTTATTGATGAATTCTCATGGAAGTGTTGGTTCTTCTTCATGCAGAAGAAAGATGAGACATTCTCGAAGTTCTTAGAATTCAAGGTACTAGTTGAGAAAGAATCGGGCAAGAAGGTGAAGGCTCTTAGGAGTGATAATGGAGGTGAGTACATGTCGAATTAATTTTAAAATTCATGTGCAAAAGAAGGCATTCGACGAGACTTGACAGCACCCCACAACCCACAGCATAATGGGGTGGCTGAGACAAAGAACAGTAGCATTGCGGGAGCAGCGAGGGCAATGTTGCATGATCAAGGCCTACCTTTTCCTATGTGGGTCGAGGCATGCAACACAATAATCTATTTGAAAAACTAGAGTCCTCATTGGATATTGGGCGTGATTACACTGGAGGAGGCTTTCTCGGGGAGAAAGCCGGATGTGCCGCACTTCAGGTTTTTTGAGCCTCTATTTATTGCCATGTCTTGAAAGAATCAAGGAAGAAGCTTGAGCTGACCACAAAATTGGAGGTATTTTTGGTTACACAGAAACTCCCCACAACTACCTTGTATAGTTGTCATCCATCAGAATGACAGTTGTGCGAAGGGATGTAAAATTTGACAAAGATAAATCCATGCAATGCTCTCTTAAGAGGGAGCTTCATATCCCACTAGAATATGAGATTTTAGCTCCAAAGGAGGAACCTTAAGAAGTTGTGTAGCAGCCACAAGTTGAGGAGAAGAGAGTGGAAATAGCCACTCAAGTAGAACCATCCAGAGAAGGTAGAAAAAGGACCATGGAAGCTAAGAGACTTATATAGAATGTGGGTGCTCCTTCAAGTCAACGCAGGCAAAGAAGGTCACCAGATCGATACGCTGGCTACATGGATCTAATCACTGAGCTTATAGAGATTAATCCATCCTCTTTCGAGGAAGCAATGGAATAACCTGTGTGGGTTGATGCAATGGTGGAGGAATACAAATCCATTGTAAAGAACAGTGTTTGGGAATTGGTCCCAAGGCTAGCATACAAATCAGTTGTCGGCTTGAAATGGATATTTAAGGTAAAGCATGCAACAAAGGAAAGCATAGGAAATTACAAGGCCATATTTGTTGCCAAGGGTTACTCTCTAGTTGAGGGGATTGACTATAAGGATACATTAGCTCCTATAGTAAGGTACTCACCCATTAGATCAATTCTTGCTTTGGCTACATAGATGGGGTGGAAGATCCACCAAATGGATGTAAAAATACCATTCATCAATGCAGTTATTAGGAGGTGTATATCGAGAAACTAGAAGGCTTTGAGAGTTTCAAGTGGGAGTCTCGTGTGTGCAGAATCAAGCGAGTGTTGTATGGTCTCAATCAAGCACCCCGTGCTTGGTACACTAGGATTGATAGCTATCTCACCGGTTTGGGCTTCACCAAAAGTGAAGTGGATGCAAACCTCTATCATATATTGGCACAAGGTAAATTGTTGGTTATTTTCTTATATGTTGATGATTTGATTTTAACTGGTGATGAGAAATTGATCAGATCTTGCAAGGAGGACCTTGCAAGAGAGTTTGAAATCAAGGACATGGGTCTCATGCACTACTTCCTTAAATTGGAAGTATGGGAAGGCGATGGGGAACTATTTATCTCTCAGGGAAAGTACGCCAATGAGATACTTAAAAGGTTTCGCATGGATAGTTGCAAACCCATGGAGACACCTCTAGCGACCAACTAGAGGAAACAAGACACCACTTCAAGTGAGGAAGTGGATGCTACTTTTTACCGACATTTGATGGGTTCACTAATGTATTTTATGAACACATGACTAGATATGTGCTATGCATTCAACCAGCTGAGCCAAGTTATGATTAGGCCAACCAAATTATTTTATGTATAAATTCCTTGTAGATTCAAATTGCAGATTCCAATATGATAAAACAATTGACTTCAATCTACTCTACTCATCAATGGAAACAATAAATGATCGATGAAATCGCGAAGCATATAAGAGAAATAATTAAGCCACACATAACACAATGATTTTCTGGGGAAATCCACAACTAAAAACCCCTGCTCATTTTGTATTGGATTAATCAGAAAATATGAGAAGATTACAATTTTTCTCAAGCCCGAGAAATCTCTGCACTATCTCTATCTATCTCACTACTTCCCAGACAAGCTCAAGCCAATACTTAGCCAATTTTGTTCCCTTCCAATCTCCTATTTCCTTGCCCTGTTCCCTTGGGAATTAGCCCATATTTAATTCATAAATTCCATAATTATGAATTGCGCAATCCCCATAGGCCTTCCTTTGATTGCATGCACCACCTATATAATTTAGATGATTATATAATTGATAGTATATTGTCCCTCAACTCCAATATCAATTGGTTCTTTCTATTATTTGACATGCATGAGTTATTTATGAGTGAATCTTCAGTTTATTGGTTGATCATTGCAGGTTTAAACACCCCACTACTGCGGGTTACACCCCACTATAGCAAGCTACACCCCATTACGCAGGTTACACCCCACTACGGTAAGTTACACCCCATTACATTAAGTTACACCCCAATGCTGCAGGTCACACCCCACTACAGTAAGTTACACCCCACTGTTGCAGATTACACCTCACTACTGGATCTGCCACTAATTCCTCCATCAGTGGGAACTATTTTAACTAACTTTAACTCAGTTGGGCCGAATTAAATAATTACAACTCAAAATAAACTCAACTAGTGCTCCTAATTGTAGGAGACACTCTACATGACTCTAGTTAGAAACCCAACTCGAATTAACTGAGCTAAATAAGTCAAATTAACTTAGTTAAGTATTACAAGTTACATGAGATGTGGAATTACAAATTAATTCAAGGACAAATTAAATCAGGATTTTTCTTTATGTTATTTTTAACATTTCTTTATGTTATTTTCAACACTTCCTCTGAACAAGAAAGGAATTCAACTTTATCTCATTCTTGTACATTTGGAATGTTCCACATGCAACTCTTGTCATAGTTGTTATTGCTACTGTAACATCTACAACTAAAAAGCATCCAAACAAAATAAACTGAATCAATTGTGTCTGGAACTATCTACTAGGAAAATTGTGTTGTTGTTGACTCTGCTACTAAGCCTCCTGCTCTATTGTCAACACTGCTTTGCACTCCTCAGTATCTTACTGACACCAATCCTCCTGATACTAAATATTGTGGGCCCCTGTAGCAAGGTAATAATCCATGAGACAAAAACCACCTCAATGGATCTTGCCCAATTTCTGAAATTCTTGGACTAAGGTTTTATATCACCCCACCTCACACTTGGAGGTATGGCTACATGTGCTCCTTCTGCCCACTTGGCTTGAAATTTCCGCCTATTGGAAGTCTTTGCTTGAGTGGATGTCTCCACTCGGTCTCCTCTTTGCTTCTCCAATTGTTATTGCTCCATAGCTTGTTGAGGTTGCTTCTAAGGTTGCATCTGAGGTTGCGTGTTGAGAGGTAATTCATGCTTCCTCTCAATTACCAAGTCTCTAACCTTTTCCTTGCTCCTCAAGGTTGTGCATGCATCTTGTACCTCAAGTGGATACAAGTTTTGGACTCGCACATCGATTTGTTTCACCTGTGCTATGGCGATGTGTCTAAGGAAAACCTTTCCTTTGTTAAAAAATCACATCGTATCCATGCTCTTCCAATACAATGACGGAAAAATATTCTTCTTTAGTCCTGGAACATACATCACATATGTCATTCAGAGAGGGGAGCCAGAGTTCCTCTAAACAGTAAAATTACCGATGTTGGTCGCGTTAACTCTATGTTATACTTGAGGTATTTCTCTTCCAAGTCACTGAAGAGATCTGTATTCCCCGTCATATCAAATGAGGCACCTATGTCAAGACACCATATGCTTCCCATTATCATTCTTAACATGCCTGTAATGAGAGTAAAAACAAGTTCAAATTGTGAAGATAGAGCTTCACCTATTGTTGCTACTACAAACTCCTTCTTGCTTTCTTTATTCTGTGGGCATTTCGTGGCATAGTGCCCGAACTCATGATAGTGAAAAAAAATTGTGTTGGACAAGTAGTTCTTCTTGCCACCCTCCTCGCCTTGGGACTTATTTCCCTTGGCTTTCTTTTCTTTGTTGGCTAATGAAAAGTCCTCTTCCACTTATTTGTATGAGGTCCCATGTCTAGTGTTCCGTCAAATCTCTTCTTGTACCAATTCAAACCACAACTGCTCCCACTCTGGTAGCTTCTCGCTCCCATTAACTCATCCTAGTAGTTGTGTCAGCTCTCAGGGAGGGCTAGAAGTGCTAGGCTCACCATATCATCTTCAGCAATTGTAACACTGAAACTTCCAAGCTCATCCTGACATTGGATGAACTTGGTTAAGTACTTCGGTATAGAGTTTCCCTTCTCCATCTTGATCTTTCTAAACTTTTCCTTTAGTTCCAGCTTCCTGTGGTCACTGATATTTTGAAATAGGTTTTTCAAGGCCTTCCACATTGCAAACAGAGTCTCCTTACCATGGAGGTTCGAGACAATATGATCTTGAACTTCTTCTAGGATAATCCTTCTTGCCTTTGCACACACTTTCTCCACTCTGCTAGATCCTGAGCATCTGCTTGCTTAGGAATATCTTTGTATATGAATTCCTTAAGCCCATTGTCTTCCAACACTACCTCCATCATGTCCTTCCAAGCAATATATTTTGAACTATCCTCAAGGGCATATTCAAGTCTCAATTCGTAGAATGACATCCTGGTGGCTTTGAAGTATGATACTGCAAATTTGATTTCTATTGCGAAAGACAAACTCGTATTCTCCTCTTATATTAATTTCAGCTCAGATACCATGCAGAAATTCCTTGTAGATTCAAACTGAATATTGTAATATGCTAAAACAATTGACATGAATCTACTCTACTCATCAACGGAAGTAATAAATCACGATGAAATCATGAAGCATATAAGAGAAAGAATTCAATTAAACATAACACAATGATTTTTTTGGGAAAGCCACAGCTAAAAGCCCCTGCTATATGTGTTACTATTGCATTAATCAGAAAATATGAGAAGATTAAAATGCTTTGATCAAGCCCAAACAATCTTTGCACTCTCTATCTATCTCATTGCTTCCCAGGCAAGCTCAAGCCAATACTTTTCCAATTCTGCTACCTTCCAAGCTCTTATTTCCTTGCCCTGTTCCCTTGGGAATTAGCCCATATTTAATTGGGAAATTCCACAATTATGAATTGTGCAATCCTCATAGGCCTTCCTATGATTTCCTGCACCACCTATACAATTCGGATGATTATACAAATGATAGTACATTGTCCCTGAACTCAAATCTCAATTGGGTCTTTCTCTAATCGGACATGCATGAGTTAATTATGAGTGAATCTTCAGTTTAATGGCTGATCACTATAGGTTACACCCCACTACTTCAGGTTACACCCCACTACCGCAAGTTACACCCTTGTACCATAGGTTACACCCCACTATAGTAAATTACGCCCCACTACAGTAAGTTACACCCCACTACTATAGGTCACATCCCACTACAATAAGTTACACCCCACTACAGTAAGTTACACCCCACTGCTGCAAGTTACACCTCATTACTGCAGGTTACACCTCACTACTAGATCTCCCAGTAATCCTTCCATCAATTGGAACTAGTTTAACTCACTTTAACTCAATTGGGCTGAATTAAATAATTACAGCTCAAAATAAACTCAACTAGTGCTCCTAATTGTAGGAGACACTCTACATGACTCTAGTTATACCCCCAACTTGAATTAATTGAGAAAACTAAGTCAAAATAACTTAGTTAACTATTACAAGTTATCAAGAGATGTGGAACTACAATCTAATTCCCAATTTAATTCAAGGAAAAATTAAATTAGGATTTTTCTTGATGTTATTTTCAACATTTTGGAAGGAAGCTAAGCATGTTCTACGATACCTCATAGGCACTAACCAGTTTGGACTACGGTACAGAAGGATAGAGGGGGTGAATATATGTGGCTTCATAGATGCAGATTAGGCGGAGATTCCATTAGACCAAAATATTACATCGTGTGGAATTTTCAGTGTTGGGTTCGCAACGGTTTCTTGGTACAAAAGGAAGCAAAGATCTGTGACACTTAGCTCGGCATAAGCATAATACATGGTTGCCAGTCAAGCAACATGTGAGGTGATATGGATGTGAAAGATACTTGTTGGACTGTTTGGTTAGATGATGGATCCTATTGTGATCTACTATGATAATCAAAGTTACATCAAGCTCTCTGAGAATCTTGTTTTTCATGATTGATCCAGGAATATAGATATATGCTATCACCATTTGCGGGATTGTGTGCAAAGGTAGTTAATGCTGTTGTCATACATTTCGACAGAGGAACAAGATGTTGACATTTTGGCAAATTCATTGTCAATAGGGAAGTTTGAGTTCCACCGGTGCAAGATAGGGGTGGTTGCTAATCCATTTCTTGTTGGGAGGGAGTGCTGAAAAATGTGGCAAGAAATTCTCAATTTGATTTTGCCTTGATTAAATTGAGAACATTTGAATTTCCACATCAGCAGATAACTTGGATGATGTTAAATTGTGTGACATGGCTTGTGTCACCCAATTTACTCAGTAAATTCGAGTTGGAGGAGTTAGATTTTAGTTATGAATTTCTTATTGCTAATTTGTAGCAATCAAGATCAATTATCTCGGGTTGTTTTCAGTTAAACTAGTTCCAACTATTGGAGGAACTAGTGGAGGGTCAAGTTGTGTTGTGGGACTTTAGTCAAACTTAGTGATCATCCAGTTAACTGATCAATTAGCCCAAAATAGTTAGTGCATGTAGAGAATTTGAGTTACCCAATTGAGGTGGAGAGTCCAAGGTAATGTAGCATCAGTTGTAGACTAGTCTTGAGTGTATAGGTGTTGCATGCAGTCAGATGATCAGCCTAAGGAATTGCGCAATTCAATTAGAGGAATTTCCTAAATAATAGGGCCTAATTCCTCAAGGAACAATGCAAGGAAATAGGAGCTCAAGCCAAGGAAAATTTTGACTAAGTATGGGTCAAAGGCCTTCAGTGAGCAGAGATATAGGTTATGCACTTGCAGGGTATGCTGAGTTGAGAAAATAAATTGTAATGCTTCTCTGTTCATTTAATTAATACAAGCAGGAATTAGGGTTTTTAGTAGATTCCTTTCCCCAGATAAAAATACTTGTTGCATATTTGTTATTTTTTCTTGCATGTCTAATATTTTTGCTCTAAATTGTGAATTAATGTCTACAGAGTAGTAGAACAGATTTGTGTCTTATGATTTTGATTAAAACTTCATCCACCATATTTTTGGAAATCCTTTGAAGGTGTGAAATGAATGCTTATTTTCATGGTAACTAAGATAACTAGTTCATAAGATTTCAAAATTTGTATATTCATTTTCCCAAAGGTATTTTAGTTACACATTTCATCCTTAACTGAGAAACTAAATTTATCTAGGTTTTACTTTGCTTCTATATTTCTTTTTTTCATAAGAAAAAAACGTTGGATTTTCATTAAGAAACAAAAAAATGGTACATATGAATAATATAATTCAAGGAACGTCAAAAATAAGGCCTTCTACCCAGCCACATAGAAGAATAAAATTACCTTCGAATGTGAGGTCCCATCCATACATCCAAAATATATTTTTTGAGCCTAATACAAAAACACAAGCATGTGCATAGAGTAGCTTTTCTACAAAATTAAAAACGACATCCGTCTGCATCTTATAGACACACACAGACTACCAATGGAATTCCAATCATCCACAGAGAGACCACTTAGTGCATTGGAAGAAGACCCTCCTCTTGACAGTACACCATTGTACCAGTAGGATAAATGAATGGATCCAGGGGCTGCCATTAATCCCTTTTTCGATAACCCATCTACCATAGTGTTGAGCTCCTCATAGACGTGATTAAAAACAATATGTATATGTGTGTGTGTTTTATTATTGAAATTTTCATTATCAACACTCTTTTAATTTGGATTATTCTACATAGTATAATATAAAGGATCATCGTGGTAACTAAGATGACTTGTCCACTAAGATTTTGAAGTTTTTAACTTTTTTTCCCAAAGGTATTTAAGGTACACTATTCATCTTTAACTTAGAATATGTGTGTGTGTGTGTGTGTCGCAAGTTTTATGGGTTTGTAGTATACTCTAAAATTGGTTTTGTTTGGTTTCGATTTCATCTTTCTCGAATGTAAGGAAACAAGCTAACAACCTAAGACCCAGAGGCATCTCGCAAGAGTGAAAAAATTCTCCCTTACATACCACCAACAGGTAATTACAAGTGGCGTGGTTTTCCCTGAATAACAGTGATGAATAAACCTACATTTGCATATAACAACAAGTAATAGTTGTCCCCACTATTAGTTTGACAAACTAGATTATAATAATTTTTCCCATTATTAAAATTTCCATTTTCGCCAGTCTTTCAATTTGGATTATTCTACCTAAGATAATCTAAAGGATCATCCAAGGATAATAATTCATATCGCATGGAGGAATGAGGAGTTGAAAATTGTCATGCAAAAATAAATTAAATAAAGATTTAGTTAAGGTGGTAACATTTAAAGGTATTTGAAATGTGGATAAAATTGTTTTTTATATTTTATATATCTTATGTTTAGTAATTTAGATATTTTAAGTATTGTTAAAATGTTTTATATTTTAAATATCTTTAAGTATGTTTTTTAAGTTCTATTCAAAATTTAGTTAAAAGTTATGAAATTGTATATTTTAGTTGTCAGAATAGTATACTTTAAATATATTAGGATTTTTTATGTTGTTAAAATAATTTATGCACTCAAACTTATGAGTTTAGATTTGTAATTTGGTGAACAATTATGTGGCTGAATTTTGGTAATGGTTGCTAAAAAAGTCAAATCCCACTACCATTATTAGATTTCAAGAATTTTGTTCAGTAAGACAACCAAGGTTCAAAATTCATAGTAGTTGCGAGAAGACACAAAAAAAAATTCAACCATGTTAAGGGCTAGTGTGCCCAACTTGAATATGATCGTCAGTTGATTTTTCTTGGAATTATGGCTAATGTGTTGTCCTTGATGGAAACCTACTTGATAAACATGTCAACATTATGATAACAGGATGATTATACAAGTTGGAACATATGCTACAGAAGTGATGAAGAGAGAAATGATAGATCAGAGACAGTTGTACATTGAATATAAATTTTGGGAAAGTATACGTAGATCCTATGCAGAAATGTTGCATACATATGTGGGTACTATGAATAAAAGTCGTGTACATAATCCGCACCATGGTAAATTGAATACCAGGGGTCTTTGCCATGGTGTTGGCCCATAGTAATGAGTGAGACAAAGGTTATTTGATCTCGAAAAAGAATACCAACGGTAATACTAAGGGATTGGCCTAAGGTATTGGCTAAGTCTAAAGCTATGTAAGGAGATGGAGATCAAAGTGTTAAGTGTGCAAGTTTTGTGTTGTTTATGAATGATTTGATCTGAAATAGGTGTGCACCATGGAGCAAGGAGAAGACTCAGATCTGAAAGATATGAAATATATTGACATGTATGCTTAGTTGATTTACTTGCTGCAAATGTTTAATATTTATGAAATTTTGATGCTATGATCTAAAAAATTATTCAAAAGTCTTTAGCATTAACAGTCAAGGTTGCAGAAAGTGAAATTGTGTTTGGAGCAAACGTTTTTCACATTTATACGCGTGTATGTTGGGGCATAGTCGAGTACATACGCAGATCCACCTTTGAAGGGTCACGTATATATTCTGCGAAATAATTTTTCAATATGTGTATATCTGTATGTGAGTGTTATACATGATAAGCACGTACATACACAGATATTCTTTATAAAGGTCACGTACATAAACCAGGGTTTGATCTACTAATAGATGTTTACAGATTTGATGATTGATGTTTATAGATGATGATTGGTTTGCTTGTTGTTGCATGTCGATGATGTATTTATTATAGTTGAAGTGACTTGGTTGAACTGTTCAAGGTCAATGGCACGGAAGTATATGATCTATAATTGGTTCAGAAATCTGTGATTGATTATATGATCTGCAGCTAGTGAAATGGTACATGTGAATGATTTATTGATTATTGATTTCAGTGTTCAGTATTCTAAAAACTATATGCATGTATTATACAGAGAAAGTGTGTATATACATGGGTTTTATTCATTGTAGTTGTGTATAGAAATTGATATTTATTGTTTCTGGTTGGGTTCTGCATTTAGTGTCTTGATACTTCAAAATTTTAGTTGATTTATAGTGTGACAGTGTCTCAGATTCAGTGCTTCATTTTGTTTGGGTTTATGGGTCTGTTGACGGTGCTGGACCTGCCAACTTTCAAGGGATCACCCCAGTATGAAGTCCCAACTATACCGCACACCGTTTGGTGTGGGAGTCCCATCTAGTATGATGGCCTGGTTGCCATTGTCTTAACAATTTGCCTCAACTCTTGCTTGTCAGCACATGAGAGTGGTTTGCTTTGTCTTTGAAAAGTGAGGTTCATGTGCCTGGTGAGTGTAATTGTACTTGTGTCAAGGGTCTTTCACTATGAGGGGAAGGTGAGTTCCAGGTTGAAAGGGATCAGTCCCAACTTGGCTAGGAACACATAACACAAAAGGACATACACAGCTTCCGATGGAGTAGTCCACTCGAATGCGGAAATCACAACATACAAGGTAAGATAACACGTTCAACACTCACGAATCAGTCCAAACGAATGCAAAGGTTGTTACAGCAAGGTTCATGTGAAAGGTCTGTATGATGTCTGGCATAGCAGTCGACACGGACGGGACAACATTAACAGCATATACAACACATTTCCATTAATATATTATGCATTACAACAAATGAATCAATTCATATGTAGAACACGGGTTAAAGCAACATGCATTACAAGTGTTAAAGATCATTCTTACAATAAATACAATACATGTGTGAAAACATGTTGGCCTGTTAACAGGCTTCTGAATTAAGCGAAAGTTCCAAGACACATCATTACACCATACATCACTAACCTCGTCAGCGGGGCGTTGGAGCCACTACTTACTCCTCAAAGAAAATATTAAATACTCTCTTGGCTATGTGGGAGGAGATGAGGTGAAAAGTCCTTTCATGTACAAATGAGGGGGGTATTTATAGCCAAGGGTGAAACTGACCCTTGTGGTTGTTCAACTACCCTCATGACCATTCGACTTTCATGACTTTTCGACTTACATAACAATATGTTCAACAAGTGGGCAACATGACTCATGACTTGACATGACAATGCTAGTACATTCATGTTGCTACTGGAGTGCATGTTGAGCTACAGTGTTGCTGAGTGATGGATGTCTTCATGGTGTATCATAGCTTTACCTTCGCATGGCGAAGTGTATGGAGTCTTCGATGGTCCTTGGTTCGCTTGATGAAGCTTTAGCATGTTTTTCCTTGCTTTCATGCTGGAAGGCTTGACAGGCTCACTTGTTCATGAAGGTGCATGTTCGTCGCGTTTTTCTGCTTCACATGCTTCGTTCGTTCATCTGTTGGTGAACTTGCCCATCTGCATGTGCTCCCTTCATTCATCCCATTCATCGCCTTGACATGTTTGTTGGTTTACTTGTACCTGCAGTCATTCATGATGAGACGACATCAAATCCAAAACCTCCTAGTCTACCATGACACATGATCATTCGGATGCAGGTGACCGAAAGAGGCAGCGGAGCTATGATGCGGGATGATGGCTCCAGGAAACTGCTGATGAAAAATATGCAAGAGTCACTGAGGGATGGAGATAGATAATCTAAGTCGACAGTGACTTTCTGCAAGGTCTGGCTCAGCTAGGAGGAAAAATTGCGCAAATTTTTGGAGGGATAGTCTGGGCTCTAGGATGGCAAGGCAGGCATGCTCTTCACATTTTCTGGAAAGAACAGTCAGCAGGGGATGGACAGCCAAATTTGCACAATTTTCCAGAAGAACAAGTCAGGCTGCATGAAGGGTCAGCAAGCAGGGATTGCCCAGTTTTTCTAGAGAACTGTCTGGGAGACTGGCAGCCAAAACTACGAGTTGGTTGTTGGGGTCACTCGCAGCCAGGACTACACAATTCCCAGATGGAACTAGCAGTTGGTTTTTGGGGTCACTAACAGCCAAAAATGTGCAATTACCAGAGGGAATTGGTAGTTGGTTGTTCATTCACTGGTAGCAGAAACTACACAAATCCTGGAGGGAACAAGTTGTTTGTTGCTGGGAGCTGCTGGCTGGGAAAACTACATTGAGGCCAAGAGGTTGACCCGGTGATCATCTCTACATAATTTTTGAGCTAAGCTGACTAATGGACAATGAAAGGCCTGCTCATGAGCACTGCACAATTTCTAAGATGAATATTCGGTCAGCTGTCTGGATGACTCACTGGGAAAGCTGCGCAATTTTATGAAGGAGACAAGGACGGGAACTTGGTGTCTATTTGGCCTGTCTGCGCAATCTCCTCAGCTGGTTGAACAGACGATGGTAATGGCCTCTGCGCAATTTCTTAGGGGAGTCAGTCCCGAGGTGATTGCCAGGTCCAACTGTCCGGGTGACCAGCAGCTTGAAGGAATAGCTTAGTGCTTCTACATTGTTCTGGTTGATAGTCGATCGAGTTGAAAGTAGGTGATGTTTTGGTTATCAGTGAGGAGCCTAGTCATTATAACTTCAGCAAAAATTACTAAGTGTGTGAACAGTCGAAAGATGCATAGGTGATCATAAGAACACACACTGGCATGACTTGACAACGAAACGACCAAACCATCTCGACACACATGTTCAACATGACTAACTGACGATGCAAGCAACAAGCGTGACACTCGTGATTGATCGTTCATGATCAAGATGACGCTTGCGTGATAGAGAATGTGACTTTGTGTGTGAGTGAGACAGATGCTTTCATGTCGAACACAACAAACACATACAAAGCAAAGACTTTGAGCATAACCAGAACATGGTCGCAAGCATGACTTAGACATCAGCATGCAGAGAATTGGATGCTATGAACAAGCAAGGCGAATGTAAAGACTCACACGAGCTCATGGAGTGAACCCGGGTGTGTGCATTCATCAAGTGAAACTCTTCAAGGGAGGCTTCAAAATTGGTGCAGGCCAAAATTTTGGAGGGTGGTTGTAGCTCCTACAATAGGGTTCAGGTGGCCTACAAGTTGGTTTGATGATTGTATGACAGGTGGATTCAGTTTGAAACATTTTGAAATTTGTCCACAAGGAGCAAAGGGTAGCAGTCTTCAGAAAGGGGGTGTAGATCCCTTCCAGTAGGTGCTGAAAGACGAGAGAAGATTGTAGCCTTTTGCAGGTGGGTACCTTCATACTAGTTAGAGTCGGTGCTAGTATAAGATTGTAAGAATTTTTCCTTTATAATAAAAGAAGAAGATAGATATGACAACAATAATGGTTTTCTCCCACTTTGGGTTTCCACCTAAAATCTTGGTGTTCATATGTGTTGATATGTTTCTTGTGTGTTGATCATTTATCTGCTTCTTACAACTCATATTTACTAATTAATTGATGAATAATGAATTAATGAAGCACTGGTTAAAGATGAATAAATGATGAAATTAATGATAAATTAGTTATCTAGGTATATTCAGGTTGCATTAATAAAAATCACGTACATATGCTTGTTTCCTTAATGACAATAGCATACATAAATCAGAATAAGAAATTGAAAAATAGAAGTGTGTAAAATGTATTTTTTCTAACAATTGGAATCAAAGCAAGTCCCTCGGAAGAAGCTTGATCGCTTGAAGGGAGATCCATCAAGATGAGCAATCAAGAGGGAGTATCTTCTATCCAGCCACCCTTGTTTAATGGAACTAACTTGGTGTTATGGAAATTCAGAATGAGAGCATATTTGCAGTCACTTGGAGTTGATGTTTGGGAAATTGTTGAAGGAGGCTATCAGTATCTATCCTCCATCCCCACAGATAATGCAGGGAAGAAACAATATGAGAATAATGCAAAGGAAGTCAACGTTATCTTAGGAAGCTTGGAAAAATCATAATTTGTAAAGGTTATGCAGTTGAATACCACAAAATTTATATGTAACAAGATTATCCAGAGCTATGAAGGTGACACTAAGGTAAAGAGCGCTAAACTTCAAATATTTAGAATTCAATATGAGACTCTCAGAATGCATAATGATGAAAGTATTGCAAGTTTTTTCCTTAGGGTAGATGAGATCATTAACTCAATGAGAAATCTTGGTGATGAAGTAAAAGATTCAATGGTTGTTGAGAAAATTCTAAGATCTCTAACCCCAAAGTTTGATTCAAAAGTCTTTTCCATTGAAGAAATGCAGGATTTGAAGAACCTCACTATTGAACAGCTCCATGGGATCTTAATAGCTTATGAAATGAGAAAAGGGGGTCCATCAGATATCAGAGAAGTAGCATTCAAAGCTACATATAAAGGAAAGGAGAAGGAGGATCTTAAGGAAACAAGTTACATATCAGACGAAGAAGAAGTAACTACATCTGGAAACTCCAAGTAGGAACTAGAAATTTTAAAGGTAAGCTTCCTTTCAAACGTTTTTCCTATGGAAGAATTGGTCATTACGTTGTTAAATACCCTTATAAAGAAAATCATGAGAAAGAGAAGAATTATTCAAAGGGGAATGTTAGAAGAAGGTTAGATAACAATAAAAGATAAAAAATTACATGAAGATAGTGAATATTCTTGCATTAGTGAGGATGTTGAATCTGATCAATAATATCAATTGCTTATGGAATTTGAAGAAAAATGTGTAGATGAATCTGATGATGTTTTTATGTATTCTCTAAAAGAAAAAGATACTCTTATTGAAGAAATAACCCAGCTAAAACTTCATCTGGAAGAGGATAAATTAGTTGAATAAGTTTTGAAGAAACAAATTCTAGAAAAGGAAAGGCACAGTGAAAGCTTAGAACTTGAAAGAATGGATCTAAGAAAGGAAATTGAGAAAACAAAGGCTCTAAATCTTAGATTTGCTAAAGGATATGAGACTTTAGAAGAAATCATCAAAGTACAACGCTCTCCTCTAATTAAGACAGGTCTTGGATACAATGGTGAATCATCAAAAACTATAAAATCTTCTGAAACAGGTACAGGAAGCTATCTCAATGCAGTAAAAGGAAGCAGTCATCAGAATTCCAGCTCTCAACAAAGGAATGAAGGATCAAATATATCTCAAGTAAAACAACTTACCACAACCAAAGGGGAAGCTACTCAAGAAGGTATTATACTCCCAGATATTCCTACTTCAATGGTCAATGCTTCACTTGTCATAATTTTAGTCATAAGTTGTTCAATGTGTCACTTATAAAATTATCATGACTAGAGAAGCAAGAAAACAAAAAAATGAGATTGGGGAAAAGAAATATTCTTATAATGTTTTCTCACCTCTTCAAGATGAAATTGAATGTTCTTTTTGAAATAAATTTGGTCATAAAGAAACTGAATGCAGAAGCAGAATAGGACCATCCTATCAACATGAACAGAAGACAATAACATCCAAGGTAGAGAAAAAGAAAACCATAGACTCTAAAAATTGTGGTCTATCTTTATATGCAAGAGATCAAGAAAAATTTTGGTACATTGAAATTGGATGTTCAAATCATATGATAGATGATAGAGATAATTTTATGTCTTTTAATGAAATAAAGAAAGAAAAGGATGTAACCTTTGGAAATAATTCACATGCTGCTATCAAAGGAAAAGGAATTGTGCTATTAAAGAAAAAGATCAAGGTTGGAAATGTTTTATGTTTTGGTGCATTAAGACTTAAGTTGTTGAATGTTAGTCAAATGTGTGGCCAATAGCATGAATTTTTTTTCAGATCAAAGAACTGTGTGGTAAGAAATCAGGACATAGGTAAGATCATAACAAAGGGAACAAGAACTCCAGAAAATGTCAATGTCTTGGAAGGTGGCCAAGAACATTGTTACTTAAGAAAATTTGAAGAAAGTTGGCTTTCAAAAAAAAGGTTCGTACATCTTAGTTTTTCTCAATTGTACAAATCAAGTAGAATGGGAGCAGTTCGTGACTTGCCCAACATCTCTCCACCAGAAAATAACATCTACAAATCATGCCAATTTGGTAAGAAAACCAGAGTTCAGTTTAATTCTAAAGAAGGTACTTCAAGTAATCCATTTGAACTTATTCATACTGATTTATGTGGTCCTATGAGAAAGAAGTCTTCTCATGGTGAACAATATTTCATATTATACATTGATGATTTTACTAGAATGTGTTGGATTGGGTTACTAAAGTATAAATATGAATCATTTGATAAATTTAAAGTATTTAAGGCTCTGGTAGAAAATGAGTTAGACTTGAAAATAAAATGTCTTAGATCTAATAGAGGAGGAGAGTTTATATCAGATGAGTTTTTTTAATTTATGTGAACAACATGGCATCAAGAGACAATTTTCTATAGCTAAAACTCCTCAACAAAATGGAGTAGTAGAAAGAATGAACAAAACAATCCAACAAATGGCATGTGCCATGCTTGATGAATCAGGAACTCCACATACCTTTTGGGGGGTAGAAGCACATACAACCGTGAATATTCCTAGCAAAGATCATCTTCAAGTAAATAGTAATAAAACTCCATATGAACTATGGTTTGGTAAGCCTCCAACTGTCAAACACTTTAGAATTTTTGGAAGAAAATGTTACATAAAGAATAATGATGATAAGATTGGAAAATTTGAATCTAGAGCTAAATAAGGAATCCTTCTTGGATACTCTTCTAAAATCAAGGGATATAAATGCTATAATAAAAGGCTTCAAAAGGTTATTGAATGCATAGATGTTGTAATTAATGAAGCATCAATAGGTACCAAAAAGTAAGAATCAGCAGATGACGAACATCTCCCTACTACAAGCCAAAAGGTTGTAGAAGAATGAAATAGAGAAGCATCGGAAGAAAGAAATGAAGATACTAAACATCAGAAAAGACTCCTTCAAGGTATGTTCGAAAATCCATCCTGAGTCTCAAATTATAGGTGAAAAGGATGTAGGAATACAAACTAGAGGAAATCTTGTTGGAACTTCTAGTTACCTAGCCTTGCTATCCACAATTGAACCTAAAAATGTGAATCAAGCAAGAAAAGATGAATGTTGGGTTAACAAAATGAATGAAGAACTTAATCAGATAGAAAAGAATCATGCATGGGAATTAGTACCAAGGCCTCATGATAAACCGGTTATTGGGACAAAATGGGTGTTCAAAAAAAAATTAAATGAAAATGGAGATGTGATTCGTAATAAAGCAAGACTTCTATGTAAAGGCTATGCTCCACAAGAAGGGATAGAATTTGAAGAAACATTTGCACCTGTAGCTAGACTTGAAGCCATAAGAACGTTTCTTGCATTTTCAATTTTTTATAGCTTTAAAGTATATCAAATGGATGTAAAATCTGCATTCTTAAATGGGGGTCTAGAAGAAGAGGTCTATATAAAACAACCTAAAGGGTTCATTCTTGGGAATGATAAAAATCATGTCTGCAAAGCTATGAAAGCATTGTATGGATTGAAACAAGCTCCTCGTGCATGGTTATTATTGTCTTAACAGGTACCTTCACCACACCAACAAGGATTCAAAGAGGGGTCTGTAGATAGCAACCTATATATATCAAAATGGATAAATATAAAATTTTAATAGTTGTTGTTTATGTATATAACATCGTATTTGGAGTTAAGGATAACAAGTCCTAGGATCAAACTCTGGCGATTTTTTCTCAAAAACGACGGCAATGGGATTCGACTTGGGACCTAGGTTTTCACCTGGAGTAATTTTCATCTGTCCGAGTTTTGGTTAAGGACTCCCATGGGGTACGGGACCGACTCCTCTATGAACACTTGGTTACATTTGGGTCAGCGGGGAAAGTTTTCTTTAATCTGTTCTTTATTAAGGTGCCGACAGTTTTAGGTTTTGAGGGTTTACACTTGCACCGGTGAGAGTTTAACTGTGATCAAACCGTTTTTTACCACTTACCATAACAGTTTGTTGGTGTGGCTCCCTTGCTAGTTGAAATTCTCGAGCTGCCTGTGGCGGCCTCGGCAGGAAAATAGGAGTATTGTGAATGGTTCCAAGGCAATTTTTAAGAGGTTTGACCCGGGTATCTCATTGTTTCCCAAGACAAAGTTGTCCTTTTACCTCAGTTAAGTTGTGGTTTGCATGAATGGAGGAGGATTTTGAGGAGGAATTAGTCGATTACTCCTCGGACAGTCTAACACATTCGGACATCTGGGTGGAGTCATGAGTTGGGCTTAGACCAGCATCACCCACTCCACTAGAAGACCAGGTAAGTGATTTAGTGTCTACTTTGGCTGATATGGAGGAGTTTTTGTAGGGAATGGGCCTCGCTCAACTGGTCACAGCAATTTCTGAGGGGCTTATAAACCTTGGAGAAAGCATAAGCTCGCCCTTTCTTTCAATATTGTCATCGTTAGAACTGTTAATGTGGAGTGAGCAAAACCACCGTGCTGAGGTTTTCAGAATAGCGAGGGTTTTTCGGTGGTAGGGACCGGGGATCTGGGACTTGGCTCAAATGAGCCTATGGACTTTCCAGTGGCAGCAAACCTTCCCGATAGCAGGTCGAAACTCTTCACGGAAGGTTTTACAAGCATATCACCAAGGAGTAGCACTCTGCCCTCCAGTTTTTTCGAAGGCATAGCAAACAAGGACACTGAGTTGGACAAGACTCGTGCCTCAGACTCGGATGATAACCCTATGGGGGCCGAACGACAACAATTTTCATGTTTTGGCTCAAAGGAGAAGGTTGGCAAGAAATCAAAGTTGTCAAAATCAAGAGAGAGGGGTTGATTTCTAGTGTTCGGGGAAGGCGTAGGCATGGACAAAGCGGCTTTGACAGAAAGCACAGTGCTGGTGGGCAGGGTCTGAGGTAGGAACTACTCCCTGGGTCGTTTGAAGAGATGGACAATGGAGGTATGGGGTAATGTACTAGAGCAACTTCCTGTGGTTTTGTCGATGTCCAGGGGTTGGTTCACCCTTATCTTTTCAGAGCCGAAACAGGTTAATTGGGTGTTGACGCGTTATTGGCATCTTGAAATGATCCTCATCCTACTTAAACGTTGGTCACCTCTTTTCAACCTAGAGAAGGAAAACCTAGGCGCAGGGCCGATATGGGTTTGTTTGCCGGGGCTCCCACTGTAATTCTGGTCCGAAGACATTTTTTGGTGTATAGGTGACGAATTGGGCACTTACCTTGAACATGATAGATCATACCTGGACTCAGGTTGTCTGGCAATGGCCAGAATTCTATTCCATCTAGATACCAAAGAAGGCTTGGTGGAGAGTTATCGCTTTCAGATGGGCGACATTATCAGATGGCAGGAGCTGGATTATGAGGGAATTCCCTTCAGGTGCCAGAGATGCCATGAGGTTGGCCATCTTTACAAAACATGTCCCTTGGTAATTGGGAAAAGGTCGAGCCCTCCAAAATGTTTTGTCATGGAAAGCACTCAAACAGAGCTCAGGATGGATGACCTCAATATGATTTAGGTCGATTTGAGGCAGGGTCAGGGAGAGCTAAGTTTCTATGTGGTTCGAGTCGGACGCCTAGACCATGGATGCCCCAATCAACAGAGCGCGCGTGAGGGAGAACAATGTGTTTTTGGGTACCTCTTCTCCCCCCCATCCTCATTTTACAAATGATTGCATGCTATATGTTTCTGCATCTTCAATTTGTATGTCGAATATTGTTTCTAAAACCAGTAAGCTGAGCCCCGTTATCTGCCCTGTGGTCTCTTCCCCTACGCCTCTCCTCAGTACCCCCTGCACTATTGTCCAAAATGACCTTTCTCAAGACCCCTCTAGGGATTCGGCCTCTAACACTTCCCATCGATATAACTTGTGCTCCATTCCCCTCTCCCTCCATGCTTTTGGACTGGATGAGGATCCACACCCATCCCTTCCTCCCAAGGCCCCTCGGGGCAGACAATCTCATCTTTCAAAAGCTATCAAAAGGGCAAGCCTTGAGGTGGCTTCAAGTATCCAGTCTCCCATAGATCAGGTCCTTAGAGCAAAGGGGAACCCTGCAAAGGTTTCCCCATGAAAGGCATCTCCTTTAACTGCAGGGGTTTGGCCAACCTGGATAAAAAATTGGCACTGAGAAGACTGTGTTTGTTGGAAAAGTTGGATTTTCTCTTACTGCAAGAAACCCTCGACGATGGTCCCCTTGTAAATAAAACCCTAAAATCCTTCCTACCAGATTGGGATTTCTTCTTCTTGGATGTGAGAGGGAGGTCAGGGGGCTGTGCCCTTGGTTTCAATAATAAAACGATCAAGATCTCAAACGCCTAGGGTGGTAAGGGTTTTTTGGGAGCAGATTTCATCTCCATCTCGCTCAATATCCCCCTGAGGATTATTAACATATATGGGCCATGCCAGAATAGAGAGGTTTTCTGGGAGAATCTGCTCCAGGTGGATTTTATGCAAGGTGAGAACCTGATCATTGGTGGTGACCTCAATTTCTCACTCGGGCTCGCGGAATCCTGGGGCCATAGAGCTCAGTCGGACATTTTAACAGGGTTTTTTGAAAACTTGTTGGATGCCCATGACCTAATAAGCATTGATTTGACTTGTATCATGCCGACCTGGAGGAATCGCAGAACGGGGGAGGATGCCCTGGCTCGAAGGCTCGACCAATTCCTAATCAAATCCCCATTACTAAATTGCCTTGCACACATTTGTCAATGGGTTGGTTCGGGGGGCTGCTCGGATCATTCACCAGTATTTCTGGAAATTGAGGATGCAAACCTAAAACCTGGATCCCCCTTTAAATTTAATGCTTCATGGCTAATTGAGGATGACTTCCATGTTATCGTCAAGGATTTTTGGACTCACTGTAATCGGGATTCCGGTCCCCCTCCAGCGGTGGTCATCTCAAACAATCTAGCCTGCCTGAAGGAAAAAACTATCAGCTGGGCTAAAGCCAAGCAGAAAAGGGAGGGCGAGGAGCTAAATAGGATTGAAAGAGAGCTAAAACATCTTGAATCATTGGGGTTGTCCAGCTTCACCTCCCTTCAAGGAAAAGAACATCTCATAAACCTAGAGAAAGAGAAGATCAAGTTGTTGCGAAGGAATGAGGAGACTAAAAAGCAGAGCTTTATGGCTGAAGTCGGGTGATGAGAATACAAAAAAAATTCAACAGTTCGCCAGGGGTAGAAAAGCTATTAATACGATCTAGGAACTGAAAGACCATACAGGCAGAGAGGCCAGTTCTTTCTCCCAGCTTGCTGACATGGGAGTTAGGCACTTCTCAAACATCTATAAGGACCCAAGGGGAACCAATATCGCTGAAATCCTCCAGGTTGCAGAGGCTATGCCTAGGTTTGTTGAGGAAGAGGAAGAGGAGTCTCTAAATCAGCCTGTCACTTTGGGGGAATTGGAAGCAGCTATGAAAGGTTTCAGCAAAGACAAAAGCTCAGGGCCTGATGGTTGGCCAATTGAATTCTACATTACCTTTTTTGAGCTCATTGGGTAGGACCTGTTGCTTGCCATTGAGGATTGTCGGATATCAGGAAGGATGTCGGAGGCTTTCAATTCTACTTTCCTTGCCCTCATCCCTAAGGTGGACAAGCCCCAAACTTTTGATGACTTTAGGCCCATCTCCCTCTGCAATTTTGTTTACAATATCACCTCCAAAATCATTGCCCTTTGTATCAAGCCAATCCTCTCTAGGATGATCTCAAAGGAACAGTTTGCCTTCCTCAGTCACCGTCAAATCCATGAAGCTATCGGCACTGCCCAAGAAGCACTCCACTCGATTAAAACTCTTTCCAAAAAGGTTGTTATCCTCAAGATCGACCTATCCAAGGCTTTTGATCATGTGAGTTGGTCCTATTTACAGCTCATGCTTACTCACATTGGTTTCCCTCACCAGTTTATCAACTAGATTTTGTGTTGCTTCACCTCTGTGTCTTTTAGTGTCCTAATTAATGGGGCGGCTTCAACTTTCTTCCATGCTGAGAGAGGTCTCAGACAAGGCTGCCCCCTCTCTCCTTTGTTGTTTCTTCTGATTATGGAAGGCTTAAGTAGGTTATTAAATGTAGGTTTTAACGCCGTACAGAAATTACCTGCATATGAATTCTAAAACACAAAAAATAAACAATGTGAGAGCATAACACATAAAACACATATACACAGATATTTTCCCCTGGATCCTAAAACCAGGACTACCAACTTGATTTTTCATTATGTTCCTTTCAATGTTACAATACATATTTATACATGTCGAAGCATCCAATACCATGGACTGAAAACCATCGCGTCCAAAACCATGGACCGAAAACCATCGTGTCCAAAACCATGGACCGAAAACCATCGCGTCCAAAACCATGTGCGAAAATCATGCACAAAACCATAGGTAGGTCTGCCCAACCTAATATAGGGTCCAAAAAACAATTTTTTTGGGGTGCTGCCCTAGACCCCATAGAGTGGGGTTACCTGCACCTCTCAAACCCCCGCTACGCAATCAGCGCAACGAAGGGGGGGATCCACCCCCCAGTTAACTACGTGGAAAGAATATAACACAAACCAACATTAAAAAAGGCGAGATCAGATGGAAGCTTGGGAGGGGTTGCAATCACTAACAGGATTGTTCTCTCACATCTTTTATTTGTAGATGATGTTCTTATTTTCTTAAATGGCTCTTTCTATGATTCCTCATGTTTCAAGTCCATATTATCTTTATTTTGTAAAGCCACAAGTATGGAGCCGAATTATAGTAAATTAACAATCATTTTTAATTCTTGTATACAAAATGAACAAAGATATGAATCCCAACACTTCGCTTCCATCAAGCAGGAGCTGGATTCAGGTCTGAAGTATCAGATAGTTACCATATTATTGACTGGTCGTGGCTTTTAGCAAAAATTGAAAACTGCATCAACATCTGGCAGCAAAAATGGCTCTCTCGTGCCGGTAGGCTCACCCTGATAAAATCAGTGTTAGAGGCAATCCCAGTATACTAGATGTCCCTGGCATGGATTCCTAAAGGCATTCTTCGCAGAATATAGCAGATTTGTTGCAGATTTCTTTGGCGGGGCCAAAATTCGGGAAGAACCTTTGCTTGGGTAAAATGGGAAAGGATTGCAAAGCCCAAAAAATGGGGTGGGTGGGGGCTGAAGGAACCCCAGGATTTCGCAAAAGCCCTCGGGGCAAAGATGGGATGGCAAATAATAACCACAAACAGCCTGTGGAAGGAAGTTGTTTACAGCAAATACATTTACCCCTTATCAATTGCTGACTGGATCCGCAGCCCCTATCACTACATCATGAGTGCATTGAGCATTTGGAAAGCCATTACCCACTCTTTTGGCATTATAAAGGAAGGCCTGGCTTGGAAAGTTGGTGATGGTTCGCAGATCAGAATTGGCTCTGATGCCTGGGCTGGTAGTGGGAATGCACACATCCTTCCTAGAGAAATGCGACAGGACTTGTTGGAGGTGGGTTTCACACGACTTGCTCACATTGCGACAGTGGGGCGCCCTGCTTGGCCAAGTCTGCAGTGGCTAGCTTTCGAGAATTTGGGAATAGAGGAAAGATGGAGCAGGGTTTGGTTGCAGTTTGTGGGGGCTTTGGAGGAAGCCAATGTTCAGGTTTCTGACAGGGTAGATGAAATTATTTGGGCAAAGGCCCCCACAGGCAGATATTCCCCAAAAGCTGGCTTTGCTTCGATCATGGAGGCTCGGGCGGCGGGTGAAAATTGCTGGTGGTGGCGGCATCTTTGGAAGCTAAAGCCCCCCCACAAATCTCGCCTCTTCATGTGGGGCATCCTCACAAACAAGATTCCCACTGAAATAAATTTGAGAAAATGCATGCTTCATGGCCCTTCCTGATGTTGCCTGTGTAATGCAGAGTCAGAGGATACTGACCACCTTTTCCTTCACTGTTCGGCCTCGTCTGAAATTTGGAATCACATAAACTTGGCCCTCTCAATTGACACCCGTTGGGCTGGTCATAATATAAACGATGCTTGGCATGGTTGGTGGATGAGTGTTGCCACTCAGAAAATCAGAAACCTGCCTCTCATCATTTGTTGGGGCATTTGGCTTATCAGAAATCATCGGATATTTCAGGAAAAGCCCATCCTCTGGGCAATCTCATGCAATCATATGTTGGCCATTTACAATTTGATCCCTAAGGATCCGATTCAGCATTCCATCAGAGTCATCAGCCCAGAGATCATAGACAGAAATCAGCCTTGGGCTTATTTTGATGGCTTGGCGCAGCCTGAGGGCTGTGGTGGGGGGGTTGTTTTTCATTTAAATGACTCTATTTTTTTCAAAATCAAAGTGGGTCTCGAGCGAGGAACAAATAACTATGCAGAATTAAACAGCCTTAGGCACCTCCTCCTTTTCGCAAGAGAACAAAACTGCCACAGAATTCAGATTTTCGGGGACTCTCAGCTTATCATAAATTGGATCAATGGGATCTACCTCTGTCACTTGCACACACTCAGGGATCTGTTGGAGGATGCTTTATTTTTAAAATCTCAGTTTGAGTTTTTTGTCTGCTCTCATATATACAGGGAAAGGAATGAAGTCGTTGATATTCTTTCCAAAGAGGTCGTGCAGCTGATTAGAGGACACAGGTTGATTCATGAGTTCAGGGATGGGGCTTTCTTCCAGATCTACCATCAGCCCTTCATTGAAGGGGCAGAAATCCATCAGGAATGATCTATGAGATCACTCTTTATGTTTTTACCATTTTACAGTTTTCCAGTTTTTTAAGCTTATCTAGTTTTTAGACTTATGGCCCTGGTTTGCCATCGTTTCTACTGTTTTTAAAAGGATGGTCTGTAAATATTTTTGCATATGACTCTTGGACTGTTAATTTCTGGATAGTAGTGAAAGCATTTTTCATATATGCCGGTATACAACATGTAATTTTCTTAAATCATTTTAACGAAAATTACCCTTTTTCTTCGAAAACAACAACAACAACAACAACAACAAAACAAACAAACAAAAAATACAAAAACAAAAACAAAAACAAAAACAAAAAAAACAAAATAAAAACAAAAAACAAAAACATCGTATTTGGAAGTAATGTCAAATCTATGAGTCAAGGATTTGCTTTAGTTATGAAACAAGAATTTGAAATGTCTCTACTTGGTGTAATAACATACTTTATTGGTCTTCAAGTTCAACAAACTGAGAATGGTATCTTTCTTTCTCAAACCAAGTACCTCAAATAGATTTTGAAGAAATATGGAATGGAAGACTGCAAACCGGTATGCACACCAATGGTAACCAGATGTAAACTTAGTCAAAATGGTGATTCTCCTTCAGTGAATCAACGAGAATATATATCTATGATTGGCAGCTTTCTCTACCTTACAGGTACAATACTAGACATTATGCCCGCAGTTGGAATTATTGGACGATTTCAAGCCAATCCTAAGGAAACTCATCTCCAAGCAGTTAAGAGAATATTCAAGTATCTACGAGGAATTCAAGGTTTTGGTCTATGTATCCCAAAAATGCAAACTTTGCACGTCATGCTTACACAAACGTAGATTTGGAAAGTAATATTGATGATCGCAAGAGTACTAGCGGAGGAGAATTTTATTTGGGACCCTGATTGGTGTCATGGTTGAGCAAGAAACAAAGCTCTATCGCTTTATCTATTGTTGAGGAAGAATATGTTGCTACTGCATCTTGTTTTACTTAACTTCTATGGATGATCCAAACATTGCAAGACATTCAAATCACTTGTCCTCAACCTTTACCTATTCTCTGTGACAATACTAGTACCATAAGTATCTCTAAAAATCTTGTCATGCACTCAAAAACCAAGCACATTCCAATCATATATCATTTTTTGAGAGAACAACTACTTGAAAAAAAAGGTCAAGCTGGAATATGTTCCTTCAAGGTAACAAGTTGCAGATATATTTACAAAGCCACATCCATGTAATTCCTTTGAATATCTCAAATAGAAATTAGGAATGATTCCTGCTTCATCACTCTGCTAATTATTCTGGCAAGTATTTCATGTTCAGGGGGAGCTGAGACCATAAATTACTACAATTTACTTTCTATTCGCAGATGATGTGAAGGACAATTGTTTATGTACGCAGTTTCTAGGTTAGACAAACGTGTATACATCTCAGTGATTGGTAAAATTGGCATAGATTCGGGGGGAGCTTCCTATATGCATTCATCATTATGGTCTTCTACTGCTGACATTGGTTTGTTGCATTATGTTGGTTCAGGGGGAGCAACTATTATAACTCTAAAGCTCCTTTTTGGCATTATGGTTCCATAAGCATATCTTGTTCCATATCTTTTCTCATGTCTGGATGTTGTTATTTTTACTGCTAAAATTTCCATATTGCTATTATATTGTTGCCATCAAAAATTCATGTTGTAGGTTTCTATATATGGAGGTTGCTAATAACTATCATTATTGAGGTCCTGTTTATTGGTTATATATGTCATATGTGTCCCTTGATGTAAAGGTCATGTGAATACCCATGATATAATCATTGTAATATTCAGTCATGTATGGGATATTGGGATCAAATAATGCTTTGTATGTAAACCCATTATTTTGGGCAATTGATGTAATGATGAGTCAAAAATGTCAACCCACATGATTGGGTATCTGATGTAATAATGAGTCATTGGTGTTAGGAAATTTCATTTATTTGAGTCTTTTGGATATATTCAGCACATGCTCAAGGGGAGCATGGTTAGTATGCAGTTTCTACAAAGGGGGCCTTCATTCAGCATTGGTCAGCCCTTTTCCCTTGATGTCAAAGGGGGGAGAAGCTTGGTGTTTGGGAGAAGAATGCTTGGTAAGAAGCCTTGGTATTTGTAGGTGTGTTTGCAGGTGCTTGCAAAAGGTCAGATGGTGACCAAACACCAAAGTGGTTTCCATCAAGTCCAAAGGGGGAGATTGTTGGCATTATGGCTAATGTGTTGTCCTTGATGGAAACCTACTTGATAAATATGTCAACATTATGATAACAGGATGATTATGCAGTCTAGAACATATGCTACATAAGTGATGAATAGAGAAAGTAAAAATCAGAGATAGTTAGATGTTGAATACAAATTTTGGGAATGTATATGCATATCCCATGCAGAAAAGTTTCTTACATATGCGGGTACTTTGAAGAAAAGTCGCGCACATAATCCACACCATGGTAACTTAAATACCAGGGGTATTTACCATGGTATTGGACCATAGTAATGAGTGTGAAAATGGTTATTTGATCCCGTCAAAGAATACCAATGACATTACTAAGGGATTGGCCTAAGGTATTGGCTAAGGCTAAAGTTATATAAGGAGATGGAGATCAAAGTGTTATGTGTGCAAGTTTTGTGTTTTCTATGAATGATTTGATATGAAACAGGTGTGCACCAAGGAGCAAGGAGAAGACTCAAATCTGAAATATATTGACATGTATGCTTAGTTGATTTACTTGCTGCAAATGTTTAATATTGATGAAACTATGATGCTATGATCTAAACAATTTATTCAAAAGTCTATAGCATTAATAGTCAAGGTTGCGGAAAGTGAAACTGTGTTTGCAACAAATAAAATTCAGATCTATACGCAGGTATGTTTGGGCATAGTCACATACATACACGGATCCACCTTTGAAGGGTCGCATATATATTATGTGAAATAATTTTTTAATATGTGCAGATCTATATGCGAGTGTTATACATGGTAAGTACGCACATATGCAGATATTCTTTATAAAGTTCATGTACATAAACTAAGGTTTAGTCTGCTAATAGATGTTTACATTTGATGATTGGTTTACTTCTTGTTGTATGTTGATGATGTCTTTATTATAGTTGAAGTGACTTGGTTGAATTGTTCAAGGTTAATGGCACTTTTATTGATTTTATGATCTATAAGTGGTGAAATGGTCTGTGAATGATTCAATGATTAATGATTTCAATGTTCAGTATTCTGAAAATTGTACATAGGTATTATACATAGAAAGTGTGTATATACGTGGGTTTTATTCATTGCAGTTGCGTACACAAATTTATATTTATTGTTTCTATTTGGGTTCTGCATTCAATGTCTTGATACTTCAAAATTTCAGTTCATTTACAGTGTGATAGTGTCTCAAATTCAGTGCTTTAGTTTGTTTGGGTTTATGGGTCCAAGTGGCCTATAGGTTGGTTTGATGATTGTTTGACAGGTGGATCCAGTTTGAAACATTTTGAAAAGTGGTCCACAAGGAGCTAAGGGTAGCAGTCTTCAGAAAGGGGGTATAGATCCCTTCTAGTAGGTGCTGGAAAATGAGAAAAGGTTGTAGCCTTCTGCAAGTGGGTGTCTGCATACTGGTTAAATTTTGCACCAGTAAAATATTATAAGAAGTTTTCCTTTATAATAAAATAAGAATACAAAGACGACGACAACGGTGGTTTTCTCCCACATTGGGTTTCCACCTAAAATCTTGGTGTTCATATGTGTTGATATGTTTCTTGGGTGTTGATGATCTATCTACTTCTTACTCCTCATGGTTACTATTTAATTGATGAATAATGAAGTAATGATGCATTGATTAAAAATGAACAGATGGTGAAATTAATGATAAATTAGTTATCTAGATATACACAGGTTTCATTAATCACAGTCGTGTACATATGCTTGTTTCCTTAATTATAGTAGCATACATAAATCAGAATAAGAATTTGAAAAATTGAAGTGTGTAAAATACTAATTCACATCCTCCCTCCCCCCCCACCCTCTCTATATTTTTCCTAACAATTTTAATGACTCAAATAACCTCTAGTCACAGTTTCTTAGATCACAAACTAATCACATAAATCATAGCCATACTGCCAAACTAAAAAAATACCTAAAAGAAAAAACCACAAAGCATTTTGTATTCAATATTCTTTAATTACACCATTAGACATGTCTGTATTGGAAAGAGGGTCCCAGAGTTTAGAGTTTTTTTTCGCAAATATCATGTGTATGTTCAAGATTTGATAAAAAAGAATATTTTTTTTCATCGCCATTTAATGAAAGTTCATGGTTAAATTTATCAATTTACTTGCATTTCATAAATTGAATTTGTGATTATTTGTATTATTAAAAGGTTTGACTTCCATCTATAAAAATTTGAAATCTTTCCAACCCTATTGTCCTAGTTATTTCCCTTGCCTGCATTGGTATCCTAATGATAGTTTTAATATGGTAGTAAAGGTTGATCATCTGCATCTAATATGAGAAGCATATTCTATTAGAGTTGCCTAAATTAGCAATCCATTCACTAGTTTCTCTGTCAACTTATGTGTCATGGATAAAACTTCTACTATGTTAGACTTAATCTTCCACTTCAGATATTTCTCTCTGAACCACTTCAGGAATGATGTTTCTATACCTATCCATTATTGCTAGAGTAGTTGTTTTTTCTTGGGATAGACCTATCAAAGAGGAGGAGAGTTGGATATAAGGGAGGAACCCCATTTCCCTCTTCCCCCTCCATGTTTCTAGGAGGAAAGATGATGCTTGCCATGTGGTCAAGCGACTTGGAGTAGCCTAACCTGAAAAGGGTATCACAAGGGGTGGTGGATAACAACAATCCAAATAAATGAAGAGGTATATTCAAGGAGGACTAGGAATAAAACCATGGGGCATGAAAGGCAGAGTAAAGCTCAAGAGAATAGACAAGGTTAAAACCAGGGAGGTGTGATCCCATAGAGTGAGGCCATGAGGAAAAGGTAAATGCATGTAGACCTATAGTCAAATTCAGTAAAACATACAATAAAATCCTCCGAGGATTAAAATTTTTAGGAAAAGAAAATAAAACCATAATATAATAATACCAAAAAAATAAAAAACATTGATAATAGAATATCCAATAGTGATGAAAAATTCAAGACAGAGATGAAAATTATTGTTGACCTAATACTTCTCCTCGAAGTTCTCAATGAGCTAGAATTCATGCACTCTGAGTTGACCAATTTTCAGATTAAGACTACTACCCTTCCTACATGTAGTGTTACTTCCATCCCTAGATTGAAATTGTTTTCATGTTTTATACGTTATTTATCTCGAATAATTTTATTGTTTGTACAAGTTAGAAATTTCCCTCAAGAATCGAGTATGTTGGATGTAACAACCAACTACATAAACATCAAGCCACACTCTCTCTACATCTTTGGACCAAGAAATATCATGATATGTTATCAACCTCCTTGTACTTGCCATAATTGACGCTTAGTGGCTCCTTATATCTAAGTGCAAGATGGATTTTCCTTATCTGGACTCTCATGCACCAAATACCATCATCTCTAACCTCTCCCATGAACAAAGCAAATCAAATTGCAGTCACAAGTGTACCTTACTCCATGCAGAGTTTCATTTGGTGGGCACTCTACCCCCCATGTTAAATGAGCTACACTCATTTCAATTATGGAAGCTTCCTCTCTGTATATGCACCCACCTTTATTTTTCCATCTATTCCATCATACAATAGGTTGTGATTGTTTACTCAGACATTACAAGATACACAAGAGCATGTAGGAACACCTATAACTTTAGTATATGCGAGCATACCTCCTTACATATTAGTCCTATTGAATTGGTTTCCTCCATTTGTGAGCCTTCTAATTGCTTTATGAAGAGGTGTGATGCTTTGAAGGAGGAGGATGTTTAGGTTGACTCTAAGATTGCAGCAGGCACAAATTTGTAGATGGAAAGTTTGGTTGGGTTGCATTGGGTGATAACAAGTGTTGGTGAAAACACTTTCTTTGTAAAGAAAAAGTGTTGGCTTTTATGGTTACTCCAAAAGTGTTTATATCATGTTTGGTGTTGCTTGCAATGATGTGGAGTGCATAGTGTATGGTTGACTCTTAGTTGTTTTGCGACACATATGCACAATGGATGTGGCTCACTTATTAATTATTTGACCTTGAATGGATGATTTTTTGTCATTTATACTTAAAGCATTGGATGATTATGGGACATAGTATTCCTCATGTAGGATACACATGAGAGGTAGTTTCTTGCTTAGAGGATGCCTTCTATTTGAGGAGGAGCATTGATCATCCTAGAGGGTGGTATTCAGCTCTACATGGCATGGGATTGTAAGGTGACTACATGGTGGCCTACACTTGACTTATGGATGCTTGTGTTGAGGGAGTAGATATATAGGTGGGTGAGCCTACTAGAGGCACGTGTCCTAGGAGATGCATTAGAGCCTTGAAGCACTTGGAGAAGGACTAAGGGACCTTGTATGTGGATTTCCCTTGTTGTGGAGCCTTACTTGTGGATCATCATCACCTTGGAGCTTGATGTTTCAATTGAGTCCTTAGAAAATCACAAATTCCAAGGTTGATGCAACTAAAACAAAGATAAAAGCATAGTATGGCCACAATGAAAGAAAAAGAAAGTTAAAATGAAAAAAAAAATGTTTGGGACATTAATTAATGTGTGGGACAAATCCTAACATGAGCTCTACCCCCCTCATTAGCCATCACCTAGTTCCTTAAGCACTTTATTCTCCATCACATAAGGAACCCTTGCATGTCCCAACCTTGATGAGCAATAATGTGACTCGTCATTAATGGTTGAATAAATGATAAATCATTAAAAGCAAGCTTGGTCTCCTAAGTTATGCTCATATTCAAAGCATTATAGAAAAGAAGCAAAAATGTTGGACATTTGATGTTGTATAGGTGGTTGTGTAAGTGTTGGCTTTGGTGTCAAACAAGGGTCAGCATGATTATTAATTGTTTGGATGGAACTCCATGGTAGTTGCAAGATTACTGAAGAAGCCATAAAATGATCATCATGATAGTTGGTGTTCAACTTACCAAAGAGTCAATAGGTAGAGAAGTTCACAGTCATCTTCCAAGAAGAAGGACTCAAAGCCCATATAGGACCTACCCCATTGAAAAGTGCTTTGAATAAGCTTTACAATGATATGTGGAACTCCAAAAATTGACTCTTGGATCAAAAGTTATGGCATGTTGAAGTTCAGGGACTTAAGCCTTAGGCAGAAAGGAATATCGCATATCAGAGATCAAAGGTCCAGCCACATCAGTGATCGCAACCCCGAAAATCAATCCATATCAGCTATCACACATCAAGGCTACATGGCATATCGACAATCACAACATCACCACATCGGCAGTCGGCAATAGGAACTTCAAGCAGAATGGAACATAAGTGTTCGATAATCAGAACTTCAAGCATATCGAAACATCGAAGATCAGAAATCGGAACTTCTGAATGTGACAACCTTTAAAAGGTTGCGATACACATAAAGTTCTGATATAGTGTAAAATCATCGAGGGACTCAAATATAAGTTTACAAAGGATTTCATCGCAAAACCAAGGGTGGATGGGCCCTTTTCTCTCTCCTCCAGCAGGACGCGTGGTGGCACAATATTGGCTCCGATAATGACTCATGGCAGCACATGATTGCCTCTGATAATGATGCATGGCAGCACAAGATTGGCTACGATAAGGACACGTGGCATCTGATATCAGTGTGACATGGCAATGTGGAAGGACACGTGGTAGGCAGTTTTGGCATTTTGAGGGGGCCTAATGGGCCATATCTGGCTGACACATGTGAGTGATGACGTCACATCAGAAGGCTAGAAATCAAAGGATTGATGAGTTCAGCACTTTATAAGACTTTGCAATTGAAAAAAGTCGATGGAAGGGGCTTTGATGTGTTAGCGCTTAGTCAAGAGGAAACCAATAGAAACAAGAGGGTAGAGAATTAACAAAGGAAAAAGGCCCCCAATAGAATACTAAAGGAATTAGTGTCTTAAGGCTAAGCCTCTGATCACTGCACCTAGTCCTATGGTGGAGATGTGAAAAGTGTAGAAATTCTCACCGTAGATCACCTGATAATGCAATATACTAAAGCAAAATACTTGATCTACTTCTACAAACAAACTTGCGGAAGCTTAATCAATTTTGAGCAAGATCAAATAGAACACATATAACAGATGAGAAGAAATCATACACATGAAACACAGAAGAATACACTGGGAAAGCCTCAGCTAAAAACCCCACTATCTGTATTATCATACAAGTGGAAATATCTCAATATTACACAAAGATTTAGCTCACAAGCTATCCAGCTCTCTGTACAATCCCTCATTGTTGCTCATAGACAGAATAGACAACACATATGCCTTCTTTCAATCCTCCAAGCCTCCTATTTCCTTGCGCAGTTTCTCTTGGGTCCTCCACCTGCAACTTGTGCGAATAATCCTCTCACACACAACACTGACCTCTGAAATAATTGCGCAATCCTAAAGGAGATAATTCCTTCTGCATGGATGAGTTTCCTTTATAGGGGAAAACCTCCAACTAGTAGTACAAGGTACCTTCCTTTAATCTCAACTAGGTCTTTCTCTGAACTGACACGCATGAGTTATTTATGAGAGAATATTCAATTATCTAGAGAACACTAGTTGCATGCATGCATGCATTAACTGACTAAACTCACAATTAGTTTCACAAACTGTTTGGAAGTAATTTAACTTGACTTAACTCAGTTAACTAAGCTAACTAATTACAACTCAAATACAACTCATCCTTATCTCCTTAATTAAGGGATAACTTCCTCAATCAAAGGGATAATTGTTGCATGTCTTCACAAAGACTTCATGTTTGATTTTCTCCAACTAATTAACTCGAGATGAATTAATTAATTATTTTTCAAACAGCTGCTGAGACCAAATTTAAATTTTAATTCTCAATTTTAATTCAGGGACTAATTAAAATTGGAATCTATCCTGCAATTTTATTTATAGCAATGTTATTTTTAGCATTTCTATTTTTTGCTATTTCCAATAGAGTTGGAGTATATCTTGAAATGCTAGTTATAGCAATGTTATTTTTAGAATTTCTATTTTTATCATTTCTTGTTGTTATTTTCAACACTCCCTCTCAACAAGAAAGGCATTCAACTCAAACTTGATCCTGAACCTTTGGAATGTTCTGCATGCAACACTTCTCTCAAGTGTTGTTGCTCCAGCAACTCTAGAAGCAAAAAATATCCAACCTGAATCAGAATGATGCCTCTGTCATCAACGTATCTGACTATTATTGCCTCTGTCGACTGAAAACTCTACACCTTTGTGCTCTTTAGTATCTGATTGCTCTAGCCTCTGTCACTTTGATCTCTGACTGCATCAATCACACTGATTCCTCCTACTGCATCTATGCTGTTGCTGGTCCTATCTCCCAACATTACATCTGCACTATACCTCCTCTCATCATGTTGCATTACGCTGCCCATTACTGCACTGCAACTCAGTTGCTGAGAAGTAAGTAGCTGATCTCCCAACTGACCTCCCTGTTGGGCTAGAAACATCCTCTGATGTTGAAGCTCACTCTACCGCTCCATCTGCATCCGTCTCTACCCACTTAACCAGTCCTGCTACTACTTGTCGGGGCTCTCGTAGCAAGGTCTAATCAAAGAGGCTAGGTACCTCAAGGATCCTACCCCTATTTCAGTCATCCTGGGACTATCACTTCACATCGCCCCACCTCACACCTGGAGGTATGGATGCATGTGATCCGTCTGCCCACTTGGGTCGAAATTTCCTCCTACTGGAGGTCTCAGCATGAGTGGATGCCTCCACTCAGTCTCCTCTTTGTTTCTCCAGTTGTGTCCACTCCATAACCTCTTGAAGTTGCTTCACCGATTTTGGATCCTCCACAACTATCTGAGACTTCTTCTGGCATTGCATGTTGAGAGGTAATTTACTCTCCCTCTTAACCACCAAGTCTCCAACAGTTGCCTTGCTCCTCAAGGCTTTGCATGCATCTTGAACCTTAAGAGCATATAGGTTCTTGTCTCGTGAACCAATCTGTTTCACCTGTCTCGTGGTGATGTGTCTAAGGAAAACCTTTCCCTTACTGAAGACTACATCATAGCCTTTGTCCTCCAACATCGCAATTGATACCAAGTTCTTTTTCAGTCCTGGCACATACTTCACATCAGTCAAGGTGATGAAAGCTCCATTCTCCCTCTAAAAAGCAACCGTACCTTCACCTGAAACACAGTACTTTCCATCATCACCCATCTCTATGCACATCTGGAGGTCCTTCTCCTCCAAGGTACTGAACAAACTCTTATCACTGGTCATGTGGAATGAGGCTCCACTGTCAAGAAACCAACCACAACCCATCATCGATGAAACCATGCATGCGATGAGGGTAAAATCCAGTTCGAACTGAGAGGCCAATGCCTCACCTTTAGATCCTTCCGAGGATCCCTTCTTGGATTTCTTCAATGGACAATTAGTTGCATAATGGCCCACCTCATGACAATTAAAGAATCGCACTTTAGATTTGTCAATCTTCTTCCCACCATGAGAAGAACTCGATTTTGGATGAGAATCCTTCTCCTTCCCTTTCCTTGCCTTACTGGCTAAGGCTAGATTTTCTTCATCATCCTTGGATGAAGAACCATCTCTAGTGCTCCTCCTAATCTCCTCCTACATGAGATCTGACCACAGTCATTCCCAATCTGGCAGTTTCTCTTTTCCATTCACTGAGTCCTGGTAGCTATGCCAGCTCTTAGGAAGATCGAGGAGAGCAAGACTCACCATGTCATCATCGGTTGTTGTGATTCCTGCACTTCCAAGATTATCCCTATAGGTGGTGAGCTTGTTCAGATATGTAGAGATCGTGTTTCGCTTTTCACACTTGATTTTCCGAAGCTTGTCTTTCAGCGCCAGCTTCCTCTGATTGTTGTTGTTCTGATATAGAGCCTTCAATGTCTTCCACATTGAAAATGGTGTCTCCTTCCCATGGAGACTCAAGACAATATGGTCTTGAACTCCCTCAAGAAGAATCCTCCTCGCTCTAGCCACACATTTCTTCCATTCCACCAACTCTTGGGCATTAGCTGCTACTGGCTTGGGGACTTCTTGATCAATGAATTCCTTCAAACCATTGTCCTCTAATACTGCTTCCATGCGATCCTTCCAGGCTATATAATTTGAGTTGCCATCTAGGGCATACTCGAGTCTCAAACCATTGAATGCCATTGGTGAACTTTGAGATGTGATAAGAATTCGATTTCTAGAATCAAGAAATTCAAACTTCAAACTTCGAACTTCTTTGCATAATGTTCTCTGATTTGATCACCTTTCCTCTGATACCATGTAGAAATTCTCTCTGTAGATTACCTAATAATGCAATATAGTTAAGCAAAATACTTGATATACTTCTATAAACAAACTTGCAGAAGCTTAATCGATTTTGAGCAAGATAAAATAGAACACATATAACAGATGAGAAGAAATCATACACATGAAACGTATAAGAATACTCTGGGGAAAGCCTCAGCTAAAAACCTCGCTATCTATATTATCATACAAGTAGAAATATCTCAGGATTACACAAAACTTTAGCTCACAAGCTATCCAACCCTTAGTACAATCCCTCACCGCTGCTCATAAACAGATTAGACAACACATATGCCTTCCTTCAGTCCTCCAAGCCTCCTATTTTCTTATGCAGTTTCTCCTGGGTCCTCCAGCTACAACCTATGTGAATAATCCTCTCACACACAACACTAACCTCTGAAATAACTGTGCAATCATAAAGGAGATAATTCCTTCTGCATGGATGACTTTCCTTTATAAGAAAAATCCTCCAACTGATAGTACAATGTCCCTTCCTTTAATCTCAACTAGGTCTTTCTCTGAACTAACATGCATGAGTTATTTATGAGATAATATTCAATTATCTGGAGAACACTAGTTGCATGCATGCATGCATTAACTAACTAAACTCACAATTAGTTCCACAAACTGTTTGGAACTAATTTAACTGGACTTAACTCAGTTAATTGAGCTAACTAATTACAACTCAAATACAACTCATCCTTATCTCCTTAATTAAGGGATAACTTCTTCAATCAAAGGGATAATTGATGCATGTCTTCACAAAGACTTCATGTTTGATTTTCTCCAACTAATTAACTCAAGATGAATTAATTAATTATTTTTCAAAAATCTATTGAGGCCAAATTCGAATTTTAATTCTCAATTTCAATTCAGGGACTAATTAAAATTGGAATCTATCCTGAAATGCTATTTTTAGCATTTCTTGTTGCTATTTTCAACAAAAAGGGTCTAAACAAGGAGTCAGGACAAATCAGAACTCGTTTTTTTTAATGTCTTTATGAATAAAACTCCCAAGGTGTAAAAGATCTGATATAGTGTAATAGAGAAGAGTTAAAGGCATATGGGTCGACAGCTGAAGAGTTAATGAGGCAAAGGAGTTGGTCACTGGAATAAATGGCGACTGTCAAAGAAATGTTGGGCTTGTTTTGATGTTGAAAGAAATCCATCTATGATATCTAATGCATGTATTATAAAAATAAATGAAGAACATGGAAGCCATGTAGAAGTACAATCAATCTCTGTGAGCCATGAGTAGGCATGGGGAGTCTCAGTGGAATGTGCAGGCAGACCAAGATTAAATTTTCAGCATGGAGAGTCACACAGTGAGATGGTGAAGTAGACGAAGCCCATTCTTATGTTTTAATGCAGCAACGGAATTGGTAAAGAGTGATGCAACATAAGAATGGATTTACATGCAGTGAGTACACTCTCGGGTAGTGTGGATGGCAACAGAGACAACATTGAGCTTAGTGCAGCTCAAGAACAAAACTCAGAACTTACATTGAGTTAAGAAGGTATTGAGAAAATGTGTGAGAGTATTGAGCTATTAGTGAAGAGCCCTTGACAGTGAAGGCATAGCACAAAGGAAGTGTTGTTGTGAGCAGCAAGAGGAGGTCTGCTGCAAGTGAGCACAGAAAGTAGAGTGTAGAAGTTGAATCTGCAGACAACCATTTATTGGTATTTTACTTGTATAATTGTATGCCTCTGTTTTTAGTTTGAAAATTGTATGAAATAGTAGAACAATGGCAAGGGCAGGTTGGTGCTTTCATACTGAAGAGGTTGGTGCCTCTTGGCAAGTTGGTGCTTGCTAACCAAAGATAGGTTGGTGCCTGCATACTAAAGAGGTTGGTGCCTCTTGGAAAGTTGGTGCTTGCTAAACAAAGGGGATCGGTGCCTCCTGTGAGTGGGTTCTCACAAACAAACCGATGTAAATAAGTAGGTGCTTAAATTACATCATACAAACAACAAATTGGTGGTTTTTTCCCTCTAGGTTTCCACATGAAAAACATTGTGTCAAATGTGTGTTGCTCATGTGATTGGTATTTGAATATGTGTGTCTGAAATATTATTGGTTCATTGTTTTATGAATGAATGCTCTCACAAGTTAAAGAACATAAGAAGGGATTGTAAGCATAGTAAGAAAAGAAAAAAAAAAGTTTCTTAATTACTGATTCACCCCCCCCCCCCCTAGCAATTCCTTATTCCAACAATTGGTATTGGAGCCTAGGTTCCTTCAACAACAGTTTAAACATTGGAAGGTAGATCTATAAGGAATTATGTCTAGGCAAGAGAATCAAGAAGTTTACTCAAGTAGAGTACCAGTCTTTGATGGGACCAACTATGATTTTTGGAAAGTAAGAATGGAAGCATATCTTATGTCCTTGGGAGTAGATGTTTGGACTTCAGTACTAGTAGACTATAATGTCCCTGATATTCCTCCCATTGATGCAGATGGAAAAAGAAAAAATATATTTGAGAAATGGTAAAGCCAAGCATGACATTCTCGTTGGTCTTAGTCAATCAGAACTTGTAAAATCTATGCATTGTTATTCTGCTAATGAAATGTGGGTAAAACTTAACCAGTGTCATAAAGGAGATGACAAATTCAAGCAAGCGAAACTTCATAATTTCATAATGAGGTTTGAAAGCTTGAAAATGAATGAGAATGAAAGCATAGAAGAATGCTTCCTCATATTTAATGAAGTGATTAATATGATTAGAGGACTTGGTGAAGAATTCAAGGAAGAGATGATCATTCAAAAAATATTAAGATCTATACCCATGAGATTTAATACCAAAATCCTAGTTATTGAGGAAATGGATAATTTAAAGGATCTCAAGATGGATCATCTACATGGTACTCCCATAGCCTATGAGATGAGAGTAGGAATAGAAAATTTTGAACCAAAGGAAGCGACGTTCAAAGTATCCAGAAAGGGAAAGGAGCACAAAGATCATCAAGATTTCTCCAACTATGAATCTGATCATGAGTTAGCTCAACTAGCCAGAAGACTGAAGCGCGGCTCTGGAAAATATAAAGGGAAGTTTCCCTTTAAGTATTTTGATTGTGTAAAAGTTGGACATTTTTCTTCCAATTTCCCTTTTAAAGAAAATGCTAAAAGGGAAGAGGATCTGAAATTTAGAAACAAGTCTCAGATACATCAAAATAAAAATCCCTATAAAAAGAAGGGGTTCTACTACAAAGAAGATAGCTCAGCATCAGATTCAGATTGTGAAGACTCATCAAAGAATGAGTCAAGTAAGTATATTCTTATGGCCTTTGAAATAGACTCCAAGAAACAAGGTATTATGGACTCTAAAGAGGAAGAAGAAGAAAGAGTAGTATACCTTGAAGGGGAACTTATCAGTGCCCTCGATGAATTAAAGAAAGAAAGGAAGAAGAATAACAGTTAAAGGAACAATTACAACTTGCAGAGGAAGGTATGTATAACTATGATAATGAGGAGTATCTCTATCAAAAATAAAATCTTGAAGAATCTATCAAGATCAAGGACAATCTAGTGCTTTTACTGAAAGAAAATCAAGAAAACTGTGAGAGACTAGAAGAGGAGAACAAGCAGTTGAAATTGGAGGTGCTCAAGTTAAAAAAGGAGATGAGGTCACAAATATGTAAAGATGATGTTTTTTCTTTGAAAGTAGAGCTAGATGAGGCCAAACAAAAAGAAGAATTTCTTCAAGATATGATTCAAGAATGGGAAGAGAATTATCAGAGTCTTGAAGCAGAGGTTGTCTCTCTAAGAACCAATCTTGAGAAAACAAAGACCGAGAAGGTTCTAAATGAAAAGTTTGTTGAAGGGAGAAGGAAACTAGATCAGATCCTGAATATACAAAGGCCTTAAGAAATTAAAACTAGTCTGGGATACTCTAAGACACAAGAATCTTCTATTGGGAAGATAAACTTCAGGTCCGCAGGATTCAAAGAACCATAGAGTCATAGGAAGAAGCATCATGAAAGAATTAATGAAGACAAAAGAGAAGTCGGACAAAGAGGAGATCATCAATGGAGAATGAACCAATCTGTCAGTCGACCAAGGTATTTTCCTGCTTAATCTCATAATATTTTAATAATAAGCATGCCTATTTGTTTTATGGTCATTGTTATAAGTGTGATATCTTTGGACATAAATACATTGATTGTAGAAGGATCAAAGTTGAAAGAGATGAAAATCTCAGATATAATACACACTAGATTTCTAAGTCTCAATATTCCTCTCTTAGAAATCAGAATGTCTTCTCTCCCCTACTAAGTGAAGTAGAATGCTTCAAATGTAATAATTTTGGGCACAAAGCAAGTGAGTGCAGATGCAAGTTTGAACACCTGTCTAAGTCCCAATATGATATGCAGTCAGCTATCCATAAGGATATAATGGGAGCTTGAAACAAAATACTAAAGCAGGCATGTTGTGTGGACTTGCTTTATCATCTCATAACCAAGGAAACAAATGGTATGTGGATAGTGGTTGTTCCAAAAATATGACTGGAGACAAAAGAAAATTTATTTCTCTTAAGGAAAGGGACATGGGAAGCAATGTCACCTTTGGCAAAAATGCTCCAGCAAGAATCAAGGGTAATGGTGTAGTAAGTCTTGATCAAAAAACAGAAGCACGAAATGTGTTGTATGTAGAAGGTCTCAAGCACAATCTACTCAGTGTTAGCCAAATGTGTGATAATGGCTATGATGTGACATTTTGATCTAAAGACTGTGAGATATGCAACATAAAGAATGGAAAATTGGTGGGAAAAGCAATCAGAACCCATAATAATGTATATGTATTTGACGATTCCAGGGTTAACTACTATTTAAGAAAAACAAGTGAAGCATGGTTTTGGCACAAGAGGCTTGGGGATGCAAATTTTGACAGTTTGATAAAAGTAAGCAATATGGGAGCAGTGAGAGGATTACCATGATTATCAAAGCCTGATAACACAATCTGAAAGTCATGTCAATTTGGCAAGCAGACTAGAACTCATTTCAAATCAAAAGAGTTCGCCTCATCTAGTCCTCTGGAGCTCATTCACACAGATATTTGTGGCCCAACCAGAGCAAAGACCTCAAAAAGAGAAAGGTATTTCATGTTGCTCATTAATGATTTCACAAGGGTTACTTGGATTGTTCTCTTACAATAAAAATTGGAAGCATTAAAGCATTTCAATAAGTTTAAAGCTTAGGTAGAAAATGAGAAATATTTAAAGATAAAATGCTTAAGATCATATAGAGGGTGAGAGTGCACCTCAAGAGAGTTTGAGGAATTCTGTGAAGAGAACGACATTAGGAGGAAGTACTCAGTGGCTAGAACTCCTCAAAAAAATGGAGTAGTAGAGAGGAAGAATAGAACAATCCAAGAAATGGCCAAAGCAATGTTAGATGAAGCAGGAATGTCTCACAACTTATGGGGAGAAGCAGCCCAGGCAGCAGTATATCTTTCAAACATAGCTCAACTCAAGCCTAATAGTGATAAAACTCCCTATGAGTTATGGAAGGGGATACCTGCATCAATTAAACACCTCAAGGCGTTTGGAGCAAGTACTTCATTAAAAGGAATGAAAAGAACCTTGGGAATTTTGAATCATGCGCTGACGAAGGAATATTGCTCCGATATTGTATTCGAAGCAAAGGATATAAGTGATACAATAAGTAGACAAAGAATATTGAGGATTTCATCGATGTAATAGTAGATGAAGTAGGTTCACAACCTGAATCCTCTAGAGGAAAAATGAACTCAGATGAGAAGAAAGCTTTGATTTTTGGTACTCCGATCTGAATGAAACATATTCAGACAATGGAGGTGAGGAAGCAGACACATCTTCAAGGCCAAAGACACCCTCCATGTATGTAAAGAAAGAACATCATGATATTCATATTCTTGGAGATCAAAGACAACGTGTCCAAAATAGAAGGAAACTTGTGGACAATACAAGTCATGAAAATTTGGCTCTACTATCACGAATAGAACCCAAGAACCTCTATCAAGCAAGTGAAGATAAGTTATGGGTGAAAGCCATGAATGAAGAACTAGACCATATTGAAAATAGTGACACATGGGAGCTTGTTCCAAGGACAAGAGAGAAAAATGTTATAGGAACCAAGTGGGTTTTCAAGAACGAACTAAATGAAGAGGATCAATTAATCAAGAAAAAATCTCAATTTGTCGGCAAAGGGTATGCCCAAATAGAAGGGGTAGATTTCGAAGAAACCTTTACACCAGTAACTCGACTGGAAGCTATAAGAATATTTCTTTCTCTTTCCATCCATAAGAATATCATGGTATATCATAAGGATGTAAATTTTGCCTTTCTCAAAGGAGATTTAGAAGAGGAGGTTTACATTGAGTAGCCAGGAGGATTTTTTCTCACCTCCGATGAATGGATAGTATGCAAACTAAAGAAGGTCGTGTATGGTTTGAAATAGGCCCCCAGAGCTTGGTATGAAAGGTTGGATGGGTATCTTCAGCGAAAAGGGTTTAAGAAAGGCACAATTGACATTAATATTTATGTAAAATCTGAAGGTGACCATCTATTGATAGTGGTTTGTATGTGGATGATATAATATTTAGCAGCAATGTGGAATAGTTGGGGCATCGATTTGGAAATCGTATGCAAAAATAGTTTGAAATGTCCATGATTGGAGAATTGTCCTTCTTTTTTGGTCTGCAAATAACTTAGTATCCACAAGGAGTGTTCATATCCCAATCCAAATATCTCAAGGAAACTCTTAAGAAATTTGGAATGGAAGATTACAAACCTGTCAACACGCCCATGACTACAGGCTACAAATTGTGCAAAGAAGATGGAACACCACTCGTAAATCAGACACAATACAAGTCAATGATAGGAAGCTTATTGTATCTGACAACTTCGAGGCCAGAAATTATGCAAGGAGTGGGGATTGTGGCCATATTTCAAGCTTTTCCATAAGAAAGCCATGTTATTGTTGTCAAGAGGATGTTCAAATATCTTCAAGGTACAACAGAGTATGGAATGTGGTATGCTAAGAGTGAAGATTACAATTTGAAGGCCTACATAAGTGCAGATTGGGCTGGAAGTGTTGATGACAAGAAGAGTACTTTTGGTGCAGCTTTCTTTATGGGAGAATGTGTGGTGTCGTGGGTCAGTAAGAAACAGGGCTCTATCTCTCTGTTGACTATTGAGGCAGAGTATATTTTTTATGCTACCTACTATACGCAGATTCTATGGATGAAGCAAACCTTGAAAGATATATAGGTAGAGTTGTCTGATCCCATTCTAATAATGTGTGACAACACAAGTGCGATAAGCATATCTAAAAATCCAGTCATGCATTCAAGGACTAAGCATATTCATATCAAGTGTCATTTCTAGAGGGAACAAGTTGCAGCCAAAATTTTCAAACTTGTATATGTATCCACTAAAGAGCAATTAGAAGATATCTTTACCAAGCCACTGGCAAGGGAAACATTGACTATCTCAGGAAACAGATAGGAGTTGTGACTCCTCCCTCCAAATGACTTCATTTTGGTAGGTGTTGGCAACTATTCATCATGTAGAATTCATGGGAGAGTAGACTAAAATGGTTTAGTGGGAGTGCTTGTGAATTGTTATTTGCCACTGATGTCAAAGGGGGAGAAGATTGGCATCGGAGTAAACCGTGTCAAGCCTAAGGGGGATTTTATGGTGTTGCCATCAATGCCAAAGGGGGGATTATTGGAAATTTGATGGTGTATAGGTGGATGTGTAAGTGTTGGCATTGATGTCAAACAAGGGTCATCATTATAATTGGGTGTTTGGATGGAACTCCATGGTAGTTGCAGGCTTACTAAAGAAGCCATAAAATGATCATCATGGTAGTTGGTGTTCAACTGACCAAAGATTCAATGGGAAGAGAATTTCACAGTCACCTTGTAAGAAGTAGAAGGACTCAAAGTATATATCAGACCCAACCCATTGGAAATTTCTCTGAATAATCTTTCCAACAATATGTGGAAGTCCAAAAATGGACTCCTGGATCAAAAGTTATGGTATGTTTAATTTGAGGGACTTAAAGCCTTAGGTGGGAAGAAATATCACATATCGAAGATCGGAGGTCCAGGCATAACTGCGATCGCACATCAAATCTGCATGGCATATCCACAATCGTAACATTGGCACATCGGCGGTCAATAATAGGAACATCAAGCAGATCGAAACATCGGCGGTCAGCAATTGAAACTTCAAGCAAATCGAAACATTGGTGGTCGACAATCGAATCTTCTAAACGTGACAACCTTTAAAATGATGCAATAAAAATAAAGTTCCTAAATAGTTTAAGATCGTCGGGGAACTCAAATATAAGTTTACATAGGATTTCATCGCAAAACCAAGGGCAGATGGGCACTTTTCTCTCTCCTCCAGTAGGACGTGTGGCAGCACAAGATTGGGGCTGATAATGACGCGTGGCGGCATAGGATTGGCTCCAATAATGACATGTGGTGGAATGGGATTGGCTTTGATAATGACGCATGGCAGCACAAGATTGGCTCTGCTAAGGACATGTGTAATCTGACGTCAGCATGATGTGGCAGTATGGAAGGCCATGTGGTAGGCAGCTTTGGAATTTTGAAGGGGCCTAATGGGCCATATCCGGGTGACACGTGTCACCATTCAGGAAGTGCCACCTGGTAGTGAGTACATCACATTGGAAGGTCTACAATCAGAGGATTGATGAGTTCAGAACTTTATAAGAATTTTCAATTAAAAAAGGTCGATGGAAGGGGCCCCGATGTGTTAGCACTTGGTCAAGAGGAAACCAATAGAAACAAGGGTGCATAGCATTAACAAAGGAAAAAGGACCCCAACAAAATGCTAAAGGACTTAGAATGTTAAGGCTAAGCCTCTAGTCACTGCACCTAGTCCTATGGTGGAGATGAAAAATGGGCTAAGCAAGAAGGATCCAAGACAAATTGAAACTTGTTTTTTTCGTATGTATTTATGAATAAAAATCCTGAGGTGTAAAAGCTCTAATATAGTGTAATACATAGGAATTAAATGCGTATGGCTCTATAGCTGAAGAGTTAATGAGGCATAGGAGTTGGTCACTGGAATAAATGGTGACTGTCAAAGAAATGTTGGGCTTGTTTTGATGTTGAAATAAAGCCATCTCTAATATCACGCGTGCATATTATAGAAATAAATGAAGAACAGGGAAGCCATGCGGAAGTACAGTCAAGCTTTGTGAGCCATGAGTAGGCATGGGGAGTCTCAGTGGAATGTGCAGGTGGACTAATATTAAATTCTCAGCATGGAGAGTCACATAGTGAGATGGTGAAGTAAACGAAGCCCATTCTTATGTTTTAATGCAGTGACAAAATTGGTAAAGAGTGATGCAACAGAAGAATGGAGTGTCATGCCAGGAGTACACTCTTGGGCAATGTGGATGGCGATAGATATAGCATTGAGCTTAGTGCAACTCAGGAACAAAAATCAGAACTTCCATTGAGCTAAGAGGGTATTGAGAATATGTGTGAGAGTATTGAGCTGTGAGTGAAGAGCCCTTGATAGTGAAGGCAAAGCGCAGAGGAAGTGTTGCTATGAGCAGCAAGAGGAGGTTTGCTGCAAGGGAGCACAGAAAGCAGAGTGCAGAAGTTGAATCTGCAGACAGCCATTTATTAGTATTTTAATTGTATAAGTGTATGCCTATGTTTTCATTTTGAAAATTATATGAAATAGTAGAGCATTGGGAAGGGAAGGTTGGTGCATGCATACTGAAGAGGTTGGTGCCTCTTGGAAAGTTGGTGCTTGCTAAACAAAGGTTTCGATGCCTCTTGTGAGTGTGTGCTCACAAACAAACAGTTGTAATTAATTAGGTGCTTAATTTACATCATAAAACAAACAACAAATTGATGGTTTTATCCCTCTGGGTTTCCACATGAAAAACATTGTGTCAAATGTTTGTTGCTCATGTGATTGGTATTTAAATATGTGTGTCTCGGATATTATTGGTTCATTGTTTTATGAATGAACTCTCTCACAAGCTAAACAACATAAGAATGGACTGTAAGCATAGTAAGAAAAAGAAAAAAGAGTTTTCTTAATTACTAATTCACCCCACTCTCAGAAATAACTTATTCCAACACAAAACATGCATGAGATGGGTGGGAAAAGAAAACTGAGGAAAGGGGAAACTAATGCCTCCATGATTTCTTCCTCCTTACATCTATACACTCAGACTGATGGACCTCCATCAATTGGTCCCATGGCCATGGCACATTTCCTTGAAGTCCTTCCCCTCCATTGCCACCATTATCTCAAGCACCAATAGATTCAAGGTTTGACCTAGGACACGTCACCTCTTCTTAGGGGCTAGAATTACCTAATAATTTTGACCATATAGTCATCCCTAACACAAGAAGGGAACACTTTTACGAGACTTGGTTTGGTTAGATATTTGAAGGTGATCTCAGTTTGAAGTGTTTTTATGCCCTTAAAAATTAAGTATGGTCCATTATTATGTATTTGAGGTCATTGTCCCTAATGATTAGTGGCTTTCACTTGATCTTGTGTTGGATTTTCCAAGTGGTTCTTCATGCAGCAATAGAGGCATTTGAGGGCACATTACATCACTCTATTATGTATCTTACCTAGGCCATTTTGCACCCTCCAGAGATGAGTGTTGGTCACTTTGATGATTTTAGATGATGGTTGACATCCTGAGGCACCCCCAGATGCTAAAACATTCAATCCCTCTTTCCTGGTACTAGATTTACTTAATGTTGCACCTAATGGACCCAGGATGCCCCTAAGCTAGCCTTGACATTATTTGATGGGAATTCCTTGATTCAGAGTCTAGATGATGATGATCATCCCCATAATGACAAGGGAGTACTTATACTCACACTTGGAGCCCCAAAGTTGGAGATATATAGTGTTATGTCACCAATCTATCCCTTGAGAGGGTGATGTAGGGCACATACAATATTGTTTTTGGACATGGAGGCACTTTGAGGCACTTCTTGAGGTCTCCCCTCAAGCCTAGGGGTTGATAATGATGATAGAATATCTTATTATCCCATCCCATACCTTTTTGTCACATTTATGGCCCATAAAGGGAATGGTGTCATGCTTTTGGAGGAGATCAACCCACACTTGTGGGATTTTATGACATTATTTTATTATTTTGAGCTATGGGGTTGGCTTGTGACCCTTTATCTTGTTAAGCACTCAAATTCAAACTTGTTTTGGGGCTTGTAGGCTAATATTTTTGTAAAATTGAATGGATAGACCTCATATAAATAGTGAATCCCTTCACTCACTCTTTTCATCATCACACATGTAGTTTGGCTCTACTTTTCTAGAGTGTGAATGTCCTTGTCTTTTTCACTATTTGGTAAAAATGTGATTTTATGGAGCATCTTGATATTGGAGATTAACTATTTGCATTGGAGATGTCTTTTTGGGATTGAAAAACGACTTTTTTCTTGGATGGATTTGTAAGTTTTTGTTGATTTTTCATTATTGTTGTATGTAAATGAATTAATGCTAGGGTTTCTAAATGTTCCATGATTAAAGGCATATTGTTTAATGGAAATATTGGAAAAATTTTGCATGTTAATTATATTCTTCCTTGAAATCGATAGAATAACTCATATTGTGCATCTTTTATTTAATTTCTCCCCTCACAAAAAATAAAGTTAACGTTTTACAAGAGGAAAACATATTCCCCCTACTCTTACTCCAATTAGTGTTCATTTTACTTCGAAATTTTCCCTAAAAATCCTTTTGCACAAGTAGGATTATGCACTAGCTAAGGTTGTGTTGATCAGGAATCATCAAAATCACAATATGTTCTTTCTTTTATATCTCCTAGGCATTCTAAGGAAAAATGCTTGGGATTTTATAGGGCCTATTTGTTTCTAAGGTCATTTTGGATGGATCTTTGTGGATGAAAAATCTAGGGTTAGCCTCCTTATAACTTTTAAATGCAAAATATAGATTTTTGTGGTGAATCCTCCCCAAATAGGGTTGATGTCATCCTTCCTAATCTATTTTGTGCTCTAGAAACGCTATACCCTATCCAAGCTTCAACTTGAAGCCTATTTGATGGTTTACCTTATTCCTTTATTTATTGAATTATTAGATAAACTCTTTCTCTAATTTCTACATATCTAAGTATTCCTTTATCATTGCATATCAATAGTCCCTGGCTTGTAGAGGTCCTTTTCTAGTCTAGGATTAGTATATTTACTTCTTTGTGAATAAGAATTGAGTATATTCCACCATTAAGGTATCTATCCCTAACCTTCGTATATCAACTAGAGCCCTCTAATTGGAATATCCTTATAGGTCAATGTAGGGAAGCCTCCCTTGTGGTGAAATTTCACTAAATAGTAGGAGTAATATTGTTGAGGTGATAGTGGAAATCATTCCTCATTGTTGTCGCAAGGTCTAACCCTCACCTTGTGACACCCCTCACAAGGTCTGCTAGATTTTGTGACAACATTTTAAAACCGAAACATATATATATTCATCCTATAAAATATAAAAATATATTTTATGAAAAAATAAATAATAAATAATAAATAAATAAAAATAAAAATAAAAAAATGTCTCGATTTAATTAACCTTTCCCAAATATATCAGCCACCGAGGGGCAATTCAATTAGAAAGCGCCATGAAAATGAAGTGTTATGTACCAAGAGATTCGAGGTTCAAATCCCCAACTTACCCATGTATATGAAAGGGGCATACGTAGGCACCTAGATTTATAGTCATAGTGGTTGGAATCGACCCTGTGTCACGCGAGTATGAAACCATCCTAGTTGTTAATTCGTCTAGTCACCAAAAAAAACTCTAAAATAAATAGCATTTCCAAAATATATTAACTAAACAATAAAATTATTCAATTAATAAGTAATACTAAATTTATCATCAAATCTTTAAAACTAACCCTTCATCGTGAAAGTCTGAAGTGTGATATTCATAACAAATATAGTACTAACTACATGTATAGGTCAAAGGTATGTCACGGTGTGTATTAACCTTTAAAGTACATATCCATTAGACTTTCTCAAAATTCATTTAACAACAAATATATTCATTAGATTTTCTCAAAATTCATTTAACAACAAATATCAATTGGATTTTCTCAAAATTTATTTAACAACAACCCATTTTTTCACACATTACATTAATACATATGGGAAAAATTCAATTTATCATGCATTTAATCTATACAAATCCTTTCAAATAAACAACTTGATATCTTGGAGTTGGGATTAGACAAAAGGCACTCCAGCCTATATAAACACCCACACTGACAAAATGAAACCCACAAGTAAACATCAGAGTAACAAAAATAAATACCTCAAATATTTCCAAACACCCAAGACACTAAATAGTAATATAATGAATGGCCAAACAACAAACAATGATGAAATATGAATGGCCAATTATAAGCAATAGCCCCAAATTCAATGACAAAATATGAATGGAAAAATATCACTTCAATATCAGAATACTTGATCTGAATTGGATCATTATATTATTTTTCATCCATCTTGATGCATTCAGAGTGGAAAAAGTGGAGGAATTAGTTCATGGGACCATTTTTACTAGCGGGACCCAGTTTGGCAAAATGGTGTCTGAAACCTTCCAAGAGCATTTTGAGGTATCAAACGATGCTTTTTGAGAGTAAAAAATTGTCGCTTTGGCGTAGCACCTTTTTTGTGTTATTCTACACATGGAGATATTTCCAATGGCACAAGAAGCGTGTCAATCAAAGTCAATATGTGAAATTTATGCCACTCAGAAGTTGACCTTCCTATTTTAACACCCATAATTTGAGAGGATGTCGCATCAGCGCCAATTATTCATTCAAAAGGGGCTAGCCATGTGAATTATGATGTAAAATTCTCTAGAAGATTCTACATTGTAACTCTGGTTAAGAGTTGAGGTAGTCAAACTTAACCACTAGTAGGCTATCGGGTTGTGTTATAACTAGGTCATTAGGAGGAAGAGGCATTCCATTCTTTCGAGTGAATTTGCTACATAGTTAAGAAAAAATATCCAAAAGGGATAGGAGGTAGAGCACGCAAAGAGGATTGGTGCATTTTAGCATCCCACAAGCCACGAGCCATACTTTTTATACTTGCAGCCATATTTCCAGACAGAGTAAAAGAGCAGAGCAACCACACCTTCCAACTGGGTTTTCCCCTGAAATGGTTTCCCATAGCATATATTGTGTCTTATGTGTTTGTGAGACTTTATTTTTCCATTCTCTATTTTCTACATGATTTTCATTCTCTGTAACAGTGAATCTACAGATCCATAAATCTAATAAAATTGTAATAGTGTAGAATTTCAAATTTTTAATATAATATTATCACATATTTTGTGACGAACTGTCCAGTGGAATATCCACGACAGTTTATGGATCAATACTTGCTATGTCAATAATAACACTAAATAGTACTCCTTGAAAAGGAAAGACATTAAAAATTACAATATAAATTATTATACTAAAATGATAACCACTTTTCCAATATATCTCTATCAATAAATCAACAAAGCTTTCAATCTATCTCTATCACGAAATTGAATATAATTCATTAATAAAACTTAAATATATACATAATAAATACTTGGAGTGAAAGTTTTAATTTATCGTTGAAGTTTATTATATAGTTTAGTATTATTAATAATATGTATAAAAATCTCTGAAGGAGGATTTCCTAGAGCGATTATTCCCTCTGTCTTGATATGATGTCATTCCATACAAAAATGGGCCACAACTCCTACTATATTTGGCGCATGTTGACAGTAGTGGACCCGCCAACATTCAAGGGATCTCCCTGATATGAAGTCCCAATTAGACCTCACACTGTTTGGTGTAGGATTCCCATCCGAAATACCACCCAGTTGTCGATGCAATGGGTTTTAATGATGTGCCTTGGTTGCAATTTAGAAAATGAGTGATTCATTTAGAAGCCTATAATAGTACGCAACTTGAAAGGAACACATGAGCATAAAGACATCACAAGCTAATCTGTGAAATAGTTCACAAGTTAACAGTGATGGAATTAAACAACAACACACATTCAACAAGATTCATACCAATGCAAATGAAATAGTTCATAAGCATAAGTGTAAGTTAAATAACATACATTGAAAACATAACAAGAATAGTCCTACTATATTCACAACATATGCATGAAAATGTGTCGACTTTGAGCTTTTTTCAAGTGAAAGTTCCAATCATACATATACCATTGACGAACCACTAGCCCCAATAGTGGAACATGAAGTCAACACCTACTCCTCTAAGGAAAGATACTCCCTCTATGCTACAAAGAATCCAAGGCTCTCAAAAAATCCCAAGCTCTTGATTCTAATCCTAAGCCTAGCCAAAAGCTTGGCTCCCAAAATCCCTTTACATGAGTTATGCGGGTCTATTTATAATAAAATGGGTGACTATTCACTTCCCCTTTTGTCTCTTGGACTTCCCTCATGACTCTTCAACTTCTTTACAAAATGACTCATTACATTCATTACATTGCAACTCTTCACATTCCAATATTGACACCTGGAATTCCACTTAAAAATTAGTTACAAAATAATATTAGAATACACTTGTACCCATATAATATAAAATTGGGTAGAGCCAACTAGACAGCCAAATAAGACGAAATAGTTAAGTTTGAGTCTGATCCGGATTTAAACAGGAACGCAACAAATTACAGAGATAACCATATACACAAAGATGCAGCGGAAATAATACTTCATTTCATTAATGGAAAATACTGAAATATGCTTACAAACAGAAATGGCAATAAACTAGCTAGGGCGATGGTAGCTTATCTCTGAGAAGAGATGTGATGGCTACATGCCTCTGAACTGTGTTACAATGAGGCTCGAAGACCTATTTATTGTTGAGAAACAATGGACAACCCTTAATATTCCAAAACCTAACCCTAGGAGATGAAACGCCAAACTGTGGGCCCCGTTTGGGTAAATTGGTACATCAACTTCCCGGGGTCGTAACTTTGGCATACGATCTCCGTTTGACGCGTACAATAGCTCGTTAGAAAGATCTATCCGAGCACTACCACTTTGGGAAGGGCAACATCGGTCCATGGACCCATGTTGCCCCCAGATTTCCCAAAAAACGTCGTTTAGGGCCTCAAAACGGCTCCGGAAGTTCAGGACCTGAAAAACTGCTAAAAATAGTAAGTTGTGCTACAATTGAGGAAACTGAAAATGCTGAGAAAGACAATGGTGGGGGTCCAGGTGGACTTGGTAGGTGGCCACCAATATCCACCTGGATCAGAGTCTGGGGAAACTCTAGCTCAACAACTTCCACTTGATGTTTCTCGGTTATGTAACGATGCCAAGCTTTTGACTGCACGATGACATCCCCAAACTATATGATGGAGTCAGGATGGAAGCGGACTCTAGCCTCTATGGCATCTGGGTACACTAACTTGGAACTGGTTTGTGTTTCCTTCTTCAACGGGAGCAACATCATGTTGATTTGGACTGTCCCATCAATGTACTTATGCATGTTTTGTCTGTTTACTTCAAGATTTTCCTTTATGGCTACCTGTCTCAATTGTTCCAAGTATTCTTCAATATCCTACCTGACCTTATTCCTACACTTTATCTATACAAGTGAGCCGGTTGATGGGCCTGTGTGATTTCACTAGGAAGTCTAGGTTGTTTTGCAAACGTGCATATGAGGCCTGAGTGTTGGCAATGAACGAGGTGAGCTATTTTTTACTCTGGATGATCATCTAAACCTTTTCCTTCTCCAACTCTACCTATTACCTTGTCTTCTTGCCCAATTGAAGTGGTGCTCCCTTGTATAGAATTGACCATTCATGCATGACAACAATATCTAATTGCCCAACCTTGAGAGTTTTGGCATAATATTTACACTTCAGTTGTAACCCATGAGAGTGGACAACTGCCTTATGCGTGGTAACAACCTCGTCATAAAGACTCTGCATGGTCTCTCCCAGTGTCAATACTTCACCAAGTATCATTGCCTTCAATTCTTCTGGATAGACCTGTGCGGGAGTTGCGTTCTGTAACTCTATTCAAAGTTGTTCAACCTCTTGCCTAGCATCCTGCAAGTTCTTTTCCAATTGTTTGTTCTCGACCATAAAATATTTTGTATTTGAATTTGAAGCTCCTGCGAAGGCCAAGTCGCTTGCGGCAATGGAACCTGGATTTCTTCTGGTGTCTATTACGATCACACTTTCTCTGATGAATGCAGGAGATGCGAGGTCTTCTAGAAAATGTTTCTTCCTCACTTATACAATATTTTTCTAAAAGTAGTCATAAGTCAAATTGTACGTTTCCATAACTAGGCCATCATCAAGAGGAACAATTTCCTCTTCCTTGCTAGGAGCTTGCTCTGCCGGAGGATGGGGAGACTTAATAGTAACCTGCAATGTACTTAGCATCAAGTCAACATCTTGACATTGAGGCTCCAATTCCTCCTCCATGTCTTGGATTTCAATTAACTCCTCTATCTCTCAAGTGAGCTCCTTGTTCTGCATCTATTTGATCTCCCCCTCTATTTTATGAGTATGTTCTTGTGCTTCAACTTGTTTTTGCATTGTTTCTTCTGCTATTACTTTTCGCCTTTCCTCCTCTTCATGCTTCTTCCTTTCTTCCTCCAATTTCTTTTGCTCTTGTTCTTCCATCTGGTTCCATTTTTCTTCCTACACCCTCTGTTTCCACTTCTTCTCTATGATGAGCCCCATAAATGGGTAATTATATGGGCTCATTTTGCCTCCTAACATAGTTTAATCAACCATTCTCTTAGCTTATTACATGTTTTTTTATTATATTTATGCTTATGGAGTGAGTTGGGTTGGTTATGTTGCCATGGAGTCTAATATGTGTTTAATGCAGATTTTTGTTGAATTTTGAAGACAAAGACAAAGATTTAATGGACAATTGGCAGCAATAATTCGAAGTGGACAAAGGAGAGGATTTATAGGAGGGTATCCCCCTCATTTATGACTCCCCACTTCGAATTCTCCTTCATGCAGCTCGGAGCACAAATAGCCAAATCAATGCACTAGGAGGCAGCCGAGCAAGTGGAGGATAACTTATTTTTATCTCGAGTTTTGGGAGCCAATCCTCCCTGATTTTAAGGAAGTTGTTGGGAGCTTCAATTTTATAAGTAGAAAGGCCTAGGGCCTCATTAGGAAGTTAGTCAAATTTTTTATTTTTGTTGCAGCTTTGCTCTGCTCAACTTCGATCTTACTTTTGTTGACAGTTTCATGTAATCCTATTATTATTTTGATAATAAAGATGAGATCCTTTTTGAGCTAGTACTGGGTTATCTCAAAGGGCTGAAGCTCTTGGGTTAAGGCCCAATCCAAGTAGCCAAGCTCCTCTTATTTGTATTTCTATGATTTATTTCATTTTATGAATTAGTTGCTATTAGATGAATTTCTTTCTTGGTTAAGAATAGGTTGCTTTTGGTGATTTAGAAAGTTGTTTCCATTTGAGTTTTCCATAGCAGGTTGAACAGTGATAGAAAGAATATATAAAAGGAAATCAACAGAGCCTTGGCCTCCTTTCCTCCCTTTGGGACCATGAACTAAGGCCAAGACCCTCTTGCTGCCACAAAAAACACAAATTTACCTTCTCCATAGGATTTCTAGTGTTGCAGTTTGTTAGAAGGTTAATGCTTTGCTTTAGATTTCTTTCACCATGCTCATTTCTATCTTGCAATAATTTTCCTTCCATGCTTTCTCTCATTATAGCATTTTTCAGCATTTCTTTCCATAGCTCATAGTCTAGATTAGCTTGATGCAAAATTTTGTTTTTGATGTACTTAGTTTCCTTGCTTGATTGATCTCCCTGTTTGATTTTCAGGTCCTTTTGCAACATATCTCTTTTCACAACAATTCAGCCTGCCAACCATCATATTCTCTCCCTGATCTATGCCCTACAGGTCGCCCAAAAGTTCACCTCAAATCTGCCTTAGTTTTCTGCGTTTTTCCATAGGATTTCTTCCTCTCTCTCGACCATCTTTTCCTCTCCTAGCAATCCTTGGTGACCCCTAGGTGCCTTAACACATCATCCTAGCCTTCAGCTACCCTTTCCACCCACTCTCACACCTTCAAAACCTTCAAAAATTCTCTCGGCATCCTCCTGTAGACCTCCTGTAGATCACCTGTAACCTCCTGTAAATTTTCCTGTAGGCTTCTTTTTGAAGTCTGATTGCGGGAAAAGCCTCCAGGAGGCCACCTGAGACCTCCTAGGACCTATCCACACCATTATACATCTTATCAAGTCCCAAAACCACCCTCCATTTCCACCTAATCAAGTCTGCCACATTCACAATCAAATAAATTACATGCATGACAATTTCACATAAAAATCCAAAAAGATGTGTCTTTGCTCATTTACTTCTAGAAATAGATTGAGTAGATGTTGTTTACTTCCTAAGTAGGTAATGGCATTCATTTCATGGTTTTTCATCTCTCTTTCTGCAAAAGTAGGATTAGTTGGTTAAGTAGGGTTTGCTAGGTTTACTTTACATTTCAGTCTTCTTTTCCTTTCTGCAAGTAGAGTAGCCTCTATAGAGTAAGCTTTCCTTTCTTTCATCACATATAGAGCTTCTTCTGGAATCCATAGAAGTTGGCTTGAGCTCCTAGTGATCTTGCGCCAGCTAACCAAGTGACAACATATAGTAAGAACTAGTACTTATGCATACAGCACCATCACTTCCAAGTTTGTTACGAACTACCGGGTTGATAAAAGTAAAGTAGGAAGCCCAGGAGTTGCAGCATTATTGCTGCAATACTGGTGCTCACCATCTTTTTGGCGTCGTTGCCGGGGAAGTGTCAGAGTATTTTGTGATTACTGCTTTCTTCTATTTTCTATCGCAACATTCTGCTAAGTAGTTTATTTCAGCAAAAGTAGAGTAGTTGTTTCTTTCAGTTTCTGCATTTCCTTGCTTTCCTTTTCAATTTTGCAATTTCCATTTCAGCAAAAGTAGATTAGTCATTTCCTTGCTTTCAGTTTTTCATTTCATTTGCTTTCCTTTTCAATTCTGCAAATTTCATCTCAGCAACTTCATTTCATCAAAAGGAGATTAGTCATTTCCTTGCTTTCAGTTCTGCATTTCATCTACTTTCCTTTACAGTTCTACAATTTCATTTCAGCAAGTTCATTTCAGTTAGTTTCAATTTGTTTGTTCAATCAATTTCAGTTTTGCAGGTACAAGCAGTGAAAAAAAAAAACCAACCAGAAATATTTCCTTTCATGCCTCCTAGGAACAGAGATAATTCAGGAAAATTCTTGCCCAACACGCCCACTACATCACATAGCCAACCTTCTCTCTTCTTCGGTGGCAGTGATCAAGAAGAACCTTTAGGTGAACAACCAGAGATATTTGAAGAACCTATAAGGGAAGAAGAAGAAGAAAACATCCCTCCTGAGACAATGGCTAAAAACAAAAATGCTAGAGCGAATGGAGAAAGAATAGAGGGTACCTTTCCCATCCGGGAGACCAATGGGGACACCAAAATAAAGAATATAAGTCCCTCGGCCCTACCTCACTTCCAGGGTTCGACCACAGAAAATCCTGACACCTTCTTGTTTGAGTTTGTTGTCATCTGTCGAACCTATGACTATGCAGAAGATGAGCAAAAGTTGAAACTATTTCCTTCTACTCTCAAGGATGTAGCATTGCATTGGTTCATGGGGTTACCTAGCAATAGCATCACAACTTGGGCTCAGATGCAGCAGGCGTTTAACAACAAATACCAAGACTACTGTAGGTCAAAAGATACCAAGGAAGAAGTCTTCCGAATGACCATGGGAAGTGATGAATCCTTGGAAGATTATGAAGGAAGGTTCCAGCTTAGTTACAAAAGGAGCAGGTGCACACTTGACCCTAAATCTCTGAAGTTGGTCTTGCTCAGGGGAGTTCTGGAAGACCTTCTAGACACCCTCCATGTACTGGCCAGGGGAGACATCTACCAACTACCTTATGAGGACATAAACATTGTCTTTAGGAACCATTCTAGAGCAGCCAGAAAGAGAGGTAGGGGGAGTCAACCCATATCCAATACCTCCTCATCCAATTCATCCATCAAAGGTGAACTTGGAAACATGTTGGAAGACTTCAAGAGTGTGATGTTGCAAACTCTTTCCATTCAAATGGATACTTTTCATATCAAAAGGAAACAAGAGGAAGCAGAGAGGGCTTTGGCCATTTTTTGTCCTAGGTGCACCAGGAGGCATCCTAGGAATGAATGTCCATTGAACTCTATAGAGGTTTGTTCAGTCTGTGAAGAAGATCATTCTACAGATAATTGCCCTTCCTTGCCGGGACTTAAAGTTGTATACCAGGGGGGCAAAGGAGCCATTGAACCACTCTATTTCATGAACCAAAGGAGACCACCTCGACCTAGACCATACCATCAGGGGATGCAAGGGACATCTTAGGCATACTGCAACCCCAACTAAGTCACTTCCATACTTTCTTGGGGCCCTCCTGCTCATCCTTCGTGGTCCACGCCTCCTCCTTGGTCCTACTCATCTCAATATCATGCCCAACCAGCTGCTCATTCATTTCAATCCTATGCTCAGCCACAACTTTAGTGGAATTCATCCCATCAAGGGTGGAGGCCCCAGTACAACTCTCCTCCCACTCTTTTGCCTCCACCACCTGCTCAACCACAACCATTGCCTCCTGCTCCACCAAGGCAACCCAAAATGCTTGCCCAGCCAAACCCGAACCCGAACAACAAACAGGCTCAGCAAGTATGTAGTGGGAAACCATCATGCCCAACTTATGTTGTGGAGATTCAGGAGATTAACCTGCGATCTGGGAAGGTTCTCCCAGACAGTCAGCCTCTCCCTAGGGAGGGTGAGGAAGATAAAGAGGAAAGTGAACCTAAAGCAATTCCACCCTTTCCTGAGATACTATCTAGGACAACACATCCTACCCCAGAAGAAACTGAACTTCTGGGAGAATTGAAACAGTTATGTGTGAAGATACCACTTCTCCAAGCCATAAGAGATGTGCCTATCTACAATAGGTTGATCAAAGAGAAGTGCTTTAGGCATCCAGGCAAGCACAAGAGATATGCCCCAACCATCAATGTCATAGGACAACTGTCCGACCTAATGTTGGGGCAGGTAATCTGTCCAAAATATCTGGACCCTGGAAGCCCAGTAGTTGATGTCCACATCAATGGCACCATGATCCCACATACCTTGATTTATATGGGAGCTGCCACTAATGTGATGACAAAGGACACCATGCTCAAACTCAACCTTCAAGGCTCATTGAGGAAGACCACGACAGTACTGCAGCTAGCAGGTCGTTCCACCGTGACCCCTGAGGGGATTGTGGAAGATGTGATGGTCTCCATTGATTCTTGGGAGCACCCTGCTGATTTCTTGGTTCTCCAGCTGAAGGCAAAGCTCACTGGGTATCCTCTCATCCTGCAAAGACCCTGGTTGGCTATTGTCGATGCCTATATCACCTGTCGGGCTGGGAACATGACCATCAAGAATGGGCATATGTCCAAATAGTTAGTCCTATACCCTCCTGCCCAACCCTTGCTAGAACATGATCTACCTCTCTAGTTGGAGGAGGAGGATGAGGATGAAGTCTATTCTGCCCCACTTTGTACATTAGAAACTGCCATGGGGGGGAAACCGCAAGATGAGGATGATATCATTGAGAATTTAATTCAGAATCCACCCCCCAGTACCTTTCCATTAGAGGACATAGTGAAAGAAACCCAAAAAAATCCCTTAATTGATCTCTATGTGGCTGACCCGACCTCTCTCCGTGTTGAAAATATAGAGTTTAGCCCAAACAGAACCTTGAAAATCTATCTATCCCTATCCACTTCCCAGGAGAAGGAGCTGTGTAGCTTATTGAGAAAACATTTATATGCCTTCGCCTAGAGTTATAAGGAGATGAAGGGAGTGAACCCTTTAGTATGTACTCATCATATACACATTAAGGAAGATTGCAAACCACTCAGGCAACCTCAAAGGAGGATGAATCCAGCTTTTAAAGACATTGTTATGGAAGAATTGCAAAAATTACTTGATGCAGGATTCATCTACCCCATCTCTGACAGTGAATGGGTCTCTCCTTTGGTGCTAGTGCCAAAGAAAAATGGTAGTTGGAGAATCTATTTTGATTATCAGGAATTGAACAAAGCCACTAAAAAGGACCATTTTCCTTTTCCTTTCATAGATCAAGTGTTAGATGGTCTGGCGAGGAAAAAGTTTTTCTCCTTCGTAGATGGGTTTAGGGGATACAATCAGATCCAAGTCAGCCCAAAAGACCAAGATAAGACCACTTTCACTTGTCCTTGGGGTACCTTTACATATCGGGTCCTTCCTTTCTGCTTGTGCAATGCTCCAGCCACTTTCTAGAGAGCAGTATTGAGTATATTTTCTGAACTGGCTCATGATGCAGTGGAAATATATATGGATGATTTCACTCCTTATGGTTCTAACTTTCAGGAAGCTTTATCTAACCTAGGAAAAGTCTTGGACAAGTGTATTGAAATGAACCTGTCCCTCAGTCCGGAAAAATGTGAATTTTTTATGACTGAAGGGACCATGCTAGGTCATGCAATATCTCAACAAGGACTGCAGGTGGACCCCAACAAAGTTGTTATCATCCAAAGGGTCCCACCTCCTCAAAAGGTGAGAGATGTTAGAAGTTTCCTAGGCTTAGCTGGATATTACAGAAGATTCATTAAAGATTTCAGCAAGTTAGCCTCTCTATTGTTTGGTCTTTTAGGAAAAGATGTCAAATTTATATGGATCGAAAATTGTCAAGAAGCCCTAGATACCTTGAAAAGCAAACTTATGACTGCCCCAATTTTGAGAGGCCCAAATTGGGCCCTACCTTTCCACATTCACACGGATGCCTCGAACAAAGCAATAGGAGCAGCCTTAGGACAAATTGATGAAAAATTACCTTATGCCATATACTTTATAAGAAAAAATTTGTCGAAGGCAGAGTTAAACTACACGGTAACTGAGAAGGAACTCCTAGCTGTGGTGCATTCCTTAAACAAATTCAGACATTATATCACAGGCTATCAAACCTTTGTGCACACTGATCATGCTGCAATTAGATATTTAATGAACAAACCAGATGTAAATGCTTGCATTATTAGATGGTTGCTTTTACTACAGCAGTTTGATTTGACCATTGTTGATAAGCTTGGTAAAGAAAATGTTGTTGCTGACTTTTTGTCTAGAGTAAATTTGCTTGCAAATGAAGAAGGAATGGTGGATGATCAAATGCCAGATGAACACCTGTTTTCTATCTCAGTACTCTCTCCATGGTTTGCTAATATAGCAAACTACTTGGTTTCAGCACAGTTTCCACCACACCTGTCCTCAAAGGAGAAGAGCAAGATCGTGAGGAAAAGCGCCCCTTTCACCTGGATTGGGGGCAATCTCTTCAAACTTGGCCCAGATCAGATCTTGAGAAGATTTGTCATGGAGGAGGAAGTTTTTGACATTCCCCTGACCTATCATGACGGACCTTATGGAGGCCATTTTGCAGCAAAGAGGACTGCCTTCAAAATATTGCAAGCAAGCTACTATTGGCCCACTCTTCATCAAGATGTGAGGAGATACACCAGCCAATGTGATCGATGTCAAAGGATGGGGAAACCTACTCCAAAGGATGAGATGCCCATGCAACCTCAAGTGACCTTTGAGCCATTTGAGAAGTGGGGCATAGACTTTGTGGGTCCTATCAACTCTCCTTCAAAACAGAAGCAGTACATCATTGTGTGCACTGATTACCTGACAAAGTGGGCAAAAACAAAAGAAATCAAAGTAGCAACAGAGGAAAAATTAGTTGAGTTTTTAAGAGAAAACATATTCTACAAGTTCGGGTATCCAAGAGAATTGGTCACAGGTCAAGGCAGTCAGTTCACTTCCAATTTGATTGAAGACCTGCTCACACATCATAAAATCAAGCACAGGACTTCCACCCCATACCATCCACAAGCCAATGGGCAGGTGGAAGTCATTAACAAAGCTTTGGAAGGAATTCTGACCAAGGTAGTGAGCAGCAGCAGAAAAGATTGGGCATACCGATTAGTTGAGGCCACCTGGGCCTACAACACAACATGGAAGACCACCACAGGGTTCACACCCTATGAACTGGTATATGGGAAGAAGGCTTTGTTATCAATAGAATTTGAATACAATACACTAAGGATGGAAACTCAGCTGGACCTAGACCTCAGCCATGCACAGAAGGAAAGACTACTCTAGCTCAATGGATTGGATGAACAAAGATTGCAAACCCTCCTCCACACAAAGGTAGTTCAGCTTCAGAGGAAGATATGGCATGATAGAAATATCAAGGAGAAGCAATTCCAAGAGGGATATTGGGCACTGCTCTATGATTCAAGGTATAAAGACTTCAAAGGCAAGCTAAGGACAAGATGGCTGGGACCATACACTGTGGAAAGATGCAATGATAATGGTTCAGTTCTGATTAGAACCATTGATGAGGAAGCCATCCCCATGCTTGTCAATGGACATAGGTTGAAAATTTACAAGAAGCCCCTCTCCAAGTGAGAGTTCATTGAAGATCTGAATAAAACAGTGATGGTAGTGGGGCATGTCTCAGCCTCCACACACTGAAGAAACAGAGAAAAAAGGAAAAAATAATAAGGACTCAAGTGAAAACCTCCATGAGGCGCTTGAGTCCCATCATTGGGTTGAAAACCTCTTCTAAGGCGGCCCAGTGATGCAAAAAAAAAGAGAGAAAAAAGAGAATAAGATCCCTGGGTGAAAACCTCCCTTGGAGGCACCCAGGGTAGGCAATCAGGGTGAAAACCTCCTTGAGGCGCCCTAGTTGTCTTTCAAAAAAAAATAGAGAAAAAAAGAAAAAGAAAAATTAATTTTAATGTGCATTGCAGGTTGCAGGAGGACAACAGGGAGTAAGATAAGATGCCACAAAGCCTATTTCATCTCCTCCACACTCTTCTCCATCATTTCTGGCCTTTCTTCCACCCCATTGTGTTCTTTTTTCAGAAATTGTGTGTTCTACAGGAGGCCTTGTGTTTTCTACAGGAGGCTCCTGTAGAAATCACCGAGAGCCAAAAATGGTTCCAAAAGCAGTACTGAGGGGCTGGGAAACTTCATGAAGAGCATGTAAACCCTCCTACAGCTATCCACCCTCCTTTCCATCCATCCCACACTTGCATCACATCATCATCATCATTTTTAACTTCCTGTCACAGGGAAACACAGAAACCAGTTTTTAGAAAAAAACAAAAGAAAAAACAAAGGGAGCAGCACCTCAAATCTTACCTGCAGCTTACTAAGTACCTCTCCATCTCCATCAGCATCTCTGGCATCATCCTCACCGCTCCCAGCACAAAAAATCAGCTAAAATTTCAAAGGTAGAAGCAGCTATAGGAGCTCCTGTAGGAATTCTTGTAGCAGCTGATCCCATTAAAATCAAGCCACGGCAGAAAAATAAGTGCAACCATGGGATTGAATGAGACTTCTGAAGCTAGATCCAGCTACAGGATACTTGCACAAAACAACCAGCCACACACTAGGAATCACAAAGCATGCAGCAAAGGAAATACAAGCATGCAGCAGCAAAAGGAGCCAAAATGCCTCACAGCACATACATTCGACTCACAGGTAAGTGACTAACCCGCTCCTCTATTGCATTGGTGTAATTGAAAAATATGCATAAGTGAATGAGATGGTTAGGTTTGAATGAGAAAATGTGGCCAGTTAATTGGCCACCCTCATCTAGTTGACTGTGCTCATCTGGAGTTGACACCACACGTGCATGTAGTCAAACTCAGAGAAAAGTCCCAAGGATAGGTAGTCGAGGGTTTAAAAACTCTGATGCAATGATGGGAGGTGATTGCGGGAAGAAAGCATGATGACAAGGTGAGAGGGGACCAACGGTCCAAATATGGCAATGTACATTTTTTCTAGCTCACCCCCTCATCGGAAATATCTAAAAGAAGAAATAAGTACTCCTCCTCGAAACGCCTTCACCAACTTTTCTTTCATTTCATCCTCGTCCACTTAGCTGTAGTAAGCTCTTTGTCACCACCATAGCCTCAAAAACATCATTCTCCGTCAGTTTCATCCATCCTCCTGCTATCAGCACTCTACAAGAGCACTTATAGGTTCTATAGGAGCACCTACATGCAGTTCTATAGGAGTGGCAATAAGTTGTTTTTAAGGAGAAAACACGGGGTTTTTGCTCGATTTCTGGCTTGAGGAGGTAGGTTCTGTGTATACCCACCTTGATTATCAATATGTGCAAGGAATGATACGATTTTAAGGAGGAATTGAGTCCATAGAAGAAGAGGAATTACATACAAAAAAAAAATTGTCTTTTTCTTTATAAAAAAAAACACAGTTTTTCTCTGTTTTCCTGTTTTCTTCAAAATTCTTATCTCCATCATTTGGTGTGCAAAGGGGGTATAAGAAAAATGAAAGGGAATTCGTGAGGAAGGAGCCCACAAATTCAACCAGGCTCCATGAACATCCCCAGATAGTAGCCATATTCACCAGAGCAAACTGGATGCCATTTTTTGAGAAATTCTGAGGGTTTAATGAAGAAGTTGCTCGTGAATTTTCCCTTTCTTTAGTTCCTCACTCAAGGACCCATGCCACTGTTACTTTTAGAGGTCTCTCCATGGAAATCAGCCCAGAATTTATTAGTAGGATTACCACCCTTCCTCTTGGATTACCTTGGAGCAAAGATGAAAAACCAATTGGACAGTCTACCAAGAAAAACTTCTTCCAAAACAATGAACATCCTGTAGAAGACAAAAATGGCATTAGAAGGACAAGCATACCCTACCCTTGGGATGAGGCCAATTACCAAATCATCAAATATATTTCTTGTGAAGGGAGGTATAGCATAATCTATGGCTACCATTTTAGACTTCTCCATGAGCTGAGATATGGCATGGACACTCCAACACCCTAGAAACCCAGCATCCCGTATTTTCTCCTGCAGTCCCTCACAGAATCCAGCATTAAGTTGAAGGCAGGAGGTCCAGATCAGCTAGCTCACCATGGGTTAATTAAAATATTAGTGGAATAAGCCCTCCATACCTTCATAATCCCCATAGCATGGGAGATTTTGTGAAACATGACAGTAGAAGATGACATAAAGGCCCTCACATATGATATCAGTCCTTCTGATAGTGGGGAGGAGGAGTAGCAAGGGGGAGAAGGGGAAGAAACTGAGGAACAAGAAGGAGAGGAGGAAGAAACCAAAACAGAACAGGAGGAAAAAAAACCAACAGAGACAAAGAAAAAGACAGAAGGAGGAGAAAAAGGGGCAGAAAGGACCGAGGTGTCTCCTGAGACCCTAGAAAGAGAGGCAGCAGCTGCTCTCACTACCCTCAGCACCCCAATTAAACCAAAACAAAAGAGGAAGAGGCAGACCTCAATGTATTTCAGGGCTAGGAAGAGCACAAGGATCAAACAAGGAAAACCCCAACCTTCTTCTATAGTGCCCATTGCTATTGAAGATTCACCCTCTGGATAAGGGAAGGAATCCCCTTCTAAGGCACCTATCACTTATGAAATGGGGACTCTTAGATCTCCCACATGGAAGGAAAAAGTAGAACTACAGGACTCAAAAACAGTCCTACAGGAGGCACAGACTGTTCTACAGGAGACCCTGTCAAGACTACAGGAGACTGAAAAACTTGAAAAAAGACTAGAAGGATAGTCACAGGGGAAGGAGGAAGCAACAGAGGCTCAAGAACCTGACTCCTAGCCTAGTTTGGACTCTTAATACAATCTTCTTGAGGGGGGAAGAATCATTCCACAGAAATTTGCAATCCCACTTTTCTTTGAGTTGGAGAAAGAAAGAATAAGAAGCCATAGGTGGATGCAAATCACCAAATCCAAGGGAGTTGAGGATATTGGCCATATGGAGAATCAACTCAGAGAAATGGGCAAAGAACTAAGTGTTGTCAGACATAGAGAAGCAATCACAAGAACTCACCTTCAAACAGAAAATGAATTGCTAAAAAGACAGCTGCAAGAAAAAGAGACACAATTGGCATGCATGGCCAACTGGTCCATGGAGGCACTGCAATGCAAAACACCAGCAAAATCATATGGATTATGCCTCAAGGACCAATGGCTGCAATTTCAGATAAAGACTTTGGCACAAAGAGGCACAATGCCTTTCCAAGATTACAGACAGTTTATGGACCATGTGACAAAAGTTCATCAGAAGACAAGGCAAAAAGTGCAGAGTTCTATTTGCATAACATGGCCCTCACCGACATGAATGTGTGGACCCCAATGCTAGGCTAGGGGACCTACAACTAATGGCCATGGCATCATGGATGAATCATGAGGAATTAAGGGCAGTAGAGATAAGGAAGTTGATGATAAAGGAGCAAAATGAGTCCCTAATGATCAAAGCGGAGCCATTAGATCCCATGGCTCTCATCAGCACACACCAGCTGCTTGCAAATAATCCCCAAATTGCATATTTTGAGGACATGGAAAGGTTACTTGGTGATGATTGCATTCATGCTTGTATGAGGAGGTGGAACAACCTACCACACAGTTTGCAGATCAAGGAGTATCACTCCCCAACAAGGATGCAAGAAGCATTAAGGAGAGTGCCATTATATAAGTGCTTTATGCAGAATTCGAAGGTCAATTGAATTAGCCTCAAATTGAGCCCCCCACTACTACTAGGCATGCTAGAAGGCAGAAAAGTGGAAGAAGAGCAACAACAGTGGGAAGAGGTGGACAGAAAGGCAGGGTTCCATGACAGAGAAGAGGACCTCATATTAGAAGCATGGGATGTTAGGAAGGCCATCAGGGCCATCAAAGATGAGGAGATGGACTAAGCTGCTTAGAGGATGAGCAACACCTTCAGTAGGGGGGTTCCTCTTGTTTATATTTCTATTCTTTGTTTCATTTTATGAATTAGTTGCTGTTAGATGAATTTCTTTCTTGGTTAAGAATAGGTTGTTTTTGGTGATTTAGAAGGTTGTTTCCATTTGAGTTTTCCATAGCAGGTTGAAAAGTGATAGAAAGAAGATATAAAAGGAAATAAACAGAGCCTTGGCCTCCTTTCCTCCCTTTGGGACCATGAATTGAGGCCAAGACCCTCTTGTTGCCAAAAAAAACACAGATTTACCTTCTCCATAGGATTTCTAGTGTTGCAGTTTGTTAGAAGGTTAATGCTTTGGTTTAGATCTCTTTCGCCATGCTCATTTTTGCCTTGCAATAAGTTTCCTTACATGCTTTCTCTCATTATAGCATTTTTAGCATTTCTTTCCATAGCTCATAGTCTAGATTAGCTTGATGCAAAATTATGTTTTTGGTGTACTTAATTTCCTTGCTTGATTGATCTCCTTGTTTGATTTTCAGGTCCTTTTACAGCAAATCTCTTTCCAAAGAAAGTCAACCTACCAGCCATCATATTCTCTCCCTGATCTATGCCCTACAAGTCGCCAAAAATTTCACCTCAAATCTTCCTTAGTTTTCTGCGTTTTTCCATAGGATTTCTTCCTCTCTCCCAACCATCTTTTCCTCTCCTAGCACTCCTTGGTGACCCCTAAGTGCCTTAACACATCATCCCAGCCTTCAGCTACCCTTTCCACCCACTCTCACTATTATAGACATTTTTGGGCACTACAACCCCAAGCATGCAATGTCCATAAACCAAGGGCTCCTAAGTCCCTAAAAGTGTTGTTCTAACCCCTAAAGGAACAAGGTCAACAGATTACATCTTCTCCCAGAAGTTATCCATGAAAAACTGCTCAGAATTGGTCAAAACAGGACCATTTCAGCTGCTCCACTGGCCAAGTGCGTTGCATCTCACCTAAATACACTGTGTGGATGCATTGAATTTCAAAAAGACCTTCTATAGGGTGCAATGGGCGAGAAATGACAAATGGCAGTGTCATTCCGCGAGGTGGAGAGGCAATGGAAACTTCCAGAAACTTCTCTTGTGACACTTGCCTCTCTGAATTCGACCAAGGATGAGTAAGAGATCATCAATCTCCAAGTGGAAGCAAGAACTATCAGAGGGAAGACACTAATCAAATCATGAGCTGACTCATCTCCATTACAGATATCTATATATGGATCCCTCATTCCAGAGATTCAGAGGCTGGAATTTTGCATATTGTAAGGAATTGTTGTTGGTTTCTTGAGACAAACATCAGATTGTTGGGTGATCTAAGCTTTGTATGAGGTGAAGAGGGGCTTCTTTGTTGAGAGGTTGATGCTGGGTCAGAACAATTGGTTCTAACTCCTCTTGGCTCTTTCTTGTTTATCAATAAAAGCTATTCTAGTTTTCCTCCATACTCTTGTGTCATTGATATTTGTTGCATTTGTATGGTCAATTTACATCTGATCCTAGATTGTTTATGATTATAGATCCATGTCTTTGTATAGTGCTATGCTATTGTGATCTTACAGGTACTTCGTGAAGCTGGGCGTGCAAGGGAACAAGTAGCGAAAGACTATCAAAGAAGAGAGGAATCAAATCAGGAGATTAGCACAAGACAAAGGTTGGTCTTTCTGTTCCTCTCTATCTATAATTCATAAAGGAAAAACGAAAGTAGCTTTACTCTGTTTGTTTCTAAGGCAGCTATCACACTTAGTGGGATAGATAAGTTCTATATAGACACTTTTCCCTGTAACAAAATGGCGACTCCACTGGGGAAGAATTAGTTTGTTTGTTTATCATTCCTTGTTGTCTATTTCATAAACTTATGGGTAGCATTCGAACTGCATTTGCCATAGCAAATGAAAAGTAGATAAATGCTACTTCAATCCATCTACTAGATCTGTTTATGATTTAAACAACTGATTCACAAACTCTCTGATTGCCCTTGTGATAGCTCTTAGATCCTCCTTAGATCTACCCCTAATTGTTGAGTTACTGATTACCTTTTGCTCGGCCAAAACCCATGAACTGAACTGCAAACTGTGACCCGGAACCCAAACAGAGTCTCGTTTCTGGCCCAGCGTAGGTACTGTTCAGAGAATCTGAACTTCAGCGCACTTCCCGAGTGGAGAAGGTGCGCTGCATTTCAAATTCTCTATGTTACAGGTGCGCTGATCAGACTAGGCTTTGTGCAGTGTTGGTTTCTGTGATTCATTCTTTCCAGTTCTATTCCTGAATTTTGCTGCCTGTGATCAGTATATGTCTATTTGAAACCCCTTTCCCTTGTTGTTATTCCACCTCCTTTGTACAAAAGAACTATAAATGTTTTTGTGTGTTTGTTTAATCATTTTCAGTTCTCCTTTGCAAAAGTAGCATAATCGTACTGTCGTCCTTTGATTTGAAACTGTCGCAAGTGTCGATTTCAATCGTAGGAAAGAGTTTGATTACTGTTGATGGTCGATTATCCTATTACTATTCTTTTTGGTCTGAATTTGTAATTTTTCCAGCGTCGAAAACAAGTATTCATTTCAAAATCGTAAGGTGTTGTGATCGTCTCCATTTTTTATTTCGAAAAGAAACTTGTTGATATTTGTCGCTTGAAAAGAAATTCAGATTTGTGCATCAACTTTCTTTTTATCATTCATATACTAAGAAAGATGAAAACAAATACATGCATGTGCATTTGCATTTAGACAGTCTGATTGGTTTGATTTAGGAAAGTGCATTTAGAGTGTGCTCTTTGCTCTTTGTGAAAAGATCCTGTCTTTCTTTCCTTAGTAGCTAGGATTTTCATTGCACAAAGAAGATAAAAAGATTGTTTATCATCTTAGATTGAATTTTAGGAATTACATCTACATCTCGTGGTGAACCTAAAAGTAAAAATTCATAAACAAGATCAACTATAAAATAAATTCAATGAATCTAACAACGTTGTGGAACTTAACGCGCAACATTTAGAAGTCTAGGCTAGAGACATATTCCGGCGTCATAAAGCCTGGTAACTGTTGTTCTCACTGATGGTTGGGTGATTCCTCCACTTTGAGACGATAAGTGCCAGTACGGACTTGTACTCCCACGTACCGTCGAGTATATTTTGGGAGACCCCAATAGGCTTAATCCTTTATCCATAGGAAGTCGTGTCTGCCGCCCTATCAATCGCAATGCACTGAACACAGCATTCGGGAAGATTGACTAACGTACCGTAAAAAGTATTCTGCAGTTTTGTGATTGGTTTGGTAATCCCTCTACCTAGATTTCCAGAGCAGTCCCTTTCATTCCTTTTCAAACTCTTTAATAGAAAAGGTCCATCTGAGCACTTGTCACTTCAGGCTCATTAAAAATCGAAGGAGACTAGAGTCATCTTTTGTTTTTTCTCGACTCTTAAAAATTGAAAAAACAAGTTGTGTCAAAGCGTCTAAAATTTATTTTAAACGGAATATTCATTAGCCTTTCCTACGTTGATCTTGGGTTGAGAAAATGGAATCCACCAACCAAGGAGTTCCCCTTGGAGGAAATCCTATTCCTTTCTCCTCTTGGGGAGATGTTGGTGCACCCCATATGGCCACATTGTCGCTTCCAGGACTGACAATCGGCTTGCCTGTATGGCTCTTCTCAACCTCTGTCGTTCAGAACACCATAATTCCTGAACAATCGAATCAGCAACTAGACGAGTCCAGAGTTACCCACCAACCTTCTACTTCCTCTAATTCTTCCTCTCCTCCTTCCTCTTCACTTGATGGGGCTGGTAAATCCAAAAGTCAAGTACCCAAGAAGAAGAAGGAAAAGAAGAAGAAAGAGAAGAAGAAGGAGGAGCCAAAAACGAATGGGGGAAAACGAGTGTCGTCTAGCGAAAATCCACACACTGCACCGACCAGGCCTAAATCGCCATGTGTCATTTGCAAAGGAGACCACTATCATAGAGATTGTCCTTGCATCCCTCGGATCTTAAGGGACTGGTCTCCTCGTTTGCACAACCCGGTGTCGTCAACCTCTGATGATCTTGTTGAAAACACACCGTCAACTAGTGAAAGTGAAGCCCCAGGACAAAAAGGAAAATATAGATTTCCTTGTAAACTGTGCGAAGGCGATCATGCCGTCCACCGTTGTCCCTTCTTAGACGAGGCTAAAAAAGTTTTGGACGATCGTCCAGTTTCACCATTACGACTTCCTCCTGGATACAAATAACTCTTGCCGAGTCCGTCACTAGTTGAAAATCCGGCTGGCCCGCTCAGGTGGTCGGTTGAAGCATCTATCATTGAAGACAAACCATCTGAACCCATACCAGACAAAAGTCAAAAGGTTGAGGCGGCAATTGACCCAGTCTTGCCTTCAGAGGTTCCATCTTCAGATGATACAGTCACCAAAGAGAACAAAGATGACACCATCCAAATTCTTTTCATAAGCACAGACTCCAACGAACATGGGGGAAATTTACCCGTTCCTTTACCGCAAGAAGGAAGTTCGTCAGAGTCGTCTATTCGGTCCCACCTCCAAGCAACCTAGTTGTCTCCTTCGACTAGAATCAACTAGGCAGACCCCGTTTACCAGCTAGTATACCATTCCGAATCATTGTTCAAATATATAGAATGGTTATGGCCGGTACCATCATAGATGAAGGGGCTTCTGTGAGTATCCTTTCCTCAACTGCTTGGAAAGCGCTTGGTTCGCCGTCGCTTTTGCCTGAGATAAGAAATCTAATAGGCTTTGATAAAGGAACCAGTCGACCGTTAGGGATCCTTCCCAATGTGCCCATAACATTGAGAGGGAAAATCGTTCAAATGAACGTAATGGTAGTTCAAGGACCCCTGGATTATAATCTACTCCTTGGACGAGACTATATTTATTGCATGGGAGCAATTGTCTCCTCACTCTTTAGAGTAATGTGTTTTCCGCACGAAGGAAGAGTGGTCAAGCTCGTAGACCAGCTTTCATTTCGCGGATCACACAGATCAAATAGTCATATACCATCCCTGAATGGTCTTTTCACGCAAGAAATGTCTCGATCCCCAGTCCGTCCGCCTGATGAGCGCGAGTGATTCGGGGGACATGACTGAAACCCAGGGGGCATGCACCCTGGTCTGCTTTGGCAGGAAAACTTTGGGTATAGGGTAGGTTTCCGCGAGAGTATATGACCTTCGTACTCCCGTCCATGATTGGAAGAGGGAGTTGGACTGGAATAAGATCCTCTTGTCAAAGTTATATGAGTTGGCGGGCATCGCCACTCACCTTTGTTTATTTCGATAAACATCGCCGAAGAAGTGTTTTGTTTACGCCGTAAATAGAGCAATCTTTGGTAACCTTTAAGAGGTAGACCTCTCTCGGTAAAACAAATTTTTTAACAGAAGAAAGAAGGGGTAACCTTGAAACTCTATTTTATACCTGGGGGCATGCAAACCTTTTGGAGTGCAAGCAAAGAGCGATCATTTATCTGGTTTTTGGATTGGTTGTTTCCTAACTTGCATAAAGAAAGGATGTGGGGCAAAACTCTAAAAATTGTTGTTTTATATATGAGACATTCTTATCACACGACTGGATTAATCGAGCAGTTTTAGCGCGGACTTCATGCTCGTTAAAAAATAAACATAAGAAATGAGCAAATGTTCCCCCAGAGTTTAAGCTCGTTAAAAAATGAACCAATTTCTGGTAAATAACCATCGTGAATGTAATACTTCAGCCTTTAAAGCCTTGGTCGTGTTTGCACTGTCACCTCCACTTTTGCATTGGCCTATCATTCACCTCCATTTGATTGTTTACCCATTTTGAGGAACAGCTGCGAAAAGTGATCCCACTAGCCATCCTTGTAACAGTGCCGTGATTGGAAAATTCCAAACCTTACCTGGAATCAGTTGCTACCCATTTTATCACTCGTTCCTCAAAAGACGAGTCTCCTTTAAGCTCTTTTCAACTGACTCGTAAAATATGAAAAGATTGCCAAGCCATTGGCCTCTCCAGCTCGTTAAAGGGACCGGAAGTGCTATCCCTCCTCTAAATTTTAATCTTTTTGGACCTGAGGGATTATTACACAAAAAGATCGAGCGCTTGTTTTGTTCGGCTCGTTAAAACTATCAAAAATTCATCCCTTCTGTATTGTTTTATACTTTTTCGGACTTAAGGGATTAGATGACGAAAAAGGAATTTTGGAGTTACCTTTACGTTCCTTTTCAGACTCTCTAAAATTGAAAAGGACCGAGTTGTCTTTGTCGTTAAACTCGTTAAAATTTTAATAGCGACAAACTTGTCTATAGACGAGAACGAGTTTCACTATCGCTAGGCTCGTTAAAACATAGCGATGGGTTTGCCCGAAGGGAAAATTATAGAACAAGCATATGTTATCCTCCTCAAGCTTGATAAAAATAAAGAGGTACTGGTCAGCAATGACTGGGGAAAATTGGGAAGAAAACTTGAAGAAACTTTGTTGGTAGCAAGTCGCTCTTGAACATGACACTTTCACTCTGCATCCAAGTCGGGTTGGATTGTTTCATTCACCAGTCACATCACCATGGTCCCATCACACCATCCACATTTGGGGTAATGCTACCAATCCATCATGTCAGTGTCGCTGATATGTTCAATAGAAGTCATTCAGAGAATTCACCTGTGTCTCGCCCACTACAATACATTTATACTCCATTCTTTAGTGACCGCCACCCTGAACCTTATATCACCAGATCATTTTCACCTCCATTAAAATCATTTGCTTCGTTCCCTGTCATTGATGTGGGATTCATTAAGGCCCTCCTATGATGGATCACTTCTTGTCGACATCAGCTCATTATCCAAGAAGTTGATCTAGGAACACCCCATTCAGTACTTTGAAGCTTGCATGCCTCAATGGCAAGTTTCTCACTTCCGGCGACAGGTTTACATCAATGACCTTCGACTGAAAGATTTTGCATGGTGTTCGACGCCAAGTCCTTTATTCACACCACGTGAATTGTACTGCAGTACCTTGAGGGTCATTATCATTATCGGTGATTCCTCTTGCGCTTGTTAACAGCTTACATCATCGGCTGGTAATCAAGCGATGTCTTTCCATGTTCGACTTCAGAATATTTCTCACATGGATAGGCTTGTACTTCGAGTGAAGATCGAATGAGATTGAAGACCCCAAATCTAGTTTCATCCATCTGGGCTGCGATATACATTCAGGAAAATAAAAATATCAAATGTACATCATGGCTGCACAGATAATCATCCAATCAAAGGGATGATGGCTCTATCAGAATCATCGGTCTTCACTCAAACGATTGTCTGTCCTATGTACATGAAAATGAATTTATAAAGCTGAGTATGGGAATGCCCGCCTCAGCTAGATCATGAAAATATTATGAAGATAATGTATTGTATTGTATCTTATTACAGGTCTCCTCCCAGCATTGAAAGAACTTCGGATCCTCATAATAAAGCATTTCACCTGACATCAAAAGATTAACGACCTCATGCTTTAGGGGGCAACTGTTATAGACATTTTTGGGCACTACAACCCCAAGCATGAATGTCCATAAACCAAGGGCTCCTAAGTCCCTAAAAGTGTTGTTCTAACCCCTAAAGGAACAAGGTCAACAGATTACAGCTTCTCCCAGAAGTTCTCCATAAAAAACTGCTCAGAATTGGTCAAAACAGGATCATTTCAGCTGCTCCACTGGCCAAGTGCATTGCATCTCACCTAAATACACTGTGTGGATGCATTGCATTTCAAAAATCCCTTCTATAGGGTGCGATGGGCGAGAAATGACTAATGGCAGTGTCATTCCGCGAGGTGGAGAGGCAATGGAAACTTCCATAAACTTCTCCTGTGACACTTGCCTCTCTGAATTCGACCAAGGATGAGTAAGAGATCATCAATCTCCAAGTGGAAGCAAGAACTATTAGAGGGAAGACACTAATCAAATCATGAGCTAACTCATCTCCATTACAAATATCTATATATGGATCCCTCATCCCAAAGATCCGGAGGCTGGAATTTTGCATATTGTAAGGAATTGTTGTTGGTTTCTTGAGACAAACATCAGATTGTTGGGTGATCTAATCTTTGTATGAGGTGAAGAGGGTCTTCTTTGCTGAGAGGTTGATGTTGGGTCAGAACAACTGGTTGTAACTCCTCTTGGCTCTTTCTTGTTTATCAATAAAAGTTATTCTAGTTTTCCTCCATACTCTTGTGTCATTGATATTTGTTACATTTGTATGGTCAATTTACATCTGATCCTAGATTGTTTATGATTATAGATCCATGTCTTTGTATAGTGCTATGCTACTGTGATCTTACAGGTACTTCGTGAAGCTGGGCGTGCAAGGGAACAAGTAGCGAAAGACTATCAAAGAAGAGAGGAATCAAATCAGGAGATTAGCGCAAGACAGAGGTTGGTCTTTCTGTTCCTCTCTATCTATAATTCATAAAGGAAAAATGAAAGTAGCTTTACTCTATTTGTTTCTAAGGTAGCTGTCACACCTTAGTGGGATAGAGCAGTTCTATATCGACACTTTTCCCTGTAACACTCACACCTTCAAAACCTTCAAAACGGCTCTCAGCATCCTCCTGTAGATCCCCTACAGCCTCCTGTAGATTTTCCTGTAGGCTTCTTTTTTAAGTCTGATTGCAGGAAAAGCCTCCAGAAGGCCACCTGAGACCTCCTAGAACCCATCCACACCATCCTACATCTTCTCAAGTCCTAAAACTGCCCTCCATCGCCACCTAATCACTACCACATTCACAATCAAATAAATTACATGCATAACAATTTCACATAAAAATCCAAAAAGATGTGTCTTTTCTCATTTACTTCTAGAAATAGCTTGAGTAGATGTTGTTTACTTCCTGAGTAGTTAATGGCATTCATTTCATGGTTTTTCGTCTCTCTTTCTGCAAAAGTAGGATTAGTTGGTTAAGTAGGGTTTGCTAGGTTTACTTTACATTTCAGTGTTCTTTTCCTTTCTTCAAGTAGAGTAGCCTCTGTAGAGTAATCTTTCCATTCTTTCATCACATATAGAGCTTCTTCTAGAACCATAGAAGTTAGCTTGAGCTCCTAGTGATCTTGCGCCAACTGACCAAGTGACAGCGTGCAGTCAGAACTAGTACTTGTGCATATAGCACCGTTGCTTCCAAGTTTGTTACGAACTACCGGGTTGATAAAAGTAAAGTAGGAAGCCCAAGAGTTGTAGCATTATTGCTGCAATACTGGTGCTCACCACTCTGCTATTATGGCTACTCTCATAATGACTGGATCTGCTTTCATATTGTGGCTTTACTCTCCCCCTGGACTACGCACAACCTTCCTCTTTCCTTTCTCGCGCATTAGGTTGCGCTCTTCCGTTGGTGCTGCTTCTAGAGTGATTTCCTACTATAGAGAAACCTGAGAAGTTCCTGCAAAACTGACCAGATCGCGGACTTGGTGGCATTGTACCAATTCTTCCATGGTTCCTCCTTCGGCTAGTGAAAGGTCCCACTTAGCTACTGGAAATGAATCTTCTCACAGTGGTCTCTACAAACATTTCAGGGATCATACAGATTTAAGTCTAGAGTACCAAATGCAAACTTTTCTATCACCTTTCCTTTAGTATCCGTGACTTTCAGATTCTTGATCACATACAATCAAATTTTCATAGCAAGAGTTGGCCAAGGTGCTTTCTTCTTCTTGTGCAAAGTCGTTGATAACCCTATGGAGAGATGATATGAAACCTCTTACATGACTAACTTATCGATGGTATACCTTGGTAAAAGATGCAAAGACTTCTACCCACCGAAAATCCTGAGGAAAGTGTCATATGTGATACTTCTTCCATTGCCCCATGTGACATGTAAGGTGGCTCTTCCTTAAATATTAACTTGTACAATGGAATGAGGAAGTGATCAGTTAGCTTCTCCATTACTCCTTTGTGGTTGCACTCCAAAAGCATCTTGCAATAAACATACACGGTAGGCTCTCGTGGTGTCCATGTAGGTTTTAACCCCGTACATAAATTACCTGCATACAAATTCTAAGAACAGAAAATAAACAAATTCGAGAGCATAACACATAAAACACAATACACAGAGATTTCCGTTGGACGCCAAAATTGGGACTACCAACTTGATTTTTCATTATGTTCCTTTCAATGTTACAATACATATATATACATGCTGAAACATCCAATACCATGGATTGAAAACCATCGCACCCAAAACCATGTGCGAAAACCATGCACAAAACCATAGGTAGTTCGCCCAACCTAATATAGGGTACAAAAAAAATTCCTCGGGGCGCTGCCCCGGACCCCGTAGAAGGGGGCTAACCGCCCCCTACTGCGAAGTCGGTGCAACGAAGGGGGGTTCTGCCCCCCCTCCCCCCGTAAAATACATAGGCTAGTCATGGAAAGAATATAACACAACTCAACATTCTCCCACTTTTTGTTTTCTTTCCACAGGGGGCCACATGAGAGCTTAGTCATTTGTCTAGCCCTGAAATGCCCATTGTTTCTCTACACCAAGAGAACTTCTCAAAGCTCACAAATTTTGTCAATGCATCTGCATTATTCTTCAAAATGTCCACCTTTACCAACAACACCTTTTTGTCTTCTATCATATCCCTCACAAAGTGATACTAACATCAATGTGCTTTGTCTTTGAATGATAAGCAGGGTTCTTTGCCAAGAAAATTGCACTTTGGCTGTCACAGTCTATCCTTATAGCTCCCTGTACTAACCCCATAGTTGAACACAATCTCTGCAACCAAACTGCTTCCTTGCTTGCATTAGTGGTTGCCATCTGCCTTTGTAGTTGATAGTGCCACTACAAATTGTTTCTTACTCATCCAACTGACTGCACCTCCAAATAGGTTAAACACATACCCACTTGTAGATCTTCTCTGATCTAGATCTCCAGCCCAGTCTACATCAACAAAGCCATGAATATCCAACACTTTTTCCAATCTTGATCTTCCATGGTAACACAAACCATAATCACTAGTGCCATGCAAATACCTAAAAACCCGCTTCACTATTGTCCAGTGCTCCTTCCCTGGTTTTGACATAAACCTACTCAATACTCCCACTGCATGTGCAACGTCTAGTCTAGTACAGACCATGTCATACATCAGGCTACTGACTGCACTTGCATATGGAACACGGGGCATGTCCTCTTCCTCTTCTTGTGTCTTCGAACATTGTTCGGTAGATAACTTTACACCTACAGGAATAGGAACCTTCACCAATTTACTATCCTGCATATTAAACCTCTGCAATATTGTCTTGACATACTTCCTCTGGTTTAACCAGAGCTTCCTCTTTGCTCGATCTCTTTTAATTTACATGCCCAAAATATAGTTTACAGCACCAAGATCTTTCATGTCGAATTCGGAGGACAATTGGGTCTTCAAATCCTGGATAATTTCTTTGTCATTTCCAACCAGCAACATATCATCCACATACAAGACTAGATAAATAACATGGTCACCAATTAATTTAAAATACACACAGTGATCTGCTTTGCTTCTCGTGAAGCCAAGTCCCCATATAAATGTATCAAATTTATGATACCACATCCTTGGTGACTATTTTAACCCATACAAAGACTTCTTTAACTTGCATACCATTTCTTTCTTACCCTTCACCGCAAAACCTTCAGGTTGCTTCATGTAGATCTCCCCTTCCAGATCCCTGTGAAGAAATGTTGTCTTCACATCCATTTGTTCTACCTTAAAATCAAAAGCAGCAACAACATATAAAAGTAATCTAATAGAAGCTACCTTAGAAACAGGAGAAAAAATCTCACCAAAATCAATTCCTGACACTTGGGAATAACCTTTTACTACCAATCGAGCTTTGTATTTCTCCACCTTTCCTTCTTCATTTGTCTTCTTCTTGAGCACCCATTTGCTGCCAATGGGTTTCCTTCCAACTGGCAACTCCACTAGATCCCAAGCCTCATTTTTGTGCAAAGATGCCATTTCATCAACCATGGCCTCTTTCCAGAGTTTTCCATCCTCTGAATCTACTGCTTCCTTCACAGTTTTGGGATCATCATCAGTAATAGATAAAGCAAAATTTGTATAGAAAGTAGATGGACCATACCTTTCTGGCTGCCTTCTTTCTCAAACTGATCTTCTCACACCCGGAGTGTGTGGCTCTTCATCTGTTGATTCCTCTTCTGTTGTAGAGTCTGATTCTTCCTCCTTAAGCTCAAGCTCTATCTTCTTGGGTTCCTTTGATGGTACTTCATGTTTAATAACATCTTTCACCTCTCTGAACACCACATCTCGATTGTACACAACCTTCCTTGTTACTGGGTTCCAAAGCTTATAACCCTTTAAACCATCCTTATACCCAATAAAGATGCACTTTTCATATTTACTATCCAACTTGGTTCTTTTCTCCTTTGGAACATGTACATATGCATCACATCCAAATACCCTCAAATGTGAAAGAGAGGGTTTCTTACCAGTCCATACCTCTTGTGGAGTCTTATCCTCCAACGTTGATGAAGGTGATCTATTGACTAGGTAACATATTGTCTTCATCGCCTCTTCCCAGAATTCCTATCCTAACCCGGCACCACTAAGCATGCTTCTTGCCCTTTCCATCAACGTCTTGTTCATTCTTTCTGCAACTCCATTTTTCTCAAGTGTATATGGAGTAGTCTTATGTCGTGCTATACCATACTTCTTATAGAATTCTTCAAATTCCTTACTGCAAAACTATCCACCGTTATCTGTCCTCAGCACCTTTATCTTCTTCTCTGTCTTGTTTTCCACCATAACCTTAAATTCTTTAAACCTGTCAAAGACTTCAGATTTCTTCTTAAGGAAATATATCCATGTATTCCTTGAGAATTCATCTATAAATGATACATAGTACACATAATTACCTAACGATGGAACCTTCACAGGTCTAAACACATCACTCTGCACAAGATCTAATATCAGTTTCACCCTCTTACCACCAGAGGGGAAACTCACCCGATTCTGCTTCCCATATACACAATTTTCACAGAAATCAAAATCCAGAGAGCTATTACTCATACCTTCTACCATACCTTTACCATGAAGTATTCAAAGGCCCTTCTCTCCATAACGTCCAAGCCTTTGATGCCACAGCATGATCTTCTCTCCAGAGACCACTAGATTTTCTGCTCCACTTTCAGAAACAACGGAACTGTTGCACTCATCAACAACAGTGCTACCTTTCAGCTTGTATAGAGTTCCAATCCAAACTCCCCACATCAATACCAGTGCTCACCAAACCATCTTGCACGTATCCTTCTCGAACATTGTTTTTACACCTGCATTATCTAGCTTGCTTATGGAAATCAAATTTATGGCCAATGCAGAAATATGCAGAACACCCGGAAATGTTCTAACCCTTCCACCTTGCAACTTCAACTTCACTTTTCCGCGACCAACGATTCTAGCCTTCCTTTCATCCCCCAAGAAGACATCACCACCATCATATTTCTCATACTCGCAGAACCACTCTATATGGGGAGTGAAGTGAAAGGATGCACCTGAGTCAATCACCCATGCCTCATGATCTACATGTGTACTTGAAGAAGCCAAGTACACGTCCCCACCTTCATCTAAGGTGGTTTTTTTTCTCTACAAAAGGAGCATCATCAAATCCCTTTCCTTTGTCAGGAGCTTTAGATTTATAGTACCTTTTGTAGTGCCCTTCCTTTCCACATTTCCAGCACACCACCTTTACAGGTTTTCCTGGAGATTTAGATCTCCCTCTAGATTTAGATCTCCCACTCGACGACTTATTTTTGCTTCTATTCTGAGACCATCCTTGTACAAACAAGGCATTTACCATTTTGGCTCTCCATATTTTTCTGTCTCATCTCCTTCGTCAGCAAGGATGAGACTATTTCATCAAACTAGAAGGCGATTGCGTTGCTACCTATTGCAATAACCATACTATCCCACGAATCTAATAGAGAACACAACATACTGATGCACTTATCTTCATCTAAAATTTTAATATCAACAGATAAAAACTGACTTACAACAATATTAAATGCATTCAAATGCTTTGTCACCAAGTCTCCATCTTTCATCCTTATGTTATACAGATTTTTCCGTAGGAACAGTTTATTTACCAGAGACTTAGATTGGTACAAAGTCCCTAACTTGTCCCACAAAGCCTTTACCATAGCTTCCCCTGATACATTCAGTAATACTAAATCTAAGACACACAATCATATTGTTCTCTTTGTCTTCCGATCCAACTTCTTCCATTCTTCATCGGACACTCCTGTTGGTTTAGTACCTGGATCTATCGCAATCCACTAATCTTTATCCACCAAAAGATCCTCCATATTGAGCTTCCATAACTCAAAACTCTGACCATTAAATTTCTCGATCTCTATCTTTCCACTACTTGCCATCTTCTTTCACCACCAGAATCAATCCCGCAGATCTCCCACTAAACAGGGTCTACCATAGGCCCAAGCAAAACCCCTGAGCAACAAAGGTGTCCCCTTGAAGCCTAAACAGCTCTGATACCAAATGTAGGTTTTAACCCTGTATAGAATTACCTACAGACGAATTCTAAGAACAGAAAATAAACAAATGCAAGAGCATAACACATAAAACACATATACACAGAGATTTTCCCCTGGATCCCAAAACTGGGACTACTAGCTTGATTTTTCATTATGTTCCTTTCAATGTTAGAATACATATATATACATGTTGAAGCATCCAATACCATGGACCGAAAACCATCGCATCCAAAACCATGTGATAAAACCATGCACAAACCATAGGTAGGTCCACCCAACCTAATATAGGGTCCAAAAAAATTCCCCAGGGTGCTGCCCCGAAACCCGTAGAGGGGGGCTAACCTTCCCCCTCAAACCCCCCTGTATAGGGGAGCCTGCCACCCCCCCCCCCACTGCGCAGTCGTCACAACGAAGGGGGGGCTTCGCCCACCCTCTAACCCCCCCATAAACTACGTAGGCTAGTCGTCGAAAGAATATAACAGAACCCAACATTCCAAGTCCAATTCATGTCAAGGAATGCATGTTGTGTGCAGATTGCATCCAATAGATATGCAGACATGTAAAATATAGCTTTCCCACCCTGGGAGGACTAAGGGCGTTAGATACATGGATTTGTAGTTGCTGAGCCAACAAATATGACCAGTTGAATGGTTTACCTCCATTCACAACCTGGTCCTGTAAGAAAGCCCACCCTTAAGAAAAGGTCTCGGTGCTCTTCTGACCATAGATTCTGAAACATAGAATTATCAACAGTTGATAGGCCCTCCTAAGATTATTTTTCTTGTATGTGTTGTTGGGTGTCTGATGAAATTTTGTTGGCTCCTTCACCCAGCCTCTAACAATCTCATTGCTGCTTAATTAGTTGGTTTTCACATAGAAGTATGAATCCATGAGCAATTTTGGTTCGGGAAAATGGTACATGAGATGATAGTATGCTTCCATAAAAGAAGCAAGCCTCTATCCACTGGTACTGCTAAGAGTCATAGTCTTTGGATCTGTGTGAGACAGTATCCAGCTAATAACATCTGCACATGGGAATGTTGGATACTTGCATGCAAACCTGTGTAACCCCAAATTTTGGACATTGACACACACATGTTGGTCCTCAAAATTTGATTTGAAGATTATTGCTAAGAAAATTCCATTCACCTTCTCCCATGTGATATTTGATTCATCTTCTATAAACATTTAAGTGTCTAAGTATACTGGCAAGTAAACTAGTGTACTCTCAATTGCCTCCACAATGCTACTCTTTGTGGTATCCTTTGAAGCAGTTCTCTTGGGTGCCATGATAACAGTGATTGATGAAGAGAAGTGCTCAACACTTGCAATACATTTGGGAGGAAAAAACACTCATGGCAGATATAAATTAGCTTAAGCAAATCAACTTTCAAAGCAAGACCAAGCAACAAACAAGAGAATTGATGAGGAGTATTTTGAAATTCCTGTGGTCAAGGGAGGGATATTGGCTAGAGGAAATGCACATTTCCTAGTCTAAGCATCCAATGATGCAACCTGAGGCTAAATACAGTGCAATCCGTAGATCTGTCTAGGCATACTGGGAAGGAGACTGCGCATTATGAAGTCTTAGTGGCCAAGGGTGACGGTTTGAGCCCTAGAATTGTGCAATGTGTAGTTGGATCAGCCTAGGACTATGCATTGCACAGTTTCAGAGGCCAAGATGAGATCTTGAGCCTCATACTTGAGCAATTCCGAGCTAGACAAGGTGATGCATGGCCAAGGGATGAGCATAGTTTCCCAATGAGAGTGTGGGAAACAAACAGATCTTAGTGACGGTGCATGTTCAAGTGTAGATATGACTTAAGTATGGATATATCAGTGAAAAACAAGTGCGGAATATCAACATGCAAAAGGAAAGACAAACATGCATGGAGAGTCGCCGCAACAGCGACCACTAACAGGGAAAAATAAGAAAACTAATGCGACACTTGTGAAAGGCGAATGAAGGACTGAGGAAACACTTGTACAAGATAATATACATTAAAACTACAACAACAATGAAAAGAAACAAGAAAAATAGCACTCATAGAATCCAAACAACAAAAAGCGATGGAAAAGCGATAAAAAGCGACAAAAGCAAAACTCACCCCGAAAAGCACCGCAAACTCCACCAAAGGCTCTTGGGAATGCTAGAGATCCAAGATTGAATGTACATATGAGCTCTAGGGGTGTCCATTATATAGATCTAGATTGATTAGGGTTTATGATGTGCATGCCTAAAATCAAGGAAACAACGACACTTGGTGGAAAATTCCAAAAATAGTAAGTGTGCTACTTTCGGGAAACTAATTAGTCAATCCCTATTTTCTAGGGATGCCTTTTATTTTTTTGCTTTTTGATTTTTTCTTTTTCAGGAAAATTGCATGCACACTTCCAAGAAGGATTGCATAATTCCCAAAGACTGGGCAACTTCTTGACTCAATGCATTGCATAGTTTTTGAGCTCAAGGGATGCTTTGCACAGTTTCCATCAACAAGGTTGGGCTACCATCCAGAATTGTGCAGTTTTCATGCTCAAGGTTAGCCTACCAAGAAGAATTGTGTAGTTTCTGGAGGTAAGGCTAGCCTGCCTTCCAATATTGTGCAGTTTCTGGAGGCAAGGCTAGCCTACCTTCCAATATTATGCAGTTTCTGGAGGCAAGCCCAGCAATGCTACAAGGTCAAGTTAAGAGTTAGCTTGTGTTTAAAAGATGTCAAGCCGGGATCAGTACATGACAAGAAAATCATGAAAAGATAAGTCTCGATCACAACACGAATACTTGATGATTGTAAAAGATAAGCTCTTATGGACAAAAGGAAGATTCCAAAATCAAAGCATGGGCAAAATTTTGGAGGGTGGTTGTAGCAGCTACAACACTTGGCGACACACTGGTAGAACTCCAGCTCTCAATATGGGTCTTGTCTCATGCAAAACAGGTCTAACTCTTGAGGAAGTATTGTTCAGCTCATTAATCGTCGTAGCTTCTTCACTTAGCTTGCTTTAAAGATATAGTCCCTACCATTATCTTTATCGGCGGCACACTTAACCAAGCCAAGTCAAACTAAGTTGTTTCGATTGGGGGAGAGGAGTATGTATATATATATATATATATATATATATATATATAGATATATATCTTTATCGATGGCACACTTAACCAAGCCAAGTCAAACTAAGTTGTTTCGATTGGGGGAGAGGAGTATGTATATAGATATATATATATATATATATATATATATATATATATATATATATATATATATAGATATATATATATATATATCTATAGATATATATATATATATATATATATATATATATATAAAGAATTGTAAGAGTCTTATTTTTCATCTTCAATGTTGTTTCGCTTCCAATAGGCCTGAACATTACCCCAGCAGAGTCACTTCAGAGACACAAATTGTAACAACCCAAAATTAAAACATGTAATTATTTATATTAATCATGCGATTTATAATCAATATGCAATTTATCAACTAATTGACATCAAATTTCAATAAATGAGTATAGACTACTTACCTGTGGCGATGATGTGTCTCACTTGTGATTTCAGGGTTAAACGCTAGCTGAATTTTGCTAACTACAACAAAATTTTGGGGACAACTCTCCACCCAACCGTAGGCTAAATTGCACAAAATCTTGCTACAACTAGCCACCCTCAAGCCCTCAATCAACGTACCACTGTTAGGGATCCTTTGTCTCACAACACTATTCTCCCAAGAGAATGGATGATGGAATCATGGAATGATGGAATGCCCCGCATCTTCCTCCCCATATATTAAATAGAGCAAACATTGGAAGGGGAACCACATGCACACACTCCATGTGTCAACATGCAACTTTACTGCTTTCTTGTTTTATTCTTTTTTTTTGACTTTTTGATAGCTTTACTGATTTTTACTATTTTTCTGTTTATTCTTATTTATATTTATTTAGAGCATGTAATTAATTTATTATTTTATTATTATTTATTATTTATTTACTATTACTATTTTTTAATTTATTGTTTATTATTTATTTAATATTATATTATATTATTTATTATTATTTATTATTTATTATTAAGGGACATTACATACTCCCCCACTTTAAGGAACTTCGTCCCGAAGTTAAGTTTTTATTATTTATTATTTTTATTATTTATTATTTATTATTAAGGGACATTACATTTATTTTGTTATTTATTACTTCATGTAACAGTCTCGACACCCTCTGCTGAACTAGTATAACCAGCAGGCATCGAAATTTTCACAACACCCAAGAAATCCCAAGGAATCTCTGTCCTTTTTCCCACTTTCGGAATCAAGCATAAGCGTCCTCGATATGTATCCTAGTCCAAGGCTAGCCCCAAGGCTCGCACCTGACTCAGGCATCATCTGCCCCAAGGCAGGCATCTGGTACAGTGCTCAATGTCTCCGGGCATCTCACAAGGTTGGCCCACTCCCTCCACAACTCACTAAGGTGCACAACCCTAGGCATCGAAGTCCTTACACCCCTACCAGACTTCGGCATCCCAATACAATACTAGGCATCTAGCCTAGAACATCAGGCACTTGCCCTCCTCAAGATGGTCCCATAGCCCTTCAAGAGCTATCCATCAAGAGCTATACAAGACAAAGGAACCATTGGCATATGTAGTGTTGATTGAGTTTGTCCCCAGCCCATATGGTGTTACTTATTCTCCCTCGTGCGTATGGGATTGCACGATATCATCAAATAAACCGGCCCTCTTTGCCCCTTTGTGGATTCCTGTGAATCATCGCACCTCAACATGCAACCAATGCATTAGCTATACCATCATAGTACCATAGAAAATAATCCACATGCCAAGTCTTGCATGTCATCATGAGAACATTCATCATTGTTAATTGCAACATTATGAATAATAACGAACCGCATGCTCATGCATGTCATAAATGTGTATGCAACTATCACATGCTTCACCTTATGAAATACCATCATAAGTTATAACATCAACATATTTGCATCAAATACATATCATGACCACATGTCAATAAACCTCATATTATGGCATCATAATTCCTATGCCACGTTATGTATATCATATCCATCATGAGTATTCAACATTAAATACCTATGAATATGTCAATATACCTAGATATAAAATCATAATGCCTATGCATATCATAAGGATACATCATCACTATAAGAACCACATGTGCATCATTATCCTCCTACCATTATATCACAAAACCTCATGTAACATTATACTCAACATCATAACAGTTAATTAAACCATAACTGAAATCATAGTGTACGATTTAGATGTATCATAAAGTTTAAATAATAAAACATGATTTAGATGCTCCATAAAAGTATCTGTCTTAGCTAAGTAAGCACTCCTAATTAGTTCACCACATCTTAATCATCAAGGATTTGTTGTCATCGTTAGAAGATCATATTCAAAGAGTTGTGTTCTTGCAATAATAGACCAGAGAAATGCCAAGCAAACTGTTATCGCTAAAGGACAATGAGAACAACAATCCAACCCAAATAAATAGTGAATAATATGATCAGCATTCAAGGAATGTTATCTCTGTGTTTTTAGATCAGATTGAAACCATAAAATAATGAACAGAAGCAAGTGGACAGAGTCAACAATTTTGCCACATAAACAACAATTATCTAAAGGTAATAAGATATCAGAGTTTATACCATTGTGAATTGGAACAGATTTCACTTCTTTTAGAGCACTTCAAATGGTGACGATATTACAAATGTCAACATCAATTATCCAAATACTTCAAGAACTATATAAATTGTGTTGTAAAATGAACCGGTGGTGAGTAGTTACACCAGCATTAAAGATTTGTTCCTTCACAAAAACATGCCAGTATACCATATCAATAGCGCTCAAAATTTTTAGGGAAAATGCCATCTAATGTGGATCGAATCATGTCAGTTGGCGTATTGTTCAATCAGAAGAAATGAATGTTTAGGATGTGAAATTCAGTTGTTTACAATGACCATCATTCAAGATATGTTATTATAGCATGGTATCACAGGATTCTCAAGGCAAAATTCATGTGAAAATAGTTGATAGACAGAAAATATACCGATCTTTCCGAGAATTATACATCATCAATTATGGGTAGATTATCACCATCTATAATTTTATTAAGTTTGACCATAGCAAGAATTCAGAATTTATAGCCCGTGAGGATGTGGGAAAGCATGCACCTCAACTACCCTTTTAATAATTCGCAAATAAAACCAAATCACTCACGAAAAAACTCTCGGACAGCAATTCAACGTGAAAACATCTCTAGGATTGTGAGAATAAACTATATGACCTCAACTTTTCTTTTTCTATTCCTTAGACTTAGATGTTGTAGTCCTTAAAGAAACAAAACAGTCACTTGAACCAATCAATTGTTAGCATCCATTAAAAGGTCATTCAAGCATTATAGGGTCTGTTTGATTCTTAATGGTGTTTGGATGGAAGATGTTGCTGAAAAGTATGAGTTAGAACATGAACATCCATTCAGAAATAAATTACTGAGCTCAATGAGGAACAAGACCAATATTCACCATATTTTTCCAAACTTGAATAACAGTAACTCACTTGAAATGACAGCAGACTATGCATCCTGGACTTATCTTATTTGATAGAGGGTAGAACCCTAAATGAGTAAAAAAAAAACGAGATCTACCCTAGCCTGTGCCAAATTTAATTGGTTTGTCATAGAAGGACTAGTTAGCAATGATATAGATCAAAGTTTTATAAGATATAACAGTTTTGCATGAAATTATAATAGCTTTCAGTGAATCAAAATAATGGTAGAGATTGAACATCAGAATATGGGTAGTGAAAGAGAACTCTAATATATCCATTAGAAAACTTGCCAATGTTTCACTTATAGACCAGAAATTCACAATCTGTGTAGCTTGTGGACCATCTCCATAAAAGCTACAAAACCATTTATTCTTTTGTTTTAAACCTCTAGCCTCATCAAATTCCAGAGCATTCATCTATAATATATGTAAGTCAACTCCTAAGATCCACTGAATCACTACAAGAAGGTTTTTGTACTTGATGCAAGGAAGAGAGTGGTATAAAACCCAATCAATGCTCTGGAGTCTGGACTCTATCTGCCTCCAGCTTCTTGAAGGCATATGGATTCAGTCATTGTCTAAGGTTCCATTACTAAATAAGAGAACCAACACATTTTTACCTCAAAAAAAAAAAAAAAAACCGTGTTTTGACCTTCAAAAAGAAAATGTTGTTGGGAGTGAAGTATTCACAAACAGTACCTGCTAGCCAAAGCATTCACAAGCAATACCTGTAATTTAAAATTTTAGACATTTGAATCTGGAAAAAATTAGAAGTCAACATTGTTATTGACAAACATTGAACATATAAACGATCAAAGCATTGAACTTCTTGGCCAAAACAGAGCATATCAAAAGATGTAGGATGCAAATTGAAACGTTCATATGTTTAGTTATTTGGTCATAATTTACACCCCCCTTCAAATAGACCCTGCTTTGTTTACAATAAACTAGCAGTAAATACAGTGTGCAACTAAGGAGTTTGCTATGACATAACAATGAGTGATGTTTGGATAGAGATATCATGCATCCAGTCATAACATAGAGTTCGAATATAGAGTCATAAAATGCCATATAATTACACAAAATTCATCCACAAAATAGGTTTGAATGAATTTAGAATCATATCCTTACAGTTTCTTGAATTTGTGTAGACTTTAGTCCTCTTGTGGAAATCAGATTTTAATGCAATTTCAGATATAATATTATCTCGCAAGACAAACAGACTTATTTTACTTGGATCGCACAAACAATTCGGTCCACAGAGATTAGACTTGCATTTAGAACTCACAACACTCACATTATCTTGCAGAGAAAGGAAGTCGCAGGTTCTCATTTATGCTTCAGAAAACCAATGTCTTGAATGATAGAGATGTTGGAAATAATACTGAGAGGGGGGGTGAATCAGTATTATCAAATTCTTTTAATAAATCTTCCTTATTTGTTCTTTGAATTATTTTTGCATGTCAGTGCCATAAAATAATGAGCATGAACAAAGAAAACAGATAGTCACACCAAAGAACACAAGATGTAAGGTGGAAACCCAATGTGGGTGAAAACCACCTGCTGCAATATGTCTCTATCTTCTTTCAAATTAGAAACTCCTTTTACAATGGTTTTGTACTGGTGCAGTCCTTTACCAGTACGCAGGCTGCAACCTGCAGAGAGCTACAACTCTCTCTCATTTTCCAGTCTCTCCTGGAAGGGAGCTACAACCCCCTATTTCTTTTCTTACAAGGACCACTTTTCATAAATTTTCAAACTGGATCCATAAACATCAAATGATCATCAAGTATGAGAAAATCACCCAGTCTACTGTAGTAACCAGATCAACAATAATAGAACTAAACCCAGAACACCTTATCAACAGAAAACTACAGCCAAACAAAATGTCTTAAGACAGATACGCAGTTTTTCTTTCTCTGGTCTGCGTGCGTACGCACTTCACCTTCTGTTCCCCTGCGTATACCCGCAGAGACCCTTCTGTTGCACTACGTGTCCACGCACTGTTTCTTCAACCGCACTGCGTACTGTTACTGCAGGTACGCACCCAGAGACACTATCGCGCCGCGTACTGTTACTGCAGGTACGCACCCAGAGATACTATCGCGCCGCGTACTTTTACTGCATGTACGCACCCAGAGATACTATCGCGCCGCGTACTTTTACTGTGCGTACGCACCTGAACCTTTGTCGCTCTGTGTACCGACGCAGTTCTCCTTCTTATGTTCTGCGTACCCACGCAGCTCTGCTGTTTCTGCTCTGCGTACCCATGCAGATCTCCTGTTTCTGCTCTGTGTACCCACGCAGATCTCTGGTTTTTGCTCTGCGTACCCACGCAGCTCTCCTGTTAAACACCTGCGTACTTCTGATTAGGGCCGAATTGGCAGTCCACCAGAGTGGCACAGTTGCTCCGATCTGATCATGCGCTCGAGAGACCACCCTTTATAGATTCGCTTTCACCTTCTCTTACATATAGATCAAGCTTTTAAGACCATAACCCAATATTTCAGATCTTGAGATATTCAATTGCAAAAGATGCTTAGCCAAGTGATCTCCTTTGCCTTATATAGGAAAGCTCCTCCTAAAATCATGGATCAATACCATGAGCCAAAACCATAATAACACAAATACCGTCGGCTAAATACCAAGGGTTAAACATAAGAAACCCCACGTGTGCTTTTCTCTGCCTTGAAGTGAGTGCACTGGGGGTACGCACCTCCTGAACGGCTGACCTGCATGACTGGCCGCGGTCCCTTCACGGTGTACCTGCGGGTACGCACCTTCTGAACTGATCTCCTACGTACTTCTTAATTTTCAACATATTGAGAACCTGATCAGAGCATTGCCACGGGTGTTGCCATCAAGTACAACATTTGAAACATAGAGCCATACCAGAAACATAATGCCAACAAGAGATATGAATACTCAAATCTAGCACATAATGAGTCATAGAACTTGAGTCTTTGGAGTCACAAAATTCATACATATATGACCATAGAACTCACATACAGATAGTTCACACAATTACAGAGAAGCTCTCATTACAGGAGCCTCAGAACTCGCAGACGATGCCATAGAGAGGTTCATAATAAGGTCATAGGAAACTCGCATAGTGTAGGAGCTTGCACAACAAAGTAAGAAAATCACATAAAGGCTTCGCAAACTTGTACGCTATAGAATTCAACTCACTTGATTCCACAGAATTCGCATATTTCACAAAGAAACTTGATGCCACAAAGATCATTCATAATGATAAGGTGTCGGCACAAAGCTCACATAAGGGAGCCACAGAACATCGCATGAATAGGTACAAAAACGTCTTAAAGAATTCAAATGCTTCAAAATATAATGAGCCCAAACTTCATACCTAGATTTGGATAAGACTTCATACAATTGTTGATTTCCATAGTGAATTCATGTCACAGGAAGTTGGCGAGGTGAAACAACTGTTGATTTTTTCAAATATTAGCAAACAAAGCTACAGTTAAAAGGCTTCAAACCCCTTATTTTGACAATAGCATGGAGAATTTGGCACTATTTTGTCCACTTAATCAATAAAAAATATATATATATATAACTTTTCTTGGTCTATCTCTTTCTCCACTTAGCAATCTGCTTGAAATTCCAATTGGGTGATCCATCTCAATCTTAGCATCGATCTCACATCTTTCTTCTTCTTCATATTGGACTTCATGTTTGTGATATTCTTTGATATGGGCATATTCTCCCAGTAGACCAACCCTGGAGGGTGCATCTCTCATGAGATAGAGATCCATTTAATTTAATTTCAAAGACTAGAAGGGGGTTCCATCATTTTCGAGCTTTGGTATCTGCATTCAATCTTCTTTCTCATTTCACTATTCACCTTCCACGACACTTACTTTCTGTATTTAAGATAACACGTGAACCTAATATTTCAAATATCTAATCAGCTATTTCATAATTGAGGCCTCCAATAGTGACTGCATCTAATTGCACAAAATCTTGCTACAACTAGCCACCCCCGATCCCTCAATCAACGTACTACTGCCAGGGATCCTTTGTCTCACAACACTATTCTCCCAAGAGCATGGATGATGGAATCATGGAATGATGGAATGCCCCTCATCTTCCTCCCCATCTATTAAATAGAGCAAACATTGGAAGGGGAACCACATGCACACACTCCATGTGTCAACATGCAACTTTATTGCTTTCTTGTTTTATTCTTTTGTTTTTACTTTTTGATAGCTTTACTAATTTTTACTATTTTTCTGTTTATTCTTATTTATATTTATTTAGAGCATGTAATTAATTTATTATTTTATTATTATTTATTATTTATTTACTATTACTATTTTTTTATTTATTGTTTATTATTTATTTAATATTATATTATATTACCTATTATTTATTATTTTTATTATTTATTATTATTTATTATTTATTATTAAGTGACATTACATACTCCCCCACTTTAAGGAACTTCGTCCCGAAGTTAAGTTTTTATTATTTATTATTTATTATTAAAGGACATTACATAAACATTGCTTGCTTCACCTCTCTATGCAGGAATCCTTTATCTTCTTTCACCTTTTATTATATTTTTTCATTTTTTATTTTGTTCAAAGAACTATACATAGGCACTTATTGATTTGATGTGGTGGAAGAGGGATCCCGACTTATTGAGAGCAGAAGAGGTTGTCCCTTTAGAGAAGGATATTTATATACCTCTAAAAAACTTGTTAAATTTTCCTCCCTCCTTACTCTACTCAACTTATTCGACAAGGAACCCAAAATAAAATACCAATTAGAGTAGGTGGTGTTAGTTATAGATTCAAGCATCATGATTCCACTATGGTTTTCTCCGAAAAGAACGTATTTTCCATCAAGGTATCATCAACTAAAAGATGCAATATTCACGCAAAGAGAGGGAATAAACAGATAACCAAGCATTGACAGTAGCAAAACTTCCTCTTAAACTTCACCATGCTTGCTTCGAAAACCAAACACGGTCTCATGTGGAAGCTATCCTACAGTTGGAAAGAAGAAATAAATAAATAAAAAATAATAATAATAATAATAATAAAATAAATATAAATAAATAAATAAAAAACAAAAACAAAAACAAACAAAACAAACAAACAAACAAAAACAAAAACAAACAAACAAACAAACAAAACTAACAAAAACAAAAACAAACAAAAAAAAACAACAAAAAAAACAAACAAACAAAACAAAAACAAAAAACAAAAACAAAAACAAAAACAAAAACAAAACAAAACACAACAAAGAAAACAACAAACTATCCCTACTCCTACACTAACCAAGAATAGGCCAGACCTATGTAAAATGAAACTTCAAGTGTAACCACCGATGCATCGGTTGGCCTATATAGGTGAGGGAATGTACATCAAGAAATATATTCAACAACAACAATAAATAATGAAGATAACATGATACATACCATAGCATTTGAAGTTTAAAATTATACGTAGAGAAATACAAAAAGAAAGCGCACTCAAAACACTTTGTGGAAGTATTACGGTGTTCGAACACACTACGAGAATATGACACATAAGAGCAATCTTTCGAACTTGTATACTAGGCGAACATAAAGAAATAATAAAACTTATGTTTCACAATAGAGCTCGCAAGTTATGATTCCTCTCAAGATTGAGCAATAGGATGGTGCAAAATTGAGATACAATCGGATTTTCATTTTGTGTGGAGGAGTGATGAGGAGCCTTGAAATATACATCGTTGTTCTGATTAGAATTGGAACTAACCTCAAGACTGTGAGAACCTGACATAACCATCAGCTCGAGCTGAAGTGCCTCGAACCCTTGCGGAAGTTCTAAAACATCAAAAGATAAATCATCAAAAATAAATGGCTTAGAAATATCAACCATTGAAAGATTAGAGTCGTGACCTGATGAATCAATGAAAAGATCATGACATCCATGATCAGAAAGTTCAAGATCAGAAACAGAGGGATCCTCATGATCTGGTGAATTGTAAAGAGGGGAAGACTGAAAACAACAAATTTCACCCTCTAATTATTTACAATGATCAGGTGATGGATTCAGAAGATCAAGAAGAGAATATTAATCCTCTATGCATTTGGATGTAAAACTGACATTTCATGAGTTCTGAGTGTGATCGAAAATAACATCATCAGAAATTGATTCTTTGGAAGATTCAACAAGAATGAGGAAGAGGCACAGAGGCAGAAAAATTAACCTTCATCGCAAATTCTTGTTTAGAGATAGAATCCCGCACATAGTCATCGTAAATTATATCGTAGGTTTGTTGCTCAACACTAACTCCATTGTAGCCCCAAGTGATAGATCAATTGGTCGAGTTCCCATTGCTAAGTACCTTTCTAATCAGGAGGTCATGGGGTCAAATATTCTCGATGGCCTTAGGGTTAGCCCCAACCAGATAAGTCGACGAGTAGATCCATTTGGGTGGATCTACCCGGATTATTACCCGTGGTTGTAACGGCCACTCAGTGACTGTGAACCATAGTTGAAAAAAAAACACTAACTCCATCTTGAAATTAATCCTCATGAACACCAACAGAAGTAGTTGAAAGAGGTGAACCAAACCACTCATAATCAGGAGGATCAAAGGAATCAACAGATGGAGGACGAGTAGATAACACATCACCGTAAATATTAGATTTGCAGTCCAAACCTGCGCTCAAATTTTGAGTATGTGGGGTAGGAGAAGGTGGTGTTAAATCATCTTATGAACTCTCAAGTTCTCCCACCTCAACCTGCAGAAATGGAGTTGTTTGATGAGGGGATTATAAAGAGTCGCTTGGAATAGCAACTTCGTTCGCCACATATTTACGAGCTCTATAATCGAGGTAAATTGGGAGAATTTCAAAAGACTGATATTCTTGTGGATTCATCAAAATGTGAACAAGAAATTCAAATTTCTCTTTAATTTCGTTCCAATCAATATCATCTTCAGAAAAGTCAAAACAAAAATGAATGAAATGATCATGAAAATCATTAAGATATTCATCAGGTGCTTTTTGCAATCACATGATTTTCTTGAAAACAGATTTATAATTATACTTGTCAAAGGCGTAGTAAATATCCTTGACAATATGTTAAAAAGATGGAAGTGACGGGCAATGTGTAATACCATTACTTTAACGTACTTTGAATGTGAGGACGAACAACCTACACACAGTATCCTCACAGTGAATATTATGTTTAGTGCAAAATTTGAAAAAACAAGCGGTGTGCTCGAGAATGTTTGTTCCACCCTCACCATCGAATTTAAAATTTGACAAGTCATTGATTGTTCTCGCCAGATCTTTCAAATTAGTGGTTCTAGAAAAATATATCGGGGTTAAGATTTTGGAAGAATCCATTAAAGATGCGGAAATTTCAAACAAAATTCATGGGCTCAGCTTGTTATCTGACCCTCCTTCTAGTGCCAGAAATGTTGACGGTGTTGGACCCACCAACATTCAAAGGATCTCCCCTATATGAAGTCCCAATTAGACCTCACACTATTTGGTGTAGGAGTCCCATTTGGAATATGGCCTGGTTTCTGATGCAGTGGGTTTTAATTATATTCCTTGGTTGTAATAACGCATAGAGTGATGTATACTTTGGTGGGAATAAGTGTGTGACTCTGCAAAATTTCAAGTGCAATGCATGGAGGTTCTAACACACGAAGGGAAAATGAATGAGTTCCTTAGAAGTCTGAAATAGTATGCAACTTGAAAGGAACATGCGATCATAAAGAAATCACAAGCTACTCTTTGAAATAGTTCACAAGTTAACAGTGATGGAATTAAACAACAACACACATTCAATAAGATTCATAAGTTAAATAACATATATTGAAAACATAACAAGAATAGTCCTACTATATTCACAACATATGCATGAAAACATGTGGGCTCTAAGATGTTATTAAGTGAAAGTTCTAATCATACATTAACCATTTACAGACCACTAGCCCCGATAGTGGAACATGAAGTCAAAACCCGCTCCTCCAAAGAAATAAACTCCCTCTATGCTACGATGAAGCCAAGGCTCTCACAAACTCCCAAGCGTCGGATTCTAAGCCTAGGCCTAGCCAAAATCTTGGCTTCCAAAATGAGGATCTATTTATAACGAAAAGGGTGACTATTCACTTCCCCTTGTGACTCTTTGACTTCCATCATGACTCTTCAATTTCTTTACATAATGACTCGTTATATTCATTACATTGTGACCCTTCGCATTCCAATATTGACACTTGGAATTACAATTATAAAATAATATTACAATACACTTGTACCCATGTAAGACAAATTGGGTAGAGCCAACTAGACAGCCTAATAATACAAAACAATTAAGCTTGAGTTTGGGGAAACTCCATCTCAGCAACTTCCACTTGATGTTTCTCAATTATGTAACAGTGCCAAGATTTGTACCACGCGATGACATCCCCAAACTATGTGATGGTGTCAGGTTGGAAGCAGACTCTAGCCTCCATGGCATCTGGGTACACTGACTTGGAACCGGTTTGTGTTTCCTTCTTGAGCAGGAGCAACATTGTGTTGATTTGGACAGGGCCACCAATGTACTTGTGCATGTTTTGTCTGTTTACTTCAAGGTCTTCCTTGATGGCTACTTGTATCAATTGTTCCAAGTATTCTTCAATCTCCTACCTAACCTGATTCCTGCGCTTGATCTCTGTGAGTGAGCCAACTGATGGGATCCCATGTGATTTCACCAAGAAGTCCAGGTTGTTGTACAAACGTGCATATGAGGCTTGAGTGTTGGCAATGAACGAGGCAAGTTGTTTGTTATTCTAGATGAGCATCCAAACCTTTTCCTTCTCCAACTCTGCCTCTTGCCTTGTCTTCTTTCCCAATTCAAGTGATGCCCCTTTGTATTGCATTGACCATTCATGCACGGTAGCAATAATTGATTGCCCAGCCTTGATAGTTTTGACATAATATTTACACTTTTGTTGCAACCCATGCAAGTGGACAACTTCCTTATGCACGGTAATAAGCTCCTCATAAAGACTCTGCATGGTCTCTCCCAGTGTCGATACTTCACCAAGTATCACTGCCTTCAGTTCTTCTAGATAGACCTATGTGGGAGCTACATTTTGTAACTCTACTCGAAGTTGTTCAACCACTTTCCTAGCAGCCTGCAAGTTCTTTGCCAATTGTTTGTTCTTAGTCATCAAATAGTCTATATTTGACTTTGAAGCACCTATGAAGGTCAAGTTGGCTGCGACAATGGCACCTAGATTTCAACGGATGTTTGTCATGATCACCTTTTCTCTGATGAATGCAAGAGCTGCAAGTTCATCTAAAAAATGTGTCTTCCTCACTTGTATAATATTTTTCTAAATGTCATCATAAGTCAAATTGTACGTATCCATAACCAAACCATCATCGAGAGGAACAATTTCCTCTTCCTCACTTGGAGCTTTCTCTTTCGAAGGATGGGGAGACTGAATGATGACCTGATGTGTACTTGCCATCAAGAATGTAGCTTTGGTTCCTCCTCCATGTCTTGGATTTAAATTAACTCCTCTATCTCTCGAGTGAGCTCCTTGTCCTGCATCTGTTTTCTCTCCCCCTCTAATTATCAATTATGTTTTTGTCTTCGTGTTGCTTCTTCTACTATTACTTTTCGCCTTTCCTCCTCTTCTTTCTTTGGCCTTTCTTCCTCCAATTTCTTCTACTCTCATTCTTCCCTCTACTTTTGTTCTACTTCCTGCACCCTTTGTTTCCTCTTCTTCTCCGCTGCTATGGCCACTATCATAATGATTGTATCTGCTTTCATCTTGCAGCTTTGCTCTCCCCCTAGACTGTGCACAACCTTCCTCTTTCCCTTCTTGTGCATTGGGTTGCGCTCTTCCACTGGTTTTGCCTCTGGAGTGATTTCTTGTTGTGGAGAAACTTGTGAAGTTCCTGCAAAAATGACCATCTCGTGGGACTTGGAGGCATCATAACAACTCTTCCATGGTTCCTCCTCCAGCTAGGTAAAGGTCTCACTTAGCCACTAGAAATGAATCCTCACACAATGGTCTCTGCAAACATTTTGGGGATCATATGGATTGAATTATAGAGTACTTAATGCAAAATTGTATATCACCTTTCTTTCAATATCCACGACTTTTAGATTCTTGATCTCGTACAATCCAATTTGCATAGGAAGAGTTGGCCAAGGTTCTTTCTTCTTCCTATGCAAAGTTGTTGAAAACCCTGTGGAGAGATGATACACAACCTCTTGCATGACTAACTTATTAGTGGAATACCTTGGTAAAATATGCAGAGACTTCTATCCATCGAACACCCTAAGGAAAGTTCCATCTGGTGAGGCAAACCAATCTTCTATCTACGATATTGTTTCCATTGTCGCATGTGACATGCAAGGTGGATCTTCCTCAAAGATTAACTTGTACAATGGAATGGCGAAGTGGTCAGTTAGCTTCTCCATTAATCCTCTATGGATGCACTCTGAAAGTAGCTTGCAATAAATATACACAGCATGCTCCCGTGGTGTCCAAGTCCAATTCATGTTAGGGAATGCATTGTGTGCATAGATTACATCCAATGGATATGCATACATGTAAAATCTAGCTTGCCCTCCCTTGGGAGGACTAAGGGAATTAGATACATGGATATGAAACTATTAAGACAACAAATATGACCAGTTGAATGGTTTACCTTCATTCACAATGTGGTCCAGTAAGAAAATCAGCCCTTTAGGAAAGGTCTTGGTGCTCTGTTGATCGTAGATTTTTTAACATAGGATTATCAACAACTAATAGACCCTCCTGAGATATTTTGTCTTGTATGTGTTGGTGGGTGTCTGACGGAACTTTGTTGGCTCTTTCACCCAACCTTTAAAATTATCCTTGGTGCTCAAGTAGTTGGTTTTCGCATAGAAGTATGAATCCATGAGCGATTATGACTCTAGAAAATGGTGCATGAGATGATAATATGCTGCTAGAAAAGAAGCAAGCCTTCGCTCACTGATATTGCTAAGAGTCATAGTATTTGGATCCGTGTGAGACAACATCCAGCTAATAACATCTACACATGGAAATGTTGGGTACCTACATGAAACCATGTGTAATCATGACTTTTGGACATTGACATACACTTATTGGTCCTCCATATCTGCTTTGAAGGTTCTTGCTGAGAAACTTCCATTCACCTTCTGCCATGTGATATCTGGTTCCTTTTCTACAAACAGTTGATTGTCTTAGTATACTGGCAAGTAAACTGGCGCACTCTCAACTTCTTCCCTAGTGCTACTCTTTGTGGTATCCTTTGAAGCAGTTCTCTTGCATTTCATGATAACAGTGACTGATGAAAAGAAGTACTCAACACCTACAATACATATGGGGCGAAAAATCACGCATGGCAGGCATAAATTAGTTTCAACAAATCAACTTTCAAAGCAAGATCAAGCAACAAACCAATGAACTGATGAGGAGGATTGCGTAATTCCTGTGGTCAAGGGAGGGAGATTGTTTGGAGGAACTACGCATTATGCAGTCTCAACAGCCAATGATTTAACCTGAGGCTATAGATTCTATAATGTGCAGTTCTGCCTGGGCAAACTAGGAAGGAGACTGTGCATTGCGTAGTCTTAGTGGCCAAGGGTGAGAGGAACCCTAGAACTATGCAATGCATAGCTGGGTCAGCCTGGGACTGCAAATTGCGCAATATCAGAGGCCAAACTGAGAGCTTGAGCCTCAAACTTGCGCAATTCCCAACAAGACAAGGTGATGCATGGCCAAGGGATTAGCAGATATGCCTAGTGAGAGTGTGAGAAACAAACATATCTTAGTGATGTTGCATGTTAAATTTCATATCTAACTAAGTATGGATATATAGGTGCAAAACAAGTGTGGAAGATCAACATGCAAAAGGAAAAACAAACATGCATGGAGATTCACCACAACGATGACCACTAACAGGAAAAAACAAGAAAAATAATGTAACACTTATGAAAGGTGAACTACACACCGAAACAACACTTGTATAAGATAATATGCATTAAAACACTAGCAACCATGAAAATAACTAAGCAAAAATTGCACTCACAGAAGCCAAATGACAAAAAGTGACGAAAAAAACAACAAAAGCAAAACTCACCCTGAAAAGTGTCGCAAAATCCACTGAAGGCTCCTTGATCTCCTTGGGAATGTTAGAGCTCCAAGATTGAATGTAAAAATGAGCTCTAGTGGCATCCATTATAGAGATCTATATTGATTAGGGTTTATGACATGCATGCATAAAATCAAGGAAACAACGACACTTGGCAGAGAGTTCCAAAAATAGTAAGTGTGCCACCTTCAGAAAACTAATTAGTGAATCTTTATTTTCTAGGGATGCCTTTTATATTTTTTGATATCTTGTTTTTTTCTTTTTCAGGAAACTTGCATGCATAATACCAAGAAGGATTGTGCAATTACCGAGGACTGGGCAACTTATTGACTCAGTGCATTGCACATTTTTTGAGCTCAAGGGATGCTTTGCATAGTTTCCATCAACAAGGCTGGGCTACCATCCAGAATTGCGTAGTTTCCATGCTCAAGCTTGGCCTGCCAAGAGAATTGCGCAATTTATGGAGGCAAGGTTGGCCTGCCTTCCAAGATTGTGCAATTTCTGGAGGCAAGCCCAACAATGCTTCAAGGTCAAGTCAAGAGTTAGCTTGTGTTTGAAAGATATCAAACCGAGATTAGTACATCATAAGCAAAGCATGAAAAGATAAGTCTCGATCACAACATGAATACATGCCGATAGTAAAATATAAGCCCTTGTGGACAATAGGAAGGCTCCAAAATCAAAGCATAGGCAAATTTTTGGAGGGTGGTTGTAGCAGCTACATCAACACATTACATTCACTCTTGTCACTTCATTGATCATGGCATGAAGCAAGCATAAGGTTAAATGTCATTTGAATGTTGAATGTCACATAGAGAGGTATAGGAGGACTCAATAGGGTAAATCTATCAAATTAGTACAACTGGAGGAAAAAAATGATAGTATGTGACTACAAGTTGACCATTCTGGCCATGAGACCAGCCAACATCTCCTTCTCCTTGGATGAGGGTAATGACTAGCCAACATAGATGACTGGAGATTATGCCCAATAGTTTTTATGAATCACTGGTTTTTTCCCTGCAGCACTAGTAGTATTTTTGTAGGTTTTAACCTTGTACAGAAATTACCTGCATACGAATTCTAAAATACATAAAATAAACAATGCGAGAGCATAACACATAAAACACATATACACAGAGATTTTCCCTTGGATCCCAAAACCAGGACTACCAGCGTGATTTTTCATTATGTTCCTTTCAATGTTATAATACATATTTATGCATGCCGAAGCATCCAATACCATGGACCAAAAACCATTGCGTCCAATACCATGGACCGAAAACCATCGCGTCCAAAAAAATGTGCGAAAAACATGCACAAAACCATAGGTGGGTCCGCCCATCCTAACATAGGGTCCAAAACCAAAATTTTCCAGGGTGCTACCCCAGACCCCATAAAGAGGGGTTACGGGTACCCCTCAAACCCCCTGTGACCTCCCCCCTCTAACCCTGGATAACTACGTGGGCTAGTCATGGAAAGAATATAACACAACCCAACATTTTTTTCTTCTCATGCTAATGTATGTCAAGGTTTGGCACAACCAACCTGTTTTGATAGTTTTTTATTCACAAAATACTTTAGTTAGACGAGCTCTTATCAACCTCAAGACTCTAAATTTATGTTATTGTTCTATTTTCCCTTTTGGAAAACTAGTAGCATAATTTTTTGATCCAGGTAAACCTCATTTAACGTAATGCAAACTGCATATAGATATAGATAGATATATATATATATATATATATATATATATATATATATATATCTATATATATATATATATATATATATATATATGAATTTTTAATATATTAAAAAAATAATAATAATAATATTTGTATGGTTGAAATTTTTAAGATAATAAATGTTTATTTTTTGTTTTTTAAAATAATTAATTTTTTTAAATATCAATAAACAAAGATCATTCTATTAAAAATAGTATTTTTCCTTTTAAAAAAATTGTATTTGTTATTTTAAGAAGAAAGTAAAATATATAAGTATTGCTCGTTTCAATATTTTAACGGAAAAGTATTACTCTTCCCTTAACAAACAAGCATTGCATGTAGTTGGTAGTCCATGTCAGTAATGTTTGTTTTTTTCTTTGAATTAGTGTCACTTATACATTGATTCATGTCATGTCAGGGCATGGTAGTTATATTAACCCACATAACAATTGATTAACAATTGCTAAGACCTGTCTAAAACTTGGTCTTATACATTTGAAAGGTAAAATTGGTTTCAATATGTCTTAAATCCAAAGGATGCATATTTGAAATAGCTTTCATAATTTAGGATTTATATGCAGCTTTCATGCAAACATATTTCTATTATTTATTTATCTCGGCCTGGTTTATATCCTTTCAATTGTCAACAATGCTCTATGTACATATTATCAATATTTATGCTTTGATATATTCATATTGGCACTACATATTGTGAATATCTATGCTTTGATATATCATATTGTCAAAATTTAAATAACTTTGTAAAAAGTCAGCAAACATAAAATAGACCTCCCACCATACATGAGCAATGAATCGTTGATATAGGCGCTACAAATTTTCGGGGATCTAGACCTTATAATTTTGTGAGTTGTAGCTCTATCCGCAAAGTGACTTCCACAGATCCTCTGATGCATGTCTTGAACCAAATATTCATCTTCATCCTCCATCATGCATTTTAGCAGTAGCCCCTCCAAGCTTTAGGTGTGTGGAAGGTAGAAGGTTTGAATAATTGTGGTAGATCTGGGATAGGTAGGTGATTTCAAGAGATGGATGGAATCACTGTGTTAAATAGGTATCGTTTAGCATGTAAGAAGTCATCCAAAAAAAACAAATAAATAACAGCTAGGGTTAAATTAGTTCAATCTAGACCCGCCACTCCAAGGTTCAAAAAAGACAACCCAACTTGGGGTTTTTAGGTATGGGAAAAATAAAAACCTAGAGGATTAGTTTCTCAAACTCACCTATAAGCTCAAGCACATGAATCTAGAACATAACCATTGTATTCCCAAAGAAGCAATTGATTTTATTGATTTTTATCTTGATCCAAATGTTTGATCATAACTAGTTGACCCACTCACATATGAAAATGTTGCGACACATAAAGAAAGAGTAGAAAATATATACCTTATAATGGTTTAAGCACCATCAGTAGGAGAAAAGCCAATAGCAAAATCCATTAGCAAGGGGTAGAGCCAGATCCATTGAAAACACTACCAGATTAGACAAGGCAACATTATATATAGTGTTTGAGCCACATGAATGAGAATCATACTAACCATATGAATGGAGAGAGGAGTAGGTTATAAGGGAGAGCTCTTGTACATAGTGGTTGTTGCTACAGAGAAACATGTATTGCATCATTAGATACTTTAAATAGTGATTACTAGAACAAAATCAAGTTCTATGACAAGGATAAGCTATTGACATACTATCAGCATAAATTAGAAAGAACATGATATCAACATGCTTGGTAAAAAGGCTTGGTAAAAATACACAATAAATCGTATCGAAGTGTTGACAAGTGGTCAAGAGACGAGAACACAAATTTATTTATAATCAATTTACTACTTTACATATGCCCTACATATTTGATGTCGCTTTGTGCTTCTCTATGTGTGTTGACAATATTAGCACAAGTGGCACTTTGTTTGTCCAAGAGTCGAACACTAGGAAAATCAAAACTCCTATCTATCGAGGACCAGGTTGGGTCATGTCTCTTCATTTTATGTTGTGAAAGAAGCATGTATGAGCAGGAGAGGTAAAGCCACATAATGACATGGAGTCAATGGAAAAGAATCAAATTCATGTTCATCCTTCTCTTACATGGAAGCATTCCAACCCAATTTCGATAGTTGAATTGAAGGATCTCCAATATCTTAGCTTGGGTGAAATAAAGTGCAAGAAGTTTTCTGATTTCTCACTCTTTAAATATTTCTGACAATTTTAGGTAATTTTTTGGTTGATAGTTAAATTATTATTTTTTCCCCTCGATATTTTCTATCCAAAAAAAAAAATTGGAAAAACAAATTGAATGTCTTAGCTCCCTCTATTTATTTGGTACTCACAAAGATTCCATTTGTTTGTTTTTCCATTTACCCTCTCTAGCCAAAAATACCTACGCCTTGAGGGAATTTGGTGAGTGAATTTGCAATAAGCCATAGTCCTTGTCATATTATGGCCCCAATTTAGGCAAGAATTATTGTTGAATTCCCATGGCTAGGTGGTGAATTTTCCCTTGGAAACTATTTTATCCCATGCTAATATTTTATTTAAGAAAATCTCTTTTAAATATGTATCTAGATATATGTGTTTGTGATTATCGTTATATATTGTCAGCATCTACTCCCAATCTATAACTCGGTCTAATTCTAAGCCAATTATAGGTTATAGTGTGTTTGAATGTTGAAATCATGTGCGACTTCAGGGATGCGATGGGTTTGTTCTCATAGACTCCACTGCCAACAACACTGTTTACAAAGATAGTCCTATTAACAGCCCAAGCCTTCACATATTTGATGTGATTGACAGATCGAAATCAAGATTGGAGACCATCTTCCCAAACACTATTTCTTGTGCAGATATCCTAGCCTTTGTTGTTAGAGATAATGCAAAGTTGGTAAGCATATCACAAAATATAAAAAGTTACAAAATTATTACAAAAGCCTACATAAAAATTTAAAGTTTTGAACCATTATTTATTGGAGTTTAAAAGGAATGTTGGATAAAGTATCTAAACTACTTCAATTTTCTTTCTTCTAACGTTTTAAATAATGTTAAAAAAAAATAACAAATGATTTTGGTAGTTAGCATTGTACAAACATTGTTCAAGTATAACTCTATTTACCCATTATATGATACCAAAGCAAGCAACATTGTGTATTATAATTTAACTCTGAAATATATTTAATTATTGTTATTGGCAAAACAATGTTGACCAGCCAATAATTTCAATAATTCATTTATAATTTCCCGGATGCGGGTGCTTAAAAGGCATGTGTTACACTAAAAAATGTCACCTTGACTACTTACAGTTAGTATGGCTCAAATCAACAGTCATGCTACCCTCTTAGGCAAGTCTCATGCCTCTGTTATCCATCTCAAACTCAAAGAAGAGAGAAAGTCTTGTAAAAACTATGTTTATCTCTGGGGTCGCAGGTTCTCTCTAGCCTTACCTGCGGGGACGCTGACCATGTTCACAAAATCTGCGTCCATGGACGCTCTGTATGTTAAGGGACAGGTGCGTCCCTCTGTAAAAGGCAAAATGCGCGAGTTTTATCTTGAAAAAGTTACTTGTGGTTACTTCTAGAACATTCTAGAGGTCGGTTTGATGAAATGGATGCGCCTCCAGTTGGTTCATGTATCTCTATTAAGGGGGAACTTATCCCATCAATAAGGGAGCTATCCCACCCAAAGAGGGGGATGATCCCATTGATAGTGGACCTGAATAACCTCTTTACAGCACTATAAATAAAGGCATTGAGCCAGAAGGAGAAGAGGTTGGAGCTATACATTTTTCTTTGGGTAAATGCTGCAGGATTTAGGTCTTCCATTAGAGCCTTTGTGAGGAGAGATTGTCTTTACTTGATTCTACTTGGAAGAGGGTGAGCTTTGTCAAAGTAGAGGAAAATCCTTGATGGACCCTGGGAGGAACTTGCACAACACCAAGGCCAGGTTGTAAGAGTTTCTTTGTTTCGTTATTAATACAAACTGGTTTATTTTTCTCAATAGCTTGTGTTAATGAGTTATTTCATGTGTTCCTTGGTCTGCATGTTGAATATATGTTTTATTATATGAAATGCAAGTGCTTGGTAATTGTTTGATTGTTTGTGGTTGCAGGAATTGACTTGAAGGAGGAGCTCATCCGGATCGTCAAGAACGGACTTCAACAACAGCGTTTTGGAATAAGGTAAGCCTAAACACTTGTAGTTTTCATGTTATAAAAGGTGTATTTAGAGAAAGATCACTCCATTTTGTCTTGTTTGTCATTAGAATGTCTTAGACTTCTAGGAAGGTCAGTCGTGTCCGCACCCTTGACCAATTCCGTGTGACAAATTGGCGACTCCGCTGGGGAATCCATTAATGTGAAAGTCTTTTCCTTTGTGTGAACTTTGCTCTGAGAAAATCATTTTTATTTTCTGGTTTTTGACTGTGAGAATTAGTATTTGGGTGGCTTAGCTTTAGATTTAGTTAGATTTGGTTTTTCTTAACTTTTCCAGAAGGACGCACCCTCTGAGTACTGCACAGTGCGTCTTTGGACGCGCTGTTGCCGTTTGCACAGAGCGGGCCCGCGCCTGTTCTAACGGGTTGCCTGCGTCTTCCTGTAAAAATTTAGGAAAACTCCATTTTTGCTTTAATTGCTTTTAGATTTTGGTTTTTCTTAGTGTTTTCTGCCCAGATCCTTTAGTACCCTGTCAAAAATTTTCACCTGAACTTGTTTCATTAGCATTCCTGCTTTTAGCTTTCATCAATTGGGTGTTTTGAGTCTCTTTTTTGAGAAATTCTTAATTTGATTTCCTTTGGTCATTACTTGGAGGTTTCTCTCAGTCTTTTCACAATTTTGCATCTTTTTGCTTTTGTTTTTGCAAAAAAATTTCCCCCTCATTCGCCGGGGGGGCTAAATTGTGTATGAGTGTTAATCGCCTTTGAGTGTTTTTATGTTTTGATCTTTGGAACTCTCACCCAATTTTCTCGACTTGCACTTGATTGGTTCTTAGATTACATTAGAATCATCTTGTGTTTGAGAATTCTCTTGCATAGATCACATTTGCATAATTAGAATTCTCCTTTTCAGAATATGAATGAAAAATGTGCATAGATTACATTTGCATACTTTTCATGTGAATTGTGCATAGATTACAATTGCATAGTTTACATTCTGAAAAATCAATCGTAGATTTAGATCAGCTTTCTTTGATTTGAATTTACACAAAAATAAAAATAAAAATTGGTTTGGAATTGATTTGCATTAGTTTTTCTTGATGAAATTAGTGCATTAGAGAATTTGTTAAATTTTCTCTTAATGATCAATTTTTTGCATTGTTGGAAGTGAATGGAAACTCTCTCCTTACTCTAGTTAGGATTCATCGAATTGAAAGGATTGCATTATCATATTCGATTGCATTCAGTTGAGTCGGGTCATAACACCATTGGTTTCATCTCCATTTACCCATTTGAGTAATAACAACCTTAATAACACAGCGCTTAATTAAAATTCATCTAGTAATTTTTACATTTCTAGGGCTCTGAAACACCAACATAGCTTAGGCTAGGGTCTTGGAGTAGGTGAGTACTTAACTCTCCAAGACTATAAAACCAAACAGATAGTTTATCTTGAGTAGAATAAATCCAATTGTTTCAATTGCACTCTGGGACAGCTCCTCTTAAAGGAGAAGCACGAGCTCGTGTCCGAACCAGTGAGGGGATCATTCCCCCCTCGTTGGGAACGACGCCAGACAGTACGTATTACAAACGGTAAACCTCGAATTAACCATTGTCGAGGAGCCAGGGGTCACTTATCGGTAAACCTTGGATTGTTGTCAAGGAGCCGGTAAGGGGATTGAGCTTGCTACTCTGCCCTTGCGTGCTGTCGGAGTTTAGACTGTTCCCCCAGGTGTATTTGTTACTGTTGGTGACCTTAGTGACCATAATCTTTAGGGTTCTACCGAGGTGACGGTGGAGGGAAGGTCCCACTGTACCTGGAGCAGACGTCGGTTATACTCACTTGGATTTTCCGGGGGGTTCACTTCACTTCGAGACGATTAAAGTGGAGGAACTTGTGTCGGTCTATTCATTAAGCAGGTTGCCGGGGTAACTGTTCCACCCGCCATTTCTGTACTGAATTCTGCGAGGTTGGGCTTCATCACCAACTAGTGTTTTCGGTCCGGAGAGCTTACTGTTTGTGTGTGGTTTGACTCCTAGATTTGATAACGCGTGTTAATTTGTTTGTTTTTACTTTTAGAGACCATAGGTGTGAATTGTGAATTTTAGTTGTTAAGTGTGAATTGTGAATTGTTAATTTTAGTTTTAAATTGTTAATAAAATTCACTGAAGTTGAATATAATGGCAAATGTTCCGGAATTTATCAACCTAGGAACCCCTCCTAATGAGAATCCTAGTACTTTTCCTTCCTTTGGAAATGTTGGTCCTCCTTATATGGCTACTTTGTCATTACCTGGATTTACAATAGGTTTACCAATATGGTTATTTTCAACTTCGTTGGCCCAAAATACTCCAATTGTTCCATCTCAACCGAATGCTTCACCTCAACAGAGTTCACCATCTCAACATCACCAACCTTCTGTTGACCCTTTACCTTCTTCGCCTAATTTTTCTTCCTCCATTTCTTCCTCTTCGCCTGGTAAAAGCCTTGATGCTAGTAACCAGGAGGCTAAGAAGAAGAAGAAAGGGAAGAAGAAGAAGAAGAAGAAGAAGCAAGATAAACAAGACGTCAACCAACCAACCATGGCTGTAAGTGTTAGTTGTGTTGAGGAAAACTCCGACATGCACCGTAAACCCAAATACCCTTGCAGGCTTTGTAAGGGTGACCACTTCCTTGCCAATTGTCCTAGTATTCCAAAGGTCTTGGAAGTATGGTCAGAAAAACCTCATCAACTTTCCATTGATCCATCAACCAGTGATAGTCAGGTTCCTGGGAAAAAGGGTAAAGTTAGGTTTCCTTGTAAGTTATGCAAAGGGAGTCATCAAACTCACATTTGCCCTCACATGGATGAAGCCTCAACATTGTTGGAAAACCTTACTGTTCCACAGCAAGAATTTCCAACTGGTTACCGTAAACTTTCTCCCAACCTACCGTCAACTGACGGAGTGATTGATCTAAATTCAAGTACCGTCAATCACACTCTTCCATTGGAGAGTGATACTCATGTCACTCAGGTTGATGATCCGTTAGTTGATCAAGTGGTCGATTCAATTTCACATTCAGTCGATCCCACTTTCCCTTTAGAGAGTGAACTCCATACCGCTCAGGTACTTCTTGTTACATCAGATTCTTCTATGCCAGGGGGCATTTCACCTGTTTCTACAGAACCCCCTCCAAGCACTGAGGTCTTTTCCTTTGATTGGAATAGACTGACAGAACCTCGTCTTCCTTCCTTCATCCCTTTCCAAATCATTGTCAAAGCTGGTGGTAGGGACGTTCATCGTACTCAGGTAGATGAAGGTGCTTCTGCTAGTATTTTATCCTCAACTGTTTGGAAAGCTTTGGGTTCCCCTCAGCTTGCGCCTATTACGCAGAATCTGAAAGCTTTTAACAGAACCATTAGTGAACCTTTAGGGATCCTTCCTAAGTTTTCTATTACCTTGGAAGGTAAAATTGTCTGTATTGATCTTATGGTAGTTCGAGGTCCCTTAGATTTCAATTTACTCCTTGGGCGAGATTATGTTTATGCAATGAAAGCTGTCGTATCGACACTCTTTCGCGTGATGTCTTTCCCTCACAATGGCAGTATTGTGACTGTAGACCAGCTTTCGTTCCCTAGTCTTGTCTCAACTACCAATAATATGACATCCCTAAATGTTCCTGATTCTAAAGTGGTATCTACCCTGCCACGGGTTAATTATGTGGCAATCGGTCCCATGATTTCAGTTACCGATGTGAGTGAGCCTCTCACTGTTTGCTCATCTTCCTTTGATTTAGCTCCGGTAATTGACATGGAAAACTCTATGGGATTACTTGAACACGATGTTCTTATCCCTTTTGAGTCCCTTGACATGTGTTCCTTCCCAAGAAGTATTCTTCCTTCGGATGAAGACCTCTTGGAAGCCATGATCAAGGTGTGTCCATTGACATGTCTTTCCTCCAGTTGAAAGCCATGATCAATTTTACGAGGATAGTTTGTTCCCGTCTCAACCTCATTAAAAAATGAAACTGGATGTTGTGAGGAAAGTTCCTTTTACTGTGTCAACCTCGTTAAAAAATGAATCAGTGAAATTGAGGATAGTTCCTGTTACTGAGTCAACCTCGTTAAAAAATGAATCAGGGTTGAGGATAGTTCCTGTTACTGAGTCAACCTCGTTAAAAAATGAATCAGGGTTGAGGATAGTTCCTGTTACTGAGTCAACCTCATTAAAAAATGAATCAGGTTTGAGGATAGTTCCTGTTACTGAGTCAACCTCGTTACAAAATGAATCAGGTACGAGGATAGTTTTTTTCCTGTATCAACCTCGTTAAAAAATGAAATAGGCTAGCATGAGGACAGTTCTTTTACTGAGTCAACCTCATTAAAAAATGAATCAGCTAGATTTTAGGATATGCAGGTAGATTGTAGAAAGTAGTTACGAGCATAGTTCCTTATCTTGTGTCAAGCTCGTTTAAAAAATGAAACAACTCCCACAAGTCTTTCCATGATCTTGAAATTTAAGCTTCATTCCATCCACCTCATTGAATGCAATGAAGCTTGGGAGGCATGTACCTCATTTTGCGTCATTATGCTGGGGGCATGTGAACTTATAACAAGCATAGTTTTTCGTTTCAAGCTTGAGTAAACATGAAACTGAATCCGAGCATAGTTCTTTTCCTGTGTCAAGCTCGTTAAAAAATGAAACAAATCCTCCTCTACTTGAGTCGAGAGATTGACTAGATCTCGTAAATGTTAAGTTGTATATTTAGGTTAGTTGTTTAGGTGTTTTGCATAATTTTCTTACAGTTTTAGGTCAAAGTCTTTTAAATAATCTCGTAACTCAAACCTTCATTTCATCCAACTGGTTGAATGAAATGAAGCTGGGGGGCATGCGCTCTAGCAGTTATGCTTAGGGGGCATCAAGCACAGTTTTCTCTCTGTTTCAAGCTTGTTAAAAAATGAAACTACTGGGAAGCATAGTTTTCCTTTGTTTCAAGCTTTTGTAAAAATGAAACCTATCTCGAGTCAATTTCAGTTATTTTCAAGACTCGTTAAACTCATGAAAATACCGAGATTATTTTGCTATTTTTCATTCTCGTAAAACAAATGAAAATGACGAGTTCTTTCCGTCTTTTCCTGCTCGTAAATTAAATTGAAAGTCGGCCATATGAGTACATTTTTATCATTTTTTTCGAACTCGTTAAAACTTACGAAAAAGTGAAAACCATGAGTACATTTTTATCCCTTTTTCGAACTCGTTAAAACTTACGAAAAAGTGAAACCTTGGAGTTCTCTTTTAAGCCCTTTTCAGACTCCTACAACATGAAAAGATTGCCGAGCGTTTCTTTTACACTCGTTAAAACGGAATTAAAAGACGGTCCCCTTATCGCCCTTTTCTGACCGTAAAATCAGGAAAAGATTGCCGGGTTTTTGTCGTTTCAAACTCGATACGGAAATAAAACGACGTGTCTTTGATCGCTTTTTACTTTTCAGGTCAGTGGCACTAATTATGAAAGTACTCCTTGGTCGCAAGATCAAGCGGTTCTCCCAGGTATTATTTTATACTTTTTCGGGCTTGGGGGACACAAATTTACGAAAAAGTTCAACCTGGAGTCTTCTTAAGTTTTTCAGACTCTCTAAAATTGAAAAACGCCGAGTTTCTCCTATACTGGACTCGTTAAACATCTCACAGTAAAGGACCTGTTCAATTACAAACAGGAACGAACCACTCCTTCCTAGGGTTCGAATTTAAACTAGGTTGGACTCGTCCGAAGGATGAGCTTATAATCAAGCATATGTTATCCTCCTCAAGCTTGTTAAAAATAAAGAGGTACTTGCCAGAAATGGTGGGGGAAAAGAGAGAAGAATGAACCTGTTTGTCACCTTTTGTCTCAGAAGAAACTTTATTACCACTCTTGAACACGACACTTTTTATTCACCTGGGTTGGGAAATCTTTTACCTCACAGTTGACCAAACCACTTTGAAAGTCTTTAACCGGGTTCCGGGGGTTAACTTTGAGTTATTCGTCACCAAGCCATCTGTTGTGTCGTTATGTGTTCAAGAGGTCTGCAAGCAAAACTTTCATCTGCAAAATACTTGTCATCCATTTGACCATCCCTGAGTCAGTCCTTACAGCAACATTTCTTCAACTTGAACAATGATTTCGTGTTGTGGGCTTGCCTGCAACGGGTCGCTTTCTATCGACATCGACACATTATCTAGAAAGATGACTTAGGAATCGACAGTACCTTGAAGTCTGCATGCATCAATGGCAGGTTTCTCGCCTTTGACGTCAGTTTACATCATTGACTTTCGATCAAAGGATTCCGTGAAGTGTTCGACATCAAAACATCTATTCACATTTCACGGGTTGTGCTTGGTACTTTGAGAACCATTGACATTACTGGTGGTCTCTCTCATGCTTGTTAACAGTTTACATCATCGACTGGTAATCAAGTGGTTTCTAACATGTTCGACATCGAATCATTTAATCACATGGCTAGAATCGTACCAATTCGGGAAGTAGAAGTGAAGACCCTGGATCTAGTTTCTACCATCCAGGCTGCGAGGAGTTTTGTATTCATTATCTATATAGACTAATCATAAACAGATGGCTGCGTCCATACTGTGTCTACAAAAGTCTATAAAAATGATGTACTGCAAGATCATTCCTGTATCAGAATAGTTAGTCCATTAGTTAAAGTTTTGAATCTGAGTATGGGAATGCCTACCTCAGTGATGATATAATCTTATCCATGTATTTTGTGTTGAAAATTGCAGGTTCCAACCAGGCCATCCACAAGACAATCCTTGAAATGATAAAGCGCTTCACCCTTCCTAGAATTACAAAACCCTACTCTATTCCAGGCTTCGCACTTTAGGGGGCAATCTGTTACACTAAAAAATGTCACCTTGACTACTTACAGTTAGTATGGCTCAAATCAACAGTCATGCTACCCTCTTAGGCAAGTCTCATGCCTCTGTTATCCATCTCAAACTCAAAGAAGAGAGAAAGTCTTGTGAAAACTATGTTTATCTCTGGGGTCGCAGGTTCTCTCTAGCCTTACCTGCGGGGACGCTGACCATGTTCACAAAATCTGCGTCCATGGACGCTCTGTATGTTAAGGGACAGGTGCGTCCCTCTGTAAAAGGCAAAATGCGCGAGTTTTATCTTGAAAAAGTTACTTGTGGTTACTTCTAGAACATTCTAGAGGTCGGTTTGATGAAATGGATGCGCCTCCAGTTGGTTCATGTATCTCTATTAAGGGGGAACTTATCCCATCAATAAGGGAGCTATCCCACCCAAAGAGGGGGATGATCCCATTGATAGTGGACCTGAATAACCTCTTTACAGCACTATAAATAAAGGCATTGAGCCAGAAGGAGAAGAGGTTGGAGCTATACATTTTTCTTTGGGTAAATGCTGCAGGATTTAGGTCTTCCATTAGAGCCTTTGTGAGGAGAGATTGTCTTTACTTGATTCTACTTGGAAGAGGGTGAGCTTTGTCAAAGTAGAGGAAAACCCTTGATGGACCCTGGGAGGAACTTGCACAACACCAAGGCCAGGTTGTAAGAGTTTCTTTGTTTCGTTATTAATACAAATTGGTTTATTTTTCTCAATAGCTTGTGTTAATGAGTTATTTCATGTGTTCCTTGGTCTGCATGTTGAATATATGTTTTATTATATGAAATGCAAGTGCTTGGTAATTGTTTGATTGTTTGTGGTTGCAGGAATTGACTTGAAGGAGGAGCTCATCCGGATCGTCAAGAACGGACTTCAACAACAGCGTTTTGGAATAAGGTAAGCCTAAACACTTGTAGTTTTCATGTTATAAAAGGTGTATTTAGAGAAAGATCACTCCATTTTGTCTTGTTTGTCATTAGAATGTCTTAGACTTCTAGGAAGGTCAGTCGTGTCTGCACCCTTGACCAATTCCGTGTGACAGCATGGCAGCTCACAGGTGGTGCATCACATGGGCATGTGTCAGCCCTTGCGTGCCACGCAGTACCCTACAGAATGTTTCAAATGGGCGCATGCAGGAACTTCAATGCGGGTATTATTACTGGTCGTTTCCTCCTTAATTGGCCTCCTGGTAACCTGTGCGATGGCGCTTCATATTCCGGGAGCCTCTGTTACATTTACGCATTCATTTGAAGTTGTTGGGCACTCCACTACAACGTTGGAGCACTCCTCGATGATGTGGGGGATTGCACAGGGACATTCTTGCTCTGTGCCCAACTCAGGTATTGTCCCAAGCTTGAGAGTGGTTTACAAGCATTGTAAGCCAAATTTTGCGGCCCCCGTCTTGGTTGATTTCTCCTCTCCGGGTTTCTGCAAGCTAGTTCATCCTCTGAATTTAGCAATGAGGAGAGAACGTCTCAAAATGAGCAGTTGACGAGGAGGCTCTCGCGGTCGGGCTACCGCTCAGAGGACTGGCCCCATTTCTCCTTCTTCCTCCATCGAAGTTACATTTGAGCATCATCACCTCCATGGCATAACAGCGGGACGTGGCAGAGGGCCTGGGAGCGGAAGCATAACAGAATGTGGACATGAAGTGCACCCCACAGTCAGGTTTCGGATACCCTGCACACTCGCCAACTCCACTTTCATTGTATCTGTTACTGTCGAGCACTGTGATAATCTCAGAGGTCAGGTGGAAGTAAATCAGGAAAACCCACCTCCAGCTCAAGGGACAATACCCACAATTGATCTGCAACGCCCTGCTATGGAAAGTTCCACCCCGGCTACTCAAGCAGCCCTTGCGGGTCCAAGCGAGCCTGCTCAGGGGGTCCCTACTTGCTCGATGGTCCCTCTCTCTGACTCGGATGACTCCCGGCAATTTGGGTGCAGAGTGGAGGAAGAGCCCTACACCACGGACGATGATTAATCCAATCAACCAGTTCGCTCTCGGCAGCCTGGAAGTGGGAGCATTACTTTGTCTTCGAATCTTATTTTCTGTATGTGTTTGGCTTTATTCTGGATTTTAAAATCTATGTGTCGGCAATATGGATCCATATGTCTGTTAGTCCATGTTTAAGTAGTGTTCAGTGTCGATATGTTCGTTTGTCTCAGCATGTCCATGTTCAACATCCAATTTTTGAATATGTTCAACTTTGGGTATGTATAAATTTGGGCAAACTGTCAATCTCTCGGCAGGATTTACAGGGCCATGGCCTAGTTGTAACGCTGATGTAACTTTTTGAATTTTTGTACCATAATAGAAATAGCCTGATTCAGAAAAAAAAAAAAAAAAAAAAAAAAAAAAAAAAAAAAAAAAAAAAAAATCATTTATAATTGATCACGAGCATCGCCATATAAACTTACTGTCGGTTAGGATGTTTCGGCTAGACGAAGGGATGGAATTATTTCATTGGCTTTAGAAGTCACAATAAATATACCTGCAGTGAAACTCACTTTTTGTCTAGTCTTTTGCTTTCAACCAAAAGAAAATGCATAGGAACTAAAACTTATAGTGAAAAATATTTTTCATGAGAAGTCAAATCTCTTTAATTATAAAGAACCTGAAAAGGAAAAGTTTTGTGGATAAAAACTTCATGAAGTAAGTTCACATGTGGTAGTATAATATTGAAAACAATATATTTTTAATTTATACCAAGTTAAACTAGGTGAGTCTGAATGGAAAGGAGATAATATTCTCAAAAATTTAAGGCACATACACAAGAAGCTCGAGAGAAAACCAAGAAGGATGTTGTAAGTACCATGTTTTAAATTGTTTCCATTTTATTTTTTGGCAAGTCTTGAAATATAGATGAGGACTTTTTGAGTGATGCGCTCCAAAGATACTATAATTCATTAGCCTGGCCCTTACAATTGTAAAGCACAAATTTTGTGCATTTGCTCCAATAATGGCCATAGGGAGAAAATGTGATGTCACGATAATTATACAGTACTTAGTTGTAGTCGATGGAGGTCTATTGGTGTAAATCAGATCATACCTCTTGAGGAAATCCTTCGCTATATTTAGAGAGGAGACGACTAAGGTAACGACAGAGCTTAGGCGCAAGGAGAAGAGAGCTTTGTTTTTTAGAGACGCTTTGCCAATGCAAGTGCATGTAGCATACCACAAAGCAGTGGGTTGCCATCTAAGCTTGCAGAGACTAAAATAAACTTGGATATCCAACTACTTTGGATAAAATAGGCAGAGACCAAAACACTTTTCATAAAAAGTTTAAGCGAGAAATAAAATTGGATATAAAGTTTAAGCTAGCAATAGGTCCTTGGATAAAAAGTTTAATTGCACAATAAAACTTTAGATAAAAAAAATTAAGTCAACAATAAGACCTTGGATGTGCACAATAAAACTTTGGATAAAAAGTTTAAACCGACAATAAGACCTCAAACCTTACTGACCATTCAAGTATTTTATTTCCATTATATAATTTAACATGATTATTTTTTCAAGTTAATGCATCACCTAGTTTTTTAGGGTTAACGCCTAAATTAATAGGTGGTCAACCATCTACCGATTGCTATAGTCCCTGCACTGTTGAATGCAGGGAATAATAAGATGTTGGATTAGCAAAAGAAACTTGAGCTCTTTAACTTTTTCACTCATCACCCTTAATCTACATATGACTACTTTCATTTTCAAATAAAAATAAACTCCGTGCAATTATTCATTATCCAATGTCAGATTGACAATCATATTACAATTTTACAAAAAATAGAATTGGCTTCTAATGTTAGATCTCATAAAACCATAGAAAGTATCATATTTTTTTAAGAAATATTGAAACCTATAGCTTAAGTACATATTTTTCATATTCAAGTAAGATCTCTTCAAGAAGATATCCTCCTCCTCATGTTTTCATTGTTATTATCACATATGATTCTAGTAGTAATACCACATTGTAAGATCATTTATTTACCATCTTGTTTAGCTTTTTGAAAAGATGTGTCTTCATATATGCTTTTTCCTTTTTTTATTTTTTCATTATAGGATTCTAACTTAGGTTCCCTATCTTACTAACTTCATTAGTTGGATATCAATAAACCATAGAAATTATCAGAATTTCTACAAAAAATTTAAACCTTAAAGCCCAATTAAATTTTTTCATGTATGAATGAGATCTCTTCGGGAAGAGATCCTCCTTCTATTATTCCTATGGTAACTAATTATGCTTCTTATAGTAATAACGTCTCCTCAAATAATTTATCTATTATCTCAATTAGTTCTTTGAAACATGCTAGAAAGAAATGCCTTTATACATGTTCTCATTTTATTTTTTCCATTATAGGATTTTAACATGTGTTCTCTATTTTGTTTACCCTATTAGCTCAATCAATCACTAGGTTAAAATCTCCCATGATATGTATCTATGATAATTCATTTCCCACGACTACATTTAAAAGCCTCTTGTATATAATACTTGAGTTGGAAAAGTTGAAGTTCTTTCTTTTACCTTCTGACACATAACAAAGTTGTGATAAAATCCTATCCATTTGTTAATAAGAATGCTCTACTGGTAGACATCCCCATCCTCAATTTTTATCAACCCAGTCCTAAAATTACAATTACCCTACCGTCCTAGAAGTAAAAATCAAAAAACAAAAACATTTTTTTATTAATTTTTAATAGGTATGGATAGATTTTTTATTAGAAAGGTTGCAACTAAACAAACAATTGAGTAATACAAAAAATAAATCTTTTTTCTAGGCAAAATATTCAAAAATTAGGGTTATCTTTCCAAGTTTATTATTTTTTTAATAGTCCCATTAATACTATTCTTAATTTCTCAACATGTGTATTTCCAGCCAACAAACTAAGAAAAAATGAAACCCTAGAAACACCAAAGACCAGTATAAACTATTTTTTTACTAACCCATAATGGGATTTCACTTACATGTCCACTGGAGTGACAATGTCTATTTTTTCTCCATGTAGATACTTTCTTCAAGTGGCGATATGGAGTCTCTCACATGTGCTCTCAAACAAGCCCATGGGATCATCTTGTTATTTTCCCCTAGCTATCTTTGAGGCTAAAGATTGGTCATGGCTAGGGAGGTCTTCTTTATAATTAGAGTTCTCCTTGGGAGGAGGGTGAACTAGATATTTAGAGGGAATACTGATAAAGTCAACAACATTTTGAAGAGACTATTGGACAGAGCTTACCTTCATATTGATCTCTAAGAATTTGCATTTCTAAATAATCTTGTTGGCATCAACTTTTTTTTCCCACTCTCAAAGAATCATAACATTTTTATTGAGTCTTTTGCATATTTTTTCTCTATTCTTGTTGATGACATTAGAAATGAGTCATTATTATCAAGTTCTTTGTTATTTTTTCCTCCGAGATTCCACTAAAGCACACTTCCCTTGACCCTTTCTCTTTCATGCCATTGGTCACTACGACCCTTCCCACTATCCAAGGTTTAGAAGGGATTCAACTTATATTCCTTTTTATCACATCATCATTGGTCTCATTCTCTGCTTCACCAATCATAACTTCAAATAAAATCATATCCCAAGAAAGCATGAATTATTCCAATTGAAGCAAAGAATATAAGGCCAAGAGTCTATTAATAAGTTATTATCTACTATTTTCCCTTGAATTCTAGTTCCAGAGGGAGCATTAACGCCTTCATATTATAAATCTCAACAAATATAATCCCAAACTTCTTCCCTGCCACTACCATTGTACAATACATCATCTCTCATAGCATATGAATGGTTATGTTAGGGTGGTGGATATTCCTTTGTATTAAGATATTGAAATGTTTATTACATATGCAATTCCAAACGTTTTTTTTATATGTGGTTCATGGTCACTAGAGCTTGGTGACTCACTACGTCCATGGAATATTGTTCTAGGTGGATCCACCTGAAGGGATCACTTCTACTAGCTCAAACACGAACGTTGACCCCAAAGGTGTCAAGAGATTTGAACTCGTGGCCTCCCAATAGCAGAGGTGCTTAACAATGGTGACTCATCCAATTGAGCTAACCCTCGAGGCTATGCAATTCCAAATGTTATTTGGTGGGACACACTCAATAAATTAAGTATTCATTAGTAGGGTGACAATAAGGAGATCCTATTATATATTTCGTAAGTTTCTTCTATTAGTAGAGACCTTAAGTTTTCTTGTGATTTAGCTAGCTTATTTTGTCCCTTCAAAATATGAAAACTATATGGAATCAAAATTATAAAACTCTATAGGTATCATGTTTACTAGCCTATTCAAATGAAGAGCCTTTAAGGGGTGATGAAGTTGTAGAGCTTTGTTTAGAAGCACTGAGTTGCCAATGGTTGAAGCACATTAAACACCTTTTTTCGAGTATTGTAAGACATTGAAATAATGTGCAAGCTTCAACCTTATTGTTGGTTGAAAACATTATACTCTAAGTAGATGTTCCTTTTGTAGTTCCTTCAAGAAAATAGATAATCCCCTATCCAAAAATTATTTTACTTCTTTAATGAACTTTTTATTGAACAAAACTACTTTATCTATTATTTGCCATTTAAAATTGAAATTTTTTAGAAAAAATAACATATTTATAATAATATCAATATTACATTTTACAAGAAAAAACTTTATAACTCGGGGATAAAATTCAATGATGGTTGTCCTTGCTACCAATTGAACACTGAGTTATGACAAGTTTTACCACCTTCAATCAAAGAAAAATTAAAAATTAAAAACACTTGATATTGAAATTAAAAATTAAATTATTTCTAATATATGTGTTTAGAAGCACAACATCATCTATTTCAATGGTTATATATAGTTTAGATTTTTTTACTAGCATATCTACAACCAAGAGGCTAGAAAGCCTATCATTATTACTTTTAGTTCCTTATGCACCCATGTGACATATATTAGCTCCACAATTCTAACCACTCTATAACCAAAACAAGGTTGTATGTAACGGGACGCAAAGGACTTGGATCAGATAACTTTGGCAAGACACAATTATGATGAGTTCAAGGACTTGGATGTTGCGTTCAAGAGATAACATTATTATTCCTTTATTTTTAGGCTATGGTGACTATAGTAATCAGATTTTCCATCATTTGAATTCTTTTGCATGAAAATCTAAGTGTGTCCTAATTTGTTAGCCTAGGTTTTCAATTGAGAATGTCTAAACCACTTTATGTATACTAGTCAAAACTATCAACTACTCTATATCCACAAATCAACTATCTTGTCATATTATTTGGCCTCATATCTAAGCACAATGCCAAACTTTCAGCGAAATCCTAAGCTAACTTGGACATTTCCAAGTGCAATGATGTTAGATGAAATTGGTTAATGCTTAAAAATTTCCTAACATTTCTTCTAACTTTAAATTATTGTTTTTATGTTTCATATATTATGAGGAAAATAATTCTCGTCTGTTAGGTCCCTATACTACTAGTGTAGCCTCTTATTGTTATTAGTGAAACCCCCTTATTATATTGTTTGTCCCATGTAGTCCCCATATTGTTATTACCGTGCCCCATAGAAGCCCACTATTGTTATTGTTGTGCCCTTACAATATTATTGTTATGTGGGCTTTGATTATATTGTGACCCCGAAGACTCCTATACATAAAAAGGAGGTCTTGCCATTTGTATCATCGAAGAATTGTTCATTTGTGTAATGTAAATGAGGTTACCCCCTCGAAGAGGCTAATTTTTAATTCGTTGATCTATCTCTTCTTCTATTTGTGAGTTGGTTGCATAACATTTGGTATTAGAGCTTTGGATTCTAGGGTTTTGTTGCTTCAAACAGGTCATAATGGAATTTTCAATATAACATTTTTTCTATGAAGATTCAAAAGCTGAAATTGAAACCACGTGGATTCGAAATCTTTATGAACTTCGTGTCCAAATTTCAGATATTTTCTCGCTATAGTTTCAGATATATGAGTTGAGGAAGTTAGGGTTTTTGCAGGCTCCAGAATTCCATCTGAAATAGGTGACCTAGGGAAAATCATCATAACTTTCTCTCTGAGCATCAGATTTGAATTTCGTAAAAGTCGGTAGAAAGAGGATGGATTTTAGTTTTTTGAGTATCAATTTCATGGTTGAAGTTCGAAACAGTGACACGTGGCACTCTGAACAAGTTAGCTCTACTGAACTAGTCTATAATCAGGTCATCGTGGGAGATCGGGCATAAATCTTTCCTGAAGAATCCAATCTTGGTCAAACTTATGGGGTTGGAAAGAGACTCAAAGGGCTGCCACGGGATGAAATTTTAGACCTTGGGGATCCGTAATTACAGATATACAACATATTCAATATCGAGCTCCTACAAAAATGTGTGTGTGTGTGTGCACGTGCGTGTGTGTGTGTAGTTTTTTAAAATTTGCATAAGTTTTGATTGAAAAATTAGTTTGAAGTGATTCAAAGGTAATAGTGAAGCATAATTACCATTAATTGATTCCCCAAAGAAATAAAATGGAAACACCTAGTAAGCAACCTGAAATATCTACCATTACACATGAAGAAGAGGAAGAAATGAAACGTGATTTATCAAAATTACAAGACCAAGTGCAACAAATTTCGCTCTCACAAAAAGTAACAGAAGCTAAGATGGATGGTTTAAAGAATGGAATCAGAGATAATATCAATGCTTTTAAGAATGGCATGGAAGATAATATCAATAGTATAGAAGCAAAATTGAAAGGAAACATGGAAGATTTGAAGAAAGACAGGGAAGGGTTGAAGGAAGGTTTGACCAAGTTCCTAAAAGAAAGGATTCCTGATGGCAAAAAGGTAGTAGAGTAAACTCATGATGAGAACAAAAGGAATGTTAATCATGATTTCATAGACTCTAACCTTGGATTGAATACCCACCATATTCCAAGGATCGATATGAGGAAGTTTGGTGGCAAGTATACGGTAACATGGATACTACAGATGGAGAAATATTTTGATCTCCATAATGTGCAACACACACAAAAGGCAAGCATTGCATATTTATATTTAGAATCGAATCAGTTTGTATGGTATCGATGGCTTTGTTCTCGTAAACCACTTGTCACTTGGTCAATTTTTACGAAGGTAGCACATTATGAGAATACAAAGAGCAACACCTTCTTTAGCCAATTGATAAATATCAAACAAAAGGGTTCAATGGCAGAGCACATTGAGGACTTCAAAAAATTGAATATCAGGGTAAATGATATTCTAGAGGAGCATAGGATTGATGTCTTCATAATGACTTTAAAGGATAACATCCAACATGAGGTTCACCTTTGGGAACCTGATTCATTGGAGAATGCATTCAAGGTGGCCAGAGAAATGGAAAGCAAAATTATGGCACTTTGTGGATATCATCCAACATCCATCACATCATCTTTAATAGAAAATTCTAAGTTTCAAGCAGTGGAAGATCACATCGAGCATCAACAACAAGTTCTCCATGTTTTAAAGCATAACCTCACTTTGGTGCAGAATCAAATGAAACAACGAGCAGATCAACATTGTAGCGAAATAAGTTTTGATGTAGGTGATTGGGTATTTTTAGGGCTAAAAGCATACAACAAATGTCCCTCAAGCAAGCTAAGAAGGGTAATAAATTATCACCAAAGCACTATGGTCCTTACAAGGTGTTGCAAAATATTGGTACTATGGCATACGAAATGGAGCTTCCTACATCTTCCTGAATGCTCCCAATTTTCCATGTTTCATGCTTAAAGAAGGTTATAGGTGATAAGCTCCTAGTTCAAACAATATTGCCAGAACTTGACAAGGAAGGAAAAATCATATTGGAACCTAAAGTAGTCATGGAAAAAATAACCTGACAGTTACGAAATCGATCAATTTCAAAGTATCTCATCAAGTGGAAGAACTTACCCATTAAAGATTCCACATGGAAGGATGATAATTTTATACATAATCGTCCAAAACTACTCAAGCGTTGAGGACAACACTTTTTTGAAGGAGAGGGGCATGTTAGGTCCCTATATTACTAGTGTAGCCCCTTATTGTTATTAGTGCAACCCCGTTACTATATTGTTGTGCCCATATAGTCCTCATATTCTTATTATTTTTCCCTAGAGAAGCCCACTATTGTTATTGTTGTTCCCTTGCAATATTATTGTTATGTAGGCTTTGGTTATATTGTGACCTCTAAAACTCATATATACACAAAGGAGGTCTTGTAATTTGTGTCATCAATGAATTATTCATTTTTGTAACGTAAAGGAGGTTTCCCCCTCGAAGAGGCTAATTTTGAAGTTTTTGATCTATCTCTTCTTCTAGTTGTGAGTTGGTTGCATAACATCGTCATTTTAATGGATACACCGCCTTAATTGAATGAATAACCCATATATCGGATGTATTCTTGCATTGATGTCTTATAAATTCAAATGTCTTTATCACAAAATATTTTGTATTGTTCCTACTCAAATTTAAATTATCACTTTCAAAGATGTTGAGGTATATGGACGATTACAATGATGGCCAAGATTAAAGCTTGGATCCAATAGCATGTTACTAATGGTTAGGTGGAAACCCAACTTTTTCGTTTATCTATGGCTATTACTCCCACAATAAGTGATGTAATCCACTACATAATTATTAGAGCTATGAGATTATTCTCTAAATAATTCTTAAAGGCCATGACAAATATCCCAATCGGTAAGGCATCTAACATGTTTCTCTTCATATACGGCAACATAAAACAAATATAGAAAAATGTTTAATTTGTACTAGAATGTTAAGTGAATAAACAAGGCTCATTCTTGTAGCCATGTTGATAGCCAAACCATGTGAATAACCTAAAGGTAACCTTTTCGTATAATGTGAGCCTATCAAGAATTTGTTTGACTATTTAGGTTTTCAATTGCACACCACATGGTTTTTAATTTGCATTGAATGGTTACCATACCAAAAGTAACTCTAACGGTCTCATTTCACCCTATTACACCCCTAGGGAGGTTCCCACAACTATATGCTCTTTCAATAAATGTTGCCCCAAATGCTTGCAGTGATGATATACAGCCATAAACCATTTTGGTATGTGTGTGCTAACCACAACATTGGAATAAACCATGAAACTAAGGTCACATGTACAAGTGTTGGCTTCAATGGTGAAGCAATCCAAGTAACTCATCCATATAGCTAGTTTCCATGTCATAATGATCATGTTAACTCATAATAATGACACTTAAGTTGGACAATTGAATGAGTGTTGTACTCCAAATCACACTACACTCACGAGGATATAAATAAATAGAATAATCCATGTCCAAATGATCATCCACATAGCTACAATGGTTTTGGTGTGGATTTGGAAGGAATACTACCACTAGAGAATATGCAAATTAATTCTAGTGAGTCATAACTTACTCCTAACTTCCCTTGATGATATTCGCTTCGCATGCTGGAGTAAATTTATCAAAGAGAAGTTGGAAATAGTTGTATACCCATAAATGCCAACTATATATACACAAATCATCACAAGCCTCCTCTAAATCACATTGAGCATGCATATCTCTTGTATACTCTGCTCTAATGAAGGTATATGTCTTGCTATTGATATGACTATCCTCCATTTCTTGGAAAATTTTGGCACCTTCAAAACTTGTTGCAAGTCTTCCTAAATATCCAACAAGGTTCTTAAAATTTTCGTTTGATCCTCCCATGGCATGTTTTTTGACATTATCATTAATCTTTGGCTCTGCGAGGGTTTTGAGTCACCACTTAAAAGTGATGTAACTTCAAAATTAGTAATTATAACCTTTACTATGACCTTATTTCTTAAATTCCATAACACTCTATTTCCACTGACACTATTTATGTTGGAATCTGGTTAATAATCAAAGAGATAATTATGTCGAAAATATTTTTTAAGAGAATTTTGAGGCCCCAACATGAAATGGGCATAATTTCCATAATACTTCTTTGAATTTCTATTATGCTCCATATTTTTAAATTCCATAATCACTATGTTTCCATTGTCATTCATCTCGGAACAATATGATATATCAAACGATATATACTTTATAACACATATGGTTGATTGCAAAAACATACTAAAATAATTGATTTGAAATCAACGATATCTTCACTTCCCAAACTGTTATTCAAGTATTTTTTTAAATTGTGTAGTTTTACAGAGGAATTTAGATGTACTATTTGTTTCTTCATAGTTTGCACAAAAATATTTGGAAATGGATCTAAGTTTTTCACCCCTATTTTTCCTTTTGAAAATCTTTAAAAAATGGAAAGACAAATTCTTCCTCCTTTTTTCATAAGAAAGAGAATTAATACCAATTATTATCATCCTTAACTACAAGAAACATATCTAATAATTTGATAGAAATCCCCTTAACTTCAAATATCAAACTACCCTTAAAGTATTGTAAGACTATATAATGATCCTTTTAAACTTGTGTTCACTTACCTCTAAGAGTGGGAAACCTTCCAATGAACTAATCTCCAATAAATGATTGATAAAAAGGCTGCCAATCTTACTCATAGCTATCTAGAAAACCCTAATCACAACCATATGTTAACTACCTAATTAGACTTTCACTAAGGATACATGACATTTTGTCAATGCTAGCCAGCTAGTGGGGCTTAATATAATAATATCAAACATGGTGGACCTAATTCACTTTATGTTGAGTGTCCACCATACCTACACTAAATCCAATTTCATCCTCCATTATAGGCCTGGGGAGGATCCCATTAGAGGCTCAAGGGCCTATTAGAGTTAGAGTGGGTTTAGTATTCATTCAATGTAAGGTGTACTAGGTTTGAAATGTTTATTATTATTGAATAAGTCCCACTAGGTAGTTAGCATATCATCCCTAAATAGTGGTGGTATCCTCCTTGAGGGTGCAACAGGGGCCAAAGGAATCATAGAGTTAATGTAGGTGTGGTGATCATTCAATGTAAGGTGGTGTAAGTCCATTGTGTTTGATCATCCCTAGTGGTGTAATAGGAGCCAAATGGACCATTAACTTAGTGTAAGTATGGAAATTGTTGTTGTAATGTGGACTAGGTCCATTATAGTTGTTATTATTAAATAAGGCCCAATGGTTGGTAGTTAGCATTAAATAAATATAATGTGGCCTCATTAAGGAAGGCTGTTAGGTCCCTATAATACTAGTGATTACCCCATTACTATTGCAGTTGTATCCCTTATTGATATTGTTGAGCCCCTATTGTCCCCATTTTTTTATTATTGTGCCCCATAGAATCCCTCTATTGTTATTTTTGTGGCTTTATATTATTACTGTTAGGTCGGCTGGGTTATATTGTGACTCCATAGACTCCTATATATAGCAAGGAGGTTTTGTCATTTGAATCATCCAAGAATTGTTCATTTGTGTAATGTAAAGGAGGTTGCCCCCTCAAAGAGGCTGAATTCTAAGGCGTTGATCTCTCTTTTCAATCTTTTTGTGAGTTGGTTTCATAACATTTGGTATCAGAGCTTTGGATTCAAGGGTTTCACTGCTCCAAATAGGTCATCGTGGCATTTTCGCTATAACTTTTTTTCTGCGACGTTTCAGAAGCTAAAAAAAACCCCATTTAAGACGAAATCGCACTGAACCTCGAGTCTGAATTTCATAACTTTTCGCGCTATATTTGCGGAGAAATGATCTGAGGAAGTTGGTCTTTTTGCAGACTCCTGAATTACATTCCAAACAGGTGACCTGGGGAAAATCGTCATAAATTTCTCTCTGAGCATTGGATTGAAATTTTGTAAGAAGGTACAAAAAGAGGACGAACTGTAGTTTCTTGTATATATTTTTCAGTGCCATAGGTTGAAATAGTGACACGTGGCACTTAATACAAGTTCACTCTTCTGGAAAGGTCTGTAATCAGGTCATCTTGGGAAATTGTGCATAAATCTTTCTTGGAGAATCCAATTTGGACAGACTGGTGGCATTGGAAAGAGGTCATAGAGGGCTACTACAGATCGTAATTTCAAAACTGGATGATCTGAAATTACAAAGATACATCAGATTCAATATCAAGCTCCTACAAAGTGAAAAAAGGTGTGTATTTTTTTTTAATTTTTGCTTAAGTTTGGTTTGAAAAATTAGTTTGAAGGAATTCAAAGGGCATAGTAAAGCATTATTATCGGTAATTGATGCACCGAGGAAAGAAAATGCAAACACCTAGTAAGCAACCTGAAAGCTCTAGCATGACTCTTGAAGAAGAGGAAGAATGCAACATGATATATCAAAATTACGAGACCAAGTGCAACAAGTGTCACTTGCACAAAAAGCAATAGAATCTAAGATGAAAGATGTAGAAGCTAAGATGGATGGTTTAAAGAAAGGTGTAGAAGCTAAGATGGATTGTTTAAAGAAAGGTGTAGAAGCTAAGATGGATGGCATGGAAGCTAAGATGAATGGCATGGACGCTAAAATGGATGACATAGATGATAAGATGGAAGAATTGAAGATAAATATGAATAAGTTGCTACAAGAAATGGTCACTAATGGTGAAAGGGTAGTAAAGGAAACTCATGATGAGAACAAAAAAAATGTTAATCATGATTCCATAGACTCTAATGTTGGATTGAAGACCCACCATATTCCAAAAATTGATATGAGGAAGTTTGATGGCAAGGATCCCGCAACATGGATATTACAAATGGAGCAATTTTTCGATCTCAATAATGTGCAAAACACACAAAAGGTACATATTGCAACTTTATATTTGGAACCAAATCAGTTTGTATGGTATCAATGGCTTTGCTCTCATAAACAAATTATCACTTGGGCAATTTTTATGGAAGAATTGACAGCACATTATGAGGATACAAAAAGCAACACTTTTTTTAGCCAATTGATAAGTCTCAAACAAAAGGGTTCAATAATGGAGCATATTTAGGAGTTCCAAAAATTGAACATAAGGGTAAAAAATATTCCAAATGAGCATAGGATTGATAAGTTCATAGGGACTTTAAAGGATAATATCCAACATGATGTTCGCCTTTGGGAACCTGATTCATTAGAGAAGGCATTTAGGTTGGCAAGAAAAATGGAAAGCAAATTATGGCTGTTAGTGTCAGTCTTCCCAGCCTTCCTCCAGTGATCAAATATGCTCTTACAAAGTGGTCTCGGAGTTTCCAAGTCAAATTTTGTCATTTCAAAGAGTTTTCAAGCAAAATTTGGTCACTAGGCATTAGGTCTAGGGTTTGCCTTAACTCCTTCTAAAGTTGTCAAAATGTTGGTCCATGTCACCATTCAGCTGAGTCTATCATCATTCATAGGGTTTTCATTGTCATGTCAGTGTCTAATGAGTCATTTTACATCTTGTTCATGCTTCAGTTGTGCCTTGGCAAGGTCATTTACCTCTCCTAGGGTTTTGATAGCCAATTTCTCTTGGATGGTCAAATCACCGACAAAACTTGTTTCCTGATGTTCATACACCTTCCCCTATCCTTAAAGTACCTTATCAAACACTTCCCATCCCTTAGATCCGCCAAATTCCTCATTTTTGCACAAACCCTGGTTTCTAGCTACAATCTGGCAATTTTCTAGGTTTGGCCTGTGTTTTGCCCTTTTGGACCCGTTCCCCTCACTCAATCTTTGATATTCCACTTTCCCCTGCTTCCTAACATCCCTCCCTACTTCCAAAAATTTCCCCAAGAATTTAGAAGCCCCCTATCCCCTTCATTTCGCTCCATTTCGACAAAATTCCTTGTTTCACACATCGGGACAAGTCGCACTCAAATGATGTTCCAGAGTAATAAAAGATGAATTTTGGAAAACGGAGAGAGGTTTTTGTCCACAACATGCCAAATAAGAAAAACCTCCTTCACTTTTTGCACAGGTGTCATGGTTTTAGAGAAATGTCAAAATTACAATCGCTGGATCCAAGGCGGTTGGTCAAGGTACAAAAAAGGAGAAAGAGGCCCGATCCCCTCCATATCTTGGTTGAGGCCTCACTGAAGGATCAAGGCACTCAATAGCCTAGCCACAGCTCAAATCCCAAAAAAAATTGAGAATTTTGGGTAATTTTGGCATTTTTTGGAAATTTACAGGTTTTGGCTCCTCAACGGGTCTCACCCCCGGTGAGACCCTTTGTCATGGCAACTCCTTTTCGCAAAAACTCAGAATTTCCTGATTTTTTATGCAAAGTTACATATTCCCATGGATGGACTTGAGTTTTTATGGAGTTTTGGGCCTCCAGAAGGTCAAAATACATGCAAAATTTAACTTTCGGCCCCTTTTTTGAGTTGCAGAAAGCAGTCTTGGGAGAATTGAGTTTTGACTGAGAAAATGACCTCCAAATTCAAAAATTCCAGTTGGGTTGGAAAGTAGACTTGCATACCTTTCCAACGGGCTATCCTGCACCCAATTCTGACACCTGAAAGTGCCCCAAACAGAGCTCCAAAGTGGCACGACCCGTTGAGCAGGGGGGCGCGACCCGTTGAGCAGACTTTGCCAGATTTCACTGTACAGCTCGGAAAAGCACAGTTTGACTTGGTTTGAGTTTTTGGGGTTGAAGATGATTATCTTTGATGTAATTTTGGTAACTCTAAGACACTTTTACTCTTGTTTAACACTTCTAGAAGATTCATTCATGTAAAGGGTAAAAATTGATTGTATGAATTGGTTTCCTAGCTTATAGAGGCAAGTTGTTTTGACTGCCTAGATTTTAGTGCTCAGTTTAGAATTAGTTGAAACAGCTCCTAGAAGGATGAGATCGACCCTAGAGGCAAGGGAAGATGTTGGCTTGCCTATATTATGTATTTTCTTAATCATTTTCAGAGGTTGGAAGGTTGGACTCTTGAGGGAGAAGCTATCATTGTATTATTTCACTTGTATCTCTGTAATTTTTGGCTAACGAAGACCAGGGTTTTGCAGTCATCTTTGGGATTCTTGTGGACTCATGTGTTGATGGTGTGTTTCTTCATGTTCTTGTAAGCTTTGTTATGCGATTCATTTCCTTTCTTTACTGCTGCACATTAAACAAATGAAGTGTTAAAGTATGAATTCATGCTAGCCATGCTCTGCTTTTAAATTTGTTTAATTTCAATGTTTTCTACTGTCTAAAGGGAATTCAAAGTCATTGTTTGCTCTCTTTATCTCCTCCTCTTTCATTCCTGATCATCCATCTCATTTTAAGGCGTCAATACGGTTTCCTACCTCGCCCCAAAGAACCCCCTGCAGAAACTGTGTCCAATCTCCGCACCCAAAATTGCAATTCCTCAATCTGCCACCAAAAACCCAAAAAAACCCCAAATCAACCTTTTAAATCAGTTTACTAGCCTAATATCAGTGTTACCTTGTTGGTCATCTCATCCCATTGAAGATCTACCGAGATTGACCGGAGAGAGCCTTTTCCTGCCCCGTAGGGCTAGCTACGAGGCTGAATGGTTTGATGTAGCCTTGAGGTTTACCTTTCTCAGCCTGAGGTGAAATTTCAAGCACTAACAATGGCAACCAAGAATCATACCAGTCACAACTATAAAGATGGAAGTGTTGTTACCCCTAGCCTTCCACAACCTATAAGGTTGACACCACAACAATTGGAAGGAAAAAGAGCAAAAGGGCTTTGTTACAGTTGTGATAGCAAATACACTAAAGGTCATAAGTGTGCTGAGAAGAAATTATTCTACATAGATTGTGAAGAAGAAGAAGAAAATGAGCAAGAAAGGTCAAAGGAAGAGGATATACTCCAGGTACAAAGCCTAGATAAAGAAGAAATGAATCTGACCATATCTTGTAATGGATTGGCTGGAATTACCACTCCTCAAACCATCAAAATAGAAGGACAAATCAAGAAGAAAAAGGTAATAGTGTTGATTGATTCAGGAAGTACCCACAATATTATTCATTGTAAGGTAGCAAAAGAATTGAATTTCTTCCTATATCCAGCACCAAAGTGTCAAGTGATGATTGCAAATGGAGGAACGATAAATTGCTCTGGAAAGTGCCATAATATCAAGCTATCCATGGGAGAATATGTATTGACTAGCCCAATGCTTTCCATTCCAATGGGAGGTGTTGATGTTGTACTAGGAGTCCAATGGTTACAATCCTTGGGTACAATAGCTTTTAATTTTCAAGAACTTTTCATGAAATTTTCTATCGAAGGAAAGGAAGTTGAATTAAGGGGTATTGCAGGGAAACTGGGAAAGATAATCAGCTCTAACAGTATGAAAAAGCTTCTAAAAAGGGAACAAAGAGGTGTAATTGCTCAATTATGTTCGCTAGATGTTTCCACATTAGAATCATCTATTTCTCCAGATCTCTAAAAAGTCTTGGACAATCATTCCAAGGTAATTGAGACTCCCAAAGGTATCCCACCTATTCGTGATCATGATCATGTTATTCATTTGATTCCAGGAAGTGTTCCTCCAAACATCAGGCCGTACAGATATCCCTATGCCCAAAAGAGTGAAATTGAACATATGATTACAGAAATGCTAGAGGCTGGTATAATTCAACCTAGTCAAAGATCTTTCTTTGCTCCAGTAGTATTGGTGCACAAGAAGGATGGATCATGGCGCATGTGTCCAGATTATAGGGAGCTCAACAAGCTCACTATTAAAGATAAGTTTCTCATTCCTGTCATTGATGAATTACTAGATGAATTGCATGGATCAATTTACTTCACCAAGTTGGATCTTCGTTCAGGATATCATCAAATCAGAATGAAGACTGAAGACATTCCGAAAACAGCATTTAGAACTCATGAGGGTCATTATGAATTTTTGGTCATGCCTTTTGGCCTTACCAATGCAACTTCTACATTTCAAGGTTTGATGAATTCCATTTTCAAACCCTTCCTTAGAAAATTTTTGTTAGTATTTTTTGATGATATACTAATCTACATCAAGTCTTGGAAGGATCATTTTGAACATGTTGACAGGGTGCTACAACTATTGGAGGAGAAACAATTATATGCAAAAAAGATCCCAATGTTTCTTTGGAGTACAAGAGGTGGAATATCTGGGTCATATTGTATCTCATGAAGGAGTTAAGGTAGACCCTAGACAAATTAAATCCATTAAGGAATGGAAAATCCCCACATCCATAAAGCATCTACGAGGATTTCTGGGGTTGACAGGGTATTATCGCAAGTTTGTTAAGAATTATGGGAGAATAGCAGCACCTCTAACAACATTATTGAAGAAAGATGCATTTTCATGGACTCCGGAAGCAACAAAGGCCTTTGAACATCTTAAAGAGGCAATGTGCCAAGCACCAGTCTTAGCTACACTAAACTTCACAAAAACCTTTATTGTGGAATGTGATGCTTCAAGAAATGTAATTGGTGTTGTTTTAATGCAAGATGAAAGACCCATTGATTTTGAAAGTCGTCCAATCAAGGGAAAGTTTTTACACAAAGCTATTTATGAGAAGGAAATGTTGGCAATACTGCATGCACTTAAGAAATGACGATCCTACCTAATGGGAAGACACTTCAAGGTAAAAATGGATCATGATAGCCTTAAATACTTTTTAGAACAAAGATTATCCTCTTAAGAGCAACAAAAGTGGGTCATAAAGATGTTGGGTTATGACTTTGAAATCATCTACAAAAAAGGGAAGAAAAATGTGATGGCAGATGCACTCTCAAGAAAGGATGAGGATATGGAAGCATTGTTGTGCGCCATTTCTATTATCCAACCAGATTGGATAAACGAAGCAAGGGAGGAATGGAAGAATGATGAAGAAGTATGGGCACTTATTCGAAAGTTATTGTTAGCTACCTATACCAATAGGTTTCATTTTTCATGATTGGCAGGGGAAGTCCCAATATGATCTACTTTGATGATGCAAAGATCTCATATTCTTGTGGAAGACACATATCTACAGTTGGTTGATGTTGTCCTACTTCTGAATGGGTGATCCAACAGTCTAAGCTGGGTCATGCCATGTTTCAATTTTTTGTTGTAGATTAGAGAAAGAAATCTGTCCAAACAGTTCAATCTTGGCAGATAAAGTAGTTAGGTAGAGAAAGAAGGTTCCCAACTATTTAATCTGGGGCCTTGGAAGCAATAAGGATAGCCTTAGATAGAAAATCAAAAGAAAAAGCCAAAGGAAAAGAAAAGGCACATAAGGGTTTGCAAGTCTAAGTGCACCCTCTTTGAAGTAACAAAGAATGCTAGGCAATAGAGTGGGTAGGTAGATGGGGTTGCAGAAGCATGATTTCTTTCATATCACTGGCCCAAGCAAAGGAAATACATGGTGCCAGTGTAGATCTCTTAGTCAGCAGTTTTGCAGCAATACAATGAAGCATGTCTAACTTCCTAATCATCCCCCATCACCCTCCTTGCTAACATCCCAATACCACCTATGTTCATGAAAGAAGTCAAACTCTTTTGTTAATTCTTGTTGCATTAAAATCCACATTTCTTGTGTAAAATTCTTTTCATTTTGATCTACTTCCTAACTAAGTGTGTTTCCTTAAAAACTTAGTATCTATCACTTCCCATTCCTATTCCCCTCCAATACTAACTACTAACTCTATCTACACTTAATTCCCTATGTTTCCCTTTCCCTATTACTATAACACCATGGTGTATAAAACCCCAACAATATGTATATTCCCTCCCCCTTGGCATTATAGCCATATGTCCAAATATTGGACAGATCATGCAAAATTCAAAGTCTGGTTCAAGATGCTTTGTGCAAAATCAGGGATTAAACTAACCCCACGTTGGTTTAATAACCTAAGCCCTACCCCTTTTTCCCTTTACAACCCTTTGAAATCATTTTCCCACTTTACTTACAAAAAGGCCTTGTAAAAACCCACTATTACCCCTAACCCGCGCTATTTGCAATAAACACTAAAAACCCATTTTTCCGCCTATCCAAAGTTTTAGGTTAAAAAGCGCATTTTACATAAAACATTGAAAAAACCCACAAATCCGCCAAAGTTTCCAAAGTCCCGCCTGGGCGCACATTTCAAAAAAAACAATAAAATATTCCCCGCCCCGCTGTCGTATCGTCCTTCCATTTTATCGACCCGTCGACCGTCGGATCTGGGCTTTCCCATCCGACGGCCCATATCAATATCGGGCCGCCCCCGATGACCGGACGTTACCTCCCGAAAAGTGTCAGAGGGTGACGTCAGGCCAGTGCCACGCGTCGCTCCCAAATCGTATCGGGAGGCCGCCTGCCATTACCGCCACCGTACCATAAGCGGTCCGATGGAACCGCTTACCACCCTCCGTATACCGCCTACCAACGTCACTTCCACGTCACGTCCACGTCATGCCAACTCATCATCGCATCGCCGCCCCGCCCGCCATGGATCCGAGCTGTCCGCCACCTCAGCAGTCCCCGTGGACCACTCATAGACCGCCACGTCACCCTTCCGTACTTGACCCCACCCGATGACGTCATCCGGAAAAAGCGCGCCAAAGCCAAAATTGCCCATATTTGGCCGAAATTCATCGTTTTTTCGCACTTTTTCACAAAACAGCACTCTGCCTTCTGCATGTATTTTACGTCCATTGCTGCCGCCAACCTACTGAAAGTCACTCCACAGTTGCTGCCGCCTCCAAATTGACTTCAACCGAGTGCTGTTGTCACTCCACGACCAGGTACTTACCATATTCTCTGCCTGCTGATTCTGTTCCGTCCCGCATTTGCTAGAAACCTGTGAATTGCCATTTTCGCTGGAGAATTCAACCTGCAACGCCTTGTAAACAAGTCAATTACTCTTACACCGGCCAATTGTGCCCAATTTCACTTCAATTATCCTTAAAAAGACCGTAAACCTGCAAGTTTACCTAAAACTGTTGCGCAGAACTGCATTTGCCCGAAGTTGGTCATAAATTGTATTAAAAACACATTCTGACCATGGAAACACCGGTGGCTTTGAATGTTGCCCCTTTAAATGCCCCCCACAGGGAGCTGGAATGGCAGACCCTGGGTGATAGGGATTACCAGATGACAGAGACACTCTCAATGAACACCAAATATAATATCCATGTACTCAATGAGCTGAAGGCCCAGCACCTCAGTGGAACTGATATTCTAGGGATTTGGGACTCCAATTTGCCCATTTATAACCTCCCTCAAGTCAATGTCCTCCCAGACTTGATCCATCGATGATGTTCCACCTATGACCCATGTCAAAGAGTTGTCCTCAATACCTCAGGTGCAGTTTTGTTCCATATTACCCCTGAGGCTATAAATCAGATGCTGAATTTTCACTCTACAAAGCCATTGACTCCTCTCTCCATGATGGACTTATTAAAGAAAGGAGGCAAGCTGTCTAGTGCCCAAATCTTAAAGATAAATCAGTTATTCATTGAATCAGGCTCTGAAACTCTGAGGACCCCTCCTATAGGAAATGTATATTTCAATGAGTTGGGTAGGTTGCTTGTGGATTTGATCAGTTATGTCCTGGGTTACAGATCAGTTGAGGATGCTGATGAAACCATTCTGGCAATGATGTCTATCTTCTCCCCTGGAATGCCTCCTGCTGTGCACTATGGTTATGTTGCATACATTGCTAATAAGATTCATGAACAATTGATGAATCTAGAGAGGGAAAAGGTGTTCAGATACACCTCATACATCTATCATTTGTTTCTATTTTATCAACCTGATGGCTTCCCTATTCCTCTCAAGAAGTTTGATGCTCAGGTAAACCCAAGGTCTGTGGTATTTTGGACTTCAGTCTTTCACCACACCTCTTACTCACCATACAGCTACTGTGAGTTCATAGACCTCTTCATCCATCCAGCTGTGACATTGTTATTGGGCACCCCCCCTCCAAGATTGACAGATGAGATGCAAAGGATACTCCAGCTCTCAAACGCCTACAGCATTGGGGATTGGTACTTCTGCCAAAACCATACAGTAATCAGAATATATGGTTGTGAGTTGGCCCCATATAGGCTGCCAAGATATGTCCCTATGAGACTCTTTGCCTTAGAATACTTCAGGCAGTTTGGAAATGCAGACATGGTCCATTTCCACAGATAAAACAAGAAGGTATAGCTCAAAATCAGAAACCAGCTAGGGCCTTTTCTGTATAACAAAAGGGAAGAAGGATGGAAAGAAGCAGATAGCATCCTAGAGGGTCTCCAATTGCAAACCAGTTTCCTCTGGTCACCCTATGACCCCAATCACTTCATTAGTCTTAGAAGGGTCAAATATAAGATGGCTAGTTATGATCATGTCAGGTTGCCTCATATTGAAAAATATGCAAACCTGTTAAGATGGAAAGAGGGCACTCTAGAAGAGGCAAGTACTAGAGAGGAAATACTACAAAGAGAGGCAAAGAAACTTGAGAAAGAAGCTGACTTGGAAACTTGTTGGCAGGTTTCCACTTCGTATCAAAGGCAACTTGGAGCAGATGCCTCATCCTCTACAGCCCACCAGCAAGCAACTAAAATTGTTCATCGGGTATCAAGCAAGGGTAAAGAAAAGGAGATGGAGTAGGAACAGCCACCCCCTACAGCAGAACAGAAAAAAGAGCATCCAAAACAGCAAGAACAAGTGGTTGAAGCTCCCATTTCTACTGAGCAGTAGGCTCAACAAAGTGTGCCTCCAAGGCAGGAAACAGTAGTGGAGACCTCAGTGCTCCAAACACCAGTAAATGAAGAAAGAGGCAAGAAGAGGGACAGAGAGCAAGAGACTCCCCTCACCGCATCCACAAACCAAGGGGAGAAAAGGCAAAGATTAAATCCCCTCTCTGAAGAAGAAATGCCTATTGGGCAATCATTGGGTATGGGTCCACCAAGCATGGAGGCATCTGCCAGTTCCTCTCAGCAGGAACAAGAAAGAACCCTTGGAGGAGAGGTCAGCTCCTCAAGTCAGCAAAGGAGAGCTGAATCAGGCATTAAGCAACAATTCATTGACATCAAGAAGATAAATGAGCGAGTCAGGCTCCAGCTCTATAATCACTTGCTTAAGATGGCCCCTACAAACCAGCAGAGGCTTATGTCAGCATATGACATAATAGAGGGGAAAATGACAATGAGTCATTTAATGCCCACTATGTTGCAGCCACAGTCAGCTGCAGACTATATAAGGACCAACCTTGAGGTCCTTGCAAAAGACATCCACCCTATGGACCAGATAGAGCTTCACAAGCAAACGGGTGAGATGGTCTATTCAACGCTGGCAGACAAAACATTCCTGGCACATAAATTGCAAAACAGTCTGCATAATACAACTGCTCAACTTGAGTTGGAGAAGGCATCCTCTCAGGCCAAAGACAACAGGATCAGGTCTTTGGAGGATATTATCATAGAGCTTGGGCATGACCCCAAGGATCCCAAAGCTATACAAGCGCTGCTAAAGGAAAGAGATGCAGATATTGCAGCTTTAAAAAAGATGGTGAAGCTCCCAGCAACCCTTCACCCTCAAACAGAAGAGGTTGCCCAGCAAAGAAAGGACCAGGATGTAGCAGCCATGCTGCTAACACTGCACAAGCAACTGGTACAGACAGAGGGAAAATTGGTAGAGACAGAGGCTGCATTACAGGCAGCCCTACAGCAGAAAGAAGGAGGCCAAACATCTCAGCCCCCTCAACAAGTAATCAACCTTGAGGAACCCCCTCAAATTGTCACTCCTCCCACAGTGCAGACAGTTGAGACAGCTCCATCAACATCAGCACCAGCACCAACATCAGAGCAGGCTCCAAGCCTTGATATGCAGAAGTTGATGAATGAGATTCAAGTCCTAGAAGCCCAGATGGCAGAGCTGAATCAAGCCAAGGAGAAATTAGCTACCCTTAATGAAAAATATGACAAATCTAAGCAAAGTGTAGCTGAAAAAGGAAGAGAAGTGAAGGCTCTCAAGGAGAAGATAAAGGAGCTGGAGAAAGAGCTCACCCTTGACAAAGTGGTGACTGAGATCAAGAAAGTTCTATGGGCCAATATTGGCCAATCAATAACAGATCAATGGCAGTACATAGAGACTATTCATGAGCACATGGAGCTCATAGGCAGGGCACACAAAGAAAGCCAAAGAGCAAGGGCATCTCTAGGCACTATGCCTGAGATAGCCAATAGAATGATCAATGTTCTCAATAACCGCACAGGTCCTCAGCTAGCAGCAATAGGAATCCCCAATAGAACTGAAACCATCCTGATGATAAAGAGGGTCCTCACATTGAGAAATCTGGTGCAGACCTTGGATAGAAGGTGCCAGGAGATGCAAACAGAAGTAAATAAGTTCACAGATAAATTCACAGCATTACACAGCAGAGGCCTTCCCAGCTTACTGAACAGCGCAGGAAGGCTACTATCACATGAGAACTATGCGAAAAGGGTGAACACATATGCCACTAATCAGATCACTGTAGGATCAAGCACCCCAGAAGAAGCAGGGCCTGCATCTGGGCAGAGCCTCTATGAGAAAATAGAAAATTTGTTCTTTATTATGAATGAAATCAGGCATCTGTTTGAAGTGCCTCCTACTTACTTCAAATACACTGAGGCAGATGAGACATTAGGCACAATTTTGAGGCATCAGTTGCCTACACAGGAGTGGTGGACCAGCATGATACAGTTATTACTGTAAACAAGAGGCTTTCATCAAGTTTTTTCATCAAAATATAAGTTATCACGTTCAGAAAATTTGATGCATTCAGTATGATTGGAGAAGAATGGACTGAGCCAACTCAGCAAACCAATTCAGCCACTAAAGCAACACTGACAGCTACAAATGTCAGGGCCGAGAAAGCTACAGCACGACAAAGCCATAAAGACATATCATTCAGCATTAATGCAGAAACGATCAACCGACTCAGTGGCCTCCAAAGGTCAAAAAGACTTCTGACAGAACTAAAGAGTATTTATTTTTTATTTAGAGCAGCAATAACTTCTTTATCTGCTATCCTGAAAGTTGGTGAACGTATTTATTAATTAAATGACTCAGCGGTTCAGATATTTTTGTAAAACTGATTGTATATATTCCCCCTCGCATAAGCTAGCAGGGGTTGTTGATTTTCTCTTCAAGACCTCCTATGCTGTAAATGTTCAGAGTTTAATACAAAGAGCTGATGGAATTTCGAAAGTTCTGTGTTGTTTGATGCGTTGTGGTGTGTTTGCTGAATGCTACAGGATTCCTGTATATTTCATGACACAATAAGTTTCTTTAACCTCTTCGTTATGTATTTCATTCTTTCATAATCCATTCATGTTCTATGTTTCACAGTTTGATAGCAAGGAAAAAGAATAGCTTCAGGATTTATTCATTGAATACCCTGAACTCAATCTATGCTGTTATGAATGTTTTCCTCAGTTATAGTTATGATAGTGTAATTCTTAATTGCTGCACCTTCAGACTATAATTTTCACAGTGATTATTGTTCAGGAATTCAAGCCTGCTCCTGGGCAATATATCTCATTCTCACACCACCAGTTTAGTGGAAAACTCTTAATTGCCTTCCACTGGCTAATCATATTTCATCATCACAATTTCAAGTTTGTTTCATGGAATATCTAAATGGCCCTGCAGTTTAAACAATCCCACTCAACATTTCAAACAACCTACAACCACAGACTCCATTTCCCAATGGACTAAACTATCTAAAGACCTCATCTTAGGTATTGAAAGACATCACTCAACCAAAATTTTAAACCAAACCCTCACCACATAACTAGCCTAAGATCCTCAAGAACAAAGTTAAAAAATTTAAAGAGAGAGCCCTCTCTGATTACAGGTTGGCTAGAACCTGTAATCCAAAGCTTGGTTAGTGGTTACCCCGGCCGTATTCCCTCAGGAGTCAAAGGGAACAACCTAGGTGTTAACATAAATGGCGACTCGACTGGGGACCTGAATAAACTTTATAACCCTCTGCCTGATCCTTAATACTGTACATAAAGCTTGAATGAATGCTACACAACCTTAGAAAAACCTCTGCTTTGCATTTGCAGGAATATATGAAAGCTGCCTCACTCAATCTCTGTCCAGTCTTAAGTTCCAGAGAATTGTGTTGTACCTGATTAGTCCTTGTCAAATATCATTAGCTTCCTTGAATATTCTCCTAAAAGAAATCACAGAAGTTGGCTCCTAAGAAGAAAACTTGCTATACAAGATCTAACCCGGATCCTGACCCATCACCTGAGTTTCAGAACCCAAACTTGATTTCAAGAATCCTTAAGGGAAACAAATCAGAAGGGACTTTATTAGATTCTAGTTCAGAAGCAGGTCTCCCAACTGACATTCTAACCCCTGCTAAGGCTTCTCTACATCTTCATATCACTGGTCCATAATCCACTAGTTCTTCACCCACTTCACAAGGCATTCTTCCAACTCCTCCATCAACTACACATACCCCTGTCATTCCCTTTCCCCCACTTGTCCCATTCATCCTTGTTATCCCTGTTGTCCCTCCAAACATGGCTAATAGATATGCTCCACTACAGTTACCGGCCAATCCAGCTCTTATGCCTCAAGAGTACCAAAGCAAGATTTCATATTTTGATGGTACTGGCTCTTATCCAGCCCTTCAACATACTAAGAAAATGCAGGACTACTTTGAAAATTACGAGATAGATGATGATGGGGTTAGAATGAAAATTTTTGTGCAAAGCCTAACAGGAGATGTAAGAACGTGGTTTAGGTCACTTCCAGTAAACTCTATAGTTGACCCTGAAGCCCTGTATCAAACATTTATCAACAGATGGGAGAAGAAAAAGGACCCACTTCATATTTTATCTGAATACAATACAATCAAAAGAGGTCCACAAGAAACTGTCTTGGACTACTGTGCTCGGTTTAACAATGTCTACAATTCTATTCCCCAAAATCTTAGACCCCCACCGGATCTGGCCCTATATACCTTTCCTGATGGATTTGACTCAGATATGGCATACCAATTAAGAGAAAGGGCTCCCTGAACTTTAGCTGAGATGTTGGACATAGCAATCAGTGTAGAAGCAAACCTGATAGCTAAGAGAAATAGGACAAGAACTGAGAGAAAGACTACCTTTAAAGAAGAGCCTCCAGGCTGGGATCAGAAACTGGATGCAATAATCACTGGTATGCAGAGATTAGGTGATAGAGTACAATCAGTTGAGAGGAAGTCATCATGGGAAGCACCACAAAATAACCCTATCAGGAATCCCAACTTTAGGAGGAATCAAAACCCTAATGCTGGAAAGGCCAGTTCTGAACCAGAGATTAGACCTCCGTTCCAAGAAAATTATACAGAAGCATCCACTTCAAATGAGCAGATAGATGACACCCACATTAACCTGATGGGCCTGAATGATGATCAACAAGTTTTTTTGAGTCAAGAAGATCATAAGGAGGATGACATTAAGCAGTTCCAAACCAAGTCAGGTGAGTCATTTGACTTTAAACAAGGCTATGACACAGTTGTTTATGAAGTTCATAAGCAATACAAGCTAAGGAGCAAAACTATAAATGTGACACAGCCTGAGAAAACAAAGGACACTCCACTGCCTAAGAAAACCATTGTCACAGAGCCAATTGACAAAACTGATTCAATTACAAATGAAGTAACAGTTGAAGAAATAACTGCAGCATCTCCCTCAAATCAACAACCAATGGCTACATCACCCTTGCAGCCTAATCCAAGCAATACTTCTCAAAAGATGAGTAAAAAGGACAAGCCTCAAGATCAAAATGAGAATCAAGAAGAAAGCTCTAAGAATTCAATTGAGAAAGAAAAGATTGTTAACCACAACACCAAGACCCAATCTGAAAGACCTTTTGACTTAGAAGCTGAAATTGGAAAATTGAAGATAGCCATACCTCTCTCAGAGTTAGCCAAACATAACATCTATAAACAACAAATCAAGAAATCCCTTCAACTTACTCATAATAAAGATGATGTCAATGTATTGGATGACACCCCAGAACTACTTTTTGGTCCAAAGGTTGATGGGAAGACAGCAGTGGCTGGAATTTTACCTTTTTATGTCAGCTTTCATGTTCATGATAAGATATTACACAACGCAATGTTTAACTCAGGCACCTCTCACAACCTGATGCCCAAATCAGTCATGGAAAGGTTAAATCTGGATATTACAAGACCATATAAGGACCTGTTTTCATTTGACTCCAGCCAAGTTAAGTGTTTAGGCCTCATAAAGGATCTATGTGTGTCACTTGTCCAATACCCAAATAAGGCAATCTTGATGGATGTTGTAGTTGCTGATATCCCACCCAAGTATGGAATGTTGTTATCAAGATCATGGGGGGCTAAACTCCAAGGTTCCCTGTAATTAGACATGTCATATGCCACCATTTCTGTCTTTGGGCAACCCAAAAGGCTATACAGAGAGTCACTCATGAAATACATGGTGAGTAGTGAAGAAAAACCTCAAAATTTCCCTATTTATGCAGTCCATTCAGATATGGACTCCTTTATTCTGTTCAATAATGATGTAAGTCCAATGGGTGATAACAAATATATCATGCTTGAACAAGATCTACACATGAGTGAGCAATCAAGTTCCCAAGAAATCAAGATTGAGAAGCCAATTGATGAGGCAATTCCAAAGGACAAACCAGATAATAGACAAGAACTCCAACTTATAATTCCAAGTCATGAACAAGATGTGGAAAATCCCCTAAATCAAGAGATCCTATGGTTCCTTGAGTTTGATGGATCAGTCAACAAATTAGGGGCAGGAGCTGGAGTGTGGATTCATAATAAACAAAGCAATCATGCACAAGGTCGAGCCTATAGATTGAATTTCAAATGCACTAACAATATGGCAGAATATGAGGCTCTTTTGCTAGGCCTCAAAATGGTAAAATCATTGCAAGCCACGAAAGTTTCAATCATGGGAGATTCAGACCTTATTATCCAACAAGTGAAAGGCAATTTTGTCACCAATGACAAAAGACTAAGGTCATACAGGTCTGCTGCTATTGAAATGCTTAAAACCTTTAGTGAATTTCAAATAACCAAAGTAGCTAGAACCCACAACCTTCAGGCACACAGTTTAGCTACATTCGCTAGTACATGCAAATTGCCTTTTGAACCCAATCACTGTTTCACAGCTGAGATAAAACACAGACCTTCTGTCCCAAACAATGTTAAAGCCTGGCAAGTCTTTGAGGATGACACACAGATAAATAATTTCTTAACCTTGCAGCATGAATTTTCAGGCTTGAACATTGATGTTGATCCTGTGAAAGACACACAACCATTGAGTGAACAGGACCAAATAGCAATATCACCCAAAACAGCAAATCAAATACTTTGTCCAACAAACTTTGACAAGGAAAAAATACAAGAACTTGAACAACTGCATTTGGATGAAGTAGTTGGTACAGAGGCTGAAATCATAGAGCTAAAGGATAACTTTCTACCAACATGCCTGACTCCATTAGAGGACATTTTTTATTCGAATGATGTTCCTAGAAAACCAAAAATGCTGCCATTGAAGAATGCAACATTGGAACTACTGAAAAACCCAAAATAATAAAATTGTCTGCATCTTTACCTCCTGACCAGAAGCCTAAATACATTGACCTCTTTAAAGAGTTCCAAGATGTGTTTGCATGGAGTTATGAGGATTTAAAATCCTATGACACCTCGGTTATCCAACACACCATCCCTCTCAAGCCTAATCAAAAGCCATTCAAGCAGAAATTGAGAAGGATCAATCCTATGCTTCTCCCTTCAATTGAGAAAGAGGTACAAAAAATGTTTAAAGCTGGTATCATAGCACCAATCAGGTTTTCAGACTGGATTTCAAACTTGGTGCCCACAAGAAAGAAAACTGGTGAGATTAGGCTTTGTGTTGATCTAAGGAATTTGAACCAAGTATCCCTCAAAGACAATTATCCCTTACCTAAAATGGATCATATTCTCCAAAGAGTGGTAGGGGCTTCAAGGATCTCATTACTTGATGGGTTCTCAGGCTTTAATCAGATCCTAGTCCACCCTGATGATCAAGATAAAACAACATTCACAACCCCATGGGGAACTTTCAAATATGTCAAAATGCCTTTTGGCTTGAAAAATGCAGGAGCTACATTTCAAAGAGCAATGGATATTGCTTTTGCTAAAGAGATTCATGACTTTTTTGTTTTTTACTTAGATGACCTCACACCTTTCTCAAAATCTGACCAAGAACATCTGAAACACTTGAGACAAATATTCATAACATGTAGGAAGTATGGGATCTCCTTAAATCCTAAGAAATCTCTATTTGGTTTGGAAGAAGGTAAGCTATTGGGTCATATCATTTCAAAGGATGGCATTAGAATTGACCCAGACAGGATACAAGCCATCTTGCAAATGCCCCATCCAAGAAACATCAAAGAATTACAAGCCTTCCTAGGAAAGATCAACTTTTTAAGGAGGTTTATCCCAAATTTAGCAGAATTGATCAGATTACTAAACAACATGCTAAAGAAGGATTCAAAAGTAAAATGGACAGTAGAAGCAAATCAAGCTTTTGAAGGTATAAAATTGGCCCTTACCCAAACCCCAGTCTTAACAAATCCTCAATTTGACAGATAATTTATCATTTTCTCTTTTGCCTCCCAGCATACCATTGCTGTTGTCTTATTACAGAAAGATAACCAAGGAAATGAAAAACCTATTGCTTTCTTTAGTAGAGCCCTTAGAGATGCACCTCTGAAATATCAGATCATGGAGAAGCAAGCTTATGCTTTGGTCAAAGCCATCAAAGACTTTAGGATCTACATCTTATACTCCCATGTTATAGCTTATGTACCAAGCCCCATTGTGAAAGACATACTCACTCAAGAAAACTTAGAGGGAAGAAGAGGAAAATGGATTGCCAACATTTTAGAATTTGACATTGAGATAAGACCTACAAAACTGATAAAAGGGCAAGGTTTGGCTAAATTAATGTCTGAAGCAAACTTTCAAGCCTTGGACATTAACCAACTGGACAATGAATCGGAGCTGGCGACTCCAAAGATCAATGTAGCCTTTGAACAATCCCTGTGGTATTCTGACATCTGTTATATATTGCAAAACCTGTGTGCTCCCCCAAGATTGTCCAGAACCAAATCTAGATTTCTAAAAATGAAAGCTGCAAGATTTTGTGTTATAAATGGTAATTTACTATGGAAAAATCATGAAGGTATACTGTTGAACTGTTTGAATATGGATGAAACTGACAATGTTATGAAAGAATTTCATGCAGGTGATTGTGGTGGACATTTGTACTGGAAGTCCACTGCCGATAAAATATTAAGAGCAGGTTACTACTGGCCTACTCTGTTCTCTGATGTTAAAAAATTTTCCACTACATGTCACAAATGTCAAGTGTTTGAGGGAAAAAGAAAGTTACTACCACTTCCCTTAAAGCCTGTTGCAACAGAAAGACCCTTTCAGCAATGGGGCTTGGACTTCATTGGGGAAATTCATCCTTCATCCTCAGGCCAACATAGATGGATTCTAACAGCCACGGATTACTTTACTAAATGGATTGAGGTTGTTCCATGTAGACAAGCAAATGACTCTACCATTATTCAGTTCCTTGAGACCAATATCCTTTCTAGATTTGGTTGTCCTGACAAGATTATAACAGACAATGCTGCTGCTTTTAGATCCAAGAAAATGGTGAACTTTTGCCACAAATTCCACATTACTTTGGGCCATTCTACTGCATACTATCCTCAAGGCAATGGGTTAGCTGAATCATCTAACAAAAGTCTTATCAACATCATTAAGAAGGTACTAGAAGAGAATAAGAAAAATTGGCACAAGAAACTTGTAAATGCCTTATGGGCAGACATGCTAACAACCAAGAGATCTATAGGGGTCAGCCCATATGAATTGGTTTATGGAATGGAAGCCAAATTCCCTTCATCGTTGGGGGTCCCTGTCATGAAGCTACTTCAAGAAAGCCAAGCTGAACCAAATGACATGCAAAGAAGAATAAACCAAATTATATGTTTGCAGCAAACCAGAGATCAAGTGTATAACAGAGTTCAAATCCTACAAGAGAAGCTGAAGAAAGCCTTTGATAGAAGAACCAAGGCTGAAGATTTCTTCATTGGGGATAAAGTGCTTAAATGGGATTCAAGAAGAGAAGACAAGGGTAAGCACGGCAAATTTGATTCCCTTTGGAGAGGGCCTTTTGTTATTCAAGCAGTACAAGGAAATAACACTTATTTCTTGGAAAATCTGGATGGAACTGAAGCTAAAGAGGGCCCTGTAAATGGCCGGATGTTAAAGCACTACTTTGATTACTTTCCATATATATAGCATGGCTTCTTCCCTGTACATAATCAATTGTATATACTATTTTCTTTCAGCATGTAAATAGCTCAGTTTAAGAAGTGTTGTATATAAGCAGGAAAAGGTCTTTATTTCAACAAGTTCTACAATGGTGGCAGATTCCAGTTTTGAAGTCCAAAGAGGAAGTTTTCAAGTTTTGAGAAGAAGTCAAAAGCCAAGGCAGTCTGACCTGTTGTTCTTGGTCTTTCAAGAAGAAAAACCATCCCCAAGTGGAGCCACTGTTAGCTACCTATACCAATAGGTTTCATTTTTCATGATTGGCAGGGGAAGTGCCAATATGATCTACTTTGATGATGCAAAGATCTCATATTCTTGTGGAAGACACATATCTACAGTTGGTTGATGTTGTCCTACTTCTGAATGGGTGATCCAACAGCCTAAGTTGGGTCATGCCATGTTTCAATTTTTTCTTGTAGATTAGAGAAAGAAATCTGTCCAAACAGTTCAATCTTGGCAAATAAAGTAGTTAGGTAGAGAAAGAAGGTTCCCAACTGTTTAATCTGGGGCCTTGGAAGCAATAAGGATAGCCTTAGATAGAAAATCAAAAGAAAAAGCCAAAGGAAAAGAAAAGGCACATAAGGGTTTGCAAGTCTAAGTGCACCCTCTTTGAAGTAACAAAGAATGCTAGGCAATAGAGTGGGTAGGTAGATGGGGTTGCAGAAGCATGATTTCTTTCATATCACTGGCCCAAGCAAAGGAAATACATGGTGCCAGTGTAGATCTCTTAGTCAGCAGTTTTGCAGCAATACAATGAAGCATGTCTAACTTCCTAATCATCCCCCATCACCCTCCTTGCTAACATCCCAAGACCACCTATGTTCATGAAAGAAGTCAAACTCTTTTGTTAATTCTTGTTGCATTAAGAGCCACATTTCTTGTGTAAAATTCTTTTCATTTTTATCTACTTCCTAACTAAGTTTGTTTCCTTAAAAACTTAGTATCTATCACTTCCCATTCCTATTCCCCTCCAATACTAACTACTAACTCTATCTACACTTAATTCCCTATGTTTCCCTTTCCCTATTACTATAACACCATGGTGTATAAAACCCCAACAATATGTATATTCCCTCCCCCTTGGCATTATAGCCATATGTCCAAATATTAGACAAATCATGCAAAATTCAAAGTTTGGTTCAAGATGCTTTGTGCAAAATCAGGGATTAAACTAACCCCACGTTGGTTTAATAACCTAAGCCCTACCCCTTTTCCCTTTACAACCATTTGAAATCATTTTCCCACTTTACTTACAAAAAGGCCTTGTAAAAACCCACTATTACCCCTAACCCGCGCTATTTGCAATAAACACTAAAAACCCATTTTTCCGCCTATCCAAAGTTTTAGGTTAAAAAGCGCATTTTGCATAAAACATTGAAAAAACCCACAAATCCGCCAAAGTTTCCAAAGTCCCGCCTGGGCGCGCATTTCAAAAAATACAATAAAATATTCCCCGCCCCGCTGCCGTATCGTCCTTCCATTTTATCGACCCGTCGACTGTCGGATCTGGGCTTTCCCATCCGACGACCCATATCAATATCGGGCCGCCCCCGATGACCGGACGTTACCTCCCGAAAAGTGTCAGAGGGTGACGTCAGGCCAGTGCCACGCGTCGCTCCCAAATCGTATCGGGAGGCCGCCTGCCATTACCGCCACCGTACCATAAGCGGTCTGATGGAACCACTTACCGCCCTCCGTATACCGCCTACCAACGTCACGTCCACGTCATGCCAACTCATCATCGCATCGCCGCCCCGCCCGCCATGGATCCGAGCTGTCCGCCACCTCAGCAGTCCCCGTGGACCACTCACAGAATACCACGTCACCCTTCCGTACTTGACCCCACCCGATGACGTCATCCGGAAAAAGCGCGCCAAAGCCAAAATTGCCCATATTTGGCCGAAATTCATCGTTTTTTCGCACTTTTTCACAAAACAACACTCTGCCTTCTGCATGTATTTTACGTCCATTGCTGCCGCAAACCTACTGAAAGTCACTCCACAGTTGCTACCGCCTCCAAATTGACTTCAACCGAGTGTTGTTGTCGCTCCACGACCAGGTATTTACCATATTCTCTGCCTGCTAATTCTATACAGTCCCGCATTTGCTAGAAACCTGTGAATTGCCATTTTCGCTGGAGAATTCAACCTGCAACGCCTTGTAAACAAGTCAATTACTCTTACACCGGCCAATTGTGCCCAATTTCACTTCAATTATCCTTAAAAAGACCGTAAACCTGCAAGTTTACCTAAAACTGTTGCGCAGAACTGCATTTGCCCGAAGTTGGTCATAAATTGTATTAAAAACACATTCTGACCATGGAAACACCGGTGGCTTTGAATGTTGCCCCTTTAAATGCCCCGCACAGGGAGCTGGAATGGCAGGCCCTGGGTGATAGGGATTACCAGATGACAGAGACACTCTCAATGAACACCAAATATAATATCCATGTACTCAATGAGCTGAAGGCCCAGCACCTCAGTGGAACTGATATTCTAGGGATTTGGGACTCCAATTTGCCCATTTATAACCTCCCTCAAGTCAATGTCCTTCCAGACTTGATCCATCGATGATGTTCCAGCTATGACCCATGTCAAAGAGCTGTCCTCAATACCTCAGGTGCAGTTTTGTTCCATATTACCCCTGAGGCTATAAATCAGATGCTGAACTTTCACTCTACAAAGCCATTGACTCCTCTCTCCATGATGGACTTACTAAAGAAAGGAGGCAAGCTGTCTAGTGCCCAAATCTTAAAGATAAATCAGCTATTCATTGAATCAGGGTCTGAAACTCTGAGGACCCCTCCTATAGGAAATGTATATTTCAATGAGTTGGGCAGGTTGCTTATGGATTTGATCAGTTATGTCCTGGGTTACAGATCAGTTGAGGATGTTGATGAAACCATTCTGGCAATGATGTCTATCTTCTCCCCTGGAATGCCTCCTGCTGTGCACTATGATTATGCTGCATACATTGCTAATAAGATTCATGAACAATTGATGAATCTAGAGAGGGAAAAGGTGTTCAGATACACCTCATACATCTATCATTTGTTTCTATTTTATCAACCTGATGGCTTCCCTATTCCTCTCAAGAAGTTTGATGCTCAGGGAAACCCAAGGTCTGTGGTATTTTGGACTTCAGTCTTTCACCACACCTCTTACTCACCATACAGCCATTGTGAGTTCATAGACCTCTTCATCCATCCAGCTGTGACATTGTTATTGGGCATCCCCCCTCCAAGATTGACAGATGAGATGCAAAGGATACTCCAGCTCTCAAAGGCCTACAGCATTGGGGATTGGTACTTCTGCCAAAACCATACAGTAATCAGAATATATGGTTGTGAGTTGGCCCCATATAGGCTGCCAGGATATGTCCCTATGAGACTCTTTGCCTTAGAATACTTCAGGCAGTTTGGAAATGCAGACATGGTCCATTTCAACAGCAAAAACAAGAAGGTACAGCTCAAAATCAAAAACCAGCTAGTGCCTTTTCTATATAACAAAAGGGAAGAAGGATGGAAAGAAGCAGATAGCATCCTAGAGGGTCTCCAATTGCAAACCAGTTTCCTCTGGTCACCCTATGACCCCAATCACTTCATTAGTCTTAGAAGGGTCAAATATAAGATGGCTAGTTATGATCATGTCAGGTTGCCTCATATTGAAAAATATGCAAACCTGTTAAGATGGAAAGAGGGCACTCTAGAAGAGGCAAGTACTAGAGAGGAAATACTACAAAGAGAGGCAAAGAAACTTGAGAAAGAAGCTGACTTGGAAACTTGTGGGCAGGTTTCCACTTCGTATCAAAGGCAACTTGGAGCAGCTGCCTCATCCTCTACAGCCCACCAGCAAGCAACTAAAACTGTTCATCAGGTATCAAGCAAGGGTAAAGAAAAGGAGATGGAGCAGGAACAGCCACCCCCTACAGCAGAACAGCAAAAAGAGCAGCCAAAACAGCAAGAACAAGTGGCTGAAGCTCCCATTTCTACTGAGCAGCAGGCTCAACAAAGTGTGCCTCCAAGGCAGGAAACAGTAGTGGAGACCTCAGTGCTCCAAACACCAGTAAATGAAGAAAGAGGCAAGAAGAGGGACAGAGAGCAAGAGACTCCCCTCACCGCATCCACAAACCAAGGGGAGAAAAGGCAGAGATTAAATCCCCTCTCTGAAGAAGAAATGCCTATTGGGCAATCATTGGGTATGGGTCCACCAAGCATGGAGGCATCTGCCAGTTCCTTTCAGCAGGAACAAGAAAGAACCCTTGGAGGAGAGGTCAGCTCCTCAAGTCAGCAAAGGAGAGATGAATCAAGCATTAAGCAACAATTCATTGACATCAAGAAGATAAATGAGCCAATCAGGCTCCAGCTCTATAATCACTTGCTTAAGATGGCCCCTACAAACCAGCATAGGCTGATGTCAGCATATGACATAACAGAGGGGAAAATGACAATGAGTCATTTCATGCCCACTATGCTGCAGCCACAGTCAGTTGCAGACTATATAAGGACCAACCTTGAGGTCCTTGCAAAAGACATCCACCCTATGGACCAGATAGAGCTTCACAAGCAAACGGGTGAGATGGTCTATTCAACGTTGGCAGACAAAACGTTCCTGGCACATAAATTGCAAAACAGTCTACATAATACAACTGCTCAACTTGAGTTGGAGAAGGGATCCTCTCAGGCCAAAGACAACAGGATCAGGTCCTTGGAGGATATTATCATAGAGCTTGGGCATGACCCCAAGGATCCCAAAGCTATACAAGCGCTGCTAAAGGAAAGAGATGCAGATATTGCAGCTTTAAAAAATATGGTGAAGCTCCCAGCAACCCTTAACCCTCAAACAGAAGAGGTTTCCTAGCAAAGAAAGGACCAGGATGTAGCAGCCATGCTGCTAACACTGCACAAGCAACTGGTACAGACAGAGGGAAAATTGGTAGAGATAGAGGCTGAATTACAGGCAGCCCTACAGCAGAAAGAAGGAGGCCAAACATCTCAGCCCCCTCAACAAGTAATCAACCTTGAGGAACCCCCTCAAATTGTCACTCCTCCCACAGTGCAGACAGTTGAGACAGCTCCATCAACATCAGCACTAGCACCAACATTAGAGCAGTCTCCAAGCCTTGATATGTAGAAGTTGATGAATGAGATTCAAGTCCTAGAAGCCCAGATGGCAGAGCTGAATCAAGCCAAGGAGAAATTAGCTACCCTTAATGAAAAATATGACAAATCTAAGCAAAGTGTAGCTGAAAAAGGAAGAGAAGTGAAGGCTCTCAAGGAGAAGATAAAGGAGCTGGAGAAAGAGCTCACCCTTGACAAAGTGGTGACTGAGATCAAGAAAGTTCTATGGGCCAATATTGGCCAATCAATAACAGATCAATGGCAGTACATAGAGACTATTCATGAGCACATGGAGCTCATAGGCAGGGCACACAAAGAAAGCCAAAGAGCAAGGGCATCTCTAGGCACTATGCCTGAGATAGCCAATAGAATGATCAATGTTCTCAATAACCACACAGGTCCTCAACTAGCAGCAATAGGAATCCCCAATAGAACTGAAACCATCCTGATGATAAAGAGGGTCCTCACACTGAGAAATCTGGTGCAGACCTTGGATAGAATGTCCCAGGAGATGCAAACAGAAGTAAATAAGTTCACAGATAAATTCACAGCATTACACAGCAGAGGCCTTCCCAGCTTACTGAACAGCGCAGGAAGGCTACTATCACATGAGAACTATGCGAAAAGGGTGAACACATATGCCACTAATCAGATCACTGTAGGATCAAGCACCCCAGAAGAAGCAGGGCCTGCATCTGGGCAGAGCCTCTATGTGAAAATAGAAAATTTGTTCTTTATTATGAATGAAATTAGGCATCTGTTTGAAGTGCCTCCTACTTACTTCAAATACACTGAGGCAGATGAGACATTAGGCACAATTTTGAGGCATCAGTTGTCTACACAGGAGTGGTGGACCAGCATGATACAGTTGTTACTGTAAACAAGAGGCTTTCATCAAGTTTTTTCATCAAAATATAAGTCATCATGTTAAGAAAATTTGATGCATTCAGTATTATTGGAGAAGAATGGACTGAGCCAACTCAGCAAACCAATTCGGCCACTAAAGCAACACTAACAGCTACAGATGTCAGGGCCGAGAAAGCTACAGCACGACAAAGCCATAAAGACATATCATTCAGCATTAATGCAGAAACGCTCAACCGACTCAGTGGCCTCCAAAGGTCAAAAAGACTTCTGACAGAACTAAAGAGTATTTATTTTGTATTTAGAGCAGCAATAACTTCTTTATCTGCTATCCTGAAAGTTGGTGAACGTATTTATTAATCAAATGACTCAGCGGTTCAGATATTTTTGTAAAACTGATTGTATATATTCCCCCTCGCATAAGCTAGCAGGGGTTGTTGATTTTCTCTTCAAGACCTCCTATGTTGTAAATGTTCAGAGTTTAATACAAAGAGCTGATGGAATTTCGAAAGTTCTGTGTTGTTTGATGCGTTGTGGTGTGTTTGTTGAATGCTACAGGATTCCTGTATATTTCATGACACAATAAGTTTCTTTAACCTCTTCGTTATGTATTTCATTCTTTCATAATCCATTCATGTTCTATGTTTCACAGTTTGATAGCAAGGAAAAAGAATAGCTTCAGGATTTATTCATTGAATACCCTGAACTCAATCTATGCTATTATGAATGTTTTCCTCAGTTATAGTTATGATCATGTAATTCTTAATTGCTGCACCTTCAGACTATAATTTTCACAGTGATTATTGTTCAGGAATTCAAGCCTGCTCCTGGGCAATATATCTCATTCTCACACCACCAGTTTAGTGGAAAACTCTTAATTGCCTTCCACTGGCTAATTATATTTCATCATCACAATTTCAAGTTTTTTTCATGGAATATCTAAATGGCCCTGCAGTTTAAACAATCCCACTCAACATTTCAAACAACCTACAACCACAGACTCCATTGCCTAATGGACTAAACTATCTAAAGACCTCATCTTAGGTATTGAAAGACATCACTCAACCAAAATTTTAAACCAAACCCTCACCACATAACTAGCCTAAGATCCTCAAGAACAAAGTTAAAAAATTTAAAGAGAGAGCCCTCTCTGATTACAGGTTGGCTAGAACCTGTAATCCAAATCTTGGTTAGTGGATACCTCGCCCGTATTCCCTCAGGAGTCAAAGGGAACAACCTGGGTGTTAACATAAATGGCGACTCGACTGGGGACCTGAATAAACTTTATAACCCTCTGCCTGATCCTTAATACTGTACATAAATCTTGAATGACAGCTACACAACCTTAGAAAAACCTCTGCTTTGCATTTGCAGAAATATATGAAAGCTGCCTCACTCAATCTCTGTCCAGCCTTAAGTTCCAGAGAATTGTGTTGTACCTGATCAGTCCTTGTCAAATATCATTAGCTTCCTTGAATATTCTCCTAAAAGAAATCACAGAAGCTGGCTCCTAAGAAGAAAACTCGCTATACAAGATCTAACCCAGATCCTGACCCATCACCTGAGTTTCAGAACCCAAACTTGATTTCAAGAATCCTTAAGAGACACAAATCAGAAGGGACTTTATTAGATTCTAGTTCAGAAGCAGGTCTCCCAACTGACATTCCAACCCCTGCTAAGGCTTCTCTACATCTTCATACCACTGGTCCACAATCCACTAGTTCTTCACCCACTTCACAAGGCATTCTTCCAACTCCTCCATCAACTACACATACCCCTGTCATTCCCTTTCCCCCACTTGTCCCATTCATCCCTGTTATCCCTGTTGTCCCTCCAAACATGGCTAATAGATATGCTCCACTACAGTTACCGGCCAATCCAGCTCCTATGCCTCAAGAGTACCAAAGCAAGATTTCATATTTTGATGGTACTGGCTCTTATCCAGCCCTTCAACATACTAAGAAAATGCAGGACTACTTTGAAAATTACGAGATAGATGATGATGGGGTTAGAATGAAAATTTTTGTGCAAAGCCTAACAGGAGATGTAAGAACGTGGTTTAGGTCACTTCCAGTAAACTCTATAGCTGACCCTAAAGCCCTGTATCAAACATTTATCAACAGATGGGAGAAGAAAAAGGACCCACTTCATATTTTATCTGAATACAATACAATCAAAAGAGGTCCACAAGAAACTGTCTTGGACTACTGTGCTCGGTTTAACAATGTCTACAATGCTATTCCCCAAAATCTTAGACCCCCACCGGATCTGGCCCTATATACCTTTCCTGATGGATTTGACTCAGATATGGCATACCAATTAAGAGAAAGGGCTCCCCGAACTTTAGCTGAGATGCAGGACATAGCAGTCAGTGTAGAAGCCAACCTGATAGCTAAGAGAAATAGGACAAGAACTGAGAGAAAGACTACCTTTAAAGAAGAGCCTTCAGGCTGGGATCAGAAACTGGATGCAATAATCACTGGTATGCAGAGATTAGGTGATAGAGTACAATCAGTTGAGAGGAAGTCATCATGGGAAGCACCACAAAATAACCCTATCAGGAATCCCAACTTTAGGAGGAATCAAAACCCTAACGCTGGCAAGGCCAGTTCTGAACCAGAGATTAGACCTCCGTTCCAAGAAAATTATACAGAAGCATCCACTTCAAATGAGCAGATAGATGACACCCACATTAACCTGATGGGCCTGAATGATGATCAACAAGTTTTTCTGAGTCAAGAAGATCATAAGGAGGATGACATTAAGCAGTTCCAAACCAAGTCAGGTGAGTCATTTGACTTTAAACAAGGCTATGACACAGCTGTTTATGAAGTTCATAAGCAATACAAGCTAAGGAGCAGAACTATAAATGTGACACAGCCTGAGAAAACAAAGGACACTCCACTGCCTAAGAAAACCATTGTCACAGAGCCAATTGACAAAACTGATTCAATTACAAATGAAGTAACAGTTGAAGAAATAACTGCAGCATCTCCCTCAAATCAACAACCAATGGCTACATCACCCTTGCAGCCTAATCCAAGCAATACTTCTCAAAAGATGAGTAAAAAGGACAAGCCTCAAGATCAAAATGAGAATCAAGAAGAAAGCTCTAAGAATTCAATTGAGAAAGAAAAGATTGTTAACCACAACACCAAGACCCAATCTGAAAGACCTTTTGACTTAGAAGCTGAAATTGGAAAATTGAAGATAGCCATACCTCTCTCAGAGTTAGCCAAACATAACATCTATAAACAACAAATCAAGAAATCCCTTCAACTTACTCATAATAAAGATGATGTCAATGTATTGGATGACACCCCAGAACTACTTTTCGGTCCAGAGGTTGATGGGAAGACAGCAGTGGCTGGAATTTTACCTTTTTATGTCAGCTTGCATGTTCATGATAAGATATTACACAATGCAATGTTTGACTCAGGCGCCTCTCACAACCTGATGCCCAAATCAGTCATGGAAAGGTTAAATCTGGATATTACAAGACCATATAAGGACCTATTTTCATTTGACTCCAGCCAAGTTAAGTGTTTAGGCCTCATAAAGGATCTATGTGTGTCACTTGTCCAATACCCAAATAAGACAATCTTGATGGATGTTGTAGTTGCTGATATCCCACCCAAGTATGGAATGTTGTTATCAAGATCATGGGGGGCTAAACTCCAAGGTTCCCTGCAATTAGACATGTCATATGCCACCATTTCTGTCTTTGGGCAACCCAAGAGGCTATACAGAGAGTCACTCATGAAATACATGGTGAGTAGTGAAGAAAAACCTCAAAATTTCCCTATTTATGCAGTCCATTCAGATATGGACTCCTTTATTCTGTTCAATAATGATGTAAGTCCAATGGGTGATAACAAATCTATCATGCTTGAACAAGATCTACACATGAGTGAGCAATCAAGTTCCCAAGAAATCAAGATTGAGAAGCCAATTGATGAGGCAATTCCAAAGGACAAACCAGATAATAGACAAGAACTCCAACTTATAATTCCAAGTCATGAACAAGATGTGGAAAATCCCCTAAATCAAGAGATCCTATGGTTCCTTGAGTTTGATGGATCAGTCAACAAATTAGGGGCAGGAGCTGGAGTGTGGATTCATAATAAACAAAGCAATCATGCACAAGGTCGAGCCTATAGATTGAATTTCAAATGCACTAACAATATGGCAGAATATGAGGCTCTTTTGCTAGGCCTCAAAATGGTAAAATCATTGCAGTCCACGAAAGTTTCAATCATGGGAGATTCAGACCTTATTATCCAACAAGTGAAAGGCAATTTTGTCACCAATGACAAAAGACTAAGGCCATACAGGTCTGCTGCTATTGAAATGCTTAAAACCTTTAGTGAATTTCAAATAACCAAAATAACTAGAACCCACAACCTTCATGCACACAGTTTAGCTACATTCGCTAGTACATGCAAATTGCCTTTTGAACCCAATCATTTTTTCACAGCTAAGATAAAACACAGACCTTCTGTCCCAAACAATGTTAAAGACTGGCAAGTCTTTGAGGATGACACACAGATAAATAATTTCTTAACCTTGCAGCATGAATTTTCAGGCTTGAACATTGATGTTGATCCTGTGAAAGACACACAACCATTGAGTGAAAAGGACCAAAAAGCAATATCACCCAAAACAGCAAATCAAATACTCTGTCCAACAAACTTTGACAAGGAAAAAATACAAGAACTTGAACAACTGCATTTGGATGAAGTAGCTGGTACAGAGGTTGAAATCATAGAGCTAAAGGATAACTTTCTACCAACAGACCTGACTCCATTAGAGGACATTTTTTATTCGAATGATGTTCCTAGAAAACCAAAAATGCAGCCCCTTAATGCTGCCATTGAAGAATGCAACATTGGTGATGAGCCCCAATTTTTGGTACAATTTGGGCTCATATTGGCCTACTTACCTTGTTCAAGCATTCATCTTTTACCACTTATGCATTCATTTCTTAGTATATTCGTGTTGTTTGTAGGAAGAAGGGCAGGCATTATATCTATGTGACTAATACATGATGATTTCAGGTTTTTGGCATTAAAGAGAGCAAAAGACCACGTAAATGGAGACAAGGAGACATCAAAGGTGACATTGCGGGTTCATAGGGAGGTTGTCCACAGTCTTGATGACCCTCCTCGTGATTTTCACCTTAACTCCGAGCTCTAACAGCTCTCCCCACCGAGCTTAAAGGCAGCCAACACGTTCTACAGGATCAGCAGTTTGACTTTCAGTTGGACAGCCAAGCTCCACGAATGGAGGAAGCCAGCTTGATCTTCATTTTGTATAAATATGAAGGTCGTAGCCTTTGTTAGGAGCTTTTTGAACTTTTGGACTGATATTGTAATTTTTTAGCATAGCTCGGTGTTTGTTTTTGTAAGCCAGTTTTGGCATGACATTAGACTTTTGATTATGAATAAAGGCAAGCAGATTTGGATCTAATTCTGAGCTTTTAAGGGAGCTATAGCTCTCAGGTTAGGGCCCAACCTGAGAGCAATAGATCTCCTCTTCTTGTAGTGTTATTTACCTTTCTTTCCAGCATTTTGTTTCCTTGTTTTGATATGCATTTCAAAGAACACAGGTTGCTGATTTGATTTCTTTAATAAGATTGAGTAGGATTAGCTTATGGTTACATTACTTTCAGCTGCTTAGATTAGGATAGGAGGTTTGTAATCCACTGGAGCTCCAAGAAAAGGTTGTTAGTGCCTCCACTGCCATCTCTGTTTAGGGATTGGGGTGCAGTCTATACCAACCACACAAAAAATGCAGTCTTTTCTACTTTCATGCAAGCTGCAACACAGTCGGTTTAATCGTGGATCCTTCCATGCATTTTGCTCTTGAGCCATACTTCGTCATTACAATTCCATGCACGACTTTTCTTCATGATTTACATCGTTGTTCATTGGTTTAATAGCACAGGTAGCATTGGTTACTAAATTCTCGTTTTTGGTGCAAGACATAAGTCATTTGTTTTATTTACACTGCTCCATATCATTCTACTTCCTTCTTCTTCTTCTTAACCTCTCCTCAAGCCACCTACTCGACCTCTGTTCAGCTCGTTCACCTTCCAACTCTTCCATTGTCCACGTAGCTTCATCTTTTTGACCTTTCGTTGATCCCATCCTTTTATCCACCAACCACTTCGTGCACTCTTTCTCCATCCGGGTTCTCTGCCCCTGAGTCATCACAAGCTCCATCTCCACCTTACCTATCCACCCATCCTGTTCCATCACTTCACCATCACCCAAAACTTCCATTTACAGCACATCCTGTAGAAGTTAGCAGATTTCCTGTAGAATTCCTTAGTTTCCTGTAGGATCCCCTGCAGACATCCTGTAGAAGCCTGCAAACTTGGTTGCCAAGCATCTGAACGTTGTAGACTTCTGTGGACTGATGCTAGGGACCCTCTGGAACCTCTCCTAGCCCTCCTGACCTTTCCCAAGCTTTCTCTCCCTTCGCACCACCTCTGCACAGCCAAACCCTAATAAGAAACAAATTCATAATCACTCCACCCACTTAAGAAAAAATACAAAAACAATGTTCTTTTTCATAGAAGTAGTTTGAGTTCATGCATTTCACATCATTAGAAGTAATGGCATCATTTGTAGACATTTGCACTCTCACTATTTCACCATAGAGGTTAAACTAGTCAGAGTAGGGTTTACTAGGGTTTCCATGCTTTGGTTGGCTTTCAGTTCATTTTTGCAAAGTAGATCAATTTCCCTCGAGATAGCCTTCGTCCATCATTTAGAAAGCTTCTTCTGAGAGCATATAGAAGTTGGCTTGAGCCCTAGCAGACTTGTGCCAGCTGACCAAGTGACAGCTGCGACAAGAGCTAGTACTTGTGCATACAGCACCGTCGCTTCCAAGTTTGTACGAACTACCGGGTTGATAAAATTAGAGATAGGAAGCCCCAAGAGTTGTAGCATTATTGCTACAATACTGGAGCCCACCATTTTTTTGGCACCGTTGCCGGGGAAGCGTCAGAGTATTAGTAATTGTTGCTTTTCTTCTATTTTCTTACTCTTGTCTTCTGCTAACTAGTTTATTTCATTTCCATTCTGCAAAAGTAGCATAGACATTTCCTGCTTTCATAGATTAACATTTCCTGCTTTCAAAGATTAGCATTTCCTGCTTTTGTAGATTAGCATTTCCTGCTTTCATAGATTAGCATTTCCTGCTTTCATAGATTAGCATTTCATTTCTGCAAGCGTAGACTAGTGATTCAATTCTGCAAGTGTAGACTAGCATTTCCATTCCTGCAATTTCATTTGAGCAAAGTAGATTAGTTCTTTCCTGCTTTCAGTTTAATTCTGCATAGTTGGTTGTAGATCAATCTGTTTTAGTTTTGCAAGTACCAAGGAAAAAGCAAGAACAATAAAAAAAAAAAAAAGTCTTTTCCATTTCATGCCTCGTAGGAAGCGAGATAAATCAGGCAAATTCCTACCCAACACCCCCACCACATCACTAAGTCACCCTTCTCTCTTCTTTGGTGACAGTGACCCAGAAGAACCTATAGGTGAACATCCCGAGATATACAAAGATCCTATAGTAGAAGAAGAGTTAGAGACCACTCCATCTGAAGCTATGGCTGACAATAGAAGAGAAGATGAGAGAATAGAAGGTGCCTTCCCCATCCGAGAGACCAATGGAGAGATGAAAATGAAGAACATTAACCCCTTTGCCTTACCTCACTTCCATGGACTGACTACTGAAGATCCTGATACCTTCCTATTTGAGTTCGTTGTCCTTTGTAGAACCTATGACTATACTGAAGATGAGCAAAAGCTGAAACTCTTCCCTTCAACTCTTAAGGATGCAGCATTACGCTGGTTCATGGGTTTACCTGGGAATAGTATCACCACTTGGGCTCAGATGCAGCAAGCTTTCAATACCAAGTACAGGGATTATTGTAGGTCTAAGGAAACCAAGGGAGAAATCTTTCGGATGACCATGGGAAATGATGAGTCCTTAGAGGATTATGAGGAGAGGTTCCAACCTAGCTATAAGCGGGCCAGGTGCACACTTGACCCTGAATCCCTCAAGTTGGTCCTGCTCCGAGGAGTCCCTGAAGACCTCTCAGATACCCTTCACATGTTAGCTGGGGGGGACATTTACCAACTGCCTTATGAGGACATCAAGACTGTGTTTAGAAACCACTCCAGGGCAGCTCGGAAACGAGGTAGGGGAAACCTCCTCTCAACTAGTGTCCCTTTCTCCAAACATGAGCTTGCAAATCAATTAGAAGATCTCAAGAGTGAGGTGAGACAGACCATTGCCATGCAGCTGGACACATTCAGGATCCAGCAGAAGAAAGAAGAAGCTGAGAGAGCCTTGGCTGTCTTCTGCCCTAGGTGCACAAGGAGACACCCTAAGAACGAATGCCCATTGCATTCGGTTGAAGTATGTTTCGTTTGTGAGGAGGACCATCCCACAAATCAGTGTCCAACCTTACCTGGGTTTAAAGCCATGTACCAAGGGACAGAAGCTCCCACTGAACCTCTCTATTACCTCAACCAAAGGAGGCCACAAGGATCTAGACCTTATCAGCAGGGAATGCAAGGGACACCTCAAGCTTATTACAGCCCCAACCAATCGACTCATATGCCTTCTTGGGGTCCCCCTGCTCATCCTTCCTGGTCCATGCCTCCTCCATGGTCTTATCCACCTCAGTACCCTACTCAACCTACTTCTCATTCATATCATTCACATGCCCAGCCACAGCCTCAGTGGAATGCACCTCAGTCGGGGTGGAGGCCCCAATACAATACTCCTCCCGACATTTTGCCTCCACCACCAGTTCAACCTCAGCCATTACCTCCTCCTCCTCCAAGGCAACCTCAAATGCCTGCTCAACCGAACCCGAACCCCAACAATAGACAGGCCCAGCAGGTATACACTGGGGAAACCTCATGCCCTACCTATGCTGTGGAGATCCAGGAGATCTGGAAAGACTCTACTAGATCGCCAACCTCCTCCCCCAGAGGATGAGGAAGATAAACAGGAAAGTGAACCGAAGTCTATTCCACCCTTTCCTAAGAGACTGACAGCCACCACACAACCCAACCTAGAAGAGGATGAGCTTCTGGGTGAGCTCAAGCAGTTGTGTGTAAAAATACCACTTCTCCAAGCCATCAAGGATGTACCAATATACAACAAACTGGTTAAGGAAAAGTGTTTCAAACACCCAGGCAGGCGGAAAAAAGATGCTTCAACCATCAATGTCATAGGACAACTGTCTAACCTTATGTTAGGACAAGTCATCTGCCCAAAGTACCTAGATCCTGGAAGTCCTGTAGTAGATGTCCACATCAATGGCACCATCATACCTCACACCTTGATTGATCTGGGGGCTGCCATTAATGTGATGACCAGGGATACCATGCTCAAACTCAATCTTCAGGGTTCCTTGAGGAAAACCTCGACAGTACTGCAATTAGCAGATCGCTCCACTGTGACTCTCGAAGGGATTGTGGAGGATGTCTTGGTCTCTATCGACTCTTGGGAATACCCTGCAGATTTCTTGGTTCTGCAACCCAAGGCAAAGATTACTGGATATCCTCTCATTTTGGGAAGGCCTTGGTTAGCCACTGCAGATGCTTACATAAGTTGCCGTGCAGGAAATATGACCATCAAAAATGGTCCTATGTCCAAACAGCTAGTCCTATACCCTCCTGCCCAACCCTCCTTAGAGCATGACTTACCACTCTGGTTAGAGGAAGGAGAGGAAGACGAGGTGTACTCAGCACCTCTGTGCACCTTATAGACCACTAGAAGAGACCCCCCAACCGAGGATGACTTGATTGAGACCTTGATCCAAAATCCACCTTCCAGTGCACTATCCTTAGAGAAACTGGTGGAGGATGCCCAAGCTAGCACCTTAGTGGATCTTTGTACAACCAACCCTATCACTCCCAGAGTCAAGAATGTGGAGTTCGGCCCTGAGAGAACGTTGAAGATCAGCTCCTCCCTATCTCCTTCCCAGGAAAAGGAGTTGTGTAGCCTGTTGGCCAGTCACCTAGATGCTTTTGCTTGGAGCTATAAGGAGATGAAAGGAGTCCATCCTTCGGTTTGTACCCATCACATATACATCAAAGAGGATTGTAAGCCGGTTAGGCAACCCCAGAGGAGAATGAATCCAGCTCTGAAGGACATTGTCAAGGAAGAATTGCAAAAACTGTTGGATGCTGGATTCATCTACCCCATCTCAGATAGTGAATGGGTGTCCCCTCTGGTGTTGGTTCCCAAGAAAAATGGGAAATGGAGAATCTGTGTGGACTACCGAGAACTGAACAAAGCTACCAAGAAAGACCATTTCCCTCTACCTTTCATAGATCAAGTGTTGGATGGACTGGCAGGAAAGAAGTTCTTCTCTTTCCTGGATGGGTTTAGCGGGTACAACCAAATCCAAATCAGCCCGGAAGACCAAGATAAGACCACCTTCACTTGCCCTTGGGGTACCTTTGCTTACCGAGTCCTTCCCTTTGGGCTATGCAATGCTCCTGCTACCTTCCAGAGAGTTGTCTTAAGCATCTTCTCGGAGCTGGTCCATGATGCAGTGGAAATCTATATGGATGACTTCACTCCTTATGGGGCCAACTTTCAGGAAGCATTGTCCAACCTGGGAAAAGTCCTAAACAAATGCATTGAGATGAACTTGTCCCTTAGTCCTGAAAAATGTCAATTCCTAATGACTGAAGGGACCGTGCTAGGCCATACCATTTCTTGCCAAGGGTTGCAGGTGGATCCTAACAAAATTGCTCTCATCAAGAAGGTTCCACCTCCTCAAAAGGTAAGGGATGTTCAGAGTTTCTTGGGATTAGCAGGATACTACCGGAGATTCATTAAAGATTTCAGCAAGCTAGCCTCGCCATTGTTTGGCCTGTTGGCAAAAGATGTGGAGTTTAAATGGACTGACGATTGTCAGAGGGCTTTAAATGAATTGAAGGACAAGTTGGTGTCAGCCCCAATCCTGAGAGGTCCAAACTGGGCCCTACCTTTCCACATCCACACTGATGCCTCGAACAAATCCATAGGTGCAGCTTTAGGAAAAGTTGAGCAAAAACTTCCCTATGCCATTTACTTTGTTAGCAAAAACTTGTCCAAAGCTTAGCTGAATTACACTGTAACCGAGAAAGAATTCTTGGTTGTGGTCCATACACTGAACAAGTTCCGACATTATATTACTGGCTATCAAACCTTTGTACATACAGACCATGCTGCAATTAGATATTTAATGAATAAACCATATGTGAATGCTCGTATTATTAGATGGTTACTTTTATTGCAGCAGTTTGATTTGACCATTGTTGACAAACCAGGTAGAGAAAATGTTGTTGCTGATTTTTTATCTAGATTGGATTTGTCTGTAGATGAGGATGGAACAGTGGATGACCAGATGCCCAATGAACATCTGTTTGCTATTTCAGTACTCTCTCCATGGTTTTCTGATATAGCAAACTACCTTGTTTCAGCACAGTTCCCTCCGCACCTATCTTCCAGAGAGAAGAGCAGAATCATCAGAAAAAGTGCCTCATTTACTTGGATCAGGGGCAATCTGTTCAAGCTTGGCCCCGATCAGATCCTAAGGCGTTGTGTAAGGGAGGAGGAAGTCTTTGATATCCTCCTCACTTGTCATGATGGGCCTTGTGGAGGACATTTTGCAGCAAAGAGAACTGCCTTCAAGATCCTGCAGGCAGGCTACTATTGGCCCACACTTCATCAAGATGTCAGAAGATATGTCAGCGAGTGTGACCAATGCCAAAGAATGGGGAAACCGACCCAAAGGGATGAGATGCCTCTCCAACCTCAGGTGACTCTTGAGCCATTTGAGAAGTGGGGTATGGACTTTGTGGGCCCAATCAACCCTCCTTCGAGGCAAAGGTCTTACATCATTGTGTGCACTGACTACCTGACAAAGTGGGCAGGGACCAAAGCAATCAAAGCAGCAACAGAAGAAAAGGTGGCCGAGTTCCTAAGAGAAAACATCTTCTATAAGTTTGGCTATCCAAGAGAGCTGGTCACCGATTAAGGGAGCCAGTTCACCTCCAACCTGGTTGAAGATCTACTAGCTCATCACAAGATCAAGCATAGGACTTCCACCCCCTATCACCCTCAAGCAAATGGGCAGGTGGAAGTCACCAATAGAGCATTAGAAGGGATCTTGACTAAGGTGGTGAGCAGCAGCAGAAAGGACTGGGCAGATCGCCTGGTTGAAGCCACATGGGCTTACAACACCACTTGGAAGACCACCACCGGCTTCACACCTTATGAGCTGGTCTATGGGAAGAAAGCTTTGCTGTCCATTGAGTTTGAATACAACACTTTGAGGATGGCAGCTCAGCTGGACCTAGATCTCAGCCATGCACAACAAGAAAGGCTATTGCAGCTGAATGGATTGGATGAGCACCGAATGCAAGCCCTCCTTCACTCAGAAGTGGTTCAACTTCAGAGAAAGGTGTGGCATGACCAACATCTCCATGACAAGCAATTTCAGCCGGGAGATTGGGCTTTGTTGTATGACTCCATATACAAAGATTTCAAGGGGAAGCTGAGAACCAGATGGCTAAGGCCATATTCAGCGGAAAAATGTCAAGACAATGGATCTGTTCTTATTCGGACCATTGATGAGGAAGCCATCCCCATGCTTGTCAATGGGCATCGATTGAAGATCTACAGGAAGCCTCCCTCAAGACAAGAGTTCATCAAAACTATGGAGAAGGCAGTGTTGGTCATAGAGAAGGGTTCTGCCTCTGCTTTGGGCGTACCCTGAAGAATCTAAAAAAAACAAAAAAAAAACAAAAAAAATAATAAAGATCCTTGGGTGAAAACCTTTCTAAGGCGCCCAAGGCAGGTAGTAGGGGTGAAAACCTCATTGAGGCGCCCCTATTGTCTTTTCAGAAAAAAGAGATTGGAAAAAGATCCTTGAGTGAAAACCTCTTTGAGGCGCTTAAGGCAGATGGCAAGGGTGAAAACCTCAATGAGGCGCCCCTGTTATCTTTCAAAAAAAAAGAGAAAAAAAAAAACAAAAAAGAAAAAAAAAACAAAAACAAAAGAAAAACAAGGTCAGCAGATTCATTATGTAAAATTGCATGCAGGTGTTCTATGGAGGAGAGGAAGCCTCTCAACTCAAAGCCAAGGGTCCTCATCATGCAGCCAGGACACCTCACAATCCTCATTTTCTCCAAGGTATGTGCAATTTTATTACAGCTTGAGTCTTCTACAGGAAGACGCAGATTTTCTATAGGAAAATGCAGAGTTTCTACAGGAAGCTGCAGATCTTCTACAGGAAGGTGCAGACTCTCTACATGAACGCATCCTTTCTACAGGAAGCGTTGTATTTCTACAGGAAGCTTCCTGTAGAAGCTCAGAACGGGCCAGAATTCATTTCATGAGGAGATCTAATGGCTAAGGATTAGTTTGGACGCATGCATGCCACTGTTGTCAACCATGCACATTGTTGTTATCTTGTTCCACCATCCTTGTCGACATGCAACAAAGTACCTGCACCAGCAAAGCAGATCGATGAGTCTCGAGAAAAAGCAAATTGTAAATGGAAAAAGCGCTAGAGATCTCACACCCTATTCATCACAGTCAGCCCGAAGCTCCGAGAGCATGATCGTGAGGCCATCCATCGTCGTGCAGCATGCACCCAAGGAGGAAGAATTGTTCCAAGACATCCCGTGGGAGTCCTGTAACAGTTAAGCCTACTAGAGTGGATACCATTCACCGCGCAGACCATATGAAGTGAAACGTGGGCGCATGCAACTGAAGCATCCCATCCATCGACGGCCGCTTGTGAACATGGACCTCCGGGCCTGTGTAAGTTCGCCAGCAGCAGGTAAATCGACTCATCAGCGTCCAAAGAGCCGAAACATCGTGTGCAGCCGCGCAGGTAAGTGTCTCGACCCTTCCTTCCATCAGACTGCATGAATGTTACTTTGATTGATTGCTAAGTGTAAAGGTGAATGGGTTGAGCGGCCGTATGGCCATTTGGCCGGCCACGTCGGCCAGTTAATGGTCTAGTTGGATGAGAGGGTGGCGGCCATGACAAAAAGAATAGCAGCTCGCACGTGAGAGAAATCCCGTCGAGAAAACGAGTTTAACCGAAGAGGCGGCGGCAGATCTGCGGGAATTGATGCGGCAGCAAGTGAACGCGCAGTTGAATGATGGGGTGACGTCACCCAACGGTCCGGCGGGGACAGCTCACCCCCGCGCCACGGATTCCGCCGAATTCAAAATCTAATCGGCTAGATTGCATTCATGCATGTATCAACCACCGGTTTGAACTCGAGCGGCTATCCTGATCCTTCTGCAGTGTGATACGCCGAGCCTTTGGCTATCAGAGCGATTGAGAAGCACACCCAAGGCGCAGACCGACTGCAGTCTCTCCCGAAAATCGCGCGCTGCATTCTACAGGAACGCTGTCATTCTACAGGAACGCTGCATTCTACAGGAACGCTGTCATCCTACAGGAACGCAGTTTTCTACAAGAAAGCGGGTGCCTCATGTAAAAAGGTGGCCAATTAAAGAGGTAACCCTGAACTCTTCATGCAACTGGTTATTAAAGGTGGCAGAATTGTTGTCCACAGTCCGGTCATAGAGAAACGGTGAAATTGTTGTCTGTTGTGCCTATACTGTCATTCTATAGGATGTCGAGTAATTAAACTGTGTTAAGTCCTCAGGGATAAGTTTTGTGGGTTATGTGCATGACATTCTACGCTCTGTCTCAGTAAACCAAAATCTCTTCCACAATCACCACCTCTGGTCAAGAAAACTGTTTTATCATGCCGGGTGGGTTTATAAGACGAGAACCCACTGATTCAACCAAATTAAGGGAAAACCAGGAAGTAGTAGAGCTCTTCACACGGGTTCAATGGATATCTTTTTGTGACAAATTGCAGGGGTACGATGATGAAGTGGCAGAAGAATTTTTGCAGGCTCTGAAGCCGAAATCCAAGACACTGGCCACAGTGAACTTCAGAGGTCTAAGCCTCAAGCTCACCCCGCAATATATCAGTCGGATTACTGAACTTCCGATGGGTTTGCCATGGGATAAGGAAGAAAGTAAGTTGAGTCAGCAAGCCAAGAAAGAATTCTTTCCACCTGAGGAGGAATTCTCGGAGGACAAAAATGGGGTGCGAAGAACCAGCTTGCTGCCACCATGGAATGAAGTCAGCCTGTAAATCATGAAATATATAACCTGTGAAGGCCGTTTTAGCATCGTGTACGCATATCACTTTTGGTTGCTCACTGAATTGAGGCACCGGGTTGATCTTCCTGTAGAACAAAAACTGAGCATTCCTTATTTCCTGTTACAGTCTCTAATTGAGTGTGCCACAAAGCTAAAAGAGGGCATACCAGATCAGGTAGCCCACCATGGGTAGATCAAACTTCTTGTGGAGGATGTGCTTCATTCATATAAGGTTCCCCTCTCATGGGAATCATTCCGGAATTTGACAAGAGATGGAGACATAAAAATGTTGATTGAAGAAACGGGTTCCTCCAGCAGTGAGGAACAAGAAGCAGTGGCCGAGGGAAAGAGAGAAAAAGGCCAGAAGACCCCGACCATAGTGCAGAAGAAAGAACAAAAGAAGAAGCATGAGGAAAAGGATGACAAAGAAAAATGTGGCACACCCATCTTGTCAGCCAGAGAAAAGAGGTTGAAGAGCAAAACGGACAAAGCTGAGGTGGTCCACATCAACCCAAGTACCTCATCAGCACCTGCAACCAAAGCAAAAAGAAAAACCCATGCAGCAAAGCAAGAAAAGGTGGTGACACCCGTGTCTACTGGAAAGCAGAAACAGGCTTCTACAGGAAGCCCGAAAACAGAGAAAGGGTCTTCTACAGGAAGCCCGAAATGGGCAAAAGGGCCTTCTACAGGAAGCCCGAAAATTACCAAAACAGGGGCTCCTACAGGAAGCCCCGAAAAGGTGAAACCCAAAGAGAAGAAGGTGGATATTCTAGCACGGGAGGCAGCAGCTGTATTAGCTGGCCTCAGCACGCCACCTAAGCCAAAAGAAAAGAGGAAGAGGGAGACCCCTCTATACTTTAAAGCTCGAAGAAGTGTTAGGATAAAGACGGGCAAGCCACAGCCTCCGTCCAGCAGCCCGATTGTCATCGAAGATACCCCTGCTTCTCCCAAGGAAAAGTCACCCTCCAGGATCACAGTCACCTACGAGAAGGGGAGTCCAAAGAAATATACGTAGCAAGAAAGGTTAGACCTGTTGACTGAAAAAACTCGGCTACAGGAAGCTGAAAATGTTCTACAGGACACTCTGGCCCGGCTACAGGAAACAGAGAAGAGGGAAGGAGAAGGACCCTCATCACCACCAAGGGAGGGTGAGGTAGAGCCACCTAAAGAGGCGGAAGAAGTACATATACCAAAGCCCAGCCCTCAGCCAAGTCTTAGTTCCTACTACACCTTTTTAGAGGCGGGCAAAATCATACCGCAGAAATTTATTGTACCTTTATTTTTTGCATTAGAGGAAGAAAGAGTCCATTCCCACACATGGATGCAGATCGCCAAGTCAAAGGGTGTGGCGGACATAGGCCCTTTACAAGAGCAACTCAAGGAGGTCAGGAGTGAATTCACCATGGCTAAACATGTGGCTAATTGCCAACGTGTGCTTCTACAGGAAGAAAATCAGAAGTTGAGATTGCAGCTACAGGAACTAAGGGCAGGGGCAGGAACATCCTCCAAAGACATCACAAAAGAACAACAAGGCAAAAAGGAGCTGACCACCGGTCTTGAAGAGCCAATGACACTTCTACAGGAAGCAGAACAGCAAACAAAAATTGAAGTGCAAGCTCTAAAAGAACAGCTGCAGCAAAAGGAAGCACAATTGGCCTGCATGGCCAGTTGGGCCATGGAGGCAATACAGTGCAGACAACCTACAAAATCCTATGGATTGTACTTAAAAGATCAATGGCTGCAGTTCCAAATAAATACCTTGGCACAAAGAGGTATTTCTCAGATCCAAAACCCACAACAATTTTCGGAATTATGCAGTACTAGTTCGTCAGAAGACAAAGCCAAATTAGCAGAATTCTACCTCCACAATTTGGCTTTGCCTAATGAAGTCTCCTGGGATCCCAATATTGCCTTGGGTGATATGCAATTGATGGCGTTCGCTTCATGGTTAAACCATGAGGATCAAAGAGCAGCTGAAGCAAAATCGGTCATGAACCGAGAAGTGAGCGAGCCACTGTTCATTCGAGCAGAACCAGAGGATCCGGTTGCACTCATCTCAGCCCACCAACAGTTGGCTACTGATCCCACAGCTTCCTTGAGATTTATGGACCAACAGGCCCAAGCCATAGCTCATTTCGAAGACATGGAAAGATTGTTAGGAGAAAGTGTTGCCCAAGCATGTACACGCAGATGGAATACCTTGGCTCACAGCTTGAAAATCCGAGAGTACCATACCCCAATTCGGATGAGGGAAGCTTTGGCAAGGGTAGACCTTTACAAGAAATCCATGCAAAGCCTCCAGGCCAGCTGGATTGGCCTTAAACTCAGCCCACCACTACTGCTAGGGTTGACTGAAGGCAATACAGAGGAGGATGACAGTAAACAATGGGAAGAGGTGAACAGGAAAGCAGGGTTTCATATCAGCAAAGAGGACACTACCACAGAGCCTTGGGATGCAAGGGAAGCAGTAAAAGCAATGAAGGATGAAGATTTGGACTAAGTTGCTCAAGGATGAGCAAATAGTTTAGCTGGGGGGTGATGATGAGCCCCAATTTTTGGTACAATTTGGGCTCATATTGGCCTATTTACCTTGTTCAACCATTCATCTTTTACCACTTATGCATTCATTTCTTAGTATATTCGTGTTGTTTGTAGGAAGAAGGGCAGGCATTATATCTATGTGACTAATACATGATGATTTCAGGTTTTTGGCATTAAAGAGAGCAAAAGACCACGTAAATGGAGACAAGGAGACAGCAAAGGTGACATTGCGGGTTCATAGGGAGGTTGTCCACAGTCTTGATGACCCTCCTCATGATTTTCACCTTAACTCCGAGCTCTAACAGCTCTCCCCACCGAGCTTAAAGGCAGCCAACACGTTCTACAGGATCAGCAGTTTTACAGCAGTTTGACTTTCAGTTGGACAGCCAAGCTCCACGAATGGAGGAAGCCAGCTTGATCTTCATTTTGTATAAATATGAAGGTCGTAGCCTTTGTTAGGAGCTTTTTGAACTTTTGGACTGACATTGTAATTTTTGAGCATAGCTCGGTGTTTGTTTTTGTAAGCCAGTTTTGGTATGACATTAGACTTTTGATTATGAATAAAGGCAAGCAGATTTGGATCTAATTCTGAGCTTTTAAGGGAGCTATAGCTCTCAAGTTAGGGCCCAACCTGAGAGCAATCGATCTCCTCTTCTTGTAGTGTTATTTACCTTTCTTTCCAGCATTTTGTTTCCTTGTTTTGATATGCATTTCAAAGAACACAGGTTGCTGATTTGATTTCTTTAATAAGATTGAGTAGGATTAGCTTATGGTTACATTACTTTCAGCTGCTTAGATTAGGATAGGAGGTTTGTAATCCACTGGAGCTCCAAGAAAAGGTTGTTAGTGCCTCCACTGCCATCTCTGTTTAGGGATTGGGGTGCAGTCTATACCAACCACACAAAAAACGCAGTCTTTTCTACGTTCATGCAAGCTGCAACACAGTCGGTTTAATCATGGATCCTTCCATGCATTTTGCTCTTGAGCCATACTTCGTCATTACAATTCCATGCACGACTTTTCTTCATGATTTACATCGTTGTTCATTGGTTTAATAGCACAGGTAGCACTGGTTACTGAATTCTCGTTTTTGGTGCAAGACATAAGTCATTTGTTTTATTTACACTGCTCCATATCATTCTACTTCCTTCTTCTTCTTCTTAACCTCTCCTCAAGCCACCTACTCGACCTTTGTTCAGCTCGTTCACCTTCCAACTCTTCCATTGTCCACGTAGCTTCATCTTTTTGACCTTTCGTTGATCCCATCCTTCTATCCACCAACCACTTCGTGCACTCTTTCTCCATCCGGGTTCTCTGCCCCTGAGTCATCACAAGCTCCATCTCCACCTTACCTATCCACCCATCCTGTTCCATCACTTCACCATCACCCAAAACTTCCACTTACAGCACATCCTGTAGAAGTTAGCAAAATTCCTGTAGAATTCCTTAGTTTCTTGTAGGATCCCCTGCAGACATCCTGTAGAAGCCTGCAAACTTGGTTGTCGAGCATCTGAACGTTGTAGAATTCTGTGGACTGATGTTAGGGACCCTCTGGAACCTCTCCTAGCCCTCCTGACCTTTCCCAAGCTTTCTCTCCCTTCGCACCACCTCTGCACAACCAAACCCTAATAAGAAACAAATTCATAATCACTCCATCCACTTAAGCAAAAATACAAAAACAATGTTATTTTTCATAGAAGTAGTTTGAGTTCATGCATTTCACATCATTAGAAGTAATGGCATCATTTGTAGACATTTGCACTCTCACTATTGCAACATAGAGGTTAAACTAGTCAAAGTAGGGTTTCCATGCTTTGGTTGGCTTTCAGTTCATTTTTGCAAAGTAGATCAATTTCCCTCGAGATAGCCTTCGTCCATCATTTAGAAAGCTTCTTCTGAGAGCATATAGAAGTTGGCTTGAGCCCTAGCGGACTTGTGCCAGCTGACCAAGTGACAGCTGCGATAAGAGCTAGTACTTGTGCATACAACACCGTCGCTTCCAAGTTTGTACGAACTACCGGGTTGATAAAATTAGAGATAGGAAGCCCCAGTAGTTGTAGCATTATTGCTACAATACTGGAGCCCACATCGCAGCGAAATAAGTTTTGATGTAGGTGATTGGGTATTCCTACGGCTACAACCATATAAACAAATGTCCCTCAAGCAAGCTAAGAATGATAATAAATTATCACCAAAGTATTATGGTCCGTACAAGGTGTTGCAAAAGATTGGTACTATGGTATGCAGATTGGAGCTTCCTGCAGCGTCTCGAGTGCACCTAGTTTTCCATGTTTCATGTTTAAAGAAGGTTATAGGTGACAAGCTCCCAGTTCAAACAATATTGCCAGAACTTGACGAGGAAGGAAAAATTATATTGGAACTGGAAGCAGTCACAGAAACAAGAACTCGACAACTACGAAATCGATCAATTTCGGAGTATCTTATCAAGTGGAAGAACTTATCCGCTGAAGATTCCACATGGAAGGATGAGAATTTTAAACAGAAGCATCCAGAACTACTCAAGCGTTGAGGACAACACTTTTTTGAAGGAGAGAGGCATGTTAGGTCCCTATAATACTAGTGATTACCCCATTACTATTGTAGTTGTATCCCTTATTAATATTGTTGAGCCCCTATTATCCCCATTTTTTATTACTGTGCCCCATATAATCCCTCTATTGTTATTTTTGTGGCTTTATATTATTATTGTTAGGTCGGCTGGGTTATATTGTGACTCCATAGACTCCTATATATAGAAATGAGGTTTTTTCATTTGAATCATCCAAGAATTGTTCATTTGTGTAATGTAAAGGAGGTTGCCCCCTCGAAGAGGCTGAATTCTAAGGCGTTGATCTCTCTTTTTTATCTTTTTGTGAGCTGGTTTCATAACAAAGGCCCACAAGGCAATTAACATTTGGTTATGGATAAGGTCTCCTAAGTAACTATAATAAGGATGGAGTTATCCCTATGAATCACGTATTGGAAGATTATAGTATGTTGCAGTTTAAGTGTTCTATGAATTTGACCTCTTTAGACCGCTCAAAAGAAAAAGAAGGGAAACTCACATTTAAAAAAAATATATGGCATGAATAACTTTGGATTGATGGAATTGCAAATATTGATAGTTAACATTGCAAAATAAATTTGTAAGAGGGGTATTCAAGGATCTTGAATCCATTTTTGCATTAAAAACGACATTTCAACAATCCAAAATTGTAATTTCGACGAATATTTAAACATTGGATTCTTGTGGTGACAAACTAGAAGATGTCCAAATCATAGAATGTTAGCCTTGTTTTTATTGTATTGGAGCTTAGCTCATTGAGAGGTTTCCCTCCTCAAAAAGGCAAGTGAACATCAATTTATCCTCCCCTAAAACGATTTTTGTATGGTGTTGCCCTACCTCAAAGGTTTCGATATTAAATTGATGAGTATGAATTGATGGATTATTTTTCACTTTACATTCACTTGTTGATCCACTTCCCATTCATTTTCAAAGATCCAAGGTTCCAAAGAAGGTATCAAAATTGAATATTTCTTAATAATATTATCTTGCATCCAAATTATGTAAGTTAAAGGAATTGTAATTGGGGTGCTACAACTTTTACTCGGGTCAATCCATATGCAATGCATTATTAAAAATATTATATTTACAGAGGTGGCAAGTATGGAGGGTATTATTCTTGATCTCGGAGGAAAAAAAGAAGCAAATATTTCCTAGGGATTGGGGATATCCTCAAATAACTAGGTTGAAGCCTACGTTATTTTCCAAGGTTTTCTTGTGACAATTGATCTAGGAATAAGAAGTTTAATATAATAATCAACCAATTATATTAAAATCCCTCTCCTTAAACAATAGGATTGCCTCTATTATAGCTCATTCTCCTAAGGTAGACAATGGTTTTCAAAAGATCATGTTTTGTACCTTCAAAATAAAATTGTCAAGTTGATGAAAAATCATTCAAGTGTTACAACTTCAAGAAGGTATGATAAGGAAAAAAGGGATGTTTTATTACCATCTGATCCCTTAATTTGGTTTATTATCAAAGTTATGGCAATTACTGTCACATTAATGAACCACATGGAACATAGTCAAACTCGATGGATTGCATATGAGGTTAAGGGACATGATAGGACTTGTGTATTATTTCCATGCACGCTATCTCTTAGCCCCCATCTATCCTTTGAAACTTGTGCATGGATTTATTACAACAGAGGTGGGATAATGGATCTTGTCATGGACGCAAGCCCTGAAAAGCATGAATAAAATCATTTGCTTGGTAAGAAATTGTCATTCTCTATGGAATATCCCTTGGAATTTATATTTTAGAGTTTTTACCTCTAAATACCATGCTCTAGGTATTGGTTTGGAGTTTTGTGTGGTGAAATATTTGAGCAGGTACTAAGTGTTGGTTGCCACTTTGAGGCTAAAGATTTATTTTCTTCTTGTCCTATCAAACATATGAGGGAATTTTTTTTTTGCTTATAGATGGATATTTCTTCATGGGGACTCTAGTGATTTTGGTCTAATTTTATTTCTGATCAACTATGTAAGAAATAAAGTATTCCTTGTACCCTAGTTTAAGTCCTTTTCTGAGAAATTTTGGCAACTATGTTTGCTTTTCATGGATTATAGGGAGGATCAAGACAACTAGAGAGCCCTCTATAAGAACGAAGAGTCCATACAATGTAACAGGACCTCCATATTTTATGTTACCTCAAAGTCTCAAAAAAATGAGCATCATTGTACACCCCAAAATTTCACAACCATTACAACTTTAGCACAAAAATTTGACTCTCTCGAATTGGAGTGCAAGATGCTCAAAATTTTGGTTTTTAATTTCAGTCAAAGTTCTCATTCTATAACATTATATCTCAGAATGTCTACCGATTTGGTTCATTTGGAGGTTTAGGTGGAGGACACGATACATTATATTCTTAAAGACATAGACATTGGAAACCAAGAAATGGAACCCAAACAATTTAGGGTTGGAAGAGGTTTAGAGTCACTAGGTATTTTTTTAATTTCTATGTATTGAACAATATTTTGTATCTTATCAATATTGCTAAGAAAGTATACTAGTAATAATAATTGGGATGTAGTCCTTGAAGATTTGAGGTACATATGTATGTAGAAGAAAAAGAGTTGCAATTTTGTCTGAAAGTTCAGGCTAGCAAATTTTGTAATTTATGTTGTTAGACATTAGTTACAACCTTTTATCTCATATAGATTCTCCTAGTTTTTGTTTATTTCTTTAAAGTGTGTTCACACACAGACACACTTGTGATGACTTGTGGTCCTTATTCGAGATGCTTTATTTTCCTTCTCTTCTCTGAGCATAATTTCTAAGGATAAAACTATATTTTCTCTCTCGAATGAAAATCAATGAGAATGTTAATAGTGTTTAGGGTTATGCTTACACTAACATGATAAGTATTAGAGATATAACCTTTGCATTGATTGGATGCTGTGAAAATGATAATCTTGTCATCTTCCTTTAATATTAAAACAAGTAATGAAAATTTCTCTAATGTAAATATTTCCATAAATATACTAATAAAATTACCATTTTTATTGTCCTTGATTTCTTCCCAAATAATTCCATATTGAGTGATTAGAGGCCAACATGCTTAGTTGCATTCTCAAGAAATTTTGCACCATGGATGAATGTCATTGTCATTACATGCAAACTCCACCTCATGTAGATATAGACACCATCATTCACAACTTGATCCAGGGATGAAAAGAAAATTAGTTACTGAAAGAGTCAAGCTTTCGATGTGATGAATTTGTAAACTATGGAAATCATTGTGACGACACCTCTTTCATTACCCAAAATTTTGTAATGTAATTAAGAACATATAATGATGAGTTGTCAACATTGATTCTATAATGTAAAACTCTATCAAAAGATGTAATGTGTATTTTTTTCAGTAAAAAAGCTAGAGTTGAAGAAAGGGGACAACAAAGAGATAATGATGCCTTGTGGAGGGGGGAAACTTGACTTAGGAGGAAAAATATGCCTTGGGTGAATTTTTCCCTTTGATGTGATGGTTAGTCTTCCTAATAAGATGAACGGTTGGGAAGATGAAGGGTCAACGTGTGATTATAAAAATCAAAGGGAGGAGCAAACAAGGGGTTCTTCTTCTTGATTCTTAAGATTCTAGTTTTTCTCTCTTCTTTTACTCTCTTGCCATATCTTTCTCTCTCACTTAGAAAATTTGAATTGGAAAAAGGATTGGTCACAGAACCAAGAGTGGTTCAGACGATACGATTGGTTAAGATTTATGAGTGACAACTTATGTGATAGGAAATGAATGTGTTGTAGTTCTTTTGCTTTGGACTAGATGGCTTTAAGGAATGAAAAAGGTCCTAGTTGTGGATCGCACATAGAGCACTGAAGAGGGGGGTTGAGGGACTGCCATATTAAGAGAAGGACTCCCTTTCGTTGTGCATACTTGCATGGTATTTGTATGAATGTGAACCTAGAAAAAGTTAAAAGGTTGATCACTGAGTTTTATTCTGTGTGGGTGAATGAGAATGGCCTTCACTTCTACTGTTAAAATCCGGTTTGAATCTGAGTGTGAGAAATACCCCTAAGTTAAGCTCTCTTCAAGGCATCAATATTTGGCATGGGGGTGGTCAAATTTGTGAAAACTTGCAGCACAGTTGAGCCTATGGTGGGGTGGAACGTGGCTCACCCTACTTCAGTTTCTAGTATTTTTCTGGTTACAATAGATAAATATGTATTTTTGTGTTAATGATATTTGTGACATACATTGTTTAGTGTATATGCATTACCCTTTAGAAAGTTCATCATGGCTATGGTTTTTATAATATTTGGTTGTAGCTTTTTATATGTATTAAATTATCTAACAACACCACTTGAGGAAGATAGGCTTCCTAAAATTCTTCTTGGAATAGGTAATGTTAAAATTTATGATACAACTTTTCTTATAAGAGGTTTCAGAAGTTAAAACTTGGACCATAGTGATGGGAAATCCCACTAACCCTTTAGTCTAATTTTCATATTTTGGGTTGCGAAACTTTAGGAAATATGATCAAAGGAAGTTAAGCTTCCTAAATGCATCTTTAAATGGGTCATGTTAGTGTTTCTGCTATAACGTTTCTTCTAGGAGGTTCCAAAAGCTGAAACTTGGACCATAGTGAGGGAAAATATCATTGATCATCTGGTCCAACTTTTATATCTTGGATAACAATATTTTAGAATATATGATTAGAGGAAGTCGAGCTTCTAAGACAGTCTTAAAATCTTGCATCAAATAGGCCATGTTGGAATTTTTGCAATAAATTTTCATTTGGGAGGTTCCATAGGCTAAAAATTGGGCAATAGTGAAGGGAACTCCCTTTAATCATCTGGTTCAGTTTTCAGAGCTTGAACTACTATATTTTAGGAGATATGCCATGAGGAATTTGTTATATTAGTTTACATGCAAATTGTTTCAAGAAATGCCTAAGCAATTTAATGATTCATCGTATACAAATTGTTTGATGAAATGCCCAAATAAAAATGTTGTCTTATGGATAGGGATAATATTTCTATATGATAGTATTATTGTGTCTTATCTATTCCTATTTGCATGCAAAGCACTTGAAGAAATGTGTTAAAGGTGTTTCGTAATAATTTGCATACAAACTATTTGATAAAAAATACCTCAAAGACAGAAATCAAAAGTTGTGTGATTGAGTGGTCTATTTTAGTTGATATGTTACAATTGGAATCAAAGCAATGTTACTTATTTGATTTCATGCAAAAAATTGACAAAATGTCTATTAGAAAAAGACTACTTAATTGGTTATATACAAAGTATTTGAAGAAAGGTTTACATGTAAAGTGTTTGAGAAAATGTATGAGAGATGAAATTAGTTTTCTGCAAGTGTGGACAAATTTAGTAGGGGTATGTGACAAAGTGGTATCAGAGCTGATTGTTAAGATCATGAAGAAGAAGAAAAAATAAGCAATACGTTGTATCCTTAATGGATCATTAAGGCATCAGGTTTGTGACAAATTGGTATCAGAGCATGGTTCAAGTTTGGATCTAGATGGGCACAAGAAAAAATAAATGGGAGCTATGATACTATCTGACAAAGTGGTACCAAAGCTAAGTTTCAACACTAAACCTAAATGGGCTCATGTATAGGAAAGAAATTATGTTTTAAATTAATATATATGCATGCATGTGTATTAATTTGAAAAAAATAATGTTGTATATATGAATATATTGATGTTACTTGAAGATTGACTTGAGTTTGATGCAACAAGATAAACATGCAAGATGTTGACTAGATTCCCTAGAGAAGCCCAACAGAATTGCAAAAGTTTATGGCTGAGTGATGCAACCATAACTATGAGGGGGAATCTCTTAACTTATCTCTTTCTAGTTTTAATACTTTTCTTTAATGTTTTGAGAATTTGTCATATGTTGATGAATAATAGCATAGGCATGATAAAAATGCAAGAGATGAAATAGTTCAAAGATGCATGTCCATTGAATAGATATTAAATAATGATATGCTAGATGCATGAAGATATGTTAGGTGCATATAATAATGGATGTGCATGCATAAAGGCTTGGAGTAGTTTGCTTCCATAACATGATTCAAATGACTAATTGTAATTAATGGTGAACATGTAACCATGAACAAGTTGATAACATGATTAGGAAGCTAATGAAGGTGTTGCATGTAGTCCTGTTGAATTAATTTTATGGAGGATAAGGTATTGATGAGAAAATGGTACAAATGGCACCTATGCATGTTGATATGCATGTTGTGACAATGTTGTGAGTGCACTTGTCCTTAGGTTTCCTTGTGGAAGGTTGGAGCCCTAGACGAAGGAGTGTAGGGACAATTATTTATATCTGGGGTCTGGAGATTGCCTAGAGACCTGAAGGTAAATGAAACTCCTCTAAGTCACAGGTATCTGATACATCCTTGGGAAACCCAAGTTAGAGACCCTTGAAGAATAATGCCACAACCTAAGGGATTGTTGTGATCGGAGAAAGGGGTGAACTACCATGGATCGAGTGGGTTGATGGGGGATGTGAGCTTATTGATTGGACGTTGCCAAGTTTGATACCTTGGTTGTGTGAGGGCCTAGAGGGTACCTGGAGACCTATGAAGGCAATAGGAACCCCTGGAGCAAGACTCTAGACATCCCTGGCTGGTTGAGATAGGGGTTGACGGGGGATGTGAGCATGTTGGTTTTGGTACCTTGACCTTGTTTGTGTTCAATATTGTATATATATCATGCTTGTCGCTTGGTAAGCCAATGTATTTATGGAGCCATGGCCCAACTTGAGAATGACACGTTGTTGAATAAAATAGGAGCAGTAGAGCCTATGGCTAAAATAAAATAATAATTTTGTTTCCATTCATTGGTTTTCTCCATATAAGTGTTCTAACAATTATTGATTATGACTCTTGAATTTTGTTCACACTTGAAACATTGTTTGAATGCATGATTAAGTGCATGATATGAGTATATGCTTGTGCGATTGCACAAAGGAATGGTCATGTTCTAAGACAATTGTACTAATATAATGTGTGTTGAGACAGTTGATATGCACAGGAGTGCAAGGAGGAGGGACTTCATAGGTGTTACAAGGAAGAAACTTGGGTTGCAATCTTGCTAAGAAAAAAATATATCTTTGTTTAATAAATTGCAATGTCTATTTATGTGTTGAAATTCATAATGAGCTTGGAAACCTACCTTGCAAAGTTGTATTAGAGGGAAGATATGGATAAAGGACCAGTCAAGGAGGGCTTGACTAGGTGAATATGAACAAAATCGATAGTGAAGTCATAGTTGTGAAAATGGCTTAAGAAGGGAGTTTCCCTTAACTAAAAAGTATTCTTGGTCGATATATTTTATTAATGAAAATAATGAGAATGTGTGAATGGTAAGAAAATAGAAACTTGTACTTTCTATGTTTTGGGTAATATAGTAAGACTACCTAATAGATTCCATGTCACATGGAATGTTCATATTGCAAGTGTGTAGAATTGATCTCTTGTTGTTAGTTACTACATGAAAGAAAGTAGAGTGCTTGTGCTTATTCTTATGAGACTTGTCATGTGAATGATTGAAAACAAGAGAGGATGAAAATTAAATTTACAAATAAATGTGTATGAATAGCATGGAATATGTGCAAGTACGGCACATGCATGATAAAATGTATACGCACATGTTTGGGTGCATGATTGAAGGCATTGTTTGAATGTCTAAATTAGATACATAATGCAAATGCCCTTTATGAATATTCATTAAAATGTGTGTGTGAAAAAATGAAATGATAGAGTTGTGACTAATATGTGAGGTTGAGATAATTTTGGGGGTTGTTGAATGCTGCAACATTAAATATGCTAAGAAGCTAGTTAAACTCCTTAAAAATATCTTCGCTAGAATGCATGTGATGGTAGCTAAGTACTTGGAGCAAGTAGCAAGAAAAAGTAAAATGGTAAGGTAATTGGGTAAGAATTCCTTTAAGCTAAATTTGATATCTTTTGTTTTTCAAATTAATGTATGTATTGCATGGATGCCCAAGAAGGGGTATGGTTAAGGCAGAAAATTGTAACCACAAAATGATTTAGTAAAATCTTAATAATGTGTGCATGTATTGAGCTGCTATGTTGAACAAAGATTAAATGAATGAATAATACACTCATGAGAAAAAATATGTTTGGTAGTGCATTAAGAGAATGCAAGAAAATGTGGAATATATGAAGCAAATGTAGGACTATGATTGTGTTCATGAGTATTGGCCCAATAGTTTCTAAGCTTGAGACAAGTGATTCTATAATATAATGTTGAGTTTGTTGTTAATTAACATGTAATTGAAGGTCCCGGATGCGGGTGTTAATGGAGTTAATGACGCGTGTTAATGGAGTTAAGAGGCATGTGGCTCGTCACATGGGCAGTTGTCAGCCCGGACGAGCCACGCCACTCCAGGACGCAGGCCCCTTAAATTCGCCGGAGGGTGAAGCATTGGGCTCGAATGATAAGGTATTCGCGGAGGGGAATGTAGCTGGAATGTTCAGTCGACTGCAGGCGCCATTCAATGCGCTGCAGCATCCGAGGAATATGGAGGCTATTAAGGTTGAAACCCAAACCACTCTGCCGCAATCCTTCAAGCCATTTGAGTGGGTGTTAGCCTGGTGTAAGGTTTCTCAGGGGAATTCTGGTGTGGGAAGCAATCGTCAGATGTCCAGGGAAAGGCTCAGGATGAGCAGTCGCAGAGGAGGGTCACGGGGTCGTTCTGCCTCTCAGAGGCCTGAGATTTCACCCTCCTCTTCAGTAGAGATCACCTCTGAGCAAAACAGGCCTCCGGGCAGCAATGTAAGAGGCAGCTGGGGCATTCCGGAGTGTGGTCACACGGAACACCCGGCCATTCGTTACAGAATCCCCTGCGCATTTGCAAACAATACTCTCATAGTTTCGGTCACCGTGGAGCATTGCAGCAATATTCGGGGACGTTTGGAAACTGTGAATGTACCGAGGGTTGATATGGAGACTCCCACTGTCGATTTCAGGCGTCCAATTCAGAAGGATGAGGCCGGCCCTAGTGAACCTGTTCAGAGGAGCTCGCGCCAGGAAGAGGAAGACTCGAAAAAGCTCAAGGGTCCTGCAAAGGACGAGCCTCATACCACGGATGAAGATTAACTTTGAAGACGCCATGTCATCGCGGCAAGGAATGAATCTCTCTGACCATTTCATTTTGCTCACTTTGTATGTTTGTCATGGGGTTTATGTTCACAGCGTCGGTCAAAATCACCACAGTGTTAGTCCACGTGTTAGTCTATATGTTCACCGTGTCGAATTATGTATCCACCGTGTTGATTTCTGTATTCACCGTGTCGAATTATGTATCCACCGTGTGGCATCATGTATCCACCGTGTCGGACATGTCAGAAGGAAGGTAAACTGGTTTCTATGCAAGTTCTGCTATGACGGTTAATTCATGGAAAATCTCTCTGAAGAAACAGGGCCTCGGCCCAGATGTAATTTTTGCTGTAATTTTGGCATTTTTGTAATATAATTAGCTCAGTTTTAACGAGAAAAAAAAAAAAAAAAACATGTAATTGAAGGATTGTTTTTTCGTAGTTAATGTGAAAATTGTATGGAATTGTCAATATATGAAAACAAGTTTGTCATTAATACCTTGTGGGTTATGACAAAGGAAAGAAGCATTCGGTGTGTAAAGGTTGCTAGAATATTTGTGATGCGTCCATGAGTCACTATGGCATGATTTGGTCATGACACTCACATTATGGACCATCATGGTATATATGCTTGGTGTATTGAGTGCATGCATGCTTGTATGAGACAATCAATTGCATGACTAAATATCATGATATGAAATAGCTTCTAATAATTTTGATGAATTTAATTGAGTAGTGCAATTAGTGGCATGAATCCCTTATCCAACAAAGCAAAGTGAAAACTGATTACTCATGAATTTAGAGATATCTGTATTTGTATTTTGACCCTTGGATTTTTGGAATAAATGTTTGAATGCATTATGGAATGTTTGGAATGATTGTGATGCAAAAAAATAATGCAATGATAGATTCATTTCAATTTATTTTTCAATCAATTAAAAGTGATTGAATTATTATGTGTATAATAATTCCAAGATCACTTCAAGAGATGTTATAAACCTTGCAATGAAAATATTTTATGCATGAACACTTACCATTGTTTGGCTTATTGAAAGTACATATTGCAGTTTAAATGGCCTTGGTTATGATAATGAAGGTTGAGCACTACAATATGCAAGAGTCAAACATCATTATAAGAATACCATATTTGTGAAATATGATTCCTATATGAAGCAAGTTTGGAAAAGAAAATAAAAAGGAAGAATATTTTATTCAATTTTATTATGATTAATCTCATGGAAACTATATGCTTGTGATGCAAGTGAGGTGATGATCTACCCAAGAAGGATAAGTGATTGTTGTGAAGCTAAAAATCCCAGGGACAAGGCCATTGTGGTGACACCATAATGTTATGACATACATTGATCACCATGAATTATGTTCACAAATATGTGCTACTTAGAGAAAGCCAAAGGGAGGCCTTGGTTGTAAGATTCCATGTATCTCAAGACTCTTCTTGTGTGAGGAAGCCTTGCTAAGGAATGGATTTCCCAAGGGACTGGAGAGGAAGAGAAGGGGATACCTGAACTTGGAAGGTGTTTGACTACAAGGAAGGGGAGACTTGAATAAATTGGTTTTCAAGGATTCATGTACCTACTCATTGGGATGATGGATGCATTAGGCATGTCCAAGAAAACAACGAGTTGAACTTGTTCCCTGTGGAAGCCTTATGAAGCAATGGAAAACCATGTAGGAATGTGTTGGAATGTTAGGAGGAATAGAGGTAACTAGATCGTGAAAAATGAATGGCATTGCTCGAAGTGGAAACGAAGGACATGAAAAATGTTGTTGATCTGAAAGTGGAAAATCGCTTCTTCTACATAGAATGGTTCTATAGATAGTAAAACATCGAGGACAATTTTCCTTGAAAGGGGAGAGGCTTATGACACCCTTTTGATTACCCCAATTTTTTTAATGTAATTAAGAACATATAATGTTGGGGTGCCAACATTGATGTTATGATGTCAAACTCTATTATATGATGTAATGTTTATTTTTATTAATAAAAATGCTAAAGCTGAAGAAAGGGGACAACCAACATATTATGATATCTTAGGGAGGGGGAAAACTTGACTTGACAGTAAAAATATACTTTGGGTGAATATTTCCCTTTGATGTGATGATTAGTCTTTGTAGAAGCTAAAAGGTTGGGAAGATGAAAGGTCAAGGTCTGATTATAAAAATAAGAGGGAGGAGTAATCAAGGGGTTCTTCTTCTTAGTTCTTAAGCACCTCTCTCTCTCTCTCTCTCTAAAATTTGAATTGGAAAAATGATTGGTGATAGAAACCAAAGAGGTTCAAACATTATGATTGGTTAAGAGTTGTGAGTGACATCTTATGTGATAGTAAATGAATGTGTTGCAATGTTTTTTCTTTAGACTAGATGCCTCCAAGGACTGGGAATGATCTTGGTTGTACATGGCACAAACAACACTAAAGAATGGAGGACCGAAGGACTGCAGAGATAAAATAAGGACTCCCTTATGCTGTGTAGACCTGCATGGTATTTTTCTGATGTGATCCTGGCCTAGTCAAAGATGGAAAGGTTGATCACTAAATTTTATTGTGTTTGGGTGAAGGAGAATGACCTTCACTTCTGGGTTAAAATATGGTTGGAATATGAGTGTGTGAAATACTCCTAAGTTAATTTCTCCTTAAGACATCAAGATCTAGCGTGGGGGTGGCTAGCTGTGAGAAAAATTGTAGCACATCTCAACCTATGGTGGGTTGGAACATGGCTCTCCCTACTTCAGTTTCAAGTATTTTTTTGGCTAAATAGTTCAATATTTATTTTCGTGTTAATGATATTTATGGCATAGATGGTTTAGTGTATATGAATTTTCCCTGCAACGATTTTATCATTGTTACAACTATTATATCATACAGCATTACCTTTTTATATGTACTAAATTTTGTAGCAACACTAGTTAAGGAAGATAGGCTTCCTAAATTCTTATTTAAACATGTCATTTTGGAATTTATGCTATAATTTTTTTTCCAGGGGGTTCTAGAATTTGAAACTTCAACCATAGTGATAGGAAATATCAGTGACCCTCTAGTCCAATTTTTGGATCTTGGTTCATGAAATTTTAGGAAATATGATCATAAGAAGTTGGGCTTACTAAATGCACCTTTAAACAAGTCATGTTGATATTTTAGCTATAACTTTTCTTCTATGAGGTTCCAGGAGTTGAAACTTGGACTATAGTGAGGGAAAATCCTATTAATATTATCCGCAACTTTCATACCTTGGGTTGCAATATTGTAGGAGATAGATTAGAGGAATTTGAGCTTCCTTGATGTTCCTAAAATAATGCATCAAATAACCTATGTTGGCATTTCTACTATAACTTTTCATCAGTGAGGTTCAAGAGGCTGAAACCTGGACCATAGCGAGGGGCTCCCAATGATCATCTAATTCTTTTTTCAAAACTTTGACTACTACAATTTAGGAGATATTACCTAAGGAAGTTACTATATTAGTTCACAAGCAAAGTGTTTGAAGAAATGCCTAAATGGTTTAATGATTCATTGCATATAAATTGTTAAATCTGGATGTGGATGTGGATGTGGATGTGGATATGATTGTTGTATGTTAGCATTGTTGTATGATAGTAGTTTTGTAGCTAATCCGTGCCTATTTGCATGCAAAGCATTTGAATAAATGTGTTAAAGGTGTTTTGTTACAGTTTGTATACAAACTATTTGATAAAAATACTTCAAAGACATAAATCAAAAGTTGCATGATTGAGTGGCATATTTTAGTTAGCATGTTATAAATGGAATCAAACTAGTGTTTGTTATTTAATTTCATACAAATTGTTTGAAAAATATCCAACAAGAAAAAGACTACTCGATTGGTTGTATACAAAGTATTTGAAGAGAGGTTTACATGTAAAGTGTTTGAAAAAATCTATGAGAGATGAAAATCAAGTTTTTGCAAGTATGGATAAATTTGGTAGGGGTATGTGACAAAGTGGTATCAAGGTTGATTGTTTAGTACATGAAGAAGAATAAAAACAAATAATACCCCATATCCTTATAGAGCAATAAAGCACTGATATGTGACAAGGTGGTATCTGATCTTATTGTCAAGCTAGTAAAAATAAAAATAAAATTTTGAGTTACTCGTAACCTTTGTAAGTCATTGAAGGAACCAGGTATTAGACAATCATGTCGAAGTTGACGCCACCAATTTGAAGTGCATGTGGACTATCTTCCTCCACCTCCTACGAGATTCAACAGTAACATTTGAATCCTTCCCGTTAATCCTTATTCCTTATCTATAACTTCAGTTTTTGTAGTGAGTTCCTTTGTTGTTCTCTTGTTCTTTGTCCATTTTTTGTCTTTGATTTTCATGGCCCTTCACTCAAGGAATCAAGATGAAATCATAAGAAAGGGTTGTTGTGACTGCCTTCCATCACACTTTCTCATTGGTTTTCAAAAAGAAGCTTTGAGCACAAGAAGATGATGTTAAGGTGGAAAAGGGCATATAAGGGGGATACAATAATTAATCTCTTGGTCAAAGATTTTGTCTTGACCTATGAACTAGTCAAATCCAAAGTATTAAATTATTCAGGACTCTAGAATTGTACTAGCATACCCAAATCGTCATGGCTTACGTTCTTCACCCCTAGGAAGCGGACAAATTCAAGCTTAACCAACACATGGACAATTTGAAGAAACGTAGTTTCCTGCATGTCACCCTTTGTACCTAGTTAGCGAAGAAGCATGGTGGAGTCCTTCTTCGAGAAACGATTGGATGTTCTAAGGACAACCCTATCAACATCACCTCAGTTCCAACAACTTAGGAACCTTAACACCCTCATTGTCTTTAGGTTTCATGATCTTTGTTTTTGTCATGGATCATTATGTTGTTAATATGTTTTGCCTATATAGTAACGAACCTTTACCTAATGGAAATTTTTTTTCCTTACTATCAAACTAGCCCTATGGTTTTACATTCTCTAAATTAGCCATCTATGTGCTTCAACTCTATTTTGGCTTAGTTTCCCTGTGAGAAAGTTATTTTGGCTTTTGTTATTTAATTATTCACATAAACTGGTGAACTTACTACGTATCCATTATAATTTCTCTAGTTCCCCTTAAATAATCAAAATATGAAGCCCACTTATTTTAATACAACTATCTATATTTATAATTTATAAACACTCAAATAGATTTCTTACTAAAATAATAAAATTCAAATTTATATATATTTTTATAAAACTTTAATCATATAATCATAAATATAAATTTTATATATACATATATAGTCAGATATAGTCTCATATATAATGTTTAATAATAATTATAATAAAATTCAAAGTTACATATATTTTTATAAAAAATTAATCATATAATCATAAATATAAATTTTATATATACATATATACTCGAATATGGTCATATATATATATAATGTTTAGTAATAATTATTGTTATATTATAGCACAAACATGAGTACACAATGTTATATATTATTTGAAGGATATAATGTGTTCACAGATTTGTGAAAATCTCTTTTTTTCAATGTTAAATATTTATAATTGGGTCTGCAGTCATAACACAATTAGTAAAACACAGGTTGGAAAAGCTTTGTGTACCCGGTTGATATATATATGAGATTGGGTTTAAGTTTAAATATATATATATATATTTTTTTTGATGGGAGTCATTAGCAAGTTCTATATTTTCAAATATTTTTTTGTAGAATTTTTAGATGAAGAATTAATGGAGGGGTTATATTTTGAAATTGTGCGTCAATATATAACAAAGACCGTGATATTTATTGATTCCTATACCTTGAATGTGCCCTTTGGATTGGTTCATAGGTTTGTCATGTAGTGGCTTGTAATGGTTAGGTTGCATTTTCAACTTAAAGTTTGATGCAAATATCTGAGTGAAGAGAATGGCTATTGTTGTAATATCACTATCACATTAATTTTTGATATTTTGAAGGAATAGATAGGATTTTATAGATCAATACTTGTATTAGGTTAGATATATTTTTAATATTTTTTTAAAGTTATCGTAAATTTAAAATTTAAAATAATTATATATTATTGAATAAACAAAAAATAATTATATATTATTGAATAGAACATGAGATAATAACATATTAAATAAAATACACATACATACATGCATACTTATAAAATAAGTTGATAGTACACATACATACATATATATTTATAGAATAAGTTGATAGTGTATTGACGCTTTACTAACACATACATACATACATACTTATAGAATAAGTTGATAGTGTATTCATTCAATGTAAGGTGTACTAGGTCTGAAATGTTTATTATTATTGAATAAGTTCCACTGGGTAGTTAGCATATCATCCCTAAATAGTGGTGGTATCCTCCTTGAGGGTGCAACAGGGGCCAAAGGGATCATAGAGTTAATGTAGGTGTGGTGATCATTCAATGTAAGGTGGTGTAAGTCCATTGTGTTTGATCATCCCTAGTGGTGTAATAGGAGCCAAATGGACCATTAACTTAGTGTAAGTATGGAAATTGTTGTTGTAAGGTGGACTAGGTCCATTATAGTTGTTATTATTAAATAAGGCCCAATGGTAGGTAGTTAGCATTAAATAAATATAATGTGGCCTCATTAAGGAAGGCTGTTAGGTCTCTATAATACTAGTGATTACCCCATTATTATTGTAGTTGTATCCCTTATTAATATTGTTGAGCCCCTATTGTCCCTATTTTTTTATTACTGTGCCCCATAGAATCCCTCTATTGTTATTTTTGTGGCTTTATATTATTATTGTTAGGTCGGCTGGGTTATATTGTGACTCCATAGACTCCTATATATAGAAAGGAGGTTTTGTCATTTGAATCATCCAAGAATTGTTCATTTGTGTAATGTAAAGGAGGTTGCCCCCTCGAAGAGGTTGAATTCTAAGGCGTTGATCTCTCTTTTCTATCTTTTTGTGAGCTGGTTTCATAACATTTGGTATAAGAGCTTTGGATTCTAGGGTTTCGCTGCTCCAAATAGGTCATCGTGGAATTTTCGCTATAACTTTTTTGTTTGCGATGTTTCAGAAGCTAAAAAAAAACCCATTTGAGACGAAATCACACTGAACCTCGGATCCGAATTTCAGAGCATTTTGCGCTATATTTGTGGATATATGATCTGAGGAAGTTGGTCTTTTTGCAGACTCCTAAATTACATTCCAAACAGGTGACCTGGGGAAAATCGTCATAACTTTCTCTCTGAGCATCGGATTGAAATTTTGTAAGAACGTACAAAAAGAGGACGGACTGTAGTTTCTTGTATATATTTTTCAGTGCCAAAGGTTGAAACAGTGACACATGGAACTTCATACAAGTTCACTCTTTTGGAAAGGTCTATAATCAGGTCATCTTAGGAGATTGTGCATAACTCTTTCTTGGAGAATCCAATTTGGATCAGACTGGTGGCATTGGAAATAGGACGCAAAGGGATACTACAGATCGTAATTTCAGAACTAGATGATCCGAAATTACAGAGATAAATGAGATTCAATATCAAGCTCCTACAAAGTGAAAAAAGGTGTGTAGTTTTTTTTTAATTTTTGCTTAAGCTTGGTTTGAAAAATTAGTTTGAAGGAATTCAAAGGGCATAGTAAATCATTATTATCGGTAATTGATGCCCCGAGGAAAGAAAATGCAAACACCTAGTAAGCAACCTGAAAGCTCTAGCATGACTCATGAAGAAGAGGAAGAAATGCAACATGATATATCAAAATTACGAGACCAAGTGCAACAAGTGTCACTTGCACAAAAAGCAACAGAATATAAGATGAAAGATGTAGAAGCTAAGATGGATGGTTTAAAGAAAGGTGTAGAAGCTAAGATGGATTGTTTAAAGAAAGGTGTAGAAGTTAAGATGGATGGCATGGAAGCTAAGATGAATGGCATGGACGCTAAAATGGATGGCATGGATGATAAGATGGAAGATTGAAGATAAATATGAATAATTTGCTACAAGAAATGGTCACTAATGGTGAAAGGGTAGTAAAGGAAACTCATGATGAGAACAAAAAAAATGTTAATCATGATTCCATGACTCTAATGTTGGATCGAAGACCCACCATATTCCAAAAATCGATATGAGGAAGCTTGATGGCAAAGATCTCGCAACATGGATATTACATATGGAGCAATTTTTCGATCTCAATAATGTGCAAAACACACAAAAGGTACGTATTGCAACTTTATATTTGGAACCAAATTAGTTTGTATGGTATCAATGACTTTGCTCTCGTAAACAAATTATCACTTGGGCAATTTTTACGGAAGAATTGACAGCACATTATGAGGATACAAAAAGCAACACTTTTTTTAGCCAATTGATAAGTCTCAAACAAAAGGGTTCAACAATGGAGCATATTGAGGAGTTCCAAAAATTGAACATAAGGGTAAAAAATATTCCAGAGGAGCATAGGATTGATGTTTTCATAGGGACTTTAAAGGATAATATCCAACATGATGTTCGCCTTTGGGAACCTGATTCATTAGAGAAGGCATTCAGGTTAGCAAGAAAAATGGAAAGCAAAATTATGGCAACCAGGAAGCATACCAATCACAACTATAAAGATGGAAGTGTTGTTACCCATAGGCTTCCACAACCTATAAGGTTGACACCACAACAATTGGAAGAAAAAAGAGCAAAAGGGCTTTGTTACAATTGTGATAGCAAATACACTAAAGGTCATAAGTGTGCTGAGAAGAAATTATTCTACATAGATTGTGAAGAAGAAGAAGAAAAGGAGCAAGAAAGGTCAAAGGAAGAGGATATACTCCAGGAACAAAGCCTAGATAAAGAAGAAATGAATCCGACCATATCTTGTAATGCATTGGCTGGAATTACCACTCCTCAAACCATCAAGATAGAAGGACAAATCAAGAAGAAAAAGGTAATAGTGTTGATTGATTCAGGAAGTACCCACAATTTTATTCATTGTAAGGTAGCAAAAGAATTGAATTGCTTCCTATATCCAGCACCAGAGTGTCAAGTGATGATTGCAAATGGAGGAACAATAAATTGCTCTGTAAAGTGCCATAATATCAAGCTATCCATGGGAGAATATGTATTGACTAGCCCAATGCTTTCCATTCCAATGGGAGGTGTTGATGTTGTACTAGGAGTCCAATGGTTACAATCCTTGGGTACAATAGCTTTTAATTTTCAAGAACTTTTCATGAAATTTTCTGCCAAAGGAAAGGAAGTTGAATTAAGGGGTATTGCAGGGAAACCGGGAAAGATAATCAGCTCTAACGATATGACAAAGCTTCTAAAAAAGGAACAAAGAGGTGTAATTGCACAATTATGTTCGCTAGATGTTTCCACATCAGAATCATCTATTTCTCCAGATCTCCAAAAAGTCTTGGACAATCATTCCAAGGTATTTGAGACTCCCAAAGTTCTCCCACCTATTCATGATCATGATCATGCTATTCATCTGATTCCAGGAAGTGTTCCTCCAAACATCAGGATGTACAGATATCCCTATGCCCAAAAGAGTGAAATTGAACGTATGGTTGCAGAAATGCTAGAGGCTGGTATAATTCAACCTAGTCAAAGTTCTTTCTCTGCTCCAGTAGTATTGGTGCATAAGAAGGATGGATCATGGCGCATGTGTCCAAATTATAGGGAGCTCAACAAGCTCACTATTAAAGATAAGTTTCCCATTCCTGTCATTGATGAATTATTGGATGAATTGCATGGATCAATTTACTTCACCAAGTTGGATCTTCGTTCAGGATATCATCAAATCAGAATGAAGACTGAAGACATTCCGAAAACACCATTTAGAACTCATGAGGGTCATTATGAATTTTTGGTCATGCCTTTTGGCCTTACTAATGCACCTTCTACATTTCAAGGTTTGATGAATTCCATTTTCAAACCCTTCCTTAGAAAATTTGTGTTAGTAATTTTTGATGATATACTAATCTACAGCAAGTCTTGGAAGGATCATGTTGAACATGTTGACAAGGTGCTACAACTATTGGAGGAGAAACAATTATATGCAAAAAGATCCAAATGTTTCTTTGGAGTACAAGAGGTGGAATATCTGGGTCATATTGTATCTCATGAAGGAGTTAAGGTAGACCCTAGCAAAATTAAATCCATTAAGGAATGGAAAATCCCCACATCCATAAAGCATCTGTGAGGATTTCTCGGGTTTACAGGGTATTATCGCAATTTTGTTAAGAATTATGGGAGAATAGCAGCACCTCTAACAACATTATTGAAGAAAGATGAATTTTCATGGACTCCAGAAGCAACAAAGGCCTTCGAACATCTTAAAGAGGCAATGTGCCAAGCACCGGTCTTAGCTACACCAGACTTCACAAAAACCTTTATTGTGGAATGTGATGCTTTAGGAAATGGAATTGGTGTTGTTTTAATGCAAGATGAAAGACCCATTGCTTTTGAAAGTCGTCCAATCAAGGGAAAGTTTTTACACAAAGCTATTTATGAGAAGGAAATGTTGGCAATACTACATGCACTTAAGAAATGGCGACCCTACCTAATGGGAAGACACTTCAAGGTAAAAACGGATCATGATAGCCTTAAATACTTTTTAGAACAAAGATTATCCTCTGAAGAGCAACAAAAGTGGGTCACAAAGATGTTGGGTTATGACTTTGAAATCATCTACAAGAAAGGGAAGCAAAATGTGGTGGCAGATGCACTCTCAAGAAAGGATGAGGATATGGAAGCATTGTTGTGCGCCATTTCTATTATCCAACCAGATTGGATAAACGAAGCAAGGGAGGAACGGAAGAATGACAAAGAATTATGGGCACTTATTCGAAAGTTACAACAAGATTCCAGTACATCTGATACATTTAGCTGGCAAAATGATTCGTTATGGTACAAAGATCGCTTATACCTCTGTAAGTATTCGCAACTCAAACAAAAAATTCTTATGGAATTGCACACTTCTCCCTTAGGAGGGCACTCAGGATTTTTAAAAACTTACCACAGGGTTAAGAAGGAATTTTTTTGGGATGGCCTTAAATCGGATATTCAAAAGTTTGTGGCGGAATGTTTGGTTTGCCAACAAAATAAAGTTGAAACAATTAAGACCCCGGGTCTATTACAACCTTTATCCATTCCAAGCCAACGTTGGGAGGAGGTTTCAATGGATTTTATCACAGGTTTACCCAAGTCTGAGGGAAAGAGTGTCATCATGGTGGTAGTTGACAGACTTACCAACTATGCACACTTTTGTGCATTATCACATCCATTTAAAGCCAGTACAGTTTCTACTGCATTTATGGAAACAATTCAAAAGCTACATGGAAACCCAAAGATTATTGTAAGTGATAGAGATCCCATTTTCACTGGAAATTTTTGGACAGAATATTTTCTTGTCTTGGTACTCAGTTAGCTCATAGCTCATCTTATCATCCTCAATCTGATGGGCAAACTGAGATAGTAAACAAATGTTTGGAAGGATATATTTGTTGCTTTGTCTCTGATAAACAGACACAATGGATCAAATGGTTGCCTCTGGTTGAATGGTGGTATAACACTTCCTTCCATACAGCAACAAAAATGACCCCATTTATGGCACTTTATGGATATCAGCCACCATCCATCACATCATATTTAAGAGAAAATCCTAAGGTTCAAGCAGTGGAACATCACATCGAACATCAACAACAAGTCCTCCAACTCTTAAAGGATAACCTCATGTTGGCACAGAATAGAATGAAACAACAGGCAGATCAACATCACAGCGAAAGAAGTTTTGATGTAGGTGATTGGGTATTCCTACGGCTACAACCATATAAACAAATGTCCCTCAAGCAATCTAAGAAGGATAATAAATTATCACCAAAGTATTATGGTCTGTACAAGGTGTTGCAAAAGATTGGTACTATGGCATACAAATTGGAGCTTCCTGCAACGTCTCGAGTGCACCTAGTTTTCCATGTTTCATGTTTAAAGAAGGTTATAGGCGACAAGCTCCCAGTTCAAACAATATTGCCAAAACTTGACGAGGAAGGAAAAATTATATAGGAACCGGAAGCAGCCACAGAAACAAGAAATCAACAGCTACGAAATCGATCAATTTCGGAGTATCTCATTAAGTGGAAGAACTTATCCGCTAAAGATTCCACATGGGAGGATGAGAAATTTATACAGAAGCATCCAGAATTACTCAAGCGTTTAGGACAACACCTTTTTGAAGGAGAGGGGCATGTTAGGTCCCTATAATATTAGTGATTGCCCCATTACTATTGTAGTTGTATCCTTTATTAATATTGTTGAGCCCCTATTGTCCCCATTTTTTTATTATTGTGCCCCATAGAATCCCTCTATTGTTATTTTTGTGGCTTTATATTATTATTGTTAGGTCAGTTGGGTTATATTGTGACTCCATAGACTCCTATATATAGAAAGGAGGTTTTGTCATTTGAATCATCCAAGAATTGTTCATTTGTGTAATGTAAAGGAGGTTGCCCCCTCGAAGAGGCTGAATTCTAAGGCGTTGATCTCTCTTTTCTATCTTTTTGTGAGTTGGTTTCATAACAAAGGCCCACAAGGCAGTTAACATTTGGTTATGGATAAGGTCTCCTAAGTAACTATAATAAGGATGGAGTTATCCCTATGAATCACGTATTGGAAGATTATAGTATGTTGTCGTTTAAGTGTTCTATGAATTTGAACTCTTTAGACCGCTCAAAAGAACAAGAAGGGAAACTCACATTTAAAAAAAAAATATGGCATGAATAACTTTGGATTGATGGAATTGCAAATATCGATAGTTAACATTGAAAAATAAATTTGTAAGAGGGGTATTCAAGGGTCTTGAATCCATTTTTCATTAAAAACAACATTTCAACAATCCAAAATTGTAATTTCGACGAATATTTAAACATTGGATTCTTGTGGTGACAAACTAGAAGATGTCCAAATCATAGAATGTTAGCCTTGTTTTTATTGTATTGGAGCTTAGCTCATTGAGAGGTTTCCCTCCTCAAAAAGGCAAGTGAACATCAATTGATCCTCCCTTAAAAAGATTTTTGTATGGTGTTGCCCTACCTCAAAGGTTTCGATATTGAATTGATGGATTATTTTTCACTTTACATTCACTTGTTGATCCACTTTCCATTCATTTTCAAAGATCCAAGGTTCCAAAGAAGGTATCAAAATTGATTATTCTTAATAATATTATCTTGCATCCAAATTATGTAAGTTAAAGGAATTGTAATTAGGGTGCTACAACTTTTACTCGAGTCAAGCCATATGCAATGCATTATTAAAAATATTATATTTACAGAGGTGGCAAGTGTGGAGGGTATTATTCTTGATCCCGGAGGAAAAAAAGAAGCAAATATTTCCTAGGGATTGGGGATATCCTCAAATAACTAGGTTGAAGCCTACATTATTTTCCAAGGTTTTCTTGTGACAATTGATCTAGGAATAAGAAGTTTAATATAATAATCAACCAATTATATCAAAATCCCTCTCCTAAACAATAGGATTGCCTCTATTATAGCTCATTCTCCTAAGGTAGACAATGGTTTTCAAAAGATCATGTTTTGTACCTTCAAAATAAAATTGTCAAGTTGATGAAAAATCCATTCAAGTGTTACAACTTCAAGAAGGTATGATAAGGAAAAAATGGATGTTTTATCACCATCTGATCTGTTGGACACCTAATCCTAAAGGGTTAGTGTGAAAGCCGAAAAGACTAAGCAGTCCAAGAGACCTTGGGATCTGAATCCCAAGAGTCACCTATTGTACTATAAATGTGTATCTTATGTTAATAAAAAAATGAACTCACTGATTTATCTTTCACATCTGTCTTGATGTCCATGTGAGTTTAACATGGTATCAGAGCCATGATGAGTGGCCTGTTTTCCCTGAGCAACTGGTCTGAGTTGCCTTGAATAGTGCTGACTAGAGCTGGCCTAGTCTTCTGTAACGCTCCATTAATTCTGCCATCCCTGCGCTGTACCTGCGCCCTGCTCTTCTGAAGCTGCATACCAAATGATGTCAGAGCTGAAACGGTAACGCTGCCTGAAACACTGCTGAGTGAAATGCACGCTGCCTGAAGACTCTTTTTCTGACACACCTCTGCTCCCTGGCGCACCAGCGCTGCATATGCTCTCTGCTCTCTATCCTGACACTGTCAAGACTGCGCCCTCTGCCATTACGTTGCTGCCATTACGTTGAATCCAGCTGCAAGGCGCTTGACACTTCCGGGAAGAACGCTGCGAGACTCTTCTCATTACTGCGTTGTTGGTGAAACTGAGGTATCGTTTTGTTAATGGTGGTATGCGTATGCTAAGTGTTGTGGACTGCGTTTTTTATTTGATGGCCTGACAACAAATTTGTAAACCAAACAATGTTGCTGTGAAATGTTTGGGCTATTGTTCAAGTGGAAATATTTGACGGCCATGTAGCGCATTTGAAATAGAAAAATTATATTGCTGTGGACTGTGTTTTTTTAATGGTGCGGAATGTTGCATACAGTTCTGAATGGTGGTTATGCATTGTATTAATGTATTAAAGACTGAAAAGATGACTGCGTTTTTTTATTGAAGTCTGTAATGGTAACTGCGTTCAAGATTCTACCAATAATTTAATCAGTTTTGATGCGCCTATGATTATCTATGATGTTGTATACGACTCTACATATGACCGTAGTGTAGTTATGCATCTAAACTCCAGAAAGAGATTTTTTGTGATGCGCTCGAGCCCGTGGGGCCTCTGGTTGGTGGTAAGTTGAGGCGAACGTGCCCTAGTGATGGTCTGATGGGTATGTGATGGCAAAAACGACGCACCAAACAGAACAAATTACAGAAATGTCATGATCAATCTTCAGCGACGGTTCAGAATCATAACAAAGTGGTAGTGTTGGTATCGGCATCGGTTGACAGCGTCTAACATGGTATCAATGGAGGTGTAATCTTGCATGTATCAATTGATTTCATAGTGGCGTGAACGCATCGTGGTAACCCAGTGCGCAGAGTGTATGCTCGGAACAAGTGTGATAAGCCAGTTTATGAATTTGTTGCAAGAACCTGTTACGGGGTGCAAGGCAGTGCGATAAGTAAATGGCAGAGTTGTAAATAAGGTCATTGAGAGTTTGATGTTGCTGAGTCTTCGTTGGTCTGAGAAACATTATTTTCTAGATCGTTACACTTTGTTATAGCAGAGGTTGTGATAGCTTGAGATCAAATAATGCGATGGTGTGTGCACTTTGGCATGTGGCCTGAACATTGCAAACATCTCTGCGTTTTATATGCCAAGAATAGCGATTATTCGACTAACATTTTTCTTAGCAAGGGCTTATAATTAGGAGTTGATATTATATTGATCCATGTGGATGAATCATGAGACTATATGGTCCTGAGGTTTATGCTACTTCACTCCTTGAGAAGGGTCAAACCATAAACATCTGTTGAAGTTGTGGTCTGTTTATTTTGAGTCCAAGCCATTCCTGTACCAACTGGTCAAGTCTAATTACATTCACTATTCTACTGAGGGATGAGTTTTTTTGGTATTCTGGGACTGATATTCCAGTGAAGTCTATTGTTATCCATTAAATAGCACAAAGTGTCGAACCTCTGTTGCTAAAGTAAACACTGAGTTGAAGTTTTCTGGGCAGTGTGTATACCAGGTTTCACTATCTCTGAGTTTAGTCATCTTTTTTCAAGTAATATTCTGTTGAGGTGAATATTCTGTTGAGCACTTGTTCAGATTCGAACTCGGATTGTTACCTGGATTGTTTGCCTTGAAGGAGTTTTATTTGTTGCAGATCCGATTTGTTGGGTTGATCTTCCAATGACCAACAATTTTTTATGACTTGGCACATGCTCAAGCAGATTTTAAGAGCAGTATTGAAGCCACCTCGAAGCAGATTTGGTGTTGTCCATGGAACAATTTGAAACAACCTCTGAGTGAAGTGATTCGTGGAGAAGTGATCAGCATTGTGAAGTGAATTTGAAGCATTTTTGAAGACATTTTTGGAAGTCATTTTTTGCAGTTTCTTGTAGAGATTTTGGAGCAGTTTCTTGTAGAGATTTTGCATGATTTCCATAGCAGCTAGATGCTCTGAAGTTTGAAGTTGAGGACAGCGCTCATCTTCACATTTATATATTTTTTTTTACATTGGTGATGTTATGCTCCAGTTCATTCTTGAAACGAACTGTGGACTGTTGATTTACCATGTGCCCAATTGTACCAATGTTTATTGTAGCTTGACGAGAAATGTTTATTGTAGTTTAACTTGGTAACATCCAGCTTACTCAGGTCCTGCTCCATCAACCATTTTCGCGACATTGTTGCCACTTGATAAGCCCTTACAATATCTTATAGTAAGAGTACAATATTATTTTTCTGTTGCTGTTGCCTCAGTTGTGTTTTTTAAGTGACATTGAAGAAAAATGGCCAGACTTGAAGATGCATTAAAGTTATTGAATATCCTAATTCATTCCACTGTTGATGAGATGGTCAAAGTTAACAAAGAAACTCTCTTTGACATCCAAACCTCTCTGCAAACTGCACATGAGAATATTGAGTTTTTGCAGCTTGAAACAAAGCTACAGCAGGAAGAATTACACCAGTGGAGTCATCATTCTGAACCTGTTTTTGTTCAGAACAATGAAGCAGACTTCCATAAACAGCAAGTCAATAATGTTACAGTTCATTCAGATAAAGCAGCAAAGTTACATGCAGATGCAGAGGTTCAGTCTGCACTTCCCAAGCCCATCATCAGACCTTGGGAACAGCTTGTCCACAACAAGCATAGAACTGGTCTTGGATATGACAAGGACTTGTCCTTTCATATTCCAGACTATGCCAAGCCCATTCAGTTTCAGAGTGCTGGATTCATTTATGATAGTTCACTTGCTCCTCATGATAGTTCACCTCCAGCTGTTTCAGATTCTGCCCCTCTTCCACAGCAACAACAACAACAAAAACAACAGATCGTGAAATGCCAACACTGTGACCGAGTTGGCCATTTGAAAGATCACTGTTTTGATCTTCATCCATGTAAGCACTGTCATAAAACCACTCATTCTTCAAACAGATGCTTCAGAAACAAACGTCCTGCAAGAACAAAGATTCATCTTGGATGGATCGCTTCTTGGCAATGGGCATCAACAGCCAAGAAGATATTTCAAACACATGTCAGAACTTGTTCCAGAATATTGAATAGTCTTGCAGTTGAGTTTTCTCCATCTTCTCACCTTGTATCTGACAGGGGGGGAAATGATGGTCATCTACAAGCTTCAAAGTCACATCAAGCGAGCCTGAGCCACAACCTGCCACACCAGTTTCAGAGTTGTAGCCAGAGACAAGATGCCTGAACATGCCTTCAGTTGGCAATCTGGGACTTCCTCTAGCAGAAGACTCCAGCTTCTTGCCAGTTTTGAAAGAGTTCCAGCAGAGTTGTTGGTCATCCTTAAACCATCACAGATTAAGAACACTTCCTCTAGCAGAAGACTCCAGCTTCTTGCCAGTTTTGGAAGAGTTCCAGGAATTGCATTAAGCATTCCAGAGTTGTTGGTCATCCTTAAACCATCACAGATTGAGAACACTTCCTCTAGCAGAAAACTTCAGTTTCTTGCCAGTTTTGGAAGAGTTCCGGGAACTGCACTAAGCGTTCCAGTGTTGGTGGTCATCCTTAAACCACCGCCATAGAGCACATTCAGCCTAGTGCTGCCATGCATCTTTTGCACATTTTGTATTACAGCTCTCTTCTTGGACTCATACATAACCCTTCGGATTAAGGGGGGAATGTTGGACACCTAATCCTAAAGGGTTAGTGTGGAAGCCGGAAAGACTAAGCAGTCCAAGAGACCTTGGGATCTGAATCCCAAGAGTCACCTATTGTACTATAAATGTGTATCTTATGTTAATAAAAAAATGAACTCACTGATTTATCTTTCACATCTGTCTTGCTGTCCATGTGAGTTTAACATGATCCCTTAATTTGGTTTATTATCAAAGTTATGGCAATTACTATCACATTAATGAACCACATGGAACATAGTCAAACTCGATGGATTGCATATGAGGTTAAGGGACATCATAGGACTTGTGTATTATTTCCATGCACGCTATCTCTTAGCCCCCATCTATCCTTTGAAACTTGTGCATGGGTTTATTACAACAGAGGTGGGATAATGGATCTTGTCATGGACGCAAGCCCTAAAAAGCATGAATAAAATCATTTGCTTGGTAAGAAATTGTCATTCTCTATGGAATATCCCTTGGAATTTATATTTTAGAGTTTTTACCTCTAAATACCATGCTCTAGATATTGGTTTGGAGTTTTGTGTGGTGAAATATTTGAGCAGGTACTAAGTGTTGGTTGCCTCTTTGAGACTAAAGATTTAGTCTCTTCTTGTCCTACCAAACATATGAGGGAATTTGTTTTTGCTTATAGATGGATTTTTCTTCATGGGGACTCTAGTGATTTTGGTTTGATTTTATTTTTGATCAACTATGTAAGAAATAAAGTATGCCTTGTACACTAGTTTAAGTCCTTTTCTGAGAAATTTTGGCAACTATGTGTTGCTTTTCATGGATTATAGGGAGGATCAAGACAACTAGAGAGCCCTCTATAAGAACGAAGAGTCCATACAATGTAATAGGACCTCCATATTTTATGTTACCTCAAAGTCTCAAGAAAATGAGCATCATTGTACACCCCAAAATTTCACAACCATTATAACTTTAGCACAAAAATTTGACTCTCTCGAATTGGAGTGCAAGATGCTCAAAATTTTGGTTTTTAATTTCAGTCAAAGTTCTCATTCTATAACATTATATCTCAGAATGTATACCGATTTGGTTCATTTGGAGGTTAAGGTGGAGGACACGATACATTATATGCTTAAAGACATGGACATTGGAAACCAAGAAATGGAACCCAAACAATTTAGGGTTGGAAGAGGCTTAGAGTCACTAGGTATTTTGTTAATTTCTATGTATTGAAAAATATTTTGTATCTTATCAATATTGCTAAGAAAGTATACTAGCAATAATAATTGGGATGTAGTCCTTGAAGACTTGAGGTACATATGTATGTAGAAGAAAAAGAGTTGCAATTTTGTCTGACAGTTCAGGCTAGCAAATTTTGTAATTTATGTTGTTAGACATTAGTTACAACCTTTTATCTAATATAGATTCTCCTAGTTTTTGTTTATTTATTTAAAGTGTGTTCGCACACAGACACACTTCTGATGACTTGTGGTCCTTATTCGAGATGCTTTATTTTCCTTCTCTTCTCTGAGCATAATTTCTAAGGATAAAACTATATTTTCTCTCTCGAATGAAAATCAATGAGAATGTTAATAGTGTTTAGGGTTATGCTTACACTAACATGATTAAGTATTAGAGATATAACCTTTGCATTGATTGGATGCTATGAAAATGATAATCTTGTCATCTTCCCTTAATATTAAAACAAGTAATGAAAATTTCTCTAATGTAAATATTTCCATAAATATACTAATAAAATTACCATTTTTATTGTCCTTGATTTCTTCCCAAATAATTCCATATTGGGTGATTAGAGACCAACATGCTTAGTTGCATGCTCAAGAAATTATGCACCATGGATGAATGTCATTGTCATTGCATGAAAACTCCACCTCATGTAGATATAGACACCATCATTCACAAATTGATCTAGGGATGAAAAGAAAATTAGTTACGGAAAGAGTCAAGCTTTCGATGTGATGAATTTGTAAACTATGGAAATCATTGTGACGACACCTCTTTCATTACCCAAAATTTTGTAATGTAATTAAGAACATATAATGATGAGTTTTCAACATTGATTCTATAATGTAAAACTCTATCAAAAGATGTAATGTGTATTTTTTCAGTAAAAAAGCTAGATCTAAAGAAAGGGGACAACAAAGAGAGTATGATGCCTTGTGGAGGGGGGAAACTTGACTTAAGAGGAAAAATATGCCTTGGGTGAATTTTTCCCTTTGATGTGATGGTTAGTCTTCCTAATAAGATGAACGGTTGGGAAGATGAAGGGTCAACGTGTGATTATAAAAATCAAAGGGAGGAGCAATGAAGGGGTTCTTCTTCTTGGTTCTTAAGATTCTAGTTTTTCTCTCTTCTTTTACTCTCTTGCCATATATTTCTCTCTCACTTAGAAAATTTGACTTGGAAAAAGGATTGGTCACAAAACTAAGAGTGGTTCAAACAATACGATTGGTTAAGATTTATGAGTGACAACTTATGTGATAGGAAATGAATGTGTTGCAGTTCTTTTCCTTTGGACTAGATGGCTTTAAGGAATGAAAATGGTCCTAGTTGTGGATCGCACATAGAGCACTGAAGAGGAGGGTTGAGGGACTGCAGAATTTAGAGAAGGACTCCCTTTCATTGGCATACTTGCATGGTATTTTTATGAATGTGAACCTAGAAAAAGATAAAAGGTTGATCACTTAGTTTTATTCTGTGTGGGTGAATGAGAATGGCCTTCACTTCTACTGTTAAAATCTGGTTTGAATCTGAGTGTGTGAAATACCCCTAAGTTAAGCTCTCTTCTAGGCATCAATATTTGGCATGGGGGTGGTCAAATTTGTGAAAACTTTCAGCACAGTTGAGCCTATGGTGGGGTGGAACGTGGCTCACCCTACTTCAGTTTCTAGTATTTTTCTGGTTACAATAGATAAATATGTATTTTTTTGTTAATGATATTTGTGACATACATTGTTTAGTGTATATGCATTACCCTTTAGAAAGTTCATCATGGCTATAGTTTTTATAATATTTGGTTGTAGCTTTTTATATGTATTAAATTATCTAACAACACCACTTGAGGAAGATAGGCTTCCTAAAATTCTTCTTGGAATAGGTAATGTTAAAATTTATGCTACAACTTTTCTTATAAGAGGTTTCAGAAGTTGAAACTTGGACCATAGTGATGGGAAATCCCACTAACCCTTTAGTCTAATTTTCATATTTTGGGTTGCGAAACTTTAGGAAATATGATCAAAGGAAGTTAAGCTTCCTAAATGCATCTTTAAATAGGTCATGTTGGTGTTTCTGCTATAACTTTTCTTCTAGGAGGTTCCAAAAGCTGAAACTTGGACCATAGTGAGGGAAAATCTCATTGATCATCTGGTCCAACTTTTATATCTTGGGTCACAATATTTTAGAAGATATGATTAGAGGAAGTCGAGCTTCTAAGACAGTCTTAAAATCTTGCATCAAATAGGCCATGTTGGAATTTTGCAATAAATTTTCATTTGGGAGGTTCCATAGGCTAAAAATTTGGCAATACTGAAGGGAACTCCCTTTAATCATCTGGTTCAGTTTTCAGAACTTGAACTATATTTTAGGAGATATGCCATGAGGAATTTGTTATATTAGTTTACATGCAAATTGTTTCAAGAAATGCCTAAGCAATTTAATGATTCATCGTATACAAATTGTTTGATGAAATGCCCAAATAAAAATGTTGTCTTATGGATAGGGATAATTTTTCTATGTGCTAGTATTTTTGTATGATAGTATTATTTTGTCTTATCTATTCCTATTTGCATGCAAAGCACTTGAAGAAATGTGTTAAATGTGTTTCGTAATAATTTGCACACAAACTATTTGATCAAAAATACCTCAAAGACAGAAATCAAAAGTTGTGTGATTGAGTGGTATATTTTAGTTCATATGTTACAATTGGAATCAAAGCAATGTTACTTATTTGATTTCATACAAAAAAAATGACAAAATGTCTATTAGAAAAAGACTACTTAATTGGTTATATACAAAGTATTTGAAGAAAGGTTTACATGTAAAGTGTTTGAGAAAATGTATGAGAGATGAAATCGGTTTTTTGCAAGTGTGGACAAATTTAGTAGGGGTATGTGACAAAGTGGTATCAGAGCTGATTGTTAAGATCATGAAGAAGAAGAAAAAATAAGCAATGCCCTGTATCCTTAATGGAGCATTAAGGCATCGGGTTTGTGACAAATTGGTATCAGAGCGTGGTTCAAGTTTGGATCTAGATGGGCTCAAGAAAAAATAAATGGGAGCTATGATACTATGTGACAAAGTGGTACCAAAGCTAAGTTTCAACACTAAACCTAAATGGGCTCGTGTATAGGAAAGAAATTATGTTTTAAATTAATATCTATGCATGCATGTGTATTAATTTGAAAAAAATAATGTTGTATATACGAATATATTGATGTTACTTGAATACTGGCTTGAGTTTGTTGCAGCATGATAAACATGCAAGATGTTGACTAGATTCCCTAGAGCAGCCCAACAGAATTGCAAAAGTTTATGACTGAGTGATGCAGCCATAACTATGAGGGGGAATCTCTTAACTTATCTCTTTCTAGTTTTAATACTTTTCTTTAATGTTTTGAGAAGTTGTCATATGTTGATGAATAATAGCATAGGCATGATAAAAATGCAAGAGATGAAATAGTTCAAAGATGCATGTCCATTGAATAGATATTAAATAATGATATTCTAGATGCATGAAGATATGTTAGGTGCATATAATAATGTATGTGCATGCATGAAGACTTGGAGTAGTTTTCTTCCATAACATGATTCAAATGACTAATTGTAATTAATGGTGAACATGTAACCATGAACAAGTTGATAACATGATTAGGAAGCTAATGAAGGTGTTGCATGTAGTCCTGTGGAATTAATTTTGTGGAGGATAAGGTATTGGTGAGAGAATGGTACAAATGGCACCTATGCATGTTGATATGCATGTTGTGACAATGTTGTGAGTGCACTTGTCCTTAGGTTTCCTTTTGGAAGGTTGGAGCCCTAGACGAAGGAGTGTAGGGAAAATTGTTTATATCTAGGGTCTGGAGACTCCCTAGAGACCTGAAGGTAGATGAAACTCCTCTAAGTCGCAGGTATTTGATACATCCTTGAGAAACCCAAGTTAGAGACCCTTGAAGAATAGTGCCACAACCTAAGGGATTGTTGTGATCGGAGAAACGGGTGAATTACCATGGATCGAGTGGGTTGATGGGGGATGTGAGCTTATTGATTGGACGTTGCCAAGTTTGATACCTTGGTTGTGTGAGGGCCTAGAGGGTACCTGGAGATCTATGAAGGCAGTAGGAACTCCTGGAGCCACAAGACTCTAAACATCCCTCGCTGGTCGAGATAGGGGTTGAAGGGGGATGTGAGCATGTTGGTTTTGGTACCTTGACCTTGTTTGTGTTCAATATTGTATATATATCATGCTTGCCGCTTGGTAAGCCAATGTATTTATGGAGCCATGGCCCAACTTGAGAATGACACGTTGTTGAACAAAATAGGAGCAGTAGAGCCTATGGCTAAAATAAAATAATAATATTGTTTCCATTCATTGGTTTTCTCCATATAAGTGTTCTAACAATTATTGATTATGACTCTTGAATTTTGTTCACACTTGAAACATTGTTTGAATGCATGATTAAGCGCATGATATGAGTATATGCTTGTGCGATTTCATGAACGAATGGTCATGTTCTAAGACAATTGTACTAATATAATGTGTGTTGAGACAATTGATATGCACAGGAGTGCAAGGAGGAGGGACTCCATAGGTGTTACAAGGAAGAAACTTGGGTTGCAATCTTGCTAAGAATTTAAGAAAAAATATATCTTTGTTTAATAAATTGCAATGTCTATTTATGTGATGAAATTCATAATGATCTTGGAAACCTACCTTGCAAAGTTGTATTAGAGGGAAGATGTGGATAAAGGACCAGTCAAGGAGGGCTTGACTAGGTGAATATGAACCAAATCGATAGTGAAGTCATAGTTGTGAAAATGGCTTAAGAAGGGAGTTTCCCTTAACTAAAAAGTATTCTTGGTCGATATATTTTATTAATGAAAATAATGAGAATGTGTGAATGGTAAGAAAATAGAAACTTGTACTTTCTATGTTTTGGGTTATATAGTAAGACTACCTAATAGATTCCATAATACATGGAATGTTCATATCGCAAGTGTGTAGAATTGATCTCTTGTTGTTAGTTACTACATGAAATAAAGTAGAGTGCTTGTGCTTATTCTTATGAGACTTGTCATGTGAATGATTGAAAACGAGAGAGGATGAAAATTAAATTTACAAATAAATGTGTATGAATAGCATGGAATATGTGCAAATATGGCACATGCATGATAAAATGTATACGCACATGTTTGGGTGCATGATTGAAGGCATTGTTTGAATGTCTAAATTAGATACATAATGCAAATGCCCTTTATGAATATTCATTAAAATGTGTGTGTGAAAAAATGAAATGATAGAGTTGTGACTAATATGTGAGGTTGAGATAATTTTGGGGGTTGTTGAATGCTGCAACGTTAAATATGCTAAGAAGCCAGTTAAACTCCTTAAAAATATCTTCGCTAGAATGCATGTGATGGTAGCTAAGTACTTGGAGCAAGTAGGAACAAAAAGTAAAACGGTAAAGTAATTGGGTAAGAATTCCTTTAAGCTAAATTTGATATCTTTTGTTTTTCAAATTAATGCATGTATTGCATGGATGCCCAAGAAGGGGTATGGTTAAGGTAGAAAATTGTAACCACAAAATGATTTAGTAAAATCTTAATAATGTGTGCATGTATTGAGCTGCTATGTTGAACAAAGACTAAATGAATGAATAATACACTCATGAGAAAAAATATGTTTGGTAGTGCATTGAGAGAATGCAAGAAAATGTGGAATATATGAAGCAAATGTAGGACTACAATTGTGTTCATGAGTATTGGCCCAATAGTTTCTAAGCTTGAGACAAGTGATTCTATAATATAATGTTGAGTTTGTTGTTAATTAACATGTAATTGAAGGATTGTTTTTTCGTAGTTAATGCGAAAATTGTATGGAATTGTCAATATATGAAAACAAGTTTGTCATTAATACCTTGTGTGTTATGACAAAGGAAAGAAGCATTCGGTGTGTAAAGGTTGCTAGAATATTTGTGATGCATCCATGAGTCACTATGGCATGATTTGGTCATGACACTCATATTATGGATCATCATGGTATATATGCTTGGTGTACTGAGTGCATGCATGCTTGTATGAGACAATCAATTGCATGACTAAATATCATGATATGAAATAGCTTCTAATAATTTTGATGAATTATTGAGTAGTGCAATTAGTGGCATGAATCCCTCATCCAACAAAGCAAAGTGAAAAATGATTACTCATGAATTTAGAGACATATGTATTTGTATTTTGACCCTTGGATTTTTGGAATAAATGTTTGAATGCATTATGGAATGTTTGGAATGATTGTGATGCAAATAAATAATGCAATGATAGATTCATTTCAATTTATTTTTAAATCAATTAAAAGTGATTGAATTATTATGTGTATAATAATTCCAAGATTACTTCAAGAGATGTTATAAACCTTGTAATGAAAATATTTTATGCATGAACACTTACCATTGTTTGGCTTATTGAAAGTACAAATTGCAATTTAAATGGCCTTGGTTATGATAATGAAGGTTGAGTACTACAATATGCAAGAGTCAAACATCATTAGAAGAATATCATATTTGTGAAATATGATTCCTATATGAAGCAAGTTTGGAAAAGAAAATAAAAAGGAAGAATATTTTATTCAATTTTATTATGATTAATCTCATGGAAACTATACACTTGTGATGCACGTGAGGTGATGATCTACCCAAGAAGGATAAGTGATTGTTGTGAAGCTAAAAATCCTAGGGACAAGGCCATTGTGGTGACACCAGAACGTTATGACATACATTGATCACCATGAATTATGTTCACAAATATGTTGTGCTACTTAGAGAAAGCCAAAGGGAGGCCTTGGTTGTAAGATTCCATGTATCTCGAGACTCTTCTTGTGTGAGGAAGCCTTGCTAAGGAATGGATTGCCCAAGGGACTGAGGAGGAAGAGAAGGGGATACCTGAACTTGGAAGGTGTTTGACTACATGGAAGGGGAGACTTGAATAAATTGGTTTTCAAGAATTCATGTACCTACTCATTGGGATGATGGATGCATTAGGCATGTCCGAGAAAACAACGAGTTTAACTTGTTCCCTGTGGAAGCCTTATGAATCAATGTAAAACCATGGAGGAATGTGTTGGAATGTTAGGAGGAATAGAGATAACTAGATCGTGAAAAATGAATGACATTGCTCGAAGTGGAAATGAAGGACATGAAAAATGTTATCGATCTGAAAGTGGAAAATCCCTTCTTCTACATAGAATGGTTCTATAGATAGTAAAACATCGAGGACAATTTTCCTTAAAAGGGGAGAGGCTTATGACACCCTTTTGATTACCCCAATTTTTTTAATGTAATTAAGAACATATAATGTTGGGGTGCCAACGTTGATGTTATGATGTCAAACTCTATTATATGATGTAATGTTTATTTTTATTAATAAAAATGCTAAAGTTGAAGAAAGGGGACACCAACATATTATGATATCTTGGGGAGGGGGAAAACTTGACTTGACAATAAAAATGTACTTTGGGTGAATATTTCCCTATGATGTGATGATTAGTCTTTGTAGAAGCTAAAAGGTTGGGAAGATGAAAGGTCAAGGTCTGATTATAAAAATAAGAGGGAGGAGTAATCAAGGGGTTCTTCTTCTTAGTTCTTAAGCACCTCTCTCTCTCTCTCTCTCTAAAATTTGAATTGGAAAAAGGATTGGTGATAGAAACCAGAGAGGTTCAAACATTATGAATGGTTAAGAGTTGTGAGTGACATCTTATGTGATAGTAAATGAATGTGTTGCAACGTTTTTTCTTTAGACTAGATGCCTCCAAGGACTGGGAATGATCTTGGTTGTGCATGGCACAAACAACACTAAAGAAGGGAGGACCGAAGGACTGCAGAGATAAAATAAGGACTCCCTTATGCTGTGTAGACCTGCATGGTATTTTTCTGATGTGATCCTGGCCTAGTCAAAGATGGAAAGGTTGATCACTAAGTTTTCTTGTGTTTGGGTGAAGGAGAATGACCTTCACTTCTGGGTTAAAATATGGTTGGAATATGAGTGTGTGAAATACTCCTAAGTAAATTTCTCCTTAAGACATCAAGATCTAGCATGGGAGTGGCTAGCTATGAGAAAAATTGCAGCACATCTCAACCTATGGTGGGTTGGAACATGGCTCTCCCTACTTCAGTTTCAAGTATTTTTTTGGCTAAATAGTTCAATATTTATTTTCATGTTAATTATATTTATGGCATAGTTGGTTTAATGTATATGAATTTTCCCTTCAACGATTTTATCATTGCTACAACTATTATATCATACAACATTACCTGTTATATGTACTAAATTTTGTAGCAACACTAGTTGAGGAAGATAGGCTTCCTAAATTCTTATTTAAACATGTCATTTTGGAATTTATGCTATAATTATTTCTCTAGGGGGTTCTAGAATTTGAAACTTCAACCATAGTGATAGGAAATATCATTGACCCTCTAGTCCAATTTTTGGATCTTGGTTCATGAAATTTTAGGAAATATGATCATAGGAAGTTGGGCTTACTAAATGCACCTTTAAACAGGTCATGTTGGTATTTTAGCTATAACTTTTCTTCTATGAGGTTCCAAGAGTTGAAACTTGGACTATAGTGAGGGAAAATCCTATTAATATTATCCCCAACTTTCATATCTTGGGTTGCAATATTGTAGGAGATAGATTAGAGGAATTTGAGCTTCCTGGATGTTCCTAAAATAATGCATCAAATAAGTTATGTTGGCATTTCTACTATAACTTTTCATTAGGGAGGTTCAAGAGGCTGAAACCTGGACCATAGCGAGGGGCTCCCAATGATCATCTGATTCTTTTTTCAAAACTTTGACTACTACAATTTAGGAGATATTACCTAAGGAAGTTACTATATTAGTTCACAAGCAAAGTGTTTGAAGAAATGCCTAAATGGTTTAATGATTCATTGCATATAAATTGTTAAATGTGGATGTGGATGTGGATGTGGATAGGATTGTTGTATGTTAGCATTATTGTATGACAGTAGTTTTGTAGCTAATCCGTGCCTATTTTCACGCAAAGCATTTGAAGAAATGTGTTGAAGGTGTTTTATTACAATTTGTATACAAACTATTTGATAAAAATACTTCAAAGACATAAATCAAAAGTTGCATGATTGAGTGGTTATTTTAGTTAGTATGTTATAAATGGAATCAAATCAGTGTTTGTTATTTAATTTCATACAAATTGTTTGAAAAATATCCACCAAGAAAAAGACTACTTGATTGGTTGTATACAAAGTATTTGAAGAAAGGTTTACATGTAAAGTGTTTGAAAAAATCTATGAGAGACGAAAATCAAGTTTTTGCAAGTGTGGATAAATTTGGTAGGGGTATGTGACAAAGTGGTATCAAGGTTGATTGTTTAGTACATGAAGAAGAATAAAAACAAATAATACCCCATATCCTTATAGAGCAATAAAGCACTGATATGTGACAAGGTAGTATCTGAGCTTATTGTCAAGCTAGTAAAAATAAAAAGAAAATTTTGAGTTACCCGTAACCTTTGTAAGTCATTGAAGGAACCAGGTATTAGACAATCATGTCGAAGTTGACGTCACCAATTTGAAATGCATGTGGACTATCTTCCTCCACCTCCTACGAGATTCAATAGCAACATTTGAATCCTTCCCGTTAATCCTTATTCGTTATCTATAACTTCAATTTTTGTAGTGAGTTCCTTTGTTGTTCTCTTGTTCTTTGTCCATTTTTTGTCTTTGATTTTCATGGCCCTTCACTCAAGGAATCAAGATGAAATCATAAGAAAGGGTTGTTGTGACTGCCTTCCATCACACTTTCTCATTGGTTTTCAAAAAGAAGTTTTGAGCACAAGAAGACGATGTTAAGGTGGAAAAGGGCATATAAGGGGGATACAATAATTAATCTCTTGGTCAAAGATTTTGGCTTGACCTCTGAACTAGTCAAATCCAAAGTATTAAATTATTCAGGACTCTAGAATTGTACTAGCATACCCAAATCGTCACGGCTTACGCTCTTCACCCCTAGGAAGCGGACAAATTCAAGCTTAACCAACACATGCACAATTTGAAGAAACGTAGTTTCCTGCATGTCACCTTTTGTACCTAGTTAGCGAAGAAGCATGGTGGAGTCCTTCTTCAAGAAACGATTGGATGCTCTAAGGACAACCCTATCAACATCACCTCAGTTCCAACAACTTAGGAACCTTAACACCTTCATTGTCTTCAGGTTTCATGATCTTTGTTTTTGTCATGGATCATTATGTTGTTAATATGTTTTGCCTATATAGTAACGAACCTTTACCTAATGGAAAGTTTTTTTTCCTTACTATCAAACTAGACCTATGGTTTTACATTCCCTAAATTAGCCATCTATGTGCTTCAACTCTATTTTGGCTTAATTTCCCTGTGAGAAAGTTATTTTGGTTTTTGTTATTTAATTATTCACATAAACTAGTGAGCTTACTACGTATCCATTATAATTTCTCTAGTTTCCCTTAAATAACCAAAACATGAAGCCCACTTATTTTAATACAAATATCTATATTTATAATTTATAAACACTCGAATAAATTTCTTACTAAAATATTAAAATTCAAATTTATATATATTTTTATAAAATTTTAATCATATAATCATAAATATAAATTTTATATATACAAATATAGTCAGACAAATTTTATATATACAAATATAGTCAGATATGGTCTCATATATAATGTTTAGTAATAATTATAATAAAATTCAAAGTTACATATATTTTTATAAAAAATTAATTATATAATCATAAATATAAATTTTATATATACATATATACTCGAATATGGTCATATATATAATGTTTAGTAAACTAAACAATTATTATTATATTAGAGCACAAATATGAGTACACAATGTTATATATTATTTGAAGGATATAATGTGTTCACAGATTGTGAAAATCTCTTTTTTTCAATGTTAAATATTTATAATTGGGTCTGCAGTCATAACACAATTAGTAAAACACAGGTTGGGTTTAAGTTTATATATATATATATATAAAATTGGGTCTAGTAAAACACATGTTGGAAAAGCTTTGTGTACCTAGTTGATATATATATATTGATGGGAGTCATTAGCAAGTTCTATATTTTTCAATTATTTTTGTAGAATTTTTAAGATGAAGAATTAGTGAAGAATTTTGAAATTGTGCGTCAATATATAACAAAGACCGTGATATTTATTGATTCCTACACATTGAATGTGCCCTTTGGATTGGTTCATAGGTTTGTCATGTAGTGGCTTGTAATGGTCAGGTTGCATTTTCAACTTAAAGTTTATGCAAATATCTGAGTGAAGAGAATGGCTATTGTTGTAATATCACTATCACATTAATTTTTGATATTTTGAAGGAATAGATAGGATTTTATAGATCAATACTTGTATTAGGTTAGATATATTTTTAATATTTTTTTAAAGTTATCGTAAATTTAAAATTTAAAATAATTATATATTATTGAATAAACAAAAAATAATTATATATTATTGAATAGAACATGAGATAATAACATATTAAATAAAATAATTAATTTTATTTTTTTGGAAGTGGAAAAACTTATCAGTTTAGGTGTCAAACCAAGAGTGAGTGGCTGTTATCTACGAGTGTAGGCTTGACTCATCACTGTTAATAGGAAAAGCACGCCACCTGTAATAACCCGCTGGTGGTCCGTAAGGGAGCAGTTTTTCACTCCTGCCAGATGCCTCTGGGTCTTGGGTCGTTAACCTGTTTCCTTATGTCCGAGGAAAACGAGCTCTTAGCCAAGCAAAAGCAGTTTTACGGCATACTCCAGGATGAACAATTAGATTTATTAAAAATGAAAGAGTGTGTATATACTTTTTATATAAATAGTTTTTTGAATAAAAAAAGAGATAAATTTGAAAATTAATTTAAATTGAAACATAATATATGGTTTATAATATTTATACTTCGTTAATATTATGGATATTTTTTATTGGCTTGTTTAAAATGCTTTTAATTTTTGTCTGTATATTTTGATTTGTAAATTAATTATGATCTTTTTTTAATCACTTTTAAAGTTTAAAGCAATAAATTTTTTAGCATTGATTAGTAATTCTAATTTTAATTATGTAACTTACTTAAACGAAATAGTAATTTTCATTAATTCAATTTGATCATGGTAATTATGATTTCCATGCATCTCAGGTGAGTTTTTAATCATGTTACCAATAGTAACAAAGGTTGGTAGTACACACATACATACATATATAGTAAGTTGATAGTGTTTGACGCTTTACTAACATAATATAGTGCACTGAAATGCCACAAGATTTCAATATTGTAACAAGGTTGTCGAAAGGTTGTCAATGTACGCCTTTTCATTTTGATGTCAATACATCAATGCTCTCTTGATTTAAATTAATAAATGGGAAAGTGTCACTTATCATGTGTTGTGTTAATGTCAACCATTAGCAAGGCGTCACATCAAAACTATCAATTAAGAAGGTGACATGTGTGCGACATTAATGCTTAGCCTATAAAGGGCATCGATATACCAACATCATATAAACATCTTCCCTATAGTGTTGGTTGATTGTGTTGGAAATAATACTGGGGGGGATGAATCAGTATTAGCAAATCACCAACTTTTTCATTTCCATACTTAGATTCATATACGCTACTTCAGTTAAGGGAACCCGCATGTACACGCAATTGTGTTTAATGCAACTAGCGTATATCCAGCAAACTTATGATTCAGTTAATCCATTATATGTTGATCTTTAATCAGTGCATCAGAACTTCATTAACCATATGAACAGTAAACAGGTGCAGTAAAACAAAATAGATCATCACACATAAGAAGCACACATGAACACCATGATATAAGGTGGAAACCCAATGTGGGACAAAAACCACCTACTGATGTTTTCTTTAAGATAAGAAAAACATGTTTACAATCTTTTACTGGCACAAACTCATACTAGTACGCAGGCACCCACCTACAGAAGGCTACAACCTTCTCTCGTTCTCCAACTACTACTGGAAGGGAGCTACAACCCCCTAGTTCTTGTACTAGCCGATCCGTTTACTAGTACGTAGGCGCCGACCTACTAAATGCTACACCTTCTTGATTCATCACAACACCATAATATGAAGGCCACGTTTCATCCAATTTTCATACTGGACCCATCAACAACATTGAAGCACAAAATCAATCACCACTGCAATACAACCATCAACTACACTTGCATCATTCATTTCTGAATCACCGAACACTGAATCACTAAAACCCTGTCAACAAAACATAGTCACCAAAACACAGAGCAGAACACAGAACTCTGCAACAACAACCAGATCCAACTGCAACTTCAAATATCATATCTCACAATGTATACGCTACTATGATGAACCAAACCAGCGTGTATATGCACTTTTACCAAAGCCAACCCGCGTACAGATCTGCAAATATTTACTCATAACTTTGCAGCTATTCCAAACATCAGTCATACCCAGATCATAACATTTATACAATAAAACATGCGTCAATAATTCAGATCTAGTCTATCCATGATCAAACCACATAATGATAATGCATTCCAAGCCTTATGATCCCGATCCATCATCCATCATCAACCACATAGGTGCATCCTTGGTTCAGATCAAGCAAAGCATCACAAACCCATAACCAGCATACTAGATCTCACACTTCATCAGATATTCAATCCTTGCACCCTTGCCCTTTGGCCTAATGATCTTCTTCTCCTTATATAGGTTTAGGCCTCTCTCAATACCATGGTCCAAAACCACGTAGGACCAATACCTTGGACCCAATACCTGGGGTCAATACCTCAGACAAAATACCATGGACCAAAACTTAGTTTTCCGACATGTACGCGCCTTTCCTTCTATGAAAGTGCGTGTGTACGTTATACGCGCCCTTGTATATAGTGAACCTGCGTGTATACACTACTTGGTATATAGTGAACCTGCGTATATACGCGACTTGGTATATAGTGAACCTGCGTATACCTTTCTTTCTTCATTCTCTGAGTCTGAACTATGATCTGTCATCTGAGTGAGTTGCCATCAAGGACAACACTTGAGTCATACCCGTATCATAATGCCAACAGATTGACATCCTAAAATAGTGGTTTCCAATGTCGTTGTCATCAAGATTGGATTTTTCACCCAAATGTAGTAGTGTAGTCACCCTCAGTAGAATAAAAGAGATCATGATCATTAGGGTTAGGTAGCCAGTCTCATGACATAATTAATCTTATCATAGAGATAACTAGAAAATTACAACTATCAAAGTGTTTTATGTGTCTATTGTTGATCTTTAATATACTTTGTTAAGAGATAAATTGTATTCTATAATTATATTTCAATTATTAAGCAACCTGAATGGTTAAATGTGTTCTCTTGCATATGTAATATGTTTTTCTTTAATGTTTGTTGAATATTTGTGCAACTATTTGAGATTATTAACAAATGTTTTAGCTAGTTAATGTTTTTTTTTGTTTTTTTTTGTAGGTTCGGCTGGTGAGACATGTTTGGGGGAATTGAACTTTTGATCACCTGGATTCACAAGGGCTTGCCAACATAAATGTTTTTCCAATTGTGCTACCACCCACGGACTTTTGAGCTAGGTAGTGATGTTGCAAACCATTGCACATAGTTTTTGAGTGAAAGTTAATTAATTAAGCACAACATGCCCTTGACTATATCAATAATCAACTATATTACATTGGGGTAAGGGTACTTATTTTTCCTCTTCCTCATTTGTGCTATCATGAGGTTTGATAGCACTTTAATGACCCTAAATGCGGGAATTCTCAACAACTAATTTGGAATAATAAATAAAATTTAAAAGATCAAAATTGTAAATAATATATGGCATTTTCAATTAATATAACCCATATAGAAGAAGTTAACAAAGAAATGGATGACTCATAAACCAACAACTATTAATTAAACCAAACATATTTACTAATCTCATTAGAGATAAATAGGAATAAGGAATAGCTTTTTACATTTCCAAAGTATCCGCAAAATTGTGAATTTAACTCTTGAATTTCATTCCCTTATACTTCTTATCTACAATAAGGGTTCATGCATCACAATCAAACACTCAAAATTCATGCAAATTTAAGTTTGCATTGAATATAGATAAGTACAACTTTAAATAAGTATGTCTCAATTCAATCAACCTATCCCAAAGAAATCAAATAAACAACATATCTAGATATTAAATTATTGATCCATCTTTCAAAACCACCCCTTAATCAAAATGTGTGATATTCAAGTAACAAATACAATGCAACTAGCTACATACATAGATCAAGGGAGGTGTTTGTTGACCTTCCAATTTTGTTTTTAGTGGATTTCCCATAATTTAATTAACAAGACATTCCTCACATGGCACTTACAAAAATCAATTTATCATAAGGTAGCTAGTGCTTCTCAAAAGATCTTATTCTACGAGGTATTTTCCTAACATCTAGAGAGCCCTCTGTAGGCACAAAGAGTCCATATAATGTACCTCCATCTTTTATGTTATCTTAAAGTTTCATGAAAATGAACATCATTGTACATCCCAAAATTCCATAATCATGACAACTTTAGCACAACATAAATAATAAAATTATCCTCTATAATGGATTGTAAGATGCTTGCAAATTGAATTCTCAATTCGAGTAAAGTTCGTAGTCTCTCACATCAAATATTAGAATTTTTACCAATTCAATTGGAGTTTAAGGAGGAGGATATGGTGGACCAAATTCTTACAAACATGGACATTGGCAGCCAAGAATCAAATTGAATAAATCTTGTTCTGGAAGAGGCACAGAGTTAACATGTCTTTTGCTAATTTATGTGTATTGAAAAATATTTTGTATCTTCTCAGCATTTTTTTTGTTTTTGTGTATGGGGGAAATCAATGACTAGAACATGCAATCATTGTTGCCACCAAGTATAACATAACACGTTGCTACCAAAAAAAAACCCTCAACCCAATATGATAGCTTGCAAACCACACTCAACAAGGATAGCCCACGAGATAGCCATGATTCATACCGAGGTGAGCAACGCTATCACCGTGACACCCAACCACTCAAGCTACCCTTCACGGATATCTTATGAGTCATTTCAAGAAAGTAGACTAATAAGAATAACGAGGTTGTAGTCCCTAAAAACTCAAGGATTCTACATATCTGGAAGATAAAGAGTTTCCATTTCTGTCTAAAAATTAAGGTTAACAATTTTTGTAATTTATGTTGTTAGACATCAACTATAGGATTTTATCTTATATAAATTCTCCCAATTTATGTTTATTAAAATAAAAATAAATAAACAAAAAATAGGGTGGTAGGAGTGGGAGGGGTTATTCTCAACCGCTATGGAAAAATTGAAATTGAGTATAATTGGGCGTTAGGCAATTGCACAAATAATGAGGCAGAAACATATGGATTACTACAAGGGATCCTTCTCGCCAAAGAAGCAAATGTCAAAGATTTGGTGGTGTTGGGAGATTCACAATTTGTTATCCATCACCTTGTTCATGGATCTTTCCCTAAGGATTGCAAGTTGCAAAGCATTATTGATTGAATCAAGAATCTAAAACTAACGTTCTCTACTATTAGCTTCTTTCATGTGTTAAGAATGAACAATTCTACCGTAGATAATCTCGCCAATAAAGGTGTAAACTTGGATGTAGGAGTCCTAATCATAAATGGTATTCCTTTCCTCACAACTATTCCCTATTAATGGGTTTAATATGCAGTGCAACTTTTGTTTGTATCTAAAGGTGTTTTGGAGAATTTGCAACTCCAAAGACCTTGTGTCCTTTAGGATAGCAAGACAACTAATAGATATTGGGAATGAACATCGTCGTGAGGTTACAAGTATAATTTTTTTTAATTGTTTTTTTTATATTGTTTAAATATATATATATATATATATATAATGGTTTTTCTTTTAATTTTTTTTAATTGGTTTTTTAAATTGTTTTTTATAATTGTGTTTTTTTAATTTTTTTTTTTAAATTAATTTTTTTTTTATTTTTAAATTGTCTTTTTTTAATTATTTTTATTTTTTAATCGTTTTGAATTTTCTTTTAATGTTTTTTTTGTTTTTTTTTTTTTAAATAATACCTAAATGATTTTTTATTTTATTTTTTTTGTTTATCTTTATTTAAATTATTTAATTGGAATATTTTTTATTTTAATTATTTTTTTTAAAGAGGTTTTTTTTATTTTTATTTTTTTTAACTTAAAAAAAAATAATAATAATAATAATAAAATAAAATGTTTTTAGATTATTTTTTTTGGATCAATCTGTTTTTTTTTTTAATTATATTTTTTTTTTATCTTTTTTTATTTATTTTTGTTTTTTTCATTAATTTTTTATTCAAATTTTTTCATTTTTATGAGTTAATTTTGGTTTTTTTTTTACATTTTATAGGTTTTTTGTTTTTTTTGTTTTTTCCTTTTTTATATATTTTTTTGGTTATGTTTTTTTATTTTTATTTTTATGTTTTATTACTAACATGTTTTATGTTTTTTTATTTTTTGTCCTTTTTTTATGTTTTATTACTAACATGTTTTTATTATTTTTATTTTTGTCATGCTTTATGTTTTATTTTTATGTTTTATGTTTTTTTTTTTACATTTTTATAGGTTTTTTGTTTTTTGTTCTTTTTTCTTTTTTTATATATTTTTTGTATTTGAATTTTTTTATGTTTTATTACTAACATGAAAATCACCAACATTAAGCCTACGGGCTTTGGATTGATGGTGAATGGGTGCACTGTTAAGGCACTCCTTACGATAGGTCACTGGTTTAAATCCCCTGTGGGTGCTTACCTACCAAAAAAAAAAAAAAAATCACCAACATTAAAAAAAAAAATATCCACACTTAATTGATTAGAATATTTAAAGTGTAAAAACTAAGCCCTTTAAACAAAAAGGGTCGATGCTCATGAGCACTTTTCAAAATCAAGATAAAAATCACTAACTATTCACACTTGATACATAAAAAAATTTAAGTGGCAAAAATATGCTCCAAAAAAAAGGGGTACTCCAGAATCACCATTTTTCAAAATCGGGTGATTTTTTGCTACCTCAAAAAAACATGTACTAGGTCATTTTCTCGTTTGATCAGTGACTGTGTTTTTCTTTGAGCATGTTTTTTAGGATAAACTTAAACTTTATTTCTTAGATAGAACCCCCTAGCCTGATATGGTACCCTATAAACAATATTGAGGGAGACTAGCGATGATTCAAACCAACGTGAACAATAATATCATTGAGTCCCAATTGTTCAAACTACCCTTGGCAGGCATCTTATGACTCATTTTAAGAAAGTAGACTACTACAAATAATTGGGTTGTCGTTCTTGAAGACTCAAGGACTTTATGTGTGTAGAAGATAACGAGTTCTAATTTTTGTCTATAAGTTACAACTAGCAAATTTTGTAATTTAGTTTATTTCTTAACTATAACAAATTATCTTATATAAATTTTCCAAGTTTGTGTTAAAAAAATCTTTAAAAACTAAAAAAATACATATATATATATATATATATATATATGATGACTTATAGACTTTATTTGAAATGTTTTGTTTTCCTTTTCTTTGAGCATGTTCTTTAGGATAAATGTAAGCTTTCTTTCTTGGACAAAAAAAGAAAGGTGGGGGAGGGCCGAGGGTGGGGATGGGAGTGGAGGTGAGGAAAGGGGGGTGTCACGCCCCTACTCTGGCGGTAGTATTTCAACCGCATGAAGGGGGTGCGACACCACCACCCGATTTCTTTTCACCAATACTTTCAAGAATGTACTACGCCTGACATTCCATACTTAGTTTATTTTTCACTTTCTAAGTATAACCATTCATAACACAACGGAAACTTTCATTTACACATCTTTCATCATCATTATTATTTTACACATATGCACAACGGAAATATAACGGGAGGGGAAACTCCCTAAAGATGAGTCTGCCCATAATAATAATGATAATAATTCAAAATATACAGAAACAACCTTTGGTGAGGAACCCCAACTTCCTTCTCGCAATAACAGTCTTATTTCACAATTCGGCCTACAATCATGCAACCTTCCCAAACTGTCATTCAGAGTGCCCGCCCTTCACCGGGCAGAGGTTCCTACACCCGAGTCACCCTCCGCACAGCTCGTCATGCCAACCATTCAACAAAACTCACGGTCTGCTCACGTGCCCACCTTCGTTCAACACTCGTCTGCTGAACTCGTCGTCGTGCAAACTTTCCCACGGTGTGTCGCCCACCAAGTGCACACTCGCAATCCACCCAACTGTTCAACTATTGTATCGTCCATTTCAGCGTTCACCGGAACTCCTTGTTCACGTCTGTCGCGAGTGCAACACCCACCCGTGTCGCCTACCCGACTCGTGCTCAACTCGCCTCGGGCGCACCGCCCACCCAGAGGTCACCCTGCCCGACTCATCTCGGCACCCACGCAAACTACTCACCCGTCTGTCGTGCCGATCGCTTGCCTACCTATCCATATACAACTCGTCCACCTGTCTGACTTGTCTATCCACTGCGGCTCGTCTGCCTGCCCGACCTACCTGTCCGCATGTGGCTCGTCTGCCCACCCAATCTGCTTGTCCGCCTGCGGCTCGTCCACCCTCCCAACCTGCTTGCTTGCCTGCAGTTTTGTTGTTCAGCACTTCTGTAGCTCGCTTAACCCAGCTCAGTGCTTCGGTCAGGGTACCCGCCTGCTCCTTTCCTTTTGCCTTATGCACCCAACCTCTTTAGCTCACCTTTCACCTTGGCTCACTTGTTAGACTTGCTTGTATCCCTTAATTGATTCTCCACCCACTTTGACCGCCAATATATACGCTCGGCCATGGATGACTCATGGGTCGGCCCACCTAGGCCGACCTGACCATTTGGCCAAGTTTCCCACAAAAACACGCTGTCTCGCCCACACCGACGCCCTATCGGATCCACATGCCAAACTCGCACGGTATAAGGTGACCTTTGCGAAGTTCACCATACTTGGCCGAATTTCCAATTCTCGGTTTTTCGGCACCTCCATTGGCTCGTCACGCTCATGCCCCAGGTGCCTTTAACCGATCGCCCCAGCTCGTCGCTCTCCTCCAACTCGCCCCATTGTTGCAACCAACGCGCCCGCTCACCGACTCCTCGCACCCGCCAACTCGTCGCTCACCCGGCTCGTCGTACATAACGGGAGCGCTCACCCAACTCGTCGCACATCGCATCCGCAACTCGTGGGCTTCACATACTCCCCCACTCTAAATGGTTGTCATCCTTGAAAACTATCCATCCCAACAACCTTTTGTCACCAAGACCATCAAACGACACAAACCGTGTGTATGGGTAATCCAGATGTATTCACCTCTCGACTTGCCTCATGCTTTAGATATGCCAAACTCTACAAGGAATCACGTGCTAGTACCCCTCATGTCGGTGACTATTTGGGTAGCTAATCCAACCATGCATCGCCTCCATAAGAACTCATGCCCCCACATCGTCATGACTCTCCACTGCATGCTACCTGTCAATCTGTTTCATCTCACCCCTAGATGCCTGCTCAAAATGTTGGAGACTTAATGCCATGAGTAGCTAACAATGAGTCTTAACTCCATGATCGCCTAAGAAGATAAGGAGGGAGTAGATCCTGAAGGTTCTCCCTCACTAATCAACTCAATCCACCTATCTAGATTGTCCACTTCTAATCTCTGCAGGTATGCTTCCCGATCCTCTGTCTGAACATTCAGTCTAACATCCTAATCATCATCATCATTCTCCACTGCCTCTAGCCTCCTTGATAGATCCAAGATACTATCAGACAATGTCCTGATAATCTGTGATTGTTCCATAAGCTTTGCCTTTGTAATAGACAATTTATTTTCGAACTCTTCATCTCGCTTCTCATTCTCCATATTCATCATTATTATTTTACATTTGGCCTTTGTAACTCCCACAGTCGGAACACTGATAGGTACATCCTCTCGTCCGTCGTAAATGTACAGTTTCTTCATATGGGGAACAACCATAGCTTCAAATTGCTTCATAAACTCCATGCCCAGTACAGCCTCATAGTCATCTATCCGCACCACAGTGAAATTGACCTTCCCTGTCCATTCACCAAGTGTCACATCCACTTTCTCAGCTACACCGATCACAGAATCTAGAGGAGAATTCACTGCCTTCATTTGTGCCTGCACTGGTACAAATTTCATTCCAATCCTTCTCGCATTATCCTCGCTCATAAAGTTGTGAGTTGCCCCACTATCCACCATAGTGAGTACAGCACCACTCCCAACTTTCATCTTGACATACTCTAACTTGTTTCTTTCCGGATCTCTTCGTGAGACTACTTCTGTAGCCACTGCAACTCCTAGAATCTGCATGACCCCCACAGAAGTCTCTTCTTTCTTCTTCGCATTGGACTGTGCTATGGTAGCCACTTTTGGTCTTGAAGGACAATTCTTCACCATATGTGGTTCCTCACATATCCAACACTTCAACGGTTTCTTCGTCTTTGTCTTATCATGCAATTTCGAAGATTCCTCCTTTGTAGACTTTTCTTTCGGTTTGTCAATCTTTTTCTTCTTCTCTTTGGTTCCTTCATCATAGTGTTCTACCAAGCGATCCACAGCAGCAAATTCTTCTTCAAGTGTTTTTATCTTTTTGCCTCTTCACTTCATTGTGTGCCCAAGGTTTCAACCCTATGATAAAATTGAACACCTTGTCCCTTTCCGCCATGTCTGGAAGTTCCAAAACTGCACTTGAGAACTCTCGCTGATAAGCTTGTAGACTCCCTGTTTGCTTTATGTATTTTATCTTCATCCTTGCATCCCATGTTTCGTCTTGTGGACTAAAATGAGTTTGCAAAGCCTTCTTCATTTCATCCCACGAAGTGATTTCTGCAGCATTTCCATTGGCAATCTGGTCCATCCTTCTTCGCCACCACATCTTAGCATCCTTCGTCAAGAACTGAGCAGCTACCTTGACTTTGGTTTCCTCATCAGACATCCCCAAATGCTCCAAGTACTGTTCCATGTCCCATAGAAAGTTACCAAGAGTTTTTTCACTCCTTGTCCCGTCATAAGAATGCGGCTACTTGACTTTCACATGACCCACACCTCCACCTGAGTTCTACCCAACAACCTTCTTCAAAACCGCAATCTCATTCCGAGCATCATCAAGATCTTTTTGCAATTTCAAGATTTCTTCCAAACCTTGATCTCTTGCTTCACCAATCTCTTTGACTTCCTTTTTCGTTTGTATAAACTGCCATTCATTGTAATCATACTGGACCATGAGGTCTTCAAGCTCCCCCTTCACCTTCGCATAGCCTTCCTGAACCTCAATGTTCTCGACCTTCATCGAAGCCATGTCAAAAGCCAGCTCCTCCATTCGATCCAATACCCTGTCTAAGAAAGCATCTCTAGCACCCCTACCAAATTCACCCATCACTACCTGAGGTTCTTCTGCCATCTCAGCCATCCACTTTCTTTGTAGTCTGGTATAGGCGATAAACTGATATCACCTGCAATTTTGAATCACCAAAGCCCTGCAAAATACAGAGCTTTGGTACCACCTGTCACGCCCCTACCCTAGCGGTAGTCTTTCAACCACACGAAGGGGGGTGCGACACCACCACCTGATTTATTTTCACCAATACTTTCAAGTGTGGACTACACCTAACATTCCATACTTAGTTTATTTTTCACTTTCTAAGTATAACCATTCATAACACAATGGAAACATTCATTTACACATCTTTCATCATCATTATTATTTTACACATATGCACAACGGAAATATAACGGGAGGGGAAACTCCCTAAAGATGAGTCTGCCCACAATAATAATGATAATAATTCAAAATATATAGAAACAACCTTTGGAGAGGAACCCCAACTTCCTTCTTGCAATAACAGTGTTATTTCACAATTCGGCCTGCAATCGTGCAACCTGCCCGAATTGTCGTTCGGAGCGCCCACCCTTCACCAGGTCAGGTCGCCTAACTCACTGGGCAAAGGTGCCCACACTCGGGTCGCCCTCCGCAAAGCTTGTCGTGCCAACCTTTCAGCAAAACTTGCAGGTCTACCCATGCGCCCACCTTTGCTCAACACTCGCTCGCCGAACTCATCGCCATGCAGACTTTCCCACAGAGTGTCGCCCACACGACACACACCCGCAATCCGCCCGACTGTTCAACTATCGCGTCATTTGTTTCAGCGTTCGCCCGAACTCCCCGTTCACGTTTGTCTCGGGCGCACCGCCCACCCAGGTCGCCTACCCGACTCGTGCTCAACTCATAACGGGCGCACCGCCCACCCGGAGGTCACCCTGCCCAACTCGTCGCAATGCCCACGCAAACTACTCACCCGCCTGTCATGCCGACCGCACGCCTGTGGCTCGTCCACCCGCCCGACCTGCCTGTCTACCTACATCTCATCCTCACGCCCGACTTTCCTGTCCGCCTGCAGCTTGTCGCCCGCCCGATCTACCTATCCGCCTGCGACTCGTCCACCCGCCCGACCTACCTGCCCACCTGCAGTTTCGTCGTTTAGCACTTCCGCGGCTCACTTAACCTGACTCGGTGCTTCGGTCAAGGTACCCGCCCGCACCTTGCCTTTTTCTTTATGCACCCAACCTCTTCAGCTCGCCTTTCACCCTGGCTCACTTGTTATACTTGATTGTATTCCCTTGATTGATTCTCCACCCACTTCGACCACCAATATATATGCCCGGCCATGAATGACTCCTGGGTCGGCCCGCCTAGGCCGACCTGCCCATTCAGCCGACTCGCCCACAACAACACATCAGCTCACCCACAACATCGCCCTGTCGAGTCCACATGCCAAACTCGCACGGTATAAGGTGACCTTTGCAAAGTTCGTCATACTTAGCTGAATTTCCAATTCTCGGTTTTTTGACACCTCCGTTGGCTCGTCACACTCGTGCCCCAAGCGCCTTTAACCGATTGCCTCATCTCGTCGCTCTCCTCCAACTCATTCCATCATCGCAACAAAACGTTGCAACCAATGTGCCCGCTCGCCGACTCGTTGCTCACCCGGCGCATCGCACATAACCGGGAGCGCTCACCCAACTCGTCACACATCACATTCGCAACTCGTAAGCTTGACAGGGGGGAGGGGACGGGGGTGAGGGAGAGGAGAGGGCAGGGGTCGGGAGGGGGCTGAGGGAGGGCAAGGTCACAGTATTTTTAAAATGTGTGTGTTTTTTTTAGTTTAATTTTTCTTTTTTCTTTTTTCTTTTTATTTTTTTAATTGTTTTTTTTAATGGTTTATTTTTAATTGCTTTTTTTAATAGTTTTTTTTTATTAATTGTTTTTTTAATTGTTTTTCTTTATTTTATTTTTATTATTTTTTAATTGTTTTTATTTTTTAAATTGTGTTTTTTTAATTTTTTTTATTGTTTTTTTTTAATTTAATTTTTCCGTTTTCTTTTTCTTTTTTTAATTGTGTTTTTTTAATTGTTTTTATTTTTTAATTGTTTTGAATTTTTTTAATGTTTTTTTTTTTAATTTTGCTTTTAACTTTTTATAATTTAATTTTTTTTAAATATGTTATTTCTTTATTTTTATAATTTTAATTTAAAAAAAAATAATTCTTAAATTTTATTTTATTTTTTATTTTTATTTTTATTTATTTAAATTATTTAATTTAAATATTTTTTATTTTAATTAATATATGTTTTTTTAAGCATTTTAAGTTTTTTTTGTAATGAGGTTTTTTTAACTTAAAAAAGATTTTTTTTGGATCAATTTGTTTTTTTTAATTAATTAATTATATATATATATATATATATATATATATATATATTAAATCAATTTTTTAATTTATTTTTTGATATTTTTTATTTATTTATTTTTATTTTTTTCATTAATTTTTTATTCAATTTTTTTATTTTTACAAGTTAATTTTTGGTTTTTTTTTTACATTTTTATAAGTTTTTTTCTCATGTTTTTTTATTTTTATTTTTATGTTTATTACTAACATGTTTATGTTTCACTTTTTATTTTTATTTTTATTTTTATTTTTGTTATGGTTTTTTAATATATTTTTATGTTTTATTACTAACATGTTTTTATTATTTTTAATTTTGTCATGCTTTATGTTTTGTTTTTATGTTTTATGTTTTTTTAACATTTTTATAGGTTTCTTGTTTTTCTTGTTTTCCTTTTTTTTTATATATTTTTTTGTATTTGATTTTTTTTTGTCATGTTTTTATTTTTATTATTATTATTATGTTTTATTACTAGCATGAAAATCATCAACATTTTAAAAAATATATCCACACTTAACTGATTAGAAAATTTAAAGTGTAAAAATAAGCCCTTTAAACAAAAAGGATTGATGCTCATAAGCACTTTTCAAAATCAAAATGAAAATCACTAACAAAAAAAAATATTCACACTTGATACATAAAAAAATTTAAAGTGTCAAAAATAAGCCCTATAAAAAATGTGTTAATGCTTCATCGACACTTTTCAAAATTGACATGAAGATCACTAACATTTAAAAAAATTGTTCACACTCGATACATAAAAAAAATTTAAAGTGGTAAAAATATGTTCCAACAAAAAAAAAAGTATATTCTAGAATCACCATTTTTTAAAATCAAGTGATTTTTTGCTACTTCAAAAAAACAAATACTAGATCATTGTTTAATCGATATCTATATTTTTCTTTAAACATACTTTTTCAAGATACACTTAAACTTTATTTAATATTTATTTCTTAAATAGAAACCCCTAGCCTCATATGATACCCTGTAAACAATATTGAGCGAGGCTAGCCCTGATTCAAACCAACGTGAACAATATTATCACTGAGTCCCAACTGTTCAAACTACCCTTGGCAAGTATCTTATGACTACTACAAACTACCCTTGGCAAGTATTTTAAGAAAGTAGACTACTACAAATAATTGGGTTGTCGTTCTTGAAGACTCGAGGACTTTATGTGTGTAGAAGATAACGAGTTCTAATTTTTGTCTATAAGTTACAGGTAGCAAATTTTGTAATTTAGTTTATTATTTCTTAACTATAACAAATTATCATATATAAATTTTCCAAGTTTGTGTTAAAAAAAATCTTTAAAAACTAAAAAAACTACATATATTTATGATGACTTATAGACTTTATTTGAAATGTTTTGTTTTCCTTTTTGTTTGAGCATGTTCTTTAGGATAAACGTAAGCTTTCTGGGACAAAATCAATGAGAATGTTGGTAGTATTTAGTATTATGCTTGTGTTAACATGACAAGTATTTAGAGTTCTAGGATTTGCGTTGATGGGATGTAATGAAAAGATAATATTATTATTTAAAAAAAAAAAAAATCTTTAATATAAATGTAAATATTGTCATAAATGTACAAATGAAATTATATTTTATTAGTGTTGTAGAATATATTTTTCCAAAATTTTATTTATTTATTTTTTTCTGAATGCGACTAATTCTATTATCATACAAAACAGAGATACATATAGAGTACAGTGGGCAAGGCTATGAAGTTTTGCCAATCAGCCATTTCCTTGCCCCGATTCCAGTTCCAAAATTGAGCAGATTCAAAATTGGAATTTGATGCTTGACCACTGAAGACACATTGACATGACACATAGAATCTGAACAGACACCAGGGCCATAGACTGACCCGGACAAAGACAGACAGACACCTGAACAATTACATCCGACACATGAATAATTACATCCGACACATTGACAAAGATGTAGATGCCGCTTGGCAAAGTCATACACAGAAAACCCAAGAAAAACAGTTGAGGTTACCGGGAGCGAGTTCATTCGTCATCGGTGGTCTGGGGCACCTCTTCGACTCGGCACCCGAAACGGAGAGAATCTTCGGAGTCTGAGAGCTGGATGACCGCGTCAGGGCTCCCTTCCTGTGCTGGCCTGCTTGGACCAGCAAGCGCTGAAGGGCCGGCAGCATAGACGCAATTTGTAGCTGGGCTCGCGAGGTCATATCCGAGCTCACGTCCAGGGGCCAAACAACTGGTTCCTACCCCAATCGGAAGGCACGCAATGGGGGATTCCTCTCTGCTGGAGCGCTGCCCATCCGGTAAAGGCTCTGCCTCCGTGTTTTGAGAAACGCCAGGCTCAATCTTAATGGAAACAACCAGAGTAGAATTAGCTTGAGGGCAGGGGAGCCGATACCTAAGCGTGGGGAGCTCCATCTGACCCTCCTCTGAACGTGGGCTTCTGCTATCATAACCACCATCCTCTTCATTGCTGCCTTGGTACCTCTGAGGCATTGACGTTACTTCAATGGAGGAGGAGGGCGAATTGTGGTCTTGCCGCTGCGTGAAGGCCCTGCCTCTGGTTCCTCCTCGTCTGCTGCCCATACGCGGCCTCTCCCTCGGCATTTCTGAATTTTCCAGTTGCAGCCTTACACAAGCACCCGGAGCTCCTCCCGCTATGAAGACAAACTCAATCTCAGCACAGTTGCAGGGTGTGCTCGTTCCTAGCCCTGAAACCGGCGGAGCGCACTTCAAATCCTCACTCTCGTTCCCCTCTGAGCAGAGCAGGGCCTCAACACATTGCTCTCCCATGTTCCTCTGCAAACCGAGCACTCTCCCATTTAATCGCTCCACTGCATCGATCGACATGCCCCTCGCGCGAGCTGAGAAGACAGGCATTAATGCCTTCGGCTGTCGAATTTCATGCGGGTTAATATCCTGCCTCACATGGTACCCCTTGATAACGCGGGCCTGCCACCTGCCCACATGATGGCTAACGCCATCAACACGTAGCCGCTGCACCCGCATCCGGGAATATTTTTCCAAATATTTATTTATACATAAATTTTATATTTTTTAAGAATATTTTTTTTATCATATATTTATAGAGAGAGTTTGATTGTATGGACTAATAAACTAAAACTAATTTATGACCATATCCAAAGCCAAATATATAATTAAAGCAAATTAGACTAAGCCCAACAATGGGTGCTAAAACATTTAAGAAATATTCAATACCGCACAAAATAACATACTTCAAAACTAAACTAAACCGGAAAAAACAAAACTAAAAATGGAAATCGATGGCATCTACGTCATGCCCATCCCTAAATTCATACAAACCAAATGATCCAATGGGAAAAAGAAGTGCCTCTTTTGATAACTCGTCAACTTTTTGATTCAATTCTCTATAGATATGCTTGACGAAATACCACTAAAATGATTATAAAGAGGAGAGGATACCCTGGAGGGATGGACTGAGACGAACATTCCACCATTATTTTTCACAAACCCAATAAATCACACTTTTAGAATCATTCATTATTTGGATCTTGTTTATACCTTTCTTTAACGCAAAATACAAGAGATTTTGTATCACAATTAAATTTGCTTTGTAGGTAGAACCTCTCCCAAGGGCATATCTGATGTGAAAATAAAGACTTTGGTTCAGGAAAAGAACCTGGGCATATCTCCTTAGTCAGCGCCATTGAAGAATACCCGAGTAATTTCAAAATAAATAAGTGACATGAAAAGAGATTTGTATTTTTTTTCTTCATCTCCATTATATACTCTCTCGTAAGCTTCACAATAAGACCTATTGTCACCACCATAGGAAATTTTGTCCTAAAATATGAATGAATTATGGTCCCACCAAATACAATGTACCATAATACCTAGAAAAAAACCAAACTCCTTGACTACTTCATCTTGGAACCAATGTTGCGCACATTCCTCCAGACTGGATCTATTCCAAGTCATATTTGGAGAGGAGTGTGCCACTAGTGCCCACACCTAAACAGCATAGGGACATGACACGAAAAGATGAGAAACTGACTCAGCATCAAGCTTATAAAGAGAATATCTATTAGGACCACACCACCTGTTATGTAACTAGATCACAAAATAGAAGAAAAGATAGATCAACGACTTGAAAATAAGCCTTTTCAATGGGGAAACCTCCTTTTACATCACATAAATGAACAATTCTAGGATGATACTAATGACAATACCTCCTTGGTATATATAGGAGTCTAAAGGGTCACAATATAATCAGGGCCTACATAACAATAATAACGTAGGGGAACAACAATAACAATAGTGGACTTTTATGGGGCACAACAATAACAATATGGGGGCTACACTAGTATTATAGGGACCTAACATGCCCCTCTCCTTCAAAAAAGTGTTGTCCTCAATGCTTGAGTAGTTTTGGATGCTTCTGTATAAAATAACCATCCTCCCAAGTGGAATCTTTAGCAGGTAAGTTCTTCCATTTAATGAGATACTTTAAAATTGATTGATTTTGTAGTTGTTGGGTTCTTGTTCCCGTCACTGCTTCAGACTCCAATATGATTTTTTCTTCCTTGTCAAGTTCTGGCAATATTGTTTGAAATGGAAGCTTGTCACCTATAACCTTCTTTAAGCATGAAACATGGAAAATTGGGTGTACTCGGGAAGATTTGGGAAACCCCAATTTGTATGCCATAGTACCAATATTTTGTAATACCTTGTAAGGACCATAGTACTTGGGTGATCATTTGTTATCCTTCTTTGCTTGCTTGAGGGACAATTGTTTGTATGGTTGTAGCCATAAATATACCCAATCACCTATGTCAAAACTTCTTTCACTACGACGTTGATATGCCTGTTGTTTCATTTGGTTCTGCGCCAAAGTCAGGTTATCCTTTAAGAGTTGGAGAACTTGTTGGTGATGCTCGATGTCATCTTCCATTGATTGAACCTTAGAATTTTATCTTAAAGACGACGTGATGGATTGTAGATGATATCCATAAAGTGGCATAAATGGGGTCATTTCTGTTGTGGTATGGAAGGAAGTGTTATACCACCATTTTTCCAGAGGTAACCAATCGACCCATTGTGTTTTTTTATCAGATACAAAGTAACGAAGATATCCTTACAAACATTTGTTCACTATCTCAGTTTGTCTGTCATATTAAGGATGATAAGATGAGTTATGAGCTAATTGAGTACCAAGACATGAAAAATTATTTATGTCCAAAAAATTATAGTGAAAATGGGATCTCTATCACTTACAATAATCTTTGGGTTTCCATGCAGCTTTTAAACTATTTCCATAAATGAAGGCGACTATATTGCCTTTGAAAGGATGAGATAATGCACAAAAGTTTGCATACTTGGTAAGTTTATCAACTACCACCATGATGACACTCTTTCCTTCGAACTTGGGTAAACTTGTGATAAAATACATTGATACCTCCCAATGCAGGCTTGGAATGGATAAAGGTTGTAACATACCTGGGGTTTTAATTTCTCAACTTTATTTTGTTGGTAAATCAAAAATTATGCCGCAAACTTCTGAATATCATATTTAAGGCAATCCCAAAAAAAAAATCCTTCTTGACCCAATGGTAAGTTTTTAAAAATCATGATTGCCCTCCTAAAAGAGAGGTGTGCAATTCCAAAAGAATCATTTGTTTGAGTTGGGATTTCTTACATAGATATAAGCGATATTTGTGCCATGCTGAATCATTTTTCCAAATAAATATATTAGATGTAATGGCATCTTGTTGCAACTTTTGAATGAGTGTCCACGCCTCTTCGTCATTCTTCCATTCATCCCTTACTTCAATTATCAAATTAGGTTGGGTAATAGAAATGGCACAAAGTAATTCTTTCACATCTTGAGAGTGCATCTGCAACAACATTTTGCTTCCTTTTTTGTATATGATTTCAAAGTCATAACCCAACATCTTGGTGACCCATTTTTGCTGCTCTTCTGAAAATAATATTTGTTCCAAAAAGTATCTAAGATTATCATGATATGTTTTTACCTTGAAGTGCCTTCCCATTAGGTAAGGGCGTTATTGCTTTAGGGAATGTAGTATTGCCAACATTTCCTTCTCATAAATAGGTTTGTGTAAACACTTTCCCTTGATTGCATGATTTTCAAAAGAAATGGGTCAACTCCTTGCATTAAAACAACACTAATTCCATTTCTTGAGGCATCACATTCCACAATAAAGGTTTTGTGAAGTCTGGTGTAGCTAAGACCGAAGCTTGGCACATTTCTTCTTTAATATGTTCAAAGGCCTTAGTTGCTTCTGGAGTCCAAAAAAATGCCTCTTTCTTCAGTAATGTTGTTAGGGGAGTTGATATTTTCCCATAATCCTTAACAAAGTTGCGACAATACCCGGTCAAACCAAGAAATCCTCGAAGATTCTTTAAGGTTGTTGGGATTTTCTATTCCTTGGTGGCTTTAACTTTGTTAGGGCCTACCTTAAATCCCTCATGAGATACAATATGACCCAAATATTCCACCTCATGTACCCCAAAGAAACATTGGGAGGGTTTTGCATACAATTGTTTTCCCTCCAATAGTTTAAGCACATTGTCAACATGTTGAACATGACCTTTCCAAGACTTGTTGTATATTAGTATACCATCAAAAAATACTAACATAAATTTTCTAAGAAAGGGTTAGAAAGTAGAATTCATCAAACCTTGAAATGTGGGAGGTGCATTAGTAAGGCCAAAATCCACGACCTTCATGAGTTCAATGTTGTTTTGGAATGTCTTTTGTCTTCATTATAATTTGATGATATCCAGAATGAAGATCCAACTTGGTAAAGTAAATTTTTCCACGTAATTCATCCAACAATTCATCAATGATAGGAATGGGAAATTTATCTTTAATAGTGAGATTATTAAGCTCTCTGTAATCTAGACACATATGTTGTGATCCATCCTTCTCGTGCACCAATACTACTAGAGAAGAGAAAGAACTTTGGCTAGGTTGAATTATACTTTCCTCTAGCATTTCTGCAACCATATGTTCAATTTCACTCTTTTGGGCACAGGGATATATACAAGGTCTGATGTTTGGTGGAACACTTCTTGGAATCAAGTGAATAACATGATCATGATCATGAATACGTGGAAGACCTTTGAGATTCTAAAATACATTGGAATGATTTTACAAGACTCTTTGGAGATCTTGAGGAATGGATGATTTTGATGTTTGAACATTGAGTGAGCATAATTGTGCAATTACGCCTTGTTGTCCTTCCTTCAAAAGATTTGTCATGCCATTAGAGCTTATTATCTTCCCCAGTATCCCTGAAATATCCTTAATTCAATTTCCTTTCCTTCAAAAAAAAAAATCAAGAAAAAAAAAATATTGAAAATTAAAATCTAGCATCCCCAAAGATTGTAACCATTGGACTCCTAATACAACATCAACACCACCCATTGGAATGGAAAATCATTGGGCTATTCAATATATATTTCTCTATGGTTAGCTTGATATTGTGTCATTTCCCTGAAAAATTTATAGTTTCTCTATTTGCAACCATCACTTGACACTCTGGTGCTAGATATAGAAAGCAATTCAATTCCTTGGCTATCTTAAAATTAATAAAATTATGGGTACTACTCGAATCAATCAGCACTATTACCTTTTTCTTCTTGACATATCCTTCTGTCTTGAGAGTTTGAAGAGTGGTAATTCCCACCAATGCATTACAAGATATTGTTGTATTTATTTCTCCTTTCTATGGGGTTGGTTCTTGGTGTATATCCTCTTCTTTTGATTTTCCTATTCCTTTTCTTCCTCCTCTTCGCAATCTATGTAAAATAATTTCTTCTCATCACATTTATGACCTTTAGTGTATTTTCTATCGCAACTGTAACAAAGACCTTTTTCTCTTTTTTCCTCCAGTTATTGTGGTGTCAACTTGTAGGATGTGGAAGGCTAGGAGCAACAACGCTTCCAACTTTATAGTTGTGAAAGGTATACTTCCTCGCTGCCATAATTTTGCTTTCAACTTTTCTTGCCACCCTGAATGCATTTTCTAATGAATTAGGTTCCTAAAGGTGAAAGTCAGGTTGGATGTTATCCTTTAAAGTTCTTATGAAGACATCAATCATATGCTCCTCTAGAATATCAGTTACCTTGATATTCAACATTTGGGGGTCCTCAATGTGCTCTGCCATTGAACCCTTTTGTTTGATATTTGTCAATTGGCTAAATAAGATATTGTTCTTTGTATCCTCATAATGTGTTACCAATCCCTCTGTAAAAATTGTCCAAGTGATAATTGATTTACGAGAACAAAGCCATCGATACCACGCAAAGTAATTGAGTTATAAATATAAAGATGTAATACGTACCTTTTGTGTGTGTGGCACATCATGTAGATCAAATAATTTCTCCATCTATAGTATCCATGTTACTGGATCCTTGCCATCAAAATTCCTCATATCAATCTTTGGAATATGGTTGATCTTCAGCCCTAAGTTAGAGTCTCTAAAATCATCATTCACATTCCTTTTTTTCTCATCATGAGTTTCATGGACTACCATGTCACCATTAGGAAGTCTTTCCTGCAGAAACTTTGTCAAACCTTCCATGTCTGCTTTTAAACCTTCCTTGTCCCCTCTTAAACCATCTATGTCCCCATTTATTTTCTCTTCTAAACCATCCATTTTAACATTCATCATTCCCAATTCATTTTTGGTTTCTCTTTGTGAGAGAAAAAATTGTTCCCGCAATTTTGATATGTCATGTTGCATTTCTTCTTCTTCATGTGTCATAATAGAGCTTTATGAGAGCTTAGTGGGTGTAGAATATTTTTGTTTGGGATGAATTTTGGAACCAATTAATTATATATACGCTTCATTATTCCCTTTGGATCACTTCAAATTGATTTTTCAAATAAAAATTAAGCAAATTTTAAAATACACACCTTTTAGAACTTGATTTTGAGCTTATTGATAAGGTTGAACTTGAAATTGTTGTATCTTTGAAATTTTGGCTCTCTAAAGTCTAAAATTTTGTTTTATGGTATCCCTTTGTGTCTTCTTTCCATCCCCACTAGTTGGACCAATATTGGATTCTTCAAGATAAATTTATGCCAATTTTCCCAAGATGACTTGATTATGGATTGGTTCAGTAATGCAAACTTGTATCAGATTCAACATGTCATTATTTTAAACTTTGGCCTGAAAATGATATACAAAAAACTACATTGTGTGCACTTTCAACCACTTATTATGAAATTGAATTTGGATGCCTGAAACGAAAGTTATGACGATTTTCCCCGAGACACCTGTTTGAAACAGAATTTTGGATCATACAAAAACCCTAACTTCCTTGAACCATATATATGAGAATATAGCAAACCAAGCTCTAGAATTTTTACAATATGTTCATTAATATTTCGAATCCACGTGGTAGAAATTTCATCTTCTGAATCCTTGTATAAAAAAAAAAAAAAAAAATTATAGAGAAAATGCCAATATGACTTGTTTGAAGTATCGAAACCCTAGGATCTAGAGCTCTTATACCAAGTGTTATGTAACCAGATCACAAAATAGAAAGAAAGATAGATCAACAACTTTAAAATAAGTCTCTTTGAAGGGGTACCTCCTTTTACATCACATAAATGAACATTTTTAGGATGATACAAATGAGAAGACCTCCTTGGTATATATAAGAGTCTAAAGGGTCACAATATAATCAGGGCCTACATAACAATAATAATGCAAGGGCACAACAATAACAATAGTGGGCTTCTATGGGGCCCAACAATAACAATATGGGGGCTACATGGGGGATAACAATAACAATATGGGTGCTACACTAGTATTATAGGGACCTAACACCACCCTCTCTAAGTGTCATTATCCTTAGTACGAAGCTTTCTTTTTAGTGCTATCCATAGAACCATTATATATTTTAGAGGCCCAAGTATCTTCCAAATTATTTCCCACCACCATTATTTTTCACCTACAAACTAAATTTTAATCTAAGAATTATGACCAAGCTTAGTTTAAAAATCACCTAATTGTGGAATTTTACTCTAGCATAATGAATTTCTTCATCCTCGCATAATCTTATAAGTAAGAGAATAAGATTCCAACACAATTGTTCCCTTCAATAGCTTCATCCCTCACTAGGCCTATATCCAATTTTGATTTTCAACCCCTTCTACCTAATTCTTGTAGGTATTGAGCTTTTGCATCCACCAAAGAACAAATTCTAGCTTTGATGAGCGACCAAATGAGGTTTTTAGAGAGGCAAAAGGTGTCACCTATCCTTATCCAAGAATATTCCCCATTTTTTTCCACTTCCTACCTTCCATATGCTCCATGTACTGATTACAGGGAAAGAAGCTACTAGAGCTCTTGAAATCATTGAACCATTTTGTGATGATTTTTGAGGATATGTATACCACTCTTACGTTGATAATCCATTCATGTATTCAGACCTCATAACTCTTCCCAAAGTGTGTAATTATGTGGGAGATACCAAAGACTTCTTGCCACAATAAATTGAGAGAAAATAAAAATGTTTTTAAGCCCCTAACCTCCCCATTTTTTGGCATGGGAATTTTGGACCACTTCATTGAAGGAATGCCCTCTGATGCTCAATTTCCATACCATAAGAAATGAAAACTAACCTTCCTAATCTTAAAGAGGATACCCTTAAGAACAACTGTAATTAAGGTCCAAAATACCAGAATGCTTTCTATACTATACTTCAACAAAACTAAATGACCACCTCATAATGACAATTTATTCACCCAAAGGGAGATTTGAGCCGCAATCTTCATAAAGAGCCATAGCCAATATACTAACTTGTAAAAACTAGGCTTAAGGAAAAATCCCAAATACTTTAGACCGACATCCAAATCCTTGCAAGGAAATGACAACAAGTTTGGCAACTGAACCAAAATATCCTTGGGGAGAGGACATAGAAGTAAACATGAATTTGAATCATTGATTTACATACCTGTCACCATTTTGTACAACTTCAGAATATAATTAAGACCGAGAAATTCATTAATAAACCTAAAACTAAGAATTAGGACATCATCCACAAATACAAGATGGGAAATGAACTTGGATGGAGATATTTTTACTCCCTTGATATCCCCTTTTTCTCTCACATCCATTGTCGATTTGCTTATGCCTTAAGCTACCATGACAAATAAGAAGGGTGATAAGGGGCACCCCCACCAAGGCCCTCAAATATTGCAAATGAAATAGACTCCACACGTCCCATGAACAAATTGACAGTGTATATTCATAACCATCTAGGGAAGGATCAAATGCCAAAGTACTTTTTCATAATCTTTGGGGAGGTATAACTTGAGCAATATATCCAGTATCTTAGAAAACTTGATTGAATGCAAAGCTTCTCGGGAAAGAGCTATCACATCATGGATTTAACGATGATGGAGGAAGCCAATTTGTTCTTCAAAAATGATACCACTTAAAAAAGGCTTGAGCATAAGGGTTATTAACTTGGAAACTAGCTTATATATGACATTGCAACAAGAAATCAAACGATAGCGATTGAAGGAAGAAGCATCCTATTTTTTGGAGATAAGAGCTACGAATGTTGAGTTAAGGGCCCTAAACACCTTCCTAGGCCATTGAGATTTCTTTATCATTTTAAGAACATCCTCCTTAATAATCTTATAAAATCAGACATGAAATTCCACTCTAAAGCCATTTGGACCCTAGGTCTTCCCTATTTTGAGTGAGAATAGAGTGTTTTTTCACTTCATTCTCTCTAACTTCTACATCCAAAGTAGCAATTATTTCATCATTAATAAATTGGGAATCAAACTGAGAAAATACCATATCGGTTCCCCTTTAAAAGGGATTTTATTTTTGTAGGTTTTAACCCTGTACAGAAATTACTTGCATATGAATTCTAAAAACATAAAATAAACAATGGTGAGAGCATAAAACATAAAACGAATATACACAGAGATTTCCCCCTGGATCCCAAAATTGGGACAACCAGATTAATTTTTCATTATATTCCTTTCAATGTTACAATACATATATATACATGCTGAAGCATCCATAAACCTCAATCCATTAACCTTGGGTTAGAACATAACCGTAGTTCCCTTGACCGGATCTACAAAAATACCATGGACAAAAAACCATCGTGCCAAAAACCATGTGCGAAATCCATGCACAAAACCATAGGTAGGTCTGCCCACCTAATATAGGGTCCAAAAAAAAATTCTCGGGATGTGCCCCGGACCAAGGGGGCTACCGCCCGCCATGTGACCCCCCCACGTGTGGGGTAGTCATGGAAAGAACATAACACAACCCAACAATTTTCATCTATGTCTCTCTCAATTGGGCCTAGAACTTCTCATTATACTCTTTTCTCTAGAATTTTTTTTTACTTTTATATTGGCAATGTTGTTAGTGAATTGTTGCATGGAGAAGGAAGGAATTTCCAACTTAGATGAACCTGATTCTCCTCTACTAGCTTGTTGTAGTCTTCTTCTAGAAACCACAAGTGGTTAACTTTAAGGGGGGGGCGGCCTAGAATCTTCTTTTCCCATTCAAATATTATAGGTAAATGATCAAATAAAACACCAGACACAACCCAAGATTTAAGAAGAAAGAGTTCCCAAGCATAGACTCAGAAACCAAAACATGATCTAGTCTCTTCGAAATAACTTCCTCAATGTAGGAAATAACCTCATATTCAAATGATTATTGTTTCAGATGAGCCCCCCAAACTTCCCACAAAGAAAAAGTAAGGTTCAAATCTCTTCCAAGTAAAACAAATTGCCAAACAAGTCTTACTTTAGGTGAGCCCCCCAAACTTCCCACAAAGAAAAAGTAAGGTTCAAATCTCCTCCAAGTAAAATGAATTGTCAAACGAATCTTGTTTCAGATGAGCCCCCCAAACTACCCACAAAGAAAAAGTAAGGTTCAAATCTCCTCCAAGTAAAATGAGATCATAATTGAGAACTCCAAATTCCACCATTGATGCCGAAAAGGGCCCTCTATCCACATAAGGACCCTGAAGATTAATTACTTTCAAAGGAATGGCTAATTCATTGACATCCAACATAGACAAGATGGTAAAACTAAGGTCGACAAAGGAGATTTCTTGAAGCATAATGCTCCAAGCTATGAGAAAACCCTTGAATGCATATTAACATATGGAGTACAAAAAGACCACCCATCAAGCCATGGTTTCAAAGTAAACCTCGCTTTGGAACCTTTAAGCATTGTTTCTTTGATTAAAATCATATCAGGATTTGGATTATCGTAAGCCTTTTTAAGGCTAACAATTTATGGCACCTCCAAACCCTTTGTCATTAAAGGATAATCACTTCATGAGGGGACCAAACATTGGGCTTTCCCTACTCTAAGGGGCCTATTCATGGTTTATTTTCCTTTTTTGATAACTAAAACCACCTTCTACTAAACTTTTGACAAAATGGATTTCCTCCTTACAATGGAAGCTAGAGAAGAATCCAAGGTTAGTACACCCACTGAAGGCCAACTGACTGTAGAATTAGCTTCAAATTGAAGCTTATACCATTTTATTAGATAATACTTGGAAGAAGAATTGGAATAGGAAGAGATAGTGAGATTGATATCTACCCTTAGAGTCTCCCCTACATCTACACCAAGAAACTCACCAAAGAGGGGTACTGAAACACCTTTCATCAAAAGAGTGAGAGAAGGGAGAGAAGAAACCAATGGGGGAAGGATGATCTCAAGGCTTTTGAAGGAGGTCATCAGGCCAAAGCATTCAAACCAATAGAGAATGTATCACGATAGCCCTCTATATCGAAAGGAAATACTTGTAGATCCCCAAAAATCAAAGAAATAATAGCGACAAAAGTTGAAACCTTATCAAATGTATCTTTAGGAGACCTAGAGAGGAAGAATCCCCCATGGCACCCATAGATTTCACCACTCAAACCTCTTACCTTAAGGACTCTGAATCTTTTTCTATGACCTGACCAACATCTGTACGAATATTTGTTACCTTCAACTTATCTAAGTTGGACTTAGGCTCAAAAGATTTTTTGACCCAAAACTTCTTATATATACTACTCAAAGGAACCTTGTCGCATTAATCTTGTAGATGACCAACCTCATGGCATCCAAAATACTGAAATGGTAATTTCCAATAATCTATCTTCTATTTCCTTGAATTGCCCCCAATTTCAATTTTAACTTTCTCTAACAACCCATTGCGTGGATCCAACTCCACTTGGAACCAAGGCCACCTTATGTCCATATTTCTATCCCAATCTAGAATGAGGATAATAAACCAACCAATCTTATTCCCCAATGCCTCCAAAACACATTTGTGCAAAAACTCCAAAGGAAGAGTTGATCAAATGGGCCAAACCTTCTAAATAGAGACCAATTTCCTTAAAGGGTCGAAATCTACAAAGAAAATTCTAAAGGACAAACCCTGGTGGGTCCTAACTCCATTCTTTTACCAAAATTCTTGTTTGCATCCACTGAAGATAAAAAACAAAAAAACAAAAAAACAAAAAAACAAAAAAACAAAAAAAAAAACAAAACAAAACAAAACAAAAACAAAAAACAAAAAACAAAACATGACCAACCTGAGAATAACCCAAATAATCAACCTAATTTTCTATGAGCCACCCTTTAAGGGTTTCCAACGAGACTATCTTACCATAGAAATTCCCAAAAATTGCCTTTTTAAGTGCTTTGGGTATATCAAAAATGCTCAAGTCACTCCCTAACACCATATCTACTTTTTCCATCTTAGTTTGAATACTCATTTTTTCATAAGGAATAATCCACTTGCCTGAACCGTACATCAGAACCTACACTCTGCATCTAGGAGGAGAGAGTCCACAAGCTAAGGGAACTAGAGGATGAGTAAGAGAAACAACCAAAGGAGAAGGGAAACCCATAATTCTTATTCTAATCAGTAACCAAACATTACACCCACCATTTTGCTCGCCACCTTACCACACTAATGGGAGAATCAACATTTGTGGTTAGATTAATCTAATGAGTGTTATTTGTCCTAATAACCTCGTGGGGATCTAGGACAAAGGACAAAGGAGTAAATTCAAACTATGAACATAAGAATTGTACTTATTTTGAACTATTAGCATTGTGATCCACCTATTCCTCCTCCATAAATGCAACCCTCCTAGAAAACGAATGAAACTCTTCACGAAGAAACCTCCAACCTGGGAATTTGCTAGTATCAGTTTTTGCTGACCAAAAAAAAAGAACAAAGAACTACCAAAAACTTCCCAACAAAAGACCATAAAACTCTATCTAAGAACTTAATCCTAAATCAGAAGTCCCCACATGACCTCACACAACCTCTTCCATATTTATATTTACATGTATTTAAACATTAATATATATAATGTTTGGTAATGATTACTACATGATGGCACTAATGTGTAAGTACACATTGTTATCCCATTTATGAAAATATATTATTTAAAGGAACAATATGTAAAATAACTCGTCAAGTGCACTTATAAAGTTTGTAAATTTTTTTCCCAAAAAGTATTTTGAGTTACACCTTTTTCTTTATATATATATATATATATATATATCAAAGGGTAGACAGTAATCCAAACAATTAACCCAATTTTCTATGAGCCATTTTTTAAGGGTTTCTAACGAGACTTGCTTTCCATACAAATGCCCAAAAACTGTCTTTTTAAGTGCCTTGGGTATATCAACAACACACAAATATCTCCCTATCACTAATTTTACATTTTACCTCTTAGCCCGAATGCTTTTTTTTTGCAAGTAATAATCCACTTGCCTGAACCCTACATCAAAAACCTACACTCTGCATTTAGGAGGAGAAAGCCCACAAGTTAAGGGAACTAAAGGATGAGTAAGAGAAACAACTAGAGGCGAAGGGGAAACCAATAATGCTTGGTCTGATCGAAATCGAAAACTACACCCACCACTTTACTTGCCAAATTACTACACTGCATTGGAGAACTAAAATTTGTGACTGAATTAATCTAATGAGTGGCATTTGTCCCCATGATCTCGCAATGATCTCAGACAAAGGACCAAGTAGTAAATTCAAACTATGAGAATAAGGTTTGTATCTATTTTGAACTATCAACATTGTGATCCACTATTCCTCCTCCATAAATACACCCCTCCTAGAAAACTAATGGAACTCTTCACGAAGAAACCTCGAACTTGGGAAATTGCTAGTATGGGCTTTTGTTAACCAGAAAAGAAAGAACAAAGAACTCACCAAAGCTTCCCAACAAAAGACCATAAAATCATAATTAAGAACTTAATCCTAAATCAAAGCACCCACAAGACCTCTCCATATGTATATATACATATTTAAATATTACCATACATAATGTTTTGTAATAATTACTACGTGATGGCACTAATGTGTAAATACACAATGTTGTCCCATTTATGAAAATATACTATTTAAAGTGTACAATATGTCCACTATATTTGTGGAAATTATTTTTATATAGAAGATGTGAAATGAATGCTTGTTTTCATGGTAACTAAGATAACTCATTTAGCGAGCTTTCAAAATTTGTAATTTTTTCCCCAAAAACTTCATGATAACTAAGATAACTCATTTAGTAAGCTTTCAAAATTTGTAATTTTTTTCCCCAAAAAGTATTTTGAGTTAATTTTTTTTTTTAGCATATATATATATGGGGTGAGGGTGGGGTGGCAAGCCTTCTCCCCTTCGATAGGGTGTTAGAACGTATGCCAAGGAGGAAGGGGAGAAGGCTTGTCACCCCACACTCACCCCAGACATTAAAGAGAGGATGGCATAGCCAACTAAACCCTTGCACTCACACATGTTCACGAGTTATGATGACATAGTGCATTAAACTATAACATATGTAATCACCTTGTCTTCTTGGTGTTGGTAGAGGAACTCTATAGTTATTTATAGCCTGTGTTATATCATCGAATTTCTTGTGGGCTCTTTCCTCCCCTACATCCACAATTGCGGTATGTCGGTCGAGGAAGGCCCAAGACCACTCGATCTAGCCTTCCATTTCTCATTCTTTATAGATGGTTGTACACTATGGAAACCTCAAACTTTTGTAGAGGTGAATGTAGTTGGTTTGTGCACTAGCTAACGAGAGTGTTGGTACCATGATTCTTCTGGGGTCTTTTGGAACATGTCTTCTCAAAGATAACTGGTAATTTTTTTGACCTATGACCCTTCCAGATGATATTGTAATTGCAGTGTTGTGGTTCTAGTTTTCTAGTTCAATAAATTTGTTTCCACCCTCTTGCTAGGGACAATGACTTGTTGTATCTCATGGGGAGGTTACCCAACATTTCTCCATCTCAAGAAGGGCCCTTTGTCGCTTAATGTTACTCCCAACACTTCCCTGTGGTTCCCTTGGATCTTCTTACACTTAACAATCTTCCTAAAGCTCTTCACCATGCATTCTTCACACTAGTCCCCCCTTGCCCTTCAATACCCCGCCTTTATCATGTCTCTTAGGTATCCTTTAGTTTGGAACTTGCTTCTTTGTATTACCATGTTGCAATAGCACATGCACCCAAGGTATGGTTTTAGAAACCAAGGTTCCACTAGTAAGCCTCGAGCTCAGTCTCAAGCCCAGTCTATAGTGTATTTTTACCATTCAGCCATCCCCAAGAAATTCAAGTTGAAATTCATTTACTCAAAGCTTGGGTAGTTCGTGATAGGAACACCCACTCTAACTTAGAAAATTAGGTCAATGTTTCTTATTGGGTTCTGGACCTGTTGTCGCAACTACAACACCCTCCAAAATTTTCACCACATTCGAATTTTGGAGCCTACTTCATTGTCATGTCAAGTTTCGCCTTGTTCGTCAAGTGTCTTTTCATGTTGCTTTGTATGTCATAAGTGTTCTTGAATGATATCAAGTGTCGTCACATTGATTAGAATGTCTCTATGTGCATTTCATGGTCGCACCATATTTGTGTTGTAAAATGAAACTTTTAGGTTGCAGTCGCACACACTTCACTTGTTATACTTGGGGAACGTGCATAAAGTGGGGTTTTGATGTATATTCATTGTTGATCAATCTTTTATAAGTTCTCTCGAAGAGTTGGTATGTGTTACATGTGGTTTTTTTTGTCTAGAACTGATCTTGTTCTCCCCTTGCCTTATCACCCAGACTTCGAAAAAAATCAGTTGCAAAATGAGCTCATTAAGGCTAAGAGCGCATGACCGCACTCCAAAGCCTTGATGGGAGACCCTTTGTTGTTCAGAAGTGCGCCCTACGCACTCCCAAAGCATGAATCCCCTTCCTTGTTCCGAAATACACCCTCCAAAATCAAGCCTTCCTTTGAGCGCACTCCTTCAACCTAAAGGAATGCGCCCTCCTTGGGAGCACTCCTTCGACCTGAAGGAATGCACCCTCCTTGGGAGCACTCCTTTGACGCAAAGGAATATGCCCTCCTTAGGAGCACTCCTTCGACCCAAAGAAATGTGCCCTCCTTGGAGCACTCTTTTCACCCGGAGGAATGTGCCCTCCTTGGAGCACTCCTTTCACCTGGAGGAATGTGCCCTCCTTGGAGCACTCCTTCGACTCGAAGTAATGCACCCTTCTTGATTTCTTGAGCACATGAGAGCACTGCGAAGGCACAAAGCTTCATCCTTTAACCTTCAAGAGTGTGCATTGTGCCCTCTTTCTTTGACTTGAGTGCACAACACACTTAGGAAGCCCATAGCCTTCCCCTTCATCCTTCGGACTTGCGCCATGCGCCCTACCTTAACTGTCTCCCTCTTTTGAGTGCATGACGAAACCACAAAGTCTTCCCCTTTAGCCTTTCAAAGTGTGCTTGAAAGCCCCTTTTGTCCCTCTCGATTTCACTTAAAAGGAATGAATAATAAAATTCATAACACATGGTAGAATAGGATATTTCAGGTTGATTATTACTTGTCATGAGTGATTACAGACGCAGGTATTCCAGGGACCTGATGGCAAGCACACACGAGGAAGATCGAGCAAAGAGGATTAAAAAAGGAAGCATGATAAGAACCAATAATACACTTGAATCTTGATGATTGAAGCATCCAAAATACTTCGAGATTAAAGGCCCTTTGGAGGGTGAAAGCGCCATGATTAGAAGATAAACAAAGAGAAAAGACAAAGTGGCAGTCGTGTCACCACTGGAGAAAGTCCATGTCATCAGTCACTATGAGTCCCAGTCATCAAAGACAGTGACATGTCAAGTCCCAGCATCTGATGATGTGGAGGTCATGATGTAGTATTGTAATCATTGTAAAAGAAAAATAAGTTGAAGTCTAAGGGTCATATGTGGAACATGAAGAGTCACATAGTCATATATGGACAAAGATTGTATAGAAGTCCAAAAGTCATTTAGAAGTTCAAGAATTGTTTAGAAGTCCAAAGGACACACTAGGGGTCTAAGAGTCATGGGGGTAATCCAAGCGTCATGAGGATATGAAAGGTCATTCATCTTGTTATAGAAGAAACCTCATAACTCAAGCAAAATACTTTTGGAGACTTAAGCTTTGGAGATCTAGTCTTGACTTCTCTACATGGCATAGGAGAGAAAACTATTCTTTGGAGAAGTAAGAAGTGACTTAATGTTCCATTATTGGAACTAGTGTTCGCCATTATAATTGGTGTAATTTGGTCTTTCACCTTATAATTGAAGCTCTATGAAGCAACACATTTTTATGCATGTATCACAAATGTTTTAGGACTATCCTTGGGATGTTTACGGTATATGTTGTGTTCATAAGTATTGGAGAAATTGAACTATTTCAGTGGCTTCGGTACTTATCTTGTTGAATGTGTGTTTTATTTGCCTTAATATCATTGTGTGAACTTTGATAATGAATCTTTTCATGCTCTCATGTGCCTCTTATGGGATAGTACTATTACTTTCCTCTTAAAGACTCACTTTTTGTCTCCCCTAGTGAACGTTTCCTTTTACATACTGCAATTGGTGCTTCACAATGTCATCTTACTTGCTTATTCAAGGTTTATGTATATAATCTCTTATGTTATCCATTGAAATCAAGTTGAAGCTCTGCGTTATGGTGGTTGGGTTGATACTTTGGATAGGGCTCCTACTCCAAACGGTGTGAGGTCTAATTTGGACTTCACATCGGGGAGACCCCCTGTATGTTGGTGGTATCTAGCACTGTCAACATTTTGGCGCTAGAAGGAAGGCCAAATGATAAGTTGTGCCCATTGAGTCTATTTTGAATCTCTTATCCTTAATGGCTTATCCTCAAATCATACTCTCGAGGTGTTTTTCTAACCTATCCCCTGGTAAACTTTTAATCCCCGATGAGCCTCTCTATTACTTGCCTCAATTGAAGTTTGATGGTGAGGAGGGAACATCCATAGCTGAGCACATCTCTATTTTTCTTCAATTTTGTGAATATTATGAAATCAATGATGGATATTTTGCTTGTGTGACTTTCTTCCTCACCCTTGAAGGTAGTATTAATTGATGGTGTCATACCTTACCATCTTCGTCCATCCATTATTTTTATTGTTTCCTCAAGGAGCTTCAACAAATTTTTGATAGATATGAGTACCAATATATTTATAAAAGAATCAATCAACTTAGAATGAATCCTAATGAATCAATTAAGGATTTTTCTAATCGATTCCTTCACTTATGTTATGAGTTTCTTGGAGAAAATTTGGATTGGGATTTCCTTAAAGAGAAGTTTGAAAGTTTGGTTCGAATCTCTTTACATGACGAATCTAAACCCCCTGATATTTATGTTCCCCCAACTTTTGTAAATTGTGAGACACCTCTAATTCCATAGGAGGAACCTACTATTCCTTTCGTTCCTTGTCCTCATCCTTTTCCAGTACCAATTTGGGTGCCTTCCTGTGATAATGTGGAAGTTGGGAAATATAGAAACCTAATTCCTACTCCATCTCCTCAATCTTCTTCTGCTTTTCATGATTCAAATCCAGTGGAGGAAACCCCAAAATGGTTCATGAAGCCTATGGTGAAGGGTAATCCTTCTATTCCTCAAAATGGTATTGACACTCATAACTCTAGTCTTAAATATGACGTGAATTCTTGTCATCCTCTATCATCTCTTTCTCATGATCCCTTACCCCATGATTTGCTTGATAAACCTATTCCAAATCCAAACAATGATCATGTGTAATGCAATCACTCTTCACAAGTAGAGGAGCAGGAAAGTGAGGATTATTTTGATCTTTCTTATCTTTTCCAAAATCATCCATGTCAAGATTAAGTTCTTCCATCCTCCTTTGATTTTGAATCTAGCAATATTGGTGATGAATCAAATGAAACTAATTTTCTTAATCAATCTGAATTCTTGGACAACCATCATCCTAATGATTCTGACTCCATTATTGTATGTGATGATGTATGCCTAAGTACACCATTTGATCTTTCGATTTTTCAATAAAACTTTGTTTCAAAAGATTTAGCTATTGAATCTGATTCGATCCAAGAAGTTGTTCTCTTGGAAACTTCCTCTTAACTCAACTATCCCTTGCGTTCTATTGTTTGTAATACATAAACTTGCGAAAAATATAATCCATGCTCTTCAAGTTCATCATCTAATGAGCTGGATTTTGAATTGACACAAGATAGTGAGGTCATCCATGATGAAAAAAAGGTAAGCAACTTATCCAATATATGCTCCATTCTTTATCATTTCCAATTTTGCATGAAGGAAATTATTCTATCTAGGTTACTCATGAGATTTTTCTGGTTTATCCATCTTTAGATGTGTAATTAGAAGAATATTTTGACTTGGGTAATCTACTTGTCAAAGATATATGTTCTGACCAAATCAGTGATGTAGATGGTTGCCAATTGGATATTAGTGATCTAGTTGAAATTACTAATGGTAGTTGCATGCATGCCATGCATGATCTCACTCAATCTTCAAAACGTAATTCTACAATTCTTGAAAGTTTCTGGACTCATCACGAAGTTGAGGCACTTCAACTTCCGTTGATGGTTATGTCAGGTCCTCACTATCTTGGTAAGCTCCCTGAACCAAATCAAATTTGGATATTCTTGCATAATTCTTTCCTTTGCATGATTTCACTAGATGCAAATTCCCCCTTTGAAAGATGTTTGTTATTTTGAATATGGCTCTTTCAACTTTCAATATTTTGTTTCCAGTTGGATTGAATATTTTGCTTCAGTTAGTTCATCTTCATGCAAATCTCTTATATCAAACTCAAGTTTGGAATGTATACCTTTCATAAATGAGCAAAATTGTGAAGTTGATCACTATTAAGATTATCTTTGGCCGACAAATTCATAACTATCACACTATTTTGAAAGTAATAAGATCCTAATTCTTGTTGTGAATATTCTAATGCTAATCATTTTCATTTTGGCACCCAATATCCTCTTGATTATTAGTGAATGCTCGTGTTATTTTCTAAATCAAGTTCCTCTTTTTCATCCACTACATCTCGATTGGTTTCATGTGTTTGCCATATTGGCATTCCTTTTTAATGATTATGATGTCAGTCCTAGTTGTAGTCATTCAAAAGTAGATGGTTTGTCACATTCAACATATGAGGAAGATGATTCTTTCATTTGAAGCATTTGTAAAGTTGTTCAAACTGATTTATCTTTGTTGTCTTCCCATCGAGAATCTTATGCCTTAATCAACTCATTTGATCATGGTTCTTGTTCTAACAACTGTCATTCAATTGATCATTTTCCCACTAGTGTACATAATTATGGTTGTTTTATATCAACTGATCTTTATGATTTATCATCTCAATATTTAGATACTTGTCAAGCAGTTGAGGCACTTTAGCCTCCGCTGATGGTTATGTCAGGTCCTCACTATCTTGACAAGCCTTCTAAATTTGATCAGATATATTTTCCCTCACAAGATTCTCGTCCTGATTCCATGCCATTAATTGAGAAATTATCTTTTCAAGGATTTTAGTTTTCTCAAGAGGATGTTTTTGAATTTCATGATCCAATCTATAATCAGTTGGAGGCATCTTACTTAGCAAGCCCATTTGCTAGAAACAAGTTTCAATTTCTCTTGATGTTTGCTAAGGAAGACAATATAAGTGCAAGTGCTTTCACAAGGAGTTGTAGAGGTTTGTATGATTTATGTTCTTATCGAAAAGGTAAGGTGGTTGGGTAAAGTCAGGTGGTATGACACATATTTCTTTCTTTAATAAATACCTTCTATTTGTTGTGAAAGATATTAAATATTTTATCTTTTCTGATGCATATTATCATATATTGGTTTTCATTGCTTGTATCTTTGTGATTGTAGGTCGGGAGAAATTATGCTAGCTTCATTGGAAATATCATTACACTTAGCCCTGACCTTCTAGTTGGTTAGGCTAGGAGTAGGCTTGGTTGCATTTAGTTTCCTTTGCATTGTATCCATCTTCTTTCCTGCTCTCCATCTAGTCTCTACATCTATTTTGTTTTTGTATGATGATGTTTTGGCTTCAGCCTCCATTTTCTTTATCTCTTGTTTTTGCTTTTGGTTTTGACTGCCTTTCTTTTTGTTGCTTAATAATACCTTGTGTGAAAAAGTGCATGGCTTAAAAGGGACATTGTCGTGGAATAAAATAGAAGTGTGACAACCAAAACACTTGGCTTTCAGTTGTTATCCTTCTTTGTTTGGGAAAATTCCATAGGTTGAGCTAAGTCCATATGGAAAATATGATTCATCTAAGAGGAGAACCTTGAGGTACCCTATTAGATCCACTCTTATGCTAGTGTCTAAACTACTCAACTTGGTGTAAATCTACCTGTGTGTTAACACTTGTCCAATCTAGTAGAGAAAGGATAAGGGAAAAATCTAAAGCGAGCAAATAAATATCAGAGGTATTAAAATACTTCTCTAAAGGATAAACCTCCCCTACTCTCAATAAGTCATGATCCCTCTTACGCCTGTTGAAAATAATAAGTGTCAATGTACAAGATATTAAATAAATAAATAAAGGATGAAAGAAGAGAAAGGCTTCCTATGCAAGGGAAGTGAAGTGACTTCGCCGAGGTATTGTCCAGGCTTGCTGGCATCAAAACAATGTTTATGTTCCTGAAGTGACTTCGTTAGGGTACTGTCCAGGCCAATTGGTAGCAAAGAAAAAATAAAATAATAAGAATAATAATAATCATACTCTAAAAATCATAAACTCGTCATGAACATTGCCCTTTTCCGTATCGAAACAATTGTGATACAATGTATCTTCTATATGTGTTTCAACCAAGTAGAGAAAGGTAAGATGTTATGTATAAAATAGGTCAAAAGGGGGAACTTGGGGCAATTAATACTTCCTAAAGGTCTGACCCTTAACTGCAAATTTTTCCTGAACAAAGAAGCTGAAATTCACCCAGTGTGTCGCCAAGTGTTCTTGTTGCTACAACACCCTCCAAAATTTTCACCATATTCGAATTTTGGAGCCTACTTCATTGTCATATCAAGTTTTTCCTTGTTCGTAAAGTGTCGTTTCATGTTGATTTGTATGTCAAAAGTGTTCTTGAATGATATCAAGCGTCGTCGCATTGATCAGAACATCTCTAGGTGCATTTCATGGTTGCAACATCTTTATGTTGTAAAATGACACTTTCGGGTTGCAGTCGCACACACTTCACTTGTTATACTTTGGGAACATGTATAAAGTGGTTTTTTGATGTATATTCATTGTTGATGAAGATTTTATAAGTTATCTTGATGAGTTCGTATGTGTCGCATGTGGTTTTATGTTTGGAACTCGTCATGTTCGCCCCTTGCCTTATCACCCAAAATTAGACAAATTTTGGTTGCAAAATGAGCTCATTAAGGCTAAAAGCACACGAGCTCACTCCAAAGCCTTGATGGGAGACCTTTCTTTGTTCGGAAGTGTTCACTGCACCCTCCTTGAGAGTTGGGCATACTCTCAAAGCATGAATCCCTTTCCTTGTTCCGAACTGCGCCTTCCAAAACCAAGCCTTCCTCTGAGCGCACTCGTTCGACATGAAGGAATGCGCCCTCCTTGGGAGCACTCCTTTGACCGGAAGGAATGAGCCCTCCTTGGGAGCACTTGTTCGACCCGAAGGAATGCACCCTCATTGGAAGCAATCCTTCGACCTGAAGGAATGCACCCTCCTTGGAGCACTCCTTTGACCCAAAGGAATGCACCCTTCTTAGTTTCTTGGGCGCGTGAGCACTCTCCGAAGGCATGAAGCCTCATCCTTCAACCTTCAAGAATGTTCCATGCACCCTCTTTCTATCCCTTAAATTCACAATGCACTTGGAAAGCCCAGATCCTCCCCTTCATCCTTCATACTTGTGCCATGCGTCATGCACCCTGCTTTGATTGTCTCCCTCTTTTGAGCGCATGCTGAAGCCACAAAGCCCTTCCCTTCAGCCCTCAGCCTTTCAAAGTGTGCCCATGTTCCTGGAATACCTTTTTGTCCCTCTTGAGTGCACTAAAAAGGCATGACCATAAAATATGCATAAAACATGGTAGAATAAGATATTTTTAGGTTTATTGTTGCTTGTCATGAGTGATTGCAGACAGAGGTATTCCACAGACCTCATGGCAAGCACAAATGAGGAAGATCAGGTAAAGAGATAAACAAAGGAAGCATGAAAAGAACCAAGAACACACTTGAAACTTGATGATCAAAGCATCCCAAAGACTCTAAGATTGAAGACCCTTTGGATGGTGAAATCGACATGATCAAAAGATCAACAAAGAGCAAAGATAGAGTGGCAATCGTGTCACCACTGGAAATTCCATGTCATTAGTCACTATGAGTCCCAATAATCAAAGATAGTGACGTCAAATCCCATCATATGATGATGTGGAAGTCATGATGTAGTATTATAATCATTGTAAAAAACAAATAAGTGGAAGTCCAAGAGTCATATGTGGAACATGAAGAGTCACATAGTTATATATGGACAAAGATTGTATAGAAGTCCAAACGTGATTTAGAAGTTCAAGAATTGTTTAGAAGTCAAAAGGACACACTAGGAGCCCAAGGGTCATGGGGGTAATCCAAGATTCATGGGGATATGAAAGGTCATTCCTCTTGTTATAAAAGAAACCTCATAACTCAAGAAAAAGGCTTTTGGAGGCTTACACTCTGGAGAGGTAGTCTTGGATTATCTACTTGGCATAGGAGAGAAAATTATTCTTTGGAGAAGCAAGAAATGACTTAATGTTCCACTATTGGAACTAATGTTCACCATTGTAATTGATGTACTTGGATATTTCACCTTATAATTGAAGCTCTATGAGCCAACACATTTTCATGCATGTATCACAAATGTTTTAGGACTATTCTTGGGATGTTTACAATATATGTTGTGTTCATATGTACTGGAGAAATTGAACTATTTCGGTGGCTTCAGTACTTATCTTGTTGAATGTGTGTTGTATTTGCCTTAATATCATTGTGTGAACTATTTCACTAACAAATCTTTTCATGCTCTTGTGTGCCTCTTCTAGGATAGTACTATTACTTTCCTCTTATAGACTCACTTTTTGTCTCCCCTTGTGAAGGTTTCCTTTTACATCCTGCAATTGGTGCTTCACAATGCCATCTTGCTTATTTATTCAAGGTTTATGTATATAACATCTTATGTTATCCATTGAAACCGATACTCTGGATGGGGTTCCTACTCCAAATTGTGTGAATTCAAATTGGGACTTCACATGGGGGGGACCCCTTGTATGTTGGCAGTATCTAGCACCATCAACAGGACCCTTGACACACTAATGGTCACAAGAACCAATACCTCCACTCCATAACTTTGTATTAGCAGATAAAAACAATGTTGAGTTGTGTCATCCATGAGAAGCAGGAGAACCCTAATGAAATCATTGTTCACCTCAATGATATACAACGATTCCAAACACATATGTGATCTTGTTTAGTTGGCATTGATGCTTGGTTGATGCATATAGATATGAATCTTCGATGTGGTAGACAACCTTCATTAGGTTCAAGCACACACGATGCTGCCCCTACAACTTCTTTCAAGGAAGGATAAAAGCTTAGGTTCCCTATAATTTTATGTTTATGTTCTCTAAATTTGATTTTACAATTTCCTATGTTTTATAATTGTGATCTATTTGCAATGCCCAACAATTATTTTCTAATATCTACGAGGACATTGCCTAAAATATATCATGGCCAAAATATAGTTATGTAGTAGTTCTGATATGGATAATTTTGATAGACAGACGAACTTTACAATATCTTAACTATTGTTTATTTAGTTTCCCTTGTGGTAAGCCACAACTGTAAGTCTATTATTTTTGTATGATTCAATTAGAAATCAATGAGTGAGCTAGTGGAAAGAAGCACAGGGGAGGGCAAGCCCGCCACCGCTCTGCCTCTCCTAATGTTAAAGATGGGGGGATGGTGTGGCCATTCCCCCCCAATAACTCACACATGCCACTAGCCTCAACATTCAAGCACATTAAAGTGGCATACTCTGCATCCATTGCGCGTTCTTACCTCCCTCGCTGCCACTCCGACCTTTCCTACTATACAAGTGATTATTCCTCATCTAGGTGGATCCACACACTTGATAAAATTGATGTCTTTAAATTCTAATGTAAAGGTATCCATGTCGAAGAAATTGTCAAGAGATTTCCAATGATGCTTGAACGAAGTCAAACAAATGTCATATGAGAAAGTTATGGCATTCTAAAGTTTGGTCCAATAGGAAAAAAGTTTGCAAGATGTGCCACATGGAAACACCACAAGGTAACACATGATTATACGAATAATATTGATGATTATGTGGCATTACAAATCCATATGTGACATGACATGTAGACCAATCAAAGTGTGACATGTGGTAAGGTTCGCTGGCATGGTTAATAGGTGGCAACACCAGAGTATGACACAAGCACTAATGATGTGGCAGTGATGCGGTAAGTTGACTTGGTAGCTCAACTATGCAAGAGGAGGTTGACGTGGCTACCATAAGGACCAATCAGGAGGTTCCATGCGATAGCCTCAATTTGGCTATCGGGGTTGGGGAAAAATCCGTCGAGGCGAATCAAACCCCTAAACTCATCATTGTTAATGGAACATTCCATTATCACAACATCAACTTCGAGTTACAAAGGTTCTAGATAAACTAAATTTAAATTTTGATTAAGTTGATGTGGAATTAAAATGGCGACAGGCAAGACTGACCCCTTGACTTCTCCGTAACAATCCAACAACCGAACCACTACACCAACAACTTATGATTATGTGCTAGTGGACATAAACTAAATTTAAAGTTTATGGGTTGGTCATTTTCTAAAAGTGGAGGCTTGTGGGCTTGACCCCACGACCACCGAGCCACTAACACCAACCATTTAACTACTATGCTAAGCAACAAACTTATGTGGCAAACAAGGGATAAGTTATTTGAAGTTGGTTGCAACTATGGGTCTGGAAATAGGAGTTGGTAGGATTCGACCCCTTCTCAAATAGCCCAATGGAACAACAAACATGCCATGGTATGGTTTGTTCAACGTAGAAAATAACACATATTTAACGTTAGGTTATAACATAGCGGAAAATATATCATAATAGACCTCAAGATTGAATGGATGTCCTGCATTATAAAAGCCTAGAGCCTTTGCTATTGCGTTAGAGGGCATTAAATTGTGAGGAATGACAACAAAGGTTGTTTTTTTGTTGTATTAACTCTATGGAACTTGAAGAAAAGTTGTTTTGGATCATTGTTGTTGTTGTCCTAAGGGGTTAAAGTGGTTTTTTTGGAGACCACCATCTTGCAACAAGCTAGAGGACAAGGATTGTTGCAGGTTGGAGACTTGGTGATTGTAACTTAATTTTCGCATCACTTAATACAACAATCACTCTTTGGATGATGGCCTAGAGACGTATCCCACACTACGTGAACTTCGTTAACAACATGATTTCTTCTTGTCCCTTCATTTCTGCCTTTATTTCTTCAAGTACAATTTTTGTATTCACTCATTAAGATAATCACACTTGTAATAATTACAAATCAAGTCATACATTTTGGATCAATTCCTACCCACATGTGGGATATTTCCTTTGTGGTGTTGGCTTTTCTGGCTACTTGGTGAGTGAAGGCCCATGCCCCCTATCCTGGACCCTTATAACTTCCATCCTTTGACAAAGCTTGGAACCTGGCTCAAAAGAGCAATTGCAAGGGAAGAAATTTCCAAGGTGCGAGTCGTCTAGCGAAGTAGAGAGGCTACAATCATAATGAGTTAGATCCCTTAGGGCCACTAATAATGTGGTAAATTCTCCTATGTCCAGTCTCTATGATTTTTTTCAATTTAGTTCTATTTGCATGGTGGAATTTTGTGTTTGGTGTAGAGGGTGTCCTAATGGCATTGAGAATTCTTAGGGTGTTTTGGCTCAAACTTCCACCCAGAGCTCCCTCCTAAAGTTGTTCACTCACTCATTGTTTAATCATCCAACCCCCTGGTTAGCCTAAGCACAATTTCTAATTTTCTTCATAACCTTTTTTTGCCTTAGTGTTGCTTGGCTCACTAGTTCTCACTTCCCCTGGGGGTTTACCAACGATGTTTCCTATCTATTCCCAGATGCCATGCCATGACAAAGGATGCATTCTTTCCAGGGGTCTAGGGGTCATGGCCCTTCGACCATTCCTCGAGCCTAAACTTAAGCCCAGTCTTCTAATATGATTTTCCATTCTACTACCCACCTATGATTTGTAGAAATTACGATGTAGATTTGCAACTACTCATGAAGTTTTAATCAAAATCACAAGACACGAACCTACTCTATTGTTATGCATACATTAATTCACAATCTAGAACAACATTTTTAGACATCCAATAAGAAATAACACACATGCAACAAGTATGTTTCATGGGGAAAGAAAATTGTTAAAAGCCCCAATGTTTGCTTGCATTAAATCATAAAAATAGAGATGTATTACAATTGCTTTGCTCAATTGAGCACAACATACAAGTGCATAACCTATCTCTCTGCTCACTAAAAGGCTCTGACCCAAACTTAGTCAAATTTTGCTTCTGCTCGAACTCTTATTTCCTTGCGTTGTTCCTTGAGAAAATTAGGCCCCTATTATTTAGGAAATTCCTCAAATTGATTGCACAATTCCTTTAGGTTGATCCAATGACTGCATGCAACACCTGTACACTCACGACTAGTTTACAATTGATGTTACACTAGCTATTTTGGGTTTATTGATCAATTAACTGGATGATCATTGAGTTTCACTAAAGTCCCATTGCTTAACTGACCTTCCACTAGTTCCTCTAAAAGTTGGAACTAGTTTAACTTAAAACAACCTGAGATAACTGACCTTGATTGCTACAAATTAGCAATCGCACATGTTGAATTAAACTTTATCTCTTCCAACTTGAATTTATTGAGTAAACTAGGTGACACAAGCCATGTCACACAAGTTAACATCATCCAAGTTGCATGCTGATCACAAGAACAATAAAACACAATATGTTGGCTCTCAGCTAGGGAAAAATCCCTCTCTTAGGGGAAAACCCAGTAAAAAAATCTCTATCAAGTCAAATGAGACATCCAAGACCATGAGACTAAGATAAAGATCCCCTCCAAGCACGAACTCATCCCTCCAACAAATTATTTCCAAACAAGACTCTTCCAAAAGTCAACAAAGGTCAATATTTTGTCTCAATCAAGGTTTCGACCCCCACTTTAGGTCTGCAATTTCAGCCTGCAACTTCAAACCTGCAATCTACCCAAAAACCCTAGAAAACTTGCACTTGGGAGTTGCAACAAGATAAATTTCAGGTCTTTGACTTCGTTAGGGCTACTCCTCTTTCTTCTACCTTCACACATCTTTTCTATTGCAGATTGAAGATGTGTGTGTTATGTGTCCAAAAAGGTCAAAGATTTTTCCAATATATACCTTTTCCAGTATGTTAGATAGTCACATCAAGGTTGACTTGTCACAGGTAGGGCCGACTTGGTCTTGGAGGCAAGTCTAGCTTTCTTGACTCGAAATAAAATTTCTTTCTTGATACCCAAAAAGGGTCTAATATGTACGAAAAAAATTATTTTGACTCATGGCAAGCTCTAGAAGCATGAAATGCATGCTTTGGCCTAGGAGACAAATAAAGGAGCATGAAACCCATGCTTAACAATAATTTTCTTTTTCTTCTTTTTTCACTTTTACAATAAATATAAAATGATATAAGTACATCAACAATTATGAAGACCGAGCATAGTTACATTTTCAACAGCCTCAACCTTCATATTTTGCTTGAAAAGCGACATTCCTAGATACTTGAAATTAGACCATTCCGCTTTGTGAGGGATCTCAAAGATTTGCGAAATGCAGCTAAGGATTCTAGGAGTGATGGTCCATCCAAATATACTACTCTTAAGCTTATTGAGAAGTCCTCCTGATGCCTCTAAAAATTGGTCCATAGTGTTTTTGAATCTTCAAACCACGATTGTAGATTCCCCTCCTATTAATAACATATCATCAATGAACTGGGAGTGATTTATGCTTTTAATTCCTCTGTTGTAGTATATTCTGGTAATCAACCCATTTTGTCTATCATGCTCCAATTTCTTGTTAAGATCTTTTGCCATAATGATGTAGAGGAAGGGTGATAGGGGACATCTTTGTCTTATTCCTCGAGTGCTCCGAAAGAATTTCCCTGGTCTTCCATTTACAAGGGGAACTATCCAAGGCTTGTGAATGCAAGCTTTGATGAGATCAACAAATTCATTAGAAAAACCAAACTTTTTAAAAACATCGTAAAGAAAAGAGTGCCTTACTTTGTCGAAAGTGTTTGCAATGTCAAGCTTGAGAATGAATCCTTGTTCTTCTCTATAGAAGCTGGAGTGGATGGCTTCCTGTACTAGGAGAATATTGTGAACAATCTTGTTTTATAGAGGAAACCACGTTGGTTTTCATAAATCAACTACAGTAGAAGAATTTTGAGTCATTTTATTTTGGATGGGATTTTATATGAGTAATTGCACAAAGAGATAGGCCGAAATCTATTGAAATTAGTTGGCTTTGTTTCTTTGGGAATTAAGGCTAGGAAGGTCAGATTGTTGTTGCCTCCTATCTTGCACTTCTTCTGAACCCATTGAATCATCTTAAGAGGATATTTTTAATAAGTTCCAAATGAGAGTGGTAGAAGGTTATGGTAAATCCATTTGGCCCCAATGCTTTGTCTGGATGCAAGTTCCAAATTACCCACTTCAGTTCTGCTTATTCCACTTTCTTTGTTAAAGTTGTATTGGCTTCTTCGAAAACCTTTTTTGGAATTGTCTTAAGAATTCCTTTGAGGTTGTTAGGCTCTAGATTTGTTGTCAATAATATTTTGAAGTGTTCATATGCTTCTTCCTTGAACTCTTATTGCCCTTCTATTAGAATGTTTCCTTCTCCAAATAATGAATCTATCCAATTCTTATTCCTTCTGACTTTTGCTTGGCCGTGGAAAAAAGTTGTGTTCTTATCACTAGCTTGAATCCAGAGACTTTTGGATTTAAGTTGCCAACTTTCCTCCTCTTTTCTATTTAATTGGTATAATTTCCAGTAAAGATCCTTTTATTCGTTTTGAAGATTTGTTGTTTCATCCTCACTCTCCATCCTTTTCTCCACTTTAACTAATTATTTCTGAAGCTCATTTTTTTCATGGTTTGGCTCTCTATAGTTCGATTTTACCTAGCTTTTTAGTGCATTTTAAACCAATTTCAATTTTGTCTCCCAAACATAGCTAAGGGAGCCATTGACTCTAGTATGCCAAGCGTATTGAATTACTTTATCAGCATCCTCGTTGGTGGAACAAAGGGGATTGTATTGAAAGGGAAGAAACCCAAGATTGATACTTTCTCCTAGAGCTAAGGTGATGGGTCTGTGGTCAGATGCCACTATTGGGAGAATTTTGGAAGTTGTTGTTCCAACGCCTGCGATGAGACTAGCGTAGATTACAAAGTGGTCCAATATTTCTTTTATGTTTCCTGGGCATATAAGTCTGCTACTCCAAGTGTATTTTCCATTTATTGGCTTAGCATCCATTAAACTATGCTCAACCACTATTTCCTCGAGCTTGTCTCTGCTTGGATCTGGAAAAAAAGAGCCAGCTTGTTTTTCTCCGATGTTCATAATCAAATTGAGATCGCCTCCTAATATTACATACTAATAACCTTTATCTTCTAAATTGTTTGCTGATGATCTCCAACATTGTTCTTTGTCTCTATAGTGGGCTAGATCTTATATATCGTATACTATAAGATCAATCCCATTTTCTTTGTTGTGAAGATCTATCTTGAGCCAATGTTGATCTCTATGTATTCTTCGAATATCCATGATATTTTGATTCCATATGGTACAAATTCCCATTGACGCCCCTCTTGCATTGATTGTTGTTTCTTTGTAGTTCTTCGTCATATTGGTTATTGACAACATTTCCTCCTTGCTAAGTTTGATCTCCTCGAGAAGTATAACTACAAGGTTTTCTGATATGATTAAAGTCTTTTATTGCATTGATTTTGGATACATGCCCAAGACCTCTGCAGTTCTAGGAGACCAGGTTCATTATTTACCTTGTGAGGGGGTGGCAGAGCCCTTACCTATCCCTGCCTGGGTCTGGTTTTCCTTCAACACTAGCCCTTTGTCTAGACATGTTTCCATTAGCTGTTGTACACCCATTGCCATGTCTCTTTGTGCTACTTCATCTTGAACTTTTTTTGTTAGATTTCCTTCCATATTTCTTATGAAGCGCTTATGGGGGAGTTTGAGCTTCTTTGGCTAGTTAAGATCGCTACAAAGGAAGTTGTTGAAGAGGGGATGCGGTCTTTAAGGACAATAGCATATGCATGTGGGTTAGCTAATAGGGGGTGTGATGAGACATTGGGGAGGGGCTGAGACATGATAAGAGGATCTTCGAAAACCTTTTCATCATCATGCTCAGGGGTGGTGACTAAGGGCTGATCTAGATCTGGATCAACGAGTATATTGGGTAATGATCCAAAAGAGTTGGAGGAAGAGAATTGTGATGTCCCAGCTTAAGGCAAAGGGTTGGCATTGGAAGTTGGGGGTGCAAAAGGAGAAGATCATATTGTTGAAAATAACATTTCTATAGATAGCATTTCATGATATATTCCAATTTTGATTTGTCCTTGAATTAGAATTGAGAATTAAAATTCGAATTTAGTCTCACTAGTTGCTTGAAAAATAATTAATTAATTCATTATGGATTAATTAGTTGGAGAAATTCAAGCTAGAAGTCTTTGTGAAGTCATGCAACAGTTATCCCTTAAATTAAGGAGATTATCCCTTAATTAAGGAGATAAGGATGAGTTGTAATTAGTTAGCTCAGTTAACTGAGTTAAGTCCAGATAAATTAGTTCCAAACAGTTTGAGGAACTAATTGTGAGTTCAATTAGTTAATGCATGCATGCATCCAACTAGTGTACTCCAGATAACTGAAGATTCTCTTATAAATGACTCATGCATGTCAGTTCAGACAAAGACCCAGTTGAGATTAAATATAGGGACAATGTACTATTAGTTGGAGGAAATTTCCTATAAAGGAAACTCATCCATGCAGAAGGAATAAGGTTCCTTGAGGATTGCGCAGTTTTACAGGGTGTGAGATCAGTGTGAGTGGTCAGTGTTACACTTGGTAACAGCTAGATCACCCAGGAGAAACTGCACAAGGAAATAGGAGGCTTGGAGGGCTGAAGAGAAGGTTTGTGAGAAGCCTTGTTTGCCTATGAGCATCGAGGAGGACTGTACTGAGAGCTAGTTGGCTGCAAGAGCTAAGGATTTGCATTATTCTGAAATATTTCCACCTTGTATGATAATACAGATAGCAGGGTTTTTAGCTGAGGCTTTCCGCAGACTATTCTTCTGTGTTTCATGTGTGATTGAATCTTCTTCTTTGTTATATGTGTTCTGTTTGATCTTGCTCAAAAACGATTATGCTTCTGCAAGTTTGATTGTAGAAGTAGATTAAGTATTTTGCTTTAGTACATTGCATAATCAGTTTAATCTAGAGTGAGAATTTCTACATGGTATCGGAGCTAGCTGATTTATAGAGAAATTTCTTCATGGTATTAGAGCAAAGGTGATCAAAGCAGAGAACAATATACAAAGAAGGGAGAAATTCGAAGTCTGAAGTTCTTAATTGTAGGTACAAAATCGATTTCTTATCACATCTCAAAGTTCACCAATGGCGGTCAATGGCTTGAGACTCGAGTATGCCCTGGATGGAAGCTCGAACTACATAGCATGGAAGGGTCACATGGAAGCGGTATTAGAGGACAATGGTTTGAAGGACTTCATTGACCAAGAAGTCCCCAAGCCGGCATCATCTAATGCTCAAGAATTGGCGGAATGGAAGAAATGTGTGGCAAGAGCAAGGAGTATTCTTCTGGAGGGAGTTCGAGACCATATTGTCTCGAGTCTCCATGGGAAGGAGACTCTGTTTTCAATGTGGAAGACATTGAAGGACCTATATCAAAATAACAGCGACCAGAGGAAGCTGGTGGTGAAGGACAAGCTTCGGAAAATCAAGTGTGAAAAGGGCGACACGATCTCTACATATCTAAACAAGCTCACCACCTACAGAGATGAGCTTGGAAGTGTAGGAATCATGACAACTGATGATGATATGGTAACTCTTGATCTCCTCGGTATTCCTAAGAGCTGGCATAGATACCAGGACTCAGTTAATGGAAGAGACAAACTGCCAAATTGGGAATGGCTGTGGTCGGATATGATGCAGGAGGAGATCAGGAGGAGCATCAGAGATGGTTCTTCATCTAAGCATGATGATGAAGAAAATCAAGCCTTAGCAAGTAAGGCGCAAAAAAGGAAAGGGAAGGCTTCCCATTCCAAATCGAGTTCTTCCCATGGTGGGAAGAAGATTGACAAATCAAAAGTAAGATGCTTTAATTGTCATGAAGTGGGCCATTATGCAACTAATTGTCCATTGAAGAAATCTAAGAAGGGATCCTCGAAAGGATCAGATGGTGAGGCACTGGCCTCACAGTTCGAATTGGATTTTTCCCTCATCGCATGCATGGTTTCATCGATGGTGGGTTGTGTTTGGTACCTAAATAGTGGAGCCTCATTCCACATGACCAACGATAAGAGTTTATTCAGTACCTTGGAGGAGAAAGACCTCCAAATGCACATAGAGATGGGCAATGATGGAAAGTACCGTGTTTCAGGTGAAGGTACGGTTGTGTTTCAGAGGGAGCATGGAGCTCCTCTCACCCTGACTGATGTAAAGTATGTGTTTGGACTGAAGAAAAACTTGGTATCGGTTGCGATGTTGGAAGACAAAGGCTATGATGTAGTCTTCAGTAAAGGAAAGGTGTTCTTGAGACACATAGCCACGGGTCAGACCAAGAGGATTGGGATTCGAGTGAAGAATCTCTACAAGCTGGAGGTAGATGATTGTGCTGCATTAAGTTCCAAAGCAGAATTGGTGCAAAGCCAAGATATTGGTGAGTTATGGCATAGAAGGTTGGGCCACTTGCACCATGGGGCCTTGAAGATAATGCAGTAGATTTCTACCGAACTTCCCAAAGGTAAACTTGAGCAAGTGGACACATGCAAAGGTTGTACCTTGGGTAAGTATGCAAAATCTTCCTTTCATGATCAAGACAGTCGAGCTGAAGCAATCTTGGAGCGAGTTCATACAGATGTGTGTGGACCATTCTCGACAGCCTCCACCACTAAACAAAGGTATTATGTGATTTTTATTGATGATTTTTCTCGTATAAGCTAGATCTATTTCATGCAGAAGAAGGATCAAACCTTCTCAATGTTTTGTGAGTTCAAAGGCTTGGTTGAGAAAGAATTTGGAAAGAAGATCAGGGCCTTGTGAAGTGACAATGGTGGAGAGTATGTTTCTCAAGAGTATAAGGACTTCTGTGCAGCATAAGGAATTAAACGAGAGTTGACGGCACCTCATAACCCACAACAGAATGGGGTGGCCAAGAGGAAGAACAGAATGATTGTGGGGGAAGCTGAGGCGATGCTGCATGACCAAGGCCTACCACTTCATTTATGGGCTAAGGCATGCAACACAACGATTTACTTGCAAAATAGAAGCCCGCATCGCATACTTGGGATCAAGACACCATAGGAAGCTTTCTTCGGGAAGAGACCAGATGTGGGTCACTTCAAGATCTTTGGCTCATTGGTTTATTGCCATGTGACCAAGGATGCCTAGAAGAAGCTAGAGCTGACAACAGAGTTGGGGATACTTGTGGAGTACACTGATACTCCCCACAACTATCGAGTGTATTTACCTACCAGTCAGAGGACAGTGGTTCGAAGAGATCTTAAGTTCGATGAGCTGAAGGCCATGCGAGTTTCCCTTGAGAGGGAGCTCAAGTTGCAGGTAGAGGAGGAACTTTTGGTTCCTAAGGAGAAGGAGCCTCAGACTAATGCGGAGCAACCACATGCAGAGGTTCCAGGAGTGGAGACATCCACTCAAGCAAAGTCTTCCAGAGATGGGCGTAAGCGCTCAAGGGAAGCTGAAAGAATGTTGTCGGAGGCAAGAGAGAATGTGGGAGAACCATCTTCTCAGCACAGACAAAGGAGGTCACTTGATAGGTATAATGGATACATGGCCCTTGTTGGGGAATGTGTTGAGACCGATCCATCTTCCTTTGAGGAAGCAGTGCAACAACTGATTTGGGTTGATGATATGGTGGAGGAGTATTACTCCATAGTTCGGAACAATGTTTGGGATGTGGTTCCAAAACCGGAGAACAATTCAATTGTGAGTTCCCATTGGCTTTACAAGGTAAAGAAAGTTGTTGATGCTAGTGTGGAGAAACATAAGGCAAGGTTTGTTGCCCGTGGTTTCACACAAGTCGAGGGGATCAACTATGATGAGACTTTTGCTCCTGTAGCAAGGTACTCATCTATCAGATCGATGTTGGCACTATCAGCACAGATGGGTTGGAGATCCATCAGATGGATGTGAAGACTGCATTCCTCAATGGAAAGATTGAGGAAGAGGTGTACATAGAGCAGCTAGAAGGATTTGAGACCTTCGATCGTGAGTCGCATGTGTGTCAACTCAATAGAGCTTCGTACGAGCTGAAGCAAGCACCTCATGCTTGGTACACCAGGATCGACAACTACTTCATCGGGTTGGGCTTCACAAAGAGTGAAGTGGATGCAAACTTGTACCACATCATGTTGGAAGGTAAGTAGTTGATCATTGTTCTTTATGTTGATGATCTGATATTGATAGGTGATGATCAGTTGATCATGTCTTGCAAGGAGGACCTTGCAAGAGAGTTCAAGATGAAAGGCATGGGTCTCATGCACTACTTTCTAGGTATGGAATTGTGGCAGAAGGATGGAGAAGTCTTTGTGTCTCAAGGCAAGTATGCCAATGAGATACTCAGGAGATTCCACATGGAGAAGTGCAAGCCCATGCAGACTCCTCTAGCAGGTAACTGGAGGAAGGAGGATGCTACTTTAGGAGAAGTAGTAGAAGCTACTGTGTATTGGTAGCTTGTGGGTTCACTGATGTATTTAGTGGGTTCACTGATGTATGGTTCAACCTACCAAGTTGTTTTGGAAGGCATCAAAGCATGTTTTGAGATACCTCAAAGGCACATCTCAGTATGGATTATGGTACAGAAGGTCAGAGGGAGTGAAGCTACAAGGTTTCACAGATGCAGATTGGTTAGGGAGTCCATCAGATCGGAAGAGCACATCAGGAGGAATTTTCAACCTTGGTCCAGCTGCAGTTTCTTGGTACAACAGGAAACAGAGGTCAGTTGCACTCATCTCAGTAGAGGCTGAATACATGGCTGCAAGTCAGGCATCATGTGAGGCCATTTGGATGTGGAAAATTATAGTTGGTTTGTTTGATCAGAGGATGGATCCAACTATGATCTATTGTGATAATCAAAGTTGTATCAAACTCTTTGAGAATCTAGTATTTCATTACAGGTCAAAGCATATCAACATTCAGTATCATCATCTCAGAGACTGTGTGGTGAGGAGGATCATGTTGTTGCAGTATATTTCGACTGAGGAGCAAGATGCTGACATTTTGACTAAGGCATTGTCAAAGTGTAAATTTGAGTTCCACAAAGACAAGATCGGGGTGACAGATAATCCCTTTCTTGTTGAGAGGGAGCGTTGAAAATAGCAACAAGAAATGCTAAAAATAGAAATTCTAAAAATAGCATTGCTATAGATAGCATTTCAGGATATATTCCAATTTTGATTTGTCCTTGAATTAGAATTGAGAATTAAAATTCGAATTTAGTCTCACTAGCTGCTTGAAAAATAATTAATTAATTCATTATGGATTAATTAGTTGGAGAAATTCAAGCTAGAAGTCTTTGTGAAGTCATGCAACAGTTATCCCTTAAATTAAGGAGATTATCCCTTAATTAAGGAGATAAGGATGAGTTGTAATTAGTTAGCTCAGTTAACTGCGTTAAGTCCAGTTAAATTAGTTCCAAACAGTTTGACGAACTAATTGTGAGTTCAGTTAGTTAATGCATGCATGCATCCAACTAGTGTACTCCAGATAACTGAAGATTCTCTCATAAATAACTCATACATGTCAATTCAGACAAAGAAACAGTTGAGATTAAAGACGAGGATAGTGTATTATCAGTTGGAGGAATTTTCCTATAAAGGAAACTCATTCATGCAGAAGGAATAAGGTTCCTTGAGGATTGCGCAGTTTTACGAGATGTGAAATCAGTGTGAGTGATCAGTGTTACATTTGATAATAGCTGAATCACCCAGGAGAAACTGCACAAGGAAATAGGAGGCTTGGAGGGCTGAAGAGAGGTTTGTGAGAAGCCTTGTTTGCCTATGAGCATCCAGGAGGATTGTACTAAGCGCTGGTTAGCTGCGAGAGCTAAGGATTTGTATTATTCTGATATATTTCCACCTTGTATGATAATACAGATAGCGGGGTTTTTAGCTGAGGCTTTCCCCAGAGTATTCTTCTGTGTTTCATGTGTGATTGAATCTTCTTCTCCGTTATATGTGTTATGTTTGATCTTGCTCAAAATCGATTAAGCTTCCGCAAGTTTGATTGTAGAAGTAGATTAAGTACTTTGCTTTAGTACATTGCATAATCAATTTAATCTACAGTGAGAATTTCTACAAATGCACAAAATGTTTAGAGGATTTGTTTAGCTTGCTACGCTTTATTGTTTCCCAAGGTGCTTCTTGTACTTCTTGTGTTTCCTTTGCTAAGTGCTTTGGGCATCTATTAACAAAATGTTTGTATTCATGACATACCTTACATTTGAATGGTAGTTGCTCATAGTTGAGCTGTTTAATGTGTCGAATTGTCAACCTTTACCTTCACTACTTCTGGTAGTCCTCTCGCTAGATCAACATCTACACATATCCTTATGCATGCATGTAGATTTCCTTTGGTTCACTTCGATAGATGTATTTCCCGATTGTATTACCTATGGCTCTTACCGATTCGTCTCCCCAACAATGTAGAGGAAGATGGGGAAGTCACACCCATATCGAGACTGCATTGGGGATGTCAAGCTCATGTTCAAAGTCTGGACCTAATCGATTTAAATAAAGTCCTTTCGAATCCATGAAGTATGGCCCATTCCTAAAGATTAGATCTCGATCCTCTTTGGATTCCAAGTAGAAGATAAAATATCCTCTTCCGCAGAAGCATATCGGAATTTTCCCTTGTAGTATCGGTGTCCAGTTGTGCTCAATCCATTTTTGCATAGTTTTTGGTGACAACCAAAGCCCCATAAATTGTCCAACCAATCCTCGCTCTACAAGAGATAGAGCTACCTTGCGTGGAATGGTGGGAAGCAGATCTATCTTAGGGATTGAATCCAACCTTTTGACAAACTTGGAAACTGAAGAGCGCTTCCAAGGCAATCTGAGTGAAGATATGAGATTCAAGAAAGCGAGAGTAGCTGGATTTGGTGATGGTGGGGGAGGAGGGGTCGACCCCCCTCTAAAGTAGCCTCTTAAGAGGTCATCAATCCAGTATAAAACAACGCGAGGGTGAGGTTCAACACAACAGTCACTGCAGGGCACGTGGGTCTGAAACTTCAAATGTTCATTAAACCTCAATTTCAAACAATTACTTAACATACAATCAAATCATTTAAATTAATTAAATATTTTCCTTCAAGTTTTATACTTAAAATTTCAACTTTTTTGAACACTCATTCATCATAACTATAAACATTAGTTTTACATAACCTATAAAAACAATTATTATTTTTAAACAAAGTCCTTCAGTAGAAATCACATGAGAGAATTTTTTGGCCGACGTGTTTTGAACCAACAAGTGTGGTTCATCATTAGGACCAGTGCTGAACCACGCTTATTGGTTCGAAACGCGTCGGCCAAAAAATTCTCTCATGTGATTTCTACCGAAAGACTTTGTTTAATTCATTATGGATCACAGAAGCTTGAATACGAAAATTATTATTTTTTCCAACCTCTTCTTTATTACGTCACTCAATCTTTCTATTACTTTTATAATTATAAGATGGTGTGAATTAAGTTGCGTTTCCTAATTATTTAGATAATTTTTTTTCTTTTTTTAACAAGTTCGGATAGTTGTTATATTATCAAAAAAAAGGTTTTGGAGCAAGCTCCTTTTACATTCCGTTGTTCTGATATGATAGACTGAGCAGTAAGATAGGCACACAGACCTTTCTCCTGTGCTTGGTATCAAAACTTCAGAAGTTTTTTTAGCTATTCTAGAGTACTGTTTAACATATTGACCCACTAAGAAAACAAATTTACATAGCATATTTCACAAAAATTTATGGTTTGTAAACTAGGAGAGCAAATTCTGTGGCCTTTTTCTTGTGTTTTGCATTTTGATGTTCCTTAAGTTTGTTGTTCCTTGTGTTGTTGTTTGTTCTGCTTGATGTTCCTTGCTGCTGTTCCATCGACTTGCTGTTCCTTTGGCCTGTTTTTCTTTCGTCTGTTGTTCCTTATGCTGTTGTTCGTTCTTATTGCTATTCCTTCTTTTGGTGTTCGTTTTGCTTGTTGTTCCTTGCTGCTGTTCCTTCTGCTGTTGTTCCTTTTGCTTGTTGTTCCTTCTGGCGTTGTTCCTTCTGTTGTTGTTCCTTCTGGTTGTTGTTCCTTCTATTGTTGTTCCTTCATCTTCTTGTTGTTCCTTCTTCTGTTGTTCCTTCGGTCTGTAGGTGGCTTTGCTTTTATAATAGTCCACTGCTTCCTCTAAATGCTTGCACTTTGATTTCAGAGCCATGATCTCTTCTTGATGGACTGCCATGTTGCGCTTCTGGAAACTATACTCCATCCTCACTTCGGAGATCTTTTAATGACTGCCGCAGCCAGTGTATCATGATTCCTTTGCACGGCGCAAGAGTCATTCCTTGTTGCCTCATCAATGTGGTTAAGCTCCATTATACTGCTCTTTCCTCTTGCTATACTTATCTCCCTAATTCTTATTTTTTCTGTTGTAGCTTTCCTTCTGTTGCTACTTGCTGACCCTTGAGCCTGTGTTATTTTATAGCCCGTTCCGCCTTCGCTGAGCCTGCAATTGGAGGATTCTACTTGATGGCAATCGTCCTCCCTAGATTTTCTGCCTCGATTTTTCCTAGTGCCTCTGCTTTTCTCATGAAACTTGTGATCCGAGCTGCCATCACTGACATATTTCATGTGTTGTTCATCGTTGTCATGATTTTTCCTTTGACTGTCCGAGTTTTTTTGGATTTCCCGATGGCTGTGGATTCCTTGTTGCACTGTACATTCTATTCCTTGATGTTTCTCTTTACTCCTTCTATGTTGTCCTATTGTATACCAAAACTTCATTCTTGTCATTTTTCGATGGGAGTTATGGCACGCTGAGATAGTATTCCTCCTGATTCTCTATGACAATTCCTTCTTCCTTCTCCACAGCCTAATTTGCATGATGATCCGCTTGCTTATTATGCATCCTCAAGACATGTTTGAAGGTTGCATTTCCGGATCCTGCTAAATTCCTTCTAGTTCTTTGGATGATTCAGCTCATAAACTTGTTGTTTGGGTTCCTGTTTCGAGCCATTATCTCAACTATGATGGCTGAGTCTCCTATGATTATAGGATTTTGAATAGCTTTTTTTTGAATCAGCCTTGTTCCCATTAGTAAATTGTATGCTTCCACCTGATTATTTGACATTTGTCCCAATCCCCACTCGTAAGTGGTTAATTTTCCCCATTTGGATCATAAATTATTCCACTAGCTCCTGCTTTTCCCGGATTGTTCTTTGAGGCTCCATCAAAATACATACAGTGTCTATTCTGAGTTTTCTTCCAGCTTTCCAACTCCTCTTCTGTCATTCTTAATTTCCATTTTTCTTTGTATTTTCTTTTCTCTGACCTTTATGTCGATTGTTGTCTATTATGGCCTTACTGAGCCAATCCCTTTCCTCTTGTTGGAGAATGCTATAATTTGTTGGTGTAGTTCCTTTTGCGCTGAGAATTTAAGAAGTCATTCCCCAAGTTTTGGATAGTGTTTTCCCAATTCTTGGGCTTTGATTTTTGAAGATGCTCTTTTTTCGAGCCAACCAGATTTTCCAACATAACACCGTTGGTATACATTTCCATATTCTTATAATAATGGCTTTCTTTTTTGTTACATAAGGGTAAGCTTTCTCAAGGGTTCCGAGAAATTCCGGCAATGGTTTTTCGAAGCTTAAGTTAATTTCCAATGGTTGAATTGGCTACTTCTAGCATTCCTTTGAGAATTCACACTCTTGGAATAAATGTTGTATGTTTTCTTCCGCTTGCCAACATAAAGGGCATCTTGATGGCCCTTGGATGCTCCTTCTTTTAAAATTTTCTGCAATCAAAATCTTCCCTTTTAACGAGGTCCATATGAAATTTTTTATTTTTGGCAGGCTTTCTGATTTCCAGGCTAATTTCCAGGAGTCCCATTCCTAGTGATCAATCTGCTCTTGGAGGATATTATATCCAGATTTAATTGTGTATGCCCATTGTTTGGATATCATAGGTAGTTGTCTTCCTCATCATAGTGGACAAGAGCTACCCCTTTTAAATGTTGTTGGATTTTTGCCCATTGTCCTTCTAGGCTTACTGGAATGGCTGGAATTTTCCACTCTTACCACTCCTTCTGGTTCTATAGTGAGATTGAATGAAGAGTGTTGAATCCACTTCCTTTTAGCCATTCTTGAATGCTTTCAACTTTTGGGAGATTTTGGATTTGACCTTTCCCCATGACCCTGTCCTCCCATATCGAAATGGTTTTCCCGTTACCTGGAATTTTTGAGATGTGGCTTCTCATTAATGGAATTACTTTTTTGACTAGCTTCCATACTTGAGAACTTTTTCTAATTGGGATGATTCCTTTCAACAACTTTTCCTTGGATCCATCCATGTATTTGTTAATTAGGATTTTTTTCCACCAGCTCTTTTTACCTGTTATGATTCTCCACACTATTTTCATACCAAGAGCTGCATTCATTAGTCCAGGCAGTCGGATAGATAGCCCTCCTTCTTCATATGGTAACACTACTTGATCCCACTTGACCAGGCTGAACTTCTTGTTTTCCTGCTTCCCACCTTGCCATAGAAAGCTTCTTATAATTAACTCCATCTATTTGTGGGCGCTTGCTGGTGCCATGATTATAGCATATTGATAAATCGGTAGTGCTGCAAGGAGAGCTTTAATTAGGATCACCCTTCCTGCCATATTTAACCACATAATTCCCCAATTCTTAATCTTAGCTTGCAATTTTTCGATCTGTTTTGTCCATATTTCGGCTTTCATGCTCTCTTTGGAGATTGGGAGTCCCAGGTAGAGGAAATGGCTCCATCTTTCTTGTGCTAGGATTTCCATGATTTGGGATATCCTTTACATAATTCTAGGCGAAACATTCCAGCCATAAATCCTGCATTTAGTGTTATTTAATAGCCCCCCTGACACCTGTAGGAATTTATCCAATGTTTTTTTAAATCTTCTGGCTATTATTGTTGATGCTCCTCCCAGCAGCAAAGTATCGTCCACAAACAAGGAGTGGTTTATGGTTTTTATTCCTTTTGCTATTCTTAGCCCTGTTATAGCTCTTTCTTTCCTCTGGGCTTCCAGAGCTCTGCTTAAAGTCTCTGCCATTATTATGTAAAGAAAAGGGGAAAGAGGGCAGCCTTGCCTAAGACCTGTAGTGCTTTGGAAGAAATCACCGGGTCTTCCATTTATGAGAGGGGTTATCTATGGAGTGGAGATGCATGCCTGAATCACACTTGTAATTTCTTCTAAGAAGCCAAGTTTCTGGAGGATGACCATGAGATAAGGGTGGCTAACCCTATCAAAGGCATTTGCCATGTCTAGTTTGACTATCATGCCTTTCTCTTGCTTCTGGATACTAGAATGGACAGCTTCCTGGACAATTATGACATTATCAATGATTTGCCAGTTTGGCACAAACCCTCCTTGATTTTCAGATATGATTTGGGGCAACACTTTTTTGATTATGTTTGCCACTAATTTGGTTATTATCTTATAAGACGAATTACAAAGAGAGATGGCCCTGAATCTATTGAAAGTAATGGGATTTGCCTCTTTTGGGACAAGTGCCAGATAGGAGGATTTTGTGTTGCCTCCCATCATTTTTTTTTTGAAAATGTTTTTCACCATTCTTATGAAGTCCTTTCTAATTGTATACCAGTGATTTCTGAAGAAAGCTATGGTGAAACTGTCTGGCCCTGGTGCTTTATCCGGATGTAGACTCCATATGGCCTCCACTATCTCTTCCTCTGTTGGATCTTTCCACAAATCTGCGTTTTGTTCTCTTTTTATTTTCTTTTTTTGTGTGCTGCAAAATTTATTCATACTCAGCCGTTCTTCTGTGGCTGACAATAGATCTTTGAAATGCATGTGGGCTGCTTTTTTTATTTCTTCCGCTCCTTTAATTTCTTGATTTTCCACTTGGATCTTTTCTATCTGGTTTCTAGCTCTTCTAATCTTCATAGAATTATCGAAAAAGGACGTGTTCATGTCACCTGCCTTGAGCCATAAACTCCTGTACTTCAATCTGGCCTCTTCTTCTTCTTCCCTGTTTTCCCTGTAAATTTCCCAAAAGATTTCTCTCTCTTTAAATAGTCCTGCCTGCTTTCCTCTTTGCCCTCTTTCTCCATTTGCATGCTGTCCATTTTCTGTTGGAGCTCCTTTTTTTTTTGTTCCTCTATTCTTGCCCATTCTTTTAACTTGGCTCTTAAATTTTTAATTTTTGTCTCCCATATGTAATGAGGTGAACCTACTACTCTTGGTTCCCATACTGTTTTTACTAACTTGCTATTTTCTATGTTGTTGTCCCAGGTTGAGCTGTATCTGAAGGGGAGAGGGCCCTGGTTCTCCAATTTACCCAAAGCTATTAAAACTGGTTTATGATCTGATGCAGTGGTGTGGATGATTTTTGATTTTATAGAGCTGTATTCTGCTGCTATACTTTCCTGAATTAATATCCTGTCCAGCCTTTCTTTGATATTACTTTTACCTACTCTTTTATTGTTCCAGGTGTATTTCCCGTTATTTGGGGGGATGTCCAGAAGGCTGTGTTGCTCCATAATTTCTTATAGAGAGTTTTTGGAGGGGTCTGTTTGATAATTTCCTCCAAATTTTTCCTCAATACTTCTTACCAGATTTAAATCTCCTCCTAAAATCACCTTCCCTGCTTGATTTTCCTGTAAGATTTCCTTCAAAGTAGCCCAACACTATTCTTTATCCTTATAGTGATTGGGGGCATAGACGTTTATAACCCTGTACCTCTCTCTTGTACTCATTTTCTTGAGGTCTGTTATTATCCAATGCTGATCTATTTTCTTTTGAATCAATTCCCATATTCCTTTTTTCCATCTTGTGCATATACTTCCTGATGCTCCTATTGCCTGCATGGCTTCCCCTTCCTACTTTCTAAACTTTTTTTTTGAGATTTTTGGTGTTTTGATTGCTTGCCTTTGTCTCCTGGATATTAGAATATCTGGGTTTTCATTTATTAATATATCTCTCGCTGCATTTTCCTTAATAGTTGACCCCATTCCTCTGCAATTCCAGGAGACTATTATTATTATTTACTTGCTTGGTGGTACACGGTGCCCTTCCCCTTGGGTTGGCTTCTCTCATTGTTCCCTATGCTCTTCCCTAGGAAGGTATCCATAGGTTGTTATGTTCCTAGAGCCATTTCTTTGCTGTTGCTTCTTCCCTTAATTCCTTGTTTGTCTTCCTTCCCACTTTCTTTTTGATTTTCAGTATTTGGGATTGCTTCCTTTGCTTGCTTTCTGGTTAAGATTCTGTCTATTGAGGGGGGCGGAGAGAGGTGGGGATTTGAGATTCTAGGGCAGTGGGGAGAAGGGTTAAGGGAATGAGGGGTTCTAGATCTAGATTTGGGTCGGGGCGATGGGGGAGCAGAGAAAATAATGGGTCGAATGGGTCTGCAGTGGCAAGGTCCGCATTTGGCAAGAGAGGCTACGCTTCGGTGGATGTTGAGGGTTGCGAAGAAGATTGGTTTGGTTGCTTGTTTACAATTTTTTTCCTCTTGACATGTTCCCATTTATTTTCCAGATCCTCCGTTTTTTCACTGATCCGGATTTAAACAGGAACGCAACAAATTACAGAGATAACCATATACACAAAGATGCAGCGGAAATAATACTTCATTTCATTAATGGAAAATACTGAAATATGCTTACAAACAGAAATGGCAATAAACTAGCTAGGGCGATGGTAGCTTATCTCTGAGAAGAGATGTGATGGCTACATGCCTCTGAACTGTGTTACAATGAGGCTCGAAGACCTATTTATTGTTGAGAAACAATGGACAACCCTTAATATTCCAAAACCTAACCCTAGGAGATGAAACGCCAAACTGTGGGCCCCGTTTGGGTAAATTGGTACATCAACTTCCCGGGGTCGTAACTTTGGCATACGATCTCCGTTTGATGCGTACAATAGCTCGTTAGAAAGATCTATCCGAGCACTACCACTTTGGGAAGGGCAACATCGGTCCATGGACCCATGTTGCCCCCAGATTTCCCAAAAAACGTCGTTTAGGGCCTCAAAACGGCTCCGGAAGTTCAGGACCCGAAAAACTGCTAAAAATAGTAAGTTGTGCTACAATTGAGGAAACTGAAAATGCTGAGAAAGACAATGGTGGGGGTCCAGGTGGACTTGGCAGGTGGCCACCAATATCCACCTGGATCATTCCTCCCCCCTTAGGAAGCAATGGTCCCCATTGCGTTGAGCTCCTCCATGAGATGAGGGAACTTCTGCTGAACTTGTTCCCTGGTGAGCCACTTGCCCTGCTGAAGGAGTTGGCCCGCTTTGACAAGTCGATACAATTGGATATTTTGTTGGCGAGTGTTCTTGATCTGTGTGTCCATGATCCGATCAGTTGCAGCTTGTTCCATGCAATCTGGATTTAATTCTGTGGGTTTGAGCTGTTCTGCAATGTCGGATGTGTCTAGCAATGGTGGAAAGTATGGCCGAAGGCGGTCCACATTAAATACTGGGTGCAGTCCAAGGAATGGGGGAATGCTGAGCTCAAACGCATTGTCTCCCATAGCCTTAGTAATGGTGTAAGGACCATATCGGAGTGGTCTCAATTTCCGATAGGCTCCAGTAAGGCGTTCCTTTTGCAAATGCAACCAGACTTTGTCGCCCACCTGAAACTTGTGTGGCACCCGATGTTGATCATGTCGCTGCTTGTACTTGGCATTTGATTTCTCAAGGATGTCATGGACCTGCTGGCGAATATGTTGGATTCGCTCAATGAAGCTGGTGGCCTTATCTGTTTCGGACTGGACATGAGCTGAATTCATGTGAGTAGCTGCAAGTGGCATGGCCACATCAATGGGGCATAGTGGCTGGAATCCCAAACCCACCTGAAAAGGGCTATGGCCAGTGGAGCTGTGCAGAGCTCGGTTGTAGCTGTGCTGAACGTAGGGGAGGCTCTCGTCCCATGTGCGTGGATGCTTTGAGTTATACATGCGCAGAATGTGCACAATCATCCTATTGACAACCTCCGTCTGGCCATCAGTGTGAGGATGGAAGGCTGTGGACTTCGTGAGTTTGGTGTCCAGCATTGACCAGAGACTGGACCAAAAGGTGCTGAGAAACCGACTGTCCCGATCTGAGATGATAGACTGTGGGATCCCAAAGTGCACCCACACTCGTTCAAAGAAGAGTTTAGCAGTGGCTTCTGCTGTGATATTCTTCTTGCAGGCCATCATAATGGCCATCTTTGAGAACCTGTCGACGACCACAAAAACACAGTCATTTCCATGCTTAGTGGAAGGAAGGCCTGACATGTAATCCATGGAGATGGATTCCCAAGGTCGACTAGGGGTAGGCAACGGGGTATAGAGGCCTTGCTTCTTAATGGTCGGTTTGGCAATGGCACAGGCAGTACATGATCGGATGTACTTCCCAACATCCTGTCGAAGATTCGGCCAATAGAAATAGTTTTGCAGTACTGCCACTGTTTTCTCGACCCCGAAATGCCCAGCAGCCCGACTGTAGTGTGCTTCCCAAATCATCTTGGCACGCTCGCTTGAAGGAACACAGAGGTGACCGAGGTGGCATAATAGGGCATCCTGGAGGTGAAAATCTGCAACCTGCCGACCCTCCAAGAGTGTCTGGTATGTGTGGCCGAATTCTGGGTCGCTTTTGTAGAGAAGTGGCCAATCAGAAGTCTCGTGCCCGCAAGAGTTGAGCACGGTGGTTAGCGCCATGATCAGTGGTCGACTGAGGCAATCTGCAACATTATTGGTGCTGCCCTTTTTATACTTGATATTCAAGTGAAACTGTTGCAGGTATGTAGACCACTTCTGATGGCGATCATTCTGCAATTTCCCTTGGGTCTGTATGAACTGCAGAGGTCGGTGGTCTGTGTGGATGACCATTTCCTTCCCCAAAATGTAATGCTTCCATTGTCGGCAGGCCTGTACAATGGAATACATCTCTTTATCATAAGTGGGGTACTTCTGGACTGTGTCTGAAAGTGTTTCACTGTGATATGCCACTGGATGTCCATGTTGAGTAAGGACTGCCCCAATAGCATAGTCAGAGGCATCTGTCTCGACCTCAAATGGTTGTTGTAAATCTGGTAACGCGAGCACTGGTGCCGTGCAGAGGCGATCCTTCAACTCCCTGAATGACTTCTGTTGAGATTCAGACCAAAAGAATTTTGCTTTCGCCCCGCCCTTGGTGACTTGACTCAAGGGCCAAGAAATATGAGAAAATCCCAACACAAACCTGCGGTAGAAGTTGGCAAGACCTAGAAAGCTGCGGAGCTCTGTTAGAGTGGTTGGAGAGGGCCAATCCCGAATGACTTGGACCTTGGCTGGATCGACATGCACCCCCTGTTCATCAATGATGTATCCCAGATACTGAACCTCGGTCATGCCAAAAGTGCATTTCTCCAAATTGGCACATAGCTTGTGTTGCCGCAGTGTTTGGAGAACCTGTCGGATGTGGTGGAGGTGCTCTTCCCAACTCTGGCTGAAGATCAGAATGTCATCCAAGTATACTACTACAAAGGAGTTGGTGAATGGCCGCAAGATGTCATCCATTAGCCTCATAAAGGTTGCAGGAGCATTCGTCAATCCGAAAGGCATGACCAACCATTCGAAGAGGCCCTCCTTGGATTTGAAGGCAGTCTTCCACACATCTGAGGGTTTAATTGGTACCTGGTGATATCCTGACTTCAGATCGATCTTGCTGAAATATTTCGCCCCCTTTAGTTGGTCTAGGAGGTCATCAATCCGCAGGATCGGGTACCTATTACGGACAGTGATCTTGTTCAGCGCCCGATAGTCAATACAGAGTCTCCACGTCCCATCCTTCTTCTGTACTAACACTATCGGGCTCCCACAGGGCGAAGAACTCGGACGGATGTGACCTTTCTGCAGGAGCTCCTGAATCTGTCTCTTGATTTCATTGTTCTCCAGAACGGAGCGCCGATAAATTGGTCCATTGGGTAGCGGCGCACCTGGGGTCAGATCGATGGAGTGCTTGACTTGACAGTGCAGAGGAACCCCTACCGGGGAGGTGAAGATGTCTTCGTACTCCTCCACAATCTTGTCCATCTGTAGCTGTCGTGCAGAGGAACCCCGTTTGGAGGCCGCAGCCACTGTCTTCTTCTTCCCTTGAGGGCGTATCATCAGGGAAACAAATTTCCTGGTTTTGGAAATGATCTTACTGCATTGTTTTGCAGTAATCAAAGAGATGGCGGCAGGTGGTGCTACCTCTGGTATCCTGAACAACTTATTTCCCAATGTAATAATAACAGCACGGGGCCTTGATTCATACACAGCATGTCGCTTCCACAAGTATGGTTGTCCTAGTAATACATCACAAACTTCAAGGGGAGCAATGTCACACAATACCTCATCCGTGAAGGGCTTGATGTTTTATGGAAGGCGACACTGCTGGCTCACACGAAGATCTCGCCCTTGGTGAAGCCACCCAATGGTGTATGGTTGTGGATGTGCTGTGGTCGGTAAGCCCAACCGCTTCACGACCTTTGCCGAAATGAGGTTCTTTTGACTCCCGCTATCAACAATGAACTGTATCGGGGAGCCCTTTACCCACATCTGGGAGTGGAAGAGACGCTCCTCCTCCTCTGGATCTTCGGGGTCATTTTTCTGGATCTTTGCGGTAGCAACAGTGGCGCTGGGATCCGCATCAATGATCTGCTTCCCTTTTTCATACCCCTTATCGGGTTCTGACTCAGAGTCGGAACATGCATCTGATTCTGAAACCTTTAGCTTAGCCACCAGTGACTGCTTGGCCCGACACTCACTTGTGTTGTGAGTGGAGCTCTTATGGAACTCGCACCATTTTCCAGTGTCCTTTCTCGGCTTCGCGGCGTTGCTCTTTGCTTGCAGCTTCGACTGGTTGTCTTGGGCTGTCCCGCCTTGGCTTTGTCCTTTGTTCTATGGTTTAGGGGCACCTTTCCCCTGCTTTGGATTCGCAGATCCAAAGTCTCGCTTCTTTTGTTTAAACTTCTGCTCGACCTTGACGGCATACCGGTATGCTGCGCTGAGCGAGGGGATGTTTAAGAACTGTATTTCTTCCTGGATGTACTTGTGTAGGCAGCCACGGTATTTGAGTATCAAATGTTGCTCCGAATCCTTGATACCCAACTTTGTGCGAAGGGTATGGAAAAGATTGGTGAACTCCGGCACGTCTTGGTCCCTTCCCTGCCGCAGCGTGGTCCACTTTATGTATTCATCCTCATAGCTTCCGACAGGGTAGTACTGCTCCTTGATGGCATCCCGGAACGAATCCCAGGTGGGTGCGGCTGAAAATAGTGAGCCAGTACTTTCATCCTTCTGCTCGCAGTAGGTTTCCCACCAGTCCTTGACGTGGGGGGCTGCTTTGAGAAGAGCAAAAACAATCTTTTCCCGACTCGAAAATTCATGAACAGAAAAATAACCCTCTAGCAGATTTAACCATTTATCTACGGCATCGGCGTCTATCTGACCCTCGAATATGGGGATTTCAAAATTAACTTGTACCTTAAAGGGTGTGGCGTTTCCAGAGGAGCTACTGGAAGCCGATGTGCCGCTTCTGGGTAGCCGCTGAAGGATCTGCGCAAAGCTGTCCATCATCGCGTTCCGTTGTCGCTCGAGCGCTTCTTCGAGCAAGATTTTGATGGGATCTCCTGCCCCCTCGTCTTTCTTCTCGTCCGCCATGGGAGGCCGTCGGGATTTGCGAGGCTGGTCTTGCAAAGGTTCAACCAGTTCAAGCCCTAACTCCTTATATCCCGACCTTGTTGGGGACATGCAAAGAAAAACAGAGAAAAAGCAGACCGCTCTGATACCACTGATCCGGATTTAAACAGGAACGCAACAAATTACAGAGATAACCATATACACAAAGATGCAGCGGAAATAATACTTCATTTCATTAATGGAAAATACTGAAATATGCTTACAAACAGAAATGGCAATAAACTAGCTAGGGCGATGGTAGCTTATCTCTGAGAAGAGATGTGATGGCTACATGCCTCTGAACTGTGTTACAATGAGGCTCGAAGACCTATTTATTGTTGAGAAACAATGGACAACCCTTAATATTCCAAAACCTAACCCTAGGAGATGAAACGCCAAACTGTGGGCCCCGTTTGGGTAAATTGGTACATCAACTTCCCGGGGTCGTAACTTTGGCATACGATCTCCGTTTGACGCGTACAATAGCTCGTTAGAAAGATCTATCCGAGCACTACCACTTTGGGAAGGGCCCATGGACCCATGTTGCCCCCAGATTTCCCAAAAAACGTCGTTTAGGGCCTCAAAACGGCTCCGGAAGTTCAGGACCCGAAAAACTGCTAAAAATAGTAAGTTGTGCTACAATTGAGGAAACTGAAAATGCTGAGAAAGACAATGGTGGGGGTCCAGGTGGACTTGGCAGGTGGCCACCAATATCCACCTGGATCATTCATTTTCATTTTCTTTTCTTTTTGTACATTTATTTGCGAAATGACTGTATTCATGACATACCTTGCATTTGAAGGGGATCTGCTCGTAGTCCAGCTGATGTATGTGCGTCCACTGGTCCACTTTGATTTTGATAACTTCCGGGAGTCCTCTCCCTAGATCCAATTCGACACATATTTGGGCGCATGCATGCATATTTTCCTTTGGCTCACATCAATCGATGTACTTCCCCACTGCATTTCCTATGGCTTTAACTAAGTTGTCTCCCCAGCAATGGAGAGGGATGTGCGGCAATCTAACCTAGACAGGTACAACGCTTGGGACATCCATTCATGGATCAAAGTCCAGGGTCCATCTGTTCAGATACAGCCCCCTTGTATCCATGAAATACAGACCATTCCTGAAAATCAAGTCTCGATCCTCCTTGGTCTCGAAATGAAAGGTATAATATCCTCTGCCGCAAAACCTAATCGAGATCTTCCCATTTATTGAAGTCGACCAATTTCTTTCTACCCACTTTTGGACAGTCCTCGGTGATGGCCACAACCCCGTGAACTGCCCTACTAATCCTCGTTCTGCCAGGGAGAGAGCTGCTTTTCGTGGGAGAGCCGGAGGGAGAGATATCTCTGGTATTTCTTCCATTCTTTTAACAAACTTTGAGACTGCTGGTCTGTTCTTAGCCGGTCCCATTGCCGAAATGAGGGAGGCAAATGCTTTGGCTGTTTCTTCCGATTCCTGATGGTGGGCTGAATGATGATCTTCGTTCTCTGGTGGATCCATTTTTCTCGAGCCTCAGCAGCAGGAGGCCATTGAGGGCAACTGCGAATTGCTTGCTGCAGGGAGGTGCGCGATCTCTCTGATCCAGAAAAAGTCGATCCTTAGCAGCTGGAGGCCAGTGAGAAGAAGCATGGCTGCATCTCTGAATGCTGCAACGATAGCTAGAACTGCACGCGGGCGACTTCAGGAGCTCTCATCGCAGCAAAAAAATTATTAGTATTCTTATTACTTGAAACCTTCTGAGACATTTTTTAGATAAAATTATTAACCTTCATTGTTTTTCCTAATTATTTAAACAAAATCATTGACATTCTTTTTCCCTTATTTTTCGCACTATATAGAATTTTTTTAATGTAAATATGTAATTGTAAAATTAATAAATATATAATTTTTAAACATATTTTTTCCCTTTTCAAAATTTCCATTTCAAAATAATAATTATTAAAATAAAGATTTTGATTTTTTAAATATAAACGTTTATTCAAATTTTATGCTTTATCGCAATATTTTAAAATTTAAAAGATTCCAAATTAAAATACTCATAATCAAACAAAATTCCCTTTCCAAATCTTATTCTTTCAAGTCTACAAATGACATGGAATTAAAACTCTCCTCTTCCATGCTAAGGAAAGTAACGTGGCATTGAAAACACTCCCCTCACCTATTTGTAATAAAATATCTATTAGGGGCTTGGCTCAAAGTGACGTGGCATTGGAAACCCTTGCTCCTCCAATTTCGAAACGTTGCAGAATAATTTAAACTATAGTAAAAATATACATTAAAAAGCAAATTTAAAGTCATCCTCATGAGGTTGCGGCAGCCATAAACATCTTTCACGCTGCCTCTGCTATGGATGCACAAATCTTGGCTTGTAAGGGTAACGGGCTTCTATGAAGGCCCGCGGTCCCAAACCTTAGGATCTCTTAACCACGTTCCTCTTCCGGGCAAGCGGTCTGGAAGGCCCCTGTAATCAGCTTTTGATCTAAGGCTGTTTTATAATTTTTTTTTTTTTTGGATCATTGGGGTTTTGCGGGAAGACGAAGAAGAAGAAATTCCAGAACAAAATGCGGGCGCTAAATGAATAAATAAACGAATTCAGTCCCCCAAGGGAACCGATGTCAACGCTTGTGGGTGTCCGCAACCCAAACGGCAAGGAAAACGAAGGCCAGGGTGTTCGAAACGGGATCGCTCAGCAGCCCGGACAGTTTTCGGGCAGTATTTCGCCCTCTGGGACCATCTGGGGTAACCCTGAAAACCCTAACCTCAATTCTAATTTTTGTTTCAGTGCAAATCCAGGTACAATGCCTATAAATCTTGATAGCAATACAAATGTAAATTCATCCACTGCTTCTTCTTTTTCTTCTTCTGGGAGTTTCGGCGATACACACTTTCACGCTGGATTCTCAAGGGTAAATAGGACTGAATCAGGTAAGGAGAATATATTTAACTCTTCGTCCGCAATGGGAGATGGAATGGATTCTAATGTTAAAGCAAATCTCGGCCCGTTTGCTTCGGCCCCATTTTCTACATCTTGTGCATCCTTTTCAGTTGCTAGTAATAATGCATTTAAAAATCCGAGCAAAGATACTGCGGGAATATTTCAGTCCGAAGCCTCCACGAGCTCTCAGAGAAATAGACCTGTTGCTACTCAGAGGCCGAGGTTCATGAAGGTGCGAAGGAATTTAAATTCATCCAAGGGTAAATCTGCCGTCTTTACTGGTAAATTATTTCATAGCGAGAATAGCTCGGGGGTTGAAAAATGCGAATACAATCCTTTTCAGTCAAATTCAAATACGGGGTCCAATGAGACTAGATATTACTTCAAGCGCGATATGAATCAAAGATCAAGTGCTTCTGCGCCGTTTTCCAGTGCGTTTGGGGAGAATATTGGTAACCAGGGATTTAAGCCGGTGCAGAATGACCATCCAAAGCCATTTGCAAAGAATGTCTGGGCTAAACAGAACGATGATGTGGAGTTGGGCAACCGAATACGTGTCTGGGACCCTTTTAATAGAACATCCGAGAGTGTTTCAGGGGTTGCAGCCAATTCTTATTTTAAAGCGCATGAAGACAGCAAGAGCAGCTCTACATTTAGAGGAGTCATGGAGGATAAGTTAGCGTCCAAAAACAATAGTGAGAATAATGGGTTTGAAAAACGGGGATGCGATCCATTTCAGTCTAATTCAAAATCGGGGTCCAGTCAGACGGGATATTGCTTTAAGAGCGATCTGGATCAAAACCCATGTACTTCTGCATCATTTTCCAATGTGTTTGGGGATAGTATTGGTAACCAGGGATTCAAGCCAGCGCAGGATAACCATCTAAAGCCACTTGCAAAGAATGGCTCCACCAAACAGAACGATGATGAGGAGTTGGGCAACCGAATACGTAGCTGGAATCCTTTTGTTGGAAAATCCGGGAGTGGTTCAGGTGTTGCAGCCAATTCTTATTTTAAAAAGGGTGAAGACAGCCGCAGCAGCTTCACATTTAGAGGAAGCATGGAGCATAAGTTAGCGTCCAAAAACAATAGTGAGAATAATGTTAATGTGGCACGTGGATGCTCAGTTTCTGGCTGGCCAGGGTCAGTCAATGTTGGAAGCACAGTGGAAGACCTTAACAATGCCAGGAACTTGAATGATAGCCTGGTCGATAGTGAACAACGAGCCTCTAAGCCATCTGAGATGAACTCTGCCAGTGTAGATAGTCATTTGTACAACACGGAAGATGCTACTCGGAAAGCATTTGTCTTTACTACAGCATCCAAACCAAAGTCTAGCGTTAGATTCAGACACAAACAAGAATTGCGAACTGGAAGATGTGACAATAGTAGTAGCTTGAAACAAGCTGCAGGAATATACGACGGTACATTTGCATCTCAAACTTCTAACTCCAACACCGACGGATTGAAGAAAAATGCTGATGAAAAGTATGAAAATCCATTTACTAATCAAGCATCAGTCTCTGGATCATTTAGACGAGGTGCCTGCACATTTGATAATCCATCTGTAGCTGAGATGCATCCTTCTCGCCCAAAATTCGCGAGTTCTACAATTGATAGCTCAGTTGGACCGACAACTTGCGGTCAAATTCCTTCAACCTTCATCTTTAACGCAGGCAGTAAGTTTCAATCTGGGAGCCAGAAAGCTGCAAGTCCACTGCTTGAACCATTTTCATTCTCCGAAGGTTCTGCCTCTGGCTCTGCTGCACATGCATTTAGTAGCGGGTCTACAAAAGAAACTGCCAACAAGGTTAATATCTCAACCAGCACTGGAGAAATGGGAGCAATTCCTACAAACTGGGAGACACCGCAATGTGAGGGTGAATCATCAATGAAAGATAGTTCTTGGCCTGCTATGGAGAGTTTGTTTTCAAGTTTGAAGCAGAGTTTTGAGTTTAACGCTAGCAAAGAATCGAGCAAGAGCCACAGTACAAGGAAGAAAAGAGAAAAATCTCAGTTACCCACATCCATGCAACGCAAGCTTGGTAGGCGCTTTGCTCCTAAGCCAAAAAGGTACATTCCACGTTCCTCTCCAGCCAATAACACTGAGGGAGGTTCACCAATGGATTTCTCTCCTTACAATGAAACTGCTTCTAAAGATGAGTCGTCTTTTGGAAATCACAACATACCAGATTTAGGGCAATCTTCTGCAGCATGGGAAGCTTCCATCCAGTATGCTGCTCAATCAAGATACAATTCACATGAATCTCTTGTCATGGAAGCCAAGGTTGAAGAGCTGAGGGCTGCAGCTGTAAACCTACATATTGGTACTGATAAGGAAATGGATGTCAAAAGTCACCACCAAGAAAAGCCATCCAAAGGAGGAGAGGGTCTGTCTTGGCAGAGAAGTAACAGCACTTGTGAAGCAAAATCTTTATTTCCTGATAGAAGTAATAATAGTAAAAGGGAATCTGCTGAAGAGCAGATATCTATTCCAAGTGCTGAAAGTGAGTTATTAAATTCTAAAATGGAAAATATAAGAATCGATGAAGGTGGTGCAAAAGCAGAAGCTGAGGAAAACAGTCAAAATAAGCAGTTTGCCTTCGCATATTCCTCTGTTGATGCAAAAGCTGAAGAAAGCAGTCAAAATAAGCAGTTTACCTTTGCATCTCCCTCTCTAAATTCTACTCCATCAGTATCCAAACGACATGCCAGAAGAAGTCATCGGACAAAACTTGGAGAAAATATAAATGCATCAAGCTGCGATATTAAGATTGAGTCATCTCCTTTTACCACACAGCCTTTTGTTTTTCAAATGAATGGAATGCAACAAGAAATCATCAGTCCTAATGGACCTAAGCTTCAAGGTACAAAACAGAAAGATGAAGAACATAAAGGAAATGATTTTTCAGAGCCATTTTCATCTACGTCTAAGCACAAAGAAGAAAGTGGAGCAACAGTCACCTCAAATGTTGGAAAAAGTGCTGCAACAGAGCAGGCTTGTGAAAAATGGCGGCTCAGGTGAGAATTAATGTACCGTTATTTACTTCAAGGATAAAGTTTACAAGGTTTCTTGTTTTTTGCTTCAAGAGTCTGTCCACTTTTTTTTTAGTCTTCTATTAGTCTGCTGCTATGGGATGCTTTGTGAATTTGATCTAGCTTTATGCTTCTATTAATTACAGATTTCATGATTTCACATAGAACATTCCAAATCCTGATGCACCTATTAAATATTTCTTAAATACTACCTGTCTATATGTTTCACAGAGGAAATCAAGCTTATGCAAATGGAGACTTTCCTAAGGCAGAGGATTGTTATTCACGAGGGGCAAGTGTTGTATCTCCTAATGAAACATCAGAGAGTTGTATACGGGCATCAATGCTGTGCTATAGCAATCGTGCAGCCACTCGCATGGCTGTTGGCAGAATGAGAGAAGCACTTGCAGATTGTAAACAGGCGATGGCCATTGATCCAAACTTTCTAAGAGTTCGAATTAGAGCTGCCAGGTAAAGATTGCTTGTTTTCCACTTTCACTGGGCAGAGGTTTGTATGCTTGTTGTACCTGTAGTTGACTAAGCACGTTGATTCATTTGCAAATTGATTACTAGGTTTGGAATTCTAATGCTAGCTGTTGGCAAGCCCTTGGAGATTCTTCTAGGAATGATTAATGATTAGCGTTCCTCAGAGATGTGTCCCCTAGGGTTGGGGGGGTGTGTCCCCAATATTTCTTATGCTCCTGTGATGTAGAGGATCGGGGGGTGCTTGGGGAAATGTTTCCCCACGTCCCCCATTTTTGGGAAATGTGGGGAAATGTTTCCCTAGTGTAGGGGGTGCGTTCTCTCAAAAGGGTACTTTTGGGGTGCCCCCCTAGAAAAGGGGTGCTTTCACGTTTATTCACTTTCACTGCTTGATGCTCATTTTATTTTCAATGTTCATTATCTATTGTTAATTTTCAGTTTTAACTTTTGAGTCGATTGTCGATGTTGATGACCTTAGATCGAGTCTTGATTTGTCACTCTTCACTATTTTTTGAGTTTGAGTAATTTCAATGCACTATTTCAGACGTAGGTATCTAATATTTTTCTTAGTACTACTTAGATTCTAGAATGATTAATTTAAATCAATGTATCCATATTTTACTATTTCTGTTTTATTTATGGTTTTATGAATCAATGTATTTCACTACTGAATCTGAATCCAAGTCATGTTTATATTGTTTACAAATTTGAATTTTAGTATTAGTTTAATATTTCTTATTTAGTATTGACATTGCACAATGATGATTTTTTGTGAGATGAATTATTATTTTTGGGATTTTATCATCATCATCATCATTATTTTTATTTTGATTTTAGATATAAGGAACCCTATGCTAGGGACCTCGACGTCCCCTGCTACCCTGAATTTTCCCAAAATTTGGGGTGCGTCCACATGGCCCCCATATACATTTATCCTCTTCTGCACTCCCTTGTCTTAGAAACTTGGTGGAAAATTGTTAATGACAACTTTTTGTTTGAAAGATTGGTGTGTTTATATTGTAACATTACCATTGATGGAGAAATTTTATTGAGAGAAAGCTTGTGTTGCATGATCACTTTACCTTAATTTAGGAGTAATGGTAGGGTCAAGTCCAACCACTAGGTCTAGCACCTCTAACCAAAGACCTGCTCTAGTAGCCATTTTATTGTGATAATATTATGTCCATGTGATGAATGAAATTTAAGAGGAAGTGTGTGTTGCTTGGTATCTTCATGTCTATCTTCGCTAACTACAAAATCTCTTCATAGAGTAACTACCCTTTGGTCTTCATCCCTAGGAGTTTGACTCATTTGTAACTAAGTTATATCTTGAAGAGAGATTGCCGATTTGGGACTAACTTATGCTTCCTTTTTTGTCCCCTAAGAATATGTATTGTGTTAATAGCATCAAACCCATACAACAGCTTCTTTGATTATTTTGCCGCAATTGCAATATATGCAAGATTCAAAGGATATTAAGATATCAAATATAATTTTTGGAATCTCCTTGGAAAATAAGTTTGGTGAAGACTCTCTTGCAATCTTCAAATCCTCAAATAAGACATTTGAATTTCACTTTATTATTTGTCACTTTTCTCCTTTTTAGATCACCATAATCTCTTTTGTCAAGTGAGAAAAATTACCTTTTTCTCCAGTGGTTCCCACATTCTTCTTATATGATCCATGAAATTGAAGTATATAAGAGCCTCCTAGAGTAACTTCCAAAATAAGTTAAAGTGACAAATAATAAAGTGAAATTCAAAGGTCAAAGTATATAAAAGCCTCCTAGAGTAACATCCAAAATAAGATACAATACACTGTGTTAAAGGAATCATCTTTGAAGATTTGAGTGAGATTTAAGTTTGACATCTTACATTGCTGTTGCATCACTAAATTTGATTTTTTATTGAATTCCCCACAAAAGTACCTTAGAAGAAGTTAAAAGGTAAACTAAGAGTTTTGACAACTATCCAATCCACCTTGGGCTTTCTTTCATGGAAAGTGGCCCTATTCCCTATGATCTAGAGGGATCTTAAAACAAATATGGGGAGGGATCCCCAAACAAGGCCCATATACAAAATTATTAAAACCGATATAGATAAGCATCATTTTATCCTATAGTTAGACTCAAATCTTTAGCATCCTTTACATTCCAAAAGAGAGTTGCTTCATGGTGAAGGTCTCTTTCAACAAACCTTCACACTTCATATATAAGTCCTCTAGGAACATATGTCTCTCTTTATCAACTTTACACAACCCTCAAAGGAAACTCAAATGTAAGATTTGTTGCACTGTAACCAATTTTTTTGATATTATCAATTTGGGTTGCATTTATATCTTTCTACATAAGGCTAACCACCAATCTACCTTGTAATCTCTATGAAAGCAAGACAATCCTAGTGTATGAAGGATGTATCACCACTACAATTTAGAGCTTGAGTAGGATGTAGTCCATTCTAACCCTTCTATTGCTTTATAATTATATAGGATGTGCATGGAGGTTGTATGAAAGTGGGTGTAGCATATCATTAATGAAATATATCTTTTTTCCCCTCTCCACCATTATCTCAATGAATTCATGTAACCAATCTTTTTACATGGTATTAGGGTAGAAATGTCTGCTTGTTAGTGGAGTCTAATTTTTAGGAAAGTTATAAAGCATTTAAAATAAAATGTTAGAATTATGTCCCTGCGAATTATTGAGCCCAAATGTGGTCCTATCTTGGAAAGGAGAGAACACATTTTAATTCTAGAAGTAAAATTATTTTTATCATGGGCTTAGAATATAATGCCATCCCTGGGCCAAGACCCTCCAAAGGAATGATTTAGGTGATTTGGGTATATTGTTTGTAAATGTCTTATTTGATCAATATTTACGTCTTCCTTAGACAATAACAGGTGACTTAGACATCTAGGGAGTACCTGAAGAGGGGAGATGGTCTGGTTAGATGGCCATGAAGTGAAGTAGTTGAGGGACCTTTAAGAACTAACATTGGGCATGCCATGGGAGGGGTCCTCTAAGTCAATATCCTCCAAAGAACAAATTGCTAAATCGGGATATTGAACCCTTGATCTAGCAACTATAAAGCCTTGAAACTATGATATATCTTTGAATCTCGAGCAATATCATGGAGTCAACTTGTAAATGTTATCTCAAAATACCATATCAATGGGCTTGATCCCATGCTAAATGGATGGTTGTTAGCTCAATTATGGTGGTGGTTGGCTCAATCAGATATAATGGCTCGGATAGTGGCAGATCGATAAGAGACATGTTTGACCCAATTAGAGAAAGCAAGGGTTCGAGCAGAGGAGTGAGAGGGACTCTCGATTAGAGAAGGTGTCTCAATTAGAGATGGCAACTTGCTGATACCCTAGCTGATGGCTAATCCTATAAATTATTCCTTTGTTCTTGGGTGGCTTGTTCATGGTGGATTAATTTTGTAAATTATTCTTGGTGCCTCTATGTTGTGTGCAACTTGAAATTACAATACAACCCTCCCTGGTTAGAAATTGTGGTTTCTCCTCTTTTGCAAAACGTCAAATCTGCATGGCTTTGTTAGAAATTGAAGAATTATAACATAGGCCTTATGCCTAATAAAGATGGCTCTATAACTATTTGGCTATGAGCTGCCACCTGATTTGACATTGGGTGGATGATATGTGGTGACTATGGGAGGGAAAACTAGAACAAACAACTTAAAACAAATTAGCAATGTGAGAGTTGCGGGAGGTGGACGTCGTGTTTGAGGAACTTCACTTGGAATCCTTCCTCATTAGCAACCGTTTTTGTGCTGATGACCTTGACTATTTAATTGAGGTTGTAGAATGAGAAAAGATGTCAAGGGGAGGTGGACAGTGATATGGGTAGGGGCTTTTGTAGAAATGTTGTAAGGGGAAGTTGTATGAGAGTGTTAGAAAATCAGAAAGGCAAAAATATTTTCTTATATTGATAATTACTTGTGATATTCTTATGTTCCTCTTTTAGCTTTAGTTCATCAAGCAATTAATAACACAAAGATCACAAACACCAGATGTAGGCGGACAGGCAGGTCAAAACCTCTATCGAGGGGAAAACCTAGTCAACAACTCTTCCTTAATAATTTCATGAGATGATCCAAGACTCTTGACCTAGAGACCAACTTCCTCCACACCAAGTCAACCTTTTCTTCCTTCTGTAGATGATAACCCTTTCAACAACTTCGACTTAGTAGCAACAACTAGCAGCAACAACTTCGACCAAGTTGTAGCCCAGCAAATACTTTGATCCAACAGAAAGACATCGATCCAACAACAACACTTCAACCCTCCAGTGGTAGACCATAGAATCCACACGTGTGAGAGAGAGAGATGACCCAAAATCTTTGATCTTGTCCTTTCCAACAATTCTCCTTCTTCTCTTGGAATTTTGCAGTTTTTCTGCCTCCTTCTCTTGGATATTGAACTTGTGAGTGAGTGTCTCTAAATGAATTCGAATTGCTTGTATATATACCCTTTTGGTGAAGTCGAATTAACTTGTTTGAGGCAGACTTAATCTCCTTGAGGCCGACTTGGTGTGGAGGTGACAAATACCTTATTTGACTCAATAATAAATCTTTTTACATGATTCAAAAGCCCAAGAAAGGTCTCTTTTAAAGGAAAATGACTCTAATGACTTAAGACAAGACCTAGAAGTCCTCAGTGGGGACTTTGACCTAATATATGATGAACCAATCATGAAACCCATACTTTAATAAGTCGTAAAAATAATAAAAATAATTCTTTTTATTTCTTTTGATAAATCCATTTCATTATGACTCAAATACAATTATGAAGACCGAACCTAGTTACATTTCTCAACACTCCCTCTTAACTAGGGAAGTATTCATACATACATATACAAGTACATGGAAGATCTCAAAACACATGGACCATGAAGAGTTTAGGCATTTACAGTGCCACGAATTAGATTCCTGACCAAGGCAATCTATCCGGGTGGGACTAAGATGGACTAAAGCTTTCAACCTCTCTAGGTACCATTAGGATTACTTGCTAACCATCAACCCATGGAACTAGGTGCGTGATGCAAGGTTAGAGCTCTATGACCAACGCCACCCTCCCTACTACTTCAAGAACTAGACATCAACACATGTTGGCTAGATGTCCTCCCAGGCATTTTACACACAATGCCTCAACATATCAAATCTCTCTAACTTCAAGCATGCTTTTCAAAAACTTTTAAGAGATTTACCTAAACAGTCACAACCCCAATCAGTAACAACTTTTCAAATACTCATGAGTAAACACAAACCTTTGGGGTCTTCAGACATCTTGATGTTGCTGCACAATAGTAGGACAAATCTTGACAAAGGTTTCTTCAATCATTCAACTTCCTTTCCTACTTCACATGCAACAATCAAATCCTACTTTCCTTCTTTCAACAACACCTCAATATGCACTCTCTAATTTCTTTGAGGTATCCATCATGACTATAATATGCCCTCCCTCTCAACTTGGGAGATATCCTTCCTTATATCTAGGCTCCTTCTTAACTTAGGGAGATCAACATCGGAGAATATTTCATGGCTTCCATCCTTCTTATCAGAGCCATCTTGATCATCATCATTTCATATAACTTCCTTCATCATGCTTATCAATCAAATCAATTTTACTTACAAACATCTTCATCATCTTGAAGATTATGTACCTGCACAACTTAGATAGCAAGTATAACAAGATACATATAGAAGCATGTTCATAATCATACAATAATGGAAGCATTAGACTTTAGACCTCAAATACTTAGTTAGGTTCATAGTCAACAAGAGACACATACTTTTATACTTCAACTTCTTGCTAGGGTTTTGTCATAAACCCTGGACTTCATCATCAAGACTTTTGAGTAACTCAATGAGGATAACAATCTTCATTATATCTAGGGTCTCAATATTTCTTCAAGGGATATGACATACTCTACTATAATATATTGTAAACCCTAGAAGCAATTCAAACAAGTACACTTACAATGCATCTAACAACTTTATAATTCATTTGTTAGACTTCTACTAGGATTTAATGCAAACCCTAGATTCCATACATGAGACACTAAGCCTTAGATATCAATAATCAAAACCAATCACAACATAATCTAAGGTTTCAATAATATGACCAACATTTCTGTAAACCCTAGATTTTATCATCACATTTGAAACAATATCATCTCATCATATCTTAGAATATCAAACTTCTACTAGGGCTTAGTTACAAACCCTAGAACTTATCAACAACTAGGTTAGCACAAACACATATCTAGGATAATCATGCACAAGCCTATCATAACATATATAGGACAAACTCAAGACACAAATATCAATACATTTAAATTCATACATGTAATGATCTTGATTAAGCTAGGGTTTTGATGATACAAACATACATACCTCCAAGTTTTCATTCCTAGGAGCTACATACATAAGGGTTTTACTTATAAACCCTAATTTACCAAAAGCCTCAAGGTCTAGGAACACATTAGCATCCAACCCTAAAAGACTAGGGTTTCCATAATAATACTAAAACAAGACATTCACCATCAAAATCCCAAACATCAAAAGAATAGTATTTTCTAGATTTCATTAGTAACCCTAAGTAGACTAGGGATTTCACATTAGCATGCCCTTAGGTTATGGATTTTCAGAGAACCTATTAGGGTTCCACAAACATGATGATTTAATGAGGGTAGATTCAATCTAATGATTAATCTCCCAAACAAGAATCTCTATGATTCAAAGGTCCTAGACATAACACTTGTTAGTAATAATGAAGCATATTTCTTAGAATGAATGAATATACCTTTATAACGAAGATAAATAAAACTTATAGTTTAAGACATACCTTTGAGTTTAGACAAACCTTATAGAACATCAATTCTAATAGAACATCTATGCTTTGTCTTATGAGGTCTTCTTCATAGCTCTTGAGCATATCAACAAGCTTTTCGTAACAAGGAAAATATAAAAAGAAATGTTATTAACATCTAGTGTAAACACATCTAGATAGGAAAAGGAAAACAAAATATAAAAGATAATACAAGGAGTAGGATACTTATCTTTGAAAAATTGATAAGGGCTCCCTCTTAATCCAGTCTCGAGGGATACCTATGACTTTAACATTAACAAAACAATTCAAAAATGTTTTTCCAAAGTATGTTAAATCCATAAGTACTAAAAATAAAAAAAATACAAAACAATTCAAAAACAATAGAAGGATTTAGTAGTATAAGTCCTTTATTTATGATTCTTCGGTCTTGTCCTTTTTTGGAGATCCTTCTTTGGCAACATTTGCATGATCCCTATTTCCCTTTCTATTTCTCGGATTCTCAAGACAATCACTTTTATAGTGACCCATATTGAGACAATTGTAGCATTCAATTTTGGATAGGTCTATCTTCCTTCTAGGCCCTTTGCATTTCTTGAAATTTCCTTTGTTCTTGTGATGAGTGGAATAGGCATTCGAAACTAGAGAAATTCTGACTTCTTCTTGACTGCATGCATTCCATAACTGTTCGAATGTAGGAGTTTCCTTCCAATTGTTGAGACTTGATGAGAAGGCACTCCAAGATGTAGGTAATCCTAGAAGTGCAGTGATTACAAGCTCATTTTCTGGTACTATCTCCTCAATTGCTTGGAGTTCATCTCTTAATCTAGCTATTCTTACAAAGAAGGATGCCATAGTGTCTTCCTTTGCCATCTTTATAGATCTTAGTTCATTCTTAAGACTTGCTATTTGACCAAGATTCCAGATAGTGAATAATTTGGATACTGCCTCATACATCTCTTGAGCGGAATCTATGTTGGATATATATGGGATGAGGTTATCCTTTATTCCATCCACCATTAGTGTCATGGCCAATATTTCTGTTTCCCTGAATTTTGCCTTTTCTGCATCACTTGACTCATTAGTAGGCTTCTTTAGCTTTCCTTTGTCTAGATCCAAAACTTTATTCCTCTTGAGGATGAGGTTTATCCTCTTCTTCCATGCCTTGTAGTTGGATGCTCCTAATTTGTTTTCTCCGTTCATTGAGTTACTGTTAGACATTGTCCTTGAAAATGGTAGACTTGACTTCTTATATGATCCTTTTGATTACCCTCATTCAAACCTCTTAAAACTCCTTTCAATAGATCTTTGAGCTGCCTTTTTCCTCCTTCACCTTAGCTCAGGTACCATGTTAGAAAATTAGAAAGGCAAAAATATTTTCTTTATATTGATAATTACTTGTGATATTCTTATGTTTTTCTTATGTTCCTCTTCTATCTTTAGTTCATCAAGCAATTAATAACACAAAGATCACATACACCAAATATAGGTGGACAACCAGGGCAAAACCCTTATCTAGGGGCAAACCCCTATCGAGGGGAGAACCCAGTCAACAACTCTTCCTTAATAGTTTCACGAGATGATCCAAGACTCTTGACCTAGACACTGACTTCCTCCACACCAAGTCAACATTTTCTTCCTTCTGTAGATGATAACCCTTTCTACAACAACTAGCAACAAAAACTTTGACCTAGCAACAACAACTTCAACCCAACATAATTTCGACCTAGTTGCAACCTAGCAAATACTTCGACCCAGCAGAAAGACTTTGATCTAGCAGCAACACTTCGACCCTCCAATAGTAGACCAGAAAATCCACATGTGAGAGAGAGAGATGACCCAAAAACTTCGATCTTGTCCGTTCCAACAATTCTCCTTCTTCTCTTGTAATTTCACACTTTTTCTGCCTTCTTCTCTTGGATATCGAACTTGTGAGTGAGTGTCTCTAAATGAATTCGAACTGCTTGTATATATACCCTTTTGGTGACATCGAATTACTTTGTTTGAGGTGGACTTGATCTCCTTGAGGCCGACTTGGTGTGGAGGTGACAAATACCTTATTTGACTCAATAATAAATCTTCGTACATGGTTCAAAAGCCTAAGAAGGGTCTCTTTTAATGGACAATGACTCTAATGACTTAAGACAAGACCTAGAAGTCCTTAATGGGGACTTTGACCTAGAACATGATGACCCAAGCATGAAACCCATGCTTTAATAAGTCATAACAATAATAAAAAAGATTCTTTTTCTTTCTTTTGATAAATACATTCAATTATGACTCAAAATACAATTATGAAGACCAAAACTAGTTACATTTCTCAACAGAGAGGACATGTACTAGGTGTCTAAATCTAGGGTTAGAGCATTATGTTTAGGAAAATACAATTTTTTTTTGGAGAATGGTAAAGGGCTTCACAAATCCCAATTTTTATGGTTGAGGGGATGACAACAATATATCCAAAAATGAGGAAGGGAGGGGGGTTCATGTTTACAAGTGAAATGAAGATGCATGTGGTGGAGTTTGTTCTCCTTGTTGAACAAATGGTCCATGGGGAAAAAGCAAGGTGTGGGGCAAGGGCGGACTACTAGATGAGAAAGGGAGGAGGGGAGGAATCAACTCGTGAAATCGTTGTATGTAGGAGTCAACATACCTTTTAAAGAAGACAAGAGTGCATGATGTATTGGAGCGGGGGTTGCGAGGTAGAGAGAGAAAAAGATAGGAGGGAGTGGGTTCTCCAAAGGAGCGGGGAAGACTAAAAAATGTCAAATTTAAGGGAGTAAATCTTATTTCACCAAGGCATAATTGACTACACTAACTACGTTGTTGTGAGGGAAACATGTCGGCCCCTCCATTCACAATAGAATGAAAGATTATCAAGAACTAATAGGTCATAAGATTACCCAAGTTGTAGAAGGTGCCTACCATAGTTTGTAAGAGGTCCATAATCATCATTTGAAGTCCTATGAAAGGCCACATTGCTCTAGTTAATCTCTTGAAGGTAAAGGACATCCTTGGATTTGTGATAAAGTGGTACTTTTAAGCCCTTGGTACGCTTGTTGAAAGCCCCCCAAAAGAATATCTCTACGAAGAGTAGAGTAACGAAAAATCTTTTTATGTAAGTAGAGGAAAGGATACCTATCAGACTAATTGTGAAGTGTGAAGAAGCTAGGGGAAGTAGGAGATTGTGATGTAAATACAATGAGGTAGGTGGGTACTACATTGGACTTGGGCCCATACGAGTCATGGATAAGGCACACAACCCCTTTAGAAATCTCTTTCATGCTTGGTATACGAGTCTTTGACTTGCAGGTTGCTTGCGCTAGATGGTAGCCTATGGTAGCTATGAATTGTAGGCGTGCCTAAAATGCTTGCATGCATCTCAATGAAAAAAGTAGGTATTGGGTTCTATGCATATCAGAAAGCGTTTCTAGAGGAGAGAAAATTTAAAAGATTTCCATTCGAGTTCTAACAATAAATGGAGATGGATGAAGACCTCTCCCCTTCCCCCTACAGGTGAGTCATTTGGTTGGGTAAGATCTCTCCCATTAGGGCAAATGAGAGCCTTGAATCATTGCTGTGAGATCTTGATGAATTGTGTTGAATCATTACCCACTTGTCTTTCCTTGTAGTTGTAACAACTTGTTCCTTTGCATTCTTGAATTCCTTTGTTTGAAGCACTGTGAGATGTAGATCAAGAAGGTTTTAGGGGGGCAGGACATCAAGAAATGAAGAATTAGAGTGGAATTTAGGGTTAGTCCATGCTCTCTTTAGAACGACATGCTTGAGGTCAATGGTGTCATGAATGAAAGCTAAATCGTGTTGGATTGAAAGAGGAATTAGGGAGACCACATTCTTTAAGGTTCAATTTCTTAGATTACTTGAGCCTCTCCTCTTCAATCTAGGCTTGGACAACCTTCTCCACAACTAGGGTGGTCTTTGCCCCTTTCACAACTTGGACCCATGTTGGTTGTTGTTCCACCTATTTTTGCTAGTTTCAAATCTTTATTTGTAAGGTTTTTATGTTTGTGATTTCAGCTTGTCAAAGTGTAGTGTCCCAAACAGATGATTGAGGAGGTTGTTCTGATTGTAGGCTAGTGATATTCTACTTCAAGTGATAGTCATCGAATTCTACCTCCATAACCTATAATTTAAATCTGTGGCAATGGTTGTGAGGGTGAGGTTCTTATAATCCACCTTCAAAGGCCTCTCTTTAAGCTTCGTCATTATTGTCACAAGAGACTTAATTTGGTTGGTGCAATGTGAGACATTTTTGGGGGTTATATCAAGTGGAGATGTTGGGCTGTATAGGAAGCATATTTGTGGGTTTAGATTGATTAGCCTTTGGTGGTTCAATTCTTGGTTCCACCAAGCTTTGATTGGATTTGTGGTGCCCTTTGTTTGTTTAGAATGCTCATTGCCTGCCTTGGCTGTTGTACAAGGCATTGAGATGCCCCTTATGTCTCTTCTTGTCACGTTTACATTCATATAACCATAACTTTATTGTTCCCTTCTTTGTCGTATGTGCTAACATGACTACAATTATAATTGTGAGTGTTTGCCCTTGTAAAACATATGTCGTCCCACTTATGGATTAAGCAATCATCTCAATGCTTTTTCAGGTCAACTCCATCAAATTACTTTGATCCCATAGGCTTCAATGGACAAGGCATGCTCCAATTTTTAATATTTTTAATATCCTCGACTTTGTTCATTGATTGGGATTTGACAGACAAGATGATTATTGGAATTCCATCAATTACTAAGGTAATTACTTTGAACTTTTTAATCCCATAACTTGGAGCCATCTCTTTCTTATCCTTGAACAGAAACTCTCCAATGATGATAGAGTATGAGACGATTGTAAAAGACAATCAACAAAAGTTGACACTTTTCACAGGTTTTGATCAACTTATTGTTTCAACACAAATGTTGTCCACACGTGGGGTCTTCTGCTCTTTATTGGGATTTCTTACTATGGATTCACTGGGACATCACAAGTCATGACCTCTTTGAGGCTTCTAGCTTCTCAATAATGCACATGCATGTGAATTATAGTAATTGAAATGTGGCATTGGTTTCATGCTTTCTTCGAGTTTCCAAAGATGAAGCTTGAGGTCTCCAAGATCCAAGAGTTTAACGCTGGCTTCTAACCTCAAGTCTTGACTTTTATCCTCTCATGCATTGATTGCTAATAGTGCAATGTGGTGATTACTAATTGTGACAACTACACAAAAATTTGCAAATTCTCTCGAACTGACGTAGTGGGTCAATCATTTGTATTACTTCACAAAATGTGTGATAACAATGATATTTGCATGGATTTTAAAAGCTATTTTAGCGTTTAGGTTTTGAGTTTATTTTATTTTATAAATTTTATTTTTTTCTCTTTTGCATTTGTATTGCTTTTTCTTTGGAGATTACATAATTTTCTTGAGAAAAGCCAACACTTTCTAAACAAAGCTTTATGTTTCACCATGAATAGAGGGGTTTCTTACGCAATTGATTACTCATCAAGAAACAACAAACAAGTACTAGAAATTCCTTTTCTGTCAAGTACTAGAAAATCGGCCAACTAGAAAGTCAACTTTGCGGTCAAAACATGCTTGCAGTCAGAGCAAGTCAACTTGCCTACAAAGTATTGCAACATTATGTGGCCTGCCCAAACAAAGATTCTCCCACAAAAATTGTAGTCAAACTGTCCCTTAAATCCCTCGGTCAATGCTGGTCAAAGTCTCCCCAAAACAAAAAGTCAACGCAGGTCAAATCAGCTCCAAAACTCGCACTTGTGGAAGAAGAACAAGTTACCTTAGACTTGTATGATCCAATCAGTGAGGGAGAGAAGAATATGTTGTGTGTGGAATGCACCAAACGAGGTTGAAGGTCTCTTCTATTTATATGTGTGATGCAAGAGGGTCAATTTGACTAATGAGACCCCAGGCCGACCTTGACCAAATGTGTTCTTGTGGGCTTGACATCAAAAACATATTTCTTGTCCGATTTTAGCGAGCCTTAGATCAATTTTGGACATCTCGGAAAGATGAGTTCAATCCAATAATCATCTTCTTCAAATGGATTGCCCAAAGTGGAATTTGGCCCTAGTTGCACATTTTAACAACAATCCATCATTCTAAACTTTTGGAGGATCTTGATCATGTGCTTCCCTTGACCAAGAAAAGTCTCATCAATTTTTTGCCAAGTCTCAATTAGTTGTGAATCGATCCAAGATTCTCCATGTCACATTCTGCTTCCATCTACCTCTGAAGTCAATACCTTTTTCTTTAATTTTATGAGTTCTTTGAATCATTCAATTGATCAAAGTACGAGGTCTTCTATAATCATGAGTTTCCTCTTTCCATTTCATTCACAAATCTGGGGTAACTCTTCCAACTGAGATATGAACTACTTCTATTTAACAAGAGAACCTTCTTGAATTTTGCTTTCATACTGCCATCTATTGCATGCTAGATCTCGACTTCTTTAATGAATGCATACTTCAAACTGCTTGCTCCTCCTATATTCAAAAACATCTTCTTGTTATGCTATGTCCTTCCAGTTCTTTCTTCTACGTTCAAAGTCTAGGCAACCCTTGCCGTTGCTTTGTAAAGTCTGTTCCCTCTTAAACTGAAATGCACTGTACTAGTCAACATCTATGTATTCTAGTAGTATCACTGGCTTTATTCTTTGATGTATATGTTCGAATCGATGTCTCATAAAAAATCAACTCCTTTTGGCTAGAAGAATCTTTAAAAGTTTTGCTTTTGAATTTCTATCTCGCTGCAAGATAGAACTTAGACATACTTCAAAGCAAATAGACCATTGTTTTAGATATAGACTTCTTAACACGTTCTTTGCTTTTGCTCTTCTTCTATTTACCAAAACTTTGGTTGCCTTCATCATATCCCTGTGATCCTTGAGAGAAATATTAGCTTCCTTTGAACCTTCATGATGATATTCTCTTCTTTTCTTGAAGACACAAGAGTTTCTACCATGCAACTCCTTTCTTTAATCAATAAAAATTCCTACTAGTCTTTTTATGTAGATAGTAGTCAACGAGGCTTCTTTTCATAAGAATGTACACACTTCAAAATGTTGATTTCTATAGATGACCAAGAACTCCCTCTTAATTTTTCATCCCCTTGAACCAATCTAGACAAATTACTAGATCCCATAGGTCATGTAGCTTAAGTTCTACTTTGACTATTATCTTCTAAACACAAAATGAAAAGTAAACTTTTACTTCAAACTTGGTACAAGAGTGGATGTAGGATTATGTATGCTTGCCATATTCTTCATCAACTTTCAATAATAGAGATCCTTCTGATTTTTGTCCTTGGGTTTCTTCGGAGCTTCTTCATCTTCAACTGTTGATGCTTCATGTAGTTTCTTCCTCTTATTGTTCTTAGAGTTCTTAGGACAATCTCTCTTGTAGTGTCCATATTCATGACATCCAAAGTATTGGATTTTGGACATATCTTTATTTCCTTGAGATTTGTTACCAACATTTTTGTTTTCAGATCCAAATTTCTTCTTTGTTCTCATTGCAAAAGCTTAAGAATCTTCATTATGAGGTTGAGTATTGCTTTTGGCCTTCAATCTTGATTCCTCTGAAGTGCAAGCAACCCATAACTCTTGAAAAGTAGGAGTTTCCTTTCTAGCATAAATGTCTCCAACAAAACCATCCCAAGTTTTAGGTAAAGCATTGATTACAGTGGTGATCAATTTAGAATCAGATATAGTTTCACCAACCCCTTGAAGTTGATCTCTAATTTTTGATATCTTTATAAAATATGAAGCCACGTTGTCCTCCTTTTTCATCCTTGTTCCATAGAGTTGGTTTTGTAAATATATTTTATGCCCTGTTGTGTTGATGGAGTACAAGCTCACCAAAGTATCATAAATTTCCTTGGATGTTGACAATTCTAAAACAAAACTCATGAGGTGATCTTTGATGGATTTAAAGAGAATCCTTTGAGCTTTGATTTCTCCCTTATTATACGTGGCCACTTGAGCATTGTTTTTATCTGGTGCTGGAACTTTGCCTAAAACAAATTACACGACTTCATTTTCTATAAGGACTAAATTAATCCTCTTCTTCCAAGCTTTGAATTTAGATGCTCCTTCAAGCTTGTTTCCCTCCTTACAAATAGATGCCATTTGATTAGAAGTGTCAGACATAAAGAATAGAAGAGTACTTACTTGAAAGTGAGAGAGAGCTTCTATAAGGATGTCTTTAAGAGTGCCAACAAATTGTGATCTTCAAGCCTCCTTCCTTCACCTTAGCTTTGATACCATGTTGAGAAACCAAGTACAATGCATTCTAACATTTAATTCCTGTTCTTGATAATTACTTTTGAAAATTAGATGTCTTCTTATTACTTCTTTATGTCTTATTCATCAAGCAATTATACATTTGTTCAATCATTCGAAGAAATAAAGATCATAATGAGACAAGAGACACTAGAAATTAGGCCAGTGGCTAGGGCAAAACCCCCAAGCGGAAAACCCACCAATCCTTATAGAATCATATCAAAATGAGAGATATCCAAGCCAAGACCAATACCAAACTGCCACCAAGATACCAAGTCACAAAACCTCCTCCAAGTCATCTCGAAAAGTCAAAGTCAATGTTGGTCAAACAACTTCAAATTTGGTCAAACTTCAAAATTTCAGGAATGCAACTAGGGCCAAATTTCGACCTGCAATCACCTCGGAAAATTTCAGCTCCTTCCACAAAATTACAATCCTCTCATGTGCAAATTGCAGCAGTTAAAGATTTGGTCAACTTGGGAATATGCTTCTTGTTTCTGACTTGTATTCTCTCTCCTTTGACTCGACTTCTTCTTCTCCTTCGCTAGGTTCAGATATGCTTCTTGTGATGATGATTGAATGAGGTTCAGAGGGGTTGAACTTGTTTCTTATATATACAGCTGTCCAGGAGGGTCGAATAGGTGTCGCTTGGAGGGCTAGATTGACTTGGTCATCTTGTAGACTTATGACTCATACTAAAAATTCAAATTCTCTTTCTTTTAAGTGCCCAATTGGGACATGACGTAAATAAATTTTCTTTTGACTCAAAATAAATTCTTTTTGACTCTAGCATGAAGAACATGCTTGACAATTCATAATAACAACATTAATGATAAATATACGCTATGAAGACCTAACCTTGTTACAACTTCAACAGGGGATTGATGAATATGCATGAAAATAATGAGGGGGTGTGTTGTGGCTAAATCTTGCATCATGCAACACTAGTGCAACAGGGGACAAAGAAAGCTCCCTAGAGACAGCCTCTGGGTTGATTGTAGACCAGTGCCTAGGACATCGTAAATAGAGTGCTTGTGAGGTTATATTGTACGGGGGTTACAACACTCTTAAAACAAAAAATGAAATAAGAGGGGCTTGGTTCAATAAGCTTTCAAAGAGGAAGATTCAGGCCAACTCATGGATCCAAATGCTGGGGGGTATTTGGGCAATCTCAAAGAGAAATGACTTCTCCTTTTGGTGGCCGACACATGAAAATGAGACAGCTTAAACTGAAGTTGTATTGATGGTGGAGAGGAGGAAAGGAGGGAGAGAAATAGATGCATAGGGTTGTAACAAACATAATCCTAGGCAACAATGTTCTAGTAGAAAGGGGAATTCAATGGATAGGGCTGTAAGCAAGACAGAATCCTAAACCATGGTTTTCCAATGAGATGATAGAAATAGAGGAGCAAAAGAAGGTTTCAGATCAAACATAACATGGGTATCGTTCTCTGCCAAAGCAGCTAAGATAAATCCATAGATTGAAGAGGAACCAACTGCGTTCATTACACTATTTCAAAGAAAGAAAAACACAGGTGAAATGAGATTACCAAGAGGAACTTGCTGCACATTAATCATGCTTGGAATCAACAGGGAAACACCATTTATCCCAAAGGGCCCAATAACCAATCCATACACTCAGCCATGATATCAATGAAGTCCCATAAAAACATATTGAACCAAAATGGCAACACATAGTTTAGCCCTCGCAGGTCTGAGAATCCGGAACCCTTGTATTATGTTTCATCCCCCTATTTATAAGAAGAGGGGGAGAGCTTTGAATTACAATTAAAATATCTGAGCCTGAGCCCCAGCTGTCATGCTAGACTAGCTGTCTCAGCTCTGTCAGGCTCTGCTACCACCTACCTAAGATTACAACAGGGATCGAATCCCTTTCTTGGAAAAATACATAAATAAATGCTCAGAGAAAGAAAGTCGAGAGAGGAAGGAGGAGGTGTCCCCTTGCTGCTTCAGTGGAGGCCTTGGATGGAGCCATGTCCCTGTTGTTGTCATGCTTCTCTCTGCTATTGAGGCAGTTTACTGCTGCATCGGTCGACTTCTATCAACTCTCCTTTGACTACTTTCGGCACCGACTTATGGAGGCGTGTTACAGGCTGAGTCCTTCCATGAATGCGCCCATACCTTCATTAAACTGCCTAGTTGCCGACCCATCCACCCATTAAAATTCTGCGCTTTCCTGTTGGCGTTACGTTGTAGCGAACAATGGATCGGTCACGGGCCTTTTAACACCAAAACATATGAAACAAGCGAGCATTTTTAATTAACTCTTAGGTGTTTATCCTTTATGCCCTTTTATTATAGCCGCTTTGTTATTTCTTCATATGACCACGGGCAGAGACCAGGGGCTTATCTTTAAAGCGCTTAAGGCCTTGACTTGTTGTGCAGCGGGCTTTTTCTTTATATCACATAAGTCCCTCATCGATCGATTTCCCGGACTCGAAATATTTGTAAATCGCAGCTTATAATATATCGCACCTGGAGCTTTTTTCTATTGCATCGCAATCGGCGATAAGCCCAAGACCGAGAGTCAATTGCTGATCGTCGATAACCTGTTGACGTCGTTGCTGATACTATCACTGCCATGTGTCACCCTGTGAGTGTTGCCATGTGGCACATGGAAACAACCCCATAGGAACCCTAAAAATGCCCAAAATGAGTGACACATGTCCACCTCCCACATCATCTTTCGTACTTGCCACGTCATCTTTGACGTCAGTTGCCATGTCAACTCGGTGGACCAATTAGAGGCCGCCACGTGGCCCCCTGGAGGAGAGAGAAAGAGGCCCGCCTAGCCCTATTTTTCCATGCTTTCTTTTGTATTTAAAAATTGGCCCTCCTTGATGATTTTGGTCCATATCGCAATATCAACTATTTTTTATAGTTTCAGACTTGTGAGCTCGCCGATGCCACGTGGAGGAGAGAGAAGGGGAGGCTCGACCCTTGGTTTGTGTAGCCATTTCCTTTGTAAATCAGAATCGACCCCTCCCGACAGTACAACATTGTATCGCAATCGGCCCCGTCTATGCTGTCTTAAGTCTTAAAACCTCGCCGATCGTCGATATGCGATCTGCCTAGACCCGTCGACGCTGATATGCGATTTTTCCCTCAAGCTTAGCCATTTTTTGGGTTTTCTGAGCTTTCTAAAGGGATTCTTCAGTAGGCCCTAACTTCTGATCCATGAACCCTTTTTTGGACTTCTATATACCCCCCTGAAAGCTCTTTCCAAGCACTTTGCAAACGGAGAGGGTCCCATCTAGCTCTGATATCTTCTGTGGCTCAGCATTTGGCATCAAACATCACTGCTATTTGGCTTTTTAAGCAACTGAACACTGGTGAAGGGGTGTGAGTGATAACTAGGAAAATGACATGAAAACATATCTAGGTTGCTAGTAGTATAACTTGACTTAAGAAGTGATATGCTTATCTATAGGAGAATCATTTGTTGAATTGTGTAGCTTGGGAGGTACTCCACAAGCCTAGATCTGGGTTTGTGAAGTTTGGTCACAAAAGGCTTTGTGGGCAAAGAACCCAAGTAGAGGGGTTTTAGACCCAAGAAGGGGTTTAAAATCTAAAAAGAAATTAAAAGGAAAATTAATATTTCCTAAGGTCTAAGTGGATAAAACCCCTAAGATCTAGAGGGTTCCTAAGAGGCCTAAGGAAGAGCTATTTAAAGAGGCCTAAGGGAAGGCTAGAGCATCAAGTGGGAGGGAGCTCGTTTGATCAAGGAGGGAGGTTGAGATGTAGTCCTAAAGAAGGCCAAGCTAGGAGGCTGATTAGGGTTGCATAGTAAGGTCGAGTTCTAATCCATCCTAGTGCAATGAACTTCTCAAAAAGGCAGCAAGGAGCCTCAAGGAGAGATGCAACAAGGAGGGTTTGTGTCCTAGATAACTCGTTCTTATGGAGGCATTCTTCAACCCTAGCAGCAATGCATTCTCAGAGGTTTCGCTGAACTGTGGGTAAGGCCACAGGCCTGTTCTAGGGCATGTAAAGGTGGCCGAAAGGCCTAGTTACCTTGCAAAGAAAAGGTCCACAAAACGGTATGTCTTGCTGGTGTAAAGAGGTGGGGTCGAGAGGCCTAGATCATTCTCCAATCCGCAAGAAGAAGGTACCAAGCGCTTGTGTGCTTCGTAGGTGGTCCATAGGCCTAAGAACAATTGCGGCCAGGAGGGTCGAGCACCCTCAGGCCTCAGCGCAACAAGATAAGTGGCCTAGTTTGATTAATAACAAGACTAAATATAGACTGCATGTTGCTGGTGTGTTGGCAGTGGGTTTTAGGGCTGTGTGGAGCTGCTAGAAGAGGGCTGGCCATGGAGAAGATTGCTAAGTGGATGGAGGAGTTGTTTAAGGGATTGAACAATAATAGTTGATGCCTTAGATATGGTTGCTTTCTCTGCATAGATTCACCCTCAGATTTATTCCCTATGTCTGGTATAGCGCAGATGTACGTATGATACAAGAGGCCGCAAGAGCAGTGGGAAGATGGCAGAGTGGAAGGTTGATTGTGCTAAGAGAAAGTGCTGGTTATGGAGGTCTGTTAATAGATTATGAACGACAGTATATCAATGCAATTTGAGGGACAAATTGCAGAATTGAGATCTCCATATTTGGGGTCCTAGATCAATCAAGTTTTAACTGTGTATGGGTAGTTTGAAGACCTTAAAGTGAGTGACAAGAAATCTGATATGTCACAATAATGAAGGCAGAATGAAGAAGCCCTAGATGAGGGCAGTTCTGTGGGTTTAGATATGTGCAATTTGAGGTGTCAAATTGCAAAACTAAGGGTAGTATGTTTGTAGCCCTAGATTAGTCAAGGAGTGACTTTATGTGGGCAGATCAAGAAGATGGGATCATTGTTCACAAATGGAATTGTGAACAATGGATTTTCGTTGCAGGACACAGTGTAGGATGGAGTGGGAGAAGATCTCAAGTACACAATCATAAAAGGAGTCGTGGACTATTAGGAGGTAGATTTGGGGCCCTAGTTCAAAAGTTGCAGATGGGTAGACTTCAGTGAAACAAGGGTAGCTCCAGAAGACACAATGAGCAACCATCCTAATGGAGTAGGAGGAATTCTAGTGGGCTGTTTGATGAGCCAAAGTTCAATGACACAAAAGGAGTTGTGGTCATCGATAGTGGTAGGCTGAGCAATTGAAGATTCAGTTGAAGTGATCAACAGATGGGGAAGGCAAGAGGACTTGCCAGATGTGTTCAGGGCATGTGGACTGAAAGGGCCGCGGGGCGCCACATTAGAAAGTAGGTAAAGTGTGTCTTGTTCAGGGTAGATTGGTAGTCAAAGTGACCAACACCAAGTCCTAGTTGTGTCCTTGTATCAGGGTTGTATGTAAGGGCCATGATCCGTGGTAGAGGAGCCCTAAGCCTGTTGTATTATAGATTGTTAATATAACATTTAGTGGGTTTGAAACGTTAAAATTTTTCTTCTGCACTAGTTGATTCACTGATGTGTGTATATTGTGCCGCGCAAAGTAGTATAGTTGTGGCATTTGAGTGTGTTTGAGTTTGAGACTTTAAGATTCAAACCAGATTCTCATATGCCGTGAAAACTCAACATTATGAAGTCACCATGGTACAAACTAATGAGAGACAAGAATTTTGAGCGTTATGAATCATTATTAGATTACATTAATGATCACCTTAGTCATGACACATATCGTGAGCTTGGGCCACTATGGCACTTTGAAGTATTGAGAATTGGTGGATATATGAAAACATGTTTGATTGGCTAGGACTTAGTCGACAACGCTAGCCCTGGAATTGTAAGGGAAACATATGAAATTTCCAATCTCTAAGAAATCAAGTTACAGGTAAGCCATTAAGGATCAACAACTTATGAGACTCACCCAAATGTAGTTGGTGTTTTGTATAAATTGAAAAGGGTCCCAACCTATTCTCTAACATCCTGTGGAGGTTCACTGAGACTAGGTGTAAAACATTCTTGGATTTGTTGTGAAATAGTGTTTGTTGGTTTTTGTAGGCATTGAAGCCCCCCATAAGGTTGACCTCACCTTATATTAAATATTGGACAACATCAACTTATAAGTTCAGGTAGGTGTTCCTCACTATAATCCCTATAGAGAGCATTATCTGATGAAGTAGGGGGAAAGAACAGATTTTAATGAAGATGTCCCCGAGAAGAGGGGATATGCCATTAATCCTGACCCACGTGAAATGAGTTGCCTCATTAGAATTGATCATGCGATGTTTTCCTAGAACAAGTACTAGATATAATGAGTAACACAATTTGAACCCATAACTCCATCAGTTCTTTGTGTATCTAGTTTGCAAGTCGAAAACAAGTAATATTCTAATATAGTTTGAACAAGACTCGTATGGGTCTTTGTCACATAGAGTATTTGAGGGTCTGTGTGTCATAAAGTGATCTTGGAGAGTACCAAATGATCCTGTTATGTTGAAAATTGGTAGTTGATGGAGCAGTGCCCTTCTTGGAGAAGCCCAACAAGCCTTAATGAGACCCTTCTTCTAGTTGGGAAAATTTAAATTTGGACATGGATTTTTCTATTATTATTAATGCTCGTTTGGGTCAACTCAAATTTGTCAAGTCGTTCTAGAGGAGAAATTCGACCTCCTAACTCACATATAAATAGACCTAACTTGACATAACTTGGAGCCATCTCATCCCACATCAAATCTTCTTCATTTGGTTCGATCACTTTTGAAATTGCAGGGCCGAGTTGACACGTGCGAAGTAGAGAGAGGAGACTTTTGTTGACTTCATTGATTTTCTGATTTTTGACCTCCTTTGACCTAAGTTGACTTGGTTTGACTTGAATCTGCTCTGTTTTGGAAGGCCACTTTGGCTGGTATGTTGACCGAAGTTTTCTGGGCACTTTGGCCATCTTTGACCGCAGATCTAAAGCTAGGGTTATCGTAGGTTTACTTTGTGAGTTGACCGAATTTGGAGGTAGATTTGAGGACTGTTTTGACTAGGTTTGATTGAGTAAGAGGTTGAATTTTTTGTTGCTTTGAACAAACTTTTCTGAGCACATTTGACCGTTGAATTTCACTGGTTAGAGTTGCATTGATTGAACTTTAATAGGGTTGAAAATTGCAGGATTGGTACTTTGACCATATTTGACTTTTATGCTTATCTTTGGTTGGTTATTAGATTATTGACTTGGATAGTCAAGGCTTTGACCTTTGACTTGTTGTTGGATGTACTTGGACTATGTATCTCTGTTGAACATTTGATGAACATCTAATAGAAGAAGAATCTGGTTGGGTTTTCCCCCTTGTGGGGTTTTTCCCTGGTCTTTGACCTAAATCTTTGTGTCTCATTGATCTTGGTTGTCTTTTATTGTTCATATTATTTGTTGGTCTATCTACAATTGCTTACTGTTTTTGGGTGATTGAAATTAAATTTGGAAAACTTATTCTTACTGAAACAAGAAATTGTTGAAGTGATTGTTACAACATAGAACATTGATAAATTAACACATTATAGTTTAAACATCTGATCTAAATGCTTGAAACTCTACTCCCACCCATCAAAGGGTATCATTTGGTAGACCTGGGTTGGTAATATCTTAGGGGGAGCAGATTTATGAATCATTGCTATAAGATCTTGGACGACTACCCATTTCCTCGCTTTTCAAGCTTCTACTACTTGATCTCAAGATGTTTAAGTTCCGCAACCCGGGAAAGTGAAGGTTCCTGTCCAGTGTCCAAAAATATTTTATGAAGAATTGAAAGAGTCTTTGCTTGGCTTTGAGAGCAAATAGTTTGTCTCCCAAAGTTTGAAATCTTTGGAAGGGCAGGGTGGAATTTGAACTATACCAAGTGCTCTCGGGATTGAGGTTTGGGAGGCTTAAGGTGTCTTGGAAGAAAAAGGCCCTTGCTTGTATGGGTTTTTGGGGCAATGAATTTGAGGGAGAAATCCTTGAACCTTTAGATTAAGTTTCCACGCTTCATTGGATCATTCGCTTATTTGACTTCCTCTACGTCTACTCGGGGAAGGGTCTTATCTCTCCCATTTACCACCTACAAGACCCAAGAACCAAGTTGGGTTTTAGTATTTTTGTATAATACTTGTTAGAATTTGATTTCTTCCTTTTTTTTGAGGTCCAAGATTTCAGTATGAAGAGAGTCACTTGTGGGTAGGAGATCTTTTTGTGTAGCACCAATAACAATAGAACTAGACCTAATGGAGGCACGAGTTGGTTGCGCTGCACAGCTAGTGCCTTCCATTGGTTGTTTGCCTTTGCTTGATGCAACTACTAATTCTGGTTCCAATGGCTCTACCAAATTTGCGTTGGGATCAACCCCCCCTAACTTCATGTCAATATCAAAATCAACTTCAAACTTAGGATCTTCAGTCTCCTCCACCCATTCTGATGTTGGATCAATATCGTCCAACACAATGGGATCTAGATCAAGTCTTCTGTTCATCATTTGGTTGCGCCTTAGTCGAAGGTTGTATTGCATGAAGACAAGATCATTTAGACGTTTTCGTACCAAACAATTTCTCTTCTTCGTGTGTATGCGCTCAAAAATAGACCAATTGCGCTCACAACCTAAAGCATTGCAAGTTTGGCTAAGGACTCTAACTGCAAACTTTTGCAATTGAGGATGTTGGCGGCCAAATGACTCCCGCCAATGTGTTGCGAAGAAAAAAGTATTAATTAGTAACTTAGTTCATTTCATTACTTATTTACAAGTATTTTAAGACAATTTAAATTGTAAATTTGTAAACAATTGAACTTTAAAAGAAAAACAAATTGGAATTGCTTACTTGGTTGATCCACATCTCTTGCCATTTTTGCCAAGTTTTTTCCAAAGGTACCTACTGCCATACTGAAAAGAGTAAGTTGTCTGTATTTCCAACTGGTCAGAATGGTTAGAGACCGTGCGCTCCAAGCAGTCATACAATCCATCTCAGGGCTCCCCAACTTGCGGATCTCCTAGCTGAGCTTTATAATGATACTTCGGGTTCAAAAATACCCAGCTGCATGTAGAGGACGATGGAGTTGTGTTCCATCTGTGATCAATGATCTCCCAAATACGCCCATATTTAGCTAACTTATCCTTGTAATTTTCTCGTATCTGCTCCTTTGCCTAATCCATAACCTCATAGATGTAGCCCATGGCCAATTTTCCCCATCCAACATCTGTAGCACCTTAACAAGGGGCTCGATAATTTTCACAAGCTCTACAAACCTTTTCCAAAATAATTGTCAAAAACTCTCTTTTTGGTGTCTTTGCCATCTTGTCTACGAGCCCACCGAGATGAAGTCCAATCATCAGAAGAAAACATTTTGTGCAAGTTTTTGTTGTTGAGAATTGAGACATAGCAACGTAAGGAAGTGAGCTGCAAATCTCGTAATTGCAGGCCTAGCAAGCTCTTTGCCCCTAGTGTTTTTCCTCATTAGGCTCAATACCCATGGGTGGTTGTACATGTATTTTATAATGCACTTGGCATGCTCTACCGTGTTTTTTACCCACTCCACTTTGCCTATGTCCTCAAGCATGAGGTCTATGCAATGTGTAGCACATGGAGTCTAAAATATGGTCTTATATTTGGACTCTAGCATCTTTCCAGCAAAAACATAGTTTGAGGCATTATCTGTGATGACTTGCACAACATTCTACTCCCCCAGTTGCTGAATAATGTCATCCGAAAGCTAAATAGAAGGTTTGCATCCTTGACCTTATCAGATGCATCAACTGTTTTGAAAAACATGGTTCCTTGAGGGCAAGAAACAAGGAAATTAATGATAGTGCTATTCTTTCCATCTGACATGATGGAACAACCTGTTTTGAGCCATGACTCTTTATACTCAGCCGATTACTCATCAATGATAGAAATCTCTTTTTGCAAAAGAACTCCCCTCAAGTCATGCACAATAGGCCCTTTGAAGCCCTTTCCTGTAGCTATAACAGAGTCCCACATAGCTTGGTAATAAGGTGAGTGGGCAACATTAAATGTGAAATCTTCATCATATCACCATCTAACAATGTATTGAAAAGAAGATTCCTTGCATTGTTTTTTCCAATGATCATCCAAAGTGGGTTGACATTGAGTTAGATTTGGTAGGGAGGGAGTGGGATTAACAAAGGCAGTGGTGGCAGGGGATGAGAAATAACACTAGATGTTCATCCTCTTTGTTCCTTTAGATTGTTGGCTATGATGATAAGATCCAAGAGCAAGAGGAACATAGTGAAAGGGGTCATTGGTGGAAGGGATAGAATAGGAGTCTTGAATCTCAAAATCATCATACCCACTCTCTTTCGTGGCTTGTAAAATTTCCTTTTTCCTTGCAATTTCTTCTTGGATAGCCTTCTCGCTAGCCTTATTCTCCTCAAACTTCTCAAACTTGGCAAGGTATTCTGCCCTAACAGGACTTATCACTTCCTATGGTGCATCACATGGCTTTACTTCACCTCATATCCCAGCGAAGTGTTGTTTCAACCTCCAATAGATTTATTGCAAACTTTGCATATCATTTTTCCATCAATCACATCACAATGAGCCCATGTAGTGTCCTTGGCTTTTGAAAGCATGGTCGCTAGAAATATTTGAAATTTGCAAAGAAATTTGCCAATTCAAAAAAATTGCAGCTAAGAAAATGGAAAACCTAAGATAAATTTGGGAAAAAGATGGGGCATATTTAGCCTACAAAATTTGATAGAATAGAACTAGAGATTTGATAACAATGTAGCATAGAACGCATTAAGAAATTAAATACATGGACAACGGTGAAATATTTATTTTTTCAAGTGAAAATCCTTACCTGGAAATGCAAATTAGTTTCATTAGCCTCCTCTTGAAGATGCCAAATTTACTAACAGCACCCAATAAATCCAAAATAGCTCCAAGTCCAAGTCCAAGCCTCCAAGATGACTACTCCAGCAAAAACTCAACAATCTCCAAGCTCCCAATGAAACTCACAAAATCTCCAAATGAGATGTGTGAGGCAAATGAGAGGGGAGACCTCCTTTTATTGGCTTGGAAGCACTGTTTTTGGAGGGAAACAACCTTTAGTTTCCCTCCAAACCACTTCACAAGCTTCCAAAAAACCGTCCGGTGGGTCCATGGCCGGCGTGGCAATGAACCAGCCGGTTTATGATGGAACCGGCTGGTTTACCCATAAGCTGGCCGGTTCCGTCATAAACCGGATGGTAAGGCCCGTTTTTCTAAAAGAACGGTGAAATGGTGGCTCTAACCGGGTTTTTTGGCTGGTCCGGATGGTTTAGCCAGTGAACCGACCAGTTTGACTGGTTTCCAGTTCAGACTGGTCGGTTTTTAATACAATGATTTAAATCAGGAAAAGTTCGAGCATAACCTTTGAGTCTGACTCATATCTGGAAAGACTCCAGAAAGCTCTGGGAGTAATTAAATATAGAAAACGGTTATGTAAAGCTGACTGAGTTTGCCTAGTCAAAATTGCTCAAAACGAAGTCAAACATGTATTAATTGTGGGTCAGAGTGACTCGTGATTAATCCCGAGCAAGAAAAACTCTTTTCTTCCTGCTTAGAGTCATCAGGATTCCTGTTACATCCTGTCATAAATATTGTTAAAACTATGTTTAAAATTTCTATCTATTTCTTGCGATTGGTACACAGTACTTATGTTGGCATCAATGTCTAAATGTCATACCTTAAACAGTTTTTGAAGAAGTGTGATCTTAGATTGGTGATGACTTGCAAAAGCAGTGCATGTGACATATGAGCATTATGAAAAATTTGGTAGCAAGATTGTGATGACCCATGGTTAGATACATTAGATACATTGATAACAAAACGAAAATATCATTTTGCGGATGGAATGGGAAGTTGTATTAACCCTGATGTCTGGAATGGAGGAAAATATGAAAATGTTCCAATTGATTTTGATCCCTTTCCCATGAAGTGTTTCTCAACAAAGGCATATGCTATTGCATATGGTCTGTAGTGCAAATTGAATTGTATGTCATTTCTTAAAAATCATTTGTTTAAAATTCAGATTGTGACAGAATATAAATTAAACGTAGGTGGTTTATGTTGCAATAAGTTAAATTGCTAATGTTCCGTGGATTAGGATTAATCATTAGTTATGTTGAAATTTTTTATAGGTATAGTGTTACTTCAAATATTGGCGATTAGCCTAGAAGTTGCAAGGTTTTTAAATATAGAAAGGGGTCAATATATCAGGGCCATTAACCTGTCCCTTAACTGGGAAAGCAAATTATTTTGATATTTTTAATAGTGTTGAATGTAGAAAGTTTTGCAATATAATCTAACAATGAGAACATAACATGCCTTCATGAATGTGTGCTTCATCTTTTTATGCAGTTGGAACTGCACTACGTTCATTCCATATGTTTTGTTGTCTTTGTATTACAATAATGTTGACTATTGTTGTCATCTTAGTGTTTAGTGTAATTATATGTTTGCAGTTGTCATCTTTTGCTTGGAGAGACTGAAGAAGCAGTTGCACTGTTCAAAGGGTGCTTACGTTCAGTAAAAGATATCACAGACCTGAAAATAGCAGGGGAAGCTTCTGAGGGTGTGAGAAAGGCACAGGTTGGTACTATTATTTGTTGTTGTTGTTTTTTTTTTTTTGTTTTTTGTTTTCTGAATAAAATCTTCCTTTAAACTCTATTAGGGATGATATATACATGCATTTCATACAAAAAAGGTAGGCCACATAAAACTTCTGCCATGATCAAAACGTAGCTACTAGAACACTCAAGGGCATACTAAAAATGGTAGAGTCAATGCCCAAAGTGACAACAAGCCCAAAAAAGCAGCAATCATATGGCTTAAGGGTAAAATTAACAAATAGAAAGCAAATATCAAATATCAGCTGGCCACAATGAAGAATTAAACAACAACAACAGATCCCATGTTCGGAGCAGGGTCATGGTCATCAAAGTTTTGGCCCCACCTGGGTTTTGGTGGTGCATCAAGAGGCAGGTTGGGGGTCCATCCATATTCATTTTGTTCGTGCTTCTCCATTGATGTGTAGAAATTTTCCAGGAACATCACTTTCAAAATCTCACCATAATCTTATGGCTTGCCAGATCTATTCCCTGTGAACTGAGCCTTGGGCTAATCTGAAATATTAAATTACAGCAGAAATATTTCACTTCTCTTCAAACAAGTTTCACATGACAGCCTAGGATAATAAATACCATACAAGTGTACTTCAGTACCACTATGCTACAGGCTTTAGGGTGCACGTTTCTAGGCATATAAAAGATCCAAATTCTCTTATTACAGCAGATTATAAATTTGTAACAACAAGAAATCTGCTTTCATCTTTAAAATGTGCTAAATCACTTAAGCAATTCAGTTATATGTTATGTCAAATCAGCATGAACAACAATTAGTAGAATCTACCCAAGCAAGAAGTTAACATAATCTAAAATTCAAATATTGAATTAGATGATATTTGGATAGTTGGAAACTTTACATATATACAGAAGATGAAGTGCAAATACATACCATAGCTTAATCATGTTGAAGCTTATAGTAGCTTTGGAAGGTTTTCGGCATAGGCTTAGTGTCTTAGCATGTGGAAGATGATTTATTGCCTCTAGGTGTTTGCTTAATGAAGGTTATGAAATGAAGACTAAGGGAGAGGTGAAGAGACAAGAGGAGACACAACGAGAGAAAGTAAAAATCAATGTGTTTGTAGATTCAGATTGATTTTCCTTACTTGATAATTACTTGTGATATTTTTTGGCTTTTTATTATTTAGTTTTACTTCATCAAGCAATTACCAAAACATGATCACAAAGACACAAAGAAGACAAGATATAGGCTCCAAGCCAGGGCAAAACCCCACAATTGGGGAAAACCTGAAGAATCCTCTTCTTATAGAATCAGATCAAAAATGAGATATCCAACCCAAGACCAAAGACTTCTTCAAGGTTCCAAGTCAGCCTTCCTCTCCAAGTCAATGTCAATAGCAGTCAACTTAGACAGTTCAGAATTTTGGCCTAGTTTCAGAGGTCAAAGATCATGGCAGTGTTATAGACTTCAAACATCTCCAAACTTCGGTCTTGTTGCAAACTTCAAACAACTTCAGACTCTTGGCTTTTTCACAAACTGTAGGATACTTCAAACCCTTGGCCCTGTCACAGAACTTAAGAAAAGTCTTGGTCTTGTTGTGGATCCTCGGCCCTGTCACAGAACTTAAGAAAAGTCTTGGTCTTGTTGTGGATCCTCGGCCCTGTCACAGTACTTCTAACTTGTATGTGTGGGAGATATAATACAGAATTCACCTTTCTTCTATTATTTCTTGACTTCCTTTTGTCTTTGGAATCTTAACCTCTTTTTATCTTTCTTCTATTACAGATATCGAATTTCTTCGTCTTCTGTCATGTCTCCAAATGAGCTCGAATGAGGGCCGACCTGAAATTTTTTGACTGTCTTTGATTGACCAATTGTTTTTTTTTTCTATCTTTTGAAATGTCAAATGGCATGACTCAAATACATATTGTTTTGACTGAAATGTCAAATGGCATGACTGAAATTTTTTGAGGTATTTCTGGTGCATTAGATGAGCTGTATTTTTGTGCAAATTTAGTTGATTATTTACAAGCCAAACTTAAGTTATGTTTCAATCATTGAACGTTTGTGCTTGTATTTTAATGATTCCTTTGCAGAGCTTCTTTTGGCATATGAAAATTTGGCTATGTTGATGACACTGTCACTGTGTCTTTTATTGGCAGGAAGTGTCAGAATATAGAGATCAGGCAGCAGAGCTTCTAGGTGCAAGAAATCCTGGAGATGCAACAAATGCATTGCGTATAGTGAATGAAGCTTTGTTAATCAGCCCACATTCTGAGCGGTTACTTGAATTGAAAGCTTTAGCACTTCTGCTAGTGAGTGTATTGTCTGTTTGTTGTGATATGATTGACTGTGAAAGTATTTTAGCTGTAGATGGATTAATGGTCCTAGTGCAGTTTTTCTCCAAAGCCTTACTTGCATCTATATTATTTTGACTTCAAGTTCTTGTGTTTTCACTTTAGTTGCGAAACTATGAGGAGGTCATACAGGTATGTGAGCGAAGCTTAGAATCTGCAGAAAGGAACTATTGCTTTGTGAACAATGACAATCAATTATGCAATGAGGATTCATTGGAAAGTCTGGGGCAGTTTCCTGTCAAATTATGGCGGTGGCAGATGTGTGCCAAGGCAAATTTCCACTTGGGCAGATTGGAGGAGGCACTTGATTTACTGCTGAAATATGAGGAAATAAATTCTGCAGTTCAAAAGTAAGCGTCATTTTCATTCTTTATATAGTTCAAAATATGAGCATTTTGTTTTACTCTTACCTGGTTTATTTTCGAGTTCTTGAAGTCTGTATGGAAAACAATATTTGCATGTAGGTATGGAGTAGAGAATATGGAATCTTTGACATCATTTACGGCTACAATCCGTGATCTACTACACCATAAGGTATCTTGAGTTTTTCAAAATTAATAATCACTAATTTTATGGGCATCTTTTCTTTGTTGAAGTGTGTTGCTTTTGTGAAGTTCTTCTACATGATCCTGGCAATCTGCTATAACCTATATGCCAGCGTATTATCATTTCAAAAATATTTTTTAAGTTTTTGTTAGTGTGTAGCCTGGACTAATTTGTGTTTTTAGTTTACAATGACTGGGGTTTGGCCCCTGCGGTAGATGCAAATTTATTAATTTACCATATTTACTTGGAGGATGAGTCGGTGGGGTCAAAGAGTAAAAGATGACTTAGACTGGGGAAAAATTAAAACTTGGGGGTTGACTGGGAAAATTCAAAGAAAAGAAAAAGAAAAAGAACGCTAATTTAAAAACACTGTTGTTAAATAACATGCATGTTTACAATGCCCAATAATGTAAATCTTCAAGGATAACCAATGTTATACCAAGTTTCTGGTAAATGGGGATGCGTAGACCAACCCCCCAAGAAATTTAGGTGATGACAGGGTATGTTAGGCATTAGGGCGTAGGTATCCCTGTCCCAAATATATAAAATATACTAATGTTAAGTGTTAATTAAGCCTTTAAAAATAGTCCTTAATTGTGGATTTAGAAAACCATAAAACTTGCACCTTAATATCTAATGAATTAGAATCTTTGTATTTGTCTTGTCATTAACAGAACTCAGAAGTAAATGGTGAAAAAGGGCATTAGATATCACAAACTCAAATTTCTCAACTGTAAATGTGCATTTCTCAATTGTAATGTATGAAATGGGTACCCTATCGTGAGAAATTACCTCTCCTTCAATTTGTAGATGGAAATGTGTGTAAAATCAGCAAGAGAATGACGCTGTTACAGGTTTCAACTTTTCAACAAAAGTTTCTTTGAGAAATTGCAAATATCCATGGCTGTGACAGAACTTTGGCCACAAGATTGTCTCTCCATTGTGTTGAGTGTCAAATCCAATTAAAATATGCTGAAAATCCACTGCGGTTATGATTTTTCAGCTGCCAAATCAGTGCTCAACACCAAGCCATTTCCCAATACCAACAATCACACTTGCATAGTATCATTGTGATTTGTTTAGTGTTTATAAAGAGTAGTAGGGTTTGTGCCTTGTGGGACCTAATAGAAAAGGGCATCGAGATAGAAATAAGGTTTTTATTTGTAAATTTTCCTTCGATTATATAATATATTTAATGCAGATCTTATATATATGGCAGTTTGCTATATCTGCCCATACAGGCTTATATTTAAAAAAATGGGAGCCCATCATTTTGATGGACAGTAAACCCAAAAATAATTCATCCCACCTTCTTATACTGAAGCAAAGAATGACACATTTTGTAATCTCAGTGAGTGCTCAAAGGTATATCAATATCAATTACTACTTCTGACAAATACCAGAGACAGGGGATGATAGGGTTTGAACCTAGGTCATTGTCACAACCACTACTCCAAGTTGTTCCTATACCATATACCAATGGATCCCTTACATGACTTTACATGTTTGGTGTCTAATGGTTTAGATTTATGATGTGGGGGATTTCTTCCTCCACCCTCCACCCTAACGCTTCACTCCTAAAGCATGCTCCTAGGGGGAGCATTCAGGAAGCACCCTAGTGAGTGTGCCCCCTTGATCTCCATCATTTTTCCTTCTCCGTCATTCTATCGTAGGCACTAAGTTATTCTCAAGATTCAACAGGCATGATGGGTATGTCAATGTGGTATATCCTTTTGGTCCCATTTTTCTTATGATGGTGGTGTTGGTAGGATGTAAAAATACTAGTGATGGTGAGGAAGAAATAGAAGTAGGCAATATATTGTCATATACCATGGAAAGGAGGAAGAAATGTAAGGGGATTATGATAATGAAAATTAGAGTCATGATAAACAAAAACCCAAGGAGATCTTAGCAGACTTATGGAAGAATGCGACGAAGCTTGAGGGAGGGAAGTTGGGTGGAACCACAAAATTTCTTTGGTTTAGTTGTCATAAAATTTATACATGTTCCTATGCTCATGTGAGAAAGCACCCAGGGATGAAGGAAAGACTATAGGAGTCAAAACCTAAGTTGCACTGAAATGGATACGGGGTTTGAAACAGATACTGCCAATTTTCAAAATTTTTGGATACAATATGACAAGGAAGCGACACACACACACATATATAACAAAATAAGAATTTCATCTTACCATTCATCTCTTAGAATCTAGATTCTATATCTAAAAATACATAATCAGTTATCATCATCATCAATTCAGAATATACCATAAACAAATCATCATCATCGATTCAACATAAACATTGTCATTGTTCAAAAGTTTAAAACACCGCCATAAATTACATTTACATATCATCAAATATGTCTTAATTGATGTTAAAAATTGGTAGCTCAGGGATGAATTTCTCCTAGAAAAAATCATATCTTTCAGTTTTGTTTGAACTTCCTATAATAAAATTTCATTACAAAAATGTAACTCCTCGTTAAATGCATTTGTAACTCCCTCATTCAATTCGAATTGTAACTCTCACCAAATATTCTCTCATGTCTAAGTGTATCTCTCTTTCCCAAATTTGAATTGTAACTCTTCAAGACGTGTACTCTCTCTATTCTTGGGATGAGTTACACTTCTCTTCAAGTAACTCCTCCCTCATGGAATTCAATTCTCTTTTTACTGGCGCAAGGCATGAATTCATTTTGTAACTCGTCTCCTTTCTTATCTATTTTAAGCAAGAGTAAGTGAGAGTTGAAAGTAGCATGTTTATTGTGAAGAAGGAGAACTAGTGTTGAGTGTGTGCAAGAGAAGTGTGAGAGTAAGTAAAGAGTAAGAGCAAGGGAACAATTGGAGCAAGTGTGAAGGACAAGATATGATCAAGAGAAGGAGGAGATCTTCAAGCAAAGAGCAAGAGCACTTCAGCTGCAAGTTGATCAGACATTGGTGACTTTATTCATTCTCATTCTCATTGTCTCTCTCCCTCTCTCTGCACTTTTGTTGAACAATTGAATAAATCTAATAAAAAAAGGATCATTTGGGTTTTCCTATTGTGGGTTTTGCCCTGGTCATTGGACCTAACTCTCAGTGTCTCATATTTGTGCTTGGCTGTCTTCATATGATCCTTAAGTTTATGTTTTATCTACAATTGCCGATCTAAAAAGTTGTGAAAAATAAATATGCATTCTAAGTAATTATAACAACATAGAACATTTAATTTTATGTAAAATACATTCGTTTTTTTGCAAACTACTTTCAACTTTCTGCTGGGTACATTCAACTTTCTGCTGGGTACATTCATTTCCATTCAGTTTTCTGCAAAGTACATTCAATTTTATGCAAGTACACTAATTTTTTTGCATAGAACTTTCAAGTTTCTGCAAAGAATTTTTAAATTTATGCATAGAACTTTCAGATTTTAACAATGGACATTCATGTCACTAAGAACCCCATCATCTCCAAGAGTGGGAGCATTGCTGCCATGTCCACTTGAAGATCCAACTATTGGTGCCTCCTCATCAAACAAAATCAAATGAGACTTGACATTCAACGTCATATCCAAGTCAGACAACTTTGGTTCCACATTCCATAGTTTGGTGGGCCCAAATTTGTATTCGTCACTCTTGTGTGATAGAAGGCGAAGGTTTGAATGAATATACACTAGTTTCTCAGCCTTCTTGGAGCCCAATCTATTTCGCTTCACCCAATGGATGAAGCCATATATACTCCAGTTCCTTTTTGCTGAAGAGGAACTAACAACCTGTGACAAGATCTCGATGGCTAATTTATGGATATGTGGAAGTTCCCCACCATAGTGGTTCCACCAATCAATTGGACTTAATTTGGTCTTGCCCTGCATATAATCAATATCAACACCGAAACTCTCTGCTCCTACAAAATGAGCAAACTCTTAACAAACTCGAATCCCAATTTTAGGATCTACAGAAAGCTTTCTTAAAGCTTGTTTACATCCTTGTGAGACTTTTGGGTCTTTGTTTGGTGCGGTTATTTCTAGATCACTTTGAAACTTTGGAGAATAATATTTTGGATTCATTGCATAGGCCAAAAGGTGCAATGGGATGGTCATCTTGTTCCACCTTTTGGTCAATATATCTTTTACTTTGTAAAAGACTTCATTTGAGTTCTTCTCCTTGGCATTTATAACCACCCTTATCTTCTTTATCATGGAGTCAATGTCGTCATACACCTCTTCCAAATTAAGCATCTCAGTGTCAAACATGCGAAGCAAATCCACAATTGGCTTAGTAAATGCCAAAAGGTACTCGACCCTCTCCCACCATTCATCATCAACAACCAATCTTGTCACTACTTGTGCTCTTTCAGATTGTGATTGCCTCCATTGATTCCAAAGAGAACTGCATACCATTGATTGTAATGCTTCTTTCATTTGCATAAGCCTTGTTAAGACTATGATGTGAGAAACAAAATGAGTCTTGACAACTTGCAAGTGTCAATGTTTCAATAAATTAAAAATCATAATTGATTGAATATCTATTATGATTAACAAATCATGACATTTATGAATCCAATTTACATATTTGAATTTAGAGTCATAGAAATTAGAATTTATGAAATAAACTTTAAAGTTTAGATACCTTAAGGAGCTCCAACTTCGCAAATTCCTTGTAGATGCCTTGGGACATGTGGTGGTTTGTGATGAATGCTTGAATCTATTTTGTATCTTCAAAAATAAATTAAATCCACTCAATTTGCTTCCCCATCTTGCTCAACATGAGGTTCAATGAATACACAACACAAGGGGTTCAGAAGATGCGCTGATATTTTCCTTCAATAATTAAGCATGTAGCTCTACACACAGTTGCATTGTCAATTATTACTTGAACAACATTTTCTGGCCCCACCATTTCAGTTGCTTCAATTAAGATGTCAGCAATGAATTGGGAATCTTTCAGATGCCCCTCACAATTCATTGCCTTCAAAAACGTTGCTCCCTTTGGGCTCTGAGCAACCACATTAATTGAAGGCCTATTTCTCTGATCTTTCTATCCATTAGAAATGAAGGACACCCCTGAAATGTGCCATGAATTACGAATGGGGCTTAATTTAGCTTCCAAATCTAGCTTCTCAACACTCAACATTCTAGTACGAACCTTCTCATATTTAGGGCTCTTGTACCTTTCTGGGGCTTCATTCACTGTTTTAATCATTTTTGCCAAATAAGGAGATCGCACAAGGTTAAAGGGAAGGCTCGTGTTAGCTTACAGCCTGATAGAATGACTTAGCTTTTCAAGGATTATGATAGAAGAATGTAAGGAGATTCCTAATAATTAAGCAATCAGACAGACTTCTTAACAACTAGGGAAATTTGGATGCGTGTAGAAGATTTCTACAACCCAACAAAATATATAAAAAAGGAAACTGAAGGCTAAACTGAAACCAATTCTAAGAGGAGCTATTCAGACAGATAGTCGAATAAGCTAATGTCTTTTAATGGCTATCAAAGTGCATAAAGCAAAAACTAGTCAAAGAGGAGTTATCTTGGACAAACAGTCCAATAAGCTAATATTTTTCTGAAGGTTATGATTTTATAGGGGATTTCAGAGAGATTAATATTTAATCTACACTTGCCCACACCTTCATATAAATGCTTTGAACATGTGTAGAAATAAAATATGAAACACTAGAAAACACAAAACTCTGTCACATTGGAGCTGGAAGGCTTTCGTTAAAAATATTATAATAGAAGCTATTACAAAGTGAAGAGCCTTGGCATCAAAAGCCCACACACAATACCTCAATTGATGAAGTATTTATACAAGTTCCTCACAAAATATCTTGATAAAAATATCAAGAGCTATTGCAAATATCTGAAAATTGTATTACAAAAATAGAACACAAATAAAGGTAACTAAAACTATTTGAAGAGTTCTAGTACTATCCTTGAGGATTTCTATTGATAAAGAAGAACAATTCAAATTTGATTACAACTCATATTTGATGAGGTGGCCTCCAAGTCACTAACTGTCTTTGAGCTTTTTCCTCTTGAATTTCTGAAAAATAGGGTCCAGTCATCCCTTTGAATATCTCAATTCGAGCTAGTTGTGTGAAAGCTGAGAGAGGTTTTTGTAGTCTAGTATCTTAGGAACAAAAACCTCCTCGTTTCCCAAGATTCATCTATGATTATCCACAATATTTTTTGCAAAAAGGTGGATTAAACAGAACATTGCAATATCGGAAAAATAGGCTAAACATGATGAGAGTGTATCTCCCAACCCCTGACACTTATATGAAAAGTGAGAGAGGCTTTTGTATTTTGGAATCTTATGAACCAAAGCCTCTTCCAGTTTCCAAAGATTCATCTTTGTTTGGCCAAAATATTCTCTACAAAAAGGTGACTAAAACAAGAAATTTCTGGAAAACATGCCTTCAAAGATGCATTTGTATATCCCAAACCATAAAAACTGTTAGAAATCTGAGAGAGATTTTTGTACATGAGGATGTTAGCAACAAAAACCTCTTTCAGTTTGTGAAAATCCATTCTCATTTGTTTGTAAACAATGTGTGACATTACTGTGCTGTATAGGGAGAAAACATAGTTTTAGCTGACCATGAGATAGGCATATGACGTGGAGGTAGGAGATGATGTGGAGGCACATGGTTGGCAGAAATAGTTGACGTGTGGACGTGGAAGGAAGGCGTGGGAATGGAACGGTAAGCGGGAGCGGGATCAGGGGGGGGAAAACAATGAAAACCGACATAATCAAGATGGGTGGTTTACGCGGGGAGCAAATACCCTTTTTTTTGGGGGGGGGAGTGGTTTCTTGTATTGGCGGAGGGGGGTATGAAATATCGGCGGAAGGACACATAGTAGCGGGAAATTGCTTTTTCGGATCCCCCCCTTGACGTTAAACAAAATCACATCAGGGGGGTCCGAAACAGTTAGTTGGTTGTCAGATTTGGGCGGAGTTGAAATCTACAATGAGGACATGCCTGGGGATTAGTGCTGGTGGTCGCCATCGGATCTTCGATGGAGCACTTTATTAATGAATGCCAAAACTTGAGGATAAGCTGTATTTCCAAGTTTTATTAAACATGTTACCTCTTTTCCTTAATTTATACAAATAAACTAGGTAGGGTGCATTTAAATGTGCTGACCCTTGTTTATTTATTTATCAATTAATCCTAATTTAATACATAAATTTAAAATGGTATGATCATACAGTTTGATCAAAACTAATCATGTTACAACACAATCTTCCTTTTGGTCCATGATTATTCAATTTGTTACAAGACTATTATTAATATTATAAAATCCTTAATTAAAACAATTCAGGAGATTGGGCTATACAATGTCATTCAAGGCATTATTGATAATGTTGCTAACTATAAAGCAATAGGAGCAATCATTAATGATAGATACCCTAACATATTTTGGTTAGGGTGTTTGGTTCACACAATAATTATAAATGGATTGGTGCATTGTATAAGAGCGGTAAGAAAATGATGAAATTTATTACCAACCATAGCATGGTCCAACACATTTTCCGGTTTTTTTTTTTGGTTTGTAAGTTGGAGTTATTAAATATTGCAAAGACCAGATTTGTTAGATATCACCTCACTTTCAAGCACCTTTTGAAGGTAAGAGAGGCATTGGCTAGTATGGTCTCAAGTGATTCATGATAGGATTTGAAAGACAGGGTGCATTCGCATCTGATAGGCATGAATTTTAGGAGGTGGAGTATACACTGCTTGATGATAAGTTTTGGCAGTATGTTAGGTGTGTTCTTTACTTCACCAAGCCCATTATTAGATGAGTAGATGGACAACATGCTATGCCAAAATCAATGACAATGTTGAGCTGAGAGTTGCGATCTTGTATGATCACGTCATGTGTCCTTGTCTTGGTGCAACACCTAGCATATATCGTTTGTTATAGCCTTTTGTTCTAGCTTGGAATGAGTACGAATTTTCTAGTTCTCATCCATGGGTTCTATTGATGTAGCAAAAACAATTGTAGATGGAGAATTGTTTGCCTCTCTTGGGATATTAAGGACACCAAAAATGTGAGATACTTTGTGGAACTATAGTCTTGAGCTTGGAGTTCTATTGATAATTTCAATTCGTACTTCTTGTGCTAATGATGCCATTGATGGTCCATGGACACCATAAGCTTTTGAGCCTCCATAGATTTGTGCTCACATCTCTTCACAGTTCTCCTAATCATATCCAAAGCACACTAAACACATCTATCCTCTCTACATCCATGAGCTATATATAACAAGAAGAGGAAAGATATGGAAGCCTAAGGTCTACTGATAATTGCACTAATGTTTTGCACTAGAAGGATAGTTTTCTCCATCACTAGGATCTTGGGTGCACTGCTAACACATGCCCCCAATCTCACACCATTGTTGTTAATCCTAGGGGCAAGGTGGAAGGGGGCATTTACAAACTGTCTCCACTTATAGTGCCAATAAACCACATGCGATGTAGATCAAACCATTATACCCTTTAATAGTTTGAGTGTTAGAGACAAAGTACATTAGTAAATTGGGTGAGGCATGTGTTGTAAAGTTGTTTCGACGTGAATGTGTGATGATACATGTATACTTCTCATTCATTGCCATGATAAACGCTATCAAATATCAAGGTAAGGGTGACTTGGATGGCTGAATCCTTTGATTAGAAGGATTGAAGTGTAAACTCGAGTGTTTTGGTGATTGTACAAGGTTCCGCATTGTGAGATTCATTACATTTGTGAAGATCTGTTGCTGGTCCCTTGGAGTTGTTGGATTGACTTGGGGGGGAATTCATCTTCATGGAAACCGTTTCTTCATGGTCTTGGATCATTTGATGGAGATCTTTCATCTGGGGAAGTCTCACTTCTCCTTGGCTTGGTGGTCTTCTCACATTTGATTGCCTTGTTAATCACACCTTGGTTGCACATTTGATGTATATGTGGAGCATACTATCTCATTATGGTGGTTTGGTATATATGCTTTATCTTGGATATGGATGCTGGTTCTATCTCCCCAGTTGTTGGATGATGATGTTTCATGACATTATTGATGTTTCCTAGTGACTTGTTGTGTTGTGTATGATGTCATTGTTGCTAGAATGTTGAGTGTTCTACATGGTCCTCATGTATTGGATGTATGATGGGGAAGACACTTGATGGTTGGATGGGGTTGGCATTTCTTTATGCCCCCTTCTCTTACGATCTTGCTATGGTGGAATGATGCATGTTGGATTTGGGGGATTTTCCTAGGTGATTTAAGTTTATATGTAACATTTGATAGGCATCAATTGGGGTGGGGAGAGAAGGGGGGAGGGGATGTGTTCCAAGATGTTAGTACCTTCATTGACATGTCTAGGTTTGAGTGAGAAAATGGGGGTACTACATATGATTTGGTGGTGATCTAAATTTTTCCTTAGGTTGGATGATGAATTTTGGTGTAGTAAATGCCTTGGTGGTGTTGCACCTTAGGTCAGGCTCTATTATTTTTTGTTATCATGGTGGGGTTTTGATAGGGAGAACATCTTTTATTTACATGGTACAACACTTTGTTAGAGTGCACCCATTACTGGCGGATATGTTCATGGTAATTTAATCAATTTGTGGGAATGTGGAGGGGGGACGATGGTTTTATTTCAGCATTAATATTTGTGCACACATGTCAAGGTTGATTTAAATTTTCAATGGCTAAATTAATCTAATTTATCCAATTTAAGGTTAATAGCTAGGGTGCCCTAGTTCATCGACTTCCTTTTCATGGGTGTTAATTTTTCACAGTGCTCTATGCTGATATAATCACTTAGACAGTTTTTTCACTTTTATTCACCCCAGTAATAGTTAAGCAATTATAGGTGGAACAGTAAAGTTTAAACAGTAAATGCACAATAGAAGATAGCCAAGCACAATGAAACATAGAGATTTGGTCAATGACCAGGAAAAAACCCCACAAGGGGCAAAACCCTTAATCAATTCTTCTTCTTCTATTAGTTAATCAATGTTCAGCATGAGATACATCAGTCCAATAGTACATCCAATAATCAGTCAAAGTCCAATTTTGACCTTACCATGTCAACCAAGATAATCAATCCAATGAGAGAGAAATAGTCAAATCTGGTCAAAGATACCAGTTTGCAATTTTCTGCCTTTGGTGATTCTGTCGACCAGTCAACAGCCTGCAATGATTTCCCCAAGTCAATGGTCAAAGCTGCCCAGAAAAGTTCGCTTAACCCAGCAGAATATTCGTCCTTCCTTTCTCAGTCAAACTCGGTCAAAACAGTGACAAATTACTCCTGCAATTTCGGTCAAACTGCCTCAGTCAACCTGCAGTCAAGCCCTAGTCAACTATGCGGTCAACTTCAGTCAAAGTGACCAGAAAATTTCAGTCAAAGTCTCCTGCAATTTGGCCTCCCAAAACAGTCAAGAATTTGGTCAAAGAAGCCCAAGACAAAGAAGTTCAATGCTGGTCAACGCAGCCCAAATCAGAACAGGAAAAATCAACTCAGCCAAAACAGAAAATGCCCTCCTCCTTTGCACGCGTGGATCTCCTTCTGCGAATTTCAGATGATGTGATGTCCAGATGTCCTCCAACAATCCACTATTTATATGCACTTTGGGACATGTCTTTTCACTTGTTGGCCAACATGAACTTCTTTGAGGCCAACTTGTCAAACTTGTAAATGTGGGTTGACTTTATTAATTTTCCATTGGAAATTTTGACCGAGGCTGCCATTTTCAACGGTTTGAAGGTGTTAGTTGAAGTTGTTTGAGGCGTTTTAGTGCTGCACCCCCGCCCCCCCCATCCACTCTCCCCTTCTTGGGCACACTTAGCAAGGTATGCATTATTTTATTATTTCATGGAGAGGTTGGGACTCTTCTCTAGGGCACACTTTCTTGGGTTTTTAAGGCATTTTTATGACATGGCTTATGGAATAATATTTTATTGTTGAGTTGTAACACTCTAAGGACATTCTCCTGGGGTGCACTTCATTGGAGAATATTTTATTATTTGTGTGTGGTTGAGGTAGCTACGTGGTCCACTTTTCTAGGGCACACCTCTCCTAGTAGCTCTCTCATCGTTATTGCACAATGCATATATATTTCAGTTACACTTGCTATCATTTGATGTTCATCAGAGAGCAACCTCAGCTCTTTAGCATGACATATATATTATTTTATTGGAGGTGGTTATAGAGCTGGTGGATTCCCTAAAGCCTAAACATGAAAAGTCTTGGTCAGATTCTAGATACTAGACAACTTCTAACCAAAGGCTTCCAGGGATGGATCATATTTTCTAGAGATATGACAAACAGGGATAGATCATATTTTCTCGACGGATATGATAAAAAATAACACATGAGACGTAGGGATGATAGGGCATGTCCTGTTTCACAGCTTGCAGGCCTTCTTGGTGTCATTGCCCTTACAAGTTGTTGTGACAGAATGCACAACAATGGAAGCACATGACATTTTGAGGACCTTGCCTTGCTGGTGGGAAAGGCCCAACTTACAGAGAAGGATCAAAATTCAGTAACATAGTACGTGATCTAGATCATGCAAAGCAGAAAAACAATATGGATGAGAATAAAGACTGATAGTGTACCACACAAGCCTTTGAAACCTCAAATCATAATTGAAACCTGGCAGAGCTCTGTTCCTTCAATCTGTTTCAAAATTTTCACTCTCATACACCTATAAATGAAAATGTGTATGGTGCCACATCCACAATTCTGAAATTTGAGACCCAGCTGCACCTACACATGATTCATTCCTGCAGCCACCAACTTAGTAAACATTGACCATACCATTCATATCATACCTAAAATGTAATTTTATAAATGGGGTACACATGCTGGTAATAGTAATGTCAATTAACTAGATACAATTGAGATGTACATGGGAAGTCCAAAGTGACGTTTGAGATTCATGGAGGAATTTTATCAATGTCATATGCTTTTATGTCTGATTGGAGGTTCCTTTTATATATTTTGGGGTGCTATGATTATTCTTGGAGGCTGTCATGCCGTTTAAAGACACATTGCAAATTGGGTGCAGAATCAATGTCATATCCATTTTGAGGTAACAATGATGCAGAATCATTTAACTTTTGAGTCGTTTCATATTTGTAGCTCTTGTTTAAATTGAAGGCAAGGGCCAGATTGTGCATGCTTTTTCTCTGCAGCTGTTCTGAATTGTAAATTTATCAGTCTGATTTGTCTAGTATATACATTGTAATACTCCCGACTTAGCTTATAGACTGGCATGCATGATTTTTCTTATGATGCTTGTGATTTCAGGCTGCAGGTAATAAAGCTTTTCAAGAGGGTAAGCATGCAGAAGCAGTGGAGCACTATACAGCTGCTTTGGCATGTAATGGAGAATCACGGCCTTTCAGTGCTGTTTGTTTTTGCAATCGTGCAGCTGCCTCCCAAGCTCTGGGCTATATCGCTGATGCTATTGCAGATTGTAGCCGAGCCATTGCTCTGGACCCAAACTATCCCAAGGTTTGTTTACAGTTCTTTTTGGTGTATTTTTTTTTGGATATATCTAGTTGCATACTAGAGGTAAAACATCCCACAATGTAACATGTATATCAATTGTTCTTAATTCCAGATGTGGTTTTAATTCCTAGTAATTTTTATAACCCAGATTTTTTTTTCTGCAATCACTGAATGAAAATACTCTGAAGTTTTTCTCTCAGAAAATTAAATAACAGAAGCAAATACAAGAAATCAATCACACAGAAAGATATCATTCCATCTTCACTTTTTATTCTCAGAACAGTGAGGGTTTGCTTACTGGGAAAATGGCCAACAGAGAAATTACAGAAAATTCCACGAAATAAAGCCTGGAAAATCTGCCCCTGAATAACCCTGATCTGCACTTTGCTGGATTTTTCCTCTGCGCATGTGGCCTCTACAAAGACTGAACATCTGAGACTTGCAGCCTGCAAACCCTCCTGGTCACTCTCACGTGTGACCCAACCTGAAGCTTGCTGTCCCACATGTGGCCTCCTATGCAATTCTCTCTGCAGTTCAACTCGCTCTCACATGTGCGGCTCCTGCAAAAATTGGTGCTTAGAAATTGTTACAGCCTTGGCCTCCAGTCAATCACCTTCTCCAGAGTTTTTCTCTCACTGTTGCAACACTTATTTTCTCTTCAGCTTTGAGTATCACATTCACTGAGAAAATTCCTTTCTCAAATATGTGTCTCTTTCCTCTTTTAGGCTGTATTGAGTTAAATCCCTAATCCTAATATCCAAAGTGATGGATGGCTAAGACCAAATCTTAATCCACATGAGATTAATGGTTGAAATTAATTCTAAGTCACTAAAGTAAATAATTTACTTTTCCTTGGACTTTTCAAGCTTAATAACCAGCATTGATTAATTAACTTAATTAATGTAATTTTCCCGAGTTAGACTGAGGGAAATCATGAAAGACAACTTAATAAATCAAGCAAGTTTCCTAAAAGGCTTTGGACGATTCCTGTATGAATGGCACCTAGCCAATGCAAAAATACCTGTCTGCTGCTACAAGCATCATTATCAATTATTATGCTTCATTGCTACTTTGCTGTGAAATTAGTGATTTGCCTACCTATATCTTGTAGTTGCATTTAGTTCATCTATTCAAGGAGTTTCGGCATAGTATCTATGTTATTGGAATCGGAATAGTGGACCCTTAAAACTGGAAACTGGTCAAAATTAGAAAAAGGGGAAAAACGATGACCAAAAAATATAAAGAATTCAAATTTTGGTAAATATATATTCATTGACATCCTTGTGGATCCAAACCATTAGACACAAATACATAAAGTTTTCGTGTATATAGCAGGTAAGGGTGCATATAACCAAAATAACATAAGTGCAATCCATATCTGAACCAAAATACATGTACAAAAAGGCTGAATCATGCTACAAGTAACTATATATCACATCACAATAATTTCCGAAATTGGAATCCTCATCATCCAAAATCATCCTCTTGCATTAAAATAAGGTAGAAAAAGCTTAACATGCTTAATCGATGATTTTGGTTGAGAGAAGGCTACATTTTTACTAGGGTCATGACAAAGGAGTTCAACAATCAATGCTGGCAACATCGAGGTACATAGAGGTTTTTGTGCTCTTGACTAGATGCCAGTTCGATACCCTCATATATGATAAATTGCAGTGGGAATGTTGCAATCCTGAAATTATGAAAAGTGTTTAAACATTTTGAATTTTGAATGGGATCTAAAATTCTACATTCTTCACATGAAGTCCACTGGGGTTGGAACCTCTCTCAAACATCTTGAAATAATTAATGGTAATGTTAAAAAATTAAGTAAAAGTTGACATTCTCCTTTCGATTTACACTGAAATTGTTGAAGCAATAATGCTACATTACATGTTTATGGCCTTTGTACTGTATCACTTTGGTGAGCCTATGGGTTCCTGCATATATATATATATATATTTTTTTTTTTTCCAAAGGAGAAAAACCGTAATTTCATTCATTTGAGAAATGTTGGAAAATTACATTTTGCATATACACATCCTTTGTGTATTCATTTGAGTTGAAAAACTGCTATGTGAGCTCATAAAAAGGATCTCTTTTGACTAGAGTATCAAACCATTTACTAGAAATTTGAAGAAAAAAACCTAAGTACTGTTGATTACTTCCAAGGAGGGGTGAGTAAGCTGCTTCACCCAGCAAGAAAAATACTCTGTATGGCTGGTAACAGAGAAAAAACAGAGTGAGAACAATAATCTGAAAACTGTGGATTTTTATGCTCTTGCTGCCACAAAAGGAATGCCCCTATAAGGCCTGTGAAAGAATTCATAGGCCTGTGCATTATTCTGCTCCGTTATACCCTAAAGTCCTTGGGCCATATCGGCCCTCTTTTGGGAGGCGATCAGCTGCCCTGTCCTTTCCCTGTAGATGTGAGAACATGTAAAATAAATAAGAGAGTCAATGAGCTGCATGGTTTCCTCCAGAATAGGCATGAGTAATATGTTCCTGCATACTTGTGTTTTGTTGAGCATATTGATTGTGAACATAGAGTCCCCAAAACATGAATCTGAGTGCATCCCTTTTCAAGAGACAAATGCATCAAGTTTTTATGGGCCAGAAGCTCTGTCTGGTTGTTGGTCCCTTGGCCAAAGCCCATGTTTACTTGAAAGGAGTGAGCTTCAGAAAGAAACCTCCTCCACTCTGCTGATTGCCATTGCTAGAGGCTACATTGAAATAGGCCCACGGCCTGGTGGTTTGATCAATAGTTTCTGTCCTGACCACTCTGGGTGGGGCAAGGTGCAAGCCTTTTTCCTGTGGGTAGTGGCTTAAGATAGCTGGTCCTTGCATATTTTTAAAATAGTGAGATATGAAATGTATCAACTATATTAGTTTCTGATGGATTGATAGAAAACTTATAGTTTTTCAATCGCTGAAGGTGTCTTGGTTTATACACATTATCTTCACACATGACTTGTTGAAGCATTTATCATGTTTGATGATCTGAGAATCATGTTAATTGTTTACAAATAACCAAATCGCAGTCAAGATGACTGCTAAATGCAATTTGTACAATACCTCATGGGAACATATAAGGCACACATAAGAAAATAAAAATGTCAAAATGAAAACATAAAACATAAAACAAATTTGCAATAAAAGTAGCATTGGGAAGGTGTTGCTGAGATACAGCTGTCACTGAATAATGGTTTCTTTTTTCCTCCCCAATCAGAATAGAGTCTGTCAAGATGTGTCTGTTATAAGCTCCAAGTGTGTACTGCTCATCTTTCAATTAATGCCACTTGTTTAAAGGAATGTTCAGAGTCCAGATAGCAACACATTAGTATGAGAAGCAGTAAAATATACATACTGTTTAAGCACAGCCTTGCTTAATCAGATCAATCCATTGTCATTATTGATGTGCCTTGGATTTTGGTGTTACAAAATGGAAGCTACCTTGCTCCCCCAGAGAATTGTTGATTAGTGGATCCATTTGCAATTGAATGTAGGCTAGGATTGAAAAAATCAAGATGGTATTTCTCATTATTAGTAGGAATTACAGTGTTTAATAAAACTAGCTTGGTCTATAATCTGGATCAGGCAAGCACCTTGGGAAAAGACACGACTTTGAAAATCTGGATCAGGCAAGCACCTTTCCATGCATGTCATAATTCCTCTTCCAAGCTCCCCATCCTCGTTAAATTTGCTTTTATCATAAAAATATTGTGGGTTTAAGAAGTACCCAGCAGCATGTAAAGGGGAATGCAATTGCCTATCCCAACATGCGCCAATAATGTCCCAAAGAGGCATATACTTTGCCTCCTCATCCCCATATCTTCTTTTGATGCCCTCCTTTGCGAGATCCATCGCCTCATAAATGTAACCCATAGCGGGTTTGTCACCATCAACCATCAAAAGAAAGTTTAAACTTTAAACAAATTTAGTGAATTGATGAAGCCTTCAAGCCTCAAAGGGTACCTGGCAACATCTTAGACCTTTCTCGTATAGCACTGGTATAGCAAATAATTTAGCTGGCGCCCTATAATCTTGTAGTTAGGAAAGACACGACTTTGAAAATCTGGATCAGGGAAGCACCTTTCCATGCATGTCATAATTCCTCTTCCAACTTCCCCATCCTCATTAAATTTGCTTTTATCATAAAAATCTTGTGGGTTTAAGAAGTACCCAGCAGCATGTAAAGGGGAATGCAATTGCCTATCCCAACGTGCATCAATAATGTCCCAAAGAGGCATATACTTTGCCTCCTCATCCCCATATCTTCTTTTGATGGCCTTCTTTGTGAGATCCATCGCCTCATAAATGTAACCCATAGCAGGTTTGTCACCGTCAACCATCCTGAAAGTTCAAGCTTTCAAATTATAAGAAATATGAAACATTGAAAATAAAAAGAAGCTCGAAATGAAATTTTAAAAATGAAAAAGTTCAAAGACTTGAAGACTTGAAGTAACTGAGAACTTTGACAAGGGACTCCGTCACATCAATTATCTCTTCGTCATCTTTCCAGAAACCGTCATTAAACACAAGTGCAACAATTTCATTGCCTTCAAGGGGCCTGGAATGTTTAGATGCCATCCACTGAGGTCCCAAGAACATCCTCTTCAGATTTATCTTTTGCTCAACCACAGATTGCAAAGATACAAAATTTGTTGCAAATCTAGTCACTGCAGGTCGAATAATTTCCTTACCTTTAGTGTATTTTCTCATAGTGTTTAGTACAATAGTGTGGTTGCATAGGTATTTGGTTATGGATTTTGCCTTCTCCACAACATCATGTATCCAATGAATCTCACCAATGTCCTCAAGCATTAAATCTATGCAATTGGCAGCACAAGAGGTCCAAAAAATAGTGGGTTGCTTAATCTCAAAAAGTCTACCAACAACCATATAATTCACTACATTGTCGGTGATAGTTTGTACAACATGTTGTTCTCCCACTTCTTGAACGACTTCCTCCATCATTTCACAAATAAGTTGGGTTGTCTTAACCTTTTCTGAGGCATCCACTGATTTGAGAAACATTGTTCATGTTGGACAAGATACAAGGAATTTTATTAAAGATCTATTCCTCTGATCTGTCCATCCATCACTCATGATGGTGCACCTTGTTTCTACCCATGATGAACGAAACTTAAATAGCACAAGCATGTCATCTTCAACACTCTCTAACAACAAATCTGTCCTAAGGCTCTCCGATGAAGGGGCTTTGAACCCTGGACCTGCAACAACAACTGCATCAATCATAGCTTGCCAATAAGGACTTCTGGCACAATGGAAAGGTATGTCAGAATAGTACCAAAAGTTAGCAATGGCCTTCCTTGCTTGACTATGGATATTTTTTTCCAACCAGTGGCATCCAAGGTAGGTTGGGAACTGGGTTTAGTGTGGGGAGCGAAAAAGGTGTTTATGTTTCCACCTCCAGTGTTGAATGTAGGAGGACCCATTAGTCCTTGAGTTTGAGTTGGACTTGGAGGCATGTGTGGGAAACTTGGGAACATCATTGAGGATTCAACAGAGGGAAATGACACGGGGGTAGTGGAAGAAAAATCGTCAACTCCAGGAGTTCCTATTTTTTTTTTTGGTTTATCCTTTCTGCTTTCCTTTCTTAGCATTATGCTGTCTCAACATATCAATGGCCAAGGTTGCTTGGTGTTTGACATTTTTGTCAACCTTGTTGCAGAGATCTATATCATGGCTGGGTATTTGTGCAAGGTGGTACTTGAATCTCTAAATGCTTCCACTACATTTTGCTTTGCAAACTTTACAAACGAGCTTGGGGTCTCTAGGAATCTTGTCAGAATAAGCCCAAGCAAAGTCCTTCTCCCTTGGCATTGTTGTTGTTTTGGACTTGTGTTTAAATTGTGTCTTCTGTTAAGATTTGGAGTTGTGCCTTCTGTTTAATTTGGCTCCTGTAACAGTAAAAGACAATAAAAAATTTAAAATTGCTTGTATTCTAGTAAACTGTAAAATACAAATTTGTCAGAGCAGTAAACTTTAAAATACAAATTTGTCATACAACAGTTGGAGTCGTCCCGGTGAACAGGGGCTGGAGTCTTCCTCGTTCTTGGAGTCGTCAACTGGAGTCTTCCTCGTTCATGGAGTCGTCTTGAATCTTGATGGACATCAGCAACAACTGAGATATCATGAACAACAATGACATCGAACAGTTCACTGCTGAGATATCGTGAACATTGAAAACACAATGATGACATGTAACAATATATCCTGACGTAGGGGGTATTTCTTGGTTTTCTCATTGGCTTCAATAAAACCGATTGTGTAGATGTCTTTTGTTGTTATGATCTCCATTCTATTGAGCAAAGTGGCGAAGCTGTCACAACAATGCTGAGTTTATATAAAGCATCACAGGTTACATTTCCAGGAGAAGGATCTGGCTTCAGCGACCAGTCGACTGTGTTTAAAATTTAAATACAACCACAATATATTGCCTAAGCCGGTTTTCCACCCGCCCACGCATTGCTAAAGTCTGCCTGGGGCTTGGGCACGTATTCATATCCCTCTGCTATATTTGTGAACCGATGTCGGCTGTGTTTCTGTGGACTGCGGTTGTGTTTCTACGGATTGCTATCTCCGAAACTGAGTCATGACTGCAGGCTACAGACTGAGTAAACGATAAAACATTTTTTTTTTTTGTGTTGCGTCGACTTCAGCCGACTGTCGGCATTTGCCGCTGTGTGTGCATCAGCTTCAGTGGACTGTTGTCGTTTGCGGCTCTGTTTGCGACTGTGACAACGGAGCGGGCAAACCACGTATAACGGTTAACCTAAAACTAAATCGTGCCCGCAAACCCATAATTAAATTATTAAAGTCGTGCCCGTAGAGTTTTAACCACAATTCAATCGGCAATAAATCGGACATAATTGGCTAACTCAACAAACTCAGGGACTGTCGAACTCGCGTTGACCACGAGTCAAACTCGGTCAACGTGAATTTGACTCGCCTCTTTTGGTTAGTGAGCAGAGTTATAATCACGATTACTTGGCATACTTGGCGATTCCTGTTTCATTGATATTTTATGAAATTGATATTGGAAAAATCCATTTTTGGGTAACTGAAAACTATGATAAATAGGATTATTATTATTTTATCATATGTTAAAGGGATTTACAAGAAATACTCATCATAAAACTCAAACATGATGTCTAATAGAAAATGAAGACTTAGAATACAACCTTAATCCAATTAAAGAACCAAGTTGATGAAATGAATGTAATATCTTGAAACAAGTGAATTTATCATGTTCCCTAGAATAAATGGATAGAAAAATGAGTGAAAATAAGGAACGCATGGAAAATAAGATGGATGAAATGGATAAGGTGGAAGAATTACAAAATTTTTTCATCGAGGCTTCCTAAAAGGATATGGAGATTGAAGGAGATTGTTATGAACATAATATATAAGTAAATAATTAATAAATAATTAGCATATTGAAGAGTCGTGTCCTAAAGGACATAACTATTCGTGAAGGGGCAACTTGCCTAGTATATAAGCAGGGCTCTCATTTGTAACATATCGTCATATCGTATCTCTTGTACATTCAATATTCTTGTATATAAATATTACTGTCCTATAATGGATATTTACATATTCTATATATTCTAAATATGATGTTGTGTATACGAACCATATTCGTTAAGGAGATCATGAAAATAAGGAGAACAATTGTGTTGGGACTTAATCACATGGGCAATATTTCATCACAATTGGAGAGCACAAATATTGAATCACAAAATCGTGATAATTCACCACTCCATGATCCCAAGCATCAAAGGTTTGTTGAGAAATCTAGGGCATGGATAGTTGAAAGATTTCTCTGCTTGATAATTGCTTGTGATATACTTTTACTTCTTAGCTTATAGTCTTTTCTTCGTTATGTTATTATTGTGTTCTTTTCATCAAGACAATTACGAATATGCACAATAAAATACAAGGGACACAGTATGTAGGCTCGTCAGCTAGGGCCAAAACCTCTCACCTCTTGAAAGGAAAACCCAATCAAAATTATTCTTCTAGATCTCAATTGACGAGTACCAAGACCATGACACAAACCCTTGACTCTAGTATCCTCCCAAGAACCTTGTCACTAACCTTGATGCTTTGCCTCTTCCCTTCCTAGACTTTCTTCTTGATCTTGAACTGCTTTCCTCGGCTCCTTCTAGAGAAACTCGGTCTTCTTCAGACTACTGCTTCTCTGCTTCCTCTAGAGAATCTCGGTCTCTAGGCTTTTTATTAGTCTCTTCTAGAGAAACTCGATCTCTAGATCTCTATCTCGGTCACCCAAAAGAATCCTTCCTTTGCTGCCCCAGAAGAAACCTCTCCTTCACTTGCCTAGAAGAAACCCTTCTTTGTTGCCCTAGAAGGATACCTCCTTTGCCGATCCAGAAGAATCTCTTTTGATCGAATGCAAGTCAAGTTGTTTGTCTTCAAGTGTGGCCAAGTTAGGCTTTATATACATCTTTCCTCATGTCCTTTAGGCCGACATGATCACTTGTGGTTAGGCCGACTTCTTCTAGCAGTTTCTTCCATTGTTGTAGGCCGACTTGAAGAGGATAAGTGACAAGGTATTGGAGGATACTTTACATAGATAAATTTTGAATTTTTACAAAGTGTAACTTGACTTCATTACATGACAATGACTCTATCATTTTATGACTAGATGACAAATAAATCCTAAAGACTCTTAATGGGAGTCTTAACTCAACAATAAAATCTCTTGCTCATGAAACTCATGAAGCAAGTCAATACAATAATTTTATTTTTCTTCTTTACATCTCATTACATAAAATCATAATTACATGTCATTATGAAGACCGAATCTAGTTACACTTTTCAACAAGGTTCAACTCAAGGCCAACAAACTACTATATTTGGAAGTTTGATGGAAAAGATCCTATAACATGGATATTTGAGATGGATAAATACTTTGATCTACACCAAGTATCGTTCTTACAAAAGATAACTAGTATATCCTTGTATTTTGAACAATATCAATTTGTAAGGTATCAATGGATTTGTGAAAGAAAAAAAGATTATATTGTTCTTGATCCATTTTTACGGAGAAATTGATATCACATTATGGGGATATTAAGAACTATACATTCTTTAGTGAATTAGTAATTTTCAACAAAGAGGTCCAATTACAGAGTACATTCTACAGTTCCAAAAGTTGAGTCTCAGGGTAAAGAATATTCCATAGGATAATCTATTAAACCTCTTCATGGGAATTTTAAATGGGTGTCGTCTACTGAGGCAAAGGAATTGCCTGGATGGTCAAAACTGGTTGGAATTTGGCCAAAAAAACTCAAAAAATATTGCAGACTAGTGTTTGATTCATGTTTTTGATGGTGGAAATGGATTAAGCACCATCAAAAACCTTTGGGGCACCCAAAATCTTGAAGTTTGACAACTGTAACCTGGATTTACAAAAATAAATCCCTGCTGGATTTTATCATAATTTTGCCGGAATCTCCATGATTTTTAGGGCAAATTTGCAGGCTGGTTAGACTACGACTTTTAAATGAAAGCATCCAATATGAGGTGTGTGTCTTTGAACTTAAATCCCTAGAGCATGCTTTTAGCCTGACAAGGAAAGTAGAAATTAAAAATATGACTGCTAGAAGAGTGGTCACTAACAACTATAGAGAACATCATGCTCCCTTTTAGTGTTGTAGGAACCATTCCCCCTCTCCCCCATCCCCTCGAACTGGAACAATGTAGTAGGGCACTGTGGTCGAAATGCCCCTGGATCTACTCTCCCAAAAAATGGCGTTGTGCTTTGGGTTCAATTTGTGTGGTTCTTGGAAATTTGGAATCACCACATGTCGATTCGTGCTCTTGTCATGCTTCTAGGATGCTACCTATGTGCTTCCAAGATGCTCCCTTGATGCTTCCTAGATGCTTCCTAATGGTAATGATAAATTCTTGAAGCATAATGTGTTTCAGGATGTTTTAGAGTGGTTCCAAGTTCCAACCTCATCAAACCTCATATGGAGAGAATATAATTTCATATCCCATTCAAAATTCAGTAGACTCGACAATTTTCAAGTTTTTAGGATCATTGGGATTGTGGTATTTCTTTAGATTCTACCATGTATGAGGGTATGTGATTGGAACTTAATCAAGAGCACAAAGCCCAATGTGTACCCCAGTTTTGGTGATGTTGATTATTGAACTTCTTTGTCATGGCCTTAACAAAAACGTACCCTTCACTCAAATCCAAATCACTAATCAGGCATGTTAAACTTTTTCTAGCATATTTTAAGCCTTGGATTAGGCAGTTTGATCAAAATTGTGTGGTGTTGATTATGTCCCTAGAGAATCGAGGTAGAGACAAAGGCTAGGCAAGAGGAGAAAGATGAAGGATGATACTAGTGACGATGAAACATTGTTTGTCAAAGCGTGGTGGAACATGCATGGCGGTGCTACCCCACAGCTACAAAGTTTGGCAACATGGGTGATTTCACAATTGGTGAACACTTCTTTTGTAGAGAGGTGTTCAACAACTAGCTCATTTTGTTGTTTTGGGCCTTTTGGTCTCCATGTTTCAGTGTATATGGCTTTTTTGCAAACATAACTATTTGGTCATGTTATTGTTGACAGTTGCTAGTTAACCTATTTCATTCCATAAGTTAATGGTCTACATTCTATTATACGACCTGAGATCTTTTATGATTGTTTGTAATTGATAGAATGTGGATTCTAGAAGGTTAATGCTCGAATAATTAATCATTAATATGCCATGGATTCCATATCTATCTTGATTTATGTACAAATAGTCATGCTTTCATACTGCAACTAATTTGGCATTCTGGATGTCTTTTTTTAGTATAAATGTGCTTCTGAGGATTTTTGGAAATGACACTTATGACACTTTGCTTCTCAAAAAAGCACTTGCCTTACCCCCACTTTGTGCAACATTGCTCCTAACCTCACTCAACTAACAAGGTTGACAACTCAACGAATGGATGAAAGAAGAGCAAAGGGACTATGTTTCAATTGTTAGCAAGTGCAGTAAAAGGCATAAATGTGGTGAGAAGTAATTATTTTACATAGACTATGAAGAAGAAGATCAATAATTGTAATCATCACCAACTCTAGAGCTTGAAGAGACTACTCCAACAATATCTTGTCATGCATTAGCAGACATCAATACTCCACATATATCAAAAATAAAAAGGTAACAATGTTGATTGATTCAGGTAATACCCATAGCTTCATCAATTGCAAATTGGCCAAAATTCTCAATTGAATTGTATTTCCAATACTAGAATTTCAGTTAATGATTATAAATGGAGGTACCATAAATATTAAGCTAAATATGGGGGTGTATTTATTGCATAGTCCCATGATTTCTATCCAAATGGTGTTGCTGATGTTGTATTAGGGTTTTAATAGTTATATTCCTTGGGAACGACAACCCTTAATTTTCAAGATCTTTTCATGAAATTTCCTCAGAAGGCAAGGAAATTGGGCTTAGAGTTATCGAAGAAAAATCCTCTAAATTGATAAGCTTCAACAATGTTACAAAATTACCCAAAAAGGGACACCATGGTGTAATTGCACAACTATGCACACTATATGTCCAAACATCTATATCCTTTGCTCCACTAGAGCTCCAAAAAGTTATCAACAATCATTTCAACGTATTTGGAGAGATGCCTAAGGGCCTTTCCCTTGCTCGAGATCATGACCATGCTATGCATTTGCAACTTGGAAGTGTATTGCCTAACATTAGGCCTTACAAGTATCCATATACACAAAAGAGTAAGATTGCACGTATAGTTCAAGAAATATTAGACGCTGACATCATTCAACTTAGCTAGAGTGCTTACTCTTCACTAATGGTGATGATTATCAAAAAGGATGGTTTGTGGAGTGTGATGCCTTAGGCCATAGTAGTGGTTTAGTGTTGATGCAAGAAGGAAGGTTGTTTGCCTTTGAAAGCAACGAACTTAAAGGAAAGAACTTACTCAGATTCATGTATGAAAATGAAATGTTGGCCATGTTGCATGCAATTAAGAAATGGTGTCCATACTTAATAGGAAGACACCCCAAAATAAGACAAAAATCATGATAGTTTGAAGTGATACTTGTAACCAAGATTCTCTTTAAAAGAGAAACAAAAATAGGTTACAATGATTCTAGGTTATTAATTTGAAATTATTTACAAAAAGGGAAAACAAAATATTGTGCAGATGCAATCTCAAGGAAAGCGGAACACACATATGGTTTTCTATGTGTTATTTCCGTTCCACAATTTGATTGGGTGGAAGAAGCAAGGATGGAATGGAAACAAGATCATTCAACAACTACAGGAGGACTCCGATGCAATAGAAAAAATTGTGGGAGTGATTTGTTTTGGCATCAAGATCACTTATACTTATGTAAGAATTATCAACTTAAATAGAAGGTCCTTTTGGAATTACACACATCTCTTGTAGGACATTCACGGTTCTTGAAAACATACCATAGGATCAAGAAAGATTTTTAGGGAAGACCTTAAACTAGATGTGCAAAAGTTTGTGGCTAAATGTATGGTTTATCCAAATTCGAAGGAAAGAATGTCATTATGGTAGTGGTATATTGACTGACAAAATATGCCCATTTTTTCTTTCTTTCTCATCCTTTTAAAGTAAGTACAATGGTAGAAAATTCATGGAAACAATCCAAAAGCTACACAAAATATTGAAGATTATTGTAAGTGATAGAGATTCAATTTTCACTGGAAGTTTTTGGGCTGAATTATTTTCTGTTTAGATATTCAATTGGCTCACAACTTATCTTACCATCCTCAATTTGATGGGAAAATTGAGATTGTGAATAAATGCTTAGAAGGATGTCTAATTTGCTTTGAATTTGATAAATAGACACGTTGGGTCAAGTGGTTGCCCTTGGCAGAATGGTTTTTCAGCACATACTTCCAGACTTTATCAAAAAAGCCCCCATTTATGGCACTTTATGTCTTCCTCCATCCATGACATCAGCCTTGAAAGGGACTGTAAAGGCTCAAGTATTTGAGGACCCCGCAATGCACCAACAAGAGATTCTCAAACTATTGAATGACAACTTGGGTATAACACAAAATAGGATGAAACAAGAAGCAAGTCAACATTGCATTGAGAGAGAATTTGAAGTGGGAATTTGGTATTTGTGAGACTACAACCATATAAATGGATGTCCCTCAAGCAACAAAAGGATAATAAAAATTAGCACCAAGGTATTATGTCCGCTATAAGGTGTTGCAAGGAATTGGATATACGAGTTACAAATTGGAGTCACTGCGATCTACATGTATACACCCAATCTTCCATGTTTCTTGCTTAAAGAAGATAATTGGTGACAAGATCCCAGGTCAAACTATTTTACCAGCGATTAATGAAGAAGAGAAAATCATACTAGAACTAGAAGCAATCCTGGAAACATGGATTAATCAGCTGAGAAATCGAGCAATTATTGAGTACCTCATCAAATGGAAGAACCTACTAGTGGGAGAGGTGACATGGGAAGATGAGTTGTTCATGCAAAAACACCCTTAGTTATTCAAGTGTTGAGAACATCACTTGTTTGAAGGGGAGGGGCATGTCAAACCCTATATAAGCCCCATGTTAACCTGAAAATGGCTTATTAAGCCCTAGATATCGAGTTATTACATTTCTATTGTTGTATTGTTAGGTCAACTAGAACCTTTCATTGTACCCTCTCCCCCCCCCCTACTCCTATATATATATATATACACACACACTAAGAAGACCTAGTCTTAGGATCATCAAATCTTGTCTTACACATTGTAAAAGAAGGTTTCTCGGTTTCTCGCTGTAAATGGACTGTAATTATTGAAGCCCCATGTTAACCTGAAAATGGCTTATTAAGCCCAAGATTTGAGTTATTACATTTCTATTGTTGTATTGTTAGGTCAACTAGAACCTTTCATTGTACCCTTTGCCACCCCGCTATATATATATATTATATATATACACACACACACAGAAGACCTAGTCTTAGGATCATCAAATCTTGTCTTATACATTGGGTTCATTGTAAAAGGAGGTATCTCGCTGTAAATGGACTGTAATTATTGATTTCTTATCATTTTTAAGACACAAGGTTCATAATGTGTTCTCCAAAAGATAATTCCTATAAGCCTACTCATCAAAATACCAAACTTCCTAAACCAAACATTGAACAACCTAAACAGAACCAAAAGTCAACATCTGAACACGACACTCATGACTCACAACTTGAAATCTTGGAACTGCTTTCCCCAACTCAAGCATGGGAGGATGTGTCCCTAGATACTTAGACATACATGGTAGCCTGGTAGGATCTATCAACATTACCTCTCTTAGGCCCAATGTTTGACGTTCCCCCATCTAGCTTTGAGTAATTAGAGGCCAAGGTATCCCTTATGCCTAAGCCTTCTTATTTTATCCCTTACACTGCCAAGTCACCAATACCTTGGAACCTCTTTGCTCCCTGCCAGTTGTCCCTTCCTTAAAGCCTTCTTTGCAACCTGCATTTGTTTCGAACTTGATTCCTCTTGTACACTACACCTTTCTGCACAAGGCTACTGCTTTTCTCCTCGCTCTGTCCTTGTCCAAAACACGATGCCTTACCCTTGCATGTTTTCCACATGGGACACCCTCCTTTTACCCACTATGTTCTCTGCTTCCTCTTGTTCTCGTGCAAACATTCCTTCCTAGCTATGTCAATTGCAAGGTACTCACTTCAATTGTGGCTCCTTCCTCGCCTACCATGATTGAGGCAAACCCTTAGCCTAATTCAACTCAAGCACTTCCTAAAAAATTGAGGACACCCTCTAGTTGAATCCACTAGACCAGCCTTGTGTCTATCCTTGTATTTATTTTCCATCTTCCCTCCCTCAGTAATCTTGCTTATCATGTATCATTGCTTCTTGCTTTAGGCACTTGCTCGCCCTACCTTTGCCATTGGACACTTGTTTTATCTTTCATCCTTGGATTTGCCTATTGTTGTTGACTTGTTTCCTTTTGCCTTCTACTATTTCCATGCCTTTTAAACTTCTTCATGACAAATCCAATCTTTTTCTAATAATCGTAGCTTTTCTAATGTATGAATCATGAACCCTACCATGGGGCAAAATGTTGAATATGTATTTTGCACTTTGTACTAACCATACACATAGTATATCTTGTTGCCTGTTTGATTTTTCAACATTTGCTGGCAATTGGCACTGTGCATGCACTGCCATCCAAACAGTATGTTCATGAATAGTATTCTTATTTTGTTCCATTACTCATCTTGACCCTTTGATGCAGGCTATTTCTCGGAGAGCCACATTACATGAAAGTGTTCGAGATTATGGACAAGCAACCATTGATCTGCAGAAGCTTATAACACTCTTAGAGAGCCAGCAACAGAGCAAAGCAAGCCAACCAGGGAGATTGGGAAGCTCGAGCACTAGCACACAAGATCTTAGACAAGCTCGTGAACGACTTGCCAAAGCAGAAGAAGAAATGAAAAGAGAAATTCCATTGGATCATTATTCGATCTTGTATGTGTTCTTGTGCACCACTACAGATAAGCTGATTTTATGTTGCATATTTGATCATATTATTTATGGGTTTTTATAGTTAATTTGTTGATTGGCATTATATAGTAATCTTTTCTTTTTTAAATAATTGAGGGTATGATGACCCACAGAATTTTGTCAATAATGCTTATCCTGGTGTGCATATCTATTTGATTTTAAGCTCATATGTAATCCACATTTTTTAGAATTACACATATTGCAGAATAGATGTACCCTTTCTCCTCTGTAGAGGTTGATTGATATATAACTTGCTAAAATGCACACCTAGATTATGTGGACCATCATATATTCTTGGCACGATATCATAGCTGTGGGCTATTTTTATTTAGGGAGATATCAATCATGTTGTATGGTAACGAATAGTTGCTTTCACTATGCTGACCAATTGAAATCTGAGTGGAATATATCGAGTTGCAGATTACTTTGCATATGGGAAAACAGTATTTGAAGGATGATGAATAAAAGCCAATCTTTTTGGTGTCATGTGCAGTAGTTTTGTTTTATATCCAGAATTTATGAAGCTTTTAGCATAGTATCTTAACTTTTTAACGTCTCTGTTCTGAAAATGAAATCTAGAAGGAAATATTTCTTGTGCTTTCTGTCTCATTATCATTGGCCTTCTGGTGTAAAATGGTTTGAGCCTTGGACAAAATTTTCTGAGTATATATGGTATCTTTGTTACACAGGGGTGTTGAGGCTTCCAGTACTGCAGCTGAGATCAAGAAGGCTTATCGGAAAGCTGCTCTCAGACACCATCCAGATAAGGTGACAACTGTAATTTTAATAATTTGTTGGAATTGATTTGGCAGTATCAATTTTATTATATTTTGGTCAAATCTTGTCCTAATTCTTTTGGTAATATATTATAGGCTGGGCAGTTTTCAGTACGAAGTGACAGTGGGGATGATGGCTATTGGAATGAAGTTGGGGAGGAGGTCCGGAGAGATGCAGAGAGGCTTTTCAAAATGATTGGAGAAGCATATGCAATTCTTTCAGACCCTGGCAAGGTATGTAGCATAATTGATAAATTCCTATAGTTCTGCAGTGGTCTATGCACTTTTGACGTTACAGAGAATTTTGATAGTTGTAATCACATGGGTTCTGGTGGCCATATGTTCTTCTTGAGACAATACTATTCACTCATCTTATGACTTACATTTACGTTTCTTTCATGGTTTAAAATTAGATCATATTATTTCACTGGTGCCAGTTTGTTCTTCACAATTGATTCGTTGGTGCAAATAACCATAAATACATCTTTTTTTTGACTAAACAGCGGCTGCGCTATGATGCTGAAGAAGAAGCGAGGAAACTTCGGCCAAGAGGAAGCAGCAGTGGGTCTGAGACTCTGTCAGAGGCATACCATTACCAATATGAGAAAGGCAGTAGGCGACAGCGAGATCGATGGGACTCGTGGAACGGATATGCCCAATATCAGCGCTGGCAGAATGGTCCAGATGCCGCTCAACCTGACACATATGCTCGCCGAAGTTCAAACAACTCAAGATTTAGTGATGGATCTAGGTGGAATGATTGGGATTATTTCTGAAGCAAGATATCCAAACCCTGCCCTATTATTTTTCTGAAATCGAAAGTGATGGTTTTATTCAGTTGGGCATTTATTGTTGACACAGTATTACCTTGTTTAGCATATTCAGGTGACTTCCTCTGCTTTGGTGGGATTGTACATGTGCCTGCGATATCACAGTCGAAGATTTAAAATCCCTGTCATTCTACGCTAATCTTTTCTACCTGCCCTATCAAGTGATAGATAAAGGTGGGAGATTTTGATTTTTGAGCTTGTTGACCATAGAACTGATGGTCCTCTGGATTATGAAGAGATTTGACTTAGCGCAATCTTCATGCCTTGATCTACATGGATGAGTGTGGATTTACCAAGATTATTGTTTTTAAGATAATTTGGGAAAAGGTATTGGTGGCAGATTTTAAATCTACATGGATGAGTGTTGATTTACCAAGATAATTGTGCTTAAAAGTTTGGGAAAAGGCTCTCTTGTATTGGTGGTAGAATTTAGATATTGTAATATGCATGGCCCGTGCTTGTTTTTAAAAAGCCTACAATCATGTAAATTGAATTCTGTGGGAAGCATCGGGTCTTATTGCGATAGAGTAGTTTATTTTGTAACCCTTTTACTCCCATGTGGGACATTTCTCTCACCGTCACAACGTGAATGTGGGTGTGATGAAGGTAGGCGAGATATATGTTTATTTTTGGGAACTGTCGATGGTTATATCATACCACTTTTCTGACTGTATAATTCTTACTTAATGATTACAGATATGAATATTTTGCTTCCATGGAACAAGTTCATTATTACTTGTTGCTATGGGAGAAAGTTTGTGCTTCTATTGGATAAGCTCTTTTATTATTTACGAGAATCATGGTTTCGGTTGAGGAGTTTGTTATTATTTGTGTTGTACAAACTCCTTAGGTTGTGCTGCTCAAATTTATGAGCTCTGTGGTTCAGTGTGATGGATGGGGATCATACTCCACATTGTGGGTTGTAAAATACGTTCTCAATCGCTTGCTATATTATTTAATCTGAATGTGGTACATTTACGGCTATCTTTGGGTGAGGCTATCAGCGGGGCTTGAGGTTGTAGAACTCTGTTTACATGAATTCAATGTTTAGCAGATAGACCACTTAAAGATATCCTTTTCGGTGTTTTTTTTCCTCCTCCTTTCGACATTTAGCTTGTTTGTTTATTTCTAACTCAGAATTTGGTGTTTTTTATACCGAACTTTTAGAATAGAATAACGGTTTAGAGTATATTTGACGTACACAGGATGTGGCACTACTTCCAAAGAAATAATTAAGATGAATTATATAATAATTCAGAATAGGAAAATCTCTTCCAAATTACCAATGTACAACCACATAATTATATCATTTTCATACCAATAATGACTAATATTTATTTCGATATGTTCCTATGTTCAGTGATTGTAAATGTGGGCCCTTTATTAGGTCTATCCGTATTCCATATACATTTATCCCATTACATGTACTTTTAATGCTGCATATACACTCTTTCGGGTCATTTCGATTTGCAGGGTTGCATTCATATTTAAGGAGATTATTGATTTAGACATACATTATTGATTTAGACATACATATATGTATGTGCACATACTGTACACAAGATATGAATGTTGAGCACTAATCTCAAAGTGCTGCCTATACAATCTTTGGGGTCATTTCAATTTGCAGGGTTGCATCCATATTTAAAGAGATATTATTGATTTAGACAAAAAAATATATATATATATATATATATATATACATATATATATGCACATATACTGTACAGAAGATGTGAATATGTGAATGTTGAGTACTAATCCCAAAGAGCCCAGAGAGAACTCATTATATGATAGAACCTCTTCCAAATATGCCATGTCTAATTACAATCATATCATTTGTTCATACCGATAATAACTATATTGACTTTAATATATTTATATAAATATATATTATTGATTTAGACAAATATATATATGTGCACATATACTGTACAAACGATGTGAATGTTGAGCACTAATCCCAAAGAGCCTACAGAGAACTCATTATATAATAAGACCTCTTCCAAATATGCCATGTCTAAATCACAATCATATCATTTGTTCATACCGATAGTAACTATATTGACTTTCATATATTTATATGCTTATTCACTGTACGTGTGGGTAATTTATTAATCATATATGTATCATACACATTTAATCTTATTTGTATTTTTTTAAAACCGAAAATAGATTTGTATTGTATAATTTTGGGACCTTGTTCACAATAAATACATCTTGTAGAGCTAATTTATCAAATATTTCTAATTGTTTTCTCTTTTTCAATTGGAATACATGATACATGATTTAGAGGAATATATTTGAGCAACAAAAAAGGGGTTTTGTAGGTGAATACCTTATAAAATTGTCTCAATAAAACACAAAATTTACAGCACGATGCTACTAACTGATTATGAAATCTTTCATGACTATAAACTTGCTATTATCGTGGAGAGGTTCAAAAGAATTTGCGGAAATAATAGTTGTAGTTGTCAGAGTGCTTCAGCTGGGTGAGTCTCCTAAGCTGAGAGTTAGGTTTTTAATCTTGGCTTTAAGCTCTTCAACCACCCTTGTTCAAAATCCTGATTTTCCATTTTTATTTTCTTGTATCAACTAATTTAACAATTTTCTTTAAGAGACTTTACCATTAGGGAATTATAACAAGCTTAATTTGACCATTAATCTTTAATTCACCTATCTTCAATTTACATGCCTTCTTAGCATAATCGCCTACTTTGTTGAACTCCCTTAGGACATAGAAATATGTTTTGGATGGGATATATTATGCAATTTTCTTGATTCTTTTCATGATGTTTTCTGTAAATTTCTCCTTTTGGGAGGGAGGCTTTGACCAGAGGATGCAAGATTAGGAGAGAATCTTCTATAACCAGTAGTGTGGATCTACCTGAGGTTCTTTGGTTGGCGATAGTCCTTGTAGAGATCATATATATCTGCTTGATTATTTGTCATATGACCAAGACGGCATGAGTACTTGAACACTTTGTCCTCTTTGGGACCATAGAGTACCCCTATCCCTCTTGTCATCGCTACTCCATATATGCAACCTTTGAAGTCGTACTTTCACATTTGTATCTATATTTAAAGAGATCATTACAGATTTTAGATATAGAAATACATGTGATCCACCTTTCTAAAATAGGTAGTACAATAATTGTTTGGCAATTAGTCTATAATAATGATGTAAGATACAAGTCCAAATTACATATAACAATTGATATTTTTAGTTTGAACAAGGTCAGAAAGAAAAGATAATTCTCAAAATAAAATAAAATAAAATAACCCTTTGTTAAAATAAAAATTCTACGTTATTATTTTTTATTATCAATTTTTTCTGTGTACTTGAGGTAAATTTGAAATAAAAATAACACTGTTAAAATAAAAATTCTATGTTATTTTATTATTATTAATTTTTGTTGACTTGGTCAAGTTACCTGTGGTTTTTGAGTTCTAGTTTTATGAGAACCCATGGTATTCATGTGGAATATCGCTTATTTAAAGGGGAATTAAACCAATTAAACCAACATGGATCAAATCTCTTGAGATGAAAATATCTTAAGATGCAAAAAGCTTCGATTCCTTGATCCAGAGTTAAGATGGATCTATGTTGGTTATTTATAACACGTCATGTTTGTTGAGAAATCAGTGTATGTAGATTAGGACTGCTTTCTCTTGAGAATTACTTGTGAATTTGTTGGCTTCTTTATTAGTTTTCTATGTTTCCTTCATTCATCAAGCAATTACCAAAAATACAAAAAACATGAAGATCACAAAAGACTAGAACACACGAATTAGGCTCCAAGCTAGGGCAAAAATCCCACAAGGGGGAAACTGAGAAAAACCTCTTCTTATAGAATCAAAGCAATGTGAGATATCCAAGACCTAAGACCAAGACCAAAACTGCCACATAGACCCAAGTTAGCCATCCTTCAAGCCATCTTCAACAAATCATAGTCAATAAAAGTTAATGCTGGTAAAATCTCTAAATTATGGTCACTTCCTAAAATTTCGGCCTCTTCTTGAAATTTCGGCCCTATACCAGCGTTGAAATACCACATAAAATGTCACACGTGTGGACAAATTAGGGAAAAAACAAATCTTTCTCTCTCCTTTGACTTCACTCTCTCTCCCCCTCTCTCTCATGACTTCACTAATTTTCTTCTTTCTTGCTTGCACAAAAATCGAATTGGTTGCCAAAATGTGGAGAACAATTATCAATATATAGTTGTTCGATCATATGAAGAGACAACTTATCGGTTGGACGACATGTCCATCTTGGAGGGCTGACAAGGTCTTGTGGTGAAAAAATTGACTCTCTTGACTCAAAATAATTATTTTTTTTACTTGCAAATAGTCCAAATAGGACTTTGACTCATGACAAATTTTCTTATTGAATCAATAAGCCCTAGAAGCGTGAAGAACATGCTTTGACTAGAAACATAATAATAATAAGAATAATTTTTCTTCTTTTGCGTAACAAATGTATTTTGACAATTATGAACACTGAACCTAGTTGCATTTCCAACACTCCCTCTTAATTAGGGAGGAATTCATAATTATACAACCAGATACAAAGATACTCCCAAATTGAAATATTCTCATAAGAAGGGTTTAGATTGATAAGCATCATCAACATCATCATTATAACCAACATTATCAATTACAAAATATCAAGGCCTTGACTGACAAGCTCTAACTCTCCACTAGATTAGAGCACAATGATGGGAGGCATATATTTGGACACCACCACTGCCTCTCAAGGCACATACCCTGTCTTTATGTTCACCAACTATGCCCTTACATGACTATTCTTATCTTGGATATCTCCCCCATCCTCGAAGAATATTGGTCATCCTTAGGACTACTCTTATCTTGGATTCCCAATCCTCAAAGAGTATTAGTCCTTTGGATTACCCCTATCTTGGATTCCAATCCTCAAGAAATATCGGTCCCTGGGACTACTATCTTGGATTCCCAATCCTCAAGAAGTATCGGTCCTAGATGCTTATCCAATCCGCCATTCTCCTTACTAGTGCCTTCACTAGACTAATCACTGTTAGTCCTGGCCTAGTGCATGACACATGGAGAATACAATGTCCACCATTGCTCCCTCTCAGCCAGGGAGAAAATTCTTACACCCTTTCATGCAGGGAGACATAATCACAATACTTATCACAAGATCAGCTACATGTTCTTCCGTGGAGATCTAGGGAGATTTGTTGTAGTTGTTGGGCTCCTATCTTGCATCATCTCATAACAAACTTCAACTTTATTGGACCTTTCATGTAACTGTGTCATCAAATGATTCATCTAACATCTCAAGGAGCCAAACTTCCTCACAGTTGCTTGCACATGCTTTCTATCTTTTATAGAATTTTTCACTCATGCTCTTCCAAGCCATTTTTTTTTTTTGTGGGTAAGCACCCACAGGGGATTTGAACCAGTGACCTATCGCAAGGAGTGCCTTAACAGTGCACTCATTCACCATCAATCCAAAGCCCTGTGGGCCTCTTCCAAGCCATTATTAATGTTGTCCACTCAATCTATTTATTCCCGAATCAAACCAAACAACTATTGATACAATTTCATCAAACAAATGTCTCACTTCTTTTGATCACTGCTACATACTTCTGCAATGTATTCATCCAGGGAGTTAAACCATATCCAGAACAAAATATCATTATCAGAGTTGCCAAATCACAATAGCCTCTAGTCAAGATGTGAGATTTTTCATATCAAATTATTGCTGCTTGCTCCCTCTGAGGTCAACATTCTTTCCTTGGTCTATCAGAGTTCTGCTTTATGTTCTTCAACTTTCAATCATTAATAGTATCTCTATCAATGTCAATATTTTTAGTTAATGTGTTCCTAGAACAAACCAATTAGTGGCTGGTACAACGAAATCATAACTCTTTAACTTCTTGCTTAAAGACATTGGCTTAGATCAATCATCTTCTTTATGATCACAAGCTTATCTGGGCTTTCTGCCAAATTTCAATTACTATTGTTTTTCATCCAAGATCTTTACACCTCCCTCTTTCCATCTAAGGTAAGTGAAGTTCTTGCCATCTTCCTTGATGCATACTTCAAACTACTCCCTCCTTCATCATCTTCACGCTGTGCCATGTTCTCTCTAAACCTTTCATCTGCGAGTCAAGCTTTAGATAGATTTTGCATAGCCCTGAAACCTTTATTGGAAGACCATGAAAGAACAAAAATGACAAGGCACACAAATAATAAACAAGGAGATATAAAGTACTTATCTTTTGAAAAAGATTAGCTCCCTCTTAATCTTGGACCTGTTCCCCAACCTTGTTCTCACATTTAACATCAAGAGTTAGGTCTACCTCTAACGGTGAACATGATTAGATAAAGTTTTGTTTCTAAAGTTCTTAATCCAAACTATACTAGGGTTCACAAACCCTAAATGCCAAAAGTCTTCGAGACCTTACAAACTGCAAGTTCTACAAATCTTAGATTCTTCCGTCAATCAAGAATTGCAAAAATAAAAACCCTACAAACATTTGTTTGTAATTGTAATTGTAATGGGTTAGCCGCAAAACCCTAAGGTTACTATTGACCAGCCTTTTATCCATTTTATTTGTTACTCATGATCTGGTCTTCATATGCAATGAACTATTACTCATAATCTTTTATATGTCATGGTCTCTAATATGTATTTACCCCTTTTCTGTCTTTCAAGTGATCATCACCATGACCTAGTGAACTTAACATAGATCATAAAATGAACACATAAATTATACATATCGCTTTTATTTGACCAGTCCTTTGCGGAGATTTGGTCTTGTTCCTTCAATTGACATGTATTAACTTTATTCACAAGAGATTGCTTCTCATATTCGTATTGCGGGTTCATTAACCTTCAGATATAGTTCTTTGTACATATCCCAAGCTTTTGTCCTTTAGATACAACGTAGAGTAACATTCTTCAGGTCTGTTACTTGCAACTTCATTCTAATCCCCTAAATCATTTCTTCCAGACATCGGGTCGGCTTCCATGATATATCATTCATTCTTCTATTATGTACAGGAGATCTGTGTAGCGTGACTGCTTCATTATTGATGTTACAGAGATAAGCTTTAAATCGCAGTTCATCCATACAGTTCCAACGTTTTGGTTTTCACACTAGGAGATGAATTCTAAAAGGTTTCGTTCTTCAAGATAGTTGTCTTATGTAATTTTTCTGGACACAATTTGTCATAGTTCTATTCTCTATACCTCGTCCATTTTGGTAGCAATAGTTTCATAATAAACTCAGGTATGTTGCTATGAATGTCATTGAAAGATGTTGCTTTGTATGTCTTCATCAATCATACACTACCTGCCTTACTGATGAACCATTGGTTCCTTCAACTACAACACACTTCTGTCCTTCGTCCCTTAGGTATTGTATGGATTACAGAAATGATAGTCTTTTTGGATGTCAACAATGAATAGTCTCCAAAGGGGTCGAGCTGCCTTATGTAGTTTCAGATAGAACTGTCAAGAAACCTTTTCGTATTGATCATATTCTCTTAAACAAATTCATTTTTAGGAGTTGTTTTTAATTTAAACTTTCCGGTGTTGGAATCTGGTTTTAAAATTTGAGATGAAATTTTGATTTGTGTTATTTAAACTGGTTTTTTCACTGTATATATGGATTCAGCACCCTGAAAAACTCTTTGGACACTTGGATTGTGCAGGGGTTACCCATCGAACTTGTAATTTCAATAAATTTCTGCCAAATTTTAAAGAAATTAGACTAAAATACCCATTAAAAAAACTTCCAAAAAATCACACTAAAAACAACTAGTCACTTTTATATGCCTCAAATTTCATGTGGCAAGTTCAGGCCTTCTTAGCGGAGATTAGTGTATATGTGTTTTTCTCCCGTTGTGAAGAGATTCGTCACAAAAGAAAATAGCATTTAAGTCTTTCAAAAGAGTTCAGACCAGAGATCATATATCAAGTATTAGACTCCATTTTTTTCTTCATGGGCAATGAATTAGCCAGTGAAGTATACTTAGATGCCACAGAAATTTTGTACGCTGAGGGTTGATTCTCCTTAAAGCCTTCTTACTAGCCCAAAGATAGATCTCAACTTCTTTCAAATTCAAATCATTGTACAGGACTAGCATACAATGTTCACAATTTTCTATAGAGGATAAGTACCACAGAGATACCTGCATTAGTAATTGGTGATAGCCTTGCTCCCATATAGTGATGCTTTATAGATCTTTGGTCCCAGAATAATCCACAGTAAATTATTGTACTAATAATCCATAGTAAGTTTGAATGCCGTCAATGATGCTTTATAGATCTTTGGTCCCCGAATAATCCACAGTAAGTTATTCTAGTAATAATCCATAGTAAGTTTGAATGCCGTCGAGAATATGTTGCCATAGTTGTTCGGATCGGCATAAGATATATTGAAATTATAGTGCCACAAAAAGCTCGCATTATAGAAAGCTGCCACAGGAATTCACATCTTCTACTACAAGATGCTCTTATATATCTCTCAGACCTTCGTATATCTGCTTCTGATCAATCATATGAATTTTTCTTCCACAGATCATTGCAAATACTTCATTGTTCTAAGAATTAGTTTAGTCCTTAGTAACACCTTTATAGTCTTGGTCTTTATAGGGTTTTTTCAAATCCCCTTTTTGTAAGGATTGGTGTAAGAATATCTTCAAATATATCTACAAAATGTGATTTTCAGACTGGCTTCCATTCACCGTAGTCCTGATAGCATGTTGAGAAATCGTAGTGTATGTAGATTAGGGCTGAGTTTTTTTACTTGATATTTACTTGTGAATTTGTTGGCTTTCTTTATTAGATTTTTATGTTTTTTTTTTCCAAGCAATTACCAAAAGTACAAAAACATGAAGATCACAAAAGACCAGAACACAAGAAATTAGGCTCTAAGCTAGGGCAAAAACCTCACAAAGGGAAAAACCCCCAAAAAAATTCTCTTGTAGAATCATATCAAAGTGAGATATCCAAGACACAAGATTGCCACATAGACCCAAGTCAGTCCTCCTTCAAGCCGTTTTCAACAAATCACAGGGAATAAAAATCAATGTTGGCCAAATCTCTAAATTCTGGTCACTTACTAAAATTTCGGCATCTTCCTAAAATTTCAGGTCCTGCAATTTCGACCGTGTACAACTTTAAAATACCACAAAAATTCTCACATGTGTGGACAAATTGGGGCAAAAAATAGATCTCTCTCCTTTGACTTTGTTGATTTTATGCTTTCTTGCTTGCATATAAATTGAATTGGTTGCCAAAATGTAGAGCACAATTGCCAATATATGGTTGTTTGACCATATGAAGAGACACAACTTATGCGTTGGCCGACTTGTCCGTCTTGGTCTTGTGGTGACAAAATTGGTTCTTTCGACTCTAGTTTTTTCTTCTTCTTACAAATAGTCCAAATAAGACTTTGACTCATGACAAATTTTCTTATTGACTCAATAAACCCTAGAAGCATGAAGAACATGCTTTGACTAGAAAACTAATAATAATAATAATAATACTTCTTTTTCTTCTTTTGTTTTTACTATAAAAACCAAATCTAGTTACATTTCCAACAATGTGGTGATTATTAATTAGTTTCTTTTAAATTTTGTCTGTGAATTATATATTTAATTAAATCATCGAGTTCTAACATATGTTGGTAGTGTACTTTATGTTCATTAAAGTCCTCCCCCTTCTAGAATGCTTTTCCTTCATAGCATGATATAGAGTTGATTGTCGATCATGATCCCTTGTAAAATGTCTTCAATTGGTGAAGTCATTCCATTGGTTTGTAGATTGTGAGAGTGTTGTTTATTTTTTTGGTCCTAGGCTTTAACAAGGTTCTTCTTTATCAAGTGCATCTCTTTTGAAATTGTTCCCAATGGTTCCTTTCAGTGGAAATGTTGATGTTGTATACAAAACTTTTCTTTCAAGGATGCTTCCCTATGCAACTCTGTGCAAGTTGCTTCACTCTGTAGCACACCATAAATTGTAGTTTACAATTCGATGTTTGTATTTACAACATAACTTCATGGCATGGGCCTAACTTTTTCATCTTTTTGTTGGTTGCAACAATGTTATAGTTTTTTATTAGGTATACAAAGATATTTAGTCTCTTGGTGATTGATATCAATGACATTATGGGTTCTTCAAAGTTCACAAGTATGTTCATGTCAATATTTTGTACTAACTCTGAGTTTCAAGGTCGCAAGCTTCTTGTCATAGTTGCATAGTTGCTTGAGATGTTGTCACAAGTAGCTTCCCCATGTTTTCTTCATTTATTAAGTTAATATGGGGATTTCTACTTCATTTTTCTTGAGCTTGCAATGGAATGACCTTTCATGTTTCGCTTTAAAGTTCTTGGCTCATGATGATTGTTTCATTGTGTTGCAATGACAAGGTGTTTGAGATTCCTCCATGCTTGGATTTTTCAACTAAGGATACACATTCATACTCCATCCCTTGCATTTGTTTGTAATTAAACTACATGTTTTTAACATCTTTTCACAAGGAATGTGTAAGATTTGTGTTGCAAAAAATTTCCATTTCTGGTATACTCTTCGATTGATCTTGTTTGATAAATATGTCTTGGTCTTTCTTATTGTAGAGTCTTTTAACAAAGTTTGATTAAAAATTTGTGAATTTAAAATTAAACCTTTGGGTTTGTTAGTCCACCACATAAATATTTTCATCTTTTATTGTTGTTGGATTCATCTCAAAATATATTTCCACCTTGTTCACTCATATGGTGCCCAACCAAGTGTTGATTCCATTGAATTTAGGTTTGTTCAACATTTATTGTTCTTGGATGTCTTGGTTGTGAAAATAAGAACCTATCACATGGAGTCATGAGTTTCCTTAACTTGTGTTTCTTTGCTTTGTGAACAAATATGGTGTTAATGGTGATATCTATTGGATAATTAAATCCAAGAGAGATACTCATGAGGACTTCTTATAAAAGATATGTGGGTGGACTTACTTTTCACCGTTAAATCTAGTTCTTTAAACTTCTTAAAAAACATGATTAAAATTGTTCTTTATATTGTCAATGTTAGTAATAACCTTAATCTTAATTTAGGAATATACATTTTTACCATCAATATGTTTAAGAAAATAGACATAAATCATAATAAAAACTTTGAAAATCAAAATTTGACATATAGTATAAAAGTAAACAATATTATAAGTAGTCAAACATTTGTTTGATTGCACTTACCCCAAATCAATATTACAACAACTTCTTAAAAAATGTTAGACTTCAAAAATCCATTCTAACTTTTATTTAAAAAATTAAAAATTAAAATAGGTTATATTTATTTATTTATTTTTATCTTAAGAAAAACAAAATATCTTTATGAAATTAATTATCCATAACCTTAAAAAAACAAAAAAACTAGCAAACTAGTATCAATCGTTATTAAATATATTGAATTTTCGGGAAAGATGTGGTTTTTCAAAATCAACTCAATCTCATCCTTGGATCATAACATTCAAATTACAACATTTAACATTGTAAAAAAATATATAACAAATCATCCCCACTTGAGATAGCTTGAAGCATTAATAAATTGTGTATCCTTCAGGGAAGTAATTACTTTGATAGGTCTTGTTACTGGAAATGAGAATACATAGCAGTAGAAATAATATTTATTTATATCATTAAGTTATCTATTCGCTAAGCTTCTCTTTTAGATAGTACGATATGCTTTTTTTTTGGGGATAGTGCAAATTATTCAATTTGTGGGGTTAGATATGTTTTTTTTTTAGTATTTGTGGTGCATGTATTTTAGAATTTTAGAATATTGAAGATATTGTAAATTATTTAATTTGTGGGGTTAATGTATTTTATAATATTAAAAATGTTGTAGATTATTTAATTTGTCGGGTTATTATTATATTATTATTATCTAATTTTAAGATTATGGTTAAGTCACACAATGGTGTACAAGGAACTCACCTCCCTGTAGTGATTTGATTGCTAAGTCTATAAAAGCACACATACTTTACCTTCCTTTAGTTTTGAACCTGTGACCTCCTAGAGAGAAATACATGCTCTTAACCATTAGGCCCACTCAAGCTGTATAATAAGAAAACATATTTAGTCTATAAATCCATGGTTACAATCAAATGCTTTTAAACTTGCAACAGTTTTGTGATCTATTAGTAAATAAAACTTCATTAAATAGAAATAGAAAAGCATGAGGATTTGTTAAAAATACTTTAGTTAAAGTTTGCATTATAGAAATTGACACATCTTTTATATGGTGGGAATTGACTTCATTTAACTTGATTTAAGTAGACTTTCACCCGTGAACATTCTTTCAATGATCTTTTGAGATTTAAATAGACTTTCACCCATTAACATTCTTTCAGTGATCTTTTGAACTCCAGAAAATGTTTTGACCAATATAGAAGTAAACCTTGATTTTTTCCTTCTCTATTCTAATGACATGGAAGGTACAATCTAAACATCTTAAAGCCTTAACCATGAAAAAGGCCCGAAAGTTTATAGAAAGTAAAAGTCAACCATTGCCAACACAGACATTCTTCATCACAAAGAAGACTGATAACTTGCAAGTCAAATAGACAGTAAACCTGAACAAGATATACATGTACGGTTACACATTCTCTTTTGGAGAGCAATTCTCCATCAGAAAATTCTTTTAAAACCAGGGGGTTTTTAGGCCAGAGTGGAACAATTTTAAGAGGTAAGAGGTTGGCAAGTGTGTTCAACTCCGTGTAAACATGATTGAACCTGATTTGGAAAAAGAGAGTAGATATATTATTCAGATGACGGGCCAATTGTTGCAATCCCGAACTCTCCACTTGTAGTTCATTATTTTTCCAATCTATAACCATCTAGCTCAACCACCTGTTTGTCAACTGCACACTTATAATAGCATAAAGGGCATTGAACTTGCCTACCTTTTGTTGTTTTTTTTGCTCATCCCAGGTTTGCTTTGCCAGCGAGGTAGTGGTTATTTGATAAATATAAACAAAAGTCTAAACTTTTCTGATTGGTTTTGTCAAAATAGTTTTTGTTGATTACAGTTTTTTTGATCTAATTCTAAAAAAGTTAATATTTTAGAAAGCTTAAGATAGATTTAGGCTGGTTTAAATTCCCCTTTAAATAAGCTATATTCCATAAAAATATATTTTTATTTTATTTTGACTAGTTAAAATGTTTACATTACATTAATCTTTTTCTTTAATTTAATTTTTAATTTTTATGTATCAAAATGTTAAATATTATATTACAGTATCTGTATCATATTGGGCTGGAGAACACTTCTCATTGCAACTAGATTTTTCATTGCCTTTAGAAAATTTCTAAAAATAAAAAGGCCAAAACTCACTAAAAAACCTTTCAAAGAAAAATAATATTTTCCATCAAAATTGCACACATTTCATGCCAACCAAATTGCCCAGCCAACTATGATGGGAAGAGCTCTAATGGGCTTCAAAGAAGGATGGGTGAAAAACTCATGAAAACATTCTAAAATATGCCCCCTGTTCCATAAAAGTTCCAAGCCCAATTGATCCTTGATCTCGTTCCGGTCCTGGCAAGTAAATGGACGATTTTAGACCAAATGTTGATTTGTTTCTTCATTCATTTTGGCAGGGATAACTATATCCCAGTCCCAACTTGTTCTTTTTTGCATCCTATCCCATGTCAGTGTGTGTCCATTGAGCATTCACCAGGAAAAAAATAGTACCTTTCAACAGAGCCTTTATCTTCCATAGATTTTTAACCACTAATGTAAGTGTTATCCCCTAGAATTTGCAAGGCCTGGTATCCGAGTTTGGCAGTATATTGGGTTCCCGAGTTATTGTAGGACCAAAGCAAAGCGTCCTACGAATTCGAGAGACGTATGTGGGGATTATTAAGTGCATTAGTATATTGAACCCAGTGGGGAATCCATGCTACATCCAGGTTCAAATCCGAGTTATTGTAGGACCAAAGCAAAGCGTCCTACGAATTCGAGAGACGTATGTGGGGATTATTAAGTGCATTAGTATATTGAACCCAGTGGGGAATCCATGCTACATCCAGGTTCAAATCCCCTAGAGTAAGCCACCCCAGCGCCAAATGGATGTGCATGTATTGTCTCCAACACTATTCAAGGTACATTGACCAATCTCCCTGAGCCTTGACACCAGAGCCTCTCGGAGAAAGGAATTATAACCAAAGCATGTGATTTCATCTGTCCAATTCAAATTTGAGAACCATAGCCAACTTTCCATGCTAAAAATTGGCCAATAATGGGAAAGGCGATGGTAAGCACTCTCAATTGGTTAGAGAAGTTGTTGGGCGGCTTCTGCCTCTATTGCACCCAATCTAGAGTTGTGACTATCTCAATATATTTATCAACCAGAATTCTCTTCCAGGAGCTATCGTGAGTCAAAAACACCTCTAGGGATTTGGCAGCTAAGGCTTTCCTAAAGATAAACAGATATCTAAACCCTAGCCTCTAGAATATTTGGACATAGACAGAACTTCTAGTTTGCCAGGTGAGAACCGACATATTCAGGCTTGCCTTTCTAGAGATAGCTCGAGCAGAGTTTTCTGATCCCAGTAAGGATACCCTTTGGGACGAGGGTCAACTGAAGCCAGTATACCGGGATGAATTCATTCATAGATTTGATGAGAACCAATCCACCTCCACGTGAGATCCATCTATTACACTAGAAATTTACCTTCCTATTCACTCTAGACAAACACTAATTCTCATTTGAGATTCCATCACTATTCAGCTTGAGAGTAGAACCCAAGTATTTGATACCATTCATCACGTCGAATGAAGTTGAATAAATTGATCAGGTTGTGCCTAATTCTCTACTCCACATCCGAATAATAGAAGGATGATTCATTGGTATCAATGGCCATACTTGTGGTTGCATAGAAAAGTTCCAAGATATCCTTTAGAACCCTACTTTCAACCTCCAGTAGAAAAGCAAGTCATCATCCACAATAATAGGTGGATCGAACGTTCAGATTTGTCCAATCTTATCCTCTGGAATATATTCACCCTTTTGGCCTCAACGATTTCCCTACTGAGACCATATGCAATAACCTCCAGAAGAAAATCAAGACATCATCCACAATAATAGGTGGATCAAACGTTCAGATTTGCCCAATCTTATCCTCTGGAATATATTCACCCTTTTGGCCTCAACAATTTCCCTACCGAGACCATATGCAATAAGTAAAAATGAGATTTGGCCTCTTGAAAAAACTTGAAGAAAGAGGAGCCAGAACCGTTTATGAGAACTGCAAATGAACCTGAGGTCACACAACTCATTATCCACTTAACGAGGGAAAGGTCAAACATAATGTGGTAAAAGCAAATGGAGATAAAGCCATAATATACTGTCACAGGCTTTAGACAGAATCAATTATAATCGCAGAGATACAGCGCCTTTGGATCTTAATTGTGTGTAACATTCCTGTTTCAATACAATAGCCTCATGAATTAATCACCCTTTTAGAAAACCAAACTGTTCCATAGTGATAATTTTGGAGAGCATAGGTTTTAGCCTGACTGAAATCACCTTTGCAATTATTCTATATAAGCAATTACATAACGCTATATGCTAAATTCACCAAAGGAAGAGGGCAGCCTATCTTAGGAATTAAAGCAATGAATGTAGAGTTTATCCTACTCAGCATTTTCCCACGCTAGCGATTTTCTTCCACCACCCTGAGGAGATCATCCCTCACCGCATCAAAGAAATCTTCGCAAAATTCAGCTTTCCAACCGTCTGGTCCCGAACATTTATCCCGTCACAAGAAGGAGTTCCTCTTTAGTCATCTCGCTGTAGAGAATGCGATTGTACTCATCACCAACCAACCTCGGAAAATATGAAATAATATTAAGAATCCACCCCATATTGACTTGCTCTGATTCCTTAAATAGGGTTGAGAAGTGATCCACCCCCAAGAACGCTAAATCTGCAAAGCCATGAATCATATTGCTAGCAATATCATTTAGCTCCCAAATGGAGTTGTGATTTCTCTAGAAATTTGCAAATTTGTGAAAAATTTGTTGCTTTGGTCACCAACAGCTATTCACAACGCCCTACTCTTTAGACACCAGTGTCCTACTTCAGAAGGATTCCAGATTCTTGCATTTGTCCAGATCTTCTTGTGAATTCACGTATCCCTGATTCCTATGATAGAGGGTCTGAAGCTCTTGCTTGGTAACATTTGAGAACTTCTCTCTTGCTTTTCTCCTTTCCCTGGCCCAGAAGGAAACCTTTTCCTTAATCACCTCCTCTTTAGACCAATTTGGATCATATTCAAATGGCGCACCCGGCTTCCTACTGACTTTATCAAATTCTATGTAAATTGGATAATGGTCGGAGCATCCAACCTTTCCCACCCGAAAGCGATATATGCTACATTTTGAAGAAGTTGATGATGGGTGAGGAAGCGGTCGATTCTTTTAGAGTTCCCATCCACGCTCGATCGGTTGTGGCTCCATGTCCGATTATTCAACACAGGTTCTGCATCGACCCATCCTGCCACCTCAAACCTGTCAATAAAGTAGTTGGCTATCCCTTTTTCATGAGCGAAAGGACCCCGAATTTCCTCTCTCCTAATGGTAATGTTTAAATCCTCCCTGTGATTAAATTTTTAGAACGAAGACATTGTAAAGAAAATATTCTCTAGCAGAACAGTTCCTTACCATTGTAAGGCCCATAAAGATTGTGAAGTAGCATAGTAAAATCTAGCTCCTTGCTATACAATTTTGTACAGACGTGAAGGAATAGAAAAGTGATTTATTAGGGCTAAGTTTGGAGGTAAATCTTGTGGTGAGCCGTTTTGAATTATTAGGACAATTTTGTACAGACGTGAAGGAATAGAAAAGTGATTTATTAGGGCTAAGTTTGGAGGTAAATCTTGTGGTGAGCCGTTTTGAATTATTAGGGCTAAGTTTAGAAGTAAATCTTGTGATGAGCCGTTTTAAGGCTCTCGCGAATCTATCCCTTAAAACTCCCAGGAGTTTTACTAGTTAAGCTATAATGGGATTATTAAGTTCCACGGTTTCTTGAATCAGCGTAACATCAAGTTGGTCTAGTTAAGCTATAATGGGATTATTAATTTCCATGGTTTCTTGAATCAGCGTAACATCAAGTTGGTTCAAATCAGTGAACTGCTTTAAGGAGAGATTTTTAGGTCTCCCGTTTAATCTCACTCATAATCATCAACCAAAAGCATACATAGAGGCCAATATTTCTTGGAGAGTCAAGCCTGGTCAGGGCAGGAGCTTCCAACCTTCCTTTAGCTCCTATACTTCGGCTAGAACTCCTTGCCAAAATTCTTATTGCTCAGTTAAGGACTAATTCTCATCAACTCCGTTGTGAAACAGGGCGCTGGAAAAGGCCAAAGGAAGTGTGGGAGGTAAGGGTATGCATTTTTTGTTCTTTTGGAAAAGTGGTAACAAAAAAACATTTCATTTTAGAATGTGAGGCCTTTAAAGACAACAGGGAAAGTTATGCACATACGCTTGCAGCTAGCTCTTGAGATAATCTATTTAGTGAGGGGTTGGTCGAGATGCTGGGAGCATTTATTGTGAAGCTTCACATAAAAAGGGCCGAATATATCAAGCAGAGGAAGAAGCAATCTGTCCCATAGGCTATCTTTAGCCTCGTGGACGTTAAAATAATTTTTTTCTTCTTTCTTTCTTTCCCCACATACCCCTCATGTCGACTGACATCACTTCATGAGGCCTCTTCCTTTGGGGTTCATATATCTCTAAGGACCCCAGAGATAAATCGTTCCCTTCCTTGAAATATTAATCGTGTGGTGGCTCTCTCCTGAATGCCATTGAGCACACATTTGCACCCTACTTTGGATGAACCCATATCGAAAAGTCCATCAAATCCTAAACCCCAATTGGTATTTGTTACCCACCATTTTGTGGGTGATAATCTCAGGAGAATTTTTTTTCTTCGATAATGAGTCTCAACTGGTAGCCAACAACCCCTTGATGCCTCTTGCTAGCTCCCTATGCCATTTCTTTGCCACCTGAGCCAACCATGTGGTCCCTCACCCACGTGTATTGATCGTATGTTTGAAGGTGGGCCTCCCGAATCTAAAGGTATGTCTTGTCATTTGGTAATTGAGTATTGGGTTTACTTATCATGGATACTTATGGGTATGGGTTGATGGAGGGATTTGGGGAAAAGAGTGGGCTTAGTTTGTGCTCTCGTCCCCTTGATTGCTTATGGTTGTTACCCTTGGATCTTAGTCCCATGGGATCTCCTTTATTGACCATTTGGTTCTAGGGTGGTACTACTTGGGAAACCCCGACTTTGGGTGTGTTGTCCCGCTATTTTACTAGCACATATTACTCCCTTTGCACTCACTATATCCCCATTCATCTTTTCTTCCACCTGGGTCCACATTCGCATTGTGGGTCCACATAGGGCTAGCCTCCCTATCCCCTTGCCCCTACCTCGAGTCATTCCAAAACTGTGCCCTCCTATACATTATATACCTAGGTCTGGGCTTCCCCTTATCTAACTACCCCTATGCCCCATTATGTGGCCCAAGGCTTCCCCTCTCATTCTCTATTCCATCTCACTTATTTGTCACTTGCCACCCCCATTAGAACGGTGTACCTTGGACATATTATTCCATATAAGCACTGAAACCACCTAATAAAGTACTTGGCTAACCCCCTTTGGAGTTTGGAGACATTAGCACATGCCAAAGCCCACTACGGAAGGGCATGCCATTATGAAGTGCCCAATTTGTTATCCATGGTTTGTAAGCTCCTTTACCTGATTATTCTAATGATTGATTGTACTGGAAGCCTAGGGGACGCATTGGATCTTATGTAGGATTTCAAGTGGTTTCCATTTGGGTTTGGATTTTCTATATGGGATCTTGACCCCCAGAGGTCCACATTGGCACATGTAGGGTATGCACAGAGAGGCATGGGCCTCCACAACAACAGACATCACTCCACAGATATTCATGGATGTCCAAAGGCTACTAGCGATCCACTTTTGGGACGATGGTGATATGATTAGTACACTATGCCCAACAGGCCCCCACATGAGCCCCACACTCTTGGTAGGTGTCCCAACACTTGTACGATGCCATGGCAATATTCATTCAACCACCTGGACTATTGCAGAGGATCTACAGACATCTTTGATTCATATAGAGACCCATGGGGTCATTGATGTGCCCTCAGACCCACTGAGAGCACCACAGGTCTACTACTTGGAGAACAAGGGGCCACCCCCTTGTCCATCATATTCCGAGAAATTTATTCCTCAATATGACACTTCAAGATATTATTGAGCCTTTAGAGGACCCTACGACATGCACATATTATTATTTGGCTCCTTGTGAGGCTTGTTTTTACATTATGAGCTAGTATGGTGGGCTTGTCACCATTAGAGGTTATTATTTGCAAATTATTTTATCATTAAGGACCCATAGGCTAATTCGAACTCCTTAGGAGGCTATATATTAATGTTAGATACATTCATTTGTATCATCACTTGACTTGGGATCTCTCTAATCATAGAGAATTTTCACACTTTTTCCTTGGTGGATATTTTTGGAGATGGATAAATTTTGATGTATGGATTTGGGCTATTTCTCTTGTCTTGGAGTTTTATTGAGCAAATGAAATGCTGGTTGGATATACTCTATTACATTTTAAGTAAATTTTGATGCTATTATTCTTGTTGATGCATAATGCTAAAATTACGGCTAGTTGTTGCATTAATGAAATGTGGAATTGAGCATGTTTTAGCTAATTTAATGTATGAGCCAATGTTATATGAATGAAATGTCCGAGAGATTTATTTATCTCGAGAATATTGCATCATTTTCTTTGAAGTATAAATGTTTGAAGGTCACTTTTCTTTTCTTTCTCTCAACATTGGACGAAGTTGACTTTTTGAGCCTCCTTAATCAAGAAACCAAGTTCTTACTCATCATTATCCTTGACTCCATATCCCCAAGTGAACTAGGCACTGATCCCTCAAGAAAGGTGATCACTTCAACCCTATTTTAACCATTTTCCCCCTTTTCCCCAAGTCTAGCCCCATTAGGTCATCTAGGGCATCAATTTCCCCGGAATTGACCCAAGGAAAAAATTCAATCTCCTATAGGTTACTGCACTGGTGGGTCCCCTCCCTCTCCTCCAAATTTGAGGCAATTCTAATGGTGGAATCTCCAGGAATCTCAAGCCCTAGCTCTAGGATCAAATTGTGCCTAGGCATCCCCAAGGCTAGACCTCAATAGGATCAATTCAACCTTTTGAAGAAAGTATTCTTGTTTAGTCCTTTCCCCTCACCTTGTATAGGATAGGAACATCATTGGTTGCTACATTCCATCCCCTAACCTGGGATGGGTCCACTTGGTCTCGTGTGGTCCTACTTCTCAATAAAGTCTATTTGTCAAGGACCATTTGGGAATCCAAGTTTCCCAAGGATTACAGGGATTGAGAAACTTGTTCATTATCCTTTCTCCCTCAACCTTCCAATCCTCACCTCTTATCCCTGGTGGACCAAGTCCCTTGATTAAAGAGCAAGAAAATTCCATTCTTCACTCCATCCTCGGGAAAGGGTTTTCAGAGTCACTTCTCACCTATCCATTAACATATACTTTACACGTGAATCCCTACACTACTGGGACTCCTCCCATCGGTGAAAGTCCATAAAGAGCATGGAGACTTAACTGTGGTCACAGTAGGCTAAGCCTTTACCATTGCCCTTAACCTAGCAGTTGCCATCTTAGGAACCCCTTTAGGTTCCTTGTTGGTTTGAGTGGTAACATTTTTGGCACCGTTGCTGGGGATGAGACGTGTGTTTTGTTCCTTGTACGACATATCAACATATAATTATTGGTGACTCCATTGGAAGAACAAAGCCCTAGTTATTTTTTAAAGTTTAAGGTTGATGCTTGTAGGGTGACGCACGCATTTTCTAGGCATCTTTAATTTCACCCTGACAACTCCTATATATGTTTCATGTATACCTCAAATAGGTTATCATTCTTTCATAAATTTCTCGCTTTTGACCTCCTAGTTATGTTGCGGGAAGGATGCTATGTGGGATGCCTGTGTTTGATGGTGATCCACTTTCCGTAAATGACCATGTGGAAAGATTCAATGCACATACTTGAAGGGAGAAAGTGGTCCACTAGGATGTCCTTATGTTGTTATTCTTTAGTTCTCTCTATGGTCATAAATCATGGTTGGAAAATCACGAACCTAGAAGCATCTCATTTATTGAAGGGTTCGTTGATGGATTTTTTAGACATTTTCAAGTACACCCTGCATTAAACATCCAAGAGGAAGCCTTCATTAAGCTTCATCAAGACATTAAGAATCTAGGTAATGAGTAAGAAGATGAGTCCTCCTTGGGTCCACACAATGAAAGTGATGATTTTGAGGACACGTGTGCTGTTTATTTGGGGTAGCATCGGATGTTCTCTAAGCCTCAAATTTTGTAGGTAGGCTTGGGCACATGCATTTCAAAGAACCCATAAACCTTTTTGGGAAACTCCACCCGGAGACGATTATATTAAAATAATTAATATTTTTAATGAGGTTCTTAAGTCTAAACTTAGGAAAATTAAAATTTAATGTGTATTAATCTAATTGTGGGTGAATCTTCTAGAAAAATACGAAGATTAAGTCAAATTGATCTGAGCTTTTGATTAGGAGTTAATCTAGGCCGTTGGTTTTCCAACAGGAAGATATAAGAAGGGGCTTGAGGGTAGTAAGATCGATTTTCTCAATAGTCGAATTTCAACAAGAGAAAATCAATTCAGAGGGAGAGTTACAAGTGAGACAGAGAGAGAGGGCATCAACACATTCAGAGAGTGCAAGGAAGCAAGACACAAAGCAGGAACAGATGACACAGAAAGAGGCAGCGCAGAGGCAGTTTAACGTAGAGCCTGCGTGGGCAACTTGATGTTGAGACTAGAAGAGAAGTCTGACGCATAGAGGATCAAAAGGATTCTGGGGAAGAAGAAGTGCTTCATCTGGGTTAGAATTTGGTCAAGATGTGTCTGTAAAATTTCTCATTCCTATTTTGTTGCATGTAATTTGTACAAGAGAATTTGTTGAATAATAATAAAACCCTCATTTGCTGCACCGATTTTCCCACATTGGATTTTTCTAGGGACGATTGTCCAAAATTAACTGTCATCGTGGTTGTATTTGTGCCAGTGTATTTCCTTACATCTACTTTCTACAATGTTTTAACTGTGAAGGTTGTAGTAGAATATATTTCGATATTTGCCGTAAGAATACTATAGATAACTTATTTATAAGGTAATAAGTAGAAGAAATAAAATTAATCATTGCAGTAGGATTTATATTTAGAAATTTTCACATGGTATCAGAGCTATAGGGAAGCAAAAGAGAATCCAGAGGACCCAACGTTGAAAGGAGAAGGGAATTCAAAATTCCTGCAGACGCAGAAATTCAAAACTCCCAGAGGATTGCATAGTTCAAGCCAAGGAGATTGGATTTCATGGGAAAACTCTCTCTGAGTGAGTCGACAGAGAGGTAAGTCTTTCCAATCGAAATTTATCAGTGGTAGAAGGTACAACGCAACAAAATATTCAAGAAGGAGGGTTGTCTCAGGTGGGACGTAGTTTTTCCTGCAATGGTTGCTGGGACAGGTTAGCATCAGAAATTGGCACAATATGGATACTCGAAGTGTCTCAAATTGATCTATTAGAATAGATGAATAATTTGCATGCCTAGAAAATTCAGCGTCAGCGGATGTTTGGTACATTGATAGCGGGGCTTTAGCTCATATGACTGGAGTATGAGAACATTTCTTGAGCTATCAAGAAGAACAAATGGACTTCCAAATAACTATGGGAAACAAAACAAAATGTACTCCAGTAGGGAGAGGCACCATAGATTTTCAGATGGAAGCAGGGACCAACATCCAAGCCACCAATGTTCTGCATGTGCCAGGATTAGGAATGAACTTAATTTCAGTGTCCCAGTTACAGGACAAGGGATATGATGTATACTTCATAGGAAAGAAGGTATACGTCAAGCATCCAAGCTAGAAGAAGAAAAAACAAATTGGGGTTCAAAGCAACAAGTTGTATAGGTTGCAACTCGAATCACCAATGGAACTGATAGGCATCAACTGTAATGGTGAGAAGGAGCGAAATGAATTATGGCATAGGCGAACGGGGCACCTACACCATGGAGCACTAAGGATGCTCAAAGAGATTGTTATAGGGTACTAGTCCTTAGTAGTGACGATGATGGCTTGTGCAGAGGATGTTGTTGGAAACACTGGGGGGGTGAATCAATATTTCTTTCAATTGTTATTTTTACCAGTTAAATAATTTATATTTAGAACAAAAAATGAACAATAGGAATAAATGATTTTATTAATATAATCTTTACAATAAATCAGGTACAATATATATAAGGCTCCAACCTGTTGCCAAGCACCATCTTGGTCTTTTGTGAGGCTCCAACCTCTAGGGAACCAACCCTATCTTCTCATGGCACCAACCTTGTGTTTAGGAGCACCAACTCCAAGGACACCAATCCTTCCAATTCTAAGGCACCAACCCCAAGGGCTTTGACCCTATCTTGTCAAGGAACCAACCCCAAGGGCTTTGATCCTATCTTGTCAAAGCACCAACCTTGGATTTAGGAGCACCAACTCTAAGGACACCAATCATTCCAATTCCGAGGCACCAGCCCCATGGGCTCCGACCCTATCTTGTCAAGATATGTTTGGTAGTAATTCTTTGCTCCCAAAATCTTCTTCACTGAGTTCTATCAATCTACAACTTCACTATAGTCTCCATGCTACATCATTAGTGACAGCCTGTCTTCATATGAAGGAGTCTTCACAACTTTTCATATTGCCCACACAAAGTCTGCAAATTTACCTCTTACTGTCACGATATCTTACTTCCAAGAAACAAACTCACAAACTCACAAACACTTCAATGCTGGTGTTGTCTACTGCTCCCTTCAAACGATGACAGATGAAACTTTATTTCCTTTCACAGAATTGTTCTTCAAATTGTGTTCTATACTTATTCCATAGATTAATTTATCATATGTCTGAGCCTTTCAAAGATTAATCCATTCAACAAAATTTCTTTGTCCTTAGGCTTCCTCCTGTCTTGCTGGACCTTCGGCTTCCTTCTGTCCTGTTGGACCTTCGACTTCCTTCTGTCCTGCTAGGCCTTCGGCTTCCTTCTGTCCTGCTAGACCTTCGGCTTCCTTCTGTTTTGCTGCACCTATGACTTGCTTCCTTCTCAGTCGATATTCAGCTTCTTTTGTACCTTCATCGTCTGCTAGACCTTTGGCTTCTCGACCTTTCGACTTCTTAGTCTTCGGCTTCCTCTTTTGTTCGCTTGACCTTTGGCTTCCTTTTTCTTCCGCTGGACCTTTCGACTTCTTCGCTCGCTCAATCTTCGGCTTCCACTTTCGTTCTCTCGACCTTTGGCTTCCTTTTTCACTCGCTCGACTTTCGAATTTCTTTCTACTGTTCCTTCGGCTTCCTCTGTCTCTTCAAGTTCATGAGTTGTGAACTTCTTTATGCTCTATTTTTATGCCCGAGATAGATACTCAGAACTGAAGCATTTTAACTTGTTTTTATACGAGTTTCACTAATGACCAAAGGACACGTCTATTGGAGGGAGGCCGACTTGTATATTAAAAATATATATCGGAGTCTTTTATCCATAGATTGATTATTCACGGAAACCATATAAGAGCTACTATACCCACATGGAGGTCCCACATGCCACATCACTACCTCAATCGTAATCACAACTTTCGGAGGTCTTTTACAAGTCGTGCCCATAACATAGCTGATCGCCGATTGCCCCTACTAGATGTGATATTATATTAAACTCTTTTGATAAACCCATCGGGTCTACCACTTTATCGCAATCGTAATTTCATAAGACTCCTGCAATTGCAACTTTATGAAAATTCACATTAATAGAGGTTCCCACATGTCACGCCATGGCTTAATCCCGCGATCGCAACTTCACGAGAATCCCACAATCGCAACATTCAATAACACTGATATTCACATATCACCCCATGGCAGATGCGATATTTAATAAACTATTTTAATAAGTCCGTCGGGTCCACAACTCTATCACAATCGACAGTTTGACATTCCTTTGAACTTTGCGATTACTGCAGATGCGATATTTAATTAAGCCATGCTATAATGGTGCAGCGGGTCCACAATGCTATCACAATCGCAGTTTTCAAGTGGCATTTATTTGTGATACATAACTTCCAATGCGGATGTGAAAGTTCTGTTGCGACGGATGCGATATTATATTAAGTCATGTTGTAATGGTGCAGTTGGGTCCGTAATATATATCACAATCGGGGGTTTTAACATAACATCCCTTTAAGTCTTTCGATATGAAAGTTCCGATACGACGGATGCGATATTTCTTTAGGACGTGTTATAATGGAGCGATGGGGACCACACCTTATATCACAATCGGGGTTTGCGGGACTTCAACTAGCACATAGATTAAAAACAACCTTAACCCCCGTAGTTGACTGTGATCTAAGAGTTGAATATGAGATCTGTAGAAATTTTGAATAATTAATCACTTATTCAATGGAGATTATCCTGATCATGTACTATTGCTGAATACATACACAATACATAAGCTCCTCTACGTTGATCATCAATTTACAGAAGCAGAAACATTCACAGGCGCACATAGAAGCATCAATCAAACTCATTAACACAGTATGTATCCCGGGGAAAGCATCTCGTTAAAAATCCCAACTATTTTTATATTATATTGATTGATCATGTAACATTACAAAGTACAATGCTTATCACAAGCAATCCAGTACCAACCCCACCTGTTACACACAATACAGCTCAGATCTGATCTCCAAATCTATTCCACTGCTTGCCTGCCTCCACAGCTCAATACCTGCTCAAGAATGAATGAGAATGGTTTACCAAACTCGTATTTAACCTCCAAAGAATCACTCACACTGGGAAAGACGTGAGCAGAGGATATAATACTTGGTATTGGCCAATTCATTGGCATACTCAATCCCTTTGATTGTGCAAATCATCATGCACAACTATAGTCACAACTGATAGCAATCTGATCCTCTAACACCTGTCCCTACTGAACTGAACATGCACTGACATGCAACTGAGTTAACTGATGTATTCTATAGTTACATTATGAGTTAATAATTAGTTTAACAACTCATCATTAGTCTATTTGCAGTTAGACTAATTACAACTATTTTAACCAAGTCAAACTGAACACAACTCCATCAACTCTACAATCAACTCCACCAAACTCAACTGATTGAGTTCTAACTGAAGTCATGCATGCAACAACTCAACTGACCCACAAAAAAAGCGTACTTCCTTCTAACAATTGTATGTGCCACATCTGTAGCTCAAACTGAAGTGCTCCAAGAGAATAAGATCAAGTTTATAGTCCAAATATTATTATGAGACAATAATATTTGACTTTTCTATTTTTGACAGCCAGTCTAAAAATATACTGTGATCACTCCTGTTGTGATCACTCCTGTTGTGGTCACTCCTGTTGTGATCATTCCTGCTGTGGTCACTCTTGCTGTGATCACTCCTGCTATGGTCACTCCTGCTGTGATCCAAAAATCGACCTTGCGCCATAATTTTCTTGCGGGTCCACTTAGTGAAGGCGACTCCTTTCCACTAAGCTCCATCATCTTGTTGCATTCTCAACAAGCATTTCTTGTTGCACACTTTTCAACACTCTCTCTCAACAAGAAAGGCTTCCTCTCAAACCCGATCCTATAACTCTGGAATGTTCTCCATGCAACACATCTGGCCGGTCCACTTGCTCTGTCATCAAAGTCTCTGACTGTATTGCCTCTGTCGACTGAAAACTCTGCATCTTTGTGCTCTTCAGTATCTGACTGCTCTAGCCTCTGTCACTTTGATCTTTGACTGCATCTGTGCTGCTGCTAGTTCTATCTCCCAGCATTGCATCCGCACTGCAACTCCCAACTGACCTCCCTGTTGGGCTAGAAACACCCTTTGACGCTGAAGCTCTACCTGCTGCTGACAAGTGCTCCCTCTCTGACATCTGCGCTACTGCAACATCTCCATGCATCTCGCACCATTGCACACCTCTCTGTGCCACCTAGCATTGTGCAAAACACTTGTGCCTCTCGCATTGTTGCAGCCTGCTAGCTATGCGCTGTCCTGGGATTCCCTACACTGTCTCTCTCTCTGCCGCTCCATCCGCATCTATCTCTACCCAATCAGTTAGTTCTTGCTACTCCACATCGGGGCTCTTGTAGCAAGGTCTCATCCAAGAGGTTGGGTACCTCAAGGATCCTGCCCCTCCTCCTTGGGACGATCAATCCACATCACCCCACCTCCTACCTGGAGGTATGGCTACATGCGATCCCTCAACCCACCTTGCTTAAAGTTTCCCCCTATTGGCTCCTCCATAATCGTCTGAGACTTCTTTTGGCTCTGCATGTTGAGAGGCAATATACGCTCCCTCTCAACCACCAAGTCTCCATCAGTTGCCTCGCTACTCAAGGCTTCGCATGCATCTTGAACTTCAAGAGCATACAGGTTCCTGACCCGTGAACCAATCTCATGACAACGAAAGCATCTCACCTTCGAGTTGTCAACCTTCTTCCCATCATTGGAAGAACTAGATTCGGAAAGAGAAACCTTCTCCTTCCCCTTCTTCACCTTACTCGCTAAGGTACAACTCTCCTCATCATGCATAGATGAAGAACTGTCTCTGGTGTGCCATCTAATCTCCTCTTGCACAAGATCCGACCAAAGTCTCTCCCATCCTGGCAGTTTCTCCCTTCCATTCACCGAGTCCTGGTAGCTATGCCAACTCTTAGGAAGGTCAAGGAGTGCTAGACTCACCATCCTCATCCGACAGTCACCCCCACACTTCCCAGCTCATCTCGGCATTAGGTGAACTTCGTGAGATACTGGGGCATACTTTCACCATTCTTGCATTTGATGTTTCTGAGTTTATCTTTGAGCGCCAACTTCCTCTGATCGCTCTTGCTTTGGAATAGATCTGTTAAAGCCTTCCACATCATATATGGAGAAGTCTTTCCATGTAGGCTGGACACAATGTGATCCTTCACGCCCTCCAACAGAATCCTTCGACATTTTGCGGTCTTCTTTTGCCAAGCATCAGATTGAGTAGCATCAGTAGGCTTTGGGACATCTGTCTCTATGAACTCCTTCAGCCCGTTAATACTGCCTCCATCCTGTCCTTCCATGCAATATAGTTTGAGCTGCCCTCAAGGGCATACTCCAATTGCAATCCTGTGAAAGACATCTGAGTTTTGACACCAAGAAAACACTGCTGCAAATTCGAATTCCACCAGAAACCAACTCAATTGCCTCGGATCTAAGATTCGTGAGAACACAATATTTCTCGTACAGAGATTGACTGTATGGGAATTCACCGGATATCTCACCTTCCAAAAGAAGGATGAATCCATAGGCTACCTGGCCCGATTACAGACTCTGCGTGAAGAAATAGAATGTAAACACTTCCTGAATAGTAGATCAGATGATCAACAGCTCTGATACCATGTAGAAATTTTGAATAATTAATCACTTATTCAATGGAGATTATCCTGATCATGTACTATTGCGGAATACATACACAATACATAAGCTCCTCTACATTGATCATCAATTTACAGAAGCAGAAACATTCACAGGCGCACATAGAAGCATCAATCAAACTCATTAACACAGTATGTAACCCGGGGAAAGCATCTCGCTAAAAACCCCAACTATCTGTATATTATATTGATTGAATCATGTAACATTACAAAGTAAAATGCTTATCACAAGCAATCCAGTACTAGCCCCACCTGTTACACACAATACAGCTCAGATCTGATCTCCAAATCTATTCCACTGCTTGCCTGCCTCCACAGCTCAATACCTGCTCAAGAATGAATGAGAATGGTTTACCAAACTCGTATTTGACCTCCAAAGAATCACTCACACTGGGAAAGACGTGAGCAGAGGCTATAATACTTGGTATTGGCCAATTCATTGGCATACTCAATCCCTTTGATTGTGCAAATCATCATGCACAACTATAGTCACAACTGATAGCAATCTGATCCTCTAACACCTGTCCCTGCTGAACTGAACATGCACTGACATGCAACTGAGTTAACTGATGTATTCTATAGTTGCATTATGAGTTAATAATTAGTTTAACAACTCATCATTAGTCTATTTGTAGTTAGACTAATTACAACTAGTTTAACCAAGTCAAACTGAACACAACTCCATCAACTCTACAATCAACTCCACCAAACTCAACTGATTGAGTTCTAACTGAAGTCATGCATGCAACAACTCAACTAACCCACAAAGAAAGCGTACTTCCTTCTGACAGCTGCATGTGCCACATCTGTAGCTCAAACTGAAGTGCTCCAAGAGAATAAGGTCAAGTTTATAGTCCAAATATTATTATGAGACAATAATATTTGACTTTTCTATTTTTGACAGCCAGTCTAAAAATAGACTGTGATCATTCCTGCTATGATCACTCCTTCTGTGATCACTCCTCCTGTGGTCACTCCTGTTGTGATCACTCCTGCTGTGGTCACTCCTACTATGATCACTCCTGCTGTGGTCACTCCTGCTGTGATCCAATAATAGACCTTGCGCCATAATTTTCCTGCAGGCCCACTTAGTGAAGGCGACTCCTTTCCACTAAGCTCCATCATCTTGTTGCATTCTCAACAAGCATTTCTTGTTGCACACTTTTCAACAAGATCAACGGCTAGGATTGAGTGCGGGACTTCAGCCACAATCAAGGAAATCCATACTTTCCTACCCCCGCAGTGGCTAATCACCGTTGATCTAACAGATTTGTCGATCTGATGATCCAGATCTATACCTTCGCCATTCTTCTTCCGCAAGCACTTGGGTTTGATCTCCACCATTATTTTCTTGACTCCATTATATTGCAATCGGGGGTTTGAGCAGTGTTTACATACCTTAATATAATAGAACCGCCAATAACGCGACAATATAATTTCTCTGATAAAGCGCCGATATCTTAACTCCTCCCTATAAATTGCTTCCGATAAATTTCTTCTCTTCTCTTGTTGGCTTTCAATGACTTCTTCCTCTTACTCTTTGCATATGCGAAAGATCAGCATTGTCTTGGCTCATCGCTTCTATGGTTTCTCTTTACTCCTATCCGATACACTGCTCCGATATCTCTTCTTCCGATAGTTCTTCTATGCTCCAATAACTCTTCTTCCAATAGCTCTTCTTTGATGGATTTTGATGAACTCTTCCTGCTCCTGTTGCTTCACGAATCTGCTCTTCTTGGCTTCACATCATTATTTACTATCCAAAATACTGCCATATTGACATCAATGACAATCTAGATCAACAAATGTGTGCTAGGAAAGTACGCTAAAGTAGTTTTTTCTAGAAGTAACAATAGAGAAGAGTGTATTAGGATTAATACACTCAGATATCTGTGGTCCTATGTCCACAAGGGATCTTAGTGGTGGGGAATACTTCGTCACCTTTATTGATGATCACTCCAGAAAAACCTGGATCTATTTCTTAAAGACCAAGGATGAGGTCTTTGATCGTTTCCGAGAGTTTAAGGCTCTTGTTGAAAATATGACATGAAAGAAGATAAAGGTATTGCGATCAGATAATGGTGGAGAATATACAGACAAAGACTTCATAGAATTTTGCGCAAAGGAGGGCATCAAAATGGAGTGGACAACTCCATATAATTCGAAGGAGAATGGAGTAGCAGAATGGAAGAACATAACTATTATTGGGGCAACCAAATCTATGTTGTTGATTTTGGGTATCATCAGATGTTCTCTAAGCCTAAAATTTTGTAGGGAGGTTTGGGTACATGCATTCCAAAGAACCCAGAAACCATTTTCGGAAATTACACCCAGAGACGATTATATTAAAATAATTAATATTTTAAATGGGGTTCCTAAGTCTAAACTTAGGAAAATTAGAATATTAGTATTAATCTAATTGTGGGCGAATCTTCTAGAAAAAGACGGAGATCAAGTCAAAAGGATCTGAGCCTTTGATTAGGAGTTAATCTAGGCCGCTGGTTGTCCAACAAGAAGATATAAGAAGGGGCTTGAAGGTCATTTGGAAAACACATCAGAGGCAGATACTCAGTTACCTGAGTAAGATCAATTTTCTCACTGGTTGAAGTTTGGCAAGAGAAAATCGATTTAGAGGGAGAGTTACAAGTGAGATAGAGAGAGAAGGCATCATCACATTCAGAGAGTTCAAGGCAACAAGATGTAGAGTAGGAATAGGGTGACACAGAAAGAGGCAGCACAAAGGAAATTTGACATAGAACCTGCGTGGGAAGCTTGATGCTGAGCCTGGGAGAGCAGTTTGACACAGAGAGGATCAAAAGGATTCCGGGGAAGAAGTACTTCATCTGGGATAGAATTCTGTTAAGAAGTGTCTGTAAAATTTCTCATTCCTATTTTGTTGGTTGTAATTTGTACAAGAGAATTTGTTGAAGAATAATAAAACCCTTATTTGTTGCACCAGTTTTCCCACATTGGGTTTTTCAGGGGACGATTGTCCAAAATTAACTGTGTCATTGTGGTTGTATTTGTGCCAATGCATTTCCTTACATTTACTTTCTGCAATTTTTTAACTGTGAAGGCTGCAGTAGAATATATTTCGATATTTGCTGTAAGAACACTGAAGATAAATTATTTATGAGGTAATAAGTAGAATAAATAATATTAATCACTGCAGTAGGATTTCTATTCAGAATTTTTCACACTGGGAAGGGTGAATTTATGGAAAGAGAAATTGAGACCTACCTTTCTCAAGGATATTACTCTTTATGAAACCTCTTTTTAAAACCTTGAGAGAGATGATCCCATTAGCCCCTTGGAATATGACATTGAAAAGGAGAAATAAGAAATTGCTGGTCCTCAATTTGATTGTGCTCCCATTTACGACACTAACAAGGAGGATGAGGATGAGATTTATCTTCCTTTCCCCTCGGGAAATGCCTATGATGTCATACCCATTGCTACCCTTAGGAAGGTGAATCTTCATTTTCCTTTTCTTAAAGAGGAGTAGTTGGAAGTGATCAATTTTCCTTTTAGAAGAAACTTAACCTTTGGTACTAAGGACATTGATAGGGCTTCCACTTCTCTTGAGTATGATTCTACGTTCAAATCACTTGAGCCTTTGGATTATGATTTTGGGAAAGCACAACCTGTTGAATACAATACTTCTTTTTCCCTTTTTCCTATTGGTCATCATCTTTATTTCTCATCAAGTGATTCCCTCATCCCTAGTCATATGATTTCAAGTAAATTTGATCCTTTCCCCCCTCCTGAGTATAGTTGTTGTGGGGAAAAATGCCTATGCAGGACGATCCTATCCACCTAAGGTGTGACAGTGCCTTAGCAACAAACGAATACAGCTATTATGATTTCTTCCTTTATGAAATGGGAAAGAGGGGAGATCGGTAGACTTACCGTTGTCTTCCGGTTGTCCCTCGATCTAGATCCTCTTCTCTTTGGGTGTCCACAACTACTTGTCTCCTCGCTTGCTCAAGAGAACAACTACATGAATCCCACGAGATCACAAGAGAACAGCTACCTGTGACAAGAGAACAGCTACTTGCGACAAGAGAAGAACACAACACAAAGGCAAATATACATATTCACAAATGATTCAGGATTAGAAGTAAATCAAATACACTAATGCAATCATACAAAATACACCACCATATAGGAAAGAATCAAGATAGCTTTATTGATTGATAACAGGGTTCAGGAAGAGATACAACCCATAGGGCTCCAATCCAGCATCTCCTTCCCAGCAGAATGGAATTCCTTCTTCAGCTCCCTTCAAAGCATTAAGCACCCAATGTTTCTAGTCACAAACCAACAACAATTCTTTGCAATAACAAAATTCTAGCCCTTAGATCCCATGGAGGAGAGATCCATATATAGATGTTTGGAGAGAGGATGAGTCAGCTTGAGATCTGACTAGTGTCCTCTCCCTCTCTCAGTTCTTGAGTCCACTTGGAGGTTCTTGCTTCCACTTGGAGATTTGGAACCTCTTACTCATCACCAGTCGAATTCCTTGATGCAAGTGTCATTTTGGAAGCTTCCTGGGAATTGACACCTTGAGGAATGACTCTGCCACATGTCCAATTACGCTCAGCGCAGGTAGCCTTTGTTGGAGTTGACATTCAACGCAGGTAGACAGTGGAGCAGTTGACATTCAGCACAGATGCTCAGTGGAGCAGTTGACATGATCCAGAATTGGCTTGTTTTTGAGTGTTTTCAGGTGGAGAACTTCTGTGAATTGCTGTGGTTAGTTTGCCTTGTTCCTCTAGGGGTAGGAACAACATGTTTAGGGACTTTGGATCCCTTAGATTATGGACATTTCATGCTCCATGCTGTAAGGCACAAAAATGTCTATAACAGTTGCCCCCTAAAGTATGAGGCCGTTTATCGGGTGAAATGCTTTATCCAGGAGGGTCCGAAGTTCATCCATCTGCTGGGAAGAGACCTGTAATAAAATACAATACAATACATTATGATTCATACTGCTTTCATGATCTAGATGAGGCGGGCATTCCCATGCTCAGCTTTATAAATTAATTTTTGTACATAGAACAGACGATCGTCTGATGGTAGACTGATAATTTTGGCGAAATTATCATCCTTTGAGTAGGATGATCATTTGCTGCAATGATGTACATGTCAAATGTCTTTATTTTTCCTGAATATATATCGCAACCCGGATGGATGAAACTAGATCCGGGGTCTTCAAACTCGTTCGATCTTCACTCTAAGTACAAGTCGATCCATGTGAGAATTGCGCTGAAGTCGAACATGGAAAGACATCGCTTGATTACCAGTCAATGATGTAAACCGTTAACAAGCGCGAGAGGAATCACCGATAATGATAATGACCCTCAAGGTACTGCAGTACAATTCACGTGGTGTGAATAAAGGACTTGGCGTCGAACACCACGCAAAATCTTCTGGTCGAAGGTCATTGATGTATACCTGTCGCCGGAAGTGAGAAACTTGCCATTGAGGCATGCAAGCTTCAAAGTACTGAAGGGGTTGTTCCTAGATCAACTTCTTGGATAATGAGCTGATGTCGACAAGAAGCGATCTGTCAAAGGAGGGCCTTAATGAATCCCACATCAGTGACACGGAACGGAGCTAATGATTTTAATGGAGGTGAAAACGATCTGTGACATATGATTCAGGGTGGCGGTCATGAATGGATGAAGGATAATGTATGGCAGTGGATGGGACCCAGTTGACTCTTTCTGAACGACTTCTCTTGAACATATGGCGACACTGATGCGATGGATCGGTAGCATTACCCCAAATATGGATGGTATGGCGAGACCATGGTGATGTGACCGGTGAATGAAACAACCCAACCCGATTGTGATACGGAGGAAAAGTGTCATGTTCAAGAGCGACCTGCTACCATCAAAGTTTTCTTGATTTTCTCCCAATTTTTCCCCAGTCATTGCTGACCAGTACCTCTTTATTTTTGTCAAGCTTGAGGAGGATAACATATGCTTGTTCTATAACCTGCCCTTCGGGCAAGCCCATCGCTATGTTTTAACGAGCTTAGCGATAGTGAAACTCGTTCTCGTCTAAAGACAAGTTTGTCGCTATTTAATAATTTTAACGAGTCTAACGACAAGGATAACTCGGTCCTTTTCATTTTTAGAGAGTCTGAAAAGGTACATAAAGTTAACTCCAAAATTCCTTTTTCGTCATCTAATCCCTTAAGTCCGAAAAAGTATAAAACAATACAGAAGGGATGAGTTTTCGATAATTTTAACGAGCCGAATAAAACAAGCGCTCGACCTTTTTGTGCAATAATCCCTAAGGTCCAAAAAGATTAAAATCTAGAGGAGGGATAGCTCTTCCTATCCTTTAACGAGCTGGAAGGCCAAAACTCGGCAATCTTTTCATATTTTACGAGTCAATTGAAAAGAGCTTAAAGAAGACTCGTCTTTTGAGGAACAAGTGATAAACAGGGATAGCAACTGATTCCAGGTACAGGTTGGAATTTTCCAATCACGGCAGTGTCACAAGGATGGCTAGGTGAAATCACTCTTCGTAGCTGTTCCTCAAAATGGGTAAACAATCATATGGAGGTGAACGATCGGCCAAATGAAAAGTGGAGGTGGCAGGTGCAAACACGACCAAGGCTTTTATGGCTGATAAATTTACGATCACGGTGGTTATTTACCGAGGATAGGTTCATTTTTTAGTTAAAAATGAGCTTAAACACTGGAGGAAACTCTGCTCACTGCTTATATTTATTTTTTAACGAGCATGAAGACCGCGTTAAAACTGCTCGGATCTTGCGTTTATTTTTTAACGAGCATGAACTTTATGCTAAAACTGCTCGATTACCCAGTCATTTGATAAGAGTGTCTCATCAAGATTCTATTTTTTATGGAGCTTCATCTCACTAAGCTTTGCTCCCCATCCTTTCTTTATGCAAGTTCGGAAACGGCTAATCCTACGAGTTTAAAGGGTTAGACCTACAGGTTTAAAGGGAGGACCTAAAAATTTAAAAAATAAATAGTCGCCCCTTGCTTGCACTCCAAAAGGTTTGCATGCCCCCAGGTATAAAACAAAGTTTCAAGATTACCTCTACTTTTCTGCCATCGAAACTTTCGTTTCACCGGGAGAGGCCTACCTCTTTCAGGTTACCCAAAGATTGTCTCGTTAATCTTTCAAACAAAACACTTCCTCGACAATGTCTACCGAAATAGACAGAGGTGAGTGACGACCCCCGCCCTCTCACATAACTTTGACAAAAGAATCTTATTCCATAACAACCCCTCTTCCAACCACGGACGGGGTACGGACTAGTCATATTCTCCCGCAGAAACCTACCTTATACCCAAAGTTTTCCTGCCGAAGCAGGCCAGGACGCATGCCCCTTGGGTTCCAGTCATATCCTCCCGGATTACTCGCGCTCATCAGGAGGACGGACCGTGGGTTGAGACACTTCTTGCATGAATAGAACATTTAGGGATGGCACATGACTATTTGCGATGTGTGATCCGGGAAACGAAAGTTGGTCCACGAGCTTGACCATTCTTCCTTCATGCGGAAAACACATTACTCTAAAGAGTGAGGAGACTACAGCTCCCATGCAATATATATAGTCTCATCCAAGGAGTAGGTTATAATCCAAGGGTCCTTGAACGACCATCACGTTCATTTGAACGGTCTTCCCTTTCAATGTTATAGGTACATTGGGGAGGATGCCTAAAGGTCGACTGGTTCCTTTATCAAAACCTGATAGATTTCTCATCTCAGGTAAAAGCGCTGGCGAACCAAGCGCTTTCCAAGCAATAGAGGAAAGGATACTCACAGATGCCCCCTCACCAATGATAGTGCCAGCCATTACCATTCTGTATATTTGACAAATAATTCTGAATGGTATACTGGCTGGCGACCGGGGTCTGCCTAGTTGGTTCCAATCAAAGGACACAACCAGGTTGCTTGGTGGTGGGACCGAATATACGGCCGGATATCGCTCTGATGAACTTCCTTCCTGCGATAAAGGAATGGTGGCATTGCCCCCTTGATCATCAGAGTCAGTGCTGATGAAGAGAATTTGGACGGTGTCGTCTTTATTCTCCTCTGTGATGGTGTCATTCGAAGATGGAGCCTCTGAAGGCAAAACCGGGTCGACTGCCGTATCAACCTTTTGACTTTCGTCAGGCATGGATCCAGATGGTTCTTCTTCAATGACAGGTGCTTCGGCTGACCACCTAGGTGGCTCAGCCGGATTCTCAACTAGTGAGGGACTTGGCAGGAGTCTTTGATATCCAGGAGGGAGATGCGCTCGTAAAATCGGGCGATCTTCCAGAACTCTTTTTGCCTCGTCTAAGAAGGGACAACGGTGGATGGCGTGATCGCCTTCACACAGTCTGCAGGGAAATTTAGCTCTCCCGCTCTGTCCTGGAGCTTCACTCCCACTAGTTGACGGTGAGCAGTCGACATGGCTATCAGAGGTCGATGCTACCGAATTGTGCAAACGGGGGGACCAGTCTCTTAGTATCCGCGGGATACAGGGACAATCTCTATGGAAGTGGTCTCCCTTTCATATGACGCATGGCGATTTAGGCCTTACGAGTGCGGTGTGTGGATTTTTGTTAGATGACACTTGTTTGCCCCCAGTCGCCTTAGGCTCCTTCTTCTTCTTCTCTTTCTTCTTCTTCTCCTTCTTCTTCTTCTCCTTCTTCTCCTTAGGAACCTGGTTTTTAATTCGACCGGTTCCGTCAAGCGAAGAGGAAGGAGGGGAGGAAGATGAAGTTGAAGGCTAGGAGGCAACTCTTGTCTGATCTAACTGTTGACTCGACTGTTCAGGAATGGTGGTGTTCTGAACGACACTGGTTGAAAAGAGCCAAACTGGTAGGCCAATTGTCAGTCCTGGAAGCGACAATGTGGCCATGTGGGGTGCACCAACATCTCCCCAAGAGGAGAAGGGACTAGGATTTCCACCAAGAGGAATTCCTTGGTTGGTGTGCTCCATCTCTTCAACCTAAAGATCAACGCAAGAATTAAAGGGTGATTGTTCCGTTTAAAATAAATTGTTAACGACGCTTTAGACACAACTTGCTTTTTCAGTTTTAAAGAGTCGAGAAAAAGCTAAAGATGACTCTAGTCTCCTTCGATGTTTTAACGAGCCCGAAGTGACAAATGCTCGGATGGACTTTTTCTGTTATAGAGTCTGAAAAAGGCCAAAAGAAACTGCTCTGGAGTTCTAGGCAGAGGGTGTGCCAAACTTTTCGCAAAACCGCAGAATACTTTTTAGGGTACGGGCGGTCGATCTTCGTGAATGCTGTGTTCACTGCATTGCGATCAGTAGGGCGGCCGACACGGCTTCCTAAGGATAAAAGATATATGCCTATAGGGGTCTCCCAATATATACGTGACGGTACGTGGGAGCACAATCCGTACTAGCGCTATCGTCCCTCAGGAGGAATCACCCACCTTCCACGAGATCGACAGTCACTAGGCTTAACGACGCCGGAACACGTCTCTAGCCTAGACCTCTATGTTGTGCGTTATGTTACAAAGCGTTGTTAGGTTCATTCAGTTTATTTTAGGTTGATCTTTTTAAAGTTTGCCTTTCAAGGTTCACCACGAGATGTATGATACAAATTCCTAAATGCAGTCTAAGATGATAAGCAAGCTTTATTATCTTTTCAACTTTGAAAATCCTAGCTACTAAGGGAAAAGAAAGATACTATCTTTTCTCAAAGAGCAATCAGCACACTCTAATGCACTTTTCCTAAATCCAACATGCAAACTATCAAATGCAAAATGCACAATGCAGGTGTTTGTTTTCCACTTTCTTAGTATAAATGCCTACAAAGAAAGCTTTTTGCACAACTTTGAATTTGCTTTTAAAATGATCAATACAAACAAGTTCACTTTCTTCGAAATCAACAAGGGTAGAAGAGATTACAATCACTTTGCGATTTTCGAAATAAAGACTTGTTTTGACACTTTGAAAGAGACAAATTCAAACCAATAAGAAAAAGTAAATCTATAATCAATCTGAAAACAGCCAATGAACTCTCTTCTAAGATCACTATCAATCAGATCTGAATCAAAGGCTACAGGATGACTACTTTACTCATGCAAAGGAAAACTGTAAATGACGCCACAAACACATAAAAACATTCACAGTCTTTTTGTACAAAAAAGAGGCGGAATCTAAGCAAAGAAAAGGAGTTATCAGACTGGTACCTATGCTGGTTAAAGGCTACAAAAAACAGAGATCAAAACAGGGCAATAGATAGCAAAGAACCCCAGCTGCACAAAGCCACACTGGATCAGCGCAAGTCTAACACTGTGGAGTTGACATTCAGCGCAGGTAGCCTTCATGGGACCTGCGTTGAAATGCAGACTGCCTTCACAGTGCCTGCGCTGAAGGAGAAACTCTTGTTTCCCTTGGGTTCTGGGTCACAAAATGCTCAAAAATCAACTGTTTCAGGCCAAATCAGAAACACAAGCAAGGTATAAACAGAGGGATGCTTTGAGAGGGTACTAAAGACTATCACAAGGATCATCAAATCATTTGTGGATTTAGTTTAGATCATAGACAAGTCCAGCAACTGGATCAAAGCAACAACTTTCTACTTTGCATCCGGGAAAGATGCAGTTCGATAGTTGTTGTCAAGTCTATGAAGTAAACAAATGACTAAAACACAAATGAAAAGAATAAACAAGTTCTTCCCCAGTGGAGTCGCCAATTTGTTGTGGGGAAAAATGCCTATGCAGGACGATCCTATCCACCTAAGGTGTGACAGCGCCTTAGCAACAAACGAATACAGCTATTATGATTTCTTCCTTTATGAAATGGGAAAGAGGGGAGATCGGTAGACTTACCGTTGCCTTCTGGTTGTCCCTCGATCTAGATCTTGTTCTCTTTGGGTGTCCACAACTACTTGTCTCCTCGCTTGCTCAAGAGAACAGCTACTTGAATCCCACGAGATCACAAGAGAACAACTACCTGTGACAAGAGAACAACTACTTGCGACAAGAGAAGAACACAACACAAAGGCAAATATACATATTCATAAATGATTCAGGATTAGAAGTAAATCAAATACACTAATGCAATCATACAAAATACACCAGCATATAGGAAAGAATCAAGATAGCTTTATTGATTGATAACAGGGTTCAGGAAGAGATACAACCCATAGGGATCCAATCCAGCATCTCCTTCCCAGCAGAATGGAATTCCTTCTTTAGCTCCCTTCAAAGCATTAATCACCCAATGTTTCCAGTCACAAACCAACAACAATTCTTTGCAATAACAAAATTCCAGCCCTTAGATCCCATGGAGGAGAGATCCATATATAGATGTTTGGAGAGAGGATGAGTCAGCTTGAGATCTGACTAGTGTCCTCTCCCTCTCTCAGTTCTTGAGTCCACTTGGAGGTTCTTGCTTCCACTTGGAGATTTGGAACCTCTTACTCATCACCAGTCGAATTCCTTGATGCAAGTGTCATTTTGGAAGCTTCCTGGGCATTGACACCTTGAGGAATGACTCTGCCACATGTCCAATTACGCTCAGCGCAGGTAGCCTTTGTTGGAGTTGACATTCAATGCAGGTAGATAGTGGAGCAGTTGACATTCAACGCAGATGCTCAGTGGAGCAGTTGACATGATCCAGAATTGGCTTGTTTTTGAGTGTTTTCAGGTGGAGAACTTCTGTGAATTGCTGTGGTTAGTTTGCCTTGTTCCTCTAGGGGTAGGAACAACATGTTTAGGGACTTTGGATCCCTTATATTATGGACATTTCATGCTCCATGCTGTAAGGCACAAAAATGTCTATAACAATAGTGTCAAGGAAAATTCCTTATTTGAATATAATTTATCCCCTTTGACCCATCCTCAGGATTATGATCACTCTGCAAACTCCCCTCCCCACTATGACCATCATATTGAGAGACCTATTTGTTGCACTTCTTCTTTCTCTCACCCTTTGTTCCCCTCTCATCATAACCATGTGACATCCTTGAAGAATGATATTACAAGAAATGATTGTATTGAGGAGTTCTCGAGAGTAATTATTCGTTCCTCCATTGTGTATCTAGAAGGGGATCCCTGGATCTCTACAATGGCCGATTTTCTTTCTTCGAGGACCTCCCTCTACCTCAAATGGATATCATATTTTCCTGCCTCCCACCTGCCTCATCCATCAGGTGACTATGTCCACATTCGATTTAAGGGTTGCTACATGAGTAATTATACTGGCATGCATATTTATATTGATGCGGTGACATGTTGGTTGCACTGGCTTTATGATTACACTTAGTATTAACACTACTATGTGCATGTTAGGGTAGGATGCATTGCATGATGATTTTTGCATTAGAACTAACTACATATGATGTTTCTCATGATAGATTAGATTGCATATTACTAATAAATAAGTAATAATAATAATAAAAATATTGCATATTGGTTTATGGGCTAACATTAAGCATGGGAGATCATTAGACACTGTGAAAAACATGATGCCAGTGGCTTTGATATTTGACATGTGCAGATAACAAGTCTACAATGACCAAGAGATTGCTGGAGTTCTCATGACCTCCCATTCGAGCAACCTCTTCCACTTCTTCGAGAGATCACATCCCAGCGGGAGCCATATGTTACCCACCATTTTATGGGTGATATCCCCAGGTTTATTGTTTTTCTCCATGATGAGCTGCAACTGGCAACCAGCAACCCCTTGATGCTTCCTGCTAGCTCCTTGTGCCATTTCTCTGTGACATGATCCAACCATGTTGTCCCTCACCCACCTGTATTGATCGTATGTTTGAAGGTGGGCCTCCCGAATCTAAAGGTATGTCTTGTCATTTGGTAATTGAGTATTGGGTTTACTTATCATGGATACTTCTAGGTATGGAATGATGAGGGGATTTGGCAGAAAGAGTGGGCTTGGTTTGTGCTCTTGTTCCCTTGATCTATTTTGGTTGTTACCCTTGGATCTTAGTCCCATAAGATCTCCTTTATTGACCATTTAGTTCTAGGGTGGTACTACTTGGGAAACCTCGACTTTGGGTGCATCATCCCGCTCATTTACCTGTGCATATTACTCCCTTTCCACTCACTATTCCCCCATTCATCTTTTCTCCCACTTGGGTCCACATTCTCATTCTGGGTCCACATAGGGCTAACCTTCCTATCCCCTTGCCCCTACCTCGAGCCAGGTCTAGAATGATGCCCCAAAGGTTGAACCAATTAAAAAGAAGAAGGAAAAGCATAATTGGCCACATTTAATAAGAAATTGTACCAAAAAATGCAAAAGATGGTCGGGACAAAAATAATTAGCACGTGGGAAAAAGCCAACACATTAGCTCTATCCCATCCATGGCCATCACCCTAGTTCCATAGGCCCTAGATGAGCCTCCTCTATCATTCAGGAACCCACGATTCTCCCAACCTCTGGAGGGCAATGAACTGCCCTACCTCAAAAGGGGTAATCATTACTACATTATACACATCATGCTTTTGTTCTTTGAGCCCTGAGTAGTTAATTAAAGAAAATTCATAAAAGGTAGGAGGCACATAAATAAGGGTGGAAAAATCAAGGCCGGGGCACCTCATGTACCACAAATTCTCCCTCCTATACATTATATACCTAGGTGTGGGCTTCCCCTTATCTAGCTACCCCTATGCCCCATTATGTGGCCCAGGGTTGCCCCTCTCATTCCCTATTCCATCTCACCTATTTTTCACTTGACACCCCCATTAGAAGGGTGTACCTTGGACATACTATCCTCTCTAAGGGCTGAAACCACCTAATAAGGTACTTGGCTAACCCCCTTTGGAGTTTGGAGACACTAGCACATGCCAAAGCCCACTACGAAAGGGCATGCTATTATGGAGTGCCCACTTTGTTAACTATGGTTTGTAAGCTCCTTTACCATATTATTCTAATGACTGATTGTACTGGAAGCCTAGGGAATGCATTAGATCTTATGCAGGAATGCAGGTGGTTTCCATTTGGGTTTGGCTTTCCTATATGGGATCCTGAACCCCAAAGGTCCACATTGGCACATGTAGGGTGTGCATAGAGATCCATGGGCCTCCACAACAACAAATTTCACTCCACAGATCTTAATGGATGTTCAAAGATTACTAGTGATCCACTTTTGGGACGTTGGTGACATGATTGGTACACTTTTCCCAACAGGCCCCCACACTCTTGGCAGGTATCCCAACACTTGTAAGATGTCATGACATCATTCATTCCACCACCTGGACCTTTATAGAGGATCTACAGACATCTCTGATTAATATGGAGACCCATGGGGTCATTGATGTGCCCTTAGACCCACTGAGAGCACCACATGTCTACTACTTGGATATTATTGAGCCTTTAGGGGGTCCTACCACATGCACATATTATTATTTGGCCCCTTGTGAGGCTTGTTTTTACATTATGAGCTAGTATGGTGGGCTTGTCACCATTAGAGGTTATTATTTGCACATTATTTTATCATTAGGGGCCCATAGGCTAATTCTAACTCCTTAGGATGCTATATAGTGATGTTAGATACATTCATTTGTATCATCACTTGACTTGGGATATCTCTAATCATAGAGAATTTTCACACTTTTTCCTTGGTGGATATTTTTGGAGATGGATGAATTTTGTTGTATGGATTTGGGCTACTTCTCTTGTCTTGGGGCTTTATTAAGCAAATGAAATTCTGGTTGGATATAATCTATAATGTTTTAAGTAAATTTTGATGCTATTATTCTTGTTGATGCATACTACTAAAATTAGGGCTAGTTGCTGCATTATCGAAATGTGGAATTGAGCATGTTTTAGCTAATTTAATGTATGGGTCAATGTTATATGAATGAAATTTCCTATAGATTTATTTATCTTGAGAATCTTGCATCATTTTCTTTGAAGTATAAATTCTTGAAGATCAATGTTCTTTTCTTTCTCTCAACATTGGATGAAGTTGACCTTTTGGGCTTCCTTGAACAAGAAACCAAGTTCATACTCATCATTATCCTTGACTCCATATCCCGAAGTGAACTAGGCACTGATCCCTCAAGAAGGGTGATTACTTCAACCCTCTTTTAACCATATTCCCCCTTTCCACAAGTCTATTCCCATTAGGTCACCTAGGGCATCAATTTCCCGGGAATTGACCTAAGGAAAAAGTTAGATCTCCTATACGCTACTGCGTTGGTGGGTCCCCTCCCTCTCCTCCAAATTTGAGGCAATTCTAACAGTGGAATCTCCGGGAATGTCAAGCCCTAGATCTAGGATAGAATTGTGCCCATGCATCCCCAAGTATAGACCTCAATAGGATCAATTCAACCTTTTGAAGAAAGTATTAATGTTTTGTCCTTTCCTCTCACCTTTTCAAGATAGGAATATCATTGGTTGCTACATTCCATCCACGAATCTAGGCTGGGCCCACTTGGCCTCATTTGGTCCCAATTCTCAGTAAAGATTATTTGTCAAGGATAATTTGGGAATCCAAGTTTCCCAAGGATTATAGGGATTGAGAAACTTGTTCATAAGCATATCCTTTCTCCCTCAACCCTTAAATCCTCACCCCTTGTCCCTAGTGGACCAAGTCCCTTGCTTAAAGAACAAGAAAGCTTCATTCTTCACTCCATCCTTGGGAAAGGGTTTTCAGGGTCACTTCTCACCTATCCATTGACATATAGTTTACAAGTGAATCCCTACACTACCGGGACTCCTCCCATCGGTGAAAGTCTGTAAAGAGTAGGGAGACTTAGTTGCAGTGACAATGGGCTAAGCCTCCACTGTTGCCCTTAACCTAGCAGTTGCCATCTTAGGAACCCCTTTAGGTCCCCTGCTGGTTTGAGTGGTAACAATACCCTAGTTCAAAGTGGGGTTTCTTGGTCTTATAAGTTAGGGATACCTACCCTAAGAGGATGCCTGAGACAAAGGATGGGTCACTACTGAGAATTTCATATGCATAGTGAAGGGTTATGACTCCCTAGATACACAAGCAATTGAAAACCTCCAAATTTTCAACCTACAAAACCTTCCTCAAAGAGGACCCATGAACATCCCCAATAACCTGAGGAGACCCAGTTTTTGCTGAATGGAAATAAGGTGGTGACATAGGCTTAGGGTTTGCAATTAGGATTGAATTACCTGATTCGAGAGTCACATAAGTTCCCTTAGTCTCGAGCTCCCCCAACTTGCCCCACTAGGAGGTTGAGAAGTCCAAATCATCCCTAGAGTAGCTTGATCAGAATCGAATCGCCTCTCAGTATTACACACCAACAATAAACAATATAGATATATCTCCAACCACTAGGTTTGACCATAATCCCTTCATCTCCCACATAGAAATCATATTTCAAGCCCTCCCAACACATTTATGAACATATGGTTGTGTTTCCTACATAAACTTTTCCTTTGAGTCTAAACCAAGAGTAAAAATCTATTAGCAGACTTCCCCAAAATTTTTCTTAAGAAATGTCTTTGAAAAGGATGTACATTGTCTAAGAAAATTTGGCTTGACTTTATGAAAACTAACACACCTAAAAAGTATATTCACATATCCCAAAATTTGAATATAATTTTGGTACTTCATCATGAACTCCATGTATTCAAAAAGCCTCTTACAATAATCTAAATCAACTCGGATATCTGCCACTAATCTAAAACTCCTCGTTATATAAATGGCATCAACTGTAAAGAATTTACCTAACTCCTCTCTAGTGGCCTTCAACAAAAAATCATACTATAACTTGAGAAGCAGGCTAGTTAAATTAATATGGGTGGGGATGTTGGATACCACTTCCTCCCTTGGATGAAATAAAAGGTGCCACAGTTCACACACCAAAAAACTATACCAATACCAATGAATTGATGATATAATTGACACATTATCCATGGAACACAATACGATCTCAATCCACCCTCTAGATATGATATGGGGGATTAGTGTGTAGGACAGGAGAGAGGACCACTCATTCTACATCCAGGATTTAATATCTTACATTGAGATCATCCTGCCATAGAATATTCAAATGATCACATGGCCCTCCAGGTCTATAATTTGGTAAACCTTGAAGTTCTTCCTTATAACCAATTATACTCCACCCCCCTCAATCAAATCTCATTTATTTATTTTCGACCTAAGGATTCCTTGGTCAGAGGTAAAGCACCAACTTGTGGATTAACTATGTTCATCTTGCTTCCAATGAACCCTAGGGAATATGCATCTTTGAAGACGAGCCCTGTTCTAAATTCAGAATATGGTTTGTTTGGCATAAGTCGAAATAGGTCAGATTTTGCATGGGTCCATCATTTAAACAAACAAATCTCCCTAGGTATGCAGCCCCAGGCCCAACAATACCTACCCCGGTCCTTTAACACAAATCCACCAGAAGATCGTGGATCAGGAAGGTCTGACATAGTCATGTAAATGGGCTGGATGAAGTATTTAAAACCACATAATCTTGATGCACATCGGGCCTAGGGTTTACATAGACAACTGACTTCCTAAATGCCATATCCTTCGTAATATTTTCATCAGAATAATCAATGAGTTGAATAAGGTCATCCATGCGCCACAAGTACTCCCGACCTCACCACCTGACAATGGAACCCTGTTGAAGCTATGTGGTAACCCTCTTTATTATTGCAGGGAAATTTTAGCATTATAGGTAAATGTTGATGTAACACTACTTATGAAATTAAGGTTATAATTTTACTTTACCCATATTATGCCTCACTTAGCTAATGTTTTCATTAATTTTAGTAGTGAAAAATTTCCTTTTACTTAATCCAAAACCCAAACCATTACTTAAAATTATGAATCACAATTATATCATCATCGAGACAGTTTTATTGTCCAAACATGTTCAATTTTGTGACAAAAAGTTGGCGACTATCAATTATTTGCAGGACAAGAGGAGATTAAACAGATTCTCTGGGACATTACATACAGTCTGGACGATATTGTGGCCATATTAACATGGGTGGAGTGCTATGTGGTGTCTGATTCTACCTCTAGATTAGATTCTCAACCTCAAACACCAGTTATTATCAATGCTCCAACAGAGGATCCACCTCAAGGTAACTCTAATTCCCTCTCTCTAGTTATCATATTAGGTTAACAATCTCTCATGGCGCTCGACTCTTGATTTTTGAATAGGCTACCCCTAACTTTCCTATGCTTGTATTGTTGTCAAAATGTCTTAGTATGTTATATGTGAACACTCGTTTTGTTTGTCTGCCCTGAACACACTTCAACATATAATTACGTATGGGCGATGCCTTGTCTAACTAGCTTGATATTTATTAAGTTTTTTGATCAATCTAGGAATACATGAATGTGTTATGTCCACACTACTAGAATACAAGATCCTAGAGAGTTTTTGGGAGAGAGAAGCTTTCAATGTAATATAAATATATTTATGAAGATTACAAAAAAAAGACATGTCCAACGTGACACCCATGCAAAATATAACACAAGTGCATGTCTAGGCGGCCCGCGATCTAATACCCCACCAATCTTCTATAAAACAATTTATAAATACATCATACATATAGTTCCACATTTTTTGGGTCACACCCAACAACTTGGGCTATCAAATGACCTCCCTATGGGTCGCTCGAGTCTCCTACTAACCCCTCTCCAAACATAAAATGGTTCCTCCACTCGGTCAAGTCACTTGACCACCTATTGAGTTGAAGGTCTCAAGATTCATTCCCATGGATGCACCCTTGTCTACTCTATAAAATTCTCATCTGAACTCATTTGGGCCTCTCAAAATTTAAACCTCCTTCCTCATTGTACTCAAGTCAACCCACTCAACTGTCCCTCCATTGGCCCCTTTGCCATCGAACACTCCATTGTTTGGCCATCACTAAACACATATCCGCACACTGTGTTGTGGCCCTCGGTTCATAGCTCATGAAACACATTTCTCCTTAGTCCATCCCTCTCTTAATTATGTCCCTCAAGTAGGGAGCGACCTTTGCCACATGTAGAGAAGACCAAGATCATATTGAAAATCCTTCGATTTGATGCAATTTGTGGTTCACTTCGTTCTTCTGACTCTAGGATATGAAAATTGTTGAAGAATCTAGGGAATCATAGTTAAGATAGGATTCTTCTAGCTATGATAACAATTTGTGAAGAACTTTTACTTTTTCTTGTTAGCTTGACCTTCTTCTTATTATTAGTGTATGTTATTTTACTTCATCAAACTGCTATCAAAATACAAAAGACAAGAACACAAGATGTTGGCTCTCTGCCAGGGCCAAAACATCTCTCTCTTAGGGAGGAAAACCCTTTGGTAAGTTTCTCTAATTGAAGCTTCTTATTGATTAATGCCAAACCCTAGACCCTTGACTGTAATTTCCTCCAAGCACAAGTCAAGTCCTTCCTCCTTTCTGCACTTTTTTCCACGACACTTAGTCTTCCTTCTTCCGTCACTTTGCTCCCAGGCACTTCGTCCTCCTTCTTCATTCTTTGGTTTCAGATAGACATAGCTTATGTGAGTTCTAGATGCAATGCTTTTCTTCTATACTTAGTGATATCCTTCACTTATGGAGACACCTTCCTTTTCTTTACCAAACAATATTCTTCTTGAGATATATATGTGGACTGATGTGACTGTACAACAACCCTAGATTCTCGCACATGTTAGTGGTTTCCTTAAGTATTAGGCTCCTTTAACCTTCGATTGGGATAACCTCTTCTTCGCTATAGTGGGAGGCATAATAGGCCTAATTTACTAGCCCAAATGATGTGAGATGAGATGCTGATATACTACTGCTAATATGACTACAAAGAGGCATCTTTTTCTTGCACACATGACTGTGTTTTAACCTTAGATCAAACCTCACAACTTTGGTCTTGTCTTCTCCTTCTTTGCTGCACTAGAGGCTCCTTCTATTCCACTTCTTTCACCCTTTACTTGACTCTCTTATTTCCATGATTTCATAGATGTGTGCTTGATGTTATGAGGGAGTGGACAACCTCTATATATAGAGGACTGTCCCTCCTTTAGGCCGACTTGTGACTATAAGCCGACTTGAAGATTCTTCATCCTTTTTGTTCCTTGAAGGATGTCGTTGCATGGAGAGGACTTGACTTTTCTTGGAGGGTTTTCCTTTGACTCTTTATACAAGTATATACATGGTGTAACATGCCCTTAAGGGTCTTCAACATTTTCTTTTGACTCTTTGACTCTCATATAACACTTTAACATGTGCTAGACATACTTCAATGAGAAACAAACTCATTGACAAATAATATTTCTTTTCTTGAATAAATACAAATATTAAAATTACATTTATGAAGACTGAACCTAGTTACATTTCCTTCAACACCCAATACCCAAACTGAGCTTCCTTACCTAGAGACCAAGTGTTGGCACCAGATTGGACAAAATGAAATTAGTTGCGAAAACTTGACTCAAATAGACAACCCACATGATGCAAAGGCAAATAATTTACCACAACCAATAGGACTTTGCTAAGAGACACTAGCATTACACAATGTGATAGAAAATTAAAGCATATGCAGCCATGAAATCCCCCAATGTAACATTAAAGATACCACGTTTGAGCATATGAAACCATGGTAAATGACAATGCTAAAACCAGATTGAAAAATTCCTCAGATACCATACCCAAATATCAAAGTTGGGTTATTAAAAGAGATACCTAGCAAGTCCAGGCCGTGGAGCATTGATGAAGGAAGCACGAACACCAACTCGAATACAAGCCTTGAGGCTGAACTATGCAGGAATAGGATGAAGAACATTGCCGTCTTTCAAAAATTTGAATTCCCTTGAACCAAAGTTGATTGAACACCCTAATTCCCTCCTTTAGGTGAGTGTATATCAGTCCACCAAGAGATGGCTTCGAACTCACCTAGTACATTGTACCAAAAATCTCATGGTAAGCTACATCCCAAGCACCATAACACCCCTCTATCGCTCTCAAGAACCCAATGTACGTTCGCCACCCTGTGAGTAAACCATCCATTTTATAACGACCAAAGGAAGATAAGTGCCATAAAGGTAGGATACTATTGATGCTCCATGGAGAGGACTTGACTTTTCTTGGAGGGTTTTCCTTTGACTCTTTACACAAGTATATACATGGTGCAACATGCCCTTAAGGGTCTTCAACATTTTATTTTTACACTTTGATTCTCCTATAGCACTTTGACATGTGCTAAACCTACTTCAATGAGAAAAAACTCATTAAAAAATATAATAAAATTAGTATTTATTTTCTTGAATAAATACAAATATCAAAAGTACATTTATGAAGACCAAACCTAGTTACATTTCCTTCAACAAAAAGTGTGTGCTCCATTTGGTTTGTTGTTGTTGTGGTTATCTCTCTCTCTCTCTCTCTCTCTCTCTCTCTCTCTCTCTCTCTCTCTATATATATATATATATATATATATATATATATATATATATATATATATATGTCTTATGAGGTAATGAAGGGTTCTGACCCTTTGGTTGCATGGATCGACACATGGCTATCTTGTGTTGAGTTGACCCATATGATGTGCTTAGATGAAAACACTTCACTACATTAATAACTAGACTCCCCATCACCAATAATTGAACTCCCTGAATGTGCCAATGACTAAATTCATCGAATCAACTCATCTTGACTTATCTTGGGTCATGATAATAGCCGAGCTCATCTTGGTCATGCCCTACGGTTTCGAGTCAATCATGCGATATCACATATGGGTTGTGCGCCCAACTGTAAACTCATAATCTTGACCAACTCGATCATTTCACCATTCATTTATGTGTGTGTACTCCCACCACACACTGAACATGTGATTGCAATCACTCAAATTAGGAAACCCCAAATTTCCAATCAAAAACCCAAATACAAGTCTCAGACATACATGCAATCGGCACCCTAGGCCCAATTATGATGTTGTCACACTCTTTAATTTGATTATGGAGAAGGAACATGCATTCATCACTCTAAGGGTTTGATAAGTATGCTTTTATATAGACTATTAAGGTATGACTATTTCCAAACTCTCCAAATGAAGCCATAAACAAGGCCACCTATTTTGCACAAATACTATTCTCATTTGCAATAAGTCACTACACCTCTCTCACAATAATACACATAAGATCCATCCAATATATTCATACAAATTGACTCCCATATAAAATGTCTTTTTACTCATCCTCTTGGCATTACTATGTACAATTTTTTAAATGAATTTTCAAAATTCGTATAGCCCTGAAGGAAAGTTTGACACACCCTTTCCTTCTCCTTGAGTAGTCACAATGACGGGCCTCTAAATTAGACATAAATTAAGGTTCATGCCTCTAAATTAAACATAAATTAAGGCATATGAACATCCTTCAGCACATTAAAAGCTCTCTTTTTGCATTAGATAATGTATTTTTAATTTTAATATATTCATTAGGAAGGTTTATGAATAATTGCATATTTGTGCCTAATATTATTTATTTTTGTGGAATATTATGAGAATATTGAGCAAATTATGAAGATTTGGAGGAGAAGATAATTTAGGGACTTGATCCCTACGACAGAAGGATCACTATTAAATAATAAATCAACAAGATATTATGGAATTATGGCACAGATTGTGGAACTCCAATGATTGAGAAAATCTAGGAATGTGTTCCCTGCCATTTAATGCAGATTCATAGTATTGGGAACCAGATCTACTAATCAAGGGATTTTGGTGGGGAAAGTTTCCTCCATTCATGGGGAATGATTCCTAATCATTTTGTATAAGTACCAAGTCGAATTTTCCTCTAGGGGGAGATTTTCATTAGTGTTCTTGTGGAGAGAACTCGTATTTCTGCAGTTCCATTGTATTTTCTTGCAGGGATGTAATTGTATTGATGAAAATAATGAAGATTGGTGTCATGTTCAGCTTCTAAATCTTGTTCTCCTCCATAGGTCTCCAAGTTTCCTTGGGCTTGGCCATCCCAGGAGCCTCAGAGCCCTTTTGTATAATTTTCTTTCATTCTTTTCACTTCTTATTCACATGCATCTTTTGTTTTTATTTCTTTCTATTTTTGCATTTAGTATTAATGATTTCTTGTTGTAGGATTGGGTTAAATGGTTTATGTAAGTTATTTTGCAACATCAAAAGCATCATTTAATTCTTGGAAAAGCTTTGGAAGGTCATAGTAATCATTGAGCTACTTGGATTAGTTTTCTTATTCCCAAATCTAGATTTATGGAACTCCTTTGTGGCAAAGAACAATAAATTTATGCTATTTTTTAGAGCATGTTAACGACCTTCAATTGAGTTGGTTCCACTTGCATTAGATCAAAAAAACATTCTAGTTCACAAAAAAAATTACCCCACTGCATTTGAACTTGATTAGGTTGGGCATTTTATAGATTTACTAGCTCACTAGTTCTCGAATTTCTATATTTTCGACTAGTAATTTTGTGCTATTTTTTAGCATGGGTTAATAGAGGTATTTTTGAGTGATTCCACTTGGAATGGGGACCTAAGACATCCTAGTAAATAAATTTTTTTTTCCCATCCAATTTGGATTTGATTTTCTTGGTCATTTGATGAATTATAATTTCGTATAATAAATCTATAACATCATGTAGTAAATTAGGGGATCCTGTAGGAGAACTAGGAGATCCTGTAGGAGAACTAGTGCATCCTATAGTGGTCTGTTTTGAGCCCGAATTGAGAAAGATCATCATTGAAGCTGGGATTAGACCCCTACTTGACCTCCAAGCCATAAAAATCATTGTACCCCTCTTGATCCACACCTGTCTCTCTGCCAAAGATCAAGGAAAGATTAGCATTTGCATTTATAAAGAAAAAAAGATTTAAAAAATGAGTTCTTTTATATTTACACATGCACACAACAGTTAGTACTCTCTAGATCAGATTTCATGATCAGTTAGTTTAAATCATCACATGTGATAAATAGAGTTAAGCTAGGTTTCTTTTACATTTAGTTCATGATATTTATGTATTTAAAATAGGTTTCTTTCCTTGTATTTTCTTTCTTGCAATAGGTTAAGGTTCCATTTCGAACATTTCATTTTCTGCAATTAGTTTAGGATTTGAGTTCAGTACATGCACTCCATTACATCATGACAACAAAAGAATGACACATTGTATGCTGCACATATAGTGCCGATACCTCTTAAGTTTGTACGAACCCCGTGTTGATAATTAAAGTCGGTAGCCTTGGGAGTTGCAACATTATTGTTGCAATACCGAGGCTCATCACTTTTTGGCACCGTTGCTGGGGAGGTGTCAAAGTATGCATTGTTTTCTTCCCTAGTTGATTCATTTCTTTTTATTTTTTTGCAAAAACATTTTATTTTTTTATTTTTTAAAAGTGAATTGCATTAGTGTTTTCATTCAATCATAAAAAAAAATAAAAAATCTCCAACACCAACACACCCCCCTATTTGATCACATGGTGCAGTAAGAGCCACATCACCATTCACTTTTGTAGGTAGAAGAAGAAGATGACAAAGAATGTAGAAGCAATTGGTGGAGATGATGACAATGAGGAAGATCCTCTCGGATTTCTCATTCAAGATACTGATGGTAGTGTGCACATGAAGAACATCCCTCCATCTTTTCTTCCAAAATTTCATGGTCTAAGGTCAGAGGATCCGAAAACCTTTCTCTTTGAATTTGAAATTGTTTGTAAATCTTATGGTTACTTATTAAAAACTTGAAAACTGAGATTGTTTCCGACAACATTGAAGGATAGAGCTCTTAAATGGTTCACGCGTTTAGGGACTAATTCAATAAGATCATGGAATGATATGCAAAAGATATTTCTAGAAAAATATAAAGATCATGATATTAATGAAGAAATCTTTAGAATGAATAAAAAAGAAGACGAGAGTCTAGATGATCTAATAGAAAGGTTCATGTATAATGTTAAGAGGGAAAAACTACATCATTTAGGATCCGACACACTAAAAACCCTCTTACTTAGAACAATTAGGGATGAATGGATTAATCTCCTTAATCTCATGAGTAGAGGTGATGTATACCAATTATCATTTGAAGAAATTTGTGAAACATGGAAACACATATCAAGAGGAAGGGCAAGAGTAAGTCAATCAACATTAAGATCAGTAAGTCAAGCTAAAATTTGAAATTTGTTTGATGATTTTAAAACAGAAATTCTTAGCAATCTAACCAAACAAGTAGAAATTTTAAGAATGCAAGATAAAGAAAAAGAAGATGTTGATGTTTGTGTTTTCCATGCAGAATCACATGATGTTAAACATTTTCCATCATTACCAAGGTTGAAGGAAGTTTACCAAGAGGACAATGGAACAAGTCAATCACTAAAGAAGCTATGTTATGTAGCTCCAAGAGAACCATGGATGCTTAGTCAACCTAGTATGACGCAAGAGCCTAATTCACAATTTCAAAGTTATGCATATCCACCTGAAAGTAATTGGAACACACCCTTTCCTTGGAAACATTGGTCATCTCAACCCCAAAACCAATTTTGGCAACAAGGTTGGCAAGGAACTTATGAGATTCATCTACAATATCCTCAATATTTTCCTCAATATCCTCCATACCCAACTCCATGTTATCCCTACCATTCATCTCCACCACAACCACAACCCCAACCACATCCATATCAAATATCCACTCCCACTCAACTACTTGTACCACCATTTCCAATCCCACACATTGAAGTAGTTCAACCCACTTACAATGTTGAGGTACAACACTTCCAAACATCTCCTCTTGAGATCAATGGTATTCACCACAACTTAGGAAGAGTATTGCAAAAGAGAGATTATCTTGATATCATTGAAGGACCACATCCAGAAGAAGAAGATTCAAATGAGAAGACCACAAAATCATGGGCTGCACTTGATGAAGAGGAGACATCAAAATTAGAGATCGAGAGAGCTCCCTCATGGTTACCATCAAATCTTCCATCTATTCTAGAGAACAATCAACAAAAATAGGAAGATTTGAAGGTCATGGTAGAAGAAGACACGAGGAATGATCCAGATAAGCAAGAAAGCCAAGGATATCAAAGTTATATTGAGGTTTGGTTTTAGAAAATGAACAAGATGGAACATCACTCTCTTCTTCAACTATGATTGATCCTTTCAAAGTCAAATCATTTGGTCTCTAAAATCCAAGTACATGTCAAAGAATACATTTCAAGCCTACACATCATTTTGTCTGTCATCTTGATGTGCACATGGCTTCATTGGAAGTATTCGTATACTTGAAAGTGATTTTGTTTTTCAAGTAGGGTAGGGTAGAAAAAAAAATAAAAAAATTGAAAAATAAGAGAAAAAAAAATCTCATGTGAAAACCTCCTTTGAGGCGCCTCAGATTGGCTCATTGATTGAAAACCTCCATAAGGCGATCAATGAGTTGGGAAAAATAAAAGAAAAAGAAAAAGAAAAAAGAAAAGATCCTAGGTGAAAACCTCCTTTGAGGCGCCTAGGCAGATCTACTAGTTGAAAACCTCATTGAGGCGGCTAGTAGGCTTAGATAAAAAGAAAGAAAGGAAAAAATTAAAAAAAAATCATTGCTCCATGTATCTCTTTGATGAATGTAGGTGCTCTCCAACCTACAAGGAACAAAAACAAGTTGCAACCAAAGAAAGAAAAAATAGGTCAAACCTAGTCAAAAGAAGTCAAATTTTGAGTTTCTCCTCCTTTGCTCAAATGCTCCAACAAGGCCAAGGCCATGCCAATTTTTCACCCTCATCTATTTTCACCATCCACCCATCATTCTCAAGATTTTCCCATTCAATTTTCTTGCTGTCCAAAAAACTACAGGAATGATCTGTTTTACTATAGGAAACAAAAATACATAGAGCAGAAATTCGTTTTTGACATAACTTGAAAACCATGCATCCATTTGCGAAGCTGTTTAAGGGGGAGATGCATATGGATGATGTTAACATGCTCAAGCAATTTCAGCAAATCCGAGTGCACATTTTTCGAGAAATCAACCTCCATCACCTACAACCATTTTTGCATTTTTTCGATATCCGTACATCCATTTAATAATATGTTTCATGGGGAGATGCATATGGATGATGGTAACATGCCCAAGAAATTTTAATAAATTCCAGTGCACAGTTTCGAAGAAATCGACCACCATCACCTTCAGACATTTTTAGTTTTTTTCTTGAGATCCGTGAATCCATTGACTAACTATTTTTTATTGGGAGGTGCATAATGATGATGGAAACATGCTAAAAAAGTTTCAGGTCAATCCATCCTACCGTTTGGGAGATATGGACAAAACAAATTTGCTACAAGACGCTGTTTTGAATTACTACAGGAAGTTCTGAAAATCTACAGGAAGGCCGAGAAGAAGCTACAAGAAGAAATATGATGGAGAAATGGGTCATATATTATTTAGGAAGGTTGATATAGGCCCCCTAACACCTGCACATCAATATCAACTCAGCAGTAGCATGCATGTCTCTCCAACGACCATCAGGTAGGTACATGTATGCAATATTCTTGACCTCTTCTCTTGAGCATATTATAGTTAGAAATTTGTTGTTAATGCATGAGAGATGAGGTTTTATAAGCTAAGGATGGGTCAGCAGTCTCATCCGCCTTCAACTAGTTAATTGCAGCTCACTTCTTCACTCATGCAATGTTGAAAAGTAAAATTATGAAGGGTGATGATTTCAAGGAATGAGGACAATAGTTAAAAGAAGAATTTTTTGTAAAGACCAAGTCACCACAACACTCCAAGCCCTCCATCCACTTTATATTCACTATCTATCCATCATTCATCCATTCCATTTCATAATTTCAAGAACAAACCCTATCTCACCCTGAAAATTTCTTGAAAAAGAAAACAGAGCATCCTCTCCATTTTCACAAACCTACATCATTTCTCATCACTCCCATACAGTTAGAAGACTCTGAAGGAAGAAGGAATGACTACTACAGGAAGACAGAATGCTGCTATAAGAAGGAAGAAAGAAAAATTTGTGCTAAAACCCAAAATGACAGTGCCTAAGAGAGACCTAATCAAAACAGAGAACTCCAAGGCCATTATGCAACCATCTAGGCCACAAGAGAGAAGAAGAAGGCAACAAAAGGAAATGAGGCATCCACCATCAAAACATAACTCAAATTACAGTGATGAAAAGAGACTTTCCAAGAGGTCTCTAATCTCTTTCTAGCTTTTGTCCAAGGCCTAAAAGATGTTATAGAAATGAGAGAAAGGCATGGGATTCAAGTTGAGGGCCTGTCCTAGGTGCAGACTATCATTTATGCTCAAAAAGGGTTTCCTGTAGTGTTAACAGGATTTCCTGTAGTTTTGACAGGAATTACTACAGGATGTCCTAGTTCTCATCTAAAGACATTTTGAAGGTTTCAGAGGTGTCCAAATGGTGGAACAAGGTAGTAGAAGGTTGATAAGGATGTGGAAGACCTTGCCAAACTAAAAAATATTCAAGAACCCACCTTGAAAAAGGAGAAGAAAGCAAGCTAATGGTCTCAAGAAACAATGATTTTTCTTTGCACATATATATTTTTGGGCTTGTCGTTGCAGAAATTACATCCAAGATTCTTAATGCATAAGAGAGAGGCCACCAGGGCCATGAATGAGGCACAATGAGGTCACTAAGTTTCTCAAAGGATGAGCAACACTTTCGCAAGGGCTATGATGAGCCTATAAATTAGACATAAATTAAGGCTCATGCTTCTAAATTAAACATAAATTAAGGCCTATGAACATCCTTCAACACATTAAAACCTCTCTTTTTGCATTAGATAATGTATTTTTAACTTTAATATATTCATTAGGAAAGTTTATGAATAATTGCATATTTGTGCCTAATATTATTTACTTTTGTGGAATATTATGAGAATATTGGGCAAACTATGAAGATTTGGAGGAGGAGATAATTTAGGGACTTTCTCCCTGATATAGGAGGATCACTATTAAATAATAAATCAATAAGATATTATGGAATTATAGCACAGATTGTGGAACTCCAATGATTGAGAAAATCTAGGAATGTGTTCTGTGCCATTTAGTGCAGATTCCTATTATTGGGAAACAGATATACTAATCAAGGGATTTTGGTGGGGAAAGCTTCCTCCATTCATGGGGAATGATTTCTAATCATTTTTTATAAGTACCAAATCGAATTTTACTATAGGGGGATATTTTAATTAGTGTTTGTGGAGAGAGCTCGTATTTCTGCAGTTCCATTGTATTTTCTTGCAGGGATGTAATTGTATTGATGAAAATAATGAAGATTGGTGTCATGTTTGGCTTCTAAATCTTGTTCTCCTCCATATGTCTCAGAGTTTCGTTGGGATTCGCCATCCCAGGAGCCTCAAAGCCCTTTTGTATAATTTTCTTTCCTTCTTTTCACTTCTTATTCACATGCATCTTTTGTTTTTATTTCTTTCTATTTCTGCATTTAGTATTAATGATTTCTTGTTGTAGGATTGGGTTAAATGGTTTATGTAAGTTCTTTTGTAGGATCAAAAGCATCATTTCATCCTTGGAAAAGATTTGGAAGGTCATAGTAATCATTGAGCTACTTGGATTAGCTTTCTTATTCCCAAATCTAGATTTCTGAAACTCCTTTGTGGCAAAGAACAATAAGTTTCTGCTATTTTTTAGAGCATGCTAACGACCTTTAATCGAGTTGGTTCCACTTGAATTAGATCCAAAAAACATTCTAGTTCATAAAAAAATTACCCCCTTCATTTTCACTTGATTAGGTTAGGCATTTTATAGATTTACTAGCTCACTAGTTTTCGAATTTCTAGATTTTCGACTAGTAATTTTGTGTTATTTTTTAGCATGGGTTAACAAAGGTATTTTTGAGTGATTCCACATGGAATGGGGACCTAATACATCCTAGTCAATAACAAAATTTATCCCATCCAATTTGGATTTGATTTTCTTGGTCATTCGATGAATTATAATTTCGTATAGTAAATATGTAACATCCTGTAGTAAATAAGGGGATCCTGTAGGAAAACTAGGAGATCGTGTAGGAGAACTAGTACATCTTGTAGCGGCTTGTCTTGAGCCCTAATTGAGAAAAATCATCATTGAAGTTTGGATTAGGCCTCTACTTTACTTTCAAGCCATCAAAATCATTGTACCCCTCTTGCTCCACACTTGTCTCTCCTTCCAAAGATCAAGGAAAGATTAGCATGTGCATTTATAAAGCAAACATATTTAAAAAATGAGTTCTTTTATATTTACACGTGCACACAGTAGTTAGTACTCTCTAGATCAGATTTCATACTCAGTTAATTTAAATCATCACATGTGATAAATAGGGTTAATCTAGGTTTATTTTACATTTAGTTCATGATCTTTATGCAATTAGAGTAGGTTTCTTTCCTTGCACTTTCTTTCTTGCTATAGGTTAAGGTTCCATTTCGAACATTTCATTTTGTACAATTAGCTTAGGATTTGACTTCAATACATGCACTCCATTACATCATGGCAACAAATGAATGACACATTGTATGCTGCACATATAGTGCCGATACATCTTAAGTTTGTAAAAAGCCTGAGTTGATAATTAAAGTTGGTAGCCTTGGGAATTGCAACAATCTTGTTGCAATACTGAGGCTCATCACACAAAAAACCACCTCACCCCTTAGATTCCAAGTCTTCCAAATTACATGGGTTACAACTTAGTCCTCCTCGGAAATAATCTTTACATGTTTGTACATGTGAATATATTCATTTGAGCAAAGATGATACAAACTTGAAAAAGTGTAGATGAAGCAAAATGTGTGCACATGTGCATGTAAAAAATTCAAACGTAATTGTCTTTTCTAATTATTTTTGAGAAACTATTACAACAATTTGTTTTAAAGGAATATAGTTCAAATTATTCCTATCATTATATAATCCCTCTTTGAAGTAATTGTAACTAGTTACTAGTGTCAAACACCCATTGCATAGAATAAATGTATTGAATACTATCCCTTCCCTTTCTTATGTGAATTAAATCCACATATAGCATTATATTAAGATGACCATATATAGTTGTGTAAACATATCCTTAGTAGAATAATCGATATGTAATCTTAGGAATGCCAAGTATTCCATTGTAGGATATTAAAATGTCCATGTTTGAGATTTCAATGGGCTTGAAAGATGCAATACTCATAGAAAAACATGTTAAAATAGATTTCCATGTTTTGAAATGTATTGAATTTTATTGAAATAAACCAAGTTATAATTTAGAAGCTTTAAATTTGTTTCAAAATGAAGGTTGGTAAATAAAATCTATTATTCTTTCACATATAATATATTGAAGTGCTTTGTTAAGTCATTCACATGTGAAAGAGAGTGAAATTTCACCACTAGGTTATATATTGATGGTAATAATGTATTTTTAGGGGATAATGCATTTATGATTGCTTATCCATGCATACATTTAGCCCATGTACTCTATGAAAAAATTGGATGTAATGAATAATTCAAGCATGTTCAACAATGTTCCTTTTTCCTCCACCTATCTTATTCACACAAGCTTCTCTCATATAACTTGTTCTCCATGGCATGACCTTCATGGATCCTTCCTTTAGTTTTGCATGACTCGTATCTTTGTATCATAATATTTACCTAAATTAAGTTGATTTCTCAACCACTTAATCATCTTTTACATGATTTCTTTTCTTCAATTTAGCTTATATGGGTATGGATTCTTGTTAAATTAGAGTTTGATGCTGGTGATTTGTTTACAACTAACTTGGACTTCACATGCTAGGATTTTTGGAAAGTTGCTAGGAAGGAATGACATTTCCACAACTAATTGGTTGTCATTCTAGGTCCATATGAAACTCTAACTATGTAGATCTTATCTCTACAATAGAAAACACATTCTAAAATTGAATAAGGGTATTGAAATTTGATAGATGGGGTCACATTATAGCTTCAACAAGATAAGTAAGATAACATTAAAGAATGTTACCTAAAGATACTTGAAGAAGGTGACCTCCATCTAGAGGATGTGTATGACAAAAATGATGGTATTATCTCCAAGGATGGAGTAATCAAGGACCAAGTGTAACACACCCCATCTTGTCCCTAGCCCCAACTAAGGGTAGAAGGAGGAAATTACTATATTGACCCGACTACCATAGCCTAGTCATGGAGTTTTGGTCTAAGATTTTTGACCTCTTGAAACTACCTCAAAACTTAAAACACATGACATCATCGCATTTGTCTCGCTGAGGCTTTCCAACGATATAAATTTTACCTTTATTTGGCTTATGGAACAAATGATAAGACCATTCAAAATTAAGCCACTTACAAACCTTGCCATGTCATTATTGTTTCTAATGTGGCAACCACGCAAAAACTTGCATGGTTTATATGCCACCGAGAGAGCCTACATGGAATGCATGTCACTCGACCTTGAATCCCATCAATAGGAGGGTTTTGGTTTTCCTCTTCGTAAGAAATCACATTGCACATTCCATCAAAGCCCGACCTCTCAAACTCTGACCACCTGAATTACCCTTGGGCCCTAACCAACAGTCCTGCTTGACTATGCTATCAAGCCTAACTGGTCAAACTTTGACTAACGGGTCCCACCTGACTAGTCATGCATCTCCCCTTTGGTTGGGTGTGGGTCCCACATGACTAATTTATTCAACCCGACTGGTTCGAATCCCAACTAGAAGTCCTGCCCGATTGTTCAGCCTACACACTTGGGTCAGGTACGAAACCATCCCGAGATCGGCCTTTTCGGCCGACCATCCCAACCCCCCACTTGGTGGGTCCTGCAAGCAAGTTCAAGCCTATTTGTGTGCTTCCTCCCACTTAGATATAAATTCCAATTTTCTTGAGAAATCGCCCAATCCCAAGGCCATCACAGCTCGACCGCCTGGTTAAACTTGATCCTCACTAAATTGAGGATGATGATCCAAGATCCTTCACCTCTCTTCTAGCGCACCATGGCCATAGAGACCACGAATCCACATGCTCAGATACATCCATTATTACTGTATTGAAATACAATGAATTTCTACCTTGAGAATCCAATGAAATGAGAATAAACTCAACCATTAACTTGCTTGGTAAAATACATAGAATACGTGTATCTAAGTGCACTTCTGAGAACCATAAGGAATTCACTCTAGTTTCCCAACCACAACATAATCAAGCATTTATTTCCATGCAACACAATGCACATACATCGAATAAGTAATGAAATCAACAAAACTACAGGGTAACCGATACATTCACCAAGTTAGGGAAATAAACATAGATATTTACCATCTCCTCATGAATTTATACAGGAAATTAACATCCCAGTTACACACATGAATCCACATCTCCATTAACTATATAAGCATGAAACCAATACAAAAAGTTGTACATATTATTCAAATATAAGAAGCATAAGTAAATACTTATCTTGTACTGCCAAATGATCATGCAACTAAGATTTGGACTTCATCCTCCAACTAACCTTATACAAGCTATAACCACGATTACTTGTAACTATCACCCCCAAGCCAAATTCTAGTGCTTGAGGTGCAGTTATTCTAAAGACTTTTAACTAGGAGAACAACTAAAACATGATGCCACAAGGCTATACTACCTTCATCCACTAGCTACACACTCTATCATTCATAGTTTTCATGCATAATCATATCCATGCCAAGATACTACAGTGTAAAGAGCTTCAGCTCACTTTAAGGAGAAGAGAGTCCACCATAAGGGAAGGCTCATCATTGGATAAGCTACTGAAAGGTAAGGTGGTAACCTATCTAGGCGGTTCAATAGTGAGTCAAGCACTAGAGCTTTAGCCCCAAGGAAACTCCTAGTGGTTCAACAACTCTCACAAGCACTTGAGTGACTCTTCTCAACTAGTAGGTTCATCACTCCATAAGATTCCAGTGGGTTCTTCTACCTTACAAGCAATCCACTTCTCTCTGTGATGATTTTTGCACAACAAGCCTCTGCGAGGGTTCTTCAGTTGGTTTCTATTTCTCCAGAGCTTGATTTCTATGAAATATGATCACTGCTCCCTTGCTATTTTTTTCACTGCGTCCTTTCTACTGTTTCCTGAGCATATTCACAAGAGAGTAAAACAGAGTGTGTTACCTTCTTCCACTATTTATGTGTGCAAGTATGAGAGTGCTTTCATATCGGGTCATTGCATGAGAATGCCCCAAAAACTGATTAACTATCTGCTAGTCAACCACTCGACATCGCAACCCATGTCTCTCCTTCAATTCTTGTGCTCTTGTTGCTTATGATTTGATTTTAAAGGAGACCTGAGCCTATCCTTGTATTTTTTAGCTAAATTTAATGCACATTCGACTCATTTAAAACCACTTAACCAACCAAGATTATTATTTAAAATAACTAAATCCTCAAGAAATATCCCTCCTTAAGCAACTAGAAACCGTGTCCCTTTTCTCAGTCTTTAATTATTTACAATTTATTTACAAAAGGGAAAATATCAACCATGGGATGTCATAGTCTCCTCCCCCTTGGGGGGAACACCATCCTCTGTGTTCAACAACCATATACAACAAAACATTCTCTAGACCAGGCATTGTTGATTATGGAGCTTTATACACACAACTCTGTACAACATTTACATTATATTTACATTTTCCTTAACAAATAAGAAAGGATATGTTGGCCGCATATGGTCAACCATTTCCCATGTGGCTTCCTCGAGCCCATCTCCATTGCACTTAGACTTTCTCTATTTCTCAATTCTAAAGCACAAGCCTTCTCCAATCCAATATGCATAAAGGTTTCAGTTGAAACTCTCCCTCTGGTTCTACCTGTAACGCAGGCCAATCAATCACATGATTAACATCATGCACATATCTTTTAAGCAACAAAACATGGAAAACATCATGCACTCTAATTGATGGGGGAAAATATAGCTTATATGCCATTGGACCTATCATTTCAAGCACTTCAAATGGCCTACAAAATCATGGTTCCAACTTGGTGTAGGACCCAATTTTTGAGAACTCTTCTTGGGTCTAACTCACAGGAATACATGTTCCCTTACTTGGAACTCTTTATGCACTTTATGCTGGTTCACATAGATTTTATGCCTATCCTGTGCTACTTTTAAATTTATTTTGATGGTTTGCATTTCCTGCTCCATGTCCTTCAATAAATCAGGTCCACTAAGGACCCTATTTACTAGATATCTCCAACTGATAGAGAGTGTTACAACTCCTCACATAAAGCACTTAAAATGGGATAATTTTCAACAATTATTGATATGCATTATTGTATGCCTTATACGAGAGAAAGGTATTCCTCCCACTTCCTTGGCTGGTGCATTACATACATACTTAACAAGTGCTCAATAGTTTTGTTTGTCCTTTCTATTTTCCCATCAGTTTGTGGATGATATGATGTGCTAAATGCCAGCTCAATTCCCAACCTTGGAAATAGATCTCTTTAGAACTTTGAAGTGAATTTGGAATCTCTATTTGAGATAATCTTCTTAGGAACTCCATGTAATTTCACTATCTTGTTGATGAAAGTTTGAGTCACCTCATTGGTTGAATTTATAGACTTAAAAACTACGAAATTAGCTACTTTTCTTAGCTTGTCGACCACTATAATGATTGCATCATGTTGTCTTGGAGTCTTTGGCAATCCTGTAATAAAATCCATAGAAAATACCTTCCACTTCCATTCGAGGATGGGAATAAGATGCAATAAGCCAACTAGGTGCTTACAATTAGCCTTTACTTGCTGACACTCTATGTGCTTGGAGATGAAATATTCCACCTCCCTTTATAAATTCGGCGAGAAATATAATTTCTTGATGCTTACTAGCATATTTTGATAGCTTGGGTGTCCAGAATGTGGTTTCACATGAAATTATCTTAATATAAGTTTCTTCAAATCACTATTATTTGGCACATAAATTCTGCTTCTGAGTTTAATCATTCTATTTTTAACAAGGCTATATTCCCTATCCTTTTCGCCTTCACATGCTTACTGCAATTTCTCTTTCAGCTATTGATATTTTTTATCCTACTACCCAAATTTTTTGATCCTTTTCTCAAGATCATTTTCGTAGGAAATTATAGTTTTTGAATGGTTCAATTACACCCTCTTGCTGAGTGTGTCAACCAATTTGTTCTCTTTACCTTTTATATATTTGATTTCAAATTCGAATTCACTAAGCTTGGCAAATCATCTGGCTTTCATTTCATTTAGCTTAGGCTGTTCAAATAAATACTTTATCCCTCCATGATCAATCATTAAATTGATTTTTCTACTGAGAAGGTAGTGTCTACATCTTCTGGACGTGAATGATGGCATCCAATTCCATAACATGAGTTACATAATTATCTTCATGCTCATTTAATTTTCAAGGTTCATTGCAAACCACTTGGATTTCTTGCATCAAGACTCCACCAAGTCCCTCCTTGCAGGATTCTGTAGATACAATGAAATCCTTTTCAGGATTTGCTATTCTGAGCATTAGTGTGTTAGTCAACAACTACTTTAGCTGATAAAATCTTGCAGCGAAATCAACTATCCATTCAAACTTTTTCCCTTTTATTTACAATGCGGTAATTGGGCGGCCAATCTTAGAGAAGTTCTTAATGAACCTCCTTTAATAACCCTCTAGTCCCATAAAGGACCTAAGTTCCTCCACATTTCCAGGCATTGGCTATTCCATGACAACCTTGATGTTTTCAGGATCAATTGCTACTCCCTCTCATGAGACAATGTGCCCCGAGTAATGAATCTGTGATTTAAAGAAGTTGCACTTGCTAAGATTTGCATAAAGATTATGCTTGGTTAGAAATTGTAGTAATGTGGCTAGGTGTTCTTCATGCTCCTCCTTAGTCTTTGAATAGACCAAAAAGTCATCAATGAAGACTATGACAAACTTATTGTAGAGTATCCAAAATGTCTTCAAAATATCAACCACTTTCACCTTTATCGCCACCATTTCACTCACATGTCGCAACTCCATAGCCATATAATCTTTCATTAGCCTCCATTTTCATTATTACATGGGGTTACCTTTGTGTTTTCCAAAAGCTAATGATTTCTAGTATTTTAAGTGAATTTATGGTTAAAACTTAGAAAAATGACATATACTTGCTAATACTTAAAATTGGTTTGAGTTTCATGACATGTGTAGGTCATTTGGAAGCTTCCAAGGCACCCTTATGTGGCCTCCAATGCTCAAATTCGAATTCCCTTCAAGATATGGAAGAAGATTTGGATAAAGGTCAAAGAGGATATGTGTCTCATCATTAACTATTTGAGTTGTAACTCTATGAGATTTTCTAGGGATCTAGGGAGAGAATAATGGACCTCCATTAATGAGGTAGCTTCTTATGTTTTTGTATAAATAGGAGAGCCTTCTCCTTTCAAAGGCATGTGAAAAGTTGGGGAAATTCTCATGTTTTGAATATAGAATTTGGATTTGGTAGCATGCTCATGAGTGATGTTCACTTTGATTTGGTTATGCTTGTATTTGGAGCCTCTCAAATTTCCATCCCTCATGCTTTTGGATTGTCCACCTATAATGTGTGAGATTTATTGTTTTTCATAAATTAAGATTTATTTCTTTCATGTCTTTTCCTGCGTGAGAGGTTAAGATGATTGTTTTTATTTGCTTTCATATCTAGAGGTTAAGAATGATTGTATTTGATTTCTTTTCATATCATGTGGTTTTGATTATTCATTTCATAGGATCCTAATTTGATAATGCACACATGATCCCTTAGAGTAGATTCCATTTCATGCAATCTCATTTCTGAAAGAGTGGTGTGCTTTTCAATTCCTACAAGTGTGGTATGTTATGCTCTTAACCTGCAAAAAGATACCCAAATATAGAATATGCGAAGAAAGATACCCAGAACATAGAATAGTGAGAGACAACAACAAATATTTTATTATTCAGAAAGAAATGTTCACTGGCCTCTTTGAGGGGGCAACCTCCAATAGAGCAGAGCTCGATACAAAAATAAGACACGATGCTCCTCGCAGGGAGTCTCTATCCTTTATATATGACTCATACATGCAGTACCGAGGATCAATACCATGGGTTTTATTAATACCATCTATGTAATACTACGACCCATTTGCAACTAACTGTGGTCCCGTCATGAATTGCGGGTTAACCACTTACAATTATTAATATGGGCTTTATTGACTCTTGACTATGACTCGATCCCATTACATAAATAAGGGGGTTAGGGTGGGACCCTAACATGTCCTCCCCCTTAAGACTAGCCTTGTCCTCAAGGCTGAAGCTGCGGAAACTGCTGAAGAATAGTGGCTGGTTCCCAAGTTGCATCTTCTGGAGAGGTGTCTTTCCACTTGACGAGGACTTCCCTAATCATGCGGCCTCGCAGGTGCCTGTCTCGTGTGTCTAGGACCTGTTTAGGTTGGAGGTAGATTGACCCTTCTTCGTCCAATGCAGGTAGACTGGTTTGAATTCTGCGATTGTTCCCAATCACTTTCTTGAGGCATGAGACATGGAAAACGGGATGGATTTTTGGAGTAGGTGGCAAAGCCAACTTGTAAGCCACTTCTCCAATGCGCTGAAGTACTTGATATGGTCCATAGAATTTTGGAGATAGTTTCTGAAAACCCTTGTCTTTGAGTGATGTTTAATTATATGGTTGTAGCCTCAAAATGACCTGATCCCCTTCTTGAAATTTGCGCTCTGAGCGATGCTGGTCTACCTGTTGCTTCATGCGGTTTTGATCTTGATGAATATTCTCTCTAAGATGGGCAAGCATGGTTGCGCGGTGTTGTAGGAGTTGATCCACTGCTTGTACCTTTGAGCACCCCTTGATATAAGAAGTAGGGGAAGGAGGGAGTTGACCATATACTGCTTCATAGGGAGTCATTTTGGTGGTGGCATGATAGTTGGTATTATACCACCATTCAGCCAGAGGTAACCACTGTACCCAAAGATGTTGCTTTTCTGAAGTGAAACACCTAAGGTAGGTTTCCAGACATTTTTTGACGGCTTCAGTTTGACCATCCATTTGCGGATGATAGGAAGTACTGAGTTTTAGTTGAGCTCCTTTTAGCCTGAAGAGTTCCTGCCAAAAATTACTGGTGAAGATCGGGTCGCGATCGGACACAATAGAAGTGGGCATGCCATGCAATTTGAAGATCTGATCCATGAAAGATTGAGCGACCAAAGTCGGTGTAAATGGGTGGGGTAGGGCACAGAAATGAGCATACTTCGAAAGTCTGTCCACAACCACCATGATGACTGACTTGTTTCCTGACTTTGGAAGACCAGTAATGAAATCCATAGAAACCTCCGTCCATATTGATGCCGGGATGGGCAACGGTTGTAATGTACCTGATGTGTTGATGGTCTCCCCTTTGTGGCGTTGACATACATCGCATTCTCCTACGAAAGTAAGGATGTCCTTTTTCATGCCTGTCCAAAAAAATGATCTTCTAGTGCGAACATACGTCTTCTGAAAGCCTGAATGTCCTGCAATGGGGGATGAGTGCAATTCTACCAAAATGAGACTTTTGAGGGTGGATGTTGGTGATATTACGACTCTGTCCCTGTAGCGAAGAATCTCATCCTGCCACGAGTAGCCCTTGGTGGAATTTGGATCCACCTGCAATTGAGAAATGAGCTGGGAGAGCCCGGGATGTGAAAACCATTCCCTGCGAGACTCTTCAATTCATTCTGGAATGGGGAGGGAAATTTCTAGCAGAGTACTTTCCTCCTCAAATTGGCGAGATAATGCATCTGCTACACTATTGTCTTTCCCTTTCTTGTAAATGATCTCATAATCATATCCCAGCATTTTGGCGAGCCATTTATTTTGTTGTGGGGAGGATAGGCGTTGCTCCAAAAAATATTTAAGACTGTGATGGTCTGTGCGGATTTGGAAACGTCGCCCCAATAAGTAAGGTCGCCAGGTCTCTACTGCATGTAAGATGGCCATCATTTCCTTCTCGTAGGTAGATTGGCCTAGATTCTTCCGACTTAGTTGTTGGCTTGTGAAGGCCAAAGGCTGCCCTTCCTGCATTAAGACCGCCCCAATACCCGTACCTGAAGCATCACATTCAATGACAAAAGATTTGGTGAAGTCAGGTAGTGCTAAGACTGGAGTGGAACACATGGCATTTTTGAGAGCTGTAAATGCCTGTTGTGCGTCCTCATTCCAGAAGAATGAATTTTTCTTTAGGAGTTGAGTGAGGGGCTTCACTATGCAACCATAGTTGCGGAAAAATTTACGATAATAGCCTGTGAGACCCAAAAATCCTCTCAAGCTCTTCAAGGTCTTAGGTTGAGGCCAATCCTGCATTGCCTGGATCTTTTTGGGGTCCGCCTTGATACCTTCACGCCCCACAATGTGGCCCAAATACTCAACTTCTTCCATGCCAAACGAACACTTTGACATCTTGACAAATAATTTATGCTTGCGGAGCAGTTGCAAGAGTAGATCTACATGCTGAAGATGTGCGGCCCAAGTGCAACTATAGATGAGGATATCATCGAAGAAGACAAGGACAAATTTCCTGAGATATGGTTTGAGAAGGTGGTTCATAAGGTTCTGAAAAGTAGAGGGAGCATTACAAAGACCGAATGGCATGACCAGGAACTCATAATGGCCTTCATGAGTTTTGAAAGCAGTCTTTGGAATGCTGACTTCCTTCATGCGAATTTGGTGGTAGCCCGAGCGAAGATCCAGCTTAGTGAAGAATTGAGCCCCATTGAGTTCATCCAGCAAATCGTCAACCACCGGGATGGGAAATTTACCTTTGACTGTCAACTTATTGAGGGCCCTAAAGTCTGGACACATCTGCCACTCCCCATCTTTCTTGAGCACCATGACCACCGGTGATGAATAAGGACTAATGCTGGGACGAATGACACCTGCTTCCAAAAGTTCCTTGATTATTTTTTCTATTTCATTTTTTTGGGTGAACGGATATCTGTATGGGCGCACATTTGGGGGTTGGGCCCCTGGAACCAAGGTGATGCTATGATCATGTTCCCCTCTCAAGTGTGGAAGCTCATGAGGTTTGACAAAGACCGGCAGATGGTTATTTAAAATCTGTTGCATCTCAGGATGAATCGGCAGAGACTTGGTTTCGACTGCTTGGATGGCATTAAATTGAGCTATAACTCCATGATGGCCCCTTTTTAGAAAATTTTCCATCCTATGCGAGCTGATGATAGAGGGATCTCCCGCCTGGAGTTCGCGGAGGGTATGTGTGGAGTTGTTCTGCTTAAAACTCATATATAACTCCTGGAAATCCATTGTGATTGGCCCAAGGGTGCGAAGCCATTCAACACCGAGTACAATGTCGCACCCTCCCATGTGTATGGCAAACATGTGGGTCTTCAACTGATAATCCCCCATTTGAAGTTTGACATTTTCACATCGGCCTTCACATTTCATTATGCCCCCATCCGCAATTTGGACTTGGAAGTTAGAAACTGCTCGTACAAAACAATGCACTGCTTCCGCGACCTTTTGATGGATGAAATTATGTGTACTTCCACTATCAATCAAGACTACTACTGGGCAATGTTTAATAAAACCTCTGATTTTGAGAGTTTGAGGTGAAGAAATACTTGCCAAAGCATGCAGCGAAATAACTGGTTCGTCAGGGACATTGTCCTTTTGGTTGTCCTCTTCTACGGCCTCATGTTCCTCCAGTGGTGGATCTTCCTCCGTTGAGCTGTAATCAGTGGCATCAATTTGAAAAAATTTGGGCTCCTTGCATTTATGACTTGGGAAGTATTTTTCATCACAGTAGTAACATAATCCTTGCTTTCTTCTTTCGGCCATTTCTGCAGGTGACACTTTTGAACCTTAAGTGTTTGAGTCGTTCTGTGAGCCTGTGGGGGGCGACCCTTAGCGGTGAAATTTGGGAGATTGTACTGGGCTACTAACGCACGTTCCACGTTATGAGCTACCTTACAAGCCTCCGTCCATGTGGGAGGGTGGTGCAGTAAGACGTGGGCTTTTATGGCTTGTTTAAGATAGCTGATAAAACATTCCATGTAGAACACATCTGAGAGACCCCTAGTGCGGAAGGCTAAGGCTTCAAAGGCTGTAATATATTCATCCACTGTGCCAGTTTGTCTGAGCTTAGTAAGACGACCCAAAAAAGAAGATACCTGGTCAAAGCATTCTGTAAGAGCTTTTTTGAAGGAGTTCCAAGTCCTAAAAGGTCCATTGCAACGTTGAATCCATTCCCACCATTGCCACCTTTCATTGCCCAAGTACATGCTCCCCACCATAAGCTCAGTCTCATTATCTAAGATGTTATTCAGATTGAAATACTGCTCCATTTGTGCTATCCATGCTGCCGGGTGAGAACCATCAAATTTATGCATACCCAACTTGGGAGGTCGCGGACGGGATGGTTGGTGGGGGCCCTCGAGGTGAAGAGAGTGGCTAGACTCACCCTCACTGTTCCATTGCCAATATACGCCTCCTCATGGGCTTCCTTCTTGCCCATCGGGATTATGCTCAGGATCATGCTATTTAGTCGTTCAAGTTGAATTTGGAGGGATTGCAAGGATTCTTCAAGTTTTTCCATCCTTTCATTGGCATAGCTTGAGCTCTAGTTTCTACCATGCATCGACCTGATGTTCTTGAAAATTGGGACCGCCTAAATTTTTTTTTTCACTAAGAATTGAATGGTACCACCGTGCTCAGCTCGTCGTCCCGATTCTGATGGGCTAGATTCTGATTTTTTTTTTTTCTCTGAAAACTCCCTACGGAGTTTTACTCCTTCCTTATGAATATTGCAGTCGCCAAATCCTCAAAATGTCAATGCTGCCAAAAGTCCTGCGAAAATTATACCCCAGTATAGGAACCCCACACAACTACTCAGATCTGGTGGATCTGAGAGATCTGAATGGCAGATCGGATAGCTCTGGGTGGCAGAACAGACTGCTGCTGCGGATCTGATGGATCGAATAGATCAGAATGGTTGGTCTGCTAACTCAGAACTGCGGGACTGATGTCTGCTGCTGCTGCACCTCTTTGCGCGCTGATCTGGCAGAGATGATGCGTGATCCCCAGATAGAAAAGGGAACTATGGTCTCAAGGAGTGTCAGGTGCTATAGATCGCAATATACATAAGGGTCTGACAGTAGTACTCGGCCCAATGTTTCAGGGCTCTAACTAAGGAGGATCAACCGTACCCTTAGCCGTACAACCCAACTACCTTATCGTATGGGCGAGTAATCTCTCTGAGTACTATTCTCGGTGTACTGTAGCAGCAAGACGGCCGACGATTTATCTATGGCGAGGTTGCAGAGGAGCTAAGGGGCTTCCGATATACCCAGAAGGTACTTGGAAGACAGTCCGTACGCGGTTCTGTCTAATGTGCTACTACTCGAAGGGGTACCCACAGGGGTTACAAGGGAGTCCAACAAGCGTGACCACTTCTTGTATTTCCTGCGTGCATGCCTCCCCAAATCCGCAGGTTTATGCACTCAACGATAGAGCCCGTGGTTTAAAGACGCCGAAACACGTCTCTAGCCGAAATTTTTTTTTGCTAAGAAATGGAGATCCCACTGGCCCTGGAAAGTGCTCTGATACCACTTGTTATGCTCTTAACCTGTAAAAAGATACCCAAATACAGAATATGCGAAGAAAGATACCCAGAACATAGAATAGTGAGAGACAACAACAAATATTTTATTATTCAGAAAGCAATGTTCACTGGCCTCTTCGAGGGGGCAACCTCCAATAGAGCAGAGCTCGATACAAAAATAAGACACGATGCTCCTTGCAGGGAGTCTCTATCCTTTATATATGACTCATACATGCAATACCATGGGTTTTATTAATACCATCTATCTAATACTACGGCCCATTTGCAACTAACTGTGGTCCCGTCATTAATTGCGGGTTAACCAATTACAATTATTAATATGGGCTTTATTGACTCTTGACTATGAATCGATCCCATTACATAAATAAGGGGGTTAGGGTGGGACCCTAACATGGTAGATCAAGATTTCAATTCCTGCAAGTGTGATAAATTAAGATTTCAATTCCTCACACTGTACTGTAATTTCTTTTGAATTGATTATTGAATTAGAATAAGTGAATTTGGTTTGTCATTATTTGGTTTCGTATTTAGATTGATCTAAATTGGAAGTTAATTTCTAGCATATACAGTGCATTCATGCTTTGCCTCAATGATAGGTAAGTAATTTGCCTCAACATTTTGGCATCGTTGCTGGGGAAGTGTGCATAGGAACTAGCTTTCAATCTAGAGTTCATTTTTCAGTTTTTTCTAGATGCATGATTAAAGCATGTATATGCATAAATCATTTAGCTGCATATCATTTTTATAAAAACATAAAAAAAACTTGATACTAAACATTTATGGACAAAGGATATAGAATGAAGATTAAACATTCTTTGGATCACAAGGGCTATATTGAGGAATGGTGTCGAAAAGCGATTGCGCCACAACATTCATCCTTTCTTAAAGAGATATTTGCGGCAAATCTAAACGTCCAAATGATTTTTCATGTCCACATGCACAATCAAGTACATTTTGCAAATTTGGATATGAACATTTTAGAAAGTTTAATCCGTAAATGGCTCCATTGGAAACATTCATATACTTAAAAATTAAAAAAAAAGAATTTCTTTCAAGTAGATAAGTTAGGAAGAATAAAATCAAGCTTGATTGCATTTAAAAAAAAAGAAGGTCTTGATTGCATTTTTTAAAAGTTTTTAGACTTTAAAATCTTTAGATTGTTATTTATTTCTTGCATTTTTTATTAACCTCACAAAAATAATTTCAATAAAAAATCATGTTGTGATTTTAAATAAAAAAAAATCATGTTAGATTTTCATTAAAAATAAAAATAAAAAATAAAAAATCTATTTTTTTTTTCAAAAAAAAAATAAATCATGTTTTTGAAAAAGGAAAATGAAAATTCTGAAATCGATTCTCTTCTCTATTTTTCATTCCCAAAAGAATTGACAATTTAGGCTCTCATGTGATCTGTAAAGAAAAAAAAATTGCATTAGCTTAAAAATCAAAATCCAAAATTCATCATCAAAAAAATAATAAATCTTGCTTGAATAGACTGCATATTTGGGGCACAACTGCAGAAATGGCTAGTTTCTACAGCCAAGCCTGATTTGATCCATATCACCCACGTGAGGGCCATCACGATCCGATAATCTTGGTAATCTATCACCAATATGTACTGAGCGAAAAGGCCACTTCGACGCTGGATCCATCCACATGGTTTCCCTATTCTATGCTTTTACTTAGCTGTAGGATCGCTTGGTAGGAAAACTTTTCCTTTTCTTTGTCTTACTTGGCCTAAAATACCATCTCTTCTTGCACTCACATCATGAATATTAGCCAAAAGGGACATTTGAAACATGATCCATAGTAATATGTTAACATGATCTGATGGTATAGTGGAGCAAGAAATTGTTGATTGCTGAAAGATGAGTTGACCAGCGACACAGAAGGAGAACCAACAGGGCCTTCACACTTAACAACCAATGTGTATTTTCCCTTGCACTAGCTTGATCCACTCTATAACCAATGGAAGATTCAAAGTGGCATCATGCTTAGAATATAGAGATAGATGCATATTGACCGTCCATATGAATTGAGACTGGGAAATGAAACTCTTATTTCAATAACAGAAACAGATATGCATATTTCTCTTGTGTTATTCTTTTTTCCACTGGAAAAATCAGTAACTTTCATTAATGTTTGAAAATTACATAAAGCAGATGCCGAGGCATTACTGGATTGTTCATACAAAATTCACCTCATCAAGGTGTTGTTCTGTAGGTATAAGCAAAACTGTTCTGTGTACATTCATCTGACTGTGCATTCTATCTGTTGTCCGAAAGAGGACTCTGTTTATAAACATAATATCCATGTTCTATATATGTCTATTAACAAAAAACAAAAACGCCATTGACTATCAGCTGTTGGGACTGTTGTCCCTTTGTTCTCTTTGATCTATGAATGGCCTGTGGTAAAATTGATACTCCTCTGCTCCATTCTGCTCCACTATTATCCCCTCGCCTTGGGGAAGTAACGAGGCCTCTTTGGATAATTTGTCAGCCTCGCTGTTATGCTCTCTGTAAATATGTAAACATGTGCAATGGTTAAATGCTGCTTTGAGTATGAGTGCATCATGTAATAAATTGCTGAGAGTGTGTGAATGACAAGTAGTGATATTGTTAATCCAGTTAACAACCACCAATGAGTCCCCACATATATTGATTCTTGTATGATGATGTGATAATGCAAAATGTAGAAGATTGTGGACAGCAGAGAGCTCAGCGAAATTATTTGTTCCATTGCCAAAGCCCATTTTAGCAAGGTATCGATGGTGTTCATTTATGTGCAATACCAAACCCCCGCCACATCCATCCTGATTTGCTGCTCCGTCGAAGAATGCCCACGGGATGGTTCTATCAAAGTTGGGCATGGGCTGAATGGATCTTGGTCTCGGGGGTGGAGGGTCTGGTAACTCATGATATGCTGCAATGATGGTGGCCTCTACCCAATTCCATGATATCAATCGGTCTTCAAATATAGCCCGATTTCGAGCAAGCCATATATGCCAAGTAGCCACAAGTGGAAGGTTTTGTAATTTAGTGCCCGGATGACAGTGAGACCAAGTATCCCAAGCACTCCTAATACAACATTGTGGATCGAACACACGACGATCTCTCAACAAGTATACAGATACAGAGGCAACAGCATTGTCGATCGAACAAGCGACAAAAGTGATTTCTCTTGTGTTATTCTACTGGGGCGAGTAGTGAAATATAGATATTCTTTACTTCATTTGGGGTTTCAGGATACTTGGTGAAGGAGATTCAACATTATACTCTTCAATGAGGCCACTGAGGAAATTGTGATCATAATCCCACCAACGTTAGAAGAAGTTCCTTGAAGCAGAGGAAATGTGTAGAAGTTTTCGACATGTCATTTTAAAACACATTTTCTAAATAATCGAAAGCAAATTTCAAAAAAATAAGACATGGATTTTCTTCAGAACGAGGTTAAGTATATTACCCAAGAGTGATTTTCTCAAATTCGTAACCGTTTGAGAGATTTTCAAGGTTCTCTGGAGCCTTATTTGCTAGATTGTGTGAGAAAAACGGTTTTCAATTTAATGCACAAATAGATAACTGCTTAAGTTGTGGCCATACTGAAAGGATAAGATCTAGTTTACTTGATCTATAGGAGGTGGATCCACTAAGATAACACTCAGAGGTTTGAACGTGAAGTTTGTTTTGGCCACAAAGTCGAATCTCGACAATGATGGTAAAAAAATCTCAGCTAAAAAAACAAATCTGGTTGCTGTGATTTGTGGCAGTTTCAACTGCCTACAAATCCTCACACATTTACACCTAGCGTTTCCCAGTTAAAGCCACCCCAGAAATGTCGACATTTAATTTAGAGTTCGGATGATGGTAGGACGGTGTTGGGCTCATCTATTCAGATTGGTTATACCCACATATCATTACATTCCATGACCAAAATATTTTACATGTTTGTCAGATGTTGCTTATGTAAAAGACCTTGCAAAACCAGAGAATCCTTATAACAAGAGGTGACGAAACTTGCTGGCATATGACAATAATTAGGAAAGGAATCATTTTCATCCCCCAAGAAATAACAGTGCTGGGATATTTAAGAAAGCAATGCATACTAGTAAAAGCACATTGGCCCTTGTTGTTTCCATGAGCAAGTTAGGGGACAATTCAGAGAAGGACGAAAATGATGCACACCTACTTCCACTGCCACCTCAAGGTAAATGACAGAGAAGCTTTGCATCTCCAAGATCGTTCTTGCTAACAGATTTACAGGGTGTTTAACTTCTGATAATATCACCATATTTCCATGGAGGTCTGTGGCAATTGAAAATGCATTGCGATTGTTTTCACCAAAACTTCACACTCCTCATGGTAGATTATGGAATGGTTTTCACTTCAAGATTTCACACATCAAAACATTTTATACATGAAATTTCATTTTTTTTTTTTTTTTTTTTTTACACATTTTTTTGTTAGGTTGTGTTTTATTTATTTATTTAATGTTATATGTTTTGTTTTGTTTTTAATATTTATGTTATATGTTACAATTTTTCTTAGTATGTATTTTAATGTTATGTTTATGATATGTTATGTTTTAGTTTCTACATTTATGTTGTAGGATTTTTCTTTTTATGATTTTTTTTTTAAATTTGTTTGTATATATATCTTAGTTTGTACATATATTTTTTTTTGTTATGTTTTTGTTTTATGTACATCTATTTTACTTTTTATTTTTGTAAATATTTCATTAACTTTTAGATTGTATGCTCTATTATTTTTTAAGAAAATTGCCATGGAAAATTGTCGATTTTTTTTGATGTGAAATTCATTTAATGACTGGAGAAAATTGAGAGAAGATTGTTGTGGTGATTCACTTAAACACACCCGTTGAAGCAAGAAACAAAGGAAAGAATCAGAAAACACGAGACAAAATTAATTGAATAAAGGCACAATAAGCTCACCTTAACTAAACATTAATTGCGAATCGAATTTTGTTAAGGTTGAGTTTTTACATTGTCAACATCATGATACAAATTTATTATTGGTTTTGTCTAATGATTATGTTTTCAAGCATGATGCAGGAAAGAAGAAGAACTATGAAGGCGTTTTATCTGCAAGATTGATTGATGAATTGAGGATTATTTTGCAGGAACCATTAAGCATTTGCGAATAATATTTCTTTATCTTTATGAAATTCTATGATTCAAACATAAATTGAGGAAACTGTTTTCTTTTAGAAATTGGATATATTATCGTGATTGTGAAATTGGACTAACCATTTGAAATGAAAACACATCATGAACCTGTCAATTATGAAAATTTTTCGTATGTACCTAGAGAAATTGATAACTTCTCTTTGAACACACTTATGTTTGTTTCAATGTTAGTCCCATGTTTATTTTCAGGCTCCAGGGAAATCCAAGAATTGAAGGAAGCCAATTATGCATGATTTGTTTTTTACAACCAATTTCAAGAAACATGAACCAATTAAATCCATTTCTATCATCCATAAATGCCATCATTTTTCCTCTCCAAACTCACAAGCTATTCAAGCATTTTTCGCTAAACATCGTCGTCACCATTTTCCTTGCAAGAGTCGCATGTTTCCATTTACATTTTCCATTCACATTTTTCATAATTTCCATTCATTAACCCCTTAATAGAGACATTCAGCTCACTTATATGCTGATTTTTCCTTTTACTTCCCGTTCACTTGTTTACCCTCTTGTCATTTTCCTTTTCCATTAAATAAATCCCGCTTGATGCAAATTTTCCATCCATAGTCCTCCCAAAATCATTATTGCATACTCATGTTAGATGACGGGGGATTCATAATGCCTCCCTTATAACAAGTCCTGGCCTGTCGACATCAACACATTATCTAGGTTCAGGGCTAGAGTCCTTATTAATACCTTGAGGCTTGTATGCATCAATGACAAGTTCTCTCTCCAACAATTATGGGAACACATCAATGTCCCTTGATCATTGGATATTGCAAGTGGCTCGACATAAACTCATATATTTGCACTTTGCAAGATGTACTTAGGTACCTTGGCACTTGTTGACATTAATGGTGAGTAGTGCCTCGCATTGGTTAATGACATTCATCAATGGTCGGTAATCCAAAGACTTCTCTTCATGCTCGACAACAACACATATATTTGCATGACTAGAATTGTACCGTCGGGTTTTGTAGTAGGTGAAGACTATAGCATTTCATAATTTTACAGTAGATAAAATAGATTTAGCAACAGAAATAAATAGTCCACTTTCACCACCTCATCCATCATTTATGCAACCAAGAAACAGATGAAAATATATATTGTATTTCATGATCCAACACTAGCTACAACTTCTCTACATATGCATAGTTTGTCCACTTCCTAGGTAAGTAAAGGTATGTTCTTTTCTAGCTTTTAATCATAGAATTCCTTGAATACTAAAATTATAATGTTTGGAAAATACTGCACCATATTTCCTTTCTCATTAAAAAAAAAACTGCAAACACCTTTAGTTGGGGGGAAGGGACATCCATTTATTATCACATCCATATCACTTCATTCCATTTCACTTCATTTCATCCTAACATACTTGTCCTAATCATTATGATTTCATTATGGTTCAAAAGTTATGTGATTTTCAAATAAATGCCTAAATGATGAGCATATTATATGGTTGATTTAAAGATGCATTCTTAAATATGTTCAATGAATCTTGCTGCAACAAAAAGAAACAAGGTATTGATACACAAGAACCAATACCAATTAAGATTTGGTTGTCACACAAGAACCAACCAAACATGTTGCAATTCAATGTATGACAAGGAATACTTTGTAAAAATAAATGAAATTGTCAAATGCAAAGTTTAAGGACAATTTATATAAGCCAAACTCATTCAAAAGCAAATCATGACTAAGCAATACAACAGATTGCATGAGGACATGCAAAAACGTCAGATGGGGGGTATGCAGAGTCTCCAAAATGTCTTCAAAATATTATCCACTTTCACCTGTATCGCCAGCATTTCACTCACATGTCGCAACTCCATAGCCATATAATCTTTTATTAGCCTCCATTTTCATTATTACATGGGGTTACCTTTGTGTTTTCCAAAAGCTAACGATTTCTAGTATTTTAAGTGAATTTATGGTTAAAACTTAGAGAAGTGACGTATACTTTCTAATACTTAAAAGTGGTTTGAGTTTCATGACATGTGTAGGTCATTTGGAAGCTTCCAAGGCACCCTTATGTGGCCTCCAATGCTCAAATTCGAATTCCCTTCAAGATATGGAAGAAGATTTGGATAAAGGTCAAAGAGGATATGTGTCTCATCATTACCTATTTGAGTTGTAACTCTATGAGATTTTCTAGGGATCTAGGGAGAGAATAATGGACCTCCATTAATGAGGTAGCTTCTTATGTTTTTGTATAAATAGGAGAGCCTTCTCTTTTCAAAGGCATGTGAAAAGTTGGGGAAATGCTCATGTTTTGAATATAGAATTTGGATTTGGCACCATGCTCATGAGTGATGTTCACTTTGATTTTGTTATGCTTGTATTTGGAGCCTCTCAACTTTCCATCCCTCATGCTTTTGGATTGGCCACCTATAATGTGTGAGATTTATTGTTTTTCATAGATTAAGATTTATTGCTTTCATAGATTAAGATTTATTTCTTTCATGTCTTTTCCTGTGTGAGAGGTTAAGAGTGATTGTTTTTATTTGCTTTCATATCTAGAGGTTAAGAATTATTCTCTTTGCTTTCATTTCATATTATGTGGTTTTAATTATTCATTTCATAGGATCCTGATTTTATAATGCACACATGATCCTTTATAGTAGATTTCATTTCATGCAATTTCATTTATGAAAGAGTGGTGTGCTTTTCAATTCCTGCAAGTGTGGTAGATCAAGATTTCAATTCCCGCAAGTGTGATAGATTAAGATTTCAATTCCATGAATTGATTATTGAATTAGAACAGGTGAATTTGGTTTGTCATTGTTTGGTTTCGTAGTTAGATTGATCTAAATTGGAAGTTAATTTCTAGCATATACAGTGTACGCATGCTTCACAAGTTTTACGAAACCCCTGGGTTGACAATTAAATGATAGGTAATTAACTTGCCTCAACAATTATCTAGATAGGGGTGCAATACATTGTTCATAAGGCACATAAAGGTTGCAGGTGCATTGGTAAGCCCAAAAGGCACTACCACAAATTCATAATGCCCATATCTTGTTCTAAAGGTTGTTTTATGGATATCCTCATCCTTTATACACACCTAATGATAGCTTGATCTTAGATCAATTTTGGAAAAGACTACTTCTCCTCTCAACTGATTGAATAAATAATCGATTCAAAACAATGTATACCTATTCTTGATGGTCACTTTATTTAGTTGCGATAATCAATTAAAAACCTAAGTGTGCCATCCTTCTTCTTAACAAACATAATTAGGGCTCCCTATGGAGACACACTTGGCCTTATGTAGCCCATGTCTGATATATCCTTGAGTTGTATTTTCAAATCAACTAATTCTAGAGTGCTCATTCTATACTGAGCTTTGGATGTTAGGGCTGCTCTTGGCATTAACTCAATAAAAAATCCTACTTCTCGGCGGGGAGGTAAGCCAAAAATTTATTTAGGGAGTACATCAGAATTTTTTTGCAAAATAGGGTATTTCCTCAAAATATCATTGTCATTGTTCTCAACAATGTAGTTAGCTTTACCATTTCTAGATATTTGCATAACAAATAGGAGACATCCCTTCCTGTGACTTATATTTGCTTGCATATCTGAAATTAATCTCACTAAGGTGGGTTTCAGTTTTACATGTAATAATCTAGGCTCTCCAGCTTCGTACAAGCATTCAATGGTCTTCTAAAAAAAATTTACCTTGGTTCAATGCACATATAATCAATTCATGCCCAACAATAAGTTATATGCTCCGAATGGTAACACATTGAGGTTTTCCACTTTTGACATCCCATTTAACTCGACCGGGAAAGCCTTCACCCAATGTTCAAATCTTCTTTTTTTCCCCATGGCCAGTTGAAATAGCCAAGACTCATCATGTTTTTCCTTCTTTAGTGCACATTTCTCAACGACAACGAGACTGATATAACTAAAATTTGAACTAGGGTCAATTAAAACTGAAATGTTTTGGTCACAAAGGATACCTTCCATCTCTATAATCGTTTCTTGATGGTCATGTTGGTGATTATCCATTGTTGCATAAATTTTGGGTATACTTTTAGCTACGTCCTTGATTGTATTTTCCTCCCACACATTGTACATTCTTGGGCCAACATGTTTGTGCTGTTGGAAATTCTTCCTCAAATGGTTTCCTCTAGATGTCCAACACTTATATTGACACTTCTCATAACTTTTGGCTTCATCTTGAGTAGAATGACCTATGCTAGCAACATTGGGTCTTTGTTGACTTTCTTGGTTAACAGGCGTCACACTTGCTCCCTTACCCACCTTTTTCTCTGTTCCTTTAAACTTAGTATTTCACTTGAATTTCCAATCTGATTTTTATTTAGGATTGCACCTAGATTGCTCATAGTAGTTCTTCAATTTTTGAATTACATCCTCTAATTTCTTAGGCTCATAAAATTCAATTCTATCCTTGAAATATTTTGGCAGTTCACTGACATACCTTTGAATCTTTGCTTTCTCCTTCTTAAGGTAGGGAACATACCTTAGAAATTCTATAAATTTGGTGGTGTACTCCTAATCTATCATTTGTCCCAATCTGAGTTCATAGAACTCCATAGCCTTGTTGTCGAAGTATCTCTCAAATAGATACCTGTTCCTGAAATACTTATCAAACTCCTCTAGGACAACTCTTCTTCCCTTATTCCCTTTACATTCTTTAGATCTTCCCACCATATATAAGCCTTGCCTCTTAGGCTAAAAGTGGTTACCTTTGCTTTCATGTTCTCTAAATAATCGTGGATTTGAAAGAAATTCTTCATTACCCATACCCATTCTTCCACAACCTCTGATTTCCTCATCTCACCATCAAAGGTAGGAGGCTTAGCCTTCTTAAACTCCTCTGGTACATATTCTCTCTCTTCTTTTCCCATGATGATAATGGTGATAATGATGTCCTTTGTAAGTAGCACTGTATTGTTTTTCACAAGTGTTAGCTTTTCTCTTTGGGGTACTCAATTTATTTCCCTTTCCTGTTTCCTCACTTAAGTGTTTGCGCCTGTTGGGTAATTTAATTGTTTCTTAAATTACTTGAATAAAATGTCAATCTAGGGTCATATTCTTGTGAAGCATGCTTGTATTGTATATGCTAGGGAATTAATTTTTGATTTAAAAGATATATAATCTATTTGAAATGAATTTGAAAAGTTATAAATGAAGTTTTATTTATGAAATCATATATAAAATCACTACACACAACACGCTCTAAAGCAAGACAAAACTTCAATAAAATTCAACCTATGGAAAACGATGAATTCTAAACTAGAAAGCGGTGTAATTCTTAATCTATTAAATTGAAATAACAATTCTATTCTAGTTCTATACTATGAAATATTTTAAAATTCTTAAAATATTAAGTGCTTATTATTGATCCATTCTAATGAACTTGAAAACAAATCTTACATTATGAAAAACCATTTATTCTATGAAATTCCATTTGATTGTTCTTAATATAGAAAGAAGTAAACATTGTTTCTAGGAAAGCAGTAAAATTCCTGTTCTAATGATAAAGGAAATCAAATTATTATTCTAAGAGCAATTAAAAATTGCAACTAAACTATTTGAGAGAATTATCAAAAGATTGGAAATTTGTGAATGTTATGAGTGTGTACATCAATTAGAGTTCATCCATGTGCAAGCTTAACATCAAACAAATCTATGAAAACCTGTAAGGACTGATGCAAGGTAAACAAGTAATTGTTTTTATTCTTTTATGTTTTTACTCAAGCACTTGACCTATGAAGAGAGGACGAAAACAAGTAAGAAAAAATACCGAGTGAAACTACTAAATAAAATAGATCATTACTCTAAAGCTTTGGGTGAAATGCAACATGAGAAATTAAACAAATTTCATGTTATCACATTTATTTAAGTTCAATTTTTTTAAATGATGACAATTACAGTGTTAGCGAAATATTTTTAATAAACAGGAAAAAATGCTGATAATGGGATTATCAATGTTGGGTTGTGTTATATTCTTTCCACGACTAGCCCACATAGTTAACCGGGGGGTTAGAGGGGGGCAGAGCCCCCCCTTCGTTGTGTCGATTGCATAGCGGGGGGTCACAGGGGGTTTGAGGGGTGTAGGTAACCCCCCTCTATGGAGTCTAGGGCAGTGCCCCAGAAAATTTTGTTTTTTGGACCCTATATTAGGTTGGGCAGACCTACCTATGGTTTTGTGCATGATTATTGCACATGGTTTCAGACGCGATGGTTTTCAGTCCATGGTTTTGGACGCGATGGTTTTCGGTCCATGGTATTGGATGCTTTGGCATGTATTAATATGTATTGTAACATTGAAAGGAACATAATGAAAAATCAAGCTGGTAGTACCGGTTTTGGGATCCAGGGGAAATCTCTATGTATATGTGTTATGCTCTCGCATTGTTTATTTTCTGTGTTCTAGAATCATATGCAGGTAATTTCTGTACGGGGTTAAAACCTACATTTGGTATGAGAGCTATTTTGGCTTCAAGGGGATGCCTTTGTTGCTGAGGGGTTTCACTCGGGCCTGTGGTAGACCCTGTTTAGTGGGAGATCCGTGGGATCGATTCTGGTGGTAAAAGAAGATGGGGAGCAGTGGAAAGATAGAGATCGAGAAATTTAATGGTCAGAGTTTTGAGTTATGGAAACTCAAGATGGAGGATCTGTTGGTGGATAAAGAGAAGTGGATTGTGGTAGATCCAGGTACTAAACCAACGAGAGTTTCCAATGAAGAATTGGAGAAGTTGGATCGGAAGGCAAAGAGCACAATACGATTGTGTGTCTTAGATTCAATATTGCTGAATGTATCAGGGGAAGTTACGACAAAGGCTTTGTGGGACAAGTTAGGGAATTTGTACCAATCTAAGTCTCTGGTGAATAAACTGTTCCTAAGGAAAAATATGTATATCCTAAGGATGAAAGATGGAGACTCGGCGACAGAGCATCTGAATGCATTTAATACTATGGTAAGTCAGTTATTATCTGTTGATATTAAAATTTCAGATGAAGATAAGTGCATCAATTTGTTTTGTTCTCTACCAGATTCGTGGGATAGTCTGGTTATTGCAATAGGTAGCAATGCAACTGCCTTGTAGTTTGATGAAATAGTCTCATCCTTGTTGACGAAGGAAATGAGATGGAAAAATATGGAGAGCCATAACGGTGATGTCTTGTATGTATGAGGACAGTCCCAGAACAGATACAAAAATAAGTCATCGAGTGGGAGATCTAAATCTAGAGGGAGATCTAAATCTCTAGGAAAACCTGTAAAGGTGGTGTGCTGGAAATGTGGAAAGGAAGGGCACTACAAAAGGGACTGTAAATCTAAAGCTCCTGATAAAGGAAAGGGATCTGATGATGCTCCTTTTGCAGAGGTGAAAACCACCTCAAATGAAGGTGGGGATATGTACTTGGCTTCTTCAAGTACACATGTAGATCATGAGGCATGGTTGATTGACTCAGGTGCATCCTTTCACTTCACTCCCCATAGAGAGTGGTTCTGCAAGTATGAGAAATATGATGGTGGTGATGTCTTCTTGGGGGATGATAGAAAGGCTAGAATCGTTGGTCGCGGAAAAGTAAAGTTGAAGTTGCAAGGTGGAAGGGTTAGAACACTTCCAGGTATTCTGCATATTCCTACATTAGCTAGAAATCTAATTTCTGTAAGCAAGCCAGATGATGCAGGTGAAAAACAATGTTCAAGAATGATACCTACAAGATGGCTCAAGGGGCACTGGTATTGATGTGGGGAGTTTGAATTGGAACTCTTTACAAGCTGCAAGGCAGCACTGTTGTTAATGGGTGCAATAGTTCTGTGGTTCCTGAAAGTGGAGCATAAAATCTAGTGGTCTCTGGAGAGAAGACCATGCTGTGGCATCAAAGGCTTGGACATATTAGAGAGAAGGGCCTTCGAATACTTCATGGTAAAGGTATGGTAGGAGGTATGAGTAATAGCTCTCTGGATTTTGATTTCTGTGAAAATTGTGTATATGGGAAGCAGAATCGGGTGAGTTTCCCCTCTGGTGGTAAAAGGGCGAAACATATATTAGAACTTGTGCACAGTGATGTGTTTGGACCTGTGAAGGTTCCACCACTGGGTAATTTTGTGTACTATGTATCATTTATAGATGAATTCTCAAGGAATACATGGATATATTTCCTTAAGAATAAATCTAAAGTCTTTGACACGTTTAAAGAATTTAAGGCTCTGGTGGAAAACCAGACAAGGAAGAAGATAAAGGTGCTGAGGTCAGATAACGATGGAGAGTTTTGCAGCAAGGAATTTGAAGAATTCTGTAAGAAGTGTGGTATAGCATGACAGAAGACTACTCCATACACACCTGAGAAAAATGGAGTTGCAGAAAGAATGAACAAGATGTTGATGGAAAGGTAAAGAATCATGCTTAGTGGTGCTGGGTTAGGATAGGAATTCTAGGCAGAGGTGGTGGAGACAACATGTTACCTGGTCAATAGATCACCTTCATCAGCATTCGAGGATAAGACTCAACAAGAGGTATGGACTGGTAAGAAACCCTCTCTTTCACATCTGAAGGTATTTGGATGTGATGCATATGTACATGTTCCAAAGGAGAAAAGAACCAAGTTGGATAGTAAATCTGAAAAGTGCATTTTTATTGGGTATAAGGATGGTTTAAAGGATTATAAGCTTTGAAACCCAGTAACAAGGAAGGTTGCGTACAACCGAGATGTGGTGTTCAGAGAGGTGAAAGATGTTATTAAACATGAAGTCCAACCAAAGGAACCTGTGAATATAGAGTTTGAGCTTAAGGAGGAAGAATCAGACTCTACAATAGAGGAGGAATCAAAATATGAAGAGCCACAAACTCCGGGTGTGAGAAGATCAGTTCGAGAAAGAAGGCAACCAAAAAGGTATAGTCCATCTGCTTTCTGTTCAAATTTTTCTTTATATATTACTGACAATGATCCCAGAACTGTTAAGGAAGCAGTAGATTAAGAGGATGGCAAACTCTAGAAAGAGGCCATGGTTGATGAAATGGCATCTTTGCACAAAAATGAGGCTTGGGATCTGGTGGAGTTGCAGGCTAGAAGGAAACCCATTGGCAGCAAATGGGTGTTCAAGAAGAAGACAAATGCAGAAGGAAAGGTGGAGAAATACAAAGCTCGGTTGGTAGCAAAAGGTTATTCCCAGGTGTCGGGAATTGATTTTGGTGATATTTTTTCTCCTGTTGCCAAGGTAGCTTCTATTAGATTACTTTTATCTGTTTCTGCTTCTTTTGATTTTGAGGTAGAATAGATGGATGTGAAGACAACATTTCTTCATATGGGTCTAGAAGAGGAGATCTACATGAAGCAACTCGAAGGCTTTGTGGTGAAGGGTAAGAAAGAATTGGTATGCGAGTTAAAGAAGTCTCTGCATGGGTTAAAATAGTCACCAAGGATGTGGTATCAGAAATTTGAGACATTTATACGGGACTTGGCTTCAACAGAAGCAAAGCACATCACTATGTGTATTTTAAATTAATTGGTGACCGTGTTATTTATCTAGTCTTGTATGTGGATTATATGTTGCTGGTTGGAAATGACAAAGAAATTATCCAGGATTTGAAGACCCAATTGTCCTCCAAATTTGACATGAAATATCTTGGTGTTGCAAACTATATTTTGGGCATGGAAATTAAAAGAGATCAAGCAAAGAGGAAGCTCTGGTTAAACCAGAGAAAGTATGTCGAGACAATACTGCAGAGGTTTAATATGCAGGATAGTAAACCAGTGAAGGTTCTTATTCCTGTAGGTGTGAAGTTATCTGCTGAACAGTGTCCTAAGACACAAGAAGAGGAAGAGGACATGTCCCATGTTCCATATGCAAGTGCAGTCGGTAGCTTGATGTATGCAATGGTATGTACTAGACCATATATTGCACATGCAGTGGGAGTATTGAGGAGGTTTATGTCAAAACCAGGGAAGGAGCACTGGACAACAGTGAAGTGAGTTTTCAGGTATTTGCGTGGCACTAGTGATTATAGTTTTTGTTACCAAGGAAGACCATGATTGGAGATAGTGTTTCATATTCTTGGCTTTGTTGATGCAGACTAGGATAGAGATCTGGATCAAAGAAGATCTACAAGTGGGTATTTAGAGGTGCAGTCAATTGGATGAGTAAGAAACAACATATAGTGGCACTATCAACTACAGAGGCAGAATACATGGCAACCACTCATGCAAGCAAGGAAGCAGTTTGGTTGCAGATATTATGTTCAAATATGGGGTTAGTACAAGGAGCTATAAGGATAGACTGTGATAGCCAAAGTGCAATTTTCTTGGAAACGAACCTTGCATATCATTCAAGGACAAAGAAAATAGATGTTCAGTATCACTTTGTGAGGGATATGATAGAAGACAAAAAGGTGTTGCTGGTAAAGGTGGACACTTTGAAGAACACTGCAAATGCATTGAGAAAACCTGTGAGCTCTGAGAAGTTCTCTTGGTGTAGATAAACAATGGGAGTTGCAGGGCTGGATAAATGACTAAGCTCTCTTATGGCTCCCTGTGGAAAGAAAACAACAAGTGGGAGAATGTTGGGTTGTGTTATATTCTTTCCACGACTAGTCCACGTAGTTAATTTGGGGATTAGAGGGCAGGCGGATCCCCCCCTTCGTTTCGTAGATTGCGTAGCGGGGGGGTCATAGGGGGTTTGAGGGGTGTAGGCAACCCCACTCTATGAGGTTTGGGGCAACGCCCCAAAATTTTTTGTTTTTTGGACCCTATATTAGGTTGGGCGGACCTACCTATGGTTTTGTGCATGATTTTTGCACATGGTTTTGGATACGATGGTTTTCGGTCCATGGTTTTGGATGCGATGGTTTTCAGTCCATGGTATTGGATGCTTCGGCATGTATAAATATGTATTGTAACATTGAAAGGAACATAATGAAAAATCAAGCTGATAGTCCCGGTCTTGGGATCCAGGGGGAAATCTCTGTGTATATGTGTTTTATTTTTTATGCTCTCACATTGTTTATTTTTTGTGTTCTATAATCATAAGCAGGTAATTTCTGTATGGGGTTAAAACCTACAATCAACTCTTTTGTGAATTCAGAAAATTATTCGAGGAATATGCTAACAATGGGAGTGTCAACATTATCGGGTATTTGCTGATAATTGGAGTATCAACCCCAAACTTAAAATTTGAATTTCAAATTTTGAAATGCGTTGACACATTCCACGTTAGCAATGAAATAATAATTACCTGGTCATGCCACGATGAATCCAAAGGTGAAAGGTATGTGTTGAAAAGAATGTTTTGTACCGCTGAAGAGGTATGGAGTAGCTTTGAAATCACTGAAGGGTTAAGTCGTAGTTTTACTTGTCAATTATCAATTATTTAACACACATGCCTTAAATGTCATTATTTTTCCCCGCATAGTAATTTCCCTGTTTCAATTGTAAATTTTTTGTTATCTTTTATCACTAGAAAATCTTCTATTGAAGCTACTCGACAAAGATACATGATCGAATCTTGGCCTCTCTTATGCGAAATCACTAGAATGTAAAGATAATGGGGAAAAGTGGGAGGCTAAACAAAAATGAATTGAAAGGTCTCGACCTTCTTGAGATTTACCTAGATATTCAACAACATTTTCGACAAGTTGGGTTGGGGGAATTTTTTTAACGATGCACCGATTTCCATCACGAGGTTGCTTGTACATTTTCTAAGGTCTTTGATGACCAAGATGTGTAGGTTGGAGGGATTTCATTCCAGGTGACAGAAGAGATGGTTGTGGAGGTCACAACTTTTCCTACAAATGGAGAAAGGGTCTTTAGGAGCCACGTTTTAGCTGGGATTGATGTCCCGTTCTTCCTAAAGGTTGAGTTCAAAGAAATAAATTAGAAGGAATGGGTGCAAAGGTCTTGGTTGGAAGACAAATGGCATGGGCTGTTGTGAATTACCCATTCGTATTTCACATGTGAAGGGAATTTTAACTGGGTAAACTTATATCATTTCCATTTCTTAGCTCATCTAGCAGGACAAGTGAGAATGAATGCATGTTATTTTTTTTCAGAAAGTCTCAAGCACATGGATGCTCTAGTTTGGGCCAAAAAAGACCCATCTTACCACTTCATCTATCACAAAGCTTTAATTAAGTTATTAATTGAAAATTAGTTGGCAAAGGCTGGAAGAACATGGAACCATTTTATGTTCTGGGGAGGGTTTCAACCCCAGCCCCATAAGTTCAAATGAGGGAGGAAGAAGGGTACCAAACAAGTAAAAAACCCTTAGACAGGAACCTCCTCTCAAGTCACCCCCATTGTGCAAACTAGAGGCAAAAAAAGGAAGACAAACCCTCATCTTCTGTTCCTAAAATACCCAAGGTCTATTCTATAAGAAGTGACAGGCTTTGGAAAATACAGTTTGCTGAAGATATTCCTATTGTGACTTCCCCTCATGTTGAAAATCCACCTATTGAAGGTCCTCCTGTAGAAAGGCAGCCACTAGAGCAAACCTGTTGAACCTCAAAATTTCTTCTTTTTGACAACCCTTTTCACTCTAATCCTTCCTTTTTGACTTTCATAACTACAATTTGGGTATCAATTTACAATTTTGAGAGTGTAACAGGTAGATAATGATCTTATATTTCATAAATGTCATTTGTATTTATTATTTAACTTAATATTTACTTGAGCTACGGAATTACAACGATTCTATAGCTATGTCCAAGGTTCGATAGGTTGCGGAGCCTCAACAGAGAAAAATGGCACATGGGTAGTTGACGAATAACTACAATAACGATTTGTTCCTATTTGTAGAAGCTGGATCGATGAAGAAGGCACTCTATCAGTTTGGTCAAAGGATAAGTCAACTATCATGAAAGGCGAATCAAGCAAGCAAGATGTAAATTTTCCACCTCATGATTTGTTGCATTGATAGAAAACCATGAGAAAGATTACGATATCTTATCTCTTCAGTTATTTATAGCCAATTCCAATTACCATAGGCATAAAGCTCCGAGAACATTTATTACGTAAGGTTTTTATAAATATGAATCTTGACATTGCTAAAACAGACTTGAATTTTATTTGTAAGCACTTTGTTTTTGATATATAAAAATGTTTCATTTCCATTCTACTGTCCAATCTCAATGTGTGGATAGTTAACTTGTGAAAGCTTGATAGTGCTACATGCTTCTCATAGGAGGTCCCCCCAAGAGATAGTAAGGTATTCGTTCATTGACAATTAGTATTTCAGTTTATATTTCCTGTAGATTTTTGTCAATTGCGTAATTGAGTTTTGATTCTTAGATATAAGTTTGAGATTGTTTGTGCTAATCATTTTATTGTTCAGGTGAAGAAAGATTTTAGATGCATATGGATAAATTATAATCTAACATAGCAGTAGGAGTATAAGCTTTACATTATAGTGATTTTTCAATTACAGAACTAAACCTTCTTTAAGATTAGAATAGATTCGTTTGTAAGTGTGATTTTGTTGCAGAGAGTGATTTGATTTGAGTACAAGTGTGATCTACATTTAAGAAAGTGTGGTTTTCTGATTTTCATTCAAGCAAGTATGATTTACATTTAAGAAATTGTGGTTTTTTAATTTTCATTCAAGCAAGTGTGATTCATATTTAAGCAAGTGTGGGTTTGATATTAATTTACACAAGTAATAATGGTTTTCAAGGGTGATGTTTCATATTTAAGGGAGCGTTATTTTAAGACTAAGAGTGATTTTATTTCAAAGAAAGTGCGAGTGTGATCATTATTCAAGTAAATTAGAATTGATTTGATTTTGTATAAGTTATGTAGCTATAGAAAAACATGCGCATTTTGATAACTCAGATTAACTTAGGAATTGAATGAGTGACAAAGACTCTTAGCACATACAGTGCACATACACTTCATCAGTTTACTATCCCTGGTTGATAATTCATGTAAGTAATTTAACATCAATTAAATTACCAAAAAAAACAAAAGGAAAGAGGGTTGAGCCTGAAACCCATGATGAATAAGTCCAAACTGAAAAGGAGCCCACCCTATTTGAAATGTTCAAATGGGGTAAAATACATAACACTAGGAACTTAAAAACATTGAGGCTAAATATAAAGTTGAAGCAAAACCTTGACCTTGCCAAAGAGGTCATAGATATTGACAAAGTTCCACTAAAGGACCTAATTATAAACAAAGGGAAATATACAAGTTCAAAGGGTTCGAAAAAAACAAAGGCAACCAAGAAGAAAATCCCCATGGAAACCAGACAGACAAAGAGGCAGAGGATGGATAAGGTGGATGTCTTATTGGAAGCAATCAATACCCTCAGTTGAGAGACTGGTAGCCATATTTTTTGAATTTTGATCTTTCACTATCAGAGTGAAATTTTGGTCAAGCACATGTCAGCGTATAAGCACATAAAGGCACATAGGAGTGGTGATATTTTCATTATCAACACATTTTGCAAAAAAGTGCTGATATTGTCATTGTTAGTGCATTTTGGAAGAACAGTCTGAAAAAAATGCTCGCAGTTGGTCCGTCAATGAAAAACATAAGTTCCAACAGCTAAAGATTGACAATGATGTTATCAACGAATTGGAGTAGGAATGACGGAGAAGACAGGAGCAAGAAAAAATCCCGTTTTTGAAGGAGATGCCAAGGCCTGATCTACAACAAGGGAAGCATAACCATGATACATTTTCTCAACCCTATTTTTAGCATGGATTTTAGCAAGTTGTTTTGATTTGAAAAAATGGATATGTTTAAAGATATTTTCATATGCATGTACCTAAGATATTTATACTACTATTATTGGATTACTGTAATTATTTTTGAGCTACAGACCTGTTTCAATTATTCTATTTTTTTATATAATAAAAGACTGCAGAAGAACAAAGGTTTGGGTTTTATTTGAGATACATCATCCCTTGTGTATTATTGAGTAGATCTTAATGAAAACAATCTTCATGAGTAGTTTACATAAATTCTTGTGTTATGATTCCATGTCTGTATTTTCTTCGTCTTATAGTTTTCATGTATGAAATCCCGAGTGTTTGAAATTGGGATTCATATGTTTATGCTCCTTTATCTTTATTCTTAGACATTTAATAAATGTTGTTCACTTAACCATTGCACTAATTTCCTTCATTTTATTCCAAATTCCTTAAAGAGTCAAAGGAATTATCACTACCCTTATTATTGAAACTGTATTTATATAAATCCTGATTGGGTCAGACCCCATGCCCAATGGTAGTATTTTCACACTTTCCAACCAAACTCAATAATTCTTCGATAAATATTTTCATAGGACTCAATTACAAACCTTCTACTACAGTGACCTTGAGTAGTTGAGTTTAGGGAGGGATCCCTCTCCGGTTGAAGGGCCATTCTTCAACCTCAAAGAGGTTCAAGGTTACCTTAGAATTTTTCTTGCAACCAGGGTTTTCTCTAACATATAACATTCTGAATGAAATCTAAACTACGCATATAGCATTCTGAATGAAAGCTAAACTACGCTAACTTGTACTTCTATAGGGGGACCTCTTGAGATGCATGCATAGTTATGAACTTCAGATCACAAACTTAATTCAACCACTAAAGATCATACAAGCACGATAACAAATATTCTATTACTAAAGTGTGCAAACAAAGTTTTCAATTAACAATAAGTTTGGAATGTAAATTAACTTCAAAAACATTTACTCACTTCCAGATGAAGTATTTTATAGAGTTTTCATCATAAAAATCTTGAGAGTCTATTAGCTAGAAATTAGAAACTAAAGTGACATCTCAATTATTCAATCCTAACAAAACTCTTCCTTTTCATGATTTTCTATCAAAGAAGCAGATCGTGAAAGGACACATCATTAAATTTAATCAATTGTGCCTTCTTTAAATCATTATATATCATTCATGAATGTTGCTCGCTTGATATTCTTCCTTCTAAAGGTGTAAAAATCATTGCTTTGACTGCAAGTTTGAATTTAGTGCTATGTATAATCTATGAACTTTCGCATGTATATGATAAATGGATCATGATATCAACATCATTTGAATTCTTTCTATATACTCTGGTTGATTTATAACACATGGAATCCTATAGAACCTTCAAATCAACTATAGAATGTTAGTGGAGCTACAAAATATGCAAGTTTCAATAGCTTATGTCTAATCAAGTCAATTTCATAAAGAAAAACATATAGATTTGAGACATTAATGGAAATTTACCTTATAAATGCATTCATATGACTTTGATAGCTTTAATTCAAGATATAAGTATGATGATGTGAAGGTAAGTGGTAAAATGAGTGAAAGATAAGAAATAACTATCAAAAAGAAGGAAATTTTGGAGGCTTGACATTCCCCACACTCAATATTTTTCATGTCCTCATGCACCTATGGCTGACAAAAATTCAAAATTGCAGTCATGTCAGGGAACTGCTTCTAAAGCATGGACAAATATATCCAAATTAGTATGCATTCCTTTGTTCTTCACATTCACTGACCATCTTGGTTTCCTTATTAGTAACTTAGCTTGTAATCCTTTGATCCTTAGCTAAAGTAGTTTGCTGGTTTTCTTGAGCTTCTGTTTCTTTTTATACCAGTTTTTATCACTTAGGGAAAACCCTGGCTGCAGGAAAAACCCTAAGGTAACCTCAAAACCTCTTTAAGGTTGAAAGCTGGCCCTTCAACCTGGAGAGGGATCTCTCCGTAAAACTCAACTACTCTATGGTCACTGTAATAGTAGTTTTTTTGCAATTGAGTTCAGTGGCCATATTTAGTTCATAGGATAAAAATGATTGGGATGTTTACAAAAAAAACCATTGGGGATGGAGTCTAGTTTTAAAAAAGTACATCTACAGATCCAATGAGCAAGCTATAAAAAGCACGACAACAACAAATCCTTTGATTGTTTGAGAAATTGGAAGAAAGAGAATCTGGAACAAAACAAAGTTTATAATTGACTGAGGCTGTAGAAATTTTGAATAATAAACACATATTCAATAGAGATTATCCCGATTATACACTATTGCGGAATACATGCATAATACATAACCTCCTCTACGTTGATAATCAATTTAGCAGCATCAAAAACAATGAAACATCAATAGCATGCACACATTAACACAGTATGTATCCCGGGGAAAGCTTACGGCTGAAAACCCCACACTATCTGTATATTAGTGATTGAGAACATGTAACAATACATAGTACAATACTCCTCACAAGTATCCAACACTATCTCCACCTGTTACACACAAAACTAGCTCAGATCCGAACAAGTCACAGGTTCAAATCTTCTCCGTTGCTTTGCCTGCCTCTATTGCACAATACCTGCTAAGAATCACTCACCCTGTAAATCACGTGAGCACATGCTATCTCACTGGGCATATACTGGGCAATCATCATGGGCATACTCAATCCATTGCTTGTGCAAGATCTCATGCACAACTATAGTCACAATTGATAGCAATCTCAACCTCTAACACCTGTCTCCACTGAACTGTACATGCACTGAGTTAACTGATGTATTCTTTAGTTGCATTATGAGTTAATAATTAGTGAATTAATTTAATCAATTAATTCACATCACTCATCACTAGTCTATTTGCAGTTAGACTAATTACAACTAGTTTAACAAAGTCAAACTGAACACAACTCCACTAGCTCCACATCCAACTCCACAGAACTCACATGCATGAGTTCTAACTGATGTCCTGCATGCAATAGCTCAACTGATTCACAAGAAAAGCGTATTTCCTTCTGACAGCTGCATGTGCCACATCTGTAGCTCAAACTAAAGTGCTCCAAGAGGATAAGATAATGTTTATAGTCTAAATATTATTATGAGACAATAATATTTGACTTTTCTACTTTTGCCTAGCAGTCTAAAAATAGACTCTGATCACTCCTGCTGTGATCCAAAAATAGAAGTCCATCTATTTTTCCCAACATCACCAATCATCCATAAAAAACATCCTACAACTCATAGACCATGATCCATATGTCTAAAAATAGACATAGTCTAAAAATAGACTTTGCGCCATAATTTGCCTGCGGGCCCACTTAGTGAAGGCGACTCCTTTCCACTAAGCTCCATCATCTTGTTGCATTCTCAACACTCCCTCTCAACAAGATATGGATTATCAGCAACCCCTATCCTGCCTCGGTGGTATTCGAATTTGCTCTTGGTGAGCGCCTTCGTCAAGATATCAGCATCCTGATCCTCCGTTGGAATGTATGAAAGTAACATGATTCTCTGCTGCACACAATCTCTGATATGATGGTACCTGATGTCATCCGTTGAGCTCCCTGCCCAATCTACATCCTCCTGTCTGTACCAAGATCCATATCCCGATGTGCCTCTCAAATAACGCAATACATGCTTGCCCGCCTTCCAGAAGAGCTTGGTTGGCTTAACCATAGCTTGTGAAAGCTGGTTAACAACATAGCATATATCGGGTCGTGTATTGACCAGATACATAAGCGACCCTATCAACTGTCGATAAATAGTGGCATCCACTTCTTCTGCCGAAGTGGCATTTTCCTTCCTCCAACCTCCAGGAAGAGGAGTATCAACAGGCTTGCAACCATGCATGTTGAACTTCTCCAGTATCTCCCGAGCATACTTACCCTGAGAAACAAATAGGCCATCACTGCGCTGCCAAATTTCCAATCCCAGGAAATAATGAAGGAGGCCCAAGTCCTTCATCTCAAACTCCTTAGCAAGATCATCCTTGCATGAAAGTATCAACAGCTCATCGCCCGTTTGAATCAAATCATCTACATAAAGTACAATGATAAGCAGCTTACCCTCCACCACAATCTGGTATAGGTTAGGATCCGCCTCACTCTTGGAGAATCCAAGTCCGGTGAAATAGCTGTCTATCCGTGTGTACCAAGAACGTGGTGTTTGTTTCAGCCCATACAACACTGTCTTGAGCCTGCACACATGTGACTCACTGCTGAAGATCTCAAAACCTTCAGGCTGTTATATGTATACCTCCTCCTCAATGACTCCGTTGAGGAACGCAATCTTCACATCCATCTGATGAATGTGCCACCCCATCTGCGCTGAGAGAGCAAGAATCGTCTGTATGGAAGAATACCTTGTGACAGGTGCAAAGGTCTCCTCATAATCGATCCCCTCTATCTGTGAAAAGCCTCGGGCAACAAATCTTGCCTTGTACTTCACCACACTCCCATCAGCTGTCTGCTTAACTTTGTAGATCCATCTCGAACCCACCACTGATTTCCCTTCCGGTCTAGGAACAATCTCCCATGCATTATTTCTGACAATCGAATCATACTCTTCCACCATGGCATCTACCCATGCGGGATCCTCCACAACTTCCTCGAAAGAGGATGGCTCAGTCACAACACATTTGCTCATAAGAGCCATGCTGTAGGTGGTCCTACAACTTTCTCTGCATCTTGAGCCAGTCGCTCAGCTTCTGTCAAGTGCTTTCGCCCTCTGATGGTTGGCACTGCATGAGTGGTCTCTTCCACTCCATGAACCTCGTCCTGTGGCTGATCCACATCGTGAAGCTAATTTTTAGGAACTAATAGCTCCTCATCTGCATGCAAGTGTAGCTCCCTCTCAAGCGAACACTTCATGGCTTTCTCCTCCTGAAATTTTATATCCCGTCGCACAATAGTCTTACCAATGTCTGGCAAATACACACGATAGTTATGGGGCATATCAGTGTACCCCACAAATATCCCAACCTCTGCGATCGACTCCAACTTCTTCCTGGCATCCTTCGTCACATGCATGTAAATGTTAGCACCAAAAATCCTCAAATGAGAAAGATCAGGCTTCTTACCAGAATAAGCCTCCTCGGGTGTACTCATGCCAAGTATCCTGTAAGGACAACGGTTCTGCACATAAAATGCAGTATTACATGCTTCCGTCCACAAGTGAAGGGGTAGGCTCTGATCATGCAACATCGCTCGTGCAGCACCCACGATCGTTCTGTTCTTCCGCTTAGCAACCCCGTTCTGCTGTGGGTTATGGGGAGCTATGAGCTCTCTTCAAATCCCTTCTGCACTGCAAAAGTCCTTGAACTCGCCAGAGATGTATTCACCACCATTATCGCTCCTAATAGCCTTCACCTTCTTCCCCGACTCCTTCTCGACCAGTGCTTTGAACTCACAGAACTTTGAGTATGTCTCACTCTTCTTCTGTATGAAGAAGATCCAGCACTTACGAGAGAAATCATCAACAAAGATCACATAATACCTGTGTTTTTCTGTCGAAGCTACTGAGAAAGGTCCACACACGTCTGTGTGAATTCTCTCAAGGATCATCTTGGCGTGACTATCCTTCTCGTGAAAGGTGGCTTTCACAAACTTTCCCAAAGTACACCCCTTGCACTAATATGATTGCACAAGAGTGCCTTTAGGAAGCCCTGTAGTGATCTGCTACAGTATCTTCAAGGCTCCATGGCGAAGGTGACCCAATCTCCTGTGCCACAGCTCGCCATCATCCCGGCTCACCAATCCTTCTGCCTTACATGCCATTGCTGCGCATCCATCTACATGCAACTGATAAAGGTTCCTCACTCGAACCCCTATCTTCCGGGTTTCTCCAGTTGTCTTGCTGCGCAGTAAAGCCTTTCCCTCGCTGAAAACAAAATCATATCCCTTGTCTTCTAACATCGCCACAGAGATAAGATTCTTCTTCAATCCTGGAACATGCATCACTTCCTTCAATACAAAGGGTTTACCAGACTCCCTCTCAAAGGAAATGGTACTGATATCGGTCGCACTGTATCTACCATCATCGCCCATCTCGATGTGCACTCCAAGATCTTTGTCCTCCAGATCAGAAAACAAATCTCGATCTCCTGTCATGTGAAAATACACACCACTGTCCAAGAACCACACCAATCCCATCACACTTGAAACCAAGCATGCGATCAATGAAAAATCAAGCTCAAACTGTGAGGCTAGAGCCTCTCCTGCTGCAGATCCAGCAGCTTGCTTGTTCTTCTTCTTCTGCAGACAATTAGTGGCATAGTGTCTGTGCTGGTGACAGTGAAAGCACTTCACCTTGGACATGTCCTACTTCTTGCCTTTCGCACCAGAGTGAGAAGCTTTCTTGTTCTTCCCCTTCTTTTCTTTGGCAGCAAAAGCACAATTTTCTTCATAAGGTCACTTTGATGAAGATCCGTCCTTGGTATTCCGCCTGATCTCGTCCTGCACAAGATCTGACCAAAGTCTCTCCCATCCTGGCAATTTCTCCTGACCATTGATAAAGTCCTGATAGGAATGCCAACTCTTTGGAAGACCAAGGAGATCCAAGCTCACCAATTCCTCATCATCGACAGCCACCCCCACACTTCCCAACTCATCTCTGCACTGAGTGAACTTCGTGAGATACTTGGGCACACTGTCTCCCTTCTCACATTTGATGTTTTTGAGTTTATCCTTGAGTGCCAGCTTCCTCTGATCGCTCTTGCTTTCGAACAGATCTGTCAACGCTTTCCACATCAAGTATGGAGAAGCCTTTCCATGCAGGCTGGACACAATGTGATCCTTCACGCCCTCGAACAGAATCCTTCGACACTTTGCTGTCTTCTTTTGCCAAGCATCAACCCGCGCAGTATCAGTAGGCTTTGGGACATCAGCCTCTATGAACTCCTTCAGCTCGTTATCATCCAACACTACCTCCATCCTGTCCTTCCATGCAATATAGTTTGAGCTGCCCTCAAGAGCATACTCCATTCGCAATCCGTTGGAAGACATTTCCACGTTGATACCAAGAAAACACTGCTGCAAATTCTAATTCCACCAGCTCCAAACTCAACCACCTCGGATCTAAGATTCGTGAGAACAAAGTATTTCTTGTACAAAGTTTGACTGTATGGGATTTTACCGGATATCTCACCTTCCAAAGGAAGGATGAATCCAGAGGCTACCTGGCCCGATTACAGACTCTGCCTGAAGAAATAAAATGTAAACACTTTCTGAATAGTAGATCTGATGATCAACAGCTCCAATACCATGTAGAAAATTTGAATAAAAAACACATATTCAACAGAGATTATCCTGATTATACCCTATTGCGGAATACATGCATAATACATAACCTCCTCTACGTTGATCGTCAATTTAGTAGCATCAAAAACAATGAAACATCAATAGCATGCACACATTAACATAGTATGTATCCCAGGGAAAGCTTACAGCTGAAAACCCCACACTATCTGTATATTAATGATTGAGAACATGTAACAATACATAGTACAATACTCCTCACAAGTATCCAGCACTATCTCCACCTGTTACACACAAAACTAGCTCAAATCCGAACAAGTCACAGGTTCAAATCTTCTCCGCTGCTTTGCGTGCCTCTATTGCACAATACCTGCTGAGAATCACTCACCCTGGAAATCATGTGAGCATAGGCTATCTCACTGGGCATATACTAGGCAATCATCATGGGCATACTCAATCCATTGCTTGTGCAAGATCTCATGCACAACTATAGTCACAATTGATAGCAATCTCAACCTCTAACACCTGTCTCCATTGAACTGTACATGCACTGAGTCAACTGATGTATTCTTCAGTTTCATTATGAGTTAATAATTAGTGAATTAATTTAATCAATTAATTCACATCACTCATCACTAGTTTATTTGCAGTTAGACTAATTACAACTAGTTTAACAAAGTCAAACTGAACACAACTCCATCAACTCACATAATCATTAGGTGTCATCAAAGGTTATGTCACATAATCATTAGGTGTCATCCCATCATCACAAGGGGTGCCATGTCATGGAGAAGTTCCAAGATCTCTCCAAGTGACACATCAAGTTCATGCATGCAATGTCCTAACTCTAAGGTTCAACATCCATGGTCCAATGGATAATGGAACATATTAAGAAGAAAGGAAAGTCATCTCATGGTTCAATTCCTATAATCAAGGTTTCAACATCCATCAACAAGTCTCCAATGCCTCCCCACAAAGGGTATGTGCCATCATCCACGAAGAATGGGAAGCATCATAAACATCCTCCAAAGGACCATGTATCATCATCAAGCATGGGATTGAGGAACCAATCAAGATTAACCTACATGGATACAATAGTCAATGTAATATAAAATGTGAATCAAATTTACTGTAAAAGGCATGTAAGTAAATCATATTAGGTATCTTATTCAAAATTCACACTAGCATATGATCTTATGAAATTTGCAAAATTTAGGTATGGGAGGGCCATGAAATACCCCTATTAGGTGATCCAAAATGATAGTAAAAGAAAAATGCCCTAGAGTGAGGAATAGTCCTAGGCTAACCCTTCAATTGATAGGTGTATGTAGTATGTGATATGATTAGGGGTGAACTTCATGAGAGGTGTTGTAGTCTTATACATGAGTTACGTAAGACCATAATTAATGAGTGCCCTTTTTAGAGGGAGCACTTTGTGCTTAAGTTACCATTTCTTCAAATTTTCTTTTCCACTCTTTACTTTTCCTTTTACTTTACTTGATTATCATGTTTAACAAGATTCATTTCATTCAAATCCCCTTTTTAGTATGCACAATTCATTTATCATAATAATTTGGTTGTTATTTAAGTCCCCTTTACTTTGATAGACATGATATGCATGTGACTAGGGATGATGGCTTCATATGAGGTGTTAGAGATCAAGTTATCTTGGCATTAGACTTTATATTCATCCCACACTTTTATTTTTCATTTTAACATTTGGTACATGCTCTTGTATTCTTTCTTGCAGCGTCATCAAGCTTTGGGAACTCCCAAACCCCTTCTTTTAATAGGATGAGGCAAATAGGGATCTAGTATAAGTAATTGCCAACAACTAACCTGAAAAAAGGGATAATAAAGGAGTGAGTATAAAATGTTAAGTATAGAATGAAATTGATCCAGGTGGATATTAGTGGCCATCAGCTTATTCCAATTGGACCCCCAACATTGTTTTCTATCAGATTCCTATTTTTGACATAGTTTCCTATTTCAACATTTTCTATTTTTGGAAATTTTCAGGCCTTGAACTTCTGGAGTTGTTTTGAGGCCCTAAATGACGTTTTTTGGGGAAACGGGTAGTCATAAGTTTTTTTCCTCGAATAAACCTTTCTAACTGGATACTGTGTGTGCCAAATAGAGATCATGTGCAAATTTACGACCATGGGAATTTGACATTCCAACTAACCCCATCGGGGCCCATACCTTTTGGTGCTTCATCTCCTAGGATTAGGTTTTTGGATGTTTAGGGTTTCTCATTGTTTCTTCATGATAAAAATATCTATGATCCTCATTGTAATATAGTTCAAAATACATGTATCTATCACATCTATTCTCAGAGATAAGCTATCATCGCCTGAGCTAGTTTGATTTTATTTTGCATGTAAACAATTTTCAACATTTGTTATTTACGAATTGAAGTTCAATTTCACTTTATCTCTATGTTTATAATTTAAATATGTATTTTGTTTTGTTCCTTCATAAGTATGGATTAGAAATGGACACACTGTATCTATTTACACCTCCTATTTGTGCTCTTCCTAGACATTCAAAGAAAAACCACGAGGGGTCACACTAGAATATAAAGAATAATGAACACCAAGGTGAAAAAAAGAAACAAAAATAACTCTCAAGCATCATGATCAATTATTTGAATTCAACTGGTAATTATTACTTAAAAAATAAAGACATTAAATGTAGACACTTCATAAGAAATAATGGCTAGTGTACCTCATGTTTGTTGAAACAACTTTGAATGAGTATGCTAATCAAGTGAATAAAATGACATGATGCATAAGAGGCACTCGAGGGATTGTTTTCTTAGGATCATGTGAAGTCGTTGGCTGGAATTTGCATCATGGGAGAAAATTTTCTCATGTGGTTACCTATGTATGTAGAATGGTAATAGTCTACTCACTACAATGCATTATTAACCATATTCTATTGGTTGGCTACAACAAAACAATGAGCCCCAAAATAACACATCAATATACATTTTAGTATGGCATCACCTTGATGCAAGAGAATCATGTGTAAAATTAAAAACATATATGCAACATAGAGAAGTAGTGGAGTAGACATGCATGCAAGTTAGGAAATGCATAGAAGGAAAGTTGAGAACAAATGTGAGAATCCACCAAGTTGTATGGAACAACATGTATAATTTGAAATCATTACCCATATATATACATCGACAACCCTAGGAAATTTTATTCTCCTGCATTGTATCCTACCATCCAATAGCCCTACAATGATCCATATATAACCAACCTCAGATGCCTCTCATCCATTTTTGGAACAATGCACTCAATGATCTAGCCTACTCCTATGATTAAGTTTGGTCATCTATTACGAAGTAATTTAACCACTTTTATATTCAAGTTCTTTGATTTAAAGTTTATGAAATTTTAATATGGAGCACAATTCAACATTGAATTATAGATAATTATTGGTTTTATACTTGTTCCCTTACTTTACCTGGGTCGTTATCACATGTCCCTAGTCTAGTGTGACCTTCCTTAAGGTCTCCTTTCATCATTTATGAAGTGTGTGAATAGGAGGCTCTAATGATGGTAGAGATCTATGTTATTCATACTTAACATGTGTCATGATTCCTCAATTTTTGTTATCCCATCTTTTGATTGGTTGTTGTCAGTTGCTTCTACTAGTTGGCCTTGTATTATGAGAAGAAGGGATTGAAAATAGCTAAGGTTGATGTTGTTGAAAGAAAGGAAAAATAATAAGCCAAATATCAAAATGAAAAATAATGGAAAGAGATGTAAAGCAAGAAAAAACCAATTATAGTTTTAACTCTACCCCCTCTTATAAAGCCACTCGTCCCTAAGAGTATCCATGCATATCATACCTATCAAAGTAAAAATAACTCTTTATAAACATCATTCCCTTGATGAAATGATAAACTACCCATCTTAAAGGAGGATTATATTATCATTATTACTTAATAAAATAATAAAGCTTGTTAAACAAGGGATCTCAATGCAAGAAAGAAAAAGTGAAATTTGTTGGCTTAGAAAAAGAAGGGTGATTGAATGTAGAACAAATAGTTAAAGCACTAGACTCTTTACAAAGGTGCTCATAGAAAATGGTTTGCATAACCTAGTATAATATTATGACACCTTTCATGAAGTAAACTTGAAGCCATAATACTTATCATTTGAGGGCCAGCCTATGAATTTTTCCTCCCTTTAGGGTTGGAAGCGCCTAATAGGGTCATGTGATAAACTTAACATACCTAAGAGTGATATCTTGTGAATAATCATAAGCTAGTAGGACATTTGAAAATGATAATTGTGAGAGGTACTTTGATGGAATTAACATTAAAATGGTCCACCTTGATGCTTGTATGTTTCTTGTACCCATGATGTAGATTTCACTTGATTCCTAGTGTATGTGTTTGATGATTCTTGCACGTGCAACTAGGATGCCTTGAGGGATCATATGATGCTTCTGTAACACTATAAAGGATGTCTATCCATATTCCATGGTGATGCAAGACACTTTATGGAGGGCGTTGGAGCCCCTTTGAGGATTTTTTGCCTTGGCGAGGATTTAGCTCAGATGAAGTGACCCTCCTCCAACCCTAAGACCTTGGATTTAGAACTTTGATGTTAGGACACTAACTTGAAAATTTGTTGCACCCTTGAGATGACAAGAGACCCCTAAGCTAGGATTGTACCTTTTTCATGGAAATTACACTTCTCATGATGGTGATTGATGGTGGTGATCACTTGGGACACTTTAGAGGGGTAAATGTACCTTCTACTTGATGATGTCATGCCCTATCTTGATGATGTCATCCTAACACCTTATTTGATGATGATGTGAGGCTTTGGAGAATAACATGGAATTAAGAGGGCTACTTTGGTGATGTGGCACTATATTTGGGTTTCGGTAACCTAAATCTTCAAGTTAGTCCTTCATCCACTACAAACCCTAGTTTTTCATACTCTTATCTAGTGGCATTTTGTTGCAATATCCTTTGGGGCATCCAACTTAAAATCCTTGGGTCACTTGATCCTTAAGCCCTACCATGGAATTCTCCCTTGTGTTAAATTGTATACTTCATTAAAAAGAGGGGAGTAGTTTCTAAGGTGATAGTGGCAACTCTCCCATAAGTTGCAGATTGTCTAGGTCACCTAGTGAGGCTTTGCACTAGGTGCTAAATTTTGCTATGATATACATCATGGAAAAAACAAGGCACAACAAGGATGGATGCATAGAATAGGGGTTTGTGTATGATAGGGTATCTAAATATCTAATTAATTATGAACATGATACCTTCGCTTGCTAGTGAAAATCAATTATCAACTAAGGTTTGTATGCTTGAGACGCATTATGCAGAATATATGAAAATTTCAAGAATTTAATTACAAGTTGAACATCACCATATTTCTCTAGTATAAACTAAAAATCCACATCTATTTATAGAAAACAAACCATTGGATTAAAAAAAAATAAACTCGTATTATATGGATTAAGGCATTGGAATATAAAAAAAATCAGACTCACTGAAAGTAGTTATAATTAAAATAATTAATCATGATTCAGACATATTCACTAATTTGTAACAACAATGAATACACAATACACACATATCCCTTTTGTTTATAGCAATTAGGAAAATATTGGATTATGAACTAAATTAATTACCACAAGTACAAAATATAGCACTTGTCTCTTTCAGAATGGATCCTTCCTATTTAGAGAAAGGCACTGAGAAACATCAACAATTACGTATCAACTCAACACTTCAAAATAAATATGTTTCATTAATACACATAAATACAAAAAATAAGATACAATAAATTTTATTATACAATTCATATAGTATTTTCTCATCTCCCCTCACATAGAGGTTGGCATTCCTTTTATAAAACATCTAAGTTAATAGTCTTATCAACACTTTACTATGACATGCTCGAGTGTTGAAATATTTACAACATTAAATTCATTGTAGGAAACATCTTTTAATCGACACAACATGAACTTGATGTCATTTTAAAATGAGATCGTACACTTTAAAATGTTACAACTCAGTAGTTACAAATTTCACAACAACATAATGGGGTCATAGTTCTACAAGAATGAATACATGGAAACAATAATAGCATTGTTGAAATTTGAATATATGTAGCAAAGGTTTTGTGGCAATGGAACTTTGTAATGAAGTGAATGCAATCTGTGGATTTGTAGTAGTGATTCTATAACAATTGAAACCAATAGGTCAGAAACTATATCTACAACACATGTGGGATGATACACAAAATATATATGTAACATTTCTTTAAACTTGTATATTAGATACAAAGAATACAAAAATATTTCTAATACATTATCATAATTCAATGAAACATGAAATTGTGAATAAAAAGGTACTTGTAGCATCTTTGGTTAAGAGAGAAGTCAGTGATTATGGAAAAATGGGTAGAAAAAGGACAGAAAAGAAGGAAAAAAGAGTTCCATTACAGACTCTCATTAGGTTGTAGAGGAAAATCACATAAAGAAGGTGAACATTTTTGAAAAGTAACTAGGTTCGGTCTTCATAAGGACGTGTAATTGTGATTTTACATAATTGATGAAAAGAAAGAGATATAAAATTATTGTAATACTTGTCTCATGGGCTTCATGAGCAAGGAATTTTATTTTAGTAACGACTCCCATTGTGAGTCTTAGGAATGGTCATAAAGTCAAATTGAGTCTATGTCATGTATGAAGGACCCTTCTTGGGAATATTACACTTATGTATAAGTCAATAGAGATTTAAAGTATCCCTCCAAGACAAGAACAAGTCATCCCTCTTCAAGTCAGCTTCAAATGAAATTAATTATCTCCTCTTAACAGTCATTTCATCTTACCTTCTTCAGGTCGACTTATTTCAGTGGAAAACCACTATAAATAGAGCCATCCAAATTTCAGTTAGAGACAATTTTTTGAACATGAGTTTAAGGGGTTTGAAATTCAGACAAGATTACAATGTGAAGATAACACTGCAGTAAGGGTGCGATGCGAGGTAAGTACTGAAGTATAAGTGTGAGGAACAATAGAGAAAGTGTAGCCAATAAAGTGCGTAATTTGAAGCATAAGGCAACAATATAGTGTGAGATAAGGCAATAATGTAGTGTGAGGCGAAGCAACAATACAATGTGAGGTAAGGTAGCAGTATAGTAAGTAGTGTAACGACAATAGAGAAATGAAAAGGTAATAAGGTAAGGACAAAAATACAGTCCACTAAGGTCCTCAAGGAAGTTGAAGGAATAGTTCTGAAGCAGTGAAGAGGAAATCAAATTCTAAAGGGTCGCCAAGAAAGAGGAAGAAAAATAAGAAGAATCTTATCAAGGAGGTTTTGTGTCTTGGTCTTAGAAGGGAAAATAGGTCAAGGGTATTTCTCTTGGTATTTGTCAGTTGGAATCTCTATAAGAATTTTTTGTTCAGGTTTTTCTCTCAAAGAGTGAGAGGTTTTAGCCCTGACTGACAGCCTATATTTTGTGTCTCTTGTCTCTTTATGGTTTATACATTGGTAGTTGTTTGATGAAGTAGAATGGTAATAACCTAAGTAAAAGAATATTCTAATCTAAAGAAGTAAAAGCACTCACAAGAAGTTACTAATAAAAGAGAAATCACCTAATATCATTGCCCTAGATTTCTCAACATGGTATCATAGCTAAGGTAACTAAGTCAAGGAAGGGCATCTTATCAAGAGACACACAAGGATCAAATTTCAAGGAAGGAATCAAAGCGAAGATCATCTTGAAGTCAAAGGAAGCATCATAACCCTAGATCAAAGAAGTCTACAAAGAAGTATTGGGATCATCATCAAGACAAGAAGGCCAAAATCCTACATCTACTCAAATTGAAGAGATCTACAAATCAAGTTAAAGTGTTTTAAAGACTATTCATCCAAAGGAAGCTAGATCAAAAGGCGGTGTCATCAAGACTCTCTCTCATTGAAACAAGTTCCTTACCATTAAAGACATCACCAAGAAGTCATCATTGATCTTCATCAACAAGACTTCACCATCAAAAGGGATCTCCCTCTCTGTGAGATCAAGGATCATTATTGAAGAAAACTATCTTCAACAAAGAGAAGTTTTATATTCTCTATATCATCATCAACATCAAGGAAGAAGCAAGGAGAAAAGAGCATCCTATCAGTTCAGTATATGACCTTATCTGATTCTGCCAAAATGTCTTTTTACAAGGAGAGCAACAAATTGGTTGGGGCTTCAAACTATCTTGCATGGAAGAAAATGACATATCTAAATCTCATTGAAAATGAGGTCATGGATCATGTCAAAGGATTTATCACTAAACCAGGAGAGGAATATTCTCAAGCTCTTTCTAAATATATGAAAGGGGAATTTAGGGCTCAAAGTATTCTCATAGAATCCATCAACGATCCGCTCATCCCATATGTATCTAAAATTGCAGCTTCAAAAGAAATCTATGAAAAACTGGTAGAGTTGTATTCCGTAAGCACTGCTGTAGAAGTCATATCATTAAGGCAAGAACTCTACAAGCTGAAGATGTATAAGGAAGATGGAATAGAATCATACTTTATGAGGATATTTGAGATCCAAGATCGGCTACAAGGATTGGGAGAATTCATGTCTGATAGTGAAATGACTACATTGGTATTAAATGCACTACCAGAGGAGTGGGGTAACTTTACTTCAAGTATTTATGGGAAGAAAGAAGCTACTCCATTCCATGATCTATGGTCACTATGCAAGATTGAATAATCTAGACTAAAGGCCAAATCTGATGTGGGAATAGGTGAGCAAAATCAAGCTTATGTTGTAATGACAAGAAGAAAGGGACAATTTGGAAAGTTTGGTCCTCAAAAAAAGAAAAAGAACATGGGAAAAATCCAATGCTATGGGTGTCAAGAATATGGACACTACAAAAGAGACTGTCCTAAACTCAAGAAGGATAATAACAAAAGAATAAGAGAAGAATCCTGCATCACATAGGAAGTGGAGGAAGCTCAAAATAATAAATCCAAGAAGGAGGAAGTAATAGGTCTCCACTATTGAGATAGTCTTCCTCACCTAAGTTATTTTCAAGCTCCTAAGTCTTCTGTTGTAAGATATGGGTATCATGATTCACTAAATGGGATGCATCAAGGCGTCTTTGAAACAAGAGCTCATGACATCAACATAAAAAAACATGAAAGATGGTTAGAATCTATGGAAGTCAAGAATATAGCTCTTGGGAATCTCAATTCAGAACATAAGTGACAAGGTCATCTAGTACAAGGTTCATCATACATTTGTCAAAGGGAAATATCTGTTGATAGGGATACTTTAGATCCTCAATATTCTCGGATGGAATCTTCATTTAAAGGTTCACCGATCATCAGGAAAAGAAAGTGTTTCATAAAGAATTCCAATCTTGTGGAATTCATGGGATGATGGTATGATGACATAAATGTGAGATGTTCAAGGGATTTAAGCTCTTTCAATCAAGGAAGCTATTGAAAATTGTAACCAGGTTCGATCTTCATAATGACATGTAATTGAGACTTTTGTAAATGATGTAATGAAGAAAATAAAATTATTATTGTAAGCCTTGCTTCATGGGTTTCATGATCAAGTGATTTTGTTTTTATTTGGCTCCCATTGAGAGCTTTAGGATTGGTCAATAAAGTCAAAGAGTCTATGTCATTTATGAAGAACCCCTCTTGGGGATACAATAATGTATATGAGTCTATGAATATGTCTTTATAGCCCTCCAATGACAAGCACTTTCCATTCTCTTCTACACTAGTCGCCAAACTGTATGGAAGAACTCATGTCAGGTCGCCTCAATAGACACATTTACTCATAATGTCATGTCATCTTAATATATGGGACAAAATATTATACATAGGAGTGAAGGATTTTCACATTAGTACACAGAACAATTCGATATATACCTGATTTTTTCAGGAGACAAAACACAGAGATAAGTTTGGATGATGGTACAGTGAAGTTTGGATGGGTCCCTCTATGATTTTCAGAAGAACAATGGTAGCAAGTAGTTTAGACTATATTTGAGATCAGTGTGACTGTTTCGGTGCCCTAAACATAGTCACAAAGTTGGGGTGAAGGCTACAGTTCGGTGAGTATTCAAGAAGTTTTGTTCACCTATGTAATTTAGATCATAGTGGTAATGCCAACTAAAGGAATAAAATTTTGGACTACAGGAAAAGAATCTTGATGCCACAGTAGTAGATCACAGGTTGGTGTCTAATGGAATTCAAATCCCTCTATAGTTTAGTTTCATCAAAGAAGATGAGACAATTCATAGTGCACCACAATCATACATTTCGGTACTATGAAGGTCATGATAGTGAGAAGAAAGATCTTGAAGACAATGATGAGAAGATCTTGATAAGACAATGATGTGAAGACAATGTGTTGATAAAAATAAGGTTGAAGCAAAGGAAAAATCATGAAGAAGTAAAGGAAGTTAAGAGAAGCAGTCTCTTGGTCTTGGAGTGGCTAATAGGTCAAGGGTCTTAGTCTTGGTATTCATCAATTGGAATCTCTATAAGAAGAATTTGTGCGGGTTTTCCTCTCAAAGAGTGAGAAGTTTTGGCCCTGGCTCATAGCCTACATGTTGTGTCTCTTGTCTATTTATGTTCTTGCATTCGTTATTGTTTGATGAAGAAGAACACTAAGAATCTAACGTAAATAAAATCCTAATCTAATCAAGTAAAAAGCATTCACAAGTAGTCACCAAAGATGATAAATCAACTAATACGAATTCCATATATTTCTCAACATGGTATTAGAAATAAGATGTTGAATTCAAAGGAAGGGAGTCTAATCAAAGAGACATTCAAGGATCGAGTTTCAAGAAAGAAATCAAAGCAAGTTGAAGGTTATCAAAGCAAAGATCAAGATCTACATTGAAGAATCAAACCCTAGATCGAAGAAGCAGCCTAAAACAACAAGAGATTTTGATTCTATAGTCATCATCAAAAGACCAAAAAGACCCTCATCAAGTTATCTTCAAAGCAAGGTATCTCGAAGAACTTTAAAGTTGAAAATCACATCATCTTGGAGAGAGTTAAAATCCTAGCAGCATTTTTGATCTACACTGTGAGAGAATTCAAGGTATCTTGAAAGTGAGAAGGCATTACCATCATCTACAAAGCTATAAGGCAAGTTCCCTATTATTTAAGCAAGGATCCTATCCTTTTCCTCGAAGATCATCCAAGGAAGCAAAAAATACATCTTCTTCAACCATCATCGAAGTGATCAAGTAGAAGAGTTCATCTTCACTTGTCAAGTATATTTCATTCTTTAATTAAATTTGGTAAAATAACTTCGTATTTGAAAGGATGTCTATAAGATGGTTGGGTCATTGAAATTCTTTGCATGAAAAAGGAGGATAGACATAGTCCTCTAAGAAGGTGAAGTCATTAAACATATCAAAAGGTCTCCTCTGAATTCATGGAAAGGGATTCTTATGAAAGATATCGTCATATAGAAATATTGGAGATATCAAAGAGATGTATATGATAAACTTGTAAGAATATTCTCTGAAGGTGTGATAAAGAAGGTCACATGACTTAGATCTGATTTACACAAATCGAAGGTATCAAAAAATGAAGGGATATCTTCATAATATCTCAACTGCGAGATCTGGGAGAGATGATAAGAAGATAATCATCATTTTTCTAAATAAACAAGGCAACAAATGTCCATGGGGATAAGAACGCTGCCTCATTCAACAACTTGTGGTTTCTATGCAAGATAGAAGAAGACAAGTTGAGGGAAAAAGTGTTGAAGGTTAAAGGACTCAAACATTTACATGAAAGAAAGGGAAGTTTGGAAAATTTTGGTCCTTAGAAAGGAAAGAAGAGCATAGATGAGATTCAATGCTATGGAAGTAAAGGATATGGAATTTATAGGAAATATTATCCTAAATGGACAATATCAAAAGAATAAAATAATCCCATATCACTGAAGAAGTGGAGGAAGATGAAAAGAAGATGTCCAAGAAAAGAGGTAGTAAGAGATCTCTACTATGTTTGAGATATTCTCCCTCGCAAAGGGTCTTGACATAACTTATAAATATTATGTTATAGGATATGGATATAATAAATAATAAGATGCATCGTGGCATCATCGAAGCATTAGGGACAATAGCTTGTGACATCACCATAGGAAACATGAAGGGTGTCTGATAATCAACTTAGAAGGATATAGCTCTTGGTGATCTCATTGAAAGATCAAAGGGAGAATTTGTTCAGGACAAGTCTCATCATACACCAGTTAAAAGGAAACATCTGTTGAATAAGGATATGCGAGATGGAATCCTCATTGGAGGATTCACCAATCTAGAGAGGAAGCAAGTGTTTCATCAAGAACTCCAACTTGTGGAGTTGATGGGATGATGGTATGATGACATAAGAGATGAAGCAGATCAAGGGGTTGAAGATATTTTCAATCAAGGAAGTTGTTCAAAGAAGCCTAGATGACCTAAAGGTAAATAAGGTATGTATGCTTGTATTTAATATTATAAAGTCATTTCGTATGGTTATAGGTAACAAGGATCACTACTTCTATTTTGAGAAGCATGATCAAAGGAAAGGAATCTCCTCCTATGAAAATATGTCGGAAGGCATGAGTCACACTAGATGAAATAAACATAATATGTCCTCATATGAAGTATGAGGTGGTTGACTATGATTGAGGAAATTTGATTGGAAGCTATTTGGAATGAAGTGTGTGAAAAGATAGGAAGATATTGTGATAATATGCAACGAAGGTAGAAGGCATTCAACACTCGAAGTCCAAGAAGATTTAACTAGAGGATCTCCCAGAATGATGTGAAGACTCTGATGGAAGTCAGATGATGTGTCAATCTGCATGCATGATGATGATACCTATAGGAATATGTCATGGTGAAAGATCATCACAAAGGTAATTTTGATTTAAAGTGTTCATTTATTTTTAAACTAATATCTGCATGGGATTATGTAGGACTTCCAAAGGGAAATTTGTGGATGACTTCCAAGCATACCATATAGAAGAATGTAATTTCCTTTCGAAAAATATGGTATGAAAGCAGAATGACAAGAAGCAAAGCCATATGGAAAATCTGATGGATCACTTTATGATGAGTTAAGGACATGACTAACTCATGGATAAACATGATGAATGATTTGTTCCCTATGTATAAGTTACCGAAGATGAAGACTCCTTAACGAAGAAGAAATTCATGACATCCAAGAAAGGAGCTCTTCAAGCAGTTGGTTGTTTCACGATCTCCACATGAGGAGTTGCGATAGGTCTCTAATTAAGAGGGAGCCTGAAAAAAAGTTTCTTACTTGGAAGACACTTAGAAAATTACTAAGCAAGGAGCTTAGGTACATTCCTTTAATGGAATATGTCCTCATATTTTGAAAAGGAGAGATAAACATGTTGTTCTAGTCTTCACCTGGGAAGACAAAATGGAGGATTGTGTAATCATTTGGCATCTGATACTCTTTTGGGATGAGATAGGTCATCCCATGAAAGAGTAGTCATGGAGGACTGATATTCTTTGAGTATTGGGAAGTCCAAGATAAGAATAGTCCTCATGGAGCATACCCTGAGAGAACCCAGGTGGGGTATCTTTCGAGAGAGATAATGATGAGTGTGTCTATAAATCATTGGTCTCACTAGCTTTGATCTCAGATCTTGTGAAGAGATGGAGATGTTAGTTAAGGCCTTGCTATGCAACAATGTTGGTTGATATGATGTTATAAAAATGAGTTACAAATTCAAATTCTTCTTATGAGAAATTCTTTAGATTGAGAATGACCAAGTACCATTATGAATATCTCCCTAGTTAAGAAGGAGTGTTGAACATTGTAACTAGGCTTGGTCTTCATAATGACATGTAATTTTGTGAATGATGTAATGAAGAAACTAAAATTATTACTGTAAGCCTTGTTTCATGGGTTTCATGAGCAAGTGATTTTGTTTTTAGTTGGCTCCCATTGGGAGCTTTAGGATTTGTCATTAAATTCAAAGATTCTATGTCATGTATGAAGAACCGTTCTTAGGGATACAACAATGTATATGAGTCTATGAATATGTCTTCTACGTCGGCCTGCAAACTGTATGGATAGGTCCCTCTATGATTTTTGGAAGAAAAGTGGCAACAAGTAGTTCAGACTATCTTTAAGATTAGTGTGACTGTTTTAGTGCCCTAAACATAGTCACAAATTTTGGGTGAAGGCTACAGTTCAATGAGTATTCAAGAAGTTTTGTTCACCTATGTAATTCAGGTCATAGTGGTAATGAAAAGTAAAGGAACAACAGTTTGGAATTCAGGAAAAGAATCTCGATTCCACAGTAGTAATTCACAAATTGGTGTCTAAGGGAATTCAGATCCCTTTACAGTTCAGTGGCATAGAAATTCCTAAGCCAAGAGGGAGCTTAGGTACATTCCTTCCGTAGGAAGGAGTACATTCATTTATTGGAATAGACATGTCCTCACTAATTAAGAGGGAGAGATAAACACATCATTCTCATCTTTACTTGGGAAGACAAAATGGAGGATTGGGTAAACATTTAGCATCCAATGCTCTTTGAGGATGTATTAGGGCATCAAAGATAAGAGTAGACGTAGAGGATCAATATTCTTTGAGGACTGGGAATCTAAGATAAGAATAGTCCTGGTGGAACACACCCTGAGAACCTGGGGGAGGCATGTTCCAAGAGAGACAATGATGAGGGTTTCTATACATCATTGGTCTCACCAGCATTGTGCTCAAATCTTGTGGAGAGATAGAGTTGTTAGTCAAGCCCTTGCTATCAGACAATGTTGGTTGATATGATGCTATACATATGGGTTAGAAATCTGATTCTTCTTATGAGAAATTCTTTAGACTGAGAATGACCAAGTACCATTATGAATACCTCCCTAGTTAAGAGGGAGTGTTGAAAAGTAACAAGGTTAGGTCTTCATAATGACATGTGTAATTGTGATTTTATGTAATTGATGAAAATAAAGAAAAATAAAATTATTGTAATGTTTGTCTCATGGGTTTCATGAGCAAGGAATTTTATTTTAGTAATGGCTCCCATTGTGAGTCCTTACGAATGCTTATAAAGGAAAATTAAGTCTATGTCATGTATGAAGGAACCTTCTTGGGCATATTACACTTATGTATAAGTCAATAGAAATGTAAAGTATCCATCCAAGACAGACACAAGTCATCCCTCTTCAAGTCGGCTTCAAATGAAATTAATTATCTCCTCCTAGCAATCATGTTGGCCTATCTTCTTCAAGTTGACTTATTTCAATGGAAAAACACTATAAATAGAGCCATCTGAATTTGAATTAGAGATAAAATTTTAGGACAAGAGTTTAAGGGGTATGCAATTCAGACAAGATTACCATGCGAAGATAAGACTGCAGTAAGGGTGTAGTGTGAGGTAAGTACTGAAGTAGAAGTGCTAGTTACATCAGAGAAAGAGTAACCAAGAAAGTGTGTAATCTGAAGCATAAGGTAGAAGTACAGTGTGAGATAAGGCATGTAGGGACCAACATTGTATATATATTTTTTTATAATCAAAATAAAAATACAACCAGAAGAGAATAGCATTGGGAATTCAAATTTATTAAGCATTGATTAACACATCCATGAAACTTCACTTCATTGAACATATCATCTAATTTACATATATTTAACAAAAACCATAAAGAAGTCATACAAAATAATATTATAACAACATAGGTACCGTTCACCAGAAGATGAGATTCAAACTTGACTTGCCGCTACTTGTCTTCCTTTATTGTCGATCGCCTCCGAGTATGAAATATCGATGTGCTTGATCCAAATGTATTGACCCACCGGTTTACCTCCCAGCTTACTCCTTGGGTACTCTTCTTCCCTGCAGAACCTCGAGCTGCAATGGGGTTGTACAATGGAGGAATGTATTAGCTGGTAGAGGAGAGCACTCTTTGGATCAAGAGTCCCCTCTCTAAAGCCCTCTACCTCACTAAACTCACTATGAGCTCTCTTTGGATCAAGAGTCCCCTCTCTAAAGTCCTCTACCTCACTAAACTCACTATAGCTCATAGTCACTACTCTGACATAGTCTCATCCATCCAACCATAGGGTAAAAAATGTCCTTTCTCCCATGGCCTACCCCTTCTTTTATAGGAGTTCTCATTGGGGACACTTGGAATTTCATGCATAATTAATTATTTTTTATAATTCAATAGTTTTATTATTCACCCACCCATGTGTCACTCTCTCATCAAGGGTCTCCAAAATTATTTACTTAAATTTTAAATTAAAACTAATATTTTTCCTCACCTCAACAAGATTCCTATTTCTTCTCCTAGTTGTCACTTGATCCCCCTTTTTACTCCTTAATTTGTGTTCATTACTAAAGTCAATTGATAAGTCAAGATTTGATCCCCTATCTACTCCCTAATTTAACTCAAGTTATCTCTTAGATGGATATTCTTATGTTGGTTGTTGCCACATGGAAGTTCTCTAAATTTTCTCTAAGATTTAATTTATTAATCTTGTTTTAATTCACCATTGTCTTCTCTTAATTAGGTTTAACTATTTTAGGATTAATATTTATCCTTACATTTATGTCCCTCTTTCCCCTTTTTACCTAATTGAACTACATTATCTACGTAATATTTTCCAACATGGGGAGGGTAGAGATTTTAAGGTAAAATATTTTATTTCTTCCTACGATCCTCTTAACCCAAGTTTTATTCTTGATTTAATTACCTAGGTTTCTAACATAATTTTCCCTTGATGTGAATTTACCTGGTTTTCATATCTTGATTATATTTATTAATTTATTTATTTTTAATGATTCCAAGGGTGCTAAGTTTGGTTGTGCCCTTCAAGAACTTCCCTTGAAGTTCCAAGGGTGTCATGCCTAACAATTTATTTGTGATGCCAAGGGTGCCAATTTCTTTGTGCCCTTCAAGAAATTCCCTTGAAGTTCGAAGGGTGCCACGCCACTTGCCCTTCAAGCATTCAGTGGCTACGAGGGGAAAGTATAGGTGCAACGATAGAGACCACTATCATCTCTTATGTTGCCTGCTATAGTGAGAATAATGGTGTAAGGGATCAAGGAATCCACCTTGATGTGCGCCCCCTGGTAAAATCCTCATGAGCGACCCAAATTTGGGACTTGCCCTCATGACGTCTTGATCTTCAAGGCGAAGGTGTTTCAACCTTTCCAGCCCAAGTCACGGCGGGAGTGCTAGTGGGTGAGATCAGGGACATTGCCCACCCCTCCCATGTAGTTCCATTCAATTGTACAACCCATTCACCCATATGTGAGTCATTTGGCCAAGCAACTAATATATCCCTGCAATCACTAACATATCATCAAAATATAGATAAACATATATAACAAGTTCAAAATTGACTTGGAATTTCAAAAATAAAATAATATAAAATTTCATCAGACTAGGTGTCGTCAACTCGTCATATGCGAGTGCCTTTGATGGTTTCCTGCCATACTGAATAATCATCAGTAACAATGTTTCTCAGTGTTAGTCATTGTCATAATAACATTATTAACATCACCTAGTCATTCACATCATTGCTCATTGTGAACAAGAAATAATGCAAGTAGGTAACATAGGGGACACATCCATCATGACTATCATCATCATAACATTTGTTATCACTTAAGAATTCTAATGCCAAAATTTCTCACATTAGTTTGATGGTAAAGGTCGGTGCTAGTCTAAGTTTGATTTTTGTTTGCCTTAGAGTCTGAGTCTTAGGAGTCTTGAGTCAACTATGCATTCTCATTCATCACCGGTCTCATAACCATGTGTCAGTTTTGTTCAAAGGTTACTATGTGCCACAAAGCTCTTTAGGTGATTTCGTAGCGCATAAATCATTTTGAAGTGTTTTCGCAGCGCATAAATCCTTTTTAGCAGTTTCGCAGCGCAACATGTTTTAGGTGATTTCGTAGCGCATAATTCAAAATTTACACTGACTGCGCTACGAAATCGGAGATTCGTGCAATCCGTAGCAAATCTTTCCTAACTGTCAAATCTGTCAAGTTCAGTTATGGTTGCATCATTCATTGTCAGCTTATACACTCCACATATCATGTCCAACCACTTATCTCCATCATTACAGCTGCTAGGTACCTTGGTACACACGGATTGCAAGTTCCAAGAAAAGCCAGGTATTCACAGTCTTAATGATGATTGTATTTGTTGCATGGGGAACAAGTCTCCAAGTTTTCAATTTGAAGGCATTGTTATCAAGCGAGGCAGTTATCAAGCGAGGCAGCCATTCAAGCGAGGCAGAGACTGAAGTTTGAGCAGCACTAGCATTTCAAACCTCCATTACGCTGAAGTCTCATGGAGGGATCAGCAGAAAGAAAAGACCACAGATCAGGCAGATGCTTGAGAAACGAACCTGAAGGTGTAGACATTGTCTTAAAAAACAAAGAAGTTGAGCATGCATTCAAGCAGGTTGGATGTTGGAATTTTTGTGAGAAACTCCAGGGAGGTCATGCACAAATCACCAAGGAATTTGCTTTGAATTTCACAGGGCTGAATTTGAAGGTTGGGATGCTCGAATTGCAAGTCTCACCAGAGGTAATATCCACAGTTACTGAGATTCCAAGGGGACAAGAAACTTGGTTTAAGAATTTCAAATTTGATATGACCCCCTGCAAAGAATTTCTGAAGCCAGAGTACATTGACTCAAATTTAAACAAGTCTGTGCCTACAAATTGTGTCAAGGACTCATATGCCAATTTGCTCACCTGTATACAAAGGTACCTTACCTGTGAAGGGAGATATAATAAGGTGTATACATACCATTTCAAGCTTCTGCTACATTTTATAGGAAATATATCCATTGATTTACCTTTTTACATGTTTCATAGCTTAAGAAAAATGTGTGATAAGGTGTAGCTAAGGAAAGAAGCCTGTGAGACCTCATTGTTTCACCACGGTTTAATTAAGTTGATTGTACTGCATGAAATCCAGAGAGTAGGTAGGGACTGGCCCACATTCATATTCATTTCTGGTTTCAAGAATGAGACCGGTCTCAGTCCTCAAGCTGCAAAAGATCTTCCAACAACAACTAGTCATCAGGCAGAAACAAGATCCAGGAGGTTTTCAAAGTTGAAGGCTAGGAAACAAGTAAGAGAATTCACCAAGCCACTGACTATCCAGGATACAGGTGAAGGAGTTCAAAGAAGAAGGACTAGGAGCCAGGTAGCTAAAGAAAAAGGAAAATCAGTGATTATTGAAGAAAGCCCTGTTTCAGAGGGAGACTTAAATGACTTACTGCAAGCCATTGACATTGAAGAATCTCCCCCGGTTCAAGCAGATTTGATAGAGTCAAGAAAAGACAAGGCTAAGAGAGTCAAAGCCTCGAAGAAACTCAAGTTTGATGATCAAGTTGATCAATTTGTATTTAAACCAAGGAGACCCATAACGAGGAATTTTAAACAAGTACAGGAGGTACTGCCAAGAGCAGATGAAACAGGGGAGGTAACACAGCCTCATGAAAGAAAGGATAAAGGCAAACAAGTTACCATTCAAGAAGAAGATAGTGTGGAAGAGTTGAAAAGGAAGTCGGAATTGGCAAACTTTGAAATTGCTAGATTGAAGAAAGCCTCCAGGAAATTTGCAATTAAGGAGGCTTATTTTAACCAAATGCAAGCTCGATGGGAGGACAAAACATTTCAAATACCCGAGGTGGTGGATTGTAATGTTCAATTCGTTAGCTAGATTGTCCCTGCAATAAAGGAAACACAATTTATAAGAAAGGTCAATACAAACCTGAGATCTGGGATCAGAGTCATGAAGAAACAAATTGAAGACTTAAAGATATAGTTAAGCCAACAGAAAGAATTTCCTTAAGGCAGTCACACATCAAGTACGGTTATGTTTCAAATTTTGATGGTTTTCCTTGTTATAATCCTTCTTGAAGAATCATACCTTTTCGTTCAGTTTTGAAAAGATTTGGAGAAATTGAAAAGGATGTTTAAATATCAAGAGGCTCAAAATAGAAAAATTTTGGTTGAAACTGTGTTTTTTGGAATTACACAGCAGTTTCGTAGCGCTACGAAACTGCTGAAGATGATGACCAACACACAGCAGTTTCGTAGCGCGCTACGAAACTGCTGAAGCTACATAATCTAAACTCAGTCAACTAATTTTGAAATACAAAGGGAAATTTTTTGAAAAAGGAATATCTTCAAGGGATCATCTAAAGGTATCAACTTTCAACAAGGTCAAGACAGGTGGAGGAAACATATATTCGAACCTAACTCTAAAATTTTTGTTATAAAGTGATCACATTTACTACAGCCCGAGATATATCAGACAGCTTGGAGGAGCTTTGTCTTCATGCATGGAAAAGGTTGACAACACATCAAGGACATGGCATTCTGATATATTTTGTATAATCAAAGATGAAGGGCATGGTTCATTGGATCCGAATATCTTTGAGGAAAACCAAAGGCAGATAAACAGGGACAGTTTCCTATTTTTCAGGGGCAATGGAGAAGATGTGACATTGAGGACCAGTATGGAGCTTTGAACATCCACCACAGCCAAACTAAAAAAGAGACCACTTGTCAAAGAACGAGAATGATTGTAATTAAGGCTATTATTAACATGATATTTCGTTAGACTCCTATTTGATTTAGATCTCTAAAAAGTCTAGTAGCAGTTTTTTACATTTAATAGGTAGTTAAAATTTGAATAGGTGTCATAAGAAGTAGAATTCAAGTTCCCCTCATGTTGGAGGAGGAATCTCAGCTTTGTAAAAGAACTCTATATATAGGAGAAAGAGCAATGTAACCAGGGTTGGAAATTTATAAGTAAAAGCTCTGATATTTGGCTTATGTAAAGACTTTGCTTTTTTTGGTAATACAGTACTGGCTTATGCTTCTCAAGAATCATAAAGAGTTCAATGTAATGAGTTCCCTTTGTTGTCTTTTCAAGTTATCTACAGTGTTATGAGTATCTGATTACTTAGAAATCACTTATAGTGCTATAATTTCCTTCATATATTCATAAACTGCCTTCTATGTGTTTGGTGTGTTGAAATCTGAATGCCTTAACTTCTATGCAAAGCCAACCCTGCTATTAATATTGAATCATATATGACTCCATAAGCCCAATGGATACTTGTTAGTTGTGTTTCCACCATTTTCATTTCTTAGTTGTTTCACAAGAGTTAGCCATCTTGATCATAATCAAAGATCATTAATCCTTTGAGAGAGCCATCTCTGGATGGGGAGGCTAAGCCTCAGCCTAAAGCAGGTTTGAAATAGTTACTTGAAGTATTCCTGGTCAGCAGCCTTCCAGGGTCTGATTTTGAGATAACATTTTGGTGCATTTGCCGGGAGCCTGAAGTCTATTCATTCCCGAAATTAAGAGGCTGAACTTCTGAAGGTAGCAAGAGCTCAGACATCATTTTGAGGCTGCAAAACTACCTTGGCGTCTCCACACATCAAATAATAAATTGGAAGGTGACTCCACTGCTAGAAGATCAGTAGCTTGATGAAGTTACAAGATGAGTTCCGCTGCAAGAATGAATGCCAGGTATGCTCCTATGAATCGGTCTCATATCCCTGGTTTTCCAAATCCTATGCCAAATGTTGAATGGTTAGATGATCTTCCAATATTCAAAGATGAAAAGAAGGACAATGCTCCTCTTCATTTGGTTAGGTTCCATATGCATGTATGCAGGCTTAAGGTTCATTTCCCTGAAGATTGTCTCATGAAGATGTTTATGACCACTTTAGAAGGAAAAGCATGGTCTTGGTATAAAGGTTTGGAAAATGGTTCAATATATTTGCTTGCTAATTTTCCTAATGAATTTTATGAGATGTATAAAGAATGTCATCCTTCCTTATTGTTGCTCAAAGATTGCTGTAGACATTCTTTAAGTCTTATTCAGTACTTGGAGGATTGTTATGATGATGATGAATTTATGGATGAAAAAATTTTAGAGGCTCTTCATAACACTGCATTTCAACACCAAGAAGAAAGTATAACATCTCATGAAATGCAACATGAAGATAAGCAGGGGTTTACTTATGATTGTCTTTATTGGAAATATCATGTTGCTTGACCTAAAGTGGAAATTGATAGAGTAGGTAGGTAGGAAAATGCAAATAAGCTCAAGGTTGACTGAGCATATTTTAGTAGATATAGATTTCTTTATCATATAGTGATCATCAAGCTTAAGCCCGAGGTGAAGGCCCAAGAAGCTTAAAGGGGATGCTTGTCAAGCAAATTTCCATTTATCATAAAATGGATAAAGCACTGGACCTGCGAGTTCTTAGTGTACTACAGGAGCACACCATCCCAAGTGGACCCACTCTTATCACTTAAGAATTCTAATGCTAAAATTTCTCACATTAGTTTGATGGTAAAGGTCGGTGCTAGTCTAAGTTTGATTTTTGTTTGCCTTAGAGTCTGAGTCTTAGGAGTCTTGAGTCAACTATGCATTCTCATTCATCATTGGTCATTCTCATTCATCACCGGTATCATAAACATGTGTCAGTTTTGTTCAAAGGTTACTATGTGCCACAAAGCTCTTTAGGTGATTTCGTGGCGCATAAATCATTTTGAAGTTTTTTCGCAGCGCATAAATCCTTTTTAGCAGTTTCGCAGCACAACTTGTTTTAGGTGATTTCGTAGTGCATAATTCAAAATTTACACTGACTGCGATACGAAATTGGAGATTCATGCAATCCGTAGCAGATCTTTCTTAACTGTTAAATCTGTCAAGTTTAGTTATGGTTGCATCATTCATTGTCAGCTTATACACTCCACATATCATGTCCAACCGCTTATCTCCATCATTACAGCCGCTAGGTACCTTGGTACACACGGATTGCAAGTTCCAAGAAAAGCCAGGTATTCACAGTCTTGATGATGATTGTATTCGTTGCATGGGGAACAAGTCTCCAAGTTTTCAATTTGAAGGCATTGTTATCAAGTGAGGCAGTTATCAAGTGAGGTAGTTATCAAGCGAGGCAGAGACTGAAGTTTGAGCAGCACTAGCATTTCAGACCTCCATTACGTTGAAGTCTCATGGAGGGATCAACAGAAAGAAAAGACCACATATCAGGCAGATGCTGGAGAAACGAACCTGAAGGTGTAGACATTGTCTTAAAAAACAAAGAAGTTGAGCATGCATTCAAGCAGGTTGGATGTTGGAATTTTTGTGAGAAACTCCAGGGAGGTCATGCACAAATCACCAAGAAATTTGCTTTGAATTTCACAGGGCTAAATTTGCAGGTAGGGATGCTCGAATTGCAAGTCTCACCAGAGGTAATATCCACAGTTACTGAGATTCCAGGCGGACAAGAAACTTGGTTTAAGAATTTCAAATTTGATATGACCCCCTGCAAAGAATTTCTGAAGCCGGAGTACATTGACTCAAATTTAAACAAGTCTGTGTCTAGAAATTGTGTCAAGGACTCATATGCCAATCTGCTTACCTGTATACAAAGGTACCTTACCTGTGAAGGGAGATATAATAAGGTGTATTCATACCATTTCAAGCTTCTGCTACATTTTACAGGAAAGATATCCATTGATTTATCTTTTTACTTGTTTCGTAGCTTAAGCGAAATGTGTGATAAGGTGCAGCTAAGGAAAGAAGCCTGTGAGACCTCATTGTTTCACCACGGTTTAATTAAGTTGATTGTTTTGCATGAACTCCAGAGAGTAGGTAGGGACTTTCCCACATTCATATTCATGTCTGGTTTCAAGAAAGAGACCGGTCTCAGTCCTCAAGCTGCAAAGATCTTCCAACAACAATTGGTCATCAGGCAGAAACAAGATCGAGGAGGTTTTCAAAGTTGAAGGCTAGGAAACAAGTAAGAGAATTCACCAAGCCATTGACTATCCAGGATACACCCCAGCAATCCCTTAAAGATAAAGCTCAGGTCAAAGAAGGTGCACATGAATCAAGCACATGTGAAGGAGTTCAAAGAAGAAGGACTAGGAGCCAGGTAGCTAAAGAAAAAGGCAAATAAGTGATTATTGAAGAAAGCCCTGTTTCAAAGGGAGACTTAAATGACTTACTGCAAGCCATTGACATTGAAGAATCTCCCTTGGTTCAAGCAGATTTGATAGAGTCAGGAAAAGACAAGGCTAAGAGAGTCAAAGCCTCAAAGAAACTCAAGTTTGATGATCAGGTTGATCAATTTGTATTTAAACCAAGGAGATCCATAACGAGGAATTTTAAACAAGTACAGGAGGTACTGCCAAGAGTAGATGAAACAGGGGAGGTAACATAGCCTCATGAAAGAAAGGATAAAGGCAAAGTAGTTACCATTCAAGAAGAAGATAGTGTGGAAGAGTTGAAAAGGAGGTTGGAATTGGCAAACTTTGAAATTACTAGATTGAAGAAAGGCTCCAGGAAATTTGCAATTAAGGAGGCTTATTTTAACCAAATGCAAGCTCGGTGGGAAGACAAAACATTTCAAATACCCGAGGTAGTGGATTGTAATGTTCAATTCCGTAGCTGGACTGCCCCTGCAATAAAGGAAGCACAATTGATCAGAAAGGTCAATACAAACCTGAGATCTGGGATCAGAGTCATGAAGAAACAAATTGAAGACTTAAAGATATAGTTAAGCCAGCAAAAAGAATTTCCTTAAGGCAGTCACACATCAAGTAAGGTTATGTTTCAAATTTTGATGGTTTTCCTCGTTATAATCCTTCTTGAAGAATCATACCTTTCCGTTCAGTTTTTAAAATCTTTGGAGCAATTGAAAAGGATGTTTAAATATCAAGAGGCTCAAAATAGCAAAATTTTGGTTGAAACTGTGTTTTTTGGAATTACATAGCAGTTTCATAGCGCGCTACGAAACTACTGAAGATGATGACTAATGCGCTACGAAACTGCTAAAACTACATAATCTAAACTCAGTCAAATGATTTTGAAATACAAAGGGAAATTTTTTGAAAAAGAAATATCTTCAAGGGATCATCTAAAGGTATCAACTTTCAACAAGGTCAAGACAGGTGGAGGAAACATATATTCGAACCTAACTCTAAACTTTTTGTTATAAAGTGATCACATTTACTACAGTCCAAGATATGTCAGACAGCTTGGAGGAGCTTTGTCTTCACACATGGAAAATGTTGACAACACATCAAGGACGTGGCATTCTGATATATTTTGTATAATCAAAGATGAAGGGCATGGTTCATTGGATCCGAATATCTTTGAGGAAAACCAAAGGTGGATAAAGAGGGATAGTTTCCTATTTTTCAGGGGCAATGGAGAAGATGTGACATTGAGGACCATTATGGAGCTTTGAACATCCACCACAGCCAAACTAAAAAAGAGACCACTTGTCAAAGAACGAGAATGATTGTAATTAAGGCTATTATTAGCATGATATGGAGTTAGACTCCTATTTGATTTAGATCTCTAAAAAGTCTAGTAGCAGTTTGTTACATTTAATAGGTAGTTAAAATTTGAATAGGTGTCATAAGAAGTAGAATTCGAGTTCCCCTCATGTTGGAGGAGGAATCTCAGCTTTGTAAAAGAACTCTATATATAGGAGAAAGAGCAATGTAACCAGGGTTGGAAATTTATAAGTAAAAGCTCTGATATTTGGCTTATGTAAAGACTTTGCTTTTTTTGGTAATACTGTTAGGCCCCCATACTACTAGTGTAACCCCTTATTGTTATTAGTATAACCCACTTATTATATTGATGTACCCATGTAGTGCCCATATTGTTACTATTGTGCCCCATAGAAGCCCACTATTGTTATTATTGTGCCCTTACATTATTATTTTTATGTCGGCTTTGATTATGTTATAACCCCTTAGACTCCTATATATAGAAAGGAGGTCTTTTCATTTGTATCATCCAAGAATTGTTCATTTATGTAATGTAAAGGAGGTTGCCCCCTCGAAGAGGCTGAATTCTAAGGCGTTGATCTATCTTTTCTATCTTTTCTTGAGCTGGTTTCATAACATTTGGTATCAGAGCTTTGGATTCTAGGGTTTCGCTGCTCCAAACAGGTCATCGTGGAATTTTCGTTATAACTTTTTTCTGTGACGTTTCAGAAGTCGCAAAAAAAACCCATTTGAGAAGAAATCACGTTGAACCTTGGGTCTGAATTTCAGAGCTTTTCACGCAGTATTTGCGGAGATATGATCTGAGGAAGTTGGTCTTTTTGCAGACTCTTGAATTACATTCAAAACAGGTGACCTGGGGAAAATCGTCATAACTTTCTCTCTGGGGATCGGATTGAAATTTCGTAAGAAGGAACAGAAAGAGGACGGACTGTAGTTTCTTGTATGCATTTTTCAGATCCAAAGGTTGAAACAGTGACACGTGGCACTTCATACAATTTCGCTCTTCTGGAAAGGTCTATAATCAGGTCATCTTGGGAGATTGTGCATAACCCTTTCTTAGAGAATCCAATTTGGATCAGACTGGTGGCATTGGAAAGAGGACATAGAGGGCTACTATAGTTAAAAATTTCAAAACTTAAAGATCTGAAAGTACAGAGTTACAGTCGTTTCAAAGTCGAGCTCCTAAAATCAAGAAAAAGCAAGATGATGAAGTTTGATGGCAAGGATCCGGTAAATTGGATACTTCAGATGGAGTGATATTTTGATCTACATGGTGTACAACTGTTACAAAAGGTATGTAGTGCATCTTCATATTTAGAACCAGATCAATTTTTATGGTATGAAGGGCTTTGTTCTTGTAAAAATCTTGTTACGTGGTCAATTTTCACGGAGGAAATGATAGCACATTATGAGGATACAAAGAGCAACACCTTCTTTAGAACAACGCCCCAACAATTGGAAAGAGTAAAATGGCTTTGTGACATAATGGAAAGAAAAATTATGGAAACCAGGAAGCATACCCCTCACAACTATAAAGATGGAAGTATTGTTTCTCCCAGCCTTCCACAACCTACAAGGGTTACACCACAACAATTGGAAGAAAAAAGAGAAAAAGGGCTTTGTTACAATTGTGATAGCAAATGCACTAAAGGTCATAGGTGTGCTGAGAAGAAATTATTTTACATAGAATATGAAGAGGAGGAAGAAAAGGATCAAGAAACATCAAAAGAAGAGGATATATGCTAGGACACCACGCCAGAGAAAGAAGAAATGAATCAGACCATATCTTGTAAAACATTGGCAAGAATTACCACTCCTCAAACTCTCAAGATAGAAGGACATATCAAGAATAAAAAGGTTCAAGAAGTGAAAGATCACATCGAGAAAGAGGAAATGAATCCAACCATATCTTGTAGTTCAATGGACGAAATTACCACTCCTCAAACTATCAAGATAGAAGGACACATCAAGAAGAAAAATGTTCAAGAAGTGAAAGATCACATCGAGCATCAAGAAATGAATCCAACCATATCTTGTAAAGGACTGGAAGAAATTAGCACTCCTCAAAAGATAGAAGGACATATCAAGAAGAAAAAGGTTCAAGCAGAGAAAGATCACATCAAGCATCAACAACAAGTTCTCCAACTTTTAAAGGATAACGCCACTTCGGTGCAAAATCAAACAAAACAACAGGTAGATCAACATCGTAGTGAAAAATGTTTTGATGTAGGTGATTGGGTATTTTTACTGCTACATCTCAAGCAAACTATTTATGAGAAGGAAATGTTGGAAATACTACATGCACTTAAAAAATGGCGACCTTACCGAATGGGAAGACTCTTCAAGGATGAGGATGTGGAAGCATTGTTTTGTGCTATTTATATTATCCAACCAGATTGGATAAATGAAGCAAGGGATGAATGGAAGAAGGACGAAGAAGTGTGGTCACTTATTCAAAAGTTGCAAAAGATACCAATTCAAGCAGTATTGCCAGAAATTGAAGAGGAAGGAAAAATCATATTGGAACCTGGAGCAGTCACAGAAACAAGAACCCGATAGCTATGAAATCGATCAATTTCAAAGTATCTCATCAAGTGGAAGAACTTACCCGCTGAATATTCCACATGGGAGGACAAATTTTTTATACAGAAGCATCAAGAACTACTCAAGCGTTGAGGACAATGCTTTTTGAAGGAGAGGGGCATGTTAGGCCCCTATACTACTAGTGTAACCCCTTATTATTATTAGTATAACCCACTTATTATATTGATGTACCCATGTAGTGCCCATATTGTTACTATTGTGCCCCATAGAAGCCCACTATTGTTATTATTGTGCCCTTACATTATTATTTTTATGTCGGCTCTGATTATGTTATAACCCCTTAGACTCCTATATATAGAAAGGAGGTCTTTTCATTTGTATCATCCAAGAATTGTTCATTTATGTAATGTAAAGGAGCTTGCCCCCTCGAAGAGGCTGAATTCTAAGGCGTTGATCTATCTTTTCTATATTTTCTTGAGCTGGTTTCATAACAAATACAATACTGGCTTATGCTTCTCAAGAATCATAAAGAGTTCAATGTAATGAGTTTCTTTTGTTGTCTTTTCATGTTATCTACAATGTTATGCGTGTTATGAGTATTCGATTACTTAGAAATCGCTTACAGTGCTCTAATTACCTTCATATACTCATAAACTGCCTTCTATGTGTTTGGTGTGTTGAAATCTGAATGCCTTGACTTCTATGCAAAGCCAACCCTGTTGTTAATACTGAATCATATATGACTCCATAAGCCCAATGGATACTTGTTAGTTGTGTTTCCACCATTTTCATTTCTTAGTTGTTTCACAAGAGTTAGCCATCTTGATCATAATCAAAGATCATTAATCCTTTGAGAGAGCCCTCTTTGGTTGGGGAGGCTAAGCCTCAGCCTAAAGCAGGTTTGAAATAGTTACTTGAAGTCTTCCTGGTAAGCAGCCTTCCAGGGTCTGATTTTGAGATAACATTTTGGTGCGTCTGCTGGGAGCCTGAAGTCTATTCATTCCCGAAATTAAGAGGCTGAACTTCTGAAGGTAGCAGGAGCTCAGACATCATTTTGAGGCTGCAAAACTACCTTGGCGACTCCACACATCAAATAATAACTTGGAAGGGGACTCCACTGCTAGAGGATCAGTAGCTTGATGAAGTTACAAGATGAGTTCCACTACAAGAATGAATGCCAGGCATGCTCCTATGAATCGGTCTCATATCCCTAGTTTTCCAAATCCTATGCCAACGGTTGAATGGTTAGATGATCTTCCAATATTCAATGATGAAAAGAAGGACAATGCTTCTCTTAAGTTTCATTTCCCTGATGATTGTCTCATGAAGATGTTTATGACCACTTTAGAAGGAAAAGCATGGTCTTGGTATAAAGGTTTGGAAAATGGTTCAATATATTCTCTTGCTAATTTTCATGATGAATTCTATGAGATGTATAAAGAACGTCATCCTTCCTTATTGTTGCTCAAAGATTGCTGTAGACATTCTTTAAGTCTTATTCAGTACTTGGAGGATTGTTATGATGATGATGAATTTATGGATGAAGAAATTTTAGAGGCTCTTCATAACAATGCATTTCAACACCAAGAAGAAAGTATAACATCTCTTGAAATGCAGCATGAAGATCAGCAGGGGTTTACTTATGAAAATCATAATACATCCTCTGAGATTGATGTAGAGATGCAACAGATTTGTCAGGCTTCAGATCATTATGTGTATGAAATTGATTGCAAACATCAAGAAGAAGTACTGGAAAATAGCTTTTATAGCCCTCAGGCAGAGGAAAAGGTTGTTCAATTTTGTAATTCCTTGCAATAGCTTACTTCAAAGAATGATCACAATAGTGAGGAAAATTACATTGTCTATGAGAATCATGCAGAAAGGCAGTTGGATAGCACATCAAAGGAATTTTGTGTGGCTGAGGATCAGTTGTCTGAAAATATAGAATGTTATGATGATTATCAAAATAACCATGTTTTCTTTGACCCTATAAATGAATACATGGCAAAGTTTTGCACATCAGTATTTCATTTTCATTTGCATTATGAAGATCATATACATTATAAGTTGATTTGGTCATCTCACTATCATGGTTATTTTGAGGTTGAATGCAGTCAAGAGCCTCCAATATCAGAAAGGAAAATTGATTGGCTTTATTGGAAATATCATGTTGCTTGACCTAAAGTGGAAATTGATAGAGTAGGTAGGTAGGAAAATGCAAATAAGCTCAAGGTTGACTGAGCATATTTCAGTAGATATAGATTTCTTTCTCCTATAGTGATCATTAAGCTTAAGCCTGAGGTGAAGGCCCAAGAAGCTTAAAGGGGATGCTTGTCAAGCAAATTTCCATTTATCATAAAATGGATAAAGCACTGGACCTGCGAGTTCTTAGTGTACTACAGGAGCACACCATCCCAAGTGGAGCCACTGTTATCACTTTAGAATTGTAATGCCAAAATTTCTCACATTAGTTTGATGGTAAAGGTTGGTACTAGTCTAAGTTTGATTTTTGTTTGCCTTAGAGTCTGAGTCATAGGAGTCTTGAGTCAACTATGCATTCTCATTCATCACCGGTCATTCTCATTCATCACCGTCTCATAAACATGTGTCAGTTTTGTTCAAAGGTTACTATGTGCCACAAAGCTCTTTAGGTGATTTCGTAGCGCATAAATCATTTTGAAATGTTTTCACAGCGCAACATGTTTTAGGTGATTTCGTAGCGCATAATTCAAAATTTACACTGACTGCGCTACGAAATCGGAGATTCGTGCAATCCGTAGCAGATCTTTCCTAATTGTCAAATCTGTCAAGTTCAGTTATGGTTGCATCATTCATTGTCAGCTTATACACTCCACATATCATGTCCAACCGCTTATCTCCATCACTACAGCCGTTAGGTACCTTGGTACACACGGATTGCAAGTTCCAAGAAAAGCCAGGTATTCACAATCTTAATGATGATTGTATTCGTTGCATGGGGAACAAGTCTCCAAGGTTTCAATTTGAAGGCATTGTTATCAAGTGAGGCAGTTATCAAGTGAGGAGCCATTCAAGCGAGGCAGAGACTGAAGTTTGAGCAGCACTAGCATTTCAAACCTCCATTACGCTGAAGTCTCATGGAGGGATCATCAGAAAGAAAAGACCACAGGTTAGGCAGATGCTTGAGAAATGAACCTGAAGGTGTAGACATTTTCTTAAAAAGCAAATAAGTTGAGCATGCATTCAAGCAGGTTGGATGTTGGAATTTTTGTGAGAAACTCCAGGGAGGTCATGCACAAATCACCAAGAAATTTTCTTTGAATTTCATAGGGCTGAATTCACAGGTTGGGATGCTCGAATTGCAAGTCTCACCAGAGGTAATATCCATAGTTACTAAGATTCCAAGGGGACAAGAAACTTGGTTTAAGAATTTCAAATTTGATATGACCCCCTGCAAAGAATTTCTGAAGCCGGAGTACATTGACTCAAATTTAAACAAGTCTGTGCCTAGGAATTATGTCAAGGACTCATATGCCAATATGCTTACCTGTATACAAAGGTACCTTACCTGTGAAGGGAGATATAATAAGGTGTATTCATACCATGTCAAGCTTCTGCTACATTTTACAGGATAGATATCCATTGATTTACCTTTTTACAATTTCGTAGCTTAAGAAAAATGTATGATAAGGTGCATCTAAGGAAAGAAGCCTGTGAGACCTCATTGTTTCACCAAGGTTTAATTAAGTTGATTGTTATGCATGAACTCCAGAGAGTAGGTAGGGACTGGCCCACATTCATATTCATTTCTGGTTTCAAGAATGAGACCGGTCTTAGTCCTCAAGCTGCAAAAGATCTTCCAACAACAACTAGTCATCAGGCAGAAACAAGATCCAGGAGGTTTTCAAAGTTGAAGGCTAGGAAACAAGTAAGAGAATTCACCAAGCCACTGAATATCCAGGATACACCCCAGCAGTCCCTTAAAGATAAAGCTGAGGTCAAAGAAGGCGCACATGAATCAAGCACAGGTGAAGGAGTTCAAAGAAGAAGGACTAGGAGCCAGGTAGCTAAAGAAAAAGGCAAATCAGTGATTATTGAAGAAAGCCCTGTTTCAAAGGGAGACTTAAATGACTTACTGCAAGCCATTGAAATTGAAGAATCTCCCCTGGTTCAAGCAGATTTGATAGAGTCAGGAAAAGACAAGGCTAAGAGAGTCAAAGCCTCGAAGAAACTCAAGTTTGATGATCAGGTTGATCAATTTTTATTTAAACCAAGGAGACCCATAACGAGGAATTTTAAACAAGTACAGGAGGTACTGCCAAGAGCAGATGAAACAAGGGAGGTTACATAGCCTCATGAAAGAAAGGATAGAGGCAAAGCAGTTACCATTCAAGAAGAAGATAGTGTGGAAGAGTTGAAAAGGAGGTTGGAATTGGAAAACTTTGAAATTTCTAGATTGATGAAAGCCTCCAGGAAATTTGCAATTAAGGAGGCTTATTTTAACCAAATGCAAGCTCGGTGGGAGGACAAAACATTTCAAATACCCGAGGTGGTGGATTGTAATGTTCAATCCCGTAGTTGGACTGTCCTTGCAATAAAGGAAGCACAATTTATCAGAATGGTCAATACAAACCTGAGATCTAGGATCAGAGTCATGAAGAAACAAATTGAAGACTTAAAGATACAGTTAAGCCAGCAGAAAGAATTTCCTTAAGGCAGTCACACATCAAGTAAGGTTATGTTTCAAATTTTGATGGTTTTCCTTGTTATAATCCTTCTTGAAGAATCATACCTTTCCATTCAGTTTTGAAAAGCTTTGGAGCAATTGAAAAGGATGTTTAAATATCAAGAGGCTCAAAATAGCAAAATTTTGGTTGAAACTGTGTTTTTTGGAATTACACAGCAGTTTCGTAGCGCGCTACGAAACTGCTGAAGATGATGACTAACGCACAGCAGTTTCATAGCGCGCTACAAAACTGCTGAAGCTACATAATCTAAACTCAGTCAACTGATTTTGAAATACAAAGGGAAATTTTTTGAAAAAGGAATATCTTCAAGGGATCATCTAAAGGTATCAACTTTCAACAAGGTCAAGACAGGTGGAGGAAACATATATTCGAACCTAACTCTAAACTTTTTGTTATAAAGTGATCACATTTACTACAGTCCAAGATATGTCAGACAGCTTGGAGGAGCTTTGTCTTCACACATGGAAAAGGTTGACAACACATCAAGGACGTGGCATTATGATATATTTTGTATAATCAAAGATGAAGGGCATGGTTCATTGGATCCGAATATCTTTGAGGAAAACCAAAGGCAGATAGACAGGGACAGTTTCCTATTTTTCAAGGGCAATGGAGAAGATGTGACATTGAGGACCAATATGGAGCTTTGAACATCCACCACAGCCAAACTAAAAAAGAGACCACTTGTCAAAGAACGAGAATGATTGTAATTAAGGATATTATTAGCATGATATGGAGTTAGACTCCTATTTGATTTAGATCTCTAAAAGGTCTAGTAGTAGTTTGTTACATTTAATAGGTAGTTAAAATTTGAATAAGTGTCATAAGAAGTAAAATTCGAGTTCCCCTCATGTTGGAGGAGGAATCTCAGCTTTGTAAAAGAACTCTATATATAGGAGAAAGAGCAATGTAACCAGGGTTGGAAATTTATAAGTAAAAGCTATGATATTTGGCTTATTTAAAGACTTTGATTTTTTTGGTAATACAGTACTGGATTATGCTTCTCAAGAATCATAAAGAGTTCAACGTAATGTGTTTCTTTTGTTGTCTTTTCATGTTATCTACAGTGTTATGAGTATCTGATTACTTAGAAATCGCTTACATTGCTCTAATTTCCTTCATATACTCATAAATTGCCTTTTATGTGTTTGGTGTGTTGAAATTTGAATGCCTTGGCTTCTATGCAAAGCCAACCCTGTTGTTAATACTAAATCATATATGACTCCATAAGCCCAATGGATACTTGTTAGTTGTGTTTCCACTATTTTCATTTCTTAGTTGTTTCACAAGAGTTAGCCATCTTGATCATAATCAAAGATCATTAATCCTTTGAGAGAGCCCTCTTTGGTTGGGGAGGCTAAGCCTCAGCCTAAAGCAAGTTTGAAATAGTTACTTGAAGTCTTCCTGGTCAGCAGCCTTCCAGGGTCTGATTTTGAGATAACAACAACATTGGAAACATGCATATCCATCTAAGCTATCAACATTGTAACATCAATTAGAAAACATACCTATCCACCAAAGCTATCATCATCATGATATCAATAGAGAACATACATATCCTTTACTTCTATCATCATCATAAATTCAATAGAGACCAAACATAACCATTTATGCTACAATCATCATAGTATCAATAGAGAACATTCATAACCATTAATGCTATCTTCATCATAATATCAATGGAGAACATACATAAACATCACAACCACTAATAATAGAGTCATGTGTCCAGATCCTCAACCTGAGGTCCTTAAAGAATAAAGTGTGGGCCTTAGGGCTAAACAAATGTTAATTTCATATCATTGTCAGTCGACTAGAGTGGGGCACTACAAGGCAATAATGTAGTGTTAGGTGAAGTAGCAATAAAATGCGAGGTAAGGTAGCAGTACAATAAGTAGTGAAAGGGAAGAAGAGCAGTGCAAAGGTAAGAATGTAAGGGAATTAGTAAGGACAACAATACATTCCTATAAGGTCCTCAAGGAAGCTGAAGTAAGGAACAATTTTGAAGTAGTGATGAGGAAATCGAATTCTAAAGGGTAGCCAAGAAAGAGGAAGAAAAGTAAGAAGAATCTTATCAAGGAGGTTTTGTGTCTTGGTCTTGGAAGGGAAAATAGGTCAAGGGTCTTGGTCTTGGTATTCATTAGTTGGAATCTCTATAAGAAGAATTTGTGCAGTTTTTCCTCTCAAAGAGTAAGAAGTTTTAGCCCTGGCTGACGGCCTATATTTTGTTGCTCTTGTCACTTTATGGTTTATGCATTGGTAGTTGTTTGATGAAGCAGAACACTAATAACCTAAGTAAAAGAATATCCTAATCTAAAGAAGTAAAATCACTCACAAGGAATTCTTAATGGAATAGAAATCACCTAAAATCATTGCCCTATATTCATCAACAAGCATCGGAAAATTATTGAGAAAGAAAAAAAGAATGCATATACATTTTAACATGTGATAATGAACTATAAACCACATTGGATATTCCAATGTACGACTCACTAAAACATATATTAAAACAAATACTACCATAGTTAGACTATTCTCAATTGTGTTATCATTATTTTTTTATTTTTAGCGATTTAACAAAAAGATAAGCATTGAAAATACTGAGAGGGGGGGTGAATCAATATTTCTTAGCAATTAGCCTTTTTAATCTTTTTCAGAGCATTAGTTAATCTTTAGTTATTATTATTTTTCTTCTTCAAATGATCATAAACAATAATTAAAAATAGACAACACCATACAACAATGCAAAAAGATAAAATAGAGGACACAAAGATTTTTAGGTGGAAAACCCCCTCCGAGTCAAAAAGCATTGAACGCTCCTTTAGTAATTGTCTTTCCCCTATTAAAATAAAATTGATTACATCAAGATTTCAGCTACAACTGAGGGAGGAATCAACCCCCTAATTCCCAGGCTACAACCTATAGAATGCCACTAGACCCTAATATCCTGTTGAAACTAGAAGGATGCCCCAACGCCTAGTAGATCAGGCCATAACCTGATGAGTGACCCAACACTTTATTACTATCTTCTGTCAGAAAGGATGCCTCGCTGCCCTGTTATTTTATCAGCCACAACTGAATGGACGCCATAATGCCCTGTGCAAGCCACAACTTGACCTAGCACCACCCTGCCACCCTGAAGAGTCAACGAATCACGTTTCACAATTTTCAGACTGGATCCCCTTGTGCTTTGAATCAATATAGTAGAGCTGTAAAGAAGATGTTGTATATCTATCAAATCCTAGTAGCCATTGATCACCAAAAAATCAAACTGATCACTGCATAATGTTGCACATAAAAGTCACTGCTCAACTACACATCACTATCACTACTTAACTGCACATCAATGTCACTGCAGTGCTACACACATAGATCATAGCACATCTGATCACTGCTCAACATCAAGAGCTCAAAACGTTGGCTACCATTGCACATCAAAAATGAATAATCATCAAGGCTCATGTGAAGACAATCATACTTCACGTTGTTTCACTGTTCCAAACCACTTACAATGTTGCAACCATCTGGCACCCCTATCAAATGATGGCACAAACCAAGGTGCCTCAAGTCATCTCGATGCCTTGCAATCAGTGCTTTCAAACTCTGTCCCCAAAGAGCTACTAGCATATAAGTAAACATCGTTATTTGACTGGTCAAGCCCTGTTATCCATCCTTCTCCAATAGGTTGTATAAAAAAATGAGATTTTCCTTAAAGACCTACTACCATGTAAAGTCATGTCATTATGATGGTACACCCTCTAGGTCATCACTATAAGATACATAATACAAATCTATATCAAGTATGTCAAGGTTGTATGTCAATATGTCAAATTACATTCATTATAGTTCTATTGATATCAAGTCAAATTCAAAGGTCAACTTCATTATGCCAAGTGTCTATACATATCAAATCTATGAGTCAAGTTAATATATCGATGTGTCAATGTGTGTCATGTCAATAAACTCATATGATGTTATTGTCATTGTCACAATCATTTTCATTTCACTATTCAATGTATCAAGTCACTAAATGTGTATCAATTCACCAAAGATTTGTTAGCACTGCTATAATATATTATACAGTCTCATGGCATAGATCATCAAGTCAAGTGTCTCATCATAGAATGCTCACTAAGTCAATCAATACTTCACATCATAATCAAGGTACTTGATGTCAAAGTCATGTAATTGTGTTAAGTCAAAGACAATATATTGTATCAATGTCAATGTGTTACTTGCTGGCCAATTACATATAATCACATCACTTTCTTAACATTGTATCACTGGATATAGATAGTGCAAATCCTAACAAACTCTTAAGAGAAGTGTCACTAGTGTTGTACTTACGTTTGTTCAAGGTGACATATCAAACTTCTTGTCATATAGATGATTACTATGTCACTCAAAATTATAGTATCTTATGTAATTAGTCCATAACTATACTCTCATGTACTAATTCACTTGTAGGATAGTCATATAGTCATCCTCGCTGGAGAAGCTATCATGTCAAAATTAGATCCTCTTACTTGGTCCTCTGCCCTAGTTACTTTCTCACTGCTAATATATTATAGAATGTCTCTATGTCAATAAGCTCTATTGACTGTTGAATGCTACAATGACTGTTTAAGGGTATGTCACTACACTTGATCCAACTATAGTGAGTGTTAATTAGAACCCTTGCAAGTACCCTTCTTCCACATTGTTTGCTTCAATAAGTATTAAAAGCCGGTACCAAGAGTATTCTGTTGCATATTACTCTTTATGTTAGTGAAGATCATACAACTATAGCTCATATGATAAAATAATAAGACTTCTTCCTAAACCCTCAAATGGCTTCATTAATAAAGTACCTCAATGATGATCTATACAAGGATGACAAAACATTTGATGACAACGATGTTTGAATTATTAGAGACAAAATGACAATATATTGTGCCCTAGTTTTAGGTCTGCTTGAGGACTGAAATTCCTAGATCACAATACTTCGTACATGATTTGATAAGTGATGTTTCAACAGAGAACCAAGGTCATGGAGTTAATGATCATGCCATGCCTTGTTTTCCTTCAATAGGGCTGTGTAATGTGCTTAGAAAGATGTCCTACTACATAGGTCTGAATCATAAATTACTTTATTCAAGGTTATGAAATGGATTCCTTCTTACTGTTGTATGAGGACAGAGGTCCTGGAGTTATTATTCTCAACCGAAACCCAATAAATGAAGTCAACGAATCATCAAAGTACAAGGAAACAAAGGAATTCTAACCAACTTAGATACTTCACTATTCCTAAAAGTATGCCTTGACTGCATGGTCTATATACACAAAGAAAGTTGCCCAACCAAACATGAAATAGGAGATCAACAAGCAAAAGAAATTAACTAAATAAACCGAGTAGAAAAGGACTGACTTCGCTGTCTTAAAAGTTGTCCATGTACTTCAGGAAGTTTGAATTCCTTTTCTACCTTAGACGTCCCAACCACAGGTAGGTCGAAGTTATTTCAAAGATAGACACCAAGATAAATTGTTGAGATATGATATGTCTTAAGAGTGATTAGGTCTCCCTTTTATAGATTTGTTTTTATTTTAGGAGGGGCTTCTAAGTGACAACTGGAGAACTTAGGAAGGGGTTTTAAGTTAGACGTTGCAGGGATTTAATTATTAAAAAAATGATTTTGTAAGCCTTGTAATTTAATGTTGTCATTAAAATGATTAGATCACACATGTAAATCAAGGACTGGACACTCCTTGTGAGTGGAGGTAGTTTGATGTAATTCTTTAAGTTAGATGTTTAATAAATTAAATTAAATTTAGTAATTGTTAATAACTTCTTTATTAAACTCCAAGTATTTGTACACTAATTCTCTTTGGTATGTTTTGTAGGTGACACATGAGTGTGTTTTAAGTCAATGATAGATTTATTTTCTTTGGTTTTGAAGTTATGTAACTTATATGGGGTGAGATTAAAATGATAAAAAATTTCATATGTTGACAATCATAGGAGGAGGTGTCATGTCACTACCCCTAGGGGCTTTAGCCCAGAAAATATGGTCACTAACTTCAATTATGAATTTCTCTCAAACCAGGAGGCCTCTCAGGGCGTACCACATATCAACATAAACATCTTTTCAAGGAGAATCTAATGACATATATGTAGAATCCAAACTCAATGATTTGACCTACCAAAAACCCTCTACAAAGTTGGGGTAAATATAGGTGCCATCTTGATGTAATCTGACAATTACTAAGAAGCGTTCATTAACCATTTGACATCAATGACTGGTGTTTTTGGTCAAAGTCAAGCCCAGTAAACTCCATGGGTTGACATCAATGACAACACCATATAACAATCTCCCCCTTTGGCATTGATGGCAACACACATACTCTCCTGTGAGTACAACTATCCTTGCCTTCATGCTTCACCTCCTTCTTGAGATTTCAATCTCCTTCTCAGGTTTTTCTCTCCCCCTTGGACATCAATTAAAAAGGGTTACTTCCCCTAAGAATTTGCTTGCATCATGTGGACCTGTTATCTTCTTGTGTTCCCCTTGATGAGAAGTCTTCTTGTAATAGTCTATCAGTGACGATCCCTGTGGACCTGTGTCCTATATGTGCTTCCCTTGACGTGCAACCTACTTTGTGAACCTATAATCCTTCAACTATTCTACTTCCATTGAACCTGTAAATAAAGTTCCATCTTGTTCAAACTATATGTTTGTCAATCGTAGACTTGTGGCATATACCGCTGCATAGACGACTCCTCTTAAAATTTCAAGGAGTCGATGAGCTAAATCATTTAGAATAGTGAGTCATCTAACAGACCATCTTGACTCGAGTCATTAATTGAAGCAACTGTTGATTCCTTATGACTCGTTACGAACTCTGAAAGCATAACCGCTGAGACCTTCTTGCCTTCCTTCTTTTCTTCCTCATCCTGTACCTATTTTCTTTTCCATAATTTCTTGTTCCTGCAATCTCGAGCGATGTGCCCATATTTATGACACTTGAAGCATTCAATGTTGTCCATAGGTGGTTCCATCTCATATCTGCAATCGTGAGCGCTATGGCCATAGTTATGGCATTTGAAACATTCAATGTTTGGCTCATCTAACACGTATTCTATTATGACAAAATAATTGTGGAACATGTCTAGTGATCCTGCAAACTTGCTTCTAGGGTTTTGCAGATAATGATTGTACCTATCAAAAAATTCGCAATCCATACCCATATGTCCATAGTTAGCACATAAAAAGCAACAAATATCAAATGAATGTGTGTACCTAGATAATTCATTCGGATGCGGTGGTCCTTGATAATTGTACTTGGAAGATTTTTCATTCTTCTTTGAAGGCAGTGCTGTAGTAATTTTTCGTCCTTTATCCTTGACTTCTTTGGCATCATTCTTCGGAGTTACAACGCTCTTCTTTGGTTCAATCATTTTCTCAATTTCACTATGCAAAGAAGTGGAGCTTGTAAATTCATCAATTGGAGCCTTACCAGCTTTAATTGCCTTCATTTTTTCTTCTTCATCTCTCTTATCTGGTAAGTGTTCTTTTTTTAGATCCCTTGAGTTTTTTATCTCATCAAGCATCGCATCAAGTTCTTCTTTCTTTTTATCAAGATCTTCTTGAAACCATCTTTTCAAGATCCCCCTTCTTTTTTCTACCTCCTCAACCTGTAGCTTGAGAAGAGTGGTCTTCTCTACTTCTTTGTTGAGAACCTGTATCTGTTCCTTCCGCTCCTCATTTTCAATCCTGAGCCTGCTTAATTCAGGTGAAGAGGTTTCCAATTCCTTTTTCTTTTGGTCAATTGTGGATATGTATCTTTGGTCAGATTCCTTCCATTCAACTTATTCTTCCTATATCTGTTGTGTGGTCCTGCTAATCTCTACAAACGTTGTGTCAATTTCTTGTTGCTTCTGTTGGATTTCTCTCTTGAGGTATTATGTTTGTATATTCTTGACTTCTTCCAATTGATTTCTACAACTGCTAATAATCTTCTAATACTCTTCATTTTCTTTGATGAGTTATTTTTCTGTCTTTAATTCTACTTTCAAAAGTCTTGTCTTTACTTTTGAATTTTGAGTTCCTTTATCACCTTGATCACTTGAGTTTGAAACTTAGCCTTACTCATTTCTCCATTTTCTTCATCATAATCAGAAGGATCTAAATTTTCAATAACATCTTGACCTGATTGTTGTGTTGAATAGAGATTATGAAGCCTTTCCCAAAGAGATTTAGTTGTTGAACATTGACCAACTTTTGTTTTCACAGAATTTGGAAGAACATTCAAAATTACATTCATGGCCTTTGAATTGTACCTTTTAGCTTCGCCAGTAGATGTGTCTCCATAAACAATTGATTCCCATACTTCATGTGCCTGCAAATGTAATTCCATCTTGGATTCCCATATCCAGTGATTATCTGCATCAAAATCAGGGGTTGGTACATAATACTCACTTTCTTTAGATTTTGTTGTACCTGTACCTTCTTTTGATATCCTTGTAAGCTACCTTTTTTACTTTCCCATCTCTATGCTCTGAAAATTGCCTTCCAGCAGTTAAGATGCTACTGAAGGAACCACACTCTGATACCAATTATTGGAAATATTGAGAGGGGTGAATCAATATTTCTTGGCAATTAGCACATTTTAATCTTTTTTCAGAGCATTTGCTAATCTTTATTTATTATTAGTGTTCTTCTTCAAATGACCATAAATAATAATCAACAATAGACAACCCCATACAACAATGCAAAAAGATAAAACAAAGGACACAAAGATATTTAGGTGGAAAACCCCCTCTGGGTCAAAAACCACCAAATGCGTAATTGTCTTCTCCCTATTAAAATAAAATTGATTACATCAAGATTTCAGCTACAACTGAGGGAGGCATCAACCCCCTAATTCATAGGCTACAACTTGTAGGATGCTACCAGACACTAATATCATGTTGCAACTAGAAGGACACCCCAATGCCCTGTAGATCAGGCCATAACCTGATGAGTACACCAACACTCTATCACCAGCTTCTGTCGGAAAGGATGCTTTACTACCCTATTATTTTATCAACCACAACTGAATGGATGCCACAATGACCTGTGCAAGCCACGAATTTCCCTAGCACCACCGTGCTACCCTGAATTGTTTTCAGGCCACAACCTGAAGGTGACTCCAATCACCTACCTTGCACCACCCTGCCACACTGAAGAGTCGACAGACCACATTTCACAATTTTCAGACTAGATCCCCTCTTGCTTTGAATCAATATAGTAGAGTTGTAAAGAAGATGTTGTATATTTGTCAAATCCTAGTAGCCACTAATCACCGAAAAATCAAACTGATCAGTACACAATGCTGCACATCAAAGTCACTTCTCAACTACACATCGTTGTCACTGCTTAACTGCACATCACTGTCACTGCAGTGTTGCACACATAGTTCGCTACACATCTGATCATTGCTCAAAATCAAGAGCTCAAAACGCTAGCTACCACTACACGTCCCAAATGAATAAGCATCAAGGCTCGTGCAAACAATCATACTTCACGTTGTTTACTTTTCCAAACCGCTTACAATGTTGCAACCATTTGGAACCCCTATCAAATGATGGCACAAACTAAGGTGCCTCAAGTCATCTCGATGCCCTGCAATCAATGCTTTCAAATTTTGTCCCCAAATAGATACTAGCATATAAGTAAACATTGTTATTTGACTGGTCAAGCCCTGTTATCCATCCTTCTCCAATAGGTTTTATAACAAAATGATATTTTCCTTAAAGGCCTGGTACCATGTAAAGTCATGTAATTATGATGGTACACCCTCTAAGTCATCACTATAAGATACATAATACAAATCTATATCAAGTATGTCAAGGTTTTATGCCAATATGTCAGATTACATTCATATAGTTCTATTGACATCAAGTCAAAGTCAAAGTTCAACTTCATTTTTCCAAGTATCTATACATATCAAATATATGAGTCAAGTTAATATATCGACGTGTCAATGTGTGTTATGTCAATCAACTCATATGATGTTATTGTCATTGTCACAATCATTTTCATTTCACTATTCAATGTAACAAGTCACTAAATGTGCATTAATTCACCAAAGATTTGTTAGCACTACTATAATATATTATAAAGTCTCATGGCATAGATCATCAAGTCAAGTGTCTCATCATAGAATTCTCACTAAGTCAATCAATACTTCACATCATAATCAAGGTACTTGATGTCAAAGTCATGTAATTGTGTTAAGTCAAAGTCAATATATTGTATTAATGTCAATGTGTTACTTGTTGTCCCATTACATGTAATCACATCACTTTCTTAACACTTTATCACTAGATATAGATAGTGAAAATCCTAACAAGCTCTTAAGAGAAGTGTCACTAGTGTTGTACTTACATTTCTTCAAGGTGACATATCAAACTTGAGTCATATAGATGATTACTATGTCATTCAAAATTATAGTATCTTATGTAATTAGTCCATAACTATACTCTCATATACTAAGTCACTTGTAGGATAGTCATATAGTCATCCTCACTATAGAATCTATCACGTCAAAATTAGATCCTCTTACTTGTTTCTCTGTCCTACTTACTTTCTCACTGCTAATATATTATAGAATGTATTTATGTCAATAATCTCCATTGACTGTTGAATGCTACAACCATTGTTTAATGGTATGTCACTACACTTGATCCAACTATAGTGAGTTCTGATCACAACCATTGCAAGTACCCTTCTTCCACATCGTTTGCTTCAATAAGTATTAAAAGATGGTACCAAGATTATTTTTTTGTAGATTACTCTCTATGTTAGTGAAGAACATACTACTGTGGCTAATATGATAAAATAATAAGACTTATTCCTAAACCCTCAAATGGTTGCATTAATAAAGTACCTCAATGATGATCTATACAAGGATGAAAAAACATTTGATGATAATGATGTTTGAGTTCTTAGAGACAAAATGGAACTATATTGTGCCCTAGTTTTAGGTCTACTTGAGGACTAAAATTCCTAAATCACAATATTTCGTACATGATTTGATAAGTGATGTTTCAACATAGAACCAAGGTCATGGAGTTAATGATCATGCCATCCCTTGCTATCCTTCAATAGGTCTGTGTAATGTTCTTAGAAAGATGTCCTACTACATAGGTCTGAATCCTAAATTACTTTATTCAAGATTATGAAATGGATTCCTTCTTGCTATTGTATGAGGACAAAGGTCCTGTAGTTATTCTTCTCAACCGAAACCCAATAAACGAAGTCAACGAATCACCATATTAAAAGGAAACAAATGAATCCTAACCAACTCATATCCTTCGCTATTCCTAAACGTATGCCCTGACTGCATGGTCTATATACACAAAGAAAGTTTCCCAAACAAACATGAAATAGGAGATCAACAAGCAAAATAACTTACCTAAATAAACTAAGTAGAAGAGGACTGACTTCGCTGTCTTTAAATCCATGCATGTACTTTAGGAATTCTGAATTCATTTTCTACCTTAGACGTCCCAATCACAGGTAGGTCGAAGTTATTTTAGAGATAGACACCAAGATAAATCATTGAGATATGATTAGTATTGAGAGTGAATAGGTCTCCCTTTTATAAATTTGTTTTTAGTTTAGGAGGGGCTTCTAAGTGACCGCTTTAGAACTTAGCAAGGGGTTTTAAGTTAGATGTTACAGGGCTTTAATTATTAAAAAAATGATTTTGTAAGCCTTGTAATTTAATGTTGCCATTAAAATGATTAGATCATACTTGTAAATCAAGGAAGCGACATTCCTTGTGAGTGAAGGTAGTTTGATGTTATTCTTTAAGTTAGATGTTTAATAAATTTAATTTAATTTAGTAATTTTTAATAACTTTTTTATTAAACTCCAAGTAATTGTACACTAATTCTCTTTGGTGTGTTTTGTAGGTGAAACATGAGTGTCTATTAAGTCAATGATTGGTCTATTGTCTTTGCTTTTGAAGATTTTTAACTTATATGGGGTGAGATTACAGTGATAAACAATTTCATATGTTGACAATCTGATGCAGGAGCATCCAGCACCGTAGTTGAAGGTGGAATCCAAGCGAAGCGGAGCTAAGAGTGTGTGGATAGCAAAGCTGAACGAAGGGGGCAAAATACAGAAAATTTGCTTTAAAACAGATTTAAAGCGGAAAAGATGTGATCATTGCATTGAGATAAGCATCAATCGAGATCCTTACGAGGTCTTAGGGATTCATTGGAGTCGTTGATTACGTGTAGGAGGAGATTTCGGATCTGTTGTAATCCATGCTATTTCAAATCTTATATATGTAATGAGGCAGAGATCGAAAGAAAAAAAAGATATATATCTATAGTAATAGATAGGCGTTTAGGAGTGAAATGTAGTCGAGCAAGCTTGTCTCTAAGGCTGGAATGCCTGGAATGTAAACTGTTCTGTATTTATATGAAAACCTGTTTTATTGTTGTATACGCCTGCGTATGTGTGTTTTGTAGTTGAGTATTGTGAACTTATTGATCGACCATTGATCGCTTACAGGATCGATGGCGATCTAATATCATTTAATTGTTATGTATGGCGAGTGAATATAATTGTGTATGTAATGCGTTCGGTTTAATGTTGAATTGCCACAGTTAAACATCACATCCAAACCAAAAAGGTAACCCATATCACAATAGACCGGATGCGAAAAGGCTATAACTGGTTTAAAGTGGGATCGGGTCCAAAAAAATCGCATTGGTATTGCAGAAGAACCTGGCAACAGTTGTGACACATAATTTCTGAGAGTTGCGATCTCCGACAGTCATCGCATCGAAGCAGTGGAGATTAGCAATGAATCGGAGTAGTTGGACAGAGTTGTGGATCGCTGATTGTATGGATCGAGATTGTGGTTAGATCGGGGCTTTGGCATTCAAGTCTTTGCGATGTGCAACTTTCGATTACTTGGATCGGAGGCGCAGAATCGTCGTGAGATATTAGCACATATTTTGTAATTGTGCAGTGGTTATTTAAAAGGTGCCCAACGCTGTTTTTAAGATATTAAAGTGATGCTCTATTCAAATGAAGATCCGCGTAAATAAATTAAAAGGATTAAATATGAAAACACTTCCATTCAGGCTTTGTGGGTCATAACCCACAAGGCCCAGGAGAAAAAAATTTACAATGAAAGGGGATTTTGGAAAATACCCAAGATCTCTTTTCATCAAGTGGTATCAGAGCAGGGAAAGTTTCTTGCGGAGAGAAGGATTCAGAGAAGCAAGAGGTACAGTTGGTTAAGCTCAAGAGATATGGTCTTTATATTTTTGTGCAGGTAGCAGCAGAGGAAGGTGAGAAGATTGCAATAGCCTAGAGCACGGAATGCTCAATTGGTTCCAGAGGAGAGAACCAGAAGGATGCCAAAAGACCGAGTGCGGAGGGCTTGGTGAGGTATCGTGTAACAGAGGAGACTGTTACTGCAGAGGCAGATTGCAGCTCACAAGTTAAGCTGTTACGAAGACCAGAAGCATATGACCAGGAGGTCATAATTTTTTTTGTGCCTCGGGAGTCTGATGCAGGAGCATCCAGCACTGTAGTTGAAGGTGGAATCCAAGCGAAGCGGAGCTAAGAGTGCGTGGATAGCAAAGCTGAATGAAGGGGGCAAAATACGGAAAATTTGCTTTAAAACAGATTTAAAGCGAAAAAGATGTGATCATTGCATTGAGATAAGCATCAATCGAGATCCTTACGAGGTGTTAGGGATTCATTGGAGTCGTTGATTACGTGTAGGAGGAGATTTCGGATCTGTTGTAATCCATGCTATTTCAAATCTTATATATGTAATGAGGCAGAGATCGAAAGAAAAAAAAGATATATATCTATAGTAATAGATAGGCGTTTAGGAGTGAAATGTAGTCGAGCAAGCTTGTCTCTAAGGCTGGAATGCCTGGAATGTAAACTGTTCTGTATTTATATGAAAACCTGTTTTATTGTTGTATACGCCTGCATATGTGTGTTTTGTAGTTGAGTGTTGTGAACTTATTGATCGACCATCGATCGCTTACAGGATCGATGGCGATCTAATATCATTTAACTGTTATGTATGGTGATTGAATATAATTGTGTGTGTAATGCGTTCGGTTTAATGTTGAATTGCCATAGTTGAACATCGCATTCGAACCAAAAAGGTAACCCATATCACAATAGACCGGATGCGAAAAGGCTGTAACTGGTTTAAAGTGGGATCGGGTCCAAAAAAAATCGCATTGGTATTGCAGAAGAACCTGGCAACAGTTGTGACACATAATTTCTGAGAGTTGCGATCTCCGACAGTCATCGCATCGGAGCAGTGGAGATTAGCAAAAAATCGGAGTAGTTGGACGGAGTTGTGGATCGCTGATTGTATGGATCGGGATTGTGGTTAGATCGGGGCTTTGGGATTCAAGTCTTTGCGATGTGCGACTTTCGATTACTTGGATCGGAGGCGCAGAATCGTCGTGAGGTATTAGCACATATTTTGTAATTGTGCAGTGGTTATTTAAAAGGTTCCCAACGCTGTTTTTAAGATATTAAAGTGATGCTCTATTCAAATGAAGATCCGCGTAAATAAATTAAAAGGATTAAATCTGAAAACGCTTCCGTTCAGGCTTTGTGGGCCATAACCCACAAGGCCCAGGAGAAAAAAATTTACAATGAAAGGGGATTTTGGCAAATACCCAAGATCTCTTTTCATCACAATCATAGGAGGAGGTGTCATGTCACTACCCCTCGGGGGTTTAGCCCAGAAATTGTGGCCACTAACTTCAATTGTGAATATCTCTCAAACCAAGAGACCTCTCGGGGCGTACCACTTATCAACAGAAACATATTTTCAAGGAGAATCTAATGAAATATATCTACGACCCAAAATCAATGCTTTTACCTACCAAAAACCCTCGACAAAGTCAGGACAAATCCTCAGTCCAGGGAACACAAACCTTAGGACTTGGGTTTTTAACCATCCAAGAATATAGCTTCCATCTTGATGTAATCCGACAATTAATAAGAAGTGTTCATTAACCATTTGACATCAATGACAACACCATCCAACAATAAGCATGCCATTTAGGTTCTTAAAATATTGTAGAGAGAGAGAGAGAGAGAGAGAGAGAGAGAGAGAGAGAGAGAGAGAGAGAGAGAGAGAGAGAGAGAGAGAGAGAGAGAGAGAGAAAGAGAGAGAGAATCACAAGAGAAAATATGTGTATTAGAATAACATGCACAATATTTACTATAGGGAAACTTGATGCATTTCTTATCGATTATTTTTTTATTTAATAATAAAAAAAGGAAAAATATTGATATCATTTAACTTGTTGCAAAGTTATGAAACATAATGGTTCACTACAATCCCCTAGAATGTTTTTTCTCCTCTAGTCTACAATATTGTTATTTCTTTGGGTGGCCACTTTACTTTGTAATATTATATCACTATAATAAGATATGAAAACCCTTTCTTGATTATTATGGTTATGGTTTTCAATTCTCTTGATGCTTCTATAAGCCTCTAATGAATTTCATACGTTTATTTCTCCATATAGTTGAACCATAAAACACCAATGTGGTTTTCACATGTACTTTGATGGAATAATTGAACAATTACTTTGTTGGGGCCATAAATTTTACCTATGAACTTTGTTTTAGGTAAGAGACCCACTATTAGAAATCTCTCTACATATAGAATCATATTGCGGATATCTAGGACAATTTCCCTTGAGGTTAAAGACAAAATTTTCAAATTTTAAGCCCTAAACCATAAGATTTTCAATTCTAATCCATTGGTGTGGGTTTCATTATTTGAAACAAGTGCCCTCTAGAGGTCTCAAAACTCTATCTTCCACATTTTGTATAAGATGGAATGCAAAGTAGTCAAATGAATGCATAAGGAAAGTGGAATATTAATTACAATCGACTTATGGAAGTGGTGATTACATGCCAATGGTAGGGAGATTTATATAAGTGTCCAACTCAATGGAGATTATCTTGTTTGGAAACATTAGTGATTGGATTGATACAAGACAAGACGAGATGAGCAAGAAAAGATATTTGAAGGAGATGAAGAGAACTAGTGTGAAGCCTAAGGTAGAAGGTTGAGCTATGGAGGCCAATAATTTTGAGTATTATTGATGAATACTAAAGAGAGAAAGCCATTGATATGGAAGTATGATATATCAAAATAATATTGATGTTAATGAGAATGACTATCCTAGTTTCTCAATTCCTCTCGATTCATGAATGTTATAGTTATTTATTTCTTGCATTCTAGAATATTTCCTTAGTTTTACATTTCATTTTGTTGCATTGTCATTTGGTGTTAGAGTGTGGCAAGGTTTTGGTAGAAATCTAAGATGGACTAAAAGTGCGATTTATCACATGAGGCGGACCACAACTATAAAAATCGCATGTAAATTTGGAAGAGTCATTAGAAAATAATTGAAGCGAGAAGGATAGATGAACTTTAGACCAAATGGAGTGGAGAAGACAAATCAAGTGCTTTTGAGTGAGAACAACAAGAAACCAAGGAATACAGCAAACATGATAACAATATTCTGAGAGTAGAATTCCCTAATCATGATAGCATCTTGAACATTCTATCCTTGGTGGATTGGATCATTGAGATGGACAGTTACTTTGGATATAAGAAGATAAAATATTATCAAAGAATGAAGTTTTTAATGACCAAATTTAATGGGATATCATGCATGATGGTGGGATTTTGTGCTACAAGTACATGTGCTGAGGGAAAAAGAAAGATCATAACATAGAGAAAAATTATTTAAAACATACATGAAAAATTCTTTCCACTAGACTAAAAGTAAAGTTTGTGAAGTAAAACACTAAATATTGGGGAAAAAGAACAAAGCATACATGAATATGCATAAGAGTTATATATAATGTAAATAGGCATTGGACATTAATAATGAGAAGATTAAATGAGTTTCAACATGTATGAATGGATTGAAATTCATCATTCAAGATGAGATCAATCTGCACAACATGCAATATGTCAAAGAGGTTTACTAATTGGCATTGAGAGTTGAACAAAAGTTGGCACATAAGATAATAGGTGTATTTTTGGAAAGATAGAGGAAGCCATGGCGCAAGAGATTGAAGTGCATTTCATAAAGGTGGTTGCATATGTATACAAAATACAAGGAATGTTGGGGATGGTGAGTCATAGAGATTTCAGGAGGTGCAAATCTAAAGATGTGCATACTACTATATATTGTTACAATTGAGGAGATAATGTGCATAAGTTCTTTCAATTCCCATAAGAAATGGTGTAAGGATATTTGAAGATCTTACTTCACACAAGTGGAGCAATCTAGAAAAAATAAACAATTGCAACAACAAATCCTAAGCAAGGAGATAACTTAATGTTGTTCACAAGCATGGTTGTGTGAGAAAAACAAATACTAGAAGGAGAAATATCACTAAGATTTGAAGAGATTAGTTTACATAAGGAGAGAAATATAAGGAAAAAGAAATAGTTTCATAAACAACTCCTGAGCAAGGAGGCAACTTAATTTTGTGCACAAGCATGGTTGTGTGAGAATAACACATACTAGGATAATAAAGATCGCTAAAGAACAATATCCTTAAAGAAAAATATAATATTGGAAATGTTGTAATGCCATAATTCACTGAGGTAGCCATAAAGCATATTTGACCATATACGTTTTTTGGTTCTAGAAAGGCTATATAGTGATGGAGACAAACTAGTGCAAAATAAGTCCACATAGGAGAATATGGAGATGAAATTGGTGTGATGTCATTCTTGTGGATGCTTACCACTTCTTATTGGAGACACCATGCACCATAGTGTTAAAACAAAAAATCTATAATAGAAGGGAAAACACTTATACTATCTCCAAGGGTGGCAAGAAAACTCAATGGTTTCTCTTGAAGGATGAAGTTCAAAGTCAAGTGTTTCTAGTGATGAGCAAAGTGCTCATGAGCATGCTCAAGGACTCAACATATTGTCAAAGAAAAGTTGTCAAACACACAATGCATGAAGATGAAGTTGAAAGTTAAAGAAGAATGAAATCCCTAAGAAATACAGTGTCTACTCAAAGAATATGCAAAGAGTATGTAGGAATGACTAGGAAGACTATCGTTAAAGAGAAACATTATGCATGAGATTGACTTGATTAAGAAAATGAGTTTGTTGAATCAAGGTATGCATAGAATGAGTATGCTAAAAAGTGGAGAGATGAATAGATATGTTGTAGTGTTATATTAAAATATTCATAAGAGAAGGTATACACTATGTGTGATTCCAACATTGATAATGCTAAAGAAAGATGGAATTAACAAATGCTTATAAATAGTTGGATGTCGAAAAAGATCATAGTCTAGAATAGATTTCCATTTACCTAGATGGACGACTTGCTAGAAAGTTTACGATAGAATTAAAGAGTGGATACTACTAAATCTTAATAAAATGAGGAGATGAATGGAACATTGATTCAAAACGAATGATGGATTGTACAAATGGTTGGTTATTGAATTAGGGTTGACCAACACATTAAGTACATTCATGCAATTGATGGAAAAGGTAGTGCAATAATACATTGGTAAGTTTGTTGTAGTGTACATAGGTGACATTTTATTTTCAACAAAAAAAATACAAGAATTTGAGATTAGTATTTGGAGATTTTCACAAAGAACAACTACACATAAATTTAAAGTAATGGGAGTTTTAAAATAAATGTGTATTTTGGATATGCTATAAGCCAAGAAGGGTTGTGAATGGATTCATAGAAGTTTAAAGAAATTTTAGATTATCATACACCTAGCAATGTCAATGAATTCAGGAGTTTTCATGGTATTATCAATTCCTATAGGATTTTTATCAAGGGCTTCGACAATATTTTTGCAACAATCATTGAGAATATGAAATGACATGGATTCAATTGTAGACATGAAAGCATGCTAGAGTTTCGAGTTGTTGAAAAGGAAAATTATTGAAGCACTTATGTTGGTGTTGCTTAATTATTAAAAATTGTTTCAATTATATTGTAATGCAAGTGGAGTGACCATTAGTGTGATGCCAAGTTAGGAAGGAATACCACTAAATATTTCAGCAAGAATTTCAACGAAGCATGGAATAAACACCAAACATATGGCATAAGTATCTACAGTAGTACAAGCATTGAAGCAATAAAGGAATTTTTTTGTCCAAGAATTTGTTTTGTATACAAATCATTACACCCAAGAGTTCATTAACTATTAAACTAAGTTGATTTAGAATCACATACTACAGATAATCTATAGAAATACATATTTATATTTTAGCATGTGTGTAGAAAGGAGAACAAAGTTGATGTGCTAAGTAGAATAGTATTAATACTAGTGATGATGGAGAATGATACCATTGTATTTAATCAAAGAAAGGAGATGTGTGCGTAGGATATTTTTTTTGTGAGTATATGAAAAACATATAGGAATCTAATGATACATGATAGAAGTGCAAAGTTGGAGTACCTTTTACAAGATGGGTATTTTTTCAAAACAAAGTACTAGTGTGTTCTTGGTTAATGCATGAGGCTTTAATAAGAAAACTACATAATGGAGGTTTCGATGGACGCTTTGGATGTAATAAGGAAATCACTTCACTAGATTCGTCATATCATTGATTTAATTTGCATAAAGAAGTAACCGAGTTTGTAGCAAGATGTAGAGTATGCCAACTTTTGAAAGGTACAAATAAGAACATGGGGATTATACATTCCATTCTTGATGCCAAAAACGTATTAGGAGGTTTATCCATGGATTTTTTATAGAAAATAATTAGTACATAGTGAGGGGTTGTTGCTTTATCTTTTGTGGTTGACACATTTTTGAAGACGACACACTTTAGACCCTGCAAAGACACTAATGATGTGACTTCTTATGTGGAGTTGGTATTAAAGGAAGTATTGTGCAAAGTCATTCATCAAAGAAGTGATGTGCTTGAATATATTATTGAACACCATTATGTCAAATGAGGCAGAAGATTCCTTAGTTGTTTTTGCAGGAAATTGTAGAAGTAGGCATGGTTAAACAAAAGTCTTAAACAAAAGTTTGGGAAATTTGATGTAGTGTTTAGCTAGACATATACAATAATGGGATCTAGTTTTGACCATAAGGAATTTGCATACAACAATTCTATGAATAGGTCAACTAAATAATTATCATTTAAAATTATGGATGGGAATAATCTGAGAGTAGTTGTGGACCTAGTTGATTTACTAGTAGAAATGAAGAGAATTGATGATGACAAGGTATTTCTAGAGAAAAATATAAAAAGGTGAATGCACAAGTGCATAACACTTTGAATTTGAGGAAATGGAATATAAGGAACACATATATTTACACTAAAGATACAAGCAATTTGAAGTTGGAGATGAATTTATGGCAGATTTAAGGAAAGAGTGCCATCCAAGGGCACATACAGTAGGTTACATGTGAGGAAGAAAGGTTAATATCAAATTTATAACATAACTTAAAAGAATGCATATTAGGGGTAGTTGGTTGAAAATGTTGATATTTTACCAAAATTCACTATAGTGAATCTACATAAGTATATAGCAACAAAAAGTACAATGCAAATGAGTAAAATCTCAAGGTTTATTGGTGCAATAAGATGTCAAAGAAGAATTTTGAAAAGAATGAAGAAGTGTTAAATGGAAAATTTTCAAGATGCATGGTACATCATACATAATGAATAGTTAAGTGTCAGCATAAATCCATAGAGAAGGGAACACATATTTATGAAGATGAGTATCAAGGACTTTCTAAGGCTAACTCAATGTTAAATGAAGAATGTGTGTAGGTGTTGCACAAGGATTTGCAAGTTTTTATCATAAAGAAAATTTGATGCTAAGCATTATGGTCATTCTAAGGAAAGAGTGTTATCCAAGGGCACATATAGTTAGTTTAATGTGAAGAAGAAAGCTTCATGTCAAATTAATAATAAAACTAAAAAGAATGCACACCCAGGGAAGTTGCTTGAAAATAATGATGATTTTTCCAATATTCATCATAACAAATCTATATGAGTATAAAGAAACGAAAAAGCACAATGGAAATTAATATGGTCTCAGGGTTGATTGGTTCAATTAGTTATCAAAGAAGAAAGATGAAGAGAATGAAACAATGTTTAATGAAAAGATATATGAGGTGATAGTGCATCATATAAGAAATGATTAGTTAAGTGGAAACATAGAGCCATAAAGAAGAAAACATAATTTTGAAGATGAGTATCAAACACTTTGTAGGGTTATGTCAACATTAGATGAAGAATAGTGTGTATATATTGCATGAGAATGTGAAAGTTTTTATTCATAAAGAGAATTTGATGTTGAGCATCGTGTGTAGGAATAGAGACATTTTTGCAGTCACAACCAAAAGAGGGAGTCACACTGACCCAAATGGAAGATGGCACAAGCATATAAGAAAAATCATCTGTGTGTGAGAGGATGTGCACAAGTGAAAGAATAGTAGGGAACAACAAACAAATGTCAATGCAACAAATGGATCAAGTTTCAACAAGGATGTATGGGAAAACCATAAGTTTAAACACAAAGGAATAACAAACATAAAAGGGGAAATATTGAAAATGAATTGGCATAAGAGATAAGGACATAAAAATGGTTTGGCATGTGACAATGCACAAATTAGTTAAAGGGAAGCACAAGGGAGGTAAGCCATTAGTCACAAGGCCATCAAGTAGGAAGCCATTAACCCTAACCTATGGACATGGGAATTGCATGTCGATGGAAGGGAGGTTTATAAAAGTGAAAGCTCATAGGAGATTGTGTTTGCTAGAAGTGTTAGTTGTTGTATTAGGACAAGACAAAAGAAACTAAGAAATAAAATAGTGCAAAGAAATAGGAAGATGAGTGATGTGAGCCTTACTATTAAAGGATGAGATGTAGAGGTTGTTGGAAACACTGAGAGGGGGGGTGAATCAATATTCCTTAGAAATTAGAACTTTTAAATCTTTTCTAAGCATTAGTTAATTTTCAATTATTATTAATGTTTATGCAGTAATAACAGTAAATAAAAGAACGCAGTAGGCACAAGAATTTTAGGTGGGAAACCCCCTCTGGGTCAAAAACCAGCAAACACTTTTCTAATAAATTTTTTAATCTTCAGCCCCAACTGAAATGAAAGCAACAACTTCCTAGAATTCTAGAAAAACATTCTTCTCCAACTCTCACTGGAAGGACGCCCCAATGCCATAGTTTCTTCAATAATCAACTAAATGGATGCCCCAACACCCTAGCGAGCCACAACTTGCCCTATCACCACCCTACCACCCTGAAGTGTTCACAGGCCCCAACCTGTAGGAGACTTCATACACCTAACTAACACCTCCCTACCACCCTATAATGAATGAAATAAGACAAGACTGTGGATTCCCAAACTAGGGACAAGAATCCATAATACAATAAGATGTACAAGTATTTTTGCGTACTTGACCAAATACCCAATCACTCTATGACCTACAACCCAACCATGACATCATCCCAACAATGAATCCTATACCTCCCAACACTGCCTCTTCAACTCTTTCACAAATGACTCTTTTACAATATGTACGATGATGACTATTTTACAACTTTACGATGATCACTCATGATGACTCTTGGCCTTAACAATACTTCACGATATCTGGATGGTTGCCATGTCTTCAAGGATGTCCCGCAACAATTCTTCCTTTGATTTGATACTTCTTCTCTTGAATTATTGCTTGATGTTGTACATGAATCTTCTTCTACCTGCATGGAAAATTAGCTCGGCGAAACCAATCCCAAAACAAAACAAAATACCCTTCAACTTACCTCTACCTGCAAAACACATGTAAGTGTATAATAATGAATAAATACAAATTAAAATTACAATGCGTACCTTAAGTGTGCTTGTCACTTTTGTTGTTGACTTTTTGCAGCAGTAGACAAAGAATCCCACTCTTGATATAGGCCTAGAATCTATGCAAGACTATATCCAAAACCGACCTAAAGATATATACAATAAAAACTTATGACAGACCCTAGACTTGTGATGGACCAAGTTCTAAGTACAACAACAAAGACCATTCTATCAACTATGACAAGAAAAGTAACATGAACTTACAACATCATATAGATTTGGCAGAATTGGTGTGGCATCAAGAATATGTAGCATCAAATGTGTAGTATCAAGAATATGACATCCGAAATGTGGTATCAAAACTAACTGTGACATATATATACATAGAGATATAATTGAGACCTTGTATATACTTATGTTGTCCTACAAAAACATATTCCAGAGATGATACACAAAATTCAAATGTAAACATTAATCATACATACGTTGTTGTAGGAGACTTACCCTTGCCTGTTGATGTGTGGTCCTTACTACAATGATCCTTGAATGCATGTTTTTTCTTACCTTCTAGGAGCGCGATATTGAATCTATTGTATCTATGTAATTTCAAATCTCCAGGGTCTGAAATTTTGTCTTGTGGTATCCATATGAGTCCTCTTTCCAACCCCACAGGTCTGATCATGATTTGATTATTCAAGAAAGAGTTATGCCAAATCTCCCACGATGAACTCATTATAGACTAGTTCAGTATAGTAGACTTGTATGAAGTGCCACATGTCACTGTTGCGACCTTTGGCCCTGAAAACGATACCAAACAAACTACAGTCTATTCTCTTTCTATCACTATTTAAAACATTTTAATCCAATGCTCAGAGATAAAGTTATGACGATTTTCCCAACATCACATGTTTGACATGGAATTCGGGAGCCTGCAAAAATCCTAACTTCCTCAAATCATATCTTCGAAAACGTAGCGAATCAAGATTTGAAATTCGGTCATGAGGTTCATCAAGAGTTCGGCTCAAATGGGTTTTAATTTAAGCTTCTGAAGCTTCACAAAAAAACGTTATAGCAAACATTCCACGATGGCCTGTTTGAAGCCACAAAATCCCTACTAGAGGAAGATATGAGGGTCACTATTTACATGAATGTTTTGAGTTGAGAGGGTCCTCAACAAGTGAACGTTGGAGGGATTTTAGGAGATTTTTTTATTATTAATTATTGACTATTCATTGACCACACCCAATTATGAGTTCCATGCCACAACCCCATAGGGTTTTATCCCACTAACTAGGGTTACTAATTTCAAACACGATTATCTCTCAAACCGTGAAGAATTACATGGTGTGACATATATCAATGGAAACATATCGATGAGAGAATCCATTTAGAAGATCCTTGACTAAGAATAGAGTAATTTTTCAAGTCAAAATACCCATGCAAGATCGAGGTAGCCCCTGGTGCTGCTTGGGTTGACATCAATGACAACCACTGATCAATAATCTCCCCCTTTGGCATTGATGGCAACACAAGTACTCCCCCTACGATCATGAAACCTCTTACTACTGCCTTCTCTCCCCCTTTGTCATCAATAGCAAAGGGTAACTCCTCCTGAAAAGCTGTCATCTTGTGGACCTGTACACACCTCCACTCCCCCTTTCTACTTAGTTAGATAAGAGAAAGATTCTAATGAGAACTTGGGAGAATCCCAATATTTTGGGGAAGATATTCCAAATGCTTCATGAGGTAATGGTTTGGTAAATATGTCAACAATTTATTCCTTTGTGCCAACATATTCAAGCTTGATATTTTATTTTCGATGACTTTATCTCTAACAAAATGATATTTGATCGGAATGTGCTTTGTTTTGGAATGCATCACATGATTTTTGGTGATACTTATGGCACTAGTGTTATCGTAGATGATGGGAATAGGGTCATCAAAATTAAATTGAAGATATTGCAAGGTTTTCTTCATCCAAAGAACTTGAGTACAACAAGTTTTTGCCATGATGTATTCTACTTCCGTTGTGGATAACGAGATTGAAGACTACTTTTTACTTAACCATGAGACGAGGCAACCACCTAGGTGGAACGTTGCTCCACTAGTACTCTTACGATCATCAACACTTCCTGCCCAATCTGCATCTGTATAAGCTTGGATGACCTGATCATTTCCTTTGGGATACCAAAGATCATATTCCATTGTACCCTTAAGATATCAAAGAATTCTTTTGATGGAAATGATATGATATTCTTTTGGTGCTGCTTGGAATCGTGCTACTTATCCAACTGCCTGCATCACATCTGGCTGGGAGGTTGTCACATATAGGAGACTACCAATCATGGATCTATACAACCTTTGGTCCACATCCTTTGATGAGTCTTCTAAGCTTAACTTGCAACCTGTTACCACGGGGGTAAGTACTGACTTGCAATATTCCGTCTAGAATTTCTTGAGCATTTCTTTGATGTACTTGGTTTAATATATGAATATTCCTTTATCTCGCTAAGAAATCTGAAGCCCTAAAAAATATGTCAGTTCGCCAAGCATAGACATTTCAAAATCACTTTTCATTTTTATGGCAAAGTATTTACTTAACATGTCATCACTGCTTCCAAAGATTATATCATCCACATATACTTCGATAATTGTTAGGTTATCTCGATCCACTTTCACATAAATATTGTTGTCAGCACTTCTGCTCCACAGTATTTTGTCACGCCTCTTGCACTTCCCTGTGACATACCCTGCAGTGCCTGAAACATGACCATAATGTAGTGTACTCATTCATATATGTAGTTTAGATCCTTCCGAATACAATGATTGGAAAATGCCTTGAGCTTTCCCTAAAGGAAATAGCTCTTAAACCCTAATTTGAGAATCATCGCTCTTATGAGGCTAAAAACCACGATGGTTTCCTGTTGCACTATACCAGACCCACGATGGCATCGCTCTGTTTGCTCATATACCCACGATGATCCCAAAAAGGAAATTTTCCCAAAGAGGATGAGAAGCTTCATGATCTAGAAGCTTCCAGAGCGACAAGTTGGAGGTTGTTTGACATAGATGAGGTCAAATTCTCTAACTTGGTCTCTTGGTCTTATCCCTATGAGCTACCTCCTTGAGATGAGGACCTAATCCTATCTTTGGAGAGGTCATAAATCCCTTTCCGAACCTATATATTCATCCTCTCCCATTCCCAAAGGGTTTCTAGTTGGTTGCTGGTTAGAGGCTAGTTGGTCTGGTTGGTCTATGTCTATTTGCACCCTTATGCTAAGATTGTGCCTATATGCTACTCATTTAGATTAGACAAGGAGTGCTTGGAGAGCTTAGCTTGGACTTGGATATTCATTCAAGGAGAACCTATCAACATCAAGGCTTGGTTGTATTCTTTCCCTTATTTTCTATTAATATATAGTTGTTGATTCATTTTCCCTAAATGTGTATGCTCATGTATCATTTAGCTTAACATTCCTTGATCAGTTAAGTAGGTTTCTTTTGAATATGTTATTTGTATTTGCATGCCTTGTTGTGTTTTGATCTCATGTGTAGGAGCATAAACATTGAAAGCAGCAGGAACGAGCCCGTGATGCAAGTGATTCAAGGTCTTCAACAAAGGAGATCGAGATAGCATCAGAACGAGGTAGGCCATCTTCTTCGTCTCTCTTTTCAATTGCAACTTAGGAAAGTGTCTAGTAGATTGTCACTTTGGTTGCTAGACCCACTCATTGGGCTAGAGGGATCGTCTCTGTCCACATAAAGGATTTACCTAGACAACAAAATGGAAACTCTTCTAGGGATGCGATAACCCTTTCCATTCAATCCTTCACCTTGAATTTGTGATGAATTTGACCAACTATTAGTTTTCTAGCTTGTTTGCTTTTCTATAACTATTTTTACCTGCTGGTGATTGCTTGAGGACATTGATTTTTGTCTGGTCTTGAAGATTTCTTATTTTTTCTTCATTTTTCTCTCCCATCGCGGGTTTGCCTCTCATAGTCGCGATGACATTGTGGATGTTTTAATTACAGTCACGCTTATCACTATTTTTTCTATGACAGGCGCAATGATCCCAGAGTATAAGACAAAATAAGGCTTTTTTTCCTTGTTTTCAGTCTCTGTGTCCTCTATCAGTGATTTTCCAGAGTGTCTATGGTGTTTTTGATTAATTGTCTTGATTAATTTGCAAAATTTGTCTCATTGGATTTGAAGTGAAATCTGATTGAGTTATAGGGTTTCTAGTTAATTCGTCATCACTTGTTTCTTGTTGGTGTTGTTGAGATGCTTGTTTTGTTGACTGATTGAGTGTTGTTTTCTATGGAAATCATTGAAAATGTCGTTTTTGCATTTGTTTTAGCTTGTATTTCAAAATTTACTTTTCGTGAAAATGCATTAGATTAGTTGCATTGAAAAGTTATTTTTTGAGATTCATCATTGATAATAGATTACATTTTTCAGTGATTGCAAGCTAAAAATTGTATTAGGTGCATCCGATCATTCAAAACGGAAAGAAAATCATGATTCGTATAAGTGCATCTTTGTAAAGTAAATCTATTTTTCTTTCAAAAAGTTGCATTTAGGCTAGTGAAAAGTGACAATCGTTTTTACTTTTGGCATTGCATTTGGAAGACGAAAGTGAAAGGAAAAGTGTTTTTCGTTTATTATAGGATCACATCTTGACATTGCATTTAGTGAAATGAAAGAGTAGATTTCGTTTTCACATTTTGCAAAATGAAAGTTGGTCGAAGGAATTTTGCATGATGCATTATTGATTGAAATTTCTTCCCTTGATTAGTCTAGCTTTCATTGAAACAGAAAGTTTTCCTTTTCTCATATAGTTGCATCATTGGTGTTCAGGTGACATCATTTTGAGCCCAAAACTGAAACTTAATTGAAGATCAAATTTAAAAATTATCAATTAATCTAACGAGCATTTGAAACATTAAGGCTCATACTTAGTGGTCTAGGCTAGAGATGTATTCCAGCATCTATAAAACTCAGTAGTTGTCATTTGTTCATGCATTAGATAGTGCTAGCATGAACTTGTGCTCCCCGTATCATCGAGTATATAAAGGGATACGCTCATAGTTGCAAACCTTCATCCATAGGAAGTTGATTATGTTGTCCTGTAAATGTGATACACCGAAAACAACATTCGGGGAGATTCCTTGCATGTACGTCAAGTCCTTAGTAAATTTATTTGATAAGGTGTATATTGCAGTTCACGGTTACTTGGTAATCCCTTTTTCCTAGAGTATCCTAAGTAGTCATTTCGATCTTTTCTGACTCCTTAAACTTGAAAACATCATCGAGTACTTGTCCTTTCAAGCTCACTAAACTAACAAAAGTGAATAGTGTCACCTTTTCGTCCTTTTCTCGACTCTTCAAACATGAAAGGGAAAAGTTTTTGTTTCAAATTCTAAAATTAATTGACCGCAAAACCACATCCTTCCCGTGGAAATACTCCTTAGTAGATCTTAGGTTGATACCAATGGCAACATTTCCTAAGTCTACCAGTTAAGGAAACCCCTCTGACAGGAATCCTAGTCCTTTCCTTATTTTGGAAATACTGGTGCTCCCTATACGGCGACATTGTCCCTTCTTGGATTGACCATTGGTCTTCCAGTTTGGTTATTTCCGACCTTGGTGGTTCCAAGTGTCCAAACTAACTTTCAACCAAGTTCTCCTCCACCTGAATAACATCAACCTCATGTTGATCCTAAAGTTTCCTATTTCTTCATCCTGTTCTTCTTCTTTGCCTTGTGAAAGTCTGGATTCTAGTAATCAGGAAGCTAAGAAGAAGAAGAAGAAGAGGCCAGAGAAGAAGAAGCAAAGTAAGCAAGGGGGAAATCGAGCAGTTGTTGCTACGGATGAAACTGATGTAGAAAATTCTTCCAACCAACCCCAGAAAGTAAAATTCCCTTGCATGTTATGTAAGGGTGACCACCTTCTTCGGAATTGTCTGGGTATTCCCAAGGTCTTAGAAGTGTGGTCTACAAGTTCACATCGAATTTTGTCATCATCCTTTGGCAATCATGCTCGTAAAAAACCTTCAACCAGTAAAACTCACGAGAAAAAGGGAAAAGTCAAATTTCCTTGTAAGTTGTGTGAAGGTAATCATCCCATTCACCTTTTTCCTCTTATGGAGGAAGCTTCCAAAGTGTTGGAAAACCTTACAGCTTCTCAACCTTGTCTTCCAACTGGGTATTGAAAGCTTTCCCTTGATCCTTCACTAGTTGATCCAATGATTGATAAAAAGTCATCTTTGGTCAACCCCCACTCTCTCTAAAAGTGAGTCTCATGAGTCCGTTCTTGACCAACCATTGGTTGTGAAAACGGTATACTTGGCTCCAACTTCATTTAACAGTACCTTTTAGGTAGAGAGTGAGCCTCATACCGCTCAAGTTCTTCTGGTTTCATCAATTTCGAATGAACTAGAGGGAAATCCTCTTGTTCCTAAGGTGTATGAGAGTAGTTCTCCTATTCCCATAGAGCAAGAGAGTAGTTCTCATGTTCCTACGACACCTCCTCTAAGTATTTTAGTCACTTCTTTTGATTGGAGTCGATTGGCAGGATATCATCTTTCGTCTTATGTGCCTTTTCAGATTACGGTATAGGCTTACCATATGGACGTACCTAGCACATTCATAGATGACAGCGCATCTGTTAGTATCCTGTCCTCAACTGCTTGGCAAGCTTTAGGTTCTCCTCAGCTTGTCCCCGTCACCCAAAATCTGTTAGCTTTTAACAAAGAAAACAATCAACCATTAGGGATCCTTCCTAAGTTACCTATTACTTTAGGAGGGAAGATGTCTATATAGACATGATGGTTGTCCAAGACCCTTTGGATTTTAATCCACTCCTTGGTCGTGACTATGTCTATGTCATGGGAGCTCTTGTTTCTTCACTCTTTTGAGTGATGTGTTTCCCACATGAAGGAAACATTGTGATCATTGATTAGCTTGTATTCATTGGTCTTGAATCAACTCCCCATCAACCATCATCCCTAAATGGTTCTTATGTGCAAGAGGTATCACCCCCGTCGTAGGTTAGTTACGTGGCCACATGTTCCATGCCCACATCTACTAATGATCTAGTAGGTGATGTAGTATGTCATGTATTGGGGTCATTGGAGCTTGATTTTTCATTTGGATCCTTGGACATGTATCCCTTACAGATTGTTCTTCTCCCATCTGATGAGAACCTCTTGGAAGCCATGGCCTCTTTTGGTCTGTGATGAAAGGGTATGGATCAGAGTTCCTTGTCTTGTGTCAAGATCCTTAAAAAATGAAACAATGGATGGAGTAGAGTTCCTTGTCTTGTGTCAAGCTCCTTAAAAAATGAAACAAGGGATGGAGCAGAGTTCCTTGTCTTGTGTCAAGCTCGTTAAAAAATGAAATAGGTACCCATGAGGATAGTTCTTTTATTATGTAAACCTCGTTAAAAAATGAAACAAGGTTTCATGAGAATGGTTCTTTTCCTGTGTCAAGCTCGTTAAAAAATGAAACAAATCCCCTTCCAATTTGAGTCTTTGATCAAATCTCATAAATTCCCAGTCGAGTATTTGACTTGATCTCGTAAGTGCACCTTCATTCAATCCACATGTTAGTAACCAGTAGTCTACTTAGGTGAATGAAATGAAGCTTGGGGGGCATGTACCTTGAATTGAGCCATTATGCTGGGGGCATGCAAATTTATCTCAAGCATAGTTCATTTGTGTTTCAAGCTTATGTAAAAATGAAACCAAACCCAAGCATAGTTCGTTTCTGTTTCAAGCTTGTGAAAAAATGAAACCATATTCAAGTATACTGAAGCATGGTTTCCCATGTTTCAAGCTTGTGTAAAAATGAAACCATTTCCCTTTTCTCCTATCATGATTATCGTTTTTATCAGCCTGTTTTGTTAGATGAGCCTTGGTTCTTTCATTCCATCGTCACCATTTCTTTGGCTGACTTATGCTTTCACTTGGTGGTTTTACCTTACCTGAGGAACATTTGTGATGAGTGGTCTTATTATCCATCCTCTTGACCATTACATGTTTTGACCAGTTCCATCATGACCGGAACCAGTTGCTATCCTTCTATACCACTCATTCTTCTAGGCAGAGTCATCTTTCAGCTCTTTTCTGACTCTCGAAAAATGAAAATATTTTCGATTACTTATCATTTCAAACTCATATAAATGAAATGACGTCTATTCAGTATAACTTTAACCATTTTCCAGACTAATATAGACTATTGTATGAAAAAGGAATACCTTAGTCGAACATGGCTAGGAGTTTCTCTCGAATATTGTTTTCTACCTTTTCGGGTTTGAGAGACAAATTATGAAAAGGAACATGATGGAGTTTTCTTTTTCACCTCTTTTTCAAACTATCTAAATATGAAAAAGATACCGAGTTATCCTTATGTTGGACTCGTTAAAATTTTATGACGAAAAAGTTGTCACCATGATGAGCCTGAGTTTCTACTTCCTAGGACTTGTAAAACTTACTATGATGGATTCATCTAAATGGGTGAACTTATACAACAAGAATATGGTATCCTATTCAATCTTGTATAAAAATAAAGAGAGACTCACTAGAAATAGTGGGGGAAAAAGTGAAAGTGAAACATCTCTTGTATAGGCAGCGTGTCGCTCTTGAACATGACACTCATTTATTTCTCCTGTCAAGTTTGGGACATCCTCACTTAGTCACTTGTCCTTTCGGGTTTGGGTAATCCATCTTGCCTCCCATTTGACTATTCCATTTTGTCATCATTACCTTTGGTCCTATGTTGAGTCAAATGTTGCCACACTTTGGAGTCGTGTCGTTGATATGTTCAAGAGAAGTCCTAGCCATTGTCTCACTCATTGTTACAGTCTTGGATCTTACTCATTTTATTCCACTTTGCTCCTCGTTTCATGTCGATGATGAGGGAATCATTATGACCCTCCTTTGGCAGGTCGTTTTTTGTTGACTTTAGCTCATTATCCAGGAAGATGACTTAGAAATTTCATTTCAGTACCTTAGAGCTTGCATGCCTTAATGGTAAGTTCTTTGAATCTGACAATAGGTTTTCATCATTGGCCTTCAATCAGGTGATTCCATGAGTGTTTGACTTCAGCTTCGTTATCACATTCACCGATTATACTATCGTACCTTGAAATCCATTGTCATTATGGGTGGTTCCTCTTGTGCCTGTTAACGATCCACATATATGGCCAATGATCAAGTGGTTTTCTAACATGTTTGATTGCGACACTTTCATTCACATGTTAGAATTCATACTTTGATTGGGTCGGGATGGAGTGCAAGACCCTGAGTCTTGTCTAATATGACTCAGGTTGTGTGGAGTTATATGTTATTCATGATTGTACACGTGTTTCTGCTATATGCATGGTTGTGACCATACCATGGGACTTTACATTTATGATGATCTTTCTATATTGGATGGCTACAACCATACCTTGGATCTTAGATTCATAGATGATCCTTCTCATTTGGATGGTTGCGCCCATACTATCGATCCTTTCATATATTCCTTATCATTTGGACCGTGTCCATACCGTAGATTCATGTCTTGATCTCATATATGTATATGTATATGTGTCCTTGATTTGCAGGTCTCCTGAGAGTGATTTTCCTCGTCCTTGAAAAAGCTCGTAAAGCATCTAAACAATCACTCCATGTTCTCCCTTCATGCTTTAGGGGGCATCTGTTACACAATATCTTGTCATGCCTCCTACACTTCCCTATTACATACCCCGAAGTTCCCAAAACCTGACCATAATGCAGTGTACTCATTCATATATGCAGTTCATATCCTTCCTAAGACATTGATTGGAAAATGCCTTGAGCTTCCCTGAAGGAAATAGCTCTTAAACCCTAATTTGGGAATCATCACGCTTATGAGGCTAAAAACTGCAATGGTTGTCTATTGCACTATACTAGAACCGCAATGGCATCACTCTATTTGCTCATGTACTTGCGATGATCCAAAAAAGGCAATTTTCCCAAAGAGGATGAGAAGCTTCGTGATCTAGAAGCTTCGTGAGCAGTGAGTTGGAGGTTGTTCGGCGTAGATGATTTCGAATTCTACCAACTTGGTCTCTTGGTGTTATCCCTATGAGCTACCTCCTTGAGATGAGGACCTAATCCTATCTTTGGAGAGGTCCTAAATCCCTTTCCCAACCTATATATTCATCCTCTCCCATTCCCAAAGGGTTTCTAGTTGGTTGCTAGTTAGAGGCTGGTTGGTCTGGTTGGTCTATGTCTATTTGCACCCTTATGCTAAAATTGTGCCTATATGCTACTCATTTGGATTAGAGGAGTGCTTGGAGAGTTTAGCTTGGACTTGGATATTCATTCAAGGAGAGCCTATCAACATCAAGGCTTGGTTGTATTCTTTCCCTTATTTTATATTAATATACAGTTGTTGATTCATTTTCCCTAAATGTATATGCTAATGTATCATTTAGCTTAACATTCCTTGATCAGTTAAGTAGGTTTCTTTTGAATATGTTATTTGTATTTGCATACCTTGTTGTGTCTTCATCTCATATGCAAGAGCATAAACTATGAGAGTAGTAGGAACGAGCACGTGACACAATTGATTCAAGGTCTTCAACAAAGGAGATCGAAATAGCATTAGAACAAGATAGGCCATCTTCTTCATCTCTCTTTTTAATTGCGACTTAGGAAAGTGTCTGGTAGATTGTCACTTCGGTTGCTAGACCCACTCATTGGGCTAGAGGGGTCATCTATGTCGCAAAGAGAATTTACCTAGACAACGACTTCCTTTCTTGAATCCTTGTTGATGTAGATATCCATCAAGATGAGCATACCAAGCCCTGGGAGCTTGGTTGAGACCATATAGAGCCTTCTTTAATCCGCAGATGTAGTCTTCTTTGTCAGAGAGTAGAAAACCTTCGAGTTGTTCACTGTAAACTTCTTCCTCCAATTCACCATTTAGAAAAGTTGATTTAATATCCATTTGGTAGACCTTGGTTTTTCTCGAGAAAGCGTAAGCGAGAAACATCCTGATAGCTTCCATTCTGGCAAAGGGAGCAAATGTTTCTTCAAAATCAATTCCTTCAACATGTTCATATCCTTTGCAGACTAATTATACCTTGTTCCTGGTAACCTATAATCCTTCAATAGTTTTTCTCCCCCTGAACCTGTAATCAAACTTCGATCTTGTTCAAACTACCTTCCTGTCAATTGTAGACTTGTGCCATATACTGCTACATAGACTCCTCCTCTACAAACATCAAGGAGTCAACAAGCCAGATTGTTCAAAATAGTGAGTCACCTTAACGGGCCATCTTGATTTGAGTCATTATTTGAAGCAACTGTTAATTCCTCATGACCTTTTTCTTTTACAAATCCTGAAAGCATAACTGTTGAAACCTTGTTATCTTCTTGGTCTTCCTGTACATGTTTCCTTTTCGAGACCTTCTTATTCCTGCAATATCGAGCCATGTGCCCATAGTTATGACATGAAGCATTCAATGTTGTCCATAGGTGATTCCATCTGATATCTACAATCACGAGCACTATGGCCATAGTTATGGCATTTGAAACATTCAATGTTTGGCCCATCTAGCATGTTTTCTCTTCTTACAAAATCATCATGGAACTTGTCTCGTGATCCTGCAAGCTTGCTTCTAGGGTTCTACAGATAATGATTATACCTGTCAAAAACTTCACAATACCTAGCCATATGTCCATAGTTAGCACATAAAAAGCAGTAACCATCAAATAAACATACGCACCTGGATAATTCATTCGGATGCAATGGTCCATGATAATTGTACCTGTCAACAACTTTACAATCCTTGGCCATATGTCCATAGTTAGCAAATAAAAATCAATAACAATTAAATAAACGAACATACCTGGAAGATTTATCATTCTTCTTTGGAGGCGGTGCTATAGTTCATTGTCATCCTTTGCTCTTGACTACGTTGGTATTGTTCTTTGGAGTTGCAACATTCTTCTTTGTCTTTTCACTTAGATTATTTTCCTTCTTAGAATCATCCTGCAAAGATGTGGAGCTCGTACCTTCATTAACTAGAGCTTTACCAACTTTAATTGCCTTCATTTTTTGCTTCGTCTATCTTACCTTGCAAGTGTTATTTTTGCATTCCCTTGAATTTATTGATCTCATCATGGGTTTCATCAAGTTCTTCTTGCTTTTGAAAAAGATCTTCTTGAAACCATCGTTTCAAGATCTCCCTTTTTTTTTTGCCTCCTCAAACTTTAGCTTGAGAAGAGTGGTCTTCTTTACTTCTCTGTTGAGAACTTGCATCTGTTCCTTTTGCTTCTCGTTTTCAATCCTAAGCCTGATTATTTCTATTGAAGATGTTTCTAATTCCTTTTGCTTTTGGCCAACTACGGATATGTATCTTTGATCAAATTCCTTCCTTTCAATTTCTGCTTCTTGCATCTGTTGTTTTAGCCTATTAATATTTGCAAAGGCTGTGTCGAGTTCTTGTTGCTTTTGTTGGACTTCTCTCTTATTCTTGACTTCTTCCAATTGAATTCTAAGGTTGCTAATAATCTTCTCAAACTCTTCATTTTCCTTGATGAGTTATTTTGTTGTTTTCAATTCTACTTCCCAAAGTCTTGTCTTTTCCTTTTGAATTTTGAGTTACTTTATCACCTTGATCACTTGATTTTGAAACTCTGTCTTACTCATTTCTCCAATTTCTTCATCATAATTAGAAGGATCCAAATTTTCAATAACATCTTGGCCTGATTGCTTTGTTGAATAGATATTATGAAGATTTTCCCAAAGAGCTTTATTTGTTGAACATTGACCAACATTTGTTTTCATGGAATTTGGAAAAACATTCAAAATTACATTCATGGCCTTTGAATTGTACCTTTTAATTTCGTCAGTAGATGTGTCTCCAAAAAAAATTGCTTCCCATACTCCATGTGTCTGCAAATGTACTTCCATCCTGATTCCCATATCCAATAATTATCTGCATCAAAATTAGGGGTCAGTACACAATACTCACTTTCTTCATATTTGATTGTAATTGTACCTTCCTTTGAAATCCTTGCAACTTTCTTCTTTGACTTTCGCATCTCTATGCTCTAAGAACTGTCTTCTAGCAGTTAAGTTGTTACTTAAACAACCAAGCTCTGATACCAATTGTTCGAATTACTAAGAGGGGGAGTGAATCAAATTCCTTAACAATTAACCCTTTTAAATCTTTTCAGAGCATTAGTTAATCTTCAATTATTATTAATTTTTATGTAGTAATAACAATAAATAAAATAACATAGTAGGCACAAGAATTTTAGGTGGAGAACCAATTCTGAGTCAAAAACCATCAAACGCTTTTCTAATAAATTCTTTAATCTTCAGCCCCAACTGAAATGAAGTAAACAACTTCCTATAATTCTAGAAAAGCATTATTCTCTAGCTCCGACTGGAAGGATGCCCCAACGCCCTAGTTTCTTCAGTAATCAACTGAATGGATGCCCCAACACCCTAGCAAGCCACAACTCGCCCTAGCACCACCCTACCACCCTGAAGTGTTCATAGGCCCCAACCTGTAGGCAACTTCATGCACCTACCTAGCACCTCCCTGCCACCCTATAATGACTGAAATAGACAAGACTGTGGATTCCCAAACTAGGGACAACAATACATGATGCAATATGATGTACAATGATTTTTGTGTACTTGACCAAATACCCAATCACTCTATGACCTGCAACCCAACCATGACATCATGCCAACAATGACTCCTATATCTCCCAACACTGCCTCTTTGAATCTAGGCAGAATGACTCTTTTACAATCTTTACAATGATGGCTCTTTTATAAATGACTGTTTTTCCAATTTACAATGATAACTCTTGGCCTTAACAATACTTCAGGATATCTAGATGATTGTCATGTCTTCAAGGATATCCCACTGCAATGCTTCCTTTGATTTGATACTTCTACTCTTGAATTCTTGCTTGATGTTGTACTTGAATCTTCTTCTACCTGCATGCAAAATTTTCTTGGCGAAACCAATCCCAAAAAAAAAGAAAATACCTTTCAACTTACCTCTACCTGCAAAACACATGTAAGTGTATAATAATGAATAAATACAAATTAAAATTACATTGCGGACCTAAAGTGTGCTTGTCACTTTTTTTGTTGACTTGTTGCACCAGTAGACAAAGACTCTCACTCTTGATATAGGCCTGGACTCTATGGAAGACTATATCCAAAACTAACCTAAAGATATATACAATAAAAATTGATGATAGACCCTAGACTTATGATGGACCAAGTTTTAAGTACAACAACATAGACCATTCTATCAACTATGACAAGACAAGTAACATGAACTTACAACATCATATAGATTTAGTAGACTTGGTGTAGCATCAAGAATATGTAGCATCAAATGTGTAGTATCAGGAATAGGACATCCGAAATATGGTATCAAAACTAACTGTGACATATAGAGACATAGAGATATAACCAAGACCATGTATATACTTACGTTGTCCTGCAAAAACATATGTTAGAGATGATACTCAAAATTCAAATTTAAACACTAATCATACAACCCTTGTTGTAGGAGACTTACCCTTGACTGTTGATTGGTGGTCCTTAATGCAGTGATCCTTGAATGCATGTTTTTTCTTTGCTTCTAGGAGCTTGATATTGAATCTATTGTATCTATGTAATTTCGGATCTCTAGGGTATGAAATTTTGTCCTGTGGTAGACCTCTGAGTCCTCTTTCCAACCCCACAGGTTTGATCACAATTGGATTCTTCAAGAAAGAGTTATGCCCAATCTCCCACGATGACCATATTATAGACTAGATCAGTAGAGCGAACTTGTACGTAGTGCCACATGTCACTGTTGCCATCATCAGCCCTAAAAACGATACCCAAAAAACTATAGTCCATTATCGTTCTGCTACTATTTTAGAAATTTGGATCTAATGCTCAAAGAGAAAGTTATGACGATTTTCCCAACATCACTTGTTTGACATGGAATTCAGGAGCCTGCAAAAACCCTAACTTCCTCAGATCATATCTCTGAAAATATAGCGAACCAAGATCTGAATTTCGGTCATGAGGTTCATCAAGGTTTCGACTCAAATGGGCTTTACTTTTAGCTTTTGAAGCTTCACAGAAACAAATAGCGAAAATTCCATGAAGGCCTATTTGAAGCAAAAAAATCTCTACTAGAGGAGGATATGAGGGTCACTATTTATATGAATGTCTTGAGTTGAGAGGGTCTTCAACAAGTGAACATTTGAGGGCTTTTAGAAGGAAAAAAAAAACATTATTAAATATTGACCATTCAATGACCATAACCAATTATGAGTGCCATGCCAGAACCCCATAGGGTTTTAGCCCACTAACTAGGGTTACTAACTTCAAACACGAATATCTCTCAAACCGTGAAGAAGCGCATGGCGTGCCATATATCAACGAAAACATCTCGACAAGTAGAATCCATCTAGAATATCCTTGACTCAGAATAAAGTAATTTGTCAAGTCAAAATTCCCATGCAAGATCGGGGTAGCCCCTGGTGGTGATTGGGTTCACAACAATGACAACCACTGATCAACAGAGGTTAAGATATGCATGAGTTAAAAAAATAAAAAAACTATGAATGAGGTGCTAAGGCACAAATATGATGTATTTTACCTAATCTTAATGCTTGTGGTTGCATCCAGAGACAACCTCAGATTGCTTACAAGACTAGTTCCTAGAACATTTAGATTTTGTGTGTCTCATATGATTCTTGGGAAACTAGAGACATCACATATATTTTTGTATATATTCAAAATATATAATAAATAACATGGGTTGGTTCATTCATCTAAAGGCGTAGGCCATGTATTTCTTGTACTTCTTCACATATACAACTCACAGAAATATATGTATAAACTAGTGGAGGCTGAGTAGTTCAAGGACCTATAGTTTAATAAGCTTTGGCAGAGTAATGAGAGAGGATAAGGAGATAGAGTAACTCGTTACATAGATCTTGAAGCGTCAGGAATTCTACACTTATTGCATAGAGCTTGAAGCCTCGATAATTCTACACTTATCTAAGTTAAAGGTATACATAATGGATGAAAGAGGATGGCTGCGATGATTCATGGAGCACAATTTTAAGGATATAATATAAAATATCCATACAAGAACATGCATTAACAAGTCAATACAAATGAATTTTGTAAGAACATATGAAAAATTTCTAGCAGCTACGATTACATGAATTTAGAGAGGAAACATGAACATAATGGAATTTAACAGAGGGATAACATATTGTAGTACTCGAAGGAGGAATCACCACCATTTCCTTAATATTCTGAAAGATGCATATCATAAAGTCATACAGTCTTGAAAATAACATGTAGTTCTTTCTTTAGGATTCTGAACCTGTGTGAAGTGTTTCTTCCCACTATTTATCTGGAGAGGGGAGCATTGAATAGTAATTACAACAAAATATCTTCATCCGAGCCTTAGTTGTCAGATCGACTAGTTGTCTCAGCCTGAAATGGCTCTATGGCCCAAAAATCACTACAAAATATTAATTGCTTCATTAAATGGTCGACATATTACATGATTACAAAATAGGTCAACAATTAGATGGAAACGCCAACAAAATATCTCCATGCCCATCCCTCGGATTGCCTTTGCTCAGGGTTTTGCATGCCCATGGTCTGGACACTTGTGTCACTCAACTGATTCCTGTCGCTTTTGCCTTTACTGCTCGAATTGTTCGTTATTCAAAACTGAGAGCGGTCAATTATCAGTTTAATGCAACAAAATAGGAGCTAAGGTCACCTAGGCGGTACTTCGTCTTCCTTCTGTGTGCAGCACCATGTTGGATCATCAAGTCCTCCCGAGCTTCCATGTCTTCATTTACTCTGACAGTGTCGACCCTGGTTTCATGTCATAAGGGGCCTTTCTAGGTCAATCCATGCCAATTTTGAAAGCTGCATCTCCTTTCTTAAATTCCTTAGCTGTCGACCCACCACACCTTTAAAGTTTGCGTTACTTTATCACAGATTTTATTGCATCAAGGTTCCATTAAAGGTCCTTACGAGACAGGACATTCCGATCTACTTTATCCATTTTGCTTCATGTGAACAAGGACTACGACCAAGATTTTAGTCTTTGGGTGCTAGGACCTTTGGGCTCATGTCTATGAGGCTCGGCTCTTTGTTAAACATAATCCCGCATATCAATTGATTTCTGATGCTCACCTTCGGTTTCTCCCCTTGACACTTGTGATCGCCGATATGCGGGGTTGGACCCACCCTGGATATCGCAATCGGCCATTTCATAGTATTACCTCTGTTTGCTCTATTTTATGATATTTATGTTGGATATACGCCGAAAAATACCCTTGTCTTCGCACTGAGCGGAAGTGAGATAGACGTTTTAATTTTCGTTGATCTCGGCCATTGATTCAGGCCGATTCAACCTGGGTTGTTGATCTAGGCATGTTGGTATCGCAATTGCAATATAGGAGAGGGCCTTTTTACCATATTTCATAGTGCTTGTCGATTATCCAGATGTGAAACTTCAATAAAGCATGATACATAAAATATTGCTTTCAGAAGGGTTCTCATACATTGCAATCACAAGTTGGAATGGACTTTCGGCAGAGGAGGGACTTTGACTTGTGTGATCCCTGATTGCGATATCACAATCAGCGGGGGAAGGAATTATCACAATCGGAAAGCAGAGGAAATATTGTAATCAGCGAGGCTGAGGAGGGACTTACAATATGGTAATCAGCAGGGAACTTGCGATGTGCGATATCGGCGGAGAACTTTGAAATGTGCGATATCGACGGAGGAGGGATTTTATCGCAATCAGCGAGAAGGAGTGGTGACGGGACTTGGATATGGCAATTGACGGGGAACTTTGTGATATGTGATATCACAATCGCAAAAGTTAAAGAGGGAAACGGTCAGATATGTATCACAAAAAGGGAAAGGGATGATAGCTATTATGGTTTGTGGGTCTCGAAACTTAAAAAGGGTTTCGGCATGATTTATGAACATTTTAAAACATTTCAAAGGGGAATGGGTAACACGACTAGAGTTGGATATACAAAGGGATTTCGGCTAGAGTTAAAAATGGGTCACTACGGCTAGAGTTTAAAAAACAAAGAAAAAATGGGGTTTGTGAAAGAAATGGTTTTAAGAGAATATGAAAATTTCTCCAAAACAATTTAAAATGGACATGTTCTTCCTCCTTTAATCTCCAATTTTCAAAGCACAACAACCTCTTTCAAAAAAGTAGCAGATAGATGCAAATGATTAATCAAACTAAAAATTATTTCTAGGGGTTATCATGGATAACATATGGCTTGGAGGCTAGCTCCAAACATCTCTGTTCTTTTGCCCTCTTTGTACAACTGGAACTCTCTTTTCAGAAGGTGACAACATTGGCTCCACCTGAGGATGGGGCATTGGATTTCAATGCGTCGAGAACCTGCAAACTGTGAACTTCTCTTTTGGGCATGGAGTCTTTTATAAACAAATGATAATTTTGTGAAAGTGAAATTTTCAACAGAAACTAGAAATTTCATATAATAATTACAATACACACACCGGTATTTACAATGGGTGCAAGACAGGTACCTCTAATTCTAGAAATAGAGTTTGAGGAATTGACCATTTACTGGAAGCTCCAATGATTCATCGTCCATATTTTCGAGTAGGTACACATTATTTCCTTTCTCTTCTGAAATTTTGAAAGGGTCGAACTAGAGTGGATCGAATTTTTTGTGTTTTTCTTTTTCTTCCCATCGGACATCTCTTTGGATAACTAAATCTCATGGTTGAAGAGTTCGATCCTTGGCCTTCTTGTCAAATAGGGATTTCATCTTATGTTGGTAATTTGACAATTTAGTCCCCACCTGTTCTCTGTTTTCATGAAGTTCGAGCAATTGGTTTATCCTTTGCGTTAAGGCACTTGGCTCTTCCTCAGCTTCTTGTAGTAAATCCACCACTAGAATTACTAATTGGATTGGGAAGACTGTAGCCTTACCATACACTAACTCGAAAGGCAATTTTCCAGTGGATCATTTAGGAGTTACTCGATTAGCCCAGAGGGAAAACTTCAATTGTGATTCCCAATTCCTCTAATTCTCGGTGATGGTCTTCTTCAAGACTCTCACCATAGTTTTGTTTTTCAACTCAGCTAAGTTGTTACCGTGAGGATAGTAGCTAGTGGAGTTCTCGATGATGATATTTAATTTCTGACAGAAGCCAATGAATTTTGCAGATTTGAGATCTTGAGCATTGTCAATGATGATTTTGATAGGGCAACCAAAACGCGATATTATGTTTTCCTCCATAAACTTAATTACCACTGAGTTAGTAGTGTTTCTTGCTGGGATAGCCTTTACCCATTTGGTGAAATAATTCGTGGTTGTTAATATCCACTTATGTTGGCCACTGGAAGGTGGGTTTATTTCTCCTATGAAGTCTAGTCCCCACTGTCTGAAGGGTTCTTCCACATGCACTGGAATCAGGGGGAGAGGAGAAAGTTTTTGTCTCTCAGCAAACACTTGGCACTTCTGACATGACCTGACCTGGGAATGAACATTTCCAAATAGTGTAGGCCAGTAGAATCCTACCTTGAGGATTTTGTGAGTTGTGGTCTTCCAGCTGTAATGACCTCCACAAACTCCTCCATGAAATTCCTCAATCACTTTATGAGTTTCGCCTTCTACTAAACATAACAACAAAACTCCCACTGGGTCCTTCCAGTAGAATTGACCATTGGATATGATATAATTTTGAGCTTGCAGTCTCAGAGTTCTATATTTGGATTTATCCATCCCTAGTTGGCACCTCACAAATAAGAGATAATGGATGATATTCATATACCAGGGTGATCCCTCATATTTAGCATAGATCTTTTTCTCTGATGTTTTAATCCCGTTCTACTGAAATTTTGTTCTGCCTTCCTATGTTATCAGGTTTATCTCCAGATTCTGATAAAATATTGGCCAATCCCTGGCCTTTTATGAGCTTAGTAGGATTTATGTCTTACTCATATTCCTGTATCTTTGCTATCCACCTACCACTTTTTCCTTCATTGTCTCCTTGCACAAGGATGTCATTGACAACTTTCGTTGGGAGATATGTTGTGATTTCCAATTGTAACACATACATTCAAAATGCATTCAAAGCCTTGACTAGTGCATAGGCTTGTTTCCCCAAGATGTTATATTTCAGCTCAACATCCCTCAGGACTTAGTTGAAGAAGGCGATGGGTTGTTCGTAACCATATTTATTCTTATGTAGTAGAGCTACAACAATAGTAGGCGGAGAAGCAAAATAAAAGATATAGAAAGGTGTTGAGTAGTCAGGGCTGACTAGTACCGGGGCTTCAGCCAAAGATTATTTAATTCTAGTAAAAGAATCTCGGGGGGCAAGGCTCCACTTGACTTAATTTTCATTTTTTAGCATATCTGTAATACCCTTCACTATTTCTGCATAGTTGGGTATGAACCTCCTCAAGAAATTGATTCTCCCCAAAAAGGCTTGGACCTCTTTCTTATTTCTAGGTAGAGGAATATGACTGATAGCTTCGACTCACTTAGGATCGATTTTCACTCCTTCTTGCACTACTATGTGTCCTAGTAGCTTCCCCTCACTTAGGGCAAACTAAGATTTCTTAGGATTCAAAGAAAGACCATACCTCTTGCATTTCTCAAAGGTGAGCTTCAAGTGGAGGATGTGTTCTTCATCGGTCTTAGAGAAGATTGTGATATCGTCCAAATATACCACTACGAACTTATCTTGCTCCCCTACAAAATCTATATCCATAGATCTCTGAAACATGGCAGCTGCATTAATAAGACCGAAAGGCATGCGAGCATACATGAATGTTCCCCATGGGTTGGTCAAAGCAATCTTCTTCTGATCATCAAGGTGGATTTCCACTTGGTTGTAACCCGAGAATGTAGGAATTTACAAGGTAAGTTCCTCAGACAGAACACCAAAGGACACCGCTCACAAACAGATCACAAATCAATACACCAGTATTGTTGACATGGTTAAAACCCTCAAAGAGGGAAACAGTCCATGGCTTGAGCCAACGCGGCCACTTCAAGCAATTTATTAATAAAAAAATGAAAAATTTACATAAGCTTCTCTTATGAATGGTTACACTACAAATGACCCTCCATGCTCTTTAAATAGAGATCATGGACCAATCGCGTGCCAAGCCACGGATCAAGTGTCGGTAATACCGAGGAGATAATGAACCGTCAGATCACTACATATCGTGACCATCAGATTGTAAGTTACAAAAGTACATAGTAAAGAAACACACTTTACCTAACTCTACACTAACCAAGTTATACTTAACTATTTCCTATGTGTCAGAATATCCTAACATCCCCCCTTAAGAATAACTTGGAAAAGGATTGAAGGATGTACAAATATGACACAATAGGAGAAGGAAGGAGGCACTAGAGCCTATCCCCCCTTAGTGACAATTTTTTGAACTCCAACCATAAATCGAAGTTTATTAAACTTCACCTCTGTGAGAGGCTTTGTAAAGATGTCTACAACTTGATCATCTATTGAACAATATTGCACTTCAAGAACATGGTCATGAATGAGCTTTCTGATGAAGTGCATGTGAAGTTCAATGTGTTTGTTGCGCTGATGTTGGACTGGATCTTTGCATAGTTGAATGGCACTTTGATTATACCAAAGTGTAGTTAGATGCTACTGCTGAAAGCCAAACTCTGACAGGATCTGATGAAGCCATAGGGATTCCTTACTAGCTTCTATGGCACCATGATACTATGCTTCTGTTGAAGAAAGAGAAATGGCACTTTGTTTCTTGCAAGCCCATGTAATAGGTCTTGAACCAAGATTGAACACATAACCTGCAGTAGACTTCCAATCATCAGGGTCACCAGCCCAATCAGAATCAGTGAAACCAACCAATAGATGGGATGCTTCTGCACTATAATGAATCCCAAACTGGATTGTACCTCGAACATAACGAAGTATTCTTTTAGCTGCTTTCCAATGACCTTCATGTGGGTTTTGCATAAACCGAGCAATAAGGCCAACAACAAAGGAAAGGTGAGGATGAGTATGGGTCAGACACAAATTTTTTCCTACAAGTTGATAGTATAAGGTAGCATCAACTTCAGGGGAAGTAAAAGTGACAGAAATTTTGGCTCCAGACTGAAAGGGAGAAGGAGCTGGCTTACAGTCTTCCATGTGAAAATGGCATAGAAGATCACAAGCATACTTGGACTGGGAAAGGGAAATACCTTCCTTGGATTGCAAGACTTGAAGACCAAGAAAATAATGCAAGTGTCCTAAGTCTGTCCTTTCAAACTTCCTTTTAAGGTTGGACTTCACATGGTTGATGAGGTTGGGATCACTACCAGTGAGGATAAGATCATCAACATAAAGAACAAGAATGATAAGAGACTTGCCCACTTTCTTGGTGTAAATAGTATCGTCAGAATGACACCTAAAAAATCCAAATTCTAAAAGAAAGCTATCCATTTTGGCATACCAAGCCTGAGGAGCTTGCTTGAGACCATAAAGGGATCTCTTAAGCCGACATACAAGGCTAGAGTCTGTTTGTATAAAGCCAATAGGTTGTTCCATATAGATTTATTCATGCAAGTCCCCATGCAAGAAGGCAGATTTAACATCCATCTGATGGACTTCCCATTTGAAAGAGACAGCAAGGGAAAGAACAAGGCAAATAGAGTTAATTTTGGCAATAGGGGAGAAGGTTTCAGTATAGTCAATGCCTTCAACTTGTGAAAAACCCTTAGCAACAAGACAAGCTTTATGTTTATCAACTTTCCCATATGGTCCATACTTGGTTCTGTAAACCCATTTGCATCTAACAAGTTTTCGTCCCTTTGGTAGAGGAACAAGATCCCATGTATCATTTGCCAATAATGAACGATATTCTTCATTCATAGCTGCGTCCCAATCTAGATGGCCTGAAGCTTATGCAAAGTTGCCAGGATCATAATTCGTTGAAGCTTGAGCCAATAAAGAAGAGGCTCTATCGAACTGAGAACGTGTACGTCGCTGATCTGTAGGATCACTGACAAGATCACCTGCTACATCCCGAGTAGCACATACCCATTTTGGAAGCTGAGGAGGTGAATAAGGATCCTGAGAAGGTGGGGGAGGATTGTTATCCTCACTTTCATTATCTGAAGAAGAAATATTTTCAAAAGTAGAAGAGATAGAGAGAGGTGGCACATCCGCCGAACTAGGCTCGTAGGCCGATATATTTCCAGCAAACTTTACATCTCTTCTAATGATAACTTTTTTGGACTTAAATGGAATAAGTCTATATCCTTTGACATCTTTAGAACATCCAACAAAAATACATTTTTCACTCTTAGGTTCTAAAGCTTTATGTTTCTCATTTGGAATATAGGCCCATGCTTCACTTCCAAAAACACGAAAGTGACTTACATTTGGTTTAATTGAGCTCCATGCTTCTTCTGGAATGATATTCTTTAAAACCTTAGTAGGAGTGCGATTTATTATGTAATTTGCATAGTTAATTGCTTCTACCCAAAAATTAAGACTAAGTACTTTAGATTGAAGCATACAATTAGCCATTTCCTTTAAGGTGCAATTCTTCCTTTCAGCTACACCATTTTGTTGTGGAGTATATGGAACAGTTTGTTGCATTTGAATTCCATTCTCAGTGCAAAATTTGATGAATTTGTTATTAACATATTCTCTGCCATTATCAGATCTTAGCTTAAGAATTTGATGTCCAGATTGTTTTTCAACAAAGGCCTTAAAGGCCAAGAACATGTTAAATACTTCACTCTTGAGTTTTAAGAACTATACCCAAGTGCGTCTGGAGAAATCATCAATGAAAGTTAAGAAATACTTGTATCCAGAGAGTGAAACAACTAGAAGTGGACCACATAAATCACTATGCACAAGCTGTAAAGAGGTTGAGGCATGCCAAGAGGCACGTTTTTCAAAACAATCTTGATGATGTTTTCCGAGTACACATCCGGAACAAACACCATCTCTGCAAGATACCATTGGAAGACCTGTCACCATATTCTCTTTACATATATTCTGAAGGGAGCGATAGTTTAAGTGACCAAATCGCTCATGCCAAAGTTTGCTTACTTCATCGTTATGAGCAAAAAATACCGAGGGAAGATTTGATGACCCAAAGTTTTTAAACTTATACAACCTTGTAGAATCATCAACAATGCAAATAGCTAAAATCTGTCTAGGATCTCTTAGGTCCTTAATTAAAACATCATGAGGTGAAAATTCAATGATTTTACCTTCACCTGAATGAGTTATCTGATATACAGATAGAAGGTTGCAGGATAAGGTTGGAACACATTGTCTATATGAACAGTTCCAGTCCCTACAACACTAAGAGGTCTATCATCACCAACATATATATTTTTGGTGTTACAATCATTTAAAGAAGAAAACATGGCCTTGTTTTTGGCCATGTGATAAGAAACCCCAGAATCAATGAGAAACTCATGAGAATGAGAAGAAGAAGATACATTTAGTGCATAGCCAGACCAAGATGCTTGACAACCACATGCAGAAAGTGTTATTCCTGAAGATGAAGTTGAAGTTGAAGGGTGCTCCAAATGGATGTTATGATTCTCCATTGTTGATTCCAAGGCTTCCATCTTCTTAAAGCATGTGGATTCTAAGTGGCCATCTCGATTACAAAAGTGGCAATGTCTATTAGTCTTATTCCCTTTTCTTTTATTTGCCTTATCATTTTGTTGAAATGATTTTTCATTTTGAGACTGGAATTGCTTAGGACCCTTGTTTGGTTTAGGACCATTCCTTTTAGGATACAACTTCTTAGGATTCTTTGAATTTGGTTGCTACTGAGAGGCTAAGGCTTTCTTAGAAGAGTTTCCAAGATTAAGAAGACCAAGATGTAAGAGTTTTTCTTGTTCTCTTATTAAAGAATCACAAAAGGAATCAAAGGAAGGGGACTTGTAGGCTTGTCCTTGAGAAATAAAGGCTTCTCTTGTAGAATGGAAGGCAGAAACAAACACAGAGTAGGTTAGTCCCAACTTAGTAAGAATGGAATAGATAAGGTTATTGTCTTCTTTCTTAATCTTAACACCTTCCAAGAGAAGTCTAAGGGTCTTGAACTTGGACAAAAAATCTTCAATGGAAGAAAAATTATTGGGGTCCAATGTAAGCAACTCATTTTCAAGTTGATGGGCTCTAAGTTCATTTTTAATTCCAAAAACTTTAGCGATCAGTTTCATTGCTTCATCAAGAGTATCAAGTTCTGCAATATGGAATCTAAGATCTGGAGAAATAGACATCCCTATCAACCCACGTGCTTGATCTTGCCTATTTTCTAGCTGCCTTATCTTCATCTTTCAGTTTGGTTTTCTGAGGCTATTCTGTAAAGACCTTTACTTCTAAGTAAATCCACAATGTAGGACCACCATTGGAAGTAGTTGGTGCTGTCAAGAATAACTTGGCATAGAATTTCCATTTTAACAGAAACTGAAGCTATAGATGCTGAAACTAAGTGTTCCAATGGAAAGATCTCGAAAAATTAGGCTAAAAAAAAAAAAAGGCTCTGAAAACGGCTTTCAGATGAAAAAGATATGGCTTTTTGAAGAAAAGTTGTTGAAGATGCCGATGAAGTGCGAGAATGTGCGAAAATGAATGATAATGTTATATTAAAAAAAATATACCCCCTTTCCAAACTTAATCTAATAAAGTAGCTTTGGACCAAGAAGGATTTGAACTCAAGACCTCTATTCTCATAAAGTAGCTTTGGACCAAGTGAGCTAGATTAAAAGGTTAGTAATTTTTGGAAAAGAGGAAGGATTTTTTTTTTTTTAGTAGTCATTGAAGCTTTGGGCTGCGTGCTTACTTGAGAAAGCGTGTTTTTCCATACAAAACAAAAAAACACAAAACCCAACTCAGACATACAAAAAAATAAAACCTTGTAGCTTGAAGTTAGCTTTAGCCAGAAACTAAATATTTTCCTCAATGTTTCTGCTTTTCTAAGATCACACTAAGGCGCGGCGGAAAAGAGCATACACATGAGAAAAATCCTTCCTCTCTGTTTCTGATTTGGCCAGATCACATAGAGTCGCGGGGTAAATAGCATAAGCAGAAATGAAAGATATAGATCCAGTAATAAAAAAAACAAAGAGCTAAATAAACCGAAATAAACAAAGAGAGAAAATAACTAGAAACTACAAATAAACACTGTATACCTCCAGATCTTAAAAATGACGTAGCTAGGGCTATCAGAAACCTTTTCGCATGGAACAAAAGGGGTTCCTCACTGGAACAGATGCTCCTAACACAATAAAACAATCCTCTCAGCCCGAAAGCAGTCAGAAACAGTAGATCTAGGAAACGACAGTCAGATGCAGTTCTACCAGCTTTAGATTTGGATCACCAACGGATGCGGCCCTCAAATAGCTCCGATACCATGTGGGAATTTATAGGGTAAGTTCCTCAAATAGAAAAACAAAGGACACTACTCACAAACATATCATAGATCAATACACTAGTATTGTTGACGTGGTTAAAACCCTCAAAGAGGGAAACAGTCCACGACCTGAGCCAACGCAACCACTTCAGGCAATTTATTAATAAAAGAATGAAAAATTTACATAAGCTTCTCTCATGAATGGTTACACTACAAATGACCCTCCATGCTCTTTAAATAGAGATCATGGACCAATCGGGTGTTAAGCCATGGATCAAGTGTCAGTAATACCGAGGAGAGAATGAATCGTCGAATCACTACATATCATGACTGTCGGATGTAAGTTACAAAAGTACATAGTAAAGAAACACACTTTACCTAACTCTACACTGGACCAAGTTATACTTAACTATTTCCTATGTGTCAGAATATCCTAATAGAGAACCCGTCCATCATGGACATTCTGACTGATCCAACCATCTTTTGCAATATGTAATCCATCTTAGGCTGAGGGTAGTTATCTTTCAATGATGTCCGGTTAAGGTTCCAAAAATCTACGCATAGCCTTATTTCTCCATTCTTTTTTTGGACAGGGACTAAGTTGGCCACCCACTCCGAGTACCTTAAAGGCACTATGATTTTAGCCTGTAGAAGTTTCCTCACTTCTTTTTCAATGGAGGGGAGTAAGAGTGGATTAATATGCCTGAGCTTCTGCTTGCATGGTTTTATTCAACTCTTTAAACGAATCATATGCTGTATGATGTTAGTATCAAAGGCTTTTAAATCCTCATAAGGCCCAACAAGAACATCCTTATAGGTTTTGAAGAGATTTAAATACCTTTGTTTATATTGCGAGAGGATTCTTTTTGATAGTCTGACCATCTGGGGTTCATCCTCTGAGCTGATATTGCAATCTTCTACTTGTTCATCCATCTTTGGAGCCATTGGTTTGGAGGCTACATCATCATTGTTAAATAATCTTTTCAATGGGACTAGCCCATGATGAATGGTATTCCCTTTTAGTTGTAGAATTCTATGTTCAGCGACTGTGTCTTCCCACAAAGTGGGTTCTTGATCTGCCTCTTTTTCCTCTCCTTGATCAATTTTTGACTTAGTGAACTCCCCAACTACTTCTATAAATTGTTTGATTTGCTCATTGTCCTCAAATACCTGCTAGTGCTTGACATTATTAGGTATAGAGGGTCTGTATCTAGCCTCCACCTCATACCTGATAAACATATTTTGAGGGGGTTTGAAATTTCTTGCTGCTACAACAAGGGAATCATCCATTCTATTTACTTCTCTCGGATTAAATTGGATATTAAAGGCAAGAAAGAAGTTATCAATCAAATCAAATACTTCATTCTAGTAAGTCCTCAATCTGGGGTGTTTAACCTGGCACTGATTTCTTATCTGCTTTACAACTAGCTTGGAGCCTCCATGCACAATTAAGCATTCAATATTCATATTCCTTGTTGTATGTAGCCCAAGGAGTAATGATTCATACTTTGCCACATTGTTGCTTTCCTCAAACTCCAACTTGAACGAAGAGGGCCATCAAGCTGCCCTCAGGAGATACCAACAATACTCCTACTCCATTTCCCTCTTTGGAATTTTCTTAGTCAAAGTATAATTTCCACACTATGTTTCCATATGTGTGTTGGTGTTATAATTGCATAGCTAGATGTACCGATGTTTCTTTTAAGATGGCCTCATCTTCTTCTAGGAACAGGTAAGAGAGGTCGCTTTATTCTCCATACAATGGAGAATTTTTAGAACCTTCAGTTGGGGTCACAATTTTTTCAATTCTAGACTCTCTGTACAACCTCCTTTCTTCACCTCCAAAATTGGAAATAGTGGCATAAGTTAGATCTAACTTAATAGAGCCCCCCACCTTGGAACCCAAAGACCTAGATAAGAGCATGCCGAATCAAGGAGGAATATCCGCCACTACAATTTCCATAACTACACTCTTCACATGGATTTGACCCAAGTTTACCACCAAATCTTTTATCATTCCAAATTATTTGACCCTCTTAGAGTCAAAGGAGTATAGGTCCTTGCAAGGCCTGGTGATATACAATCCAATTTGTTCCATCATGGCTAAGGGCATGAGTTTATGTGAGGTTCCAGAGTCCAACATGCAGTTATGCAATAAAAGGTCATGAATTACTAGGGTCACATAGAAGAGCGTGGTGGAAGGATCAAGTTCTTCAACATGAGGCCCAAAAACAACCATTGGTATTTCTTCTTAAAGGTTTAAATAATCATGGGTTAGTGCTTAGGTGGATGGAAGCATGAACTGGGAGACTTGGGCTTTATAAGTGGGCTTATTTATGTTGGCATTATGACTCAGATTTGGCGCTATGACAAAAGTGTTGTCCTTGATGGCAACTCACTCAGATGACAGATCTCAGTTCAGGCTCACAGAATGAAGAAAGAAAGGTATACACAGGTTCACTATATACCAAGTCGTGTATATACGTAGGTTCACTATATACCAAGTCGAGTATACACACAAGTTCACTATATACAAAGGCGCGTATAACGTACACACGCACTTTCATAGAAGGAAATGCGCGTACATGTTGGAAAACTAAGTTTTGGTTCGTGGTATTTGGTCCATGGTATTTAGTCCAAGGTATTGACCCCAGGTATTGGTCCTATGTGGTTTTGGACCATGGTATTGAGAGAGACCTAAACCTATATAAGGAGAAGAAGATCATTAAACCAAAGTGCAAGTGTGCAAGGATTGAATATCTGATGAAGTGTGAGATCTAGTATGTTGGTTATGGGTTTGTGATGCTTTTCTTGATCTGAACCAAGGATGCCCCTATGTGGATGATGATGAATGATGGATCGGGATCTTAAGGCTTCGAATGTTTTATCTTATGTGGTCTGATCATGGATAGACTATATCTGAATTATTGACGCACATTTATTCTATAAATGTTATGATCTGGGTATGATTGATGTATGGAATAACTGCAAAGTTATAAGTTGATATTTGCAAACCCGTACGCGCATTCGCTTTGGAAAAAGCACGTATGCATGCTGGTTTAGTTCATTAGAGTAGCGTATACATGATGAAGTATGATATTTGAAGTTGCAATTGGATCTAGTTGTTGTTGCAGAGTTCTGTGTTCTGCTCTATTTTCATGTGTGTGACTGTCTGTTCTGTTTTTACTGCTCCTGGTTACTATTTATATGGTTCTGATGCACAGATTAATGATCAAATTATGAAGAATTAACTAAATTATAAGTATACGCTAGTTTCCTTACATACAATTGCGTATACACACAAGTTTAATTAACTGAAGTAGCGTATATGAATCAGAATATGGAAATGAAATATTATTGACTTACTAATACTGATTCACCCCCCCTCTCAGTATTATTTCCAACACTTTAGAATTTCAATTAGAGGAACAAGGATATTTACCTTTTCAAGTTCCTTATGAAGATTGAATGCAGGTTGGCTTTTTTCTACACCTCCTAGCTCTACTTCTCTTTCCTTATCGCTGGTAGTTTTTATCAGAACAGGTGCCTTCTCTTCTATGTGTACCTCAGAGCTATTGAATTCCTTATTTGAGGGGACTTTTACCTTGGACGAGTCAAGATTCATCTTACCTTTCCCTTTATCTAGCACTGGGGAAATATCTTGGGGAGCAGTTCCCTCTTGTTGTTCTGGTTCCCTCGACCTCTTTCTTTAATATCTTAGATCATACCTTCGATGTACATGTGCTTTCATGAAATCCATAAATTGTTTACAATAATCACATATGGCCTCCTCATGTGTTGTTGCTTCTCTATCATGACTTCTCTCTTGGTGAGCCATATTTTCATGTTCTTCTTCAGAGAAAGAGGAATACAAGTTTCCCTGCATCTCATGTGTATCCAATGATTGTTCATTGAGATCATCTTCTAAATATAGAGGATGAGGGATCTGATCAAGTTGGTCCTTTCTTTCCCTTGGAAGTATCTGCAATGGTGGCCTTCTGTATTGTGGGTTATAACCTCGGTTGTTACCTTGAGCATTCGGTTTTGGGAGACTCTTGTTCTCTAGCTCAAGTTTCACCACCTTATGCGATAAAATCTTGATGAGTTTATCCATTTCTTCCCACTTTAGATCTGGCGATTCTTTAGCTTGACCAGAGGAGGATGTTTCTTCTTTCCCCCTTTTCTTCTCAGTAGGTTCATCCCTACCTCTTGACTTCCCTGTCGAGGTGAAATTTTCTTCTACCTCGAGAGCATCAACTTGGAGTTGATCCAAAGTGCAATACTTCATTTCTCTTAGGGTAAAACCAAAGTCGGATTCAAAGTCTCCCACAAAAACTATGTGAGCAGCAACTTGAGGAGATTTTATCGCACCAGGAAGGTTATTATACTGCTTATTGAACCTTTTTATGAACTCTGAAACATCCTCTTCTTACTTCTTCCTTCTAGCATTGAACTTTGTGAGGACATACTCATGATTTCTCTTTTCACCCCACATTTGTGTGAAACGATTTTCTAGTTCCACCCAAGTAGTGATGGAGGCATTAGGTAGGGCATTAAACCATTTTCTGGCTTCTCCGTCAAGGAATTGTACAAAGAGTCTCAAGACCACATCCAGTTGTTCTACATTTAAATTCTCAACAAAATCACAAAAGGTTTCAATGTGTCTCTGTGCAGTGTTTTCATCCTCCCCATTGAACTTACGCAAAAGATTTAGGTAGTTCTGAGGCATAGCACTCAGAGGTTGAGGTAAATCAAGAGGGACATATTTATTTAGTAAGAAACCTAGAACAACCATATGAATTAATGGAGGGGGTTGAGATTTTTTGAAGGAACTTGGGCCAAAACCACAGTGGTTGGAGTGGATAGACTAAAAGCAGGGTATGTAAGGATCTTAGGAGTAAATTATGAGCAATGAATGACAGTGGGTTGGGAGCTAGATGAGGAGGCTTCAAAGAATGATGAGACAATAGAATAGGTAGTACGAATTTTCTCCTTCCAGACTCTCTGGAAGATTAATTTCTCTAGGTCAGATACAGATAGGGTTTTCTGTTAAGAGGTATCTGAGCGAGTGTGAGGATTTCTAAATCTAGGATGATAAATGATAATGGAATTTATGGAGTTGCCAAGGTGATCAGGATGCAACCAGAATGTCTTTTCTCACCTACACAAAGAGTGCTTAACTTTTCGTGTCCTAGAGGAAAAATCCTTCAATACATTCCCTGAAAATGATGCCAGAAGATGTGGTTGCTTTCAGAGACAACCTCGGATTTCTTACAAGACCAGTGCTTGGAACATCTAGATTTTGTGTCTCATATGATTATCGGGAAAATGGATACATCACATATATTTTTGTATATATATATATTCAAAATATATAATAAACAACATGGGTTGGTTCATTCATCTAAAGGCGTAAGACATGTATTTCTAGTACTTATTCACATATACAACTCATAGAAATATATGTATAAACTAGTAGTGGCTGAGAAGTTCAAGGACCTAGAGTTTAATAATCTTTGGTAGAGAAATGAGAGAGGATAAGGAGATAGAGTAACTCATTACATAGAGCTTGAAGCATCAAGAATTCTACACTTATCGCATAGAGCTTGAAGCCTCCAGAATTCTACACTTATTTGAGTTAAAGGTAGACATAATGGATGAAAGAGGATGGGTGCGATGATTCATGGAGCACAATTTTAAAGATATAATATCAAAGATCCATACATGCACATGCATTAACGATTCAATACAAATGAATATGTAAGAACATATGAAACATTTCTAGCAACTACGATTACATGAATTCAGAGAGGAAACATGAAGATAATGGAATTTAACAGAGGGATAAGATACTGTAGTACTCGAAGGAGGAATCACCACCATTTCCTTAATATTCTGAAAGATGCATACCATAAAGTCATATAGTCATGAAAATAACATGTAGTTCTTTCTTTAGGATTCTAAACATGTGTCAAGTGTTTCTTCCCACTATTTATCTAGAGAGTGCATCATTGAACAATAATTACAAAAAAATATCTTCAGTCGAGCCTCAACTATTAGATCGACTAGCTGACTTGGCCTAGTATGGCTCTGTGGCCCAAAAATCACTACAACATATTAATTGCTTCATTAAATGGTCGACACATTACATGATTACAAAACAAGTCAACAATTAGATGAAAACGCCAACAAAATTTCTCCATGCCCATCCCTGTGATTTCCTTTTCTCAGGTTGTTGCTTGCCCACAGTCTGGCCACCTATGTCACTCAAACGATTCTCGTTGCTTCTACCTTTACTGCTTGGATCGTTCGTTCTTCAAAACTGCGAGTGGCCAATTATCAGTTTAATGCCACAATACAGGAGCAGAGGTCGCATGGGCGGTACTTTGTCTTCCCTCTATGTGGAGCACCATGCTAGATCATCATGTCCCTCCTGAACTTCCATGTCTTCATTTACTCTGTCAGCATTGACCTTGGTTTCGTGTCACAAGGGGCCTTTCTGGGTCAGCCCATGTCGATTTTGCATGCTGCATCTCCTTTCTTAAATGCCTCATCTACCAGCCCACAACACCTTTAAATTTTTGCGTTACTTTATTGCATAGTTATCGCATCGGGGTTTTCCATTAAAGGTACCAACAGGACAAGACATTCCAATCTACTTTAGCCCCTTTTGCTTCATGTGACTGGGGGCTACGACCAAGATTTTAGTCTTTGGGTGCTAGGACCTTTGGGCTCGTGTCTGTGAGGCTCAACCCTTTGTTAAACAGAATCCCACATATCGGTGATTTCAGATGCTCGCCTTTGGTAGCTCCCCTTGACACTTGTGATCGCCGATATGCGGGTTGGGCCCACCCAAGATATCGCAATCGGCCATTTCATATTATTACCTCTATTTGATGACCGTGATGCTAGATATATGCCGAAAAATAGCCTCTTCGTTCCATTGAGCGGAAGCGAGATAGATGTTTTAATGTTTGTTGATATAGGTCATTGATCCAGGCCGATTCAATCTGGTTTGTTGATCCAGGCCTGTTGGTATCGCAATCACAATACAGGAGAGGGCCTTCTTACCATATCTCATAGTGCTTGCCGATTGTGCGGACATGAAATTTCAATAAAGCATGATACATAAAATATCGTATCCGAGAGGGTTCTCGCACATCATAATCACAAGTTAGAGTGGAATTTCGACGAAGGAGTGACTTTGACTTGTGCAATCCTTGATTGTGATATTGCAATCAGTGGGGGAAAGAATTATCACAATCGGCAAGTAGAGGAAATATTGTTGGGTGTGGCGCCTGATTATCTTTTGTACTCAAAGGTATCGCTGCATTGGACCCCAATTCGTTGTCGCCCGTAAAATATTCGATGTAGGGGGGGATCGGGGGCAGCGCCCCCAAAGCTAAGAATAGATGTAAAATTGCCTTGTAAAATGTTGTAATTTCGTAGTCAATCTGGGCCATTCATTAGGCGAAGATCTGACAGTAGAAGTTATGTTTAATTTAGGGTTTTTTTCCCTAGAAGGAAACCCCTCGCTATATATGAGGGAATTGTATTGTGTCTATGTAGATCGGTATTCTGAGTGATGAAGAGAGAGGATATTGAGAGCAAAGAGGGAGTTACAACGGATCTACTGTAGGTTGTATCTCTTCAATTTGTTGGATAATATAATAAGAAGGACTGGTTGTTTCTCCGTGGACATAACCAAAACTAGGTGAACCACGTATATCTGTGTCTCTCTTGTTTTATGCGTTTTCTGTGTTTATATTTGTGCAATATTTTATGTGTCCCATTGCTCTGTAATATATAGTTTTCTAACAACTATCGCAATCAATGAGTTTGAGGATGGACTTACGATATGGTAATCGGAGGGGAGCTTGTGATGTGCGATATTGGTAGAGAACTTTGCAATGTGCGATATCAGGGAAGGAGGGATTTTATCGCAATCAGCGAGGAGTGTTGACGGGAATTGGATATGGAAATTGGCGGGAAACTTTGCGATATGTGATATCACAATCACAAAATTTAAATAGGGAGATAGCCAAATATGTATCTTAAAAAGGGAAAGGGCCGATAGTGATTATGGTTTGTGCATCTCGACACTTAAAAAGGGTTTCGGCATGATTTCTGAACGTTTTAAAACATTTTAAAGGGGAAAGGGAAACAGGGCTAGAGTTGGATATAAAAAGTGATTTCGACTAGAGTTAAAAATGGGTCACTTCGGCTAGAGTTTAAAAAACAAAGGAAAAATGGGGTTTGTGAAAAAAATGGTTTTAAGAGAATATGGAAATTTCTCCAAAACAATTTAAACTAGACCTGTTCTTCCTCCTTTAATCTCCAATTTGCAAAGCACAACAACCTCTTTCAGAAAAGTAGTAGATAGATGCAAATGATTAATCAAACTAAAAATTATTTCTAGGGGTTATCATGGATAACATATAGCTTGGAGGCTAGCTCCAAACATCTCTGTTCTTTTGCACTCTTTGTACAACTGGAACTCGCTTTTAAGAAGGTGACAACAATGCCAATGAGAATAGGTAGACTAGTTTCCCAATTCCACTTTATACATGAATATTTTGGTTATTTATAGCTTCCAATTGTAATATTTCCTTGTGTTTACCATCACATTTCATTACACATCATTCAAGGTCTATCAAAAATGTACATTCAACCTAAAGGTGGTGCACAAAAGGGGCCCATTACATATGGGCCTGCATCACACCACTATGAGAGAACAAACCTCTTGCAATGTTGCATATTCCACCATTTGCAATTTTCTAATAGAAAGGTCATATAATTATGATCATAAGATATGCTATTGCACCGACCTACATCTACAATACCACATATCGAATTCCCTCTCAAAAATTTTAACAGAACTAGAAGTCCCTCCAAAGAAGAAGAGCATCATTATGTTTCCTACAAAGTAATGAATAAACATCATCTCACGCCATCAGAAGTTTGTACTCCTCATAATATTCCCCAAAAAATTATTGCATAGCCCAACATAAAATCAATGTCTTGTTTCATGCATAACTCAACATTCATGCATAAACAATATCATGACACACTAATGAAGCAATATAATGATGTCTTACAAGAGACCAAAAAGACCTTGACACATTGCTGAATGAATCATTATATAAACCTAGATCTAGGGTATCCACTTCCAAATAAATTATTATCCCTATCGCAAGGCAGGTATTACGCATTCGGTAATGCGTTGAACTGGAAATAATTCTTCTTTGACCAAAAATCAAATGGAAATCAGTAATGTTAACTTTATAAAGAAAATCGATTTATTTTTTTAATTATATTAATTTTATTTTTCTTTTTAAATTGTGATTTGCCATAGAAGTTTAGGTCTTATTTAGCAATGATGTTGCTTCCGCCTTTACAGTACGCCATACTTTATTTGACAAGACATTTTTAGTATCTATAACTGGTAAAGGAAAATATGTCAATTAATTTTCATCACTGAAGCAATCGTGATGATTCATGATTGTTCCAACCCAAACCCAATCACTGTGCAATGAATCATATAATATTTCAATCTTAATTTAAACAAACGACTTTTAATTTAGAAAGGCCCTGCCCAATAAATGTGGGACAAATCAGCATAGACTCCATTAAAGATACAAATTATGTAAAAGGTACATATATGCCATTCGAGTGGTATGTTCATAGAGCTCTAGAGTACGAAGACTTATCATGCCGGAATCTTGCGTTTAATGTGCCACTCTTCCCTATAGTAGGGTGATATTTGTGTATTAATTATCTTTTTAGACTCTCTTGACAAATATCATGGTCAAAAAAATATTTAATCTTATTAAGAGTTTTGCTTCAATGAACCTTATTAAGAGTATTCGTTCAATTTGGTATATATTTGACAATTTTATTTATTTTCTTGTGGTTGTTTTATTTTTTTAACAATAAAATATTTAATTGTTTTAATAATATATTTAATGCAAGATCTTGATTATATTGTTAATTTGGTGTCAAATTTACATGTTTGTTTTCCCTCTCGTAATTCTATTACTTGTTTTGTTATACTCTCTCTGATATTATTGATTATTATTATAAATAATTTTTAGCTTACTTTTAATAATTTTGTTGTGACATATTATATTTAGTAAAAAAATTGACTCGTAGTTATTAACTACTTTGTTATAGATGTGTATATTTATGTTAAAATATTATTTTTATATGTTGAATTATAGAAGTTTCTCAATAAATAAAAGGATCTAGGGAGTTCTAATTGAATAGCTCATATAGCACAATACTTGCTAAGGTTTTACAAATGGGGTAGCAAGTTAAGTAGGTTTGAGTATCAAGAAAACTTCAAAGTTAAGTGCACTTGAGCCAAAGGAGTATTGGGATGGGTGACCTATCAGGGATTCCTCAAAATCATGAGAAATTGATCATTTGCAACTAATATTCATGGACATGGATCTTAAATTAATGACTTTCTCTATGTATATAATCCCAAAAATAATATCTCATATCATTCCAAGTTAATATTCCTTTTTTGCTAGTGGCAATTTCAAACTAGTGAACCATCTTTGACCTAGTTGTTTGCTATCACAAACCATATTTAATATGTTCTCTTGTAATAGGGCCACACCATAACTACTATTTTATCCACATCTATGGTATAGTCCATTGCACATGAGTTTTTTTGGTAAAATGGGTCAATTTCCATTATATATTTATTGGTTTTTAATTTACTTTAACTATATTTAAACTAAGCCCTTGTTCAAATCTGAGAATTCGTTCATACCTTTCAAAATTTAATAATTAAACTAAGTGGCAGGGAATGCTAGCTATGCGGCCTTGTTATATCACATGTTAATATGGGAGAATGAAAAGATTTGGCACCATATTTAAGAAATTTCTAATCAAGGACAAGTGTGTTAACTCACATCAATGATACTTTAAAGATAATAACTTCAATGATACATAGAAGATCAAACTTGAAACCATGAAAATATGTCTAACCATTAAGGTTTAGTGGGAAGCCCACAACCAACAATTTGAAGAGCATGGTGAACCCATTAGTGCATGGGGATGTCATGTGGGTAATGCATGATAGTTTTTAGTTATCGAGGTATCATTAATATGAATACATGGAATAGAAACAAATGTGATACTATCATGATTAATAAGTATGGGGATAAACAAGGAAGATTTATTTATTTATGCCATATTTGGACAATCATATTCCTTCTAATGAACACACTAGGGGATGCAGACATGTTTGAAAAAGTACAAAATTCCAACACCACATCAATTCTCTTGGTGACCAACATGATTGGAAATGCAATGACAAGTCTAATGATAAGAAACCAAAGAATACACACCAAAAAAAATTCCTCCTATGAATGTATATGCCAAGTGCATACAAACTTAGCTTCCACAAGATGAAGAAAAAGAAAACCTATTCTAGTGACATGTAAGTACATAAATATCCACTTTACCCTATTCATGATAATTGGATTGGGAAGAATCAGATAAAAACCCTCTACATCTTTTCAAAAACCCAAGCTAACTACTAAAGCCTAACTGTAACGCTACATGATAAGATGGCTTAGCTAAAGAAAGGAATTGCACATCATGCAACAATGTAAGTCCTAGTGCACAAAATACCCATGTAAGTATCATTTCATGCACTATGTCCTACCTATGGAGTTTTGAAATGTGTTGTTGGGGAAATCATACTTTGTGGGAGTGCCATGGAATTTATGATTTGTGCCCTTAGCTAATTTTCAATGACATTAGAGTATTGTTTTGTCTTCCTAAGGTAAACCCCATAATAAAACTTTCTTTGGCTTCCATAAAATAATGTTGAAAATAAATCATCCATACACAAAGATTCATTCTAATTATAATAAATCCAATGATGTTCTGGTTTAGTTCACCTCCATCATGTAATATACACTAAAAACAAATTCATATGTCTAGAGGAATACACATATTTTTAAGGATCCTATAAGACTTCATTACACAACCAAGGTCAACACCATATTGATTTGTTTTTTGCAATTCAACTATGTTCATGCCCAAGAAATATGACACTTGGCACCTATGCATCTATTATCACACCCTCAACAATGTCAAATCAAGAATCGAATATGAATCCCTCACATTCATGATCTTATGGATAGAATAAAAGGAATAAAAAAATGCACCAAGTACAACACCATATTAATCTAGTCTTGGCACATCATTAACTAATGGACCTTTCTACCACATGTCCTTGTTAGATAATTATAAATTCAATATTATGTATAGGATCACTTGGAAAATGAACACATCAAGTTGAGCATTTCTCCTTGCATTTATTATAGAAATTTTGTGCACAAGGCAATCTTTGTTGATGTTTGTAGTATCTGAAGGTCTTCTGCATAGGCTAAATGTCTAGCATGTTGGAGAGAGTCCTCTTTAGGGGCTTGTTCAAGATGAGCAAGTATTAAGATTTTTTTCCTAAGTTTTAACTTACAAAAAATACATTAATTGATTTTATTGATTTTTGTTTCCTATTAGGCTAAAGTTTATAAGGATAAATAATTTATTTTTCAAGTTACTTAGATCTAATATCCATCGTTGATCTAAGTAAGTTAGGATTTAATCCTAGTCCTCCATCACTTTGGAGATTAGGGATTTCGATCAATGAGAAATTATAAAGGGAGCCTAAGGGAGAGGATGAAGACACAACATTGTGATTGATGAAGTGATTCTCTCAAGGAGTGAGAGGATCAAGTTACTGAAGAGAGAGAAAATGTGTAGCAAGGGTTTTCAATTAGGAAAATTAGAGGATGCTAAGAATTTGTAAAGGGAGGCAACGATCTTGAAGGAGGTGGTTGAGTTTTTTTGTGCAGGTTGTGTTTGTGGAGTGAGGATGAGTTTAAGCCAAGGGCCACATGAGCAAGGACAGAGGCCGAGTTTTCAAAGAAGGGGGCTCGAGTCTTTCTAGTGCATAGGTCATATAACCAAGGGGGGAAAATTCACAAGTAGAGGTCGATCTTTTCCACGGCCAAATTTATTTAGGGAGGTTAAATTTCCAAAGGTCAAATTTCTCTTGGGCTGAGAATCCAATGAGTTATTTCCAAGTTATTGTTTTAATTTCCATGTATTTCTCCATGGGTAAAGGCCCTAAATTTTTCAAATTAATAAAAGTGAAGAATTTTTTTTTGGAAGAAAAATTATGTTGTTCTTGTGGTGATTTCCTATTTATTTTCTGCTACAAAATTTTAATTGAAAAATTAAAATATTAGTGTGTTTATTTTCAATAGTTCAGAAAAAATAATTTATTGGTTAAATAAATTTCTAGGTATAAAATAATTGCTATGTGAAATAGCTCAAACCTAGTATTTAGAAATTAACATGGTATCAAAACAAACTTACGCTCTATGAAGAGGGAAATCAATGGAAAAAGGGTTTACAACAAAATATTCTATTTTTCAGCTAAAAGGTTTTATGATTGAAGGTTTATTCTAGGAGAATGACTTCTACTAGGTTAACAGTTGGAAGCAACATTGAATTTCAATCCATGGAAAGAGATGGTAGAGTTGATTCTCATGGGAACAATTTGTGTAGGTTTGCAAAAACTCAAGTTACACCTTCTACAAAAGCTATAGCATTGGTCGCTCATAATTTTAAAGACATGAAAGATAGACACATCATCATGGATGTAGTGAAGGATCACGTGATCCCTTGCCTATCAAGAAAGAAGAGCATCAAGGAGATGTGCATTTCTCTAACAAATCTATACCAAAGTGATAACAAAAACCGAATAATGTTGTTGAGGGAAAAGTTAAGGAACATCAAGACGAATAGATTAGACACAATGGCATCATATCTCACTAGCATGCTTGAGATGAGCTTGAAGCTATTGGGGAAGTCATGTCAAATGAGGAGCTTGTAAGGATAGCCTTGAGCAGGTTCACAAAACAATTGGCTACCTTCATGAGAGGTGTTCTATCACAACAAAACTTCTTGATTGGGGAAAAATATGAGATGACTTCACTCAATAAGAAATTTGGGAGGACTCATTGTCTAATGGAAAACATAAGAGTGGGAATGAGGAGAACCTTACACTTGCTGGTTAGGAAAGGAAGGGCAAGACAAAGGAAAAACAAAACCCAAGTGGAGGAGCTACTTCATAAGTTGACAAGAAGAGGGACACGAGCAAAGTGAAATGTTTTGCATGTCACAAGTTTTCCCACTTTGTAGGTTAGTGTCCAAACAAGAAGAGGGGCAAGGGAAAGGAACCTATGGCAACATTTGCATGGATGGATGAGTTGGCCACCAAGTTTGAGAAAGAGTTCTCATTGGTGTCTTTCCTTCTTAACACCATTACATAGGGGGTGTGGTTTGTGGACAATGAAGCAGCTTGTCACTATTAAATCTCCTAATACTAGCCTAGATTTATTTTCTCACAAATTTTTTTATTCTCAACTTATTTATTTTACCAAATAAATTCTGAATTGTTGAAAAATAATATCACTAGTATTTTGAACTCTAGAAAATTAAACATGTAGCACAAATGAAACAAAGAGATCAATCATGCATTAAAACAAATAAACACCCACAACAATTCTCCTTCAATTATTAATATGGAAAATCAAGATTTCAATCCAAGAGAATTTATAAAGAAAAATACAGTGGTTGAAACTTGCAACTCGGTCCCATTGGAATAACTCAACCCAAGGAAAATCGACCTATTGGAAACTAGCCACTAAAAACTCATCTTGGAGAAAATTGGCCCACCTCAAACCAATAAATTGGCCAATGCACCTTTCCCTTTCTCAGCCTCTATGCACTCACAAATCGACCTCTCCAATCTCTAGAAAATTGGCCTCCTGGAACACTCTTGAAATTATCCCTATATTCTACTTCTCCTCAGTCAAACTAAACAATTCGCTCTAGAAAATTCACTCTCTCATTGAGAAAATCGCTTTCTCAAAAATGTTGTAGTTGCATGTTGACAGTGTTGGACCTTCCAGCATTCAAAGGGGTCTCCCCAATATGTGGTCCCAATTAGACCTCACACCATTTGGGATAGGAGCCCCATCTGGAATATGACCTGGTTACCATTTTCTTAAAGGTTTTCCTTGGTTCTAACTGTCAACAAGAGAGAGGAATGCATATCTACCTTCAAAAAGCAGGAGAGTGTGCTTGGTGAGTGTTTGGTTGTAGGTGTGTCAAGGTTCTTCTATTGCGGAGGGAAAATAAAGTGAGCCTCTAAGATATAGGTAGTAGTACCACTTTAGTGATACACACACAAACATGAGAGATCCGTCTAACATCCAGTGGAATAGTCCACAAAGATTGACTATCAATGTGACTATTACATCACATTCTCAATATGATAAGCACTAAAATAACTTAAATAGTTCAACTACTTTAGTACAGGTGAAAAAAAACATGAATTATAAAAATTCGTAGAACAGTCTTACAAATATTCATAATCCATGCATGAAGAATGTATTGGCCATTGGGCTTCATAGATTAAGTAAAAGTCATAGGACACATGTATACAATGAACACCACTAGCTCCAATAGTGGGGTGTTGTAGCCACTATTTGCTCCTTAAAAGAACTCGGTTGTCTCTCTGATGCCTTGTAGGAGGAGCCAAGGTGAAAATTCCTTTGCTTGTACAATGAGGGTGTATATATAACCAATGGGGTGATCCTTCACCTCCCTTGTGACTCTTTGACTACCCTCATGATTGTTTGACTTCCCTATGAATTTTCGACTTTTACATGACTCTTCATATTTTGTACATGTCCTTTGGACTTCCACTTTACAATACATTTTCAAATAAGAATTTACATAATCCAAAAAATGATGTGGCATATGATGACTCGTGACATGACATGACATGACATGACACTAATCACATGGGCTTCATGATGACATGGAAATATCAAGCCATTCTTGTTGCTTCTTGTTGTATATCTTCTTCAGAATGATCTCTTTTCCACCTCCTTATAGCTTAAAGATGAGAAGTCTTTAGTGTTATCAGGTCTTGATTTGCGGTCACAAACTAATGTCCCTTTGATTTCTCCTAATTGATCAACTTGCATCTTCAACTACAAAGGTGTCTTCTAGCATGTTCTCCTTCTCCATCTCCTTCTTCATCATCCTGTCATAGTATGATAGAGTACCTGCATCTGCAATTCACTCATGACAAGACGACATCAAACCGATAAACCCCTAATCTAATATTATGCATGATGATCCATTCACTGAGCCAAAATCGGGTGGCAGGCTAAGGGAGAGGCTTAGTGACTGTGAAATTTTGCAGCTCAAGTAGTCAAGGGTCGAGTTTGAGCCTTGACATTGTGCAATGCACAATTTAGGCTGGATTGGGCTTGAATATTGTATAATTGGGGAGCTCAAGGAGCCAAACTAAGGGCTTGATGACTGAAGTTCCCCATTGTGTAGTGCTGGAAGGACAAGGAGGCCTGACGATTGCGCAATTGCATAGTTCAAGAGCTCAAGGGTTGGGCTTAAGGACTGAGACTGCGCAGTTCAAGCCTCGCTAGAGGGCATGATTAAACATTTTTAGAGCTCAGTGGTCGCGCTTGAGCACTGAGATTGCGTAATGCGCAGTTCTGGGAGGAAAAAATTGTGTATTGCATAGTGCCAAGAGGTAGGGTTGCTCCTTGAGGGCTGATACTGTGAAATACACAGTTCAGGAGGGTTGGATGAGGCTAAGTTTCCCAGTCGGGAAGCTTTCTAGATTTGACTAAGTGTGGGAATCATAAAGTTGATGTGAACAATCATAATACTTGATTGTGATCACACACTTAGAACACTTGACGACATAACATAGATCATCCAGAACACATGAACAACATACTTCCCTTAGCGCAACAACTTTGCGATGAATTATACCCACTACGACACCAGAGATACACTTTGCAACGACCATGACGACACTTGTGCAACAATGCTTGAAACTTTGGTAATGAGTGCGGCACATGTTTACATGGTAAGACCAACCCATTTATGCAAAGATTACCCCTTGAAACCACCAAAACTAGCTTTTGTGCGATGTGCGACACTTAACATGTGAAAAGACAACACTTTGATTTTCTTGCAAATGGGACCAAAACATTTAGAGAAAACACATGCAATGAGTCTTGATGTTTGCGATGACAGTATGCAAGATCAAGATAGGCTATGATATTTGAGTGTAGGCCAAAATTTTGGAAGGTGTTGGCAGCGACAACACGTGGCAACACACAGGTAGAATTCCAACTTCTCTGTTTAGGTTGATTCTTTTGTGCAGGGTCTAGTTCTTCGGGGAGTATTGATTCATCATGCAAATCACTTTGGTTCCCCACTTACCCCATGAATAAACATAATCCCCTATGTCCCTTCTCGGTTAAGCACAATTTTAATATCAGAAATATCACAGTGTTTCGAATCAGGAAATGGTAGTATGGTTCGCGAGCTTTAGATTTTCAGAGTATGGTTTTTCGTCTCTGGTGTTGCTCCGCTGCCAGTAGGCCTGGAGAGTACCTCGGTGGAGTCACTATAGGAACACAAACATTGCTCCATTGCCAGTAAGCCTGGACAGTACCCCAACGGAGTTGCTTGCTTCACCTCTCTTTGCAAGAAGCCTTTCTTTTCTTTCACCTTTATTTATTTAATTATATATTTATATAAGACTATGCATATGCACTTATTCATTTCGTGGGTGAAAGAGGGATCCTGACTTATTGAGAGTAGGTGAGGTCTTTCCTTCAGAGAAGCATATAAAGACCTATGGTTTAGGTTTTCTCGTTTATGTTTTCCCCTTTTCCTCTTCTACTTGATGGATAAGCATGAAAACACCAAAACATAAAGAACTGTGTATGGGTGTAATGTTCCAGAATAGACATAGGTATCATGGCTCAACACAAAACTCTCCTTACGAAAGCATCATATTTTTCGTCAAAACATCATTGACCAAAAGACGTAACCAAAACAAAGGAGGACCGAAGGTTAGCCAAATGTTGTAGTGTCACAAGAATCTTTTCAACTTAGCCACACACAAAGTAGCCAGAAAACACGTCCACACATTATGCTTATTTACATGAATGAAAAAAAAAATGCAACACCAAACAAACAAACAAGAAGACAAACTATGTACATAAGGTAGGGAACAACCCTAAACCATCATCGAAAATATTGATATAAACCTTGGCCATTAACGGGTAGAGAGTCAATCTTCCCGTATAAATATTGAAGACGATATGTTTGTTGGCCAAGCTTCTTGTGCACTATGAACGGTCTGATCCACAGGGATTGGAAATTAGTATGTTTGTCTTTGTCTTTGTGGGCTTTGTCAAGATTAGGTCACCCACACTGAATTCATTTTTCCCTTTAGACTTCTTGCCAAACCACCTCTTGATACAAATATGATGAAGAGAAAATTTATCTTTGGATTTTTGTCTTTCTTCCTGCAACTTGCGGAGGGTGTCTATCCTACTCTAAACCAATAAGCATGGCTTTCCTTGGGATTCTTGTGAAAGTTGAAGGGAAGGAAAATAGATGTTTTGGGGTAGGATAGCTTCTTTTCCATACCAAGAATTAAGGAGATGTATTCACATAAGGTTTTTGGGTGACTCGATCAACCCATTGGGCATTCACCAAAGCAGAGTGCCAATTCCTCTATTCAGAGAAACCGCTCTTCTTAATGATGCAGATAAGGTTCTTATTTGTAGACTCAGTAAGACCATTTCCGTGTGGGTAGTAATTAGCCTAATGTTTCAATACAATACCATTTTCCAATGCAAAATCATATAATCTTAACGATGAAAATTATGTTGCATTGTCAAAAACAAGTTAAGTCAGAATGCAAAATCTGGAAATCATATTTTGTTTGAGGAATTGATGACTTTCTGATCATTCACTTACTTGAGTGGAACCTCTTTTTTCCACTGTGTGAAGTAATCCATGGCAGTGAGAATATAGTAGTGTTGCTTCGATGAGAACGAAAAAATATCACCGATGACATCTAAACCCAATTATTGAAATGGTTCTTCCATAGCGATAGGATGCAACGGGGTAGTTGACTTCTTTCCTCAGCCGACACAATTCTGACAAATTGGGCACTTGCAGGCATATGTGTGATCATCTTTGAATAATTTGGGTCAATAAAAACCGGTCCGCATGACTTTGTGCGTTGTAGAGTCATCCACAAAATTTCCTCTAGTTGGTCCATCATGGAGATCACACCACAATTTCTCTGAATCATGTGCTTCCAAGCATGTTAGCAATAATTCGTTATGGTGCTTTCTAAAAAGCACTCCATGCACCAATTGGTAATATAATGTTTTCAACCTGACTACCCTCTTCTGTCATGCGGATAAGTGAGAGGAAAAAGTGTCATGCTCAAGATACTGGCGCACATCTATGTACCAAGAGTTTGAGGTAGCAGTGGTAGTAGCTCACTCAACATTGTACACCTTGATTCCTGCTCCCACTCAGATGGATCATCTTCTATTACGTTCACCACTTCTGCTGCTAACTGACATAGAACATTTCCCTTTATAGTGTAAATTGGTTTGAATTCAAGATCATACTCTTGCAAACTAGTCATCCAGTTCACCCTTCTCTCACCAAGCTCTTGTTGGACAAACAACAATCTGATTTTTGGGTTCGAAACAAAGATGATATAATGACTTTTTAGAAGATAGGTCCAAAAGTGCTTCACCACCTTATAGACTACATATACATGTTTATCAATGACGGGATAGTTAAGTTCAGGTCCTTGTAGGATACCATCATAAAAGATATCGGTTGCTCATTGTTCTGATCATCCTTTTATGTAAGCACAACAACAAGAGATGTATTAGAAGCAAAGGTGTAAAGAAGAAAATCATTGTTGAAATTTGGGTTGTACAAGGTTGATGCTTTTGCGATAGCTTGCTTAATATAGGAAAATGCATCCTTTTCCCTTTTGTCCCACTTGTAAATTTCATCCTTTTGCACCATCTCCTACATAAGTTTCACAATTTGAGTGTAATCGGAGATGAACTTGTAGAGAAATTTTATCTTCCCCAAGAAGGACTGCATAGCCTTCTTGTTCACTGGGAAGGGAATTTGTGTAATAGCCCTGACCCTTTCAGGGTCTACTTTAATCCCACTTTTTGCTATGATATGGCCCAAGAGGTTTCCCTCAGACACTGCAAAAATGCTCTTCTTGGGATTAAGAGATATCCCATATTTTTGACATCACTCAAAGATTTGCTTGAAGTGGCATAGGTGGTCGGATCTCTTCTTTGAAAACATTGTGACATCGTTAAGGTACACCATCATGGTCTGACAGATCATTCCACGAAATGTGATGTCCATCACACATTGAAAGGTTGCACCAACATTAACTAGCCCAAAGGGCATTCTTCTGAATGTGAACGTGCTCCACTTCATTCGAAAAGTAGTTTTAAGTTTGTCAAGTGCTGAGACCAGAAATTGGTTGTAGATAGAGTATCCTTCAAGTAAGGAAAACATTTATGGCCCCGATACTGTCTATAATATATGATCCATTGACGACACAGCGTAATTGTCTTTGTCTGAGGCACAGTTGAGATTTTGAAAATCCACGCACAAGTGTATTTCCCCATACTTCTTTCTTACTGGGACCAGATTAGATACCCATGTTGAATGTCACACTTTGTAAATGATCCGAGCATCCAGTAACTTCCTCAACTCCTTCTAAATCAAGGGCTTAAGCGACAGATGAACCTTTCACATCTTTTGTCGAAAAGGCTTGGCCCCTTCCTTAATTGGGATAACATGTTGGATTATTCGTGTGTCGTAAGTTTTGAGCTCATCGTATGTCCACGTGAAAACATCTCGTTACTGCTTGAATAAGCAGATAAAGGCTTGTCGCTCTTGAGGTGTGCAACAAGTACTGAGATTAATAAACTTCATATCTTTCTCTATTCCAAGATTAATCTTCTCATGTGATAATGTTGAGTTGTGGGTTTTGGCATTGACTGGTCCTCTAAAGTGATTATACAAGTCATACAACTTTTCTAGTGATACCATGCCCTTCGGCATGGGGTTCTCCTTGCTTTCCCGAGCTGCATATTGCAACGCTTTATCGTGCTTGTCATTGTCAATGGATGCATCCTTGAATACATTAGTGTTCACCATGAAATGCAGTATTTGTTGATCATCATTAAAAACGTGCAAATTAGTGATATTATCAAGAATGGATGGCTTATAAATAATTTCAATAGAAAAACCACCCCTAAGCGGTGACAACCTAGCAGCAACATTTGTTAATGCATCTATAGTTGTGTTACACATTCTAGGAATAGATACAATATTAAAAGCTTGGAATTGAGAAATTAAACGCCATACCTCTTGTTGATAACTTTTCAAATTAGGTGACACACAGTGTATAGTATTTCATACCTGTCGTATGACGATCTTAGAGTCACCTACTGCTTTAAGAACTCCAACTTTGAGGTCAATGGCCTTCTGTAAGCCCAGGATGAGTGCCTCATATTCTGTAGTGTTGTTAGTGCACTTGAATTCCAAGCGGCTAGAGATCAAGTGTTTTCTTTGTCACAGGTCTATTAAAACACAACCAGCTCCAAATCCCTCCTGTGTCTTAGAATCATAAAAAAAAGTCCAAACATCATATGTACAAGAACTATGCCCTACACTAGTACTACTACTATCTACTGTACAAAGGTCATTTCTGCCAGTTAGACTAGGAAGGAGTTCCAACTATGTGTCTGGTGGGACTGGGGAAGGCTGAGCAAGGTAGCACCCTAGGTCAGTCTCTAAGAAGCAATTTCCAAAGATCATATCCCTGAAAGCAGCTGGTTTGTTTTTCCCATTAAAGGGTGTGACAGTGTGCTTCATGTAAGGTTCTAAGTCTACCTAGATTTGGTTATTCCTGCCTTTATACGAAATTCATAATTGTCACCAGTTAGTAGAAAAATACCCCTGTAATTTGTTGAACCAGTCCCTACTCGATATTACAATGTACACTTCTGGGATGTCCACAATTACTATGTTAATGCACTGGTGAACTCGTTGATCAAATGATAGGCGAATAAGAACATTTTTTAGTTCACCAATAGCTCGAACAAGAGTCCTATCCAACTGAATAAGTTGTGCATCTATCTTATCCCTTTTAGCATTGATTTTCTTAGCTACAGACAATGGAATTACATTTACAGATGCACTAGAATTAACTAAGCAATTGTGTACATTGTAATTAAAAATTTCAAATGTCAATAAAAACAGAGGGCATAGTGTATTTGCTTATGATGTTAATGCATTCAGAACAGACTCTGGGGGACCAAAAGACTCACCATGTCCCTTCTGTGAAGAAGAATTATCACCTAAGGAACACTTATCAAAAGCTCAGATAAGAAGTTCCCGCTGGCTTGCGATCCTTGTAAGCTCGAAGATTGAACTATTAGCGCGAGCTTTCTTCATGTCCCCAACTATATTATAATCAAGCATGAAGGCCATTGTCGGAGTGTCTTTATCTGATACTTCTGGAATGGTGGACATACTTTAACCGCTGGTGGAAGTAATTTTTTCTATAGCAATATTTCCAGACTTATTCTAAGTGTTTTGAGTTGAGTTAATAGGCGGTGTGATCTTTCTTAACAAGTTTTCTTTCAATTTTTGCCTCATCAACTCTTGTTTGGAAACCAACCCTGGACTTCTCAACTTATATCGACTATTCTACTTTTGGTTTGGGTCCTCACTCAATGGCTATTCCTCAGTAGTTTTCTTTCAGTTGTGAATACACAAGTGAAAGCATTCATTGCATGCCCAGCACTCGCAAATTTTTCAACCGCAGTAGTTTCTTCATTTTCTTCTGATGGCCCGGTGTGCTCATCCGAAAGTACGATGTCAATGATATGCGCAGCTAGAGCATTCATGTTGTGATTCCACTGTGGGTATGTCTTTTATGAATGATATTCTTGATGAAAAGAACAATATTGGTCCATGCCCATGCTTTCGACATTCAACACGACGTTCGAGCTTTGTGTAGACTTGGCTGGTTGATTGTTGTTGTTGTTGGAGTTGGTAGTCCTTCTCAGGAAGTTGAATTTTGGGGGCTTGTTGTTGACGATGGTCTCACTTGACCTTTGTTTTAACTCTACCAGCTCATTGGACAGAGACTTGATGGTCTGGGTCAAGATTTCAAGATCAGTGGCTTCTTTATCCTTAGCCTTACTTGAGGAGGCCTAAGACCTTTTACCCATGTCCTTGGAGTCTTTTGATAGTTCATCGTCAACAATGACTCCAATTGCACGCAAGTCCTTTTCAACCACAATGGCTTCTTCGTAATTTTCAGCCAGAGTTCCTTTTGCAGTTCTCTTAACAAACTGTGTGATGCTTGTTGGTAAGGAAGAAGTGTAGTAGTCAATGGTGATGGAGTCATGAGGTTTCGTATCCATAGGAAATCTGTTCAATGTGTGATTGAACCCTTGGTTAAAATCCTTGAGTTTTTCTTTCTTCTCCATCTTCAAATTGCCCAGCACCTTTAATAACATGGCTAAGGTTTTGTCATCAGCAAACCTTTCAAGGAAAATTTTTTTAAACCCCTTCCAATTTTGGATTGATTTTGGAGGAAGACTGTGGTACCATACAATTTCTCTATTGTCTAAGGTACAAGGAAAACGTCTACATGCAACATCATCATAATTTACCTTGAGCATTTGAAAGTGTAGGTAAAATTTGTCCAAATGGTCTTCTGCTTTGACTGCTTTGTCAGGGTCGTACTTCGTTAGTAGCTTTTCCAGGTTCCTCGACATCTTATGTAAAACACCTGGTAGAGCAAGTGGGCCCTGAGACATCCAATCCAGATCTTGGTCTACCATGTCTTCGTCTCTGTGCTCCTCCTCTTCTTCAGAATCTAAGGGATCTTCCTCCTCCTCTTCGTAACTACTTAACCTATGGAAAGTGTCATCTGAGAGTACAGTGTTGTCTCTGTCACCTCCATTAAAATATGAAGGTTGCTCTGGCTTCTTTGTGTTTTATGCAATCTCTCCTAACTCTTCAAGGGTGGCGAAAACAAAATCTTCAACTATAGAGACCATTATCCTAGTAGGAGTGGTTGCGTTCTTCTTTGGAAAATAAGGAAAATTATGTACTCCATAGATCAATCCAATAGCCTTCGTGAACTTATCAGTTATAGGCCAAATGACCCGGAGGTGCTCATAAGAGATTTCACAAGTTTTTTTAGGACCGGGTTGAGAAGATCAGCCAACTTTAGCAGGGGAGGTGCTAGGAATATTGATGCCTTGATTGGAAGAATTATGATGAGGGTGGGTGGAGTTATCAGTCATAAAACTCCGGTTGCCTTCCTAGCACCATAAATGTTGATAGTGTTGCACCTACCAACATTCAAAGGGGTCTCCCCAATATGTGGTCCCAATTAGACCTCACACCGTTTAGGATAAGAGCCCCATCTAGAATAAGAATAGTTAATATTTTCTTAAAGGTTTTCCTTGGCTCTAACGTTCAACAAGAGAGAGGAATGCATATGTACCTTCGAAAAGCAAGTGAGTATTCCTGGTGAGTGTTCAGTCGTAGGTGTGTCGAGGTTCTTCTATTGCGAAGGAAAAAGAAAGTGAGCCTCTAAGAGAGAGGTAGTAGTACCACCCTAGAAGAGACACACACAAACATAAGAGATTCATATAACATCTAGTGGAATAGTCCACAAATATGTGTCGGTCATTGTGACCATTACAACACATTCTCAATTGGATAAGCACTAAAATAACTGAAATAGTTCAACTACTTTACTACAGGTGAAAACAAACATGAATCATAAACATTCATAGAATAATCTTACAAATATTCCTAATCCATACATGAATACACGTTTGCCATCAACCTTCATATATTAAGTAGTAAAAGTCTCAGGACACATGTATACAATGAACACCACTAGCTCCAATAGTGGAGCGTTGGAGCCACTACTTGCTCCCCAAAAGAACTAGTTTGTCTCTCTGATACCTTGTGGGAGGAGCCAAGGTGAAAATTCCTTTGCTTGTACAATGAGGGCATATATATAACCAATGGGGTGATATTTCACCTCCCTTGTGAATCTTTGACTACACTCATAATTGTTTGACTTCCCTATGACTTTTCAACTTTTACATGACTCTTCATATTCTGTACATGTCCTTTCGACTTTCACTTTACAATACATTTTAGAATAACAATTTACATAATCCACAAAATGATGTGGCATATGATGACTCATGACATGACATGATATGACATTGATAATGTAAGGACCAAAATTCAGACTATATATATATATATATATCTATTTATTTATTTATTTATTTTTTTTGCAGCAAATACAACCAGAAAAGAAACACATTGAAATTTCAACTTATTTAGCACACACATTCCTGACACTCATTTCAGGAAAACATATCATGACATACATTTACATATGTTTAACTAAGATCAATAGTAATGAAATACATGTGTACCGTTCACCAGAAGGCGAGACTCCGCTTGCTCTGCTGTTACTGGTATTCCCTTGTAGCCGGTCACCTCCACGAGTGAATGATGACGCACTTGATCCGAATGCGAAAACCCACTGGTTAACCTCCCAACCTACTCCTTGGGTACTCTTCTTCCCCGCGGACCCCCGAGCTGCAATGGGGTTGTACAATGGAGGAAAGCACTAACTGGTAGAGGAGAGCACACCTTGGCTCAAGAGTCCCCTCTCTAAAATCCTCTACCTCACCAAACTCACTATAGCTTCGTAATCACTGCTCTGACATCATCTCATCCACCCAACCATAGGGTTCCAAAAAAAGTCCTTTCTCCCATGGCTTGCCCCTTCTTTTATAGGAGTCCTCATAGGTGACACTTGGCATGTCATGCATAATTAATTATTTTTTATAATTCAATAGCTTGATTATTCACCCACCCACGTGTCATTCTCACATCAAGGGTCTCCCAAAATTATTTACTTAAATTTTTATTTAAAACTAATATTTTCCTCACCTCAACAAGATTCCTATTTCTTCTCCTAGTTGTCTCTTTTTTCCCTCCCTTTTATTCCTTAATTTGTGTTCATGACTTGAAGTCAATTAATGAGTCAAGATTTTATCCCCAATCTACTCCCTAATTTAACTCAGGTTATCTCCAAGATGGATATTTTTATGTTGGTTGTTGACACATGGAGCTTCTCTACATTTCTCTAATTTAATTTATTAATCTCATTTTAATTCACCTTCCTCTTTTCTTAATTAGGTTTAAATTAGTTTAGGATTAATCTTTCTCCTTACCATTATGTTTGTCTTTCCCCTTTTTCCTAATTAAACCACATAATCTTCCTAGTATTTTCTAAAATGGGAAGGGTAGAGTTTTTAAGGTACTCTATTTTAATTCTTCCTATGATCCTCCTTATTCCAAGTTTTATTTTTGATTTAACATTGGTTTCTAATCATCATTTACCCTTGATGTAAATTTACCTAGTTTTCATTCCTTGCTTATATTGATTTATTATTATTTATTTTTAATGATTCCAAGGATGCCAAGTTTGGTTGTGCCCTTCAAGAACTTCCCTAGAAGTTCCAAGGGTGCCACACCTAATAGCTTATTTGTGATGTCAAGGGTGCCAGTTTGGTTGTGCCCTTCAAGAACTTCCCTAGAAGTTCCAAGGGTGCCACACCTAATAGTTTATTTGTGATGCCAAGGGTGCCAAGTTGGTCGTGCCCTTCAAGAAATTCCCCTGAAGTTCCAAGGGTGCCACACCACTTGCCCTTCAAGCATCCAGTGATTACGAGGGGAAAGTATAGTGCAACGTCATAGACCACTATCATCTCTTATGTTGCCTGCTATAGTGAGACTAATGGTGTCGGGGATCAAGGAATCCGCCTTGATGCGCGCCCCCCGGTAAAGTCCTCATGAGCGACCCAACTTTGGATCCTGCCCTCATGGCATCGTGATCTTCAAGGCGAAGGTGTTTCAACCCTTCCAGCCCAAGTCACGGCGGGAGTGCTAGTGGGTGAGATCAGGGACTCTGTCCCACCCCTCCCATGTAGTTCCATCCACTTGTACAACCCCATCACCCATATGTGAGTCATTCGGTCAAGCAACTAATCTGTGCCTGCAACCATTAATATATCATCAGAATATAGTTAAACATATATGGCAGATTCCAAGATCGACTTAGACTTTCAAAGATAAAGTAATATAAATTTTCATCAAACCAGGGGTCATCGACATGTCATATGCGAGTGCCTCTGATGGTTTCCTGCCATACTCAATAATCATCAGTAACAAGGTTTCTCAATGTTAGTCAATTATCATAATAGCATCATTAACAATTCCTGGTCATTCACATCATTGTCCATTGTAAGTCTGAACTAAAGGAAGTAGGTAACATAGGGGACACATCCCTCATGGCTATCATCAATAATCATCAATGGAAACATACATATTCATTAAGCTATCAACATCGTAACATCGTAGAGATATACCTATCCATAAAATTTATCCTCATTATGCTTTTAGTAGAGCGCATACATATTCTTTACTACCCTCATCATAATTTCAAATAGAGACCAACTTAACTATTTAATATTGCAATCATCAGAATACTGATAGATAAGATACATAACCATTCATGCTACCATAATATCAATGGAAAGCATTCATAAACATCACAACCATGAATATCTCAATCGCTAATAATAGTGTCATTGGTCCAGATCCTCAATCTGAGGTCCTCGAAGAATAGAGTGTCTAAGATAATGTCGTATTAGGGTCAGGAAACTAGAGTGGGCACTACATACAACCCCTCTTAACAATGGACTTCGTCCCGAAGTCCTTAAAACATAAAGGAAAAACGGCGACACATGATCCTAGGAACCCTTCCTGAAACTCTTGCCAACCTTCTGGTGGGCAGGTTAAAATTTTCCCAAGGTATCTATAACACGAATTCCGTTATAACTGAAGGACTATATCTGGGGAACATTGCAACCCACTTTTTGTATAAATGTACAAAACATACATTATAGATATTATTAAAATTAATAGCTAAAGGAAGCGTCATACATAAACTTTTCCAACAAAATCATCATAATCAAAATCACAACTAATTGAAGCAACAATTAATAACACCCACCTTCCTTCAATTTACAAATTGACTAATTTAGGAGAAATATCTCTAGTTTTATTCATTCAATCAAGCAATTAAGATAGCAATAATTTTGTATTAACTCAAATTCATAGGGGATGCCTATGCCTTTTTCATAGGAGGAACTACCCACCTTAAGCTTGGACTTCAATATTTGTAATGGTCAATAATAATTTTGTGTTAATTATTGTTTGATATTTCACCTATGACGTAATCCAACTTTATTTACCATGTTCTAAATCTTCAATTTTTTTAGGAACTACAATCAGTACTTTGAAAATAAACATCTGCCACTGCTTGCTAGGGGGACCTAACAATGCCTACTACACCTTCTTAGAGACTTGATTTACCTTCATGATCCATGTTCTAAAAGTTCAATGTTGTACAACTACCATTAGCCCTTTAAAATAAATACATACCACTCCTTTCTAGTGGATACCTAATGGTACACACTATCTAGAGAAAAAAAAAAAAAAAAGATGTTAACTACATAGAACGTAATCATCACTTGCAATGAATGAGTAGTCCAAATCTTCATCCCTTCAAACCCAGCTACCCTACTTCCTTTCGCTAGGGTAAGCGAATGAGGCTATCTGGGCCTATCTTCATTTAATCCTACTGAATCTAATGACAAGGAGTGCAATATTGTTGCAATCTTTAAAGGTATTGTGACTATTAAGGCTCTTAATTTCCTGGTGATGAGGAATGCATATCCTCGCACTTTGGCCATCCAAGCTAATGGAAGACAAAGCATATAGCAAGTTTCACTAGTGACCAAAGCTGGCAGGCAGACATCATTTACCAGTCTTTGCTTGATTCCAAGCAGAACTAAAAACTATATGGATTGAAGCCAAAGATATGCACAGAATGTAAAACAATAGAGAGAAACCCATGTCTAAAATGATCATTGACTGTATCGAATGGCATTGGTAGAAGTATGGTGCTCCAGATAACCATAAACCAATACTATAGCTCTATTTCTGCATTACGAACTAGCAAAGAATCCAAAAAGTCATAAAGGAAAAGTTTTCTTGTTACATTACAAAACATTGAACAAAGAAGTCAATCAAATCAAACAAAGAGAAACTCAAACTCCCTGTGAGATTACAGGAAGAGAGCAGAGAAAGAACGACTAAGTTTGGCATCTAACATTCAAGGTGATGTAATTGAAAATCTGCTGCCTATGGTGGACAATTTTGAAAGAGCCAAAACACAGATTAAGATATAAATCATAAATATTACAATGTATAATATTATCACGATTGTAATATGCTCCTATGTTGCTTCTTGTTGTTTTGGTCCATTTTCAATTGTTCTAATTGGAATTAGTCTCAGTTAATCCTTTACCATTGATAAACAATAAGACCTATTTAGACATTGCATGTACATAATCACTCTTTGCTGGATCATTCTTTGTTGTTGGATAAAATAAATATTAAATAAGGCTGAACTCTTGGAATCAAACTTCGTCCACCAGCAAGGGGTTTATTCCATTATAAATTTGATAAATTCTTTATAGAAGTTTCAAGAATAAATATAGTTCTATTACTACTGTTATGATTTAGGTTTATATATTAGATTACTTTTTATTGTATCAATTTATAGGGAACCACAATGAGCAAGCTAAACATCAAGAGAAAAATCACAATAAGTCAAGAAAGTTGAATACTTAATAGAAACTAAAATAATTAGAATTACACTGTAAATTTTTATTGGAAATTTTATTTCAATTAAAAATAATACCTTCAATATATCTCACTTAAATTCTCCATGGAAAAACAACCTGCTCGAAAACATTAAAATATCAAATCATTTACAGACCAAAATACTTGACCAACCGCACAAAATCCGTAAAATTGTAAATGCAATTGAAATGGAAAATCGTTGCAAAGAAAATTGAAATACAAATATCGAAGAAAGATATTTTAAATATTCTAGATTTACCCAATTTTAATGAATGGAAAATGTCGAATGTATATGATTACATGTTCCATGTTTTAATGAATGGAAAAGGCTTCTGAATACTTTTCAACAACTTTATTTTTCTTTGCCAATAAAGCAGAGAAACAATATATGTAGGAATTAATTGTGACAACTGAGAGTTCTACGTCACCATATAACTGGTAAACCTAGAATACAAAGAGATATATGTTCAAGAATTCCTTAAAAAGAAAGCCAGTAAGATGGCTAATGTCAGGCAATTGGAAAATTGAATTGGAAATATAGAAAATGTTTAAGATATGCCTTGAACCCCTGTTATTTTCTTAAATTGTTTAAGATATGCCTTAAACTTTTTTTTATCAAATATTTTTATAATGCTCATTATTACTTTTATGAACCCCTGTACGAAAATAGTTTAGCAATGTAGGCACGAAAACAATTTAGAAATGAAGGAGTCGTCAATCCTATCATTCCAATTTACTTTACAGATTGGCTTCCATTAGACGCTAATAATGCTCCTAATTTGCCTGGAGTATTTATAAACAATTCATAGAATCATGGAAGGATTTAATGTTAATGTGGTCAATACTGTTGGAAAACCATTGGATCCCATGCTACATGAAGCAATTATGCGAGAGGAAGAAGACTGTCACTGACTACCATTTTTATGTACAAATATCTCACTTTAAGTCATGACAAATGCAATCACCTCCCTCGAAGTTAATGACTGCCAGATCTACCAACTTCTTACCCTCATTGGGCCCTAAAGCATTGAACATTTTTCTCCATTTGTCCAAAACAAATTTGCATAGATCTTGAGCATTGAGTCAAATCAAACACTTAACAAACAAAGCTAGACATCGCTTTATTGTAAATAACGAATTCATAATGTTCTCTCTTCTCAGAAAACGTGATGAATGTCATGTGCTAGACCAATGGAAGTAAAGCTATAACCTTGTCCTCCAAACCTATTGGAGTTCATCGACAAGAACATCCTTAAAAACAAAACCATGTGAGCAAAAGCGAGAAGGTTTTAAAGCAGAACAAAACCGTTTTTAATATCTAAGGGTAGATGAATGCAGCATATATTCAGATGCCCTCAAAATTCTGGAAGGCTCACCAATTCAAAAGCCACCTCAAGTTCACAAAGCACGATGTGCAAAGTTTATATGAAATTCTCGAGATCATCTAGGACAAATATACTGAAACAAATAATGAGGAATGAAAACTTTAAAAGAATATTAATGTTCAAGAGGCAAACTTAATTGTGTTTCATATACTCTGACATCTTGATCCATGGACTGCTAGACGACAATTGTATGTAAAGGTGTGTTAAATCTCTTCTAATTGATCTAAATCCACAAAAATATTCTCTTTCCATAATTCATGCATCCCCTCACAGAAAAGCATCTCTTCCAACCCAAAATAACTGCATATAGGCGCATTTGAAAAGGCATTCCCAACCTTTCAGTTGTCCATGTCCCATAAAGTTCATAGTGATACACTTTTCCAGCATGCAACAAATTTCCAAGCCAATCAATGTAATCGGGAAGAGGGAAACCTCTAAAATTAGAGCTAGGACATGAAAACAAAACTGCAGCATTTTGGGACACATGAGGAGTTAACAGAACATCTGCCTCTGCTACCAGCCTAACTTGCTGACAGAACTCGAGTGGTCCAGGTTCAATTACTTTTACTGCTAGATGCATTTCTTTTTCAAGCAACTCCTGCATTTCTTTAAAATTAGCTATATTTCTTGGAGAATTAGGTTGATTGCATATGATAACATCCAACAAAGGCCTTCTAGCATTCATACAAGGAGTTTTTACAGTGCCAAGACTTTCTGTCTCAACCAATCATGGGCAAATTCATTAGGAATGTAGGTAGCATTAGTCAATCCAGCAAAGGTTATGGATCCTTAAAGCAGATTGGAAATTCATCAGCAACCATGGGGTGAAGATACTCCACCTCCATTTGCGATGCAAAACCTTAAGCAGGCCCTTAGGCCACATGCTAATGGATGTTGGGTCATAGGGGTCTGTAAACCAGCAAAAGGTAGAATTTTTCAGTGAGTATAGCTGAGACATGAGAATGGCAGGGATGACCTTCTCATGAATTTTTCACTGCAACCTCTTTCCCATCGTAAATTTTTCTGCACACAGACCCAAATGTGCTTTGGGCATGTGCACTATTTTGGATTTTTCTGTCTGTAGGAATAATACGATGCCACAGAGAATTCAGAGTATATGAGCTTCTCCAATGAAGGCCAACATGAGTTAATGTATGGCTTTTAGAATCTAATGCCGCAAATTTTCAAATGCAATGCATATCTTTCGACTGACACCTTGGTATTCTGTTTTATTGATCGACATTCTAAAAATTGCTTACCAGAAGCATTCATTCAGTAAAATATGATCAGTTATTTTGTGATATAGTGGAGTACCTGGAAAAATGAATGTACTGCTTTTCACTATTTGGCATGCATGCTCCACGTTTTTTTTGAGTTTCAACAAACAGCTTTTCTTTTCCACAATATAATATCTGGATTTAACTGTATCAGGATCATAATAAAGGAATGCTTTAAAAGGCTATAAATGATCATGGACACTATTCTTCTGTTCAAGCTTCACTGCAGAATTACTTAAAAACCACATTTTGAGAAACTTCCACTTCCTCTGGCTTGAAGACAACAAAACTTGCCTACTGGGCCACATACCTAGATGAAAAATCTGAGACACCCTTCAAAAATTTTGCAGTCTTTGTGCCCTTTGATTTAAGTTTAGGATTTATTATTATCAAAAGATCAAACGGATGGCGTTCTTGAGCTTCAGCTTCCTCCTTTAGCATAAACCTGATATATTCTTCCTTGTCTTCTACAACAATCATCTGTAGTGGTACTCCGATTTGAGGGGCAGCAAGCCCACAGCCAGGTGCATCCCACATGACTGCAATCATATTATCTATAATCTTCTGAATCCTCTCGCTGCCAATTTCATCCAATGCTACTTCTTCTGCACATTCATGTAGCACGAGATCGCCCGCCTGCACTATCTCCGGTAAAACAATCTTCTTCTTCCCAAATCCAAAGAACCCACCTGCCAGAGACACTGTCGACGTCCTCAGATGTGCCCTGTGCATCGGTTTTGAGCCCAACAATCCATATTTCGGATACCATCAACATTTAGAAAATGACAAAAGCTGGATAAGAGTCTACTGTGAATTCCCGAAGAGGTAGAAACTAGTGTGGTTGTTACAATGCAAGCCAACCGATTTGGGCTGTACCTGGGACTTCCCAAAGCCCCGCTTGGGGAGTTCAGAGAAGCTAAAATGGCAGTTGTAGCATTTGTTCGAATGGTGGGAGATGATGCCAATCCACAACCCATCTTCACTCGCAATGGCAGTGCATCCGTAGCAATCCTGGTTCGACTCCACGCATTTCTCAGCATCCTAAATAAATTTGGTAACGGTTATGGAGACATTATCTTTCGAATTTAAATTTGTTTCAAATCCACAAAGGCTCAGTGGATCTTTAAGGCACTGCGTGATCTGCTACTTGTTTAAGCCCAGAAGATTTTCAAACAAAAACCTGTAGAGAAGACAGGGGGGAAGTCCCGAGTCCCGACTTATGGTTAAGACATCTTCCCCCGCAGTGTACCTTGCAACATATTGGCGAACTAAATGGGTTTTGGTGAGCTTGGGGTAGTCTGATCGGAGGCGGCGAAATTTCTCCTGTGAGGAGATGGCAATGAAGGTGTCCAAGGGAACGGAAGAGAAACGATCCTGGACGAATGTGAAAATATTTGGGTTGGTATCATTCTGGAGGAGAAGGGTTCGAATCTCTTCGTATTCGGATGCCTTCATTTTTCGGTGCGATCAAAAACAGACATATCACAAAATCCGTAATAAGGTTAAGCAATACTATTTTTGCAGGGGCATCCCAGTGGGAAATCTTGAATGCAAGTAGAAATACAATAACGTGATGAGCATTAAAAATCAAAGACTTCCAAAGCCTAATATAATATATTGTACTGCAGCTTCTAACCTTTAAGTAAGTTGTAGACATAGCTACGGTAACCTGTAGGTTGACCGTCTCCACGACATTACTACAAGACCTTATTTTATCCGCAGAGTCTTGTTCACAAATCATTTTAGAATATGGTCATTTAGAACATTGGTTCTAAAGTACATTATACAAAATTTTAGGGTAGAATGTTGTAGAAATTTAATCAAAACTAGTAATGGGCCCATAGGTCTCAAGGGTTTAACTTAGCTCTGATACCAAGTGTAAGGACCACAATTCAGACTAAATTATTATTTTTTTATTTTTATTTTTATTTTTATTTTATTATTATTATTATTTTTTTTTTTGCAGCAAATACAACCAGAAAAGAAACGCATTGAAATTTCAACTTATTTAGCACACACATTCCTGACACTCATTTTAGGAAAACATATCATGACATACATTTACATATGTTTAGCTCAGATCAATAGTAATGAAATACATGTGTACCGTTCACCAGAAGGCGAGACTCCGCTTGCTCTGCTGTTACTGGTATTCCCTTGTAGCCGGTCACCTCCGCGAGTGAATGATGATGCACTTGATCCGAATGCGAAGACCCACTGGTTAACCTCCCAACCTACTCCTTGGGTACTCTTCTTCCTCGCGGACCCCCGAGCTGCAATGGGGTTGTACAATGGAGGAAAGCACTAGCTGGTAGAGGAGAGCACACCTTGGCTCAAGAGTCCCCTCTCTAAAATCCTCTACCTCACCAAACTCACTATAGCTTTGTAATCACTGCTCTGACATCATCTCATCCACCCAACCATAGGGTTCCAAAAAAAGTCCTTTCTCCCATGGCTTGCCCCTTCTTTTATAGGAGTCCTCATAGGTGACACTTGTCATGTCATGCATAATTAATTATTTTTTATAATTCAATAGCTTGATTATTCACCCACCCATGTGTCATTCTCACATCAAGGGTCTCCCAAAATTATTTACTTAAATTTTTATTTAAAACTAATATTTTCCTCACCTCAACAAGATTCCTATTTCTTCTCCTAGTTGTCTCTTTATTCCCTCCCTTTTATTCCTTAATTTGTGTTCATGACTTGAAGTCAATTAATGAGTCAAGATTTTATCCCCAATCTACTCCCTAATTTAACTCAGGTTATCTCCTAGATGGATATTCTTATGTTGGTTGTTGACACATGGATCTTCTCTACATTTCTCTAATTTAATTTATTAATCTCATTTTAATTCACCTTCCTCTTTTCTTAATTGGTTTAAATTAGTTTAGGATTAATCTTTCTCCTTACCATTATGTTTGTCTTTCCCCTTTTTCCTAATTAAACCACATAATCTTCCTAGTATTTTCTAAAATGGGAAGGGTAGAGTTTTTAAGGTACTCTATTTTAATTCTTCCTATGATCCTCCTTATTCCAAGTTTTATTTTTGATTTAATTACATTGGTTTCTAATCATCATTTACCCTTGATGTAAATTTACCTAGTTTTCATTCCTTGCTTATATTTATTTATTATTATTTATTTTTAATGATTCCAAGGATGCCAAGTTTGGTTGTGCCCTTCAAGAACTTCCCTAGAAGTTCCAAGGGTGCCACACCTAATAGCTTATTTGTGATGTCAAGGGTGCCAGTTTGGTTGTGCCCTTCAAGAACTTCCCTAGAAGTTCCAAGGGTGCCACACCAAATAGTTTATTTGTGATGCCAAGGGTGCCAAGTTGGTCGTGCCCTTCAAGAAATTCCCCTGAAGTTCCAAGGGTGCCACACCACTTGCCCTTCAAGCATCCAGTGATTACGAGGGGAAAGTATAGTGCAATGTCATAGACCACTATCATCTCTTATGTTGCCTGCTATAGTGAGACTAATGGTGTCGGGGATCAAGGAATCCGCCTTGATGCGCGCCCCCCGGTAAAGTCCTCATGAGCGACCCAACTTTGGATCCTGCCCTCATGGCATCGTAATCTTCAAGGCGAAGGTGTTTCAACCCTTCCAGCCCAAGTCACGGCGGGAGTGCTAGTGGGTGAGATCAGGGACTCTGTCCCACCCCTCCCATGTAGTTCCATCCACTTGTACAACCCCATCACCCATATGTGAGTCATTCGGTCAAGCAACTAATCTGTGCCTGCAACCATTAATATATCATCAGAATATAGTTAAACATATATGGCAGATTCCAAGATCGACTTAGACTTTCAAAGATAAAGTAATATAATTTTTCATCAAACCAGGTGTCATCGACATGTCATATGCGAGTGCCTCTGATGGTTTCCTGCCATACTCAATAATCATCAGTAACAAGGTTTCTCAATGTTAGTCAATTATCATAATAGAATCATTAACAATTCCTGGTCATTCACATCATTGTCCATTGTAAGTCTGAACTAAAGGAAGTAGGTAACATAGGGGACACATCGCTCATGGCTATCATCAATAATCATCAATGGAAACATACATATTCATTAAGCTATCAACATCGTAACATCGTAGAGATATACCTATCCATAAAATTTATCCTCATTATGCTTTTAGTAGAGTGCATACATATTCTTTACTACCCTCATCATAATTTCAAATAGAGACCAACTTAACTATTTAATATTGCAATCATCAGAATACTGATAGATAAGATACATAACCATTCATGCTACCATAATATCAATGGAATGTAGGCATTCATAAACATCACAACCATGAATGTCTCACTCGCTAATAATAGTGTCATTGGTCCAGATCCTCAATCTGAGGTCCTCAAAGAATAGAGTGTCTAAGATAATGTCGTATTAGGGTCAGGAAACTAGAGTGGGCACTACAGATAACATGGCAATGTCAAGCCATGTTTGTTGCTTCTTGATGTATGTCTTCTTGAGAATGGTCTCTTTTCAACCTCCATATGGCTTAGAGATGAGGAGTCTTCAGTGTTATCAGGTCTTGAGCTGCAGTCACAAACTAATGTCCCTTTGCTTTCTCTTGATCGATCAACTTGCATCTTCAGCTACAAAGGTGTCTTCTAGCATGTTCTCCTTCTCCATATCCTTCTTCGTCATCATGTCATAGTATGATAGAGTAGTCGCATCTGTGATTCACTCATGACAAGATGACATCAATCTGATAAACCCCTAGTCTAAGATGTTGCATGATGATCCACTAAGTGATCCAGAATCGGGTGGTAGGTTGAGGAAGAGGCTCAGTGACTGTGCAATTGTGCAACTCAGGCAATCAAGGGTTAGGTCTGAGCCTTGAAACTGAGCAATGCATAGTTCATGATGGACTGGGCTTGAAGATTTCACAATTGGGGAGCTGATGGAGCCAAGTTGAGGGCTTGATGATTGAATTTTCCCACTATGCATTGCTAGAAGGAAAAGGAGTCCAAGAGATTGTTCAATTGTGTAGTTTAAGAGCTCAAGAGCTAGGCTTGAGTATTGACATTGCGCAATGCGCAGTGCAAGCCTGGTTGGAGGGTAGGATTGCGTAGTTTTGAATTTCAAGGGTCAGACTTCAGCACTGAGATTGTGCAATGCGCAGTTCTCAGAGGCAAGAACTGCACATTGCACAATGCTAAGGGGCAGGGTCGATGCTTGAGGACATCTCTCCTATGATTTAATTTATAATCTTCATCAATCCCAAATACCTAACTCTAATCTCCCTTCTAGAAGATATAAGAGATCGATGGTTGAGATTATTTCTATGTCACTTAAATAACTTTATTATTTATCCCTAGAAAGTGACTTGATAATGCACAATAATTAATTGAATTTAATTATTGTACTTTTCCTAAGATATATTTAAGAAATAAGACATAAATACCTAAAGAGGTAATAAATCATCTCCTACATGCCAAGACACCAATCCTATGTAGAAGACCTTTTGAAGCTACCACTAGCTTCACCACTCCCTCCTAGCAAGGAAAGGGTTCTCCATTATCCCCAACTTATCTCAGTACTTCACAAATTTCCCTTTCACTAGAGGCTTGGTGACAATATCTACCATCTACTCCTCTATGGAAATGTACTGCAATCTTACAACACCTCTCTAGACTCTTTCTCTGATGAACTGATATATGATCTCGATGTGCTTGGATCGATCATGAAACATAAAATTCTTAGAGAGCTTAATGTAGCTCTAATTGTCACAATGAATCATTGTTGGCCTCATCATCAATATTATTAATATTACCCTTTATCATACTATGATATTATTATTAAAAGGAATTACAAGTCACCTTACCTTCATCACCTCAATCACTTAGCACCTCTATCCTTGATGACTCACATGGAACTACATAACTCTCTCTCTTAATGATACATTACACTCTCTATTATGCATTCATTAAAGACATGGAATATTCCTCTTACACTCATTAAAGGCATGTCATAAAATATTCCTCTTATGCTCTCTTTAATGCATATGTTACACTCTCCGTAACTAAGGCATGCATTCCTCTCTTAATGGCATAAGTTATTAAGGCATGTGTAGCTCTCCTTAATGCCGAGAGTTACTAAGGCATGTGTTTCTCTCCTTAATGGCATGAATTACACTCCCCTAAATGGCATATGTTACTTTTCCTCAAGGCATGTGTATTTCTCCTCATTTATGACAATAATTGATTTCTCCTCCTATATATGTGTCTCATGTCTTCTCAACTAATTTCTACTATGTGTGCATTGTGAAAGAGAGAGAGAGTTGGACAGACTCGAAGATTGTGAGAGAGAGAGAGAGTTGGAGAGTAAGAACATATTTTAGTGAGACAAGGTTGATTTAGTGCTTAAGTGTTTCAGTGTTGATTCAGTTGAAGGGAAGTTTGATTCATTGTTTGCATCGATTGCTGCTACTAGTGATATTCATGCTGCAACTTGTTTAGATTTGGGTGAACTTATTCATTCTCTTGATCTCTCATTGTACTTTATATCTTTTCTGAATAATTGATATCTGATAGAAGAATCTAGTTGGGTTTTCCCCTAATCATTGGACCTAAATTCTCTGTGTCTATTTTTTTCTTGGTTGTCTTAGATTGTGCTTTTGGTTTATGTTCTATCTACAATTGCGTAATTAATATTGCTGCAAAAATAAGTTTTTGAAATAAGTAATTGTTTCAGCATAGAACATCAAAATTTCAACATGGTATCAGAGCTTTGGTGAAGACAAGCCCAAGAAGATAAGAGCTATCACTCCTTTGCTGAAATATTACTTGTTTCTCTTTTGAAGATCTTACTTGCTGTTGAAATTTGTTTGACTTGATCAAGATGTCTTCTTCTTATTTCAAGAATGAAGAGAAGCTAAATGATGCTTCGAATTTTGGTCCATGGAAGAAAATATTGGATATTACTCTTGAAGAACATGATGTATTGGAATATGTGGAAGGCGAGGTAGCAAAACCACCAAAAAATTTGAATGCTGCTGTCAAGGTCAGCTTCAAGAAAGGAGAAGTCAAGGCTAAGAAGATTATCCTTGATTCTCTTGGAGGCAATCGCATCACCTATGTCTCCAAGTTGAAGAAATCTAAGGAAATGCATGAGAAGTTGATTGGAATGTATCAATTAAACAACTGGAGTCAAATCCTTGTTTTGAAAAATCAACTCATGGACATTAAGATGAACAGAGGAGAGAACATTCAAGCATACTTCATGAGGATATAAAAAATCAAGGATCAGTTGTCAATTGTTGGTGAAATTGTATCTGATAAATAATTGGTGCTTATTACACTTGGAGGTCTTTCTCCACCTTGGGAAACTTTTATTAATAGCATCAACAACAATGATACATTTCCCACATCTGATAAGCTCCTAGCAAAATGTAGCCAAGAAGAGGCCAAAATGATTTCCAGAGGAAGAATTGCCAAGCATGAAGAGGGAGAACCTACTATCTTTGTTGTCCAAGACAAGAAGCATAAAGGGAAAAGAGGTCATCCTTTTTCAAGAAGCTTGCTCTCAGACCCAACAATTCTTATAAATGGAACAGGGACTTATCAAAATTCCAATGGTACAATTTCCATAAGCATGGCCATTATGCCCTTGATTATCTAGAAAATAGAAGTGCACCAAGATCCAACCACAAAAATCATAGCAACAATTTAAGATCTGATTATAGAAGAAGAAGAGAAGCTCTTGATGTTCGTAAAGAAATCTACCATTCTTCTAAGAGTTCAAGGGACCAAAGGTATGATAATAATGTAGTTGAAACACAATCACAATATTTTCTCGTTTCTTCTCTTTCTAGTTCCTCTCCTGCAGATTCTTATGACGGTTGATAGTGGTGCTTCAAGACACTTTATTGGTTATAAAGAAGTTCTCTCAAATCTAGTTGAGAGGGAAACAGATCTAAAAATTGTTGGAAATGGCAACAAGAAATGCTAAAAATAGAAGTGCTAAAAATAGCACTGTTATAAGTAGCATTTCAGGTACCATTTATGGACATAGAAACGAGGAGTGAAAAAAGGAAGTGCTAAAAATAGCATTGCTATAAATAGTATTTTGGGATAGATTCCAATTTTAGTTAGTACTTGAACTAAAATTGAGAAGTAAAATTTGAATTTATCTTAGCAACTATTTGTAAAATAATTAATTAATTCATCTTGAGTTAATTAGTTGTAGAAAACCAAACATGAAGACTATGTGAAAACGTGCAACAGTTTCTCCATTGATTGAGGAAGTTATCCCTTGATTAAAGGAGATCAAGATGAGTTGTACTTTGAGTTGTAATTAATTAGCTCAGTTAACTGAGTTAAGTCCAGTTAAATTAGTTCCAAACAGTTGGAAGAACTAATTGTGAGTTCAGTTAGTTAATGCATGCATGCATGCAACTAGTGTTCTTGAGATAACTGAATATTCTCTCATAAATAACTCATGCATGTCAATTCAGAGAAAGACCTAGCTGAGATTAAAGGAAGGGACAATGTACTATCAGTTGGAGGAATTTTCCTATAAATGAAACTCATCCATGCAGAAGGAATCATCTCCTTCAGGATTGCGCAGTTAGATCAGAGATTAGTGAGTGTGTGAAGAGGCCAATTCACAAAGGTGGCAGCACTGGACCCCAAGGAAAACTGCGCAAGGAAATAGGAGGCTTGGAGGGTAGAGGAGAAGGTTTGTGAGAAGGCTTTGACTGTCTATGAGCAACAGTTGGATTGCAGAGACAGTCGGATAGCTTGTGAGCTGATTCTTTTTGTAATCTGAACATATTTCCACTTGTATGATAATACAGAGATTGGAGTTTTAGGCTGAGGCTTTCCCCAGGTTATTTCTTTTGTGTTATGTGTGATTGATTTTTCATTCTCAGTTATATGTGTTCTCATTGATCTTTCTCAATTCGATTAAGCTTCCGCAAGTTTGATTGTAGAAGTAGATTAAGTATTTTGCTTTAGTACATTGCATAATCAGTTTAATCTACAGTGGGAATTTCTACATGGTATCAGAGAGAGGTTTTGTAGAAAAAGTACTACATGGTATCAGAGCTACCTGATCTATAGAGAAATCTCTACATGGCATCAGAGAAAAGGTGATCAGAGCTATGAATGGTATACGAAGAAAAGAAATCGAAGTTATAAACAAATAAATAAATAATTAATTAATTAAAAAAAATTGGGCCACGAGTTTGCAGGGCAGATTTGAAAATTTTTGTGCAAAATTTTCAAAAACAAATAGCATATTTGGATTCCTTGCGGAAAAATGCCCAAATTCAAAAAACAAATTGGTTGAATCGGAGTTCAGATGAGAGAAATATCGTTGATTTAAAATCAGCGCTTTTTCCAGAAAATTTTGTGACAGCAGGAAAGATGAAACAGATTGGTGTGCTAGCCAAGAACCTATATGCACTTGAGGTACAAAATGCATGCAAAGCCTTGAGAATCAAGGAAAAGGTTAGATACTTGGTGTTTGGGAGGGAGACTAAATTACCTCTCAACATGCAGCGCTAGAAGAAGTGTCAGATAATTGTGGAGGAGCCACAATTGGTGAAGCAGCTTCAGGAGGTTGTGGAGCAGCCACAACTGGAGAAGCTGAGAGGAGATTGAGTGGAGGCATCCAATCATGGAGAGACCTCTAATAGGGGGAAATATCAAACCAAGTAAGCAGAGGGATCACATGCAGCCATACCTCCAGGTGTGAGGTGGGGCAATGTGAAGTGATAGTCTCAAGAAGGCAGGAATAGGGGCAGGATCATTGAGGTACCCAACCTCTTTGATTATACATTGCTACGAGAGCCCCGACGAGGAGTAGCAAGACTAGCTAAGTGGGTAGAGACAAATGCAGATGGAGCGGCAGAAAGAGCTACAGTGCAGGAATCCCAAGACAACATAGAGCTAGCAGGCTGCAACAATGCGAGAGGCACAGGAGTGTTGCACCAGTGCAGGATGGCACAAAGAGGTGTGAAACAGTGCGAGATGCATGGAGGGTTGCAGTAGCTCAGAGGTTAGAGAGGAACCACTTGTCAGCGGTAGATGGAGCTTCAGCATCAGAGGATGTTTCTAGCCCAACAGGGAGGTCAGTTGGGAGTTTTTTTTGTTTCTAGAGTTGCTGGAGCAATAACACTTTGGAGAAGTGTTGCATGAAAAATATTCCAAAGGTTCAAGATCGGGTTCGAGTTGAATGTCTTTCTTGTTGAAAGGGAGTGTTGAAAATGGAAACAAGAAATGCTAAAAATAGCAGTGCTATAAATAGCATTTCAAGTACCAGTGTTGGACATAGCAACGAGGAATGAAAAATGGAAGTGCTAAAAATAGAATTGCTATAAATAGTATTTCAAGATAGATTCCAATTTTAGTTAGTCCCTGAACTAAAATTGAAAAGTAAAATTCAAATTTGATCTTAGCAGTTGTTTGTAAAATAATTAATTAATTCATCTTGAGTTAATTAGTTGTAGAAAATCAAACATGAAGTCTATGTGAAGACATGCAACAGTTTCTCCATTGATTGAGGAAGTTATCCCTTGATTAAAGGAGATCAGGATGAGTTGTACTTTGAGTTGTAATTAGTTAGCTCAATTAACTGAGTTAAGTCCAGTTAAATTAGTTCCAAACAGTTGGAGGAACTAATTGTGAGTTCAGTCAGTTAATGCATGCATGCATGCAACTAGTGTTCTCCAAATAACTGAATATTCTCTCATAAATAACTCATGCATGTCAGTTCAGAGAAAGACCTAGTTGAGATTAAAGGAAGGGACATTGTACTATCAGTTGGAGGAATTTTCCTATAAAGGAAACTCATCCATGCAAAAGGAATCATCTCCTTTAGGATTGTGCAGTTAGATCAGAGGTTAGTGAGTATGTGAAGAGGCCAATTCACACAGGTGGCAGCACTAAAACCCAAGGAAAACTGCGCAAGGGAATAGGAGGCTTGGAGGGCAGAGGAGAAGGTTTGTGAGAAGCCTTTGACTGTCTATGAGCAATAGTTGGATTGCAGAGAGAGAAGGATAGCTTGTGAGCTGATTCTTTTTGTAATTTGAACATATTTCCACTTGTATGATAATACTGAGATTGGGGTTTTAGGCTGAGGCTTTCCTCGGGTTATTTCTTTTTTGTTATGTGTGATTGATTTCTCATTCTCTGTTATATGTGTTCTTGTTAATCTTTCTCAATTCGATTAAGCTTCCGCAAGTTTGATTGTAGAAGTAGATTAAGTATTTTGCTTTAATACATTGCATAATTAGTTTAATCTACAGTGGGAATTTCTACATGGTATCAAAGTGAGGTTTTGTAGAAAAAATTCTACATGGTATCAGAGCTACCTGAGCTATAGAGAAACTTCTACAAAAACCATTCTTGGAGATAACTCTACATATCCTATAAAGGGATCTGGTTTTGTTTCTTTTCATCTGGATCAAGGTAAAACTATATATCTTCAAGAAGTTTTGTATGTACCTGACTTGAAAAGGAATCTTGTATCCATATCTGCCTTAAAACACAAAGGAATGAATATTTCTTCCATAAATGGAAAAGTTCTCACTTGGCCAATGAGATCTAGCATGATAGATGCCTTCACTCTGGGGTCGAGATTTGAAGGTATTTATAAAGTCAATGGAAGACCAATCCATGTGTCGATTCATGACAACAATAATCAATGTGAACTTTGACATCGAACGTTCACTCATCTGCACTTTAATCATTGCCTCATGTGAGAAATATGGTTTCTAGAATGCTTGAGATTAGAGTGGATCATGATGGGGTCTGCCAAGGGTGTTCAAGTGGAAAGCATGTAAAGGAACCATTCCCTTCAAGCAAAAGCAAAACTATTCACGTACTTCATCTTATAAATTCTAATTTATGTGGACCTATGCATGTAACTTCTCTTGATGGCTACTTGTATTATATAATCTTTGTGGATGATTTTTCTCGCAAGACATGGATTTTCTTTTTGAAAAAAAAAACATGCATTTAACAAGTTCAAAAACTTCAAAGCTCAGGTAGAAAAACAAACTAAAAATCAAATCAAATATTTAGATCTGACAATGGAGGAGAGTTCACTTCAAATGATTTCATTGACTTCTGCAAAGAAGCTAGAATCAAAAAAGAGACCATCGTATCATATAACCCTGAACAAAATGGTGTGGCTGAAAGAAATAACAAAACTAACATGGAATCATTCAAAGCTATGTTGCATGATTAAAATCTACCAAAGTTTCTATGGGGAGAAACTGCTAACATTGTTGTCTATGTCCAAAATGGATCTCCACATCGAGCCTTAAACAACAAGACTTCTGAAGAAGTTTCATTTGTGAAAAACCCGAGGTTGGGCACTTTAGGATTTTTGGCTGCCCTTTCTACTTTCATGTGCCAAATAAAAAGAGGAACAAGCTAGAAGCTTCAGGTAAGAAAGGTGCATTTGTTAGTTATTGCTAAAAATCTAAAGCTTACAAAATATGTGTACATGGTCAAAGATCTATAGAGTTTAGCAGGGATCTATCTCTTGATGAATATATAGTTCTTGGAAAGGAAATACACAATCCTCTTCCTCCTGCTATTGTTGATAATCAATATGATGCCTTTGAAATTCAAGAAGATCCTAAGCCTGAGCATGATCTTGCTGATGAACCCATGTAGCCCATGGACCCCTTGGATCCTCCTCCATGTGATCATCTAGCTACAAAGAGACCATTATGGCTTCATGACACTCTACAAGGTGTGATAAACATAATGCCCCCAAAGGAACCTTCGAAGAAAGCAAGAAACCATGTTGGTTCCATGGATACGTTGTAGCCATGAGCAACATTATTCAGGTTGAACCATGCACTTTTGAAGAAGCAGTGAAAGATCAAGTATGGAAAGTTTCAATGGCCGAAGAATATGATTCCATCTTATATAATGATGTATGGGAAGTAGTTCCAAGAGAAAAGGTAAGTCTGTTGTGACTTCTAAATGGTTGCGTAAAATTAAACATAGTGCAGATGACAGTGTTGAAAAATATAAAGCTAGATTTGTGGCTAGAGGTTTCCCTCAGAAAATGGTAATAGACTATGATGAAATTTTTGCACATGTTGCTCTATATACTACCATTCAATCTATTGTGGCTCTAGGTTCTAGTCGATGATGGACTCTTCACCAAATGGATGTGAAAATTGCCTTTTTGCATGGTTTCCTCAAGGAAGACGGTTTTGTGGAACAACCGCAAGGCTTTGAAGCACATGACCGGAAAAATCATGTGTGTAGACTGAAGAAATATCTCTATGGATTGAAGCAAGCCCTAAGAGCTTGAAATTCCTGCATTGGTAGCTTCTTGATGAAGCTTTATTTTACCAAAAGCAATGTTGATCCAAATCTCTACTTCAAAATGGTCCAAGGTATGCCTTTGATTTTGGTATTATATGTTGATGACTTATTCTTGATAGGTGGAGAACCACTTATCCTCCAATGTAAGAGGGAGTTAGATTCTGAGTTTGAAATGAAATATTTCATTTGTTGAAAAAGACCTAGAGGTATGGAAAAGACCTAGTTAGATTTTTCGTTCTCAAGGAAAATATTTTATCAAGCTACTGCAAGGATTTGGTATGATAGAATGTAAGTCCATGAATACACCAATGAAAATAAGTTTCAATAATTTATGTGAAGCTGCAAGTCTTGATTTGAAAAATCCTTACGAGTATCAACAACAGATTGGGGTATTGATGTTCTTAGTGAAAATTAGACCAAACATATGTTTTGCAGTCAATACTCTGAGCCAATATATTATTAAGCCATTACATACACAATGGATTGTTGCAAAGCATGTGTTGAGATACTTGCATGGGACCATCAATCTTGGATTGAGATATACCACTAGAGATGTGAGACTACAGGGGTACTTTTATGTTGATTGGGTTGGTAACTCTACTGATAGAAAGAGCACATCTAGAATTTTCTTTAGCTTGGGATCTGTCATGATATCTTGGATGAGAAGAAAACAAAAGTTTGTAGCCCTTAGCACGACTAAAGCCTATTGGAAAAGGTAACTAGTTTTTGCCTTCATTATTGTAATTGTACTTATGTCATTATGTATATCTTATGTAACACAGAAGAAAAAAAAAAAAAAGAGGAAAATTATTATTTTCAATCATGGGTTTCATGCTTCTTTTGATTGATCTTCTAGGTAAAGCATTTTATTCATGTTTCTAGGGTTTTTCATGTCATAATATTTATTGTCATGAGTCAAGAAAGACAATATCATTTGTATAAGACCCTATTGGGCAAGTTGTATCTCAAAAAAGAATTTATTTTGAGTCTAGAAAGTCCATATGAGCCTTCAAGCGCAAGTCGGCCCTACCAGCAAGAAGTCATCCGAGAGAGGGGTATTCGATCTCATGGAAAGCCTATATATAGAAGCAGCTTCGACCTCCCTTAACACAATTGGATCTGCAACAAGTAAAATTTGATATCATGTAAGGAAAAGGAGCAAAGAAAGCTAGAAGACAAGGAAGAAGACCAAGCAAATAATGGATCCCTAATTTCTATCTATTTATGTCCACATGTGTGAGGGTTAGGGTTTCTGCAGGGCGAAAATTGCAGGTCCAAATTATTGGAGGTCGAGAATTTCATATCCAAGTTGCAGGAGGGCTGAAACATTGTTTTGACCTAGCTTTGACTCTCGTTGAATTTGGAGATATAGACTTGCTTGAGGAAGGAATTCTTGGAATATTTTCATGTGCCAAAAAGAAATATTTCTACTATTCCAAGGGACCAAAATTGCATATATGAAGTAGCAGGTCAAAAGTCTAAAGTGAAGCAAATTTGAAGAGGTTTGAATTTTGTTGACTTGGTCAAACTTTGATTTGATTGGAAAATATTCTTGGAGGGTTGACTTGGTGCTTGAAGGAGGACTTGATATAGGGCCTTAGGCCATGGTTTTCTCATTTGAAATGGATTCTATAAGAAGAGAAGAGATTCTTTATGGATTTTCCCATTGGAGGGGTTATTCCCTAGCTTAGAGCCTACTTATGTCCATTGCCTTTATTGTTTTTCCTCTGGATAATTGTTTGATGAAAAGATCTAATAAAGAAACATAAGAATATAACTAAAGTTCACAAGAAATTATTAAGGTTAAGGAGAATTTGTTTTAATAGCTTCCCTACTACATTCTCCAACAAATCCAAGTACATTGTTGCTAGCATGGCTAGTTGTGAGGCAGTATGGTTGGGGAAATGTTTGGATAGTTGTTTGAACGTGTACTAGATACGACAGTAATTTACTATGACAATAAGAGTGGGATTCAACTTGCATAAAATCACGTGTTCCATGACAAGTCCAAGCACATTGGGGTTAAATACCACTATATCATGGATACGGTGAAGAGAGGAGCAATGAGACTCCATCATATTGCGACTAATGATCAGATAGTTGACATACTTACAGATGTGACCCTTCCTAGTGGGGGCGGTCATGGATGATCAAGAATATTGAGCTATGCTCTTCCTTCTTGTTTGAGCTCACAAGTTGGGAATGGAGCCACTAGAGCTCCTCAGGTTGAGGTAACTCTTGACTGTAGGTTGTGCACTATCCTTGTCATGTGTTGACAAGTGGTAATCCCCCCTACCATCAAGTCTAGGACTTGCTAAGAGTATACCCCAGTATGCATCCTACCCACAGGTCTTGTTGGGATTGCCACCCATCTGGCCAATGGTTGTGGTAAAGCTTAGTTGTGCATGATCCTTGTTGTGTGTTGACAAGTGGTAATCCCCCCAAAGTGTGTAGATGTAGGTGTTCTATCACTTGACTCTTATGGTAAATCTTGGTTGTGTGTGAACCTTGTCATGTGTTGACAAGTGGTAATCCCCCCAAGTACTTGTCAAGGTGGGAAGATTAGTGGATATAGGGTAATAGATGAATCTCCCCTATGATGATTCTTCTTTATTAGATTGAGGCATCATTGTTCCAAAGTAGAGATGAACATAGATAAGCAGAGAAAGAAAATATATTTGTTGTAGAAAGGAACTCCTCCCTAGCTAAGAGGGAGTGTTGAAAATTGGCAGCTTAGGGATGAATTTCTTTAAATAAAATCTCATTTATGACAATTCTAGAGTGACTTTCTAAAAATAAAAAGTCCTGTCTAGCATCTCAAGTATGAATTTCCAAAAATAGTAAATCACATTGCAGCAATTGGTAACCAAGTATAGTTGAAGGAAAATCACTTATCATTAATCAATCATAATAGTTCAATCTAAACTTAATCATCAATACTATTAATAATATTATTATTATCCTTAATGGTACTATGATATTATTAAAAGGAATTACAAGTCACCTTACCTTCATCACGTCAGTCACTTCACACCTCTATCCTTGATGACTCACATGGTACTATGTAACTCTCTCTCTCTCTCTCTCTCTCTCTCTCTCTTAATGATACGCTACAATCTCTCTTATGCACTCATTAAAGGCATGGCATATTCCTCTTACACTCTTTAAAGGAATGTCATAAAATATTCCTCTTATGCTCTCTTTAATGCATATGTTACACTCTCATTAACTAAGGCATGTGTTCCTCTCTTAATGGGATAAGTTACTAAGGAATGCATACCTCTCCTTAATGTCATAATTTACTAAGGCATGTGTTTCTCTCCTTAATGGCATGAGTTACACTCCCCTAAATGGCATATGTTACTCTTCCTCAAGGCATGCATATTGCTTCTCCTTTATGACAAGAATTCGTTGCTCCTCCTATATATGTGTCTCATGTCTTCTCACATGATTACTACAATGTGTGCATTGTGAAAGAAGAATTTGAACTTGAGAGAGAGGCTTGGAGAGTAAAAGCAGAACTTGGTGAGCCAAGGTTGATTTAGTGCTTCAATGTTTCAGAGTTTATTTAGTTGAAGGGAAGGTTGATTCAGTGTTTGCATCTACTACTACTACCAATGATCTTCATGCTACAACTTGTTTAGATTTGAGTGAACTTACTCATTCTCTTGATCTCTCATTGTACTATGTATCTCTACTAAACAATTGATATCTAAAAGAAGAAGAACCTTGTTGGATTCCCCCCTTGTGGCTTTTTCCCGAGTCATTGGACCTAAATTCTCTATGTCTCATTTTGTTATTGGTTGTCATCTATTGTGCATTTGGTTTATGTTCCCTCTACAATTGTTTAACTAATATTGAAACAGAAAGAGTTTTTTGAAATAAGTAATTGTTTCAGCATAGAATGCCATAATTTCAACATTTACATCTATCTAATGTATCCTTTACCCCATATACGAAGTAATGGAAATGACTGCTCTAATGGATTCAAATATGGCATAGGGTGAAAATGTCTCCTCGTAGTTCATTCCCTCCTTCTGGGAGAACCCTCTTGACACAACCATTGCTTTGAACTTCTAGACATTGCCATCAGCTGAATGTTTGGTTTTATAGATCCATCAAGAAGGGAACACAAACTTTCCCTCCTACCTCAACACTATGTATCACACATCATTTCTCATAATGGAGCTATACTCCTCCACCATGGCATCCCTCTAGACCTGCACATCTGCAACCTTGAAAAATGTAGAAGGCTCAGAATCATTGATGTTGCTCATTAAGGCCGTGTAATTAGAAAATATTTCCAGTGGCCTTCTCTTCCTAAAAGTGTTGTTAGGAGCCTAAACATGCTCCTTAGCATCCCACAAGGTCTACTCGGCCCATTCAGCCTCCTCCTGGTAAAGCTTGAAAGAACATCTTGCTCGTCTTCTAGATCTACAAGTTGTGTCCCTATTGTTGGTGTTGCTAGTCCATGCTCAACCTTAGGAGCCTCTTTTTATTGATCATCTGCCCTTGTTGTCTCTCTCTCATGAGACCTCTTAAAGGTGCTACCCTCATCAAATCTAACATCCCTACTAACTATCGCATTCCTCTATCCTAGGAGGTATATTTTATAGGCCTTTGAGACCTCATTGTAACTAACAAATATCCCCTTCTCTAATAGGGGCTCCAATCTAGTCTTGTTCTCCATGGGAACATGGAGATACATTGAACTATCGAAGCTGAAAAAATGACACACATATAGTTTCAAACCTATAAACATCTCCTTAAGGGTCACATCCTCCAATATCTTATGAGGACTCTTGTTTTGTACATAAACAATTGTATTGTAGGTCTCCACCCACAAAAGCATAAGCAATTCTTGGTCATAAATAATTGCCCTTGATGCCTCCATTATGGTGACCATGTTATTCCTCTTGGCAACCCCATTCTACTAAGGATTGTAAGGTACCATGAGCTCCTTCTTGATCCTTGTCGCCTTGCAAAAATCGTGGAACTTATTGGAGGTATACCCACTCCCATTATCTGATCTCAACACCTTAATTTATTTTTGGTTTGGTTCTCCACAAGAGATTTGAACTTTTGAAACCAACTGAAGACCTCATCTTTAGTCTTCAGGAGGTAGATCCAAGTCTTCATGGAAAAATCATCTACGAATGTCACAAAGTACAATGACCCTGTGATAGATTCAACTAACATAGGACCAAAAATGTTCAAGTGCACCAAGTCCAACACCCCTTTAGACTTGGTCTCACCGTGAGGAAACTCGACCTTACCTTGCTTGCCAAGTGCACGCCCTTTTCACACTCCTTGCTCCACTCTTACCTCCAGAAAACCTATAACCAATCTCTTTGACAAGGGAAAAGCCATGTAGTGTAGGTGCCCCATCCTCCTATGTCAAGTCTTGCTTTGGCTGTCACTCCCATGTATGAGAGCCTTAACCAATTGTTCTCTCAATAGATACAGATTCTTCTCCTTCTACCAACAACTCAACTTTTGTTGGGATTAACTACTTTATGCCCAATAGCCATTTCACCTCCCACGAAGTTGACTTCTAGTCCTCTATCTTCTATGGTCGCAACTGAAAGGAGATTCTTCTCCAAACCCAGTACATACAACATTTTGTTCACCTCCATGATACCCATGCATCCATCTAAAACTCAATGCTACCACTTCCCTCTACTACATACCTGGTATTATCACCAAGCTCTACATGTATATCTCTAAGTTCCTTGGTTATGTTGGTGAAAATGTCTCACCGACATTTACATGTATATCTCTAGATTCCTTTGTCATATTGGTGAAAATGCCTAAAGATCTTATCATGTGACAAGATACTCCACAGTCCATAAACCAAACACCTCTCGTGATGGTTATAGAAAGGCATGACACTAAGGCGAAGTTCTTCTCAAACTTTTTAGCGAACTGTCCATCTATGCAATGGTTGTCGTGGATGTATTTCCCTTGCCCTTCTTCCTTTTTGGACACTGACTGGAAAAATGCCTAAAGTTGTGACATGCAAAGCACTTGATTTTTCTCATTTCCTTCTCCTTTTTACCTTATGAAGATCCACTTCCACTCGATTTCTTCTTGGCCTTCCTGTTGCCCTTTTTCTCTTATGTAGCAAGAGAAAGCTCCTATTTCTCCTCACCACTCCTTAATTGTCCTCTAGTTAATGAATTCTCCTAGATTTCCTTCTAGATGAAATCATCCCACAACTAGCTCCAATCAATAAGTTGTTGCCTAGCTAAGATCCCATCCACGAAGGTGGTACAATGATTGGCGCATCCTTTCAAAGATACTTTCACAATATTTGAATCATTTACAGCCTCCCCAACATCTAGAAGCTCATAATGAGCTTGCTAGATCCTTGTGAGATAAGATGTTATAGTGCTCGATTTGTTCATCTTGATGTTGTTCAATTTTTCTAGCAATACCATCTTCTAGGTTTCATTTGTACTCTATTAGAGATTAGTTAGTGTTACCCACATCTAACAGGTTGTGTCCTTATCTAATACGTGAGGAATTATGTGATCCCTCACACTATCCAAAATTATACCCTTTTCTTTCACATCCTTCTGATCGTGTTCACATGCTAGGTTTGGATCTAAAGGAACCTAGATATTTGTGTTCACAAAATTCCACCAACCATTCATTTTTAAAACTAAGGTGATCCTCTTCTTCTAGGGACTGAAGTTAGAGGCCACATCCAACCTATCTTCATATCGAAAACTGCTCAATGATGCAATCTCACAAATGGATCTTGGTCACAAAACCCTAGCTGCAAAATTTAAAATAATTTCGCTACCATAAAAAGAAGAAATTTGTTGCTGCAAATCCAAGTGATCGAATATCTCTCAAAGTTTTTATTGTGCTCTGATACCATGCTAAATCTCTTGATACCAACCCATATTTATTTTCTCACATCAATTTTTATTTCCACCAACTTATTTATTTTACCAAATAAATTCTGAATTATTGAAAAATAAAATCACTGGTATTTTTAACTCTAGAAAATTAAATATGTAGCAAAAATTAGATAGAGAGATCAATCACACATTACAACAGATAAACACCCACAACAATTCTCCATTTATTAATTTGGAAAATCAGGGTTTCGACCCACAAAGAATTTACAAAGAAAAATGCAGTGACGGGAACTTGCAACTCAAGTCCACTTGAATAATTTGGCCACTGGAAACTAGCCACTAAAGAAATTTAGCCTGGAGAAAATCAACCCATCTCTCAACAGTAAATCAACCCTTTCTCTTTCCCCTTGGTCAGCCTCTGCGCACTCACAAATCGACCTCCCCAACAATTGTGCCTCCTCACTTCAACAATTTATCCTCTCCAATATCCAACAAGTCAACCTCCTCAAACACTCTTGAAACTATCATTGTATTCTCCTTCCTTCTCCTTGTTGAATTTTCTAAGTCTATCCGTTATAAAATTAATTTGTATTTTGTTGGTTTATTTATTCTACTTTTTTAAATTCGTACAAGTTATTTAATACATTTAAATACCGAAATAAACACAATACATTCACAACATCTACAGATCATTGACAGAAAGAAAACAAGCACACAAGTGACAATGTTATTTTTGGACAAATGTCCACGGAAAAACCCAATGCAGGAAAACTAATGCAGCTATTTAGAGGCTTATATTATTATGCAGTCTATCTGAGTGCCAATGGGTGCCTAACTGGCTCACCCAACAGAGAAAAATACACGGCAACAATACCTCTATATTCAGAAACAAGTATTAAGAAAACATGTTCCACGAAAACCTCTCCAGCACAACTGAAGCTCAGTGCTGGCCCTTCTGGCCTCTGCGTCCGCCTCCTGCTGACCTACGTCATCCCCAGGACCCTCTATGTCAGCCCTCTGAGGCACTGTGCAGTTTCTGGGACCCTCTGCGTTACTCCAGCAGCCTCTGTGTGGATGACGCAGTCCCTCTGCCTCTGCGTTGTCTCTGCTGAGCTCTGTGTACCCTGGGTTGGTTGTTGCTCTCACTCTCTTTGCTTCTGCATTAGTCTCCCAGTATTGTCTCTACCTCTCTGCCTCGTAATCACTGCCCCTCGTTGTTGATCACTGATTCAACTTTTCTTAGCAACCCTACTCTAGAAAAATGAATGATTGATCACTCTGGTATATTCTCCAACTGAACCTCAAGCCTCCTCTTATACTTTTCATGTTAGTCCTTCAATGGCCGAGATTAAATCTTATTCAATGGATAAGATTAGATTTGGCTTGATCCATGACTTTTGGAACCTTCTAACCCAGCGTTATATTAATACCCATTAATATTTTGTTTTTCCTAAGTTCAGACTTAGGAACTCCATTAAAAATATTAATTATTTTAACATCTCCCAAATCAGGTACAATTTGTGCAAACCATTTTTGGGTCTTCGAGATCTCATGTGCTTTAACCTTTCCACCAATTTTCATAGCTAGATCACATCCGATGCTACCCCAAATCAACACTCCATCTTAGCGAGGATTGTACTCTAGTAATACTCCACACTGAGCATCACTCTGATTATCCGACACCGGTACCTGTGCTAATGCTAGGCCTCCCACCTAACATGCTTTGCACTGCTACATCCTGTATTCTTGCCCATGGCCCTGCCACTGCCACTTCTGCATCCATACGGCAGCTCCCTCTGCACCCGTGTTGCTGTTGGTCCATCCTCCCAACATTGCATCTGCACTACATCCCCCTCTCATTATGATGCATCGTGCTACTGCACTGCAAATCAGTTACTGAGAAGTAAGTAACTGATCTACCCAACTTTTGACATCCCTGTCAGGCTAGAAACGCTCTTGATGTTGAAGCTCCCTCTGCCGCTAACAAGTGCTCTCTCCACTGACCTCTACACTGTAGCAACAACTCCCTGCATCCCGCACCGTTTCACACCTCTATGTGTCATCCTGCACCGTTGCAACACTCTTGTGCCTCTCGTATTGTTGCAACATTCTAGCCTCATGCTGCCTGGGGACTCCTGCATTGTAGCACTCTCTACCGCTTCATCTGCATCCGTCTCTACCAACATCTATTAGTCTCTACTCCTCTTCGGGGCTCCCGTAGTAAGGCTTAATCCAAGAGGTTAGATACCTCAAGGATCCTGCTCCTCATCACTTGTAGTCCTCCTGATTACAACTCGATGTCTCCCCACTTCTTCTCTAGTGGCACATGAGCACTCATGGCACAATCGTCATCCTCCTTGACTTCTTTCTCTACCCTTGTTGGTGCTTCTTTCGAGTCAGAAGCCTCTCCCTTACTCTTCTTCCTCGGACACTAGTTCCCATAGTGACCCAGTTCCCCACAATGGAAGCACTTGACTTTGGAGAGGTCCATCTTCTTCCTCTTCTCCTTCTTTCTCGTAGATGCTAGAGCTGCATGCTCTTCCTCTATTGAAAATTTTAAGTCTAACTTGTTAGAAATTCTTCCTGCACTATCTCATTTATTTCACCTACTTGTTCAATTTCTTAACAAGTTATTTAACCATATAAATACTGAAAATAGACACAAATGCAGCTCAACCATCTATAGATCATCAACTGAAAGTAATAGACAAACACACAAGGGACACCGTTATTTTTGGACAAACGTCCCCGGAAAAACCCAACTTGTAAAAACTGGTGCAGTAGTTCTGAGGGTTTTATTATTAAGAAGCTTTTCTTGAGTACAACTAGGTGCCAAACCGGCTCACCCGACAGAGAAATCAATCTGGCAATAATACCTCTCTTTGGAAGCAAATATTCAGCAAGTTTGCTCCACAAAAATATCTCCAACACCTCTCTGAGGCTCTGCATCAGCCCTCCTAGCCTCTACGTCAACTTGGAACCCTCTGCGTCAGCGTTTGATGCTCTGCGCTAGCTCTCTGGCCCTTTATGTCACTCACTCAGGCCTTGGTAGCCTCTACACAATCCTTCTAGCCCTCTGTGTGGCTCCTACTGGCTCTGTGTAGCCTTCTTTGCCTCTGCACTGGTCTTCCGACACTATCTCTGCCTCTCTATTATGCACTCACTACCCCTCGCTGCAACTCTGATCACTAGTTCGATTTTTCTCAGCAAACCCCGCTCTAGAAAATCGAACTGATTGATCAATCTTTGTGTATCTCCAACTGACCCTCAAACCTTCTCTTATACTTTTCTTATTGAGTCTTCAATGATTGAGATTAAATCTCTGATCAACAGCTAAGATTAGATTTGGCTTGATCCATGTCATTTAGAACATTCTCACCCAATTTTATATTAACATCCATTAATATTTTAATTTTCCTAAGTTTAGACATAGGAACTCTATTAAAAGTATTAATTATTTTAATATCTCTCTAACCAGGTAGAATTTCCCCAAACCATTTCTGGGTCTTGGATATCTCATGTGCTTTAGCCTCTCCACCAATTTTCATGGCTAGAGCACATTCGATGTTACCCAAATCAACATCCTCTTCCTTCTTGATATTAACCCCTTTTCCGCTGCTTCCTGCCTTGGTCAACCGTCATCTCTTCTTGACGAAGAGTCGCCCACAGTTCTTCCCAATCCGGAAGACTTGAACTGCCCAGTATGCTCTATACAAATGTTTCCGGATCCTCGGAGACTGCATTGATTGCGGTCCTTACCATCAACTCCTGATCTGGAGTGGCCCCTATGGAAGTCAGTTGGTCAGGGATCTTCTTCAACTGACCGAGGAAGACATCTATCTTCTCTCCCTTCTGCATCTGGTATGGCCTTAGCTAATGCTCCAAGAGCATCTTCCTCTACACATAAGTATGTTGGTACAATGTTTTCAAACTTTCAAAGTGTCGCACATCTCCTTTGTCGTTTCCTTCTCGGCAATATGTGGTACACATGATCCTTAACCCCATCAAGGATGATGCACTTTTCCTTAGCCATTGCCTCTTCGTACCTTTTATTAGCTATTGGGTCAACTAGGATAGCCATCACTCTCAAGGTGAAGCCCTTAATACGATGTCTATCTAGAATGGACAAGATCTTGGACTTCCAGACCACAAAGTTGGTTGCTTCGTCCAGCCTGTCCTCATCTCTCAGCCCATTCATGGCCATCTCGTTTCTCTTTTGTTGACTCCTCTAAGTCTCTTTACTTCTCACCTGGAAGTTCTCAGTTCGACTCCTGCTGAGTCTCTCTAATTCCCCCTTGGAAGTTCTCGGTTCGACGACTCTTGAGTCTCTCTACTTCCCGTTTGGAAGTTCTCAATTCGACTCTTGTTGAGTTTCTCTACCTCTCGTCTGGAAGTTCTCTTCTAGACTCCCTCTGAGTCTCAATTTCCCTCTTGGAAATCCTTTTGCCAATGTCAAGTTGCCCCTTTCCGATTGTCCGTGAAACTACAACACTAATCTGAATTCCTTAGCTAAAAATTCGCCTCAGCAGCAACTCCCTCTACCTTGGTTTTTCCCCATTAGGTAATGTTCTGCCCACAACACCCCACCAGCTTCACTCCTCGCAAATTTCCCACAACATCCTATGCCCTAGAAACTAAAGGATTGAGCCTCTAAGCTCTGCGCAATCCCGACACTAGCTAAAATGTTCCCTCAGCCAACTACGTCAACCCTCCTGGTCTCTACATGGCTCTACGTGAGCCTTTCTCTGCCCTCCTCAACCTATGCGCTGACTTCTCTCTGGCCCGGACTGATGATGCAGTCCCTCCGCATCAACCCTTTTTTTGTCGCTTTCTTCAAGGAACAACTTCTATCACTCGAGACAGTTGTTTCTACTGCAAATTCTCTGCTTCAACTCTCTTATGATCCGCAACCACGCTCTGATACCATGTTGAATTTTCTAAGTCTATCTGTTAGAAAATTAATCTGTATTTTGTTGGTTTATTTCTTCTACTTGTTTAAATTCAAACAAGTTATTTAATACATTTAAATACCAAAATAAACACAATACAGTCACAACATCTACAGATCATCAGCTGAAAGAAAACAAGCACACAAGTGACACCATTATTTTTGGACAAATGTCTCTAGAAAAACCCAATGTGGGAAAAACAGTGCAGCTATTCAGAGGGTTACATTATGCAGTCTATATGATTACAAATAGGTGCCTAACAGGCTCAGCCGATACAGAAAAATACACGACAACACTACCTCTATATTCGGAAACGGGTATTCAGAAAACCTGTTCCACGAAACCCTCTCCGGCACAACTGAAGCTCAATGCTGGCCCTTCTAGCCTTTGCGTTAGCCTCTTGCTGACCTGTGTCAGCCCCAGGACCCTCTACGTCAGTTCTCTGAGGCACTGCACAGCTTTTGGGACCCTCTACGTCACTCCAACAACCTCTGTGTGGATGACACAGTCCCTCTGCCTCTGCGTTGTCTCTGCTGGGCTCTGTGTACCCTGGACTGGCTGCTGCTCTCGCTCTCTCTTCTTTTGCGCTAGTCTCCTAGTATTGTCTCTACCTCTCTGCCTCGTACTCACTACCCCTCGCTGTTGATCACTGATTCAAATTTTCTTAACAACCCCGCTCTAGCAAAATGAATGACTGATCACTCTAGTGTATTCTCCAACGGACCCTCAAGCCTCCTCTTATACTTTTCCTGTTGATCCTTCAACGGCCAAGATTAAATCTCTAATCAACGACTAAGATTAGATTTGGCTTGATCCATGACTTTTGGAACCTTCTAACCTAGCTTTATATTAATACCCATTAATATTTTATTTTTTCTCAGTTTATACTTAGGAACTCCATTAAAAATATTAATTATTTTAATATCTCCCAAATCGGGTACAATCTGTCCAAACCATTTCTAGGTCTTGGAGATCTCATGTGATTTAGCCTCTCCACCAAATTTCTTGGCTAGAGCACATCCGTTGCTACCCCAAATCAACTCTCCTAAGTCAAATGGAGCCTCTCATTCTAGAGAATTTTCTCTCTCTTTGAGAAAATCGCTTTCCCAAAAATGTTGTAGTTGTCACTCTTCTTTGTCTATATCTTCACCTTTCCCTTAGGCTTTCATTTTTAATTGTCATTAAGGCCAAATACCTAACCCCAATTTCCCTTATAGAAGATCAATGGTTGAGATTATTTCTAAATCACTTAAATAATTTTATTATTTTTCCTTAGAAAATAACTTGATAGTCCACAATAATTGACTTTAATTATTGTAGTTTTCATAAGTTATACTTAGGAAAGACAACATAAATACCTAAAGAGACAATAAATTATCTCATACATGCTTACACACCAATCCTATGCAGAGGACCTTCTAAAGCTACCACTAGCTTCAATAGTCACATAATGGGATCTTCGTATCTCTTCACTAATATGGAAAAGGGGCATAGAAACCTACATGTGGTTGGTGACAATGCCAGGTAAGTAGTAGAGGGAGTAGGGACCATACGGTTTTAGTTGGATTCTAGGAATCCAATGGAGGTGAAGGAGGTGATGTATGTACTAGGGCTTGAGAAGAATTTTCTCTCAGTATCCCCTGTGGATGACAAGGCTATTGAGGTTGTCTTTACAGGTGGACAGGTACATAGCAGGCCAAGGAGATTTGACCTTAGCTCTAGAAGAGTGATTGGAGGTAGAGAGGGTAACCTATACTTGTTGATAGGGAAACCAATACAAGCCCTAGTGCATGATAATGACAAGATATGTAAGTTGTGGCACATGAGGATGGATCACTTGCAGTATAAAGCTTTACCATTGGTATGGGAGATGGTCACAAGTCTTCTAGAGTTTAGTATAGAGTAGGATAAAGTGTGCAAGCAATGTGCACTTTATTGAAATTCAGTTGCAAGATTGACTTCTAGACATGGTAATTACTTGTGAAGATGTTTAGTGTTCTTAGTTTTTCCTTATTATTCATCAAGCGATTACCATTCAAATATAAGAAAATAGATATCATAGTGCACAAGAGATTAGGCAAGAGGCCAGGGAAAAACCCACAAGGGGAAAACTCATCAATCCTTTCCTTATATATTCTTCGTCAACAAGAGAAATCCAAGTCAAACTAACCAATGATCCAAGTGCCAAGCCATACCTCCAACTCTTTGAAACTTGCATCATCAGATAGCTTTGAAACTCACATCATCAACTAATTTTGAAGCTCACATCATTATAGGAAAATGTATATTTGAAAGTTGCATCATCATGTCGCTTTGAAATTCACATGATCACAGAAGTTTGGTTCAACTTGCTCGAATATCTCAGAAGTAGATGCCTCAACTTAATTGAATACCATAGAAGAATGTGCCTTAGAAAGCTCACTACATTTCAAAATATATGTGCCTCAGATTCCATGCCACAAACCCGAATTGTATTCTACAAAAGGAGACCCTAATTTCTTTCCAAATGGTGGAGGATAGGTGCTAATATATACTTGTTCCTTCATGCGAAAAGATGTCTCAAATAGCAGAGTTGACTTGATGGGTTAGAGGGCTCACTTGGAAACTTGGAGGGACAAATGACACTTACAAAAATGCAAATTTTCTTTCTTTTGCAAGGGTCGTGAAGAACATGCTTGACAGTAAAAATAAAAATAATAATAATTTTATAATTTTTTTTTACATGAAATACATATTAATACAAGTACAATGACAATTATGAAGACCGAACCTAGTTTCATAATGAATCATCGGGATATTCTCAAGCTGAAGACTTATATAAGAAAGTATCTAGATTGATAAGCATAAATGATGGTAGCATCATCATAACCAACATTGTCAAACTACCAAGGTATTGGCAACTAAGCTCTATCTCTCCACTAGATCAAAGCATAATACGAGGAAACATTCAATAGGACACCACACCGCTTCTCCAAGGATATACTCCACCTAGGTTCACCAAAGTATGTCCTCACAGGACCATTTCCTAATCCATTGTCATAATACTTGACACAGACCATTCTTATATTAGATCAATATAGTTGACTTATGGCGGTTACTCCTGGTCACAATACATATCTCAAGAATGTCAGTCCCTGATGCTTATCTGATCCACCATTCTCCCTATCTGAGTTCATGTATTATGCTTACGATTGTTAGTCTTGGCCATAGTACGTGATACCTGGAGAATAAAGTGTCATCCTCACTCCCTCTCAATTTGGGAGGATATATCCATAATCCCAAGCTTGTCTCAAAAAAACTCATATGTTCCCTTAGGGAGGGACTTCATCAATGCATCGACCACATGTTCATTCGTGGAGATATGTTGTAGCTTCTCGGCTCTTATCTGCACCATATTCTCGAATCATTAAGCACTTTGATCTTCTATGAAAAGCTATGTTCTTGACAATCTTTATGGAGTATCACAATCAAATCAAGTACTTCATCAAATAGTCCATCAAACATTTTATGGGGCCAAACTACTTTGCAACTTATTGTACTAATTGTCATATCTTTTACCTCCACAATGCAATGGAATTTTACTTCATGCTTTTCAAGAATCTAGATCCCAATTATCAATAATATCTCTACTCATCATAAACACTGCCAACCCAATCGATGTATCCTCAAGTCCCAAGTTGTAGTGTAAGATCCTTTATGTCAACTTCTACTTCCAGCTCCCTCGAAGTTAATATTTCTACCTTGACTCATGAGTCCTTCTTTCCCAAAGTACGAGGTCTTCTTTAATCATGAGGCTTCTTCAAAATCAAGGATGACTCTTCTAACTGAGACAATCGTATTAATATTATCCTTTCCCTCTTACCAAGAGAACCTTCTTGCTTCCAAGCTGTCATTTGGTGCATGCTATATTTTTTACTTCTCTAATGCACACTTCAAAATGCTCTCTCCTTCTGCATTCGCGTCATCTATGATTCAAGAAAGTCCTGTTGTTATTTTCTTCCAAATCCACTATCAAGTAACTTATCATTGACCTGCAAGCTTTATTAAGAAGCCATGGAAGTGTTAGCCCTGAGGTGCAGCACTACTATTTTGAAGGCTAAAGGAAGTACATGGTCTGTTTTGCTGTCCATCACCACACTTTCCTCACTTTTCCACTCCCATTCACGTCTGCTCATACCCTAACCCAACCCTCACATCCTAACAAACCCACTTTTGCCTTGGCCCTACGTAAATTAACCCATGCACTAATGCGCAAAAAAACACTTGAAAACCTTACCTTTCTGCCATACATGCCCTTCGCACATTTCTCAAGGACATCCTGTACCTTCGTGTCCCCCTACCATCGATCTCCCCATCAATCGAATGGCCCGCACTTCTACTCAATCAATCTTCACCGTTAGATCACCTCTGCTAGATCTAACGGTTGTCATGCATATCGTGTGGACAACAAGCGGGAGGGATACCCGCCCGATAAAGGCGGTTTCCTCTCTCTCCTCTGCTGCTATGTGGCGTGCGATGAATGGCATCAGGTTGGCTCTAACCTTTACCGCTTACCGCCCGATAGAAAACATTTCCACTCAAATGAAACCGCCCTCAGGCATTATCTTTCGAGCACCTCCTCCGCCTGATAGCCGTCTGATCTATTCATCTGAGATCTGACGGCTCAGACTTATTTTGCTCCCGCCACAACTTCAGGCCTCCTGCGTTTGATCTCCTCCATCCATTTCTCTCGATCCAACGGCCCTCGTTCACCATCACCGTAGTCCACCCTCCGCCACTTGACCACCATCCTGATCGTCGATCCATCCCATCCAACAGCCCATATGCCCCTGTACCCCGCTTCCCATCAGTCACCCGGGGAGGAAAGTGGTTGGCTCTGTCAGTGTTTGTGACAGTCGAACAGTTGAACTGAAATAACAGAATCCATGGCTGAAAGGGGAAAAAGAAACAACACGATGCAGCCGAACTATCAGAAATGATCGTGGAACATCACAGCGCATGCGAGCCACCTGACAACGTGGCGAAGTGACCAGAATTTGGTTATTGTGTTTGTTAGAAACAGAGCCCTTGTGCTCATGCTTGTCTAATTATGGCATCAAGTAGTTAGAAGCCAGAGGGGATAGATTAAGACATCTCGAGCCCTAGAGAGCCCGAGAGCATTGTAAAAAGCCTATAAATGGCTGAAAGTTAGAAGGAATAAGGGTTCAACTTTTGGAGACTGTGGATACTCTATTCCTCGCAGTGTCTCATCTTCATTCCAGTAATACAAGCTTATTTTGTTGTTACATGTTCAATTTCCATCTTCTCCTCTGTTCTAAGCTTGCACTTGAATAGGTTATTCATGTTTTCTTCTATGTCTAATGCCAGATAATTGTCATCTTATCTCTGCATTGATAAATTAGATTTGCAAGCTTCATTCGCTTTCTGTAGCTAGCCATTAATATATGTTTATGTATGCATCCGCTGGTACAGTCAGTATTCTCCATCTATCCATTCAATCTTTAAACTATTGAGCATTAGTGGTCTAAAGCGTTGTCAAACTGAGGGTGTTCATGCATGTCTAGAGCGAAAACAGAGTTGAAACAGTCATCTGACTTGATCCAAACCTTAATCCATTACAATAGTTCAAAGAACAATATTGAATATTTATATGTTACTAGACATCTTTGAGCTACAACCTAGGAGAGTTTCCTGAAGTGATAACATAATTGGCGCCGTCGCCGGGGAAAGGAGACTAAAGCTCAGCTTCCCTGGGGGACGACATAGATCCAACTTTGATGATAGACAAATTCTGGACACTATTTTGGTTGTAATCATATATTTGGTGACACTACTGGAGGATGAACCTCTTGGTGACTTCACTCCATAGTTCTGGCTCAGTTTGGGAGGCATACTCAGAGAAATCCTCAGAAGCCACGAGCTGACCCAGTACTTGACCCTGAAAAAATCATCAAAGAAAGAAAGGTGTTGCAAAAAGGAGCATCAGGTTCAAGTAGTTCTAAACAATATCCTATATCTCTTCAAGAAAATCATGTAATAGAGCAAACACATGTTGAGAGTATAGCATCTAATACTAGCAGTGAAGAAAAAATCTCAGAGATCCATAGAGCTCCTTATTCTTTAGGTTCTTATTTTGTTGTAAGCCCAAAGAAAACCTCACCTCCTATCCATCAGACTCCTCTAGTCCTATCAGTCACCCCTCAACCCTCTGTCATTCAGACTTCCAGTACCCTTATAGCCACCACAGTTATGGCAGCACCTACCAAAATGGAAAGAATCATAGCTGCTAGGTATGGACCCCTAGTACTACCCACTCCTTTGAATGCCATGCCTACTGGAGAATATCAAAATTATATGCCTAAGTTCACTGGGACTGAAGGTGTTACAACTGAAGAACATCTTGAATCATTCTATAGCTATGTTGATAACCTAGACATTAGTGAAGATGATGTATGGATGAGAGTCTTTGTCCAAAGTCTAGATGGAGAGGCTAGAAAATGGTTCAGAGAACTGACCCCAAGGTCTATAGCAGATATTGAGGCTTTAGATGATGCATTCCTAAAGCATTGGGGGGATAAGAAGGATCTACTCTACTACCACACTGAGTTTGGCAACTTAAAGAGGGAAAATGGTGAGTTGTTGTGTAATTTTAATAAGAGGTTTAACCACATGTATAGCAAGATACCAACTGAAGTAAAACCCACCACTACCTCTGTTGAACTCACTTATGCCAGTGCATTTGACTCTGACTTCTGTCTACTATTGAGGAAGAGACGATGTGCTACCTTGGCTGATATGCAGGATGCAGCCTTAGAAGTAGAATCAAACATCATGGCTGCAGAGAAGCTCAAGGGGAATGTTGATAGAAGGAGACAAAGAGGCGAATCTTCTTCGTCTTCAGATCCCAAGATAGATAAAATGACCAAGATGATAGAGTCATTAGCCTCTGAGATCTCCAAATTAAAGGTTGAGCAGCACCCTAGGAGAAATCCAAATCCATATAGAAGAGCTAATGAGCAGTTGAAGATTCTGCAAAGAAGCAAAGATGTCAATGAAGACCAAAGGGTGAAGACCCCTTTCCAGAATGTAATCATGGAAGAATAGCAGTTTGAAGAAGATGAGGAGATCCATTGTTTGGAAGACAAATGCAGTGCCTCCTTTTTACCTTAGCTACCTATGAAAAGTCATTATTCAATGATCGTATCAACCAAGAGTGGGATGGTGGGGCTGTTCTGCAAGCTGATGATCGACACAGATATGATCTGAGGTCGAAGATGAATAATGCCAAGGAAACTCATGTTCAGAAAGTTGTTGTCCCTGCAATACAGCAAGCTAATAAGCAGAAACGACCGACATTTGATCCCATCATCCTTAAAGCTCCAGCTCACGAGGTAAGAGGCCCTGACAAGTCTCCTTATCCTTTCAGTTCTGAATCAGAAATCTAGAAGCTAAGAATACCTATACCTCTGATGGAACTAGTGAAGAATGAGTCCTTCAAGAAATCTATCCTCGAGGCACTTAAGCCTAAAGCCATCCAAGCCTCCACTGACTATGTAAATCTGCAAGATGACAAACCAGCTATTGTTATTAGCCCAATGATTGAAAATTATGATGACAACTCCCCATCATTCTATGTCTCTCTGACTATTCATGACAAAATCCTTCATAATTGCCTTCTGGACACTGGATCCAGCCATAATCTAATGCCCAAGGTTGTCATGGATGAATTGGGTCTTGACATTACCAAGCCTTATCATGACCTGTTTTCTTTTGACTCTAGAAAGTGAAATGTTTGGGATTAATCAAAGACCTAGCCATCACCTTGTCTCAGTTGCCCATGAAGAGCATGATGATGGATATTGTGGTAGCAGATGTGCCCCCCAAGTTTGGCATGTTTCTTTCCAGAGGATGGAACATTGCAAAATGATCTGTCCTATGTTATTGTCTCAGTTTTTGGAGGTGAGAGTAGGAGATTATACAAAGAAGCTAAGTTGGCTTATATCATCAGTGATGAAAGGAATCACACTAATCATCCCATCTATGCTGTCGAAAATGATTTGGAAGCCTGTATTATTCAGATTGAAGAATCCCAGTTGGCCTCCATGCAGTTTAGGAAATCGGTTTGCCAGATCACAGAGGAAGAAGGCCCACAAATTTGGGACATGTTCTTTGATGGAGCTTGCTCTAAGGAAGCTGCAGGGGCAAGTGTAGTACTTGTGTCCCCCACACAAGAATGCATTCATTTATCTTTCAAGTTAACTTTTCAGGTCACAAATAACATAGCAGAGTATGAAGCCCTAATATTAGGCTTAAACGCTGCTAAAGAAATGGGCATCAAAGATTTGAAGGTGTTTGGAGATGCAGACCTTATCATTTAGCAGGTGAACAAAACTTTTCAAGCAAAGCATCCAAGGCTGAAATCATACAGAGATGAGGTATGGAAGCTCAAAGGTTCTTTTAATAGTTTAGTGTTTCTTACATCCCTAGAATGAAGAACCAACTCGTTGATTCCTTTGTTGTGTCTGCTAGCACGTTTATTCCTCCTTTTCCTCCTAAATTGACTTATGAAGTTCAGGTGAAATATAGACCATCTTTGCCTGAAAATGTCAAATACTGGAAAGTTTTTGAAGATGATGATGAAATTAATAGGTTTTTACAAGTCATTGATGAATTTTCTGAAATGTACATTGACTAAGAAAACGAAACCATGGAAGAATGCAACCAGTCCAAGCTAAAGGACGGGATTGGTTAGGATAGCATTGTTCAACCGCCTAGTAACCATATACCCAAAGGATTGGTGCCCCTAGAGAAGTTGTTTGATCATAATGATGTACTTTATAAGCCTGCCAAAAAAGAAAATGAGTTTGCAGTTCATAGACATAATGTAGGGAGTCCAACCCATCCAAAGTACATAAATTTGTCCACTCACTTGTCTTCTACCCAAAGTTCTGAGTATTGCACCTTGATGAAACAATTTGCTGATATTTTTGCTTGGGAGTATAGTGATCTTAAGACCTATGACACAAACATCATTCAACATAAGATTCCACTAGAAAAGAACACCATCCCTTTTAAGCAAAAATTAATACCTACCAACCCTCTCTTATTGCCTTTGATCGAAAAGGAAATCAAGAAGCTATTGGATGCCAAGATCATAGTTCCCCTAAGGTATTCAAAGTGGATAGTTAACATTGTGGTAGTGAGAAAGAATAAAGGAGAAATCAGGCTTTCTATTGACTTTAGGAATCTAAACAAATGCTCTAAAAAAGACAACTACCCACTTCCTAATATGGAACACTTGCTGCAAAAAGTTTCAGGGGCTAGAAACATGTCTTTCTTAGATGGATTTTCAAGTTACAATCAGATTGTTGTACATCCAGAAGATCAAGAAAAAACCGCCTTCACTACTCCTTGGGGCACTTTTATGTACTCCAAGATGCCTTTTGGACTGATAAATGCTAGGGCTACTTTTCAGAGGGCCATGGACATAGCCTTTGTGGGAGAGAAGGACAAATTTGTCCTTATTTACCTTGATGACACAACAGTCTTTTCCAGCGGTCACAAGGACCATTTGTAGCATTTCAAGAAAGTGTTTCCAAAGTGCAAACAATTTGGAATTTCTGTGAACCCAAAGAAGTCACAGTTTGCTCTAGAAGAAGGCAAACTTCTGGGACATATTGTTTCTGCTGAAGGTGTGAAGATTGATCCAGCAAGAGTTCAAGCAATTCAGGCATTGTCCATCCCAAGATCAAAAAGGGACATTCAATCCTTCTTGGGTAAGATTAACTTTGTCAGGAGGTTTATTCCAAACTTTGCAGAATTAGTGAAGCACATCACCTCCATGCTTAAGAAAGGATCAGAAATAAAATGGGCAGATGTTGCAAGAAGCTCTTTTGAAGCCATTAAACAAGCTATAATGGAAGCTCCCACTCTAATCAGCCCAGATTACACCAAGGAGTTTTATATCTTCTATTTTGCCTCTTATGATACACTTGCAGCTGTGCTATTGCAGAAAAATAATGAAGGTGTAGAGCACCCTGTGGCCTTTTTCAGCAAAACCCTGAGGGATGTTGAACTAAGGTATGACCTTATTGAAAAACAAGCTTATGCTCTCATAAAATATTTAAAGGCATTCGAAATTTATATTTTGCATTCCAAAGTGGTTGCGTATGTACCTTAAGCCTCAGTCAAAGATGTCCTAACTCAGCCAGATATTGATGGAAAAAGAGCTAAATGGATTGCAAAATTCATAGAGTTCAACATAGAGGTGAAGCCCACCAAGCTGGTCAAAGGCCAGGGCTTGGCTAAGCTCATGGCTGAGAAAAGTTGCAGTTTGCTACACATAAATTGTATGGGTTCAAATTTAGGTGGTGAGCAGACAGAAGAGCAAGAGAAGAATCAGTGTTTGGTTGAAAATCTACCTACCTGTGAATGGTATTCAAATATAGTTCATTTTTTATAGAAGCTAGAAGTCCCTCCAGAGCTTAGCTCAAGTCAAGACCAGGCCATTAAGCTCAGATCAGCCAAATTCTGCATTACTAAAAACCTGCTTTATTGGAGAGACCCATCAGGGATCCTCTTGAGATGTCTAGACAAAGGACAACCTGTGGAGGTCATGCACCAGTTCCATTCTAGCATCTGTGGAGGGCATCATTATTGGAAAACCATAGCCCACAAGATCCTGAGAGTTGGGTATTATTGGCCTACTCTGTTCTCTGATGTATTTTCTTTTGTGAGGTCGTGTGACAAATGTCAAAGGTTTACAGGAAGGCAACAGCTAAAATCTTTGCCATTGAAGCCAGTACATGCCAATGGTCCCTTTCAGCAGTGGGGCTTGGATTTCATAGGTGAGATTAATCCACTTTCCAGTGGCCAGCACAAATGGATCTTGGTAGCCACTAATTATTTCACCAAATGGATTGAGGCTATACCCACTAAGAATGCTAATCATTAGGTTGTCATAAACTTCATGAAGGAGAATATTTTCACTAGATTTGGTTGCCCAACCAAACTAGTCACTGATAATGCAGCAGCTTTCAGGGCAAAAGAATTGGTAGACATGTGTGGGTCCATGGGCATTCAGTTTGTGCATTCTACCTCATATTATCCTCAAGGCAATGGCATGGCAGAATCATCTAACAAAAGTCTTGTAAGGATAATCAAAAAATGTTGGAGGACAACAAAAAGAGCTGGGATTCCATGTTGAAGTTTGCACTATGGGCTGACAGGGTTACCAACAAGAAGTCCATAGGAAATTCTCCATTCAAGCTGGTTTATGGCACTGATGTTGTTTCTCCTATCCAGCTAATTCTCCCTGTGGCCAAATTCTTGCAAGAGCAGGATGAAGAGAATAACACGGCAAGGAGGATGAGTAACTTGGTTGAATTACAACCACTGTTTTAAAAACTGGTCGTTTCAACTCCGATTTGGCCGAGTTGGTCTGAGTCATAGCCTAACCGAGTCGACTCAGCCTTTGAACTACACCGGCCGGCCGGGTTGTTACTGAGCCGACCAATTTGGCTAACAACTCGGCCGGCTGGGTTGTTGCTGAGCCGACCAAGTTGGCTAACGACTCGGCCGGCTCGGTAACAACGACCGGTCAAGTCACTTCAGCGACATTGTTTTTTTAAATTTCATTTTTGGGGACTCCCTGGGCTTCCCTATCTGATTCATGGGTTTCCCTGTCTGACTCTGATCCAAAGGTTGAGCCAGATGATGTTGGCAACTCTAGCAGTAGCCAGTAGTATTGGTCACAGACTTTTATTGTAGAGGCCATTTCTAGCCTCCTTGGTTATGTGTTTTTGTTTTTATCTCTATATCATCATCATGTATGTATTGGACAGTGCACTGGGTGCCATTTTGATATAATGGATATATTCATGAGCCTACTTTGATCATATGTTATCTTATATCTATATTCTAATGTTGTGTGTTTGGAAACATGAATGAAGATCTTGAAAATTATGTGTTTTTATAAAAAAATAAATATTTAATGTAATTTTTACAACGACCGAGTCATTGAAATCAAGTCGGCCGAGTCGATACCAAGTCGGAGTCAGAGTTTTAAAACATTGATTATAGAAGATCAAAGAACAGCTGGTTGAGAAATCAAGAGTTCATCAAAAGAAGATCAAAGAAACCTTTGATAGAAAGGCAAAGGTGGACAGGTTTCAGGTTGGCAACTGGGTTCTCAAATGGGATGCATTGAAGGAAAAGAAGGGCAACCATCGTAAATTTGATGCCTTATGGACAGGACTGTTTTTTATTGCTCAAGATCAGATGAACAATACTTTCATTCTGCACAATTTGGAGGGTGAAGGTGTCTTTGATGGCCCAGTCAATGGGTGGTTTTTGAAATTTTACTTCATTTGAGGCTTTAGTGCCTTAATATTGTAATAATTTTTTTCAGGTTTTTTTTAATACAAATAAACTCCATGCCTAATGGAACATTAGGAGATAAGTTTGTTTTGGTTGTTATTGGAAAGGCAATGGTCTACAGTTCTTGAAACCTCATAGGGAGGCTTTCTTTCCCAGAGGAGCCAGTGTTAGCCCTGAGGTGCAACGCTACTATTTTGAAGGCTAAAAGAAGGAAATGGTCCGTTTTTCTGTCTGTCGCCATACTTTCCTCACTTTCCCACTCCCATTCACGTCCACTCATACCCTAACCCAACCCTCACATCCTAACAAACCCACTTTTGTCTTGGCCCTACGTAAATTAACCCATGCACTAATGTGCAAAAAAACCCCTGAAAACCTTACCTTTCCACCATACACGCCCTTCGCACATTTATCGAGGACATCCCGTACCTCCGTGTTCCCCCGTTGTCAATCTCCCCACCAATTCGATGGCCCGCACTTCACCCGACCGATGAGACCTGCTTGATCAATATTCACCATTAGATCACCCCCGCCAGATCTAATGGTTATCGTGCATATCACGTGGACAACAAGCGAGAGGGATACCTGCCCGATAAAGGCAGTTTTCTCTCTCTCCTCCAGCTACTATGTGGCATGCGATGAATGGCATCGGGCTAGCTCTGACCTTTACCGCCCGATAAAAACCATTTCTGCTCAAATGAAATCTTTCGAGCACCTCCTCCGCCTGATAGTCGTCCGATCTATTCATCTAAGATCTAACGGCTCGGACTTATTCCGCTCCCGCCACGACTTCAGGCCTCCTGTGTTCGATCTCCTCCATCCATTTCTCTCAATCCAATGGCCCTCATTCACCATCACCGTAGTCCACCCTCCGCTACCTAACCACCATCCTGACCATCGATCCATCCCATCCAAAGTCCCATATGCCCCCGTACCCCGCTTCCCATCAGTCACCCGGGGGGGAAAGTGGTTGGCTCTGTCAATGTTTGTGACAGTCGAACAGTTGAACTCAAATAACAGAATCCATAGCTGAAAGGGGAAAAAAGAAACAACACGTTGCAGCCAAACTATCAGAAATGATTGTGGAACATCACAGCGCGTGCAAGCCAATTGACAGCGTGGTGAAGTGACCAGAATTTGGTTACTGTGTTTGCTAGAAACAGATCCCCTGTGCTCATGCTTGTCTAATTATGGCATCAAGTAGTTAGAAGCCAGAGGGGATGGATTAAGACATCTCGAGCCCTAGAGAGCCTGAAAGCATTGTAAAAAGCCTATAAATGGTTGAAAGTTAGAAGGAATGAGGGTTCGACTTTTGGAGACTGTGGATACTCTATTCCTCACAGTGTCTCATCTTCATTCCAGTAATACAAGCTTCTTTTGTTGTTACATGTTCAATTGCCATCTTCTCCTCTATTCGAAGCTTGCACTTGAATAGGTTATTCATGTTTTCTTCTGTGTCTAATGCCAGATAACTGTCATCTTATCTCTGCATTGATAAATTAAATTTGCAAGCTTCATTCGCTTTCTGTAGTTAGCCATTCATATATGTTTATGTATGCATCTGCTGGTACAGTCGGTATTCTCCATCTATCCATTCAATCTATAAACTATTGAGCATTAGTGGTCTAAAGCCTTGTCAAGCTGAGGGTGTTCATGCATGTCTGAAGCGAAAACAGAGTTGAAACAGTCATCTGACTTGATCCAAACCTTAATCCATTCCAATAGTTCAGATAACAATATTGAAGATTTATATGTTACCAGGCATCTCCGAGCTACAACCTAGGAGAGTTTCCTAGAGTGATAACAAGAAGAATAAATATGATTAAGAAAAATGTAAAGGATTATCCAAATATAATAGAAACAATAGTAATTGAGGTAACAGGTTGTAGAGTACTTATCTTTTGAGAAGTGAATCAACTCCTTCTTAATCTAGTATGTCTTGTAATCATCCTAGTCCTCATATCAACATGATGTCAATTATGTCATTCTCAAGAGCTATGGCTTCTTTTAGTGTAAACAATTGGTCCTATGGTTTTGTTCCTAGGATTTTTAGACAAACCCTAGATGCCTCAAAAGTATTCAAGATTTGTCAACTTTCAAATTGCAAGTTCTGTTTTTCATTTTTGCCTTCACATTATAACTTCCTTGGGCTGCTTCAAAGAAAGATGCTTTCAACAAATTCAAACCTCCCATTCAATTATTTGAGTTGTTCATAAAGAGTAGCTCCAATCCCTCAACCACACTTCTATTTAGAGATTCACACTTCGAACTTCAAATCTGTTAGGAAGGAGACAACTTATGAAGATGCAACTGTTGAAAATAGCAACAAGAAATGATAAAAATAGAATCCAGAAATTCCAATTTTAATTTGTCCTTGAATTAAAATTGTGAATTAAATTTGAATTTAGTCTCACCAACTACTTGGAAATAATTAATTCATTCATTATGGATTAATTATTTGGAGAAATTCAAGTTAGAAGTCTTTCTGAAGTCATGCAAGAGTTATCCCTTAAATCAAGGAGATAAGCTTTAAATTAAGGAGATAAGGTTGAGTTATATTTGAATTGTAATTAGTTAGCTCATTTTACTGAGTTAAGTCCAGTTAAATTAGTTCCAAACTGTTTGAAGAACTAATTGTGAGTTATCAGTCAGTTGATGCATGCATGCACTCAACTAGTGTACTCCAGATAACTGAAGATTCCCTCATCAAAAACTCATGCATGTCTATTCTGAGAAAGACCCAATTGAGCTAAATGTCAAGGACAGTGTACTATCAGCTGCATGTTTTCTCCTATAAAGGAAACTCATGCATGCAGTCAAGGTAAGGTTCCTTGAGGATTGCGCAGTTTTGACAGTGTGTTAGAGAAATATGTGAGAGAAGTGTTACACTAGGTGAAGTAGAACATCCAAGAGGTAATTGCGTAAGGAAATAGGAGCTTGGAGGGCAGAGGAGAAGGCTTGTGAGAAGCTAGGATTGCCTGTGAGCATCTGTGAGGATTGTACTGAGAGCTGGCTAGCTGTGAGAGCTAAGGCTTTGTATAATCTCTATGTATTTCCACCTTGTATGATAATATAGACATTGGGGTTTTCAGCTGAGGCTTTCCCCTAAGTATTTTCTGTGTTTCATGTGCATTGATTCTTCTTCTTATGGTTATATGTGTTCCGCTCTGATTCAACTCAATCTTTAAGCTTCCGCAAGAATTGATAGTAGAAGTAGATTATAGTATTTTTCTTTGGTATATTGCATTATCGGGTTAATCTACAGTCAAATTTTGTACATAGATCTCAAAGGTAGATTTGTAGAGAATTTGCAGGAAACTCTGCATGGTATCGAAGCCAAGTTTATCGGAGTTGTGAACAGTATACGGAGAAGAGAATTCGAAGTTTGAAGTTCGGGGTTGCAGGTGCAGATTGAATCCTTATCATACTTCAAGGTTGGCCAATGGCGTTCTATGGCTTGAGACTCAAGTATGCCTTAGAAGGCAGATTGAATTACATAGCATGGAAAGATTGCATGGAGGCTGTATTAGAAGACAACGACTTGAAGGATTTCATTGATCAAGAAATCCCAAAGCCAGGTTCAACTAATGCACAAGAGTTGGTTGAGTGGAAGAAGTGTGTGGCGAAGGCGAGACAGATCATCCTTGAGGGAGTTCGAGACCATATTGTCTCGAGTCTCCATGGGAAGGATACTCCATATTCAATGTGGAAGACATTGAAGGACCTCTACCAGAATAGTAGCAACCAAAGGAAATTGGCACTCAAGGATAAGCTTCGAAGAATCAAGATGGAGAACGACGATACTATTTCCACATATCTGAACAAGCTCACCACCTGTAGAGATGAGCTTGGAAGTGTGGGAATAACTACTGTCAATGATGATATGGTGAGCCTCGCTCTCCTTGGCCTTCCAAAGAGCTGGAATAGCTACCAGGACTCTGTGAATGGAAGGGAGAAACTGCCGGATTGGGAACAACTATGGTCGGATCTCATGTAGGAGGAGATCAGAAGGAACACACGAGATGGTTCTCCATCCAAGGATGATGATGAAGAAAATATGGCCTTAGCAAGTAAAGCAAGGAAAGGGAAGGGGAAGGCATCCCATTCTAAATCGAATTCTTCTCATGGAGGGAAGAAGGGTGACAAGTCTAAAGTGAGATGTTCTAATTATCACGAAATAGGACATTATGCAACTAATTTCCCATCGAAGAAGTCCAAGAAGGGATCATCAGAAGGATCGGAAGGTGAGGCATTAGCCTCTCAATTTGAAATGGACTTTACCCTCATCGCATGCATGGTGTCATCAATGATGGGTTGTGTCTCATATATTAACAGTGGAGCTTCATTCCACATGATCGGCGATAAAATTTTATTCAGTGCCTTGGAGGAGAGAGACCTCAAGATGTGTATAGAGATGGGTGACGACAGAAAGTATAGTGTTTGAAGAGTGGGCACGGTTGCTTTTCAGAGGGAGCATGGAGCTCTTCTCACCTTGACAAATGTGAAGTATGTGCTTGGACTAAAGAAGAACTTGATATCGGTCGTGATGTTGGAGGACAAAGGCTACAATGTTGTCTTTAATAAGGGAATAGTTTTCCTTAGGCACATCACCATGAGACAGGGGAAACAGATCGGTTCATGAGTTAAGAACATGTGTGCTCTTGAGGTTCAAGATGCATATAAAGCCTTGAGCAAGGCAAATGTTAGAGACTTGGTGGTTGAGAGGGAGAGTAAATTACCTCTCAACATGTAGCCCCAAAAGAAGTCTCAGACGATTATGGAGGAGCCACAATTAAACAAGTGGGTAGAGAGATCACATGCAGCCATACCTCCAAGTGTGAGGAGGGGCAATGTGAAGCGATAGTCCCAATAAGGCTGAAATTGGGCAAGGTCCATTAAGAGCTTTTATCTCATGGATCGTACCTTGCTATGAAAGCCCAAAGTACATAGTAGCAAGAGGAATCAGTGGGATTAATGCAGTCAGAGATCAAAATGACAAAGGCTAAAGCAGTCAGATATTGAAGAGCGCAAAGAAGGATTGACAACAGTGAAAAAATGCAGAGTCAAGCCGAAGCGCAAAGTTTCCAATTGACAGAGACAATAGCAGTCAGAGATTTTGATGACAGATGAATCATACTGATTTAGGTTGGATGTTTTTTTGTTTCTCGAGTTGCTGGAGTAACAACACTTGAGAGAAGTGTTGCATGCAGAACATTCCAAATGTTCAAGATCGGGATCAAGTTGAATTCCTTTCTTGTTGAAAAGGAGTGTTGAAAATAGCAACAAGAAATGATAAAAATAGAATCCATAAATTCCAATTTTAATTTGTCCTTGAATTAAAATTGTGAATTAAATTCGAATTTAGTCTCACCAACTACTTGGAAATAATTAATTAATTCATTATGGATTAATTAGTTGGATAAATTCAAGTTAGAAGTCTTTCTGAAGTCATGCAAGAGTTATCCCTTAAACTAAGGAGATAAGCCTTAAATTAAGGAGATAAAACTGAGTTATATTTGAGTTGTAATTAGTTAGCTCAGTTTGCTGAGATAAGTCTAGTTAAATTAGTTCCAAACTATTTGAAAAACTAATTGTGAGTTATCAGTCAGTTGATGCATGCATGCGCTCAACCAGTGTACTCCAGATAACTAAAGATTCCCTCATCGGAAACTCATGCATGTCTATTCTGAGAAAGACGCAGTTGAGCTAAATGTCAAGGACAGTGTACTATCAGTTGCATGTTTTCTCCTATAAAGGAAACTCGTGCATGCAGTCAAGGTAAGGTTCCTTGAGGATTTCACAGTTCTGATAGTGTGTTAGAGTAGCGTGTGAGAGTAGTGTTACACTAGGTGAAGGAGATCATCCCAGAGGTAATTGCGCAAGGAAATAGGAGCTTGGAGGGCAGAGGAAAAGGTTTGTGAGAAGCCAAGATTGCCTGTGAACATCTATGAGGATTGTACTTAGCGTTGGCTTGCTGTGAGAGCTAAGGCTTTGTATAATCTATATGTATTTCCACCTTGTATGATAATACAGATAGTGGGGTTTTAGCTGAGGCTTTCCCCTGAGTATTTTCTTTGTTTCATGTGCATTGATTCTTCTTCTTATGGTTATATGTGTTCAGCTCTGATTCAACTCGATCTTTAAGCTTCCGCAAGAATTGATAGTAGAAGTAGATTATAGTATTTTGCTTTGGTATATTGCATTATCGGGTTAATCTACAGTGAGATTTTCTACATAGATCTCAGAGGTAGATTTGTAAAGAATTTGCAAGAAATTCTACAGCAACAAATGCTACTTCAAACATCATCTACAGACCTTCAATTTACCACACATACTTTCCTTTACACACAGGGATCATAATCTTAACTTTGAGTCATGTCACTGAGAGGTGATGTAATTCATAGCTTCTTTTTAATTGATCATTGTAGATGTAATAGGCTCTAATCACCATAGGAAAACCTAGATCACACTTTAGATATATAACTTGGATTTCATCACATTTGTAAACTTGAATCATCACACACCAATACACCAGCACAAAACTCGGATTATTGAATTTGAAAAGAATGCCACGGGGCTTGCATGAGAGGTTTTATAGAGTTCACATAAGATGCCACAGGGATGAGTTTGTATAATGCACTAATCACAAATCATATAGAAGAAGCTTGGATGCCACATAGATTTGACTTTGATTCCAATGATAATTCGCTTAGTACCACAGTGATGTGCCCTTAGGTTCACATGCAATCAAGACTAGTAGAGAGCCTTAGATTCATATAGTTCCTATTGGGAATTAGATACCTCACAACTCTTTCCAAGTTAGCATATTTTCACAAAATATGAATCTTAATTCAAAACATTCCACAAGAGGTAAATGCCACAAAGAAACTTCACATTGAATTTGGTGAATGTATCTTCAATTCTGCCTTCCAAATCTTGATGACAAAACAAATTCAATGACCCAATACTGCTCCTTAATGGCTCTTGTAGCGACTACAAAACTATCACAATATTTTGTTTGCATATATTTCTTTAAGGCAGTTTCAAGGCAAGTGTTATGTCTAGAACTTCAACAAGAAACTTGAATCAATATTTCCCAAAACACTCTTTGTAAACTTGATCAACAACTCCAAGTCAGTCTAGATCAAATCTTTTAATAGAAATACAAAACTTGTCTTCTATCCAACTCAAACTAGGTTTCTCTTGGATTGTAACTAGCTCTGATCCCATGTTGAAATTCAGTTGCAGATTGAATTTCTAGTCATGATAATTACTCGTGAAGATGTTTAATTTTTTTCTTAGTTTTTCTTTATTATTCATCAAGCAATTCCATTAAAAAACAAAAAAATAAAAATCATAGTGCACAAGAGATACCAGAGATTAGGCTAGAGGCTGAGACAAAACCCACAAGGGGAAAACTTGTCAGTCCTTTTTCTTATAGATTCTTCATCAACAAGAGAAATCCAAGTCAAACTAACTAGTGATCCAAGAGCCAAGTGAGCCCTCCAACTCTCTGAAACTTGCATCATCAAGTAGCTTTGAAACTCAAATCATTAGGTAGCTCTGAAGCTCGTATCAATATAAGAACATGTATATCTGAAAATTGCATCATCACGCGGCTCTAAAATTTGAATGATCACAGAAGTTTGGTTCCTTAACTTGCTTGAATATCTCAAAAGTAGGAGCCTCAACTTGATCAAATACCACAGAAGAAGGTGCATCAGAAAGGTCATTATATTTCAAAATATATGTGTCTCAGAATCCATGCCATAGGCTTGAATAGTCTTCTATAGAAGGAGACCCAATTTGCTTGCCAAATGGTGGAGGATAGGTGCTAATATATACTTGTTCCTTCATGCGAAAAGGTACCTCAAATAGCAGAACCGACTTGATGGGTAGGAAGGTTGACTTGGCAACTTAGAGGGATAAATGACACAAAAAATCAAATTTTCTTTCTTTTGAGAGGATCATGAAGAACATGCTTGACAATAATAATAATAACAATTTTTTTCTTCTTCTTTTTTTACATGAAATGCATATTGATACAAGTCTAATGACAATTATGAAGACCGAACATAGTTACAATTTCAACACACTTAGAAAGTATGCCAAGATTGCTTTTCCAAGCAACAAAAATGGATCCAAGAGTGTGTTGGATCTAATAAATTTAGATATATGTGGTCTCGTGCCAGTGGGCTTTGTTGTGGTGTATTGCTATTATGTGATTTTCATAGATGATTTCTCCAAGAGGACTGATATACTTCTCGAAGACCAAGGATGAGGTCTTCAATTGATTTCAAGAGTTTAAGGTTTTTGCGGAAAACCATATGAGGAGGAAGATAAAGATCCTAAGGTGTGATAATGGGGGTGAGTATACCTCCAATGACCAAGAATTTCTGCAAGACGACAAGAATTAAGAAGGAATTGGTAGTGCCACATAATCACAATAGAATGGATTGGAAAAGAAGAAAAGAAAGGCCATAATTGGGGCAACCAAGGCTATGATCCATGATCAAGATCTTCCTATGTTTTTGTGGGCAGAGGCATACAACACAACTGCCTATTTGTATAATAGGTGTCTTCACAAGATTTTGGAGAAGAAGACTCTCAAGGAGGATTTTAGAGGACTGAAACTAGAGGTGGGCAGCTTTCGCATCTTTGGTATTCCATGTTATGTCCATGTTCCTTTAAAGAAAAGTGTTACGCTAGAGCTCTTAGTAAAGACGGGCATATTTGTTGGATACAACAAGACTTCTATTATGCAACCAACTCACAAAATAGAAGAAAAGACAGATCAACGACTTCAAAATCAGCCTCTTTAAGGGGGCAACCTCTACATTACACAAATTAATAATTCTTGGACGATTCAAATGACAAAACCTCATTTCTATATATAGGAGTCTAAGGGGTCACGATATAATCAAAGTCGGCATAACAATAATAATATAAGGGCACAACAATAACAATAGTGGGCTTCTATGGGGCATAGTGATAACAATATGGGGACAATAGGGGCACAACAATAAAAATAAGGGCTACAATGACAATAGTAATGGGGGAATCACTAGTGTTATAGGGACCTAACATGCCCCTCTCCTTCAAAAAAGTGTTGTCCTCAACACTTGAGTAGTTCTGGGTGCTTTTGTATAAAATTCTCATCCTCCCATGTGGAATCTTCAGCGAGCAAATTCTTCCACTTGATGAGATACTCTGAAATTGATCAATTTTGTCGCTGTCGAGTTCTTGTTTCTGTGACTGCTTCAAGTTCCAATATGATTTTTCCTTCCTCAGCAAATTCTGGAAATATTGTTTCAATTGGGAGCTTGTCACCTATAACCTTATTTAAGCATGAAACATGGAAAACTAGGTGCACTTGGGAAACTACAAGAAGCTCCAATTTGTATGCCATAGTACCAATCTTTTGCAACACCTTGTACGGACCATAATACTTTGTTGATAATTTATTATCCTTCTTAGCTTGCTTGAGGGACATTTGTTTATATGGTTACATCAAAACTTGTTTTGCTGCGATGTTGATATGTCTGTTGTTTCATTCTATTCTGCGCCAAAGTGAGGTTATCCTTTAAGAGTTGGAGAACTTGTTGTTGATGCTCAATGTGATCTTCCATAAAGTGCCATAAATGGGGTCATTTTTGCTGCAGTATGGAAGGAAGTGTTATACCACCATTCAACCAGAGGCAACCATTTAATCCATTGTGTATGTTTATCAGATACAAAGCAACAAAGATATCATTCCAAACGTTCTTTTACTATCTCAGTTTTCCGATCAGATTGAGGATGATAAGATGAACTATGAGCTAACAGAGTACCCAGACAAGAAAATAATTATGTCCAAAAATTTCCAGTGAAAATAAGATCTTTGTCACTTACAGTAATCTTTGGGTTTCCATGTAGCTTTTGAATTATTTCCATGAATGCAGTAGCGACTGTATTGGCTTTAAATGGATGAGATAATGCACAAAAGTGTGCATACTTAATAAGCTTGTCAACTACCACCATGAAGATACTCTTTCCTTCGAACTTGCGTAAACATGTGATAAAATCCATTGAAACCTCCTCCCAACATTGACTTGGAATGGATAAAGGTTGTAATAGACCTGGAGCCTTAATTGTTTCAACTTTATTTTGTTGGCAAACTAAACATTCCGCCACAAACTTTTGAATATCATATTTATGGGCATCCCAAAAAAATTCCTTCTTAACCCTATGGTAAATTTTTTAAAATCTTGAGTGCCCTCCTAAGGGAGAGGTGTGCAATTCCATAAGAATCTTTTGTTTGAGTTGGGAATTCTTACAGAGGTATAAGCGATCTTTGTACCATAACGAATCACTTTTCCAGCTAAATGTATCAGATGTACTGGGAACTTGTTGTAACTTTTGAATGAGTGTCCACACTTCTTCATTCATTCTTCCATTCATCCCTTGCTTCATTTATCCAATCTGGTTGGATAATAGAAATGGTGCAAAGCAATGCTTCCTCATCTTCATCCTTTCTTGAAAGTGCATCTGCAACAACACTTTGATTCCCTTTTCGTAGATGATTTCAAAGTCATAACCCAACATATTTGTGACCCATTTTTTATGCTCTTCTAAAGATAATATTTGTTCTAAAAAGTATTTAAGACTATAATGATCCGTTTTTACGTTTAAGTGTCTTCCCATTAGGTAGAGTCACCATTTCTTAGGTGCATGTGTTATTGCTAACATTTCCTTCTCATAAATAACTTTGTGTAAATACTATCCTTTGATTGGACGACTTTCGAAAGCAATGGGTCTTTCTTCTTGCATTAAAATAGCATCAATTCCATTTCCTGAGGCATCACATTCCACAATAAATGTTTTTGTGAAATCCGTCGTAGCTAAAACCGGTGCTTGCCACATTGCCTCTTTAAGATGTTCAAAGGCCTTCATTGTTTCTGGAGTCCAAGAAAATGCATCGTTTTTCAATAATGTTGTTACAGGTGCTGCTATTCTCCCATAATTCTTAACAAACTTGCGATAATACCCTATCTACCCAGGAAAGCCTCGCAAATGCTTTATCGATGTAGGGATTCTCCATTCCTTAATGGCTTTAATTTTGCTAAGGTCTACTTTAACACCTTCATGAGATACAATATGACCTAGATATTCCACCTCTTGTATTCCAAAGAAACATTTGGAGCTTTTTGCATATAATTGTTTTTCCTCCAATAGTTTGAGCACCCTGTCAACATGTTGAACATGATCCTTCCAAGACTTGTTGAGATAAGTATATCATCAAAAAATACTAACACAAATTTTCTAAGGAAAGGTTTAAAAACGGAATTCATCAAACCTTGAAATGTAGAAGGTGCATTGGTAAGGCCAAAAGGCATAACAAAAAATTCATAATGACCCTCATGAGTTCTAAATGTTGTTTTCGAAATGCCTTGAGTCTTCATTCTGATTTGATGATATCCTGAACGAAGATCCAACTTGGTGAAGTAAATTGATCCATGCAATTCATCCAATAATCCATCAATGACATGAATGGGAAATTTATCTTTAATAATGAGCTTGTTGAGCTCCCCATAATTCAGACACATGCGTCATGATCCACCCTTCTTATGCACCAATACTACTGGAGGAGAGAAAGAACTTTGACTAGGTTGAATTATACCAACCTCTAGCATTTTTGCAACCATACGTTCAATCTCACTCTTTTGGGCATAGGGATATCTGTAAGAGCTGATGTTTGGAGGAACACTTCCTGGAATCAAATGAATAGCATGATCATGATCACGAATAGGTGGGAGGCCTTTGGGAGTCTCAAATACATTGGAATGATTATCCAAGACATTTTGGAGATCTGGAGAAATAAATGATTTCGATGTGGGAACCTCTAGCGAACATAATTGTGCAATTACGCCTTGTTGTTCTTTCTTTAGAAGCTTTATCATGACGTTAGATCTTATTATCTTTCCCGGTTTCCCTGCGATACCTCTTAATTCAACTTCCTTTCCTTCCGAAAAAAAATCAAGAAAAGTTCTTGAAAATTAAAAGCTATCATACCCAAAGATTGTATCCTTTGGACTCCTAGTACAACATCAACACCAACCATTGGAATGGAAAGCATTGAGCTATTCAATACATATTCTCCCATGGATAATTTGATATTATGGCACTTCTAGAGCAATTTATGGTTCCTCCATTTGGAACCATCACTTGACACTTTGGGGTTGGATATAGGGAGCAATTCGATTCTTTGGCTATCTTACAATGAATAAAATTATGGTTATTGTCAGAATCAATCAACATTATTACATTTTTCTTCTTGATATGTCCTTCTATCTTGAGAGTTTGAGGGGTGGTAATTTCGGCCAATGCATTACAAGATATGGTCGTATTCATTTCTTCTTATTCTAGGGTTTGTTCTTGGTGTATATCCTCTTCTTTTGATGTTTATTGTTCCTTTTATTCCTCATATTCACAATTTATGTAAAATAATTTATTCTCAACACACTTATGACCTTTAGTGTATTTGTTATCACAACTGTAATAAAGTTCTTTTGCTCTTTTTTCTTCCAATTGTTGTGGTGTCAACCTTGTAGGTTGTGGAATGCTAGGGGCAACAACACTTCCATTTTTATAGTTGAATGGTAGGCTTCCTTGTTACCATAATTTTGTTTTCGTTTTTTCTTGCCAACCTAAATGTCTTCTCCAATGAATCAGGTTCCCAAAGGTGAACCTCGTATTGGATGTTATCTTTTAAAGTCCCTATGAACACATCAATCCTATGCTCCTCTGGAATATCTTTTACCTTTATATTCAATTTTTGGAAATCCTCAATGTGCTTCATCATTGAACCCTTTTGTTTGAGATTTATCAATTGGCTAAAAAATGTGTTGTTTTTTGTAACCTCATAATGTTTTATTATTTCTTCCGTAAAAATTGTCCAAATGACAATTTGTTTACGAGAGCAAAGCCATTGATACCATACAAACTGATTTGGTTCCAAATATAAAGTTACAATGTGTACCTTTTGTTTGTTTTGCACATTATGGAGATCGAAATATTGCTCCAGTTGTAGTATCCATGTTATGGGATCCTTGCCATCAAACTTCCTCATATCGATCTTTGGAACATGGTGAGTCTTCAATCCAACGTTAGAGTCTATGAAATCATGATTAACATTTCTTTTGTTCTCATCATGAGTTTCCTTTACTACCCTTTCGCCATTAGTAAGCATTTCTTGTAGCAACTTTGTCAAATATATCTTCAAATCTTCCATGTTACTTTTAAGTTTTTCTTCTATACCATCCATCTTGGCTTCCACGGCATTCATCTTAGCTTCTATACCTTTCTTTAAACCATCTAACTTAGCTTTTGTTACTTTTTGTGAGAGTGAAAATTGTCGCACTTGATCTCGTAATTTTGATATATCATGTTGCATTTCTTCCTCTTCTTCATGAGTCATGGTAGAGATTTCAAGTTGCTTACTAGGTGTTTCCATTTTATTTCTTCGGGGCATCAATTAATGATAATTATGTCTCACTATGCCCTTTGAATCACTTCAAACTAATTTTTCAAACCAAACTTATACAAAAAAAAAAAAAAACAAAAAAACAAAAACAAAAACAAAAAAGTACACTTTCTTTCGCTTTGTAGGAGCTCAATATTGAATCTGTTGTATCTCTGTAATTTCGGATCTCCAAGGTCTAAAATTGTGTCATGTGGTAGCACTCTAAGTCCTCTTTCTAACCCTACCAGTCTTATCAATATTGGATTCTTCAAAAAAGAATTATATCAAATCTCCTGCAATGACCTGATTATAGAATGGTTCAGTAGAGCGGACTTGTACGACTTACCACATGTCATTATTTCGACCTTCGGACCTGAAAACGATACACAAAAAACTACAATATGCCCTATTTCTGTGACTTCTGATGAAATTTCAAATCGATGCTCAGAGAGAAGGTTATGACGATTTTCCCAAGGTCACGTGTTTGGGATGTAACTTGGGAGCCTACAAAAACTGTAACTTCCTTGGATCATATCTCTGAAAATATAGTGAGAAAAGATCTGAAATTCGGACCTGAAGTTCATCAAGATTTCGGCTCAAATGGATTTTAATTTTAGCTTCTGAAACCTCGTAGAAAAAATTTATAGCGAAAATTCCATGATGACCTGTTTGGAGCAGAAAAACCCTAGAATCTGTTATCACTTAAGAATTCTAGTTTCAAAACCGCTCACATTAGGTTGATGGAAAAAAATTCGGTGCTAGTCTAAGCTTGATTTTTGTTTTTAGAGTCTTGAGTCAACTATGTATTCTCATTCATCACCGGTCATTCTCATTCATTCCCGTCTCATAGCCATGTGTCAGTTTTGTTCAAAGTTACTATGTGTCACAAAGCTCTTTGGGTTATGTCGTAGCTCATGTAATAATTTTGAAGTGTTTCCGCAGCGCATAAATCCTTTAGCAGTTTCGCAGCGCAACCTGTTTTAGGTGATTTCGTAGCGGAAAACACCGATTTTGCACTAACCGCGCTACGAAATGGGAAATTCGTGCTGATCCATAGCACATCTCACCCCAGCTGTCATATTTTCTGCAAGAATTTTACGGGGATAGCATGTGTAAGGTCTTGCATGTCGGTCTTGACGCATGTTCTGTAGCCTTCAAAAGAGGGCTGGTGGCCTGACAAATTCTGCGGTGATATCATCTTTGCTAGAACTGATTAAGTGACAGTGAAAGTGTTGTGAAGCGGCCGATGAATGAGGCGGTTGCCTTCTGATGTGACAGCTGTGTACTATGTTCCAGAATCACAGAAGCTTATGGCTGATAGTGAGTGCCAGAGTGGGGAATGTTTTGATATATATTTAGATAGCAGCCCATTGTTCGTCATTCTGAGAGCGAACCCCTTCATCTCAATTCCTACGCAGATTTTTCTCATCGTTTCATGCGGGACTGCCTTTTTGCAATTCAGAGTTGAATATCAATGGAAGCTGAGCACCTCGAGTCCTCCGCAAGTTCAAGATAAATAAGGATACCGTTGAGCTGAGAAGAATCCAGCTCGAGACTTACTGCAGAGTTTTGCTTCAAGAATGGGGACGGTTATTGACAGTGGATCATTTCAGTCGCTTCTGATTAGGGCGAGATTTTCGAACGACACCGACCATCTTCATGTGGTGGCCATTTCGTTATTCGTCACAATTCTGTGCTTGTGTATCATACTGGGACATTTGCTGGAGGGGAACAGATGGGTCAATGAATCCATTACGGCCCTTGCCATAGGGTGTTGTACGGGGTTTATAGTTCTTCTATTTAGTGGAGGCACGAGTTCTCATATTTTGCGTTTTAATGAAGAACTCTTTTCCATATATCTTCTTCCACCTATAATCTTCAATGCTGGGCTTCAAGTTAAAAAGAAACAGTTTTTTCACAACTTTGTCACTATTATGTTGTTTGGAGTGTGGGAGTATAGAGGAAGGTTTCCAAGTGTTTGATGAAATGCCAGAGAGAGATGTAGTTGCATGGAATGCAATGGCTGCAGGTTATGCTCAGAGTTCTCGAGGTTTCAAGTGGAAGGCTCTCTCGTCCGCACAATGAATGAAATGCATTAGTTTAGAGATTTTTCTGCTGATGAATTTCATTTAACTGTCATCATGGACTTCTTCAAAGAGATGCCACAGTTCTTGGTCAAAGCAGGTTATATTTTGAATACACTTTATGGCAGTGATTGGGAGAAAAGACTTCAGGCAAAGGAAGCTCAGGCCAATTTTACACATTTGACTGAATTATACGAGTACTACAAGCGGATTTACAAGGAGTTGTTTTTATCAGGGGAAAGCGATCAAGGTAAAAGTTGGTCAAGGGTATCAAATTGCCATGAACCTTTCTCAAGTTATCTCCGATTTGGATGGATGCTTTTTTTTTTTGGCTCTCAGAATCCGTGTTTTTGGCCGGTTTAAAGATCTGGTTACTTGTGCAAATGGTCTAGTGTCAATTATGGCCATTTTAATTATCCACATTCCAGTCACCTTCAGAAAGTTTTCTTTAAATGATTCAACCCGTTTTGTCAGGAAATCCAGCAAAGGAATTGATCTTACAGCTTCGCTGTGCAACATCTATCATACTTCACATGATGATTTGTCAAAGACTATTGAAAAGGTTAATACTCTAATAAAAGACATTCTGAAGAAAAACCCATTTCCAGGCCCGGAATGTCAAGAACAGTGTAAACTATGAAACGGGAACTATAAACTCAAAACGGGAACTCTAGCCAAAAAACCCCGAAAAAACATAAAAAACAATGCTAAAAACGAAAAGTGTTGATGCCGGAATAACACCTTTTTTTTTCCAGGGTAAATTTTAAACATGTTTTAAAAATGGCGACGAAAACCAATTTTTTGTGCAAAAATTATCCAAAAAATACCCTCAAAACGAAGTGCTGATGTTCGAATAACATTTTTTTTTTTCTCAATGGTAAATTTTGTGCAGAAAACACCCTCAAAACGAAAAGTGTTGATGCTGGGATAACAAATTGTTTTTCAAGGGTAAAATTTCAACATTTCAAAATAATAACATAAAATATTTTATCATGACCCGAAAAACATTAAAATTTCATATAGAAAAAATAAATAAATAAAAATAAAAAAGTTAAAACAATGAAAAACACAAAACAAAAAAAATAAAAATAAAAATAACAAAACATAAATAAAAATATATACTAAAAACAAAACATAAAATAAAATAAAATAAAATAAAAAACAAACAAACATCAAAAATAAAAATCAATCATAAAAATGGAAATAAAAAACAAAATTAACCAACAAAAAATAAGAATTAAAAAACTAGAAAAAAATTACAAATTATAAACAAATAAATAGTAAAAAACCCATATTAAAAAAAAAAAAAAACAAAAATATGTAAACTTAAAAAATTTGGGAAAAGAAAAAAATAAACATTATAAAAAACTCTAAAATTAAGTAGTCAAAAATAGAAAAATTAAAAAAAAAAAAAAAAACATTAACAAAAAACTAAAAAAAAAAACTGAAAATTAAAAACAAACTAGATTTAAAAAAAAATGGAAAATTAACAAAAAAATATTAAAAACTAGTGAAATTAAAATTAAAATGATGATTACTTAAAAAAATAAATGTATATATATATATATATATATATATATATATATATATGACAAAAAATAAATAAAAAAATGTTTTAAAAAAATTGTTTCATAAACCATAAAAGAATTTAGAAAAGATTAAAAAAAAAAAAAAAATTATATATATATAAAATTAAGTAAGTAAAAATAGAAAGATTAAAAAAATCATTAGCAAAAACTAGCAAAAAAAAAATATTTAAATTAAAAACAAACTAGATTAAACAAAATTAGAAAATTAACAAAAAAAATAAAAAATAAAAACTAATAAAATTACAATTAAAAGCATTTAGAAAAAACAAAAAAGACAAAAATAAGCTCAAAATATTAAAAAAAAAAACAAAAAAAAAATTAAAATTTTAAAAACATACGTCTTTTCCAATTAAAAACATAAAATAAAATAAAATTAGAAAACATTCTAAACTTAAAAAAAAAAAGTGTTTTTGATTTTTAAAAATAAAAATAATTTTTTTTTTATTAAATTTTCATTACATATTTAAAAACAAACAAAAAGAAATCATTAAAAATTTTAAATAAAAATTATTAAATTTTAATTTAATAAACAATTTTAATATAACTTAAATTTTAACTCATTATAATAAGAATTAAATTATTAAAAACACTTATCAATAAATTTAATTAAAAAAAAAAAAATTTAATGTTTGTATTTTTTTTTAAACGATTTTTTTTTTTTTAATTAAAAAATATATATATTAAATTTTATTAAAAATTAAACTATTCAAAAAATTTAACAAAATTTTTTAATAAGAATTAAATTTTAATTTTTTTTAAAACTTTCATTTTATAAAAAAATAAAATGAAAAAAAAAAAATTAATGTGCGCCCCCGGCCGCGCCACCCCCGGGCCGCTCGGGGGCCATGGGGCGATTCCGGGAATCGCCCCATGGCCCCCGAGCGGCCCAAAAAAAATTAAAATTTAATTTTTATTAAAATTATTTGATAATTTTTTTTAATAATTTAATTTTTAATAAAATTTAATATAATTTTTAATAAAATTCAAAATAATTTTTTTCACATAAAAAAAAAGTCGTTTTAAATTGCTTTTTTGGTTTTTTCAAATAAAAATTGTTTAATTTTTTTTTAATTTTTTGTTTTTAATAAAAACAAAGATGGTTTAAAAAAAAATAAAATTTATTTATTTATTTTTAAATAAAATATATATGTTTAATAAAAATAATTGCAATTTTTTTTTTTAATAAAAATTACGCGCTTTTATTGGGTTTTTTTTATAATTAAATTTATTTTTGTGTTTTTTTTTATATTAATTTTAGCAGTTTTTTAATTTTTTTCCCTTAATTTTCTATTTTTTTTTTTTTTTAAACTAGTTTGCTTTTAATTTTTTCCTTAGTTTTTGCTAATGTTTTTTTTAATTTATCTATTTTTACTTACTTAATTCTATAAATATATATTTTTTTAATTTTCTTTTTTTTTTTCCAAAGTTTTTGATGGTTTGTGAGATATTTTTTTTTTTTTTACATTTTGTATTTTTTTTTAATATTAATTTTACTATTTTTTTAATTTTTTCGTTATTTTTCTATTTCTTTTTTTTAAACTAGTTTGTTTTTAATTTTTTTTTTCTTTTCCCTAGTTTTTGCTAATGTTTTTTTTTTTAATTTCTCAATATTTACTTACTTAATTTTATATATATATGTATTTTTTTAATTTTTTTTTCTTTTCCAAATTCTTTTATGGTTTGTGAGATAATTTTTTTTAACATTTTTTATTTTTTATTTTTGTTTTTTTTACATATATTTTTATATTTTTTTAGAGACAATTATTTCATTTGGATTGAAAATTTAATTAACGATGTATAAATATGTAGTATATCGAAAATACAAAATATCGACTTTCTTCTTTAAATATGCAAATCAATAAAAACCCCACTACAAAAAAAATTAAAATTAAAATTAAAACTAGAAAATATGAAAAAGAAGACCACTTCCAAAATTATTAAATTTACGAAATAATTATTTACATTTCCTATGTTAGAAAAATTTAAAGTCAAAAAATAGGTCTTTTAAAAAAAGGGTCTGATGCAGAATAACCACTTTTTTAAATCAGCATGAAAATCACTACCATTCTAAAACACAATGTACATAAAAAAAATTAAAGTTTCAAAAACTATGCTTTAAAAAAAACATGTGTGTTCTGCATCACCACTTTTCAAAATCGGGTCACTTTTTTGCTATCTCTACAAAACGGGTAACAGTAGCAGTTCCCGTTTCATAGTTTACACTGTTCAAGCTAGAGAGTTGGAAGACATAGACACATGGTTGACATTTGCTTCTCTTTGCCGGAAAAGTGGTCGTATTAGTCAAGGTCATTCCACCTTGATCAAACTGTTGCAGCTTTTGAAAGGGGAGCAGACCATTGTTTTCACATCTTCTGTTGTTTCTACCCATAGGTAATGTACCTTATTGAACTGTTTCGAAGGGCTGGCCTTAAGGATAATTGTGTATTCAAGCTTACAACATCAATCTTCACGAAGTAAAGCGTTGGATGCATTTAGGGCAGGAGATGTTGAAGTGCTAGTTGCTTCTGATGCAATGACCCGTGGGATGGATGTGGAAGGTGTGATGAATGTTGTCAACTATGACATGCCTTCATATGCAAAGACATACATTCACCGTGCTGGTCGTATTGCCCGGGCAGGGCGATCAGGAAGCTGTTTCACCTTATTGCGAAGAGAGGAGGTTAAACGTTTCAGAGAGCTACTGGAAAAAGTTGATAATAATAAATCTAGCAACTACAGGTTACCTGTAGAATCAATAGAAAAACTTCATCCCTCGTATTCTGCAGCATTGGAGAAGTTGAAAGAAATTGTAAAATGTGAAACAACTGGACAACACCAGAGTTCCTCAAAATTGGTGGTGGCAAGTAAAACTGAAGAATGGATTGAGACTGAAACTTGAAACAAGAATGTGATTATTGAGTCCACAATTTTCCTGGGCCCACTGCAAGGAATCTAATGCCACTTGTTGCATTCGGCAGGATGAATTCATTATTTCCAGAATGTCTCTTGTCTATGTTTAGGAAAGTAAATTTCTGTGCTTGTAACTAACAGGTTTTCTTATGATTTCTCAAGGGCTGACAAAGCCAGGCCCGTTAAATTAAGCTGGAAATATGGAGGGATGTAAATGACTTTCCTCCAAGTGATATCGTGGTTTTATCACCAGATAATCTTGAGGGAAAACCAGTTGTCTTGAAGTGTGTAAAATTCCAGAATATTCGCAGTTTGAACATCTTTATAGAGGACAATCAGGGCTGTGCCGACGTTACACAAATTCAGAAGCTTGTCCTATATGGGAGCATCGGTGCTCACCGTGCTATTCTAGCTGCTAGATCACCTGTCTTTGAAAATTGGTTTGCTCATGACTTGAAGGAAAAGGAATCATCGACAATTAATATCGATGACATATCTATTGATGCATGCAAGGCTGTTTTGAGCTATATATATATATGGATGTCTTACTCCTAATGAGTTTTACACACACAGGTTGGCTCTGCTTCGAGCAGCAGATAAATATGACATCGGTGATTTGAAGGATGCATGTGAAGAAAACCTGCTCAGCGATATCAACTGTAAAAATGTCCTTGACAGGCTCCAAGGTGCATCATTGTATCGGTTGCCAAAGTCTTTTAGAAGTCTGGATGTTTGAAAAAGTATTGCGAATGTTTCCAAGCAAATATTTTATGCTCAGAAAATTGCAAATGCATGGATTGTAAGAACTATGAAGCCAGAGAGAGGAATTGCGGGCACGGTTTCCTGGTATACCTGGAGATTTGGTTAACTCTTTCTTGTATGTTGCAGAAGAGGTTAGAGGTATTCTTGCACAGCTGGGTTATGCGAAGTTGGAGGATATTATTGGAAGAACAGATTTGCTAAGACCAAGGCGCATATCCCTCATGAAGAATTAACAACTGGATATCAGTTATCTGCTTTCTAGTGTTGAACGACCAAAATGGAGCAGCACATCAAGGACCGACAAACAGGGGCCTATGTTTCAGGGTAACGGAAAAGATGTGTCATTGAAGACAAACATGGAGCATTAAAGGTCCATCACAGCTATCTCAGCCAAACTCCAGATGTCAAAGAACGAAGAGAAGCCATCATGAATATAATATAGAGTTAGAGTCATAGTAGATTTAGAACTCCTAAAAACTACAATCAGCACTTTGTTGCATTTATTAGTTAGTTAAAGGTTAATAGGTGTCATTAGAGGTAATTATCAAGCTCCCCTCATGCTGGAGGAGGAAGCTCGAATCAGTTAGAATAAACACTCTATATATAGCTGAAACAGCAAGGTAATGAGGGTTGGATATTTTATAAAACAGAGGACTGTTTTGGCTTATGTAAAAACAGAGTTCAGTAATATAAATGACTGTTTTACTTCTCAGGATTCATAAGGGATTTTCTTGTTCAGAATGTGTGATGGTATATTTTCTTTAGTGTTCTTTTACAGTTGTACAAATGCATAATCACTCAGAATTCATTGATCATGCTCTGACTTCCTGTATGTCTTTGTAAACTGTGGTTTTATATAAGTGGTATTCTGAACATCCAAATGCTAAATGCCCTGACTTCTATGTAAGGCATCATCATTGTTTGCTGTAGTATGTTTGACTCCATAGGCCCAATGGAAACTTATGTAATGTTTGTCCAGCCTTCATTATTTGTCAATGTTATTCACAAGAGTTAGCCATCTTATTAATAGTCAAAATCAATAACCCTTTGAGAGAGCCCTCTCAGGCTAAGGAGGCTAAGCCTTAGTCAAAAGATTGGTCTGAAATAGTTACTTGAAGTCTTCCTGGTCAGCAGCCTTCCAGGGCCTGATTTTGAGATAACATTTTGGTGCGTCTGCCGGGAGCCTGAAGATTATTCTTTCCCGAAATCAAGAGGCTGAACTTCTGAAGGTAGCAGGAGCTCAGAAGACTTTTTGAGGCTGCAATCTACCTTGGCGACTCCATTGTTGAAGAATTCAAAATTCATACATTCATGGTGATTCCACTGGAGTTATGAAGGACCCAGATGCTACCATTCTTATTTCAAGGTATGCATGCATAAATTTTTCAGGAATTCATGGTTTCCCAAATCATTTTCCCAAGGATGCATATTTTCTAAGGAATGGTCCAAAATTCAACGGAGAAGATCTGAGTTTAACTTTGAAGCATATATCAGATTTTTGTGATTTTACAGAGCTTCTTAGAGTTAAGCATGAGGATGTTTGCATTATGTTGTTCTATGATTCACTTCAAGGGAAATGCAAACAGTGGATTGAAAGCTTTCCTGCCAAATCCATTAAGTCATTTGAAGACTTTTGGTTTATGTTTTTGGAGGAATGGATAGATAGATCAGATGCCGTGGCAAACTCTCCTTCAATTCAAGGTTTCAAACAATGGAATGATGATCATAGTAATGGAGAAATGGATGAAAATTTTTCTTTGTCCTTATCCTCGTATCTAAAATCATTGTCTGTAAGGCAGAGGATAAGATGAAATTTTTGGATGAAGTTGTTGAGGACATTGAGAAAGACATTGAAGGTTTAGAAGGTCAGATTCAGGCATATAGTTTTCATAATTATGATCATTATTTTCAGAAGCTTTCTATGGCAGAACACAAGGAGAGAGTGTTGCTTCCTTTCTTTTTCACGATTGAGGAAGAGTACACTGTTGTTGAAGATCAGTTTTCACAACCAGAAATTTACAAAAATCATCAAGCTGATCATGTATTCTGGGATCCTATCGCTGACTACATGGAAGAGTTTTACTCTCCAGTGTTTGAGTTTTTCTATGAAGATCAGAGGCAATTTCAATGGCAGCGGTCATCACAATATCATAGTGACTCTGAACTCCGATGCAGTCAAAAAACTCAAATATCAAATAAGGCAAATGATTGGCTACATTGGAAATTTCACATTGATTGAGCTGAAAGAAGTTGGAAATTGATAGGGTAGGTAGGTAGGAAAATGCAAATAAGCTCAAGGTTGACTGAGCATTTATTTTTCAGTAGATGTAGATTTCTTTCTCCTACAGTCATCATCAAGCTTAAGCCCGAGGTGAAGGCCCAAGAAGCTTGAAGGGAATGTTTGTCAAGCAGATTTTCGTTTGTAATAAAAAAGATAAAGCACTGGACCTACGAGTTCTTAGTGTACTACAGGAGCACACTATCCCAAGTGGAGCCACTGCTATCACTTAAGAATTCTAGTTTCAAAACCGCTCACATTAGGTTGATGGAAAAAAATTCGGTGCTAGTCTAAGCTTGAATTTTGTTTTTAGAGTCTTGAGTCAACTATGTATTCTCATTCATCACCGGTCATTCTCATTCATCCCCGTCTCATAGCCATGTGTCAGTTTTGTTCAAAGTTACTATGTGTCACAAAGCTCTTTGGGTTATGTCATAGCTCATGTAATAATTTTGAAGTGTTTCCGCAGCGCATAAATCCTTTAGCAGTTTCGCAGCGCAACCTGTTTTAAGTGATTTCGTAGCGGAAAACACCGATTTTGCACTAACCGCGCTACGAAATGGGAAATTCGTGCTGATCCATAGCACATCTCACCCCAACTGTCATATTTTCTGCAAGAATTTTACAGGGATAGCATGTGTAAGGTCTTGCATGTCGGTCTTGACGCATGTTCTGTAGCCTTCAAAAGAGGGCTGGTGGCCTGACAAATTCTGCGGTGATATCATCTTTGCTAGAACTGATTAAGTGACAGTGAAAGTGTTGTGAAGCGGCCGATGAATGAGGCGGTTGCCTTCTGATGTGACAGCTGTGTACTATGTTCCAGAATCACAGAAGCTTATGGTTGATAGTGAGTGCCAGAGTGGGGAATGTTTTGATATATATTTAGATAGCAGCCCATTGTTCGTCATTCTGAGAGCGAACCCCTTCATCTCAATTCCTACGCAGATTTTTCTCATCGTTTCATGCGGGACTGCCTTTTTGCAATTCAGAGCTGAATATCAATGGAAGCTGAGCACCTCGAGTCCTCTGCAAGTTCAAGATAAATAAGGATACCGTTGAGCTGAGAAGAATCCAGCTCGAGACTCACTGCAGAGTTTTGCTTCAAGAATGGGGACAGTTATTGACAGTGGATCATTTCAGTTGCTTCTGATTAGGGCAAGATTTTCGAACGACACGAACCATCTTCATGTGGTGGCCATTTCGTTATTCGTCACAATTCTGTGCTTGTGTATCATACTGGGACATTTGCTGGAGGAGAACAGATGGGTCAATGAATCCATTACGGCCCTTGCCATAGGGTGTTGTGCGGGGTTTATAGTTCTTCTATTTAGTGGAGGCACGAGTTCTCATATTTTTCGTTTTAATGAAGAACTATTTTCCATATATCTTCTTCCACCTATAATCTTCAATGTTGGGCTTCAAGTTAAAAAGAAACAGTTTTTTCACAACTTTGTCACTATTATGTTGTTTGGAGTGTGGGAGTATAGAGGAAGGTATCCAAGTGTTTGATGAAATGCCAGAGAGAGATGTAGTTGCATGGAATGCAATGGCCGCAGGTTATGCTCAGAGTTCTCAAGGTTTCAAGTGGAAGGCTCTCTCGTCCACACAATGAATGAAATGCATTAGTTTAGAGATTTTTCTGTTGATGAATTTCATTTAACTGTCATCATGGACTTCTTCAAAGAGATGCCACAGTTCTTGGTCAAAGCAGGTTATATTTTGAATACACTTTATGGCAGTGATTGGGAGAAAAGACTTCAGGCAAAGGAAGCTCAGGCCAATCTTACACATTTGACTGAATTATACGAGTACTACAAGCGGATTTACAAGGAGTTGTTTTTATCAGGGGAAAGCAGTCAAGGTAAAAGTTGGTCAAGGGTATCAAATTGCCATGAAGCTTTCTCAAGTTATCTCCGATTTGGATGGATGCTTTTTTTTTTGGCTCCCAGAATCCATGTTTTTGGCCGGTTTAAAGATCTGGTTACTTGTGCAAATGGTCTAGTGTCAATTATGGCCATTTTAATTATCCACATTCCAGTCACCTTCAGAAAGTTTTCTTTAAATGATTCAACCCGTTTTGTCAGGAAATCCAGCAAAGGAATTGATCTTACAGCTTCGTTGTGCAACATCTATCATACTTCACATGATGATTTGTCAAAGACTATTGAAAAGGTTAATACTCTAATAAAAGACATTATGAAGAAAAACCCATTTCCAGGCCCGGAATGTCAAGCTAGAGAGTTGGAAGACATAGACACATGGTTGACATTTGCTTCTCTTTGCCGGAAAAGTGGTCGTATTAGTCAAGGTCATTCCACCTTGATCAAACTGTTGCAGCTTTTGAAAGGGGAGCAGACCATTGTTTTCACATCTTCTGTTGTTTCTACCCATAGGTTATGTACCTTATTGAACTGTTTCGAAGGGCTGGCCTTAAGGATAATTGAGTATTCAAGCTTACAACATCAATCTTCACGAAGTAAAGCGTTGGATGCATTTAGGGCAGGAGATGTTGAAGTGCTAGTTGCTTCTGATGCAATGACCCGTGGGATGGATGTGGAAGGTGTGATGAATGTTGTCAACTATGACATGCCTTCATATGCAAAGACATACGTTCACCGTGCTGGTCGTATTGCCCGGGCAGGGCGATCAGGAAGCTGTTTCACCTTATTGCGAAGAGAGGAGGTTAAACGTTTCAGAAAGCTACTTGAAAAAGCTGATAATAATAAATCTAGCAACTACAGGTTACCTGTAGATTCAATAGAAAAACTTCATCCCTCGTATTCTGCAGCATTGGAGAAGTTGAAAGAAATTGTAAAATGTGAAACAACTGGACAACACCAGAGTTCCTCAAAATTGGTGGTGGCAAGTAAAACTGAAGAATGGATTGAGACTGAAACTTGAAACAAGAATGTGATTATTGAGTCCACAATTTTCCTGGGCCCACTGCAAGGAATCTAATGCCACTTGTTTCATTCAGCAGGATGAATTCATTATTTCCATAATGTCTCTTGTCTATGTTTAGGAAAGTAAATTTCTGTGCTTGTAACTAACAGGTTTTCTTATGATTTCTCAAGGGCTGACAAAGCCAGGCCCGTTAAATTAAGCTGGAAATATGGAGGGATGTAAATGACTTTCCTCCAAGTGATATCGTGGTTTTATCACCAGATAATCTTGAGGGAAAACCAGTTGTCTTGAAGTGTGTAAAATTCCAGAATATTCGCAGTTTGAGCATCTTTATAGAGGACAATCAGGGCGGTGCCGACGTTACACAAATTCAGAAGCTTGTCCTATATGGGAGCATCGGTGCTCACCGTGCTATTCTAGCTGCTAGATCACCTGTCTTTGAAAATTGGTTTGCTCATGACTTGAAGGAAAAGGAATCATCGACAATTAATATCGATGACATATCTATTGATGCATGCAAGGCTGTTTTGAGCTATATATATATATGGATGTCTTACTCCTAATGAGTTTTACACACACAGGTTGGCTCTGCTTCGGGCAGCAGATAAATATGACATCGGTGATTTGAAGGATGCATGTGAAGAAAACCTGCTCAGCGATATCAACTGTAAAAATGTCCTTGACAGGCTCCAAGGTGCATCATTGTATCGATTGCCAAAGTCTTTTAGAAGTCTGGATGTTTGAAAAAGTATTGCGAATGTTTCCAAGCAAATATTTTATGCTCAGAAAATTGCAAATGCATGGATTGTAAGAACTATGAAGCCAGAGAGAGGAATTGCGGGCACGGTTTCCTGGTATACCTGGAGATTTGGTTAACTCTTTCTTGTATGTTGCAGAAAAGGTTAGAGGTATTCTTGCACAGCTGGGTTATGCGAAGTTGGAGGATATTATTGGAAGAATAGATTTGCTAAGACCAAGGCGCATATCCCTCATGAAGAATTAACAACTGGATATCAGTTATCTGCTTTCTAGTGTTGAACGACCAAAATGGAGCAGCACATCAAGGACCGACAAACAGGGGCCTATGTTTCAGGGTAACGGAAAAGATGTGTCATTGAAGACAAACATGGAGCATTAAAGGTCCATCACAGCTATCTCAGCCAAACTCCAGATGTCAAAGAACGAAGAGAAGCCATCATGAATATAATATAGAGTTAGAGTCATAGTAGATTTAGAACTCCTAAAAACTACAATCAGCACTTTGTTGCATTTATTAGTTAGTTAAAGGTTAATAGGTGTCATTAGAGGTAATTATCAAGCTCCCCTCATGCTGGAGAAGGAAGCTCGAATCAGTTAGAATAAACACTCTATATATAGCTGAAACAGCAAGGTTATGAGGGTTGGATATTTTATAAAACAGAGGACTGTTTTGGCTTATGTAAAAACAGAGTTCAGTAATATAAATGACTGTTTTACTTCTTAGGATTCATAAGGGATTTTCTTGTTCAGAATGTGTGATGGTATATTTTCTTTAGTGTTCTTTTACAGTTGTACAAATGCATAATCACTCAGAATTCATTGATCATGCTCTGACTTCCTGTATGTCTTTGTAAACTGTGGTTTTATATAAGTGGTATTCTGAACATCCAAATGCTAAATGCCCTGACTTCTATGTAAGGCATCATCATTGTTTGCTGTAGTATGTTTGACTCCATAGGCCCAATGGAAACTTATGTAATGTTTGTCCAGTCTTCATTATTTGTCAATGTTATTCACAAGAGTTAGCCATCTTATTAATAGTCAAAATCAATAACCCTTTGAGAGAACCCTCTCAGGCTAAGGAGGCTAAGCCTTAGTCAAAAGATTGGTCTGAAATAGTTACTTGAAGTCTTCCTGGTCAGCAGCCTTCCAGGGCCTGATTTTGAGATAACGGAATCCAAAGCTCTGATACCAAATGTTATGCAACCAACTCACAAAACAGAAGAAAAGATAAATCATTGACTTCAAAATCAGTCTCTTCAAGGGGGAAACCTCTTTTACATTACACAAATGAATAATTCTTGGATGATTCAAATGACAAAAACCTCATTTATATATAGGAGTCTAAGGGGTCACAATATAATCAAATCCGACATAACAATAATAATATAAGGGCACAACAATAACAATAGTGGGCTTCTATGGGGCACAATAATAAAAATATGGGGACAATAGGGGCACAACAATAACAATAAGGGCTACAATGACAATAGTCATGGGGGAATCACTAGTATTATAGGGACCTAACAACCTCAAAGGCATATCGGATCTATATTCCATCATAGAGGAAGCCTATTATAAGAAGGGATATTAGATTCAAGGAGGGTAGGACCTTTAGGAGGTCACATCGTATAGATCCACCAATGGTAGAGGATCGTGAGCGAGAGGCTTGGAAGGTTGAGGAAGGGCCAGAAACACCATCATTTGGGACTCAGTCTTCTGATCAAGAGGAGAAGCGATGATTTCCTTCGAGCTCTGTTAGGAGGAAACAAAGGTGGGTCAAGTAGACCTTGAGAGACGATGAGGAACATGTGGAGGCTCTTGGCAACACCCTAAGGGAGAGTAGACCATCAAGGATATTTTCCAGCTACATGGCCTTAATGAGCAACATTAGTGAGTCTGAGCCTTCCAATTTTGAGGAGGCACTAGACCAACAAGTTTGGAGGGATGCCATTGTGGAGGAAAACAACTCCATCATGAATAATGATGCCTGGGTGATTGCAGAGGCCCGAGGGGAAATCAGTGGTCACTTTTCAATGGATAGATAAGATCAAACATATTGCTAATGAAAGTGTCAAGAAGTATAAGACGAGGTTCATGGCGAGAGGGTTCTCCCAAAAGGAGGGAGTAGACTATGAGGAGACATTTGCTCTTGTCGCCAAATATGCATCTATGATATTTCCATTACTTCATAGATGGAGTGGAGGCTATATTAGATGAATATGAAACAACCTTCCTCAATGGGGTCACTAACAAGGAGGTGTATATTGAGCAACCTTAGGGATTTGAGGCGCATGGGAGGGAGTCCCATGCATGTAGATTAAAGAAGGCGTCGTATGAACTTAAGCAGGCACCCAATGCATGGTACTTGAGGATTAATGGGTATATGCTAGACTTGGGCTCCACTAAGAGTGAGACAGAATCCAAGTTGTACTATGTACTTGTTGGCGATGATCCAACTATCTCGGTGTTGTGTGTGGATGATCTCTTTCTAATGGGATCTGAGAGGCTCATAGAGATGTGCAAGTAGGACCTTGATTCGAAGTTTGAGTTGTAGGGCATTGGGAAGATGCAATATTTTTTGGGATTGGAGGTGTGGCAACGGCCAAGAGAGATATTCCTTGGGCAATATCCTTAAGAGATCTGGAATGGAGGATTGCAAGCCTATGTCGAAACCTAGGATTGCCAATTTGAGGAAGCTCAATGCTTCTGGGTTTGAGTTGGTTGATCCCACATTGTACAAGTAGTTGATAGGCTCCTTCATGTATCTGGTCAACACTAGGTTGAAAATTTGTCTTATTGTGAACACAATCAGTTTATGGTGGAGCCAAGGAGGGTTCATTAGGTAGCATCAAAATATGTGCCTAGGTAATTGAGAGGTACTGTGGAGTATGAACTTACACCAGGTTATATATGTGTCTTTATTGTGAATACAATCAATCAATTTATGGTGGAGCTAAGGAGGGTTCATTAGGTAGCAGTGAAACATGTGCTCAAGTACTTGGTACAATGGACCCTGGACTTAGGTATATCATAGGCAATGGAGCGTGTTTGGTGGGCTATATGGATTCAAATTGGGTTAGGAGTGCCACTGACAGAAAAAAGCACCTTGGGCTACTACCTTAGTTTGGGAAGAGCAGTTATCTCATGCTTTAGTCAGAAGCATAGTTTAATGACATTCACTTCAATGAAGGTCGAGTATATGGTTGCAAGTTTGGCAAGTTGTGAGGCCATATTTCTTTTCAAAATGTTCACAAGTTTATTTAGTCTTGAGATGGAGCTTACTGTGATTTGCTGCAATAGTCAAAGATGCATCAAACTCTCAAAGAATCCAATGTTTCATGGCATAATGATCGAATACCACTTCATCAGAGATAAGGTCCAAAGGGGTGTTATGAGGTTGCAGTACATATCCACAAATGAGAAGATGGAAAACATTCTTGCCCGTCACTTAGTGAAGGGGAGGTTTTTGTTCTATAGGGACAAGCTAGGAATGGTGGAGAATCCCTTCCTCGCTAGGAGGAGCAAGTATAATGATTTATTTCTTAAGTGTTAACGTAGGAAAAATGCATGAATTGATTTATTGATTATGAGCTATAGTTTCCAAGGATAAATAATTAATTATTTAAGTGACTTAGATCTAATCTCCATTGTTGATCTTAGTGAATTAGGTTTTAATTCTAGCCCTCTTATCGCTTTAGAGATTAGGGATTTGGCTCAATGAGAAATTATAAAGGGAACCTAAGGGAGAGGATGAAAACACAACATTGTTATTGAGGAAGCAGTTTTCTCAAGGTGTGTGAGGCTCAAGTGACTAAAGAGAAAGTGTGCAACAAGGGTTTTCACGGAGGGAAATTAGAGGAGGCTAAGAACTTGGAGAGGGAGGTCGAGATCTTGATGGAGGAGGTCGAATTTTCTATGCAAGCCATGTTTATGGAGTGAGACCAAGTTTTATATGTGGTCAAGGAAGGAGGTCGAATTTCCAATAAACAAGGGTTTTTTCCAATGCATAGGTCATTGAGCCGAGAGGCTCATTCTAAAGCTCAATATGATGTGTAACATTGCATGCCCATCATCAAAGTTAAATTTTTCTCATGTTGGCCAAAATAAGATTCTAAAAAAATCTAAAAATAAATAACTACCCAAAATAAGAATTAAAATTAAAAAAATCTTAAAATAAAAAACATTAAATAACTATATAAAACATTTAAATAATGTCCACTCATAAAAAAAATTAAACGTGAATAAATTGGATCCCTCTCAGCTCATGTTAGATCCGTATTTAAGATGGATCTATGCTGGTATAGCCAAGTCGGCAAAGGAAAATTTATTGGGCAGAAATTTTTTTATGTTCATATGGAAATTTTCTATTACTTTCCACTACATAATTTCAATTGATGAATTAAACTACTAGTGTGTTCAACAATTCAAAAAAATAATTTGCAAGTTAAATAAATTTCTAGGTGTAAAATGATTGTTGTGCGAAATAGCCCACATGGCTTAAAGCAAACGGTGAGAGTGTTTTGTTAAGGAACTTAGTGGTATAAAGGTCACTGGTTCAAAACTCCGTAGGCAAAAATCCAACCATGCAGAAGGTTGGTGTGGCCCAAGTCAGGTATGATTCCCAGGTGATTTTCACAGCTTAGATGCCCTTGAGTCGCAACAACTCAAGTCACGCTTACTAGCGTGCCAATCATCTCAAGCCTCAAATTACCTAGCAAACAAAAGAAAAATGTTGTGTGAAATAGATCAAACCTATATTTAGAAATTGATAATCATCACCAAGAAATTTGTCTTAGTTTAGACATTCACCTCACTTCAATGAGGTCACACACTTATCGCAAACTTTTATCCTTGGCATTGAACTTAGATATTCACAAATACATCTACAACTATCTCAAATTTTTCCACCACAAGTGTAGGAAGCATAAAGTCAATAAACACTACAAAATACTTGAACAATACAACAATGATTAGGGCATGATCTCATCAAGTGTGTGTTTTTTAAAGTTTCATCTAAAACATGCCAAATCACAACATTCAGGCCTTGTACCAATGGATCAGCCTATTAAATAAACTACCAAACTTTCTTAAAACACATCAAAACCATGTCTGAAAATTAGATTGCAATAAAAAAAAAATCAAAACCATGTGTGAAAATCAGATTGCAATAATAAAAAGATTCAAGATAGCATTAATACAACTTATTTCCACCAAATAAAAAAATGAAAATAAAGTACAATCCATTCTTATGCTTTATCCCAATCCATTCTTATGCTTTATCCCAATCTGTTCTTATGCTAGGGCATTCACAATGACTAAACTCTAACTAATAACAACAAGGCCTAGCAAATCATCCCACCAATCTATACTAGCCTCTCCAAAAGCCCAACAAGAAGCTAGCCTCACACTCACACTGCTCTCTGGACATCATGAATTCTGCCAAAATTTCATCTTGGGCTTCTCTCGTGTCACACACTTCTTCATGCAAGAAGGGATAGACAAAATCATGCAATTGCCACCTTCTTTATGGTCGAGACATATTACAAAAGAAAGTAAAAAAACACACAAATTTCCATGGCAAGTTGGGCACATAAAATTAGAATATGCGTTGTTGAATTGGTGTGATTTTTTATCTCAACTTCATAAACATTGCTTTTGGGCCCTGTGGCTCTATTGAAGGTATACTAAGCACACAATAATAACAGACGAGATTCAATGAACATAGTGGTACCAGACCAAACTAAATGCATCACATTGGCGCAGGATTGTGTTTGTAATGTGGTTCCCATCAAACTTAATTAATTTTTTGGCATTATTTACCAGGTCAGCAAAAAATTTAACTAAATTCAGTTAATGCTTTTTGATAGTGGAAATGGATTCAGCACCATAAATAATTTTAAGACACCCAAAATCCTAAAAATTGAAAAACATAATCTGGATTTCCAAAAAATTCTGCCAGATTCCTACTAGAAGTTCCATTGTTCTGTGGCAAGTTTTTTACCATTAGACATGTATTTGTTATAATGATGTAGAGGTCTTCTGAGAAGTGCGTACGAAGATACCAGTGACAGTAACAGTAGGGTGCGTAGTCAGCCACCCGTTTGCAGTCTCCCAGAGTGAACGGACTCTACCAAGCCTGAGGCTCGGCGACACCTCCAGACAAACCACCATCGACACTGCTGGAGCGGCGGTGTAAGGACCTACGGTCCGTGTGACGGGTGAGGTGACTCCACCGAGCGGACGAATTGAAGAAATGACCGAGCAAGACACTTGAGTGTGCGTGCGAAGTGTGGGAGCGGTCGTATGTTTATATGTGGGCGAGCTGGGCGCTCGTCCGACAGGCCGACGAGTTGGAGTTATGTGCAATGGGCGAGTGGAGGGGGCGGTCCCACAAGTTGGGCAGGCCGACCCACCCCCCAGGTGAGCATTACGGAGATGGACGAGTTGGCTGGGAAACTTAACCAAAGGTCGGCCGGGTGGCTGACCCGCCCACCGAACCGTATGTATATGCGGGCAAGTGGGTGGACGAAGGCATCATTCGAACAATGATCATTCGATCATACAAACGCAGAGCAAGGGCGAAGTTCAACGAACAGCAAAGTGCAAAGATAACCGCAAGAGGTGTAGGCTATGAACCCGCACGACGAGCGGTTCAGCGAGCTGCAGAGGTGAATGCGTTTGGGCGAGTTCGGCAGGTCGCGCAGGGCTGCACGACGAGTGCGCCCACCAACGAGCTAAGTGAGCGGGTGACCAGGTTACGCGTCCGTGCAGGCGTCCACGACGGGCGACTCGAGTTGGGCGTCCGAGCAGGCGTGCACGACAGGACGACCGAGTAGGGCGTCTGCTAAACGATCAAACCGAAGTGCTAAACGGGCGACCCGGGTAAGGCACGCCGTGCACAGAGGTGAGTCGATTGACACAGTGAGGGTGTGCGGACGGGCGACCCGGGTAGGGCGTGCCATGCACAACAAAATGGTGGAAACAATGAAGTGTTGGAGTTCTGAACGGAGGTGTGGCTTATGTGGAGGCGCCTGTGTGTGGCGACTTGGTTACGACGAGGCGCACCCAAGTTGGGCAAACAACACGATCGTGCAACGAGGTGAACGAAGGGTTGGTGAGTCATGCGGCGACCATGCAAAGGCGCCAACGCCCTAGGCAACCGAGTTTGCCGAAAGTTGAAAATTGGCTAAGTGTAAATTTGGGGTTTCCCAAGATTTAACTTGTACTTTATAAAAGTGAAGATTATATATATTGATTCGGGTAGACTCATATTGCAGGGAGTTGCCCCTCCCTTTATATTGTTGTACATTTCTCACGTATAATATTGTTTATGTGAATGTTATGGTGTTTCACTGTATAAAGGACAAAGATAATACTTGGTAACGAAAAATAAACTAAGTATGGAATGTTAGGCGTAGTCTACAATCGTAAGTATTGGTGAAAAGAAAATGGTTGGTAGTGCCGCATCTCACTATAGTGTGGTTGGAAGAGTACCACCAATGTAGGGGCGTGACAGGTGGTATCAGAGTTGGTCCAAGTTTTGCAGGAGACTTGGTGAACTGAATCAAGGAGTTGATTCTACGAAGACCAAAGACTTGGAAGGGAGTTCAAGTTTTGCAGGTAACAGGTGGAATGTCAAGGTGATTCAGGCGAAGGGTGAAACGGGTTTTGCAAAGGTGAAGTCTTGTGCTTGGGCCAAGTTGAACGACAAGGCATGGCAGGTTTGGAAGAATGTGAAGGGAAGCTCTTGCTTACCTTATATAGGTTGAAGCGGTTGAAAGAAGAGAACCCCCGGATTGGAAGGGAACTTGAAGTTTTGGAAAAGAATGTTGAAGGTGAACTTCTTCAACTTGGTTGGGCAATGGAGCAGGATGAAGTTGCAGATTGTGCTAACAAGGAAGAAGAAGCCATGATGTTTGAGGATGTTGCAGATGTGACAACGATGGAGGATGAACTCGAGATTGATCAAGTTGGACCAGGGTCGTGCAGTTTGTAGACATGGACAGATGAGGATACTCACATGGAGGAGCCTCATGATGATGATGATGTAAGTATTATTAATACTTGTGTTTCACTTGAGCATTTGGTAGATGAACCATATGCAGGGAACAGCAAAATTAGTTTGTTGATGCTAGGGAGGATCTTACCATGGATGTCTAAGATGAGACCTTGTATGGAGAAGCAAGGATTGTTGACTGTTGCAGGACTTGTTGGGGTTGTTTGTGACCTTATGGTAGAAGGTACAAAGGCCCGTGACAATGGAGGGACATGATGATCACTGTGGAGAATTGGGTCATGCTTTAGCCACATGGAGAATTGGCTAAGTGCCCAGCATGACTCATGGACATATTGGAAAAGGGCACACACTTGAGTTGCCTGGGTGGACTTCTCATCGCCGAGACCAAGAGATAGTCTTGGTGGAACCTTTAGTGGGGGAGCTATGATGGAAGGGACTCATGGTGATGATGATATGGTTGGGTGACCGAGTTCACTAGACCAAAGATTGCAGACTGGATGAGGATCACCGATTATTGTGATGGGTCTCCTTAGTTGGACTACATGGGCAACTTAGTCATGGACATCAAGTTGGAGACATGATCATGGCAGCCTTATGCAGGGACATTGTGCAAGAGCACTTGTAGAGGTGTCACTTATGGGCATCCAGTGAGGAGTGCCAAGGCAGGGATGTTGTGCAGGTAGATTTGTTGGTGTGACATGGATATGTTTTACTTATGAGTCGACGGAGAGGTTGTGCACTCTTGTACAACAAGGCCATGGACTTGAATGGAGTTGTGAGTAGACTATGGAGCATTCCTACTACATGGAGAGTTGAGGCATCTTGCAGAGACCTTTGGGCCGAGACTTGTATGCTTGCTGAGATGTTGGTTGGAGATGACTCATGGAGCTCATGATGACATGAGGTTGTGACTTTTGGGGACTTCATATATGGTGGACTTGGAGGATCTGATGCATTGAGGAGCTGAGGTCAGAGACTTTGATGCAGGATGGGATGCATACTTTCGAGTACATGTATGGGTGTGGCTTGAAAGAGTGACTTGATGTGGAGGATCGATATGAGACACTTTGGAGTGATGGAGTTACAACGATGATGATGCCTTAGTGGCAACACTTGGGCATGGGCTGAGCCAAGACTCAACCACCTTTGACACATGGGAGCTGATTGATCTATGATCATGGGCAGCACATGGATAGATGAGACAGGTGTATACTTGTTTCTATGACAGACTTGAGGGATGGCACATACAGATATGATGGAGGTTGCTTCATGGACCTGGATGTGGCACATCGAGAGTCGGAGTTTGATGAGATGATCTCTTCAATTTGAGGAGATGGATGTTTTGCAGATGGATGATGTTGGGATAGATGCGCTCATTTCATGCAACACATTGACACCAAACATCATGGACAACATGTTGCAGATGAGATGGGGACTACTTCATGGACCTAAGAATGGCTTACACTTATATGGAGATGGATTCTTGATCGAGTTGAGGATGTGATGGGATGTTCTGAGAAACGACTAATGGTGGCATGAGGATGTGCATTCTCATGGCTCGAGCGTGACAGTTGGATTAGCTACCCAACTAGTTCAAACATGAGGGAGATCATTGTCCAGAGATGTGTTAACATTTGTTGCAGTATCATGGCAGCAATTCACACGATGACAATACATGATGAGGTCAACACAATATGTTGCAGGAAGCATGTAGCTTGAGATGGAGGGGCCAGCCTTCCACAATGGGGAGCAGCATGTGGAGATTGTGACAGGGTGGTTGACGATTATGGATTGAGATGATTTTCCAATGTATGACATACCAATGGAGTATATACCTTGGTATAGATATCTTGGTGACAAATTGTTGCCGAGATGAGATATTGTCGAGGACGACAATGATTTCAGGTGGGGGAGGATGTAAGGACCAGTGGTCCATGCGACGAGCGAGGTGACGCCACCGAGCGGACGAATTGAAGAAATGACCGAGCAACACACTTGAGCGTGCGTGCGAAGTGTGGGAGCAGTCATATGTTTATATGTGGGCGAGTTGGGCGCTCGTCCGACGAGCCAACGAGTTGGAGTTATGTGCGATGGGCGAGCGGAGGGGGTGGTCCCATGAGTTGGGCGGGCCGACCCACCTCCTAGGTGAGCATTACGAAGATGGACGAGTCAGCAGGGCAACTTAATCGAAGGTCGGCCGGGTGGTTGACCCGCCCACCAAACCGTATGTATATGCGGGCAAGTGGGTGGACGAAGGCATCATTCGAATGGTGATCATTTAATCATACAAACGCAGAGCAAGGGCAGAGTTCAACGAACAACGAAGTGCGAAGATAACCGCAGGAGGTGCAGGTTATGAGCTCGCACAACGGGCGGTTCGGAAGTTGCAAAGGTGAACGCGTTTGGGCAAGTTCGACGGGTCGGGCAACGACGAGTGCACCCGCCGACGAGCTGAGTGATCGGGTTGGGCGTCCGTGCAGGCGTGCACGACAGGCAACCCGAGTTGGGCATTCGGGCAGGCGTGCACGACAATGCGACTGAGTAGGGCGTCCGTTGAACGATCAAACCGAAGTGTTGAATGGGCGACCCGGGTAGGGCGTGTCATGCAAGGGCGAAACAGTGAAAATGGTGAATTGTTGGAGTTGTGAACAGAGGTGTGACTCGTGCGGAGGTGCCCGTGTGTGGCGACTTGGTTACGACGACGCGCACCCAAGTTAGGCAAATGACACAATCATGTGACGAGGTGAACGAAGGGTTGGTGAGTCGTGTGGCGACCGTGCAGAGGCGCCGACACGCTGGGCAACCGAGTTTGCCAAAAGTTGAAAATTGGCTAAGTGTAAATTTGGGGTTTCCCAAGATTTAACTTGTACTTTATAAAAGTGAAGATTATATACATTGATTCGAGTAGACTCATATTGCAGGGAGTTGCCCCTCCCTTTATATTGTTGTACATTTCTCTTGTATAATGTTGTTTATGTGAATGTTATGGGCTTTCACTGTATAAAGGACAAAGATAATACTTGGTAACGAAAAATAAACTAAGTATGGAATGTTAGGCGTAGTCTACAATCGTAAGTATTGGTGAAAAGAAAACGGTTAGTAGTGCCACACCTCGCTATAGGGCGGTTGGAAGAGTACCGCCAGTGTAGGGGCGTGACAAGCGGAGTCTGTTTCGTGCAACAATCTCCAGCGCACAGCCGCCACAGCCAACGCTCGAGCGGTAGGAATCTACAGCCTACGTGTCAGGGCCTGGGGATACAGGACACATACTCTAATCTAACTCGCTTCCTCATTTTAGCCCGCAAACCCATAGTTCTTGCCGCGAATCGGCCATACAAGACGAGCATCGTAATTGGCCATAATGGTCGTTCTGTGGATGTTCTGTTCAAAGTTCTGTCGACGTTTTAGTTTCGGTAGATTAATTTGACTAAATTGGAGACCAGTCCTGGCCCGATTGGACAAGGATGAGTGATACGCTGCGTGGAGAAACGGGGTTTATTGTTAAGCAATTTCAGCATTTTTTTTATGAAATGGTATTTTAATGTTTACGAGACTAAAAATAGTTTATGGGACGATTAGTTCCCTATTTTTCATCTTTTGCAATTCAATCATTTTCTTATTCAAATTGATGAAGCGTTGGCCCAACCTTTCAGCAATCCCCTCGCTGAAGAGACAATGCCAAGAAACCAATGCTAACATATTCCCATAACTTTCTCTGAAGTCTTTGAATGCATCACATTCCAAAATTAAATGCTTTTCTGATTCCACTGCCCAAGACATGCAAAATGTACACACCCGTTCTTCCCAAGCTTCTTTAGGATTTTTCCACCGCCCTGTTTCACAACGAAGTTGATGTGAGTTGGTTCTCAATTGAGCAATAAGAACCTTTGCCTTCCATGGAATGCCAGCGCCAATGAACTCTTTTTGTTGTAGATTACACGTAGGGTTAAATTGTAGTACTTCTTCTTTCTACCCAACTCTTTTCCCCATACCCCTTTACGAAACTTCTCCATAACAAAATTCTTTAGCTCCTTGCTATTTGTGGGACAGGCATTGAGGTAGATATTCCATTTTTGCATCCATGTGTAGTTTTGTTTCATCCATGTTTTCTTTCTTTCACTCATGCGCCTTCATTGAAGATAACATTAGGTCATCTACTTAGTCCCCTTTGCTCAGTTCTTTTTAGATATCTTATGAGCCGCACCATAGCAATTGCTTCAATGGGAGTTGTTCCTGTTTCACTCAGCATTATCTCATAAGGTACTAAACTTTTTATTTTGAACTTGCTCATGATCAAGTGTTTTTGGATTTTCTTAATTCGTTTCCATTTTGAGACAGGGCTGATGTTAGCCCACAATTCACATTCATATAGCATCACTAGACAAACTAGGAGTCCAAAAAATAATTTAATCGTTTTCCAATCCCATAACTCTATTTCTCTACATCTGTTTTGAAGAGCATATAATACTTTGGACCCTCTTAAAATTCTCTTCTTTCAACAGTCCTCCCAATTAAGTTTGTGTAGACTTCGAAGGTTCCATGGCAAACAGGCACACAGAAGGCATTGAGGGAACTACAGGAGTTTGCCACTTTTACGAGGCCCTAGGCAGTTATAATGTTGGTCCCAATGACCAAGAAAATTGATTGGCTGTTTATAAGAGAATATGCAAAATAACAGATAAACATGTAACTAAATTTATGATTTTATATTTATCTTCAAAGTTTCTTTTTAAAAAAATATGTTGAAAGTCCTCAAATCATCCTCGGTCAAATAGAGTTGTATTTTTATGTAGTGGTTGTGGCACACTGATAGGCCAATCTCAAAGTCGACATAGTCATGTTTTCCATGATAATTTTGTATTTTTTCAATCCAAATTTAAACCTCAATATGACTCGAACTTGTTGTTGCACCTGGTTTCCAATCACTTTGGATCCTTCAATTATGTCATCAAAAATTCCTAAAATTATGACGGATTTGTATAACTATTCAGATTGTGAAACCATGTCGAGGCAATAATACATTTTGAGCATAGGACTTTTCTTATTATGTAGATATAAACATATTACAGAGTGCACATTGGTTGAAATGGATGACATACATCCGATATTTCCATCTAGGGATGAAACATAAATATTTAATTGTGTAGCTGATTATTTGTTCTGACACCAAATGATCTCTGTTTTTTACTATCTTCGACACATGAAGAGATCCGACACGTGATTAATAAACCTAGTATGGTGTACACCGATTGCATTAATTCAATCTAATATTCTCCAAGGAAAACCATGATAGGGTTACATTGGAATTAGCTTACTCTATTTCCTAGGAAATCGTGTTCCAACGAGATCAAAACATGATAAAGTCATCTTGGGGAACATAATTCAAGGGAACATGCCATTTCAACATCCAAAAGACCTTAGCAATCTTGTAATATACTTCAATTGGCCTCTAATCATCTACGGATAACTATATCAAGGGTTGTGTTGCTTGCACAATTATTAAATTAGCTAAATTAACCAATAGGAAGAGTGATCTATCCACATCAGTTCTCATGGCTTCACATGTTGAGAAATATAGGGCTCAATTGGCCTCTGATCATCTATGGATAACTATATCAAGGGTTGTGTTGCTTGCACAATTGTTAAATTAGCTAAATTAACCAATAGGAAGAGTGATCTATCCACATCAGTTCTCATTGCTTCACATGTTGAGAAATCTAGGGCATTAAGTTTAGGTGATTTCTCTTGAATGATCATTGCTTGTGAATGCTTTTTACTTCCTTAGATTATGATCTTTTCTTTACTTAGATTATTATAGTGTTCTTCTTGATCAAAAACTACCAAAGCATAAACAATAAAGAGACAAAAGACAGAATATAGGCAATGAGCGACGGCCAAAACCTCTCCTACTTAAGAGGAAAACCCAAACAAATTCTTCTTCTTATATAGACTTCAAACGACAAATACCAAGACCAAAACCCTTGCCCTATTCATCTCTCCAAGACCAAGTCACAAGGCTTCTTAGCTTAACCTCTTCTTCTTTGAGTCAACGATTGTCAAACTGCTAACTTCTCTCTCCTTCTCGGACACCCTTCAAATTTAGGCTTCTTGCAATTCTCGGCCTATTTCAGAAGCCCTAGTTGCAGCACGTGGGAAGTGTCACCACTTAGATGTGCCCTTGTTTCCTTCACTTTAGATGGAGACTTATTTTACTTCAACTCGGCTTCCTCCTTGACTTGTCGTCTTCCCTAATTTGGTTCCTTGAGATGATAGTGATACTCTAGGCTTCTCCTGCAGTAGATGATGCCTCTCCTCTTCGCATGTGTGACAAATAATAGCCCTAAAACAGATCCAAAAACAACTTGATTTCTAGTCCCTTCTTCTTTGCTTGAATGGAAGCTTCTCTTGTGTGATTCTCGCACTTGCTTCTTACTTCAGACCTTGATCGAAATTCTTGTTCTCAAATGGAGGCCAAGCTGCCCTATTTATAGTGTTTCGTTCATCAATATAAGCCGTCTTGAACAGGCGCATAGGGTGACATGCCTTTTCTAGAATCCTCCTTGGGCCAACTTGAAGGTGAGCTTGTGACAAGGTTTTGGAGGGTAATTGACATAATGAAAATAACTTTTTACAATGTGTAACATGTCTTCAATACATGACAATGACTCCCTAGACTCTATGACTTGATGACCAACCCTAAAGGCTCACAATGGAAGCCTTAACTAAAATAAAATTCCTTGATCATGAAACCCATGAGTCAAGCATTACAAATAATTTTATTTTCTTCTTTACATCAATTACATAAAATCATAATTACATATGTCACTATGAAGACCGAACCTAGTTACACTCTTCAACATCACACCCACGGGAGTTTTCCCCCATGGATTTTTTAACTTAACTTCCAACAATAAATGCCAAAACCATGATGCAATCTTTGCAGTTGTCCATTGGCTCCCAAAGGTGGTAATATTAACACCTTGTAAGATGATTGGATTTAGTGTAGGACACAAGGAAACTATTATCTTCACATGTCTGGGTCAATTTTGGGTTGCCCAGATCCAGTGCATCAGACAAAGATCACAAATTCCCATCTCTTGGAAATCCCCTTGGAGAATCTTAAACACAAGGCTAGACATGTCGATATCCTTTCATCCATGGATGGGTAGACTCGAATTATGAATAGATTGGTATTCCCCTGTTGTGCATGTGCAATCATTTCCAACACATCATATGCACTGAATATCTTACATTCATTCAACACAACTACAACCAAGCTCAACACAATCACAGCATGGCTCATTTGCATGCTGCATTGGTTTTCGACCTATATAATAAGTTGTGGATTCTATGAATAAGAACATGCAACAATTACAACAATAATTTTGGCATTAAGTCACTGTCTACAAATTGCATATTGATTTAAATATATATTGTGTATCACAAGTTTTACAAAAACAGAATGGGATGATTCACCAACTATTTATAACATTGATAGGCATCTATTTTGAAATAGGGCTTCCATAATTTTAATTTAATTATCAACAATTAATAGGTGGATAGTAGAGATTTAACCTCTATGGAATAGAGTTGATATTTATCTCAAAGGTCGTTATGTCCTTTTTTCTTTCAATTTAATTTGAAAAAGGTTACAAAATTAAATTAAAATAAAATATATAAAATATTTTGCTTGTGAAATGAGTTATGGTTTTCTGGGTATGTGGTATTGATACGTCATAGTATCTGCCCATGGTACTATAACAAAGCCTATTTACAAGTTAAGAATATCAATGGTAAAAAATGGGTAAATCTCCTTGGTTAAGAATCTTGTTACATCTTTTTTTAAATGTATATATGTTTAACTCGTATATTTTTTCTTTTTATAATTAATAATAATAATAATTAATGTTGTAATTTGGTTCATTTTTATGTTTTTTAAATGTTGTCAATGTGAGGTGTGAAGTGTTTTGATTTCTATCCTGGATTGATGTTTATTGGCATTTACCAGCCATATAAATTTTATATGGCTGCACTAGTAGATAGACAAAACCACCCTAGCCACATAGTTTGGGCATGCCCCACTACAATATCCCCTGCCTATGAAGGGTTAGAGGCTCCGGCCTAGCCTATTCAAATGCCTGTCTGTATGATTCAAGGAACTAATGGAAATAGTTCCAATAGTCACATTTCGTGGCAGTGGAGGGGGGGGGGCCGCGCAGGGTCTCTCTGCTTGGTCAACCCGCTAAAAGTGTAGCAGTTAAAATTAAAATTTCTAACCATGTTCCTCTTATCCCAGAATCAGGAAGTGGACTGGAGAGAGCAGACAGATCGACCTGAAGACAGTTTCTTCCTAGTGTTATTCAAATGAAAGGTGTTTCACATCAGTGAAACGAACATTTCTTACCGTGTTCCTCTTATCCCAGAATCAGGAAGCGGACAGGAGAGAGCAGACAGATTGACCTGAAGCAAGTTTCTTCCGAGTGTTATTCAAATGAAAGGTGTTTCACAGCGGTGAATGGGAGAAGACCAAATCCAACCTCATAGTATTATGAATGAATCAAACTCGAATAGTAAAATAAACAAGGGAAACAACAGGTTTTTTATTGTGGCCCAATTTCTTTCCATCCTGAAGGTAGCAAATGCCTATAGAGCTGAGGACATACAAATGAAGTGACAAAAATCAAAAGAGATTAAAAACAATTAGCTTTTAAACTCAGTTTTCAGCACATTTCATCAAAATTAAGGAAAGTTCGAGATATCTCCTTTAGTAAGGAATCTAAAGACCATTCCGTGTCTCTGTCAGGAAGTAAACAGTTATATGGCAATCTACTGCAGAAATTTCAATTCATTAGTTTGCAAATGTTGTCACACAGAAACCTTTTTTAGTGAAATATAGGTCAAAGATTCATTAAACACAGGCCACTGTTATACAACAGACACTTGAGCTACAAGAGCGAAGCAAAATGCAATTTTTGAACAACAGCTGGGATGGAACTTGGAACTCTCCTCCAGGATGGTTTCATTTTTTCAGATTTTTTCAATGTTCTTGACCGAATTAAGATGTTTTCAATGTGCCATCCAATTAAGATATTGTCTGCAAATATTAAGCATGCAACTCATTTGTATACATAAAATACCATGCTCGAACAGCTTTGACGAAAGGAACAGTAAGCTGCCATTAGCCGGATATATTTAACAGAACATAAGAAAGGCTCCCTAAAATACAACTGTCAAAAAGCTAAATATAATTCAGTTTATAACATACCACCAGATATGAATACACCAAAAATGCATACATTTTACAGACCTTCATTGCCCTTGTCATTTGATGAAGCTACTTCAGAGAGTGTCATTTCTGCAGAAGTTATAGACGATTGTTCGCCTACAGTTGGCAATACATTGTCAGAATCTGATACTGACACTGCATCCCCAGCACTTTTATTTTCTGTGCCATGATCAACTCCAGAACCACCTTCATTCAAAAGAGCAGTAACTTCCATAACTATTGTTTTTATTCTGTCAGATGCAGGAACTTCACCATTCATATCTCTTGGATCACTGGAGAGAAATTGACTCTCTGAATGATCCGATTCCATACCCAATTGAAGGCCATCTTCATCAATATTTTTTAACAATTCCTGACTATAATGCTTGATGTCTGACCCTCCACTACCTTCATTCATTGTAGACAAAGTAGGTGCTGACATGGTTTTCTGATCATTCTGATCTCTTTCTTTCTTGGAGACATCTAAGTCAGCCTTCCTTGACTGTACATCACCTTTAAATGCAAACTGGCCCTTATGTGATGATGAACTCTCTACTGCTTTTGAAAGTGAGACATATTTTAGTACAAGTTCTTTGTAAGCAATAAGCAATGTTTCAACATCTTCCACCCTCAAATCCCCAGCACTTGCATACAAGAAGGGATATTCTCGAATTAATTGACCAGTATGAGCTGCATGTAACACTGCAGCAGCTTCTTTCTCTTCTAGTTTTTGTACTGACATTCTACTTGCTTCTGAACTGTCCTTGGCATATGCTTCATTACTCTGGTCCATCTTTCCAATAGATACTGGAGGTTGTTTTGCCGACATTCTACTAGCTTGATATTCACCTAGAGGTTGGAGTTCTTCATTTCCTTCCTTTTGATGTAATTTGTGTACTTGCATCTTTGGTATAGTAGATTCCGACATGAATTGTACTGCTTCTGCGGAAGAATGATTTGCAGGATAGTTGACATGACTTGTAGTACCATTTAAAAGCAACTTTGCTGTTTGCATGCTCTTTTCAAATTCTTTTTCGTCCATTGAAAGAGACTTGGCATCCATATTTTTAATGAAGGACTCCGCAGATACCAAATTAGTAAAGAAGTATGCAGCTTCAGAGACTAGCCGAGACTGTCGCCTGTATTGCTGGATATACAAAAGATTTGAATGCAACTGAGGAGGGTTTGCCTGCAAATTAGAAGAGTGAGGCTTGAGAACTGATTACCAACAAATAGCAAAATGGCACTGTATTCCATTTGACATGTTAGTTATATAAGACCTAAACAGTAAATGCAGCAAATGATGTCAAAGACATTATCAACAAAATATTCCACTATTATACAATTAAAAACAAAAAATAAGAAAATATAGATGATTTACCTATCATAAAAGGGACAGATTTACTAGGGATGCCATCCACGAATGGGGGAGACATCCCTTGGGTTTCCCCACAAAGTTTTCCTTGGAATAAACGAGGACTTTTCTTGTAATGGTGAGCAGGTACATGATGATGAAAGAATCTAGAATACATTTTCATTGAATATCACAGTTTCAAACAATTATTCTCCGTATTCAAAGAGGAATATTAGAACACCACACTTTAGTTACATGAATCTACTACAACCTTTTCCGACACTTGATATCTATAAATGCTAAATGAAAAGCCTCACGTGTGCTCTGCTTGAACAGAGGATTTCATTATCCATCTTCCTGTCACAAGAATGTTCGGCAGCACCATAATGATCAAAGTAGCATGCAGGCAGCAGAAAAATGCTGTCACATGGTAACAATAGTATTGATGATAGAAGACAGTTTGGGAACCCCAGATTGGGACTGAAAACCATGTCATCGAATTGATCTTGAAATCAGCCTCCCCTTTGTTACTATGTTAAGTGGTAATTGGAAGGGTTCAATCTGAATTTTAATCATTAGCATCTGATTTCAGCAAGGGTAAAATACCACAATTTTAAACATTAGTATCTGATTTTGATAGGGTTAAAATACTTCATTAGGGGACCAGGGAGTTAGTATATTCATTTCAGTTGGAATATTACTATCAAGTTTTAAAAAACCAACTTAATTTTTAATTTTTTTTCCATACGGCTATATCACATACGAATGACCTTCAGCATGCAAGGCCTTCAGCCTCAAATGCCTTGCCAGGCAGGAAATCCAACTACAAACCTCACCAAACCTAATAGGTTAGGGTTCCAAAAATGGCCATCTCAACATCACCATAGGGTGACAGGCATACCCAAGACGAGCAGAGAGCAGGGCACGAATTTTATATGTGATTTTAATGGTTGGAATAGGTTAGGGTTCCAAAAATGACCATCTCAACATCGTCATAGGGTGACAGGCATACCCAAGACAAGCAGAGAGCAGGGCACGAATTTTATTTCATTCAAATGTCTGCCAATGGCCAAGATATGGCCAGATCAGACTCAGATGTGAAGAAACCTTCTACTAGGAGACAAATCATTACTCACCTTCAGGCTTCAACTTAGAGTCATCTTCATAAAATTATAAAATACATAAAATGTTCAAATATATAATGTGTGTGTGTTTATCCATATCAATGTAAATATGAACAATTAGGCAACAAGTATGCAAGTATGATGATCTACATTTCAACTAAGGGTGAAAATAAGTAAAAACACATTGAAATGCATAAACTCTACTTCAAAGGCACATAAAATTAAAGTTCTAAGATGTAATCATGTGAAGAGGCACTTTACAGCCCAATATGGAGGAGAGGTTGTCACATAAGGTATGGGGGAGAGGTTGTCACATAAAGTATGTACATATGTGACAACAACAAAAAATATACAAATAAATAAACCAGCCTTGATCCATCTTAACATTGAATTTATTTACATCTTCAAGGATTTAATGCTTAATCCCTCTCAACACTTGATAGATCTAGAGTTAATATGGATCTAGGCTGTTATATAAACGATGAAGCTCTAAATGGCCTTTAGAGTCAATTGCATCCTAATCCACACCTAGGATTATGTGGAGAAAATATTTGATCCACTTGGTGAGGCCTTGGGGACGAGTCTCGAGTTGAGTCATTGTCACTCAATTCTCAACTCCTTTGTCTAGTCTAACTCCTAGTGAAGCCAATGTTGAATTTTTTACAAGATTCATAGTAGAATACAATTTTCTGCTAGATAATTACTTCCTAATGATTTCCACACAATATTCTCATGCCATTAATAGCAATTACACTTCAAAAAATATCAATAGTAAATGCAACGGAAACAGTAAAGATCAGAGAAAGATAGCCCTGCGCATTAGAGGCAACAAGTTTACCCTGGGAAACCCAAACTTGGGAGAAAACCTAGCAACTTTTCTTCTAGGAGAAATTATTCTTCAACAAGGTTTACAAATTCAACTTGTCTAGAAATTTGTGCCAATAACCAACTCAAAATACCAACCAAACTTGGTAAAATTAGCAACAATATAGTCCTGGTCAAAACCAGTCAACTCTGGTCAAACTTCAGTCTGGTAAAAAACAGGTCTTGCATTCAACTTGGCCATGTGGTCAAAGTATGGTCAAATTGTGATCAACTACGGCCTAATTCTGTGGGCAATTGTGGCCTAATTTTGCAGTCAATGCCCAGTCAAATGGCTCGGTCAAACAGCAGATAAACTCATCCTTCTTTTGTTACATGTGTGGCTGCCTCTTGGCATGTGGGAATACCTCCCAATGCTACACAAAAATCAACACTACTTCTTAGCGAGGGAGGTATTCTCCTTGGCTGCAACAAATTTCCCCTTAGCTAATTTTTTTCCTTCATAAGAAGAGTTCATAAGCTTGATATGTTGATGCATCTCTATAAATCACTGCATCCTAGAGTATGCAATGTGACTATCCTGAGCCATTTACCCCTGGCAAAATCAACATGGCCCAACCAAAGTCCTTTATGGCTCCTTAGATAAATGTATCAATCTCCTTTGGTCAAATTAGCATAACCCAGCGAAAGTCCATGGACTCAAGAGAGGATCTGCCCCTGGACCATTCATCCCTTGCCAAATGGCCTAGCTAGGGTTCTTTATGGCTTCTCAGGTGAATTCCATCTATCTTCTTTGCTCAAATCAATATGACAAAGCCAAGTCCTTCTGGCTCTTCAAGAGAAGATCTATCCAATTTGAAATTTCCCTGGTCCATTCACCCTTGGTCAAATCCACATGACCATCCAACTCCTTTTGGCTTTTCAGGTGAATGGACCAAGTCAACTATGGCATAATTCTGCAATCAATGCCCAATCAAATGGCTCAGTCAAACAACAGATAAACTCGTCCTTCTTTTGTTACATGTGTGACTACCTAGAGAGATAAGAGATGATGCAATGATGAATGATCAAAGTGACGTGTCACATCATATATATATACAAGTCGAATGGGTTGAATTTTGATCAAGGGACACACCCTTTCATGGTAGGGCTGACTTGTCCTTTTTTGAGCCTACATGATGCCCAAAATATAGAAATTTTAATTTAATTTTCATGATTCTGTAGAAATTTTTGTTTTCCCACCCCGGTTTTCAGTTTCTCCTTATTTCTCCCATATAGTTAAATGCCCTTTCCCATAACCATACATTTAACAAGCTGAAAAAAAAAAAAATTCGCTGAAAACACAAATTCTGGAAATTTTACAGAATGCTAGAAATTGCAGAAATAAAAATCAGCAGTAATAAACAGCCATTAAAACACATTTAAACACTGAGATTTTTGGTCAATGTGACCCTGGAAAAACCCCCTACAACTCTTGGGGAAAACCAGTTTGAGAGCTCTTCTTTATTTCTGAAAATTGCCTTTTACAGTGAGAAATTTTCAGCAAAAAAATCAGCAAGCAAATTTACAACTTATCTCTTTTCCCATGCTTCACAACAAACTGGAAATTACAGCAAACAGGACAACAATAAATGTTGTACGGTCTCCTCGATTTTCGTGCCCACTTTCAGCATTAAATGTTGTTGTATGGCCCTCGTTTTGCGTGCAGAAAAATCAGCAAACTGCTCCTCGATTTTTGTGCAAACCACTCTTCGAAAATCGTGCCAAAATCTGCATTTCACTGTGTACTGAATCAGCTATACAAATTTGCTCAACTGCTGCCTTGGAATGTGTGCCAAGCTGTTGTCTCCTTCTCTTCCCTGCTCAGAAATCTCTCTTGCTCTCTTGCTCTCCTTCTCCCAATCTGCTCATGAAATAATTTAATCGAATGTGATCTTTTCCTCATTTTCCTCCCTTAATATAACTCCAAATGACTTTTGGGTGACCCAAGTGACTTTTGGGTGATCTCTAAATCCAATGGCTGAAATAGATTTAGATCAATGGCTGAGATTAAATGCTCATTTAAATCTCACTTTTTATTTTTTAATTCACCCCATTTTAATAAAGACCCACTTAGTCATTTATTTCCAAAGTCACTTTTCCTTTCTAATTTTTCATTGACTTTGTAAAAGTCACTTTAAAATTAGACTTAGTAACTTTATCACTTAAAGTCACTTTTAAATTAGATTTAACTTTATAAAATTATAAAGTCACTTTAGGAGAAAAATTAAATTCTTTTGGACACTTTTCCCTAGGCCAAAGATCAAAGCCTAAGGGAACCACCTATCCTCCGGTACCAAATTTCAACACTCCCTCTTACCGAGGAAGGTGTTCCTCACCACACCCATCTTGTCTTTGAAGTAGACATGCTTGCCCCGTGGTAAGGCTTTGGTAAGGATATCTGCAACCTGCTCATCAGTGGAAATATACTCAAGCTTCACAACTCCCTTCTGAACATAGTCTCTGATGAAATGATATTTGATCCCGATATGCTTTGACCTGTCATGAAATACTGGATTCTCCGTGAGTTTAATGCAACTCTGATTATCACAGTAAATCACTGAAGGTCTCAACGGCTGACCAAATAAGCCAAACAACATCTTGCGAAGCCAGATAGCCTCACAACTAGCTAGACTGGCTGCCATATACTCTGCTTCCGCTGAACTCAGTGCTACTGACTACTGCTTCCGGCTGAACCATGACACTACTGCTGAACCCAACCCAAAACAGCACCCTGAAGTGCTCTTCTTATCAGAAGCACAACCTGCCCAATCAGAATCAGTGTATCCTGCCAATCTCACTCCATCTCCCTGCCTGTAGTCCAGACCATAATCCACTGTCCCCTGCAAGTACCACAAAATGTGTTTTGCAGCCACCCAGTGAACCTTCCTAGGCTCACACATAAACTGACTCATCGTGTTGACTGCAAAACAGATATCTGGTCTAGTGTTGACCAAATACATCAAGGAACCAATCAGCTGCCTGTACAATGTGGGATCCACCAACTCGGAATCCGAAGCATGAAGCTTCTTCCAGTTGGTGATCATTGGTGTCGACATGGGTCTACAATCCTCCATGTGGAATCTGCTAAGGATGTCCACAATATACTTCCCCTGCACCGGGAAGAAATGCCCCTCCTCCTGCCACACTTCCAAACCCAAAAAGTAATGCATCAAGCCGATGTCCTTCATCTCAAACTCCGTCGCAAGATCTCTCTTGCAGTGCTCTATGAGTCTCTCTGCACCTGTAATGATCAAGTCATCCACATACAGCACCAGAATGAGAGGCTCCTCACCAATCACAATAAAGTAAAGGTTCGGATCTGCCTCACTCTTTGTGAAACCCATCCCCTGCAAATATGTATCTATCCTAGAGTACCAAGCTCTGGGAGCTTGCTTCAGGCCATAAAGGGCCTTCTTCAGTCTGCACACATGGGACTCCTTCCCATGCACCTCAAAGCCCTGTGGCTGCTCAATGTACACCTCCTCCTGTATGAAGCCATTGAGAAATGCGGTCTTCACATCCATCTGGTGGATCTTCCAACCCATCTCTGCTACTATCGATATAATGGAGCGAATCGAAGTATATCGAGCCACGGGAGCGAAGGTCTCCTCATAATCAACTCCCTCTACCTGGGAGAACCCTCTAGCCACAAACCTCGCTTTGAATTTCTCAATGCTGCCATCTGCAGCATGCTTTACCTTGTAAAGCCATCTGGAAGTAACCACGGATTTGCCCTCAGGCCTCGGCACCACCTCCCAAACATCATTCTTCATGATAGAAGAATACTCCTCCTGCATGGCCTCTCTCCAGACCTGCTGGCTAGCTGCCTCCTCATAGCTAGAAGGCTCAGAGTCAAGGATGCTGGTAACCATCGCCATATAGCTACAAAACCTCTCAGGTGGTCTACTCTCTCTGACCGGCCTCTTCGGCTCAGCAACAGATGTGGCATCTCTCAAGGTGTCCTGAAGCCACTTGGGCTTTCTCTTCCCTGAGCATGCTCCTCCCATAGGAGAATGAAACTCCTCCTCCTCATCACCATCAGTAGCCTGAACTCCTGACTGTCTGTCTGCTGTCCTCCTGCCTGCACCTGAACCTGTAGAAGCTGAGGCACCGTGTGAACTGTCCATCAATGGACTCTCTAGTGAACTGCTTTGTGAACTGCTCTGCATGCTGCCCGGAGCACCACCCCTCTGGCTCGGCAAGCCACTGCTCACTGACGGACCTGACATCCTCATAGATGTACCTCCGGATCCTCCTGATCCCTGCCCACTGGATCCCTGCGACTGACTCAACTACTATTGAGGGTCTGGCTGATCCAGATACTCTAACTCCCATGACCTCCTAAAGGCCCTGTCCTCCTCGAACTTCACATCCCGTCTGACAACAACTCTTCTCTGTGCAGGAATGTAAATCCGAAAGGCCTTTGAGGTCTCACTGTAGCCCACAAAGATACCCTTCTCTGCGGTGGGCTCTAGTTTGGTCCTCTTCTCCTTGGGTATATAGGAGTATGTAATGCATCCAAAGATATGAAGATGACCAATATCAGGCTTCTTCCCAGAGAAAGCCTCCTCCGGAGTCATGTGCCCCAAGATGTGCCCCAAGGCACGATGCGGACTCCTGTTTTGCAAGTAAACAGCTGTGTTGCAGGCCTCTGCCCACAAGAACAATGGCAACCCCTGATCATGTAACATGGCTTTGGCAGCCCCTATGATGGATCTGTTCTTCCTCTCCGCAACCCCGTTCTGCTGGGGGTTGTAAGGAACAGTGAACTCGCTCCTAATGCCTGCCTCCGCACAATAGTCAACAAACTCTCCAAGGGTGTACTCTCCTCCATTGTCCGACCTCAAGGACTTGATCTTTCGACCTGTCTGAGTCTCCACAAGAGCTCTGAACTCCTGAAACCGCTTGAAGACCTCACTCTTGGTCTTCAAAAAATAAATCCAGGTCCTCCTGGAGTGATCATCAATGAACAAAACATAGTACTCATATCCACTCAAGGAAACATGAGACATCCGACCGCTCACATCGGAATGAATCAAATCAAGTATCCCCGTCGCTCTGCTGTCACTGCTGGGAAAAGGGGATTTGGCAAATTTGCCCATCGCACAACCTCTTCAAGTATCAAAGTGATCAGTACTGAAATCTGGCACACCTGTAGTGATCTCCTGCAATGTCCTCAAGACTCCATGATACATATGTCCCATCCTGCGGTGCCAAATCTCACACAGCTCAGAACTGCTAGCTCTGCTGTCGGTACTACTGCTCAATGCCAAAAGGGGCTGGAATGCAAACTTGTACACCTTTGCATGGTGTACACCTATCACTCTAGCTGAATCAGCTGGAGTGCCCCTGGGATACATCAACACCTGTCCTCCCCTGAACAGTACCTCATATCCTCTGTCCTCCAAAGCTGAGACGGATATGAGGTTCTTCCTCATCCCTGGCACATAAAGAACCTCTGACACCTTCAAGGGAGGTTTGGACTCCCTCTGAAATGTCACTGTCCCCACCCCGACTGCTCTAACAACTCTGTCATCGCCGAGTACTACCTCAATATCAGTGCCACTCTCTGAAAGCTCTGAGAAGTACTCACGGACTCCTGTCACATGACGTGAAGCCCCACTGTCCACATACCAGATACCTGAAGATGCTCCGCTAATCGAGGGAAAAACATGCTCCCTCTGAACCTATGTGGTAGGTGATCCTGCACTAGAGGACTCACATGTAGTGAACGCAAACTCTCGGTCAAAACAACCAGCAAAGTCCTCAATCTCTGCTGAAGCTGCCACGTCCTGGTTCTTCCCCTTCTTCTTCTTCTTCTCCGAACACACAACTGCATAGTGTCCCATCTTTTGACAATTCCAACACTTCACCTTGGATTAGTCCTTCTGTGTGTTCCCTTGTTTACCTTTACCTTTGCCTTTGCCCCCACCACTGCTTGTGGAAGCCTGTTTCTTCCCTTTGCCTTTCTTGCCTCCTGCCACCAGTGCTACATCCTCATCCTGCTCAACTGGCTTGGCTGCCCCAAGCTGACCTTTCCTGATCTCTGTCTGAATGCAATCATCCCAAAACCTCTCCCATGTGGGAAGGGTCTCACGTGCACAAACCCCATCAGCAAAGTTCAACCATGAACAGGGGAGGCCATTCACTGCAATCCGCACCAACTCAGTGGGTGAAATGGCCTCTCCAATCGCTGCCCACTCATCTCTCACATTAGTAATCTTTGTGAGATATCCAGCTGCACTATAATTACCCATCCTAATATTCTTCAGCTTCTCCTTCAGGACCATCTTCCGGTTCTCATTGGTACTCTGGTAGAGATTGGACAATGTTGTCCACATCTCATGGGCATTGCTCTTTCCTCTCACATGAGGAATGCAATGGTCTTTGATTCCGTCTAGAATCAGCCTCTTACCCTTGTTGTTCTTTTTATTATAAGTTGTCAACTGAGTAGCATCAGTAGGCACAACAACAGGGTTCTGTGTGGTATGCACCATGATATCCCAGACTTCTGCCTCCTCAAAGATACTCTGCATTCTCTCCTTCCAAACGCTGTAATTTATATGCCCATCCAGCCTATCCTCCACCCTCAATCCCAATAACATCCTGCTGTCCTAAAACTGAAAAATAGCACTGTTGTAGTAAAGATAAAACTGTTGTTTATGAAAAAAATCAGCTTGCTGGAATTTTCTGAGTGAAAAATCAGCGACTGTAATTTTTCCTTTTGCTGTCCCAAACTGCCCTTCAGCACTCAAGCTCTGATACCATGTAGAAATTTCTGTTTTCCCACCCCGATTTTCAGTTTCTCCTTATTTATCCCATATAGTTAAATGCCCTTTCCCATAACCATACATTTAACAAGCTGAAAAAAATAAATTTGCTGAAAACACAAATTTTGGAAATTTTACAGAATGCTGGAAATTGCAGAAATAAAAATCAGCAGTAATAAACAGCCATTAAAACACATTTAAACACTGAGATTTTTTGTCAATGTGACCTTGGAAAAACCCCCTACAACTCTTGGGGAAAACCAGTTTGAGAGCTCTTCTTTATTTCTGAAAATTGTCTTTTACAGTGAGAAATTTTCAGCAAAAAAATCAGCAAGCAAATTTACAACTTATCTCTTTTCCCATGCTTCACAACAAACTGGAAATTACAGCAAACAGGACAGCAATAAATGCTGTACGGTCTCCTCAATTTTTGTGCCCACTTTCAGCATTAAATGTTGTTGTATGGCCCTCGTTTTGCGTGCATAAAAACTAGCAAACTGCTCCTCGATTTTTGTGCAAACCTCTCCTTGAAAATCGTGCCAAAATCTGCCTTTCACTGTGTGTTGAATCAGCTGTACAAATCTGCTCAACCGCTGCCTTGGAATGTGTGCCAAGCTGCTGTCTCCTTCTCCTCCCTGCTCAGAAATCTCTCTTGCTCTCTTGCTCTCCTTCTCCCAATCTGCTCATGAAAGAATTGAATCGAATGTGATCTTTTCCTCCTTTTCCTCCCTTAATATAACTCCAAATGACTTTTGGGTGACCCAAGTGACTTTTGGGTGATCTCTAAATCCAATGGCTAAAATAGATTTAGATCAATGGCTGAGATTAAATGCTCATTTAAATCTCACTTTTTATTTTTTAATTCACCCCACTTTAATAAAGACCCGCTTAGTCATTTATTTCCAAAGTCACTTTTCCTTTCTAATTTTTCGTTGACTTTATAAAAGTCACTTTAAAATTAGACTTAGTAACTTTATCACTTAAAGTCACTTTTAAATTTGATTTAACTTTATAAAATTATAAAGTCACTTTAGGAGAAAAATTAAATTCTTTTGGACACTTTTCCCTAGGCCAAAGATCAAAGCCTAAGGGAACCACCTGTCCTCCGGTACCAAATTTCAACAGATTCTTCTAGGCCAACTTAGGCAATCTCTTGGCATGCGGGAATACCTCCCGATGCTACACAAAAATCAACACTATGTCTTAGCGAGGTAGGTATTCTCCTTGTCTGCAACAAATTTCCCCTTAGCTAATTTTCTCCTCCATATGAAGAGTTCATAAGCTTGATATGTTGATGCATCTCTATAAATCACTCCATCCTAGAGTATGCAATGTGACTATCCTGAGCCATTTACCCTTGGCCAAATCAACATGGCCCAACCAAAGTCCTTTATGGCTCCTTAGATAAATGTATCAATCTCCTTTAGTCAAATTAGCATGACCCAGCCAAAGTCCTTCATGGACTCAGGAGAGGATCTGCCCCTGGGCTATTCACCCCTTGCCAAATGGCCTAGCCAAGGTCCTATATGGCTTCTCGGGTGAATTCCATCTATCTTCTTTGGTCAAATCAATATGACAAAGCCAAGTCCTTCTAGCTCTTCAAGAGAAGATCTGCCCAATTTGTAATTTCCCTGGTCCATTCACCCTTGGTCAAATCCATATGACCATCCAAGTCCTTTTGGCTTTTCAGGTGAGTGTATCCACGTCCCCTGTTAGAGTCCCATATTTCATATGAGAAAGTGTATCTTCACATGATGATTTCTAGATTTGAGAGATGTAAATAATGATTCATTTCTGAAATTATTTCCATGAAAAGGTTGATCATAACCAATGTTGCACGAAGCGGGAGCGAAGCGGAAGCGCGGAGCGCAGAAGCGCGGAGCGCGGAAGCGTCATTTTCCAAAAATCTAGGAAGCGAAGCGTCCGCGGAAGCGTCTGCTATATATATATATATATATATATATATATTTTTATATTTTTTTGCATTTATACTCAAAACAAACATCCCAAATACCAAATTAATTGTAGAAGACATGAAAACATGCATATTTTTGCATAAATCAAGATAGATATGGCATCCATGATTCCAGTGTAGTTACTAGTATGTACAACAATCATCTATATTCTAGCTATTACAAACATACATCAAATTTTTAAGCATATTATAAAACATAAAACATTTAAGCATATTATAAAACATAAAACATAGAGCATATTATGATTTATCTAGCAAGTGAGCAACTGTCAACATTTGTCATGTCCAAAATTCAAATAATAATGTTTACAAAATATGTCACTTGGTCACCGCCAAGCCAAAAAGGTTCAAAATTCAAATTCACAAGTCTACAAGTCTAATGAGTAATCTATGACAAAAAGAAGTAGATTGTGAATATATCTACTAATCTCTCCTCCTTCCACCACGAATAGAACGTGATGGCGGGCCTCCACGTGGTGGCAATGAAGAAGATGGTCCCTGTGTAAGTCATGGCACTGGAACTGATGAAGAAGAACCCCCTGCTGTTGGTGTTGAACCATGGAACCTAGGAACCAAGGGACCAGATGGGGGTGGGGGTGGTGGCATATCAACACGGTCATCATCATCCTAGAATCGCTCAAAAAATTCATGCAAAAAAAAAAAACACTAGTTAACAAAAAAATTAAAAACATGAATTAGAGAAATGCTTTATAAGGGAAAATTGGAAAATTCATACCACAATGGACATACCTGGATAAGAGCATCCTCTAATTGCTCTAGTCGCAACACTCCATCCTCCAAATTGGGCTCCTCTGGATTCTTGTCCCAAATCAACAAGTCTTTATTAGACTTTGCATCTTCACAGTAATGGGACAACAATCGCAAGTTGTAATGAACATAAACCAAGCTCTCTGCCCGGTCTAAATTCAACCTGTTCCTTTTAACACTGTGGATGAAAGAATAAGAGCTCCAACACCTCTCTGCAGAAGAAGTGTTTACCACCTGTGATAGCACCCGCAATGCCAAACTCTGTAGAAGTGGAGTACCCTCTCCATGCATGTTCCACCACTCAAGAGCAGAAAAATGCTCTCGATCTTGAATTGCATGCATGCTCCCAAATGGACCAGTGTTGAGCGTATAGTTGCTCACCTGTCTCCGTACCAATGCAGCCTCCTCATCATCAGGGATTAATCTACTCAATGCAGCCATATATTTTTCGTGAACCTCTCTATCTTGGTGTGGTTTTTTCCTGCTTCCCCCCCCAGGTGCTGGTGTTGAAAGCCATGATGGATGATAGTATTTAGGTGTCAAAACATATGCTAATGCATGCAATGGAATATTTAGCATTTCCCATCGGTTTTGCACCTCTACACGAATATAATTGTACAAGGTGGTATCTCTAGGCTCAACAATGTCTTTAATCTGCCCCAACATGCTATCCATTTGCTCATACACCTTCCCAATTACTGGTCGATCTGAATCTGCAAACTTGATCATGTAATAAATTGGTTTGGAACTTTGGTGAATTGCAAAACATATTTAACCTGTGACCAAAAGTAACTGTCAAGAACAGTGTCCTTGACTACATTAGCACCATCTGTGTCAGTGTTAATTTCATCCCATGTTTCAGCACACACCAGATTAGTTAAAGCTTGTCTCACCCTCACTAGCCGCCTAAAGGTGAGGTAATAACTAGCAAATCTTGTCTTTGCAATTTTAAGCAATTGCAACTTGGAGTAAGTGCCATAGAAGTAGTTTACCCTTGTATGCCCTGTGATGAATTTAATGAGCTGCTTCCCTTTCCTGTAAACCTCAGCAATCCACCCACAATCTTTGTGTTTCACAATATCATGCATCAAAAGGTTCAATGTGTGAACCAGGCACCCAGACCAAAAGATGTGTGGATGAGTACGCTCAATAATTTTTCCTGCTGCCTTACAATTTGCTGCATTATCTGTGATCACTTGAACCACATTATTCGGACCAACATCTTTGATTGATTTCAATAGGAGATCTGCAATGTTTTGTGCAGTTGCACTGATGGAGGAGGAGTCATGACATGCAATAAATACTGCACCACTAGAAGAAACACCAAGAACATTTATCAAATGTTGGTTTCTAATATTTGTCCACCCATCTGATACAATGGATACCCCATAATCCACCCACTCATGTGTAAAACGTGTCAAAGCTCTTTGAACCTTAGCTTTTTCTCTTTCTAATAACACTGTTCTAGCTTTCTCATAGTTGGGGGCCTTGTATCCTTTTGGGGCTTCATTGATGGCCTTTACCATGTCATGCCAATAGGGAGAGCGAAGCACATTGAATGGTACACCGCAAGCACAAAGAAAACGGACTATCTTTCCATCCACATCATCCCTCCCAGCAACATTAAGGAAATCCCCTATTGTTTTTCTACCTCCAGAGGTTGCAGAAGTACCATGAGGAGATGGGCAACTACCAAATTTAGAGGTTGCACTTGATTCAGAATGAGTTTTTTGTTTCTTGTTTTTTTGTTGTGCAGCCATCTCTATTTGGATGTATTTTCTTCTTTGTTCAGTTGAAATGTTTGGGCAAATTTGTACCCCCACAGAACCCTTTTTTTCATCACTGTCCAGCACCCCACAAAGATGCCTCCTCAGACGGGTATATGAACCCGTATATGGTTTTCCTCCATGACAACCATGAGGGCACACAAATTTGTAAGATCCACCACCCTTTCCCCCTTCAAGTTTGGTCACATAGTTCCACAAGGGTGTTGATGTACCTTTCCCATCTTGTGCTTCAGTGTCCCCTTCAAGTTCATCCCCTTCCTCTTCAAACCCTTCCTCCTCATCATACATTGGGTCACTACTATTAGGACCAAGTTCATCCTCTTCCTCTTCCCCTCTATTCCTCACCCTTGCCATCATTAAAACCAAGAGTGGAATGATACATAGAAGCCAAAAGAACACCATCTTGGAATATGGATATAGGTGGTGGACAACCTGTAAATAAAGGAGCAAGTAGAAACAATGGGAAAGAGTAGGAGAGGGAGGAGAAAAATACAATTTTTTTTTCAAAAAAACAAGGGAGTTTGGGGTTTGAACTTACCTCTTTAGCTCTTGTAGATGAAGTCCTCCAAGCTCTTGCTCCAAGCTCCTCCTCCTTCTCCTAGCTCCTCCTTCTTCACTCCTCCAAGCTCTCCTCTCTTCTCCTCTCCTTTCCTCTCTTCTCTTCTCCTCTCCTCTCTTCTCTTCTCCAACTCTCATAAACTCAAAGTGAGAAAATGAGAAGAGAATGGGGGCTTTATTCTTTTCTAAACTCACCCTAACCTCACCCTAACCCACCCCCTCATGCAAACTCAAGTTAACTTTTAAAAAAAATTAAAAAAAATTCGAGTTACATTGCTGCACCCGCGGAAATTTCCGGAAGCGCGGATCCGGAGCTCGTGAAGCGTGCGCTTCCGGGCCGAAGCGAGGCGCTTCCGGAGGCCCGAAGCGCCCTCCGAAGCGCGGATCCGGGCCAACGCAACCTATATTCCAGGAATCGCTTAAAAAAACAGGAATCGCGCTTCATAAATTTTGGAATCGCGCTTCGCCTGGAGGTTCCGGAACGCTTCCGTACGGGACGCGATTCCGGCCTAGGATCCGGGGGGGGGGGCGATTCCTGCAACTATGATCATAACATTTGGATCCTAAATATCTTGGCTAGTCATCATCAAAGTGGTCAAATCAAAGTACAAGTATTGAAATTGACACCTAATTACCTCTACTCTCCCCTCATCAAATTTTTCCCTCCCCTCCTACTTCACTCATCCCATCCACTTATTCCATCTCCCCTCATTAAATTCCCATCAATCACTCCCCTTACATACCTTTCCCCCTCTTTTTCATACTCAAAATCATTCCTCATTCTTCATTTCCCAAAGAAAAGGCCGAGCAGCACATCACAACAAAGAAAGGAGGGTGATTTCCACGAATTCAGGCCTTCATTTTTGCTCACTGTGCAAAGATTCCCCCTCATCTCGACATCACCTCGGCAATATTTTCTCCGATTTTTTGAACACCTCACCATCCACAAGTTAGCCCCTTCAAAACCCATGTCTTGGTTTTTGTTAGATCGCCCTCCAAGTATGAAAACCATCAAAAATCCCTAAGGTGACTGCGCAAAGACAGAGTATTTCTAAATTTGAATTTTCACGCCCATTTCTAGTTTGATTCCACCTGTGCTTGATCAAATCGACTTAAATGCCTCCTAGGTACTTGCTATGACCATTGTTTCCCATAGATTTCTTGTTTAAACCTAAGAAAAGTCGATTTCCCTTACCTTTACCTAAACCCTGTTTGCACAGTCAGCTTTGTCCAAAGATTTTCATCTATTGACCAAGAAATCATTCTCACATTCCCTGCAACATCATCCCATCACCTTGTTTTAAGACAACTCACACCAAATCTGCCCCTGATTTCACTTGGTTGCCTTCATCTTTGTTCATTTTGTTAGGTTTACAACTCCTAGTAGATTGATCAGTATTGCTCACATCTATCATCCTCAAGCATGAAACAATGCCGAAATCACCATCACTTGCAGCGAAAGACAAAGGAAAGAAGGTGATTGATCTTGAAGAGGCTGATGTCCCTGAAACAAAGCCTAGAAGACCAAGGACCAGGGCAATGACTAGGAAGGAACAAAGCACTCAAGACATGCTTCCACCTCAAGCCCAACCTGTCAAAGAAGATACTATCAGAGCTGAAATTGAAGAAAACAAGGAATATTGGTTGGAAAGAGTCAATGATCATCTATTGAACCTGCTGCGTAAAACCAATAGAGACAATGACCTCCAAAGAAACCTAACAAGGCATTACTATGCTAGAAATATGAGTCATAGAGCAAGGATAAGGGTGATGAAGAAGAAGCTGCAGAAGACCAGAAAGCAACTGAAAGAGATCAAGCAAGCAAACACCAGAGAGAAGAGGAGAAACCTTGACACTTTGGCTGAAGTAGCCACTAGTTAATTTTGCAGCCACATCTGCAATTTTGTCTTTTGTGAAATTTTGCATGAAGTATGATAAGGTGTGGTAGTTTTATTTTTGAACTGATGTTATAAGGAGGTTAGGGAAGAAAAACCACCAGCTGCAGCAATCATTTGACAACTAAAGGGAGATTAGGGACATTTTGACCATGACTGCCCTTTGACTGCGCAAAGTCTAAAAGGGTGTTTTGACAAAGGGTATCAGTTTGAGAAAGAGTATCAGGGCTACATCAGCATGTTTCATACTCCTATGCATCCATTCATCTACAGCAATGATCAATAGACTCCTTCAAAAAACAAAATTTGGCACCTAAATGCACTTTGAATGTGCAAAAATATCAGAGTTTTCCTGTTTTAGCCATCTTTTTGAAAACTGTTTTGTGGACAACCAGAGATGAATCTTGGGAAATGGGAGGAGGTTTTTGTTCCTAAGATGCTAAAGTAAAATAACCTACTTCATATTTTACACAGGTATTACAGTGTGAGAGATCCATTCACATCTTTACAACCTATTTTTCTGACTGCACAATGTCCTGTTTTAGCCATCTTCTTGCAGAGCAGCTTATGAACAACTGGAGCAGAATTTGTGGAAACTGAGAGAGGTTTATCTCAAAAACATCTTCATCTACAATAACCTCTTTCATTTTTTACACAGGTCATACAGTTTAAAAGTTATGAGGGTAACTTGGAGACCCATTTTTATAGTTTTTACAAAAAAAATTGACATGACAGTCAGCCTAATCCTTGTCAAGATTTCGAATTTTTGTAAGATATGATCAAATCTGAAGTAGTTGAGAGATGGAGACATGTAATAGGATGAAGTAGAAGGATGGATTAGCATTAATTAGCATCTATCTAGTTGTTTCAAATCAGTTTTGGTTTAGTAAATGCAGCCCTGTTTTTCTGCATTCAGTTTTTAGGTGCATTGAATCTGTTCTTTTGACTTTTTAAAGAGGAATTCGGTCACTTAGTGAGGAATTTGAATCCCTATTATGTGTAAATATGAGAAACAAATGAGGTTAGTTATTAGATGGTTCTATTGCTCAAGATATTATGTAAACATTCACCTATTAATACTTCAAACTTTGAAGTATTATGGGTTGGAACCTGTGGAGAAGAAAGACTCATTGATGTAAAGCAGCTCACAGAGCCTCATTTGGTCAAACTTCAGTAATACAGTTGCAGCAATTACAGGATTCTCGTGTCACTTATGTTGGTGAAGTGCATCTATCTTTGTATCTATGTTTTCATTGTTTTTCATATGTTATTCATTGATTTCTGGATTATTTTAAGAAGTAAACGAATAGAACTTGTTGAAAAATACACTCTGCTTCTGGATTAATAATAATCTTAATGTTTTCTACTTGATGATTAGTATCAAAGTTCTTAACTACTCTGGTATAATCTGATTCCCTCATCTTTTCTTCTAAATCACACCTCAACCTTAAGAATCCAGCAAAGGTGCCTACCCTGCCTTGTAAGGTTGCTTGTAGAACCTGTCTTGATTGAACTCAACCTGTGACTCCATTGCCCAATGGCTTATCTTCCTTGTTTCAACCCAACTCAATTCTAAAATCCAAAACCTGAACCTAATAGCTAGCCTAATATTATTCAGAAGAACATAGCTAAATCAGATAGAGAGATCCCTCTTTGGGGTTGGAAGGGCTAGATTCCCAACTCCCAAAGTGGTTTTGTGGTTACCTCTACAATTATTTCCCGGCCTTATTAAATTACAAAGTGATAACATCCCCTAGTCAAATCAGCATGACCCAGCGAAGTCCTTTTGTCATCTCAGGAGATGGTCTGCCCAATCCTACAAAGACATCAACACTCCCTCTCAATGAAGGAGACATTCTGCATCATGCCAAGGTTATCTTTGAAGTATACAAACTTCGCTCTAGATAGAGGCTTGGTGAGAATGTCTGCAATATGCTAATTTGTGGATATGTACTGGAGCTCCATTTCTCCTCTCTACACCATGTCTCAAATGAAGTGACTTGATCAAATAGTCTTACAAGAAGCTTCCAAAGCCACACTACTTCACGACTTGCGGCACTGGCTGCGATATACTCCGCTTCTATTGTCTTGAATGTGACAAAAGTTTGCTTCCTGCTAAACTAGGATATCATAGATGATCCCACGCTGAAGTAGCACCCCCGAAGTGCTCTTTCTGTCCTCTGCACTCCCTACTCAATCTAAATCCATATATCCCTACAGTGTCACTTCACCACCTAAGGCATATCTCAAACCATATCCAACTGTACCATGCAGGTACCTCAACACATGATTCGCTACAACCCAATGTACATGCCTCGGCTCAACCATAAAATGGCTCAAGGTTCTTACTGCAAAGCAAATATCAAGCCTCGTGTTAACCAGGTACATCAAGGATCCAATCAACTACTCGTACATCATGGAATTCACCAAGTCTGAATTTGAAGCAAAATCACTTAGCTTCTTCAGATTGGTCACCATAGGTGTATCCATGGACTTGCAGTCCATCATATCAAATATCCTCCAAAATTTGGACAATGTGCTTCTCCTGCTTAAGGAGGTCTCTATACCTCCAATCCCAATAAATAATGCATCAGGCCAAGATCCTTCTTCTCAAACTCCGAGGCTAACTCCCTCTAACACTACCGCAAATTAATCTGTGGTAATCCAAGTTGTTCCCTTTGTTATGTAAGCAAGTCCTTCTGCCACTATAGCTCCCTCTGTCACTAAAGAATACTCTTTTGTTTAACATGGTCCCCTCATAGAAGGCATACAACACCTGGAGACCACCTGTCTCTAAGCATCTTGTCTGACAATCTCAACCCATGACATCCTCTTGGAAGGTTGCTCCTTCTATTCTACCTGATTGTTTGCTCCCTCATAACTAGAAGCTCTTCGGTCATCTGGCACTATCCTGAATGTCCTAACAATTTGTACTATCATCCCTCTCGAACATCAATCACTCTTGTTGAGTCTATGCTTGAGCTCTTAGGCCATACAAGAACTTGACCATCTAGCGACTTGGAGCAAAAATCTCCTCGTAGTCCACTCACTCTTTCTGGGTGAACCCTCTTTCCACAATGTTAGCGCTTGAAATTTCACCTCAGGCTGAGAAAGGTAAACCTCAAGGCTACATCAAACCATTTAGCCTCGTAGCTAGCCCTACGGGGCAGGAGAAGGCTCTCTCCGGTCTATCTCGTGAAATATTCAATGGGGTGAGATGACCAACAAGGTAACACTGATATTAGGCTAGTAAACTGATTAAAAAGGTTGATTTGGGGTTTTTTTGGGTTTTTGGTGGCAAATTGAGGAGAGGGCAATTTTGGGTGCGAGGATTGGACACAGTTTCTGCAGGGGGTTCCTTGGGGCGAGGTAGGAGACAGTGTTGATGCCTTTAACTGAGGTGGATGGTCAGGAATGAAAGGTGAGGAGCTAAAGAGAGCAAACAATCACTTTGAATTCTCTTTAGACAGTAGAAAACATTGAAATTAAACAAACTTAAAAGCAGAGCATGGCAAGCATGAATTCTTACTTTAACACTTCATTTGTTTAATGTGCAGAAGCAAAAGAAAGGAAATGAGTCACATAACAAGCTTACAAGTACATTGAGAAAAACACCATCAACACATGAGTCCACAAGAATCCCAAAGAGGACTGCAAAACCCTGGTCTTCTTTAGCCAAAAATTGCAGAGATACAGTGAAATAATACAATGATAGCTTCTCCCTCAAGAGTCCCACCATGAAAATGAGCAAGAAAGTACATAATATAGATGATCTAACCTCTTTCCCTGCCTCCATGGGTCGAGCTCACTATCCTAGGAGCTGTTTCAACCACTTCTAAACTAAGCACCACAAACTAGGCAGTCAAAACAACTTGCCTCTATAAGTTAGGAAACCAATCCATTCATTAAATATTTACCCTTTACATGAATGAATCTTCTAGAAGTGTTAAACAAGAGTAAAAGTGTCTTAGAGTTACAATAATTACATCAAAGATAATCATCTTCCACCCCAAAAAGTCAAACTGGGTCAAAACTGCGTTTTCTGGGCTGTACAATGCAATCTGGCAAAAGCTGCCTGACGGGTCGCACGCCCCTGCCTGACGGGTCGCGCGCCTTTGGAGCGATGTTTGAAGCACTTGCAGGTGTCCAAATTGAGCAAAAGTGGGCTTGTTGGAAAGGTCTGTGAGTCTACTTTCCAACCCAACTGGAATTTTTGAATTTGGAGGTCATTTGCCCTGTCAAAACTTAATTCTCCCAAGACTGGTTTCTGCAACTCAAAAAAGGGCCAGAAAGTCATTTTTTGGTAGTTTTTTGACCTTTTGGGGGACCAAAACTACACAAAATCTCAAGTCCATCCATGGGCATATGTAACTTTGCATGACAAATCTAGAAATGCTGAGTTTTTACCAAACTGAGTTGCCATGATGTAGGGTCGCGCGCGGGGTGAGACCCGTTAATGGGAAAAACCTGCAAATTGCACAAAAAATTCACAAATGACAAAATTTTCTCCAAATTTCTTGAAATTTGGGCTGGGAGTCCCCAATAAAGTACCATGCTCAGTCAAAGAGGCTTTGGCCAAAATTTGGAGTGGACCGGGCCTTTTCCGTCGTTTTAGTGCCTTGGCCAACCTCCTTGGATCCGGCGATTGTAATTTTGACATTTCTTTAAAACCATGACACCTGTGCAAAAAGTGAAGGAGGTTTTTCTTCCTTGGCATGTTGTGGACAAAAACCTCTCTCAGTTTTCAAAAATTCATCTTTGATTGCTCTGAAACATCATTTGAGTGAAACTTGTCCCGATGTGTGAAACAAAGAATTTTGTCGAAATGGAGCGAAATGAAGGGGATAGGGGGCTTCTAAATTCTTGGGGAAATTTTTGGGAGTGGGGAGGGATGTTAGGAAACAGGGAAAAGTGGAATCTCAGAGTTTGAATGAGGGGAAGGGGTCCAAAAGGGCAAAACACAGGCCCAACCTAGAAAATTGCCAGGTTGTAGCTAGAAACTAGGGTTTGTGCGAAAATGAGGAATTTGGGGGATCTAAGGGATGGGAAGCATTTGATAGGGTATTTTAAGGATAGGGGAAGGTGTATGAACATCTAGATACAAGTTTTGCCGGTGATTTGACCATCCAAGAGAAATTACCTTCAAAACCCTAGGAGAGGGAAATGACCTTGCCTAGGCACAACTGCAGCATGAATAAGATGTAGAATGACCCTATGGAACTTGACATGATGATGACAACCCTCTGAATGATGATAGACTCAGCTAAATGGTGACATGAATTGGCATTTTGACAACTTTAAGCCCAAAGCACAATGGAGACTTTTACTTGCAAATGAAGACCTTTAAAAATACAATCATGATCTTCTTGAACGCAAGCCATAATTTTTCATGATGGAGGACCTACCTTGCAAAATTTGGCAATTTGTGGCTCCTTGGTGAATTTTCAGGCGGTTTTACAAAGAGGGCGCTGACGGGTCGCGCGCCTCACCCAACGGGTCGCGCGCCTCTGACGGGTTGCGCCCGTTATAATTTTGCACTGGCAGAGAGTGCCTGACGGGTCGCGCGCCTGGTCTGATGGGTCGCGCGCCTGTCAAGCTCACAAATTTCACTCAAACTGTCTTGCAATCAGTTGCTCTATCACTTGGATGCATAATGAGGCTTGATAGAGGGAGATTAGGGCTTTTATAGCCTTGTTTGAATTAATTTCATGTCACAACCCACATGGTTTCCTTTTATCCTGAAATTGACTGATTTGATGCTTTTCTTTGATGCTTTTTGCAGGGATATCATCTGAGGGATCTTGGCAAGGGAGCCAGGGTTACATGCTGTCCTTGGAAGCTTTTTGAAATTTCATCACTTTTTACAAAAATTTGAAAATTCACCTTGGCTTTAAAAACAGGGTTTTTAAATCCAAGGTGAAAATTAACTGCACAAGATAGAAATTTGCAAAGAAACACCTTTAAAATCATCCCTCTGGCTTGCTGAGCACTTATTGACCTTCAGAGACATGACCTTGTAAACAAACTTGACCAAAACCCTAGACCTAGGAATTTGACCTCAAGCCAAGACAAGACAAGCTTGAAAGTGACTAAGGACTGAAATAACTTGATTCAGCTGCCAAGAGGGGGACAAAGACACCAGCTCCTCCATCAGGGTTATGGCATGCCTAATGGGAATGCAAAAATTGACACTGATGAGACACCTACTTATGCAAAAGCAAAGAGCTTTGATCGCTGATGGAGGGCAACAAGACCGACTCTAACACACAACACTTTTAATGTTGCCAACTACTGCATGAATCATTGCATTGATAGTCACCAAAATGTACCCATTATTCCCTCCATTCAGGAGGCCATGGAAGAAAAATCATAACCAAGCAAAATACAAGGACAAGAGGCTGACAAAACAATAAAAATAATAATAATGATCAAGGGAGAAAAAATATGAAGTACTTATCTCTTGATTAAGAAAGAAACTGCTAAGGGTTGTAGGGAATTCTCAACTCCCTCTTGATCCTTGCCTTCTTGAAAAAATCAATGAAGCCTATCTGCAATCTCATCAAGCTTAGATTCCTTTGTCTTCTTCTGAGGTGGATGTTCATCCCTGTCCTCAACATCAGTTGCTAATGCATGCTGCTTTCCTTTCCTCTTTACTTTTTTTTTGCATGAACTGTGAGGGTTAGGGTTTCTTGATCATGCAAATTCATCGAGCTATCTAACCACACCGAAAGCTCAACAACAAGCTAGCATCAACACCAAGTCATTATGCATGCTATCAAAGATATAAACCAAGTATGCATCACAAAAACTGCACTTTCATCTAGCACTCCAAGTCTCACTCTAGGGTTTCATCCCACAAACCTTAGGACTTTGTCATCTGAGACTTCAATACAAGTTGTAACCTCCAAATCTTCTCTAGGGTTTACAAACCCTAAGTATTCCAACTCTTGAACCACACAAGCATAAATATTCCAAGACGAATACATCAATATTAAAAGCACATACTTTAATACATGTGTTATGATAGGCTCTCTTCTCGCTTTATATAAAAGTAGGTGAGGGAGGCTTTCTCCTCAGTGCCCTCTGGCTCTAGAGTAACTTCCTTCTGAAGATTTGTAACATTGTCTTCCATTCCAAGGCTTGGTACGAATTGACAAGAAATCAAAATCTAGTCAAGCTAATGAACACTTGTCTCTTAGGATGACTTCACTCGCTGCTCTTTCAACAAAGCTCCGATACTACGTTGAATTTTCTACAAGATTCACAGTAGAATACATTTTTTCTTGATTTTTCAAGATTTTCTAGACTGATAATTACTTCCAATGATTACTTCATTATTAGTCTTGTATCACATTTATCATTAAGCAACTACACAGAAAATCTCAACTGTAAAACAATAATGACAGTAGGATCAAGAAGAGACAACCAAAACACAAGAGACACAAAAAATTATCCTGGGAAAACCCTAACCAGGGAAAAACCCAACAACCTTTTCTTAGAGAAATTTGTCCAATTCAACAAGAGATACAATATGAGTTCAATAAAACAACCTAGAAATTTCTAGGGCTAGACCAGCCCTTCATCCATGAATAATAGTTTCCAAAGATAGATACAAGGTTGCCTTCTAGGGTTTCCTTCCAACTAGGCCTCCTTTAATTAGAAACTTCGTCTTTCAATCTCCCTCAAAAAAAAAACATAGATTCATCATTTATTCGGCCTCAAATTCGTCCTTCTTCATGCCTTAGATTCATCCTCTTATTTTGCCTCAAATTCATTCTTATTTTGCCTCAGATGGTGATCCGAATTGGTGCAAATGGAGGAGGACGAATGGAGTATATATAGTAGATTAGAGTGCCCCAATGGGCACATCCCTTGGGTTGGGTCAACTTAAGCAGTTAGAGCCGACCTTACATTTTGGAGGCAAAATCCAAAATTCAAATTTTTCCTCTTTTGAAGCCGACTTGAAGTATACATTTGTATTTATCATTTCTTTCATATGAAGACCGACCATACCTACAACAATTCAACAATTTTTTGCTAGAGAATTACTTCCTAATGATTTCCATACCGTAGTCTTATGCCACTGATATCATTGAGTAATTCCACTTTAGAAAATATCAAATAGTAAATGTAGGGGAAACAATAAAGATCAAAGAAAGACAGCCATGCACAATAGAGACAACAATTTTACCTTGGGAAACCCAAACTTGGGAGAAAACCCATCAAATTTTCTTCTAGGAGATTCAACAAGGTTTATAAATCCAATTTGTCTAGAACTCTATGCCAATATCCAAGTGAAAATACCAATCACACCTGGTCAAAATCAAAAACAAGATACTCTGGGTCAAAACCAATGAAACTAGTCAACTTTGGTCAAAATTCGATTTAGTAAAAAATAGGCCTATAGTCAACTAACCCAATGGTCAAACTATAGTCAACTATGGCCAAATCCTGAGATCAAACTGCGGTCAACTCTAGCCTAATTCTGTGGTGAACTGCAACCCAAATCTACAGTCCACTGAGGCCTAATTATAGTTAATGCCCAGTCAAATGGCTTGGTCAAACAACAAATAAACTCGTTCAAACTTCAGTCAACTCATCTTCCTTTTGTTACATGTGTGGTTGCCTCTAAGAGAGATAAGAGATGATATGATGATGAATGATCAAATTGAATTGTCACATCATGCATATATACAAGTCGGATGGGTTGAATTTTGACCAAGGGACACACCCTTTCATGGTGGGGCTGACTTGTCCTTTTTTTAGCCTACATGATACCCAAAAAATGAAATTTTTATTTTAATTTTCACAATTCTTCTAGGTTCACATAGGTGACCTTTTGGCATGCAGGAATGCCTCCTGATACTACACAAAAATCAACCTGCCAAGGAGGGTAGTCCCTAAAAGATAACCAAAGCTTGATTAAAGCTAAAGAAAATACGAAATATTAATCTAAGAGTTATTTAAGTTACTCAAGAATACATTCACCATCAATAGATAACTCATAGCATATCAAAGATAGATAAGAAAATAATCACATTCACCATCAATATACAAAATGAGCGAATAATCAATGACATAAATGAATAGCAAAAGACCAATGCCAAAAATAAATTATTGATGCTTGTAAATAAAGTGCTTGTTACCTACTCAAATGTACCTAGCAGGGAACGAAGACCCCATTGCCTAAAGGAGAAGGCACCCATAAAAAAATTCAGGTTTAGAAGTCCAGTGGGGAAATTTTTCCCTTCTCTCTATTCTTCTATCTTCTCTCTCCTCTTTCTTCTATGCAAATTTCGTACCCCCACGGGAAATTGTATCAAATGACACTAGCATGATGAACTTATGTAATAGACTTAAACCCTTGGGACCTAGTTACTGAAGAAGTTGCTCCAAAGTGTTTTTCTCACTTAATTATTTTCGTTTTCAGTGATGAATAATTAATTGAGTTTCCTCACTCATAACCTCCAAAGTTGGAGTGTGTCTTAATAATTGGGTCTTGAGTGTGTTTTCTGAGTCTAGGATCAATGTATATTACCATGCTAGGCATTATCCAAAGTCTTACGAAATTGCATTATGTTTTTCTAATATTTTTTAATAATAGAAAATTTCCAGCAAAACGAGAATTTTTAATAAAATTCTATGTAATAAGTTAAAAGTTGGCACTAGGAAATGTTGTATGGCATGTGAGTACTCAAAATTCATACTCAAAGTATTAACATTATCCTAGAACCCACTTTAGGATGTAAAAAATAAATATTTCCCTACGAAAATTCACTTTTACTCATAAAAGTGAAAAAAGGACCAAGAAAATCAGTCATTAAATAACTGGGGACATTCCAAAAACATGTTTTGAGTTGACTGAGTGTCACAAGCAGTTAAATGAAGGCATTAAAGATTGAGTTAAATGATGATTTGGAGACCACCTAAGGGAGGTCGAGTTCACTGTCCATCATCACGTGTTAGAGTTGCCAATATGACAAGTTTAGGAGGATGAGTTCCTCCATTTGGGGGGTCGAGTTTCAGTTTGAGGAGAGGTGGCATCAGATGGCAAGATTGTTGGAAAATCAAGTGTAATGTAGATGAATACTTTTTCTCCTTTCTTGATAATTACTTGTGAATATTAGATATCTTTTTAGTATTGCTTATGTCGTCTTCATCAAGCAATTATACAAATGTTCAATATTTCAGGAAAATATAAAGATGACAAGACAAGAGACGCCAAAGTTAGGCTACTAGCCAAGGCAAAACCCACAAGGGGAAATCCCAACAATATTTCTCTTATAGAATCAGATCAAATGAGATATCCAAGACCAAGACCAAACTACAACCAAGAGACCAAGTCTAAACCCTCCTCCAAGTCACCTCCAAAAGTCAAAGTCAATGTTGGTAAATCTGCGCCAATTCTGGTCAAACCTCAAAAATTCGGACCTGCAAACAAGGGGCCGAAATTTTCCTGTGGTAATTGTTATGCACTACTAGTGGGTGACCCCTATAGGAGAAATTTTTTACTAGATTTATCTTCAGCAAGCAACCACTTGATAGCTTGATGTGCTACTATTCTCCGCCACCTAAGCCAGACATTGTGTGCCCTCACCCATCTATTCTGATCGTATGTTTGAAAATGGGCGATCCAACCCGAGAAGTATGATGTTTCATTATGTGATTCAGTGTTTATGTTTGCTATTCTTGGGCACATTTGGGCATGAATTAGTGGGGGGATTCGGCAGAAAGAAAGGGCTTTGACTGTACTCTTATTCCCTAACCTCAATTTGGAGGTTAATCATGTATCCTAGTCCCGTGGGATCCCCTTTATTTGGCTACTAGCGTTAGGAGTGGCACTACATGGGAAACCCTAATTATGGTTGTGTGGTCCCGCTTCCTAATACCATATATTCACTTCCCTCCACTCATTACAAGCCCTTTACACATTTTGCCCATTTGGGTCCACATCTGTCCATCGGATCCACAAGGTGTTAACCTCCCCTTCCCCTTGTCCACACATTGGGTCAAGCCTAGAACAATGCCCCAAAGGTTGATGCAGTTAAAAAGAAAGATAAAAGCATAATATGGCCACATACAACAGGAAATGTACCACAAAATGCAAAAGATGGTTGGGACAATAAAATTTAGCACATGGGCAAAATCCAAACATGAGCTCTACCCCCTATCATTATGGTTGTCACCCTAGTTCCTAGGGCCCCTATGACTACCCTCTGCATCATTGAGGAACCCATGATTGTCCCAACCCCTGGTGGGCGATGAATTGCCCCACCTTAAGGGGGTAATCACTGCTACATCTTACACATCATGCTCTCATCCCCTTTGAGCCTCAAGCAGTAAAATGAAGAAAAATCAATAAAAGGCAAAAGGCATGTGAATAAGGGTGGAAAAGCAATGGTCGGGGTAACTCATGAACCATGATTGCTCCCACTTACATTCATACACCCAAGGTGTGGGCCTCCATCATAGCTACCTTTGTACCATGTCATGTGGCATGGAGCCTTCCCTCTTACCCACACTCTATTTTATCATTATTTCACGACACTTGCCATTTGATGAATGTACCATGGACATGTCACTCCCTTAAGAGGTTGAAAACACCTGATAAGGTCCTTCATTAACCTCTCTTGTCAAGGAAGGTAACATTAGTACATGTTCAAAGCCCATTTGGAAGGGCATGCCACTATGAGTGTCCATTTTTGCCCCTGATTAGAAAGCTTATTTACTCAATAGCACTAATGAATTATCATATTGAAAGGGGAGGATACGCACTGGATCTTATACAAGATTGGAGATGGGTTTCTCGTAACGACCAAAAGTCATATACGTAGCAGAAATCTTTAACATACTTCAAAGACGTAAATGTCCATTGTAAGACATGTAACTCTATATTGAATATTGTAGAAGAATTGATATGATATGATTACAAATGAGAATGAGGGCCTACTTATATACCTTAGGCAAGTGCCCTTTCATGAATGGTCATGTCTCTAAGACATGCCTCTTCATTACAAACTAACTAACCATTAGTTAATTAATTATTATTTATTATTATTATATTTACATTTATATTTATATTTATTATTTATATGAATTATATTCATAACAATGCCTCTTTCTTCAAGAAGCTTTGTCCTCAAAGCTTACTGAGAATATCTTCTTGTCTCTGAACTTTCATCTTCATTGATACAAGATGATATGATGCTCTGAGTGATAGACAAAATTGTCATATTGAGAACGGATCAGACCATCCTAGATTAATCTTTTGTGGAATCTTCTGATCTCTGGAAATTTGTGATGAATAGTTATCGTAGGACTGGATTCTGCAAACTTCAATATTCTTGGGAACATAAATTTGTCGTTTATGTTCTGAGTGATACTGGTACATAGATTGATTAGAAAGTTTGCTCTTGTGATTCAAATGTCGATAAATAGTTCTTCTGGTTGGACTTTCCCTTATCATGTTAGTGGTTGTTTCCTGATTTCCTTCAGGCGTTGTTGTTGTTGAGTTGGCTACTAAATCATCATTTGGAATGTCCATCATTTGAATTGCAACTTCTACATGTGTCTTCACTTCAGTAGGTTTATCCTTCTTGAGTTACGATTTTGACTGGATCGGTATTTGTTTCTTTATCTTCAACTCGAACTGAAATGACTGGAGACTTCGATACTACTTCTTGAAGTTGTTCTAATTTGTCATTTAATGATTTCTTGTCACTTTTAAGCTTCTTTAGTTGCGTAAGTAAGGCTTGGTTATGACTCCGTAGACATGAAAGTTTGCCATTTTCTGAACTGTTGACTTTCTCCTTAGTATCTTCCTCTTTATCTTTTAAATATTTTATTTTCTCTAATAATTTTTTATTAAGGGTTTTAGGCACAAATTTTCTTTTTCTTTTTTCTGATAAATTCTCCTTCAGTTCCTTATCAAAACTTTCATTTTCTTGTTTTAGTCTTTTTTTCTTAACCTTGGACTTTTTTATCTATGAAAGTAATTTCTCATTGTGGTTCCTTAGATGCCAAATTTCTTCGTTGCTTTCTGTGGACTTTTCATGAAACTGATCTTCGAGATATTTATATTACTTTTCTGATGCTTCTTTCTTTTGTTGAAGTTTTGCGATTTCTTCCTTCAATTTTTTTTGCATTTGTTCATTATCATTATGCTCTTCGATACTAAATAATCTTCCACACACTAGAAATTTTAAATTGCATTTCTTTTAATATAAGTGTATCCAATAATGTCTAGACAAAATGGATATTTAGTCCCAAATAACAATTGTTGTGTGGAACTCATCTTTTCTTCCTTCAAACTTCGATTATTCATCTTCTTTTTTCAACAATTGTTTCCACTTATTATATATATATATATATATTCTCAACAATTGTTGTTTCTTTTTTCTTGAACTCTCTTCTTTTTTTTATAATTTTTTTAACTTTCTTTATATTTTTTTTTTAACTTTATTTTGTTTTATTTTTTTTTTATAAAAATTTTTTCTATATATATTTATAGTCTTTTTTTTTTCTTTTTGAAAGGTTACAACCCAAGTGAAACATGGCTATTCACCTCTTTGGGGTATAATATAAAATATATGCCCACTTACATGCCTTTGACTCAGTTAATTTTCTCCACGTAAAAGTAAAACTTACCATTCACATAAAGAAATTTTGTATTCCTTTTGTTCTTCTTTTACCTTAAAAATACCATAGGTTGCTAAAACCACGAGCTTGTAAACTACTTAATGAAGAATCAAGAAAATTTTATCTACTCTTCCTTCTTTTATGTATAGTTTTAAAGATATTTGGAAAGATTCCCTTTTGAATTTATCATAAAAATTTTATCAATAATGTAGAACCTTTTTATATATGAATGTTCTCCTTCAAAATTTACATCAGACTATATTTACTTTTTACTAGAATAATTGAAATGTCAATGGCCATAGGCCTTATTTTTTTTATTTTTTTAGGGGCCAAAGGCCTAAATGGTGATATGGAGAATCTCCAAACTCTAAGTGAAACACTTCAATTACACAACACAAGGTTGACAGGAGGTTGATGGCCAAAGGCCTGGTGATCAGCCAACATGGCTTTGAGACCAATGTAATGACCAAAAGTCGTATACGCAACAAAAATCTTTAAAATAATTCAAATATGTAAATATCCATTGTAAGACATGTAACTGTATATTGACTATTGTATAAGAATTATTGATATGATTACAAATGAGAATGAGGGCCTGCTTATATACCCTAGGCAAGTGTCGTTTCATGAATGGTCATGTCTCTAAGACATGCCTCTTCATTACTAACTAACTAATAATTAGTTAGTTAATATATTTATATTTGTTATTTTAATATGAATTATATTCATAAAATTTTCATCTTGGACATGGCCTCCTTAAAAGGGATCCAAGCCCTTCAGAGGGTCATAATCGCACTTGTAGGGTGAGCATTGAGAGTTATGGGTCTCCAACCATGCAGAGTATTGATTGCCACATCACGGGATTCTTCGGCACCACCATATTGTTTGTTCGTGCCCCAATTATACAGAGACAGTGATGCACTTGGACCACGTTGCCCAGCCAGCTACACATTGCACCCAACACTTGGCAGTTGATCCAGGGCCCAAAGGAGGTTTTGTCTATCCCAAGGAGACATGGGAGGGAATCTGTCATCTTCTAGCCCTCTTTGATGGAGCATCAACATGATCTTGAGCCATTTGGAGAAACATGAGACCCATTTGGAGCCCATTGAGCCCAAATTGGGGTTTGGATTAATGTAGCATTTGGAGGGCATCCCCCTCTTGCCCATTAATTTTGAGGCCATCACTCTCATTTTCAGCACATGAGGCCTCAACGTTGCCCTTCTAGGCCTCCACACAGCCTAGCGTGGACCTAAGAAGGCTAATTTGACTTTCTTTATGAGCTATCATGGTTGGCTTGTAACCATGGATGGGTTATTTAGCATTTTAGGCATAGGAGCAGCTTCATTTTGATATTTTGAGATCTTAGAACTTGTATAAATAGGAGAGAGCTAGTCTCCTCCAAACATCATTACTTAGATTTCAATATTTCTTGAGAATTTCGTACCTGCAATTGTTGGACGAATATTGGATGATTGGATGCATTTTGACATTTGGAAATTTTCACTATCTTTCTTGGAGCTTCTCTTTGGCATGTTGATGGATGGATATATTCTTCATTATCTTGTGAGTACTATTTGATGCTATATTTTTCCCTAATGAATGTCTAATGTATGGAATGATGTTTCATGATCTTCAATCTGCCCTAATTTAATGCGAATTTGTTAGAACATTGAAGCTATTGGAAGTATTACATACAGTATTCAAAGATAATGATGATTGAATGTTCCTCGAGGTTAATTTTGCCTATTGCATGCTTGAAACTCCATTAACTATTGTCAACGAAGTGTAAATTCCTAGAGTAGCCATGAAGTTGCCTCCTTTAGGGCTAGCGAAGCTACCTTTAGGTCTCCTTGAAGAGCAAAGTTCATAAATCGAGATAATTCTTGACTCAAGTTCTCCCAATTGATAGGCACTAGTCTTAATCCTTGATAATCAAACCTAAATTGAAGAATCATCTTTATTTCACCTTATTTTTCATCTCTTTCTTTGTTCCTTTAAGGCTAAGGAAGCTTCTCTAGGGCTTGGTGTGAAATTCTCTAGAGGAGTGCGTTTTGAATTTCGAATGGATAGACCTCTTCCTCAACGTCTCCTCTGGGCATCTTCAAATTTTGAGTGAATTTAAACGGTGGAATCTCAAGAAAAATGATGCCCTAGTTATCACACCAAGTGGGAACCCTTGAACCTACCCTTCAACTTAGGGATTTCTTGAAGGTTTGTACTTTAGTATATCATTCAAAACCCTTTCTCTTGACTATCTAGACCTTGGATGAACACTTGTCTCATCAAATATCTCAACCCTAGGTCTCATATAATATTTCCTTCAAGAGGTTTTTCGTGGAAAGTCTTACTAGCTTCTCCCAAAGATCACACTTTAACTGAACCTTTCCATTAAATGAGCCACCTTGCCTCACTTCAAACCTATGTTGGGAACATTTATCACAAGTGAGGGATATTGGGACTCCTCCCGTCGTTGAAAATTTGAGAAGATAAGGGGAAATAGGTTGTGGTGACAGTGGGCCTTTGTCTTAGGGTGTTGTTGTGCCCTCTAGCTTTAGCTATTTACTAACCCTGCTAGTTTTTGCAACAACATTTTTGCCGTCATTGTCGATGACACGAGACGAGTGTTGTGTTCCTGTATGACATCATTGATATATCATTTTTGGCGACTTTATTGGAAGAACGAAGCACTAGCTCTTCATTAAACCCCAAAGTCAATGCTTGTAGGGTGAAGCAAGCATTTGTTATGGAAACTTTAATTCACCCTGGCGACTCCCATGTCATTAGCATATAAGGCTCAATGGTTGCCAAAAGGCTTCATGAATGGTTCCTCACTTTAGATATTACATGGATCTCAGGGTACCCAAATGGCTTAGATAGGAGGCTTATGCAAAATGCCATGTTTTGATGGCAATCCACATTCAACATTTGATCACATAGCAAAATTCATCAAGTATACTTCTGAGGTGAATGTGATTCACCTAGATAGCCTCATTGAGTTATTATATCTATTGGATATGAACATCAGGGCTGGCTTGCTTCACGTGAGCCTAAAAGAATTTCATCTTTCATCGAGTTGATCAACAAATTCTTGAAGTATAAGGGGCCAAAATTCCAAACTAATGAAGTTGCTTGTCAAAGCCTCGAAGTAGCCCTCCAAAGGGAGGGTCTCATCAATCAAGATGAAGAGGTTGAAGAAGACCTTGGGAATCTAGATGATGAGCAGGAAGGAGAATCCTCCCTAGGTCCACATGATGAAAAAAGTGATGAAGATACTTTTGAGAACATATGTGATAGGTTGGATGAAAATGAAGTTGAGGCTAGCCCTACCTTTTCCGAGGATATTATCGTTGATAATGCATTCTTTGAGAACCTTGGAGAAGGTGATCCCAATAATCCCTTGAAAGTTGACATTGGAGATTACTTACGTGTTGAAGAGAGGAAATGGGAAATCATTGGTCCTCAATTTGACAACGACCCTATGACAGTGACAAGGAACATGAGGTTAAGGTTAGTTTTCCCTTCATTCGGAGCATTACTTATAATGATGTATCTATCAATAGCCTTGAAAGCAAAGATCATTATTTTCCCCTGCATGAAAGAGGACAGTTGGAAGTGTTACCCACCACCAGTGGGTGACACCCATAGGAGAATTTTTCTCCTAGATTGGACTTTCGCCGGCAACCAACAGCCACCAGATAGCTCGATGTGCCACCATTCTTTGCCACTTGAGTCAGCCATTGTGTGGCCCCGCCCATCTATTATGACCATATGTTTGAAGGTGGACATGCAAACCCCAAAGGTATGGCTTTTCATTATGCAATTGAGTATTTTTTCTTGCTTATCCTGGACACATTTGGACATGCATTAGTGGGGGGATCCGGTGGAAAGAATGGACTTCGTATGTACTCTTGTTCCCTTGTCCCAACTTGACGGTTAGTCTTGTATCCTAGTTCCGTGGGATCTTCTTTATTGGCTACTAGCTTTAGGAGTGGCACTACTGTTGGAAATACTGAGAGGGGGATGAATTAGTGTTTATTTTCAATTGTTACTTTTACCAGTTAGATCACTTATATTTAGAACACAAAATGAACAATAAGAATAAATGTTTTTATTAAGTTCTTCAATAAATCAAGTACAATATATGTAGGGCTCCACCACTAGGTGAAGACACCGATTTTCAATCTCCCAAGCTCCAACTTGTATTTTCCAAGCCTCGTCTTGGACTTTCAAGGCTCCAACCTTGTCAATTTTACGGCACCAACCTCAAGGGCTCCAACCCTATATCTAGTTCAGGCTCCGACCTGGTTTCTTGAGGACTCTGATCCTCTAGCGCTCCAACCCTATCTTATCTAAAGCACCAAACTTGAGTTTAGGAGCACTAACTCCAAGGACACCAATCCAATATTTGCCAAGCACCAACTTGGACTTTTCAAGGCACCAACCTTGTCAAGGTATGTTTGGTTATAGTTCACTGCTCCCAATGTTTTCTTCAACAAGCCCTATCAATCTTCAGCTACACCTTCACTTAGTCTCCATGTCACATCATCAATGACAACCTTGTTCTTCACATGAAGGTGTCACCACTGCTCTTCATGATACCCAAACAAAACTTCTTCAAGGTCACCTCATAATGGCTTCAATGCATCATAACCTTCAATGATCTCCACAAATCTTCAATATGCTGCTTCACAAAGTTCTCCAACTCTGCCCTATTCTGTTCTCAAGAGAAGACTTCAACAAGCTCTATTTGTCCAATCCCAATAAATCAACACATTGACCACGATAACTATGACAACTTCAACCATGGCAGCTTCAATCACGACAACTACGACAGCTTCAACCACAACAACTACAACAGCTTCAACCAAGGCAACTACGGTAGCTTCGACCACGACAACTACGGTAGCTTCGACCACGACAACTACGGCAGCTTCAACCACGGAAACTACGGCAGCTTCGACCATGGCAACTACGACAGCTTCGACCATGGCAACTACAGCAACTTCGACCACGGAAAATATGACAACTTCGACCAAGATTTTATGCCCAAACAGAATTATCCTTTTTTTTCGTCCTAAACAATAGTCTCCTTATTCTCCTCGGCCTTTTGTCTTCTCTTGTACTTCATATCTCTGAATTCTTGCCTAAATTGTTGATCAAAATGAAGTGTTTAGACGTCTATTTATAGAGATTTCATTTATAACTGAAGGGACACGTCTATTTGAAGTGAGGCCGACTTGTATGACTAAGTGTAGGTCGGCTCACTGCTAGGAATAATTTCCTTAACTTAAATATTCAATATCTCACAAACTATTGGGAGTTTCAGGGCAAATAAAGGCTCATTAGAAAGAGGAAAAAATCCTCTTTAAGATGATCTAGGATCCATTTTGAAAGGATGCTACCAAGGTGTCCAAAATAATTTTTCTTTGTGATTGTCCTTAAATTTTATGCATAAAAAGTTTGGGACAGCATGAGGAATGTTTGGAACAACGTGGCTTCTTCATTCTTTGGCTTCGTCATTGCTATCAATATCATCATAGGATCATAGAGTCATTATGTAGGAGTGCAACATACATGTAGCATGACGCATGTACAATGTCATCATATACTAGTGCAGTCATAGTGCAGCATCATTAGGATAACTCCAAAATAATCTTCCAACCATCAAATGATCTCCAACCATGTTATCAAGACCTCATCAAGTGCCATCATCAATTGTGGTCATTCATCAAGAATATGACATCATCAAATGTAGTCCTCCATATGTCATCAAGGGCTTCTAAATACTTGGCATTTAGCACTTCTTAAGACTTCTTCATTAGTGACTTGACATATTAATTGATGACATTCTTATGAAACAAGAGTTATGACATCATCATTTGGAACTAGGCATCTCAACAATATTTTCCATCTCAGCTAGTGCCATATTGACATCAATGGCAACGTAGATTAACAATCTCCCCCTTTGTCATTGATGGCAATATTCTTGCCCTTTCAACATTCTCTCCCCCTTTGACATCAATGGCAAACGGGGTGCCCAAGTACTCCCCCTGTCAAGCTGGTTCTTTTCTTTACGAATAGTAGTTCTTCATAGGTATGTTACTCCCCTGTCATGGTGCTCTTCTTTCTAGTAATGTGGTCCATGATAGACGTGCTTAAATTCCTTCATGTGATGCACCAACTCCCCCTCATGAAAGATTACCTGCTAATGATCAAGTGGAAGAGGTCTTCAATAATAATCCATCGAATGAATAAGGATTATATTCTTCAAGGAGTGTTCCTAAGAGATGATCTATCAAAGAATGATTATCCATATAGCTCATCAAGGATTTCATAAGACTCATTCACGGATGATTTTTGTAAGAATGCCTAATCATCATAAGCTCCTAAATCAAAATCACTTTGACTCCATTCTCCTTAATAGGCAAGGCACTGGTCTACAAGTCCTTGGTTGTTATACGGGATTTATGATTGCAGACAAAACTTAAAAGTATCTCCCCTAAGTTTGGCGGATAACCTAGAACAACAAAGAGACAAGGAACCCAATGCTTTCCTTAAAGTAAATAGATGATGGAATGAAACCAGCCTCGTATCTGTCGTGGGCTTCCCTCCTTCTCTAGCTTGGATGCTCCAATTTCAGCTCTAATTACCAAAATTAGAACCTGCACAGTCAGATAACACAAGCCAAGAAACTATGAGATCTATGCAGTATCATCTAAATATTGTATTCAATAAATCAACATGGTAAAGAAATATATGAAATAACAACATCACATATAGGAAAACAGAGAATTCTTTGCATTAATATAAATGGAAGGAGTTTACAACCATAAATAAGTGTTGATCTTGTAGAAGAGCTCCTCCACGCCAACTTGTCCTTTCCTTGTCACAATGTGCACCTCCAATCACCCTAAATGCATGATATGGAACTTCTCACAACAGCAGCATAAGGGTAGAATCACTCTTCAAAAGCCAACCTCTTGCATATGGAAGGCTGTAAATATATAGAGGAGTGGGGTAAGTTGCGAGTTTTTATCCAGTTACCAGTATAAGGTTTTAGATCCATCTTTGATGGGAGGATGGGATCAAAGGATGAGGGATGGAAACTCCAAAGTAGGATAGGATAGGATCCAAATGTTTTACCTGAGGTAAACGGTTGTAACAAATTCCGGAAGCTTCTAGAAAAGGAGGTTTCCAGAATTTCTCTCTTTTTCCCAAATTTTTAGAACCAACGCAAGTGCAAAGGGAAGCAAACTGTAGGTGATCAACGTAGTCCACAGTGGAGCAACCAGTAGGTGAACATTGTCCAACAAGAGGCCAAGGTGCGTGGGTCCTAAAACTGGCTCAGATGATGCAGTTTAGGGCATAAACATTGAGGAATAAAAGGGACATGCTTAGGGCTTTGTGCAAGATGATGACAAGGGGGCATAGGATGTTGATTGATCCCATTAGGAGGTCCAATTATCAGATGTGACAAAATGGCCTATAATATTGTTGATCACCATAAATTCTTTTCCTTTCTTAAACTTTCATGCCCTAACCCTAGACGGCTTTCCTAGGGCATTTAATGATTTCAATTCTAGCCACTGGTTTTCTCAGCGAGTTGGTGACAAGTTGCGCTGAGGTATCCTCTACATGCCCTCCAAATTTGAAGCCAATCCCATGGTCAGTTTGTGAGATACACGAAGCCCTAGATCCCAAATCGTTTAGCCTTTGGTTCTTTTAGGTTAAAAGCCTTCAAAGGGATCTATTTCGCTTGAAAAATCAAAGGAAGTTCACTTATTTTGATCCCTTCTTCTCCCTCGCTTAGTCTAGACCTTTTGTTGAAAGTTTCACCTGAAACCCTACGCTCTGCTTGGGTGCTCTCGGGCTTCTCTGTCGTCCCATTTCTTCATCATTCATTATCTCACAAGGCCACCTAAAAACATTCTTCTCTTAGGAATCTTACGTCTAGGGCATCCCTTATCAAGGCATATCTCTAATCTTAGGTCTAGGTCTCCTTAGAGCCTTTCTTGGAGAGCCCTACACCTTGCTTCTAAAGCAAGCAAACTCTACCCTTTGAGTCTCTCCTGTAAATGGGCTCTAGAAATCACTATCTATCCTATCATTGACTTATCATTCATTAGTGATTTCCCCCATACTGGGACTTCTCCCATTGGTGAAAGTCCGTAAAGAGCAGGGGGCATCGACTAAGGTTAATGGGTCCTTGTCCCATTGTTTCCACCTGATCTAGTATTGGTCCCTTAGGAACCCCTCCTAAGACCCCTAATAAATTGAGCATAACATTTTTGGCGCCATTGCCGAGGAAACAAGACCTATGTCATGTTCCCTATACGACAATATAGACATATCATTATTGTTGACTCCATTAGAAGAACGAAGCCCTGGTTCTTCATTGATCCTCAAGGTTAGTGCTTGTAGGGTAAAGCAAGCCTGGCAACTCCATTTTGGTATTATATGCAAACTTATGAAAAATGGCTTATTGTTAAGAAGAGAATACCCTTGATCCTCCTTTCAGAAAACTCAATGATCAAGACTTTCAAGAACTGCAAGAGACCATGGACCAGTGTGCTGAATTTTATGAATATTTGATGGAGAACATGGATAGAGATTTGATACTCAAATATTGTAGTAGGCAGAGCAAGGAGCTCTACTTAGTAAAATGTGCCTATGAGAAAGATCCTAATCATCTCCTTGAGTTTGCTCGCTATACCTATGCTTTCAATATCCTAATTGAGCTTTTCAATGAAGATATTACAATTCACAACAAGAACATCCTATAAGAACCAATGAATTTGATGATTGGGATGATCCTAAAGAAAACTCAGAAGTGGAAGACCCTCATGAAAGTAAGGGGTATGTAGAAGAATGGAATGATTCCAAGGAAAATCATGATGACCAAGAAAATGAAGAACCCATGGAGGATCTTTGGGCCATAGATTTGGGAATCAGGAACAAGCATGGCATAGATGAAGGCCCCATTCAATCCCTTAAGGATGAACACAATGAAATAGAGCTTCTCATTCAAGAGAGTGTGTTAGAAGCTATGGATATTGTAGCTCCATGTGAGGTTAGCATTTCCGATTTCCTATGCATCACTGAGGGTAAATGGGAAGTTGGTAACCATCGTTTTAGAAATGACCCTATCTATGATACTAACAACGAGGTTGAAATTAATTGTCCCTTTCTTCAGGATGCTACTCACATTGATGTATTTATTCACACCTTTGAGAGGGAAGGCCATTATCTTCCCATGCATGAGGAAGGTCTGATGGAAATGACTGGCCCATTTATGATACCTATGATAAGACTGACAAGAGCCTTGCTTTCCCTTGCCTTCTCCAAGATCCTAAGAACATAACTACATTATCCATAAGCCCTTGCTTCGCCCTTTCTCATGCCATCTCTAATATTGATGAACCCTTTCCCCCTCCTGAGTATGGTGTTGAGGAAGAGCCACTCGTTAGATGTATCCCTTTTTCCCAATCATACTCTCAGGATTATAAGCACACAATCGTTGCCCCTTTCCAACATGAAAATCATATCGAGCAACCTGTTTGGTGTGCCCCTCCATCTCCTTGGTCCCATTTTCCATCCTGTCATGATTTTGTGGTAACCACGAAGCATAACGTTATGAACAATGATCGTGATGGGGAGTTCTTTAGTTTGGTCATTCATTCTTCCATTCTGTGTTTACAGGAAAGGCTCCAAGCCTCCAAGCTGATGTCTTTCCCCTCATCTAGGACTCCTTTTCACCTCATATGGTTGTCATATTTTCTCGCCTCCCACCCGCATCATCCACCATGTAATTGTTTCTATGTTGGATTTTGGATTTACTACATGAGTAATCATATAGGCAAGCATGTTTATATTGATCTAATGATATGTTGGTTGCACTGGCTCTATGATTACACTTAGTCTTTGCCTGAGATAATGTGCATGTTAGGGTAGGATGCATTGCATATCGATTTTCGCATTAGAACTAACATCATATTCTTTTATCATGCTAGATTAGATGCATTTAGATTAAAATTGCATTTAGAATAAATTTTATTTCTATTGATTTTATGGCCTAACATAAGCATGGGTGATCCTAGACACCGCAAAAACATGTTGCCACGTGTGCTTAGTCTTTCATGTGCAAGTAACAAGTCTACGGTCTCAAGAGATTGTTGGTGTTCTCATCACCTCCCCGTTCGAGTACGTTTGTGCACTCTGCTAAGAGATCATGTCCCAGTTGGAGCCAGATGTTACCCACCACCTAAGGGTGACACCCACAGGAGAAATTTTTATCCTAGATTACTAGATTACCTTCAGCCGGCAGCTAGCAGCCCTAGATAGCTCAATGTGCCACCATTTCCACCACTAGCCAGCCATCATGCGCCCTCACCCATCTGTCATGTTTGAAAGTGGGCCTTCAAACTCAGAAGGTATGGCTTTCATTATGTAGTTGGGTATTTTTGTTTACTTATCATGGACACTTCTGGGCATGGATTAGTGGGGGGATTCAACGGAAAGAATGGACTTGATTTGTACTCTTATCCCTTGGTCCAACTTGGTGGTTAACCTTGTGTCCTAGTCCTGTGGGATCTTCTTTATTGGCTACTAGCTTTAGGAATGGCGCTACATGGGAAATCCTCATTTTGGTTGCATGGTCCTGCTTCCCGACACCACATACATCATTTCCCTACGCTCATTATAACTCCTTTCCACATATTTCCCATCAGGTCCACATTTGTCCATTGGGTCCTATTGCACAATTTTTGCCAAAGTTCCAAGGAAGGAGAAGTACCAAATTTTTTCAACAGGATCAGATCACCTATCAGCAGTTTATGTGTCATTGTAAACCCATTCTACGAGTTATGTAATGTAAATGATGTTAGTAAAACCGTGAATGTATGTAACAACCTAGGTAAACCTATTATTTTGGTGATAATTTCATCCTAGGAGGTTTTTCGCCTCATTGACTCATTTGTGTTTCTAAACACGGATGATAGGCAGAGTTTTTCCCTTCAACCTCACCTCAAAGCTAGGGTGGAATTCTTCGTCAAAGTCTTAGGTGAGTCCTAGTGTTCTAGTCAAGTCTTATGTAAAAGTGATCTGGAATAATTTAAGCTAATTGGCTAAATTATTTTATTACAAATCACTTGCTCTACTAGATCATATTGTGTCACAGAATTAGATATGTTTTTTGAGGGTCTAAGTCAAACAGGTATTCCCCTTTTGAGGGTTGAATTGTAAATCTTATGTAAAAATATTTTAATGCATGGTCCCTCATACTTAAACACCATGGTTAAAAATTAAAATAGTAGAGGGTGGAAAACATAATTTATCCCCTCGTGTCAATTAAATAAATTTTATGACAAAATTAAATTAAAATCCTAAACCATAAATTTAATTAATTAGACTCAAAAATAAATTCATAGAGAAATTAAATTTTCCAAGTGGAAAAATTCATGGGTCTTAAAAAAATTAGTTTTTGGAGGTCCTCCACCAAGGAAACATTGGATATTTCAAGAAAAATTGGACCCTTGGACCTTGGTGGTTAAGTCAAAGTCAATTTTTTTATGAAATTAACTCAAAATAATTAATTTTGAGCTAATAAAAATGGAATTATATGATAAATTCGAAAATTCCTCAAAATTAAAAATTCAACGGCTAAGATTAAAAGATGATCAAATATTTTTCGACAACCGAGATTATTTTGACAAAGATCAAAGAAAATAGCCTTATTTTTCCACTTGGAGGATTTATCTATACATTATAGAGTCATTTGAGTCTCTAGCCATCTGATTTTTGGCTAAGAAATTGTTGTTGAAGCATTGATGTAACACTATTGTCTCGTTGGGAACTTTTATTTCTATCATAATAAAGACTTTAGGGTGCAATTCAAATTGTTCCATGTTCGTTGATTTGTGGTATGTATTGACTACGGGCTTTCCTATTTTGTGCTAGTAATGATAAGATATGTTTTTCATTAAATGGACATAAAGTCATTCTATTGATAGTTTTGGGCTAATCTTAGGTGATTTGATTCACCATATGATTAACGGATTTTCTTGAGATAAATACATAGGAATAAATACTTTAGTCCTTGGTCTCCAAGTTACAAACTGTGGGCAGCGATCAACTTTGCTTGGATCCTGAATATTTATATGGTGGATTTAATTTTCACTAAGGCTATAGTGTGCATTGGGTTTCTAAAGTATATTTTAGCCATTTATCAAAGAATATATCCATAAAAAAAATATTTCTCAAAATTTATTTTTTCAAAACCCCTTGTATATTTGTTGTATATTTGTAAATTAATTTGTAAAATGGGGTTTTAGGCTTTTGAGATTTTGTATATATTTGGGGTTTTGGGTATTTTATTTCCATATTTGTGCAGGTGAGATCTATTGAAGAAAGTTGGAATAGAGTTGGATCTAGGCCCTTGAGGGTAAAATCTAGTCTCTAGAAGTTTTTTGCAGGGCCAACCATTAAAAATTTTGCAACAAAATTCACATATGAAACGAAAAAAAATTCAGAAGTTGGGCTTTTGAGTTTCAGGCTTCAGCCCTCTCGAGCCTGGATCTAGCTCTCCTACGGCCAGCATCTTCCTTCTCTTAGCTTGCATCATTAATTTAGGCCTCTGCGTCATCCTTTAAGGCCTCCAAAGGGCCAATGTCAACCCTTTAAGGCCGCAACCCTCCCTTTTAGGCCCCTTGCGTTAGGGTTTTAAGGCTTTTCTAGGCTTGGCCATGAGGCCTAGAGGCCTTGGCCTCCCTCTATAGCCCTCCTTCCTCAAGTCGTGGCCCTTGTGGGGCCCACGGCAACCATTTCGGCCCCTAAAACCTAGTTGTTTCTTCCTGTGGAGCCTCCTTCCTCCAACGTCAAGCCCTCTAAGGCTTTTTCTTCCTCCATTGCCCTCCTCCTCCCTAGTCATTGACCTTTTCAACCCTTCCCAAGCTTCCAAGCCTCAACACTAGCCCTATGGGGCTTAGTGTTAGCCCTCCTTAGCCCTTGTTTGACCTTTGTCCCTTTTCTGAATTTTTGGACTGAATACTTGGTGGGTTTTGCAAAAATTTGGCTCACAAAAGTTGATTTATAGGAGGCAACTTCAATACAAGGTTTCAGAAAATTTGGACAAAGGGATCTTCAAGGCCTTGGGCCTAGTGTTTTCTCTCTAAACCCTATCTTTTCACTGTTTTGCTACTGCTGTAAATTTTATCTTACAACAATGATATAAGAGCTCTAAAACACATCTAATTGGTCAAATATACTCTTAAATTGCAAAATTTGAATTTTCCTAAAATTTGGCCACTTGGCATTGAAGATCTAGCTTAGATCTAGAAATTTTCCTGCATAAATCTTTGAGTCATATATGAATTTTTTCTGAATAACACACCCTAAAAGTGCTCAAAATTTGATTTTTTCAGTTTGGCAATTTTCTTTCAAGTTTTGGGATTAATTTGGCATTTGTTGTAGCATCAATAGCTCAGTAATTTTCTGTTTACTTATTCTTGTAACAAGCTACTTCAGATCTGATATAATTCTGAAACTTGTATCATAAGAGATCTAAAAATCTATTTTTCCTGATTGGCAAAGCTAGTTCTCAATTTTGGGTATATTGTGGCACTAATAACTCACCAAGTATATGAGTTTCTCACTGTTGTCATAAGATTAATAAGTGCTGAATTTTCTACAGTATTATTGCTGATCTGAGTTGTTGGAAATCTAACATTCGATTATCTCATCTTGGCCATAAGAATTGTCTAAGTTTGCACTTGAAAACACTCAAAAAATCTGAGTCTATTCTTGTTGATGAATAAAGTTAACTTGGGCATCTAAGATCTAATTGGCATTGTGGTACTAGCATAAGAATATTCTTGAGTAACTTTGATTTCCATCTTGTGTTGATAATCATTGGTGGATAAGTGCTCTAGTTCCTTTAATTTGTTATCATCAGGTGGATTGGTCTATTTTCGGCATTAAGTTAATTAGCACTTTCTTAATTGTGAGATTGCACACAACTTGTTGAAACTTAAGATAATCTCTAATTAAGAAATTTCACTCATCTATCTTGCATATGCATTCTAAGACTAGTTGCATTTAATAACTTACCTCCAAGCATAAGCTTAGTTGATAGACTCCTATGACAACCCTATCTCATCTAGCTTGAGGGATTCAGCCCTTCTTAGTGGTTAACACAGTGACCTTGCAGTCGTCAAAGCCACTGTCTCTACAGCGCCGAAGGCACTAGGTGGTTGGAACACAGGGGCAGTATCATTAATCAGGCCATTGCCTGCTTCCCGTTGGCTTCCATCTCACAACCTACTCTGAAGACTGTTTCTAAAAACAATTAAGGGAAAGGTTCAACTTAGATTAGGCATTTAATCTAAAATTAACCAACATCCTTGCATTTCACCTAGATCTTAGGAGTTGCATCTTCATATAAGTTAGTTCATCATATAAGCGACAGTTGTCCATCTGGTTACTTGGCTATAATTTCTAATAAGCAAGAAATTTTGACTCCATCAAGCACTGGTCTCAATATTAAATCTAATCAAATTCTTAATATTGCTAAATTCTACCAAGTAGCTAGGCCACTCAACTGTGTCTCCCAAACAAGTTGGTTCCCAACTTGTTTTCCTCCACCTCATTTCCATAGGGACTAACCCCCATAGCCTGTTGTTGGGAGACAACTAGAACGAAGTGGGCGGGGATCAGAGTGACAACCCCCGCCCTAAGCAGTTGTCGCAGTGCCTCTACAATCTGAGCGACAACAGGTCCACACAGAGTTAACTTCCCCCTCTCCTTGTCCATAATTTGGGTCGGGCCTAAAACGATGCCACGGAGGTTGATGTAGCTAAAAAGAAAGTAAAAAAGCATAATTTGGCCACTCTCAACAGGAAATGTACCATAAAATGCAAAAGATGGTCGGACATACAAATTTAGCAAGTGGGCAAAAGCCAACATGAGCTTTACCCCCTATCATGATGGCCATCACCCTGGATCCTAGGGCCTCGATATTGGCCCCCTGCATCACTAAGGAACCCATGATTGCCTCAACCCCTAGTGGGCGATGAATTGCCCAACCATAAGGGGTAATCATTGGTATATCTTACACATCATGCTCTCATTCCATGGAGCCCTAAGCAGTTATAAAAGAAAAATCAATAAAAGGCAAAAGGCATATGAAGAAGGGTGGAAAAACAGAGGTCAGGGTAACTCATGTACCACGATTGCTCCCTCCTACATCTATACACCCAAGTGTGGGCCTCCCTCATCATAGCTACCCTTGTACCATGGCATGTGGGCTTGGAGCCTTCCCCGATGCCCCACTCTGTTCCATTTGTAAATCACATGATAGCTACCATATAACGGATGTACCATGGACCTGTCACTCTCTTAGAGGTTGAAACCACTTAATAGGGTCCTTGATTAACCTCCTTCTTGAACTTGGAGACATCGTACACTCTAAAGCCCATTATGGAAGAGCATGCCACTATGAAGTGCCCACTTGGTTCCATGACTCGTAAGCTCATTTGCTCAATTACACTAATGATTCAGTGTACTAGAGATGAGGAGACACATCAAATCTTATGCAGGATTGCAGATGACTCTTCGTCTTGGGGTTTCGTCTCCCTATACAAGGTCCAAGCCCTCCAGAGGGTCATATTGGCATTTATAGGGTGTGCGTTCAGAGCCATGGGCCTCCACTATAGCAAAGAGCATATAGCCATGCCATGGGATCCTTTAGCGCCACTCATTGCTTGCTCGTGTTCCACTTATTTGATGATGATGCACCTGGACCACCTTGCTCGACCGGCTACACACTCGCACCACACACTTAGCAGTTGATCCAAGGCCCAGATGGGGTTGTGTCTCACCATGGGAGACACGGGGAGGGCTTGCATCATTGTTCCAACCCTTGCAGATGGGATACATACTTATTTGATTCAGTTGGAGACCCATGAGGGTGATTTTTTCCCCCACAACCACTTTGGGGCACCACAAGTCATTTGCTTGGAGATCATGGGGCCACCCCCTCGTCACTATTTTTGGAGCCCTTCCACTCATTTTGGCACATTTTGGACTTCATTTGGCCTTCCAATGGCCCTCCTAGCTACTTGTCTGTCATTTCATCGCTCTAGAGAGGCTTATTTTTCATGTTACAGAGTTATTTGGTGGGCTTGTCACCGAAAGGTTGTTATTTGTACATTATTTTATTATTAGGGGCATCATTAGGCCTAATTAGGCAAGTCGAATCCCTTAGAGGATCATATATATTGATGAGAGGTTCATTTCATTCCTCATCATCACTTGGATTTGTATCTCTTTGGAAAAAGAACTTGGACCTGCAATTTGATGGACGAATTGGATGTTAATTGATGCATTTTGATGTTTGGATATTTGCTACTTGTCTTGGAGCTTCATTTTTGCAAGTCTAATGGATGGATATAATCTTCTTGTCATGTAAGTGCTTCTTTTATGCAAAAATTTTCATGTAATTTGTCTAATGTATGGAACGCTATGCTTGATTAATTTGTGCCCTAATTGATGATGCGAAATTCATAAACACATTGTAATCTTGGCTCATTGTATACATTATTCATCTTGGCAAGGAGATCAAACTATTCCTAGGGGTGGGTTAATTCTTTACACCTTGAAACTCCATTATTTTGCACAACGAAGTATAAATCCTTGTTGCCACCTTGTAGTTGCTTCTCTAGGGCATGTGAAGGTGCAATAAGGCTCCTTGAAAGAGCAAGAATCCTAAATCAAAATCACTTTGACTCCATTCTCCTCAATAGGCAAGGCACTGGTCTACAAGTCCTTGGTGATCACCATAAATTCTTTTCCTTTCTTAAATTTTCATGCCCTAACCCTAGACAGCCTTCCTAGGGCATCCAACGATTTCAATTGTAGCCACTGGTTTGCTCAGTGAGTTGGTGAGGAGTTGCGCTGAGGTATCCGCTACTTGCCCTCAAAATTTGAAGCCAATCCCATGGTCAGTTTGTGAGATACACGCAGCGCCAACTCCAAAATTGTTTAGCCCTTAGTCCTTCTAGGTTAGCAGCCTTCAAAAGGATCTATTTCACTTGAAAACTCAAAGGAAGTTCACTTGTTTTGATCCCTTCTTCTCCCTCGCTTAGTCTAGACCTTTTGTTTGAAGTTTCACCTAAAACCCTAGGCTTTGCTTGGGTGCTCTCGGGCTTCTCCGTAGTCCCATTTCTTCATCATTATCTCACAAGGCCACCTAGAAACCTTCTTCCCTTAGGAATCTTAGGTCTAGGGCATCCCTTATCAAGGCATATCTCTAATCCTAGGTCTAAGCCTCCTTAGACCCTTTCTTGGAGAGCCCCACACCTTGCTTCTAAAGAAAGCAAACTCGATCCTTTGAGTCTCTCCTATGAATCGGTTCTAGAAATCACTACCTATCCTATCATTAACTTAGCATTCATTAAGGATTTCCCTCATATTAGTACTCCTCCCATTGGTGAAAGTTCATAAAGAGCAGGGGACATCGACTGAGGTGATAGTGGGTCCTTGTCCCATTGTTGCCACTTGATCTAGTAGTGGTCCCTTAGGAACCCCTCCTAGGACCCTTGCTAAATTGTACGGTAGTAGACACCATTAGACACTTGGGAACCATTCTATGCATTGGGATTTGCTCCTAGTTTCTTATAAATGAAAACCTCACTCGTTGCAAATGGAGGGGTTGGAAGCTTGAGGTTGGGGAAATGTTGGTTGTAATTGACTCATTATTTTGCTAATAAAAGAAGACATTGGAGGTCCATGATTTAGCATTTTTGTGTGGTTTGTTTTTGTTGATTTTTCTAGTAGCCAAGTAGACTAGAACAACTTTTTAATAGATAACTACTTCTAAAGATACATTTTAAATTTCTAGTTTATTCAAATCATCAACCAGTTATACTTAAGAAAATTTCAACTGTTAACATTAGGATACATAGAACGGTAAAGATCACAATAAGACAACAAACAAGAGACACAATATTACCCTGGGAAAACCCCAACAACCGTTCCTTATGAGAGAATGTCCAATTCAACTAATTTGTACATCAGATTCATTATTCAAGGTAACACACCTTTGACAAGATCCTTCAACAAGACATCAAGACAAACACAACTTGACAAGTAAGATGAGTTCCTACAAGTGCCAAGTCAACCCTTCAATATCTAATATAAGATGTCTCAGATTTGTTCATAATAAGGTTTGCTTCAGGTCTCCAAGAGGACCTAATTTCAGCTCCTTCCTTAGCCTCAGAATTCAGATGATATCACAGAAGGTACATGATACCTTTGCATTAGCCACAGAAAACAGTCCCTAGGATCATTGCTTTAGTCTCAGATGAGTACCCTCAGACATCCACACTTAGCCACAAAGAATAGTACAGAACTTCGACCTCCTTTTGCCAACAAAAGAAGAAGATGATAAGATTTTTATTTTGACCTTCAACTATCCGTGACTTCTTCACATAGAACAAAAAAATAGATGAGATGATTCCATGCCTTTCAGTGGAGGAATGATCACACACACACACACAGATATATACATACATACATACATACATATATATATATATATATATATATATATATATATATATATTCTCCAAGAGGGGTCGAATGGGTGCCTCCAAGGGGAAAGGCCGACTTGATCTAGGAGGGTCGACTTGGACACTTGTGGGGTCATAAACCAATAAATATAAATTCAAATTTTCTTTTCCTTTTCAAGGTCATAAAAAATGTCTTTTACAATTTTCTTTTGACAAATACATGATCATGCTTGAATTAATAAATTTCTCTTATGAAAATATCAACCGCAACTATAATTTTTCAACACTCCCTCTTAGCTAGGGAGGTATTTTTCATTCTCTCTTAAGATCAATCTCCCTGACCAATCCACTAGCCTCTCAGTAATGACCTATGGCAAAGATCAGATGTAGAAGTCTCATCATAAGGAAAGGTTCATAGCATCAAGTTCATCAATCAACATTGTTCATGAGGCCAAACTCTCCAACCATATGCAATGGTTTCTCAGCCAAGCAAAATAACTCGAGAGTAATCAAAATCAATCTCTTTAACCATGCCACTAGTCTCAGTCAAAACCAATGACCCAATAGAGAAAACTCAACATCAATCTCCCCAACCAACCTGCCGGTATTTCAATCAAACACAATGACTCAAGGGAGTAATCAAGATCAAACTCTCTGACCATACCAATGATCTCCCAGTCAAACCCAATGACCGAAGGGAGTACACAAGGTCCATATCCCTGAACATAAACAAGGGTCTCTTGGTCAAGCTCAATGACCTAAGAGGGGAATCCTTATCTCAATATCAAACACCCCGACTATATAGTGTCTTAGTTCACACCCAAAGGGAGGAACCCTGATCTCGATGTCAAAAGGGTCAATCTCCCCAACCATACAGTCTCTCAGTCAAATACAATGAACCAAGGGAGAGTACTCAAAATCAATGTCTCGACCAAGCCTATTGGTTTCTTGGTCAAATACAATGACCTAAGGGATCACTCCAAGCCTCAGAACCAACCTCCCTAACCATAAGATTTCTCGGTCAAACTCAATGACCCAAGGGAGTAACCAAAACAATTTTCCCAACCATAAACCATAGTTTCTCAACCAAGCCCAAGGAAGATTCATGGTGCTATACAATCAATGCTTCCTCTCTTCGAGAGGGGGATTCCCAATCACTCAAGGCTTCTTTCAAAAACAAACTTCATCCGAGATAGTGCCTATGTCAAAACATCAACAACCTACTCATCAGCAAAAAATATATAGAGCCTCACAGTTCTTCTTTGGACAGCATCCTGGATATAGTGATACTTGACCTCAATGTGCTTCAACCTGTCATGAAAAGGCAAATTCTCAAAAATCTTTACACTACTTTCAATGTCAAAACATATCATTTTCGATTCCAGACCTAATCAAACAAACCAGCAAACAACTTTCAAAGTCAAACTGCTTCACAACATGTCGATCAATCAGTTTTATACTCAGCTTCAGTGGTGCTAAGTGCAACAGAGGTCAACATCATACTCATCCATAATATCCAAGCTAAAACAGCATCCAAAAGTGCTTACAACATCCATCCCAATCAAAATTGGCAAATCCATACAACAAATAGTTCAAAGAGCCAACAGTAGGATCAACCAAGTCAACAACAGAGTCTCGCAGCTTCTTCAAATTTGTCATCATGGAGGTGTCCATGGACTTACAATCCATCATGCCAAATTTCTAAAGGATTTCAACAAAGATTTCAACAAGATTATGCCACACTTTCAATCCTAGGTAGTAATGCATTAGACCAAGATCCTTCAATTAGCTCCCTCTTACACTGGACAAAGAGGTCCTCAACCCTTGTCAAAAATAGATCATCAAAATCATGGGCTCATCTTTAACAAACAAATCAACATCACTCTTTGTACAACCAAATAGCCATCAATTCGAGAGTACCATGCACAAGGTGCCTAACTTCATAGTTTTCTCCCTCTTACTAAGGTAATCCTTCACTTTGTACTTCTAGCAATCCTTACCTTGGAAGTCACAATTGACTTTGTTTCGACATAGATTAAAACAAGCTTCATCTAGCTGATCTGTGTACTCCCTATGCATCCAGAACTCATATAATATCTCTCAACATGAGTCTTCTTGTCACGGGATTTTACTTCGTTCTTCCATTCTTCATCTACTGCCACAACATTGGCAATTTTCATTATGTACCTACAATCCTCACTATGAAGCCATGGAGGAACAAATAAAATCAAGCAAGATATGCAAGGACAAGAGGCTAAAAATAAAAAACACCAATAATCAAGAAAGAAATATATAAAATACTTATCTTTTGAGAACATGTTGATTCCCTCTTAGACTTCTTACATCCAACTTGCAAATCAACTTTTGTCCACATCATCATTATGATGTCATTCTTTCCTTGCAGGAGTTAGGGTTTCTTCTTTCAACGGAAGTACTCAATCCTAAGGTTTTGTTCATAAACCCTAAAGTTTTATTATGCTTGCTAGGTTTATAAACCCTAGATTTTCAAACGTCCTTGATGATCCTCAATCACTTTAAATCAAGAAACCCTTCTTTCACAAAATTATTGTAACAACAGCAACATTTAATCCTTAAAGACCTAGAATCTCCTTCAAAGTGCAAAGACATTTATCATTCTAGTCCTATCCTTATATGCAAAAACTTTAGATCAATGTCTTTAGTCATTTATGACTCTATCAAGAAAGTCTTCGATATTCAAAGCTTGAAGAGGAACCCAACCTTTCTTTTTGATCTTCAACAAGTGATATCTTCAGCTTTAGCAGGCTTTTCAAGGTGACTTCAAAATAATACTGTATACAGGTTTGTTATTCAACTTGAAGGCCACATGACTTTTTCGGCTGAATTGTAGTATTGTCAAAATCACAACAGCCCATAATGGATTTTTCAAGAATCCCTAGATGTATAGTCTGACAAATCATGTTGTAGTAAAAATAACCTTTCGATACAAGTCTTTCATTCCAAGCACATAAGAATGTTGCTAACGCAAAATCCAAAGTAGATAAATCAATCCATGATCCATACTTTTCATTTGGAGACTTATTATTTCATTAGTCTCTTAATGGTTTTGAGTTTTGAGATATTAAGCCACCCATTACTATAATGTCATTTGGTTTCTCTAAAGGTCAGAACATTTCTCAAAGAAAGATTAGGCATGAAGTACATGTCAATGTCTTGTAAACTTTTCAACCTATCTCGTATTTTTGCAATATGCCTTCAGACTTATGTGACAAACTTTGTTCTAATATAACTTTCGTAGCAAACTTATATTGAGACCTCGATGCAATAATTTGCAAGGCAATGTTTCCATAATGGTATATAGTCTTCTAATGCATTGATACCCTTCAAGATACTAGAGATCCAATTCCATAGAACTATATGTTGCAATGCATTTTAGTGATTATACCTCAGGAGCTCGAGATATGTCTAGTATTCTCAATCTATATCTTAGATAAACCTCCATAGAATTGTCTCAAACATTTCCTTTCGGACTTCACTTGAGGAGTACAACAGAGGATTTCTGGATCATACTACAAGAGCCTAGATTAAACCACAAAAGGTCTCAGTCTTGGATTGTGAAAGGTTTAGACTTTTGTCATTATATTAATTTGATCCTTCATTGAAGTACAATCATAACTTATTCAAAGATGAAACTCAGATTGCTTATAGAACTTGGTCTTATTCTACAGTGTCAACATCAACAAACTTGATCTAGAAGATGCCAACTCGGTCTTCTTCAAAAAATGATCTCAAAATATATTAGCTTGGACTTCTCAAGCTTTTCGTTACAGAGATCATAGGCCTCGAACTAGTCACTTTCCGAAGAGATAAATTGGTTCGGTCTTGACTCCTTCCATAGAGATATACAAGCTCAGACTTGTTTCCTTACTCAAACTTGTCACTGTTAGAAATGACAAACTCGGTTTGTAATCAACTTAATTCAGACTTCTAGTCTAGTTTCATAGAGATGACATACTTTGGACTTTACTCGGATTGGTTACTACTTCATAGAGATAATAGGCTCGGACTATAGAAGTAATGCAGCTCAGACTTGTTACCTTTACACAAAGGTAAAGAGGCTCAGACTTGGTCACTGATTCAATTCATGGCTGAGACTCGGCTTATGCACTCGGAACATCATCTTTTAGCTCAGAACATCGTCATGAAATAGACATAGGTCACAAAACTCGCCAAGCTATAGTGATAACTTGCATATTTCACAGAGATAACTAGCACTTTCCTTGAACAATACCACAGAGATCTTACTTTGAATTTCTTTCGGGACTTGGCTTCAATCACAGTGGCAACTCGAATGCCATAGAGATGTAACCAGGATGCCACAGAGGTAGAGTTCATAGAGATGGAGCTCAGACTTCTTGAGCTTAGGATAGTTCACAGAGAAAACTCAGATCTTTCACAAATATAAAATCAGACTTCTCTTCATAGTGATATAAGTTTGGATTCCACAGAACTCTGATGACCCTTTGCCTTGATACCATGTTGATTTTTCTAGTAGCCAGGTAGAATAGAACAATTTTCTTCTAGATAACTACTACTAATGATACATTTTGACTTTCTAGTGCATTCAAAACATCAAGCAGTTATACTCAAGAAAATTTCAACCATTAACATTAGGTTCCATAGAGCAGTAAGGATCACAATAAGACAATGAACAAGAGACACAATATTACCCTAGTGTTGATGGCCTAAAATGATTGAAATCAACAATGGGGAGATCACCCTGTTAGGGCCCCAATTAAGCCCTTACTCATTTGGAATGGTGATTCTGATTGTTAAATTGGCAACTAGGGCCAAACTCCATGTGGGTCAGCTTATTTATGACAACTGATATTTTTATTCGATCCCTCTCATCGAGAGGTGTAGGATTGATCTAAAGATCATCCGATTCCGATAAGTATTTATGGAGATATGAATTTATTTTAATTATGGATTTATTATCTAGCCGACCAGCAACTTATGTAGGCTCAAGAAGCCCAAACGTCATGTCTATTCATCATATACGTTCTAGTATAAATATAAGAGGATTTGATGTCATTTGGACACAATTCTTGAGTGATCTCCTCCTCTCCATGTCTTGGGTTTTTGGAGAAGGAGTGAGACACCAAGAGAAACACACGTTGGTCCAAAGATGATGCCCTACCTACGCAGTCATGAAAACCTATTCATGGAGACACATAAAACGCAGCTAATGAAGGAAGTCTCAACGTTGTCCAGGACGCAGGCAATGCTATAACACGCAGGCAATAATATCCACAGCAACTATACACACAGCAAGTGCATGAAGCTGAGCCACAGTGATGAAGAGGCATTATACGTTGGGCAGTCAGGTATATACGCAACGCAATCATGGTTGTATACGCTAAATGAAAAGATACGCTGTCATATCTATGCACAGCAAATACTCTATACACTATCATGCATATACGCAAGATCTACACGCTGGTGACTTACACGCTTACACAGCCACTACATGCACAATGAAGAGATACGCTGTCATGAATACGCTGTCATGATAAACATGATACAGCCTCAGCATAGATGGCAACCACGCAATAGATCCGTTGACATGATACAGCCACAGGCATAGATGGCAACCACGCAGATCCGTTGACATGATACAACCACAGGCATAGATGGCAGCCACGCAGATCCGTTGTCATATAGCCGCAGTAAGGAAAGGAATTCAAAACGCAGTCATGAATGGAGATTACACGCAAGTCTAAGAGACATGTAACTTACAGCCAAAAGAAGAACTGTTCACGCTGAAAAAGGACAGGTGTGGTAGCCGCAGTCAAAGTTATAAACTCAGGTACAAGGTCCACATTAATGGCATGTAGCCATAGATGACAGCGTGTTAAATCCAAGGCTGTCTATAACAGTCTTGACACCTAATCTCGGTGGTTCTTCTGTAGCAATTTAAGCATGTTGGACAGCATAATATAACAGTGATTAGAAGACGAAAATCTCAGACAAAGGGACTGTGTTATACACAGCAGCCTTGAGATATCTCGGTAAAATCTCAGTGGCAGTATAAACCAGTGCTCCACGGGGACTCGCCCCCCCTCCTAGGGGTCTAGTTTCCTCGCTCCCCCGCGCTCCGGGGACTTGGGGACAAGTAGGGGACGTTTCCCCATGCCCCCAAAAATGAGGAAACTCAGGGGGACGTGCCAAGGAGTCGTTTCCCTTTCCTGAGGGGGCGTTTCTGAAAAAGGGGACGTGAGGGGGCGTGGGGGCGTGTGGGGGGGGCGAGGGGGGACGTGGCACACATTTATGCAAAAAAAAACAATTTTAATTAACTTAACCAATTTTAATTAACTTAACCCTAAAACTCATCTTTAATTAGCAGTTAAACTAAGCGTAGGGTTTTGGAATTTAGCTTTTTCATGTTATAAAAACAGCAGGGTGAACACACAACAAACACACAGCCTTCACGCGTTGTGTATGTTGTTATTACTAGATCTGATCACTCCCATGCATGGAACCTCGATGGCATCTGTTGGAACATTGCAGATTGCAGAATGGACCCTTGATATGGCTATCACATTGGTAATGTGATTAGGTTATTTGCAGGAATTCTGGAGTGCACATATTAGACAAAATTGAAGACATATCTTGAGGATTTCTATCACTATGAACCGTCAGCCCTCTGATTAGACAAATTCTGAGTTTGATCCAAACAAATTCATTTATCTGTGGTTGCTACTCAATATTAACCTACACATTTTGTGAGGAGATCATCCCTGAAGTGGTTACTCATCAATGCTTCTCTGCTTCTCTCAAAGCTCGGCTCTTCAAGATTCACTATGGATGATCAACATCAGAGGCTCCCTCTTGTGAAGAATTCAGTTTGTGACAATAAGAAATATTAGAAGGCAAAGAAGTTCAGCATCAAATTAACTTAACTTTTGTGTGGTAGTGCTTGCTTTCTAAAAGACACGCCGATCACGTTGAAGTATTTTTGATTTCTCTAAGTAATCCTAACTGGTGTCTTACAAGTATCTGTATAATCAAGTTACAGTAATCCTTGAGGTCATTGTAATTTGAATTTAAACAACAGTTTCAAAGTAAAGGAGCAGAAGCTGTAATACATATAGCCAAATTGTCAGATATGGAAGCTACAGGTTTAGATTGCAGATTTTTGGAGTTATGATAGAAGTATGAGTAATGTTCTAGACACAAATGTGCATCAGTGGACAGAGGCATTAGCATCTTGTTATGCCATCAGGAGTCTGCACAACATTCACTCTTCAACAACGATACAATTGACAATAGAATTCACACAAGCATAACACAACACTGTTGTTTTGTATATCCTTGTAATTGATACCATGTACAGATGGGCAAAACTCACCAATGATTATAGCAGTTTGGCCTAGAACTGAATAGAGTTGCCTTGATAACATAATGTTGACGTTGCAGAGGACAGAAGTGTTAAGATTCTGAGATTAAGATCTTTTATTGATAACAGAGATTCAGGAAGAATAGATCTACAGTGATCTTCTACAACGACATTGTTGAGGTTTGTTGTGTATTATCAGAACGCTGAAGATGGTGATATCGATGTCTTTGTATATTGTTATAATGTATGATCATTGATGTATGATTATAAATTAGAATTTTAAATTTATTATTTTATATGATATTAGAAATTTAGATAATGATATTCATATCAATGATCATGCTTTGCAGCTTTTCAATTCAAACCAAATTGTCATAATGGACTCAATTAATAAATTATAAGTTTTTAAGACCTTGACGCTCCCCCACGTTTCCTAAAAAATGGTGGGGAGCTTTTGCATAGGCCGCTCCCGCACCCCCTCGCTCCTTTGCCCCCTCGTCTTGGAACCTTGGTGGAACATTGGTATAAACATCTTGTACAGTAGTGACATGGAACTATAGCCTAGCTACTTTGCTAGGCTGTAAGCCATAGCAAGCAGCTAAGGCTGATATGTATATGAACTAAAGAATGATGCACATGTTAAAGGGCAGCATGATAATGGGCAGTATGATGAATATGGACAGCATCATGAGATATGTGAGCAACAGCATGATGAACATAGACAACATCATGAGATATATGGGCAGCATGATGAATATATGGGCAATATGATGTAGATCATGGACAGCATGATGTATGGGCAGCGTATGAGATCATGAGCAGCATAATGATGCATGATGCAGCATGATGGTGCTACATAGTAAGGTGCAGCAAATGGACGAGATGCAGAATGATGATAGGTGAAGGAGTCACCTTGGAGAATCAGTTGAAGCAGAATGTCTTCAACTGATCTCATCGTTATACGAAATGATCTATGCTAGATCTAGACAAGTCAAAGTATTGACTTCTGTTGTAAATGTACTCTCTCTCTCTCTCTCTTTCTCTGCTAAACTTTGAAGAACATAAAAGAAGAATTGATCAAGGGTTTCCCCACACATTGTGGGGTTTGTCCCTGGCTTGCGCCACATCTTGTGTCCTCTTGTCTTGGCTTGTCTTCTGCGATTTATATTTATGTTCTATCTGCAATTTACTTTATGCTGATGTGATTGCTATATGGAAAAGAAATTAAATAAATTGCTCTAGCATAGAACATACCTAAAATTAATATTGGTTCAAATGGGTCCGGTTACCCCTCACCCTTCCTGCTAACTTAATATATTCCTAATTACTTATCAACAAGAAGAGTTAACCAGACTTACCCTCATGCTACATGCTTGGAAGAAAGCAGTCCTTAAGCTGACACAAGGGCTCAGCCAAGCCACAAATAGGATTGCTCTGGCATAAGGAGACTTCTAAAAAAGAGAATTAAATCTAAATCTAAATCTAAATGCAGGCCTACTTATGCGACAAACCAAAAGAAACTAATCTAACTCACTACATAGGAGGTAGCTCTTAAATACCAAGTGCAAGAATTCAACAATAATGGGGATTTAACATGCTTTTAATGATGAATATCAAGATGTTGAAGAAGTTCTAAGAGTTAATATTGTTATTGCAAGACATGCTCTATTCTAGAGATTAAAAATGATAAAAGATATATCATTGGATCATGGAAGTAGTTCACACAATCTAATGACAATTAAAGCAATTTTAAATGACAAATTTTTGAGTTCAAACTTTAAATGAGCGGCATTTGACGAATTCCAAACAGAATAAATATGAAATGCAGTCAATTACACACCGACCAAGTTGACCATGGCTTTGTGAAGTTGATCCAATTAGAAAAACGACCAAGTAGCAAATCGACCATCAAGGGGATACATACTAGTCGACGTGGACCAACAAGTCGAAGTCGAGGTTGGCTATAAAAATAAGTCGATATAACACATTGACCAAATCGACCACGACCCTCACTGCTACAGTTGTTTAATTCATACGAAGTTGAAAAATATGCCATCAACTAGCCCATGAAATCACAGTCGATTCCTCCAACGAGTCAAAGGGTGGTCAACCAATGATATGCAAGGGAGAGTCCAATGCAATAATTAAACCCATGGATAAAAGGCTGCGTGGAATATTTTTTAGACATTAGTTGTAAGTTGTAACTGCCTCTTCTTACAAAGTCGTCATCAATGGTATGGTAATTGTTTCTCAACCATGGAGTGCAATTTCCTTACAAATTATTACAGATTTGATTCTTTGAATCTATTTGACATAAAATTGAACTTGGACTGCAGTGCCATATTATGCCATCCAACAAATGCAACGCCAGCATGTCGACTATCATCATGCCTCAGCGGAGAACACCATAATCAATTCGATGGCCAATGATTTGTGCACTTTTCTAGAAATCTAGTCAATGGTCATCAACATTACTAAAAGACTTGAGTTGAATTCAACTTCACCGGTATATTTAAAACATTAGTACTCCACCCCCATCAAAACGTTATCATATCTTTGTCAAATTCAAATCAAAGCCCTCACCATCCGGGTTTTAACACTAAGCCAACGTTTCATCCCAATAAGAAAAATAATACAAGAACAAGATGTTATAATATCCTGATATTCATAGACACTACTTTCTTTGAACCAACCTTAAGAAGCCTCTATACCTGTACCACATCTTTCATGTGTTTTCCTATCCTCCTGCTAAGGCTAGTCAAATATTTCTCTCACAAAAAGTCCTCTTTTAGAGCACTGTGAAATAAAAGACACGAAAGAAAACAGCAATAAAGTATGCATCTCAATGTACTAAAACTAATCCAGCCATGAGACTTGGCTTACAATGATCTGCATAAAGAATGGTCAAATCGATTCATACCACGCTCACTCTAGATGTCCACAAGAAAGACATAGTCTAAGAGAACAAGGTCAGAGAATTTTCCAATATCTTTGCCTTGATGATAATATAGATTAGTACAAGCAATTCATAATGACATAACCTAACAGAACAAAACCACAAAATTTTCCAATAAGAACTTGCCTTGATTGTCACATAGATTAGTACAGGAAGAAAATCATCAGCTCCTGGAGGATTGTCATTTGTTGCCATGGACACATTTAGTAATAAGTTATTTATAACTCTGCAACAGTTGAGAATGCAAACTAATTTATCTCGAGGAGCCTTGTATGTATTAATTTTCTGCAACTCCTTCTGTGCAAGCTGTACAACAGTAATAAAAACAAGCCAATAATTAGCAAAATCTATCACACTTTACATGTAGCAACAGGTACACATGCAATACAAACAACACAAATGTTGTAATGACAGTCATCAAAATTCATGCATTTAGTAACAGATAGTTGCTGCAATATCTCAGTGCCTATTTACCCTTCAAAATCAATGCCATGAATACAAATGTATTTGAAAACATAAATCATGAGTAAGTTCCATGCAAAGGAAACAACAACAAAAAAGGCATAATGAAATTGGATTATATTAAAGTCAGCTCTCTATTTTGACAGGCTCAATGTTGAATAGACATTGACTCGTCTCATAAAAAACTTTGATTGTTCACACTTTCTCACGATTCTTCTACAAATAACACTCCAAGTATTTGCACCCCAATCTATCCTCTCAGTGGGAAGGAATTGTTTCATACACTATACAAAAGACATAAACATCAGACTTCCTCAGAAAAATAAGAAGTTGTATTTTGATTGCACTTATCTGAGCTTAACAATGCATAATAAAACCAATTTGGGAAATATTATTGTAGGGATAAAAAAGGAAGCCATAATTTGGAGTCTCTATGAACAATCTATGATATATTATACTGCAAATAAGAATGCAACCTTATACTGAATCAGCGAAATAGTAGGGGAAGGACCCTTAGTATTAACTATCATCACTAATTGGTATAAAATTACAGTTGGGCACTGCTAAGAAGAATATGGTTAGAAAGATTCTTAAAGAATGCAACACCCTTCCGAACAATACAAAAATAGATATTCTTAAAGAATGCATCCATCTGTCTTAGGTCACTGTTTCTCTGCCATATAGGTCACCATCATATCACTGTCTCACAGTCACTGTCTTGCTGTTCAGATCACTGTCATATCAAATCAATGACACTGCCACTCATCACGGGTTACTGCTATCAAACACATCTGTGAAGTCATATTGTTTCACTGGATCACTGCCATATCATAGATATTGTCATGTCTCTATCATATATGTTTGGGTCACAGTCATAAGTCATTAATGCCACTGTATGTGAACACTGTCATATAAGTCATCAAGGTTGTGGTCATTGAGGTTTGGGCAACCAGGTCACTGTGTTCTCATCCTGTTAGGTCACTGTCATATCTACACAAGCTGCCATATATATTGTTGTCTCACTGTCAACAGATCACTTTCTCCTGCTAACAAGGTCATTGTCTTATTGACACAATTTACTGTAATCATGAGCACCATTACTGTCACAAGCATAAGGATTCTGATCAAACATCCAAGATACTGTCAAAGAAGCATTGTCATAGGGATATTGTCAAGGAGAGATCGTCATCCATATAAGGTTACAGTCAGATATAACACTGTTATGTCTCCAAAACACTGTCACTGTAAGGTCACAAGGTTACAGTTCTAGATTAGCTTCAGGAGGACAGTTTTGCAAGAGATTTCAAACTCAAGTCTGCTTCAGAATTACACACATTCACTTCTAAGTCCTCACACAAGATATCAGAGCAAAGCAACATGCTCCTCAGACTTCAAGGCTTAGATGACAATCGTCAACTAAGCTGAAATGCAGAGACTTTAGGTATCTTATGTAACCCTACTTTGAACTCATTACGTTAATTTCATACCCAATTTATGCCCTCAAGAGATTTTGAGCTGCACTCATATACGTATTGTTAATGCTTCAAATTTTCACCTTGCATAGAGTGCCAAATCATTGTTTTTAAGCCATTCTACTAGAATTTAAGGACATTGTTCCAGGCACATCTATTGCTTTTGTATTAGAATGGTGTTGCTCCAAATATTGTCAGAACCGTCCATAAATTAACGATTTGCAAGTTGTTACAATGGAAAGGAGATTATGCAGAGAATAGCAAGGATATTCTTAGATTCCAGGGCCTAGAAACATCATAAAACTTCCGTTAAATAAAGAACTCAGAATGGACCTATTCCCAATTTCCAAGGCCGTATCTTCACAAGTGGAGCAGATCCAAAGCAATAGTAAGTACACAGAGTTATTATTGTGATACATTGCCGAATAATAGCAATTGCGGTCAGAGAAACAAGCTTGTTTAATTTCCAGAGCTTCACTCAATTACAGTCACACATGCACATTATTATCTCATATTTATTATCATAAAAGAGCCGTAGAAGAAAACGTTAGAGGCCTACAAATATGCCTGTTTTCTGCTTGTGAAATATGCCTGTGTCTTCAATGAACCCAAGTGATAATAATAATAGGTCAGTATCAAAGAAAATAAACCTAAACTCTTTCTTGCATTTTGATTAGCTTTGCAGAACATATACGAGCTTACAGAGGAGTTTGTCTTGTGATTAGCCGAGTGCCACCTGCAAAAATAAAAGGAGCCTAGCAAAACAACCCTAAACCCATAAAAAATGGAAAACCTGGCCGCAGACAGACTTGGATCATTGTTAAGCATCCTTGACAGCTTCAGATCCATCCCAAGGTGCCTGCAAAAATTAGGGCAAAACCCTTGAGCAAACAGTGAATTCAACGAGAAAAAGGGCAGCCCAGAATTCATGCCATCAACCCAAATCGAGACCCTTAACCAATGTCACTCAACAAATCAAGTCTTTGGACCTAACATCAATACTCCACAGGCCCAAAACACTTACGAGAGTACTCGATTTATTTCTCATTCTATCCATCCTCAAATTGACTGGACTAGCCGGAGATAAAAGAAGAGTTAATTCCTTGCATACCTTTTGAGAGGAAATAAATCCGTTTATATAGATTTGGAGATACATTTGAGTAGGCCAGCCAACATCATAAACTTTAGGAGGGAAAATATATTTGAACATTTTAAAATTTAATTTTGGAGCCAACCCTCCAATTTTGGACCATGCGAAATTTGAAATTAAAATTAATTTCGAATTTAATTTGGAGCTAATCATTTTCTCAACCCTTTTTGTCCTTTGATCATCAAAAATTATATTAGACTATTTAATTTCCTCTTGACCTATGACTATGGAGAAATTTATATTAGACTTCTTTATTTAATGTGCCTTAGGCCAACCTCTAATTCCACGCCACATCAACAACTATTTAACCAATATTATGATGCCACCTCAACAGCCCTTGGAGTTTTGGACCATTGGCTGGGGTTTGCAACTTTGACTGGGGTTTTCTCCCAAATCGTGAAGGCCCACGAGATGCTCTACATATCAACAAAATCAATATGATGAGTACAATCCATTGGCGAGGGTCTCCAAGACGAACTCAGTGATCTGCAACAACAAAATTCCCAATAAGTGTGGGGTATGAACATCGTCCATAGAATCCCAACCCTAGAGCTAGGGTTTCATCACTAAATCAACTTATTCGTTACTGCACATCGAGGGCATCAATGACAACATCCTACATCTATTGCACCTACTTTCACATCAATGATAACATACACAACAAAAGGCATACCTTTGACAACCTTGAAGTAAAGGTTCAAACCGTGATAAACTTCTTTGATACGCGGAGATATATATATATATATATATATATATATATATATATATTAATAATTAATTGACCGATGATGATTGTTTACAATGGGGGTTCCTGGCTTATATACCACCATGGGCACCCTTTGGGGAAAGGGCGTGATTTTATGATCGTGCCCTTTCATCTAATTAACCTAAAATTAAATAATAAACCTAAAATTAAAATAATAAATAATTTTTACATAACATTGCCTTCCTCTCAAAAGAATGCTTTGTCCTCAAAGCATACATAACGATGGATGTTGTTGACAAAATGATTCATTCTCCCAAGAAGCGTCTTCTTCGAGTAAGTCCTTCCACGTGATCAGATATTCCTTGACTGTATGATGTCGAAACTTTCTTTCTCTAGTAGATAAAATACCTTCTGGTTCTAGAATGACCCTTCCCCGTCATCCAAAGACGGAAGCGTTGTTTGTGCTGATTGCTTGTTGCCTAGTGCCCTTTTAAGGAAGGATACATGGAAGACGTTGTGAACACGACTTGTCTCTGGAAGGCTTAAACCATACGCAACTTCACTAATCTTTTTGTTGATCTGATGGGGTCCATAGAACTTTGGTGCCAATTTGTTTTTTCCTTTCCGTTTTAAGGATAATTGTTTGTATGGTTGGAGCTTGACAAACACCCATTCTCCGACTTCAAATTCTCTTTCAGTTCTGTTTCGGTCTGCTTGTTGCTTCATAAGATACCTTGCATTATTCAAGTTTTCTTTTAACATTTGGTTGATTTTTTCGGTTTCTTCTAGTTGATCTTTAACAGCAGGTAGATTTGTCTGGACAACAGCTAGATCCTTCCATTTTGGGGGTTCATACCCGTATAAAGCTTGAAATGGCGTCATTTTTGCTGACGTATGATAAGTAGAATTATACCACCACTCAACGAGATGTAACCATTGAGCCCACTTATTTTGTTTTTTTGTAGTGTAGCAACATAGGTAGGCCTCCAAACATTTATTGACAACCTCTGTTTGGCCATCTGTTTGAGGGTGATAAGCGGAACTCATATTTAGGTAGGTTCCTATGTGGTTGAACAACTCCTTCCAAAAATTACCCTTGAATTTGGCATCTCTATCACTCACAATAACTTTCGGAAAACCGTGAAACTTGTATATATTTTTGCAAAATATTTCAGCGATTTCTTTTACCGAGTATGATTTCTTTATTGCCATAAAGTGAGCATATTTGGTGAATCTGTCGACTACTACGAAAATCTTGTCCTTGCCTTCAAATACTGGTAATCCTTCGATAAAGTCCATCGAGATTTCTTCCCATTTCTGATTTGGAATGTTTAAAGGGTAAAGTAATCCCGGTGTCACGATATTTTCACTTTTATTCCTTTGACATGTGTCACATTCTACTACATACTTCTGAATATCGTGATTCATTCCCTTCCAAAAGAAGGATTGACATGCATTGTAGTACATCTTAAAGAATCCTACATGTCCAGCTAACGGTGACTCATGTGACTCCTTGAGTATCTTAAATTTAAACTTGGAATTTGTATTTAGATAGATTCTTCCCTTCTACCATAGGATATCATTCTTCCACTCAAATTTTGAGTTGTTGGGAAGGTTATTGATTATTGCTGTTATTTATGGATCCTTGGCATACTCACTTCAAATTTCGTTAAGCCATTCAGGAACAACAACCGAAATTGCAAGTAGTGTTGGTTCTTCAACTTTCCTGGATAGGGCATCTGCTACTACATTGTCTTTTCCTCTTTTATGTAGTATTTCCAAGTCAAAGGCAGCAATTTTTTCAATCCATTTTTGTTGTTCTTCGGAAAGTTTTTTTTGTTGAAGGAGATGTTGGAGACTATTGTGGTCTGTTCGAATGGAAAACTTACTTCCCAAAAGATATTGCCTCCACTTAGCTAGTGCGTGCTTGATAGCGAGCATTTCTTTGTTGTATGTGGATTCGAGGCGTTCTCTTTTGTTGAGCTTCCATACTTTCAAAAGCTATTGGATGCCCTTGTTGCATTAGTACTGCACCTATACCGAATCCAGAAGCATCACACTCAATGATAAATGGTTTAGAAAAATCTGGTGTTGCTAATACGGGATCATTAGACATAATTTCTTTTAATTTTTCAAAACACCTTCCTGCTTCCTCATCTCATAGAAACGAATTCTTCTTTAAAAGATTTGTCAGAGGTGTGGTTATATGTGCATAGTTTTTAATAAACCTTCGGTAATATCCAGTCAAACCTAAGAACCCTCTTACCTTGGATATATTGACAGGTTTGATCCATTCTTTTATAGCCTTGATTTATTAGGGTTCACCTTTACGCCTTCATGGGATATAATGTGTCCAAGGTATTCTACTTCTTCCTTTCTGAAGGTGCATTTGGATTTTTTTGCATAAAATTGGTGTTCTTTTAGTAGTGTAAGAACTTTGTCCAGATGTTGCAAGTGCTCTTTCCAAGTTTTATAGTAAATGAGAATATCGTCAAAGAATACTAATACAAACTTCGTAAGATGTGGACGAAAGAATTCGTTCATAGTTGCTTGAAATGTTGTTGGTGCATTAGTTAATCCAAACAGAATTACTTTAAATTCATAGTGACCTTCGTGTGTTTGGAATGTCGATTTTGGTATGTCTTCCAACTTGATTCTAATTTGATAGTAGCCTGATCTTAAGTCCAACTTTGAGAAGTACTTTGCGCCACGTAGCTCATCCAACATTTCGTCGATAAAGGGAATTGGGAACTTGTTTTTGATTGTTATTTTGTTCAATCCTCTGTAATCAATGCATAGCCTGAATGAACCATCCTTCTTTCTTACCAATACCACTGGAGCAACGTAAGGACTTTTACTTTTCGAGATGATCCCACACTTTAAAAGGTCTTGGATTAATCTCTCAATTTCCCTTTTTTGGTGATGTGGATATCGGTATGGCTTGATGTTGACGGGGTCTGACCCTGCTTTGACTTCTATTGTATGCTCAATTTCCCTATTAGGAGGCATCTTCATAGGTAGGTCTTGAAATACTTTTTCATGCTTCTGAATTAGATCTTGTACCTCTGGTGATTCTTCACTAATCATATTTGCAGATAACATTTCTAATTGGTGACATTGTACTACATAAGTGGGTGCACCTTTTTGAATCATCTTCATCATCTCAGATGATGATACAATTTGATTCTCTGGTGCTTGGAACCCGTGTAATTTGTACTTCTAACCTCCCCATTTGAATTTTAAGAATTGTACTTGATGGTTGGTGGCATAAGTACCTAAAGTTCGTAGCCATTGGATACCTAAGACCACATCTACTCCTCCTAATGATACCATGAAGAACGGAGACTTTAAATTAAAGTCTTAAATCTGCAATTTGACCTTATGGCATTTTCCCACTTTTTCAATCTTCTTACCGTCAGTTACCATCACCTTCATGTTTGGTAAGGGAAATGAAAAAATATTGAGTCTCTTTGCCACGGTTGCATCTAAAAAATTGTGGGTGCTGCCAGAGTCAATGAGAACCACTACGTTGTTCTTATTTATATGTCCCTTCAACTTTAACGTCTGAGGTTGTGATATACCTGTCATAGCTGATAGCGACACTTGCGGAATACTTCCATCATCTAATTCTGGTGAGAATTCTAGGACATTTTCTGTTTCTTCTATGTCAGAATCTTCACTGTTTGAATCATTAGTTTCTTCACAATTATATGGGTTTTTTCGTTCTTTTCCTTTAGCACATCTATGTTTGGGGTCCCACTTCTCACCATTTCCACATTAGATTTTTCATCTTCACGACGATGTGGTGGAACATATCTTGTATTATTTGAGTCCACATACTGGGGTATTCTTCGTCTTGAATATGTTTTTTCCGGTTTTGACCAAAATATTTGTTGGAATTTCTTTTCGGTTGTTTTTGCTTTTCGTCTTGCTATTTCTATTGATGTAATGTCATGCATCTCAAGTTCTACTTGTAAATGGGTTTTAAGCCCCAAGACGTATGATTGAATTAGACGAGACTCTGATAATCCAGGTACTCGTGTTACTAAGGTCTCCCATTCTTGAGTGTATTCATCCACACTTCCTTTTTGTCGTAATTTGATGAGTTTTGAAAAGAACTCTTCTTCCTTTACACCTTGGAATCTTTTAAAGAATGCATCCTTAAATTTTCTCCAACTAATGATGTGTGTTGTATTTTTCCACCACATATACCAATTATATGCTTCCCCTTCCATTTTCATGGATGCGTGCCTGAGCTTTTCGTCATCATCATTGATGTCATATATCTCAAAGTATTCTTCTGCTTTATTTATCCATGCAACATTGCTTTTTTCATTTCCATCGAATTTAGGCATCTCGACTTTTGCCCTTCGTTGGTATGTCGCTAATGGTTGATCGAAAAAGGGGTGTTGATTGGTGAGGGTATCCCAGAGTTTCTTATTTGTAAGAGTCGCGTTACTCATTTCTTGGTGGGGTGTCGCCGATTTTTTCGGGGATCCAGTTTTTCCTTGAGAGTCTATTGATTTCGTTGAATCTGATGAGTTGTGCTCTTGATTTTCTTCAACTTCTTGTAGTAGTTGTGCGGGTGTAAAATTCATCTTTTTACACATAAGGTTCAGCAATGTTAAGGTCTCTTTTTGATTCACTTCTAATTGGACACGGTGATGCTCCATATACATTTCTATTCGATTTATCGTATCCTGAAGCCTTTTGATATCGTCAGCCTGCCCCTTAAGCTTGTCCTGGAAATCAGTGAATTTTTTATTGACCTCATCGGTGTTGTTATTCATCTTATTCTCCGCGTCAAGCAATCTTTTTTGGAAATCAGTCATTGTCATTGTCGACATTGAGCGAGTTTGTGGTAGAGTGTCTTTATCTGCCAGCTTAAAATTTTAGTTAATTTTGTTTAATTAAATTAACATTATATATATAACTTATAACTTATAATTAAATTAAAGTTATGTATTATATATATATATATATATATCATATATATATTTTATATATATTATATATTTATATTATATATATATATTATAAGTTATATTTTATATATATATATATATATGATACGGACAGTCACGTCCACCCTGAAAAGTCACGTTCGAAGTTTTTGAACGGTCGACGTATATCACCGCAGGGATCAAGGACCACGGTGTTACGGCGGCAGAGGTTGGCGTAGCGGATGGAGGACAAAGCGATGCTCGAACAGCATGGGTGGGGAAGGGCTACGGTGGGCAGCGACGGAACGTGTTGTGGGCACAATACAACGCAGCGAAACGGCGGGCAGCGGAACAGTGATGATTACGTGCGGATGGCCAGCGGACAGGAGCAGCGGAGCGATACGGTCTATGCAGCGAACAGCAGAGTCAGCGGATGGACAGCCGGAGAACCAAACCGCTCTGATACCAGATGAAGTGATAAACTTCTTTGATACGCAGAGATATATATATATATATATATTTATTAATAATTAATTGACCGATGATGATTGTTTACAGTGGGGGTTCCTGGCTTATATACTACCATGGGCACCCTTTGGGGAAAGGGCATGATCTTATGATCGTGCCCTTTCATCTAATTAACCTAAAATTAAATAATAAACCTAAAATTAAAATGATAAATAATTTTTACATAACAAACCGACACTGCTTCGGGTGAATCCCAACTTCATCAAGTATCCATCGATTCGAGCATATCAAGCCCTGGGGGCTTTCTTCAAACCATAGAGGGATTTCTTCAATCTGCAAACATGGGTTTCCCTGTCATGCTCCTCGAAGCCTTGAGGTTGTTCCACATACACTTCTTCCTCAAGTATACCATGAAGAAAGGCAGTCTCCACATCAATTTGGTGAAGATTCCAACCCTAATTAGCAGCAAGTGCAATGATGGACCGAATGGTAGTGTATCGGGCAACAGTTGCAAATATCTCGTCATAATCTTCTCCCTCTTTCTGGGAGAATCCTCTAGCACGAATCTCACCTTGAACTTCCAAATGCTACCTTCAGCAGCATGTTTGAATTTGTATAACCACTTAGAGGTCACAACAGACTTCCCTTCAAGGCTTGGAACCACATCCCATACATCATTCTTCATAATTGACTCATACTCCTTGGCCATGGCATCTTTCCAAACATGTTCCTTAAACTACTTCATAGTTTCAAGGTTCAAATTGTATAATGTCGCTCATCAATGTTGTGTATTCCTATTATCGACGAGGTTGCTTGCTTTCTCTAAAGGTGCCTCTTGGGGAAATGTGTCTCTCTGCATCCTGTAATGTGTCACGAAGCCACAAGGGTATCTTCCTAGTGGGAGGATCACAGGGAGGAGGATCTAAAGGATCAATGGGTGCCATAGGTTAATCTACAAGGCCAGGCTCAGGCATAGATCGCTGAACATCTTCATCCATAGAATCATTTATTTTCTCAGAGATGGCAGCAACAGGAGAGTCCCTTGCTTTCCCAAGGGTAGCATCCTCATCAAAAATCACTTCAGCTAAACTCAATATTCCTTTGACCTAGCACATATATCCTATAAGCCTTAGAATTTTCACAATAACCAACAAATGTACCTTTCTTTCTTGAAGCTTCTAGCTTGGACCTCTTCTCCTCCAATACATGAAAGTAGATAGGACAGCTAAAGATTCTCACATGTCCAACTTCTGATTTCACACCTGTAAATACTTCTTCAGGAGTCTTGTTTCCCAAGGCATGATGAAGACTCCTATTTTGGACATATACAGTTGTATTTGTAGCTTCTCCCCACAAAAACATAGGAAGCTTTTGATCATGAATCATGGCTTTAGCAGCTTTCGTGATGGTCCTATTCTTCCTTTCACCAACTCCATTTTGTTGAGGGTTGTATGGAACAATGACCTTCCTCTTAATCCTGGCTTCTCTGCAGAAGTCTTTGAACCCATTTAAAATATATTCTCCTCCATTCTCTATGCTCGGGATCTTGATCTTCTTTCGTGTTTGATTTTCCATAAGGGCCCTGGACTCGTTGAATATATCAAAAACCTGATCCTTGGTCTTCAAGTAGAAGATCCAAGTTTTATGAGAGTAATCATCAACAAATATCACATAGTATAAATATCCTCCAAGAGATTTCACTAGCATGGGACCACAAAGATCAGAATGAATAAGATGAAGGATCTCCTTAGATCTACCACTACTAGAAGGGAATGGTCCCTTAACATTCCTTCCACTAGAACATCCTTGGCATACTCCCTCATGATCAACCTGCATCCTAGGTATCCCTGCAACCAAATCTTCGGTCCCAAAGCTCACATTGATTAGTAGTGTCATGGACCAATGCTTGAATTGGTCGTCCACAAATTTTGTGAAGGCCCTCATCTCTAATACTAGGAGTGAAGGTTTCTCTCAAGTTGGATCTCATAGGCCAAGCAAGTACTTTTCCATTGATGAATGCAACTCTAAATCCTTTGTCTTCCATGGTAGAGATGCAAAGAAGATTCTTCTTCAAACTGACACATATAATACATCATGTAGATGAATGGTTTGACCAAAATTCAAATGAAAAGTAATAGAGCTAGACCCTTTGACATTATGTGAAGAGTCATACCCAAGTAAAATTTTCAAATTGATCTTGCTCTTAACCAAATTTGAGAGGACTTCACAATATGCAGTAAAATGTCTAGATGCCCCACAATCCACTAGCCAGCTATCAATGTTATTTGAAGAGCTAGAAAGAACAACAACAAGAACATATTCAAATTGACAACTTGTAGCATTATTAGCATACCTTGTATTTTGGTTCCTCTTTTGAGGGCATTGGGGCTCCTTGGCACTTGGCATGGGCAACAAGATCTCTTCATCTCCTATTGTTGAAGTTGTTATACCCCTTATAGTTGTTGCCTCTAGGCCTTTGAGCATTTCTTCTATCAAGACAATCTCGAGCAATGTGTCCAAATTGGTCACACCTGTAGCATTCGATTCTTGACGAGTCCCTTCTATTGTTATTGAATAGTGGGGTTGGCTTCTTTGACTTCCCCTTGAAGGTTCTTCTGTTTTCTTTTCCTTTTCCTTTTCCTTTCTTCACATTGGCTACAAATGTTGTAGGTTCTTCTTCATCTTGTCTCTGAATTCTCCTTTTGAACAATCCCTAGAGTTCATTAAATGTAGGGATCTCCTTCCTACAACCAATGCTAGTAATGAATGTTTCCCAAAACATATGGAGCCCACCAAGGGTCATCTCCACAAGCTCCTCATTAGGTACAATTTCTCCAATAGAAAGAAGTTGATCCCTTATCTTGGAGATCCTCGTGAAGTAGCCAATAATAGATTCTGACTTAGACAGCTTGATATCACGGAGTTGACTTTTCCAAGAAATCACTTGGGTAAGATGGTAGACCTCATACATTGCAATCAATTTGTCATGTATTTCTCTTGATTATTTTCATCTTGGACACATAGGTAATGATATGATCTCTAAGAGAGTCAATAATAATTTTCTTGGCCTTGATCTCACCTTTCTTGTACTTGGAGGTGGCACTGGCATTAGCATTTTCCAGAGGTTTAGCTACTTGGCCTTGCACATATTCCATCACAACATTCTCTTCCAATGTAATATTCAATCTAGCCCTCCAAGCTACAAAGTTGGAGGCATCATTCAACTTCTCCTCAATCTTGAAAAAGGGGGAAACATCTTGCTCAAAATTTGATCACCAATCAATAAAAAGAGTGTCTCCAAGGGTTGCTCTCTAGTCTCCTTAGGCTAATCTTCACCTCAGCTCTAATACCATGTTAATTTTCACAATTTCCTATGTTGTTATAATCATTTTAAACAATTTCTTCCAATTCCAATCACCCCAATAACAATGAAGCAACTATAGATAGAACTGTAAACAATTAAATGCACAATAGAAGATAGCCAAGCACAATAAGACTAGAGATTTGGTCAAAGACCAGGGAAAAACTCCATAAGGGGGAAAACCCTTTGATCAATTCTTCTTCTTCTATTAGTCAATCAATGTTCAGCATGAGATACATAGTCCAATTTGTACATCCATCAACCAGTCAAGGTCAAAGCCTTGACTTCCCAATTTAACCAATCAAAATGAGTCAACAATGAGAGATAAAGTCAAATCTGGTCAAATGTACTAGTCTGCTAAATTTCAGCTTGTGGAGGAACAATCAACGATCTGCCTTTAGTCAAAGTCAATGGTTAACATGCCCATAAATCTTCAGTCAAACCAGCAATGAATTCAACCTTCCTTCCTCAATCAAAGCCAGTCAAAACTGTGGCAAAATCTCAATCAAAGGAGAGAGAAAATCTCTGATCAGATTTGTGGTCAAACCCTAGTCAACCTTAGACAACATGCCCAAAAACAATTGGTCAAAATCTCAATCAATGTGACCTCCCAAAACATTAAAGAATTCAGTCAAACCAAGTCAAATAGAGTCAACACTGGTCAACACACTCCCAAAACAAAAAGTCAACACAGCCAAAACAGAAAACCTTCTTCTCCTTCGCATGTTTGAAGTTATTCCAGCAATTTCATAGATGTACAAACCAGTTGATGTGATGTGAGATGTGCAATGGATGGTCTCCAAGTGAGGTCTACAAATGCCTTTTTATATGAGGTTGAGGAGGGCTAATTATCCTTGGTGGAGCCGACTTGTCACCTTCACTGGGTCGACTTGTCAAACTCAACTTTGAAAATTTCCTTTGACCAATTTTGAATTTTCTAATGAAGAAAATGTTTTCCTCTTTGGGGTAGATGGACTTCTCCATGGGAAATCCATCCTGTAGCTGCCAATTTTAACACAAATAAGAATTCCCTTCTAAAATTGAGGCCTTAAACTCGCAATGTTGTTTCCTCCCTAGGTAGGAGTGGCTAAAGGACAACCATGTTAAGTGTTTCCAGCCCCCAAGGGGAAGTAACATTTCCCTGGTGCACCCTTCAATTGCTAGGTGTTAGTGAATAACAATGATGGTTCGAAGGGGAGAATACTTCATGGCCAAGTGTGATGGTCAAAGGGACCAACATGATGGGGATCCACACCCTGAGTGTGTAGATGTGAGGAGGAAGCAATCATGGACATATGAGTTACCAAGTCGGCCCTTATTATTCCACCCCTCATGTGCATCTTTTTACTTTTGTTTGATTTTTCTTTGTATTATTACTCGTAGCACAGAAGGTTAGAGCTTGCTTTGAATGGTGCATAGCAGTGGTATTACTCCTTAAGGATGAGTCACCGCATTCCATTAATGATGTAATGGAGCAACATGTGCTCAGGTGATGGCCATAATGAGTGAGGTAGAGTTCATGCTAGGCTTTTGCCCATGTGTTAATGTGTATGTCCCCGCCATATTTTACATTTTGATATTCTTTTTATTTTATTTTGTGGCCATGATATGCTCTTTCTTTTTTATTTTAGTTGCATCAACCTCCCAGGGCAAAGTTCTAGGCCCTACCTAAGTATGACGATACATTGGTGCCAAATCCCAAAGAACCAATGGTCAGTTGAACTCAAACAATGGATGTGAGATAAGGGCTTGTAATGCATGATGGAAAGTGGTAAGTATGGAATAGGGATAAGTGGAACTACGTCATCTCAATCAGTGCTTCTCGAGTAGTTCCCTTCCTATACCCATTGCGCCATTAGCGGAGGTCCCATTAGATTAGGATCTAAGATTAATCCACAACAAATGCCTAGATACAAACAAGCATAAGCACCCAATTGCAAAATGAATATAGTACACTTTGATCTGAAGCCCACCTTCGCCCATGTGCTCTTGTTGGATGGGTGAGAAGCATATGACTAATGTAGGTGGTAGAGATAAAATGGCACGTCATCAACTAATGGTGGTTGTCAAGGGTTGCATGGCTAGCCAGCTAGACGTGAAGAATGGGAGAAAAAAATTCTCCTATAGGGTTACCCATTTTGGTGGGTAACAAGCCAACACTCATGTGATAACCAACATGACTCATTATAAGTGTTTGCATGGATAGAAGCAATGTTAACAGAACCGAACCGTGATCGAACCAAAAAACCCTGTAGACTGGGAACCGACCGAAACCGGTAAAAAACCAGACAAGATATTAAAAATTTGAAAAAAAAAAACGATTTACCGAAAACACATAAAATATTCATATTTTAAAGAAAAACATATATATTCATGTGCATCCATATGAATCCAAACCATTTATACACAAATATCCAAAAGTTCTCGTTTATATATCAAGTAATAGCGCATATAACCAAAATAGCACTTAGTGCAAAGCATCGTTGAACCAAAAAACATCAAGCAACAGGCTCTAAAAGGCCTTTACAGTCCAAAATAACATAGTATGATACTACAATCTACAATACTACAACTACAACCTACAAGTGCTAATTGTCAATGTTATCATCAGAATCATCATCTTGATCATCCTCCTCATCCTCATTTGAAGAATGAGTAGCATCCAAGTCTGCAATCATTGCCTATATTGGGATCTTTATCATCAATATAACCCTCGAAGCATTAAAATAAGATAGAAAAAGTGTAGCATGTCAAGTGAAGATTTTGTTTTAGTGATGGGTACATTTTTAGTAGAGTCATGATACAGGAGTTCGACAACCATTGCCACTAACATCAAAGTACATAGAGGGTTTGTCCATTAAGTGACACCATAACTTTAAGTGACATTCTCCTTAATCTTTCATTTCCATCCATTTACTTAAATTTTTAACATTACCATGAAATTCATAGCAATAATAGGACCATAGGCTTGAATATTACGCTGAGGACCATAGGCTTGAATATTATGTTGGCCTAGGGGAGAATTAGAAATAAACCAACCAATTGAAAAAATAAAAAAATAAAAAAGGAAATTTTTTTTATGCTGACCAATTCTGGTTCAGAGGCCCGGTTCAAACTGATTTCGGGCCAAAAACGGTCGGACCGATTCCACCAGTTCTGATAACATTGGATAGAAGCCATTTATCCCACACTTTTAAATCCTTGGATCACCAACCTCATCAAAACAGAGATATATCACCGAACCATTATACTCCTCGTAGGACCTGAGTTAGCTACAATGAGAATTATGAGGGGTATTGTCTATATGACCCCGCCTTTCACCAGGTTAGTGGAAATCACGATGCTATCTTTCATGAAACTCTTCCACCTAGTCCATTGACATCTCTTCAATCACTTATTGCCAATGATGATTCCAATGACAGATCTCAATAGGCTTTAGCTAAATCAACAATATATTCATGCAATGATATCAATATATAGTACATGAATGTAATCACCATATGAACCAAAGAGTGAGAACACATTGACAATTCATCAATTGATAAGGATGACACCTCATCAAGGATAAGGATGACAACTCATATAGAGGTAAGCATAGACTTTTTGATTGTCTAGGGACTCATAGGCTAACACTCACAGTAACCAATGTGACTTCTAATGAGAATTTATATGGTCGAAGCCCTCTATCTCACACTTCTAGATCTTTAGATCAAGTGCATGGGTCCACCTACCTCATCAAAATTAAGATACCATTATATCCTCCCAAGATTGATTTGTTACAGTGAGACTTTCCAAGGGTGTTGTCTCTATGACCCCACATCTCACCAAGTGACTAAACATCATGGTGCTATCTCTGATGAATTTATTCCTCATGGTCCATCAAGATCTCTTCTGTCATTTCTTTCCAATCGTGGTTCTTGGCATTTGTATTATGTCCATGGCCCATGCCTCTTCTTTTCTTGTTGGGTCACTCATTGATGATTCTGAGCTAGTTGTAGTGAACGTTTCCTCATCTACATATGTTGGTTCACCCATATGTGCCTCTCTGAGTTCTTCATCTACAATTATTAGACAATCTAATGGAATTGATCGGATAACTCCATCTTATGGTCCCTCTTCTCCACTAGATGCTTCTCTAGTCTTACATCATTCCAAAAGGACATTACCCCTAATACTCCTTCACTAGATGTGCAACCCAATAATGCTTCTCTGCATATTGTTGTACATATCAATGATGATATTTTTTGTTACCTCTAAGACTTGCACTTAATTATTCATATTCCTAAATGAAATAAACCTTGGGGGCACTTAGGAAGGTTTCCCACTATCACAACACCAACTTTTCCTTTCATTTTAAGCCAATTCCTTCCTAGCAAAAGGGGGGGAAACTCTAGCCAAGAGACTTTATGAAATTCTTTATAAATAAAGAGATGGTGAACTAGCAGTACCAATATCTATTTGACTAGGTAATGGAATCAAGATCCAAGAGAAAAAGAGTTTGTATAATACATAGAAAATATAATTAATCCATTTGATGATTTTCCATAATCAATCCAAAACAGATTTTCAAATTGTGCAAGAATAAGAGAAATCCCTTCTACAAGATGCATCATCAGAACCATGAAGTCAAACAAGTAATAACATGCATCCACAAACAATAAAGGAATAGCCACATATGAATCCATATATGAAGTAAATCCATATAGGGAAACCTTCTTATTGAACAAACAATAAACCATATATCATACCTTCAAATTTCATTTCATCACAAGTTCAAAAGAGCCATGACATGCCACACTTAATATTCTTCTTTGGCTAAAAACAACCCTCAAACATGGAGTGAACAGCTCTAACCAGAAAATTACAGCAAAAAACTCCTTCAATAATCCAAGATTACATAAAGAGTTAGAGAGGGATTCACCTCAACCTTAACATCCTCTTATTGGAGCAACATTTCCCTTATTCAAAGACTATTTCAGCACAAAAATAATGGCAATCCTTGCAAAATCCCTAGTCATCCATGAAAGAGAAAAAGAGAGATGGACAAGCTCACATTGAACTTGTCCCTCAATGTCTTCCTCCCAATAGATCAACTAAGCTTGGAGAGAAACTCCCACACTACCATCTCTGGTCATTAGTCTATTAGCATTTATATGTTTCTTCCATGAAAGAGCCCTAATTAGGGCATTCATCATTAAGATAGGGCTTGATAAATCAACTCAATAACAATGTGGCAGCCTCCTAAAGCTAGGGCACACCTCCCAAAGCCTATAAACCACCCAAGCACACCACCTTTCCTTCTTCCAAGTACTCCATTAATGACTCTCTTCTTTCACTAGGTTTCGACTTATATTTATTTTTCTCCATTATAGTAGGGTCGATCTAAACATAACTTGAAGCTATGTTTAATTATGACTTTACCTCAAGGCCAACCTCTAAACAACATAAAGTTGTATTTATTAGTTAACCTTCACTAAGGTCAATGACTCCCTAACTTAAATTCATGTTCAAAATTGACACTCTTTTTTCACTTGGAGCCCTTCCTACTAGGGCCAACCTCAGTGTCATCAAATAGAATGCCCTAATTTATCTGTCCAAGTGGACTTGACCATGGCAATGCTTTCAAGTGCCACATGCTACCATTTCAACCAAAGGGTTCCTCTAGCTCTTTCTCTTGCCATGTGTCATGTTCCAGAGCTCCAATGAGGTAGTGTGTTTTGCTTCTAGGACTTTGTTTGAACTTTACCTTGCCATGAATCATGCCTTGGCCCCCTCTTGAAGTGGGGAATTCCTCTTCTCGAGTTTGCTAGAATTGGCGGCAACATTTCCGGTGTTCAATGGCGGCTGTTGTCGTTGCAAGGTGTTATTGTTATAATTCGTATTTTTATTTTTGAAGGCAGCAGTTGTGGCGGCAATTATTCCTGTTAGTTGTACGTTGCTGTCACGTGTATTAGAGGATAACAGAAGAGGTTGTTTGAGAATAATTTTGTACTTTAACCCTGCTATTGAATGTAGATGTCTGTCAACATGTTTATCATTTGTCAGGTTCAATTCTGATTTAATTTTTGCACTACTCAACTTTTTGTGGCCATTAAATAGCAACAATATCATTAAATAATGAATCCATACAGGTGAGGATAATTTTAGATAGAGGAGGAAAGACCTGTTATAGAGTTTTATGAACCCAACGTTTTGGACTACCAAGTGAGTCCATCATCAGGGGATGCGTCAATAGATATTCTAAAGATATTAATGATGTATACATGAGCTATACTTTAGGGTATATATATAGGTTATGAAAGAATTAATCTAACAAATTAGCTCGGCCATTATCCTATTAGTTTGTTAATATTCGAATTATTATTTTTATTTTTTATTTTTTAATTTTTTAATTAATTAATTATTTAATTATTTATTTATTATTTAATTAATTTGTTTAATTAATAAATTAATTTGTTTAGAAAAGATCTTAAGTCGGGGCGATGGCGAAAGCAGGCGTAAAAACAGCGAGTTTCGATCCTGAGGTTGCGAGATCGGCGAGATTGGCGACGGATAAGTTCAGAACCTGGTACCTGCCTATCGCTCCACAGGTGAAAGAGGGTTTCCGGCGCAGTTCGAGACCTGAGCATCGAACAGATCTGGCACCCAGCAGATTTAGCAACGTAAATGTCTGCGAAGCGCGTCCGGAAACAGAGCGGAGGGCCTTCAATCACTGCGTTTTGATATGCAGTGGTATGTTGATACAGATCCAAGGACCAGAAGCCCACGGCGACAAAACCCTGGAGGTAAGAAAAAGAAATCTCAAAAATTTTGCACATCAGAACCCGGATCTGTTTCTACAGGCTGCAGATCTCGTTGAAAACCTACTCGAGCAAGTGCCATTGAGCCCAGATCGAGCATTATTTTACTTGATTTATGGCATGGAGCTGAGATCGAGCCACAAGATCCAAAATCTATAACCGCGAAGTGTTAAACGACCCCCATTTTGGATTACGCCCTGGATAGGAAGCTGCGCCAGCGTCTACAGGAATTTGAACCGGCAGACTGATCCACTAACCCCCCTCGGACAGCTACGGGCCCGATCTGTTACATTCTGGCAGCTCCCAATCAGATCTTTCAAAGACCAAACATGGGGCGAGAGATTGGGTGTGGATTCCCTGAGATCTACAGTATGGGATACTGGAATAGAGCGGATCAACAATCAGCACATCTGGATCCACGATAACAAGAAAATCCCTCATAGATCTGGATCTCAGAATCAGACCATAGATCGAATCAGGGAACAGAGAGATGAACCGAGTACGAGGGAAGAGCTAAAGAATCAAACAGCACCTGCAGTGAATGCGCGGGAAGAGACAAAATATAATCTCTTTATCAGATCCATGGAAGGAAATATAATATGCATCAGATTAGGAAAATGGGAGGCGATAAACACCCTCAAACAGAGGATACAAGAAAGAATGGGAATCCCTCCATGCAAGCAACTTCTTCTCTACACAGGAAAAGTATTGCAGGAGGACCGTAATCTAATGGATTATGGTATTGGAAACAATTCAACAATCAGCCTCAGCACAAGGATACGCGGAGGCTGTTCTAGCACAATCTCAAAAGGGCCTGCGTCCTTTAAAGAAGCAGTAAAAGGGAAGTTGGAACCACAAATGAAATCTGAGCAACAAACTACTGTACCGGGGACTTACATTGTTGAGCAGACATCACACAACCCAGCCTTAACAATTATCATACCAGAGGTAAATGAAATACACACCGATTATCTAACAAAAGCAGTGATATGCAGGTTCAATGGATTCTGGCCTAAACCAAAAGCTCTCCGTCAATGGATCTATTCCATATGGACAGAAAACTGTGACATCCATTTATGTTCCAAGGGATTCTTCATTGTCAAGTTTGACACCATAAAGGACAAGGAATATGCTTTAAACGAAGGGCCATGGTTCTAGGGCAATGCAGGCCTGTTTGTAAAACCTTGGTTCCCAGATTTCGACCCCAACAACATGGTAGTCTCCAAAATGCCTGTATGGGTAAAACTGTTTAACTTACCTATACACTTTTGGCACTACAAAGTACTAGAAGGAATTGGCAACGCTTTGGGGACATTTCTAAAAGTGGACAGCGAACGCCTATCAAAGGACATCTACACTTTCGCCAGGATCTATGTGGAGGTCGATCTCAGTCAAGGCCTACCGGAACACATTCTCTTATTCCACAATGGAAAGCAATGGACACAGCCACTTGATTACGAAAACACTGCCTTTCGCTGCCGTATATGTAGACAAACTGGTCATCTTCAGAGTGCATGCCCACAAAATAAAAAAGAAAGGAAAAGAAGACAGCCCACAAAACCAAAAGGCTGGCAGTTTTCACCCACATGGACAGAGAATATAGAAGAGGAACAGAAGGAGGAAGATATCAGCGTACCTCAAGAAGTTGTAGAGGAAGGAAATAATCCAGAAACCAAAAATGAAAGCAGCACACACCACCCACAGAATAATGAAAATCTGATTGGATATGCTACAGATCCAAATGAAAGCAAGCCACAGCAGCAATATGAGAACACAGGACAGGAAATCGGGGGCAGCAAGAGAGCACACTCTTCATCAAGCTCAGATTCTGAAAAAGAAATCATGGCTGATACAAACGAACTTCAAATGACTATTGTAACTGCCACACCCAACAATGAAGGTTGGCAGAAAGTGGAGAAAAAGAAAGGTAGGAAGGCATAGACAGCTTATTTTTAGATCATGTTCTTAGCAGAACAAGTTTTGATAACGCATATGCTATTTTAGCATCTACAACATGTAATTTTACTCATATTGAATAAAATTACGATTTTTCCAGTGGAAAAAAAAAATAAATAAATAAATAAAAAATAAATAAAAAATAAAAAATAATAATAATAATTAATTAATTTGTTTAATTAATTAATTAAGTTGTTTAATTAATTAATTAATTTGTTTAATTAATGGATTAATTGTTTAATTAATTAATTAATTAATTAATTAATTCCTAAATTAATTCCCTAATTAATTAATTAATTAATTTGTTTATTTAATTAATTAATTTGTTTATTTGACTAGAATGGGTGGGTTAGGGTTCCTGCACTGGTCTTAGCCGCGGCGTACTGGTTTTGCAGCCCGCTCTCACCGTCTGCCCCCGTAAGCAGCTTCTAAACCGCCTCTGCCGTCGACTGCCCGCATTACCTGCCTCCTTCCTTGTCGCTACCCGCCCGTGTTTCTCCCTAACCACAACTGCTACCGGTTTGCATCTTCACCTGGGAAATTTTAACCCTTCACCGTTTACCCTTACCCCCGTTCCTCGTTTCGATTCCGCAGGCAGCGGTCAGCTAACGGTTTAGACAGTTATGGGGGACAACCTAGATTATTCTGCGGACCCGTTGGAAGGAGAGCCCATTTGGACGGAGGCCAGGACCACTCTGGAGGGTTTCTACTCATTTGACAATGAGCTCTCCGAAGAGATAGGTGCCCTTCCCTCCATCTCTAGCTCACGATTCACGTCGGTCTCGCTGCCAGAAGACACCCCTGTAAACCTAGAGTACATTTCTCAGCCACTCTCTCCTAGCTCTTTGGCTTTTGTTGAGCCACAGAATGCCCCTGACAGTCTAACCCTAGGTGCGGCCTCTGCTTCAAACCCCTCCTCGTCTGGAATTTGCAAACCCTTGTCTAAACATCTCTCGACTTTGGCTTCTCTGGCATCTGCCTGTTCTACCTTTCTTACCCCGGCGACTCCCCTGCAAGGCAATTTTACTGGTATCGGCTCTATTCCGGGGTTTTTCGCTTCCATCCCGACAGCCACAGCTAGGGTTTCAACTTCTCCAACGATTACACAAACTTTCGTTCTGCCCAAAGCGGAAGCCTCCAGGTTCAGAGAGGGGTCTAAGAGGAAACGGAGTCTAAAGCTTAGGAACTACGAAGTCTTTCTCAAGCTCACAGAGGATACACCGTTGCTGGAGACTATGGAGTCGTCAGAGAAAGTTCTGGTTGGTCGGGTTAGAGGCAGACACTACAGTGTGGAGCGTCTGTAGAAATGGACCATGGAGGTATGGGGCCATCATCTAAATGACCCCCCCAGGGTGCAGACTTTTGTTAAAGGTTGGTTTGCGATGCGTTTTAGTTGTTTGGCACACACCAACTGGGTCCTTTCAACTGTTTGGCACATTGACCAAGCCCCTGTTCTTCTTCGGAGGTGGACGCCGATGTTCGATCCTGAACAAGAAAGGGTGGATGCTGGACCTATCTGGGTTCGCCTCCTGGGGCTTCCATTTCACTTCTGGACGGAGGACATTTTCAAGAGAATTGGGAATGCACTTGGTAACTATCTTACATATGATGCCTCCTTTCAGACTTCGGGGCGCATGGCCTATGCTAGGATCCTGGTTCACATGGATCTAACTGATGGATTACTGGAACATATCAATATACAATGGAGAAATATAACTAGACAACAGATCCTGGACTATGAGGGCGTCCCATTCCGGTGCCGGAGATGCCACATAGTTGGGCATTTGTTCAAAGATTGCCCCCTTAATGGAGGATCATCTAGGAAAGCTTCGAGATAGGAGCCTTTGACCAGAGAAGCTTCCAATCAGGTGGAACAGCCTCGTATCCCGGAGGAATTGCCTCGGCACACCGCTTCTCCTGTTAGGAGGACTGAAACACAATCTGCCCCTACGGCTTCGGCTTCAGCTCCAGCCAAGTCCTCACAGAAGAAACGAGGAAGGCCTCCACTTCGTCCTCCTCCTCTGCCATCTGATATTGCCAGGTCTGCCTTCAGAGACTCCATCGACTCGGGTATGAGCACCCCTCTCCCTTTTTCCTCTCTTTGTTGCTCATATGTTCACGATTTCTTGTCATCTGGTTTTTCTTTGGATTTGGGTTTGGGTCCGGTATCCTCTGCTCCCCCTGCCCAGATCATTTGTGACATTGCCCCCTCTCTTCCTATCATTGCCCCCACTCCTCCCTCCCTATCGACTACTCCCCCTAACCCTCACTCTACCTCCACTATTATCCCCGCATTGCAGGGGTATCAGACCCGTTCAAAGGCAAAGATACAGGCGGTGGATCATGTTGGCCTTGACATTATCTCACCCCCCCATGCACAAACTCCACCGAGGCCGACCCTCATCTATTACTAAAGCACAATCCCAAGCAGGAGACAATATTGCAGCCGGTAAATAGTCCACTATCCCTGGGGTCCTTAGAGCTAGAGAAACCGCCTTTGAACCCCCTCCATGAAGATTCTTTCTTACAATTGTCGCAGGCTTGCTAGACTTGAGAACAACTGGCACTCTGTCAGATAGTTCAATCCGATCATCTTGACATTATTTTCTTACAAGAGACCCTTGGCCCCGTTGCTAACATTTCTAGATTCCTTGAGCACATGCTCTCGGGGTGGAAGTTCATTGGTCTTGATGCACAATGGAGATCTGGGGGTATATCCTTCAGATATAATTCCCGTTCCATTAATCTGATCAACTGTTGGGGAGGGGTTGGTCATATTGGAGCAGATATTTTTTCAGCGGACCTAGGCATGAATTTTAGAATTTTTAATATCTATGGGTCGTGCCAAAACAGACCGGAATTTTGGGACAATCTCTTGGGGTCGAATACCTTCTCTGCTAATCATCTAATTCTGGGTGGAGATTTAAATTTTTCCATTGGACACTCAGAGTCGTGGGGCCACCGTGCTCAGAGAGATTCACTCTCGGACTACTTTTCTACCATTCTAGATAATCACCAGCTGATAGACATTCCCTCAGCCAAGATTCAAGCCACCTAGAGAAATAATTGGACTGGGGAAGATAGTCTAGCTCGCAGATTGGACCGTTTCCTTGTCAAAGAAAGCATACTTGATTTGGGTTTTTGTATTAGACAATGGGTCAGTTCGGGAGGGATCTCTGACCACCTCCCCATTTATATGGAAATTGATGGAGGAAGAGCAAAACCCAAAGGTCCTTTCAAATTCTGTTCAGCATGGCTCAAGGAAGCCTCCTATATCAGCATGGTCACAGACTTCTGGAAAGCAAACCCTCCGGGGGTAGGGGGCAACTATACAAAGGGGTTTCTACACAACCTTAATATGCTAAAGAAATTGTCCAAGCAATGGGCACACAATAAGATGACACAAGATGACCTTTCCTTGAGACAAATTGAAAATGATCTGTCGATATTTGAAAATGAACAGGGTGGACTGTTCAACTCAGCTGAACATAAGGAGAGGATAACATCCCTTTACTCTGCAAGAGGAAAAATTCTTAAAGACCATGAAGAAGTCTGGAGACTAAGAAGCAGGGCGATATGGATGTAGGAAGGGGATGCTAACACAAAATTCTATCATAAGTTCGCCAATGGCAGAAAGGTGATTAACACTATCTGGCAGCTCCAGAATGAAGATGGACTATTAGCAAACACTTTCCCGCAGTTAGCCTCTCTTGCAACCTCCCATTTTAAGAGAGCTTTTAGGGCCCCTCGAGAAGCAAACCTGGCAGATATCATCAGGGTTGCCCAACTCTTCCCACGATTTGTGGAACAAGAAGTGGGAGGGGAGCTAAGAAATGGAAGCCACATTGAAATGGTTCAAGAAAGATAAAAGCCCTAGGCCAAATGGTTGGACCATCGAGTTTTATCTGGCCTTCATTGATGTTCTTGGTTCAGATCTGTTGCATGTCATCGAGGACTCCAGAATAAATGGTAGAATTGAGCCATCCATCACTTCTATCTTTATTGCACTTATCCCTAAAGCTGATAACCCTTCCTCCTTTGACAACTATCGCCCTATCTCTCTCTGTGATTGCCTACATAAGCTTATTGCCAAATCATTGCAAATCAGATGAGACCCATTCTCTCCAAGCACATCTCCTCGGAACAATTTCCCTTCCTAAAAGATAGACAAATCTATGAAGTTGTCAGCACTGCCTAGGAAGTACTGCACACTCTTCACACCAGGAAAGGCAAAGGGAGTGGAACGCAGCAGTTGATGGCCTTTCCAAAGATGTTGCGCTCCAAGAGTCGGGCACTCTGATGATCCGAGAATAGCTCGATGGTGCTCACTATCAGTATTATCACCAGCCGTTTATGGATTTTCATGCATAAATCTACAGGACACATGGTTTTTTGTTTATGTATATATATTTCATCTCATGAACAGCTTTGGTTTATATCTATTGTATCTCTCAGTTTTTTTTGGGTTGTTATCTCCCTATGTGGATGAAGGTAACAACATTTTAGAACGCAGGTCTCTTGACGATGACAACTTGTCATTGATATGTTCAGCATATGCATACGCATCTACAAAATGTAATTTCTTTCTATAATTGAAATTATGATTTTTCCTAGGGAAAAAACTAATTAGTTTATTTAATTAGTTTGTTTAATTAATTAATTAATTTGTTTATTTAATTAATTTGTTTAATTAATTCCCTATAATTTTATATATAATTCCTATTGTTCATTTCTACTCATTATTTATTTATATGTTTATATTTGTTTTTGTTTTATTCTTTAAGGAGGATGTTAGATAATGTTTCCTTGTTGTTTTGATTTATATTTTATTAATTTTGTTTCTAAAGATAATAAATAATTAATTAATTAATTAATTAAAAATAATAATAATAATAATCTGAATATTAACAAACTAATAGGACAATGGCCGACCTAATTTCTTAGATTAATTCTTTCATAACCTATATATATATCCTAAATTATAGCTCATGGATACATCATTAATATCTTTAGAATATCTATTGACGCATCCCCTGATGGACTCACTTGGTAGTTCGAAACGTTGGGCTCATAAAACTCTATAACAATTCATTCCTCCTCTATTTAAAACAATATCATTGATTGATAAGTTGATACTATCATTTCTATTTCCATTTTGTTGTCAAAGTTGCCCCTGATATTACATGTTCTAAGAGAATATATCCATGTAAGGTTACGATGTTGATTTTGTGTGGAATAATAAGCTTTGAATACTTGAACACAGTTGGAAATATCCGAAGGTAGATTGGGTTGGGAATATAATTGGAATGTTGGCCAAAATGGAGTGGTCAAGACCTTCACTCTGAATTCTATTCCAAGGTTGATATTTCCACTTCGAAGATATTCCTCAAACGCAGATTTCCCCTCCCTTGCTACAACCAAAGGGAGTGCCCCATATCTAAAAAAAACCATTGGCCACCTTACTTCTATACTTTTTAGGGCATTTTGTAAACTCAAAAGGTTGGATGAAGGCACCATTTTCTCGAACCACTGATAAATGGAATTGTTCAGGAGCATGGTCACTGAGATCCTGGTTCATGCTTCCATATTTTTGATATCCCTTCTCTGAAATATTCAAATTCTTCTCACAATTAACTATAGCATCATCCTGGATATGCCTATCCATAGCCATCTTCTTTGGAGATATAGGACATTTTGATTTAGATATTTCAGGCCTCCTACTACTTTTTTTTTCTCCTTAGGTCCCTTAAGGACTGCTCCTTTACTTTAGCTGGATTTTCCAAATTCAGGGAACGATTTTGCTCCCCTAAAACTTTTGAATCCTTTTGAACTTTGCCACTAGTATTTATGGGCAATGAACCCCATAATGCTCGTGTTCTAGCCAAGTCATCTCCAGTTTGAGAGGATACCAACCATTTAAGTAGTTCAATTATTTCATTGTCTGAATCCTTCAATTCAGTACTTTGTTCCATTTGAGACCTTACAACATTCTCATCATTTTGATCATGGTTTTCTTCGTCCTCTTTCCCATAATCCACTTTTTCCTCTTCATCATCATCAATGTCTTCTTCATTATTATGACATTGTTCATCTTCTTGTTTCTCAAGATAGTCTTCTTCCACATTATCTTCATCTGTTGCAAATTCCAAATTAACTTCAGCAATCTCCACAGTGGGGAGTTTTGAATCCAAACATTTTTCAGTGACTCCTGCTTTAAGTTGACTTCCGGTATCTACATAAGCTTCTTCTTCTGCTTCACCTTGTTTCGTTTCTTCATTGTCATTATTCTCTTCCTTATTATCGATTTCCTTTTGGCATGCTTTAACTTCTGCAAACGATTTTTCTAAACGCCAAAATGCTTCTTGAATTTTATTAAATTGCTCAACGCATTCAGGACGTGAATGTAATGGCACATTGTGCGGCAAACAACGTTCAAAGACCCACATCATTATATTGTGTGCCATGGCTCTAATACTACTAAAGCATAAAAACTGATAGTTTGTAGGCTTGAATGTAAAAATACACGAGGTATTTTGTAATAATAATTTATTATATATAAAATGTACAAATGATGAATGTTACAATGAGGACCTGCGTTTATATACCTAAGCAGGTGTCCTTTCATGACTAGGCATGTCTTTTCACTTAACTTAATGACTATTTAACATAACAAGTATCTGATTATTTAATATTTACATTTATTTTATTTGTTATCAATTATATTCATAACACTCTTGCTCACATCCTCCATTTGATTGGTCCAGACTCCAAGGCCCTAGCTTCAAACTAAGAATAATGCTCTCCATTCATTATGCAACAAATTGTAAGACAAGCCACATAACCCTGCCTCAAATATGTACCAAGTTTGTCCAAGTGAACACAATGGTGAATTGTCTCCAAAAAATCCTCCACACTTTTGTCCTTGGTCCTATATGATGAGAAGTGCTTGATCAAGCTAGCGCAAGGTGTATGGCCTCTAAATATCTCCCTTCAACCCATAAGAATCAGGCAATTGCTCTTTCTTTAGTAGAAGCAGAGTAATGAACAACAGTTAATGCAAGTCAAGAAGCCTTGTGGCTTTGATGGATCCTTTCTGAATTTAGATTCTAGTGACATCATTCGACCACCCTCTGGTGTGATACTCAGTGAACACATTGAGCTCATTCATGAGCAAGTTATTGAAGTTCTCTTTTACCCTATAGACGATCATGTTGTCGACATATTCACAATATCTCTCAAAGTTTTCTAAACTTCAATCTCTGTTAGGAGTTTTGAGAGTTGTCATTATAGGGGGATAGGCTCTAATCCCTCCCTCCACCTCCTATTGTGTCACCTTTGTAAATCCTTCAATCCTATCCAAAGTTGTTCCTAAGGGGGCATGTTAAGATATTAATATTTAGATACTTACAAGTTAGGTAAGTTCAACTTTATCTAATGTGTCAATTAGGTAAAAGTGTGTTTTTCTACTAAGCATTAGTTGTATTGTAATATGACAATCAAGATATGTTCTAGATATAGAGTGATCTAACTGCTCATATTCTCCTTGATACTAATAGTGATTGATCTGTGGTTCCCTATTGGTCAATGATCTCCATTTAAAGAGCATGGAGGGTCATGGTTGAAGATCAATTGTGAGAAACTCTCTTATATAAATTTCTTTTGCATTAACAAAATTGCCTCATGTGGCCAAATTGGTTGGGGTCGTGGAGTGTTTCTCTCTTAGAGGGTTTGACCATGTAAAAATAATATTGTAAAATATTTGATTCAGTTGTGTGAGCGTTTTTTAAAGTTGTTTGTCCTGTGTGGAATACCATGTTTTCCCAAACAAGGATGGGCTTTCCTCCTCCACGCCCTCTCCAAGGAATTTTCACTCCAACACAAATCTCTTAGATCCATACACAATGGCCTACATCCAAAGTGAATCCACATATCTCTTTACAAATTTGTGCTCCTCCTGAGCATCTAGGGTTCAAATCTCCTCAACAACATTGGATTTATTCCTCTGTAATGTTTAAACATCTTCCAATGTGCATGTAACTCTGTGACCTTCCCTTGTATGATCTCATCCTCCACTTCCTCCACTAGTGAAGAGATGGATGATCAGTTTATTGAGTAGCAATATATATATACATATATATATATATATATATACATATATATATATATATATATATTGAGGATCAGTAGATCATGCCTTCTCGTCAACAACTTTGGATGGGAAGATGTGGCATGGAGGACCTCCAATGTCACTGGATTTCAAGAATTGGTTCAACAAAACCTCAAAATATCCAATCGACAATGGTATTCTTGATGCAGTCCCACTCTTTGTTGATTGCACATTCATAATCTTCAGCTTGACCTCTGCTTTGTGCAAGATTTAGGTAATGAATTGGTTGGGGTGATCCTTCTAGATCAAGAAGGATGTAAATTATATGGATGACTTGTTCATTCAAGTGCATGACTTACTGATTAAAATCATTGAAGAACTAAGTTTTGATTATTGTGTGCAAATTATCACAGATAATGCACATGTTTGCAAGGTTGTTAGCATGATTGTGGATACCAAATATCCACAAATACTTTTTACACCTTCAATTGTTCTTTTGTTGAATTTGGCACTTAAATCTATTGCTTCCAACATGACATGGATAGGTGAGCTGATTGTTGATGCACAATGCATCAGAATTTTTTTTAAAAACCACACCCATGCCCTCACAATCTATTAAAGAGTGCACAAATGTATCATTGTTGAAGATTGCAGACACTCAGTTTATCTCCTCATTTTTCATGCTTAAAAGGTTCAAGGAGGTCAATGTTGCTCTTTTAGCCATGGTTATTTCAAATAATTGGTCTTTCTAGGGAAAGCAAGATGTAAATGCTTCAAAGAAGGTCAAGAATATAGTGTTAAATTATTATTGGTAGGAAAGGGTACATCCTACCATTAATATCGTGAATCCTATTTGTTTTTTATTGCGGATGGCAAATATAGACCCACCCATATTGGGGGTGCTTAAGAAGAGCCAAACTCCACAATGGAGTCTGTAGAGGCAATTATTTTTTAGAATGAGTGTCTCAAGTATGGGACATCCACCAAAGTTATGTTCACCACCATATGAAATATTCTCAATGGATGGGGGAAAAATTGCACACCTTTGCATTGCTTTGCTCATTTGTTGAATCGCAAGTACTCCAATGAAGACTGGCTCAATGTTTGGCATGCACAGATTATGTCCTCACATGGACAAGATTTCAAATCAAAAGAAGATTGCATTGAGAAAGCTATTTCAAGACAGATCCACCCTTGATGATGTAGAGGTTGGCTTTGTAGAGAAACTTATACTAGGAGATTCGGAAATTATGACGTGATCAAAGACGAGGGCTTAAGAAGCCCTATGCTTGGTGGGAAACACATGGCACAACATGTATTATTCTACAGCAGTTAGCCATGAGGCTCCTCCCTCAAGTTAGGTCACCCTTTTGTTGTGAGAGAAATTATGTTGAAGTGAGTGGTAGCTTCGGAAGGTCTTCTACATAGGCTTGGTGTCTTAGCATGTGGAATAAATATTTGCCTCTTCTAGGTGCTTCCTTAGTGGAGTACGTGATTTATGTCTTCTTTCATAAGTCTTAAGAAAATTACATTAATTATTGTGGACTATTGAGTCATTTTCTAAGGATAAATAATTTAATTATTTAAGTGGCTTAGAAATAATCTCAACCATTGATCTCCAACATGGTTCTAGAAGGGATATTGGGGTTAGGGCTTGTTGAGTTTTCAAGTGCAATATATACAAGCACAATATTTCTGAAATACTAAGAATTACTTCTAATGATATAGATTTTTTAACAATTCGAGTTTACCATCAAGTAATTACACTTCAGAAATTCAACCATAAAACCATAAAGACAGTATAGATCACAATCCATAAAGAGACCATAAGATTTACCCTAGGAAAAACCACTTAAGGGGAAACCTAACAACCTTTTTCTTAGAGAGATCCTTCAGTTCAAGATGAGTTTCATCTAATGTTGCTAGTCAACTATGAGGTCAAATTGACCAACTCAGCTCATGGTCAAACCTAGTCCACAGTCCTCAAGTCAAACTACCTTGCAACTCAACCCTGCAACTCAGCCCTGCAACTTTGACCTTGCAACTCGACCCTACAACTACCCAGAATTTCGACCTACCCAGAAACCACAAGTGTCAGTTCTAGAGAGAGAAATGCGAACTAGAGAGAGAATATATTCGTCCTTCTTCTTCGTCCTTCTTGTCCTTCATGTCCCTCACTTGGATCCCTAGAAACTTCTTTCTTGTGTGAGGTCGACTGGGTGCCTTTATGGAGGAGGTCGAATGCCTTTGTATATTGTTCTACCTTCGCAAATGGGTATCTCTTGACTGGGGCCAACTTGACTCGAGGGAGGGCCGACTTAACTATTTTAGAGCCAAAAATTCAAAATTCAAATTTCAAAATTTTCTCTTTTAAATCCAACATGAAGAGCATGTCTTACATAAATTCTTTTAATGACTAAATAATCAAAATGACATGAAGAACATGTCTTACAAATTCTTTATGCATTACAAGGGCTAAAATATACATTATGAAGACCAACCATAGCTACAAAATTCAACACTCCCTCTTAGCTAGCGAGGTATTCATAATGACTAGACAGATTATCCTCCTTTGGGTTGTTGTCCAAAGTCATATATGATCTATCGGCATGAGCCTACTCACAATAATGTGTCAACAACCTCAAGTTGTAGTGCAAAAAAACCAAGCTTTCTACCCGATTTTCATTGAGGCAGTTTCTTCTCACATTATGGATGAAGCTATAGGTCCTCCAACACCTCTCTGCAGAAGAAGTATTGATGACTTGTGAAAGCACTTTATTTCCAATTTCGCCAAAGGTCCCTCGGAGCCATACATGTTCCACCAATCAATAAGATTCATTCTGTCCCTATCTTCGATTGCATGTAAAGAAACCAACACTCTTGTTTGACTTAAGTATTTGCCTAATTCTCCACGCAATCTAGCACACTCCTCCTTGTCAAGGACCAGATTATCTAATGTTGCCATATACCCAACTTGTACCTCTGGATCTGTATGGGGTTTGATCCTAACCCCACCCCTAGGTGCAAGTTTTCCAAACCAAGATAGAGAGTAGTATTTTGGCATAAGGATATATGCCAAGGCATGTAGTGGAACATTAAGTTTATCCCACCGTGCACACACATATTTGTGAATATGATCATACAAAATGGGATCTTTAGGCTAAATAATATCTTTTATTTGCCCCAACATGTTATCCATCTGCCACACACCTCCACAATCATCGATGCATCTATATTTGCAAAGCGAATCATGTTATAAATGGGCTTGGTGTATTGCAAAACATCCCTCATACTTTCCCAAGAGCCAAAACTAACCATCAAGAGCGGTGTCCTCCACCTCTTCAAAATCCACCCTGTCAGTTGCAGTTGCAGCATTGTCCTTTAATACCTGCCAATGTGGGCTTGATACCATGCTAGCCAATGACTCTCTTACCCTCAAAAGGCACCTGAAGGTGAGGTAATAGCTAGCAAATCTAGTCTTCCCAAGCTTCAATAGCTCCAAGCTTGAGTGATTGTAGAAAAGGCCATGGGTATTGCTATGATTGGTAATAAATTTTATGATTTTTTGGCCTCTCTTGTACAATTCACCAATCCATTTGTATTGAGGTTCTTTCATCTTAACAATGTCATGCATCAAAAGGTTCATTGTGTGAACCAAACACCTAGACCAAAATATGTTGGGTATTTATGTTAATTTTAACTAGGGCATTGCTAGAACAATTTTCTTATACATTTTAGAAACCTTCAAACAATCACCATTAGCATTAGATTACAAGTAACATTTACTTCATCAAACAGTATAAGATAAATTAGTTCATTATGCAAGAAAGAGCAGTAGAAAAAATCACAGTAGCAGTAACCAAGAAACCATGAGACAAAAGACATAAATTAGGCCTACGTCCAGGGGAAAACCCAAGAATTCTTCCTTATGTGAGAGAGACAAAGAGTTCAAGATACATCAGAAACATCATCAAGATGATAACCAAACCAATACCCAAGAGAAATGCCAAGCCAAGTCCCATATCCCTCCCTAAAATTTTTGGCCTCCTTATCTTCTATAATTTGCTAGATCCGAGATGCAATGAGAAAAATCGGGTGCCCAAATGAGGAGTAAATGTCTCCTATTTATAGACTAGAAGAGGGGGTTGAATATGTGTCCAATTTGAGCCCAGCCGACTTGAAAAACCATGAAGCCGACTGGTGAATTTTGGAGGGAAAATTCCAATTATAAATTTTATAATTTCTTTCTTTTATTATCATTGATGGGAATGTCGACCATGGCTACAATTTTCAACACTCCCTCTTAACCAAGGAGGTATTTTCATTCTCTTTCATCATAAGGAAAGAAAATGGCATCACAATCCAATTTCAACACTCCCTCTCAGTTAGAGAGGCATTCTTTCGGCTACTCCATAGATCTCATCTCGACTTAACAATGATGCCTTGATCCATAACGGATGATAGGGGAGATCAATTTACCACAACCAAGTCCATGGCAGTCACATTTGACCTTGGTAAAGATCACACACACCCTACTGAAGTCCAGGTCAAAATCCATGACCTAAAAGAGTATATCATAGATCCCATCTCAGGTGCACATGTCTCAACATAAGGAAAGTTGATAGCGCATCATCATCTCATCTCATCTCAGAAGAATGATCCACAATCAACAATAGGGGAGATCGATTTACCACAACCAGTCCATGGCAATCATAAATAAACTCGGTAAAGATCACACACATGTTATGTCCACTAATTGATCCTCACCCAACTTGATCCTTTGCGAGCAAGTGGTGGAACACTTGCATCATCTTTATGGTGTCGGCTCAGGTACGTTTCATGTCCAACGTTTCAACGCATGCACGTCCTCATAACATGCGCGCCCAAGTGCGATGAGGTTCAACACTTAGTTGTTTTCGCTAATCGAAGGAGCGCGCGCCCGCAGTAAGCCGCAACCACAATCGGAGGTCTTAACATTCTCCTCCACCTGAAATCGTTGTCGTCCTCGACAACATACCATCATCCATGATGTTGACTCCTCCACATAAGGCAAACATCACTGCAACATATGTAGAACCACTGTCTCCACCATGTCTCGGCCTAGTGACCAACTGCCACCAAGCTCACCATACCAAAGTATGTATCTCCATAATCCATGCTCAGGTCCATGGAAACTCCATCCATCTCATCTGCAACATGTTGTCCATGTGTGTGTCTCCTCCATATGAAGAGATCATCTCATCAAACCGACTCTCGATGTGCCCCATTCAGGTCCATGGAGTCCTCTCCATCATCTGCAATGTGCCATCCTCAAGTCTCCATAGAAACAAGTATGCACTTGTCTCACCTATCCATGTGCTGCCCATGATCCTTGATCAAATCAGCTCCCATGTATAGAAAGTCGTTGAGTCTCGGCTCAACCCATGCTCAAGTGTATCACCAAAGCATCATCATCATCATTGTAACTTCATCACTTCAAAGTGCCCCTTATCGATCCTCTACATCAAGTCACTCTTCCAAGCCATGCCCATACATGCACTTTGAAAGTATGCATCCCATACTGCATCAAAGTCACCTGACCTCAGCTCCTCAATGTATTAGATCTTTAAGTCCACCATACATGAAGTCCCTAAAAGTCACAACAATCTCATGTCCTCATGAGCTCCATAACCCATCCCCATGTAGTAGGAATGCTCCATAGCTGCTCACAAGTCCATCCAAGTCTTCAATCTTATCAACTCTTAATGTGCCCCATTCAGTTCCATGAAGTTCTCTTCATCATCTGCAATGTGCCATCCTCAAGTCTCCAATCTTATCAACTCTTGATGTGCCCCATTCAGGTCCATGAAGTCCTCTTCATCATCTGCAATGTGCCATCCTCAAGTCCCCATGTCACACTAGCAAGTCCTCCTGCATAACATTCCTGCCTTAGCACTCCTCTTTGGATGTCCCTTGACATCTCTACAAGTGCTTCCACACAATGTCCTTGCATAGGTCTGCCATGCTTCATGTTTTCAAGTCTCCAACCTGATGTCCATGACTAAGCTGCCCATGTAGTCCAACCAAGTAGACACATCACAACATCTGGCCATCCCATCCAAGTCTTCGATCTTCGGTTTAGTGAACTCGGTCACCCAACCATCTCATCATCATGTCATGAGTCCCTTCATCATAGCTCCTCCACCAAAGTGTCCATCAAGACTTACTCTTGGTCTCGGCCATGACAAGTCCACCCAAAACATCACAAGTGTGTGCCCTCCTCAACCTGTCCATGAGTCATGCCGGGCACTTAGCCAATTCTCCATGTGGCTAAAGCATGACCCAATCATCCACAACGATCATCAAGTCCCATCCTTGTTCCGGGTCCTTGCACCTTTCATCACAAGGTCACAAGTAGCCCCAACAAGCCTTGCAACAGTTGACAATCCTTGCTTCTCCATACAAGGTTCCATCATAGTCATCCATGGTGAGATCCTCCCTAGTATTGGCAAACTGGCTTTGCCCTTTCCTGCACACGGTCCATCTCCCAAATGCCCAAATGAAACACAAGTATCATCACTTACTTCATCATCATGAGGCTCCTCCAGGTGAGTGACCTCATCCATACATGTTGACAAACTGCACGATCCTGGTTCAACTTGATCATCCTCCATCGTAGTCATGTCTTCAACATCTTTGATCATCACGGCTTCCTCTTCCTTGTTAGCACAGTCTGCAGCTTCATCTTGCTTCATTGTCCAACCAAGTGGAAGAAGCTCATTTTCAGCTTCAGCCTTCCTCTTCAAGGCCAGGAGGTGCCTCTCAAGAGCTAGGCAATCCCACTTCTTTTGGTTCAATTTCTGTCTTATCTTGAGCTCCTTGAGTTCTGCTTCAATCAAGTCTGCTTCCCTTGCAAGTCGAAGAGCTTCCTCTCTATTCTCATCAGAAATCCCTTCCTTAACCAAGGCACGAAGAGCATCCTTTGTTTCAAACAACCTTTTGCCACATTCTACAAATCCTTGTTTTACTCCTTCTGACTCTTCAAGTAGACTCCCTTCGAATTCTTCGAAGGATGTATAACCCAATTTCTGCAAGATAGACATCTTCACCTGCAACCTGAACCGGCCCTTGTCTCACTTCGTGTGAAACGGTCTCCTTCACCTGCAAGTACCCTTGTCACTGTCACGAGCAACCTTTGCTCACCAGCTCCAACTGAGCTCTGATACCAACTGTCACGCCCCTACACCTGCGGTGATCTTCCAACCGCTTGTAGCGAGGTGCGGCACCACCGAGCGCTTTCTTTTTAACAATACTAACACCCGTGGACTACGCCTACTTCAACATGAACATACTTAGCTTATGTTTTTGCAACTGAATAAAGCATTATCCTTTATACTTTAGTGAAGACCATTCTCAATTATTAACCATGAACAATAAACCGAGAACATCAACAATAAGCAAGTACAAGGGAGGGGCAACTCCCAGAAAGTCAGCCCAATATAATAGCTTCTTCAATATTACAACAAGTAATGCTTGACAACCTTCAAGCCAATACTTAGAATAATTTTACAACAAGGCATAGAACAGCCTTATACAATTATATGCACCTTTGCACAAAGTGGAACGCTCACCCGAGCCACCTATTTCACCTTGCCAAATCCTGCATACAATTATCTGCACATAACTCCACTTTCGGCACGCTTGCCTCACTCAAACCGCACTTAAGTCCAAAACTGCGCCTTGGAAGACCTACGCATGAGCTATGCGTAGTCTCCTTTACCCCTGCGCTGTTTTTACCCCTTGTGCGTATTTGCTGTGCGAAGTTGAATGGATGAAATGAGGTGCAGCCACCTCTTATTTATACGCTTCACATCTTGGCATATAACCTTGGGCCGACATCTTAAATTATACCATGAAGCCCCCACGTTATATTTTTATGGTGTCGGCTTGGGTACGTTTCATGTCCAACGTTTCAACGCATGCACGTCCTCATAACATGCGCGCCCAAGTGCGATGAGGTTCAATACTTACGGAGACCAATTTACCTTAACCAAGTCCATGGCAGTTGTGTCTAACTTTGGTAAAGATCACACAAACTAAAGTCTCCTCGCCCATTTGGCCAGATGGATGGAAATCCCTGCAAGCTTAACCAAATCCATGGCCCTTGGTCGATAAAGACACAAAGGCGACTTGTAGGTATGATGCATACTGCGGTATGTACTCAGCAAAGTCCATGGCTCTAAGGAGTACCCTCACACCCAAGAGCCTCACTACTCATCCCCCCTCACCAAGTCCATGGCTAGTCGAAAGACTAGGGGAGAGCATATGCTCAGTGTTCTCAATCAACAGTGTTCCCTCCTAAGGTGGCATACATTCTCCTGCACTCCAAGTTGCTCTCTGAAGAATAAGAACTTCGCAAAGACTTGGTAAGAATGTCTGCAACCTAATCATCTATCGTGATGTATTGGAGCCTAATTGCTCCTCTCTGTACCATATCCTTGATATAGTGGTACTTGATCTCGATGTGCTTCGATTAGGTTCTCTGAAAGACTTTTCTTGCTTTAATTATCATAGTGTATCACTATCATATTTGGCACATGATCAAACAGCTCTGCAAGGAGCTTTCGCAGCCACACTGCCTCACAACTAACCATACGAGCTGCAATATACTCTACCTCAGTTGTACAAATCTCACTTCCTGCTCATCCAAGAAATCATGGTTGACACCAAACTAAAACAACACCCTAATCAGCCCAATCACATAATCATCAAAAATCGGCTTAACAACAGAAAAGTAGACATGGCGGACTTTATCAAACATTTCAGCTAACAACAACATCCATCTATTCGTTTAACTTCAATAGGGCTTCATAGATAACAAGTGACTTCTTACAAAAGCAAGTATCAGTACCTTGCTAATCAGCAAAAAAGTGTGCCATAGTTGAATCCATCAAAGAATAAGAGGCTTCTCATAAAAGCAAGCATCAACCACGATTGAATCCAACAAACAATAAGTGGCTTCTTATAGAAGCATACATCAGCTACCAACTTCACAAATCAGTTACATTTCCAGCTTCAATGAAGCAAGACCATCCATGTCATTTAGACCAATACAACACCCAGAATACATATAGTTTAGATCGAGTCGGCAATTCCAAGCATCACGTGGTTCAAAGAGCCAATCAAAGGGATCCTTCAAATTAGCAGAGCCTCGCAGCTTCTTCAAATTTTCGTTAAACAAATATCCATGGACTCATAGTCCATTATGTCACAATCTCAACAAATATTTTACCAGGCTCGTGCCATACTTTCAATCTTACAATTCTTCAATCAAATTCCTCTTACACCGGATGAAGATGAACTCAGACATTCAGATCAGTGTCGTTCTTCAAAACAAATTAGTCGTCTTCATCATGGATGTCACATAGATCAAAACATGCTTCAATCAACCTAATCTTGTCTTGCTCCCTTTAAGTTCAAAGGCTCATCCAATCACAAATATTCTTGCCTTTGTTCTTCCATCCTTCTTCAGCTACTACCATAGCCCCAACAATCTTCATTATGCACCTACAATGCTCACTAGGAGGCCATGGAAGAACAAATACAACCAAGCAAGATATACAGAGACAAGAGACTCGTGATGAAATAATAATAAAAACAATCAGGAAAATACTCATCTCTTGAGAACGAGACAGCTCTCTCTTGACCTTAATCTTATGGGGTCCAATCAATCTCATTCAATTCATCAAGGAGTTAATCTCATTCATATCATCATCATCCATGTCATCAAGGAATTCACATAAACAAGGAGCTTACCGCAGAAGTAGTCATAGGGTTTGTTCACAAGTTCATGTTGCATATATAATAACATACCTTGACAAAGTTTAGCAACAATAATATTCAATTCTCAGTTAGCTGGAACCATCCACAATATGTTAGTACATTCACCAAACCCAGTAGCAACATTGTCACTTAGTTGAATGCAAATGCAACTTGCTAGGTCATCAAGACCCATCAAGAATATATGATAGCAAAACATCAATAGTGACTCTTATTGGACAATCAAATCAATGCCCTGAACTTTCAAACCTTCTTTAGCTTTCAATCTTACAATTCTTCAATCAGATTCCTCTTACACTGGACGAAGAGGACCTCAGATATTCAGATCAGCATCGTTCTTCAAAAAAAATTAGCCATCTTCGTCATGGATGTCACATAGATCAAAACATGCTTCAATCAGGTTGATCTTGTCTTGCTCCCTCTAAGTCCAAAGGCTCATTCAATCACGAGTCTTCTTGTCTTTGTTCTTCCATCCTTCTTCAGTTATTGTCATAGCCCTGGCAGTCTTCATTGTGCACTTGCAATGCTCACTAGGAGGCCATGCAAGAACAAATACAACCAGGAAAGAAATACAAAGACAAGAGACTCATAATGAAATAATAATAAAAACAATCAGGAAAATACTCATCTCTTGAGAATGAGACATCTCCCAACATCTCCCTTTTGACCTTAATATTTTGGGGTCTAATCAATCTCGTTCAACTCACCGAGTTAATCTCATCCATATCATCATCATCCACATCATCAAGGAGCTTACAGCGAAAGTAGTCTTAGGGTTTGTTCATAAGTTTCTGTATTAATAACAGGCCTTGACAAAGTTTTAGCAACAATATTATCCAATCCTCAGTTAGCTAGAACCATCGACAATATGTTAGTACATTCACCAAACCCTGTAGCAACATTGTCACTTGGGTGAATGCAATCAAATGCAACTTTCTCAGTCACCAGAACCCATCAAGAGTTATGACAACAAAACATCAATAGTGTTGCTTGCTAGACAATCAAATCAATACTCTCAACTTTCAAACCTTCTTTAGTTGTCATAAGATCAAAATTCTTAGTCTGCAATATGGCACATCCTCTCAGGGCAATGACCTATACATCAGCAAATCCTTATGCTCAAGTACTAGATCAACAAAGCAAACAGACCATAATCATGTGACTTATCCGAATAGTAGCAAATTTGAGTATTAGGCTAGGGTTTGAACAAAACCCTAACAATTTACAAGCTTCTAAACTATCAATAATAACTATGACATTAAAAATCACACATCATCATGAGTTCCATATGATTATAAAAAAATCACATTAACCTTGTCAAGAAATCCACATCATCCATGTCATCATCAAGAAGTTGACCTTGTCTACATTATCTTCAAGAGTTGCACATCATCAAGATGTCAGATCTTCTAGAAGCTAGGGGTTTCCAAGCAGAAGCAAACAGGTCTAAGGTTTGATCCATAGGCCCTAGGATTTCTTCTCCAAACCCTACTTAGGGTTTACAAAAGCACAACTAGGGTTTTACTCACATTCTTTTATTCACACTAGATCAGTGATAGATCATGAACCTCAAACCCTAGATCATGGTTGCCTTTCCTTTAGCACTCAAATATTTGTATCAACAGTAATGATTTTGTCATGGAAGCACGTATGGTGTCAAGCCTTTAGGAGGCTTAGATCTTGGCAATTGTACGATCATTTAGTCCAATATCTAGTCCTTCTCCTTTTTATCCTTCTTAGCATTTTATATGAGCAACGCTTAGACTTGCACCACAACTTTCTTCACTTTTTTTACCTTTTCTGTATTATTTCTAGATGAGAGCCACAGCTTTGAAAAAAATGAACGCTTGTTGCATTCTTCAAGAGATAAGATATACATGACATGTTAAACTTGAACTTGGTCAATCTTCAGGGCTTATTTCTCACTTTCATGGACAATCAATTTCTTTATTATGTATAATACTTTCAAAATAAAGTGACTCTTTGCTAATTTTTCTTTGTGATTGATGTTGCCATTTATCCTTGGAGAATCAAAATATACTTATGTTTTAAACCAAGAAAGGTGCATTTTCCCAGATGTTGAGTCAACATCATCTAATGGCTTTCGATATGGATCTTCCTTCCAACAGTGCTTATCTTATCTCTTGCTATACAAAAGTGGAAATACTTGGTCAACTTCAGGTCTCTTGGCACATACTACAAGATGGAGTTTTGACTGAGATATGTCATAGATTCAAGGGATTCTGCCCTATTTATCTTGGAGGGAATTCAACTCGAATCATTACTCCATAGGCTTATACTTTATTAACTATGTTGTTTTAGGGTACTACACTTTGAGTTCCATTTGTAGGACAAATACAGAGGGAGTAGCAAGCCAGCACCTTGATGATCTTTTAAAAACTTCTTTAGAAGATAAAGTCGGCCTCCTTTCATACAACAGATATATATATATATATATATATATATATATATATATCATGAGGTTGCTTCAGAAGAAGGCCTTCATACCTCAAACTTACGCATTACAAAGAGACGAATAAGATCTGTAATCCTTCTTTTTAAAGAGACATTCGACAAGCACTACAGGTGGCCTTGAAAACAGTCTCAGCCTAGTCACAGTAAGATCATCAATCAGTAAATCAGATAGGAGATTAGATTTGGACTTGTATAACTCGGATCTTAATCATGTCAAATCTCTGAAATATATTGTTAAGTTTTTTTCCGGCCTTCAAAGATAGGACTAGGCCTTGGCCTAGTTTTATATGCCAATACTACTTGGACAAGGAGGAACGCAATGCTCTACAAGGGTCTCGATCTAGGAGCAAATTATAGACCCTCAAGACAACTAATTTTGAATCCCTCCAACAAATTCGGATCTCATTACAAGAGCAGGGTTTAGGTCTTCGAATAAATGCCATAGCTATGAACTCAAAATCCGGATTTTATTTAGGTCTTCCATAGACAGAACAGAACTCGGACCTTCTTATCATGTTCAGACCACCAATAAGAGAACAAACTCGGGTTTCCGGTCAAGATGTAGCTTGGATCCTCATATAATTCAATGCCACTGAGATCACAGGGAATATGGATTGAATGCCTACTAATATCATGTGGATGTCATATAGGCTTGACCTTAGGGCCTCCATTCAATGAGAGAGCTCGGATTTGTACTTACTACGAAGAATCGAACGTAGTTGAGTCTCAATAACCACACATTCTTTATTTTATATTGTAAAATATTTACAAACCGAACAACGCTCACAAGATATGGCAGTGATTGTGAAATTATTGGTGATATTGGCGTCTCACTAAGTAGTCTTATAAAGAAAATTTTGAAACTTTTACCAGAATTTAATTACATTAGTACGAAGAATTGAACGTAGTTGAGTCTCAATAATCGCACATTCTTTATTTTATACTTTATATTGGTTGGAATTCTAGGTTTGATGTTTGTTTAGTATTTATTTATTTATTTATATTTTATAAAGATAAATAAATTTGGAAGTAGGGATTAAATTTGAATGTATTTTCCATAAGGTGTCTCGGGACATAAGATAGGATCAATGACAGAGATCTGAAACCTCATGACTTGCAAACAAAGAGATAGAGAACTCGTATAAGGGCTACCACAAAAAAGGATCATACCTTATTCGCATAGGATCAGACTTGATGAAAGTTTTGGGCAACACTTTCACTGTCATCATCGTCCAACTGCAGTTTGGACCTGTGGCTACCTCAGGTTTACGACCACCTCCTAACCTGAGTTCACACAATCACCAAAACCACGTGATAACACCCTCCACAGACCTACAATCTTTGCGCTAATCTTTGAGGAGATTCGGCCCTTACTCAACTTGTTCTTCCAGCACTAAATAGGGGTTTTGGCCCTCTGCAGGCTAATCACAGATATAGCCAAAACTTATGCCCGACACTATTTGCACGTCTTCTTGACTTCAATCTTCAACCAAAGGTATTGTAACTCAGATAGATTTCAAAAATTTGGATCTCCATGGTAACTCGGCTCAGAATATCGGATTGGATCAGTGCCTTAGGCTTCACTTCAACTCCTCTTCAATGCCCCCCCAGCTCTGATACCATGTTAATTTTAACTAGGGCATTGCTAGAACAATTTTCTTATACATTTTCAATAATTTCAAATAATCACCATTAGCATTAGATTACAAGTAACATTTACTTCATTAAAAAATATAAGATAAATTAGTTAATTATACATGAAAGAGCAGTAGAAATTACCAACAAACCATGAGACAAAAGACACATAAATTAGGCCTGAGGCCAGGGCAAAACCCACAACGAGAAAACCTAAAAATTCTTCCTTATGCAAGAGAGAAAGAGTTCAAGATACATTAGTACATCAAAAACATCATCAAGATGATAACCAAACCAATACCCAAGAGAAATGCCAAGTCAAGTCCCATAGCACTCCCTTAGATTTTCAGCCTCCTTATCTCCTCCTGTAATTTGCAGGATCAAAGATGCAATGAGCAAAATCGACTGCCCAAACGAGGAGCAAGTGTCTCCTATTTATAGACTTGAAGAGGGGGGGCCAAATGGGTGTCTAATTTGAGCCCAGGGGAATTGAAAAACCATGAGGCTGACTTGTGAATTTTGGAGGGAAAATTCAAATTATAAATTTTACAATTTCTTTCTTTTATTTTATTTGATGGAAATGTTGACCATGGCTACAATTTTCAACAATTTATCCTCAATGATTGCTCTCATTGCCTCAAAATTAGAAGCATTATCAGTGATGACTTGGATGACATTGTATGGCCCACTATATTCAATTGTTTGAATTAATGGTTATGCAATGTTGATGGCAATCTTGAACTTTTCAGAGTAATCATGTGATGAAAGGAAGACTGCACCCGTAGCAGACAGACCAAGAACATTTATCAATGGCCTGCCTTTTACATTTGTCTAGCCATCAAATAAAATGGATACCCCATATTCATTCCAAGCATTTGTGAATTTACCCAAATCATTTCTTATTTTAGCTTTTTCATAGTCAAGTCCCATTGTTCTAGCTTTGTCATACCTAGGGCTTTTGTATACTTTAGGGGCATCATGTTAGTGGAAATTGTTTCATGCCAATAAGGTGAGCAAAAAACATTGAATGGTATTCCACATGCAAAGAGAAACCAGAAAATTTTTACATCCACATCATCCTTGCACCCTTGATCAAGGAATTCTAATATTGTTCTACGCCTTAAAGAGATGTTTGTGCATGTGGCTCTGTATCCATTACCATGGGTGGATGTTGATGTAGTTCTTGCTCTATATCGGCTAGAGGTGTGAGGTTCAACTTCACCCTTTGATCATTTCGATTTGTATTGGGCTTCCTCCTCTTCCCTTATGTATTTGTCTCTTTATTGTGTTGAGACACTTACATAGGTTTTGATTCCTATTTGCTTAGTTCCATCCCATGCCATTTTCCTACAAAAATGCTTTTTGGCACAGGTATATGAACCTGTGTAAATGATTTTGCAATGGGGGCATGTAAATTTAGTGGTTCCACCCCCTTTCCCTCCTGAAAGCCTAGTAACATATTTCCACAAGGGAGTTTGGTCTCCCTTGGTTTTCTTCGATGATGTGTTCAATTTGCCTTTCAGGGGGTAATTTCATTAGTAGATCTTGAAAAACCTTCTCGTATTTCTGGATCAAGAATGAAATTTTTGATGGCTGGTGAGTCCCTTCTGCGGATAATAACTCCAATTGCTAACATTGTTCGACAAATGTTGGTGCTCCCTTGCAAATAAGTTTTTCATCTGTTGAGCAAAGATGACTTAACTGGGTGGAGCTTGGAACCCATACAGCTTATACTTCCTTCCACCCCATTTGAATTTAATGAACTGCTTTTGGTGATTAGTTGAATACGTGCCTAGTGTTTGTAACCATTGTATCCCTAAAACGACATCCATTCCCCCTAGGGGGACTGTATAGAAACTGGACTCCATTTCATATTCGCTTAGTTGCAACTTGACTTTATGGCACTTGCCTACTCCATCTATACGTTTTCCATCTACTACCATAAATTTTAAATATGCTACAGGGTAAGAAAAAATGTTCAGTCTTTTTGCAACATTGACATCTACGAAGTTGTGCATACTCCCTGAGTCTATTAGAACGATAGTGTTTTGCTTCTTGATGTGACCTTTAAGCTTTAGTGTCTGCGGTTGAGCTATCCCTGTGATGGCTGCCAAAGAAATTCGTGGCATATCTTCTTCTGATTCTGGACTAGGGTTTGCATTTTCTTCATTGTTCTCTTCGTCAGAGCTATCTTCTGAAGATTCTTCTTCTTCAGCTTCGCAGTTGTACAATTTTTGCGTTGCGCATTTGTGTCTTGCGTAATACTTGTCTCTGCATTTCTAGCATTTGCCATCCCTTTACCTCTCAACACTAGATTGTTGTTTTCCTTCATTTCGCATTGGTGGTGGAACGTACTTGCTAGTGTTCTCTGACGATGGTTTACCGTACTTTCCCTTGGAGTAGCTATTAGTTCTCTCGTTATTCGCAATTGTATAATCTTTTGCGTTGCGCATTTGTGTCTTGCGCAATACTTGTCTCCACATTTCCAGCATTTGCCATCCCTTTACCTCTCAACACTATATTGTTGTTTTCCTTCATTTCGCATTGGTGGTGGAACGTACTTGCTAGTGTTCTCTGACGATGGTTTACCGTACTTTCCCTTCGAGTAGCTATTAGTTCTCTCGTTATTGGCATATGGTGCCCTGTGAAGTTTATATTTTCGCTCGACAATTATAGCTACGTGTCTGGCATCCTCAATGATTTTTGGTTTATGCAATTTTAGTTCTTCGCGAATGTAATCTTTAAGGCCACAACGATACATTTTTAACAGCTCTTTATCTGAGAACCCTCTCTGCCTTATTGCTAATACTTCCCATTCATGAGTGTATTCACTCACTGATCCTTTTTGTTTTAGGTGAACAAATCTCTCGTAGACATCATCCTCCTCCTCATCATGAAACCTTTTTAGCAGGGTGTTTTCTAAGTTTTGTCATTTGAACGAGCAACCTATACATTTAGACGACCACCACAGAAACCAATCGTGCGCTTCTGCTTCAAGGTAGTTGGATGTAGTCATGACCCTTTCTTGCTCGTTGAGTGGAGGGTTCGCTAAAAAAATGGCGTCAATCTTGTTTACCCATACGACGGCGCCTTTATAGTTCTTGCCAGCATACTTAGGTAATTCATTTTTTATTTTATGATGGTTCCTTTCGAAATATTTGGTGTAATATTGGCTTATTCGAAACTCATTATCTAGAGAATTATCTCCTTTCGGGGTTCGGGGAATTTCCGTAGCTGAGGGTGGATTGGCTCTTTTATTAGACTGGCTCACTATGTCTTTTATGGCTTGGATATTTTGTGCCATGCCGTTTTAAGTCTTCCCAAAATCATCTTGCTTCCTTTCAACATCGTCAAGGCGTTTCCGGAACCTGTTGAGTTCTTCTTGAATTATTTTTGAGTTATCGTCATAACCCATTTTGTTCTTTTTCTTCCTAGTGGACCCAATTTTATATAATTTTTTTAAATAATAATAATTTATTTTTTTAATTAAATAATTTTATATATTTTTTTAAATTATATAATTATATTAATCAAATTATAAATAAGTTAAATTAATTAAATGATTGTAATGACCCGTCAAAAGTCATAATGTTTGACTTTTCACCGTCCACCGTTCCACGCCATATCAATTACCCTTGATGTCACGGTGCCAGCTGTAGTGGACGTGGAGACAAGTAACGATCGACCAAGACCAACGCGTCTGCATTGCGTTGGCTTGGCAAATGTGGTCACATAATTAACAGTGGAGGACCGATACCAACCCATCCACCCTTCCGTCGAGCCCAATCACTGCCTGTCCGCTATTCTTTGTTCCGTCCTCCCTCCGCCTAGCTCTGATACCACTGGAGCGAAAGTTGGTTGTTGGCTTAATTAATTTGCAAATACATTAATATATATATATTGATTGATAAACAAAAAAATGGATGATTACAAGGTTTGTGGCGGTGCTCTTTAAATAGGAGTTGATTGGCCATCCCTATTCAGAGAGACATGTCCGTTGGGACTGTTGCCTCTTTGTTTAGGAGATTTAATCATTTACAATAAATAATTATTCACTTACTATTTCATTAATTAAAAACAATATTTAAATATCTAATTTTTATGAATTTTAAATTCATAACAATGAGATAAAGAGATGAATGGAGTAGGGAATGAAAGGGGCAGCCCTAGGCGACATGTTGCGGTAAAAGGGTAGCTAATAAAAGGGAAGCCCACACTTGGGTATATGATGTATAGGAGGGAGCAATCATGGTGCATGAGGTGCCCCGGCCTTGATTTTTCCACCCTTATTTATATGCCTTTTGCCTTTCATGATTTTTCTTTAATTAACTGCTCGAAGCCTAAGGGATAAGAGCATGATGTGTAAGGTACAGTAGTGGATGCCCCCTTTAAGGTAGGGCGGTTCATTGTCTACCAGGGGTTGGGACAATCATGGGTTCCTGAATGTTAAAGGAGGTTCATCTGAGGCCTATAGGAACCAGGGTGATGGCCTTTAAGGTAGGGCAGTTCATTGTCTACCAGGGGTTGGGACAATCATGTGTTCCTGAATGTTAAAGGAGGTTCATCTGGGGCATATAGGAACCAGGGTGATGCCCATGATGATGGGGTAGAGCTCATGTATTGCCTTTTGCCCACGTGTTAAATGTGTTTGTCCCGACCATCTTTTGCATTTTGTGGTACATCTTCCTGTTGAATGTGGCCAATTATGTTTTACTTTTCTTTTCAGCTGCATCAACCTTCGGGGCATAATTTCAAGCCCGACCCAAGGTCTGGGCAAGGGGAAGCGGAAAGCTAACCCTATGTGGACCCAGGTGGGAGGAATGATGAATGGGGTTATAATGAGCAAAAGGGGAGTGATATATGTGGATGAGGGAGCGAGAGCATGCAACCAAAATCAGGGTTTCACATGAAGTACCATCCCTAAAGTCCAAAGGTCAGTAAAAGTGATCCCATGGGACTAGGCTCCAAGGATAACATCCAAAAGAGGTCTAGGGAACAAGAGCATAGACCTAGCCCATTCTTTCTGCCGAATCCCCCCATTAATCCATGCCCAAAAGTTTCCATGATAAGTAAACTATAATACTCAATTACCAAATGACAAAGCATACCTTTCGGTTTGGGAGTCCCACCTTCAAACATATGATCACAATAGATGGGTGAGGGACCACATGGCTGGCTCAGGTGGCAGAGAAGTGGCATAACGAGCTAGTTGGTAGCTGCAAGGAGCTACTTGCTATCGGTTGAGGACCATCTTTTAGAAAGAAAAAAAATCTAGGGATATCACCCACAAAATGGTGGGTAACAAGGCCCATGCACCCACAAGAAAAGCCTATAAAGGAAAAGGATTTGACCTCTCTTCGACATATTTGTGAATTCAGTTTTCTCTTGAGCAATCTGAGGCAGAGAAAGGGTGCGAAGTTCTGGGAAGAAAGGCAGTGATGTTTTGGCTTGTTTTGGACTATCTCTCTCTCTCTCTTGGCAGCCAAGTTTTTCTGTGGAAAGCTAGGGTTTCCACATGTTCGAATTGTGCATGAAGAAAGCAACAGATCATGATTGAAGAGCAGACTATTTGTTTGGGTGGTTGGCCTGACTTTGGTGAGTTGTCTATGGTCTATGGTCTTGGAAGTCTTCCTTGGAATTCTATAAGAAGAGAAACTTTAGGGGTTTTCCCCTGTTGAGGGGTTTTTCCCTGGCTTGGAGCCTACTTCTGGTGTCTTTATTATTTGCATTGTGATCTTCTTGTTTGGCATTTATCTTGATGATGAAAAGGCCATAATAATCATGATAATGAAGTAATAATATATCACAAGTAAATGTCAATGCTAAAGAGAAATCATTTAATAATTAAACCCTATTGAAAGCCCTAGATTTCTCAACATGGTATTAGAGCTATCCAGGAGACACTAAAAAAGAGATCTGAGATCTAAGTTGCACGAAAAGTTGGAGAAGGGTCTGTTTCCGGCCAGAAACGAGGAAATTCGTACTGTACGGCCTGGAAACTCATTTATGGCCGTACTGGCTCGTTTCTCGAGGAGGAAACATGGCCAGAATGGCCGAAAACGAGTTTCCAGGCCGTATGACGGATTTTCCTCTTCTAACTTGACTTTTTCTTGTATTTTGTTTTAATTTTTTCGCTTCTAATTTTTTATTGGGCAACTAAAATATCTTCTAGATGCTTCTAAATGCCTCTCAAGTTATAAAAAGAGGATTTTTTGAGTGGGGCAGCCTAATGTTCAAGCCTATGGCCCTAGTGTTAATATGCAATTCATGGTAATGTTAAATTCTTAAAGTAAAAGTGAGATTCTCCTTTATTTTTCATTTTCATTCTTTTACGTAAATTTTTAACATTACCATGAAATGACTCAGGATGTTTGAGAGTGGTTTCGCCCTCATTGGATTTCATATGGAGAAAGTAGAATTTTAAATCTCACTCAAAATCCAGCAGACTTATCTGTTTTTCAGGATTTCAGGATTGCAATGTTTCTATTGGATTTTGTCATGTACTAGGGTATGGAACTTGTATTTAATCACGAGAACCAACCCCTCTATGCAGGGGAGACTCCCAATAATCAAGAGCACGTAGGGTACTAGGGTATAGAACTTGTATTTAATCAAGAGCACTAAGGTCGTTCGACTATGTAGGAGGAGACTCCCAATCAAGCATGAGACAAGATATTAGAATTTCTCGTGGTTGATTTTGGATATTGCTATTTTCATTATGTGATCATTCATGAAGAAATGTGATGTAAATTTAGAGACTTATAGTTTATGCATTGACAATTGAAAATTTAATCATAATGCAATAAATTAGAATGTATCATAAATGCTTTATGATTGCGCATTATTTCTTAAATGTCCTAATATATATATATATATATATATATATAGTTCTTCCTCGTTTCCAGAATTTGGGGGTGTCACGTTTCGTACCCATGCCCGTTTCAGAAACTCGTACTCATTTCCCCGTTTCGTGCAACTTAGTCTAAGATCATGAGGGTTTGCAATAGCAAGTTTTCCTTTAGTGGCAACGAAATTATTTCTTAAAATTTTGCAACTAGGTTTTGTGGTCGTGGTCGATTTGTGGAGATGACATCATTGAGCAGTTTGAGATATGAAGACGGGTTGGACGAGGTGTCAAATTTCAATCCCTGGAAGAAGCGAATTACCATGATTCTGAAGATGAATGGTCTCTGGGATCTAGTGAGCAAAGACGTGCAAGTTCCTTCAAATCAGAATCTTGCAACAGAGCATAAGCTCAAAGACATGAAAGCAAGCTGCATAATTTTGGATGGTGTGAGGGACCACATATTTCCTACATATCAGGGGAAGACACCGGAAGATAGATGTGGGTAGCTCTGGCTAGTCTTTATCAGAGTACAAATGAGGACTAAAAAATGATGTTGCACAAAAAGTTAAACAACATTAAAATGAATAGATCTAAGACCATGACATCTTAACTCATGAGGGTCTAGCAAGCTCGTGATGACCTTATAGTTGTTGAGGAAACTGTGCATGATTCGAAGCTAGTTAAAGTTGCTCTAAAGGGGTGCATAAAAAACTAGTCCACTTTTTTGGATGGGATTCTTTCTCATCAACAGCGTCCTCATTGCCACAGTTATAAGATGACTTCACCTAGAAGGAGATATGGGAAAACTCAATGACTGGAGGACAGTGAAAGGGCGATGAAGAGAAAGATGAGCTTTCTCTCATTGCACAAGCAAAAGAGCGCAAAGCAAACGCCAAGAAAAACAAGGGTGGAGGAGGATCTTCACAGAACAAGAAGGAAAAGGACATGAGCAAAGTCAAGTGCCTTGCTTGTCATGAGTTCGAGCATTTTGCTTTGCTTGTCGTAAGTTCAAACATTTTGTCAATCAATGTCCAAACAAAAATAAGGGAAAGGGTAAGATTGCTACAACAACCACTACGTAAATGGAGGCAACTGCCAAGAAGTTTGAGAAAAAATTTACATTAGTATATTGCCTTTTTAGAACCGTCACGAGAGGTGTTTGGTTCGTGGATAGTAGAGCATCTCGTGATATGACAGAATCTCAAGACTTCTTCACCAACATGACTAAAGAGCCCGTAGACATACATGTGCATCTTGGTGACAAGGCCAATTACGCAGTCAAGACCACTAGGAGTATCGAGCTCCAAATGGACTCAGGTGGCATCATGGAGATGAACGAGGTGTTATATGTATTGGGTTTAGAGAAAAATCTCATTTCAGTTTCAGCCATAGAAGACAGAGGACTAGAGGTCAAATTTACAGGAGGTGAAGAAGTTTTTGGGCCTATTGACCACTCCACGTCAACTACCCTATAGCAGTGTACATTTTCGCAAGAAGATTCCATCATGCTCGAGCAGTGAAGATTATTCAAACATCATCATCTCCAGCCATTGTTTTGTAAAAGTTGTAAACCCATTCTGCAAGTTTATAATGTAAATGATCCTAGTAAGACCATCTATGTAACAAACTAAGTAATCCTACTTTTCTGGTGACGATTTAAATCCTATGAGGTTTTTCATCTCACCGATTCATGTGTGTTTCTAAACACAAATGATTGGCAGAGTTTTTCCTCCAACCTCGCCCCAAAGCTAGAGTGGATTTTGTCATCAAGATCTTAGGTAAGTACTAATGTTCTAGTCGAGTCTTCTGTAAAGTGATTTGGGAATTTTTTTAGCTAATTGACTAAATTATTTTATTACAAATCGTTAAATCTGTCGCAGAATTGGGTAAAAAATGAGGGTCTATAACGAACAGGTGTTCCCCCTTCATGTAATAAATTGTAATATCTTGATGTAAAAAATATTTTAATGCATGGTCTCTCATATTTAGACACCTTGGCTAAATTATTTGAGGGTTGGAAAAAGTATGAATCCTATTAATCCCCTCATGAGTCAATTAATTAAATTTTCTCACAAAAATAAATTAAAATCCTAAGCTAGAAATTTAATAAATTTTAAGTCCTAGGAAAAATTAATTCTCCATATTAAAAAAAAAAATCGTGGGTTCTAAAAGAATTAATTTTCGTTAATCCCGACCAAGTGAATATTGAAAATTTCAAGAAATTTTGAACCCTTGGGTCTTGGTAGTTAAGTCAAAGTCAATTTTTTAGGAAATCAACTCAAAATAATTATTTTTTAGTTGATTAAAATTCAATTAAATGAAAAATTCGAATTTCCTCAAAAATAAAATAATTTCGACGAAGAAGATTAAAAGATAATTAAATATTTATCAATAGTTGAAATTACTTTGACAGGGATCAAACCAGCTAGCCGTTGGAGAAATATCTATAAATTAGAGGTCATTTGTCACATCAAAGGATCTAATCATTGAGTCATGTACTAGCTTTTGAAGCTCTCTTGTAATCTTTTTTATGGAATAATACAACGCAAAGTCTTTGGGGTTTTATTTGATGGCAGTGTTCCTCTCTAGTGCTTTATGGTAATATTTTTCTTAATATTCTACTGATCTTATTTGATAAGTTGTTGGTTAATAGCTTTCGTAGAGTAATCTATTGCACAGGTATCTTGTTTAGATTATTGGGTTTAAGGTAGCATTATAATTTAATTTGATTAGCAGGTATTTCTAATCTTTGAAAATTTAATCGTTATTTTACATCTCTATTGATTTAACAACTTAAATACTAAGTGCACCGCAATCATTTGTATTTAGAAATTGAGCATTTAGGGAAGTTCTCGGTTGGATCAGTCGACTCCCAAGACATAAGATCTGGAAAGCCTTCCTGATTAAAATCCTAAGATCATCTGACAAATTTCTTCTTGCAGGGATTTTCTGGGCTAGTACCTAGATTAAAAATTTCATTTATCTTTAATAAATTGCACTAAATAATAAAATCTAATAGCAAGAACATGAAATCTATGGATCTGGGAGCGGAGTTGGGCTCATACTCCTCAGGTTTGATAGATCTATAAATTTAATTGTATAAATTTTTAGAAATTTTAAATTTTATTTTCTAACTTAGGATTTGGGTTTCAATTTAATTTTTTGTATATATGTCGGGTCTGGGGTTTTATTTTTGTTTTAGATTTTTGTTTTGTACACGTTCAAATCTAAAGATTGTCAAGGAAAATTTGGGGTTTTGAGGCAGATCTAGGCTCTGGAAGGCAAGATCTCGCTTCAAACTTTGTGTGCAGGGATTAAACAATGAAATCATTCATTTAAAGATTCAGATCTGAGTTTTCCATAGTGAATTCTGAAAAGAAAATTGATTTTTGGGCAAAATTTTTGGAATAAAATTTTAAATTTTTCTTTTGGGACAGCCCTTGGCTTCCTTAAGCTTTTTCTCTGCAACCTTCCTCTCTGCATGCATTCGACACCCCCTCAACTCTCTACTCCCTTGCATTTTGAAACCCTCATCTCTCCTCTTTTCCCTCAGCCTGCAGTTCCTTCCCCTCTGTGTTCCTTCTTTTACTTGTGGCCCTCATCTGCTGCTCAGCCTCCCGTTCCTCACTCTTCACTTCGCTGCTAACTCCTTCGCCTAACCCTTCACCCTCTACGCACAGTTATTCCTCCGCAGCTTCTCCTTAACCCCGCGCCCCTTCTCTTCCTCTGCACGCTGCTTCCTCGCCTTCCTCTCAGCTCATGGCTCCCTCCTCGCTACTCCCTCGACCTACATCCATCATTTCTTGGCATGAGCTCCTCACGACCTTACCCCCTTGGCCAGCATTCCTCGCATTCCCTCACGCTATCTTAAAAAATATTTTGATTTAATTTTTAAAAGTGGTATTTGGCCCTTTAAAAAATTAAAACTCTTATAGTTCCACATTAAAATCATTTATCATTGGCCCTCTAAAAAATTTTAATTCTCTTTACAAATATTATCACATTAAATTTAATAAAAGTGTGAAACAAATTTTAAACTAAAGTTCTATTTTTGAATTTTTGTGATAAGGGTTTTTGGGCCTTTAATCTTTAAATTTTTTGTGCTAAAAAGTTTAAATTCTTATGTAGTCAAGGCAACATATGAAATTTTTTGTAACTTTCCAAGTCTGACTATAGGAGAAAAAATGTTTTTTTCTGGATTTGGGACATTCGAAAAATTAATAATTTACAGAATTATTTGAAGGGGTGTTTTGGCATTTATTAGCATCTAAATTTCATTGTTATCGTGGATATTAAATCGTTGAAATTTAGGTGCTTAGGCTTTCATTATTTGCATGCTTCAACTAAGTTTTGTGATCATTGGTTTTAATGCTTGATAATTATTGAGATGGCTTACTGTCTAAGAAAGAAATTAACTCTAAGTTTGGATTTATTTACTTGAATTGTTGGATATTTCTTGAATAATTAGTTTTTAGAATTTTCAAGTAATTGTGATCAGCATTTTAATTGAATACTCTATCGTGGACTTGTGGAAAATTGTATATCTTTCAGTTCTTGAAATTGAGTATTTTCAACATTTGCACAATTTTCCAAGTTAATCTTGCATTTAATAATCAACCTCCAAGCATAAGCTTGGTTAACAAAAATAGAAACACCTTTGTGTTTTCTCTTGATAATTCTACTCTTTTAGTGTTTAAAACGGTGACCTTGCAATCGTCAGAGCCACAGCCTCTGCAGCGCCGGAAGCACCGAGTACGTTGGATTTCAAGGAGAGGGATCGTTAATCACACCCTCGTGTGCTTCACCTTGACTTCTCTCTGCCATTCGCTATCAAGTTTAGGCTCAATACAAACAAAAATCAACGGACATACTTAGAATAGACATATAATTAAAATTAACCAAGATCTTGCAGTTCACGTTAGTTTTAGGAATTGCATGTCATATAGGTTAGTTATTCATCCAAGCAGCAGTTATCCATCCAATACTTGTCCTAAATTTACTCAGCAAAATAGTTGACTCCATAAGGCACTAGTATCAATCGTCTAAATCTAATCTAATCCTTTAAAATCTTGCTTAATCTAAAACAAGTATTTGGTCGCTTAATTGTGTCTCCCAGATTGGTTGGTTCCCAACTAGTCCTTCTTCTATCCATTTCCATAGGGTCTACCCCCCTTCTGTTGTTGGGAGACAGCTTAAACAAAGAGATTGGGATCAGGGTGACAGCCCCCAATCTGAGTCGTTGTCGCGGTGCCTAGACATTTTGTGCGACAACAGGGCCAAAAGTGATTGATTTCTTCAAAAAGCACGTGATTGGTGGAAGGAAGAGAGATCTCTATTTGTGGAGAGGGCAGCCGATGAAGGCTCTCATACATGAGGGTGATAGCCAAAGCGAGATTTGGCATAGGAGGATGGGGCACCTACACGACAAAGCTCTACCTGTGGTGCAGAGAATGGTCACAAGGTTTTGAGATATCTGGGTGGAGCGGGATGGAGTGTGTAAAGGGTGTGTGCTTGGCAAGCAGGCCAAAGTGGTGTATCCAAATAGTTAGACCAAGTCGAAGGGGCCTTTGACTTTGGTGCATTCAGATATTTGTGGTCCTATGCCTGCGACGTCTATCACAGAGCCCTTATACTTTGCGACGTTCATAGATGATTATTCCATGAAAACTTGGATCTACTTCTTGAAGACCAAGGATGAGGTCTTCGATCGGTTTCAGGAATTCAAGGCTCTTGTGGAGAACCAAACTGGGAAGAAGATTAAGGTGTTGAGATTAGATAATGGGGATGATTATACCTCCAACGAGTTCCAGGATTTTTGCAGGGAGGCAGGAATTACGGAGCTCACAGTACCTTACAACTCTCAGCAAAATCGGGTTGCCGAGAGGAAAAATAGGACCATCATGGAGGCAGTGAGGGATGTTGAAATTTGGTACCGGAGGACAGGTGGTTCCCTTAGGCTTTGATCTTTGGCCTAGGAAAAAGTGTCCAAAAGAATTTAATTTTTCTCCTAAAGTGACTTTATAATTTTATAAAGTTAAATCTAATTTAAAAGTGACTTTAAGTGATAAAGTTATTAAGTCTAATTTTAAAGTGACTTTTATAAAGTCAATGAAAAATTAGAAAGGAAAAGTGACTTTGGAAATAAATGACTAAGTGGGTCTTTATTAAAGTGGGGTGAATTAAAAAATAGAAAGTGAGATTTAAATGAGCATTTAATCTCAACCATTGATCTAAATCTATTTCAGCCATTGGATTTAGAGATCACCCAAAAGTCACTTGGATCACCCAAAAGTCACTTGGAGTTATATTAAAGGAGGAAAAGGTCATTCATTCTTTCATGAGCAGATTGGAAGAAGGAGAGCAAGAGAGCAAGAGAGATTTCTGAGCAGGAAGGAGAAGGAGACAGCAGCTTGGCACACATTCCAAGGCAGCAGTTGAGCAGATTTGTACAGCTGATTCAGCGCATAGTGAAAGGCAGATTTTTGCACAAACATCGAGGAGCAGTTTGCTGATTTTTCTGCACACAAAACGGAGGTCGTACAGCATTTATTGCTGTCCTGTTTGCTGTAATTTCCAGATTGTTGTGAGGCACGGGAAAGGAGATAAGTTGTAAATTTGCTTGCTGATTTTTTGCTGAATAATTCTCACTGTAAAAAGGCAATTTTCAGAAATAAAGAAGAGCTCTCAAACTGGTTTTCCCCAAGAGTTGTAGGGGGTTTTTCCAGGGTCAAGTTGACCAAAAATATCAGTGTTTTAATGTGTTTTAATGGCTGTTTTTAATTGCTGATTTTTAATTCTGCAATTTCCAGCATTCTGAAAAATTTCCAGAATTTGTGTTTTCAGCAATATTTATTTTTTTCAGTCTGTTAAATGTATGGTTATGGGAATGGGCATTTAACTACATGGGAGAAATAAGAAGAAACTGAAAACCGGGGTGGGAAAACAGAAATTTTTACATGGTATCGGAGCTTGAGTGCTGAAGGGCAGTTTGGGACAGCAAAAAATGAAAAATTACAGTTGCTGATTTTTCACTCAGAAAATTCCAGCAAGCTGATTTTTTCATAAACAGCAGTTTTATCTTTACTACAGCAGTGCTATTTTTCAGTTTTAGGACAGCAGGATGTCATTGGGATTGAGGGTGGAGGATAGGCTGGATGGGCATATAAATTACAGCGTTTGGAAGGAGAGAATGCAGAGTATCTTTGAGGAGGCAGAAGTCTGGGATATCATGGTGCATACCGCACAGAACCCTGTTGTTGTGCCCACTGATGTTACTCAGTTGGCTGAGTATAAAAAGAAGAACAATAAGGGTAAGAGGCTGATTCTAGACGGAATCAAAGACCATTGCATTCCTCATGTGAGAGGAAAGAGCAATGCCTATGAGATGTGGACAACATTGTCCAATCTCTACCAGAGTACCAATGAGAACCGGAAGATGGTCCTGAAGGAGAAGCTGAAGAACATTAAGATGGGGAATGATAGTGCAGCTGGATATCTCACAAAGATTACCAATGTGAGAGATGAGTTGGCAGCGATTGGAGAGGCCATTCCATCCACTGAGTTGGTGCGTATTGCAGTGAATGGCCTCCCCCGTTCATGGTTGAACTTTGCTGATGGGGTTTGTGCACGTGAGACCCTTTCCACATGGGAGAGGTTTTGGGATGATTGTATTCAGACAGAGATCAGGAAAGGACAGCTTGGGGCAGCCAAGCCAGTTGAGCAGGATGAGGACGTAGCACTGGTGGCAAGAGGCAAGAAAGGCAAAGGGAAGAAGCAGGCTTCCACAAGCAGTGGTGGGGGCAAAGGCAAAGGTAAAGGTAAACAGGGGAACACACAGAAGGACTATTCCAAGGTGAAGTGTTGGAATTGTCAAAAGATGGGACACTATGCAGTTGTGTGTCCGGAGAAGAAGAAGAAGAAGGGGAAGAACCAGGACGTGGCAGCTTCAGCAGAGATTGAGGACTTTGCAGGTCGTTTTGACCGGGAGTTTGCGTTCACTATGTGTGAGTTCTCTAGTGCAAGATCACCTGCCACACAGGTTCAGAGGGAGCATGCTTTTCCCTCGATTAGCGGAGCATCTTCAGGTATCTGGTATGTGGACAGTGGGGCTTCACGTCATATGACAGGAGTCCGTGAGTACTTCTCAGAGCTTTCAGAGAGTGGCACTGATATTGAGGTAGTACTTGGTGATGACAGAGTTGTTAGAGCAGTCGGGGTGGGGACAGTGACATTTCAGAGGGATTCCAAACCTCCCTTGAAGGTGTCAGAGGTTCTTTATGTGCCAGGGATGAGGAAGAACCTCATATCCGTCTCAGCTTTGGAGGACAGAGGATATGAGGTACTGTTCAGGGGAGGACAGGTGTTGATGTATCCCAGGGGCACTCCAACTGATTCAGCTAGAGTGATAGGTGTACGCCATGCAAAGGTGTACAAGTTTGCATTCCAACCCCTTTTGGCATTGAGCAGTAGTACCGACAGCAGAGCTAGCAGTTCTGAGCTGTGTGAGATTTGGCACCGCAGGATGGGACATATGTATCATGGAGCCTTGAGGACATTGCGGGAGATCACTACAGGTGTGCCAGATTTCAGTACTGATCACTTTGATACTTGCAGAGGTTGTGCGATGGGCAAGTTTGCCAAATCCCCTTTTCCCAGCAGTGACAGCAGAGCGACGGGGATACTTGATTTGATTCATTCCGATGTGAGCGGTCGGATGTCTCATGTTTCCTTGAGTGGATATGAGTACTATGTTTTATTCATTGATGATCACTCCAGGAGGACCTGGATTTATTTTTTGAAGACCAAGAGTGAGGTCTTCAAGCGGTTTCAGGAGTTCAGAGCTCTTGTGGAGACTCAGACAGGTCGAAAGATCAAGTCCTTGAGGTCGGACAATGGAGGAGAGTACACCCTTGGAGAGTTTGTTGACTATTGTGCGGAGGCAGGCATTAGGAGGGAGTTCACTGTTCCTTACAACCCCCAGCAGAACGGGGTTGCGGAGAGGAAGAACAGATCCATCATAGAGGCTGCCAAAGCCATGATACATGATCAGGGGTTGCCATTGTTCTTGTGGGCAGAGGCCTGCAACACAGTTGTTTACTTGCAGAACAGGAGTCCGCATCGTGCTTTGGGGCACATGACTCCGGAGGAGGCTTTCTCTGGGAAGAAGCCTGATATTGGTCATCTTCATATCTTTGGATGCATTACATACTCCTATATACCCAAAGAGAAGAGGACCAAACTAGAGCCCACCGCAGAGAAGGGTATCTTTGTGGGCTACAGTGAGACCTCAAAGGCCTTTCGGATTTACATTCCTGCACAGAGGAGAGTTGTTGTCAGACGGGATGTGAAGTTCGAGGAGGACAGGGCCTTTAGGAGGTCACGGGAGTTAGAGTATCTGGATCAGCCAGACCCTCAACAGCAGTTGAGTCAGTCGCAAGGATCCAGTGGGCAGGGATCAGGAGGATCCGGAGGTACATCTATGAGGATGTCAGGCCCATCAGTGAGCAGTGGCTCGCCGAACCAGAGGGGTGGTGCTCCGGGCAGCATGCAGAGCAGTTCACTAGGGAGTCCACTGATGGACAGTTCACACGGTACCTCAGCTTCTACAGGTTCAGGTGCAGGCAGGAGGACAGCAGACAAACAGTCAGGAGTTCAGGCTCCTGATGGTGATGAGGAGGAGGAGTTTCATTCTCCTATGGGAGAAGCATGCTCAGGGAAGAGGAAGCCCAAGTGGCTTCAGGACACCTTGAGAGATGCCACATCTGTTGCTGAGCCGAAGAGGCCGGTCAGAGAGAGTAGACCACCTGAGAGGTTCTGTAGCTATATGGCGATGGTTACCAGCATCCTTGACTCTGAGCCTTCTAGCTATGAGGAGGCAGCTAGCCAGCAGGTCTGGAGAGAGGCCATGCAGGAGGAGTATTCTTCTATCATGAAGAATGATGTTTGGGAGGTGGTGCCGAGGCCTGAGGGCAAATCTGTGGTTACTTCCAGATGGCTTTACAAGGTAAAGCATGCTGCAGATGGCAGCATTGAGAAATTCAAAGCGAGGTTTGTGGCTAGAGGGTTCTCCCAGGTAGAGGGAGTTGATTATGAGGAGACCTTCGCTCCCGTGGCTCGATATACTTCGATCCGCTCCATTATATCAATAGCAGCAGAGATGGGTTGGAAGATCCACCAGATGGATGTGAAGACCGCATTTCTCAATGGCTTCATACAGGAGGAGGTGTACATTGAGCAGCCACAGGGCTTTGAGGTGCATGGGAAGGAGTCCCATGTGTGCAGATTGAAGAAGGCCCTTTATGGCCTGAAGCAAGCTCCCAGAGCTTGGTACTCCAGGATAGATGCATACTTGCAGGGGATGGGTTTCACAAAGAGTGAGGCAGATCCGAACCTTTACTTTATTGTGATTGGTGAGGAGCCTCTCATTCTGGTGCTGTATGTGGATGACTTGATCATTACAGGTGCAGAGAGACTCATAGAGCACTGCAAGAGAGATCTTGCGGCGGAGTTTGAGATGAAGGACATCGGCTTGATGCATTACTTTTTGGGTTTGGAGGTGTGGCAGGAGGAGGGGCATTTCTTCCTGGGGCAGGGGAAGTATATTGTGGACATCCTTAGCAGATTCCACATGGAGGATTGTAGACCCATGTCGACACCGATGATCACCAACTGGAAGAAGCTTCATGCTTCGGATTCCGAGTTGGTGGATCCCACATTGTACAGGCAGCTGATTGGTTCCTTGATGTATTTGGTCAACACTAGACCAGACATCTGTTTTGCAGTCAACACGATGAGTCAGTTTATGTGTGAGCCTAGGAAGGTTCACTGGGTGGCTGCAAAACACATTTTGCGGTACTTGCAGGGGACAGTGGATTATGGTCTGGACTACAGGCAGGGAGATGGAGTGAAATTGGCAGGATACACTGATTTTGATTGGGCAGGTTGTGCTTCTGATAGGAAGAGCACTTCAGGGTGTTGTTTTGGGTTGGGTTCAGCAGTAGTGTCATGGTTCAGCCGGAAGCAGCAGTCAGTAGCACTGAGTTCAGCGGAAGCAGAGTATATGGCAGCCAGTCTAGCTAGTTGTGAGGCTATCTGGCTTCGCAAGATGTTGTTTGGCTTATTTGGTCAGCCGTTGAGACCTTCAGTGATTTACTGTGATAATCAGAGTTGCATTAAACTCACGGAGAATCCAGTATTTCATGACAGGTCAAAGCATATCGAGATCAGATATCATTTCATCAGAGACTATGTTCAGAAGGGAGCTGTGAAGCTTGAGTATATTTCCACTGATGAGCAGGTTGCAGATATCCTTACCAAAGCCTTACCACGGGGCAAGCATGTCTACTTCAGAGACAAGATGGGTGTGGTGAGGAACACCTTCCTCGGTAAGAGGGAGTGTTGAAATTTGGTACCGGAGGACAGGTGGTTCCCTTAGGCTTTGATCTTTGGCCTAGGGAAAAGTGTCCAAAAGAATTTAATTTTTCTCCTAAAGTGACTTTATAATTTTATAAAGTTAAATCTAATTTAAAAGTGACTTTAAGTGATAAAGTTATTAAGTCTAATTTTAAAGTGACTTTTATAAAGTCAATGAAAAATTAGAAAGGAAAAGTGACTTTGGAAATAAATGACTAAGTGGGTCTTTATTAAAGTGGGGTGAATTAAAAAATAGAAAGTGAGATTTAAATGAGCATTTAATCTCAACCATTGATCTAAATCTATTTCAGCCATTGGATTTAGAGATCACCCAAAAGTCACTTGGATCACCCAAAAGTCACTTGGAGTTATATTAAAGGAGGAAAAGGTCATTCATTCTTTCATGAGCAGATTGGGAGAAGGAGAGCAAGAGAGCAAGAGAGATTTCTGAGCAGGAAGGAGAAGGAGACAGCAGCTTGGCACACATTCCAAGGCAGCAGTTGAGCAGATTTGTACAGCTGATTCAGCACATAGTGAAAGGCAGATTTTTGCACAAACATCGAGGAGCAGTTTGCTGATTTTTCTGCACACAAAACGGAGGTCGTACAGCATTTATTGCTATCCTGTTTGCTGTAATTTCCAGATTGCTGTGAGGCACGGGAAATGAGATAAGTTGTAAATTTGCTTGCTGATTTTTTGCTGAATAATTCTCACTGTAAAAAGGCAATTTTCAGAAATAAAGAAGAGCTCTCAAACTGGTTTTCCCCAAGAGTTGTAGGGGGTTTTTCCAAGGTCAAGTTGACCAAAAATATCAGTGTTTTAATGTGTTTTAATGGCTGTTTTTAATTGCTGATTTTTAATTCTGCAATTTCCAGCATTCTGAAAAATTTCCAGAATTTGTGTTTTCAGCAATATTTATTTTTTTCAGTCTGTTAAATGTATGGTTATGGGAATGGGCATTTAACTACACGGGAGAAATAAGAAGAAACTGAAAACCGAGGTGGGAAAACAGAAATTTTTACAAGGGAAATGATCTATGATTAGAAATTTCCTATGTTTTTGTGGGTGAAGGTTTGCAATACAGTTGTCAACATGCAGAACAAGAGTCCTCATAGGGTGTTGAGCACATGACTCCTGAGGAGATGTTTACAGCAGTGAAACAGGATGTGAATCATTTGAACATATTTGGTAGCCCAGTTTATATCCATGTTCCTACAGAGAAAAGGACTAAATTAGAGCCCTTGATTGAGAAGGGCGTATTCATGGGCTACAGTGAGTTCTCAAAGGTCTACCAAGTCTACATTCGAAGACAAGAGGAAGGTGATCATGAGTTAAGATGTCATATTTGATGAAGGCAAGACCCTTAGCAGATCTCATGAGAAGGAGCCAGCAGCGGTAGAGGATTGTGAGCGAGAGGCTCCTAAGGATGAACAGGGACTAGCAACACCAGCGATACGGACACAATCAATAGATTAGGAGGATGAATTGGATATTCCTTCGAGCTCTGCCATGAGGAGGCTAAGATGGGCTGAGCAAACTTTGAGGGATTTTGAGGAGCACATGGAGGCTCCTTGCAACACCTTCAGGCAGAGAACATCGTTAATGAGGTTTTCCAGTTATTTGGCACTGACAAGTAGCATCAGGGAATCTAAGCCTTTCACTTTTGAGGAAGCTATAGATGAGCAGGTTTGGAGAAATGCCATGATAGAGTATAGCTCCATTATGAGCAATGTTGTATGGCATATAGTGCCAAGACCGAAGGTAAAGTCTATTGTCACTTCCTATAAGATCAAACATGTAGTTGATGGCAATATCGAGAAGTATAAAGTTAGGTTTGTGGTGAGAGGGTTCTCCCTGAAGGAGAGAGTGGACTATGATGAGGCATTCGCATTGGTCACCAGATATGCATCCATTAGATCAGTTACGTCCATTGCTTCAGAGATGAGGTGGAGGATACACCAAATGGATGTGAAGACTCCTTTCCTCAATGGAATAATTAAGGAGGAGGTGTATATCAAGCAGCCTTAGGGTTTAGAGGTGCATGGGAGAGATTCCCATGTATGCAGGTTGAAGAAGGCCCTTTATGGGTTGAAGCAAGCTCCACGCGCTTGTATGTCGGGATCAATGGATATCTTCTTAGTTTTGGCTTCACCAAGAGTGAGGTGAATCCCAACTTGTACTTTCTGCTTGTTGAGGGTGAACCGCTCATCTTAGTATTGTATGTGGACGATCTATTTTTGATAAGATCGGAGAAGCTCATAAGGATGTGCAAGGAGGATCTTGCTTTGGAATTCGACATGAAGGACATCGGCTTGATGCACTACTTTGGGATTGGAGGTGTGGCAGTAGCCAAGAGAGGTTTTACTTGGGCAGGGCAAGTATGCAATTGAGATCTTGAGGAGGTTTAGGATGGAGGATTGCAAGCCTATGCCTACACCTATGACGCTAACCTGAAGTAGTGCTTCAAAGGTGAATTAGTGGATCCCACACTATACAGGCAGTTGATAGGTTCCTTGATGTATATGGTCAACAAAAGGTCGGAGATATTATTTTTTGTGAACACACTCAGCGAATTTAGAGTGGATTCGAGACAAGTTCATTAGGTGGCAATGAAGCATGTGTTGAGATACCTACATGACACAGTAGACTTTCGATTGAGATATGTCAAAGTTGGAGGTGTGGAGCTACAAGGGTACATAGATTTTGATTGGGCAAGGAGTGAAGTGGACAGAACGTCCACATCTGGATGTTGTTTCAGTTTGAGATCAGCCATGATCTCATGGTTCAGCAAGAAGCAACAATCAATGGCACTCAGTTTAGCAAAGGCAAAGTACATGGCGGCGAGTATGGAGAGTTGTGAGGTAGTGTGGATTTGCAAGATGCTTGCAAGATTATTTGATCTACAAATGGGGCCAGCAGTGATCCATTGTGATAATCAGAGTTGCATTAAGCTCCTCAAGAATCCTAGGATTCATGATCGATCCAACCACATTGAGATCAGATCACTTCATCAGAGACAAGGTCCAAAGGGGCGCTGGGAGATTGCAATATGTTTCTATAGAGAAGCAGGTGACAGATGTTTTCACTAATCCTCCAGTGAAAGGGAAGTTTGTGAAGTACCAAGATAAGCTGGGGGTGGTGGAGAATCCATTTCCTTGCTAGGAGGGAGTGTTGAAGTGAGTGGTAACTTCGGAAGGCCCTCTACATAAGCTTGGTGTCTTAGCATGTGGAAGACATTATTTGCCTCTTCTAGGTGCTTGCTTGGCGGAATAAGTGATTTATGTCTTCTTTCCTAAGTATAACTTAGGAAAAGTACAATAATTAAAGTAAATTAATTATTGTGGACTATTGAGTCATTTTCTAAGGATAAATAATTTAATTATTTAAGTGACTTAGAAATAATCTCAACCGTTGATCTCCAAGATGGTTCTAGAAGGGAGATTGGGGTTAGGGATTTGGACTCAATGAAGATTATAAAGGGAGCCTAGCGAGGAGGTGAAGACACAAGTTGTGTGAGCGAGTCATCATTCAAAGAAAGCGATTTTCTCTACGTGCAAGAGGCTCTGTAAACCAGGAGCACAAAGAAGAAGTGTGGGTGGATTGGGGTGAATCCAGGAGGGTCGAGTAGGAGGAGATTGCAAGGCCGAGTTGCCGAAGGGAGATTGATTTTATCTGGAGGAGGCCAAGTTGCTGGAGGGTCGAGTTTTCCCTAGTGTGCATTAGTGGCATGCAAGGAGGGCGTAGGTAGAGTTGTTGGTTGAGTATTTGGGCCAAGTTCTCCATGGCAATTCCATCCAAAGGGTAATTTCCTAGAGGCTAAGTTCCTTGGGTCGAATACATTCTGAGGGAGTCGTGTTACAAGTTCTAGGGTTTTGTATCTTTCTTTGTAACTCTATGGGTGAAAAAACCCAAATTTTCCAAATAATTAAATGACAAAGAATTGTTGTTGGTGATTTTATTTTGCAATGCGTTATTGATCTCTCTGGTTGATTTCCGCTGCATATATTTAATTCCAGAAGTTAAAAATACCAATGATTTTATTTTTCGGTGATTAACAAATAAGAGCACTGATTTTGAAGAAAAGTAGGGTTGAGAATCAAGATATTGGTGCATGCCAACACCAACCTTCCTCTTATATGCAGGTGAGAAAAGAGTGGTTGATGGGACTGACTCCACGATGATGATGTGGGATGCATTCCCTGATGATATGGCTACTGACAGTACCATTGAGTTGGTACTGGCCAGCTTGGATCTTAATGAACCAGGCCTAAAGCTAGTCAGTTTTGATGATGGTAATCCTCTAAAGGTCATCCTCCACACCAGCGGATGCAGATATTGGACTGGATATAGATGAGATCATTTATCTCAGCCTGACTGACTGAATAAAAAAATAAGATCCAGTTTAATTTCCTTAATGCTTACCCTTTCCTCTATGTCTATCGACAAATAATATAAGAGAGAAGTGCAATCACCTGCCCCTCCTATGTTAGTATTATACAAAACTAAATGAACTCATATAGAACTGCTATTGGAGGATCTGGATGGGATGCCAACATTTTGTTCAGATCTTTTTGCTTCATCCTCAGCATTTCTCATAACACAGTGCTTACTATTGCCCAGTCATGTCTAGAATATGTAGCATAGGTTGCAACAATCAATACATTTCTTGATATCTTTGCTGGCTGCTTTACACAAGGGCCGGTCCTTGGAATAGAAGTGCCTAGAAGTTTCCCAGGGATTTATTTTCGTGGAAAAAAACAGCAGTTTTCTTGCACATTCCTTGTTTGCATTCTATAGAGTCTAGATCACCGTCAGTCTCCCTTAGATAATAAGGAACACTCCAATTCATTACTGTGAAATTTGCATTCTCTCCACTAAAAAATAATATGGGCTTCAGATAATGATGCTCCTGTACAGTGTTTGGAAATAGAAATGGACTGGAAAATCCAGTTTTGCAAATGGAAGCTTACAGGATTGAGATGGCCAAAATCAACACTCATTCCATAAGATTGCCAGCTTCTACATGGGAAGTTCTCCGTATGCCTAACAGAATATAAAGCTTGATCATGGAACAGATAAAAGATCTTCAGTCAATTTATCAATGCAAATGTCTAGAGCTAACCATGAGTAAGAATAAGCACTAGAATAAACTGAGAATAGAATGCACTCTGGCATGACTTGTATAAATGAACAAATGAAAACCAATAAAATAGGAACAGAAGAAATAAGGCACCAACACACTGCACATGGAATAAAAAACTAAATTGCAATCTATGCTTTTACATGAGAAGGCACACGACCCTTCACCAAAAAGCATGATTTGTCTTATCTAGCAGATAAGTTTATTATGAACCTAATTGCATTTCAAAATGTATTAAATAAATCATATATACCAGCCAGGACGTTTCATTTTGAAAGTTTGGTTGTATATCCAAATGTTCTGGTCGGATGAACTGTTGCACTAAGCTCATCTTTTCTGAAAGTTCCTGGTCATGCTTTGCATCTTCTGGAAGTGATCCAAAAGCATGGTTAAACAATTTAGTCATTAGATATTTCTCCAGACCCTGTCAACAAAAATTAAGCAAGAAAACCATTTCAATCATGGAAGGCTTTCAAACATTATGATAAGAAGAAAACAGTAAATCTTTAGCACATCATGTGCCAATAGTTGAAGGAAATTCCTAAAGGATCAGAAACCAAATTCATTACCATGTCCCAAAGAGTATTCACTAAGAAAGTCCATAAATAATCTTCCAAAAATTTGAAAAACGTGCATATGAGCAGAAAACAAGCAACATCAACCAGAGTTTTGTTCCGTCCATTTGAAGAATCTAATAAACATGAAAGGATGAAGAGGAAAAATATATTAAACTAAATCTGGTGGAATCTCACAGCAATGCTAAAAATTAATAGGATAACAGTGCCTGTTTAACCTTACAAGTTTGTGTTCATCCCTGAGATCCAGGGTAGTGTTAATGCATTGATTCGCATCTCTGTGCATTACAGGCATTAAACTTTGCAGAAGTTCCACGTCTGGGCGCATTTTAAGTTTAATGAAGAAATTGAAGGCTGTGTCATTCTTCAGGTTCCAAAGTTTGTTAACGACTCTCAGAAATCATGGGATTCCCAAGGTAAGAAGCATAATATTTCAAATATTTTCAGGCTTTATTTATTTAAAAAGACTGCAGAGATTGATTCATAATGATTTGATTCCCATAAGAACCTCTTTGATGAAGTTGGGATTATCGAATGTACAAACTCATATAAAATGAATATGTATATATATATATATAGATATATATATATATATATATATATAGATATTATTGAATAATGATTTGTTTTACAGGCAGGGCCCTGGCTTAAATAAGCCCTTGGGCACCTGTACGAGAAGGGGCATGATCTTTGATCATGCCCCAATTTACATACCAACTAATTACATAACATTGCCTTCCTCTTGAAAATATACTTTGTCCTCAAAGCGTACGCAACAACAAGTGTTTTTGGCAAAAATCTTTTGTCTCCCAAGAGGCTTCTTCTTCTGGTAGATTCATCCACTTGACAAGGTATTCTTAAATTACTCAAGATCGCAACTTCCTTTCCCTAATGGTAACAATTCCTTCTAGTTCTATAATGAACTTGCCTTCATCATCTAATATCGAAAGCGTTGTCTGTGCTTATTGGTGTCTGCCCAATGCCTTTTTAAGACAAGATACATGGAAAATGTTGTGAACTCAAATTTTGTCTGGAAGGCTTAAGCTGTATGCTACTTGACTGATCTTTTTGTTAATCTGATATGGTCCATAAAAATTTGGCGCCAATTTGTTTTTCACTTTTTGTTTCAGGGATAGTTGCTTGTACGGCTGAAGTTTAACAAATACCCATTCTCCAACTTCAAATTCTCTCTCTATTCTGTGTCAGTCAACTTGCTGCTTCATGCGATTTCTTGCAATACTTAGATTTTCTTTTAATATTTGAAAAACTTTTTGGATTTCTTCTAATTGCTCCTTTACTGCTGGAACTTTTGTCTCGAAAATGACCAAATCCCTCCATTTGAAAGGTTCATATCCGTATAGAGCTTGAAATGGGGTCATCTTTGCGGAAGTGTGATAAGTTGAATTGTCAACCATTCAGCAAGATGTAACCACTGAGCCCACTTATTTTGCTTGTATGTCGCATAACAACGAAGGTGAGCTTCTATGCACTTATTGACAATTTATGTATGACCGTCTGTTTGTGGATGATATGTAGAACTCATGTTGAGGTATGTTCCAAATTTCCATAATATTTGAAAAGCTCCTTCCAAAAATTCCCTTTAAACTTGGGATCTCTATCACTAACAATGACTTTAGGGAATCCATGTAATTTGTAGACATTCTTGCAAAATATCTCTGCGATCTCCTTTGTTGAATCTGATTTCTTCATTCCTATGAAGTATGCATACTTTGTGAGTCTGTCTACTATTACAAGAATTTGATCTTTCCCGTCTGACATGGGTAATCCTTCAATAAAATCCATGGCTACTTCTTCCCATTTTTGGTTTGGGGTATTTAAGGGGTGGAGCAACCCTGGGTCCTAATGTTCTCACTTTTATTTCGTTGATATTGATCACATTCCGCTACATATTTTCGATCTCCTTTTTTGAATCTAATTTCTTCATTCCTATGAAGTGTGCATACTTTGTGAGTCTGTCTACTACTACAAGAAATTTATCTTTCACGCCTGACATGGGTAATCCTTTAATAAATCTATGGCTATTTCTTCCCATTTTGGTTTGGGGTATTTAAAGGGTGGAGCAACCCTAGGGTCCTAATGTTCTCACTTTTATTTCACTGATATTGATCACATTCTGCTACATATTTTTGCTTCCAAAAGAATCACTGACGTGCATTATAGTAGGTTTTAAAGAATCCTACATGTCCGGCTGACAGTGAATCATGCGACTCTTTGAGAATCTTGGCTTTAAATTTGGAATTTGAACCCAGATAAATTCTTCCCTTGTACCATAGTATATTACTATATTGTTTTTCCATTCAAATTTTGAATTCTGAGGAAGATTATTAATTAGAGCACTTGTTTCGGGATCTTTCGCATATTCACTTCAAATCTCATTAAGCCAATCAGGAACAACAACTGAAACTGCACGTAATGATGATTCTTCGTCTTTCCTAGACTGAGCATCAGCTACTACATTATCTTTCCCTTTTTTATGTAATATATCCATGTCGAAGGCAGCGATTTTTTCGATCCATTTTTGTTGTTCTGCAGATAGCGTTTTCTGTTGGAGGAGATGCTAAAGACTATTATGATCTGTTCGTATTAAGAACTTACTTCCCAAGAGATAGTGTCTCCATTTGGCTAATGGGTGCATAATAGCAAGCATTTCCTTGTTTTATGTAGACTTGAGACGTTCTTGCTTATTGAGCTTCCTACTCTCAAACGCGATTAGGTGTCCATCCTACATTAGTACTGCTCCTAAGCCAAAACCTGAAGCATCACACTCAATTACAAATGGTATTGGTTTTGAGAAGTCTAGAGTTGCCAATACAGGGGCATTAGACATAACATCCTTCACGTCTTCAAAACACTTTCCTGCTTCATTCCATCGAAATTAGTTCTTTTTTAGAAGGTTCGTTAGGGGTGCAGTTATATGGGCATAGTTTTTAATAAATCTTCGATAATACCCGGTCAATCCTAAGAATCCTCTTAACTTGGAGATATTAACTGGTATGGGCCATTCCCTTATAGCCTTGATCTTATTAGGATCTAATTTTACTCCTTCCTTAGATATTATATGTCCGAGATATTCTACTTTTTCCTTCCCAAAAGTACATTTGGACTTCTTGTCATAGAACTGATGTATTTCTAATACAGTAAGAACTTGTTCCAAATGTTGTAAGTGCTCCTTCCATGTTTTACTATAAATTAGAATGTCATCAAAGAATACTAACACAAATTTCCTTAGATATGGACGGAATAGCTCGTTCATAGTAGCTTGGAATGTTGTCGGTGCATTGGTTAAACCAAAAGGCATTACTTTACTCGTAATGACCTTCATGTGTTCAGAACGTTGTTCTACGTCTTCCAACCTTATTCTGATTTGGTAATACCCTGACCTTGAGTCCAATTTTGAGAAGTATTTAGCGCCATGTAGTTCATCCAACATTTCATCGATAAAAGGAATTGGGAATGTGTTTCTAATTGTTATTTTGTTTAGTCCTCGATAATCGATGCATAATCTGAATGATCCATCTTTCTTTTGCACTAGTACAACTGGAGCAGCATACAGACTTTTACTTTTTGTGATGATGCCACACTTTAAAAGATCTTGGACTAAACTCTCAATTTAAGTTTTTTGATGATGTGGATATCAATACGGTTTGATGTTGATGGGATTTGACCCTTCTTTGACTTCTATTGTATGCTCAATTTCTCTTTTAGGAGGCATCTTCATTGGCAGGAATTGGAAGACTTTTTCGTGCTTTTGAATTAGTTCTTGGAATTTTGGAGCTTCTTCATTGACCAGATTCGAAGTTGACATTTCTAATTGATAATATTGTACTATATAAGCCAGTGCTCCCTTCCGAATCATTTTCATCATTTGGGATGACAATACAACTTGATTCTTAGGTGGTTGGAATCCATATAACTTGTACTTCTGCCCTTCCCATTTAAATCTTATAAATGTCTTTTGATGGTTGGGAGGCTAAGTGCCTCGAGTCTGTAACCATTGGATACCTAAGACCACATCCATTCCTCCTAATTGCACAGTGTAGAACGGAGATTCTAAATTATAGTCTTGAATCTCCATTTTGACTTTATGGCATTTTCCTACCTTTTCAATTTTCTTGCCGTCAACTACCATAACCTTCATGTTGGACATGGGAAATGTGAAAACACTGGGTCTCTTCACCGTGGTTGAGACCAAAAAATTGTGGGTGCTACCAATATCGATTAAAACCATTACATTGTCTTCTTCATATGTCCTTTTAATTTTAATTTCTAGGGTTGTGATATACCCGTAATGGCCGATAATGATACTTGCGAAATACTTTCATCATCTGGTTCTGGAGAAATTTGTGGAGAATCTTCAATTTCTTCTTCGTCTGATTCTTCATTGTCTGAATCATTAGTTGCTTCACATGTATATAGGTTCTTGGTTTCTTTCCCTTTAGCACATCTGTGTCTCGGGTCCCATTTTTTGCCACAATCTCTACACTTACCTTCTTTCATCCTTTGCATTTCCAGATTAGTTTTGTCTCCTTCACGAAGATGCGGTGCAACATATTTTTTATTATTCGTGTTCGCAGCCTGAGAAAATCTTTGTCTCGAATATACTCTTTCAACCTTTGGATACTGCATCTTTTCATGTTTCTTTTCAGCAGCTTTTGCTTTTTGTCTTGCTTCTTCTATCGAAGTAATGTCATGAAGCTCAAGTTCTGCCTGTAGATGGGGTTTAAGTCCTGTGATGTATGATCGAATGAGACGAGTTTCAGATATTCCAAGTACTCGTGTGGCTAAAGTTTCCCATTCCCAAGTGTATTCGTCCACGTCGCCTTTTTGTTGCAATCTAGTGAGTGCTGAGAAAAATTCTTCCTCCTTAACACCTTGAAACCTTTTAAAGAATGCATTTTTTAATTTTCTCCAACTAATAGCAAGTATCGTCTTTTTCCACCACATATGCCAATTATATGCTTCGCCCAATGTTTCAGAAACCGGTCGGTTTGAACCAGTAATCGATCAAACTGGCCAGTTCGCTAGCCCACTAGGTCAAACCGGCAAAAAAACCCGATTTGACCCTTCATATTGCCAAAAAAAGAGACAAATCAGTTCTAACCGGCTTATTTCGGACGAAACCGGCCGGTTTGTGGTCAAACTGGTCGGTTCCGTCCTAAACCAGTCAGTTAGTTGCCACAGCCGCGAAGGACCCACACAGCGTTATTCTCCAAGTTCTTAGGGTGTTTTGGAGGGAAAGTAAGGGTTCTTTCCCTCCAAAAACACCCTCTCCAAGCCTTTAAAAGGCCCTTCTCCCTCTCATTTGTCTCACACATCTCATTTGGAGTATTTGTGAGTTTGATTGGGAGCTTGGAGAGTGTTGAGTTTTTGTTGGAGTAGTCATCTTGGAGGCTTGGAGACTTGGAGTTGGAGTTGGAGCTATTTTGGAGCTATGAGTGGAGTTGGCATCTTCAAGAGGAGGCTAAGGAAGCTAGTTTGCATTTCCAGGTAAGGATTTTCACTTGAAAATTCCTCATTTGACTGTTGTCCATGTATTAAATTTTTTATGTGTTCTAAACTTCTAACTTCTATCATCTATGCTATCAAATCTCTAGTTCTATGCTATCAAATTTTGTAGGCTACATGTGCATTTGTTTTCCTAAATTTAGCTTTGGTTTTCCATGTTTCTTAGCTGCAATTTTTTTTAAATGGCAGATTTCTTTGCAAATTTTAATTATTTCAAGCTAACATGGCTCCAGAAGGCCAGGACAGTGCATGGGCTCATTGTGATGAGATTGATGGGAAAATGATATGAAAATTATGCCATAAACCTATTGGAGGCAGGGGTATTCTCAGATTGAAACAACACTTGCCTAGGGTAAGAGGCCAAGTAAAGCCATGTGATACACCAAATGAAGTGTTAGGTCCTATTAGGGCAAAATACCTTTCCAAGCTTGAAAAGTTTCATGAGGATAAGGCTAGGGAAAAGGCCATCCAAGATGACATTGCAAGGAAGAGGGAATTATTAGTAGCCATGAAAGAGAGTGGGTAGCATGATTATGAGATTCAAGACTCCTCTTCTATCCCTTCCACCAATGACCTCTTTCACTATGTTCATCCTTCTTTTGGCCAACTATCAAAAGGAACAAAGAGAACAAACATCCAAAGTTATTTCTCATCCTCTACCAACATTACCTCTTCTAATCCCACTTCCTCCTAGCCAAATCATCAACCCACTTTGGATCAACATTGAAAAAGACAATGCAAAGAAACTTCTCATCAATACATTGCTAGATGGTGGTATGATGCAGATATCCCATTTAATGTTGTTCACTCACCTTATTACCAAGCTATGTGGGAGTCTATTATAGTTACAGGAAAGGGGTTCAAAGGCCCTAGTATGCATGACTTGAGGGGAGCTCTTTTACAAAAAGAGATTTCTTCCATTGATGAGTATTTGACTGAGTATAAAGATTCATGGCTCAAAACAGGTTGTTCCAAAATGTCAGATGGATGGACCGATGGAAAGAACCGCACTATCATTAATTTCCTTATTTCTTGCCCTCAAGGAACAATGGTTTTTAGATCAGTTGATGCATCTGATAAGGTGAAGGATGCAACCCTTCTATTTGAGCTTTTGGATGACATTATTCAGGAATTTGGTGAGCAGAATGTTGTGCAGGTCATCACCGATAATGCCTCAAACTATGTTCTTCCTAGAAAGATGCTTGAGTCCAAATATAGGACCATATTTTGGACTCCATGTGCTGCACATTGCATAGACCTCATGCTTGAGGGCATAGGCAAAGTGGAGTGGGTAAAAAACACTATAGAGCATGCCAAGTGCATTACAAAATACATTTACAACCACTCATGGGTATTGAACCTAATGAGGAAAAACATTGGGGGCAAAGAGCTTGTTAGGCCTGCAATTACGAGATTTGCAACTCACTTCTTCACGTTGCAATGTCTCAATGCTCAACATAAAAACCTGTAAAAAATGTTTTCTTCTGATGATTGGACTGAATCTCGGTGGGCTCGTAGACAAGATGGCAAAGACACCAAAAAGAAAGTGTTTGACAATTATTTTTGGAAAAGGTCTGCAGAGCTTGTGAAAATTACCGAGCCCCTTGTTAAGGTGCTAAGGATGGTGGATGGGGAAAAATTGGCCATGGGTTACATTTATGAGGCTACGGATCGGGCAAAGGAGCAGATACGAGCAGCTTACAAGGACCAATGAGCTAAATATGGTCGTATATAGGAGATCATTGATAACAGATGGAACAATCAACTCCATCGTCCTATACATGCAGCTAGGTATTTTTTGAACCCAAAGTATCATTATAAAGCTCAGCTAAGAGATCTACAGGATGGGGGGGTCAGAGTTGGATTGATTGATTGTTTGGGGCACATGGTCCCTAGCCATGCAGACCAGTTGGAAATACATAGACAGCTTACTCTTTTCAGTATGGCCGCTGGTACCTTTGGCAAAAACTTGGCGAAGATGGCAAGAGATGTGGATCAACTAGGTAAGCAATTCCAATTACCAATTTGTTTTTCTTTTCAAGTTAAATTGTTTACAAATTTACAATTCAAATTATCTATAAATACCAATGTGGAAAAAGTCGAAGTCGGGATTAAATTGGCAAGGGTCCAGAAGTTGAAAAAGTCGTTAAAGTCGGGAGTTTTTTGAAAAAGTCGGCAAAAAGTCAGCAAAATTAAAAAAATACAAAAATATTTGTTTTTTAAAAAATCCTGACTTTTTCAATAAAATCCCGATTTTTTCAAAAAAAATAAATTAAAAAATCGTTAAAGAAACTAACTCATTCACGATTTTTGGAAAAAGTCCCAATTTAATCCCGACTTTTTCAACTAGGAAAACATCGGCAAAAAATCAGCCGATTTAATCGGCCAACCAGAAAAATCGTATTTTGGGGATTTAATCCCGATTTTTTCCCGACTTTTTCCACACTGATAAATACTTGTAATTTGTAAATAAGTAATGAAATGAACTAAGTTACTAATTAATGTCTTTTTCTTTGCAGCACATTGGTGGGAATCATTTGGCTGCCAGTGTCCTCAATTGCAAAAGTTTGCAATTAGAGTCCTCAGCCAAACTTGCAGTGCTTCAGGTTGTGAACGTAATTGGTTTGTTTTTTAGCACATACACACAAAGAAGAGAAACCGTTTGGAACAAAAACGGTTAAATGATCTTGTCTTCGTGCAATACAACCTTCAACTAAGGAGGAACCAAATGATGAACAAAACACCTGATCTAGATCCCATTGTGTTGGACGATATTGATCCAACATCAGAATGGGTGGAGGAGATTGAAGATCTTGTGTTTGATGTTGATTTTGATATTGACATGGCATTAGCGGGGGATGAAGCAGATTTGGTGGCACCATCAGAACCAGGATCACTAGCAACATCAAGGAAAGGCAAACAACCAATGGAAGGCACTAGTCATGCAACTCGACCAACTTGTGCTTCCATTAGGTCCACTTCTATTGTTATTGGTGGCATTGCTACTAAGGTTGGAGATGAGGCTAAGGCATCCTCAGACTCTAATCCAGATGATGTCTATGTAGCTCTTGTTGATGATGATGATCATGTGTCTAGTAGAGGTGATGAATTTGATGATTGATCATGTGTCTAGGGTCTAGATTTGTAGTCTTGTAGTCTAGATTCTAAAGTCTAGACTTGTATTCTTGTAGGTGGCCAATGGCCTCATAGCTTGTAGCATTGTTTTTGGACTTTATAGGCCATTTAGAGCCTCATTGCTTATGTATTTTGTCGATGATATGCATTGCACTCAGTGCCATTTTGATATATTCACCTTTACATGGTATATAAATGAGCAAACTTTGCATATTTTGTCTCTATTGGCTTGGAATCATGGTTTTAAATCTTAAAAATAGGTTTTCCATTAAAAAATAATTATTTAATGTATTTTTTTTAAATCGGTTCGTTTAGACCTAACCAGTCCCAGTTCGACCGGTTCTGGTTCGAAACCCGGTTCATTAGGTGGACAGGTCTGGTCACCAGTTCCGATTTTTAAAACATTGGCTTTGCCTTCCATTTGCATGGATGCATGCCTGATCTTTTCGTCATCATTGTCAATACCGTAAATCTCAAAATATTCTTCTGCTTTGTTGAACCATGCAACACTGCACTTCTCGTTACCGTCAAATTTGAAGAGTTCAAGTTTCGCTCTTCGTTGATACGTCGCAACTGTTGGAGTAAAGAGGGTATTGATTCGCAAGCTGCATATTTGAGAATTGATTCCAGCTCTGCATGTTTTGAAAATTTGTGTTACTATTTTGTTGATGGGGTATGGACAATGTTTTTGGAGACTCAGTTTTTTCATGTGAGTCTGACGAGTTTGATGAATCTAGCGAACTAATATGTTGAGTAGCTTCATTATTCTGGGGTATCTAATTGGGTGTAATCTTCAACTTGTCACAAATACAAGTCAACATCGCCATTGTTTGATTATGATTCAGGTTCACCGTATTTAAAAGGATTGCATGCTATCTTTTAAATTCGTTATGGTTCTACTCGAGCTGACTTTCTATTCCCTTTGTTGCACCCTGGAGCTCCTTGATTTCATTCGAATGCCTGCTAACCTTATTCTCAAGATCAATAATTTTTTTACTAAAATCGGCCATCGACATTGACGAACACATTGATCGAGTCTGTGGTGGCATATATTTATCCAACTTAATTTTTTTTCTCAAATTGACCATAATTTTTTTTAATTAAAAAAAAAAACTTTTTTTATTTAATTTTTTTATTATGTAATTATATTGTTATATAGCTATATAACTTAATTATATAAATTATAATTATATTATTACTGTGCTTTATAATAACAATATAATTCTTTACACTTTATAAAGGCTGATGGAGTGAAATTTGAATGGAATTGGAAGTCAAATGGAGTGACGATCAGGGTGAATGGCAGCGGTCGGTCAACTGAGACTTAGACGTGGGAAATGAGGTTTGGGCGATGCAGAGACTGGAGGAAGGATGGTGGCGAAGATAGCAGAGGGGAAGGAAACGGAGGACGGCAGACTTGAACGCGGGGAAAATGAACAGTGGGACGGATGAAAGTTCAATAGCGGAGAAGAGGGCGGAAAGAACGAATTGGGCAGAGAGTGCAAACAGCAAATTGTACGAGGTGCAAACAAGGGCTGCAGCAATGGCTAGCTCTGATACTATCTGGAGTGTACAAACTCATATAAAATAAATAAATATATATATATATATATATATTATTGATTGATGATTTGTTTTACAGGCAGGGCCCTGGCTTAAATAAGACCTTGGGCACTTGTACGGGAAGGGGCATGATGTTTGATTGTGCCCCAATTTACATACTAACTAATTACGTAACATAAATAAATATTAATTAATTACATAACATATTTGTTTCTAAGTCAACTCGGATCAAGTTTATTTTGTTAAATATGAAATGTCCAAGGTATTTGGTGACTGCAAGGATGCAAATAGGGGAGAATATGGAACTTTACACAAGGCAGAACTAATTACATAACATAATTACATATTAATTAATTACATAACAGATTTGTTTCTAAGTCAACTTGGATCAAGTTTCTTTTGTTAAAATATGAAATGAAGGTATTTGGTGACTGCAAGGATGGAAATAGGAAAGAATATGGAACTTTACACAAGGCAGAAGGCATCACCCATCATCTAAGATGCCTTGAAGACTTTGAACATGTCGATCAAGAGTGAGATCTTTGCGGTGGGAGCTATGAAGAGTCCAAAATTTAGAGAATACTAGAGGGAAGTTCTGGAAGATTTCAGATATGTGATTGTACTTAAACCAACCAACAAGACAGGAATTCTTACCATAAACAGATTGAAGAAATTTGTTGATTAGAACTTTGGTTGGTGGTTGAGTATGCCGTTTGGTTAGGAACCGAAATAGTGTGAGGTGAAATGGCAAATCTGCAAGGAGATTATCTGATGCATGCACCCAGATAATGACTCACTTTTGATGCAGCAGAAAGATTGACTCTTGATGGTGGAACACTCTTAAGTCTGTTTCTCATAGAGCAACTCTTGACAAGTGACACCTGCATGAGGCTGCCTTATTGACGCAATTATAAAAGCAGATTCATATCTACCAATGGGATTGGCAGGTGCCTCTGGACACAAAATGGTGTTGTAGGAAGGCAATTAGGGAGAGAAATTTATACTGCAGAAATGGCAGCAGAAAGACTATTACCGGAAAGGTCCCTCCCAAACCCCAGAAACACCGTTCGGTGTTTCGGAAACGAAAACAGGTACGATACGGCACAGAAACGTTTCAGTTTTTTGGAAACGCAAGATCCTAATTCTGAAGCATTTCCGTTTTTTTGGAAACGCAGGATCCTATTTTTGAAACGTTTCAGGCATTTTTAAGGGTTTTGGATCCGTTTCCAGAGTTTCCTGACTTGGATATGACGTTGAATGCCATGTCTCATATGATTTTGTTTGATGAGGAGGCACCAATAATTGCATCTTCAAGTGGACATGGCAGCAATGCTCCCACTCATGGAGAGGATCCAAATGATGATGTGAATCTTAATTACATGGATGAAAACATATTTGATGATATGTAAATGTAATTTATGATGATGTTTTAAACTTTTGAACAATGGACATTGAATACCATAATATGTCATATGATAGTAGACTGCCAGTCATAGTTCAATTTTGTAATTTGTACTATGTAGTGTGCATTTAGCATTATTAATTTTGGTGATGATGTTGATGATTGAAATTGGAAACAGAAACTTGATGATATGTTGAATGTTATAATAATCTCTAATGATGATGACAATGTTTAAGCTGAATTGGTGATGATGATTTGTTTGTGTGGAATTCATGATGATGATTATGTATTTTTAAATAGAATCTAGATTCTAAAAAATAAATCGTAATATAAAAGTTTTATTTTGTTTCCTTGTCATATCGTATCCGGATTTTTTGAAAATTCGTCATATCCGTTTCAAACTCTGTTCCCATATCCATTTCAATGCAACTTAGGTCCGTGCAGAAGGCGACAGCCTGCAGTCAGGCAGTAGGGAGAACAATTACCCAGCAGATGGCAGAAAGAACATTATAATTTTATCTAACAGTCGTTTCAGCAGCCTACAGACTGGACTGAGTTGTCAGTGGATTGCATTGCAACAGACTGGACTGAGTTGGCAGTGGATTGCACTGCAACAGACTGTGGAGCAGTATTTAATCTTTGAAGAAGGGCGATCTTACTACCAATAGCTAGCAGTATTTGCTTCTTTCATGACAGGTATCAATTTTTTACCTTCTCACAGTTCTTACAGGCAACAGGAGAATGCCCTTATTATTTCCATCATCAAAATCTTAGCTCTTATTATTTCTCCTTGCTAATTTATATGGCAATATCAAGTCAAGAAGACTGGCATTCATGTAGGATGTAAAACACACAACTACTGTAATGGACACTATTCTACATAATAATTATTAGGTATTAGAATTATAATTAAGTATAGTACATGCCCCCCAGCCCCACCCCCATATTCTTAGGCTTCCTCCTTGAAGAACAAGAGGAAACAACATGAAAAAACTGTCATAGCTTTCAAACAATGATGCATTGTCAAAGGATCAATCCATCCAAGGTCAACTTTTATAGAAAATATTTGTTGATAAGATTCTTGAATAGAACCTCCTCTATTATGACCCTGAGTATCTCTTTGGAGATTTGTCTTATAATTTTGATTCTTTCGAACATAAACAATGAGCTGTCATTGTTCAAAGAAATCCAGATGTTGGAAAGTGTTGGAAATATGGTAGCCATGGTTGATATATTCATGTGAAGGAAAAAAAAAAAATTAAATTATTTTTGCCTCCTAAATACATCACGTTGGCTTCCTTTTTGTACAAGTCAGCTGGGCCTCTTTAAAGGCACCCATTTGACCCCATTTTAAATATATATATAGAGAGCATCTCTCTCATTTGGATCATTGACTTTTCTCAATAGATCTTTGTTCCAGCCCAAAAGAAAGGATGAAGGGGGGCGAAATTAGAAAGAGAAGGAGAGCTTGGCATTTATTATTGATTACTGGTTTGGTTATTTTTTTGATGATTGTTTCTTCTGATGTATTGATGGACAATTGAACTCTCTCTCTCACATAAGGAAAGTTTTCGGGGTTTTCCCCTTGTGGGTTTTGCCCTGGCCTCAGGCCTAATTTTTGTGTCTCTTGTCTCATTGTTTCATGGTTACTGTCTACTGCTCTTTTAAGTTTTTATGTTTAATGGTTGAATTTTTCTTCTGTATAACTGCTTAATGATATTGAATGAATGTTATATAAAACTAATGCTAACTGATCATTGGAAGTGGTTATCATTGAAGAAAAATTGTTTCTAGCTTGTGCCCTAGAAAATCAACATGGTATCAGAGCAGGCTGAAGAACAGTGACCCCTGTGAGCTTCTCTAGCAAATAGATCTATGGAAAATAGTCCTGTAAGAAAAGGGTCATGTTCTGAAATTCATGGGGTCAGAACAGAGGTTCGAACTCTTGATCCGAACCTGTGATAGAAGACCGAATTTCCTGAGGCACTATGCAAAGTTTCCTTAGGAGTCAAGACAGCAATGATCTGAGCTCTATGTTTCAAAGCATGATACTATGCAAGAAGACCAAGCCTAAATGCAAGAAGCCCTTTGTGATCCGAGCCACAAATTCTATGGGTGATCCAAAATCCTAAACAGAAAGTGATCCGAGTTTGTTTGTCAATGAGGTCAAGGAGGCCTAGATTGAATGCCACCAAAGTGGGATATCTGAAGTCTGTGTCTCTGCTTTGATCCTGTACAAGATTGCTAAGTCAAGTACTTATGTCAAAGGATTGGGGAGTAGTCCGAAAAGAAACTCAATTGTGTTTGAACCTAATCAAGTCTAATGATCTCCTCCCTGTCTGATGATGATGAAGAGAAACCTAAATTCCTGCAGCCAATTCCGAAGCAATATAATCCGAACCTATGGAAGCATCTAAATTCAAGTCCGAAAATTTGAGGCATCCTAGCTATCCAAGATTCAGTAGTACTGGTTTATTTCTGTGGTATTATATTTATGTGTAAGACCTTTGTGTGAAAATTCCTAGACTCGAAGGAAACCCTACTGCAATAAATCTGAATCTACTTCACCTACTTGATTTTTAAATTACATTCATCAAGTTATTCTTCTTAATACTGAAGCAAATTACGTCTGCAGCCTACACTAATTAAATATTTGATCTCATGAAACAAAAAACAGAGCAAATAACAAGATACATAGGACACTTATTTTTTAACACAGCAGTCCCCAGAAAAACCCAATGCGGGAAAACCAGTGCAGCAGCTCTGAGGGTTATATTATTATGCAGGAGAAATATCTGAATACAAATCTAGAATGCTCATCTAACAATCATTTACAGAGAAAATACTGGCGGAAAATCTGAGTGAGTTTTACCTCACTTCACCCGGTAGAATTCCGGCTAATCCGGCACATGACTGGCTGACCCCAGCTATTTCAACACTGGCTCTGCGTCAGCCCTGTGTCACCTTCTCTGCCCTCTGCGTTAGCTCTCCCAGTTGTTCCAACAGTTTTGGTTGTTCCAGGAAGTTCTGGATTCTGCGTGACAGGCAACTTTTCTGCATCAACTCTCCCAGCTACTGCGCTGCCTCTCTGCAAGCTCTCTCCACCTCTTTGTTCTGAATTTTCTGGAAAATCTTTCTTCCGGATTCTCTTTGCCCCTCAGCGGCAAGATCTTCCCAATAGATTTTCCTCCTAAGAACTTCTCACCACAGAAAATCGATTTCCTCAATCTCTCTGGGTGTATTTCCAAATGAACCCCAAGCCTCCATTTTATATTTTTCCTGTTGAGTCTTCAACAGTCGAGATTAAGTCTCTAATCAACGGCTAAGATTAAAACATGACTTGATCCACCTTCTAGATCATTCTCACCAATATTTTGATAAATACCCATTAATATTTTAATTTCCCTAAGTTTAGACTTAGGAACTCCATTAAAAATATTAATTATTTTGATAAAATACAATCCGGGTGGAATTTCACCAAATGGTTTCTGGGTTCTTTAAAACTCATGTGCCAAGTTGGCTATTGATATGATGATTTTAAAAAGGTTGAGCATTTGTGAATGATCGAGCTCCCTATGTGACATAGATCAATTTTTCAAATGCAAAATTTGTGTTCAAGTGCGAATTCTAAGACAAATCCCTGTCTAGTTCAGATCCAAGCTGTTGGAAATACTGAGAGGGGGGTGAATAACTATTTCCCTTCTTTTCACAATAGGACAGTTAATCTTAAAATATTAAAAGCATTAACAGAATCAAAAACATCACATCAATTGAACAATACACAGAATATGTCGTCCAAACAAGCTTTTCAGTATGTATGGTTACATACACAATTTACCAGCCGACCTAGAAGGAAGAATGGGACTTCCCAATGCCTGAAGATTTTGCGGACAAGATCTGCAGCAGTTTTGCACGAAATACCCCCCCCCCCAAAGGATCCAAACCAGGAATCACATCCCATAACGATCCGTGGGGGATCAGCGGTTCGGAATTTCGGAACCGCGGATCTGGCCGACAAAGACGGTTCCGGGAAATTTGGAACCGTTCCAGCACGATCCGCGGTACCAGATTTCCGAATAACAAATCCTCCCCGAATCACCGACGGATCGGGCACAGATCCCAAGCAGATCCGAAGGGAGATGTGCAGTTCCACAAGATTCTAAATATTTTTTTATTTTTTCTTTGACTTAAGTTGGGTTGGGGCTTCTCGGACACTCACAAGGTGCTCCCTTGATGCTCCTTAGATGCTTCCTAGAAGCTCCCTCATAGTAATGTTAAATTCTTAAAATACAAGGATGAAAATGAAAAATAAAGGAGAATGATGAAAAATAAAGGAGAATGTCACTTTTACTTAAATTTTTTTTATTACCATGAAATGAATCTGGATCTTTGAGAATGGTTCCAGCCTCATCGGACTTCATATGGAGAAAATAGAATTTCATATCCTATTCAAAATTCAGCAGACTTAACAGTTTTCAGGAATTCGGGATCAATTGAGATAGATCAATTTTTCAAATGCAAAATATGTGTTCAAGTGCAAATTCTAAGCCAAATTCCTATCTAGTTCAGATCCGAGTTGTTGGAAAAAATAAGAGGGTGGTGAATAAGTATTTCCCTTATTTTCACAATTGGTTAGTTAATCTTTAAATATTAAGAGCATTAACAGAATCAAAAACATCACATCAACTGAACAATACACAGAATATGTCGTCCAAACAAGCTTTTCAATATGTATGGTTACATACAGAATTTACCAGCAGACTTGGAAGGAAGTACAGGACTCCCCAATGCCTGAAGATGTTTGCAAACAAGATTTGCAGCAGTGTTGCACGAACCCCCCCCCCAAGGATCCAAACAAGGAATCACGTCTCGTACGGATCTGTGGGGGATACGCGGTTCCGAATTTCAGAACCGCGGATCGGGTCGATGAAGACGGTTCTAGGAAATTCAAAACCGTGTCAGCCCAATCCAAGGTTCCAGATTTCCGAATCATGGATTGTTAATTTTATGCAACAATGGTATGTTCTATGTTTTAGAGCATTCTTTCTTCAATTTCTTTATTAGCCCAATATCTGTGAAAATTCCTGAATCTAACACATCAAAAACCCCTACTGCAATTACTAATTTACAATCTCCTACTTGTTCTTTATATTAACAAGTTATTTAATTGCATAAACATCGAAGTAACACTATTGTAGCTTTCACAAATATACAAATCATGCACTGAAATAAATTAAGACAATATCACAGGGGACACCGTTATTTTTGGACAATTGTCCTCGGAAAAACCCAATTCAAGAAAACTGGTGCAACATATAGAGGGTTTGTATTATTAAGTAGATTTCGTGAATACAACAAGGGTGCCAGAAATGGCTCACCCTCCTTGGTAGTAGTACCTCTATCTGGAGACAGATATTCCGGCAAATCAGCAAGCGAACAATCCAACCCCACAACGAATCTAGATGTTCCCTATCCTGGACAGTGAAAGTTACTCCAAGCACTGCTCTGGAACTGCGTCACTCCTCTAGGAGCGACATCGCCCTCTCCCAGCTCAGCATCTGTTGATCTGCTCCCAATCTGCCCCACAGAATCTCCCCAGTGTTGCCTTTGAGGCCCAGCGTCAGCCTCTACGGCTTTTTCCTCACCTGCTTCAGCCTTCTGTGTCACCTGCGTCAGCTCTTCAACATTTGCGTCAGCTCTTCAACATTTGCGTCAACCCTTCTAGGGTCTGAACTGTCTCTCCCGACACTGCGCTGCCCCTCTGCTCTATATTCTTCAGCCTCGAATGAAAATCCCTTGCTGAACTACCCCTCACTACAACTTTGGTCACTAACTCGATTTCCTCAGCAAACCTCGCCCCAGAAAATCGAATTCTTTGATCACTTGATGTCCCTTCAACTAACTCTCAAGCCTCCTCTTATACTTTTCCTGTTGATGAATCAACGGCCGAGATTAAGTCCCTAATCAACAGCTAAGATTAGAACTAGTTTGATCCTCGTCACTTAGAACTTTCTCACCCATATTTTATTAATACACATTAATATTTTCATTTTCCGAAGTTTAGACTTAGGAACCCATTAAAAATATTAATTATTTTAATAACTCCTCATCCAGGTGGAATTTTTCCGAACGATTTCTGGATCTTGGAGATCTCATGTGCCTTAGCCTCTCCACCATTTTTCAAGGCTAGAGCACCTTCGATGCTACCCAAAATCAACACTCCCTCTTAGCAAGGAACGTGCTCTAGCAATGCTTCATCATAGAAGCATCACATTGATCCTCCGCATTGGTCCTCTATGCTGATGCTTGGCCTGCTGCCCCACATCCACTACACTGCTACTTCCTGTACTGTTGCCCATGACACTGCGATTGCCACTGCTACATCTATACTGCAGCTCCCTCTCAACATGCTGCATCATGCTGCCAATATCATTGTCACTACTAATTGTTGCACTGCAACTCAGTTACCAAGAAGTAAGTAACTGACTTCATTCAAACACTGACATCCTGGTCAGTCTGGAAGCCTCGTGATGCTGAAGCCACCTCTGCTTCTATCCTGTGCTCCCTCTGTTGCCACTGCGTTGTTGCAACCTCCACTACACTGCTACAGACTTTTGCACACTAGCACTGCGTTGTTGCCCCATCACACCTTCCTCCACCCGACACCTGTCATCATGCTACTGCCTTTGAGGGCTCCCGTAGCCGGATGTGATCCAAGAGTTTGGGTACCTCAAGGATCTTGCCCCTCCATGTAGTCCTCTCGACTACAACTTCAGATCACCCCACTTCTTCTCTAGAGGTGCATGAGCACTCATGGGACAATCGTCATCAGTCTCGACATCCTTCTTCGCCTTTGTTGGAGTAGCGTTTGAGTCGGAAGCTTCTCCCTTACCTTTTTTCCTGGGGCACTGAGAGGTATAATGTCCCAACTCCCCACAATTGAAGCACTTGACCTTGGAGATGTCTTTCTTCTTCCTCTTCTATATCCCCTATTGTCCCGCTGATGCGAGAACTACATCCTCCTCCTCCTCCTTGATTCGAACTCCCTTACCACTACTCCCTGCCTAAGTTGCCGGAAACGGCTACCTCCAACCCCGAAACGGCGTTTTCCCGTTTCGGATCCGGATCCGCGTACGAAACGCCAGAAAAACACCGGAAAAACGTTTTTGTGCCGTTTTTTTTTCTGGAAACGGGAAGTTTTTTTCACAGCCGTTTTTGAGGCGTTTTTTTCGGAAAAAAATTGCAGTTTTTAAAAAATGAAAACGTTTTCAGGAATCAGTATGCTAGTTGCAAGTTGTGAAGAAGTACACAAGGTCTCATTGGTCTGGAAGCTGATGTATTCAAGACTTAGCGCATTGCTTATGCTCTTCTACTGTTGAGATTGAGGGAAAGAAGGCAGTGATCATCCTAACATGGTTTGTCTTGTATGGTCCCTGTAAAATCTATCTCCTGAATCCAATAACTACAGTCAGGAAAAGAGCTAATACCTCTAGTCTGAGTATCTGAGGTAAGTAGTGAGGAATCCTTCACACTCTGTAATAAAAAGGGAATCTCCCCCTAATAAGGTGCTCCTCTAACTCAGTGTCCTGTTTGTGACAAACCTGAAAGAGCTTCTATGATCTAAAATGTGATGATATGTCTTGATCCAAGGTCAATGCGAATGAACCCTGAATTGGCTATGCATCCAGTGATTCCATGTGTACTTGGGTTTTATAATAAGGCCTTCTTTTAGCAGCAAAGTTTCCTTTGAGAACCAGGACCATCGCTGTCCAGGGGGAGGCCTGCAGAAACAGCGATCCCATTTGAGGAGCAAAGTACTTGGAAAGGGAACCGCTCTCTACCTGAAGTTGAGTCATCTAGAGATTACCATAGAGGTAAACTCGGATCATATATGAATCATGATAGATCATAGATGATACAGATAGATCATAGATGATACAGATAATCTAGATTCTGAAATATGAATGGTAATATGAATTTTTTATTTTTAATATATATATATATATATATTAATTATGTGCCGTTTCCTGCCGTATCGTATCCAGATTTTTTGAAAATTTGCCGTATCCGTTTCAAACCCCGTACCTGTATCCATTCCCATATCCGTTTTCTGGTAACTTAGCTCCCTGCCATGGTCAATCTCCTGAGCTCTTCCTGTCGAAGAGCTGCCCACATCTCCTCCCAACTAGGGAGCTTTTCTCTGGCCAAAATGCTTTGGACAAACGTCTCCCACTCCTCGGATACTGCATTCAAAGCAGTCCTGACTAAGAACTCTAGATCTGGAGTAGACCCCACGAAAGTAAGTTGGTCGCAAATCCCCTGTAATCTGAGAAGGAAGGGATCTATCTCCTCTCCTTTCTGCATCTGAAATGACCTCAGTTGAATCTCCAATAACATCTTCTTTTGCATGGAAGATCACTGGTATAAGGTGGTCAGGGTGTCTCACATCTCCTTTGTTGTTTTCTTCTCAGCAATATGTGGTATGACATGATCCTTGACCCCGTCTAAGATCATGCATTTCGCCTTCGCCTGGGCCTCCTCATACTTATCAGTTGCATTAGCGTCAACTGGGACAGCTACTACTTTCAAGGCATAGTCCTTGATGCGATGTTTATCCAGGATTGCCACAATTCTGGCCTTCCAAATGACAAAATTGGAAGCCCCGTCCAATCTGTCCTGATCCCTCAATCAATTCACTGCCATCTCTGCTCCTCTTCTCTAGACTCCCTCTGAACCCTGATTTCCCACTCAAAAATCCTCCAACCAATCGTCAAATCACTCCTCTCCAATCGTCCTTTGCCACTGCAACCCAGATCTAGATTTCTTGGCCAGAAATCTATCGAGATAGTGCTTCCCTCTACCTTGGTTCAGTCTCCTTAGACATTGTTCTATACTGACAGAACCAACATCCCACTAGCTCTTCAAATCAAAATCTGCACAGCTCCCTTAGCCCTGGCAACTCGAAAAATCTGAGCCCTTCAAGCTCTGCGCAATCTCTGTGTGGGCTAAATCTGCTCCTCCCGGCCAACTGCGTCAATCCTCCCTGGCTTAGAAAGATGACGTGGCTCTGCGTGAGCCTAATCTGCCCTCCTTTGCCTCTACGTTGGCCCTTCTCCTGGCTCAGAGTGTTGATGCAAGCACTACGTGGGCCTCTGCGTCACACTCTCTAGACTGCGTCACTCCTCCACTTGCCTCTTCAGCTCTGGAACAGCACTGTCTCTCAGGACAGCTGCTTCTTTGCTGCAAATTCTCAAATTTCTCAGTTGGTGTCTTCAGTCGCCTATGATCTGCAATCGCTCTAATACCATGTGAAAATTCTTGAATCTAACACATCAGAAACCCCTATTGCAATTACTGATTTACAATCTCCTACTTGTTCTTTATATTAACAAGTTATTTAATTGCATAAACATCGAAGTAAACACTATTGCAGCCTTCACAAATATACAGATCATGCACTGAAATAAACAAAGACAATAACACAACGAACACCATTATTTTTGGATAATTGTCCCCGAAAAATCCCAATTCGGGAAAACCAGTGGGCCATATAGAGGGTTTGTACTACTAAGCAGATTTCGTGAATACAACTAGGGTGCCAGAAATGGCTCACCCAACAGAGAATATCCTTGGCAATAGTACCTCTATTCGAAGACAGATATTCCGGCAAATCAGCAAGTAGATGATCAAACCCCATAGCGACTCTGGTTGTTCCCTATGCTGGACAACGAAAGCTGCTCCAAGCACTGTTATGGAACTGCGTCACTCCTCCAGGAACTACGTCACCCTCTCCCGACTTAGAATTTGTTGATCTGCTCCCAATCTGCCCCACAGAATCTCCCCAGCTCTACCTCTAAGGCCCAGCATCAACCTCTACAGCGTCTGCGTCACCTACGTCAACCTTCTGTGTCCTCTGCATCAGCCCTTCTAGGGCATGTGCTGTCTCTCCCGGCACTGCGCTGCCTCTCTGCTCTGTATTCTTCAGCCTCGAATGAAAATCCCTTGTTGAATTGCCCCTCACTGCAACTCTGATCACTAACAAGATTTCCTCAGCAAACCTCGCCCCAAAAAATCGAATTCTTTGATCACTTGATGTCTCTTCAACTTACCCTCAAGCCTCCTCTTATACTTTTCCTGTTGACGAATCAACAGTCAAGATTAAGTCCCTAATCAATGGCTAAGATTAGAACTAGCTTGATCCTTGTCACTTAGAACTTTCTCACCTATATTTTATTAATACACATTAATATTTTTATTTTCCTAAGTTTAGACTTAGGAACCCATTAAAAATATTAATTATTTTAACAACTCCTCATCCGGGTGGAATTTCTCCAAACGATTTCTGGGTCTTGGAGATCTCATGTGCCTTAGCCTCTCCACCAATTTTCAAGGCTAGAGCACATCCGATGCCACCCAAAATCAACAGTATCAACATTCAGATTGACAATCACATCAACATGATAGTAAATGCAGATAGAACATAAACATAAACAGTAGAAGACAAACCAAGACAAGAGGACACAAGATGTGGTACCAGCCAGGGACAAACCCTAATGTGGGGAAACCCTTGATCAAATCTTCTTTTAGTCTTCAATAGTTCAGCAGAGAAAGATAGTACAATTTACAAATCTGATAATTTATAACAGCAGCAAAAGAGCCCTAATCAGAAAAGTCAACGTTGGTCAACAAGGCAGATTTAACCCTCAGCAAATCGATCAACTTCAACCTCCAAACAGTAAAATAAAACAACCCTTAAAACAATCAAATTCAGCCCAGTCAAAGTCTATTCAAATAGCCCACCTGTGGTCAGCCCTAGCTGTAGTCAATGCTGGGTCAAACTGTCCAGAAATTCGGCCTCCTGAAATTTTGGACGTGTGGAGAGAGAGAGGCCCAGAAATCCGTACCCAATCAATGAGGGGAGAGAGAGAGAGAGAGAGGAGTGTGAAGATGAGTGTGTCCAAATGAGGCTAAGTCATCATGTATTTATAGCAAATGTTGAGGATGAATAGATGTGATTGTTGGGCTTCTGAGCCTACATAAGTTTGTTGGCCGACCTTGACAATTTGTCCATAATCAAAATAAATTCATAACTTCATTTGTACATGTCAGAATTGAATGATCTCTAGATCAATCATACACCTCTCGGAGAGAGGAATCCAAGAAAAATATCAGTTGTCATAAATAAGGTGACCCATGTGGACTTTGGCCCTAGTTGCCAATTTTAACACTCCCCCTCAACTAGGGAGAACTCCATCTGCTAGTGTGTACTATCTATGCCATCAATGCACTGCTCTGTTGAACTATGAAGAAGAAGTGATCGAGCATGTATCGTACCATTCTCTACTGACTCGAAGTCATACCCAATCAAAAGAGAGTGTCTCATACCACTCTTACGACCCAAAGTCAGTTCCAATCAAAATAGAGTGTGCCATTCTACTCTTACTGACCCGAAGTCAGCTCCCATTGATCCCAAATCAGTATTGGTCATCCTAGCATAGGGAGTACGGTAGTACACAAGGTGTCCATCGGTAGTACTATGGTCCATATCCTCATTTCCCTACTCATTGGCCAGATGAGAGGTACTTCCAATGAGTCCCAGATTATATGGGTAAGATGTCTCAGCAGGAGAAGGATGAACCACTCATCCTGCCTACATGTCGCCAAGGGGTATCACAAGGGAAGGTTGAACCACTCACCCTATACATAGCAAACCACTAGGGGAAGGTTGAACCACTCACCCTGTACATAGAAAACCACTAGGGGAAGGTTGAACCACTCACCCTATGGTTTCTCACCGCTCCAAGAAGTACCCCAAGCCCCCCGGAGCTCCTAAAGCTCAATGTCCATCTCTTAGAGGACCCTCGTAAGAGGGTCTCTCCACGACTCCAAGTCATTCTCGGAAGGCCAAGAATTTGACCTTCCCGAGGGGCTTTGTCAGAATATTGGCGACCTGCTCATCAGTCCCAATGTGATGGAGCCTTATTGCTCCTCGTTGTACCATATCCTGGATAAAGTGGTACCTGATATCTATATGCTTGGATCGACCATGAAACACGGGATTCTCTGATAATCGGATCCCACTCTGGTTGTCGCAGAGGATCACAGTGGTATCCAGCACATATCCAAATAGCTCACTAAAGAGCTTCCTCAACCAGACAGCTTCATAGGAGGCCATACTAGCAGCTATGTATTCAGCCTCGACGATGCTCAAGGCAACCGATTTTTGCTTTCTGTTCATCCAGGATATTGAAGCAAAACCCAAAGAAAAACAACAACCAGAAGTGCCCTTGCGATCCACCACACTGCCAGCCCAATCAACATCAGAATAACCATGCGGCCTCACATCTTTAGCAGTGTATCTCAGTCCATGAGTGATTGTGCCTCGAAGATATCTCAGAAGATTCTTGCCACCAATCCAATGTATATGATAAGGCTCAACCATATATTGGCTCAATGTGTTAACTGCAAAACATATGTTCGGACAAGAGTTCAGCAAGAACATCAGTGCTCCTATGAGTTGACGATACTCAGAAGCATTTCCCAATCCAGGTCCAACGGCACTACCATATAACTTCTTAAAGTTAAGTTCCATTGGAGCAGTGACAGGCTTGCAGTCCACCATCCCAAATCTTTCCAATATCTTCATAACATATTTTACTTGAGACACGAAAACTTCACCTAGCTTTTGCCAGACCTCCAACCCTAGCAAATAATGCATCAGTCCTAGGTCCTTCATCTCAAATTCAGCAACCAACTCCCTCTTACATTTGTGAATGAGAGGGTATGCACCTGTCAAAAAAAGGTCGTCCACATAAAGTACCAGAATGAGAGGCTTATCATTTTCAACCTTAAAGTAAAGGTTTGGATCGGCTTCACTTCTAGTGAATCCCAGCTTCATCAGATAGCTATCGATCCTCTCATACCAAGCTCGAGGTGCTTGCTTCAATCCATAGATATCTTTCTTCAACCTTCATACATGAGATTCCCGATCATGAACCTCAAATCCCTTGGGCTGTTCCACATAGACTTCCTCTTTGATTGAACCATGCAAGAAAGCGGTCTTGACATCCATCTGATGTAGGTCCCTTCCTTGGGAGGCAACAAGGGATATGATCGAGCGGATGGTGGTGTATCGGGCAACAGGCGCAAATATCTCATTGTAATCTACACCTTCCTTTTGAGAGAAGCCTCGAGCAACAAATCAAGCCTTGAAATTTTCTGCACTTCCATCAGCTCCATGCTTGATTTTGTAGAACCACTTAGAGGTGACAACCAATTTATCCTGGGGTCTAGGGACCACATCCCAGACATCATTCTTCATAATTGACTCGTATTCTTCATTCATAGCATCCTTCCATACTTGATGCTTCACGGCTTCTTCGAATGATGAAGGCTCATTTTGAATGATAGTGCTCATGGCGGTCAAATATCCTTGATACCTGTTCGGCTTCTTGCTTTCACAGAAAGTCCCCCTTGGTGCAATGTGTCTCTCGGCATCTTCGAGAGTCTCCCTAAGCCATGAGGGTCTCCTTTTGGAGGAGGAGGGCTCATGAGGAGGAGGATCAATAAGATCCATAGGTTCATCAACATTAGGCATCGTTTCGTCTTCTTTTGCACCCTGATTTCTGGTGTCAACTTCTTTGTCCTTCCTTAGGATAGGAAGGTTGTTGATCTTCTTGAGGGCCATATCTTCGTCGAAGGTGACATCATGACTTATCTCAACTTCCTTTTTACCAGCCACATAAATTCTATATCCCTTATAATTTTCACTATAGCCCACAAAGATTCCTTTCTTCCCAGATGCACCCAATTTGCTTCTTTTCTCTTTCGGCACATGAAAATATATGGGACTTCCAAAAATTCTAAAATGAGAGACATCGGGTTTCTTACCAGTGAACATTTCTTCGGGAGTCTTGGAGTCCAATGCTTGATGAGGGCATCAGTTTTGAACATACATGGCGGTATTTGCAGCTTCAGCCCATAGGAACTTCGGAAGGCCTTGATCATGAAGCATGGCACAAACTACTTCTACAATAGAGTGAATCTTCCTTTTAGCCACACCATTCTGCTCAGGAGTGTATAGCGTTGTAGTCTTCCTCTTAATGCCAGCTTCTCTGCAATAATCTTGGAATTCATTAGATTTGTACTCGGTGCCATTATCAGTCCTCGATATTTTGATTTTCTTCTCGGATTGGTTTTTGATCAAGGCTTTGAAGTGTCGGAACCAAGTGAACACTTCATCCTTCTTCTTCAAGAAGTAGATCTAGGTCTTGCGAGAATAATCATCCGTAAAGGTGAGATAATTTAAGTATCCTCCCAAAGAGTTTACTGGCATCATACCAGATATGTCGAAGTGGATCAATTGCAATATATCTGTGGTGTTGCTATTACTTGAGGGGAATGACCCCCTTGTAAGTTTTCCTTCGGCACATCCTGGACATACACCTTCATGATCTACTTTGAACTCAGGCATACTTGTCACCATCTGTCTCACATCGGGTAGGGTCTTATAATGAAGATAAGCAAACCTCCAGTGCCATAGTTCAGATTGTAGAGATGTGCCGCAAGACATGGCTCCCAATGGACTTCCTCCAACTTGATACAAAGTGTCAACCCTGAACCCAAGAGTAGAAGTATCTTTAAAAAAAATTCCAAACATGTATCTTTCCATCGATGAATGCCACCTTGAATCCTTTGTCCTCCATCGCTAAAATGGACACCAAGTTCTTCTTGAGACCAGGTACATATAGTACTTCTTGCAAATGAATAGTGTTACCTTGATTCAATTGAAGGGTAATCCCTTCATAGGATAGGTGGCATCGTCTCCAAGGATGATCTCCAAGTTTGTCTCCTTTTCTATCAGATTAGAGAGGGCTTACTTGTATCCAGTGAAGTGCCATGGGGCACCACTATCAATTATCCAATTTCCCAAAGTGTCCAGAGGGGAGGCAGTGGAGAGGGCCGATATAAGATAGTACTCTTTTTACTTATTGTTAACAACATTTGATTTTTCATACCTGGAGTTCCTTGATTTCTTGGAGGGTCGACCATTTCCTTAATGTCCCGCATTCCTTTTTCCTTTTCCATTGGAACTGCCATTCCTTTGATCGTTGTTGTTGAAGTTGCCCCTAGAATGATTTTGATCATCATCATGCGATGTGTCCCTTCTATTTGGACACTCCCTTGCATAGTGGCCAAACTTATTGCAAACAAAGCACTTGCCCTTCCTTCCTCCCTTGGATCCAGGCTTTCCATGGAAATGACCTTCAGACCCCGCATTATTTCTCCTTTTGGCATGAGCGGAGAATGCAGTGGGGTAGCTTCTATTAGAAGGCATTTCTTGCTCCACCATTCTTGTTTCTTCTTGAATGCATCCCAACATCAATTCTTCGAACCCTGGAATTCGATCATTGTTGAGGATGGTGGTTCTAAATACATACCACTCAGGTGGGAGTCTTCCAAGGGTGGTGAGAGTAAGTTCCCTGTCAGGAATGACTTCTCCAATCGAGAGTAGATCATTCTTGATCTCAGTAATCCTCAAGAAATAGAATTGAATATCATCATCCTTACCCTTCTTAATATCCTTCAACTTATTCTTGAGAAATAGAATTTGATTAGCATTACTAACCTTGAACATGCTGACCAATCTGTCGTAGATCTCCTTGGAGGTCTTCAATTCGGAGATGTGGGCCACCAGATGCTTGTCAATGGAATCCCTAATAATATTCTTTGCTTTGACTTCAGCCCTATTGTACTTGGTCTTCGCAGTAGCCGGTGCATTTGAAGGAGGTTCAGGGATTTTACCCTGCACATAGTCCATCACTTCTTTTTCTTCCAAGGTCAAATCAAGAGACATCTTCCATCCATGATAATCAGATTTATCATGGAACTTGTCTTCAGCTGGGAAGTAGGATGAGGAACCCATTGAACCTTTTGTCCTTGTCCAACTGTCTTTGGTGATTGCTCTTTCACACTTGCTTGGGCTTTTTCTTCACCTCAACTCTAATACCTTGTTAATTTTTGGCAACAATGGTATGTTCTATGCTTTAGAGCAATTGTACTTCAATTTCTTTATTAGTCCAGTATCAATATTTGGATTAGCAATCACATCAACATGATGGTAAAATGCAGATAGAACATAAACATAAACAGTGGAAGACAAGCCAAAACAAGAGGACACAAGATGTGGCACCAGCTAGGGACAAACCCCAATGTGGGGAAACCCTTGATCAAATCTTCTTTTAGTCATCAATAGTTCAGTAGAGAGATATAGTGCAATTTACAAATCTAATAATTTATAATAGCAGCAAAAGAGCCCTAACCAGAAAAGTCAACGTTGTCAACAGGGCAAATTTGACCCTCAGCAAATCGGTCAATTTCAATCAACTTCAGCTTCCAAACAGCAAGATAACACAGCCCTTAAAACAGTCAAATTCAGCCCAGTTAAAGTCTGGTCAAACAGCCCACCTATGGTCAACCGTAGTTGCAGTCAATGTTGGGTCAAACTGTCTAGAAATTCGATCTCTTGAAATTTTGGCCTCCTCAAATTTCACTCTATTGAAATTTCGGCCTCCTGAAATTTTGCTCTCCTAAAATTTCGAATGTGTGGAGAGAGAGAGGCCTAGAAATGCGTACCCAATCAATGAGGAGAGAGAGAGAAGTTTGAAGATGAGTGTGTCCAAATGAGGCTAAGTCATCATGTATTTATAGCAAACGTTGAGGATGAACAGACGTGACTATTGGGCTTCTGAACCTACATAAGTTTGTTGGCTGACCTTGACAATTTGTCCATAATCAAAATAAATTCATAACTTCATTTGTACATGTCAGAATTAGATGATCTCTAGATCAATCCTACACCTCTCGGAGAGAGGAATCCAAGAAAAATATCAATTGCCATAAATAAGATGCCCCATGTGGACTTTGGCACTAGTTGTCAATTTTGGATCCAACAATGAATCCTCCCCGGATCCGTAGGGAGACGAGCAGTTCCACAAGGTTCTAAATATTTTTTTATTTTTTCTTTGACTTAAGTTGGGTTGGGGCTTCTCGGACACTCCCAAGGTGCTCCCTTGATGCTCCTTAGATGCTTCCTAGATGCTCCCTCATGGTAATGTTAAATTCTTAAAGTAAAAGGATGAAAATGAAAAATGAAGGAGAATGTCACTTTTACTTGAATTTTTAACATTACCATGAAATGAATCTGGATGTTTGAGAATGGTTCTAGCCGCATCAGACTTCATATGGAGAAAATAGAATTTCATATCCTATTCAAAGTTCAGCAGACTTAACAGTTTTCAGGAATTCAGGATCAATTGAGATAGATCAATTTTTCAAATGCAAAATTTGTGTTCAAGTGCGAATTCTAAGCCAAATCCCTGTCTAGTTCAGATCCGAGCTATTGGAAATACTGAGAGGAGGTGAATAACTATTTCCCTTCTTTTCACATTGGTTAGTTAATATTTAAATATTAAGAGCATTAACAGAATCAAAAACATCACATCAATTGAACAATACACAAAATATGTCGTCTAAAGAAGCTTTTTAGTATGTATGGTTAAATACACAATTTACCAACCAACCTGGAAGGAAGTACAGGACTCCCCAATGCCTGAAGATGTTTGCATACAAGATCTGCAGCAGTGTTGCATGAAACACCCCCCCAAGGATCCAAACCAGGAATCATGTCCCGTACGGATCCATGGGGGATCCGCAGTTTGGAATTTCGGAACCGCAAATCGAGTCGGCGAAGACGGTTCCAGAAAATTCAAAATCTTGCCAGGCCGATCCATGCTTCCAAATTTCCGAACCGCAGATCCGACAACAAATCCTCCCTGGATTCGCGGCAGATCGGACACAAATCCCGAGCAAATCCGAAGGAAGACGGGTGGTTCCACAGGGTTCTAAATATTTTTTTTTTTCTTTGAGTTAAGTTGGGTTGGAGATTCTCGAACACTCCCAAGGTGCTCCCTTGTTTCTCCTTAGATGCTTCCTAGATGCTCCCTCATGGTAATGTTAAATTCTTAAAGTAAAAGGATGAAAATGAAAAATAAAGGAGAATGATGAAAAATGAAGGAGAATGTCACTTTTACTTGAATTTTTAACATTACCATGAAATGAATATGGATGTTTGAGAATAGTTCCAACCTCATCGGACTTCATATGGAGAAAATAGAATTTCATATCCTATTAAGGAATTCAGGATCAATGGGATTGTGGCATTTCATTAGATTATATCATGTATGAGGGTATGTGATTAGCATTTAATCAAGAGCACCAAGCCCTATATGTACCCTAGTGTTGGTGGTGTTAATTTTTGAACTCCTTTGTCATGCCATTAGCAAAAATTATCTTTCAATCAAGTCAAAATCATCGATCAAGCATGTTAAGCTTTTTCTACCATATTTTAAGGCCTGGATTAGGTAGTTTGATCAAAATTGGGCAATGTTGACTAATATCCCTAGACAATTGAGGCAGAGGCAAAGGCTAGATAAGATGAGAAGAATCTAAATTCTAGATGGTTGATGCATCTAAACGGTTGATGCTCGAAGAATTAATCATTAATGTATAATGGATGCCATATCTATCTTGATTTATGTACAAATATGCATGCTTCCATATCTTCTACAACCAATTTGGTATTTTGGATGTTTTTTTAAATATAAACGCAAATATATATATATATATAGTAGACGCTTCGCTTCTTAGATTTTTGGGAAATGATGCTTCTGCGTCCCCGCTTCATACTACATTGGTCTGCAGGAGTCTTCAACCTCCTTTACAAACAACAAATTCACCCACTGCTACCACCATTGCTTCCATTGTTGCCTCTACTGTACTCATTGTTGCTTCTGCTACTACCACTGTCACATCTACTTCAACCTGCCTACAACTCCAACAGTTCATTGTTGCCACTCTTCCTGCACCACCCTACTGTCACCTCTATACTTTACTATTCCATTGTTTTCCATAACAATCACCTTATGTAAATCCTTTCTCTGTGTTGGCAGTAAAGCTTCTTGTGTGATGAGTCAGATTCCTGTTATGCACAACAGGATTATTGGATCCCCGATAATTACCTCCTCTACCAATTTCAAACCAGATGAATAATTGGTTCCACTTTCAGCAACATATTGAGCAAGTTTGTCCACTATATCTTCCTTCATAACCTGCATTTCTATAGCAAGAATTGTTGTATTGTCAAACAAAAACACAGATAAAGAATCATCACTAGTAGTTCTACGTCGAGTAGCAACGAATCGAACAATAGCCTCATACACACAACCCAACCTACAATTGTGTTGAGGTATAAATTTCACCATGGTTGGTTTTGTATCAAGACTAGACATTGAACAAGACTTGTCAATAACAAAAACCAAGTGATGTGGTATGCTCTTAGAATGGTCACAGACAAAAACATGACCATCTGCAATTATGTGTTTTACAAAGGGTATCATTGAGGCAATTCCTTTCACAGGAGCATGCCATCATTTCTATGTCGTAATACCTTGAAGAACTACTATCCATTTCATTATGCTCTTCTGACCTGCAAAGATGATTATATCGAGAAAAATCTTTCTAATCTTCTTCACTACAAGGAGCTTCAAACCTCATTTACTCCCAATAAATCTCATCTGTAAGTTCATCTTTTGGCACATCCTCATCAGGGTCGTATTTTCTTGTCTAATGCCGAGAGCCATCATATATATGACTTGTGCAATTCTCATTCATTGGACAACGAATCAAATGAATGTGACCTTGACCTTGCGCTTTACAATGCATGTTACACATCTATGCCACACCAGATTCCCCCCAAGTATATTTTCTACTTTGGATATCAAATGTTTCTTGATCTGATGCAAAATGGACACTCCTCATGTTCCCATAAACCATATTATGTAAACCAGAATGATTGATGGGTCGATGACAAAAATACCCACAAGCTCGACATCGAACATTGCAATAATGCACAACATCTGGATTCAATGTGTGAAAATGCACACCATCATGCTATCTTTTAAAAGGTGGAATGGCAATGCAACAATCCTTTCGCAGACTAGTTTTTTCAAAGACGTGTTCATATTCAAAGGAACCTCTTCTATCCTGAAATGAGCGTGTCTGTCACACAAGTTCAGTGAAAATTTCACAAATACCATCTACCTCACATTTCTTTTGACAAGCATGCTCGTTACCACAAAGATGTTCATCACTTGTCAATTCTTGGAAGTGATCCTTGTAACCACCACTTCTATCCCTCCATGATGCATTTCGAGGGACAAAATATTATTGAAAATGAAATTAACTCAGAAAAAATATATAAAGCACACATAATAAACACACCAAATAATGGCAGAAAAGGCTTCAGCCTCATGTATTCTCTCTCACATCTTCATTCATTTTTAAATAATAGTGTTACAAATAAATAGATGAGAGATAGTGTTCTCAAGATAGTGCGTGCTATCTTAGACACTTTTGGTTGAGATAATTTCTCCTTTGGTTGAGATAATTTCTCACCAGAAACACACCAATATAGGAGTTACCTAAACTAACTCCTATCTTAGAGGAACAACCCAAGAGTTAGGCACAAATTCCTAACTTGGAATATTTAATTTATTTATTTATTTTTGGATTTATTATTGTTTTATGAGAGAGGCTAACATTCCCCCCTTCAATGATAAATCCAAAATAAGAACAAGGAACCATCTTCCAAGTTCTCATGTTGATCCTCAAAAACATTGCCTGAAAAAACCACCAAAACTGGATGCTGGAAAAAAGTCAAATCTGAAGAGAACATGAATCAGCTGCATGCCTGATTCATCTCTGAATGTTGCTTGACAACTTCATCACGTGCCAAGCCGCAAAAGGATCCAACTGTCATTTGTTTGAAAACAGCATCCGGTGTCCAGTGACACAATTTTGATGAACGCCCACTGGCGTATTTGCTGATGATGATCGCCCACTGGCTGAAGATGTCGAAAAACAACTCAATGTTGCTTTTGCTATGAAAGTTGCTCACTGCTGCTTTGGCTGTCGATCGCCCATTAGCGAATTTGCTGATGCTCACTGCTGATGACAAATGCCCACTGGCTGATGAAGATGCCCACTGGCTGCTTCGCTGATGTTGTCGAGACTTTCAGTCTGACAACCACTTGTCAATTTCATTGACATTTCCCCCTTTTGTCAGCTGAAAGGAGAGACAAGCTTCTCCAAAATATATTTGAACTCCCCCCCTTCAGGTGTAGGAGAGTTTCACTGTTGTACTCCCTCGTTCAACTGCATGAGAGTACCATCATCGGTTCACTGCTGGCTGCACTATGTGTGATTGTAGTCGGTTGTAGAACTGAGATAACCGTTTCACTGTGGATGACCATTCCCAAGGATCGATCCATTCATAATGTATCTTCAATCTGGCTGATTTTTGTTGGTTGCGACATTTTTCTGAGGAATGATTCTGCTTGCCACAATGGTGACAAGGATGGAGATCAAAACACTGATCTTCCATATGACCGGTTCTTTGACAATGAGAACATTTCTGTTGGACATTAACTTCAGGTTGTGTGCAATTCTGTTTGATTGCAACTTTCTCAGAACTTGTTGAGGTGTGTTGTTCAAGAAATCCTGCACTCACAAACTTAATTGGCTTGGAATAATCTGGGATATGTAAGTTGGTGTCATCAGTGACATATCCTAAGCCTCGTCGATTCTTGTTATTTTGAATCTCTTCCCAGGGCTTGATGATGGGTTTGGAAGAAATTTGAATTTGATCATGAACAACTTCGACACTTGAAGTTGTTTGGATGAGTGATTTGGAATCAACATCTTTATCTTCATCTGTATGGTTGAATGACCTGGAAGAAGCACTCTTTTGTTGCAGCTCATCTCTTTGTAGTTGCGACTCTAGTTGAAGAAACTCAATGGTTTCATGTGTTTGTTGTAGATGCCGTGAAAGATCAGCAAGAGTTTCTTTGCTGATGTGCACCATGTCTTCATCACTGGAGATGATCAAACTGTGAAGAATGTTTAACAACTGAATATGTTGCGCCATATGAACTTGCTTACTTGAAATCAGCTCTCTTGTCGTAGATGTCGTGCTTTGAACTGTTTCACTTGATTTTTTTACTTGAATGACAGGCTCGCTTGCTATGGGACTTGAATGGCACGCTCGCTTGATTTGTTGCTTATTGCACTTGCTGGGAACACTTGCTAGAGTTGTAGAACTTTCTTGCTTAAACTTTGGAATTCACGCTCGCTTGATGACGATCGCGTTTGTGTGAATGCTCAGTTGCCTTATTTGATGACTTCACGCTCACTTGAAGGAATAGCCACGCTCGCTTGATGTCAATTTCAACTTGCTTGATTGGTGTTAGAGTTGAACTTGTTTAGTTGCTTTGATGATCTTCACTCTGGCTCACTTGAAGGTTTGAACCTTGTACAGTTTTGACACAAACTGCTTGAATGAATACTCACGCTCGCTTGCAGGAGATGTGAACTTGTTGCTTGTTTGCTTTAGAGTTAAAATTCATGCATTCACTTGATTCTGCTTAAAGGAAGGGTGTCAAACACTGTCGAAAATGCACCCAATGACTCACTACAATGAATTCAATTTGACTCAATTCAAGACATGGGTGTTGGCTTCAACCGAGAATGCACCCTTACAATTCAATACAATTTGAGTTTGATTACAAGTTCAATAATGTTGATGTAGATTGTGCTCTGAAACGTTGAAGTTTACAGATTCATTAACTTGATTGTAGTGATGTAGACATTGCTTTGAAATGCTCGAGTTTGCAGATTCATGAACTTGATTGTATTGAGTGAATTTGTTTGTTGAGGTAGAATGCCGATGTTGAAAACTTTGATTATTTGTTGTAGTGACGCAAATGCATGTGTTGAGCTTAATTATCCTTCCTTGCAGCTATTTCATTACAGGTGTTGTGCTTCCTTGCATTGAACTTTATGTGTGTTAAATGAGATCATTTATGTGTCAAAACTAAACACAATTCAAAAAGCAACAACATGAACCATGCACCATCATCAACACACTCTTCGTTTACCTAAGATCCCCTTATTCAATTTCGGGCGGATCTAGGACACATCAACACCACAAATAATATGTCTTTATTAAGTATTAAGGTCGTCAATCTTTCATCTTTTACAACATTGCCATTGAAGCTTTCTCAAATAATGAGAATCTGGCGCTCGCAAATTTTGGAAGCAAATGCGTTCAAAAAATTGACTCAACCTCCTACAACAATGAGCTTTCATTTTAAAAACCGATCACTTCAAACTTACAGAGAGAAAAATCAATCCTTATCACTCCACAAAATCACTTATTGCACCAAATTACAAAAGTTTTGGACACTTACATTTATATCCATTTCATAAAGTCATCTCCAATCTCAAAAACATAGTTCCATGGTAATCATGTGCGATCATCTTTCAGATTCAAAGTCCGATCTCCATCAAACATACATTCTCTGCAATTCTAAAAAAAAACTGAATCTTCAAAAAGAGTTGTTTCCATTCACCCAACTCCACACAATTGCCATTCACGCAAATGTCAAAACCCGCACATTATGAGGTAGGAAAATTAAATAGTCCTACAATTTCACTGCAAAGGCAATAGCTACACAATCTTTGGTGAAGCTTGGTTTACATCAGTTCTTAACTTTATTAAAATCCCAGAATCACTCTCTTCAATGATAAAACATATTTGTCCCTTGCTTCTTTATTTGCAACTTGATTCCCATGTCCACTAATTACATATAACAATAATTCAAATTGTAGCTCTGTTTAATTACATAAACTTCCTTCCATGTGGTTTGATGGTCAGCATTTGTATTTATATGCAACAATGGGATTAATGCTCCTTACGTTAGGTATAAACTCTGCCTTATGCTTGAATTTATTAACCACATCAAACCATTCCGGCAATCTAAATTACAATGAACAATCCAAGTTCAAAAACTATTTGTAATTTGCATCAAACTCCCGGCATCGAATATGGACTTTAAACCACCATCCCTTCTATTTGCTACCATAACAATCCCACAGCGTACAATTAATCTCATCAACGCAGACCTCAAACAAATATACCAGCGATTTTACCTTTACCGGTGGATTTAACATGCTGGTGGGATCTCGCCCTCCTTCATCAAAGCTGGTTTCTTGTCAATTAGCATTACTCCGCCTTTTGATTTATCATCTCTGAGCATCCATTCAATTAAATTCCCATGCTCTGGGGTTTTGTTTCTGTCCCGCTAACAATAATCCATAAATTGTATTAAAAAAAAAATGCAGTTGCATTTGTACTATCAATGTGTGGAAAGATTTTCCAATAACTTTTTTAGAATCACATGTGCTACCATTTTCCAAAAAAAAAATATCAAGAAATGTTTCTTCACTGAATTCTAGAAGAAATATTTGCTTTACTGGACTGTGAAAGAAATCGGAGTAATACCTCTTCGATGCTCTAGTTTGGGAAAAAATACCCGGGTTTCGAATCGATTCGATTCCATAGCTGTCCAATGATTCGACTGTGCATCATGGTGCAGAGGCTACAGGAGATTCAATCGTTGCTCCCTTGGACATCGCAGGCAAGCTGATCTTCTCCAAACGCAGGTCTATGTGTGAAGATCGGATCAGATCGGTTCGTGTTGTTGGCTTTCCACACTACTCACATTGCTTCTTCACGCAGCTGATCATGATTCCTCCACTCACAGGTCTCATTACAGGGCAACTAAACTTCTCCTCCCAAATCGCCCACCAGATTTCCAGATGCACTTCAAACAGAAGAGGTGTGCATTTTACTCCATTATGAAGATGATTCCAGGGATGAGAAGTCAGCACAGGAAGGTGGAGCTTTAGATGATATGGAAGATGAAGCCTACATTGCTAGTTCAAGTGAAATGGAAAACTCAGGTTTAAATGATAGCAGCGTAACAAATCAACCACCAGAGGATAGTGTAAGCGAGCAAAGTTGGAACATACAGCCTTTCTCAAAATCTAGCGTTCCATGTGCAACAAATGATTTTGCAATGCAGAATCTTATTCTTCAGATGGGACTACGACTTTTGTCCCCCAATGGTGTTCGAGTACACCAGCTGTACCGGTGGATGCTCAAATGCCATGCTTGTAATGGAGTCACTGCCGATGTGAGTAGAATTTTTTTTCAAGCGTGGCAACCTCAGTACACTGCGGAAATATCTGTTACTGTAGGGGGAAATGGGATTGTACAATCAGGTCGTCAACAACAGATTAGCAAAAGAGGCACAAGATATTCACTTCCTCAACCTAAAAGTGGAAGGGACGCAGTGACCAGAAATCCTATTCTGCGGGAAGATCAACTCCCACGCAAGCTTTTAGATCACATTCCAGTTTCATGCCATTTTTGCATAATGCAACCTCTCCACACAGGCATGCACAATCAAGCTCTTCGCTATCGAATTCCTTCAACTAACAAACAACGCCTATCGCAAAACTGTTCATGCATGCTAATTAACTTTTAACCACTCGACCTTCACAGCATCACACGATCTTCATGATGTTATGATTGTTTTACCACAAGCATACTAGCTCTGATACCACATATTGAAAATGAAATTAACTCAGAAAAAATATATAAAGCACACATAATAAACACACCAAATAATGGCGGAAAAGGCTTCAGCCTCATGTATTCTCTCTCACATCTTCATTCATTTTTAAATAATAGTGTTACAAATAAATAGATGAGAGATAGTGTTCTCAAGATAGTGCGTGCTATCTTAGACGCTTTTGGTTGAGATAATTTCTCCTTTGGTTGAGATAATTTCTCACCAGACACACACCAATATAGGAGTTACCTAAACTAACTCCTATCTTAGAGGAACAACCCAAGAGTTAGGCACAAATTCCTAACTTGGAATATTTAATTTATTTATTTATTTTTGGATTTATTATTGTTTTATGAGAGAGGCTAACAAATATCTCATGACAAACATGTTTGATATACCCCACATTATCAACAAAAGCCTCACCAGTTGTACCTTCCCCTGAGATTATTCTAGTAGCTTGCTGAACTCCACAAGGAACTTTTTGCTGGGACCTTCCATTCCCAACATTTTCTTGCTTGGTGATTTGGTAGGCAGTCACAGGTGCCTGGATAAAACTCATATTTAAAGCGTTGTAAAGATCATCACATTCTTCATAGTCATCTTTATCATTATCATAATCTATGCCATCTTCAATGTCAGATTCCTTCATGTCAATGTCCTCTTCCATTATAGACGCTAAATCTGGTATTTTAAAAGCCTTTAAGGATTCTATGAATGATTTTTTATTTTTTGTAATGATTCCTGAATTTCATTTAACTACTCAATTTTAGATTTATGAGATTCGCTTAATTCCATGATTTCAGGACCTAGGCTTAATGGCAGATTGTGCAGCACTTAACGTTCCAAAGTCTCAAATAGCTCTGATACCATTGTAGCAACAATACCCAAAGTAATTGTGCCTTAAAATGTAAAATATACAAATCTATTGAAAGTAATATTTTTATTGATAAGGTGATAAAAAATGAGATGGTTGAATGTTATAATGGGGGCTTGCTTATATACCTAGGCAGGTGCCCTTTCATGAATGGTCATGTCACTTAGAAACATGCCTCTTCATTAGCTAATGATTAATTAACTATTATATTTATTTATTTATTTTATTTTTACATAAACTATATTCATAACAGTCCAAGGTATGCCCCTTATTTTGGTTTTATATGTTGATGATTTATTCTTGACAGGTAGTGAGCCTTTGATGCTCGAGTGCAAGAGGTAGCTGGCCTTTGAGTTCGAAATGAAAGACCTTGGATTGATGCATTACTTTTTGGGCTTATAGGTGTGGCAATGGACTGGTGAGATTTTCCTTTCTCAAGGAAAATATGTTGTGAAACTATTGGAAAGATTTGGAATGGTAGAATGCAAGTCCATGGCCAAATTGATGGGAATGAACTTCAAGAAGTTATGTGAAGATGTTGTAGAACCTGACTTCGCAAATCCCTCTGAGTATTGACAGTTGATTGCGGCATTGATGTTCTTTGTGAACACCCGTCCGAACATATGTTTTGCAGTTAACACTTTGAGTCAATTCATGACCGAGCCTCTTCATGCACACTAGGTTGTTGCCAAGCATGTGCTGAGATATTTGCATGGGACAATTAATCTTGCTCTGAGATATACTACCGAAGATGTGAGGCTTCATGGGTACATTAATACTAACTGCTCTTGAAATATTATTGACAGGAAGACACATCAGGGTGTTGCTTTAGTTTGGGTTCTACCATGATATCTTGGATGAGCAGGACGCAGAAGTTCGTAGCTTTAAGCACAATCAAGACAGAGTATATTGCCGCTAGCATGGCTAGATACGAGGCATTATGGTTGAAAAATCTCTTTGGAGAGTTGTTTGAGCAGGTTCTGCATATGACAGTGATATATTGCAATAACAAGAGTGGGATCCAATTGGCAAAGGGTCTTATGTTTCATGACAAGTCCAAGCATATTGAGATTAGGTATAACTATATAAGAGACATGGTGCAGAGAGGAGTAGTGAGACTCCATCACATTTCAACCGATGAGCAAATAGCATACATACTCACCAAGGCTTTGTCGAAAGGGAAGTTATTGGTCTTCAAAAAGCAACTTGGACTGATGGGTGTGACCCTCTAGGGTAAGAGTCTCGGCTAATCGAGGACACTGAGCTACACTCTTCCCTCTGTTTGAGCTCACAGGGAGAGGAATTGCGTCAGAGAGCTCCTGGGATTGAGGGAACTCTAGACAATAGGATAGTCTGTGATCCTTACCTTCCACAGTAAGTGGTATCCTGCCTATTGTCTGACAATAGGGTAGATTGTGATCGTTGCTTTCCACGGTAAGTTTTATCCAACCAAGTTGTTTGACTGTTGACCGAGCTCTTTTGGAGGAAGTTTGACAGTTGACTTGTGGACTGGTTAGGGCATCATTTGCTGTTGTTGACTTTAATGGAATTTGCATATTTGACTTGTTGACCAGATTTGGTTTTGAAGCTCATCTTTTGTATATTGGTTGGTTGATCACTTGGATAGTCAAAAATTTGGAACATTGTATCTTTTAGTTGAACATTTGATGACAATCTAATAGAAGAAGAATTTGAAAGGGTTTTCCCCATTGTGGGTTTTTCCCTGGTCTTTGACCAAAACTTGTGTCTCTTGTTATTGTTCTTGGTTGTCTTCTATTGTGCATTAGATTTATTATTCTATCTACAATTGTTTATTGTCATTGGAAGATTAAATTTATTTGAAAAGTGATTGCTAATTGAAGAAGAATTGGACTAAGTGATTGTAATAAGCATAGAACAGTGGAAAATTAACAATGGATTGGTGTAGAATTCCTTCCTTGCTATGGGGGAGCATTGAGAAATATAGCTTGAGAGAGAGCTTCTTGCACAAGTTAGATGTGAACATACAAGAAGTCATTCAAGGCAACTTTCAATAACCACTTAGTAAAAGTGGGAAATAATACCATCTTGTAATTTCACTTAAGTAAACAAAAGTGACAGTCGAATTTCCTATATTCTCCTTGTCTTAAAAGTCAAAAAGAAATATTCTAGTGATTCTAGAATATTAGTGAGTTATATTTGATTTATCTTAGTCACACACCTCATTGTTGAAATAAGGTGGTTGTTATGATTAAGGAGATTAGTTACTAAGATTTGGGAATTAGTTGCTAAGATTTGGAAAACTAATTGTTCCAATTGAGAATATTAGTTATCTTTGTCAAGCCTAAATAGAACAAGATGGGAGTGATTGGAGAAACACATTTGGTACACCACGAAAACTCGAGATCAAGAGAGATCAATTGAGTAGATTCAAAGCACAGGAGAGGATTCGAGGATGAGAAGCAGGCCAAAGTGTAGTATGTACAATACTATACAACAATTCAGGCAAGCGGATTCTCAATTGATCAGCATGTAGATTTATCTCACTAAGTGCAGATCTAAATTTTTGTGTATACCGCAGAATTGTTAGTTTCACAACTTGTAAAGTATTCCTTGTAAGTTTGGAATATTTAAATGAAGCGTTGATTTGAGGGTGTAATTATTGGTGTATCATGTTTATGCTTTCAATGTTCATTTCTCAGCTATATATATATTACTATGGTTAAACAAATTCGGATCTAATTTATTTAATTAAGAAAAACATAAGGCAACAATCAACTAAGGCTTAAAATTGACACACATCTCCTTTCATAGCTCTAGAATGACATAAACCCTAAGGGAATAAACCCTAAAATGACTTGTGTACTTTCAGTCATTAATACAACACCAATGCATGAATTAGACTAAGTTGGCAAGTGACTTTATTAATATGCCTAAGTATATAGTCTAGACGATCATTAAGCACTAAATAACTCTCATTCACACACAATTATAGGTTTACTTGTCCAAACTATAACAAAAATCCATCTCAATTTCCATCCCCCCATGGATTCAAAACTCACAATATCAAGTTGGACATGTCCTTAGGATCCCAAATGCACTCACGTGGTGAAATGCAATAGGATCACAGAACCACCCTACAGCCTCAACTCAATAGAGGGTATGGTTTTGCTAGCCCTCATCGAGAAACAGTGCTTTCAGGGGCAATTTCAGTACATCTCGACCAAACTCTATCTCATGGAGGTGATTATCAAACCCACATCCAAAATCTGCGAACCAAGCTTGTAGCAAACAAATAGATCGAAGAAAGCACAAACCATCATTCTCAATTGCATCATCCAATGTAAGCGGACAGTTCCATAACCCATCATCCAGGCAAAGTTTGGCATCCACCCTTTCCACATCGAGGTCATTTTATGCTTTGTATATTTCCTTCATAGAGTTTGATCTCTTAGAGACTACCACTAGGCAAGAAAGGTATCCCTACCTTGCACTTTTCTGAGTGCTCCTCGGAGACTCTCTCTTCAAATCCTTCCCTTGACTAGGTACGAGGTTGGTTCTCCGAGGTGTCTCAACTTCTTCAAATGATTACTATCTCCACAAAGTGCCCTTACCTCACTCAGATCCTCCCTTGATGTACCACACCATCTCTTGCCAACTAGACAAGTACTAGACTAGCCTAGAGGATATCTACAAATTATACATTCAGGTCACTTGGATCACACCCACAAGGAGCTTGGGCTCAAAGATGTCTTTCTACCTAAAGCACTTTTTGGAGCTACATGATGGCCCCACTGTCCGCGCCCCTTATATGCATAGACATTGAATGCACTCACTCAAGATCCCTTTGGGACAGCTTCAGGTCATCTCCCATCGACTCCAGATTGAGACAGATCACCATATACTACGATCTGATAGGATTTGTCAGGTGTGCCACCTTCATGAGCCGAAGACAAAGATGCACCTCATTTTTCAATGTCCCTTGTACTATGAGATTAGTGGATGTTATCACTACCTCTATAGGAACTCACGAGAGGCTCCCTCTCTACTTTCTTCCAATACCAGGACCAGATATGCTTAGCCTTCTTCATCGAGGACATTTTCAGACACAAATCTCAGCGCTTGAATGCCATGCCCCACTCTGAAATGACCAGACTAATACCTCATACTTCCCTGTTGATCCATAAGTTCAAAGCAACAAATGGCAGGCATAGTTCCAAAGCACACCAGAAAATAGGATGGCGAGGCCTTGGGTTTCTCCTCAACCTCCCCCTCTAGGAAACCACCTGATCTTTTTCAAACCGATCCAAAAGCGTTGATTCGTACATCAGGCCACATGTTCTCAGAACAATAGTGAGATCAACTCCAAACAGACCTCCTACCCGTTGGACTACCTCCTAAATCCAAAGGAGCAACCAAAGATCTGTTTTGAGTTTCCTTCTTTTGACCTCAAATGCTAAAAGGTATCCCTCACTTGTACATCACCCCCCCAAATTGGGCAGTCAGGCTCCTCGATGGTTCAAAAAGATTCCAACAACAAGCCAATGCCCAGTTTGCCCCCCTCGCCCTTAGCCATCAAGCTTAGGAGACCTTGACATTATCGGCCTTATCATCCGATCTCTCTCTCTCTCTCTTGAAAAGTGCTAGGATTGGGTTGTCCACCTTTCCAATTTTGGATAAACTCAATTAGTGTTTTATATCATCGTAAGTTTGTCATGGTTTTAGACATATCTTCTAATGTTATGTAGATTTCTCTATTTTCAGCATTTCTAGGAGTTGCACTGCCACTCCCACATTGTATTTACACTAATCGTACTCTTCAATCTCATTGACCTACTTTTGTGGCCATTCATCAAAAATCAATAGAATTATCTTATCTTAATTCTTAACTAGCCTCTTAGGGATTTCACTCTAGTATATTTTCAACACACCACAAGTCTTCCCCTTCCCCTTCCTCTTCCCTTTCTGCGAACGAGGATTTATAGGAATAATGGTATTAGTAGTGGGTTAATCGCTAAAGAACAGGGCAAGTGTTTTCTTTATGAAATTTGACTGCATGTTTGGAAAGAGTATGGATGGTTACACACTTGTCTAAACTTGTCAAATCAATAACACCCCTTTCTCTTTCTTCATTTAAAAGTAACTGGATTCGCGTCTACTTTTATTCACATCAAAGACTTGACTTTGCAAAAGGTGGATCACATTTCAAGAATGATATTAAAGTTATATAGGGATCATTATCATGGGGCCTTGGCCTTGAGCTCACATTTTCAAAATTAAAATAACATTATATTACATAAAACATTCCATAGCAAAATGGGATGTTGCGTCAAATGTACCGAAAAATTAAAATTAAACTCTCTAGCGAACAAAACATCCCTCTAGATATAGTAGACTGTTTTCCACTCTAAAGAAAATAAAACAAGCTACTCAAAATCATCGAAAGTCACAAAAAATAGGAGTCATTAGAACAATGACTCTCTCGAAGGGCAGAGATATATTATAGCCTACAAAAAAACATCTAATTAAGAGAACAAAACAGTGAATTGCATGTTCAGAATTCTAGAAGGCAGCCTTATATCCAAAAAATGAATAAATATTTTTGTAAAAAAAAAGGGATAAATTGTGAAGTATGTCAAGTTTTTAAAGAACAACCTACACTAACAGAAGGTTGCTACCTTTCAATAAATGCTAGGAAGGACTACAGTAGCTGGAGCACCTGGCATGCATAAGGACTGGAACAACCTATCGCAAAGAGGTAGGGCCTAGTATTCATAGGAAAAATGACTGCCATTTTTCCACATCATTTCCCACACTCTCTCAACTATTATGCATTTTTCTTTTCAGAGAAATCTTGAAATCACTAGGAATTTTAATTTTTAACCCATAATGATGAACAACCATAACTTTCAAATAGTTACTGTTGAAAGGTGCCATGGAGACTGATCTGTGACAATACATCATCATGTTCTCATGGAAACCCAAATAATCCACATGTATTTGTGTTGATCCATCCTTTACCTTACATGAGGAATAGATCGATAAGTTTTGTTCACTAATAATAATTCTATCACACAATCTAAGAATCTGAACTCCCTTAGCTGTCTTTTTAAATCTTGTGCAGCTTTTAGCAGAGTTCATCCATACTACTGCAATGCCCTGGAACAATAAACTGTTTCTGTTTTTTGTATGTCTTCAACATGATTTGAGATTGATCTGAAATCTCAATCCTTGGAAGGTAGAATGGAATCATTTTTATTTTCAAATTTTGAGCATGGCTATTTGCTCAAACATCTCACATTATGCAAGTTGAATCACTTAAGCCTTGGAAATTCAACATGTCGTATAATATTTTACACATTTCAGCATGACACAGCAGCCACAATTTGCCATTTTTTTTTCTTTTGAAAATGCATTTTATGTTATATTATTGCACAGAAAACAGCAAAAGAGGATACACCAATAGGCAGGGCTGCCAATATAGAAATAGAAATAAATTTCTCTCTTACTACTGCCATTATAGAAATAGAAACACATTTCTCTCTTACTACTGCCATTGGCCACCGTAACCAAAGTTTTGTAGATTTTATTCACCATCGATATGGTTTTGGTTATGAAACTGTTTTAAATACCTACTCAGCTTTAAATCAGCTGGATGACGCATTCAAAAATAAACATTATTTAGAATTTTTAAATTGAAGGACATAATGAGAGTATAACGAACAGGGTTTGTATACGCAACGGAATATTCAAAATATCTGAAATATAGTAATATCCATTATAGGACAAGTAATATATATATATAAATGTTGAATGTACAAAAGATATGAGATATCATATGGTTACAAATGAGGATCTGCTTATATACCAAGGCAGGTGCCCCGTCACGAATGGTCATGTCCTTTAAGACATGCCTCTTTAGTAACAAATTATTATTTAATTAATTAATATTATGATATTATTATTTAAATTATTTTATATTATTTTTGTATATTATGTTCATAACATTCTCTTCCTCTTCATAAAGCTTTGTCCTCAAAGCTTATTGTTGACGAGGAGTATCATTTGTTTATTTGTCTTGTAATCTATTCACATCTTTTGGAATTCTTCGAGTAGTCATCTTCAATGATACAAGATGATAGGATCCTTTGAGAGATAAAGAAAATTGTTGAACTAAGAAGGGATCTAACTATCCTAAATCAATCCTCTGTGGGATATTGCAATTATTTGATAGTTGGGATAAATTGTTATCGTAAGACTAGATTTTGCAAACATCAGTATTCATCAGAACATAAGTCTGTTGTTTTTTTTACGAGTGATACAAATACGCAGACTAATTGAGATCTTTTCCCTTGTGATTTGGATGTCGATAAAGCTTTCTTGTGATTTGATTTTCCCTTATCATTTGTGTGGCAATTCCCTGATTCACTTTAGTTACTGATGTTGTTGAATTGGTTACATAACCTTCACTTGGAATTTTCGTCGTCTAAACTGCAACATCTAAATATGTCTTTATTTCAATTGGTTTGTCATCTTCTTGAGTTGTGATATTGACCAGCCAGATCTGTTTTTGTTCCCTTTTCTTCAACTTGGACTGTTATGTCTGAAAAGTTTGATACTTCTTTCGTGCTAAGTTCTTCTAATTTGTTTTTCAATGATTTCTTATTAAGTTTCTTAATTTAAGTGAATGGACTTTGATTATGAATTCTAAGACATAAGAGTTTTTTAGTTTTTGATTCATCAACCTTATTTTCAGTGTCTTAGCATTCAAGCTTTTCATCTTCTAAACTTCTGATTTGTTCTAATAACCTTTGATTAAGGTTTTTTAAATCAATTTTCTTCTTCCTTCTCTAATAGATTTTCATTGAATTTCTTCTCAAGACACTCCTTTTCTTGTTCTAATTTTATCTTTGTAGCCTTGGACTTGTCGACCTTTGCAAGTAATTTTTAACTATGGTCCCTTTGTTAAAATTGGCAACTAGGGCCAAATTCCACCTTGAGACAGCTCATTTGATGGAGATGATGATTGCATTAAATTCCTCTTTTCGAGAGGACCAAAATTGATGTAAAGATCATCTAATTTGGACAAGTAGAAGTGTGTTTTTGAATTTATGCCCAAACATGTGCAAATTGTTCAGGTCAGGCCACACATCATGTAGGCTCATGAAGCCCAATAGACGTGTCACTTCACCCTCAACAATTTGTATAAATACAAGTGACCTCTCACCTCATTTGGCATCATCATCACTCACATTCTTCTCTCCTTCTCTCATTGCTTCGTACTATGATTGGGCATTCTCTCTCTCTCTCACGTGTAGCAAGGAGGTCAAATTTCTAGACATAATTACTGGGCTGAAAATTTCAGACTTTTCTTCAGTTTGACCAGCATTGACTTTGACTTTCTGGGCATCCTTTGACTTCGATTTTCAGGGTGAATTTGTCTCAGAAGGTTGCATTTTTGGGCACATGAACCAAGGCAAAAGAAGGACTCTGACCTATGTTGACCACAGCCCTGTTTCACTCCAGGTTGACCAACTTTGACTGCAGATTTGTTGACTGTTTTGGGCTGAATTTGACCAGCAAAGAAGGCCGAATTTGACTGGGTTTGACCGAGCTCCAAATGGAATATTTCCTACTGTTTTGACCACCATTGACTTCCTGGTTAGGGCTGATTTGACTATTGTTGACTGAGAGCAGTGTTGTAGATTTTACAGGGTTGTTTTGGACAGTGATTTGGCAAGTCAATTTTTACTTTGAGTTTGTATTATTGTACTCTCTCTCTCTATTGAACATTTGATATAATAATAAGAAGAATTGATAAAAGGGTTTTCTTCACATTGGGGATTTTCCCTAGCATCCGCCAAATTTGGTGTCCTCTTATCTTGGCTTGTCTTCAACATTTTATTTTATGTTCTATCTACAGTTATTGTCAATGTGATTTATGGTTAAAGTGATTGCTATTGGAAACTAATTTGGAAATTGTCATTGGGTTGCTTAAAGTACATTGAAGTAATTGTGTTAAGCATAGAACATACCATTGTTAACTAAAATTAACATGGTATCAGAGCCCAGGTGAAGACAAAGCCCAAGCAAGAGAGAAAAAAGCAATCACCAAGAAAGATTTATTGAACAAGTTTCAACAGCTTCTTCATCTTACTTCAAAACTGAGGACAAGCTCAACGACAAATCAAACTATCATGCGTGGAAGACGACTTTGGACCTGAATTTGGAGGAGCATGAAGTATTGGAATATGTGTAGGGAAAAGTGGTGGAGCCTCCTTCAAATGCACCAGTTGCTGCTAAGATGAAGTATAGAAAAGGTGAGGTCAAAGCAAAGAAAATTTTGGTTGACTCTATTCAAAAGCATTTGGTTGCCTATATTTCTGATTTGGGAACTTCTAAGGAGACATATAATAAGTTCGTTGGGATGTTCAAAGTGAACAAAGCAAATCAAATCATCTTTCTCAAAAACAAGATGAAGGACATCAAGTGAGCTATTCAAGCAAGTGTATCGCTCCAAGCACATTGATATCAAGTACCACTTTATCCGGGATATGGTACATCAGGGAGCAATAGGGCTCCAACACATTAGAACAGATGAGCAGGTCGCAGACATTCTCATGAAGCCTTTGGGGAAAGTCAAATTCTTAACCTTCCGAGAGAGACTTGGAGTCGTGGAACGACCCTCCTAAGAGGGTCCCATATGAGTTGAACACTGAGCTTTGGGAGCTCCTGGGGGCTTGGCATACTTCTTGGAGCTATGAGCGACCATAGGGTGAGTGGTTCACCTTCCCCTATTGGTGCGCTATGTACAGGGTAAGTGGTTCACCTTCCCTTGTGATACCCCATGAGATTGACGTGTGTAGGGAGAGTGGTTCACCTTCCCCTACGTTTGATGACACGTGTGTAGGGTGAGTGGTTCACCTTCCCCTACGATTGACATATGCATGGGATGAGTGGTTCACCTTCTCATATGGCATTTGAGGAAGATGAGTGGTTCACCTTCTCCTACTAATGCCCCAGCATACATCCTACCAATATGTTCACCTCCCATCTGACCAACGAGTTGGGAAAAGTGGATAGGAATCCATAGCACTACAAATGGACGCATTGTGTACTGTCATACTCCCTATGTCTAGGATGCATGGTGTTCAACAACTTGATCCCGATCAAGTCTAATTGAGGTTCTACCTTGAGACTGACTTCTGTCAGTGGAGAGTGGTAAGGTCTTGTGATTCACTCCCGATCGATTCTTCTTCATTATTGATATCAGTGTTTAGCGGAGCTGAGATGAGATGAGATATAGAGATGGTTCATGACGACAGGATGGCATGATGATGGATGATGATGGATGGATTGGCAAGTGGAATTCTCCCTAGTTGAGAGGGAGTGTTAAAATTGGCAACTAGGGCCAAATTCCACCTTGAGACAGCTCATTTGATGGAGATGATGATTGCATTAAATTCCTCTTTTCGAGAGGACCAAAATTGATATAAAAATCATCTAATTTGGACAAGCAGAAGTGTGTTTTTGAATTTATGCCCACACATGTGCAAATTGTTCAGGTCAGCCACATCATCATGTAGGCTCATGAAGCCCAATGGACGTGTCACTTCACCCTCAACGACTTGTATAAATACAAGTGACCTCTCACCTCATTTGGCATCATCATCACTCACATTCTTCTCTCCCCTTCTCTCATTGGTTCGTACAGCTATTCGCCATTCCCTCTCTCTCACATGTGTGGCAAGGAGATCGAATTTCTTGACAGAATTACAAGACCAAAAATTTCAAACTTTTCTACAATTTTACCAGTGTTGAATTTGACTTTTTGTGCATCATTTGACTTCAATTTTCAAGGTCAATTTCTGTCTCAACAGGCCACTTTTTTGGCACAGGAACCGAGGCAAAAGGTGGACTTTGACCTACGTTGACTGCAGGCTTGTTTGACCACAAGTTTGACTTCAAGTTGACCAAATTTGACTACAAATTTGTTGACCATTTTGGGCTGAATTTGACCAGCAAGGAAGGTCGAATTTGACTGGGTTTGACCAAGCTCCAAGTGCACTGTTTGTTGCTGCGTTGACCACTATTAACTTCCTGGTTAGGGTTGATTTGACTGCTGTTGACTGAGAGCAATATTGCAAATTTTACAGTGTTGTTTTGGATAGTGATTTGGCAAGTCAATTTTGACTTTTAATTTGTATTATTGTACTCTCTCTCTCTGTTGGACATTTGATATAATAATAAGAAGAATTGATCAAAGGGTTTTTCCCTGGAATCCCGCCAAATCTGGTGTCCTCTTGTCTTGCCTTGTCTTCTGCATTTTGTCTTATGTTTTATCTACAGTTATTGTCAATGTGATTTATGGCTATAGTGATTGCTATTGGAAACTAATTTGGAAATTGTCTTTGGGCTGCTTAAAGTACATTGAAGTAATTGTGCAAAGCATAGAACATACCATTGTTAACTATAATTAACACCCTTATATGCAAAATTTCCTCATCCTTTTCTGTTGATTTTTCGTAAAACAAATCTTTGAGATCCTTATATTTCTTTTTTGATGCCTTGTTTTTTGGTTCAAATTCTACGAGTTCTTCTAATTTTTTTATTTGTGTTTGTGTATTATCTTGATGTCCTTTTGTACTAAGTAATTTCCCACGTGTTGGAAAACATATTTTATAAATTTTAAGAATCGACCAATAAGCAATTTCTATTAAATAAAACGAACATTTAGTCCAAAATGTTCACTTATATGTGGAACTCATCTTCTATTCTTTCTTGACTTCTTGAAATATATTTTCTTACAATTTATATGTTTTTTTTGGTAATAATATTTCTTGCTATAAACTAATATTTTAAATCCTTTCTCTATACCTCAAATAGACCTTTTTTTAAGGTAATTTTAACTACCCTTTTAATAACTTTGAACTACCACTTTATTTTATATTTTTTAATTTAAAATAATACTCAAAACTCCTTTATATTTTTAATCAAATGTATAGACTTTATAACTTATATGCTTTAATAAATAATCATTTTTTTAATAAACCTTCCTTTTCTTAATATTGTAACCCTTTAAATAACTTAATACATTGTACTTCTTTGATGAAAATTTCTAAATACTTTTAATAACTTGAATTCTTTCGTACTCCACTTGTAATATTTTATGGCAAATATAAATTAACTTTGTTGACCTCATGTAATTATGGAGAGTAGCGTCTTTTGATTGATGGGCTCAACGTTTTCCAATATGTCACCAATCCATTAAATTTCTCTCCCATGACAACTACGCAAGTAGGATTTTTGAAGTTATGTGAGACCATTTATGTTTGGACCTTGCATTGTTGTATAGTTTTTGTCTTGTCTGACATACCCCACATAGTTACTACAAGTATATCTTTGTCAGTGGCCCATTTAGTGAGTATTAACTCCACAAAAAGATAGGAAACGGAGTTGATGATTCAGAGAGATGGAAAAATGTAAAAATTCTCCAGCAATAGCGAATATCTAACACCAGTACCTTCGCTATCCGTGGTGAAGTTTTGTCCTAGATGACAATTGGATCACAATATAGCGTTTTGTGTTACGGTGGATGAAGGTTCCGGCAATTGAAATGAATGAAACAAATTTCACCAATCAATCTTGTATATCGGCACGACATTTGGATTGGAAGATTGGTGTTTTTTAATTTCTTTTTTGTTTTTATTTTTATATAATTTCTTTTTTGTTTTTATTTTTATATAATCCCTTTTTTAATTTTTTAATTTTTAACTAATTTTTTTCTATAATTTATATATATATATATAAACTCTTTTTTCCATTTTTTTCTTTTTTTTATTTTCTTTAACTTTAATATATATATATATATATATATATATATATATATATATATATATATATATTTTATGGCCAATGCTTTGACGGTAGAATGGAGAACCTCCAAATACTTGTGTGGCTAAAAGCTTCAATCGAACGGCAATGACATTGATCAAGAATTGATAGCCAAAGGCCAGAAACAAAGAACGAGGCTTTGTGCGGCAATTGAGCAGCTATAGGGTCGAATAGCTATGATAACAATGTAACGAATAGGGTTTGTATACGCAACGGAATATTCAAAATATCTGTAATATGGCAATATCTATTATAGGACAAGTAATATATATATATATATATATATATATATATATATATATATATATATAGATATATAGATATATATATTGAATGTACAGAAGATATGAGATATGATATGGTTACAAACAAGGGCCCGCTTATATACCTAGGCAAGTGCCCCTTCATGAACGGTAATGTCCTTTAAGACATGCCTCGTTAGTAACTAATTATTATTATGATTATTATTATTTAAATTATTTTATATTATTTTTGTATATTATATTCATAACAGAGATCAAAGGCATATACATCAAAGAATTTTAGTTTCCACATTAAGCATAGATGTTAGCAAAGCTTTCCTATGTTGGGCAACAAAGCAATGTATCCATAGTGTTAAGAAATCTAGGGCATCTAGATTAGGTGATTTCTCTTACTTTGATAATTGTTTGTGATGCATTTTTACTTTATTAACTTATTCTTTCCTTTATTATTATTAGTGTTCTCTATCACCAAATAGTTATCAAATCATAAAGAACAGTGAGACAATAGGACACAATATGCAGGCAATCAGCGAGGCCAAAACCTCTCCAACTGAGAGGAAACCCCATCAAAATTCTCCTCTTCTTATAGAACTTCAATTGACAAATTCCAAGACCGATAACCCTTGACCAAGACCCTCCAAAACCAAGTCAATTTTTTCCTTCTTGAACGGTTGCCAGCAACAAACTTCGACCTTTCAGCAACTTCTCCAACAACTTCGACCTTGAGGCAACTTTAGCAGCTTCACAACTTCGACCTAGAAGCAACTTCACAACTTTGACCTTGCAGCTTCACAGCTTCGATCTTGTAGCTTCACAGCTTCAATGCAGCTTCAAAGCTTCGATGCAGCTTCAAAATTTCGTCTTGCCTAGTAATTGTAGAAACCCTAACAAAAGAGAGAGAGAGAGGCCCAAAACTTCGAACTTGTTCTTCTTCTCCTTCTTCGTCCTTTTCCAGCTTCTATCTTGTGGAGATCGAACTTCCTTGAGTAAGTGTCCAAATGAGGTTGAATTCTTTCTTATTTATAGGCCTGTGAGGGGTATGAATTGTTGTCTTGAGGCCGACTTGTCCCTTCATGTAGGCCGACTTTATCTTTGTGCCATGACGACCTCTTGGAGGGTCCTTTGACTCTATTTTGACTCAATAATTTTTTCTTTACGATATGTAACATACCCAAATAGGTCTTTAATACATGAAGCAGCTTCACAACTTCGACCTAGAAGCAGCTTCATAACTTCAACCTTGCAGCTTCACAGCTTCGATCTTGCAGCTTCACAGCTTCGATGTAGCTTTAGAATTTCGTCTTTCCAAGTAACTGTAGAAACCCTAACAAAAGAGAGAGAGAGAGGCCCAAAACTTCGAACTTGTTCTTCTTCTCCTTCTTCGTCCTTTTCCAGGTTCTATCTTGTGGAGATCGAACTTCCTTGTGTAAGTGTCCAAATGAGGTTGAATTCTTTCTTATTTATAGGCTTGTGAGGGGTATGAATTGTTGTCTTGAGGTCGACTTGTCCCTTCATGTAGACCGACTTGATCTTTGTGCCATGACAAAGTCTCGGAGGGTCTTTTGACTCTATAATTTTTTCTTTACAATATGTAACATTCCCAAATGGGTCTTCAATACATGACAATGACTCAATTGACTTTATGACAAACCTAGAAGCACTCAATGGGTTTTGACCTAAAAAGAAATTTCCCTCGAGCATGAAACCCATGCCTCAAGAACACAAATAATAAATTTATTTGTCTCTTTTCATTAAATACATAAAATCACAATTACATATGTCATTATGAAGACCAAACCTAGTTACATGACACTCCCTCTTAACTAGGGAGGTATTCATAATCCATACAAGGTACTTGGACATTCTCAATCTGAATAATTCTCATAAGAGGAGTCGGATTGTTAACCCATCTGTATACCATCATATTATCCAGCATTGTCACATAGCTAGGCCTTGACTATCAGTGATCTCTCTCCACAAGATCATAGCAAAATGTTGGTCAGACCAATGATTTATAGACACCCTAATCATTGTCTCTCTCGAAACATACTCCACCTGGGTTCTCTCAAAGTATGTTCCGCCATAACTATTCTTATCTTGGATTCCCAGTGTGTTATCACTCAGGTTGTTCCCCAGGAAAGCTCTAAGGGGGGAATGCAGCCGAGGTATCCACTAACCAATCTTTTAGCTGAGATTCTAGCCAATCTGCAACCAGAGAGGGCTCTCTCTTTGTAATTTAGCTTTGTTCTTGAAGTATTTTAGGCTAGTTATGATGCACAGGGTTTGGTTTTAAGTTTGTTGGTTGGTGATTTTCTCTCTGGACTGCACTGTAACTCTGAGACTGTTTAATACAAAGGTTGTTGAAGTTCACTGTTGCTGGACCGTCTGAATGTGGATTTGATGTTCTGGGACCTGCTACAGAATTCCTGTGTCTTTCTATGGATCAATAAGTTGTTCTAAACTGCATTTTATGTCTTCTGTGTTTGCAAAATTCATATATGTTTCATAATCTTAGTAATAGAGAAAAAGAATAGCCCAGAATTTGTTTAAATACACTCTGTGTTCAATCTCTGTTGTTAATTATGTTTTCTTCAGAGTTAGCATAAACAGGAATTCTTCGCTGCTCTTGTTTCCACTAATTCTTTCACTTTGAATATTGCCTAGGAATTCTTCACTACTCCTTGATAATATTCATGCACTTTCCCTCTGCCAACATGATGAAAGATTCTTGACTGCCCTTCATCCATTGGCTTACATTCCACCAATTTCCAGATTTTAAAATTGTTCCAAGATCGATTATCTTGCTCTGTAGTATTGCCCTTTATCAAAGAAAACACTCTCAGCAATTCGTTCACATTGACCCCATTTCCCCAATGGTATAAACTGTTTTAGACTTGCATCCCAGCTCTATTTATACCAAGTCTAAAACAGTTTATACCATTGGGCAAATGGGGTCAATGTGGACGAACTGCTGAGAGTGTTTTCTTTGATAAAGGGCAATACTACAGAGCAAGATAATCGATCTTGGAACAATTTTAAAATCTGGAAATTGGTGGAATGTAAGCCAATGGATGAAGGGCAGTCAAGAATCCTTCATCATGTTGGCAGAGGGAAAGTGCATGAATATTATCAAGGAGCAATGAAGAATTCCTAGGCAGGCAATATTCAAAGTGAGAATTAGTGGAAGCAGGAGCATCTAAGAATTCCTGTTTATGCTAACTCTGAAGAAAACATAATTAACAACAGAGATTGAACACAGAGTGTATTTAAACAAATTTTGGGCTATTCTTTGTCTCTATTACTAAGATTATGAAACATATATGAATTTTGCAAACACCGAAGACATAAAACGCAGTTTAGAACAACTTATTGATCCATAGAAAGAGACAGGAATTCTGTAGCAGGTCCCAGAACATCAAATCCACATTCAGACGGTCCAGCAGCAGTGAACTTCAACAGCCTTTGTATTAAACAGTCTCAGAGTTACAGCGCAGTCCAAAGAGAAAATCACCAACCAACAAACTTAAAACCAAACCCTGTGCATCATAACTAGCCTAAAATACTTCAAGAACAAAGCTAAATTACAAAGAAAGAGCCCTCTCTGGTTGCAGATTGGTTAGAATCTGCAGCTAAAAGATTGGTTAGTGGTTACCTCGGCCGTATTCCCCCCTTAGAGCTTTCCTGGGGAACAACCTGAGTGATAACACAGTGCTCAAATAATATCGATCCTCTACGACTACTCTTATCTTGGATGCCCCACCACATCCTCAAAGAGTATCGGATGCCAGATGCTTACCCAATCCTGCATTTTATCTTCCCATGTGAAGACAAGAATGATGTGTCCATCTCTCCTCATGGCCTTCACTAAGACTTACTGCTGTCAGCCCTGGTCTAGTGCATGACACATGAAGTAGAGAACCATATTTGTCATTGCCTCTTATCCAAGGATGACGAACCCATTCCATAAAAGGAATGTAACCAAGATCCCTCTAAATCAAGAGTGTACCCAAGCTAGAATTCGGCCCTTGAGTATCCTTCTTTGTGTTGCCCTTCCTTGATGTAGTCACCATAACTCTGATACCATGTTAAGAAATATAGCGCAGCTAGATTAGGTGATTTCTCTTACTTTGATAACTGCTTGTGATGTATTTTTACTATACTTGATTAACTTCTTCTTTCCTTTAGTATTATTAGTGTTCTTTATCATCAAACAACTACCAAATCTTAAAGAATAGTGAGACAATAAGACACAAGATGTAGGCGAACATCCAAGGCCAAAATCTCTCCAACTGAGAGGAAAAGCCATCAAAATTTATCTCTTCTTATAGAACTTCAATTGACTAATTCCAAAACCTATAACCCTTGACCAAGGGCCCTCCAAGACCAAGTCAAATTTTTCCTTCTTGAACGGCTTCTAGCAACAAACTTCGACCTTTCAGCGACTTCTCCAACAACTTCGACCCCAACAACAATTTCTGCAACTTCAACCTTGATGCAGCTTCAACCTAGCAACTTCACAGTTTCGACCTAGAAGCAATTTCATAGCTTCGACCTTGCAGCTTCACAACTTAGATGCTGCTTCAGAATTTTTTCTTGCCCAGTAATTGTAGAAACCCTAACAAAAGAGAGAGGGAGAGGCCCAAAACTTCGAACTTGTTCTTCTTCTCCTTCTTCGTCCTTTTCTAGCATCTATCTTGTGGAGATCGAACTTCCTTGAGTGAGTGTCCAAATGAGGTCGAATTCCTTCTTATTTATAGGCTTGTGAGGGGTATGAATTGTTGTACTGAGACTGACTTGTCCCTTCATGTAGGCCAACTTGATCTTTGTTCCATGACAAGGTCTTGGAGGGTCTTTTGACTCTATTTTGGCTCAATAAATTTTTCTTTACAACATGTAACATGCCCAAATGGGTCTTCAATACATGACAATGACTCAATTGACTTTATGACAAACCTAGAACCACTCAATGGGTGCTTGACCTAAAAATAAATCGCCCTTGAGCATGAAACCCCTGCCTCAACAACGCAAATAATAAATCTATTTCTGTTTTCATTAAATACATAAAATCACAATTACATGCCATTATGAAGACCGAACCTAGTTACATATTTCAACACACAGGCTATTTTCATTCTGCTTTCAATTATATTGTATGTTCCCAAGGCATTCTAAATCCCTCAAACGATTGTAGGCTTCTATCACCTGATAGCCTAATAACATGAAAGCAACATAATGGTAAATGCAGGTAAAAATTTATGCATTACCTCTCCAGCACTATCAAGTTCGTCTTCTGTTGCACCAGCCCATAGAGGATGAGCCCTGAAAGCTTCCTCCATGGTGATGAGGAACTCTTGTACACTCCTACTGTCTCTTTCTGGATTAGGGGCATTGCTTGAGAACGATACAATAAAGCTGCCATTCAAAGCAGTTAACTTCATGAAAACTGTCATATTAATTTTCAATTAGCCATTACATCGGACATAAAATCTTAACTGTTGCAATTCTGGGATCAAAGCATATTGAAGCAGAACATATTATAAGTGCAATCTTTATTCCATGTACCAAAGACCATACTTGACAAAAGAACATAATTTTTTTTTCAAAGAAAGCCTGGATGTGCTTTGCTAAAATCCAATTCCAACCCCAAAGAAAATGATTTTAAAACAAAGAAGGGGTGGTTACTGTCATAATAGCAATGGATGGAAATTTTAAAGAGCAGGAATGAAAATTAGTAAAATCAGTTCATTAGAAACTTTGCAAAAAAAAAATCGAATAGAAAACAGCATAGGATATATCTTAAACATGTATAAATTTTATCTTCTGGAAAATGCATCTTATATTTCATTACCAACGATAAAGAATACATCAAAGAATATACATGATGGAGCCAAAGTTTGAGCATATAGATTGCCCCTCTCTACAAAAGCAGGGAGGGCCAGCATATGAGCATCCAAACACAAGAGAATCTACGTCTTTCCTGGAAATCCCAATCCTGACTGAGATCTCAACAGCCAACTCTCCTCCAAAAGTTATAACTTCACCCAATCTCCCCTTTTTCTTTTTATTTCTCTTTTCTTGGTGACAAAATGTTTCCTGGAACTATTAATGTACACCGTACATGTACATAGACAATTTATACATAAATATGGGACATCGTCACGACCACCACAAGCACAAGCAAAGTTAAAAATTGGGTTAGTTACACACCAAAACCACCCACAATACCAGCACCAGCCATTTTGACATGCAACATAAATACAGAAAGTCCATCGAGTGACCAATTAGATTCTTTACCAAACAACCCAAGGCCCAGAAAGAAACAAAAACCAATTATCATCGAGCACCAACAAGAGGGGTTCCAGAACTAGCATATCAATCAACAGCAGTAGGCTCAAAGTCTCTGATAATCAGTTCCCAGACATCATTGTTGGTCTTTGTATGCTTCTTGGCCTAAAATCTGGCAAGCATGAGCATTGGAAACTCATCATTGTGCTGAGAAAGCTGCAGCAACAAATTGCATCAGTTTTCCCTCCTCTCTCTCTCACTATTTTTCCATCTCAATGCCAAGGCTGACCCTCCAATCTCTGAGACTACGAAGATTGGACTGAATGCATTAGAAAGGCTCCAGATGGATCTCTACTCATAGTGCACAGAGTACCTCCCTAGAAATTGACACACTGTCATAAGTGGGTCAAATCCAATACCACATTGTATACCTGGTACCCATCCACATACATGGCTAACCCTAAGAGAATTTTCTCCTACAGTGCAGCTTGCCAGCCAGCAGCCCTGCAATGATTCACAGAGAGCCAGCCTCAGATGCCTCTCATCCATTTTCCAGGCAGTACCTCTAGCCTACGTTTCTGATGACGATGGGTAATCTATTGTGAAGTACTTTAAGCATTTTTGCATTGAAGTGCTTTCATTTAATGTTTAAGACATTCTAGTATTGGATCACAGGTTGAAATTGGATTATAGACAACTATTGGCTGCGTCTTGTTCCCTTACTTCACCTTGGTGGTTATCATGTGTCCCTAGTCTAGTGTAACCTTGCTTAGGGTCTTTCTTTCATTGTTTAGGAGGGGCACAAATGGGAGGCTTTGATGATGGTAGTACTCCACGTTATTCATACTTAACGCTGGTCATCATTCCGTAATGTTTGCATCACATCTTTTGATTGGTTAATATCAATCACTCATATCGGTTCCCTATGGCCTTGTCCTATGAGAAGAAAGGGTCGATTATACCAGAAGTTGATGCAGCTATAACCAAAGAGAAAACATGAGCCAAATGTCAAAATTCAAAAGAATAGTAAGGAATGTAAAGCAAGCAAAAGCCAATTGTAGCTTGACCTCTACCCCCTCCTATATAGCCACTAGTCCCCAAGAGTATCCATGCATCCCCAAGACTATCCATGCATATTACACCTATCAAAGTAAAAGGAACTCTCAGTAAACATCCTGACTCCGATGAAGCAATCAACTGCCCATCACTAAAGGCAGATCATATCATCATTATTACGGGATAAATTAGTTAAGCTTGTTCACCAAGCCATATCAAAGCAAGAAATAAAAGGCAAGATTGGGGGACAAAAAGGATGAAGGTGAGGGAATGTAACTCAAGCAGCTAAGCACTCCCTCTGCAAAGGCACTTTGGGGCAATGGTTTGCATAACCTAGTATAAGACTATGGCAACAATTCATGAAGTAAACCTCAAGCCATAATACCTATCGTTTGAAAGAGTCGGCCTAGGAACTATTCCTCCCCTTAGAGTTGGAAGCACCTAATAAGGTCATATGATAGCCTTCCCATACCTAAGTAAGGTAACTTGTGCATAGTGACACAGTCATAAGCTAGTAGGACAATTGAAGATAATACTTGTGTGTGCTACTTTGATTTACATTGAATATGGTCCATCTTGATGCTTTTATGGTTATTGTACCCATGATGTTGATCTCACTCAATTCCTTGAGTATGTGTTAGGTGATGCTTATAGGTGCAGCAACTAGAAATTCACCTTGGGGACACTTGATGGAGGATGTGGAGCCCATTTGAGGAGCATCAGCCTTGATGAGGACTTAGCACTGTTGATGTGAGCCTCTTCCAGCACCAGGACCTTGGATGCTAATCTTTGATGTTGTGATGTTGACTTGGCAGATCTGAGATAACTAGATGCCCCTAGGCTGGCATTCTACCTTCTTGATTGGTGTTGCACTTCTTTTGATGGTGGTCAATGCTGTTGGTCACTTGGGACCCCTTTGGAGGGGTAGATGCACCTTCTACTTTGATGAGGTCATGCCCTAGCTTGATGTCATCCTAGGCCTCGTTTGATGGTGTTGTGAGCCTTTTGGATGATGACTTGGGGTTGGGAGAGCTATGTTGGTGATTTGCCACCTCATTTGGATGGAGACCCATAACTTGTAGGATAATATACATCCCTTGAGATATTTCTTGCACCTTTTCATGGAAAGACATGCCTTTTACCCTTGGAGAGCAATAGACTCACATGTGTGGGCTAATTGAGGCTTATTTTCATGGTATTTCATTGATTTGGCTATCTTTGGGGTTGGCTTGATTACATATCCACCTTCTAGCATGGATTTTATAATTTCTATGGCTTTTTAGTCTAAATTAAGGGAAATCGACTTTGTTATCCTCGTATAAGTAGGCGAGTTGATTTACTCATTTGATCATTGTCATAATTGGAATATTACATTTCTTCATCGGTGATCATTTTCTCTAGTGCACAATGCAGGCCTAGATGAATGACTTTCATGAGTGGATGATGTGATGTGAAGTGATCTCTTTTCATTGATGTTTATGGTGGATCTTGGATGTTTCCTAGTGTAGTAAGTTAGCTTATTTGTTTTAATATTATGAACATAAATATGTATAAATAAATATAAATAATAATGATAATAATAATTAATAATTATGAAAGGGCATGACTCGTTATGAAGGGGCATTCTATTGAAATTCTATGACAAGTATAGGAAAATACAATTTTCTGCCAAATAATTATTTCCTATGGGAAAAGATAGCTCGGATTATCCACAGTATTATATACATCTTGTCGATGTTTCGAATCCCAAAGGGGATCCATCTTCTGGACAGAAAATGAGTGATTGAAAGAAGAGTTAAACGACCAAAGAGAAGATGAATAAATAATGAGTGAACAAATTATTTCCTAATGATTTTTCACACAGTATTTTATGCCACAGCTATTATTGAATAATTACACTCAGAAAATCTCAACAGTAAATGCAACAGAAACAGTAAAGGTTATAGAAAGACAGACATGCACAATAGAGAATAATTTTGCCTGGGAAACCCAACCTTGGGAGAAAACCCAGCAACTTTTCTTACGAGAAATTATTCTTCAGCAAGTTTTACAAATCAGCAATTTGTCTAGAAATTTGTGCCAATAATTCAAGTCAAATATCAGTCAAAGCTGGTCAAAACATCTACTAGTCAATCCTGGTCAAACCAACCAAAACATTATAGATTCAATGATGTTCAACTTGGCCTAGTCAAATTGGCATGTGGTCAAACTTCATTTTTGCAATCAACTGTGGTCAACTTTGTCAACTGGAACCCTGCAATCTGTTATCAATAGTCCACACATGCAGTCTTCCTGCAATCAATTACAGTTTGGTCAACTCTGGTCAACTCAGTCAAACAGAGATCAAACGTGTTGGTCAAAACTGTCCAAAAACTCAGTCAAAGCTTTTTCACACGCATGGCCAACAGAGAGATAGAAATGAGGAAGATGTTCTCCAAAACCAATTTCTCCTTTTACTCGGACTTGCTCTTCTTTGGTGTTCGAATGAGACATCACATCAGCTTATTTATACATGTCAAAGGGGGTGACAACCTAAGGGACACATCTCTTCATTGGTTAGTCGAACTTGTCTTCTTCCTGGGCCAACTTGTAGACATGCAAGAATACCTCCCGATGCTACACAAAAATCAACACTCCCTCTTAGCAAGGGAGGTATTCTCCTTAGCTGAAAACAGATTTCTCCTTAGCTAAAATTTCTCCTCCACTAGAAAAGTTCATGAGCTTGCTATGTTGATGTAGTGTCTCCTCACATGCATGTCTATAGATATAGATCACTCCATCCCAGAGCAGGCAATGTGAGTATCCTAGGCCATTTACCCCTAGCCAAATTAGCATGGCTCCATGGGTAAATGTATCAATCTCCCCTACTTAAATTAGCATGACCCAACCAAATCAACATGGCTTCTTAGGTGAATGTATCATTCTTCTCTATTCAAATCAGCATGACCCTGTGGATGCTAAATCAGCATGTCTCCAATGGAAGAATGTGTGCCCTGGGCCATTCACCCCTGGCCAAATCAACATGGCTCCATGGGTGAATATATCAATCCATCGCTAGTCAAATTAGCATGACCTTGTGGGAGAATGTTTGCCCAATCTCACAAAAACATCAACACAATTTCTACGAGGGAGACATTCTGCATCACGCCAAGCTTGTCTCTGAAGTATATAAACTTCGCTCTAGACAAAGGTTTGGTGAGAATGTCCACAATTTGCTCGTATGTCGATATGTATTGGAGTGTCATTGCTCCTTTCTACATCATATCTCGGTTGAAATGATATCTAACCTCAATGTCCTTCGACCTATCATGAAATACTGGATTCTTTGAAAGCTTAAAACAGCTTTGATTATCACAATGTATCAAGGTCGTCTCCAGCGCCTAATCAAATAACCCTGCAAGTAGCTTCTGAAGCCGCACTGCTTCCTGAATTGTGGCACTGGCTGTAATATACTCAGCCTCTATTGTACTAAGTGCGACAAAAGTCTGCATCCTGCTAAACCAGGATATCATAATTGATCCTAAGCTGAAGCAACACCCCAAGGTGCTCTTTTTGTCCTCTACACTCTCGACCCAATCTGAATCAATATATCCCTGCAACCTCACTTCACCACCTAAGACATATCTCAAACCATATCCAAATGTACCACGTAGGTACCTCAACACATGCTTCGCTACAACCCAATGTATCTACCTCAGCTCAACCATATACTAGCTCAGGGTGTTCACTACAAAGAAAATATTTGGCCTGGTGTTAACTAAGTACATCAAGGATCCAATCAACTACATGTACATCATGGGATCCACCAAATCTGAATCTAAAGTGAAATCACTCAGCTTCTTCGGATTCATCACCATAGGTGTAGCCATGGACTTGCAGTCCATCATACCGAATCTCCTCAAGCTCTGCACCATGTACTTCCCCTGTCGGAGGAAGACCTCATCTAGTCTCTGCCACACCTCCAATCCCAAGAAATAATGCATCAGACCAAGGTCCTGTTGATTTGGGGTAGCATCGGATATGCTCTAGCCATGAAAATTGGTGGAGAGACTAAAGCACATAAGATCACCAAGACCTAGAAATGGTTTGGGCAAATTCTAACCAGTTTGGGAGATATTAAAATAATTAATATTTTTAATGGAGTTCCTAAGTCTAAACTTAGGAAAAATAAAATATTAATGGGTATTAATATAAAACAAGGTTAGAAAGATTCCAAAAGTCATGGATCAGGCCAAATATAATCTTAGCCATTGGTCAGAGATTTAATCTCGATCGTTGAAGGACATACAAGAAAAGTATAAGAAGAGGCTTGAGGGTCAGTTAAAGAACACACTAAGGGAGATCAGTCAGTTCGATTTCTGGAGCGGGGTTAGCTGAGAAATTCAAACTAGTGTTCTAGAGAACAGCAAGAGGCAGTAGGTACAGAACAGAGAGTCGTGAACAGCACCAGCAGACCAGCGTAGAGGTTGGAAAGGCAGACGCAAAGGCAGCAGATTGCGCAGTCACTGGAGGGCCTGAGTCGGTGACGCAAAGAGGCCTAGTGCTGACGCAAAGATGCAGGAGTTGACGCAGGGGGTCTAGGAGCTGCGCAGAGTCCAGCAAGCCTGACGCTGAGACTAGGAGAAGTGCTAGAGAGTTTTTTCTCTGTTGGGTAAGACAGTTTGGCACCCAGTTGTACTGAAGAATTGCTAAATAATAAAATCCTCCTCTGTTGAACCGGTTTTCCCACATTGGGTTTTTCCGAGGACAATTGTCCAAAAATATCTGTGTTGATGTGTTGATTCTTGTGGATGTGATTATTTCTATATTATGGTGTGATATCTACAGTAGAATTTATTTTAATGTTTACTGAAGGGTTTTCGTAAATAACTTATTGAGAAATAAGTAGGAAAAATAAACCAGTTGTTGCAGTGATAGAATTTTCACATGGTATCAGAGCAAGTAATCAGAGACAGGAAGGGAAAATCAATTATGGGTCGAGACCATGATGCAGAGGCATCTACGTCAAGAGACTCACACAGATTTTCAAAAAATTGCACAAAAGACAGTAATTTCAATTTCTCTATGTTGGCTTCCAGGCTAGAAGAAGAAGTGGCTTGTGTGACTAGCTTTGCATCATCAGAGATATGGTATATAGACAGTGGAGCCTCTTGGCATATGACAGGAATCCGGGAATGTTTCTCAGATTATCAAGAGGAGAGGATGAACTTTTAGACCACCATGGGGAACAAGGCAAAGTGTACACCAATAGGGAGGGGTACCATAGTTTTTCAAACAGAAACAGGAGAGTAGTTCCATGCTACCAATGTGCTACATGTACAATGATTGGGGATGAACTTACTTTCCATGTCGCAACTTCAAGGCAAAGGCTATGATGTTTTCTTCATCAAGGAGAAAGTATACGTCAAACACCTGAGCTGGAAAAAGAAAGTGCAGATCGGGATCAAAAGTAACAGGTTGTACAGACTACAACTAGAATCACCAATGGCACTAATAGGCAATCATGGAGACAAGGATTTGAACGAACTATGGCACAGAAGAATGGGACATTTGCACCATGGGGCTTTGAGTATTCTCAATAACATTGTAACAGGAGTTTCAGATCTTAGTACAAAACGAGATGATGTATGCAAAGGATGTGCTCTGGGAAAGTATGCTAAAGCAACATTTCCTAGAAGTAAAACAGGGCCAAGAATGTACTAGGATTGATACACTCAGATATCTGCGGACCTATGTCCACTAAAGCTCTTAGTGGTGCCGAGTACTTCCTCACCTTCATTGATGACCACTCAAGGAAAACTTGAATTTATTTTCTAAAAACCAAGGATGAGGTTTTTTGTCGATTCAAAGAGTTCAAGGCTCTGGTGGAGAATCTGACTGGGAAGAAAATAAATGTTTTGCACTCAGATAATGGTGGAGAGTATGTCGATAAGGACTTCAATAATTTTTGCGCTAAGGAAGGCATCAGAAGAGAGTGGACAACTCCTTATAATCCGAATCAGAATGGAGTAGCGGAAAGGAAGAACAGGACTATCGTAGAAGCAGCTAGGGCCATGATGTATGATCAGGATATGCCAAAATCCCTGTGAGCAGAAACATGCAACATGGCAATATATGTTCAAAATAGAACTCCTCATCGGGCATTGGGCAAGATTACTCCAAAGAAAGTCTTCACAGGGAAGACACCTAAAGTTAGTCATTTCAGGATATTTGGGAGCTTAGCATATTGCCGCATACCCGAGGAAAAGAGGAAGAAGTTGGATCAAACTGCAGAGAAAGGATATCTAGTGGGATATAGCGAGAACGCCAAGGCATACAGAATCTATCTTCCAGGGAGCAGGAAGGTAGTAGTTCAACGAGATGTGAAGTTCACGGAGGACAGGGCTTTCAAAAAATCTCGAGAAATGCCTTCCGAGGAGCAGCCAAGAGAGGAATCGTTGGTCAAACCTCTTCAACCAACGAAAGTAAAGAATTCTTCCTTTGATCAGGAAGAATCACAGGAGGAGGAGGAGCTAACAGAAGCACCTGCTGGTAGAGGAAGAATGAACAGGGAACTTCATTAGATTCTGCGAGATGCGGAGGATTGCATCGGTGCACCAAAGAACAATAAGAGGGAGCGAAAACAACCAGATAGATATCAGGCATTAGTAGCTCAGAATGGGGAGCCTACAAGTTTTTAGGAGGCTGCTCAACATCAGGTTTGGTTGGATGCAATGGTAGAGGAGTACAACTCCATAATGGTGAACGATGTCTAGGAGGTAGTGCCAAGGACTCAAGACAAATCAGTGGTAGGTTCGAGATGGATCTACAAGATTAAATATGTTGCAAACAGCAGTGTGGAAAAATACAAAGCCAGGTTTGTGGCTCAGGGGTATGCTCAGAAGGAAGGAATTGACTACGAAGAGACCTTCGCCCCAGTAGCCAAGTATACATCTATTAGAACCATGATATCTCTTGCAGCACAGATGGGATGGGAGAATCATCATATGGATGTCAAAAAGACATTTCTGAATGGAGTGATAGAAGAAGAGGTATACATTGAACAACCGGAAGGCTTTTAGACACATGAGAAGAAGTCTCATGTATGTAGATTGAAGAAAGCCTTGTATGGGCTGAAACATGCACCTAGAGCATGGTATGGTCGAATCGATGGCTATTTGCAGAAGATGGGATTTGCCAAGTGTGACGCAGATCCAAATCTCTACTATCTGGTTGTAGAGAATGAGACTCTAATCCTAGTATTATATGTGGATTATCTCTTCCTGACAAGATCATCCAGGCTCATCGGGGACTACAAGAAGAATCTAGCCACAGAATTTGACATGAAGGATTTGGAACATATGCATTATTTCTTGGGGTTGGAAGTTTGGCAGCAAAAGGGGGAGATCTTCCTTGGACAAGGGAGATATGCTACAGAAATTTTGAAGAGATTCAGGATGGAGGATTGTAGACCCATGGCTACTCCAATGATCACCAACTAGAAGAAAATTGATGCATCAAAGGACAAGGATATTGATCCCACCTTATACAGGCAGCTCATAGGGTCCTAGATCTTTCTGGTCAATGCCAGGCCAGATATTTGTTATGTTGTCAACACCCTCAGTCAGTTCATGGTGGAGCCGAAAAGGGCGCACTGGGCAGCAGCCAAACATGTTCTCAGATATATACAGAGAACAATCAATTATGGACTCTTGTACACCAAGAGTAAGGATATCAGATTGAGTGGATTCACTGACGCTAATTGGGCTGGAAGTTCAGTAGATTGGATAAGTACCTCTAGGTATTGTTTCAACATTGGATCAAGAATGACCTCCTGGTGCAGTAGAAAACAGAAGTTCATAGCTCTAAGCTCAGTTGAGGCAGAATATATGGCTGCAAGCACAGCTTTGTGCGAGGCCATATGGCTTAGAAAACTGCTTGTGAACCTATTCAGAAGAAAGATGGAAGCAACCAGGATCATGTGTGATAATCAAAGTTGCATCAAACTCTCTGAGAATCCAGTGTTTCATGATCGGTCAAAGCATATTGATATCTGGTGTCACTTTGTCAGAAACTGTGTCCAACGAGGTGTTGTACAGTTAAGCTACACTCCTACAGGAAAACAGGTGGCAAACATCCTCACCAAGGCCCTTAGAAGAACAAAGTTTGATTATTTCAGGGAAAATATGGGGATGATAAAGAATCCATTTCAGTAGCAGAAATGGGGGTGATGTTGCAGTGCAATAGCAGTCAGCAGTAGCACGATGCAGCATGACGAGAAGTGATTGCAGCGCAGATACGGTGTTGGGAAGAAAGACCAACAGCAGCACAGATGCAGAGGGAGTTGCAGTGCAAATGCAGTGTTGGGAGAAAGGACTAGCAGCAGCACAGATGCAGAGGGAGTTGTCGTACGGATGCAGTAGTGGCAGAGGCAGAGCCATGGGCAGCAGTACAGGATGCAGCAGTGCAGAGGATGTTGAGCGGGGAGGCCTAGCATCAGCACAGGTACCGATGTCGTATAGTCAGAGTGATGCTCAGTATGGAGTATTACTAGAGCACAGTCCTCGCTAAGAGGGAGTGTTGATTTGGGGTAGCATCGAATGTGCTCTAGCCATGAAAATTGGTGGAGAGGCTAAAGCACATGATATCTCCAAGACTTAGAAATGGTTTGGGCATATTCTAACCAGTTTGGGAGATATTAAAATAATTAATATTTTTAATGGAGTTCCTAATTCCAAACTTGGGAAAAATAAAATATTAATGGCTATTAGTATAAAATTGGGTTAGAAGGTTCGAAAAGTCATGGATCAAGCCAAATCTAATCTTAGCCGTTGATCAGAGATTTAATCTCGATTCTTGAAGGACCAACAGGAAAAGTATAAGAAGAGGCTCGAGGGTCAGTTAGAGAACACACTGAGGGAGACCAGTCAGTTCGATTTCTGGAGCGGGGTTAGCTGAGAAATTCGAACTAGTGGCCTGGAGAGCAGCAAGAGGCAGTGGGTACAAAACAGAGAGTCGGGAAGAGCACCAGAAGACCAGCGCAGAGGTTGGAGAGGCAGACGCAGAGGCAGTAAACTACGCAGTCACTAGAGAGCCTACGTGGGTGACGCAAAGAGGCCCAGTGTTGAAATTTGGTACCGGAGGACAGGTGGTTCCCTTAGGCTTTGATCTTTGGCCTAGGGAAAAGTGTCCAAAAGAATTTAATTTTTCTCCTAAAGTGACTTTATAATTTTATAAAGTTAAATTTAATTTAAAAGTGACTTTAAGTGATAAAGTTACTAAGTCTAATTTTTAAAGTAACTTTTATAAAGTAAATGAAAAATTAGAAAGGAAAAGTGACTTTGGAAATAAATGACTAAGTGGGTCTTTATTAAAGTGGGGTGAATTAAAAAATAGAAAGTGAGATTTAAATGAGCATTTAATCTCAGCCATTGATCTAAATCTATTTCAGCCATTGGATTTAGAGATCACCCAAAAGTCACTTGGAGTTATATTAAAGGAGGAAAAGGTCATTCATTCTTTCATGAGCAGATTGGGAGAAGGAGAGCAAGAGAGATTTCTGAGCAGGGAGGAGAAGGAGACAGCAGCTTGGCACACATTCCAAGGCAGCAGTTGAGCAGATTTGTATAGCTGATTCAGCACATAGTGAAAAGCAGATTTTTGCACAAAAATCGAGGAGCAGTTTGCTGATTTTTCTGCACACAAAACGGAGGCCGTACAACATTTATTGTTGTCCTGTTTGCTGTAATTTCCAGATTGCTGTGAGGCACGGGAAAGGAGATAAGTTGTAAATTTGCTTGCTGGTTTTTTTGCTGAATAATTCTCACTGTAAAAAGGCAATTTTCAGAAATAAAGAAGAGCTCTCAAACTGGTTTTCCCCAAGAGTTGTAGGGGGTTTTTCCAGGGTCAAGTTGACCAAAAATATCAGTGTTTTAATGTGTTTTAATGGCTGTTTTTGATTGCTGATTTTTAATTCTGCAATTTCCAGCATTCTGAAAAATTTCCAGAATTTGTGTTTTCAGCAATATTTATTTTTTTCAGTCTGTTAAATGTATGGTTATGGGAATGGGCATTTAACTACATGGGAGAAATAAGGAGAAACTGAAAACCGGGGTGGGAAAACAGAAATTTCTACATGGTATCAGAGCTTGAGTGCTGAAGGGCAGTTTGGGACAGCAAAAGAAAAAATTACGGTTGCTGATTTTTCACTCAGAAAATTCCAGCAAGCTGATTTTTTCCTAAACAGCAGTTTTATCTTTACTACAGCAGTGTTATTTTTCAGTTTTAGGACAGCAGGATGTCTTTGAGATTGAGGGTGGAGGATAGGCTGGATGGGCATATAAATTACAGTGTTTGGAAGGAGAGAATGCAGAGTATCTTTGAGGAGGCAGAAGTCTGGGATATCATGGTGCATACCGCACAGAACCCTGTTGTTGTGCCCACTGATGTTACTCAGTTGGCTGAGTATAAAAAGAAGAACAATAAGGGTAAGAGGCTGATTCTAGACGGAATCAAAGACCATTGCATTCCTCATGTGAGAGGAAAGAACAATGCCCATGAAATGTGGACAGCATTGTCCAATCTCTACCAGAGTACCAATGAGAACCGGAAGATGGTCCTGAAGGAGAAGCTGAAAAACATTAAGATGGGGAATGATAGTGCAGCTGGATATCTCACAAAGATTACTAATGTGAGAGATGAGTTGGCAGCGATTGGAGAGGTCATTCCACCCACTGAGTTGGTGCGGATTGCAGTGAATGGCCTCCCCCGTTCATGGTTGAACTTTGCTGATGGGGTTTGTGCACGTGAGACCCTTCCCACATGGGAGAGGTTTTGGGATGATTGCATTCAGACAGAGATCAGGAAATGACAGCTTGGGGCAGCCAAGCCAGTTGAGCAGGATGAGGACGTAGCACTGGTGGCAGGAGGCAAGAAAGGCAAAAGGAAGAAGCAGGCTTCCACAAGCGGTGGTGGAGGCAAAGGCAAAGGTAAAGGTAAACAGGGGAACACACAGAAGGACTATTCCAAGGTGAAGTGTTGGAATTGTCAAAAGATGGGACACTATGCAGTTGTGTGTCCGGAGAAGTAGAAGAAGAAGGGGAAGAACCAGGACGTGGCAGCTTCAGCAGAGATTGAGGACTTTGCTGGTTGTTTTGACCGAGAGTTTGCGTTCACTACGTGTGAGTCCTCTTGTGCAGGATCACCTGCCACAGGTTCAGAGGGAGCATGCTTTTCCCTCGATTAGCGGAGCATCTACAGGTATCTGGTATGTGGACAGTGGGGCTTCACGTCACATGACAGGAGTCCGTGAATACTTCTCAGAGCTTTCAGAGAGTGGCACTGATATTGAGGTAGTACTCGGTGATGACAGAGTTGTTAGAGCAGTCGAGGTGGGGACAGTGACATTTCAGAGGGAGTCCAAACCTCCCTTGAAGGTGTCAGAGGTTCTTTATGTGCCAGGGATGAGGAAGAACCTCATATCCGTCTCAGCTTTGGAGGACAGAGGATATGAGGTACTGTTCGGGGAGGACAGGTGTTGATGTATCCCAGGGGCACTCTAGCTGATTCAGCTAGAGTGATAGGTGTACGCCATGCAAAGGTGTACAAGTTTGCATTCCAGCCCCTTTTGGCATTGAGCAGTAGTACCGACAGCAGAGCTAGCAGTTCTGAGCTGTGTGAGATTTGGCACCGTAGGATGGGACATATGTATCATGGAGCCTTGAGGACATTGCGGGAGATCAATACAAGTGTGCCAGATTTCAGTACTGATCACTTTGATACTTGCAGAGGTTGTGCGATGGGCAAGTTTGCCAAATCCCCTTTTCCCAGCAGTGACAGCAGAGCGACGGGGATACTTGATTTGATTCATTCCGATGTGAGCGGTCGAATGTCTCATGTTTCCTTGAGTGGATATGAGTACTATGTGTTATTCATTGATGATCACTCCAGGAGGACCTGGATTTATTTTTTGAAGACCAAGAGTGAGGTCTTCAAGCGGTTTCAGGAGTTCAGAGCTCTTGTGGAGACTCAGACAGGTCGAAAGATCAAGTCCTTGAGGTCGGACAATGGAGGAGAGTACACCCTTGGAGAGTTTGTTGACTATTGTGCGGAGGCAGGCATTAGGAGGGAGTTCACTGTTCCTTACAACCCCCAGCAGAACGGGGTTGCAGAGAGGAAGAACAGATCCATCATAGGGGCTGCCAAAGCCATGTTACATGATCAGGGGTTGCCATTGTTCTTGTGGGCAGAGGCCTGCAACACAGTTGTTTACTTGCAGAACAAGAGTCTGCATCGTGCCTTGGGGCACATGACTCCGGAGGAGGCTTTCTCTGGAAAGAAGCCTGATATTGGTCATCTTCATATCTTTGGATGCATAACATACTCCTATATACCCAAGGAGAAGAGGACCAAACTAGAGCCCACCGCAGAGAAGGGTATCTTTGTGGGCTACAGTGAGACCTCAAAGGCCTTTCGGATTTACATTACTGCTCCTCGGTTTTTGTGCAAACCACTCCTCGAAAATCGTGCCAAAATCTACTTTTTACTGTGTTGAACCAGCTGTACAAATCTGCTCAACTGCTGCCTTGGAATGTGTGCCAAGCTGCTGTCTCCTCCTCCCTGCTCAAAAATCTCTCTTGCTCTCTTGCTTTCCTTCTCCCAATCTTCTCATGAAAGAACGAATGACCTTTTCCTCCTTTTCCTCCTTTAATCTAACCCCAAGTGACTTTTGGGTGATCCAAGTGACTTTTGGGTGATCCCTAAATCCAATGGTTGAAATAGATTGAGATCTAAGGCTGAGATTAAATGCTCATTTAAATCTCACTTTTTATTTTTCAATTCACCCCAGTTTAATAAAGACCCACTTAGTCATTTATTTCCAAAGTCACTTTTCCTTTCTAATTTTTCATTGACTTTATAAAAGTCACTTTAAAATTAGACTTAGTAACTTTATCACTTAAAGTCACTTTTAAATTAAATTTAACTTTATAAAAAAATTACAAAGTCACTTTAGGAGAAAAATTTAATTCTTTTAGACACTTTTCCCTAGGCCAAAAATCAAAGCCTTAGGGAACCACTTGTCCTCTAGTACCAAATTTCAACACTCCCTCTTACCGAGGAAGGTGTTCCTCACCACACCCATCTTGTCTCTGAAGTAGACATGCTTGCCCCGTGGTAAGGCTTTGATAAGAATATCTGCAACCTGCTCATCAGTGGAAACATACTCAAGCTTCACAGCTCCCTTCTGAACATAGTCTCTGATGAAATGATATCTGATCCCGATATGCTTTGACCTGTCATGAAATACTGGATTCTCCGTGAATTTAATGCAACTCTGATTATCACAGTAAATCACTGAAGGTCTCAACGGCTGACCAAATAAGCCAAACAACATCTTGCGAAGCCAGATGGCCTCACAACTAGCTAGACTGGCTGCCATATACTCTGCTTCCGCTGAACTCAGTGCTACTGATTGCTGCTTCCGGCTGAACCATGACACTACTGTTGAACCCAACCAAAACAGCACCCTGAAGTGCTCTTCCTATTAGAAGCACACCCTGCCCAATCAGAATCAGTGTATCCTGCCAATCTCACTCCATCTCCCTGCCTGTAGTCCAGACCATAATCCACTGTCCCCTGCAAGTACCGCAAAATGTGTTTTGCAGCCACCCAGTGAACCTTCCTAGGCTCACACATAAACTAACTCATCGTGTTGACTGCAAAACAGATATCTGGTCCAGTGTTGACCAAATACATCAAGGAACCAATCAGCTGCATGTACAATGTGGGATCCACCAACTCAGAATCCGAAGCATGAAGCTTCTTCCAGTTGGTGATCATCGGTGTCGACATGGGTCTACAATCCTCCATGTGGAATCTGCTAAGGATGTCCACAATATACTTCCCCTGCCCCAGGAAGAAATGCCCCTCCTCCTGCCACACCTCCAAGCCCAAAAAGTAATGCATCAAGCCGATGTCCTTCATCTCAAACTCCGTCGCAAGATCTCTCTTGCAGTGCTCTATGAGTCTCTCTGCACCTGTAATGACCAAGTCATCCACATACAGCACCAGAATGAGAGGCTCCTCACCAATCACAATAAAGGTTCGGATCTGCCTCACTCTTTGTGAAACCCATCCCCTGCAAATATGTATCTATCATGGAGTACCAAGCTCTGGGAGCTTGCTTCAGGCCATAAAGGGCCTTCTTCAGTCTGCACACATGGGACTCCTTCCCATGCACCTCAAAGCCCTGTGGCTGCTCAATGTACACCTCCTCCTGCATGAATCCATTGAGAAATGCGGTCTTCACATCCATCTGGTGGATCTTCCAACCCATCTCTGCTGCTATCGATATAATGGAGCGGATCGAAGTATATCGAGCCACGGGAGCGAAGGTCTCTTCATAATCAACTCCCTCTACCTGGGAGAACCCTCTAGCCACAAACCTTGCTTTGAATTTCTCAATGCTGCCATCTGCAGCATGCTTTACCTTGTAAAGCCATCTGGAAGTAACCACGGATTTGCCCTCAGGCCTCGGCACCACCTCCCAAACATCATTCTTCATGATAGAAGAATACTCCTCCTGCATGGCCTCTCTCCAGACCTGCTGGCTAGCTGCCTCCTCATAGCTAGAAGGCTCAGAGTCAAGGATGCTGGTAACCATCGCCATATAGCTACAAAACCTCTCAGGTGGTCTACTCTCTCTGACCGGCCTCTTCGCTCAGCAACAGATGTGGCATCTCTCAAGGTGTCCTAAAGCCACTTGGGCTTTCTCTTCCCTGAGCATGCTTCTCCCATAGGAGAATGAAACTCCTCCTCATCATCATCATCAGGAGCCTGAACTCCTGACTGTCTGTCTGCTGTCCTCCTGCCTGCACCTGAACCTATAGAAGCTGAGGTACCGTGTGAACTGTCCATCAGTGGACTCCCTAGTGAACTGCTCTGTGAACTGTTCTGCATGCTGCCCGGAGCACCACCCCTCTGGCTCGGCGAGCCACTGCTCACTGACGGACCTGACATCCTCATAGATGTACCTCCGGATCCTCCTGATCCCTGCCCACCGGATCCCTGTGACTGACTCAACTGCTGCTGAGGGTCTAGCTGATCCAGATACTCTAACTCCCGTGACCTCCTAAAGGCCCTGTCCTCCTCGAACTTCACATCCCGTCTGACAACAACTCTCCTCTGTGCAGGAATGTAAATCCGAAAGGCATTTGAGGTCTCACTGTAGCCCACAAAGATACCCTTCTCTGCGGTGGGCTCTAATTTGGTCCTCTTCTCCTTGAGTATATAAGAGTATGCAATGCATCCAAAGATATGAAGATGACCAATATCAGGCTTCTTCCCAAAGAAAGCCTCCTCCGGAGTCATGTGCCCCAAGGCATGATGCGGACTCCTGTTCTGCAAGTAAACAACTGTGTTGCAGGCCTCTGCCCACAAGAACAATGGCAACCCCTGATCATGTAACATGGCTTTGGCAGCCCCTATGATGGATCTGTTCTTCCTCTCTGCAACCCCGTTCTGCTGGGGGTTGTAAGGAACAGTGAACTCCCTCCTAATGCCTGCCTCCGCACAATAGTCAACAAACTCTCCAAGGGTGTACTCTCCTCCATTGTCCGACCTCAGGGACTTGATCTTTCGACCTGCCTGTGTCTCCACAACAGCTCTGAACTCCTGAAACTGCTTGAAGACCTCACTCTTGGTCTTCAAAAAATAAATCCAAGTCCTCCTGGAGTGATCATCAATGAATAAAACATAGTACTCATATCCACTCAAGGAAACATGAGACATCCGACCGCTCACATCAAAATGAATCAAATCAAGTATCCCAGTCGCTCTGCTGTCACTGCTGGGAAAAGGGGATTTGGCAAACTTGCCCATCGCACAACCTCTGCAAGTATCAAAGTGATCAGTACTGAAATCTGGCACACTTGTATTGATCTCCCGCAATGTCCTCAAGGCTCCATGATACATATGTCCCATCCTACGGTGCCAAATCTCACACAGCTCAGAACTGCTAGCTCTGCTGTCGGTACTACTGCTCAATGCCAAAAGGGGCTGGAATGCAAACTTGTACACCTTTGCATGGCGTACACCTATCACTCTAGCTGAATCAGCTGGAGTGCCCCTGGGATACATCAACACCTGTCCTCCCCTGAACAGTACCTCATATCCTCTGTCCCCCAAAGCTGAGACGGATATGAGGTTCTTCCTCGTCCCTGGCACATAAAGGACATCTGACACTTTCAAGGGAGGTTTGGACTCCCTCTGAAATGTCAGTGTCCCCACCCCGACTGCTCTAACAACTCTGTCATCACCGAGTACTACCTCAATATCAGTGCCACTCTCTGAAAGCTCTGAGAAGTACTCACGGACTCCTGTCATATGACGTGAAGCCCCACTGTCCACATACCAGATACCTGAAGATGCTCCACTAATCGAGGGAAAAGCATGCTCCCTCTGAACCTGTGTGGCAGGTGATCCTGCACTAGAGGACTCACACGTAGTGAACGCAAACTCCCGGTCAAAACGACCTGCAAAGTCCTCAATCTCTGCTGAAGCTGCCACGTCCTGGTTCTTCCTCTTCTTCTTCTTCTTCTCCGGACACACAACTGCATAGTGTCCCATCTTTTGACAATTCCAACACTTCACCTTGGAATAGTCCTTTTGTGTGTTCCCCTGTTTACCTTTGCCTTTGCCTTTGCCCCCACCACTGCTTGTGGAAGCCTGCTTCTTCCCTTTGCCTTTCTTGCCTCCTGCCACCAGTGCTACATCCTCATCCTGCTCAACTGGCTTGGCTGCCCCAAGCTGACCTTTCCTGATCTCTGTCTGAATGCAATCATCCCAAAACCTCTCCCATGTGGCAAGGGTCTCACGTGCACAAACCCCATCAGCAAAGTTCAACCATGAACGGGGGAGGCCATTCACTGCAATCCGCACCAACTCAGTGGGTGGAATGGCCTCTCCAATCGCTGCCAACTCATCTCTCACATTAGTAATCTTTGTGAGATATCCAGCTGCACTATCATTACCCATCTTAATGTTTTTTTGTTTCTCCTTCAGAACCATTTTCCGGTTCTCATTGGTACTCTGGTAGAGATTGGACAATGTTGTCCACATCTCATGGGCATTGCTCTTTCCTCTCACATGAGGAATGCAATGGTCTTTGATTCCGTCTAGAATCAGCCTCTTGCCCTTGTTGTTCTTTTTATTATAAGTTGTCAACTGAGTAGCATCAGTAGGCACAAATACAGGGTTCTGTGTGGTATGCACCATGATATCCCAGACTTCTGCCTCCTCAAAGATATTCTGCATTCTCTCCTTCCAAACGCTGTAATTTATATGCCCATCCAGCCTATCCTCTACCTTCAATCCCAATGACATCCTGCTGTCCTAAAACTGAAAAATAGCACTGTTGTAGTAAAGATAAAACTGCTTTTTATGAAAAAAATCAGCTTGCTGGAATTTTCTGAGTGAAAAATCAGCAGCGGTAATTTTTCCTTTTGCTGTCCCAAACTGCCCTTCAGCACTCAAACTCTGATACCATGTAGAAATTTCTCATTTCCCACCCCAGTTTTCAGTTTCTCCTTATTTCTCCCATATAGTTAAATGCCCTTTCCCATAACCATACATTTAACAAGCTGAAAAAATAAATATTGTTGAAAACACAAATTCTGGAAATTTTACAGAATGCTGGAAATTGCAGAAATAAAAATCAGCAGTAATAAACAGCCATTAAAACACATTTAAACGCTGAGATTTTTGGTCAATGTAACCCTGGAAAAACCCCCTACAACTCTTGGGGAAAACCAGTTCGAGAGCTCTTCTTTATTTCTGAAAATGTCATTTTCACAGTGAGAAATATTCAGCGAAAAAATCAGCAAGCAAATTTACAACTTATCTCTTTTCCCATGCCTCACAGCAAACTGGAAATTACAGCAAACAAGACAGCAATAAATGTTGTACGGCCTCCTCGATTTTTGTGCCCACTTTCAGCATTAAATGTTGTTGTACGGCCAGCATTAAATGCGTTGTACAGACTGCAATAAATGCGTTGTATGGCCTGCAATAAATGCGTTATACGGCCCTCGTTTTGAGTGCAGAAAAATCAGCAAACTACTCCTCGATTTTTGTGCAAACCACTCCTCGAAAATCGTGCCAAAATTTGTCTTTCACTGTGTGCTGAACCAACTGTACAAATCTGCTCTACTGCTGCCTTGGAATGTGTGCCAAGCTGCTGTCTCCTTCTCTTCCCTGCTCAGAAATCTCTCTTGCTCTCTTGCTCTCCTTCTTCCAATCTGCTCATGAAAGAATGAATGACCTTTTCCTCCTTTTCCTCCTTTAATCTAACCCCAAGTGACTTTTGGGTGATCCAAGTGACTTTTGGGTGATCCCTAAATCCAATGGCTGAAATAGATTGAGATCTAAGGCTGAGATTAAATGCTCATTTAAATCTTACTTTTTATTTTTTAATTCACGCCACTTTAATAAAGACCCACTTAGTCATTTATTTCCAAAGTCACTTTTCCTTTCTAATTTTTCATTGACTTTATAAAAGTCACTTTAAAATTAGACTTAGTAACTTTATCACTTAAAGTCACTTTTAAATTAGATTTAACTTTATAAAAAAATTACAAAGTCACTTTAGGAGAAAAATTAAATTCTTTTGGACACTTTTCCCTAGGCCAAAGATCAAATCCTTAGGGAACCACCTGTCCTCTGGTACCAAATTTCAACATCACGAAGCCATGTTGGCCTCTTCTTAGCCACGGGAACATCTCTAGGTAGATACACTAGCTCTGTTGGCTCTACAGACTCCCCCTAATAGTCTAAAGGGTGATCAACTAGAATAAAGGGACTTGTACCTACATCCTTCGGAGCTTCATAGTCCTCACTATTAATCTACGTGGGACTCTCTAGACCTCCTGAAGGGTAACTCCTCATCAAAAGTAAGATCCTGACTAACCTCAATCTGACATTGTCCTAGAAATTAAATCATATATGCCTTCGAAGTCTTGTTGTATCCCACAAAAGTACCTTTCTTCTTAGAGGGTTCTAACTTCTTCCTCTTCTACTTGGGCAGGTGAATGTATACTGGACAACCAAATATCTTCAAATCACTAACCTCTAGCTTCACTCCTATGAACGCCTCCTCAGGAGTTTTGACCTCCAATACCCAGTGAGGACTCCTATTCTAAACATTAACAACTATGTTGGATGCCTCTATCCATAAGAACATGGGTAGATCTTGATCATGAATCATTGCCTTCACTGCTTCCATAATGCACCTGTTCTTCCTTTGAACAACCCCATTATGCTAAGGGTTGTAAGGAACTATCCACTCCTTCTTGATCCCTGCCTCCTTGCAAAATCACTGAAGTCCCTAGAAGTATACTCTCTCCCATTATCTGACCTCAAAACTTTGATCTTCTTCCCTATCAAGTTCTATACCTGAGCACTAAACTGCTAGAACTTGTTGAAGAAATCATCCTTCTTCTTCTGATCTAGAATTGAAGCTAGTCTTCTACCTGTATTCTTCTTATCAAACTTTCCAAATTTCTTCTTCCCTTACATTTCTTTGCATGAGCTGCAAGTGCTTGAGTTTCTTCATCTGAACGTCTCTACAAGTTGTTCTCGGACAACAATTTGACCTCCTCTTGGACACAATCAATCCATAGCTTATCAAACTCGTATATATTTTCTCGTGCACAAACTCCTTGAACAAATGGCTCCCATTAGGAAATAAATCCATTGGGAGTCACTATAACAAGCTCTATATCACCAATGATATCTCCAGTGGCTCTAAGTTCGTCTCTCAACTGAGAGACTCTCATAAGATAAGAGATAACAAAATCTCTTATCAAAATTCTCTTAGACTTGGCTTCATTTTTCTTATACTTGGCTTTCTCCTCAAGCCCTCTAGCTCTGGAATGACTTCCTTCCCATGATCCTCAAGATCATTTCCTTCCAAGACAAGGAGTATCCTAGTCTTCCAAAATCTAAAATTAGTAGCACCATCCAACCTGTCTTCTACTCTGAGACTTGGAACCATTTTGACAAGAGGTCAAAAACCAATCAAACTATTGAATATTGTCTCTTATGTTGACTTCAATGGTTGCTCTTTCAACAAAGCTCTAATACCATGTTGAAATTCTATGACAAGTATAGTAGAATACAACTTTATGCCAAGTAATTACTTCCTAATGATTTTTCACACGGTATTTTATGTCAATGTTATCATTGAATAATTACACTCAAAAAATCTCAACAGTAAATGCAGTGGAAATAGCAAAGATCATAGAAATACAATTTGACCTCCTCTTGGACACAATCAACCCATAGCTTATCAAACTCGTATAAATTTTCTTGTGCACAAACTCCTTAAACAAATGGCTCCCACTAGGAAATAAATCCATTGAGAGTCACTATAACAAGCTCTATATCATCAATGATATCTCCATTGGCTCTAAGTTCGTCTCTCAACTGAGAGACTCTCATAAGATAAGAGATAACAAAATCTAATCTAGAGATCATGACACTACGAAGTTGATGCCTCCAAGGTTAATTTCCCACTATTATTGTCGTTTTCGTTAAAAACCCACCCAAGCATCATATACTTCTTTGATAGTATTCAACTCAGCAACATGTGGAATCAAGTGGTCCTTTATGGAATCTATCAAAATTCTCTTAGACTTGGCTTCATTTTTCTTATACTTGGCTTTCTCCTCAAGCCCTCTAGCTCTGGGATGACTTCCTTCCCATGATCCTCAAGATCATTTCCTGTCAAGACAAGGAGTATCCTGGTCTTCCAAGATCTGAAATTAGTAGCACCATCCAACTTGTCTTCTACTCTGAGACTTGGAACCATTTTGACAAGAGGTCAAAAACCAATCAAACTATTGAATATTGTCTCTTATGCTGACTTCAATGGTTGCTCTTTCAACAAAGCTCTAATACCGTGTCGAAATTCTATGACAAGTATAGTAGAATACAATTTTATGCCAAATAATTACTTCCTAATGATTTTTCACACAGTATTTTATGTCATTGTTATCATTGAATAATTACACTCAAAAAATCTCAACAGTAAATGCAGTGGAAATAGCAAAGATCATAGAAATACAACCATGCACAATAGAGACAATAATTTTACCCTGGGGAACCCAACCTTGGGAGAAAACCCAACAAATGTTCTTATGAGAAATTATTCTTCAGAGAGGTTTACAAATCAGCAATTTGCCTAGAAATTTATGCCATATAATCCAAGTCAAATACCATTCAAACCTAGCCAAAACATTTGTTGGTCAAACCAACCTAAAAATCATAAATTCAACATTGGTCAACTTGGCTTAGTCAAACTGGCTTGCAGTGAAACTTTGGCCCTGCGATCAACTATGGTCAACTACAGTCAACCCTGCAATCTACAGTCTACATGTGCAGCCCTCATGTGGTCAACTACAACTCGGTCAACTCAGTCAAACAAAAAACAAACTCACTAGTCAAAACTATCCAAAAACTCGATCAAAGCTTCTTCACACATGCAGCCAAGAGAGAGATAGAAATGAGGAAGATGTTCTCCAAACCGATTTCTCTTTTTGGTCAGACTTGCTCTTCATTGGTGTTCAAATGAGACATCATCAACTTATTTATACATATCAAAGGGGGTGACAACCCAAGGGATGTTGAGAAATCAATAGGCTTATGAAATTAGGGTTGATTTCTCTTAGCATGATAATTACTTGTGAATTTGTTGGCTTATTTTATTATTATGTTTTTCTTCTTTCATCAAGCAATTACCAAAACATGAAACATGAAGATCACAAAAGACAAAGAACACAAGATATAGGCTCCAAGCCAAGGCAAAACCCCACAAGGGGGAAAACCCAACCAACTTCTCTTCTTATAGAATCAGATCAAAGTGAGAAATCCAAGACCCAAAACCAAAAACCAAGACCTCCACAAGTGCCCCAAGTCAAACCTCCATTCTCTGTCCCACAAAGATACTTGTCCCTCTTGCAGCTCGCATATCACGGTCATTACAGCCCTTCTTTTTGGCTTGTCAATCATCACAAAAATAGCCTCAGTAATTTTTATATCTTCATAAACTTCTAGGATCAGGAGCTCGCATCTTTTCAGCCTGAAGAAATTGCATTCTCTTCAAATTATATGCCACAGAAATTTTAGATATCTTTCCACATAAAATTTCGCATATCTTGCCTCAAGAGGCTTGCATATCTGACCTCAGGAAGCTCGCATATCTGACCTCAGGAAGCTCGCATATTAGACCATAGGAATCTCGCATATCTAACCTCAAGAAGCTAGCATATCTGACCTTAAGAAAACAAAGAACTTGCTTCCAAAATGGAGGAGAGCAGTCGCCAATATATAGTTGTCCATCTATGTGAAGGGTCATGTCCCTTAGGCAAGCCAACCTGTCCATCTAGGAGGGCAAACTTGGACTTGTGGAGGATAAATTGACTTTTTGATACAAGATAAAAATATTTTTCCCTTTTTCTTACAAGGAGTCCAAATAGGACTTTGACTCAATTACAAATATTTGACTCAATAAATCCTATGAGCATGAGAACATGCTTTGACTAGTGAAAATAATAATAATAATAATTCTTTTTCTTCTTTTTGCTTTTACAAAATACATATTATAATGACAATTATGAAGACTGAACCTAGTTATATTTTCCAACAAGGGACACATCCCTTCACTAATTGGTCAACTTGTCTTCTTTCTGGGCCAACTTTTTTCTTCCTGAGCCGACTTGTAGACATGAGGGAATACCTCCCAATGCAACACAAGAATCAACAAATTCCCGCTTATGTATATATACACACGTCATGACCCCAATTGTACTCTCAAATATCATATTTTCTAGTTTCTACTATAAATTACTTATATACTATTTATATATTATCCACATGGATTTCTTTATATTCCAAACATTATAAATATTTTTGTGTGATAACGAGCTTTGTTCGTATCATTTGGTATTAGAGCTTTGTTGTCTGATCCAGCCATTGGTCACAAAAACTTTTATGGTCTCCCTATTCTCCAAGTCCTTGACCACATTTAGGCTTTTGGCCACTCTTATCCTTACAATTAACTAAAAAAAAATCTAGGGTCGTGGAAAAAAACATTCCTATATATAAAAAGGTTTCCAATTATTGTTTAAAAAGTGCATGTGAAAGTAAAAAGAGAATTTTTCCAAATATTTTTAAAACTAAATGGAAGAAAAGGAAGAGTAGATAAGATAATCTTGGCAAATACCATGGGTTGCCAAAACCATGAGCTTGTAAACCGCCAATGACAATTAATGGTGTGTGTGTGTGTATTTATATATATAATAAACTTAAATACCTTCTTTAAAACAATCTTTATAAAATTTGATTTATGACGTCTATATATATAACTTCAAACATGCTTTTTAACTTCAAAACTTTCCTTTTATATATTTAATTTCCTTTACATTATATATATATATATATATATATATAAAAGAGGTTTTTCTATCAAATATCATAGTTGTCCCCATCAAAACAAATCTAACCATTGTTTCAAAAAATTGCTATCATATTTCATTGAACATTAGACACCAATTGAATAAGACCCTTCCGTGAAAATATTAGACCACTGTATTATGACATTGGAACAATGAAGCACTCTTCAGTAGAATAATTACACCAAACTATAAGTCGAGACAGCTTTTTAGTAGACCTCACTAACAAAATCAAGGCCAACCTGTGACGTGAAACTATCTGGAGAAGTTTGAGTACAATAGATGCATGTTCCAAAAGTTTTGTGGAGAGATTGGTTAATCGATGGTAAATTATTACCACTGTGACATTCATTCACATGGTTGTTGATGATTGTTTATTCTGTCCGTTCATCCCATAGCTCAATCTCATCAAGATTATCGTGGATGGCTACGCCACCACTGTTGCTACCTATTAGTGTAACACTTCAGAGAAATTATTCGCTACAATCTTGTCACCCCACAACGGGTTCAAGGGTATTTGTTAACCAAAAATATCAAACTTGTGAATAAACATTAATCCTAAAGAACATCAACTCAAAGGTTGTGACCAGTTTTCATGCATCAAATTGGTTAATATAAATTAATTAGTTGTCATTATCTCACATCATTAATAAACACTTCACCATAATAAACCACGAAGGATTTAAAAAGGAGACATTAAGTTTAAATTAAAAAGCATAGATGTAGTAGGTCTTTCACATTTTGTACACTCACTCATACGAAGAATATATAACCTGACATAAATCATTGAGAAAAGGCAAAATTGAAATTAGTAATGTAATATTTCCTAAAACTTTTAGCAAATCTATTTTTACACTATTTAAATCAAAGGAACAATCGCAGGAAAAGATGTTATTATCTCTAGCCCTCTTACTCAAGATAACAATTACGTTAGTACAGAATATGTTGACCAATTAGTGGTTCTTGAGTTGAATATAATTGAAACGATAGACAGGGATGAAAAACAATATGACATAAGCAATTTACAACTGAGTATTGGAGACTATACTTTTGTCTCACAATTCACCATTAAATCTTTATTTTGTGATGATAGTGATAGTTCTAGGATCACCCTAGATGGAAGCACTATCGTCCTTTATCATAAACACAAAGAAGAAGTTCTTAACATTTTCCTATAAGAAGAAAAAAATATCATTACATGAAACTATATCGAAGAGAGATTCAGTAACACCATAAGATTTAAAGATATCTCAAAGGTATTTTGTCAGTTCAAATATGCAAAAAGAAATTGACAAAATTATCACAGACAAAAATGAAGAAATTTATCGCCCCAAGGACCACAGTGAAAAATTACTTACACAAATTAAAAAACTTTAAAAATATAAGAAGTCATTGGAAAACGAAGTACAACACTTTTATCAAGAAGTAAGTATCAAAATCTTCAGATGTGGAAATTCAAGTTGAAGAAAAGGGAACAAATACAAATCTTGTTAACCTCACAGCTCAGTCAGATCTGAATCCAATTTAAGTAAAGACATACTCAGATGTTGTAATTTAAACGACAGGATTTCCAAGGGAAGATCTACCAATTAAACCAATATCGGTATGTAAAGAAGATCGTATGCCAAAAATAAGTAAAGAAAATGCTACAAGTACATTAAAAGAAAATTAGGACAAGAACTCCTTATTGACACCAAAACCATAAGAGCATGCATCTCAACCAATGAGCGAATCCATATCACTCGGGACAAAAACAACTAATTTGTGTTTCAAAGAATATTGATGTCAACACAATTAACCCTGATGATAACAATTCATCTTTGGAAGCCTGTAAGCACAAAGTTCCACAGAAGATTGATTTGGGATTGTTAAAGTACGCATAAAATGGACATGTACCCAAGGACATGACTCTTTATAAATGGGCACTCTTGCTTGTGTATATATACAGGACCCCAATTGTACTCTCAAATCATATTTTCTACTATCAATTACTTATATATTATTTTATATTTATCCACATGGATTTCTTTATATTCCAGACATTTGAAATATTTATGTGTGATAACGAACTTTGTCTTGGTTTTATGTTCCATGGGATGTATGTTCTTGTGCTAAGTTTATTTGGTATTTGCTTCATTATCCTTGTTGAGCTAAGCCATTCCTCCAACTATTTGAGGAATGGTGACAGACTTTTCTTTCCCTTAATCATCTGGAAAATTGAGAACCTAAATCGTAAACCCTATGGTAAGTTAGTTTATTTTTCCTAGTTTTGTTTGGATTTAGAATCACTCCAAAAGAAATCCTATCACAGTTTGTCTCCTAGACTCCATTTGCCTTAGATAGAGAAGGCACTAGTCTTTCCCATTTGTGACAATATTTTAAATCAAGGGTAAATCATAGCAGAATCTAATACTTTTAGAATTTAATGACTTGTAGATGCATGCCCTATGGTTAGGTTTTGTTTAAAAGTGCATTAGAGAAGCTAATTCATTGTTCTTCATGCAATTTTCAGCGATTTTCTAGGGCTAAATTCATACTTGTTGTATGCCATATTAAACGTCGAAATTTTTTGTAATTTTTTTTACTTTTCTCTTAAATTTAGTCTTCATTCCACATAATTTCTATATATTTTCTACGACTAAGTTTGCTACTACTATAAACTATGGTTTTGCTGCAATTTGTTCGCCTAAAACTCTAGTTTATAGTAGTTTTGAGACTTTCTTGATTTAGAGTATTCGAGTAACCTATTTGAGACTCTATAGGCTAACCCTAGCAATTAGATTGACCCACAGGCTCTTTGAACCTACTCACTAGGAAGAATTGTGATGAACTACCAAATGATGGAAATGGAATTCGAGACCTAAAGGGCAGCAAGGTAGTTCTAAGAGGCATGACCAATGGTGGTCCCCACATTATCACAACTCAGCAAATGGAGGTTATGCCCAGTCACTTGCATGATAGCATGTACAACTACACGTCACAACTTAAAATCCAAAGAGGTCAGGCATGCGAAACACAACACATTCTTGAGAGATTGGAGAGCTTGTCTCTTAGTAGAGTACTCCAAGAATAAATTTTCTTACGAGATATTGGGTGGATTCATTCATGATGACAAGTATAAGGTGGAAGATGACATCATCTTCAACAAAGATGAGATATATGTTGTCCCCAAATCTACACTCGAGAAGAAGCTCATTAGAGCTACACATAGCAAACCAGTTGAAGTCACTGAGAATTTTATTACAGAAACAAGGGAGAAAGGCACGCAAGTCAAATTGGCATGCAGACATGTTAAGTTATGGTATGTTCTATGCTTATAACAGTTTACTTCTTTTCCTTATTAAATTCCACAGATAGCAATCACATGTACATAAATTAAAGTGCAGATAGAAGTTTAGAACATTAAACGATCGACAGAAAACAAGCCAAGACAAGAGACACAAGATGTGGCGGCTAGCCAGGAACAAACCCCACAATGTGTGGGGAAACCCTTTGATCAAATCTTCTTTTATCTTCAATAATTCAGCAGAGAGAAATAGTACAATAAATCTGATTCATATCAGCAGTAGCAAACCCTAGATCAACAGCATCAGCATTAGCGACTTCATCATCAAACTAGGGTAGACGATATCTCACAAACCGACCGTCGAATCGGCTTGATTCCACCACCAAAAGTTGCGGCTTCCAGAGGAGGTTCAGATGAACCTACAGCACAGTTCAGATGAGGAGATCTTCTAGTCCACGCAGGTCAATCTTTACTTCTGCAGTTGCAGCTTCAGTTTCAGCAGCTTCTGGCTTCAAACTAGGGCAGTCGATATCTTGCAAATCGTCTGTCGGATTGACTTGATTCCACCACCAAAAGTTGCAGCTTCCAGAGGAGGTTCAGATGAACCTACAGCGCAGTTCAGATGAGGAGATCTTCTAGTCCACACGGGTCAATTTTTACTTCTGCAGTTGCAGCTTCAGTTTCAGCAGCTTTCAGCTTTACATGTGTGAGGGAGAGACCCTTTTCTGCGTAGTAGAGAAGAGACTCTTTTCTGCAGTGTAGAGAGAGAGAGATGTGATGAGATGAGTGTATCCAAATGAAGAAAAGTCCTCTTGTATTTATACACAACGTTGGTGTTTGAATAGATGTGACTGTTGGGCTTCTGAGCCTACATAAGTTGTAGGTCGGCTTGATAATAATTCCATAATCAAAATAACTTCATATCTCCATGAATACTTATCGGAATCGGATGATCTTTATATCAATCCTACACCTCTCGACGAGAAGAATCTAATAAAAAATATTATCATCCATGAATAAGATGACCCACATGAAGTTTTTCCCTAGTTGCCAATTTTAACACTCCCTCTCAACTAGGGAGAACTTCATCTGCAATCTGTCTATCGGTCGTTACTATTCATCCATCAAATGCGCTGCCCTATATAGCCTGACCCTTGCCCTGCTCTTCTCTATTCTGCCTGTTCTACTTTGTCTTGTTCTGCCCTGTACTGATCTATATGGCTCTGCTCTATTATGCGCTGCTCTGCTTTGTTCTATTCTGCTCTGATTTTGTCCGAATTATGAAGAAGAAATGATCGAGGATGTATCATACTAACTCAAAGTCAGTGTCAGAGTATGTACCACTGGTCCCAGACTAGTCTCAACCAACCCGAAGTCAGCGTCATAGTGAGTACAACTCCACTAGTCCCAGACCAGCATCATCCTCCACTGACTCAAAGTCAATCTCATAGTGTGTAACACTGGTCCCAGACCAATCTCAACCGACCCGAAGTCAACTTCATAGTAAGTACCACTCCTACCATTGGTCCCAGACCAGTATTGCAGTCTCAGAGAGTGTACCACTGGTCCCAGACTAGTCTCAATCGACCCGAAATCAGCGTCGTAGTATGTACCACTCTCACTGGTCCCAGACCAGTACTGCACTGACACGAAGTCAGTCTCAGAGTATGTACCATTGGTCCTAGACCAGTCTCAACTGACCTGAAGTCAGTATCATAGTATGGTACAACTCCTACCACTGGTCCCAGACCAGTATCATTGATCCCAGATCAATGGAGGTCATCCTAGCATAGGGAATACAGTAGATACAGCGATGTGTCCATCGGTACTACTATGGTCCCTAACTTCATTTCCTTGCTCATTGATCAAATGAGAGGTACTTCCCATGAGTCCCAGACTACATGGGTAGGATGCCTCGATAGGAGAACTTAATCAATCTTGTCCTCACAGGAGAACACATCAATCCTGCTACAATCGCCATGGAGAACACATCAATCCAAGCCTCATAGGAGAACACATCAATCCTGCTACAATCGCCATGGAAAACACATCAATCCAGGCCTCACAGGAGAACACATCAATCCAGCTACAATCGCCATGGAGAACACATCAATCCAGGCCTCACAGGAGAACACATCAATTCTGCTACAATCGCCATGGAGGACACATCAATCCAGGCCTCACAGGAGAACTAATCATCCTGCTACACATGAGAGCAAATCATCCTGTTCCACAAGAGAGCGAATCATCTTGTCCCACAAGAGAGCGAATCATCTTGTTCCAGTGCGCACCACCAGGGGAGGGTGAGTCACCCTATGGTCATATGTTGCTCCAGTAAGAACCGCAAGCCCTCAAAGCTCCCAGAGCTCAATGTATGCAACATGCAGGACCCTTGTACAAGGGTTTCTTGACGACTCCAAGTCATTTGGGAAAATCACAGATTAGATCTTTCCTCGGGGTTTTGACAAGGTGTATCGACCTGTACATCATCTTAATGCGATGGAGCCTCCTTGCTCATCGACTTACCATATCCCAAATGATATCTATCTGCTGTAGCAATCGACGAATACAGGATTCCTCAATAATCGAATCCCACCTCTGGTTATTACAGAGAATCACAGTGGTATGTGTTCAAACAGCTAAATGAAGAGCTTCCCCAACCAGGCAGCTTCATACGAGATCATACTCGTAGATATGTATCTGGTCTCGGCGGTGCTTATGGCAACCGACTTCTGCTTCCTGCTCATCCATTATATCGAAGCAGAATCCAAAGAAAAACAACACTAAAAAGTGCTCCAGTGATCCTCCACACTACCTGCCTAATCAGCATTCGAATAATCATGCAGTTTCATATTTCTGGCAGTGTATCTCAATCCATGAGAGATTGTGTCCAGAAGACATCTCAGAAGATTCTTGACACCAATCTAGTGAGGCTCAACCAAATATGAGCTCACAATGCTAACTGCAAAACATATGTTCGAACAGAGGTTCACCAAGAACATCAACGCGAATGAGTATTTGAGACTCAGAGGCATTTCCCAAATCTGGTCCGACATCACTACCATATAACTTCTGAAAGTTAAGATCCTCGAGGTAGTCACAGGGTTGTAGTCCACCATACGAAATCTTTTCAGAATCTTCAACACATATTTTCATTGAGATAGGAAAATTTCCCTTGGCTTCTGCCACACTTCAAGTCCTTGGTTCTTCATTTCAAATTCAAAAGCCAACTCCCTCTTACATTTGTGAATGAGAGGGTATGCCCCTATTAGAAAGAGGTCATCCACATACAACACCAGAATGAGAGGCTTGTCATCTTCAACCTTAAAGTAAAGGTTAGGATCGGCTTCACTCCTAGTGAATCCCAACTTCATCAAGTAGCTATCGATCCTCTCATACCATGCTCGGGGTGCTTGGTTCAGCCCATAGAGAGTCTTCTTCAACCTCCATCCATGAGATTTTCAATCATAAATCTCAAATCCTTCGGGTTGCTCCACATAGACCTCTTCTTTGATCGAACCATGCAAGAACACGGTCTTGACATCCATCAGATGTAGGTTCCATCCTTGTTAAGCCACAAGGGCTATGATCAAGCGGATGGTCGTATATCTGGCAACAGGTGCAAATAACACATCATAGTCTATACCTTCCTTCTGGGAGAAACCACGAGCAACAAAACGAGCCTTATACTATTCCGTACTTCCATCTACTGCAGCTTTATCTTGTAAAGCCATTTTGAAGTAACAATTGTCTTGTCCTGGGGTCTAGGAACTACTTCCCAGACATCATTCTCCATAATGGTCATAGCATCCTTCCACACTTGACGCTTGACGGCATTTGAGAATGATGAAGGCTCATTTTGTATGATTGTGCTCATATTGGTCAGGTATCCCTGATACCTGTTCGGTTTCTTACTTTCACAGAAGGTTCCTCGAGGTGCAGCATGTCTTTCAGCATCATCAAGTATCCCCTTAAGCCATGGAGGCATCTTCCTGGAAGAGGAAGGCTCAGGTGGGTAAATAGGATCCATCGGTTCTTCCACATTAGGCATTGTTACATCATCTACCCATAGAAACATCTTCCACAATCGTATGGTGGCACACCATTCTGCGCTGGAGTATGTGGTGTAGTAGTCTCCCTCTTAATGCCAACCTCAGGCATGCTTGAGTGAACCAACTATAATATATCGAATGGTCCCCTTTGGAGCTTTCCTTTGGCACATCCCGAACATACACCTACTTTCTCTACTCGGAATTCGAGCATCCTTGTCACCATTTGTCTTACATAGGGTAGACCTTTATAATGAAGGTGGGCAAACCTCCGATGCCAAAGTTCGGACTGAAGAGATGTGTCATAAGACATGACACCTAGCGGACTTCCATCGGCCTGATATAATGAATCAACATGAAACCCAAGAGTAAAGGCATCTTTAACATTATTTTTCCATATACGTACCTTGCCATTGTTGAAGGTTACCTTGTACTATGTAGCCTTTGTCTTCCATTGTCGAGATGGACACTAGGTTCTTTTTGAGGTCAGGTGCTTTTAATACATCCTGGAATTTCTAGCCTTCTTGAATGGTTGTCCTCTTCCTTGATTCCCAGCTCTCCTCTTACCTTTGCTATTGAATTTGTCATTCCTTTGATTGTCATTAGAAGGATTTTGATCATCGTCCCGTGTTAGTCCTTTCTATCAGGGCACTCCCTTGCATAGTGACCTGCTTTATCGCAGATGTAACATCGTCCTTTTCTTCCACCCTTAGGTCCAGCCTTTCCTTTCGATTTAGACCCTGAATTATTTTTCTTAGCATGAGAAGAAAAAGCAGCAGGAGGACCTTTAGGCATGGGAATTTCTTACTCTTCTACCCTTGTTTCTTCTTGAATGCATCTAGCCATTAATTCCTCGTAACCAGGAATTACATTATTGTTCAGAAGAGTAGTCCTGAACGCGTACCATTCGGATGGTAATCCTCCAAGAGTTGTGAGTGCCATTTCTCTGTCAGTAATAGTCTCCCCAATAGATAGGAGATCGTTCTTGATCTTAGTGATTCTTAAGAAGTATGCTTGCATACTCTCATCTTTACCCTTCTTGATTTCCCTCAACATATTTCTAAGAAACAAAACTTGATTTGCATCATTAACTTTAAATAAACTCACCAGTCTATCGTATATTTCCTTGGAGGTGTCTAGTTCATAGATGTAGACCACCAAGCGCTTGTCAATAGTGTCAGATGATCTTCTTCGCTTTAATTTCTCCATTCTTCCATGTGTTCCTGGCAACAGGAGGTGCATTTGATAAAGGCTCAACAATATTGCCTCTTACATGATCCAACACTCCTTGATCCTCAAGGGTTAGATCGATAGACATCTTCCATCCGTGATAGTCAGCTTTCTCACGGAGCTTGTCTTCAACAGGAAAGAGTGTTGAGGACCCCATCGTTCTTTTAGGATAGCCTTGCCAATCTTCTCTTCTGTGATTGCTCTTGCTCTTGCTCGGGCTTTGTCTTCACCTCAACTCCGATACCATGTTAAGTTATGGTATGTTCTATGCTTATAACAGTTTACTTCTTTTCCTTATTATATTCCACAGATTAGCAATCACATGTACATAAAATAAAGTGCAAATAGAACATTAAACGATCAACAGAAAACAAGCCAAGACAAGAGACACAAGATGTGGCAGCTAGCCAGGGACAAACCCCACAATGTGTGGGAAAACCCTTTTGATCAAATCTTCTTTTATCTTCAATAATTCAGCAGAGAGAAATAGTACGATAAGCCTGATCCATATCAGCAGTAGCAAACCCTAGATCAGCAGCATCAGCATTAGCAGCTTCATCATCAAACTAAGGCAAATGATATCTCACAAACCGATTGTCGGATCAACTTGATTCCACCACCAAAAGTTGCGGCTTCTAGAGGAGGTTCAGATGAACCTACAGCGCAGTTCAGATGAGGAGATCTTCTAGTCCACGCAGATCAATCTTTACTTCTGCAATTGCAGCTTCCAGCTTCAAACTAGGCAGTCGATATCTTGCCAACCGTCCGTCGGATTGACTTGATTCCACCACCAAAAGTTGTGGCTTCCAAAGGAGGTTCAGATGAACCTACAGCGCAGTTCAAATGAGGAGATCTTCTAGTCCACGCAGGTCAATTTTTACATCTGCAGTTGCAGCTTTAGTTTTAGCAGCGTCCGGCTTTACATGTGTGAGGGAGAGACCCTTTTTAGCGCAGTAGAGAAGAGACTCTTTTCTGCGCAGTAGAGAGAGAGAGAGATGTGATGAGATGAGTGTATCCAAATGTGGAAAATTCCTCCTGTATTTATACACAACGTTGGTGTTTGAATAGATGCGACTATTGGGCTTCTGAGCCTACATGAGTTGTAGGTCGGCTTGATAATAATTCCATAATCAAAATAAATTCATATCTCCATGAATACTTATCGGAATCGGATTATCTTTATATCAATCCTACACCTCTCGGCGAGAGGAATCTAATAAAAATATTATCAGCGATGAATAAGATGACCCACATGAAGTTTTGCCCTAGTTGCCAATTTTAACAAGACACAACAGCAAGCTGATACAAATATCCCTGTTGTTGAACAAGTGGGGTCAAACAAGTCTGCAATATCTTTGCCAGGCATGATTTTGAACCAAAGGAAGCCTATTACCTACGAAGTATATCTTGATCTGAAGCATAGCAAAATTGAGGGCACAATGTTGAATATAATGCAGCAGGTTGAAGATCATGGTTGTTGTCTATATTCTAAACCACTATTTCTGGTCCCTAAACCACTTTGGGAGATGGTTAGGTGAAAATTTCGAATTGTTGGAGGACATTCTTGGGAAATTGTGGAGCAAGGTGGGAGTCTAATGGGTCAATTGACAACTACAAAACAGAGAAAATGGTGCAACCTACACACTGTCGAAAATGTTGATGGAGGAATTGACTGGATTGTATATTTGCAGTATAAGTTTGTGCCTCATGGAAACATAGAAGTTGAAGCATACGAGGGTCACCATCTTCGACTAACTAATAAAGACATGGGCGTAGGCAGTAGAGTGCAACCTCTAATGGACAAAATAAAATCTCGCAATGTTAGTATGGTAATTGTGAAGTTTGAAGGAAAATTTTCAAGTTCAGGGATTGATGGTAAAAGTGGTAGCACTCAAATTTGTCATTTCTTGGGGACCAGTAATGTCGAGAAGGGGGGACTATAATATTCCCGAGGGATTAATTAGCCCAAAGGGACTAAGTAGCCTATCGACCCCCGTAGGCTATATTCCTCGATAAAGGGAAAAACCCAAAATGCCCAATGTTGGGCAAGTTTTGGGGTTGGGGCAAAAAAAGCCTGAAGTTGGGGCTTGGTATGAAAAGAGAAAACCCCAATCAAGAAAATCTATAAATACATGTTAATTTTAGATAACAATGGTATGTTCTATGCTTAAGAGAAATTTACTTCAATTTTTCTTATTAGCCCAATATCAATTTCCAAATTAGCAATCACATTAACATGATAGTAAATGCAGATAGAACATAAATAAAAAGTAGAAGACAAGCCAAGACAAGAGGACACAATATTTGGCGGATGCCAGGGAAAACCCCCAATGTGGGGAAACCCTTTGATCAAGTCTTCTTATTATTCTTCAAAAGTTCAGCAGAGAGAGAGTACAATATACAAAATTCACTTGCCCAAACACAGTGAAATCTGTCCAGTCAAACTGCAATCAACAGGATGCCCTAACCAAAAAGTCAACACTGGTCAAATCAACAGAATTATTCCAACAAATCATCTTGGTCAAACCCAGTCAATTCGGCCTCCAAGAACAATCTAAATTAGCCCAAAACAATCTAGAAAAACTAGGTCAACACTAGTCAAATAGCCCAGAAAACCTTGAAATTAGTGCCAAAAAATGCAGCTTGCCCAAACAGAATTTCTCAAAAGAAAAATGTGGTCAAACAAGATCAACTATTGCCTGGTCAATGCTGGTCAAACTTGCTGCAATTTGGTCAACGCAGAAAATTGAAAAGTACAGCGAACCCTTCGTACGTGTGGAGGAGAGAAGCTGCCCAAAAATCCGTACGACCCAATCAGATGAGGAGAGAGAGATATATGTGAGTGATGATGAGTGTCCAAATGAGGTAGATGCTCCTTCTATTTATATGCAACGTTGAAGATGAAAAGACATGACTTTTGGGCTTCTTAGCCTACATTAGTTTGTTGGTTGACCTTGACAATTTGTCCATAAAAGAAATAAATTCATGATTCCATTTGTACATGTCAGAATGAGATGATCTTTAGATCAATCCTACACCTCTCGGAAAGAGGAATCCAATAAAAATATCAGCTTCATCATATGAGTTGTCCAAGGTGGAGTTTGCCCTAGTTGCCAAATTTAACACCCTCTCAACTAGGGAGAACTCCACCTGCCAAATCATCTGTCAATCTGTACCATCTCTGACATCCCCGTTATACTCTGCTCTGCTCTATTGAACCATGAAGAAATAATGAAGAAGAAATGATCGAGAGTGTGTCATACCACTCTCCACTGACCCAAAGTCAATCTCCAATGATCAAGAGTCTATCATACCACTCTCCACTGACTCGAAGTCCATCTCCATTGATCCCATATCAATATCAAACATCCTAGCATAGGGAGTAAGGTAGTACACGATGCGTCCATCAGTAGTACTATGGTCCCTATCCACATTTCCCTACTCATTGGCCAGATGAGAGGTACTTCCCATGAGTCCCGGACTGCAAGGGTAGGATGTATCGGCATGAGAAGGTGAACCACTCATCTTGCTCATATGCCATAGGAGAAGGTGAACCACTCATCCTATGCATATCTCAACCATCATGGGGTATAACAGGGGAAGGTGAACCACTCACCCTATACACAGCGCACCACTAGGGGAAGGTGAACCATGTGAAAATTCCTTAACCCGGGAATCCCTACTGCAGCAACTGATGATATTTCTCCTACTTGTTAGATTCACATGAACAAGTTATTTGCAGTTTCCTATGGCAAACATCGAAATACATACACTGCAACCTACACCATTTAAATAATATGCCGAAACAAGAAACTGAACAATAGAGAAAGATACAACACAAATGACACAGTTGTTTTTGGACAAATGTCCCTGAAAAACCCAAAGCAGAAAAATCGGTGCAACAAATCTGAGGGTTATTATTATTAAGCTAAAGTTATTTATGAATACAATCTTTGGATGCCTTGTTGGCAATCCAGTACAGAGAATATCACTCAGTAGAAGAAATTAGTGAGATTACCTCACTCTACACTGCAAGTCCCGGTTGATCCAGCAGCTGAACCAACGAGTTCCCAGGCTAATTTTGCGTTGCCCCTGCGTGGGCATGCATCAGCCTCTAAGGCCCTGCATCACCTCTACTGGGAATCGATTTGCCTTCTAGAGATGATTCCAGCCCTCCCAGCCCAGAAACGTCAACCTCCTCAGCAAATTCGGACTTCTACGTGAAGGCTTTGCGTGGGGCCTGCATGAGCCCTTCCTGGCTCTGCGTCACCCTCTCTGGCCTCTGTGTGTCTCTTTGCTTCTCTATTTAGTATTCTTGGCTCCGGAGAAGATCCTCCAACCAAAACTCCCTCTTCCCCTCTCTGCGTGATCACTACAAATCACTGCACTGCCTCTAGCTACAGCAATTCGATCTGACCCTCTGTGTTTTCCAAATGACCCTCAAGCCTCCTTAAATAATCTCCTCATTGACATTCAATGGCCTAGATTAGAAGCTAATCAATGGCTTTGATCATTTATGCTTGATCCTCATCTTCTTCTAGAAGTTACACCCACAATTAGTTTAATACCCATTAATTATTTTATTTTCCTAAATTTAGACTTAGGGTCCCATTAAAAATAATTAATTATTTTAGTAAAGTTGTCTCCAGGTGGAATTTCCCAAAACGCTTTATGGTTCTTTGGAATACATGCGCCCAAGCCTCCCTGCAAAATTTGAGACTTAGAGCACATTCGATGCTACCAGAAATCAACACTCCCTCTTAGCGAGGAATGTGCTCTAGCAATGCCTCCCACTGAAGCATCACTCTGACTTCATAACATTGTCCTCTGCGTTGTTGATGTCTGACATGTTGTCCACCACCTACTGCATTGCTACTGCAACTGTACTGTTGCTGACAATGCCATTGTCAACACTGCATTCGTACTACAGCTCCCTCTGAATTTTTGCATCCATGTTGCTGCTGCCACTGCCAACTGCTCTTGCACTACAAATTGTTGTTGCTACTGCATCAGCAACGGAAAAGCATACCAAATTACTAAACTGGTGTTCAATATGATGCATCTCGATGCTGAAGATCTGATTGCTGCTAGTCCCATGCTATCATTTTGTGACATTGGCTTTAAGAAAATACTTTTGCTTGTCATTGCTATCATTTCCTAAAGAAATTGGATAAGTGGATACATTGCTTTTCATTTTCTTGTTAAGATAAGGGTTCTTGAGAATAAGTCCACTAACATATTATTTTGCGAGTGAGTATCATATCTAAGAATCATAATCTTGAATAATCAAAGTTAACTCACTCTTAGAGTACTTGATTGATCACCATTTTGATATTGTGAAGTCATCTAAGTAATCTCAAGAATTGCTAATTGTGTTGATATCTTATTGAAAGATTGACATTGTCTAATTAGCACATTAATATTGTTAAGAGGAACATTGGACCTGTGCATTTTACATTTGTTGTTGTCCATTGTGAGATTTCTAATTTTGAATTGCTTTACACTCTTTACTTGTCACTAAATAATCTTTTCAAAGAGTTCATTAAGCACTGCTTTTGGTGAAGATTATCTTTGCAATTGTTAAGTACTTTCCTTTATTGCTCTAAATTGAATATTGTCTCAAAGTGCTTAAAATCATTTAACGATCTCACCTAAAGTTAATCACCCATTTTGCATTTACATTTTAGGACTAGTAGTGCATTGTTAAAATTTACCTCCAAGCATAAGCTTGGTTAAAAGACGATAGGACCAACTTTCTCACCCAACTTGAGAAGTTTAGACCCTCACTTGTGGTTAACTCGATGACCTTGCAGTCATCAGAGCCACAGTCTCTGCAGCGCCGGAGGCATTCGGGTGGTTAGAACTCTAAGAAAGGTATCATTAATATAGCCTTTGCTATCTTCCCCTGGGTTTCTCTCCACAACCTACATTTGAGACTAACTTCAAAACAGTTGTGAGAAAGGACTACTTAGATAGGGATATAATCTAAAATTAACCAAGAATTTGCATTTCACTTATCTCTAGGTGTTGCATCTTATATAAGATAGTAAGCATCCGAAGCAGCAACTATTCATCCGGTCACTTGGTAGCTAATTTATATTGTGCAAGTGATTTGACTCCATAAGGCACTGGTCCTTCAAATAATCTAATTGAACCGTGCTAATAATTAAACTTACTAAATCATTATTAAACAAGTTGCTAGGTCATTCAGTTGTGTCTCCTGAACTTGTCATTACCTGACAAGTCTTTCATCCTGACATTTCATAGGGACTACCCCCCATACCCTGATGTAGGGAGAGCTAGAACGGAGAGGGCAGAGATTAGAGTGACAGCGCCTTCCTTAAGTTGTTGTCACATTTTACCTGTACAATTTGGGCGACAACAGTTACCATATGTCACCCACGTGGTCGTGCTCCATCCCACGTGGACTAGTCCACGTCGCTCCACTTGGCCATTTGTTCAACCTACCATGTGGCAAGCCACATCAAGTTATTTCCTCAAGACCATTTGGCCTATCATGCAACACAGCCACAGCATTAAGTCTTTCAAGCAACATAGACCTTTCTCTGTCAATCAACAGGGAAATTCCCATCTCGACGTCCGTCTCTTGGTCCATTTCCTCAACGCTCATCTATGGCACACCTCCAAAACTCCCAAGACAAAACCCTCTCGTTACATCATTAGTCGAGAATCTTTCTCTGTCTCAGGGCGGAGACCTCACCCATTTTCTGCCTGAGCCCTTGCTCCCTTCCACCGAGACATCAGGATGACATCAGCCCAAAATGACGTGACGTTGTTGCCATCGCATCCACATGGCCTCCTCCGAGAGTGCCATGTGTCATCCATCTAAAGCCCTTCGCTTCTCTAGTAAGCCTAATATCTAGCTTCCACATGGCATGCCACCATGGCACCTCGTCAACCTAGACCCACATCATACTGCCTGAGACTAGGAATCCCACCGTCAGTCACTCTGAAAATATCCGTCAATATTGGCCATCTATCTCGCCCCTTTTCCCCTCGGTGCATTTTCCAACCTCACCAAGGTAACGAAACGAACTCTTGTGATGTCAAATGTCAATAAGTAACTTTTTGTCTCTTCTTGACACTTAGTCAATTTGTGTCATAGGTCGTTGCTTGTGAAGGTAAGGATATATGCATTTATAGTGTTGCGACATCTAGTCACCCCAAGCTACCTCTCTTGAGTTATATACATATATAGATAATTTCACAAGGATAGGGATACCCTTGGCTCCTTGCCCTACAAGCTATCCTTCCTGAGCTATGGTCATACACATACATTTATATATAGCCATATATTTATGTAGAAGTCAATCCCTCCTAAGCTTTCCATATATATATATATATATATAATTGCATTCAGTCCATTACATACACAATGTGTGTGAAACTTGGCTATCCTTCCTGAGCTTGCATTAAGCACTCAGCCTGGACTTCACACATTTTAATGTGTTTACACTTCGCTTTCGGCACTTAGTCGATAAGCTATCCCTCTTAAGCTTTCTATATATGTATATATACATTTATGACTGTATGAATAGGGATGCCCTCAACTCCCTGCCATACCAGCCTAACTCTCTTGAGCTTATGTGGAATCAGTCATTGTAAATGCATGCATACGCTTAATATAATTAAGGGAAAAGCATGCTTCTCATAAGCAATCACGCAGCACAAGGCCTATTGATACTATTCATTTTAAGTACAAGAGATTATCTGGACATCAGAGGCTCGTCCACCTCTCGCACCCAACAATTATACTGAATTTTAGGCTCAAGAAGAAACACAGAGATCAGAAATTAAACCATTCCTCATTAATCACACAAGAATCACATCATTCCTCATAATTATGCAGGAAAGACCATTCCTCAAGTTCATAATGGCCATTTAAATAACACAGCAAGTATTATATAAAATTCACATCCACATAGAGCTAAATAAGCACTTATCTTATAACAAAGAACCTGGCAACTGAGATTGGGACCCCAACTCTCCACCCAACCTTGGATTGGCTTGCACTGCAATACTTTCTTGCAGCCAATAACCCCCGAGCCAGATCCAGAGCTTGAGGAGGAGTGCTTAGGAAATTCCAATGATCAATCTCATACAGTGAACAGAGCCCATTTCTCAAGTGTTCTCAATGGCTCCCAGCCATTACACCAAAGAGGCCTTTAGTCCAACATCGACAAGACAGGTGTTCTCGCAAAGCACAAAGAGTCTCAGTTGAGTTCTGGATAGACATCCACATAAATGGAAGGGAGACTTATCGGTTGCATTACCACTGCAAGAGTAAGAGCACACCTTCCCACAACTTCTCAGTGGTGCTACACCCATGTTCTCAGCCCTAAGCTACAACAGGTGTGATCAGCCCATCTAGTCCTGGAGTCTCTCATCCTACCAGTAGTTCTCAACCAGCTAGTTTTCCAGTGGGTTTATCAACCCAGGAAGCAAGCCACTGTGTTGTGATTCTCAGCCAGCAAGACCTCTCGGGTTTTATCAGCTTGGTTACCATGAGAGTGATCTCTTCCCTCCGAACTATATCTAGCATTCTCCTTCACATAGGCACACACCACCTCCATATACGATGCTCGGCCCTAGCTTCCTCACCTGCCTGCTTCTATTCTCTTGCTTGCGTTGAATCCTCCGTTTTTGCCTCTATGCGCTGTCCCTTTTTCTGCTGCTTTCCATGTTCTCAAGTTTTCCCCTAGGACTCCTGTCAACTAGTCTTTTTTTCTTTTAATGATTGTCCTGTTCCTTGTGGACTTTGCCAAGCAACATGGGCCTGTCCTCCTTCTTGGAGAAGTCCATACGCTTCTTCCAGCAGCCATTAATTTTCTCATCCAGCTTTATTAAAGGCTAAAACCAGTCAGCCCCATGCCTCTTATTAAATGGACTACTTCCTCCAAATTTCTCAAGCAACCTCCTCAACCCAAGCTCTGAAATTCGTGTCCCGTTTCTTAGTCAGCCAATTCACTGTGATTATATTTCCCAAAAACATTTACAAATGTTTACAAGAGGGAATTTAACAAAATGGGGTATCACAAAACCCCTGTTTTCAGCCTTGAAGATATTAAAAGGGGCATCAAGAAGATCCAAGATATTTATTCTATGAGGCAAGGAATTAGACCTCTGGCAACAATTAAGAGACACATTCACCTTAAACAATTCAAACAGTTACATTATCGTGCAAAATGAAAAGTCTTTATCATTTAAGTCAGAGATTAAAACCCATGCAACTCACAAAAGGACTGGAATAGGAATTATGTGAAACCCTTTTCCAAGTTCATGTCAATTGATGCATATAGATGATTGAGCCAAAAGTCCCCCATTAACATTAAACTTAACAAAATATGGAGACTTGAGTCCAAACTTTCAACCTGCCTTTTTAGAACTAGAGCTATTTGGAAAGCCCCCCTCAAACCAGAAGAAATTTTGCTGTTTGGTCTAATCTGTAGACGACTAGCAATTTCCCAACGCCTGTCCATTTAGGTGTGTCAACCTCAGCCTGTGTCTTATGTGGAAGGCTAAAGTCTTTCAAATACCTTTTATGGTATTGTAGGAGAGCCAAAGCACCCCTGGAACTAGTCCATGACCTTCTGTGGCCAATTTTTCTCAGTCCTTTTCTCTGGGAAGTCTGCCATCCTTGCATTTAATTAGTATTGAAATTATTTTTTGTCCTTGGAAATGTCATAATGATACTCTGTTTAATAGGTGCTACCTCAGAGCCCCCGTGGTGTAGATCAGTTGGCAATAAAGTGCACTGTTAAGGCACTCCTTGTGACGTTTCTGGTTCAAACCCCGACTAGCCCTGTGTGCCACGCATGGGGCCATATGGGTACACCTGGAGGTTATAGTGGGTACCAGATGGAATCAACCATGTGTCACGTCATTAACAGCCCACCCTAGTTGCCAATTCTACCAGATAAACAAATAAATAAATAAAAATAGGTGCTCCCTAAGACTTCACTTAGATTGGTAGCATGATTATAATAATCGATGTCCTCACAGATTCAAGCACAAGTTGATAATGGTGGCAATGGACCTCAACCACCTCCACCCACTCTCGAAATTTTGGACTGGGACAACATGTACGAAGAAAAGACTCCCACTGTGATAATGATACCTTTTAAGTTTTAACTTTGGTCTTATCTCCTAGTTGCACAAGGATGTTAGCTGGTCATGTTTTGTTTAACATACAAAAGCCCCAAGTTTGAAACATACTGAATACGCTTACAAGTTACTACTATAAAATCAATAGAATAGATAAGAAAGTTTGTCATGAGGTAGCCCGGCTACATGAGATCTCCAGGTGACATGGACTGATTGCAGGTCTCAAAGTAAAAATGAGATAATAACCAAAACCAAAAAATTTAGTATATTTTATGTAACTTTTAATAGACTATGGGGCAATGTTTAATTGCACCAATCCTAAGAAACTAGACTCTGGATATGTAAATGGATCCCTTCCATGTAAGATCCCAGACCTTAAAAAAATTGACCGATCTAGCACACTATAGTGTTCTAATTAACATAAGCCTTCAACAAGAACGAGAACACATAAGGGATCTGGAACTGCAACCACTTTATTTAATTAATTACTACAAATAATACATGCTAGAATAATTAACATAAGAAACCCTCGCCAATGGCATGCAAGGTTGCTCATCAAATGATATTGAAGCACAATCGCAGACCCTGGGATCAAACTAGAACTGGCCTTGCCAAGTTCTCAACAAAGGCAAAATAGATAAATAACTCAGGATGATCTCAATGCCTAGCTCCCATCCCCTTTTATAGGCTTGATGGACTCTCTAGAAGCTTTATTTTATTATTTTCCCTCGGAAAACAAAGGGGAATACCGTGGGCAGATACCATGGGTAAATACCATGGGTAGATTCCGTCTATTTTGACCATATCCAGAAAACAGAATATTACAAATCCTCCTGCCCAAAGATTGCTTGCCCTCAAGCAATCCATTGCTATCCACAACAAAAGCATCTGGACATTAATACCAGGATCCCCTACAACCCAGTGTGTTATTCTATGCCTCCATGCTAAATGATCCTGAATGGATCCTCCGATACCTGGATCCCAAACAATCCTCCAGCCAATCCTTCCCTTGATAGATTCACCTGGATCCCAAACAATCCTCCAGCCAATCCTGCCCCCAATGGATTCTCCTGGATCCCAATGCCACCTAAGTCCTGGGACCTGTGGGTTATGATACCATCTCAACCTTCCACCACTTCCCATGCCAAAGGGCCCAAGCTGCAATATGCTCTTGGCTGTGAGTATCCTCCTAGGAATCAACCCATCAATAGAGTACCAATTCATAATCTCTCGCCAATCCATGCCTTGGGAAGGATGAATACCTGCAAATCTACTATGTTGATGATGCTCGATGCTCAACTCATGTTGCTCCACTTGGTCACCCAACATGATGCATTTGGAGAACTCTACCCTACTCTTCCCAATATATAAAGGTGGGTTGGTAGTGTTGCAAGCCTTATCTATGTACTCTTGTAGAGGGTTTGAGTCATTCCTCAACACTAGACGGCTTGGTCGTTGATTCGGCACATACCCCTATGAGCTCCTCAATTTTTCTATTCTCCTGTAAGACAGTGTCTCGGACTGTCCAAACTCTCTACTTCAACATCATAAGATCTGTCTTGAAATGCATGATCCTCTCCCGAAAGTCCTCTACTGGCAATTCTGGTTCCCTGTTGAATGTCTTTGTATCTATCTGCACCAGATGCCCCACGACCACAACTTCATCTTGAACCTTTGACTGACCCTCCAAAAATGGCTCATCCTACATACTATATTTGTCATGCTTCCCCGCATGATCATGCTCATCATGTCGATTTATTACTACTGGCTCCTCATTTGATTTTCCTTGAATGTCTTCTTCCCGACCTTCTCCACATGTGGGGATAAGTTGTCCACCCTCTCTGGTTGTCAAACATGGATGTATTGGTGGACTGTTATCTACACCTGATGGCCCATACTCTTTATGGATGTTCTCCTGGATATCTATAGACTCAACTACCACATCATCAAGAGGAATTACCTCCTTCCTTTCCCCATGTACTTTGTCAAGCTGACTGATTATCATCTGCTTGTCCTGCAAGATTCTCTAAAAAGCATGGTGTTGTTGCTCACCATTTGTACTTGACTGCTTGGATCCTTCATGGGTGCTCTCCTAAAAACCGATGAACCCGACTATGGATGAATCCCCATGATCTGAAGGAGTCTTCAGTTGTTCTACCTTTGTTGCCTCCTTATCACTTGGACATGAATGGTTGAGTGCCCAAGGTCCCTTGCAGATAAAACATAGTCCTCTCCTCCTTAGTTCATTCTTGTTGCAAGTTTTACTAGCTTTGTTCTTGCTTCCTCCATCAATCCTTTTCAGCTCCTTCTTAGTCAACACCCTTCTGAGCAAATTTTATGTTTTGCATGACCAACTTGTCGACTAGATCATAGGCAGTGGGTGATACAACTAGTTCTTTCCTCCAAATGGTCAACAGTTTGGATCTTAGTATCTTGTAGATGTCAACATCTCCTTCTAGGAACAAGGACACAATCTTTTGCATGCTTGTTTTGACACGATCTGGATGGGCTAAGGTAATGCTAGTGTAAAAGTTCTAAAACACCTAAAGGATTATGTCATCACATTCCAGATTCAGCATGAAGGTTCCAAAGCTAAACTCTGCCATGAGTTCTAAGATTCTGCATTGCTTCTGAAAGGTAGGAAGCATGATGTTATCCAACCTTGAAGGACTTCTACTATTAGCTGCAATATATCTCTCATGATATCATTATTGTAAGGCAGTAGTGGTGATGTTAAGGCTATGACCCTGTTGAGACAAGAAGCAATTGTGAGCCTGACCTCTTCATAAGGATGCTCCCAGAGTTTGGGTTGTATTAATGCAAGCATGGATGGCTTGAGAGCCCTGTTGAGTTTCTTCCATTCTGGTTGCCCCACCTTGGATAGACATGTGTCTAATTCCTCCAACTTATGAAGGTCTATGACTAACTTTGTTTGTTGCAATTCAGAGCCAAGTGCGAAGAGCTTAGCTCCTCTTACTTGACCTTCCTTCACCTCCCATGGTTGCTTCTATTGCAGAATGACATGGACCCTTTTTGAGAATGGTTTGCTGCTTTGACCATCATTTTGGTCTATGGAGGTATTGTTGCGCAAAGGACCATATATCCTCACTAGTTCATCAAGAATTTTCTAGGTGTTTTCCAAAGTCTCTTCAAGATGACCCATCTTCTCACATACCAAAGCAATAAACTATGCAAGATTACATCAAACATTACTATGCCTCCTCAAATTTTGGCCCCGTTGAAGCTTCACTAGCAAATAGCTTCCCAGCCTTGCAAGAAAAACATGTATCTTTCCAAACACATGAATATAAAATGGGAGCAAATCTAACTAAAGAGTAGATCCATTCATAAGAGGCAGATGTACATACTTGATGAATCGCTCCACCATAAACTATAACCTTGGATTAGCTTTCTCCAAGCATTGGGTCCCGTCGGCCCGGAATAAAGGTTGTTGTGCAGGCAAATTATTTTGAAACAAATATAAAACAACCAATAGAGAAGTACGCCCTCATCCTAAGCGATTGCTTCCACCAAGCACATGCATGCAATAGTATGGGGTCTCCCTCAAGAATGTTCTCCTCTAATTGCTGGATTGTTTTGGCTATTCTTAAATTAAAATTGTTGCTAACAATCCAAACGTCGATCCATTGTCAACCTGTTTTCAATGGTCCCTTCATCAGTTGCACCCAAAGCAACCAGCGATGGATAAAACCTTTAGCCAAACGAATGGATTTTTCGTGCGTGACCGAGGCTTCTCCTTTCAAACTAAATGATCTATTCAAATCCTCATGCTTTATTGGTGAGAGCACATGTCCTAGGTTGTAATGATAGACTTTATTGTAAGATCAGAGTTGAATGTACCAAAGGATTTGGCTTCACTGTTTGGGCACATGGGCATATGGCCCTCATAGCCTTGGCGCCTCAATCCTCTACTACTTGCACGACCCTTGATTGTTTGACTGCCCGACAATTGATTGGAGTCCGTAAATGATCTATATGGTTGGTGGAGGCAGCTCCCACCTCTTGATGGCTTTCATTCTTACTAGTTAAGAAGGCCATATTTTCTACTTGCTTGACCTAGTTGCCTCTATTTCCCCCCTTCAGACGTTGGATGAACAAACCAACTAGAGATCTCTTTTTCTTTTTCTCTTTTCTAAAGTTCAACCGATTGATTTATTCTGTTTTGGACTGCATCTGGATTGGAGACGAACTGTTGCGTGATCTTGTATATTGGAATCTTGTTGTGCCATTGGGCCATTGTCTGACTCCTCAATAACGCATAACCGTTGTAAGATTCTCCAGGACTTGGGCCCTAGATTTGTTCACCCATGAACAGTCAACCATTGTGCTAATAGGTGACCACGTCGCAGGCTTGTGGGAATGAGTCGTGAGAAGTCAAACGACCTCAACCTCTTGGCACTACGTCCATTGTTCATGATTGTGAAGATCCACGAGTACCCTGTGATCTGCCAAATAGCGCTCACAGTAATGCTCCACAAACTCTGCCACGTGCTCTTTCTCTACTCGTTGTGTGGCTTTCCAGAGTGCGCTTCCTTCTGCTGCTGGTGTGACGGTGCTTCTTGATGCTCCCCTCGCATTGTACTGCAACAAGATTTGACCCTTACTGTAACATCCCTACTTATTGATTGTGGTGGCTAAGCGACCGAAACTCATTCCTTGGCTCTAGACAAACCTTCCATAACAATTGTTGGGGTCTGCAGTCTTACTAGAGGCCTCGCTATGCATAAGTTTTGGCCTGTCGGCCTTACCAAAAATTCTTGATGGTTTTGACTACTATGGATCAACAATGAGGGTGTCTCTAGCTCATGCACTATTGGGAGATTGCAATTCAAGTTTTGCGGTCACTGCAATTGCTACAAACATTCGGATCGACCTCCACACTGCTACAACTAGTTGCTCGGCCTTATGACATCCCAATCCACAGAAAAATCCTCCGTCTATGGTTGATCCTTAATCCTGCAATGTGCGATGACCTCACAACTTTCAAATCACCCCAACTCTGCTTGCGCTACAGGACTGGCAAGAATACTCTTGGTCTAAGCATTCGAATTTCTTAGAGACAACACTGATGGCCTACAGAATTCGATCCTTAACAAACAAACAAAAAAATCGACGTCTGAGAAGAATAAGACTAGTGAAATTCTGCCAGAAATTGAAACTCTCCTTGCCCAAAATTGTTGATCGTGACTAATATTTTAGAATTCATTATTCTTGAAAGATTATAAAAAACAATCCGGCCAGGCAAATAAATATTGCGCCTCTTGATGATTCTCGAACTAGCAGTAATAGATCTTCAAAATTAACTCAAAAGTAAGAGACCAACTAAGGTGATACCAGATACCACCGAAGATGGAAACTGTCGGCTAGGATGAGAAGAAATCCCACCGAATTTACAACAATCCTACAAACATAAATCCCTCAAGCTGGCAGGATGCACAGTTCTGATACCACTATAAGATCCCAAGCCTTAAAAAAATTGACCGATCTAGCACACTATAGTGTTCTAATTAACATAAGCCTTCAACAAGAACGAGAACACATAAGGGATCTAGCACTGCAGCCACTTTATTTAATTAATTACTACAAATAATACATGTCAGTATAATTAACATAAGAAACCCTCACCAATGGCATGCAAGGCTGCTCATCAAACGATACTGAAGCACAACTGTAGACCCTAGATGGATATTAGGATATTTCGACACATAGGAAATAATTAAGTACAACTTCGTCTAGTGTATAGTTAGGTAAAATGTATTTCTTTAGTATGTACTTTTTGTAACTTATAATCTGACAGTCACGATATGTTCTAGACATGAAGTGATCCGACGGTTCATTCTCTCCTCGGTATTACCGACACTTGATCTGTGGCTTAACACCCGATTGGTCCATGATATCTATTTAAAGAGCATGGAGGGTCATTTGTTAGGTGACCGTTCATGAGAGAAGCTTATGTAAATCTTCTTTCTTTTACATTAATAAATTTCCTGAAGTGGCTGCGTTGGCTCAGGCCGTGGACTGTTTCCCTCCTTGAGGGTTTTAACCACGTCAAGAATACCGGTGTACTAATCTGTGATATGTTTGTAAGTGGTATCCTTTGGTGTTCTATCTAAGGAACTTACCTTGTAAATTCCTACATGGTATCTGAGCTATTTGAGGGCCACATTCGTTGGTGATCCAAATCCAAAGCCGGTACAACTGCATTTGATTGTTGTTTCGTAGATCTATTGTTTCTGACCGCTTTTGGGCTGAGAGGACTACTCTATTGTGTTAGGAGCATCTGTTCCAGTGAGGAACCCCTTTCATTTCACGCGAAAAGGTTTCTGGTAGCCCTAGCTACGTCATTTTTAAGATTTGGAGGTATACAGTCTTTATTTGCAGTTATAGTTATTTATCTTTATGTTTATTTCAGTTTATAGTCCTCTATAATTTTTTTTATTACCAGATCTATACCTTTCATTTTGCGTATGCTCTCTGCCCCGCGACTTTGTGCAATCTGGGCAAACCAGAAACAGAAAGAAAGGATTTTTCTCATGCATATGCTCTTTTCCGTTGCGCCTTAGTGCGATCTCGGAAAACCAGAAACATTGAGGAAAATATATAGTTTCTGGTGAAATCTAACTTTAAGCCGTAAGGCTTGGATTACTTTTGCGTGTTCGTTTTGGTTTGTGTGGTTTTTTTGTTTTGTAGGCAAAAATGGGGTTTTCCAAGTAAGCACGCACTCCAAAGCTTCAATGAGCAAACCCCCACCCCCCCTCCTTCCTCTTTTCCAAAAACTACTAACATTTTAAACTAGCTCACTTGGTCCAAAGTTATTTTATGAGAATAGAGGTCTTGGGTTTAAGTCTTTCTTTTTGTTGAGTTACTTTTTCAAAAAACACATGTAACTTATGTTTTAAAGTTACTTTATGTAAAAGTGTTTTCACCCATTATAAAAAGTGAGTCACTTATAATTCTAAAGTCATTTTATCTTTATTTATTTAAGTTACAATTTAGTGGATAGTTCAAAAAGTACCATTATAAAAGTGACTTTCACTTATTTATAAAAGTGGGTCACATAAAGTTTTTTTTAAAGTGAGCTAATCAGATTAAGTTTGGAAGGGGGGCAGGGGGGTGGTTAGGCGGGAATTTTTTTTTAATATAACATTATCTCCCCAACATTCACGTAGTTTGTCGGCATCTTCAACAACTTTTATTCAAAAAGCCATAACTTTATCCAGACGCCGTTTTTTTTTAATCGGCCTAATTTTTCGAGATCTTTCCATTGGAACACTAAGTTTCAGCATCTGCAGCTTCAGTTTCTTTTAACATGGAAAGTCCATGCCAAGTTATTCTTGACAGCACCAACTACTTCCAATGGCTATCCTACATTGTGGATTTACTTAGAAGTAAAGGTCTTTATAGAATAGCCTCAGGGCAAGAGTCTAAACCTAAAGATAAAGATAAGCAAGCCAAATGGGAAAATAAGCAAGATCAAGCACGTGGGTTGATGATGTCTATTTCTCCAAACCTTAGATTCCATATCGTAGAAATTGATACCCCTGATGAAGCAATGAAACAGCTCAATAAAAAATTTTGAATTAAAAATGAAATTAGAGCCCATCAACTCGAAAATGAGTTGTTTACGTTGAACCCCAATAATTTTTCTTCCATTGAAGATTTTTTGTCCAAGTTCAAGACTCTTAGACTTCTCTTGGAAGGTGTTAAAGTTAAAAAATAATACAGTAGCCTTATCTATTCTATTCTAAGTTAGGACCAGCCTACTCTGTGTTTATTTCCACCTTCTATTCTACAAGTCCCCCTCTTTTGATGCATTTTGTGATTCTTTAATAAGAGAGAAAGAAAAACTCTTACATCTTGGTCTTCTTAATACTGGAAACTCTTTTAAGAAAGCCTTAGCAACCCAGCAGCAACCAAGTTCAAAGAATCATAAGAAGCAGCATCCTGAAAAGAATGGTCCTAAACCAAACAAGGGTCCTAAGCAATTTCAATCTCACAATGAAAAATTAACTCAACAAAATGATAAGGCAACTAAAAACAAGGGGAAGAAGACTAATAGACATTGCAACTTTTGTAATCGTGATGGCCACTTAGAATCCAAATGCTCTAAAGAATATGGAAGCCTTGGAAGCAACAATGAAGAAGCATAACATCCATTCAGAGCACTCTTCAACTTCAACTTCATCTTCAGGAATAGCACTTTTTGCATGTGGTTGTCAAGCATCTCGATCTGGTTATGCACTAAATGTATCTTCTACTTCTCATTCTCATGAGTGGCTCTTTGATTCTGGAGCTTCTTATCACATGGCCAAAAACAAGGCCATGTTTTCTTCTTTAAATGATTGTAACACCAAAAATATATATGTTGGTGATGATAGATCTCTTAGTGTTGTAGGGACTGGAACTATTCATCTAGACAATGGTCAATTTAATGATGTATTATGCGTTCCTACCTTATCATGCAACCTTCTATCTGTATATCAGATAACTCATTCAAGTGAAGGTAAGACTATAGAATTTTCACCTCATGATGTTGTAACTAAGGACCTAAGAGATCCTAGACAGATTTTAGCTACTGGCATTGCTGATGATTCTACAAGGTTGTATAAGTTTAACAACTTTGGCTCATCAACTCTTCCCTCGGTATTTGTTGCTCATAATGATTAAGTAAGCAAACTTTGGCATGAGCTATTTGATCACTTAAATTATCGCTCCCTTCAAAATCTATGTAAAGAAAATATGGTGACAGGTCTTCCTATGGTATCTTGCAAAGATGGTGTTTGTTCCGGATGTCTACTTGGAAAACATGATCGGGATAGTTTTGAAAAACGTGCCACTTGACACGCCTCAGCCCCTTTACAGCTTGTGCATAGTGATTTATGTGGTCCACTTCCAACTGTTTCATTCTTTGGCTACAAGTATTTCTTAACTTTCATTGATGATTTCTCCAAACGCACTTGGATATACTTCTTAAAACTCAAGCGTGAAGTCTTTAACATTTTCTTGGCCTTTAAGGCCTTCGTTGAAAAACAATTTGGACATCAAATTCTTAAGCTAAGATCTGATAATGGTGGAGAATATGTTAACAAATTCATCAAATTTTGCACTGAGCATGGAATTCAATTGCAACATATTGTTCCATATACTCCACAACAAAATGGTGTACTTGAAACGAAGAATCGCACCTTAAAGGAAATGGCTAATTGTATGCTTCAATCTAAAGGACTTAGTCTTAATTTTTGGGCAGAAGCAATTAACTGTGCAAATTACATAGTAAATCGCACTCCTACTAAGGTTTTAAAGAATATCACTCTAGAAGAAGCATGGAACTCAATTAAACCAGATGTAAATCACTTTCGTGTTTTTGGAAGTGAAGCATGGGCCCATATTCCAGATGAGAAACATAAAGCCTTAGACCCTAAGAGTGAAAATGTATTTTTGTTGGATATTCTTAATATGTCAAAGGATATAGACTTCTTCAACCTAGAGCCAAAAATGTTATCATTAGAAGAGATGTAAAGTTTGCTGAAAATATATCGGCCTACGAGCCTAGTTATGCAAATGTGCCACCTCTCTCTATCCCTTCTACTTCTGAAAATATTTCTTCTTTAGATAATGACGGCGAGGATGACAATCCTCCCCCGCCTTCTCAGGATCCTCCTTCGGCGCCTCAGCTTCCAAAATGGGTCTGCGCTACTCGGGATGCAGCAGGTGCTCTTGTAGGTGATCCTACAAATCAGCGTCGTACACGTTCTCAGTTCGATAGAGCCTCTTCTTTACTAGCTCAAACTTCAGTGAATTATGATCCTAACACCTTTGCATAAGCTTCAGGCCATCCAAATTGGGACGCAGTTATGAATGAAGAATATCATTCATTATTGCAAATGATACATGGGACCTTGTTCCTCTACCAAAGGGACCAAAACTTGTTAAATGCAAATGGGTTTACAGAACCAAGTTTGGACCAGATGGAAAAGTTGATAAACATAAAGCTCGTCTTGTTGCTAAGGGTTTTTCACAAGTTGAAGGCATTGACTATACTGCAACCTTCTCCCCTGTTGCCAAAATGAACTCTATTCGCCTTGTTCTTTCCCTTGCTGCCTCTTTCAAATGGGAAGCCCATCAGATGGATGTCAAATCCACCTTCTTGCATGGGGACTTGCACGAAGAAATCTATAAGAAACAACCTCCTGGCTTTATCCAAACAGACTCTAGCCTTGTATGTCGGCTTAAGAAATCCTTTTATGGTCTCAAGCAAGCCCCTTGAGCTTGGTATGCCAAAATGGATAGTTTTCTTTTAGATATTGGCTTTTTTAGGTGTCATTTTGACAATATTGTCTACACCAAGAAAGTTGGTAAGTCTCTTATCATTCTTGTTCTTTATGTTGATGATCTTATCCTTACTGGTGGTGATCCCAACCCTATAAACCATGTGAAGTCCAACCTTAAAATCAGTTTGAAATGACAGACTTAGGACACTTGCATTATTTTCTTGGTCTTCAAGTCTTGCAATCCAAAGAAGGTATTTCCCTTTCCCAGTCCAAGTATGTTTGTGATCTTCTATGTCACTTTCACATCGAAAACTATAAGCCAACCCCTTCTCCCTTTCAATCTGGAGTCAAACTTTCAATCACTTGTACTTCCCCTAAAGTTGATGCAACCTTATATCATCAGCTTGTTGGAAAACTTTTGTATCTGACCCATACCCGTCCTAACCTTTCCCTTGTCGTTGCCCTTGTTGCTCGGTTTATGCAAAAAACCCACATGAAAGTAATTGGCAAGCAGCTAAAAGAATACTTCTTTATGTTCAAGGTATAGTTCAGTTTGGGATTCATTACAATGCATAAGCATCTCCTTGGGATTCACTGATTCTGATTGGGTTGATGACCCTGATGATCGGAAGTCTACTGCAGGTTATGTCTTCACTCTTGGTTCTGGACCTATTACATGGGCTTGCAAAAAACAAAGTGCCACTTCTCTTTCTTCAGCAGAAGCAGAGTATCATTGCGTCGTTGAAGCTAGTAAGGAAGCCATGTGGCTTCGTCAGATCCTGTTAGAGTTTGGTTTTCAACAGCAGCATCCGACTACACTTTGGTGTGATAATCAAAGTGCCATTCAACTATGCAAAGATCTAGTCCAACATCAGCGCAGCAAACACATTGAACTACATATGCACTTCATCAGAAAGCTCATTCATGGCCATGTTCTTGAAGTGCAATATTGTTCAACCGATGATCAAGTTGCAAACAACTTTACAAAGGCTCTCACAGAGGCGAAGTTTACTAAACTTCGATTTATGGTTGGAGTTCAGGAAGTTGTCACTAAGGGGGGATAGGCTCTAATGGCTCCTTCCTTCTCCTATTTTGTCATCTTTGTACATCCTTCAATCCTATCCCAAGTTGTTCTTAAGGGGGATGTTAGGATATTCCGACACATAGGAAATAATTAAGTACAACTTGGTCTAGTGTATAGTTAGGTAAAGTGTGTTTCTTTGGTATGTACTTTTTGTAACTTATAATCTGACAGTCACGATATGTTTTAGACATGAAGTGATCCGACGGTTCATTCTCCCCTCAGTATTACCAACACATGATTCGTGGCTTAACACCCGATTGGTCCATGATCTCTATTTAAAGAGCATGGAAGGTCATTTGTCAGGTGACAGTTCATGAAAGAAGCTTATGTAAATTTTCTTTCTTTTACATTAATAAATTGCCTGAAGTGGCCACGTTGGCTCAGGCCATGCACTGTTTCCCTCCTTGAGGGTTTTAACGACATCAAGAATACCAGTATATTTGTCTGTGATCTGTTTGTGAGTGGTGTCCTTTGGTGTTCTATCTAAGGAACTTACCCTATAAATTCTTACAATGGATCCACCAAACAAATTACTCCCATGGGGTTTTCGTCCCTACCAAGTTCTCAACAAAGGCAAAATAGATAAATAACTCAGGATGATCTCAATGCCTAGCTCCCATCCCCTTTTATAGGCTTGATGGACTCTCTAGAAGCTTTATTTTATTATTTTCCCTCGGAAAACGAATGGGAATACCATGGGCAGATACCATGGGTAAATAATATGGGTAGACTCCGTCTATTTTGACCATATTCAGAAAATGGAATATTACTTTCCATTACAAAGGCTTGCAGATATGAAAAATACAAATATGAGAAAGCATAGATATTAAAGATTTTCCACTTATATGAAAGAACAGATTGGTGACTTTATACACTAAAAGAAGCAAAAAGGTTTTGGTTCATTACTATAAGCATTCCAAGCTGCTAAATGAGTTCAGACCACATACAGAACCATCATTGATCTGGATTTTATGGAGGCGTAGTAAGCTGGGGAAGTGTGTGATAGCGTTCTTTAAAACCAAGTCTGTCATCATTTTCTCTCAAACCAGCTTTTCTTTGCATTTGCATCATCTGGAGCTTCTACGATGAAGGATAATTTCACTCAAATGCAAGTCAGCTAGTTCAGCAGCGAGCGTACCAAAAGTGCAACCTGCTTCACTCTTGAGAAAGGTAATTCTGAATAAATATGACATGTTTATCAGTGCATCACTACAGTATAACTGGAGGCAAGTCTGACAAACTCGATGGACTCGATGATATAGTTCATTTGCTTGCTTAATCTAATATAACACTTGATGGCATAGCTAATTTGCGTGATTAATCTAGTACGAAGGGTGCTGATGCAGCCTTAAAAATTACTCCTTTTAAACAGCTCCATGGGCTGTTATCTTATTGCAACAGAAGTAGAAAGGTGCATCTACAGCCCAGTCTGGATGAGATATTTAAGGTAACATGTGTCTGTAACATTAATAAACAAGATTGAAAACAAATTGTCATCCTTAAAAATAAAATAAAATAAAAACCAACCATAATAATAAAATAAAAGAATATATAATAATAAAATAAATTAGCATAGGTTCATCTTAACCATGATCTTTTAAACATATATAGGTCTGTACCTTGATTTCAGTTTTATCCCTCTAAGTGCTTAATATAATAAATTAGAATTACGATGAATCTATACAAATAGTAATTTTGCAATAACAAGATGTCGGGACAGAGAAAATTATCATACAAGTTCATTTTTAAAGTAGACGAGATGCCAATAAGCATCGAAATCCTCTACTACAATATCCAGAGAAAGTGTTCTTTATTTTGTCTGAATCATCCCTAGGTTGCAAGGAGGTTATTCATCAAGAATCATCGCAAATTACCCATTGAACATGTCACAAGGGCTTGGATGGCATAACCGCTTCTCGGCAGAACTCATCTCCTCCTATGATCCAATGACGGCAGGGCTTCTTTTTCCATTTCCTTCATAGGAATTCATGGTTATGCCAAATTGATACCATGTGGAGCCTGTGAACAGATAATACTCTACGCTTTTGGTTTGCACGGGGAAGCCTATGGGTTTTGATCTGGGCTTGCTAAGGTCAGACTTCACCCAGACCAGGAGGTACCGAATACACTTTTGGGTATGAAAATAGTGGGTGCCAATCATTGTTTTGTCTAGACCCATCATTTTTTCATTATTTTTCTTGCCTTGGATTAACTTCAATCGACATTCTGCAACCCTGCCTTCTTAATCAATGAATGGCGCAGCTTAGGCAATCCGAAAATTTGAAGTACCCCATTAATTCTGGGCTAAATGCTCTCATTGTATCATCTATGGTGTCGTCTGTAATGTACTTAATAATCAACAAAATCCGCTGTGTGTCTGTAAATGAAGGGAGAATGTCGGCAATTACCTTTTGATAGAGCGAACGAGATCTGCTGCGGACGGATGGCGCATACGCTCCAGAAAGTCATGAAAAGTTAGAGGAGCTGTGGCAGCATTGAAAATGTCCGCGTTCTGCATCTCTGTTTATGCCTTTCAATTCAATTCAATTCAATTGCGAGGCGTCATCCAAACCAAATCCCCAGCACTGCTTCTGAAACCCAACTATGTAAAAAAAATACTTCACAAATAACAAAATACTGAAAACTCTCTCCGGAATCGAATGTGTGTCGCGTGTTGGAGTCTTCCTCCTGTGAGTGCACTTCACAAATTTGACTCAAAATCGTTGGGACGACGCTTTGCGATAATAATACTAAACGATTTCTTAAACCAAGTGAGAATCTCTCCCGGCCTGCTGTAGGAGCCTGATGTTATTTATCTTTACATATACATGGGTTTTATCTATACAAATACATGAAGTATACCACCGTAGTGGAGTTTAGATACATGTAAGAATTTATGGGAAAAATTTGCGAAGGAATTTATAATCGTATGCAAAGGGGCATTGAGTGGGGTTTCCAATTTCTGTTTCAGAATAAAAGGAGCCTACTGATCTTGGCTTTTTGTTTGTCGTACTTTAGAGACTTCTGGTTGACATGTTGTTTGTCATAACTTGACAACGAGTGTTAGATAACAAGTTTTATGTTAAATTTAGTAATAAGTTTACAAAAATTTAATTCTTTAAATTTTGTTATATATATATAATTTAAATTATTTATAATTTTTGCAAATAAAATTTAATTCTTAAATTATTAACAAATTTATAAAACAAAAGTGTGTGTTTTGAGGGTTAATTTAATTTGTTAAGTTCTTATTGTTAAAGTATTTTTGTTATTAAGAGTTTATGGGTTCAATTCTCAAAACACTCTCGGGGTCAAGTTATGTGGTTGAGCTAGCAGGAAATGATCTCTTCAGATGGATCTACTTGTTACAAATATTTCATGGATGTAGTGATCGCCAATCTCCAGATTCCGTGAACATAGAAAAATAAATAAATAAATATGTGTCTATTAAATGTAATTAGAGTAGTTGGGATAAATATGAGCTTGAATCCATCTTAAGCTTGGATTTATCAAGTGTTGAGAGGGATAAAATCTCTTTATGCGCAAACCTTTTTTTCAAGTTTTGCAATGTAAAAGAGGTTTCCACCTAGAGAGCTTTGATCCCTCTCGATGTTTGATAGATATAGACTTAAGATGGATCGATGTTGGTTCTTTATATATGTGTGTTTCTATGTGTTTGTGCGCTCCATGTGTCAACTCCCTGTTGAGCTTCTATATATATCTTTTTCATTTTGAGCAACACACCAATAAAATATTTTAACCATAAAAAAAATTTATGTTTTTAATTGTTTTATGATGATAATGATATTTAACATCACTAAGACTTGTATGATTTAGTGAAGTAAGAGATTTATTGGAATTCTTTAACATTTTATTTATATGCTTCAAAAGAAGTGAGTGAAACATTCATAAATGACCATAGTTTTGTTGACTTAAAAGATCAAGAAGGTTGTATACATAATTGACATTAAAATATTTTACTCAACATGGATATTGAAATATTTTATTTATGGGGGTCAATCGACAAAAAAAAAATATTGTAAGTATTTTAATTTTTGGTGTGGCGGGAGGGGAGGGATCCTTTCAGATGTCGTTGAACAACATGAAATTAAGTATGCTTGGGGTCTTGGCAAGGAATCTAACAATATGGCAAGAATGTACAGGCTCCTTCTAGGTCTCCATATTGTCAAGGGAAAAAGGAATTGCTAGAATTATAATTGTTGGGGACTCCCTCATAACAATTCAATTTTTGCAAAAAGGTTCCACCTCCAAGAGCAATAAGTTGAATCTCCTCCTTCTAAGAATTATGAGCATCCTTGAATCCTTTCAGTATAAAACTTCTATCACATTCTTAGGATCCAAAACTCTTAGGCGAACAAACAAACCAATCAAACTTACACTTTGAAAAAGGAGCAAACAAATATCAATGGGCAACAAGGTTGGCAATCCATCCCATGATTTAGAAATGATAATGTTCAAGAACTATGTGTATTCACTTTATTAGAGCTTTAGAATCGTGAAGGAAAATTCTGATTTGATAGACCACCTCTTGCTCATATATTTGCCCTTGGTTCATTTACTAATTAAGGAAGATTTCATTACATTTGGCGACAGTGTCTCTTGGGTGGAGGAATGGGGCCAGCCAATAAACCATATGCCTCCTTGTACAACATCTAGAGGGAGATCGCATGGCAGGTTTTGGCTTATTAATTCTCTTTGTACACGTTTCAAGTTCATATCCCTTGAATAGATTATTTCATTGTTTACACAGGTAGGAAGGATGGCCTTTGTGCGAACAGTGCAGAGCTTAATTCTCTAATGCAGGAAGGAAATTAATGATCCAATGTGCCTTCTTATCTACTTAAGGGAGACTGAAGACCATCGGATTAGCATGAAGGTTTGGTTTTGCTTTTCTAGTGATTGGGGAGGCCCATCAAGCCCATAGGCTCTAGTCAAGAGTTATGTGTAAAGGTTCAGCCTAGTAGGGGTTGGATTCTTAAATATGTTATTAGCAACCACGCTCTTCCATCAGAGCCCAGGCAATCAAGGGAAGCATAATTTGGTTGTGCACACAAATCATCAATTTTTTCAGGCCATAGATAAACGGTGTGGATATCTAGGCAAGATGTTTAATATCATTTGGTTGCCTCATATGGTAATTGGTCAGTGTCAACTTCCCTCGCTCTCATGGAAGAATTGGGTAATTTCCTTTCTCTCCAGTGCTCTTAATTCGACCTTTATCAGTCTCTGGAATTAGTCTAAGGCGTTGGGTACTCTAGCATTGGTTTATTCGATTCACAATTGGGAATTAGACATCGCATTGGCTAGTGATAGAATATGGAATTGGGAAGGCCTAGTGATGGACAAGGCCAATCAAGACAGTGTAGGGGTGGGGTCTTCTAAGTGCCCCTTCTACCCTCACCTTTTTGTAAATGAAGATATTGACTCTCACGCTCTTTTGCAGTTGCTCTTTGTAGTCAATTGGAGAGACTCTCGGCACACCTAGCTGCACAATCTCAGGCTTCATATGGAAATGCAGATGCGGGGCAAGCAGAAGCAATGTCAATAAACTCTTCAGTTGATGAATGACAAAACTCTATAAATGTGTGTCACTCTCCGGACAATTTTGCAGAATATATAATTGCCACTATTTTAGCAATATGTATTTAGTGAATAATCGTAATGTTGGTGACGTAGAAACTCTAACCACATCTCCTTCTGTTGAAGAATCTGATCCAAGCGCTTGATGTAATCTCTTGGTTTTTGTTGTGTTTTGGGCACAAATTTTATAAAAATCTCTACTTGTTTGTGTTAAAACTATATATATTTATGGCCTACATTGATTTTTTTTGTTATTAATGTATTTTTAAATATATGAGAAGTAGAAATCATGTATCCACGAAGTAGGAACACCTCTCTCTCTCTCTCTCTCTCTCTCTCTCTCTCTCTCTCTCTCTCTATATATATATATATATATATATATATATATATATATATATATAAAGTAGCCCCAAGGGTTAGCTCAGTTGGTCAAAATCAGTGCCTCACAATCGGGAGGTCACAGGGTCCATTCTCCCCGAAGCCCTTGGGGTTAGGCCTAGCTAGTGGGCCACGGGGCTAGATTCCCTTTGGGGTCGATCAACCCAAATTTTTCCGTGGACGTAGCGCCACCCGTTGACCAAGGTGTCCGTGAACCGCAACCAATATATATATATGTATATATATGTATCTATATGTATGTATATATATATATATATATATATATATGTATATGTATATGTATATATATGTATATGTATATATATATACATATATATATATATATATATATATATATATATATATATATATATATATATATATATATGTATATATATATATATATATAAAGTTGATATTGAATTATTAGTTAAGGAATTACACATGGCGCTCATGGTTAAAAGTAAAATTATAAGAAGTTTTTCACATTTAATTTCTTTATCTCTACATATATAAATTTGATATAAATTAGATTACTTAATATGGAAATTGAAATATAGATTATTTGATATAGAAATTGAAATACTTTATTTATGGTTATGTTAAATATTTTTTGTTGTCACTATTTCTTTTTAAATATTGCATGTTAACTCTATACTAAATATAGAATGAATTTCACATATCCTTCATAATGGGTTGTAATATCAATATTATTTTAAATGTCAAGTGTAAACTCTATGTTTAGTAGTCAAGGAATTACAACTCTGTCAAAGCCGGTAATCTCCATGATAACAAATACTTAATAGATAGTTGTCCCTATACCCCTAGGATTTATGGTGCTCCTAAGGTTCACAAAGAAGGGATTCCAATTAGGCCCATAGTGAACACTATTGGTGGACCCACTTATCATCTTGCCAAATACCTAGCCAAAAAACTGAAACCCTTGGTTGGCAACACTAAATCATTTGTCAAAGACTCCACCCATTTCATCAATGAGATTAAGAACATCAAGCTTGACGAAAATGACATTCTTGTTAGTTTTGATGTCACATCTCTATACACCAACATTCCCATTGATGGAGCCATGGAGGTGGTCCATAAATTAACTGATCCTAACACATCTAAACTAATTGAATTATGCCTTAGATCTACTTTCTTTAGTTTCATGGGTGACATTTATGAACAAACATGTGGAGTAGCAATGGGATCTCCTTTATCACCCATTATTGCTAATTTATTTATGGAAGATTTCGAAACCAAAGCCTTAGAATCTACTCCCTTAAAACCTAAATTATGGAAAAGGTTTGTAGACGACACCTTTATCATATGGCCCCATGGGTGTGACAAATTAGAGACTTTTAAGCAACATTTAAATAGCCTCTCTTCATCCATAAAATTCACCATGGAAGTAGAAGTTAATAATAGCCTCCCTTTTCTTGACATCCTCATCACCAGAAACCAAGATGGCTCCTTATCCCACCAAGTTTATCGAAAAAAGACCCATACCGAACAATATCTTCATGCCACCTCTCACCATCATCCCACCCAAAAATTAGGGATTCTAAGCACTCTAGCAACAAGAGCAGTATGAATCTCTGATAAGGAACACTTGGAAATAGAAAAAGCACATCTCATGAATGTATTCCTAAAAAATGGATATAAAAGGCATCAAGCTATCAAGGCTATTAAAAATGCAAACAAAGAAACTTGTCATAAAAACAAAAACAAGAATGATTTTGTTGGCAAAGTAAACCTTCCTTACATCCTTGGAACCACGAACAAGATTGCCCACATTCTAAAGAAAAACAACATTTTAACCACCTTCAAACCTTTAAATACCATCCGGAGTTGTCTCAAATCTGTTAAAGATCCCATTGACCTTAAATGTCAAAAAGGCGTTTATTTAATTCCATGTTCTTACGGAGTTCCTTATGTTGGAGAAATTGGTCGATCTATCAAAACTAGAATCCAAGAACATTTCACTGACATTAAAAATAATCATTCAAAAAACTTTGCTCTTGCAGAACATTCCAATAAAACCAAACATCAAATTTGTATTGAAAAAACTAGCATCCTTGCCAAAATTGACCACTATTTCCACAGAAAATTTAGAGAGACCATAGAAATCAGTAAACACCTGAATAACCTCAATAGGGATGAAGGATGGAGTATTAGTAAAAATTGGATTCCTACATTAACATCTAAAACAATATCTGCCCAAGCCCCTCACCTTAATTGTCTCAATAATTAAATTGCCTCACCTAAAATTTATTATTTAATACCATTATCATTAATTGCCAATAATTAATTAATCATTAACATGTAACAAATACATGATTATTGCTATTACTAACATTATACCATTATTTCAAATATGTCCATCAAACATTATTATTAATTACCATCCAATAACATTTCATCAATCAACAAATGATTTTGTTCATTATTAATACGAGTTGTCTTTAGTGCGACTTTTTGAAAGCTTTTCTGGTGGGATTTTATAGTTTAATTTCGCTAAAATCCGACAGGAATTTATTGAAATCACAAGCTTGATGGGTAACTCCTACACAATCGAAGTGCCCTATGGTTTTTCAAGGTGTTGAATCCATATATACTATCAAAAACCCAATTTAAATAACACAAATCAAGATTTTAGCTCAATTTTTTCCGTCGGATTCCGTCAACGTAAAGTCCAAAAAGTCACACTAAAAACAACTCCTTATTAATATTCATAATTATATAGTCTTTATTGATATCATTGATAATACTATTTACATTTTGTATATTCAAAATTTGTTCATTGTTAATATTCATAATTATATATTCTATATTAGTATCATTAATAATTCTATGTACATTTTATATATTCATAATTATATAATCTTTATTATTAATTTCATTAATAATACTTTATACCTTCTATATATATAAATAAAAAAATTTAATTTATTATTATTATTATTATTATTTTATTGTTCCCACCAAATAGTCGTTATTTATTATCTACCATAGTTTGATAAGTTTTTCACATCTCATATTATCTTGAAGATAAACCACAGTTAAGAGTTTGAAATGTCGATTGTCTAACAAGCATTATGAGATGGATCTCGAAAAATATTTGAAACAAAATTACGATCGCAGAAATTTGAAATCCAAAATCATTATTATTTTATCTTACTATATATAAAATTAATGTAAAACTGTGTTATTGGGTTGCTCTGAGAGTCATTCTACAATTCCCATATTATTACATTTACAAACAATAAAATATATATTATATTAACAAATTGAAAAATAATTATAACAAAAAAATCGATATCAATAATAAATAAAATATTAGCTTAAAATGAGTACATCTTAATAATAACTTCAATTTTTATTATCTGAATTCAGGGTTTTGTGATCCATATAATGAATGAATATGAGAAAACTTTCAGCGAAAATCACATCATAAGAGTTTTGTCGATGCGTTTCGAGCCATCCATTATTTGTGAAACTGCAATATTTCCACATCTTCAGAGGCCTAAATAAGGAAGTGGATACTCAATCAAATATGGCTTGCCAAATGAAATAAGGTTATAACATGGTTAATGAAATTGAAGGTTATTTACCCATCCCTTGAGCCTTTATTGAAGGCCTCAATTTTGATGATAAATTTCCTCTCCTCCAACAAGGATCTTGTCCAAAAGTCGAAAAACATGGTTATAAAGGATTTTATAATTCCTAAAGTATCTCCTTTTCTCACCTCGAGCAAAATTACCCTCCCTCCTCGTTTTCTCTTCTCCCACCCCTTGCCTCCACATCACCCTCCACTTCATCCCCCTTCCGGCCTCCCTCTCCTGACCTCCTAATCCTCTTCCTCCACCCCCGCCTCCATATCATCCTCCCCACCTCTATCTCATCCTCCCCACCTCCATTTCATCCTCCCTCTCTATTTGTGCCCCCTCTCCCCTCCCATCTGGCATCGATTGAGTAATATTTTACCTCATCTTTCGACGCGAGGAGACAATCCTAAGCAGGCTAGGCCACTTTGTGCGGAGGAAATGTTAAGTGTGGGAACACAGCAGTCTATTCCTCATATTTGTTTCCACAACATGAATAATCAAGCAACATTAATGTGAAACCCCTCAGAGAGAGAGTCACATTTACTTCCCCTAATATGGATCAGATGGTTCGCTCACGTGAAGGTCCATATGCTTGAGGTGAAGGTCGTTTCAGGTACCAGGGAAATCATGGCAGCGTGATGGGATCCCGAAGGTAAGCTTGTCGCCTCTCAAAGCCACATGAGGTTTATGTTCGGACATCTCTATAAATTGTTGATTAATTGTCCAAACCTCTGCAATAGGAAGGTGTTCGACTCTGTCCAAAGGGTCGTAGGAGATAGGATTATTTGGAAGAGTCTAGGTTGTCAATGGATGATATTGGTAGTTGGGGGAAACTTATTCTCCCCAGTCTAGTGTGCGTCTAATACTGGTAACTCGGGTCACGCTGGAAGAGCAGAATTGGAACAAACATACAGTTGAGTTGCATTGTGAAAGGTCCTTCCACTGTTTGAACATTTGGGGTTTCGCTGGGTTTTCTGTCCCTCCGTGTCAATTGGCTCTCTGGGAAAGGACTCAAATTCCCACTGTTAATTGTTTCTTTGCGTCAATTATCTCTCTGCATCATTTTTCTCTCAGCGTTATGGAAGCTGGCTCCTAGGGACGTCGCTGGCCATGCTCGGGTAAGTTCGCTGGCCATCCCGAAACCAAGTGGGAAAGGTGTCCACCTTTGGCCTCTTACCCCCCCCCCCAACCTCCACTTGTGGTTCATGTGAAAAGGAACATTCTGAATTGCGTGCAGGTATAACAAAACTAAAGGCTTGCAAAATGCAGGAGATGAACGTTGAGAAGAGTAAACAAATCCGACAGTTGAAGGACAAAGTCGACGCACTGAGAAGCAAGATTAAATATCTCCAGATTCAATTAGTCATGCAGAATTCCCAACCAACAAAAGAAACCACTGGCTTCGATCTCAACCTTCCAGCTGACCCAGAGGAGTAGACTGCAAAATATGTCTCTTTAAAATGTCGAATTTTAAATGTATTTTGTTATTATTGCAATTTTGTAAGGTCTACACTAGTAATTTTGTAGCTGCTCAGTCGCATTTTGTATTTTTGAAAGAAAAATGGGCTTGGATAGTCAGTCTGCAGTTTATGAAGCTTATCAATGGAAATGTAGTTGGATTGTAAATCTCTCGTTCTTTTTTGCTGCAATCGGGCGTGGATTAATACATATATATTACTCTTTCTTGTTAAAAAAAATTAGTAACAATATATTTATTAAAAAATTAATATTATTTTAAAGTTTTTAATAAAGGCTATTTATTTCAAGTTTTTTAATAAAGGTTTTTTATTTCTTTTTAATTTTTTTAACAGAAACAGATATGGTCTTTCATTGACTGGGCGGCCTGAAGCCATGAAATCGGTTACAATAGGCTGATGGATTTTCTGCTTGACTTTTCAGCCAGCGAACCATGCCCTCTACTCTAAACAGTCTCTTCTTTTTACATTTAGCATAGTGTGTTTCTGCTGCTAATTTCCCCAGATGGAAGATACATACAAACTGGTATAGAAGGAGACGGAAAAACATTTCACTTTAGGGAATTGGGTCCCAAAGGACTTTGTTATCTCTGAGAAGGGAGCCAATGTCTAGTTGGGCTGCCTTATTTGCCTCGCTGTCTGCTTCTCTGTTGTTTGTTCTCAAGACATGGAAGAAATTCAGTTTCATAGTCTTTGTCAAGCCTTTGATCCTTGAGATTATTCTTGCAAGTTGTAGGTCCGTTGAGATGGAATTGTTCGCCAATGCTTGGATAATTACCTGGGAATCTCCAAAAACATTTGCCTCCTTATAGCCCAGTTCTTTGAGGAATTTGGATCCTTGGTAGAGGGCCATCGCTTCTGCTTGGATGCTTGTAGAGTGGCCTAATCCCCAAGCAAATCTGTGGACAGCAGCTCCGTCTGGATTTATAATGATACCTCCGGCTCCCGCAATACCTGGGTTCCCTTTAGCAGCCCCATCAAAGAAGAGCGATGGTAGAATTTGGTTGGACAGCCAGTTTTGGAATTCTTGTTCGTTTTTCCTGATTTGCCAATCTTTGGAAGGAGGGGCAGAACTGTTTACTTTTGGGAATTTGAAGTTAAGAGCCAAACCAAGCTCTATGTCCTGTTGGCTTAAATTGGCATCATCCCCTTTGTCTTCCAACCACTCAGCTAGCTGGCATTTTGCTGCATTGGCCACTAATCTGAAATCCTGCTCTTTATTTCTAAAGATCCTTCGGTTCCTCTCCAGCCATACTTGCCAACTGACAAATTTTGGTAAAGCGCTCCATGCTGATCTGACTGTTTTATTTTTTGGAGGTTGGCCGGGGTAATTGGTCATCCAATTTGCAAATAATTCAGGGACTGAAGTGGGAAAGGTGAACTTATGATTCCAAGGGACTAGGAGCTCCTGCCAGATAGAGGATACGAATCTGCATTCGATCATAATATGAAGGGCAGTTTCAGGATTTTCCTTACATAAGGAGCATCTAGACGGCCCATGGAAGCCCCTTATCTACAGCCTGTCTTCAGTCAATATTTTCTGGTGGCAAAGGAGCCAGCAGAAGTGGTCAACCTTGGGGATTGAAGGAATTCTCCAGATACCAGTCCAGGGAGCAGGATTGGGTGGCACATGAGGCCTCTCTAGGCATTTGGCATAGCCCTGAGATACAGAATAGCCTGAACGTTTTACTCCCCAGCCTCTCACATCGTGCTTGTTTTTTAGAGTGGGAGCAAGCCCATGCAAATGCGTGTATAGAGAATTCAGGTCAGGGCGAAGTTGGGTAGGAACAACGAGTTGTTTCCAACCAGCCCACGCGTTTTCCTCCCAATTCGAAAGATCCCACAGCGTAATTATATTGGCTTCTGTCATCCAACGCTGTAATACAGGCTTGCGCAGAACTTCAGCCAACGGGGGTTTGTTAAGAATGCTATCTTTCCATATTTGAATACGCTTTCCGTTGCCTGGAACCCAGAAAGCGTGATCTCGAATCAGAGAGCTGGTTTTGTTGATGAATTTGCTGAAAGGGGTGTTAAAATTATTCTTGGGCTGGTCTAAGCATCGAGTTCTTGGTCCTCTGTAATATTTTCTCCATAGTGCAATTTGTACCCAGCCAGGATTTGGAGCTATGATCCTCCAAATTACTTTGGCTCCCATGGCTATGTTTTGTGCATTGAGATCTTTTAGATTCAAACCTCCCTCCTGGAATGGTCTGGAGACAGTATCCCAATTTATCAGTGAAAATCTTTTCTCGTTTTGCTTCCCTCCCTTCCATAAAAATGTTTTGATTAAGTCCTCCATCTTTTTTATGATTCCTGCGGGTGCCAATAGGACTGAAAAATTGAAAAGAGGTAGACTGCTGAGGACGGATTTTATGAGAACCGTTTTCCCTGCTAAATTTAGCCAGGAGGACCCCCAAGCCTGCAATTTTTGTTTAAATTTGTCTAACAGTGGCAGCCAGTCTTTGCCCAACGCCCTTGAGTGAAAGATGGGCAAGCCCAGGTACTTGAACGAGGACCATGAAACAGAGATTGCAAATCCCAGGCAGCGAGCAATATAATTTGCAGTAGAGGCGGGAATGTTCCAGCTGTATATGTGACATTTGGAGTTGTTTAGAACACTGCCTGAAATCTTACAGTATTCATCCAGGACTTCTTTGAACTTGGACGCTGAATGCATTGTTGCAGCCCCCAGTAAAATGGTGTCATCCGCGAAGAGCGCATGGTTGATGCTTTTGGCCCCTCTAGCTATGCATAGGCCAGCTAATTCATGGTCCTGTTGTTTGCGTTGAAGATAGAAGCTGAGAACAGAGGCTTGAAGTACAAAAAGGAGAGGGGACAGGGGGAACCCCTACCTCAGCCCTCTAGAGGCTTTGAAGAAGTCAGCTGCCCTTCCATTTACCAGTGGGGCAATCCATGGCTCCGATATGCAGGCTCTAATCCATTTGATAAAGCTTGGGCCGAACCCCATTTTTTGCATAACATCAAACAAAAAACTATGTCTAACTCGATCAAAAGCATTTGCAAGATCTAGTTTGACAACCATACCTTTCTCCTTGCGGTGGAGGCTGGAGTGAATCGCCTCTTGGACCAGCACGAAGTTATCCACCAATTGCCTGCCTTGGATAAAACCACCTTGATTATCGGGGATGATTTTGGGGAGGATCCTTTTCAGCCTATTGGCTATCACTTTAGTTATGACTTTATACCCAATATTACAAAGAGAAATTGGGCGAAATCTGTTGAATGTATTTGCTCCTTTCTCTTTGGGGATGAGAGCGAGAAAGGCTGAGTTTGTACTGCCACCTATCTTTTGACAATCCTGAGATTTCTGTATCATTTTGTACAAATCTTTTTCTACGATCTGCCAACAAACCTGGAGGAACCTGGGCGTGAAACCATCAGGACCTGGGGCTTTGTCCGGGTCCATTGAGAGCAGGGCTTCCTTAACTTCCTTTAGAGTGATTTTTTCTTCTAGAGACTGGTTCATTTTAGAGGAGATCATGAGAGGGACAGCGTCCAACCAGGCAACGTTGACATCAGCTCCAGCTTCTTCTCTGTACAACTGTTCAAAGTGGGCTGTTGCTGCCTTTTTTATGCTGATAAAGTCCTTCAGTACGTGATTGGCTTCCTTTATCTCGCTGATGGAGTTGCGGCCTTTCCTGGCTTGGGCTTGTTTATGGAAGAATGAGGAATTTCTATCTCCAGATTTGAGCCAGAGGCTCCTAGATTTGAGCCTCCAGAATTCTTCCTCTGCCAAACAGGCCTTGTGGAGACTTTGCTGAAGTTTGGCCTCCTTTTCCAATTCAGCCTTAGTAATTTCCGCTGTTTCAAAGTGCAGATGTTGTATTTCTAGCTCACTTTGGATTTTTTTCCTTTCCGCTGCCGGGTTAGGCAGGGTTTTGGCCCAAGCTTTTAGCATGATTTTAACTCTTCTGAGTTTTTCCTCCCATACAAAAAACGGTGATCCATTGACTGGCTTCTTCCAGCACTCTTTGATTTTATCCATAAAGTCTTTTTCTTTGATCCATAGGGAGCTGAATTTGAAGGGAATAGGTCCCAAGTCCTTAGTAGTCATTAGTTCAAGGCTGATGGGTTTATGATCTGATATGCTGCTGTGGAGAATACGCGATCTGGCTTCTAGACCAAGGAGAAGAAAGGAGCTTTGCACTAGAAATCTGTCCAGTCTTGCTGCTATATGTCCCGGACCAACCCTCTTGTTTGTCCACGTGTATTTGCCGACTGTTGGCTTGATATCTATCAGATCCCAGTTTTGCATGAGGTCTTCTACTGTTTCTCTTGCCGGGTCTCTGACTATACTGCCTCCTCTTTTTTCTGACGAAAGGAGGGTAAGGTTGAGGTCCCCGGCTATAATGACGTTTTCCAAATTTTCCTGATCTGCCAGGTCTTTGATGGAGTCCCAACATGTTTTCTTTTCACCTGCATTGTTAGGGGCATATACATTGACCAGACTAATAATTTCCTTAGTTTCTAAATGCTGCAGCTTTAAAAGAATCCAATGAGTATTCAGGGACTCAGAGATAAGGGAGAACTTATTTGAATTCCAGAGCGATCCAAGTCCTCCAGATGCTCCACGGGCGGAGGTTGCATGCGCTCCATCTTTTTTCCAAAACTTTCTGCTTGCTTGGAGGAAGGTTGTATCCTCCAGCTTTGTCTCCTGGATGAGAAGAATGTCCGGGGCTTCCAGCCTTATTAGGCTATTCATTGCTTCTTCTTTAGCTTTGGAGCCCATTCCCCTACAATTCCAGGAGACTATCTTCATCATTTACTTTTGTTGTGGTGAGCTCCTTTGGAGCTCTGGGTATGGTTCTTCTTTGTCTTCGGGGTTTTTGCTAGAAGTTTCTCTAGCGTTGGCTGGCTGCCCTGGAGCTTTTCCTTGTATGTTTCTTGCTCCCTTTTTTCTTTGGATGACATTCGACCTCTTGTAGACCTTCTGGGGGTGGACTGGGACTCTCCTATTTCCCCTTCTTCCTCTGAGTCCTCGGACTCTTGGGTTTCCTCCTCATCTTCTGATGTCTTCCCTTTAGTCCTCTCTGGTTCGCTTTTAGATTTGGGCAGGGAGACTTCTTTCGCAGTTTCGGTCTCCTGGGTGGTCATGTTTTCAGATCCCAGTATCTCAAATTTATTTCCTTGGCTCTCTATGGGTGGGAGCTGAGCAGGGCCCGATTGGGTGGCTCTGGGGTTAGTATTTGCAGTCTTCCTAAACGCCGTTTTGGATCTTTTAGCCTGATTCCATCCTTCTTCTTTCCCTTTTTCCTCTACCCCTTTGGACGGGCAATCTCTAGCGAAGTGTCCATATACTTGACACTTCTGACATTTGAACGACAGCTGTTCATAGTCCAATTTCTGTACATGCGTCCAGGGACCAACCCTTATTTTGATGGCTTCTGGTAGTCCGACCTCCAGATCAACCTCCACACAGATTCTAGCGCAGTCGTACTGGTCCTTGCTATTGGCCTTGTCTATGAACTTCCCAAGGGTGTTTCCGATGTGTTTCAAAGAATCCCAGTTCCAGCAATGGACCGGGAGGTTGGGGAGCCTTACCCAAACCGGGACCGCTGAAGGCACGTCCACCGCCGGATCGAAATCCGGTGTCCATTTATTCAGGTACAGCCCTTGAGGCCCCATGAAGTAAGGGTCGTTTCTGAAGATTAGGTCCTTGTCCTCTTTATCTAAGAACTCAAATAGGAAGTATCCTCTTCCGAGGAAGTAAGACGTTACCTTATTCTTGATCAGGGGAGCCCAGTTTCTAGCAACCCAGCTCTCTGTTGATTTTGGGGAGGGCTAGAGACCTGTAAACTGCCCGACCAGAGCACGATCTGCCAGAGACAAAGCTACTTGAATCGGCCCTTTAGGAGGTAGAGCGATCTCGGGAATGTCTTCCAGTCTTTTCACGAACTTGGCAGCTTCCACGGCTTTCTTCTTGGGCAGAGAGGCCAACAAGGATTTGAAGGCCTCAGCGGCAAATGGAGGGGGAGGGGAGGAAGGCCCATGAGGGGGATCTGGTTCCTCCATGATGAAGCAGATCAAAACCTAGCTGATTGCAGCCAGTTACCGAGCGATTGGCAGTAAATTCCGCAGCCTGAGGAAGAAAACTCTGCGATCCAGCTCGCAGGAGACGGAGGAATGCAGCAGCGGGTGTCTGCAGGGAGCAGAGGGGAGTCGAGGCGGGCACGAGCTCAGGGATCAAGATCCGCCGGATGCGGATCTCGCAGAGGGAGGGCCGAGACGTGCAACTCTCTCAGCAAAAAAAAAAAGATCGAGTTGTTCTCAAAATCTTTTATTTCTTTTTAATTATTTGTTAATAAAATTTTATTTTTCAAATATCCTAAAACTCTAAAATAAAAACATCATTACCTTTACTTTTAAATTAATAAACAAAATTGCGTCTTACTTTACTTTTTGCAAATTATCCAAATCAGTGACTTAAAAGTTCTAATAATGTTATAAAACAAACATTCATTTATTACTTCCAGTTATTAGTTTTGTTGTACTTGACTTACTTAACAATATTTCATGCTTATCCAAAAAATATTTAATTTAATTTTATATAAATAGAAAATATTAATTTGCCATTTAATAATTAAATTTTATTATTCTAAAATATTTAGACTAAAAAACTCTTAATAAAATATATAACAATATCCTTTTTTATAATTAACCATATTCTCCTTTTATATATCTAAAATTTTGTCTCTTTTTACATATCTAAAATTTTGACTTTTATTATTTGAACTATAAATTTTATAAATTAAATTTATATTTTAAAAATTAAAATAGTTTATAAATTAAATTTATGTTTTTCCCCTATCGGGGTGCGACACAGCTAATGGATCTTCTCAGGATCCTCGTCATGAGTAAGTTGGTTGATGAAAGGGTAGGAGGGCGGCTCAACCCACGCCCTCACATGCTTGGTTATCAATGTTGGGTGATAGTGTGCATGGTAATTCTTAATGGCGATGCGACGAGCCAGTGTGATCTTTCCCTCCAGGTGGTAAGGGCTCGCAACTCTAAGTGTTTAACAATTTCGTGCTGGGTTTTGGTTCTTTGTGGTGGTCGAAGGCTCCTGGAAAGCATATTCTCGTCTGAAAGAAAGGCCAGGTGGGTCAATTTCTCAGATGCAGTCAGTTTCCTCAGTTTAATGGCATCTTTTGTCGGGTATGTAATTCTCTTTATTCCTCCTCTTCAACTGTGGTCTACAAATTACTCTATTGTCTCTCATAACCTAAAAGGAAAGTACTACAATATGATATTTGTAAGAAATTGGAACTGATTTCTGGAAAATTGGAAAGTTTTTGTTGTCTTGTTATGTGTGAAGCCTGCTTTTTTTGTGACTGTATCTGTCCTCTTTAGCATTCTTCTATCTCATATGGGAATGTATTATATCTCTCTGGTTTGGAGTTATTTGGTTGGTGCATGTATCTTCGTTAATGCTGGATATATCATTGAATTGTTGCTTCTGAGAATGGGAAGAAATGTGAACTCCTTGCATTTGATTCATTGTGCTTATCTTGTGGGTTTTACTGAAAGTGGGCTCGGGGAGTTGGTCCGTGGAGCCTTCTTTCTTGGGCGATAAACCCACCTTGGCTTACCTCTGTATATGGTTTCACTTGGGCTTGGGGATCCGGAATTCGACATCTTATGTCGAGGTTGGTAGTTCCATTCGACCCTCAAGTTATTTGATAGGTGTGAGCCTAACATAAACTGCACCTTACTTCTATGTTATGTTATTGTGTCTGGTCCTCACAACCATTGTAAGTACCTTGAATCCAAGTGGACAGGTTGGCCCAGGTTCGTGGCTCGTTCTGTGTGGCTTCAAGCTTTTGGTGTCTCTGTTGTTTGGTGGATAACCTCTATGGCTCGCCCAACCCCCGGTGCTAGTTCTTCAGGCAAAGGTGGTCGTGGTCAGGGAAGGCAATCAGGGAAGCTAGGAGGTAAAAACCCATCCTCGGATCGTCAACTGCGAAGATGTGGCAATAAAACAACTGCTCAGATCATCTGAGATGTAGCACAGGCCTATCAAACAGAAACTTCGACTCAAGTTCGACAATTGATTTCAAATTGGGAAGCTGAATTGAATCAGTGGGCAGAAGTTGAAGTTCAGGTGAAAGACTGGCGTGACTTAGTTATGGACCGGAGACATTCCAGAGGTTGCACCACCCAATACAAGCAAAATGTTCACCTCTACTGGTTGATGAAAGATGTTGTGGCCAAGGCTCTGATGACCTCTCTAGAAGGCTCTATCAAATCTGATCCAAGTTTTCAAGAAATTCAGAAAGAATTTCAACTCATTCAGTTTCAAATTCAGCAGCAGAATGTCCATCTCAGCCACATTGAAAAACACATTCTGTGTCTTCCTCAGTTTGAATTACCGGGTTCAAGTGCAAAGGACCCAGCTCTTGTGGATTCCTCCGGTGATTAACAATTTGCTTGTTTATGGCTGCACTTGTTTTTTGTTTAATTTTCTATGATGTATATGTTGATTAGGTTTCTATGTTATAGATATTTAGGATGTAGATGGTTTCCAGACATTCAGTCCTACAAGGCACTGTTAGACAGACTTAAAATATTTTGTTTTTGGATGGCATATAATGTTGTTTGGTGGCCAACAAACCTGGTTTCCCAATGGACAGGTTGAGGCCACTGAATGTATTGACTATGGTTGTAACCTACTTTTGATGAAAATGAATGAATGAAAAAGGTCCTACCAAGCTTACAAATATAAATAAATTATGTTTTATAATTTATTTAAATTTAATAATTAAAATATTAAAAAATTTTGGATGGTAAACTTTATTGAAACTTAACAAATACACTATTGTCGAAAATATTTCACCCTTAAAATCTCACCGAACTAAAAGAGATACACAACTTGTTAGTTGTTGCATTTCCATTGTCTTCGTCTTCTTGTTTTATTAACATTCGATACATTGAAATTAATTTTAATAAATAACAACTATTAATTATTATTGTAATAATGAAAAGAACATAATTCAATAACTAGCAATTGTACCACATGTTGCGAAGGAAACGTCGTAAGGCTATAGCATATGGAATAATAACACATATGAAAAAAAAATGTGATATGTTATGTGATCTAGATGTTGACTAGTTTGGAAATGTTTCCTTTGCAACATAAATTACTTGCTAAAAAAGGTAATAAATAAATTTAACTTTACAACAGGTGCCTCATGAATGGAGACCCCAATTCCATTTATTGATTATTAAGTTTTAATTTGTTGAATTGAGACTTCTGTGATCCATAACAGTTATAAGAAGAGCTTCGACGTAAATCACATATAGAAAGACCTTTGTCGACGCGTTTCAAACCAACCAGTGTGGTTCATCGTCAGGACAAGTTGGTTCGAAACGATGAACCACACTGGTTGGTTCGAAACGCGTCGACAAAGGTCTTTCTATATGTGATTTACGCCGAAGCTCTTCTTATAAGTTTTAATTTATAAAATATTTCCAATCAATGAAATAAATTAAATTAATGAAATTTAAAATGTAAACTTTGAACTTTGAAATTGATAATTGAATCTTTACAAATATGAAATTTACAACAAATTTCTTATGTGACATTGCAATTTTCCTTCTACTACTATATCATAGCCACTTAATCTCACAACTCTCTTATACATCTTCAAAATTGGTATGGCCACATATACCCTTGGATCTAGCATGAGCTACAATGAAACTTTATTTTACCTCTAAAGTGCGCCACACACATTGCATGTAGATATTCAACCACAATTATGTATGTTGTCATATAGTTCTCCAAAATGTTAAGGTTATTGAAACCTATGAGTTTTCCTCATGTTCCAACACAATAGTTTGAATTTTTTTATTATTGAAGACCTGAGCACCAAAGCTCCCAAGGCTCTTAGACAACTTGTATCCTCTCTCCTTCAAACATCAAATACTCAAGCTTCATGGTGATGGGTAAACTTCAACATACAAGTTTTTCTACTTCAACCTCTCCCCTCATCCAATCTTAGTGGACACAATGAACAACATACAACCTTACGGACATCCTCTTGAAATTGGAAAAGCAATAGCCGAAATAGAGAGACATCCAGAGAGGGTTTAGTTGTCTAGAGTTGGTCCACAACTCTGTCGGCGCATATTAAGGGAGAAGGAGGAGTGGTTCTGTTCTAACCACATTCAATATGTCAATGCGCCCATTAACAGATCAATCTGGAGTTGATTGGCTACAATGACTCACATTGGGCAGGTTGCATTGATGATAGGAAGTCCACTTCAGGAAAATTTATGCAGCTAAAGATATGTGAAACACATGTTATGGCTTCCAAATCCATAGAATACTTCTGAGATTGGGGTATTGAATAATTCACTGGGCCAACCAACTTCAATGGATTAAGGGTAAACTGATAAATCAGATGATATAAATCTGTGGGGCCATCTTGGAAAACCACCTCTCGATCTTTCTCTTCAACTACACCCGCTCTTGTATATTATATGGGTTCTTTCCTTTGGATCATCTGTCTCAACTAACTATAAATAAAATAAATCACTTGACCTTTTGCATTTACTTATGTTGAGGTGATTAACCAACCCTTTGATATGGGAGCTTGCTCGATTTCCATGGGGAGACAGGACAGGAAATTATTATATAAGATGTGATTAGGTTGGGGATTGTTTATTTAAGTTAACAACTCGATGCATAAGGATGAGAGGGGAGGTCCGGTGAGTTGTCCCACTCCATCTGGAGTATTAATCCTTTCTTCCTCCTAATATCAGGGTTCATTAGAGTGTTGACAATTGCTTCGTTATGCAAGCTTAATCTGGTGTGCTTATGCAAGCCTAGTGTGTGCTCTCAATTATGCTACTCAATTAGATGGAAATGCTTATTTGATGTTTTGGAATTGATAGAGCATTTCTTATTTGTTGCTAGGAGAGAGACCCTTGACTATTTACTTTCTAAAGCCCACTTTGCTTTTGCACCTATTTCAGCCATAGTTTTAGGATTTAAGAAAAAAACAAAACCCCAGAAAGGGAATTTCATGGCTTCAAAGGTCTAATGTGCCAATAATTTTTAGTTCCATTGATTTCATACACAAATTTTGCACCTAACTTGTTGGACTAAGGTGTCTTATCTTTTAACATTACCATGGAAGACATGTTAGGGTAATATATTATGTTGCACTCTCGTTAGCTATTGGGCTACATTTTTTCATTATCTATGTTTCTTATGATTGGTGACACTCTCTTGTTCGATAATAACATACAACACCTAGGGACACCCCCCTAATATTTTAATGCCATTCTTCCAGCCCAGGATATTCAATTTGCATATAAAAAGATGGCAGATAAAATAAAGGCCAGGCTACATCATTTGTCATCATACTTATATAATCTAATGCTTGGTAGTCATGTATCAGTCTCGGGCCCATGGCTTTGTGTATGCACTTCATTGTTGTAGAATGTTCATATCCACGAGGTTGGGTTTGGCTATGTTTGATCTGAAAATGGGGCACTTAGGCTTCTTGTCTAAGTTACAAGGACCTCTCCCACTTCCAAAGCTTAAATGTTCCCTAGTCTTATTAATTAACCAATGCAGAATTAAAAATGCTTGAAAATAGGTGTATGTTGGTGTTTGTTTTTAAACTGTTTATGTGTTTTAAATCTGTTGTTTATGCTAATATAACATACATATAACAGTAAATAATGCAGCAATACAACAAACACATAGAACAACAATTTAATTAAGAGTTCACCCAAAACTCTTGGTCTATGTCTCCGTGAGCTCTAGTCAACTCGACTAGGCTCTCTGGGATTGTGGCAAAGTCTTTTTTTACAAGCTCATGGCTCAACTGCACTATTTCACACAGAAACAATGGGTTTAGACACCATTTTGGCCCATGGCTCTGAAGCTCTCGGCTTTCTGGCTCTAGGCTCTCGCTCTGGCTCTTCAGCTCTTGCTTTTCGACTCTGTCTCTCGGCCTCTGCGTGCCTCTGTGATCTGCTTGACCTCCCAGCAATCCTCAGCAACCTTCCAGCGACCTTTTCGCAGCTTTGCTGCCTGTCAATCGCACTCTCAGGCTTTCTCGCCCCTTCAGCTCTCTGCACTGCCTGCTTATGCCTCTCAATCATGCTCTCAAACTCGGCGACCCCTCTGTCTCTACCATTGAACAACTTTTAAGCCTGGCGCTTGTCTGTTCGTTTCAGCTCTCGGGCTCTTTGGCTCTTGGTCGTTGTCCCTACATCTTCCTTCTGGAGCATTTAACAATCATTACTAAAGTCCCAAGGTATGGTGGCCACCTGAGTTTGCAACGGAAAAGGCCACTAGCGCGTTGAAATCCCAAAGATATCATTTCTCTGTTTACACAGAGAAATACACTGGAAACGCTGAAAAATCCGCATAAATGCATTTTATCGGACTTGAAAATCCCTTAAATCCGCTTTATAATCACATCGGTTCGCCTTTTGCTGCTAGTGCAATCCTCATCGTCAATCTACGGGATCTCCAATCCAATGGTCCATATGCGATCTTGGGCGGCTTAGGAATACAGATGTTACTTGCTCGAAAAGGCAGTTTTTCTCTCTCCTTCGTGGGCCATGCGTCATTCAGTGTATGGGATCGGGCAAAGCCAGCCCAAAACCATTTACCGCTTGAGACCCGCCTGAAATCCGCCTTTATGGAACTCAAATTATATAGATCACGCCTAAATTCTCGTTCGGGTCTGGTTTTATTGCTTTCAAGCGTTTTCCTTTGTTTTTTGGTTTTATAGCAGAAATGCATAAATACACAGAAAATCCATTTTTACCAGATTTCAAATTTTATAAATTTTGCTTATGAATCCCATCAAGTTCGCCTGTAATCGCTATCGCAAGTCGCAATGCCCTTGTGCGTGGTTCCTTTTGTATTTGTAAAAATACATTAAAAACACTGAAAATTCGACGAAGGGCTTTATGGTGGACTTCAAATAATTATGCAGCGGCATTTATAACTCCTTTCGGGTTCGGATTCATCGCTTATCGCATCGCATATGTGTTTTGGGTAAAATCCCAAATACACGAGAGATACGTGAAATTCCAAATTCTTGGACATGAAATTTTAAACAATCGAGCTTTGAGAACTTATCGGGTCCAACCTTTTTATCAGCATCGGGGGTTGTCGATCGCCACTCGCTGATTTCGGTGATCGCAATGTCGCTCGGCCCGGGGTTCTGTGCATCGCCGATGCCGATTCACTAATCCGATTATCGGCGATCAGCTTATCGCATGATCGCAATCGCCAGATCCAGGGTCTCGATATCGCATATGTGTCTGCCTCCGACCCGATTGATTGGATCGATGGATCAGGGTTTCTTCCACCTCCGCTTAAGTCCTTCCCTTTTCCTTTTTCCGATGCGATTTCCCTTTATAAGGGTTTTTTGCCCATTTTAGGGGATTTTGCCTCTTTTTCCAAAGAATAAAGGGCATCTTCTTTTGGTGATAACTTCTGCATCCTAAGTCCATTTTTTCCCATTCAAGTTGCAATGGATTCAGGATGAAAAGATCTCTGCAATGTGGCTATTTCTAGGAACCTCCTTGGACTTTCATTTTCCTCTGTGAGGAACACTTAGACCTAGGTGTCTATCCAAAATCCATTTTGGATCACGCCTTCCCACTAAAAGAACTTTTGGTCTCCAAAAGACTGATATACTGATCTGAATAGTAAATGAGGGTAACAATGCCCTCTTCTTTCAGCCTCCACACAATTGCCTTGCATAGTGCCTTTGAACCAAAGTCTCTAACCACTTCCCTTCCTAGATGGGCTGGTCTTCCTGGGAAGAACTGTCTTCCTCCTTGCCTTCCTGCAAAACTTCTGCTTAGATGGTCACAGGAAGTAGTTTGAACTTCTTTGCCTTGATCAGTGATCCAAGGTGGCTCAAACAAATGTGAAGTACACCTACTCCACAAAATTATCATTTGTACATGTTTGAAAAGTTGTCAACAACAACAGAAATATAGACAACAATTGGATGGCCTAAACTCCTGCTTCAACAAAAGAAACAGATTTCACAGCTTGTGAACACCTCCATGTCTTACATCTGCATACAAATGATGGACTAGATAACAAGCCCACAAAACATGTCTTTAAAACAAATGACCCTTCAAGTCAAGCATGTAGAAAAAAGACCATTAGGACTCTTTTCAAAAGATGAAACACTTCATCACTATCTCCATCTTGGAGACCAAGTCAACTTTTCCCAAGTCAATATTACATGCATGTTTACAACAAAGCAGTCAATCCTTCAAGTTAATTACACATACATGTTCAAATACAAGGAAATCATCAACATCCCTGTGTTCATGCATATCATGCTTATGCATGCATTTCATCCTTCAACTTTCACTTAAGCACACTGTACTTTTGAAGCTAAAATGAAATATAATGTTGCAAAAACAAAGTGAGTCTCCTACTCAACCCTTTTTCCATTCACCTTCTTGGTAGAAACCTACAACTTGCATCTCATCAACAAAGAAATGCAAATAGATGCATCAATAGACATGCAACCTTAATTGGAAAAGAACTCTAACCATTTCTTACCAATCCAGTTCAAAGGTCTTTCCTTTGTCTACACATCAACATCAACATGTGAATCATCCTGAGACACATCATTCATGGAAATTTCCTTTCCATTTCTGTCATCTTCTCTTTCCACCTTCCTCAGCTTTTGTGGAAGCATTGTTGGATTCAGAGTCCAACACCTTTCAGCAAGATGCCCTTGCTTATGGCAGTAAATGCAACACATGTGCATCCTCTTGACAGCATGATTTGCCTTGTCCAATGGACCTTTGGGTTTTTGCTTCTTTTCCTTCAAAAGTTTCCTGTATGTGGCCATTGTCTTCCAACATCTAGAAACATGATGGTTATCCAAACCACAAAAGGAACATGCAATTATTTTCCCATGCTTATGTGGAAATTTACCATGCTTTGCAAAATCAAAAGGAATGTGTTTAGAACCATATTTATACCTGCCTCTTTTACCTTTATAGCCTTCATGAGGAGGTGAAGCAAATGAAGAAGTGGCTCCCTTTGGAACACCATCAATCTCTTCAGGGCTGTCAGAGTTTCCACAACTCTCTGGTTCAAGTGTGTGCTTCTAAACACCTGCATCCTGCAATTGATGTTTCAAGCTATGGCATCCCTCTTGAATACAATCTTCACACTCTTGAGGTGGAGGACATGAAATGAAACTCCTTCTTGGGACTGTTTCAATGGCCTTCATGGCAGCTTTGGAACTTTCTCCATAAGACTCTCCATAGCCAAGACCCAAATACTTAGGCCTTTCCTCAACCATTATTGGTTCAACAATACCTTGTGCATGCTTTCCCAAGCCCTTTCCTTCATAGCCCATCTTGGACATTAGCTTGGAACCTATGCCTCTAGTATGTTTTTCAAAAGAACCAATATAAGCATTCTTAGAAGAATTTGAAGACAAACTGGAATGGTTTACCTCTTCTTCAGGCTGATACTTGACCAAGGCTTCTTTTGCAACAAAGAGCTGTGACTCCAACTCATGCATCCTTTTCAAGTTCATATTTGCAATATGAAGTTGCCTCTCCATTTCCTGTAGTCTGTCAGAAAGCAACTGCTTCTCTTCCTTCATGGAATTCAACTGCTCTCTAAGTCTGTTGCTCTTCCTTCCATCCTCATACATTTCTCTCACCTTGTCCATCATGATGAACAAGTCTTGCTTCAAGTCTCCATCATAGAGTCTTGTGATGAAGGAGGAATTTGAGGATTCACTTGTAGAAGTTGTCATTATACCAATGAACAAAAGAACTTCAAACAAGATTAATAAAGTGCTTTATTAAGCAACCTTTTGCAACAAACCTCTTGTGCTTCAAGGATTGCTTTGAGGTCCTTTGGAATAGAAGAATGCCTTCAACCCTTCTTCCTTCTTGTCCTTCCTGGACTGGGCTATTAAAAAACTTTCCCTTTTCCTCTGCAAACCTAGAAAATAGTTAGTCTGCAACAAGCATTCTGATATAACCTTCTTTGAAGGCGTGGTTAATCAATCTCAAGCTCCGATACCACTTGATCTGAAAATGGGGCACATAGTCTTCTTGTCTAAGTTACAAGGACCTCTCCCACTTCCAAAGCTTAAATGTTCCCTAGTATTATTGATTAACCAATGCAAAATTAAAAATGCTTGAAAACAGGTGTATGCTGGTGTTTGCTTTTAAACTGTTTATGTGTTTTAAATATGTTGTTTATGCTGATATAACATACATATAACAATAAATAATGCAACAATACAACAAACACACAGAACAACAATTTAATTAGGAGTTCACCCAAAACTCTTTGGCTACATCTCCGTGAGCTCTAGTCAACTCGACTAGGCTCTCTGGGATTATGGCAAAGTCTTTTTTTACAAGCTCATGGCTCAACTCCACTGTTTTACACATAAACAATGGGTTTAGACACCATTTTAGCCCCTGGCTCTGAAGCTCTCGGCTTTCTGGCTCTAGGCTCTCGCTCTAGCTTTGGCTCTTCAGCTCTGTCTCTCGGCCTCTACGTGCCTCTGTGATCCACTTGACCTCCAAGCGATCCTCGACAACCTTCCAACGACTTTTTTGCAGCTCTACTGCCTGTCAATCGCACTCTCAGGCTTTATTGCCCCTTCAGCTCTCTGCGCTGCCTGCTTATGCCTCTCAATCGTGCTGTCAGACTCAGCAAGCCTTTGTCTCTGTCATTGAATGACTTTTAAGCCTATCAGTGCTTGTCTGTTCATTTCAGCTCTTGGGCTCTCTGGCTCCTGGTCGCTGTCCCTTCATCTTCCTTTTGGAGCGTTTAACAATCATTGCTAACATCCCAAGGTATGGTGGCCACCCAAGTTTGCAATGGAAAAGGCCACTGGCGCATTGAAATCCCAAATATGTCATTTCTTTATTTACACAGAGAAATACACCGAAAATGCTGAAAAATCCACATAAATGCCTTTTATCGGACTTGAAAATCCCTTAAATCTGCTCTATAATCACATCAGTTCCACCTTTTTCTGCTAGCTCAATCCCCACCGTCTATCTACATGATCTCCGATCCAATGGTCCATATGCTATCTCGAGTGGCTTAGGAATACGAAGGTTACCCGCCCGAAAAGGCAGTTTTCCTCTCTCCTCTGTCAGCCATGCGACATTCACTGTATGCGATCGGGCAGAGCCAGCACAAAACAATTTATCGCTTGAGCCACACCCGAAATCCGCCTTTACGGAACTCAAATTATATAGATCGTGCCTAAATTCTCCTTTGGGTCCGGTTTTATCGCTTTCAGGCGTTTTCCTTTGTTTTTTGGTTTTATAGTGGAAATGCGTAAATACACAGAAAATCCCTTTTTACCGAATTTCAAATTTTATAAATTGTGCTTATGAATCTCATCGGGTCCGCCTGTAATCGCTATCGCAAGTTTCAATGCCCTTGTGCCGTGGTTCCTTTTGTATTTGTAAAAATACATTAAAAACACTGAAAATCCGACAAAGGGCTTTATGGTGGACTTCAAATAATTATGTAGCGGCATTTATAACCCCTTTCAGGTCCGGATTCATCGCTTATTGCATCGCATATGTGTTTTGGGTAAAATCCCAAATACACGGGAAATACGTGAAATTCCGAATTCCTGGACCTAAAATTTATACAATCAGGATTTGAGAACTTATCAGGTCTGGCCTTTTTATCGGCATCAGGGGTCGTCGATCGCAATGTCGCTTGGCCCGAGGTTCTGTGCATCATCGATGTCGATTCGCCGATCCAATCATTGGCGATCGGCGTATAGCATGATCGCAATTGCCAAATCCAGAGTCCCAATATCGCATATGTGTCTGCCTTCGACTCGATTGATCGGATCGACGGATTGGGGTTTCTTCCGCCTTCGCTTAAGTCCTTCCCTTCGCCTTTTTCCGATGTGATTTCCATTTATAAGGGTTTTTTGCCCATTTTAGGGGATTTTGCCTCTTTTTCCAAAGAACAAAGGGCATCTTCTTTTGGTGATAACTTCTGCATCCTAAGTCCATTTTTGCCCATTCAAGTTGCAGTGGATTCAGGGTGAAAATATCTCTGCAATGTGGCTATTTCCAGGAACCTCCTTGGACTTTCATTTTCCTCTATGAGGAACACTTAGACTTAGGAGTCTATCCAAAATCCATTTTGGATCAATGTTTTATTTCATGAGTGATAGCTATGCTAGGGAAGGCAATTGGGGAAGGAATCTGAAACTATGGATATTGAATATTTTTTGTAGCATTTGTGGATATGTGTTGTACATAAAGCATTTTTTTGTGCGTATAGATGTTGGTTGAAGGGGAATGATATGTGGTGTAAAAAAGTGTTTGCTTGATGTGGTCAGACAATACTACCCATTCTTTCCTTGGTGTTTAATATTATTGAATATTCCATCTCTGGTGGAATCAAGGAAGAACCTTCTTTGGGTTGCTTTCTGAGCAAATAATAATGGAAATCTAATTAGTGCAGTAATAGGTTTCTAACTTGTAGATAGGGAAATCCTAATTCTCAAGTTTCTAACAAGTATTTAAGTACTTTAAGTAGTCACTTCACGATCTTTTGCCCTTTTGATCATGAGCCACAATGGAACTTGTTCTTTTACCTCTAATGTGCCCCACACACATTGTATGTAGATATTTAACCATAATTTTCTATGTTTTCATATAGTTCTCCAAAATGTTAAGGTTATTGAACCCTTTGAGTTATACTCATTTTCTAATGCAGTAGGTTGAAGATTTTTATCGTTGCATGCCTCAGCACCAAAGCTCCCAAGGCTCCTAGACTACTTTCATCCTCTCTCCTTCAAACATCAAATACTTAAGCTTCATGGTGATGGGTAAAATTCATCATACAAGTTTCTCTACTCCAACCTCTCCCCTCATCCAATCTTAGTGGACACAAAGAACAACATACAACCCTAAGGACATCCCCCTGAGACTGGAAAGCACCAGTCGAAATAGAGAGACATCCAGAGAGGGTTTAGTTTTATGGAGTTGGTCAACAACTCTGTTGGCGTAGATTAACAAGCACATATGCAAAATAAAATAGAAAATTCATCACAAAAGGTGATTCAAAAATTCATGTTGATTCTTTAAGAAATAAGACAAAAGGGAAATAAAATATCCAACTTGTAAATTGATACAATATAAAAAGAAATATACCTATGAATAAGGCAATGAAAATACTGAAGGAGGAAGAAGGAGGAGTGGTTATGTTATGACCACATCCAATTTGTCAGTGCTCCTGTTAACGTTACAATATGGAGTTGATTTGCTACAACAACTTAGATTAGGCAGGTTTCATTGATGACCGGAAGTCCAATTGAGTCAATTTTATGCAGCTAAAGATATGTGAAACACATGTTATGACTTCAAAATCTGTAGAATCATTTTGAGATTGGGGCACTGACTAATTCACTAGGCCAACCAACTTCAATGGATTAAGGGTAAACTGCTAAAATTGATGATATAAATATAAGGGGCCATCTCAGAAAACCACCTCTCGATCTTTCTCTTGAACTGCACTCGCTCTTGTATATTATGTGGGTTCTTTCCTTTTGAACACCTGTCTCAATTTGCTATAAATAAAATCAATCACTCCTTATGCACTTACTTATGCCGTGGTGATTAACCGATCTTTCGATATAGGAGCTCGCTTGATTTCCATGGGGAGAGGGGATGGGAAATTATTATATAAGATGCGATTAGATTGGGGACTGCTTATTTAAGTTAACAAACTAATGCATAAGGATGAGATTGAGGATATAGTGAGTTTTCCCACTCATCTGGAGTATTACTCCATTTTGCCTCATAAGCTCAGGGTTCATTAGAGTGTTGGGAACTACTTCGTTATGCAATCTTAATTTGGTGCACTCATGCAAGTTGAAGTTGTGCTCTAAATCATGCTACTCAATCGGGTGGTCATGCTTATTTGATGTTTTGGAACCAATAGAGAATATATTCTTTGTTGCTAAGAGAGAGACCCTTGTCCATTTACTTTCTGAATCCCACCTTTCTTTTGCACCTATTTCATCCGTAGGTTTATGATTTGAGGAAAAAACAAAACTCCAAAAAGGGAATTTCATGGCTTCAAAGGTCTAATGCATCCAACAATTTTTAGTTACATTGAGTTCATACACAAAGGTTTGCACATATTTCAGCCATAGGTTTAGGATTTGAGAAAAAAACAAAACCACAGAAAGGAAATTTCATGGTTGGAATGATTGAATTGACAGAAAGAACTTACATGGATGGGACAAAGAGCTTGGGACGCTTGAGTAGGACTTCATTGACCACGTTCTTAGTACAAGAAATTACATGTGATGATGGTGGTGGTAGAAGTGCTTCGTCAGGGTGAGCTTCCTCCCGCTCCTCCAATGAGCCATCTATTGCCCATGATCCATCTAATGCCATCAAGCATGGACTAGTCAAATATTTCCTATATCGAATCAAACTCGAATTTGAATTTGAACTTGAACTTGGTAACTATGGTTCAATGCAAAGATATTTTTTACTCCATAAGGCTCATTGTTCTATCTTTGTGAGGAGTTTCCTCTTCTTAATTGTTAGGGTTTGAAATCTAATGAATTTTTGCAGATAATCCTGTTTTGGCTTGCTATCTTTTGGCGTTCCTTCATAATGGAGGTGCACATAAAATCACCTGCATTGAGTTGAATGGCCTCTAGAAGACTCTTATTTATATCCATTTTGACAAACTTTTGTGGGAAAAATCAAAGTTGAAACCAATTGTTATGATAATAGGTTACTCCTCGTCACGATAGATTTTTAATGTTGATCATCTCAGGTAAAGTCCTACTCCAGCCATGAAATAATGTTCTATCAAAGAGTTATGAGTTGGTCATTTCAATTGAGGAAAGAATCCAAGCAAATTTACCAGATAGTACCAAAATGTCCATTTCCCAAATATAATTTCCATTTAGATTGTAACAAATCAGTAGCTAGCTTAGCACTGGCCACTCATAAAATTATTTGGTTTTCATTATCTTGGAGAATGTTGAATTGAATTTGAAAACTTTATAGTGAGTTCCCTGAAAGGAGAAAGAGGACAACAAATACAGAAAGAAGCCAAAGCAGAGAATAAAGTTCACAGACACAATAGGACAAATATGTAACTAAATGAACTTGTAAGACTATAAAGTTTTTGAAAAAGTTGAGGTTTCTATTGTTTTTGTTGCAACCAAATCTTGGGGATTATAATTTTCTATTTTTGTAAACATGTAGTGTCCACAATGAAATAACAAGGTTGTGATGGATGACATCGGATTATTTGTGTTCTAGTTAGTGGCAGACCAATAGTGGCTACTCCCTCCCCAGTTTATGTAAATATTTGTTTGGAAAAGATTAATGGTTCTGATAAAAATGAAAACTTCAAAATTCTAAGGCTCTTTTAATTTTTGTGATGCACCTTTTAATTTTTATCATGCACTTGAACATGATTTTCTCCCAAGATTTATATAGCATGGATAACATGGATAGTTCGGAAATGGAGATGCATACCTTTGAGATTTTCCATTTGGACAAGACTATAGACATTTCATTATGCAAATATAGTTGACAAAATTGATATATCATGGAGAAATAACTAAAAGGAAAATGTTACCATTCTCCAAACTGATATATCATGGAAAAAAGTTTTTTCTCACAATTACTTTGATAAATATATGAATTGAACCCTTTCCCTCTTTTATTTTTCGATTATCCCCACATTAGCAGACTAAACCTTTCTCAAATTTCTTTGCGTAGGGTAATCTATCACTTAGAATTTATGGGTTTGGAGGGAAAACCAGTTCGGAACCAAGTCTAGTGCCATGGTAAGTATAGTCACCATGAATTCAGCTTACCAAGGGTTCATTTCTGGTGAGCCATGTGTTTTTTTAATTGGTTTAACGAGTGAATCCATTGGAATGTCTCTTGCAGGGTTTCTAAAGAGTTAGAGTTGTTCAACGCTACTCTGAATCCCTTGGAATTTCTCTTGCAGGGTTTCTAAAGAGTTAGATTTGTTCAACGCTACTCCCAAGTATCTACTCCTGTGAAACCCTGCTTCCTGCTATATATATAACTTTGGAATCAGTAATTCACTCTAACCCTCTTCCAACTTCTCATTGCATGTGTGTTCAACGTTCCAGTTTACTACTGCGTAAACCCTTTTCTATGTTGCGAATATCTAGTTTTCAAACGTTCGACTTTAGTTCTTATGTTGCAGGCTATCAAGGTTCTTGACACTTTATGTTATTTCATATGGGTTATTATTCAAGGAATGGCTAACAAAGCAACAATTTAAGAGCTGAAAATTTAAATGTGAAACAAAAATGAAGAGAGGATTCTTTAAGATGTTTACCCCGCTCATTTCAATTTGAAGAAGAATGTTTTGAACCCCAATGTTAACATAACTCATTTTTCTATGAATCATAAACATTAAACCATTTTCCTTTTCATGTTAACATTGTTCTTGACTTAAGGTCGTGGAGGCGGCGTAGTGGTAAAGTCGGCCTCGTCATGACGGACCGGTCTTGTGTTCGATCCCGAGCAAGGTCGTAGCTCGTTGTGCGAGTAGTTAGTCTAAACCGGGCCAAGCCCACTACCTTTTGATTGAGAGGTTCTCTTATCTGTAAATGCAAGTGTTAAGATCTCTCATCTAGTAGAGCTCTGCAAGGCGAATGCGAACAGGGGTTAGGAGAACAAACCCTAACGGAGCCGTCGGCTCTGTACAGCAGGCGCATCAAGCAGGCAAGCACAGTGCTGCAGCGTGACAGAGCTGCAGGATCCTAGCCAGGGCAATGGATCAGCCCCAGGGGGGGGCGTCAGAGCCCTCCCCCACACATCGCCCATCTGAATCGACAGTCATCTTTGGCTCAGTGAGTCAGGAAATACTGGACAGAGGGAAACAGCAGTACACGGAGGACAATGAGAAGGATCACCAGACAAACAAGGATAGTCACGAGCCAGCAGGAAATGATAATCCGGATCAAAGGCAAAGAGTTTTCTCTTCTACGTGTCGACCTGTCGCCAAGGAAAGGCCGAGAATCGAGTTGCCAGGAAATATAATAGATGAAAGAATAGAGTATATGACCGAGCATGCCCTCATTGGGAAGTTCATTGGCTTTTGGCCGACTGAACGGGCCTTATATGGGTGGATAGCGGCGAAGTGGAAACCCAAAGGGGACGTTACCCTTCAGCTGGGGCCAAAGGGTTTCTTCACTGCTATCTTTGTTTGCTTAGAGGACAAATACAGAATCCTGGAAGGAGGGCCTTACTTTTTCAATGCAGCAGGACTCTATCTTAGGGATTGGATCCCCAGATTCAACCCAGACAAAGAAGATCTAACTCGAGCCCCTGTCTGGATCAGACTCTATTCCCTTCCAGATGAATACTGGGACGAAAGAATACTCAAGGGCATTGGAGATAGAGTGGGAGAATACATCAGAACAGCTGAAGAAACCAAAATGCGTAAGTACATATCCTATGCACGAATTTGTGTTTTCATTCGCTTGAATGAAGCTCTGCCAGAATCAATCACTCTCTCCCATAGAGACGAAGAATGGTCCCAGCCGCTGGATTATGAGCATGTTCCCTTTAGATGCAGAAGATGCCATGCTTTAGGACATCTCTTCAGGGACTGCCCTCTCAATGTCAATGACTATACCCATGCACCTTCTGAAAATCAATCTCAGGATGGTTTCACCAAAGTTACACACAGAAAACGCATGCATAAGAAGCCTCAAAATGGTCCTAAACCTAAGCCCAACAAGCCCTTCAATGCCGCATCCAAGAACAGCTTTGACATACTCGCCCAGACCTCTGAGGACCAACCCCTTACCTCGGATCCCTTCCCCTCGCGCCCATCTTCATCATCCCACCCACCTCCCACCGATCCACCCTCCAAATCCTCTGCCCCTACCGCTCCCTCAACCGTCCTCAGCACTGACCCCGAGCAGCCTAACAAGAACATGGAAGTCGATGGAAAGGAGGATGCCTACCAAGACTCAGAATACCACAAGGATGAAGATGAACCAGTGCAGCAAATGGATGAAGGAACGGAAGGCGTAGATCTCAACGGTCTAGATATTCAGGAGCTAGAAACAGCATGCAGAAAAAGAGCTTACGAATCCATCTCAGAGCTACAACTCGACAAGCTCGAAATGGTTATCTCCAAGGCCTTTCAGCAACACCAACTTGGGATACAACCAGGCAGTCACTGGGACAGCCACCTGCGGCCAAAAGACTTCAAGAAGAGAGGACGGAAGACATATCTTCAGCGAACCATCGAAGTAGGAAAAATCCTGGTTGATTCAGGTAGATATGCAAAGCTAACGAAATACTACAGTCCCTCCACCAGTAGTTGATAAATGAAGCTCGCATCCTGGAATCTAAGAGGGCTTAATAGCCCCGGAAAACTACGAATGTTGAAGAACATGATAAAATTGGAAAAGCCTCAGATGTGCTTTCTCCAGGAAACAAAATGCAACAGTTCTACCCTAGAAGAGATACTCTCCAAGGCTTGGCCAGGATGCAGATCTGTATCTGTAGACGCTATGGGGGCCTCAGGGGGTTAGCTATAGTTTGGAACTCCCAAGCGGTTGCTCTCAAGGACTTTCATGCCTCTCATCATTTCATTCAAGCAGCCTTCCACATCCTGGGAACCAACATTCATGGCAACCTAACCAACGTCTACTTTCCGCAAGACACAGGCAGCAAAATCAGGCTCCTCGACACAATTGAAGCCCTCAGCAACAACAGAAGCCACCCACTATGGATAATGGCAGGGGATTTCAATATGATTACTAATAGCGAGGAAAAGCTTGGCGGAAGACACAGATTGGAGCCGGACGCAGCACGCTTCAAAGACTTCATCCAAGCAACTTCCCTCATCGACATGCCATTCTGCAATGGAACCTTCACTTGGAGCAATCGCAGAGCTGGTAACTCCCGTATTGCCTCCAAACTGGACCGATTTCTTATTTCTGATAACTCAGTGCACCTCGGCGGCGACCTCTCTGCGGAAATTCTTGCCCACTCGGGATCGGATCATTGGCCTATAGCTCTGCAATGGAGAAGACCCGGAGATCAGACAAAGAGACCATTCCGATTCGAAAGTTTCTGGCTATCTCATCCTGCATTCAAGGACTTCGTCAAAACGACCTGGGCCTCATTTGTCCCACCGGACGACGCTAGGATGTATCAATTTCAACAGAAGTTGAGATTCCTCAAAAATCAACTCAAAAGGTGGAACCGAGAAACCTTTGGAAATATCTTCAAGGCGCAACAAGAGCTGCAACAAGAAATGAAGAATCTCCAACAAAAAGTAATTACAGAGGGACACTCGGAGACCACCCTGGAACAAGAACGACTCATCAACAGTCAAATGGAAACCAGAAGGAAACAGGAGGAAATTTACTGGAGACAAAAATCAAGGGTCAGGTGGCTGAAAGAAGGGGAGCGCAACACAAAGTTTTTTCATAGAACTACGGTGCAGAGAAGAATACACAATTCCATCCCCTTCATCCAAAAACCGACAGGGGAAAGAGTAGAATCGCATGAAGAAATTGAAGAAGCACTCCTGAATCATTTCCAACTTGTCCATAAGGAACCAGCAAATGATAGGCAACCGGCAATTGAAAAAATAATCAGCAATGTGCCTAAACTCATAACGGAGGATCACAACCAACTTCTCATGAGTCCCATTCTTCCCCAGGAGGTTGACGAAGCAATGAAGCAGCTCAAAGAAGGTAAAGCCCCAGGCCCGGACGGATTTACCTCCACTTTCTTCCATGCTTTCTGGGACTTGATCAAACAAGAGGTGTGGCAAATTGTTGAGGAATCCAGAACCACAAGATGGCTCCTCCCCTCCCTCAACTCCACTTTTATCGCCCTCATCCCCAAAGAGGAGAACTCCATCACCCCTGACAAGTTCAGGCCCATTGCCCTATGCAATGTCATTTACAAAGTCATAACCAAAGTCATCGCCAACAGATTGAAGCCCCTCCTTCCTATGCTAATCTCGCCGGAACAGTCAGGGTACGTGGAAGGACGACAAATAATGGATGGCATCCTCCTCACGCATGAGATCATCCATTCCCTCAAGCACTCAAAGCAGGCAGGTATGATTCTCAAATTGGATCTCTCAAAAGCCTTTGATAAGCTTAGTTGGTCTTACATTCAGCAGATGTTAAAAGCCTTTGGATTTGACATTATGTGGATCCGTTGGATCATGAACCTCATAACCTCCTCGCACTTTTCCATCCTGATAAATGGTATCCCTTCCCGCCCCTTCAAGCCTTCGCGTGGTATAAGGCAAGGTGATCCCTTATCCCCCTTCCTCTTTGTGCTGATGGCGGAGGGTCTTGGTAGACACATAAAGCATGCTCTCCACTCGCGTCAGCTCAAGGGCATCTCGATCCACCAAACCCCTGCTTCTTCTCATCAACAATTTGTTGATGACACTATGCTCTATGGTTATCCCTCTGCCCAGGAAGCAGCTCAATTCAAATCCCTCCTCAACGATTTCGCTGAGGCCTCTGGAACCCAAGTCAATGCTTCCAAATCGCAGATTTTTTTCTTTCACACCCCGCCTCAGGTCAAATCTGCCATTACTCGCATTTTGGGCATCCCTGCAGCAACGCTGCCCTCCAAGTATCTTGGCGCTCCCCTCACTGCCTCTGCCTTAAAACAGCCAGCTTGGAACATCCTTCTTGAAAAGCTTGAATCCCGCCTCAACCTCTGGACCTACAGATCTCTCAACCTAGCCAGCAGGGTAGTGCTTATTAAATCCGTCCTTCAATCCATGCCACTCTATCTTTTTTCAGTTCTTGCAGCTCCTAAGTGGGTCATAAAAAGAATCAGAAACCTTCAGCGCGATTTTCTCTGGGGCAGCTCAGCCACAAACCGCAAATGGGCTCTGGTTAAATGGTCCACTGTTTGCTTGCCCAAAGGCAATGGTGGCATTGGCCTTCGGGATCCAGAACTTAGTAATGCTATCATGAATGCCAAGATCTGGTGGCAATGGATGACGAACCCGGAAAAGCCTTGGGTCAAAATCTGGACGGCCAAGTATGCCAACCACAGGCCTCCAGAAGAACTCATTAGGTTCACGCCCACTGAGAAAGGGTCCTCAATTTGGAATGCTGCCAAGCAGCACTATCAATTAATCCAACAACACAACTTTTGGGAGATTAGGAATGGGCAATTAGCAAGATTTTGGTCTGATGCCTGGAATCAAATGCCCAGGCTAACCAGCACCCTCCCGCCAACTCTTATACCAATAAGACAGGAGCAGCTACGGGAAAAAATTCATCTCTTCTGGACACAGGAAGGGGAGCAGGGATACAGGAATTGGAAACAAGGTAATCAAATTCTCACTTACGCCAACAGCAAAGAAGTGGAGGACCTTGAGGAAGAATTAAGGAAACGAAGAATTCGATATCATGAGGGCCTTGACATTCTCAGATGGGGGTATAAACCCAAAGGAACCTACACCGCAGCCGAAGCCTACAAGCTGGTTAGTAACCCTCCTCCTACTACAGATTCTCTATGGAGCAATCTATGGGATATAGGAGCTTGGCCCAAAATCTCCCACTTCCTCTGGCTAGTAGGGCACAGAAAAATCCTCACCTGGGACAAACTCAGAAGAAGAGGCTTTCAAGGCCCTTCCCTGTGCCATAACTGCTTTCAACATGAAGAAACCCTCCAGCACCTTCTAGCTTCCTGCCCTCTAGCCAACCAGATATGGGAAAAAATAAGTTTCAGATGTCAAAAACGATGCAAAGCAGACGACGACATCATCAGCACTCTAAGGCTGTGGCCAAAAAGTCCCTACAACTGTGAGCTCCTCAACCACTTATGGAGAATTATCCCAGGCATAGCCCTTTGGAACATCTGGAAGGAAAGGAATAAGCGCATCTTCAAAAGCGCAAGTTCCCGCTTTGAGGAAATCTGGCACAGAATTCAGGAAAATCTTCAGGAAACCATAATGCTCAGAACTTGGTCGAAGGAAGATTACCCCTCTGCTGACAATGAACGAAACATCTTCAACAATTGGCAGTTACAATTGCCACAAGCAGACAACAAGCAGCGATCTTCCAGCAGCACCAGAGCAGCAGATAGCTGCTGGAAACCTCCCCCCAACAACTCCTTCAAACTCAACTTTGATGGAGCGTCTAAAGGAAATCCGGGGGAGGCGGGATTTGGAGGAATTCTAAGGAACCATACAGGCACTACCTTGCAAGTCTACTTTGGAAATATGGGGTGGGACACTAACAATTCGGCCGAGCTAGAGGGCCTATGGCAAGGTCTCCTACTAGCGGATCAGCTCAATCTCCAGCCCCTGATCGTGGAAGGGGACTCCCAATTGCTCATCAACATTGCTACACACCTACAGAATGGATCCCAAGCCAGGAAGATCGCCCCAAGTTGGAGACTAGAAGCCAGGCTAAAGATCATGGAGCAATTTCTCAGAAATAACAAAGCCATTTCTTTCAATCACACGCGGAGAGAAGGCAACAAGATTGCGGATCTATTAGCCAATGTTGGGGTTGAAAACAACCAGGTCATCTGCTCAGGATCCTTGGCCATCATTCAAAACCAACAACAAGCACAGGAACTCAACTGCCTCATCCAAAAAGATGCAGGCCACCCGGATGCGGGTGAAGGTACAGATAGTATGGCAAGGCCACATGGCCAGCGAGAGCTGCCACGAGCCAGCCCGTGGAGGGACGAGGCACATCACGCCGGTGGAATAAATGAGGGAGCTCCTGCTCCAGTTCGTAATTGAATTAATGTTGGCAGCCGGTGAGAGAAGAGCGCATTCATGGCGCTCAGGTTCCAAGAGAGAGCCATGGATATTAAGGCTGGAGCAAGGCTGTTGCTGCGACATTCTTGGCAAGACCAGTTCGAGGTGCAGGAGTGCTGGAACATTCTCTGCCCTCTGGAGACTCTGGAGATTGGGAATTGGATCAGTGAAGCGGAAATTCTGGTCAGTTCCTCCGTCCATATGGCCAGAACAAGAGAAAGACAACCATGTCGAAGAGGGCCTGGTCGTGGGGCACCTTCTCGCCCTCCCGCAGCGGCAGAAGCGCATCACCATTGTTGTTGTTGCTACTGTTTTCGCAGAGTCGGAATTCCCCACCTGCAAGTATCTCAGTTCATGGACACCTCCGTCCCGAATGAGGGACCGCCAGGGCCGCCTGCGCTTCCAGCATTTGGCACAGCCGTATTTAAGTTGGGAAATCTTAATGCCCATATTTCAATCCTCTTTGCCAGAGACGCAGAGGAGGACCATGATGGAGCAAGCAGCAGAGAATTACCCTCTGCGAATCAGTTGGACAAGGTCAAGGAACAAGCAATCGATGCAAAAGGAAAGGCGCCCATCCAAATTCAGACGCAGGAGGCATCGACGTCCAGAGCGGGAGCGGAAGAGGTCCAGGCAGACCCCCAGGAGGGTTTTGGGTACCCGGTCGTGGAGATGGAGCCGGAAGAATTGGAACCAGAAGAATAGCGCCACCATCCATCCTCCTTTCAGGTCCTGTTTTGTGGTCTTCTGTCTCGGTCGCTTGGTCCTGTTTTGTGGTCCTCTGTCTTGGTCGCTTATTATGAATGGGTCTGGTAATCTTTATGTAGGTCCTGCTCTGTTTTCAATTATGTCACTTAGTTTATTATGGAAGTCTGCTAATATCCAAGGTCGCCCCTGCGTGGGTAGTGTTTTTGAGTCTCAGCCCCTGCGTGGGCAATGTCAAAGCTAAACAATGACTTTTGATGAGGTTTTGGGGCATCCAAAGCACAATGCAAGCAAATGTCAGCTGCTATACCACAGTGCCATCGCTGGCCTTGGAAAACTTGTTTCACTGCATGTAATTTCTCTCTGTATATAATATAATTTCCTAGAGTAGTCTTACTGAGAAAAAAAAAACATTGTTCTTGACTTCAAAATTTATATATGTAGCTCATTTTTATCAATGCTAGGAAATCCTCCAAACATAGAAGCAATGATAATCAAAAGAGGCTCGGTTAAAAGCAGACAAAGTTCAAACTATAGATTTTTCACACATAAGTGAAGAAACTCCATGCCTATTCATAATAATAATAAACAATAGTAAAAATAAAAATATTATATGTGGTTAATTGTAAGTGGTATATTAAATTTTTAATCATGTTTTGTAAATTTTTAATTTAAACATGGTTTAAACATAGAATTTAGGCATTATACTTGGTTAATTGTAAGTGATATATTAATTTTTTAATTTAAACATGGTTTAAACATAGAACTTAGGCATGCAAGGAAGTTATTATTTCAAACTTGGAGAAGAGGATGCAAATATGCATCTATCATTTTCAATCATATAATTGAAATTTGTAATTAAGAAAAATATTAATTTACCAACTTCCAAGCGGGGGCAGCCTATTGGCTTAATTAGGGAAGCCAATTAAAATGGTTAGTAAACTTCCATGAATATCAAAACACTAATGTTATGATACATTTCACATTGCAAAAGTTAAAAATAAAAATTAACTAAATTATGAATATTTATAGTATGTAAATATGCTTTATTACAATACCATTGACCAATACCATGGCTTACCAATATCACATGCCTATAAAAACATATGAATATGACACATGTCATATGACATTTTCTTTTAATTTATCAATTTAATTAAGTAAAAATTACATAAAATTTTTACTTCTATCTTTTGTGCTACTCTTTCCTCCTCTACAAGTTTCCTTTGCAACATGTGGTGCAATTGCTAGATCCAATCCATCTTAACTCCTGATCTCTTTTCACTTTAAAAGAGGTTTCTACGGTATATTGGCCTATAAATTTAATTGACAACCTAAGTTGAATCATTAAATTATTCCCTAAATACTAACGGTCTATATTAATTATAGACTATTGAAACATTATTGATCCCTCAATTATTCATATTTACAAACTTATTTGTTACACAAACTCAGAAAGCTTCAGACATACCTCTGCATAATCAGTAAAGAATGCATTCGAGTCCTACAAAATTCATTTGATTGAAATAAGAATTTTGACTTTAAACTCTCAAAATATTAAACTCTAAAATATAGCTTTTGATGCAAATTTAGTTACTCAACCATACAAATAGACATATTTACTAAATATAGGATTCTGTTAAAAAAAACCCTTTCGAAAGGGAGTTGCATCAAGCCCTCTTGTTCACACATCACAAATTCCCAATTTAGAAAATGTAAGTAAGATTATTAATTTAAAAACAACAAAATATTAAAAAAAAGGTAATAAAAAGATTAAAACCTTAATAATTCAAATAATACACGTCCTTATTTATAAAATAAGAGTAACTTTATAAGAAAATTCATTTATAAAATAGGAGTAACTTTATAAATTTTTCATGAAACGTAGACTAAAATATTTGTAATAAAAAAGAACATGACGCCATTTTTCCGATAGAAACATTTCATTCAAAATATATTTTAAAATCCCAAGCCCTTTTTTTAATTAAAATGCAAATTACTTAATAAGTATATTGTTTTTAATATTTGTAATAAAAAATTGCCAATGTAACAAGATAATTACCTTTTTTTAAATGGATGTAATTACTTAATTTAATAATCTATGTAATGTATCAAAGTCCTTGTTGTAGTTTTGACACTCAATTTTTATAAAGGATGTTGTTTTCTATGTGACAATGGTGGACGTTGATTATTCATCTTTTTTTGTCTGAACTATTGAAAAATGATACAAACCGTCTAAACAAACATCGATACCACTTCTCAAATATGTTGTCATTCATGTATATCAAACACAGTGTCAGATTTGAAATACTGACCTTTTATTTATTTATATAGATATGGACGAGGATGATATGTATATCAGACACTGTCTTCCTATTATTATTTTGACAATCAGAGAATAATAAGGTCTAGAGCTTCGTTTTATTTAACTATATATAAATACCACCTTAATTGAATTGAGCGACTGGAAGGAAAGAAAAAATGAATTTACTGAATCAGATCAAGATCACGAGGATGTGAACTTGCTTTGGAGAATTTGGACGAGCTTGCCATTGATCTGGAAAGCTCTGGCGAGCATAGAGGCAGAAACAGGAGGAGAGGCTCCGAACAAGGCCGTCGCAACCTGCTGAGTTCCTGGATTCTGGTTGCTCAGTGCAGCGATGGCCACTGCATTGAAATACCCAAAATGTGAATCTACAAATACCAATTTTTGTTACTACATCTACAGTCTATCACAACCTCGCTATTTATGCGAGACATGCAGACGCTACTGGACCAAAAGAGGCACTTTGAGGAATGTTCCTGTTGGTGAAAGTTGCAGAAAAAACAAGAGAATCAAGAGATAATCTCTTAATGCTCGTGACAGTGAATTGACATCCACGACTACTCATGGGGAAGATCACAATAATAGTAACATCACACATCCCGTCTACAGTGGCCAATTGTTCAAGCCCCAGGCGCCCTTATTTGACCAAATCCAGGCAACTTGCTTTCATATGCTCTGGGCAGATTTGGTTGTTGTGGCAATCCGCCACAGTAGTATAAGCCACAGTAGTGTAAGCCATGACCGACTAATACTCACCCATTAATTCCTCAGAAAAATCGTCCACCAGAGGCTTCAGATTCATTCCAACCACAAGCACAGCTGCTGATACAGAGTTATTTTCGTCATGTACAGACACAACATTAAACTCCAGAAGAGAATGGTGTGAAACCAGAGCTCTCTCACTTTCACTGCATATGAGAGATGGTTTACCTCTTTCTGTTTACAGGCCACACAGACTGATTTGACCACAACGCTGGAGCTACCCACCCCTTGAATCTATACAACGCAGAAGAATGGGCAACAAACTAGGAGACAAGTGCAATAGCAACGCCTACACTGCCACTTTTGGAAAAGAAAGGGTTGAGAAAATTTGGAACCAGGGGAACATGAAGACAACCATCCCTGGGGAAGCCATAGCTATGAAGGCGGTTATGATTGGGAAACTCCACAACGCATAAGCAAGTCAGGGACAACATCCCTTCCCACCTTTTTACTGTCTCTCAAGATACAGAGTGGCATGAGTTGTTATTGTAACGAACTTCCAACTGAGTGTTTCCTGTAACCAACCTCCAACGCAACAGTTACCACAACCTATAATCCCTTCTTGGCTTTTTACCATCTCTCATGATACAAAGTGGCATGATTCATTATTGTAACGAACTTCTCGTTGAGTGTTTCCTATAACCAACCTCCAATGCAGCAATTACCACCACCTGTGAAAATTTTGTAGTCGTTTAACACATCAGATCAATGGTCTAGGATAGTACACAATGGCACATAGGAAAGTTCTTCCCAAAGAGAAACGCCTTACAGTGTAATTATTAATTAAAAATTTCCATACATTTATTTTGATACGAACACAAACAAATAAAAAAATTTATTAGTACATTATGATTATCACATATGCATATATCAATGTGGGCCCTCGCTAGAGTTGGTCGGGGATTTTAGCCCGAGGTATGGTTGGAGGCCGAAACAATCATCACACCTCCATGGAAACTTGGCATCCAATGGCCCAACCTTGAACTATTTTAAGTCGGGCTCATCGCGCTCTTTCATAACTAACAAGCCAACTGTTTTTTGGAGTCGACACGACTTGTGGTAAGAGGGAGTTCCCTTGTAGTCTCATCCTCGTCTTCTTGTTTTATTAACATTCAATACATCGAAATTAATTTTAACAAAATCGGAGGTCAAATTGTTTTGGTTGTGCGCGCTACCTCCCTCTCTACATGGTTGCCTGACCTCTCCAAGGTTCGACCATGTTGATCCCGAATATAAATCAGGTTCGCCTTCAGGTCAGGTCCGACTGCATCTTTATATAGATGTGTGTTTATGCCTCAATTTTTTTACCTTAAGGATACAATGCAGACATGTTTCCTGAATTAATTTTCATTTCAAAGGCTTGTAGTTTATCTGTCTATATAATAAATATTGTCGCTATGTCAATATAGCCTTATTTACTTGATCATTTACAAGCAACAGATGAATTTCGTCACTCGAGAAAGTGGAGCAGAAACTAAATCCAGAGCATCCCCAAGTGAACATTGAACATACTTTTATCATGCCATTTGTTCATCATCAATCAAGTAGTTCATCAGTTATGTATGGAGCACTAGACACTTCCCTATATGTGATCATAAATATCCAAATGACAACTCATGCTACTTTGGCAAATTTGAATCCATTGGAGGCGTATAATATCTACAACTCAACGCACATTGGTAATTTTGATTATGGAATATATGTGTATTTGTGCCGGTCTAGTATCTTCATATGACAACTCAATATACTCTAGCAAATTTGATATTGTAATAGCTCGTTTTATTTGGTTTTCTTGCTATGTATGTTGGTTTATCTAAATTTGTAATTACAGGTTGGTAGTCGAGGGCTTCGGTTGTGCAATTTCTATGTGGGACAAATTTTCCCCGATCCCTTTTTTTTTTAACCTTTGGAGATTAAAACAGAACCATGAGCTCACAACCCTTATACAACTTAAGTCTTACTGAAAATTTCACACTAGGCCCAATTACTAGACCATAAATCTACCCTGGGTTCACTCTTTGCTATATCCAATTTGAGCGTCATTTATTTGGCGGAACCGAGACTTCACGGGTCCCACTCCAGGTCAGGAGTTGGGACCTATCATCACGGTTTGGCTGTGACTTGACTCCAAGACCTTACCTCCGGCTAGTCGGGGTCAGGTTCCTCACATTCTTAAATAATGATCCCGACTACTCCTTGGAACTGACTGGCTGACTAGCCTCCCACAACGTGAGGTCGGGGTTAGGCTTCCTTGTCTTCAAACCACTTAACACCGACGAAGCAAGGTATCCATTTATGTGTTAATGTAGAATGTAAAATGAAGTGAAAATCTTTAAATAAAATTTTAAGCTACATAAAACTTACAAACTATAAGTAAGACTTTACCAAATCCTTCTTAAATATCACATAAAAAATGAGTAGTGTGCTATATATCTAAGCATATGTCACCAAGCAAGGACTAAAAAGAACCCATAAAAAATAATATGGATCATAATAACCCATTAATCCATAAATAACGTTGTCAATATGAAAGCTGGCAGAAACGAAACAACTATTATCATAAAATATTTGGATAACTCATTACTTGGGAAAGTTGTTGAAGCCTTTTCATTTGATTTCAATACCCAATGACCTTAGAAGCAAGTTCTACATGCTTAGAAAAACAATCATACAATTTAATCTTTTCATCAGCCTCTGGAATCCCATTAATGGCTTCTTTGAGAGTTTCAACTAGAAGGAACCTCCATCCATTAGTTGTTCACTTATGCATCTCATCCAAAAGATGAATAAAAGGCCACTAATCATGGGTTGTTGGTTTGATAATATCTCTAATATAAGCTTGAATATGCGCGATAAATGCTGACCCCAAAAATATTCAGTATATTTTATTGGTGACATGCTTTTCCGCACTCGATCGTATATCGTTCTACGTTATCAGTTTAGTTAATTTGATGGCAATGTTAAACGACAGGGTCTATAGTATTTAATGGTAACTGCATGATGCCATACAAGATGACGTTCATCCTCAAAATCAATAGTCAAGGATGTGGCAGTGCGCTGATATCACCACCTATAAAAAGATCAAAAGCAATAGTTAACTTAGAAAATTCAAAAGAAAAAAATCACGGTATTGTATAGATTAATACGCTGGAAGAGACCATAGATGTCACTACGCAAGAAGTGACATAATACTCATATGATGAGTATATTTCTATTTTGTAGAAAATCACTCTAATGAGCAAGTGGCTTTGAGAGAAGAAATATATTTTATACTTTGAGGTGTAAGAAATCTATGTTATATAAATGTTTATTTTGTGATATATATGCACGTGAAGATTCATTTACTTTCATATTTTTATTTCATATTAGATTTATCAAACATATTTAAAAGTTGACGAATGTTTTATTTTATTATTTAATGAATTTAAGTTTAGAGTATATTTATGTTGATAATTATATAGGAAATAAAATAAAAGTTTATATTATGTTTTTAGTGTGGAAAAATAAATTGTCTTCTTGTGGTTGTGTCAAGAGGCGCTCTTCATCTTAGTATGGAAGAGATGTTGTAATGTCCTTTCCTATCATGTATTGCGAACATTTTGACTTGGTTAAATTACATAAAAATAAAAATAAAAATTTATGAAAGAGATGTTGTCATGTCATGTAAACATTAACTTTTTTTTAGACTTTAGGTTTTGATAACCTATGGTTTTTCCTATGGTATTGTTAACCCATAGTTTTCCTCATGGTATTCTTCTCTAATATAGCCTATTTAAAAGTATAAAAATACAATGAATTTTCATTTTTTTTTCCAAATAAAAAGATACAACTTTGTTTAACAATATTAAAATGATACGAAAGGATCTTGTTCTCCCATTTTTCAATGAAGGATCTGTAACACCCTCCTCCCACATTTACCCAAGTTAACCAGTTCGCTGGGGTAAACATGTGATGATAGGATACTATGATCTGATTCAACTCCCCATGTACAATTAACGAAGTAGAACCGACACCACACAACCAGTTTGACCTTCCACACATGCTACATAACCTCCAAGAGCCAACCAACCTTTTCAGGTGACCAACCCCTGAGGCAACATAACATTTTACTAGCCTAGAGCCTCAGTCACTCCCATGACATGGGCATGCATGCGAATGGGACCCTCCAATTTCTCTCACAACAAGGGTATGCAAGCGACTGGGGTTTTTTTTAGCTAGTTCTGAGCCTGAGACTCTAGATTTTGTGCCACTTTTTTAGGGCCAGGACTCAGGCCACTGCCCAAAACTCCATGAAACCTTAAGGAATAAAAAGTAACGTCGAAACAATGATACTAATGAAAATACTCGAACAAATACTTGACTGGACCCCTACTAGCCATGACAAGGATTTCGTCAAACATGCCACAAATATGCAATCTACAGGTCATAACAACAAATCTAAGCATAAAGGTCTCATACTTTTCTGAGAATCACTAAGATGCATTGATGGCTTATCACATTAGTCGCATTATCATCTATTAGGTCATATATTCATTGTTCATTCATTTACAAATCAAAACATGATGAGATCCATACATCATCATAGTCATGAAACATACTCATAACCAACATATAAACAACATAAATAACAAGGATAAAACAACCATAGAATCCACATATAAACCAATGCATTTACACATGAAATACCCAGGAGAAGGAACTCTTATTAACGAATACAAAAACTAACAAGCTTTAGGACTTCCATGAACCACCCGACCATAGATTGGCTGAACCAAATATTTCTTTCAGCCAATCACCCATGTGCCATATTCCAAGCATGAATGTGGGACTCATAATCAGAACTCAACCAGGGCTTTCCTGTAGAAATTTTGAATAATATGACACTTATTCACAGAGATTATCCCGATTATACACTATTGCGAAATACATGCATAATACATAATCTCCTCTATGTTGATCATCAATTTAGCAGCATTAAAAACAATGAAACATCAATCACATGCACACATTAACACAGTATGTAACCCGGGGAAAGCATACAACTGAAAACCCCACACTATTTGTATATTATAATGATTGAGAAAATGTAACAATACATAGTACAATACTCCTCACAAGTACTCAGTACTATCTCCACCTGTTACACACAAAACTAGCTCAGATCTGATGCCTCAAATCTCCTCCACTGTTTGCCTGCCTCCACTACACAACCTTGCAAGAGAATAAATGATGAATGGCTGATCGAAACTCCTATTTACCTTGTGAAAATCACTCACATAGGAAATCACGTGAGCACAGGCTATTCTACTGGGCATATGTTGTGCAATTATCATGGGCATACTCAATACATTGCTTGTGCAAGATCTCATGCACAACTATAGTCACAACTGATAGCAATCTCAACCTCTAACACCTGTCTCCACTGAACTGTACATGCACTGACATGCAACTGAGTTAACTGATGTATTCTTTAGTTGTTTTATGAGTTAATAATTAATTCACACAACTCATCACTAGTCTATTTGCAGTTAGACTAAGTACAACTAGTTTAACAAAGTCAAACTGAACACAACTCCATCAACTCCACATCCAACTCCACAGAACTCAACCACATGAGTTCTAACTGAAGTCCTGCATGCAATAGCTCAACTGAATCACAAGAAAAGCGTATTTCCTTCTGACAGCTGCATGTGCCACATCTGTAGCTCAAACTGAAGTGCTCCAAGAGAATAAGATAATGTTTAGAGTCCAAATATTACTAAGGGCTAATAATATTTAACTGTTTCTATTTTTAGCCTGGCAGTCTAAAAATAGACTCTGATCACTCCGCTGTGAACCAAAAATAGAAGTCCATCTATTTTTCCCAACATGACCAATCATCCATAAACAGAATCCTGCAACTCATAGACCATGATCCATATGTCTAAAAATAGACATAGTCAAAAAATAGACTTTGGCTGAAAATAGCCTGCGGTCCCACTTAGTGAAGGCAACTCCTTTGCACTAAGCTCCATCATCTTGTTGCATTTTCAACATTTCCAAGGCTTCACCACCTCACCCTCATCAATGGAACCATACTTTATCGCAATCCACACCGGATCACTAGGCCCTAAGCAAGCATGGATACCATCGGATTTCTCCACCTACACCGTGAAGAATTTTCCTGTCTCCTAGCATCTAGGCTTTACTACAATCCACACTGGATCACTAGGCCCTAACAGAGACTCCACCCTCTAGGCTTTACCATATATCCTACCAATCATTGGCCAAGGATTCCTAGGCTTGATGGGGAGAAACCACCTCTAGGATTTATCGTATATCCCTCCATTCATCGGTTGAGGATTCCTAGGCCCACCGAGGTAGCACAAAATCCGGCTTTACCACAACCCATAGTCCAGTTCAAGGGTCACTAGCCCGTGTGTTCTTTCTTTCAGAGACCCCTCACTTAGTTTCAAATCCATCCGATAATCCAAGTCAACCAAAAACATGAGAACCCATCACACCATGGATATCCAGAAATGGAAAGGCAGGGCTAAAGAACACTATCAGACTTAGAAAAACCCATGCCAATGAAAACAAGAGAACCAAGAACACACATGCATAACCATGCATGCCAAAACTAGCAAGGAAATCACACATGCAACTCGATACCTACAAATAATCCCACTGTAGCTGCTTGATCCTTCTCTTCCTTGCTTGATCCTTGCTTTCCTTTTCCTTCTTTGCTCTTCTTGATCCAATGTTGAGGTGCTCCAAGAAAACTCTAAGTGTCCAAGGGGGAGAGAGAGAGAGAATGAAGAGAGAGCTCCAAAACTGAACTGACAAAAGGTTACAAACTGATCCTCATAAGCCTTTTTATTAACGAGGCCTCTATTTTCTTCAATTTTCCATTATTTTCCTTTATTTTCCTCCTCACATGCAACTTGTGACCTTTCAACTTCCTTTTCTCCTAATTTCCATTATTTTCACAAATAAAATGCTAATTAATGCCTCATGCCTTTCCAAAGCCTTTGCCATTGCCTTTGCCAATTTCCTTAGCCATAAGAAACCAAATGAACACCCACAATAGGATGTTTTTCCCACCATTTAGCTTGACATAGTGTCCCATAACCATGGTTATTATTTTGCCTTTATTAACTTTTATTACATGGAATTTTCACGAGGGTTGTTACAACATCCATCACAAATTGGTAGAAAATTGTACTATTGAAATGAGTTTCAATGAAGATATGTTTGAAAAACTGTCAATATTTAAATGTCTAGAAGTGATCAACTACTATGTCTCAACATATCCGTTGAAATGATTGTCGAGGAGAACAGTTGCTATGATGGAATTTTCCATTAATGATAGAGTGTTCATTGATTTGATTGATTTGACTTTCAATAGTTGTTTCTTGAAAGGATCCAAGTTTGGGCTTTGGATTCTTTAGGTGGTGGTTTTTTTGGTTGACCACTAACCATCCTACATGGAAATTAGTGGTCTAAGGTTTAGCACTATCCAATTTTCTTTGAACAATATGGTGGTTTTTGGATGATCACTAACGAAAATTCTCTTGAATAAGGTGGTGGCTTTTGGATGACCACTAACTAATCTACTTGGAATAAGATGGTAGTTTTTGGATGAGCACTAACCAATCTCCTTGGAATAAGGTGGTGGTTTTTGGATGACCACTAACCCATTTAAATTCATCAATTTACTCCCCCCATTAAAGGTGTAGGAGAGTTGTGCTTATGCCTCAACTCGTAAAGATGTGGAGAGTACCATCTTTTTTTTTTGAATACCTTTTGCTTTGTTCATTTCTTTAGGAAGCTTTGCATTTACCTCTGCCTTGACCATACTATAGGACTTATGTATCTTTTTTACTTCTTGATTCCATTTCCAAGGGTTTATCCATCCATAATTGACTATCATTTTAGCCTTCTTCTGCTTTCAACATTTCTCTGATAAGTGATTTGTCTTCCCACAATGAAGACAAGGATGGAGGTCAAAACATTGACTCTCCATGTGACCATCTCTTTTACAATGTTGACATTTTTTAACAAAATTTTGAATTTCAAGGAAACCTGCACTTACAAATTGAATTGATTTAGAGTAATTTGGAATATAAAAAGTATTGCCTTTGGTGTATCCTAATCCCTACCGATTTTTGTTGAATGATATTTCTTTCCAAGATCTGATAACCATCTTGGAAAGACCCTTTTATTGTTCTTTTTCTTCTTCATAATTTTTATTCCTGCTTATATTATGTGCTTGATCTGCATCACATTGTGCATCAATCATTTGTATTAAGTATGGGGCATCATAAGGTACATCAATTTTTGTCGTTATTTCAATTGTATCACAGGCTGCATCAAAATTTTAGATTACTTGTTGCATCAATTATCAATAAAAGAAAGAAAGGGTTTTTGTATAGGTTTTGTAATTGAAAATAAATGGCAAACAAAGGTTCTTTCAGTAGTGCATCACACAAAAATGGTGCACCAATGTGCCACTATTTAGGATATACAAGTGTGACTTATATAATATAAAGTGTTGATGTGTTTATATATTGTTGAACATTGTTGTTGTATATCTCCTTGTGCATTATGAAATCCCAATAATGGTGACAATAACAACAATGATATCAATATCATTAAATATAATGGTGTTGATGTTGTAATAAGGACCATTGAGACTTTTATCAATTGGGTTTATCTTAAGTGGTTAGGAAGAATGATTGTTGTCCTCCCCACAAGTGACATGTTGACATCATATTGAATATATTTCTGTAATAGCTTTAAGCCTTGCTAGATGGCCTTATGCCCTAAAGAATATCTTACCCTTACCTATGAATTGGGGAGTGGGATATTTAGTTACATGCGAAAAAAAAAAAGCTTCAAAACTTCATCAATGAAAAACGCATTGGTACATGTTAGTTGCATTGATGCTTGTATTTTATAAATTGCATTGGTATTCTCATACATACATGTAAGGCACCCCAATGCATACAACCTAATTTATAGTCGTATGCAAAGGGGTATTGAGTGGGGTTTCCAAATTCTCTTTTGCAATAAAAGGAGCTACTGATTTTGGCTTTTCATTTGTCGTAATTTTGAGACTTCTGGTTGGCATGTTGTTTTTCATAACCATGCATATTTTTTTTATTGGTGAGTATTATCTAAAAGTTTTATGGTTAAATTTAGTAAACTGTGTTCTGTATTTTAAAAAATAAAAATTTCTTTAAATTTTGTTTTATAAGCTTATTGATAAATTTAGAAATTAATTTTGTTTTATAAATTTATTGATAATTTAAGAGCTAAATTTTATTTACCAAATTTATAAAGAATTTAAGAAAAATTAATTTAAATTAAATTATTTAATATTTTATAATATTTAATAGTATTTTAATTATAATTATATATATGTCAATTATCTTTGAGGGCTAGCTTAATTGGTTGAGTCCTTGTTGTTAAAGTACTTTTGCTATTGAGAAGTCATGGGTTCAATTCTCTCGACACTTTCGGGGTCAGAATCCATGGTTGAGAAGTAATCCATTTGGGTGGATCTACTTGGTACGAATATTATGTGGATATAGCAGTCATTGATTCTCTAAGGTCCATGAACCACATAGAAAAAACAAAAAATGTATGTCGATGAAATGTAATTTAAGTAGCTCGGATAAATACCAACATAAATCCATCTTAAGTCCAGATTTATCGAGCATAAAGAGGTATCAAATCTTTTGAGGCGCAAACATTTTTTCAAGTTTTGCAATGTAAAAGAATTTTTGCACCTGGAGAGCTTTGATCCCTCTTGATGTTTGATAGATATTGGCTCAAGATGGATTTATGTTGGATATTTGTGTGTGTGCGTGCGCACACTCTATGAGTCAGGGCTTTGTTGAGCATACAAAAATTTGTACATCTCCTTCATTTTGAGCAACACACCAATAAAATGTTCAACCATAAGAAATTCTATATTTTTAAATTCTTTTTGACGATAATAATACTTAACATAGTAAGACTTATATGGTCTAGTAGTGTAAGAGATTTATTGGAAGTGGTTAACATTTTATTTCTATGCATAAAAGGAAGAGAGAAGCATTCCAAGATGATTATAGTTTTATTGACTTAAAAGAGATGATTATAGTTTTATTGACTTAAAAGATAAAAATGTTGTATACATAATTGACATTAAAATATTTTTATCAACATGGACATTGAAATATTTTATTTATGGCCAACATTAAAATGTTTTTTGTTTGTTTGTTTTTGTTTTTGGTTTTTTTTTAATATATGGGAAGTAGAGAGCATCTTTCTCCTTAGATATCAAGTTGACATAAAAGTATTTTATATAAGACAAACATTAAAATATTTTAATTATAACCAACATTAAAATATTGATCTACTTACTCTTTATATATGGTATGTATGAAGTTGATATTGAAATATTAGTTAATATAGGTATTCAAATATTTTATTTAAATCACACATTTAAATATGAAGGAATTATACATCTCACTCATACTTAAAAGTAGAAATATAAGTAGTTTTTCACATTTAATTTCCTTATTTCTACATATATAAATTTGATATAATATTAGATTACTTAGTATGGAAATTGAAATATAAGTTGATTTTTTGTAAATTAAAAAACTTTGTTGCATTAGAATGTCTTCAAAACCAGAGCACAATGTTGTTTCTTCTTATCATATAGGGGATTCCCACTGTCTCGAGGGAAATTAGGAGAGTTGTCCAACTAACCCAAAAAAACAAAACTAAACATTCTGGGTAGATAATACAAAATATAAGAAGAAACCAGATATGCTAGCAAACTTATAGACCATTAAAAGTCATAGGAAATTATAAGTTATTTGATATGGAAATTGAAATATTTTATTTATGGTTGATGTTGAATATTTTTTGTTTTTAAAATGAGACCAGATATGCTAGCAACTTATAGACCATTAAGAGTCATAAGAAATTTAGTAAGCATGTCTTTCAGATTAATCACATCAATATTACTTGGTCGACGTTTCGAACCAACTAATGTGGTTCATCCTCAGAACAAAGGTAATACTGAAGATGAACCACATTAGTTGGTTTGAAACATCGACCAAATAATACTGATGCGATTAATCCAAAAGACATGCTTATGACATTATGGATCACAAAAGCCTAAGATCTAACATCATAGGAAATTATAAATTATTTGATATGGAAATTGAAATATTTGATTTATGGTTGATATTGAATATTTTTTGTTCTTAATATTCCTTTTTAAATATTACATGTTAACTTTATGTTGGATATAAAATGAATTTCAAATCTCCTTCATAGTAGGTTGTAATACTATATTATTTTAGATGTAAGTGTAAACTCCATGTTGAGTAGTCAAGGAATTACACATTTCCTTCTCACTAAAAAGGAGAAAGTACTTATGACCAAAATTGGAAAAAAATAGAGTCATCTAATGAGGCGGAGGAATTGCTCGAACGATCAAAAGTGGCCGAAATCCGGGCAAGAAAATTTCAAAAAATCTTGTAGAGGCAATGTTTGAATCGTGTTTTTGATGGTGGAAATGGATTCAACACCATCAAAACCGTCTAGGACACCCAAAATTTTGAAGTTTAACAACAATAACTTGATTTACAAAAATCCTTGCCGATTTTCTCTAAATATAACCAGAATTTCCATAACTTTCCGGGCAACTCCTTCACCTCGTTAGACTACGCGGAAAAAAATTGCTATCGATTACTTTATCTGCCTATATATAAAATTGATGTAAACTTATGTTATTGCGCTGTCCAACTCTACAACCCAATATGATGTAGATATTATCCCATAATATTACATGAAAAAATAATAAAATAATACTTACATTAACAAATTGAAAATATTAATAACGAAAAAAAATTCAATTTTAACAATAAATATAATATTAACTTATAATAAATGTATCTTTATAATAACTTCAATTTTTTTATTTAAAAATCTTTTTAAAACACATATATAGATAAATAAATATAACATATTAATTTTTAATTCAAAAATATTTATATTATTGTTAATTTATATAAACTTTAATTTATAAAATTATAAATATTTAGGAAAAAAGAATCAATCTTTTTAAATTTAAAGCTAAAGCTAAAAAGAAATATTCAAATTATTTCTTTTATTATCTAAAAATTATTATCATCCCATTAAATGTATTTTTGACTTTTCCATATTTCCAAATAATTAATTCAATACATTTTTATTATGTATCTATATTTAATATGTTTTAAGTTTCAAATTATGATGCATGTTTATTACATATAAATTAAACAAGTTATCTTTAGTAAGATTTTTTGGAAGTTTTTTTTGGTGGTTTTTCTTAAATCTAATTTTTTTAAATTTCGACAGGAATTTACTGAAATCACAAGTTTGATGTGTAACTTTTACACATTTGAAGTGTTCTAGGGGTTTTTAGGGTGCTGAATCCATATATAGAGTCCATATATACAATTAAAAAACCAATTTAAATAACACAAATCAAGGTTTCACCTCAAAATTTTCCACCAACACAGGAAAGCCCAAAAAAATCATACTAAAGTCAAATTGTCCCATCTTATTATAATATTTAATTTTTAAAAATAATTAAAAATATTTATCCAACTCTCAAAATACACAAAATAATTATGGTCCTTTAAAATTTTGTTGGGATGAGTATCTTTATATTCTGTAGAAATTGACTCGAACGAACTAGTGGCTTTATGTGTGGAAATAGAATATAATTATTGTAGGTTTTAACCCCATATAGAAATTACCTGCATACGAATTCTAAAACACAGAAAATAAACAATGCAAGAGCATAACACATAAAACACATATACACAGAGATTTTCCCCTGGATCCCAAAACCGGGACTACCAACTTGATTTTTCATTATGTTCCTTTCAATGTTATAATACATATTTATACATGTCGAAGCATCCAATACCATGGACCGAAAAACCATCGCATCCAATACCATGGACTGAAAACCATCACATCCAAAAACATGTGCGAAAATCATGCACAAAACCATAGTTGGGTCCGCCCAACCTAACATAGGGTCCAAAACCAAAATTTTGCGGGGCACTACCCCGGACCCCATAAAGTGGGGTTACGGTACACCTCAAACCCCCTGTGACCTTCCCCCCCTCTAACCCCCAGTTAACTACGTGGGCTAGTTGTGGAAAGAATATAACACAACCCAACATTATCCCACTTGTTGTTTTATTTCCACAGAGAGCCACAAGAGAGTTTAGTAATTTATCTAGCCCTGCAACGCCCATTGTTTCTCTACACCAAGAGAACTTCTTAGAGCTCACAGATTTTGTCAATGCATCTGCAGTATTATTCAAAGTGTCCACCTTTACCAGCAACACCATTTTTTCTTATATCATATCCCTCACAAAGTGATACTGAACATCAATGTGCTTTGTCTTTGTATGATATGCAAGGTTCTTTGCCAAGAAAATTGCACTTTGACTGTCACAGTCTATCCTTATAGCTTCCTGTACTAACTCCATACTTGAACACAATCTCTGCAACCAAATTGCTTCCTTGCTTGCATGAGTGGCTACCATGTATTCTGCCTCTCTAGTTGATAGTGCCACTACATATTTTTTCTTACTCATCCAACTGATTGTACCTCCAAATAGGTTAAACACATACCCACTTGTAGATCTTCTCTGATCCAGATCTCCAGCCCAGTCTGCATCAACAAAGCCACGAATATCCAACATTCTGTCCAATCCTGATCTTCCTTGGTAGCACAAACCATAATCACTAGTGCCACACAAATACCTGAAAACCCGCTTCACTGCTGTTTAGTGTTCCTTCCCTAGTTTTGACATAAACCTACTTAATACTCCCACTGCATGTGCAATGTATGGTCTAGTACAGACCATTGCATACATCAGACTACCGACTGCACTTGCCTATGGAACACGGGACATGTCCTCTTCCTCTTCTTGTGTCTTCGGACACTGTTCAACAGATAACCCCACACCTACAGGAATAGGAACCTTCACCGGTTTACTATCCTCCATATTAAACATCTGCAGTATTGTCTCAACATACTTCCTCTGGTTTAACCATAGCTTCCTCTTTGCCCGATCTCTTTTAATTTCCATGCCCAAAATATAGTTTGCAACACCAAGATCTTTCATGTCGAATTTGGAGGACAATTGGGTCATCAAATCCTGGATATTTTCTTTGTCATTTCCAACCAGCAACATATCATCCACGTACAAGACCAGATAAATAACACGATCACGAATTAATTGAAAATACAAACAATGATCTACTTTGCCAAGTCCCCGTATAAATGTATCAAATTTCTAATACCACATCCTTGATGACTGTTTTAGCCCATACAGAGACTTCTTTAACTTGCATACCAGTTCTTTCTTACCCTTCACCGCAAAGCCTTTAGGTTGCTTCATGTAGATCTCCTCTTCCAGATCCTCGTGAAGAAACGTTGTCTTCACATCCATCTGTTCTAGCTCAAAATCAAAAGCAGCAGCAACAGATAAAAGTAACCTAATAGAAGTTACCTTGGCAACAGGAGAAAAAATATCACCAAAATCAATTCCCGGTAACTGGGAATAACCTTTTGCTACCAACCGAGCTTTGTATTTCTCCACCTTTCCTTCTGCATTTGTCTTCTTCTTGAACACCCATTTGCTGCCAATGGGTTTCCTTCCAACCGACAACTCCACCAGATCCCAAGCCTCATTTTTGTGCAAAGATGTCATTTCATCAACCATGGCCTCTTTCCAGAGTTTTCCATCCTCTGAATCTACTGCTTCCTTCACAGTTATGGGATCATCATCAGTAATAGATAAAGCAAAATTTGAACAGAAAGCATATATACTATACCTTTCTGGCTACCTTCTTTCTTGAACTGATCTTCTTACAGCCGAAGTTTGTGGCTCTTCATCTTCTGATTCCTCCTCTGCTGTAAAGTATGATTCTTCCTCCTTTAGCTCAAACTCTATCTTCTCAGGTTCCTTTGGTTGGACTTCATGTTTAATAACATCTTTCACCTCTCTGAACACCACATCTCGGTTGTACACAACCTTCCTTGTTACTGGGTTCCAAAGCTTATAACCCTTTAAACCATCCTTATACCCAATAAAGATGCACCTTTCAGATTTACTATCCAACTTGGTCCATTTCTCCTTTGGAACATGTACATATGCATCACATCCAAATACCCTAAGATGTGAAAGAGAGGGTTTCTTACCGGTCCATACCTCTTATGGAGTCTTATCCTCCAACGTTGATGAAGGTGACATGTTGACTAGGTAACATGCAGTATCCACCGCCTCTGCCCAGAATTCCTGTCCTAACCCGGCACAATTGAGCATGCTTCTTGCCCTTTCCATCAACATCTTGTTCATTCTTTCTGTAACTCCATTTTGCTGAGGACCGAGGTGTATATGGAGCAGTCTTCTGTCGTGATATACCACACTTCTTACAGAATTTTTAAAATTCCTTGCTGTAAAACTCTCCACCATTATCTGTCCTCAACACCTTTATCTTCTTCTCTGTCTGATTTTACATGAGAGCCTTAAATTCTTTAAACTTGTCAAAGACTTCAGATTTCTCCTTAAGGAAATATATCCATGTATTCCTTGAGAAGTCATCTATAAATGATACATAGTACACAGACTTACCCAGTGATGGAACCTTAACGGGTCCAAACACATCATTGTGCACAAGCTCTAATATTTGTTTCGCCCTCTTACCACTAGAGGGGAAACTCACCCGATTCTGCTTCCCATATACACAAATTTCACAGAAATCAAAATCCAGAGAGTTATTACTCATACCTTCTACCATACCTATACAACGAAGTATTCGAAGGCCCTTCTCTCCAGTATCTCCAAGCCTTTGATGCCACAACATGGCCTTCTCTCCAGAGACCACTAGATTTTCTGCTTCACTTTCAGGAACCACAGAATTGTTGCACCCATCAATAACAGTGCTACCTTGTATCTTGTACATAGTTCCAATTCGAACTCCCCGCATCAATACCAGTGCTCCTCGAACCATTTTACAGGTATCCTTCTCGAACACTGTTTTTATACCTGCATCATCCAGCTTGCTTACAGAAATCAGATTTCTAGCCAATGCAGGGATACGTAGAACACCCGGAAGTGTTCTAACCCTTCCACCTTGCAACTTCAACTTTACTTTTCTGTGACCAATGATTCTAGCCTTCCTATCATCCCCTAAGAAGACATCACCACCATCGTATTTCTCATACTCGTAGAACCACTCTCTATGGGGAGTGAAGTGAAAGGATGCACCTGAGTCAATCAACCATGCCTCATGATCTACATGTGTACTTGAAGCAACCAAGTACACATCCCCACCTTCATCTGAGGTGGTTTTCGCCTCCGCAGAAGGAGCATCATCAGGTCCATTTCCTTTATCAGGAGCTTTAGATTTACAGTCCCTTTTGTAGTGTCCTTCCTTTCCGCATTTCTAGCACACCACCTTTACAGGTTTTCCTGGAGATTTAGATCTCCCTCTAGATTCAGATCTCCTACTTGATGACTTATTTTTGTTTCTATTCTGGGACCGTCCTCGTACAAATAAGGCATCACCATTCTGGCTCTCCATATTTTTTCGGTCTCATCTCCTCCATCAGCAAGGATGAGACTATTTCATCAAACTGCAAGGCAGTTTCATTGCTACCTGTTGCAATAACCAGACTATCCCACGAATCTGGTAAAGAACACAACAAACTGATGCACTTATCTTCATTTGAAATTTTAATATCAATAGATGCTAACTGACTTACCATAGTATTAAATGCGTTCAGATGCTCTGTCACCGAGTCTCCATCTTTCATCCTTAGGTTATACAGCTTTTTCCGCAAGAGCAGTTTATTCACCAGAGACTTAGATTGGTACAAAGTCCCTAACTTGTCCCACAAAGCCTTTGCCGTAGCTTCCCCTGATACATTCAGAAATACTGAATCTGAGATACACAATCGTATTGTGTTCTTTGCCTTTCGATCCAACTTCTTCCATTTGTCATCGGACACTCCCATTGGTTTAGTACCCGGATCTACCGCGATTCCCTGATCTTTATCCACCGACAGATCCTCCATCTTGAGTTTCCACAACTCAAAACTCTGACCATTAAATTTCTCGATCTCTATCTTTCCACTGCTCACCATCTTCTTTCACCACTAGAATCGATCTCGCAGATCTCCCACTGAATAGGGTCTGCCATAGGCCTGAGCGAAACCCCTCAGCAACAAAGGCGTCCTCTTGAAGCCAAAATTGCTTCGATACCAAATGTAGGTTTTAACCCTGTACAGAAATTACCTGCATACGAATTCTAAAGCACATAAAATAAACGATGCAAGAGCATAACACATAAAACACATATAAACAGAGATTTTCCCCTGGATCCCAAAACCGGGACTACCAGCTTGATTTTTCATTATGTTCCTTTTAATGTTATAATACATATTTATACATGCCGAAGCATCCAATACCATGGACCGAAAAACCATCGCGTCCAATACCATGGACTGAAAACCATCATGCCCAAAAACATGTGGGAAATCATGTACAAAACCATAGGTGGGTCCACCCAACCTAACATAGGGTCCAAAACCAATTACGGGTACACCTCAAACCCCCTGTGACCTTCCCCTCTCTAACCCCCGGTTAACTACGAGGGCTAGTCTTGGAAAGAATATAACACAACCCAACAATTATGTTGAGAAAAGAAATGTATTTTATACTTGAGGTGCGAGAAATCTCCATTATAAATCTCTTTATATAAGTGTTTATTTTGTGATATATAACGCAGGTGGAGATTCATTTACTTTCATATTTTTATTTTAATATTAGATTGTCAAACCGTTTACGAATGTTCTATTTTATTTTTTTAATAAATAAATTTAAAATAGATTTATGTTCATACTTATATGGCAAAGTAAAATAAAAGTTTATATTATATTTTTAGTTGTGAAAAAATTAAGTGCTTTATGTTAATAAAGGTGTGGTACACTGTATTAACAAGGGGAGCTATGTTAATAAAGGTGTGATATTGTGTATTAATAAGGGGAGGTGTGTAGTAGCAAGTTTTTGTTAATGTTAAGTAAAAGTTATGGTTCAGTTGTAAGTGTATAAATTTTGAAATATTGAGAAAGTAAAAATTATAGTTTATTTATAAGCGTATAAATTTAGAAAATATGGGTATTACACATGAAAAAGAATGTTAGCAAATAGCATGTTGATATGTTATAGACTTTATGTTGTCAAGTAGCAAGTAGCAAGTTTATATGGCATAGACTTTTATGTTTTGGTTCTTGATGATAGTTATTGGCAAAGCTGAGGATCTCTTTGACATTTAGACTCGAGACTAGAAGCTCTATCCTACGTTAAAGGTTGAATGAAATTTAGCCAACATAGGCGAGATAGTTATTTAGTGGATAAAAGAGCTTATAACAAGGTTGAATGAAATTTATCCAACATAGGCCAGATAATTATTTAGTGGATACAATAGCTTATTACAAATGAATTGTTTATTATATGATCAAGGCTCTGCCCCACTTACAAAAGAATAGAGCTTTGACCCTTGAGCTGAGATAGATACGACTGCCTGACTATAGAATCTGTTCAAACTTCAGAACAAATTTCGAAAGCCAATAAATGTAAAAACACACAACCCTTCCATGGATTTTGAATTGATCAATATGTGCCCTGGGCAGCAGCCGCTAGATGTTTTTCCTCCATTAGGTAGAACGAGCTTATAAGGATTTTTGGAGAGACCCTCATGGTATAGACATGGTACAAACATGACAACTTTGCTATTTTTTGTTGTTGTTATCTATACTATTGTTGGAACTGTACTTGGAACACGACATTGACAAAAAATGAGGTGTGAAACATATGTTTGAATGGATTGAATGTGCATATGCTTCTACCCCTGCCCCATTGATTTTGTTGTTCACCCGCCCAGGAAGACTTTAGTTATATACTATTACAGTTAACCATAACACATGCATCGACCCTTGAACCTTTAACATGGTTTGTTTTATCAACACAACTTACTTGATGATTGAACATCACAAACAATTCCCCCTTGCAATTACCTTGCCTTTAATTGAACATATGCTTTGAACCTTGATCGAGCTGGAAAAAATAGTTCCCCTTGCTGTTACCCCGATTCAACAGGACATATGCTTTGACCCTTTCCCCTTGCACGCTACATAAAATAAACATATATATTTAGAACCATAAGGATGTGGGAAACAAAGAATGAAAATCATATGCTCCTATATAATGCAAGTTACCCTATAACTTGATTGGGAGTTGGATACATACCATAGCTACATTGTTTGGAGCAGGAAACAAGTCACCTTGAAACAAATTTCACAAAACACTCTAAATTAACATTCTTATTTAATGAAATATTCTTTTAAGCTAGTCCAAGGACTCATCACTCGTAATAAAATGAATTTCTTATTTATCCAATTTGGCATTTAATGAAGTGTCTATATAATCGCCCGTGATTGATTCATATGCTTTGCTGGGCTACTCAGCTTTGGGCAGATACTCAGATGGAATGAAAAATATGTGAGCAGGATGCTCTAGATTTAGCACTGGTTTGGCTCAAACACAATTTTTGCTTGGTGCAGAATCAGGAAAACCTTAAACATGACAACTCTGTTAATTTTTTTATTGCTATCTAGACTGTTGTTGGCACTGTACCTGGAACATGGCATTGGCACAAAATGAGGTGTGAAAAGAATCAATAAAATCTATTATACAAAAAAAATTCAAAGAAAGCAAACAAATAATATCAATCCACAATACCCTTTGTTTCACAACGAAACCAATTGCCAATCAGTTAGTTTACACAGTCAAATAAACCAACCTTACAAACATTTTCCACTCAAAACCCAAATGGTATAACTCCAAAACAAAGCAAGGAAGGTTTCACTAGATTATGAACAAATACAAATACAAGAATTTGGATGTATAAATACAAAAGATTTATAAGCACATCAAAGATATTTCTATGCCAAAACATGTATTTCATGTTCATGTATGTTAAGTTGTTAATTGACATGCCAGAAAAGAAAATACCAAAGGTTACTCCATCCCTTAAATGTGAGTTTATCTTGAGTATATTAATGTCTTAATTATTTTAGTTTTTGTTTAGTAAAGATATTTTGTTTCAAAGGCAAATGTGAAATTGTGTTAATTGAATCCTCATGTTGTCGGTAATTGCAGGCTTGGTGTTAAATTATTGGTGCTTGAGCAAGTAGATTCCCTAAAGAACAGATGGAACTTCTTTGACTCTTTTCAAGAATGGCTGGCGGGTGCTGGATGTTCTCGGAGTGGCCGAGGACCTTTGAAAAGAGCACAAGGAAATACTTGGGTGTGTTTCTAGATTAAAAATAGAAAATAAAATCTTGTCTTCCACTTGAATAACTTTAACAATGATCTTTACTTGGATGTTCTTGTAATTTGTGCAGATGAATCTCCTATACAGATATTTGAATGGAGTCATTAAATGAGATGCTCAAAATTGACAACTCAGTTTTTCCTTTAGGTTTGGTTTTCATTGTCTGTAAATAGTTGTAGGGAAAGGTACGATAATGAGATATTCATAAACAATACTAATCCTAATCTGTCACAATCAGGATAGCTAAGAAGGTAACAATTAGAAACCTTATAATTGTCAAATTAGGGCTGAAAAGAGTATTGGAATTGTTAAGGCCTTCTGTTAGAGCTTGTGCCACAACAAAGTTGCGATGAAGCTTGTGCCACAACAAAGTTGCAATGAAATAGAAGTTATGGGAAGTACTCCATCGAAACAAACTATTCTTAATCAGGAAGACATGTTGCTATATTGATCCCTTAATGTTGTTTGGTAGGAGCAAGCAACAAAGAAGTTGGAGGAGTATTGCTTAATCGTCAAGAGTTGGGATCACATCAACTTGGAAGGTGAAAAAATCCAACAAGGAATCCTGAAGGAATAAATTTAGTATAAGTTATCAGTAAACCCTCGTGGAATGCAATCAGATCATAACTTCAGCATAAACTATGTAGCGACAAGTGATGAGTCCAAACCCTTGAAGGTCGTGCAATTTGGGAGTTGTTAGGTTAGCCAGAATGTCCTCTGTACCAATTGAAATTCAAAACTATTAATCCAATAAATGTTGGGTGAGGAATCAAGTTCTCCTCTCTCATTTTATTAGCAGTACTATTGTTGGTGTTTTTCTTGTTTTTCATTATGGGCAACTTAAAAAGACTGGATAATTGAATTTCTAGCTCACCTATCAAATTCAATGAGAGTGTTGATTCCTGCAAGTTACTCCAATGAGCTGAAAACTGCTACTGCTAATGCTTTCTTTCTATGTGACTATGTTGTCAAAATTCAACTGCAACTAGAACAAAACCTTCTGCATAAATAGATTCTCTGCTAGACTATTAGATATCTCGTTTGCAGCAAATATGTCAAGATAGGCACTTTTTGTTAGAGGTTAATTGTCTTGAGTCTCGACTCTTCAAAGAAAGTTAAAAAATCATCTATATGACCCATATGCTAATAGTATAAGTTAATTTCTTACTCATTCTCGTGTCTAGATATAACACACAAAGGGAAGAAACAAATACCAATTAGATAATGCCACTAATACATATAAACTACTCAGAAGATTAAAGAGCAAGAAAAACTAGGAATGAAAACTAAACACACCACAAAAGTACATATATGAGGATTACCTTAATTTGTACCAACTAAGATTCACTGATGTTATTCCCTATCAATTCATTAGCACAACCCGACTTCACATAGACAACAACATACAAAAGTATGTTGAAATGTGGCAACAAGAATATTCCAATTTTAATTTGTGCTTGAATTAAAATTGATAATTAAAATTCGAATTCAATCTCACCAGCTGCTTGAAAAATAATTAATTAATTCATCTTGGATTAATTAGTTGGAGAAATTCAAGCTAGAAGTCTTTGTGAATTCATGCAACGGTTATCCCTTAATTAAGGAGATAAGGATGAGTTATAATTGAGTTGTAATTAGTTAGCTCAGTTAACTGAGTTATGTCCAGTTAAATTAGTTCCAAACAATTTGAGGAACTAATTGTGAGTTTAGTCAGTTAATGCATGCATGCATCAAACTAGTGTACTCCAGATAACTAAAGATTCTCTCATAAATAACTCATGCATGTCTATTCAGAGAAAGACCCAGTTGAGATTAAAGATAGGGACAATGTACTATTAGTTGCAAGAATTTTCCTATAAGGAAAACTCTTGCATGCAGAAGGAATTCATTCCTTGAGATTTGCGCAGTTTTTACAGGGGGTAAGACCAGTGTGAGTGATCAGTGTTACACATGGTAACAGCTGGATCACCCAGGAAAAATTGCGCTAGGAAATAGGAGCTTGGAGGGCAGTGTGGAGGACTTAATGAGAAGTCTATTTTGCCTGTGAGCATCTGTGAGGATTGTACTGAGAGCTGGCTAGCTGTGAGAGCTAAAGCTGTGTGTAATTTTGAGATATTTCCACTTGTATGATAATACAAATAGCAGGGTTTTTAGCTGAGGCTTTCCCCAGAGTATTCTTTTGTGTTTCATGTGCATTGATTCTGCTTCTGGTTATATGTGTTCTGCTTGATCTTGCTCAAATCTATTAAGCTTCCGCAAGTTTGATTGTAGAAGTAGATTAAAGTATTTTGCTTTAGTTATATTGCATTATCAAGTTAATCTACAATCATAATTTCTACATGGTATCGGAGCAAAGGTTATCAGAGCTGTGAATAGTATACGGAGAAGAGAATTCGAAGTTTGAAGTTCGGGATTGCAGGTACAAATCGAATTCATCTCATACTTCAGGTTGGTCAATGGCATTCTATGGCTTGAGACTCGAGTATGCCTTGGAAGGCAGCTCAAATTACATAGCATGGAAATATAGAATGGAAGCGGTATTAGAAGACAATGGTTTGAAGGATTTCATTGATCAAGAAATCCCCAAGCCAGCTGCAGCTAATGCACAAGAATTGGCTGAATGGAAGAAGTGTGTTTCGAAGGCGAGACAAATTCTTCTAGAGGGAGTTCGAGACCATATTGTCTCGAGTCTTCATGGGAAGGATACTCTATTTTCAATGTCGAAGACATTGAGGAACTTTATCAGAACATTAGTGACCATAGGAAACTAGCGCTCAAGGATAAGCTTCGGAAAATCAAGATGGAGAAGGGTGATACTAATTCTACATATCTGAACAAGCTCACCACCTACAGAGATGAGCTTGGTAGTGTGGGAATAACTACTGCCGATGATGATATGGTGAGCCTTGCTCTCCTCGGTCTTCCAAAGAGCTGGAATAACTACCAGGACTCTGTAAATGGAAGAGAGAAACTGCCAGATTGGGAACGACTGTGGTCGGGTATCATGCAGGAGGAGATCAAGAGGAGCACTTGAGATGGTTCTTCATCAAAGAATGAAGATGAAGAAAATCTAGCCTTAGCGAGTAAGGCAAGGAAAGGGAAAGGTAAGGCTTCCCATTCCAAATCAAATTCTTCTCATGGAGGGAAGAAGGGTGACAAATCTAAAGTGAGATGCTTTATTTGTCACGAGATGGGACATTATGCAACTAATTGCCCATCTAAGAAGTCCAAGAAGAGATCCATAAAAGGATCGGAAGGTGAGGCATTAGCCTCTTAGTTCGAAATGGACTTTACCCTCATCGCATGTATGGTTTCATCGATGGTGGGTTGTGTTTGGTATCTTGACAGTGGAGCCTCATTCCACATGACCGATGATAAAAGTTTATTCAGTACCTTGGAGGAGAAAAACCTCAAGATGCGCATAGAGATGGGTGATGACGAAAAGTACAGTGTTTCAGGAGTGGGCACAGTTGCTTTTAAGAGGGAGCATGAAGCTCCTCTCACCTTGACAGATGTGAAGTATGTGCTTGGATTGAAGAAGAACTTGGTATCGGTTGTGATGTTGGAAGACAAAGGCTACGATGTTGTCTTCAGTAAAGGAAAGGCGTTCCTAAGACACATAGCCACGGGTCAGACCAAGAGGATTGGGATTCGAGTGAAGAATCTCTATAAACTAGAGGTAGATGACTGTGCTGCATTGAGTTCGAAAGCAGAATTGGTGCAAAGCCAAGACATTGGCGAGTTATGGCACAGGCGGTTGGGCCATTTGCATCATGGGGCCTTGAAGATAATGCAGCAGATATCTACAGGACTTCCCAAAGGTAAACTTGAGCAAGTTGACACATGCAAAGGTTGTACCTTGGGAAAGTACGCCAAGTCTTCCTTTCATGATTGAGACAGTCGAGCAGAAGCGATCTTAGAGCGAGTTCATACTGATTTGTGTGGACCATTCTTGACGGCATCCACAACGAAGCAAAGGTATTATGTGATTTTCATTGATGATTATTCTCGTAAATGCTGGATTTATTTCATGTAGAAGAAGGATCAAACCTTCTCAAAGTTTTGTGAGTTCAAAGCTTTGGTTGAGAAATAATCAGGGAAGAAGATCAAGGCCTTGAGAAGCGACAATGGTGGAGAATATGTCTCTCAAGAGTTTAATGACTTTTGTGCAGTGGAAGGAATTAAATGGGAGTTGACGACAGCTCATAACCCACAGTAAAATGGGGTGGCTGAGAGGAAGAATAGAATGATTGTAGGGGCAGCACGGGCGATGCTGCATGACCAAGGCCTACCACTTCATTTGTGGGTTGAGGCATGCAACACAGCAGTTTATTTGTAGAATAGAAGCCCACATCGCATACTTGGGATGAAAACACCAGAGGAAGCTTTCTCCAGTAAGAGACCAGATGTGTGTCACTTCAGGATCTTTGGCTCATCGGTATATTTCCATGTGACAAAGGATGCACGGAAGAAGCTGTAGTCGAAAACTATGTTGGGGATACTTGTGGGGTACATTGATACACCCAACAACTATCGGGTGTACTTGCCTACCAGTCAGAGGACAGTGGTTCACAAAGATTTCAAGTTTGATGAGCAGAAGGCCATGCGAGTTTCCCTTGAGAGTGAGCTCCAACTACAGGTCGTGGAGGAACTGTTGGTTCCTAAGGAGGAGGAGCCTCAGACTGATGCAGAGCAGCCACATGCAGAGGTTCTAGGAGTGGATACATCCACTCAAGCAGAGTCTTCCAGAGATGGACGGAAGTGCACAAGAGAAGCTGACAGATTGTTGTCGGATGCAAGAGAGAATGTGGGAGAACCATCTTCTCAGTGCAGACAGAGGAGGTCACCTGAGAGGTACACTGGATACATGGCCCTTATTGGGGAATGTGTTGAGACCGAGCCATATTCCTTTGAGGAAGTAGTGCAGCAGCCGATTTGGGTTGATGCTATAGTGGAGGAGTATGACTCCATAGTTCGGAATAGTGTTTGGGATGTGGTTCCAAGACCGGAGAACAAGTTAGTTGTGAGTTCTCGTTGGATTTACAAGGTAAAGGAAGCTGCTGATGGTAGTGTGGAGAAGCATAAGGCAACTTTGTTGCTTGTGGATTTTCTCAGGTTGAAGGGATTGACTATGATGAGACTTTTTCTCCTGTAGCAAGGCACTCATTTATCAGATCGATGTTGGAAATATCAGCATAGATGGGTTGGAAGATCCATAAGATGGATTTGAAGACTGCATTCCTCAATGGAAAGATTGAGGAAGAGGTGTACATAGAGCAGCGGAAGGTTTTGAGACCTTTGATCATGAGTCGCATGTGTGCCGACTCAAGAGAGCTTTGTACGGGCTGAAGCAAGCACCTCGTGCTGGGTACACTAGGATCAACAACTACTTCACCGGGTTGGGCTTCACAAAGAGTGAAGTGGATGTGAACTTGTACGACATCATGGTGAAAGGTAAGCAGTTGATCATTGTACTTTATATTGATGATCTCATATTGACAGGTGATGATCAGTTGATCATGTCTTGCAAGGAGGACCTTGCAAGAGAATTCGAGATGAAAGACATGGGTCTCATGCATTACTTCCTTGGCATGGAATTATGGCAGAAGGATGGGGAGTTGTATGTGTCTCAGGGCAAGTATGCCAATGAGATACTTAGGAGATTCCACATGGAGAAGTGCAAGCCCATGCAAAATCCTCTAGCAAGTTACTGGAGGAAGGAGGATGCTACTTCAGGAGAAGTAGTAGAGGCTACTATGTACAGGTAGCTTGTGGGTTCACCGATGTACTTAGTGAACACATGACTAGATTTGTGCTATGTGGTGAACCAATTGAGTCAAGCTATGGTTCAGCCTACCAAGATGTTTTGGAAGGCAACTAAGCATGTTTTGAGATACCTCAGAGGCACATCTCAGTATGGATTATGGTACAGATGGACAGAGGGAGTGATGCTACAGGGCTTCACTGATGCAGATTGGGCAAGGAGTCCATCAAATCGGAAGAGCACATTAGGTGGAATTTTTCAACCTTGGGTCGGTTGCAGTTTCTTGGTACAGTAGGAAATACAGGTCGGTTGCACTCAGCACGACAGAGGCTGAATACATGGTTGCAAGTCAGGAAGCATGTGAGGCCATCTGGATGTGGAAAATTTAGTTGGTTTGTTTGATCAGAGGATGGATCCAACTATGATCTATTGTGATAATCATAGTTGTATCAAACTCTCTGAGAATCCAGTATTTCATGACAGGTCCAAGGACATCGACATTCGGTATCATCATCTCAGAGACTGTGTGGTGAGGAGGATCATGTTGTTGCAGTATATTTTGACCGAGGAGCAAGATGTTGATATTTTGACTAAGGCATTGTCAAAGTGTAAATTCGAGTTCCATAGAGACAGGATCAGGGTGGCAGATAATCCCTTTCTTGTTGAGAGGGAGTGTTGAAATGTGGCAACAAGAATATTCCAATTTTAATTTGTCCTTGAATTAAAATTCGAATTTAGTCTCACGAGCTGCTTGAAAAATAATTAATTAATTCATCTTGGATTAATTAGTTGGATAAATTCAAGCTAGAAGTCTTTGTGAAGTCATGCAACAGTTGTCTCTTAATTAAGGAGATAAGGATGAGTTATAATTGAGTTGTAATTAGTTAGCTCAGTTAACTGAGTTATGTCCAGTTAAATTAGTTCCAAACAGTTTGAGGAACTAATTGTGAGTTCAGTCAGTTAATGCATGCATGCATCAAACTAGTGTACTACAGATATCTGAAGATTCTCTCATAAATAACTCATGCATGTCTATTCATAGAAAGACCCAGTTGAGATTAAAGACAGGGACAATGTACTATCAGTTGCAAGAATTTTCCTATAAGGAAAACTCTTGCATGCAGAAGGAATTCATTCCTTGAGATTTGCGCAGTTTTACAGGGTGTAAGATCAGTGTGAGTGATCAGTGTTACACATGGTAACAACTGGATCACCCAGGAAAAATTGCGCTAGGAAATAGGAGCTTGGAGGGTAGTGTGGAGGACTTAATGAGAAGTCTATTTTTCCTGTGAGCATCTGTGAGGATTGTACTGAGAGTTGGCTAGCTGTGAGAGCTAAAGCTGTGTGTAATCCTGAGATATTTCCACTTGTATGATAATACAGATAGCAGGGTTTTTAGCTGAGGCTTTCCCCAAAGTATTCTTTTGTGTTTCATGTGCATTGATTCTGCTTTTGGTTATATGTGTTCTGCTTGATCTTGCTCAAATCTATTAAGCTTCCGCAAGTTTGATTGTAGAAGTAGATTAAAGTATTTTGCTTTAGTTATATTGCATTATCAGGGTAATCTATAGTGAGAATTTCTACAAAGTATAACTTGATACCATGCCAAAAGGCTCTTAAATATTATTAGATCTCTCTACCTACCTTCACATAGACAATGGACAAGAAAAAACATAAGAATTCGTTGATACCATGCCAAAAGGATCTTTAAAACATTATTGAATCTATGTGTGTTTGTGTGTATAACAAAATTGTCGGCCAAAGGCCAAGCAGCATTCAGACCAATGTGACTTCACTCTAAGTGGCATGGTAGAGAAAATGTGGAATGGAAAAGACAGAATTTTGATGGTTTGTAGACTTCAAGAAAGCATTGAACATTAGTTCCAAGGTTAAAATTATGGGAAAGGCTCTTGGAGTCAGCAGTCCCAACAGAATAAAGAACCAAAAGCAAAGACCCAAGGAGGCATGTCAGGAAGCTTTAACAATGACAATGTGGTGAAGTAAGGCTACTCTTTGTCCTACAAGCTATTTAGATTGTACATTGAGAAACTGCAACAGTGGGTAAATGAAGGGGAGAGGGGTTAGGCCGAGGTGGGAGCATACACCACATGCATAATTATCAAAATTCCACCACATGTCATCAACATCATTCTAACAGAAAAAACATTAAATAGCTTACAAGAATACCTTCAGGCCCTGAAAACATTCAAAAAGAGGTACTTGAGACTATGAAGGAATATAATTACCTAACCATCAAGTTTTAAAAAAAGCTCAATTGGGAGAAATACTCAGAAAGAGGCTGCAAGGTAGTTGGAAGGCAACATTTCTCCCACAAAATAGATGTAGGAGAACGGAGAATTTAGACTGGGATGTATTCCAAAAACTAATCACATTGATTCTTCTATAGTTTGAGAAAGAAAATATCAACACCATACTAGATTATGCTCGTTGAAACAAGTTTGCACTCATGGGAACTGGAGGCCATATGAAGGTTGATACTATACATAAAGGAGTTGAAATGGCTTGCAAGAGAATGCCTAGTCAAATTTGCAAGAAGACACGACAAAAGAAGAAGAATTATCGGTAACTTCAATACAAAAAATGGTTTGCAAGCTGGAATATATCAAAAAAAGATTGACCACTTGATAAAATAGAGATGAGACAACATTTAGAGGACCATTATAGATATAGTAGATAAATGTTGTTTTTAGGCAAGTGATTGCCACATAATGATAAAGAATTGCACCTGTAACATTCAAGCATATGGTTATTAAAAGAAGAACACAAAGCACTGCATCAAGTCCAAACGACATAAGTAAATCCACATATTTCATGTAGAAAACATTGGATTCTTCAAATCTAAAACATTTTTAGAGAGCAAAAAAGGTAGTCAGTTCTTAGTGCTTACTTCAAGTCAAACTGATGTCTCACCAGTGAGGGATCATCCTTGTTGCCAGAACTTGGAGGTATACATTACCATGTCTATGTACAGTCAAACCAAAACTTTGAAAACCTCACAAGGTCGAATCTATGTCGATTCAGTCAAATATATATCGACTCAGTTTTCAAGCCCACAACTCTGTCGACTATGCATCTGTTAGAGGGGTACCCAAATCATTGACAAAGAAAATCTTTCAGTATCTGCAGTTGGACAAAAATCCAGACACACACATAAATCATTCCCAACATTTCCTAACAGTAGTTCTCACACCTCTAGAACTTTGTAAAATAGGCTAAGAAAAAGTATGAGCCAAAAATATTATATATATTTATATTATCTATTAGACTAACCTAAGTACCCACGGGGGATTTGAACCAATGACCTATCGCAAGGAGTGCCTTAACAGTGCACCCATTCACCGTCAACCCAAAGCCCCATGGGCTATATTAATAAAAATATTAGTTTTTAATTCAAAAACTTTTTAAGGAGTATAATTAAAAAAAATCAGGGTCTTTATGGAATAAAACACTCATGGCACCTGTTGCACCTGCATGCATTACACATGTTATTGCTCTGGATAGTTTGAAATGGTCTACAAGAGACTCACAAGCCATCCATAGTCATATTGCTAGGCACTAGTGTTGAAAACCTACTAGTAAGTCCCAATATCTTAGCTGCGGGCCCATCAGATACTTTTTTACGGGGTTTATGCCAATGGATAAACTGGGGAACCACTGCTTTTTTTGAGATTTTTCACATACCCAACCAACCTTTCATAGTTTTTTCCTCTTAATTATACCCCAATCGACCCTAGGATTCATTGAGAATGATCGAGATTCAATTTCATATATATAACCACCAGTAGCACAAGCAGCAGAGGCACGAGTAATAGTTATTTACGCTGTCACTGCACGTCTGAGTCTAAACTCCCAGCTAGGCCAAGCACCAACCAAAGGAGATTGTGTAGGGAGCAGTCCACAAAGTTAAGGCAAACTAATGCATCTTCTCATAACGCGGACTAATGTGTCTTCTCATATTAGATGATGCATTGCAGTTTCTGCTAATATGATGTGATTTAGTTTTACTAGTAGCAGGAAAAGAAATAACAAGGGGATGACTCTGCCGCCTAACATTCTTTCCATCTTTAAAGTCATAGCTTGTTTAATCTTTATCCGCATTTCCAAATTCAGGTTATGATGCCAGTAAGATCGATTATTAAGAAAATAAGGTAGCAGATCTCATTGCAAATCTATCAACATCTCTATCTCTATATAAAGAACATGCAACTCTAGGACAAAATTCACTCTATACCTAGTCATTACTTTGGTTATAGGTGGACCTATTTGATAGTGTCTTCATTCGTCAAGTCAAGGTGTAAAGACTTTCTTGGTCCATTTAAGGACCTCCCTGCACCATACATAAATCCCTAACGCCCCCTAGTTCTATGGTGACAAAGCTAGCATACTTCGATTGAAGAAGCGTTGCAACAGTAAGCTTCTGTTACATCGAAAAAGGTAAGAGAGTTGCTTTCCTCGTCATTTTATTTGCAATATTCATCTAACTTGAGCAAAGTAGCACCCTTACCTAAGAGTCGTGCGCTATCGTACATGCTTATTTTCACTGTATGGGTTGTGGGCTATCATTGCCATGGAGCCACTGTAGTTGCATCCTCGTCGCAAAGAAGAATGAAAATGCCTCTTTGAAGAAAGAAGGAAAAGGGGAAGCCTTGCATGGTTGTACAGGTGGCAGTTTTGCAAGGTTGTACAGTGGCAGTTGTACAAGGCCACGAGAACGAGAACTATTCAAAAGAAGGTAGGATAGGGATTTCATGCAAACTATTTTATGCAAACATTTAGTGTAATTAAACTAGTGCTAGCATTAGTCTCACCTAAAAAATAACAACCAAACAATGAAACATATCCAACATCATAATATATAGTTATAGCCTCTTCGCTTTGGGAAGAGGCCAAATAAGACGATGAAACTAAAAACTATGCCTAGATGCACGACAAAGTTAAACTTTATAGCCTAATTTGGACAAACTAATGTTTCACAGCCATTTCTGATTACTATAGTCCCATGCTAGATGGAAGGAACTAATAAAGGCATTGTTAATATTTGGGAAAGGAAGAGGGAGAACAAATTTTATAATCTTAGAAATAGTTTCAAGACATCAAAAGATGTGTATATGTTAAAGTGGTTTCACACTCATTTAATGTGTTTAATAAATAAGGAGGGGAAGTGTAAGTTAACCAATATACTTACTTTGCACCAAATTAACCATTATGTTAATAGGAGATAGGATCCAGATCTTGGGGGGAGGCCTCCAAGATCTAAAAGATTGAAATGGATCTTGGGGGTAGAAACCCCCAAGGTCTGAAAACTAGAATTTTCTAAAAGAAAAATAGGAGAATGCCCAATAAACAAAACACAAAGAAACTTTTATTTAAAATAGTAACGAAAATAAACCAGCTAGGGCAATGGTAGCTTATCTCTGAGAAGAGATGTGGTGGCTACATGCCTTTGAACTGTAAAGGCTACATTGTGGCGGACAATCTCTCCTTTTACAAAATGTGGCTTGTTACTTATAGTATTTTTTAGTTACAATACCACGGGTCAATTCCATGGGTGAATGAATACCATGGGTGGATTTTACAATACCACGGGCGGATGCCATTTACAATACCATGGGTAAATTCCATGGGTCGATGAATAATATGGGTGGATGAGTACCATGGGTGGATTTTACAATACCATGGGTGGATGCCATTTACAATACCATGGGTAAATTCCATGGGTCAATGAATAATATGGGTGGATGAGTACCATGGGTTGATGCCATTTTCCATTCGGATCATTCCTCCCTCCTTAAGAAGCAATGGTCCCCATTGCGTAAAGTTCCCTCCTGCGAAGCCTTTGTGGAATATGAAGAGCCATTGAAGATAAGGGTTTTATGTGGTTAACCCAAAACCCTTATAAACGAAAATCCAAGGATAGAGATACCCTGTAATGCTTGTGACCAACTGTGATTCTGACAGTGTGCGGCCTAGCAAATGGACTTCGATGACAAGGATTTTATGCGGTTGACCCATAACCATGATGTTGGTTGCTGATGAAGTAGCAGGTGCCTACATAGCCTGGGGTGGGAGGGCACGTCTCCAAATAACCCAAGCCGAATGCTGCTATGTTGAAACTGATGAATGTGAAGCAGGTGCCTACTAAAGTGGGGTGGGAGGGCACGTCTCCAATGGAAACCCACTCCGAATGCTGCTCCAGAATTAAAATGGACATAACTCGGCCAATATAACTCAGAATATTTATTATAACCTATTTTTAGAAGCAGAAGGATCATTTTGCATCTTCCCATGAGCTGGAAATCCTTATCTGGATACTCTGAGATCTCAGATTCACGCTGCACCAGTTCCACCGTCACAAAAATTCTGATAAAATAGCTGATTTTTAAATCAGCGATATCTCCCACATTCGGACTCTGATTTGACCCATTTGTTTTTTGAAATTGGGTGATTTTTTGAGAGGAATCCAGATCTGGTATTTGTTTTTGTAAATTTTGTACCGAATGTTTCAGACCTGATATGCAAATTCACCGCCCAAAAAAAATTCCTGCAAAAAAATTGAGACTGAAATATGCATGAAACCCTCATTCCCATGGAAGCGTAACCTGCTCTGATACCATTGATCCGGATCTTGGGAGGAGGCCCCCAAGATCTAAAAGATTGGAATGGATCTTGGGGGGAGAGACCCCCAAGATCTGAAAACTTGAATTGCCAGAAGAAAAATAGGAGAATGCCCAATAAACAAAAACACAAAGAAACTTTTATTTAAAATAGTAACGAAAATAAACCAGCTAGGGCGATGGTAGCTTATCTCTGAGAAGAGATGTGGTGGCTACATGCCTCTGAACTGTAAAGGCTACATTGTGGCGGACAATCTCTCATTTTACAAAATGTGGCTTGTTACTTATAGTATTTTTTAGTTACAATACCACGGGTCAATTCCATGGGTGAATGAATACCATGGGTGGATTTTACAATACCACGGGTGGATGCCATTTACAATACCATGGGTAAATTCCATGGGTCGATGAATAATATGGGTGGATGAGTACCATGGGTGGATTTTACAATACCACGGGCGGATGCCATTTACAATACCATGGGTAAATTCCATGAGTCGATGAATAATATGGGTGGATGAGTACCATGGGTTGATGCCATTTTCCATTTGGATCAAGATACTACTCCTTTGAAGGTAGATATGTATTATGCATTATAAGGAAAATAAGTTTTTTATGGAATGTTATAGTAAAAGTTTTCATTCTAATAATTTTAGGTAAAATTATCAATAAAATCCTAGTAAAGAAAGCAAGGGTTTTTGTACATGTTTTGTAATTGAAAATATGTAGGCAAATAAAGGTTATTTAATTAGTGCACCACACACAAATTGTGCATGAATGTGCCACTATTTAAGATGTACAAGTGTGTCTTATATAATATAAATTCTAAAAATGTTTATATATTGTTGAAGATTGGTGTTGTATATCTCTTTGTGTATTGTGAAATTCTTATAATGGTGACAGTAACAACAATCATAATGTAGTTGATGTTGTAATAAGAATTATCAAGACTTCTATCCATTGGGTTTATCTCGGGTGATTGGGAAGAATGATTGTTGTCCTCCCCACCCAAGTTCAATCCCCACGAGTGACATGTTGAGCTCATATTGAGTATATTGTTGCAATGAATTTAAGCGTTGTTGAATGACCTTCAGCCTTGAAGAATATCTTACTCTTGCCCGCAAGTTAGAGATTAAGATGCTTAGTTACATGCAACAAAAAAAAAACATCAAAACTTCATTAATGAAAAATACATTGATCACTAGTACAAAATGGCTAATTAGTTACTAAAACAACGACTAAAATTTGCATATAAATGACTATTTTTCAAGCAGTGACCGGTAGTAGCTAATTTACAGTGTCTTATAACACGACCAACTTTTAGTCGTTTTTAGCTTAGTCATTAATTGATTGTCTCAATTTTATCATCTAGCGGTATATTTAGTCATAAATTTGGTCATTAATTTAGTTATTGATTTAGTCATTAATTGCCATAATTAATGACCCAATATACAACAAAATATATTACTATATAATCATCTGAGAAAACCAATTAATGACCAAAGAAATATGACCTAAATGTTGGTCGCGTTATAATATACTGTAAATTAGCTACTAATAGTCATATATATGCAAATTTTAGTTGTCGTTTGAAACCAATAAATGACCAAAGAAATATGACTAAATTTTTGTCGTGTTATAATTTAATGTAGATTAGCTACTAATAATCGTATATATGCAAAATTTAGTTGTCATTTGTAATGAAAAATTAATCATATGCAATAGCCATTTATATTTTTTTGGTAGTTTCATATTCATTATATAAACGACTAATTTAATAGTTTATATTCATTTCACTTATTTTCATTAATAATCATTATAAACGAAGTTTTTTGTTGATATATATTTTGGAAAGAATCTCCCAAGAAAATTTGAACGACGCTTCGCCTAGGGTTCAGCTCTAGAGCACGCCCACCTAGCTGCCGTCGCCCCTACAGAGCTCTCTCGACAGCCTCCCGTTACTGGGACCAACCAGAGGGTGGAGACAGCTCTGCGTAGGGAGCCTATTCATAAAAAATTGAGTCCAACTAGTATGGACATCGGAGGGGGCCCCCCTTCCCCCCCTCCTGAGATTGCTGCCTTCAAGAGATTGATAGCCTCCTGTGGTAAGAGGAAAGCAAACCCGAATGAACAGAAATTTGTCAAGAAAGTCGAATCCATCCCTTCGGTAGAGCTGCCTGCAGAGCACCCGTGCCAGACTGTGCTGAATCTAGCTGAATGAGGGCTCATAGGACAATTCACCGGTCTCTAGCCCTCGCCCAAAGCTATTGATGGATGGGTACAACGAAACTAGAGGCCCCTTGTCTTTGAAGGAATACAAAGCCACATGGTAGGCAGAGGCTATTATGTTTTTGTTTTCGAATCAACAGAAGATCGAGATCTTATCTTCCGAAACAGACCATATTTCATGGGCCCCCAAAGGCTCTATCTAAATAAATGGACGCCAAACTTTGACCCTTCCCAGGACACTCCCTTAGCCATCCCTATCTGGGTAAGGTTACCTCATCTTCCTCTTCATTGCTGGAACTTGGAATCTATGGAAACAATCGGGAACAAATTAGGAAAATACATTGATAGGGTTGAAAGAAAAGAACAATGTACGTGTGCCAGAATATGTGTTGAAGTCGATCTGGAGATAGGATTGCCTGAGGCGATCAAGTTGACCATAGCTGGCTGGTCTCACATTTAAGAACAAGATTATGAACAACTCCCCTTCAAGTGCCGACATTGTCATGGCTATAGTCATTTCACTCAAAACTGAAAGAAGAAAATTGAGGAAGAATCTAAAAAAGAAAAGGGCGAGCAGTGGACATAAGCCAGAAAAACCGCCACTAAAAACACACCAATAGAGCGAAAAGGAAAGAAGGGAATCTAGAGATCGGAGGACCCTCTGCTGGGAAGAGTTTAACCGAAGATCAAGCCACTACAAATGTCGCCATCTCAACAAATCCTTTTGCTACTCTAAACCCTCCAGAAGACCAACCAGAACTCGAAGAGGGAGAGGTGCAACAGAATATGGAACAGACAACAGACGTAGAACTAAACTCAGGATCTTAGGAACAAACTGTAGAAGCCATTTCAGAAACTCCTTGTATCGATGCAATCCAATAGGAAAATCAAGGCCCTCTAGTAGGCACCTCTTCCCCACCCTCTTATGCAGAAATGACCAAAAAGAAAAAACTGATAGATAGTCCTGGTTCTTCCGAAGATGAACCTCTTGAGCAATCCAACAAAAAGGCAAGAAGGAAGTCTCGCAAGGAGATCAGAGAAGAAGAGGCGGAGCGATTAAAGATGCAGGGTAGCCAGTCCATAATCGAAATGTCACTAGGCAGGAACACAAGGACTAGACCCCCAAAGGGTGGGTCTGCACCGCCCCCCTCTTGTAAGTAATGTAGATTGTCTCTTGGAATTGCAGTGGTCTAGGAAACCCTATGAAAGCTGAAATAGTAAAATACCTATTAAAAATGGAAACCTCAGACATTCTCCTGCTCTAAGAGACAAAGATAGGAGAAGATGCTCTTCTGTCTCTAAGTCGAACCAAATGGGAAAAGAACTCAGGGAAAGTGGTCAGCGCCAGAGGTACTTCAGGGGGCCTTGCAACCCTTTGGTCAGAGGATATGTTCCAACTTAAAAGCTCTTTTGCAAACCAACAATGGATATATATAGATCTTCTTCAGATCTCAAGTAAGATTTCTCTAGCTCTTTTCAATTTTTATGTTCCTGTTAATTTTTTGGAAAAGAAGGACTTCTAGAACACTCTCTCAAACTTCCTGGAAGTCTATGCCCCCCAAAACATCATTCTGGCAGGGGATCTCAACATCACACTAGACCCACAAGAGAAAAAAGGCGGAGTAAGGGGTAAAGATCCCTTCCATGCCTCTGTGGAGTCTCTGATTCTTGAATGGGACCTTCTGGACCATAAACCTAAGAAAGGTTGTTATACCTGGACCAACAATAGAGTTGGTAAAGCCAACATTGCTGCCCGTTTAGACCGGTTTCTAGTCCAAAGTACTCTTCTGGAGGGGAAGCATTTAATCTCTTCAAAAATTCTGCCCAAAATAACATCTGATCATAACCCCATCTCGCTGCTGATAGAGAAAGAGGAGGACCTCGACCCTATTCCCTTTAGATTCAATCCTCTTTGGGTATCGAGAGAGGGCTTTATGGACATAGTGGCCGACGTTTGGGTGCAACCAGTTGAAGGATCCCCCAGCTTCATGTGGGAACATAAACTCAAACACACTAAGTCTGCACTAAAAACCTGGGCAAAAAAAAAAACCTTTTCACTCCTACAAGTCATAGACAAAAGGCAGTCCAGGCTCTAGTTGAGATTCAACTATGCATGGAAGGATCTGAAATCACCAAAGCACAGCTGCTCAGCGAACAAAATGCCTAGTTCAACTCCTTTCTTTCCTTTTGTCAAGAAGAGGAATACTGGCATCTTAAGTCTTGCAGCCTTTGGCTCCAAGCTGGAGACAGAAACACAACTTTTTTTCACAAACAATGCAGAGCCCGACTCTCTCGGAATCACATTTATGAAATATCCAACAGGGAGGGGGAAGTTATCAAAGGACAAAATCTCATAAAACAGACAACCACAATCCACTATCAGAATCTGTTCCAGGAGGCTGGTTCATCCAATGATGACCTGGTTGCCGACTTTTTGTCAAACATCCCCCCTCTTGTCACTATAGATGTAAATGCTGGGTTAATGAAGCCTTTTTCTGAAAAAGAGATAGTTGATGTCATTTGGTCAATGCATCTGGATAAAGCACCTGGGTCAGACGACTTCACAATTCATTTCTACAGAGCTTGCTGGAATGTAATAAAACTCGATCTTCTCAGAATGGTCAAATACTTCAAAAGAAATCCAAAGTGGGAGGGTGCACCAACTCCACCTTCCTTGCCCTTATCCCGAAAGAAGTTAACTCTGAGTCTTTCGACAGATTTTGGCCAATCTCTCTATGCAATGCTTCCTACAAGATCCTGGCCAAACTATTAGCCAATAGACTCAAGCCTCTGTTAGGGTACCTTATCTCCCCTCTGCAGGGTGGTTTCGTCAAAGGAAGGCACCTCATAGACAATGTGATCCAAGTGCAAGAAGCCCTCCACTGTAGCCACTCTCGGAAGGAAAAAGGTATGCTCATCAAGTTGGATATGTCAAATGCCTTTGACCAAGTTAGACTCTCATTTCTCTATAAAATCCTCCTCTCCTTCGGTTTTAGTGCTGAGTTTGTCAAATTGATAAAAGCCTGCACACACAGACCTTGGATAGCCCCCCTGGTCAATGGCAGACCTTCTGACTTTTTCTAAGCTTTTAGAGGACTCTACCAAGGATGCCCTTTGTCCCCTTTTCTTTATATCTTGATGGCAGAATCCCTAAGCAGAAATCTGACAGCGGAAATGGAAATAGGCACTATTCCAGGTATCAAGGCAGCAAGAGGGGTGGACCCTATAAATCACGCCCTCTTTGCGGATGACTCTCTCCTTTTGGGAGGGGCCTCGATTAAGATAGCAAAGGCTTTCAAAGAAATACTTCAACACTTCTGTTTAACCACAGGAGCCTTGATCAATAAAAGAAAAAGTGTGGTTTATGGCTGGAATGTAGAACACCCAACTATCCTTCGAATTGCCTGCATATTGGGATTCCCTGGGTATGAAAAGTGGGATAATATCAAATATCTAGGCCTTCCCTTAATCTTGGGACCAAGTCCTCCCTCCATATGGACTGAAATAATCAGCAAGATAAAAGCAAAAATAGCATATTGGGGAGGCCAATGGCTAACAAAGGCTGGGAAGTTGATTTTGATAAAGGCAGTCCTCTCCGCCCTTCCCATCTTCTAGTCTTCCCTTCTACTAGCTCCTAAATCTATCACGGAACAGATCTCCAAACTCCTTCGGGACTTCTTATGGAATGGGGGCAAGGGAAACCAGAGCAAGTTACATTTGGTAAGATGGGATATACTGAATAGATCACTCCAGCAAGGTGGGTTACAAATACGGGATCCAGGCTTAGAAAATCTAGCTCTTGGTGGAAAAATCATTTGGCAATTGTATGCAGACAAAAACCACCCTGTCAACAAAATCCTCTGGAAGAAATATCTAAAGGGAGGCTCCTTGAGAAACCTCACTATTGCTTCTACTCCAACAGGAACAACAATTTGGAATTTAGTCAGAAGAAGCATCGACCATATACAACAACAATTATACAGAATACCGGGAAATGGGCAGAGAACATTACTTTGGGAGGACACCATACAAGGGAATGCCCCACTGGCCACCCTCAATACCTGTAACGATTTAAAGATCTGGCTAGTGAACAAAGGGCTTCTCCAGCTAGCAGACATATGTTCTTGGGACAACAAAGGGAATTGGGCAAGATGGACTTTCCCAGGGGTTCCTAACCCCCTGGAAACACAGAAAAACTTGCTCTGTGCAACACTTTCTGGCCTCACCCCTGTCCATCATACATCCAAAGATAAATGGGGGTGGGGAAGAACCGGAAATTATACAACAACTCAAGGTTTCTCCTCATTACAAGCCACACACGCATCTTTGCTAACACCGAAGCTCTGGAAATCCGTTTGGTCTCCCTTTTGCCTTCCAAAGGTGAATTTATTCACTTGGTTACTAATGCATAAAAAGGCACTAACATGAGAAAATCTGAATAAAAGAGGCTTCCACGGGCCCTTTAGATGCTACCTATGCACTTCTGCTATCGAAACCTCTAACCATTTATTAGTTGACTGTGTTTTCATTCAAGAAGTTTGGAAGATGGTCCTCCACGGACTTAGTGTACCCACCCCCTCCCAAATTTCAGTTGTTACTCTCTACACCTCCTGGGCAGACCAAAACCTTGAGAAAAAATCTAAAAACACAGGCTGGAAAAACATTTGGCAAGCTATCCCAAAATGCCTTTGGTGGAAAGTGTGGTTGGCTCGAAATGAGTGCATTTTTAACATCCTGAAACCAGTGGAAGTGGCTACCAAAGTAAAAGCTCTCTTGTTGGAAATAACAAATAATCCAACTTTTTCCCTCACACTTTCTGCAGAAGTCTCTGTGTGGCTAGGACCTTGCGTGCCAGGAGAAAGGAAAGATCCAATCAACAAACCGATGAAATATCCTATTTGGCGCCTGCATCTCACTGCAGGTGACTTTCTTAAGTGGTGGAATGGGACCCCAAAAGCCACTATCTTCTTTGATGGAGCATCCAAGGGGAATCCAGGCATTGCAGGCGCAGGGGGATTGATTCTTTCCCCAGACAGATCGAAAAAAACTAGTTTCAGTTGGGGCCTAGGCATAAGCTCGAACAATCAAGTAGAGAGTTACAGCCTCCTAAAATCTTGCTAGATTGCGAAGGAGTTAGATTACAAAACAATCCAAATATTCGGAGACTCAGAGCTCCTGATAAAGCTCTTAAACTCCGAAGATGATTTCAGTAACCCAGCTTTAAACAAAACCTTGCAAAGAATTCGAAACACTTTGAAAGACTTCGACACTGTCGACTCATACCATATTCTGCGGGATTTAAACAAACAAGTGGACTCGCTGGCAAATAAAGGCTGCCTGCTGTCACAAGGTAATCTCAGCCTCAATGGAGGACCCTGCTCGATCCATCCTTTGCCTTAGCCAATCTCCAGAAGGTAGAACTGCTTCTCAGAGGGAGAGTGGTATTTGGCATCTTGAAAGTCACATTCAGGATCGCCAAGTAGCAAGCAGATGGAACAACAAACACAAGGACTATCAAGTAGAAGAAACAACACCAGAATGTACAATAGCAGATGGTAGAAGGAATAGCTGCAGAAGGAAAAACAACCAGAATGAACAACAATGCAAGGAACAGCACCAGAAGGAACAACAAGCAAAAGGAAAAGCAAAAGAAGGATCAACATCCGTAGGAACAACAGAAGCAGAAGGAACAACAAACAGATCAAGGAATGGCAGCAGAAAGAACAACAATCAGAAGGAATAACAGCAGAAGGAACAACATCAGAAGGAACAACAAGCAGAAGGAACAACAGCAGAACGAACAACACCCGAAGAAACAGCAGGCTGAAGGAACAACAACAGAAGGAACAGCAAGCCGAAGGAACAATAGATCGAAGGAACAACATCCGAAGGAACAATAGGTCAAAGGGACAACATCTAAAGGAACAACAGGCCGTAGGCACAGTAACAAAAGGAACAACACTCTAAAGAACAACAGGCCGAAGGAACAACATCTGAAGGAACAAGCAGCCGAAGGAACAACAACCGAAGGAACAACAAGCCAAAGGAACAGTAAGCAGAACAAAAAATACCAGAAGGAATGACAAACTCAAGGAACATCAAAAAGAAAAACATAAGGAAAAGGCCACAGAACTTGCTCTCCTAAAGATAAAATGTAAGACAGAAAACAAGAATAGTCAAAGAACTCACAGAACTTTTGAATTTAAGCTTAGGAGAAGGGACTACCATCTGCTCATTCTCATTGCTCAGTTTTTAAAAGCTACAATCGATTGTAATAGGAGCTTGCTCCACTTTTGGTAATAAATACATTAACCATTCTTGTTAAAAGAAAAATCATTATAAACTACTTATTTAGTCGTATATTCATTTTATTTGTGTTCATCATTAATCAATATAAACTACTAATTTACTAGTTTTAGATTCATTTTATGTGTTCATTATTAATCAACATAGAATAATTAGTATGATTTTGCGACTAAATTATATAAAAAAAAACACCATACAATGTGAATTGGTTCATCTAATATGAAAATTCAAAATTACATATGTTAGTTAAAATACTAAACAATATGAAGTGCAACTATAAATAATTTCAACCACGGAAATTATATTATATGAAATGTCAAGTATTACAATATGAGTTTCCAACTTAACATTGGCTAGACTACAATTTACACATGAAATGTTGGTTCATCACTATAAAACATTATCATTGTGTTGTCAAGTCATTGCAGGTGAATTCACCAACTATGAAGACTTGAACACCAGTCTCTATGTGTGTGCCTTATGCAGGATATTAGCTTTAAGGGTACCACTAGACCGGTTCTCTTCTCTCTCTTTTTACATTTGTCGCTCCAATGTTAGTGTTCTCCTCTTTCTTCAAATCATGTTTCTTACCATCAATATTGAGTTCCTTTTTTGAAAACAAAAGAACCTAGAATGCAGAGTCTAAGACATGAAAGACAATGAACACTAGAATATAAATGAAAGTAGACTATAAATGATTTATATTACATATACCTCAGCATCAACAATGTTAAATCTATTCTTCCCCATAAGAGCAATAAACTCGAACAAGTTTTCTTTAGTTGAGTGATAGTGGCCACTATGTGGCTAGATGACCTGTATAAACAAATTAAAGTCATCATAGAAAATAGCACCTTAGTAACTTAGTATTCAACCTTCAAGGAAAGCTTAGGCACAATAATGCCAACTAAGTAACATGCTAAAAAGCTCAAGCTGTAAATAACCTGTTAAAACAAATAATCTGAGGTGTGATGTCTAATCCTTGTCATTATATTCGCAACAACAATTTGTTGTCTAATCCACGAACTTGGTCAAGTATATAAACAACATGTTCTCAAATAACAACATGAAAGTAAACTTTTCTAATAATCATGAAAATCTTTCAATGCAAAATAGTTCAAAGGATTTCAATCAATATCGTGTAATATTAATTTCATCTTCAAGCTTTGGTTGTTGTTTAAACAGACATAATACCAAGTACATTTAATTTCATAGTTAAAATACAACGAAAAATCAAAATAAACGTTCAAAAGACAATCAAACAATAAAGAGAGGATATCATGGAATGAACATTGCAATTATAGAAAAATTGTTTACTTGTCCATCGATATCTTATCACGCATTCCTAAAGCATTTGCTTGCCCAAAATAACCATAAGGTGAAAGAATCACAACATTAGATACCATAGGAATACTTACTAGAAACATTTCCAAAGTCGATGGCTGAAGTGCTTGAAGGATCTCCAACAACAAATGAATCACATCCAAGACATAATTTCTATATTGTCTCCCCATCCTTTTTCCAATCACATTTCATGTAACCTAACCACACCAGAGTCAAGTAACAATCAATTGAAGGAATTGACATTTGTTTTTATCTTTTCTATGTATAATCTTTGAATATAATTTGTTTTGGTAACATATTAATTCGTATTTAAAGCCTTCCTGTCATGAGAGTATATCAATCAAGTAGAACATTAGAAAAATTGACCTCAATGAGGTTCTCTAACAATTTCTACTATATCAATAATTGTCTTGCTGTGACATATTGAATAGAAAAAAGAACATATGTGCAAACGAAAAAGCCATATATTACTTATGTTCAAACTATGTATATGGTGTATTCTTAGGTAGATTTTTAATATGTCCCTCGACCATTACCAAAGCGGATTGTAGCTTGGTTGAACTCTTTATCCTTTCATTCAACATCAATTTTTGCAAGATAAATGTCACACATTGTTCTTTCCCATTTCTCAATGTGCTAGATATGATAAATTGAAAGTCACATAAAAGCAAGAGAAAACCATTTTCTAACCAAAACAAATAAACAAACAATGCCTCTAATAAAACTTCACACCGAATTAGTGGGGAGGGAGCGGAAATGTCTCTAACGACGTTCGTTAAACTAAACCTCGTTGGATTAGGGTAAGCCGCAGACCGCAGCTACAGGACCACAGGCCGGAGGGGATTTCGGAAGTTAGGGCACCGAGCTGCTGACAGATCGACGTCATCGACGGGAGCCTGCAGTCACTGTCCGGCATGGAGGGTCAATGGGAAACGGACCTCGTGGATTATTCCGAGGATCCGTTGGAAGGTCAGTTAATTTTTGCTAACCCTAATCTAGCTTCCCCGGGTTTCGCTCCACCGCCTTCTGAGGCTTCACGCGCACAGGACTGTTTGCCGGTGGTTTCCTTGCCGGATCCTTCCCCATCATCTATCGGTCTGGAGGCACCACCTCTCTCGCCCGGTACAACATTTCTCCTTGCCTCCTTACCACCTGATACATGGACTCTTGAACAGATCCCATCTCCACTGCCTGATTCTCATATTGCTCAGGAAGATCCGAGGGTTCAAACAGTTCAGAGGGCAAATGCGACAAATCCCCTCCCGGACAATGGGGCAAAACCCTCTGGGTGCTTCGGTACGCCGGTAATTAACATTAAACCCTCAAAGCCCTCACCGGCTGGGGACACAAACCCGTTCGCGGAACATCCATCGGCTCCACACACCAAGAAGCAGAAATCGAAGTGTGTTAGGGCAACAAGGAAAGACATCACTGTTACCTTCGGCAACCCTTCGGACTTTGAGGAAACCATGGCTATAGCACGCACCGTGTTGGTTGGTCATGTGCGGGGGCATACCTTCACGACGGAAAGGTTGATGCGCTGGGTTAAAGAGATCTGGGGAGCCCTGCTCTCACAACTGCCGGAGGTACAGGTTCTCCCACGAGGGTGGTTCTCCCTCCATTTCGCAAACGAAGGGCACACGAATGCGGTACTTGAAAGATATTGGCACATTGAGACTGCACCTGTGCTATTAAAGAGATGGAGCCCTTTATTTGATCCTGAGAAAGAACAAATTGCAGCACGGCCACTGTGGGTACGACTTCCGGGGCTTCCTATACAATACTGGAGTGAAGAAGCCTTCATCAGGATCGGAAATGCTTTGGGGACTTATTTGGATCATGATCGATCCTACATCGACACTCAAAAGAGAACAGTGGCCCGTATACTGGTACATCTGGATACCCGGGAGGGATTGGAGGAAGGAATCACTCTGCAATGGGGGAAGCATAGGCGCAATCAGATTATGGATTATGAAGGAGTCCCCTTCCGGTGCAACCGGTGCCATCAAGTGGGGCATCTATACAAGGATTGCCCATTGATCAATCGTCCGGTCAGCTCTCCAAAGATCTCCCCCATAGCCTCCAGAGGGACCTCGCCATACATTCCACCTCCGTCGCATGGATTCTCGGCACCCCAAGGCGCCCAGGAATGTCCAGCGAAGAACATCAAGGACACGCCCTCTCCTCCTATGACGCGGGCTCGGGCAGCTGCTGCAGCCGCTCAATCCACGAGTACAAATCTTATTTCTCCCTCTAACTCTCCTGCACATACATCAGAATTTGTTAATTCTATTACATGTTCTATGGTGCATTGCATGATTCCCCCGCCCCCATTGATACCCTCCACTGCTCCACCTTCCCTCCCTCTCGCTCCGTCGCCTCCTTCATCGCCTCCCCCTGAATCTACTGTTAAGAAAATCCCCCCTCACCCTTATTCCCTCCGACCTCGGACCTCTCATCCGGAATCCTCTGATCCCCAGATAGGGCTGGGCATTGTTCCTTTGGGCTCGGGACCCTCCTCCACCAGGGGAAGGAAATCTGATCTAAACAAGGCTATCAGACGTGCTGGAGCTGAAGTGGCATCCGGTCGTCAATCCACCATTGATGGGGTCCTTAGAGCAACAAACCCCCCGAAGAGGGGTCCCCCATGAAGTGCCTCTCCTTTAATTGCAGGGGTTTGGCTAGTCCCCCTAAAAAACTAGCACTCAAACGACTTTTTGAGGTCGAACACCCGGATGTCATTCTCCTTCAAGAAACGCTAGGTCCCGCTGAGTCCATCTCCCACACCCTGAGCTCTATATCGCCCATATGGAATTTCATAGCTATGGATGCCATTGGTAGATCAGGTGGACTGGCGATGGGCTACAATCCAAAAACCATCAGATTGGACTCGTCCTGGGGAGGTCTTGGATTTATGGGAGTTGACATTTTTTCAATGGACCTGGGTCTCCCCCTGTGCATCATCAATGTTTATGGTCCATGCCAGCAGAGGGAAAGCTTTTGGAGAACTCTTCTCAGTAGAAGCATGATGTCTCTGGATCGCATCGTCCTGGGGGGTGATCTAAATTTCTCAATGGGGTTTCGGGAGTCTTGGGGCTCTTTGGCGCAAGTAGATTCCATTTTAGATTTTATGAGAAGCATTCTGGAGCAATATGATCTTATCGACATCCCCATGCAGAACCCTCTCCCAACGTGGAGAAGCAGAAGGATTGGGACAGCAGCTCTGGCTCGTAGGCTAGATCGATTCCTGATGAAAGGACCTCTGATTCACCAGCTACACCAATTTAAGCAGTGGGTTGGATCTGGAGGCATATCTGATCACTCTCCAATTTTAATGGAGATCATGGGCCCCCATCCAAAGCCAAAAGCTCCTTTCAAGTTTAACCACCTTTGGCTCCAGGATCCAAGCTTCTCCAAAATAGTCTCGGATTATTGGCAAGCCCACCCCATTAATAGAGAATCCTCGTTGGCAAGGGGCTTTGTCAAAAATCTGACTGAACTCAAACACATAGTGATTGAGTGGGCCAAGACAAAAAAGGCAAGGGAGGATGAACAGCTCATTTCGGTGGAAGCAGATCTTAAAGCCCTCTTGGATGAGAGAAACTTGGGGTTCATCTCAGGGGAGAACAAGACTCGTCTAGTAGACTTGGAGAAGCAAAAGCAAAATATCCTCAAGCTCAGGGAGGAATCGCTCAGGCTGAGGAGTAGGGCTTTGTGGTTAAAAGCTGGGGACGAGAACTCAAGATTCTTCCATAACTTCGCAAAAGGAAGGAGAGTGGCAAATACCATTTGGAACCTCCCCCTCCCGGATGGAGGACTGGCGGATACCTTCAATAAGCTCTCCCATCTTGGCTCGACTCATTTCAAAGGAATTTTCAAGAGCCCTGCTGGAACAAACCTAGCTGAAATCATCAATGTGGCCTCTCATTTTCCTAGGTTTGTAAACAATGAAGATATTGGTGCACTCTCCGATCCGGTCACCATGGAAGAATTAGAAAGTACCATCAAGTGGTTTCAGAAGGAAAAGAGTCCAGGTCCAGATGGATGGACTATTGAGTTCTATATTGCATTCTTTGACATCATTGGTGAAGATATCCTGAAGGTGGTTGAGGAGAGTAGAACTTCGGGCCAGCTCTACCATGCCATAAATTCCACTTTCATTGCACTCATCCCCAAATTGGACTCTCCTACATCCTTTGACGACTTTCGACCTATCTCATTGTGTAATGTCCTCTATAAAATCATCTCCAAAATCATTGCAAACCGGATCAGGCCCATTCTGTCTAAGCATATTGCCCCTCAACAATTTGCATTCTTGGAAAACAGACAGATACACGAAGCCATCGGATCTGCACAGGAAGCTATTCACTCCATATGGACCAAGCATCTCAAATGCATCCTCCTTAAAATCGACCTCTCCAAAGCCTTTGATCGAGTTAGCTGGCTCTTTATTAAGATGATTCTTATACATCTGGGCTTCCCACATCTACTCATCAACTGGATCATGGCATGCATTACATCCCCCACCTATAGCATTCTGATTAATGGAGCAGCCTCACATTTCTTCCACTCTGAGAGAGGGCTGCGACAAGGCTGCCCACTATCTCCCCTGCTTTTTCTCCTGGTTATGGAAGCTCTCAGCCGCCTCATTATTTCAGCTAAAAGGGATGGAACTATCAGAGGCCTTAAAATATCAGAGGAGTGTTTTCTTACACATCTGCTGTTCGTTGATGATGTCCTTATCCTTCTAGACGGCAGCATACAAGATACCTCCACTTTCAACAGGATCCTAAAGCTATTTGCACATGCCACTGGTATGGAGGTCAACAGGGAAAAGTCTACCATTACATTGGTTGGCACCACAATCATTCACAGCCAGCCAAGCATTCCCTTACACCACTCAGCCCCTGGACAGGGGGTTAAAATATCTCGGTTACTGGCTAAAACCCACCAACCAAAAGATCGCGGATTGGGTCTGGCTGGTCACTAAAGTGGAAAAGAGGATATCCTGTTGGTGCTATAGATATCTATCCAGAGCAGGAAGACTAACATTGATCAAATCAGTTTTGGAAGCAACACCGGTCTTTTGGATGGCACTCGCTTGGATCCCTCGGAATATCCTTTCAAAGCTCCAGCATCTCTGTAATAGATACTTATGGGCGGGCAATAAAGAAAAGCGCACATTTGCATGGATTGGCTGGAGCAAGATTGCCCTACCCAAGAAATGGGGTGGCTGGGGTTTGAAGGATCTCCCCTCTTTTGCTAGTGCCCTGGCAGCCAAAATGGGCTGGGCCCTGCTGACCTCTCACAGCCTATGGACAAAAATCACCTACCACAAATATATTTGGCCCCTCAACATTATCGAATGGGCCAGGCTCCCTACATGGAACAAAATTGGCATATCTTCAATTTGGAAAGCTCTCCTTCACTCTCTTCCGCTCATCAGGAACAACATTGTATGGCGAATAAGGAATGGAGACAGAGCTCGTATAGGATTAGACCCCTGGAGTGGTTGTGGGGGGAGACATCTGCTTCCACAAGCGCTGGTGGAATTCCTCACAGCTCATGGCATTAGGGTGATTGCACAGATAGCAGATCAAGAGCAATCTGATATCTTCCATCAGGCTTGGAAGACAGCCACCCAACTTAACCTCCCGCAAAGATGGCACACAACCTGGCGCGAATACTGTGCGGCACTGATAGAATCCCACATCAGAATTATGGAGGGATCAGATGAACTTGTTTGGCATCAGGCAGAAAGCGGGATATACACTCCAAAGGAGGGTTACATTCAGATAATTAAGCAGAGGAAACCTGAAGTCTTAGACAGATGGTGGCAGAACATCTGGAAGCTATCAGCCTCACCTCGATCGAAACTCTTTACATGGTGCGTTCTCAGGAACAAAATACCCTCAGGAGAATACCTCATGCGCCGTGCCATATATGGACCGACGAGATGTGTATTGTGTAAAGCCGATAGTGAATCTACAGAACACCTATTCTTGCGATGCATCTCTGTACAACAAGTATGGAAAAACATTAAACCATTTACACATTTCACAGGGGAATGGAGCGGTACTGATCTAATAAACGCTTGGATAGAATGGGGCAATCAAAACAAGGGCTCGAAAGCAGTAAACTTACCCATTATAGTCAATTGGTCCATTTGGAAAACAAGGAACCAATTGATTTTCGAAGAGAAGGCCATCCATTGGCCCCTTATAGAAGCTGGCATTATCTCTGCATTCAACGAGCTTCCTGATCCGCCTCCCCCAAAACTGCGCAGAACAAACCCTCCTCCCATCATCGATCGGGGTACCCCATGGGCATTTTTTGACGGAGCAGCAAATGTTCAAAGCAGTGGAGGTGGTTTCATCCTGCATTTAACTGAAAAACACTCCTACATCATAAAAGCGGGATTGGGTGCTGGAACAAACAATTTTGCTGAGCTCATAACCTTGCGACATCTGCTGCACTTTGCATTAAGCCATCATTGCACTAGCATCAACATTTTCGGGGATTCACAGATTATCATAAATTGGTTCAATAGAATTTCTACATGTCACTCGCACACACTCAGCGTCATTCTTGATGAAGTCTTTCAGCTCAAAGAGGCTTTTAACCATATCACTGTTTCACATATCTACAGGGAACATAACCAGGATGCTGACAAATTTTCCAAGGAGGCCGCGCTGATGGAGCAAGGATATTGGGAGATATCCGAGATTTTGGATCAACAGGAACAAAATTTTTATCATCGCCCATATATAGACCCGACATACCCTACAGTGGGTCTACATGCGACTTAAATTATAACAGCAGTATGACAGCAACATTATATATGACTGTTTTTTTGTAAAATCTTTTTTGTAACAGACTGAAGGATGCCAAAAAGGCATCAAAATCTATACAGCCTATATAGCAAATCTGAGCAGAAACCAAAACAACATAGACATGCAATTTTGTGTAAAATGTACAGAGAATCATCGAACATGGCATATGCGTAAAGCATCTACATATGTAATCTTTCATATTAATGAAATGTTACAGATTTTTCCAGTGGAAAAAATAAAACTTCACACCTCATAAATTACTCTGCCATGTGCTTAGACTAAAGGCGATATTCTTGAATCATCTTTAGGTAATATTTAATGGGATATTCATATTTTTACCATGATTTCAATTTGGTGCTAAAAGAAATATATAAATCCAGGTTATTATCAGTGAACTTCAAGTATAATTAAAAAAATAACGCCATTATAAGGTATGGAGAGAGAAACATCTTCATAACTAGGATTCTCTATTTTAGTTTGGTTTGAGTTGAGTTGGTATTTGAATATATAGTTTTCTCTAAAGAAGTGAAATAGAAATATGAGAATCGAAATAACCCTGTGAATTTTTAATTAATTCATATTATATATCTCTAAAACAGCTAGGTCATCCTTCTCTTCTATTTGATAGAGATTTATTGGCATAGAATAATAATGAATTAACTATCAAACACAATGATGCAATATATTAACCAAGGAAATAAAAATGACATGGCTTTGGTATTGTGTGCTCGAAGGAAATCCAAAAATGGTTGTGTTCTTTCTTTATCATGAAATAGTATTGAAGACAAATGTTGGTTCAGAAATTGAATCTGTTACCAATAGGAGATGGTCATGTTGGGTAAGGAAAATATGAGTTGAAGGGCTCAAGGTCTAGCTCCAATACATATTTATCCTTGTCACTACAAAATACAAAGTTGTCATCGTTTGCTTATCCAGGTAAAAATAAAAGTAAGTTTGTATTTGTGCACTTGTGATAGTATATGAAAAAGAGAGCACTAGTGGAAATCAAAGTGTGTTGTCCCATCATTCAACCTAACAGAAAACTTATATATTCAGTTGTTGACTACAGTGGAAATCAAATGTAAAACCCACTCAACTTGATCTTTACATGACATAGTCGTAATGAACTAGTACAATAAAAGCATGCTAACTCATAAAGAAGAGATGATAAAAAAGAATAATGGAACATTATTTCCTGCCATATAATTGGCATGAATAAAATTTCCACAGAATTCATCCAAAAAATGAGAATAACTTATGGCAAAAGAACATATCATTAGTGTTTTGTACCCTCTTTAACACATGTAGCCTAGGGAAATAGAGGAGGCCAGATGTAGAAGGATTCCAATTGTGTGGGATATAAAAACAGAAATGTGGAAAAACACGCCTGCCGATTCATGAAATCTCACTCTAAATAATAGAACATGTTGAGGATAGTAATGATGAAAAAAAAAAAGCCCCAAGGGTTAGCTTAGTTGGTCAAAAACCATGCCTCGCCATCGGGAGGTCACAGCGTCGATTCCACCCGAAGCCCTTGGGGTCAGGTCTTGCCAGTAGGCCGAGGGGAAATTAGCCCAGATTTTCCCGTGGACGTAGCGACCACTCACTGACCAGGGTGTTCATGAACCACATGCAAAAAAAAAAAGTAATGATGAAAATAGACCATGTATTAAGATCAAACCCCTTATTGGTCATCAATTAGCAAGGCGGCTGGTAATTTTTACTCGTAAAAAAAATATCATAATTAGTGTAATGACTGTGTGGATATTTTTGTGAATTTTTTTACATTTATATTATGGCGTCCTTGCAAAAGAGAGTGATGAAAGTTCTCCAAGTTTTGTCAGACTGGTTTCTCCTTTCATATGCTTATGTGAATGGACGGAGAGCTACCTTTCTTCAGTTTGGAAATTTAGGTGTACCTCCCTTTCATTCAATATGTGGAGATGACCCACCATTGAAAGACCTTGATAGTTATGAATCCAATCTTACAGACATAACAGATGGATCTGGTCCAAATCAAGATGTTGCTATGGTGATTGGAGAGGGAGCAACAACTCGAGAATTGTTTAGTATTCCTCTTGTGGAGCTTGAAAGATAGTGTAGGAAAAATGGTTTATCTATTTGTGGTGGTAGGGAGGTAATGTTTTTCTAATTGCTTAGATTAGAATAAGAAGAGAAGCATAAGAACCATGATCAAGACGAGGATTTCAGGTATGGCTATAACTTTCCAATCGGAGGGAAGCATGCAAGAGAAACTGATGCTTATATACAATTGGGAGGGGGAAAGTGGAGCACAGGTGAAGAAAGAAAATCCATACCTTATGATGATAAGGGCTATATATCATTATCATCATCTAGGAAAAATGTCTAGGAAGAATCATCTTTACAGTCACAAGTTTAGGAACGTGAATTAGTGGATGCCTCTTGCAGTGGAACTTTACCAAAAAATGTTGGTGTCATGATGGTAGTGTCACGTGATGTGCCCTCAAAAGTTTAAAATATTCTAGGCACTGTCAAGGAAAATTTCTTTCTCTACTCCTTAACTCACATCTCTCCCCATCCACGTTTTGATAGACCAATTATCAAGATCATAGAATGATCTTTTATTTAATGCAGGAGTCCAAGGGCTAACAATTTAAGGATATGATCAACTTTTATAAAAAATGGACAGTATTGTTTGACTTGCAAGGACTTGGGTGTCAAACTTGTTGCTGAGCCAATGTTATTCACATGTCAAAATTTTGAGTATGACTTGGGGTTGAGTTTGAATGAGAGGATTTTGCTTAATACTGTTTAGTCAAGGAAAAGAACCAAATTTAGAGTCCATTTGAATTATGATTCATGAAGCATAGTAACAGAGTTGGTAATCTTAATAGGGCTCATCCTTGTCGTGATTTGTTACATTCGAATGGCATGAATGCATGAGTTTCAAAAGGCTGAGATATGATATAAATCTTGGGAAATTTTGACCAAATAAATAACCCAAACCTGAAACTTGAGATATGATATAAATCTTGGGAAATTTTAACCAAATACATAACCCAAACCTTAAACCTAGTAGTGTGAAATCCATTTTTTGAAGTGTGGCTACTGAAGACAAATTTCTTAAATACTTTTAAAATTAACATACAAATAATTTATAAAAGCATGGAATTTCGTTGTCAATCAAATGTCAAATCGGATAATAATTAAAGCGATAACCCGCAATGACAATCCAAAATCGACAAGGCATATTGGACAAATGTTCAAAACTCATTGGAAACATCCTAATCCTACAGGCTACTGATCTAAAGCAACCAAAGATGTTACCTTACTTGGGAAACATGGAATTTTAATGATATAAATGACAAAAAGATAAATAATTAAAACTGACTATTAGAACCAGCACAAATAACGAATGATAAACAAAATGAAAATGGGGCAAAATGTCGCATACCCACTCCATGAGACTTCCATACGTTTCCATACTAGATGTTTCCCAAGACTAAGCAGGTCATTCCATTGGTGTCCACATCCTCATATCCACAGTAGAATTCATCCTCGTATCCATATATAGCCTGCATTTGTCATACCCTTCCATAAAGAAAAAAATAAAATAAAATGAAGCTCGAAAGCCTTTTTACTGGTCAACGATTTAAAGATTTTGAAGCGTGTATTTAAAAAGAATATTCTCATACCAATATCCTTGCTTGCTTTGAAACCCTACTCAAATACATCACTTCCTCCAAAAAATTTACATATCGTGGATCATCATAATTCAAGTCATCAATTAAACGAAGTTCTATCATCTCTAGAGCAGGGGTGCTATGAAGAAAGTAGCCTAATACACTGATTTCCCTATCATGAAATTCAGTTATGTCTACATAAACCTGTATATACGGAGATGAGAGAGTGGGGATGTGAGACGTTGAGGTATGGAATATTTTGAAAGTTCCTGCATTACATTTCAAAACTAGAATAAGCCAACTCTGCACTCATTTACGAGGTAAAGGACATAAATATTCATTGTGAACATCATGGAAAAAAACCATGGAAGAATTTTATGGTCTTTCACATCTTATAGCAGGTTAAATTTTTTTAATTTAGGTAGTGTAGATTTTCATTAAGGAATAGATATGAAACAAAGTCCTTACTTCGTTTTCTTTCATATCTATTGGATATATTGAATCTGTAAACAAGAGATAATAATGAACCAAAACATAATAGTCAACCTAAGCTACATCAATATATGCTTTGTATAATTTTTTTTATGCTATACCTGACAACTAAGTAGCAAATGCAAACATTCTTAAACATTGAAACATGTTGTTCGTTGCACATGTAAAATAAAAGCAGAAATTTTGTTTTTACCAAGATAAAGTTGTCACCCATTAACAAACATTGGAGATTAGGAAGCCTCTTGAACAACAAATTGAGAAGACACATATTTCTTTAAGAAAAGGCACAACACATATGACCAGCTCCTTTAATGATTTAAAGCTCCCCATCATCTCAATCAATATTTCCACAAAGAAATTGTATGCATTATCAGGATATGAGTCCATTTCCAATATGGTCAAATTACTTCCACGTTGCATATTTAGTCTCAAGACAGAGCATGAAAGCTGTTGAAACAGTATCCCATTCACCCTAAAATATTTTATCATGTATGCCCCTGCATACACATATAAGACAACCTGCGTTTACAGTGGTTTATATTTTATCCACATACAACCTGCATTTACACTGGTTTCATTGTAAAGCGTTGAAAGTAATAGTAAAATCTAGACTGACATGGTTGTAGTTTGAAGCAATGCGATTGAAGAGGCTTTGTCCATATCTAGCAGTTGTTTGACTCAAATTCAGTGATTCCTTTACTGAGGACCACAAAGACAGGGAGTGCACAAAAGGTCGAATACTAACGATCAAATATTCTTTACGGTTTGGCTAGTCGAGTGGGGCATTCGATAAAATTGAATGAGCATACAACTAATCTTCAAAAAGGGTCCTATGCAAGTGATTTTAAATGATATCCCTTGGAAGCTTCAACATAGTACTCAGTATCATCATACAACGGACCACCCAAAAACAAACCATCTGATCCTATCGAAGTTTGAAGAACCACGTCGCCTGTTTTTAGAAGACCATTGTTGTTCTCATTTTGAGGAATTATTTTAATGTCAATACCTGGGATTGTTGGCATCACTGACCCTGAATATGCTTTTCTAAGCACCCCAGAAAAGAAGGAATAGCAGGTTGACACCCATCAGTTTTAACGACAACGTGTCGACTTCTTGGGTAAAACAAGACCTTTTCAAAACTATTTTTCTCACTAGCATTCCTTTTATCTCTCAGAACAAAGACCATTTCATCTTCAAGATTGGCCTAGTGAGTGTACTGATATACAAAAATGTTGCTTGGTCCATTAGCACTTGAAACATGTTTGACATTATTGATCATATCTATAAATGCACCCTCCATTTTGTAGAAATTTTGAATAATATGACACATATTCACAGAGATTATCCTGATTATACACTTATAAGCGGAACATGCATAATACATAACCTCCTCTACGTTGATCATCAATTTACAGAAGCAGAAACATTCACAGGCGCACATAGAAGCATCAATCAAACTCATTAACACAGTATGTATCCCGGGGAAAGCATCTCGCTAAAAACCCCAACTATCTGTATATTATATTGATTGAATCATGTAACATTACAAAGTACAATGCTTATCACAAGCAATCCAGTACCAGCTCCACCTGTTACACACAATACAGCTCAGATCTGATCTCCAAATCTATTCCACTGCTTGCCTGCCTCCACAGCTCAATACCTGCTCAAGAATTGATGAGAATGGTTTACCAAACTCGTATTTGACCTGCAAATAATCACTCACACTGTGTTGGACGTGAGCACAGGCTACAATTCTTAGTATTGGCCAATTCATTGGCATACTCAATCCCTCTGATTGTGAAAATCATCATGCACAACTATAGTCACAACTGATAGCAATCTGATCCTCTAACACCTGTCCCTGCTGAACTGAACGTGCACTGACATGCAACTAAGTTAACTGATGTATTCTATAGTTGCATTATGAGTTAATAACTTGTGAATTAATTAATAACTATTTCACCCAACTCATCTCTAGTCTATTGATCAGTTAGACTAAATACAACCAGTTTAACAAAGCTAAACTGAACACAACTCCATCAACTGCACCTCCAGTCCACTAAACTCAACTCACTTGAGTTCTAACTGAAGTCCTGCATGCAAATATTATTCATCCCATAGGTAACCACGTATTTCCTTCTGGGATCTACATGTACCACATCCGTAGCTCATCCTGAAGTGCTCCAAGAGAATAAGATCAAGTTTATAGTCTAAATACTATTATGAGACAATAATATTTGACTTTTCTATTTTTGACAACCAGTCTAAAAATAGACTGTGATCACTCATACTGTGGTCACCCATACTGTGGTCACCCATACTGTGATCACCCATACTGTGATCATCCCTGCTGGGATCAAAAATAGAACTTGCACCATAATTTGCCTGCGGGCCCACTTAGTGAAGGCAACTCCTTTCCACTAAGCTCCATCATCTTGTTGCACTCTCAACAAGCATTTCTTGTTGCACACTTTTCAACACTCCCTCTCAACAAGAAAGGTTTCCTCTCAAACCCGATCCTGTAACTCTGGAATGTTCTCCATGCAACACATCTGGCCGGTCCACTTGCTCTGTCATCAAAGTCTCTGACTGCTATTGCCTCTGTCAACTGAAAACTCTGCATCTCTGTGCTCTTCAGTATCTGACTGCTCTAGCCTCTGTCACTTTGATCTCTGACTGCATCCGTGTTGCTGCTAGTTCTATCTCCCAGCATTGCATCCGCTCTACACCTCCCAACTGACCTCCGTGTTGGGCTAGAAACATCCTCTGATGCTGAAGCTCTACCTGCTGCTAACAAGTGCTCCCTCTCTAACATCTGCACTACTGCAACATCTCCATGCATCTCGCACCATTGCACACCTCTCTGTGCCACCTAGCACTGTGCAAAACACTTGTTCCTCTCGCATTGCTGCAGCCTGCTAGCTATGCGCTGTCCCGGGATTCCCTGTACTGTCGCTCTCTTTGCCGCTCCATCCGCATCTGTCTCTACCCAATCAATCAGTTCCTGCTACTACACATCTGGGCTCTCGTAGCAAGGTCTCATCCAAGAGGTTGGGTCCCTCAAGGATCTTTCCCCTCCTCCTTGGGACGATCAATCCATATCACCCCACCTCCTACCTGGAGGTATGGCTGCATGCGATCCCTCAGCCCACCTGGCTCGAAGTTTCCCCCTACTGGAGTTCTCTGGATGAGTAGATGTCTCTACTCGATCTCCTCTCAGCTTCCCTTGTTGTGGCTCCTCCATAACCTCCTGAAGCTGCTACACCAATCGTGGCTCCTCCACAATCATCTGAGAGTTCTTCTGGCTCTACATGTTGAAAGGTAACATACCTTCCCTCTCAACCACCAAGTCTCCATCATGACAACGAAAGCATCTCACCTTCGACTTGTCAACCTTCTTCCCATCATTGGAAGAAAAAGATTCGGAAAGAGAAACCTTCTCCTTCCCCTTCTTCACCTTACTCGCTAAGGCACAATTATCCTCATCTTGCATGGATGAAGAACCGTCTCTGGTGCTCCGTCTAATCTCCTCCTGCATCAAATCCGACCATAGTCGTTCCCAATTCGGCAGTTTCTCCCTTCCATTCACCGAGTCCTGGTAGCTATGCCAACTCTTAGGAAGGTCAAGGAGTGCTAGACTCACCATCCTCATCTGACAGTCACCCCCACACTTCCCAGCTCATCCCAGCATTGGGTGAAATTCATGAGATACTGGGGCATATTGTCTCCATTCTCACACTGAATGTTTCTGAGTTTTATCTCTTGCTTTGGAATTAAATTCGAATTCCACCAGCTCAAAAACTCAACCACTTCTGATCTAGAATTCGTGAGAACAAAGTATTTCTTGTACAGAGATTGACTATCTGGGCATTCACCGGATATATTACCTTCCAAAAGAAGGATGAATCCAGAGGCTACCTGGCCCAATCACAGACTCTACCTGAAGAAATAAAATTTAAAAACTTCCTGAATAATAGATCCGATGATCAATCCTCGCTTGATATCCTGTAAAAATCTCTTCTACAAATCAAGCAGCTCTGATACCATGTAGAAATTTTGAATAATATGACACATATTCACAGAGATTATCCTGATTATACACTTATAAGCGGAACATGCATAATACATAACCTCCTCTACATTGATCATCAATTTACAGAAGCAAAAACATTCACAGGCGCACATAGAAGCATCAATCAAACTCATTAACACAGTATGTATCCCGGGGAAAGCATCTTGCTGAAAACCCTAACTATCTGTATATTATATTGATTGAATCATGTAAAATTACAAAGTACAATGCTTATCACAAGCAATCCAGTACCAGCTCCACCTGTTACACACAATACAGCTCAGATCTGATCTCCAAATCTATTCCACTGCTTGCCTGCCTCCACAGCTGAATACCTGCTCAAGAATTGATGAGAATGGTTTACCAAAATCATATTTGACCTGCAAATAATCACTCACACTGTGTTGGACGTGAGCACAGGCTACAATTCTTAGTATTGGCCAATTCATTGGCATACTCAATCCCTCTGATTGTGCAAATCATCATGCACAGCTATAGTCACAACTGATAGCAATCTGATCCTCTAACACCTGTCCCTGCTGAACTGAACATGCACTGACATGCAACTAAGTTAACTGATGTATTCTATAGTTGCATTATGAGTTAATAACTTGTGAATTAATTAATAACTAATTCACCCAACTCATCTCTAGTCTATTGATTAGTTAGACTAAATACAACCAGTTTATAAAGCTAAATTGAACACAACTCCATCAACTGCACCTCCAGTCCACTAAACTCAACTCACTTGAGTTCTAACTGAAGTCCTGCATGCAAATATTATTCATCCCATAGGTAACCACGTATTTCCTTCTGGGATCTGCATGTACCACATCCGTAGCTCATCCTGAAGTGCTCCAAGAGAATAAGATCAAGTTTATAGTCCAAATATTATTATGAGACAATAATATTTGACTTTTCTATTTTTGACAGCCAGTCTAAAAATAGACTTTGATCACTCATACTGTGATCACTCATACTGTGGTCACCCATACTATGGTCACCCATACTGTGATCACTCATACTGTGATCACCCATACTGTGATCACCCATACTGTGATCATCCCTGCTGGGATCAAAAATAGAACTTGCGCCATAATTTGCCTGTGGGCCCACTTAGTGAAGGCGACTCCTTTCCACTGAGCTCCATCATCTTGTTGCACTCTCAACAAGCATTTCTTGTTAACACATTTTCCATATGTCTACAATAATGCTTCGAGACAACTCATTTGCTTTCAGATAAGAACTTGAATTAACATGTATTTCACCACTCAGTAGATATTTTTCATCAGTCAAATATATAGGCTTATGGTTCAATGCATTGAGTTCTAATGAAGACATTCCAGAGAAAATGCACGAGTTCAAGAAATGAAGCATGTGCACATGAGAAGTTTCTAAGAATACTTGCTACCATCCTTTCTTAATCAACAAATTCATTGGTTCTTAGTTTAGTTGTATGACGTAAGAAGCCATAGGATGAGTAGACATATTACGCAACCAATATGCTTTTTGGATAAACACTATCTCTGAATGATCAGAAACACAAACATTGACATCAATAACCTTTCTCTCCCAACACCAGTCATCATCCCAATCTAAAAAATTAGATGAAGGTCCATGTTTTACCTCAAGATGCAATGGACCAGGTAGGACTTTCTCAAATATGAAGTCACTGCTCTCATTTGTTAAAATTAAAGAGTTAAGCTTATCTGAACCTAGAGTTCAACAGCCAGAGAAGTAAGTGATATAGAAACCAACGAGTCACATCCTTTCTTGCATATCACCGATCCACGAATATCAACAAGGGCCTTTATAAATTCAATGTCAAACATTGGTCTAGTTACTGTCACATCAATATGTGATGGTGAAAATTGAAGACCAAAATCATGTTCTGTTGTTGTGGTCAGTGGGGATATTCGATATTAACATGGTTGAACCTCGAAGCAGAAGTTTCCCATATCATCAATCCTCTTTAGTTGAGGCTTAACATTGTTTGGCCCATGTGTCAAGCCAACTTGACGCTTGCCATAATAGCCATTTGTCACTAATTTTAGGGAACCACAAATATTATAATGTGTTGCTTCTATCTTTGGGATTGAAGCCATGTTTGGCACAACCATGAAATTCTTGAAACTGATAAACTCGAAGTGATCCTTCTCAGCCTTGATTGTGTAGCGTGTTGATGTTGCATGATCAAGTTTGTAATATCCCTAGACATTTGTTGTAGCTCTTTCTCGTCCATTAAATAATATGTTAACACCTTCAAAACAGACTTCTTCAGAAGTCACCACAAGTCCTCCAACTGAGAAACCTATGACCTAAAATGGCTGAGATATATTAACATGATTGTGCTCAACAAGAACCTCTATAGATGGAAGTGACAAATAAAATATTATATTATCACCCTTGTAGAATGGCAACAACCTTTATTTTCCACATGGAATAAAATCAAAAGCAAATTTCCTATATGCATCACATATTGCATGACAAAATGCTTGATTTGGCCAAGGAGCTTCTTTGAGAGCACTTCACCTCATGGGCATCATCTGAATAAAGGTATACATGAACACCTAAAATAGGTTTACCCTAGGAAACAATTAAGACATCCATATCATAACTTGGGACGTAAAAGATGTCATTTACTATCATATTTCCAAAGCCCAACTCCATCTCTAGAGAGCATCTTTGGACAATTGTTAAGAGAACATGAGAATCACGTATTTGAAAGAGAATATTATAGAAAATATACTCTATAAACCTCAATCATTGTACCTCATGCATAGCTCCATCGTAGCTAGGATCGACATTAGGTATGACCTTGTATCTTCTTCCTTTGTTTAACAATTGGCTCACAAAGCCTACTCTTTCCACTTCTTCACATTTGATTTCATGGAGGGCTACTATGTCCTTTGGACACTCATCCTTAAGGAATCTCCGTACTAATTCTGTGTATCAAACGAAGGAAAAGAGAGAAAATACCACGGCCTTTCCTTTTTGAAAAAAAATGTAGTGGGATTGATATGACCTGATATTTATATATTGCTCGAGGATTGATGAAGTTTATCTATTCATGATGGGAAGAAACCAACCTATATTTCATTGGAGTAATATTTGTAAACGTGTAACTGCCTCCCTGCGACGTAAACATGTCATTAATGAGATCATTGTTGGTGGAAATGAGTTCAACTTTCACATTGGCACGACCTCCATTTATATCTAGACAACTTTATGCTCCAACAGCCCCCATCACTCTCCCATAAATAGTGAATCCAGTGAAGTGAAAATTGATGTTTCATGGCCATTGCAACCATTGTGATCCACTGATACATATTCACCCATTTAAGATATATTCACCATGTCAAGGAATATGAATATTTCCGATGTAATTTTTCCACTCAATAATCTTAACATCAAATCCGAAACTCTCTCGTTCATATCTTCACATAAAATTCGAAATTGTCTCATTCATCTTCAGAGAGTTCTTGAAAGAATTTTTCAGAATTGTATCAAATATGCACAAATATATTAAAAAAATTATTAATGTATGTTGCTTGATTACCAATCAAAATGTTTAAAACAATACAACGCCAATAAATTTTTATTTCATCTCCATTGCACATAATTCACCTTCCTTCCTAGAATGCATATGGCTCATATATCTTTTCCAAGTGCTTCAATTGTTGTAACATATATTTTGTAGATTATCTTGATAACCCCACTATATATATGGCGATCAATAATTTTTTAGATTAAAAAACCAATCTATTCCTTGAACAAAGATATTATGCAAAGTAAATTTTACATGAGTAAATTTTTAACTTTTCAAACTCCACTTATATTTATCAAAATTTCTAGTCAGAAACACAAAGTATCACTACAACTTACCTTGTTTGGTGAACTCAGAGCCTGCCCATAATTCTCCATAGTATTGAGCCAAGTCAATTGCTTCAATAATTTTACTGGGTTTCCTTTGCCATCAATGTAGGGATTACATTTAAAATGTTCAAATATTCTTTTTAAAAATTCTTAAATTGTTATGGGATTTACCATCGAAGAAGCAACCTGATAAACCCTTAGGCCATGCTTTCCTACGTGTTTGTCCGTGGTTGCTAAATTTTCATTCGTAACCATGTCTACCATATCTGCAATTTGAATTCAACCAAAAAAAATAATGAGAAAAAGGATAATGTTTTTTTGGGTCAAAGTTTTGAAGACGTATATGGAAGATTAGATCTCCCATGAGAAATAAATAATGTAGAGATCTTCCAGAAAAATCAAATAAATATGATTTAAATAATTAAAAACTGTCAAATCTAAGTTTGGAACCATCCACTGTCATCTTCAAGATAAAGATGAAAAACATAATCTAATAAAAAGAAAATTAATATGGAAATACTCCAAAAAAACTAAAATTGATTACGAAATGCTTTTTCACACTTTGTTAAGAGTTACTCACCAGATCTAGCATGATCTAGCACAATATCTGGATCAGCCAAGAACCAATCATTCTGTAAAAAAAAAAAAAATTATTACGGAAATACTCCAGAAAACCTAAAATTAATTACGAAATACTTTTTCACACTTTGTTAAGAGTTACTCACCAGATCTAGCACGATCTAGCACAATATTTGGATCGGCCAAGAAGCAATCATTTTGCAAGCTGAATATTTGATTTAGCTCAACAACAATGTGAGAGTAATCCAGCATCGGATCCGAAGGTTTCCTCAACATTTTCAAAAGCCGGCTTTCGATGAAACCTCAACATCCATTGATCCGCTGGTAAAGGTTTGAATTGTCGTACATGTAACCAACATCTAAAGCACCCCATGTCTCCATTACAAGGAACTTCGAATCTAAAAACCTACTAGTTTTTGCCAAGTTTCAGCAACTCACAACATCTCTCTTTCTCTAGTTCCCAACTTGTTGTCGCTAGTTCAATCCCAATAGAATCTTAAATCACTCTAATAGTTGAGATGTCGGTTTTTAGGGGCACCAAACACATGGATCCTTTGAAAATCCAGTCGCTAGATCAGTTTTATCTTCCTAGAGATTTGGATAGGTGTTACCCTGGTAGAAACAGTGCCAGATGTAAAACAATGCCTTTACATTGCCACTTATCAAGGCAAGATGATCTATAACCCTTAAGGTTTAGGAAAAAAACACCCAAAACCCCAAATTTATAGCAGTTTAAATTATTAAATTATTACGTTTTTTGTAATTCAAATTTTAAAAAAAATAATTACAAATCTCTTTACTCTCTTTGAAAATAGAAGGCAACTTGTCATTCTAATAATATTATTTTAACTTTCAATTAATTGAAATTTATTTTATTTTAATTAATATAAAATTGTTTTTGGTTATTTATATGTATTTTTCAAAGTTATTTGTAATTTCAGATTAAAAATAAAATCATTATTACGCACATGGGGTAGATCTCACGTAAAAACAAAACGTAAATATGTAAACTTAAACGTTAATATTTAACATTTAACATTGTTAACTTAATGTCGGCCCTATTTAAAAAAAAAAAAAAAAAAAAAACTAAACTTTTTTTACTTTTTTTTTACAAAGGTATGGTAAATATATGTTTTTTTAAATAAACTAGAGGTATGGTAAATAAATAAAACCTATTTTTATCTTTACTCCATTAACCTCTTTATATTTGTGGAAACTCATTAAATATGTTTTATTTAGGTGGAACCCCCGGGGCACATAATTATTAATACCATGGGCCAATTACCATATTATAAAAGAGGTATAAAGAAGTATGGTAAATAAATAAAAACATATCAAATAAGATTAGAAGTCAACATTTGATTATATACCAAGCCTATGGGCCAAATACCATTGTAAATAAAACAAATATGATAAATAAATACAACCTCCTTTTATATTTTCTCTATAAACCTCTTTACACTTACTAACGCTAAAAAAAAAGGTTTTGTTTAGGTGAAGCCTATGGGAAAAATACCATGGGCCAAATTATTATTAATACCATGCAAAAAATACTATTAACCATAGTATTAATATTAAAAGATTATTATTATTATTATTATTATTAAATCTAATATTCATATTAATATATCGTAATATTGATATTATTAAATATAATAACTTTGTTTTAATCTAATATTACATTTTTTATATTATATTATATATTAATATATCATGATATATATTAATTCTATATACATGGGAGGTAAGAACAAAGACATAAAGTTATAGAGGTGGAGAGATAGGGGGAGTGACAAAGGAGAGATGGAGATAAACTGAAGAAAAGGGGACAGGAGGAATAAAAAGAGAGAGAGGTAGAGAAGGGTAAAAGAGGGAGAGGAGACACAAAGATGGAGGGGGAAGAGAGAGGAGAGTCGGAGGGAGATAGTGAGAGGATTGGAGGGCAGATAGAGATAGATAGAGAGAGAGAGAGAGATGAGGGAAGAGAGATAAACGTAGGAGAGACAGGGCGAGAGAGGAAGGATGAGAGAGGGAGGGATAGAGATATGGAGTTGGAGGGGGAGAGGAAGGGAAGAAGAAAGACATAGAGAGTTAGAAGTGGAGAGAGAGAGGGACTGACAAGGGAGAGATGGAGAGAAAGAGTGTATGTTTAGGGGTGAGATAAAGAGATAAATAAGGAGAGATAGAGAGAAGGGGGGAGAGAAGGAGACAAAAGGAGAGAGGGAGGGATATAGTAACATAGGTGGAGAGAGAGAGAGAGATATGGGGGAAGAGATGGGATTAGAAGGAAGAGAGAAAGAGAGAGAGAGAGAGAGAGAGAGGGAGAGCTAGAGAGAGTGAGAAATTGAGAGAGAGGAAGAATGAGAGATAATACTTGAGAGAGAGAAGGAGAGTGATGGGGTAAGAGAGAGGATTAGAGGGAAAAAATAGAGAGAGAAAGAGAGAGAGAGATGGGGAAGAGAGAGGGAGGTAGGAGAGAAAGGGAGAAAGAGGAAGTACGAGAGAGAAGATTTGAGAGAAAGTGTTATGAAACCAGCTCACAAAAAGATAGAAAAGATAGATGAACGCCTTAGAAATAAGCCTCTTCGAGGGGGAAACCTCCTTTAAATTACACAAATGAACAATTCTTGGATGATACAAATGAAAAGACCTCCTTTATATATATAGGAGTCTAAGGGGTCATAATATAATCAGAGCCGACATAACAATAATAATGTAAGGGCACAATAATAACAATTGTGGGCTTCTATGGGGCACAATAATAACAATATGGGGACTACATGGGTACAACAATATAATAAGGGGGTTTTACTAATAACAATAAGGGGTTACACTAGTAGTATAGGGGCCTAACATGCCCCTCTCCTTCCAAAAGTGTTGTCCTCAACGCTTGAGTAGTTATTGATGCTTCTGTATAAAATTCTTGTCCTTCCATGTGAAATCTTCAACAGCTAAGTTCTTCCACTTGATGAGATGCTTTGAAATTGATCGATTTCATAGCTATCGACTTCTCGGTTTTGTAAATGCTTCAGGTTCCAATATGATTTTTCCTTCCTTGTCAAGTTCTGGCAATATTGTTGGAACTGGGATATTTGGCAACTTTTGAATGAGTTCCCACCCTGCTTCGCCATTCTTCCATTCATACCTTCCTTTGTTTATCAAATTTGGTTGGATAATTGTACCAACCTCTACCATTTCTACAACCATATGTTCAATTTCACTCCTTTGGGCATATGGATATCTATAAGGCTTGACATTTGGAGGAACACATCTTGGAATAAAATGAATAGCATGATCATGATCACGAATACATGGGAGACCTTTGGGAGTCTCAAATACCTTGGAATGATTGTCCAAGCCTTTTTGGAGATTTGGAGAAATACATGATTTCGATGTGCGAACAGTTAGCGAACATAATTGTGCAATTATGCCTCATTGTTATTTCTTTAGAATCTTTGTCATTCCGTCAGAGTTGATTATCTTTCCTGGTTTCCCTGTGATACCCCTTAATTCAACTTCCTTTCCTTCCAAAGAAAATTTCATAAAAAGTTCTTGAAAATTAAAAGCTATTGTACCCAAGGATTGTAGCCATTGGACTCCTAGTACAACATCAACACCACCCATTGGAACGGAAAACATTGGGCTATTCAATACATATTCTCCCATGGATAGCTTGATATTATGGCACTTTCTAAAGCAATTTATGGTTCCTCCACTTACAACCATCACTTGACACTCTGGTGCTAGATCTAGGAAGCAATTCAAGTCCTTAGCTATATTACAATTAATAAAATTATGGGTACTACCCGAATCAATCAACACTATTACCTTTTTCTTCTTGATATGTCCTTCTATCTTTACAGTTTGAGGGGTAGTAATTCCGATGAATGCTTTACAAGATATGGTCGGATTCATTTCTTCTTTCTCTGGGGTTGGTCCCTGGTGAGTATCCTTTTCTTTTGATGTTTCTTGATAATTTTCTTCCTGATATTTCACTGTTTGAACCTTCTTCTTCTTGATATGTTCTTCTATCTTGAGAGTTTGGGTAGTGGCAGTTTCTTCCAATGCTTTACAAGATATGGTAAGATTCATTTCTTGATGCTCAATGTGATCTTTCACTTCTTGAACATTTTTCTTCTTGATATGTCCTTCTATCTTGATAGTTTGAGGAGTGGTAATTCCGGCCAATGCATTACAAGATATGGTTGGATTCATTCCTTCTTTCTTTGTGTGATCTTTCACTTCTTGAATCTTTTTCTTCTTGATATGTCCTTCTATATTGAGAGTTTGAGGAGTGGTAATTCTTGACAATGCTTTACAAGATATGGTCGGATTCATTTCTTCTTTCTCTGGGGTTGGTTGGCACATATCCTCTTCTTTTGATGTTTCTTGATCCTTTTCTTCCCCCTCTTCATACTCTATGTAAAATAATTTCTTCTCAGCACACTTATGACCTTTAGTGCATTTTCTATCACAATTGTAACAAAGCCCTTTTTTTCTTTTCTCTTCCAATTGTTTTGGTGTAACCCTTGTAGGTTGTGGAAGGCTAGGAGAAACAACACTTCCATTTATAGTTATGAGGGGTAAACTTCCTTGTTGCCATAATTTTACTTTCCACTTTGTAACAAAGCCCTTTTTCTATTTCCATTTGTTGTGGTGTTGCTCTAAAGAAGGTGTTTCTCTTTGTATCCTCATAATGTGCTATCATTTCCTCCATGAAAATTGACCACGTAACAAGTTGTTTACGAGAACAAAGCCATTTATACCATAAAAATTGATCCAGTTCTAAATATGAAGATGCAATATATACCTTTTGTAACAGTGGTACACCATGTAGATCAAAATATTGCTCCATCTGAAGTATCCAATTTACAGATCCTTGCCATCAAACTTCCTCATATCACCTTTTCTTGATTTTAGGAGCTCGATCTTGAAATGACTGTAACTCTGTAATTTCAGATGTTTCAGTTTTGAAATCGTGACCTGTAGTAGTCCTCTGTGTCCTCTTTCCAATTCCACCAGTATGATCCAAATTGGATTCTCCAAGGAAGAGTTATGCCAAATCTCCCACGGTGACCTGATTATAGACTAGTTCAGTAGAGTGAACTTGTACGACGTGCCACGTGTCACTGTGTTAACCTTTGGATCTAAAAAATATATACAAAAAACTACATTCCATCCTCTTTCTGTAACTTCTTACAAAATTTCAATCTGATGCTCAGAGAGAAAGTTATGACTATTTTCCCCAGGTCACTTGTTTGGAATGTAATTTGGGAGTCTGCAAAAAGGCCAACTTCCTCAGATCATATCTCCGCAAATATAGCGCGAAAAGCTCTGAAATTTGGACCTGAGGTTTAGAATGATTTCAACCCAAATGGGTTTTTTTTAGCATCTGAAACGTCGCAGAAACAAAGTTATAGCGCAAATGCCATGATGACCTATTTGGAGCAATGAAACCCTAGAATTCAAAGCTCTGATACCAAATGTTATGAAACTAGCTCACAAAAAGATAGAAAAGATAGATGAATGCCTTATAAATAAGCCTCTTCGATGGGGAAACCTCCTTTACATTATACAAATGAACAATTCTTGGATGATACAAATGACAAGACCTCCTTTCTATTTATAGGAGTCTAAGGGGTCATAATATAATCAGAGTCGACATAACAATAATAATATAAGGGCACAATAATAACAATAGTGGGTTTCTATGGGGTACAATAATAACAATATGGGGACTAAATGGGTACAAAAATATAATAAGGGGGTTGTACTAATAACAATAAGGGGTTACACTAGTAGTATAGGGGCCTAACAGAGAGGAGGAGAGAGGGAGAGAGAGAGGAGGAGAGAGGGAGGGAGAGAGGAGGAGAGAGGGATGGATAGGGAGATGGAGTTGGAGGGGGAGAGAGGGAGGGAAGAATAAATACATAGAGAGTGAGAAGTGGAGAGAGAGGGAGTAACAGTGGAGAGATGGAGAGAGAGTGTGTATGTTTGGGGTTGAGATAAAGACAAAGGAGAGATGGAGAGAATGGTGAAGAGGAGGAGAGAGGGGGGGATATAGTAACAGAGTTGGAGACTGAAGAGTAAGAGAGAGAGAGAGAAAGAGAGGAAGGAAGAGAGAGAGGATGTGAGAGAGTGGAGTGAGGGAGGAAAAGATAGATGGAGTTGGAGGGGGGGAGAGAGAGGTAAGAAGAAATAAATATAGAGAGAAAGCTGGAGAGAGACAGAGAAGGAGTGATAAAGAGGATGGAGAGAGAGGGAGAGAGGAAAGAAGTAGGGAAGAGAGATAGAAGTGGGGGAGAGGGAGAGAAGGGGGAGAGAGAGAGAGAGAGAGAGGGATAGGTAGATAGATTGAAGAAATAGAGTGTATGTTTTGGTGGTGATATAGAGAGGAAAATGTAGATAGAGATATAGATGGAAAGTGAAGAGAGGAAAGAAGAGAGAGATGGAGAGAGGGAGGGAGGGACAACGAGATTGATAGATATGAAGTGAAATAGCATGTGTGTTTTGGGGGTTGAGATAGAGTGGAAAATAAGGAGAGATGGAGGGAGAGATAGATGTATATGGCCGGGGGTATGGCCGGGGGGGGGGGGAAGAATATTTCTTGCACTAGATACATTGATTTCAGTGTAGACGCTGATTTCTAATCCAATTTGATTTCTTGCACTAGATGCATTGATTTTAGTTTCACTAGATGCATTAATTTCAATGTAGATAATTTCTAATCCTATTTGATTGCTTGCACTAAATGCATTGATTTCAATGTAGATGGTGATTTCTATTCCTATTTGATTACTTGGACTAGATGCATTGATTTCAGTGTAGATGTTGATTTCTAATAATGTTTGATTGCTTCCACTAGATGCATTGATTTCAGTGTAGATAGTGATTTATAATATTATTTTATTACTTGCACTAAATGCATTGATTTCAATGTAGATGGTGATTTCTAATACTATTTGATTTCTTGCACTACATGCATTGATTTCAGTGTAGATCTTGCTTTATAATCCTATTTGCTTACTTGCATTAGGTGCATTAATTTTAGTGTAGATGTTGGTTTATAATCCAATTTTCTTATGTGCACTATATGAATTGATTTGAGTGTAAATGTTGATTTCTAATCTTATTTGATTGCTTTCATTAGATGCAGTGATTTTAGTGTAAATGTTGTTTTCTAATCTTATTTAATTGCTTGCATTAGATTAAATAATTTCAGTGTAAATGTTGATTTCTGTTTTGATGTAATTGGATGTATGATGGTACATTAATTTTAAAGTGATTGGATGAACATTGTGCATTGATTTCAGTGTAAGCACAAAAAATTATTGACAATGTACATTGTTTTTTGTGTTACAGTAATTCAACCTATTAATATTGGAGAGAAGGAGAGACAAGGAATGGTGTTTACTACAATAGATTGAGCTAAAGATTTAAATGGTTTATGGTTTAGCCTATCCTTTTCATATAATAGATATGAAAATATACCAATCAATATGAAAAGATGGCAAAAGTAAAAAGGGTGACAATAAGAATAATAGAAGAAAATAGTTTTAGATTAACCACAATGAAGACTATTTGTAATTGACTATATTCTTATTATTCACATTTTCTATCATTCAACACTATTACATTGTCCCTTTACATTCAAAATTTATATTTCATCATTTTTCATCATTAAAGTTATTATCATCACAACAAACTGATGCAACTAATAAAATTTAAAATTAAAATATAGTTAATCTGAGACATATTAGCATATTTAAAATGATTATATTAATATTAGATGAATTTACGTATTATTGATAAAATTAATCATATGTTTGTTAGATTTTCTTTGGTCGCACATGACTGAAACCAACCTAGATCCATCTTAACTCTGGATCTATCAAGCACTGAGAGGGATCAAATCTCTCGAGGTACAAACCTTTCCTCAAGTTTTTCACTCAAAAAAGAGGTTTGCACCTCAAGAGATGTGATCCCTCTCGTTGCTTGATAGATCCGGAGTTAAGATGGAACTAAGCTAGCTTTATTTTAAAATTGAGGAAATTACAAATATTTTTGAAAGTAACTTTTCATTAAAATAATAATTATTTACTTTCAATTACATAAATTGATATAAAACTAGCTTGGATCTATCTTAATTTTAGATCTTAATTTTGGATTTACCAATGGCAGAGGGGATCAAATCTCCTTTCACTTTAAAAAAGGTTTGTATATCTCTTTTCACTTTAAAAAAGGTTTGTATATGAAGAGACTTGGTGAATTAGGAGTAATATGATTGAATTATTAATTATAATTATTAATTTTATATTTCACTTTACTTATTTTTCTTTTTATAATTTACCTCAGCTTTATTTTGCTTAACATTTTCACATTAAAATTTATTTTACAGAGTTTCCTCAAATTAGATGTTAAAATTGATTTTCAAATAAAATAAATTGGCTATATTTTTTATTATGGAAAGTTATTTTTAATTTGCCCCATGGTGTAGATTAGTTGATGATACAATGGGTTGTTAAGGCATTTCTTATGATGTTATTGGTTTAAACTTCAATTAGCTCAGTGTGCCATGTGTGAGGCAATGCGGGTACACTTGGAGGTGATTGTGGTAGTGGATATAATCGATTCTTAAGTACAAACATGCTATAGTTGTCTATTCTCTCATATACAAAAAATAACAATAATAATAATAATCTTATTTTTTAAATTTTATTGAATTAATTATTTACAAAATTAGATTTTATTAAAATCACTTGATTTTATTGGAAGTAGTTTATGTGATGGAAATAAAGGAAACTAATTTTCTTGTAAGAATTTTCTAAATTGTATCTACAAACACTCTCACAAAAAAAAAAAAAAGTCTTGACCCCACCCATCAAGCAAGCCACCCAATGTCACCTTGGTGACCTCTCACTCTTTAGACTACAAGAAGGATATCCTTATCTAGGGCGGAATCCTTAAATATCGAGCTAAGCTAGGTCATTGAGTAATGAAAGGAGGTTCCTTAACGAAGACTAGTGATTTGACACTACTCACTCTCAAAGTAAAAGGTCAGGGATAAGTGTGCGAATAGTCAAACAAACCATGAATTATTAACAAATTTTGAATGATTTTAATTACACAAATATGCTTATTCATGCAACCAAATTATACTTGAAAAATGAAAGATAAAGCTTGCTCAATTAACCATATAGCATGAGATGCTAGTGAAGAATATATACAATGGAACAATAAAAATAGAAAATGAATCATAAATTGTTTATACAAGTAACGCATTAGATCATTCATTCATCGTATTCATGAGCATCGAAGAGTGAGAGTTCATTATCATCATCAAGAGACCATTCCACAATTAAGAGATCATACACCAACAATATTAACTATGTTTGGGACAATAAAGAGTTATGTGTTTGCGATGATAAATAAGGGAAATATTCAAACTTGTCATTGTTACTGAGGACAATGAAGACAACGAAGTTAAATGTGGACTACTTACATGTTTGTAACATTCAAAAGTCATCCATTTATCATCATGCAAGTTGCATGAAGGAAATTTGGTAGTGGTACTAAGCGAACATTCTTTGATCAAAGTTCATACCCTCTCCTTAGCACTACCACTTTGCAAGACGAAGAAGAAATGGGAAATATATGTGCAACCAACTAAATAAGTTGGAAAGGTTGTTGCAACATATATAGGTGGTCATGTCGTGTTGCAAAAGGAGGTGTTGTCCCACTCCCCTTTTCGATAATTTGTCAGCCTTTGAATTTGATTCCCTGTGAATGTGATCAAATGGTATGACCCTAAAGATTCTAATAAGCTCCATAATTTTAATCATCTTTTGATCCAATAAAGAAGTGTACAAGGAAGTATAACCTTTCACCCAATCTAAAGCAACCTTTGAAACCGCTATGACTTGTAAGTTTAGATTGTTGAAGTGACGCAATTAAAATGACTAACATAAACAACTAATTCATATTATTGTAATTTTTGTTATGTAGTCATATTTTTTCTCCTAGACTAAAATAATAATTTATGTTAGTCATTTTTAGTAGTATTACTTATTAGCTAGTCGTATATTTTAATTGGTGACTAAAATAGTCATTTATGTTAGTCATTTTTAGTTGGGTCTCTTAATATTGCTAATTTTTGGTAGTATTTCACTTGGAACAGTTGTGGTGACTAACTTTTTTAGTCACCTAGTCACTAATTTCACCATTTCCTCCTAGTGGATACATGTTACCTACATTGATGCTTCTATTTTACAAATTGCATTGGTTTACTCTACATAAATGGAGCACTAGTACATGTGAACAATGCATGATACAATTCCATGCAAATCGTTGTTTATACATTGAAAATGCATCGAATGTGTTGATAATGGAAACACACCAATGTGTACAGACGATTAAAATGCACTAATGTGTTTTAGTGTCAAAATTCATCCATGTTATTTAATATTTTGCAAGTTTACCAATGCACTTTTTTATTTTATATTATTTAAATAAAATATTAAATATGGAATAGAAAATCAAATATTTTTTAGATATAATAATTGCATTAATGTATTCTAATATTTACACAAATATTGGTTTATTATAATATGTAAATAATTCACAATCTAATTAGAAACAAAATCAAATTTATTGGAAGAGATGGGTAGAGCTTTGAAAACATTGTGGTTGTTAGGGTTTTTCGTTAGCCAATTTTTCTATGCTTAGATTGCATGGATTTATTTGTAGATCTCTGCTCCAATCCAATCAATGGTCAATTTTAGTGATTCGACGATGAAGACAATTTATTTTGCAAGAATGTGTATTAAACAAGCAAACTCTTCTTGGGTTTCATATAGTTCCTTTTTAAAATCCAGATTTGGCCTTCTGGTAGTTCAAGAAATTCCTTCCCTCAATGTTCCTTTGGATGAGGAAGCTTTCCAATGTGTGATTTTTTTTTTCAGAGCAAGGTTTGGTTTTGTAGGTTTAATGGATTTTGGTAACGGTAGACAAAACTACACAAATGGATCTCTGAGATATGGAAACCTTGTTTAATAGATGATCTAAATATTTATCCCATGGCTTGAGGTTTTTTCTTTGTTGTTCTCAACAATATTGATGTCAAGAAGCCCATTTGAAAATTTGGGTCATGGTTTTGGGGTAGTGTCGGTCTCTTCATGCAACCCTGGTCTCCCACCTTTGATCATATAATGACATCAATCTCCAAAACTCCAGTTTGGGTAAGGCTTATGAACCTACCATTGCATCGTTGGAAACTCCAATCTTTATCATCAATTGGGAATTGTCTTGGAAAGTTTTATTATCACACCCTAGATATAGGAAATTTTTATAAAACTACTTATGCTCGAATTTGTGTGGAGATGGACTTCAATAAGGGTTTTCCCATTGAGATCAATTTGATGGCCCCAAATTATGTTTGGGTCCAAAAGCTCAACTACGAAAATGTTTCATTTCAGTGTAGAGTGTGCTATGAAATGGGGCATGTAATTAAAAACTTCCCCAAGTGTTAGAGCAACAAAGATCAGAAAAAACATATAAGGTTTAAATGGTGGGAAGGAGCTCAGGGCGATCACTGTAAGATATACAAAGAGGAAGAGTCTCAGGATAAGAAAGAACCAAAAGATAAATTGAAAGTTGATACTACCATGGAAAATGAATTAGAGGCAACAAAAATCAATTAGGTAAAAACACATTCCAATGAGCATTCTCTGAATGTAATGAAAGTGGAAGAGCAACAAACCCTCGTGGAAAATGAATCCCCTCTAGAAACCATAAGGAATAATGTTGGAAAGGAAACACTTGGGAAGATCAAGCGGATGAGGAAGACTTTAAAAACAACAACCCGCACTTGTCAAAGAATGAGCCTTCAGAATTTGTAGAAAACACAAGTTGGTCTTATGTTGGGAAGAAAGGAAAAAGCATTTCACCAAGAAAAACAAGAATTCAAACTAAATCAAAACAAAAATAGTGAAAAATGGAATGTAAATGTGTTTGGATATGGGAGGTATTTTGGAAAAAAATTAGTTGGAAAGGGACTGAAATTTTGTGTCATGTGAAACTTGCTTGAGGGTTTGGATTGAACCCCCATGCTCAATCTTAAACCTGTAAGGAAGATTGGAATATGTAAAGGTTCTAGCATTGTAATACATATTTTTTTAATAATACAAATATATACCGGTTTCAATAAAAAAAAGCCAAGTTCATTGGAGGATTTTCAATGCAAAGTTGAGATTTTAGGGTTTTATGGTCTCAATGATATCACAATACTAATAAAGTGAGAAAAATGTGACACACTTTATTCAAGGAAACTAAATCCATTCACAAGGGAGAACATGATGATGAAAAAAGTGTTGGATTTATAACAAAAAGTTATTGTTGGAAAATTTTTGAGTGGGTTATTTTATAGAAGTCTTTAAGCCAAAGGATGAATAATATTTGGTTTCAAATGGTTGTTTATATCCTTGTGTTTTATGTTTTAACCAAAAGTTGGCTAACCTTCATATTTCATTCCAGTGAAGTTAAAAATAAATTACGAGTAGGAAGTGGTTTTGGGGACCAATGGTTCTATCCCTCAAGTTATGGATTTTGTGCTTTAATCCCTTGTACAAGGATGCATTGGTCCAACTTATATGGGTTAAAGTTCCATGATTCCCCTCAAAGTTATGGTTTAAATCCTCTTAATGTGTTATTATAGACAGTATTATCAAATTTCTATATTTTGGGGAAAACTTTAAAGGTAAGTTTAAGTGTTTTATAGCCTAAATTCTAGTGGGGTTGGACTTCAAGCGAGGACTTATTGATGTAAAGATGGTTGTTAATAAACGAAATCATTATAAATTAGTAGATTATGTACATGTTCCTTCCATATATTTGAATTATTATGGATATGGTACCAAGCTTATGACTATTTGTATAAAAGGTGTTAAGTGGAATGGAAGAGGAAGTATCCTATCACCTCTTCTTTGGATTTGCAACCCACATTGGTCATGGGTTTTATGTTGAATAAGACAATAAAATCCATTAAGGTGGGACAAGTGTCGAGGGCAACACTGTGGACCATTTTATTGAGAAATCTGGGAATGCCAAATAGTCCAACCTTTGTTAAAGATGTTAATGTCAAAGACTCCAACCTTTGTTATACCTCCTTAGAGTCAAAAGGCCTTGAGTGTGACATTAGAGTCAAAACCATCCAACCCTTTCAAGTTCAACTTTGTGTCATTAGAGGATGAGGACTTCATCAAATTGGTCCAAATTGGAGGCCTTTTAATGGATCTCTTAATTGTAATGCACAAATTTCAAATCTCAAGCTCAGAGTTCAAATGTGTGGAACTTTAAATTGTAGGATTTATGAATTTTTTTTTTCCCAGGGAGAAAAATCGTAATTTCCATTAACTTGTTGAAAATTACATGTTGTAGATGCCCATAGGCATATGCAAATACTGTGACCGTAGTCAGTTGTTATAGTTCCAAAATTTGTAATAGGTAGACCCAGTTGGGTGTGTTGTACATCTATAATAATTACATATTCAAAAAATCACCAGTGGGTGATCACTGCTCAGTAGCCCAAAGTTGCTAATTACAAGATAATAAAAAAGTTGTAATAAAGAGACAAAATATATGTTGTTGATCTTAGGGGCTATCCGCCCGCCGAAGTTCCTGGTCTATGTATGGCCTGTGGAAGTACTGGTAGGTCCTCTCCGGTGTATGCTCTGTGATCATCCATTCTCCTCGAGGACGATGCGTTGCCTCTTTTGATAGCTTGTTCGCACTTTCATTACACTCCCTGTAGATGTGAGTGCATGAAATGTGATCAAAATGTGTTTTAAGAAAAACAATATCATCCATAATAGTTCTTAGAGTATATGCATGGCATGAAGCTGTGTTGTTAAACCAATTTATGACTATTTTGGAGTCCCCAAATATTTGTATGTATCTGCATTGTTTGAGAATGGCAAAATGTATCAAATGTCGAAGGGTGATCAGCTCTGCATAATTATTTGTACCCTCGCCCAGACCCATGCATATGTGAAAAAAGTGGGTGTCTGATAGATGAAAAATTATGCCTCCCCCACATCCCTGGGCTTGTGCAGCCCCATCAAAATAAGCCCAAGGGCGGGTTTTATCAATTTGTTCCTGTGTGATGTTCCTGGGTCTGTTGACATATTCCTCGACTGGGAGTTCCTCATAGCCCGAGCAGATTTTTGGTGGTATCAGGGCCCAGTTTATGATCCGGTCACGAAAGATGATATTGTTGCGACCCATCCATATGTGCCAAGAGACCAGTAGCGACAGATTTCTAATTTTTGGATCAGTTGCAGCTCCCCACCAACTGTCCCAAGCACTTGGGATATCCGCACCATGCCAGATTTGGTTAATACTAAGAGTATGCAGTACTTGTGTCCATAGCAGTTTGGATGTAGAACATGTGAGGAATAAGTGTTGGTTTGATTCCTCCTCCTCATGGCAAAGTACACACCAAGTTGGTCCTGTGAAAGCCCTTTTTCTAAGATTAGCTCCTGTGGGGGTTTTATCCTCAATAATATTCCACATTAATAATTTTGTGCGTGGGGGAGCTTTTAACTTCCATAGTTGACTCCACCAGCTCATCAGTCTGTCTGGTTTATGCTCAGCTTGTATGAGGTCGTACCCTTGCTTGGAGGAGTAATGACCATTTTTAGATAGACCCCAAATTAGTTCATCCTCGTCATCATTGAGGTAGACATGGGATTCTGATAGAGCTTGCAAGAAAATTCTCCATTGTCTTTCCCATTGGATCAGGATATTCCATTCCTCACCTGTGTGCCAGGCTTGCTGAAGAAAGGTTGTGTTTCGATGGTCTCCTAGTTGAGATATGTACAGGACACCGATGTTGTTGAGGTGTGTGATCAAATCTAGTGGTAGTTGATATACATTCCCACTACCGGTCCAGGGATCAATCCCGATACGCACTGATGCCCCATTTCCAATCTTCCAGATAAGTCCTCTTTTGATGATGGGCAGGGTATTTAGTATGGCCCTCCAAATGACTGAAATTCCTTTTCTGTTCCAAGAAGGTCGTCTTATCCAATCAAATATAGAGCTGGGCCAAATGTATTTATGGAGACCACCTCCGACCAGAGACTCTTATGGTTCAGGAGTAACCAACCTTGCTTTGTAGCCAGTGCTTGTGCAAAAGTCAGGAGATGCTTTAAACCCCATCCTCCCCATTTTTTGGGGGTCGCAATTCTACTCCATTTGACCCAAACATAAGGCTTTCCATCCTTTTGTCCCTTCCACAGGAAATGGCTGCAAATTTTTTGGATCCTATGTAGAATCCCCAAGGGAATCCAGGCCAAAGACATCCAAAAGACAGGGGTAGCTTCTATTACTGCTTTGATGAGTATCAGTCTTCCTGCCCTGGATAGGAAGCAATGACACCAGATATTTATTCTTTTCTCCACTTTTGTGATCAACCAATTCCAATCTACTATTTTGTATCCGTCTGCTTTGATCCTAAAGCCCAGATACTTCAGTCCGTCCTGTAGATCCAATACTTGATAGGGAAAATTTTGTAGGGAGAGGTGAATTTCTTGTTGGGAGCATTCAGAGAAAGATACAGTGGATTTTTCCCTATTGATTTCCATTCCTGTAGCAGCACTGAAGAGTTTTAATGACTCCTTTAGAGTAATAATATCTTGTATGCCCCCATTGAGAAAGATGAGGATGTCATCCAAAAAAGAAGATGGGTCAATAGGAAATGATCAGTAATCTTTAGTCCCCTGAGTCTCCCAGCTCACTTCTCTGAATCTAACAGTCTACTCAGGCCTTCCATGACTAGAAGGAACAACAGGGGGGATAAGGGGCATCCCTGCCTGATTCCCCTTTCCGCCTGAAAGGGATGGGAGGCTGACCCATTTATAAGAATTGCAAAGGATACAGAGGTTATACATCCCATTATCCATCTAATGAGCTCCAGGGGGAAACCTAGGTGAGTGAGAATCATTCTTAGATATAACCAACTTACTTTATCAAAAGCTTTGGATAGGTCAATTTTGAGTGCCATCCCTTTGAGCTTTCTCAATTTAATAGAGTGGAGGGCCTCTTGGGCAGAGCCAATGGCTTCATGGATATGTCTATTGTGGAGGAAGGTGAATTGCTCTTGAGAGATGTGTTCTGAGAGGATAGGCTTAATTCGATTGGCTATAATCTTGGCTATAATTTTGTAGAGACAATTGCAGAGTGAAATAGGGTGGAAGTCATGGAAGGAGGAGGGGGAGTCAGTCTTTGGAATGAGGGCAATGAAAGTGGAGTTTAAGGGGGCATATATACGACCAAGAGTCCGACTTTCTTCTATCACTCCTAGCAGGTCCGGTCCAATAATGTCCAAGAAAGCAATATAAAATTCCACCGGCCAGCCATCCGGGCCTGGGCTTTTGTCTTTCTTGAACCATTTGAGAGTGCTTTCAAGTTCCCCCATGGAGATAGGTTTTATAAGGTCATCAATTCCATCCAGTTCCAAGTACCCAGGGAAGTGGCCAGCAAGGTTGATGATTTCAGGTAGAGAGGGGGCTGAGGGGGCTTTGAAGAGCTGCTTGAAGTGGGAGATACCAAGATGGGCGAGCTGAGAGTGTGTGGTAGCCAACTGATCCTATTCCATGGGCATCTGCCAAATAGTATTGTTGGCTTTCCTTCCATTGGAAAAGTTGTGGAAAATTTTTGTATTGCCATCCCCTGCTTGCAGCCAAATTGCTCTGCTTCTAAGCCTCCATAATTCTTCCCTATCCAGAAGGATCTTGGATCTCTGTGATTCCAAGTCCACAAGGCGAAGCTTTGTTTCATTGGATAAGTAGCCAAGCCCACTATCATCCGTTAAGGAGGCCAACTGTTCTTCGATATCCACAAGGGATTGTTCATCCCTTTCTTTTTTCCTTTTAGACCAGTCAATGGTTAATCTCTTGAGCTGATTCAGGTTCCTGCAGAAATCCATAGCCTTTCTCTGATCTCTGAGGGGTGGTTGGGCTTGCCAGAAGTCCGAGACCATCTTGACATAGTCCAGGTCTTTTAAACAAGATGAATTAAATTTGAAAGGGGCCCTTGGCTTCCTGAATGGGCCGATCACTTCCAAGAAGATGGGGGAATGGTCCGAGATTCCCCCTGAACCAACCCATTGTCTGTATAGGGCTAGAGTTCTGAGTAGCTCTTCATGTATGAGATATCTGTCCAACCTTCTTCCAAGAGCAGCTTCGCCAGTACGCCTGTTATGCCATGTGGGCATCTTCTTGTTCATGGGAACATCTATAAGCCCATATTGGTCCAGAAGGGAGCTCAGCTGGTCTGAGAGAGGGTCAATCTGTGAGTGATGACCCCAGGATTCCTCATTCCCAATGGAGAAGTTTAGGTCTCCCCCTATAATGGTGGAGCTATTGATCAAGGGGTTATCTAGTAGGGATTGCCAGAAGGCAAGTCTGTTTTGGTTGGGGGCATAGATATTGATGATGCGGATATGTTTGCCTAATTCAGCAGATAGAATGTCCATGCCCAAGAATCCCAGGCCTCCCCAAGAGGATATCACCTTAATAGTTTTTGGATTGATACCCATGGCTAAACCCCCAAATCTGCCCACAACATCCAGGCCTTGAAAGTACCAACCAGGTAGTAAAGCTTGAAGGATCTTGGTGATCTGATCAGAGGGCCCTAGGGTTTCCTGTAGAAGTAACATGTCACAGGGGGAACGGTTTAAGAGACACTTGAGAGCCAGTTTTTTCTTAGGGCTGGCCAAACCCCTACAATTGAAAGAGAGCCAAATCATTTGGGAATAGAGTCAAGGGGTTCAGATGCTCTAAGTGCCCTTTCAATGGTGGTTTTTCGACCCTGCGCCACATCTGCCACCGCAGATTTGATGGCTTTGGCAATCTTTGAAGGCTTGCCTCTGGAGGTTTTAATCTCTGTAGGTTGGAGGGGGATGCCGAGTCCAAGCAGGGGGGTATTGTTTAATGGACGAGATCGGAGATTGTAGGAGTGTGAGCCCGATGCAGAGGGGGAGGGAGATGGTTGAAGGAGAGGGTTAAGTGCTTGTAGGGATGGTGGGGTTGTGGAGAATATGGGGGAGGGGGGCTCAAAACCACAGTTAATGGAGGGTTGTGTACTCGATAGGGATGCAGAGTGAGACACAGGAATATGTAAAGATGTATTTAAATGATTGAAAAGAAGAGCAGAGAAACAAGAAGTAGGAGCATTACCCGATGTAGGAGCAGCTTCCACCGCAGACCGAGATCGAGTCAATGGAGGGGATGTAGGTGGTATCCTTGGAGCACTGGTTTGCTGAGCAGTGACTCCATCTGCATCCTTTGAGTGATCCTGACCTGAGGGTTGCTCGTCCACAATCGGGTCTTCAGACAGTCAATGTTTCACACCCCTTGCAGCCTCCTGTGTAGAAGTAGTGAGCAATGGGCAATCCTTGTATAGATGTCCGACCTTGTGGCATCTTCGGCACCGAAAGGGCACTCCTTCATAATCCAGATTTTGACGGCACGAGAAGTGCCTCCAGTGAAGGGTTATCTTTTCCTCCAGCCCCTCCCTGGTATCCAGGTGAACCAGGATTCGTGCCATTGTCATAATCCCAGATTTTTCAAATGATTGGTCATGTTCTAAATATGTACCTAGTGCATCTCCTATATGCTTGAACACAACAGGGGTCCAGAACTACATTGGAAGGCCCAGCAATCGGACCCAGATCGGCCCAGCACCCAATTGTTCATGCTCTGGATCAAATAAAGGGTCCCATCTTTTTAGTAGTACTGGTGCAAGCTCAATGTGCCAGAAGCAGGAAAGAATCCAATCAGTGTATTCTTCCCTATGGAAGCGAAGGGAAAACCACCCACGAGCCAAGACCCTGATAATGGGTAATTCTTTGAGTAAGGAACCCCAAATCTCCAAGGTCTAGAGGCGAAGACATTCCACTAAGTAGTTTCTGCCCCTTACTCAGCCCACCAAAACCTTCTTTGTCGTATCTGCGACTTCTCCCATCAGAATGTCCTCGCCAAGGGTTAGGTTGATGTCCCTGTCCACCGCTTTTAGGCACCTTCCTTTCTTGGGTTTATCTGTGTGTCGGGCAGTCGGATGCTCCTTAAGAAGACCCCTGCAACCCTGGTTGACAGTTTGGGGAGTGGACGGGGTAGATTTAGGGTTAGGGATTGGGGAGCTGAAGCAGCCAGAACGAATAGGGGTGTTAGGGTTTGAACCTCCAGGAGCTAGGGTTGCACTGGTGAAGGCAGGGGTGGAGAGGGGAGGGGGTCTAGATGGGGGAATGCGGGAGGAAGAGGGGGCACAAGAGGGCACTGAGGTCTGTGGAGGGTGTACCAGGGGAGCATCGAACATAGGAGAGGGCTGTAGACAGGTACCCAACAGGTTCAAGGTCGCTGGAGAGAGCGGGGGACAATCCAAACTAGGTGCATCATTAATGTGGACTGAGGGCGAGGGATGTTTATCAGATGGACTCGGACGAAACAGAACGGTCTGAGCAGCTGTCAGCAGTCGTAGAGTGGTAGCAAAGGGGCCAGAGCCCATCACTGTTCAGTGGTGCGCCCAGATAACCTAGTCAGGGTGGGGGTCCGCCTCGTAGTCTACGTCGTCCAACTCCATTGAAACCGATAGTCACAGTCAGCGGAGCTATAGTTGTCGAGGAAGCAGCGAAACAAGATGATAGGTAACCAGTTATGCTTCGCGGTGAGTCTCGGATGCTATGAACCGCGGTTGAGTGAGGGTGAAACCACGAAGGAAGGGAGGTAGATGGTAAAACATGCCAGCCTGGTGCATGAGCAGTGGCTTTCAATCCCCGGGGTTATGGACCCCGAGGCCTCCATGGTTACCTATTGCAGTCTTGCAGAGCTCCATCGATGTTCAGTCTTCCATGGTTACCTATTCAATGTCCTCGGATCCATAAAGGTGTTGAGATTGCTCAACAAGTTCTACCAATTTTTCAATTGCTAGTCAATAGGACTTATGAATTAAATAAGGAAGGTGTTCTTTTAAGATGAAAAGCTCAAATTCAAGTCTTTGGAATCTAACAAGAAGATTATAATGGATTAGGACGAAGTAATCTGAAGGATAAAAGTAAATCCATTTAGCTAGGAATTAGAGAAATATCAATATTATTTGGAAAATTATTAGTCAAGATGGAAGTAAGGCCCGAAGGTTCTCTTAGGTAGTTGAGATGGGGGTTAATCATTCCCAACCTCTTTATAATGAGCCCATTTGAGCAAATAATTACATATTCCATCAAACTTATTTCTTCCCTAAATTAAGAGATTGATGAAGGTTTGATGGAAGAATTTTATGAGGAGGAACTAAAGACAATCCCAATGTCTTTTTAGAAGAATGAAAATCTAGCACTTGATGGTTGACTAATGGAATTCTTCTTATGTTTTTATGACAAGTTGGAGGATTATGTTTTGAGGGTTATAAATGAGTTAAGGACCTATGGGAAAGTGTTAGGGGCCTTCAACTCAAGCACTATTTCTTTCATTCCTAATAAGCTCTCTCTTTCTTTATTTGAGGAACTAAGGCTTGTTGCCTTGTGTAATTGTATTTATAAAATCATTGCTACAATTATTGCAAACAAAATGAAGCTTGTTTTATCTAATTGTATTTTCAAATAGTAGTCCAATTTATTAAATGAAAAGTATATTCATGAGGCTATTAATGTGGCTCAAGAATGCTTACATACTATCTAAACTAAAAAGTTCCAACTATGGTGATCAAGTTAGATCTTTTAAGGCTTATGACAAAGTAAGTGGGCTTTACCATAGGTTGATGCTTCTATGCACATTCTTTTCTATTACTCTAGTAAATTGGATCCAAGGGTGCCTTTCTTTTGTCCCATTTATAATATTCATAAATGATTCACTTTCTATGTTTCTTACTCCCTCGAGGAGCTTGGGACAAGGTTGCCCACTTTTACTATTACTTTTTCTTCTACTGGTAGATGCATTTGGTAGGTAAATCCACGAGGTAAGAAGATCAAGCATTGTAAGAGATATGCAAATTCACAAATCAATGTTCTTAACTCATCTCATGTTTGTCGATGATGCTCAATTTGGGGATGGTTATCTTTGAGATGTTGGGATGTTCAAAGATATTATTGAGTTGTATAGTGAGATTGGAGGAATGAAGATCAACTTGCACAAGAATTCTATTTATTTCAATAGAATTTAAGAGGTCTGGGAGAAATTATTATATTAATGTCCCTCTCTAAATGATCACTCCAAAAGAAAAAAGAAAAAAGAAAAATAGTTATAAAAGAGAGACCCATGGTATTCCAATGACCCATGGTATTATGATGATAAAAGAGAGATTGGAGTTCACTATTTCACCGTGTATAATCATTCCCTCATATTGATTTGGAGAGCTCTTATGGATTTGAAGTGCTAATGGTGAAACCCTTAAGCGAATTGGATTTGGTGGTGAAACAAATCCACCCTAGTTGATCAGAAGGAAAAATCACTTTGATCTTTCACAAGTATTTATTGCCAAAGATTCCTCTGATTGCTAGGTCGTGAGTGTAGCTAGAGATAGTGGGATTTTTGAGAGGTCGTATTTCTGATTTGTAGTTTGTGTAGAAAAAGGGGCCAATTCACTCATTGTCGGCCCATGCGATCGTTAGAAGAGGCCATACTAGTTATTATCAACAAGTTTAAGGTATTTTTTGTGGGTAGTCTCAGTCCAATTTTTTGCTATGCTATGCAATGCCCTTTTTTTCAACAGTAGTTCAAGCCATCATTTGCTAGGCCATGGCATGAAAGGAGAGGGTTGAACTAACCATCAATTTTTCTCAAGTATATTAATTTACAACAATGTAAAGGGACATTTCAACATTGTCATCATCTCCTATTTGGGCATAAAATTGTGCCATTAGCCATGGATGTTTATGGACTTCCATAAATCTATTTTTGTAACTAAAAAAACTACTCCAACGTGTAATTATAGGTTAGATTAATAAAACATATCAGAATATATTGGTTGATTTTGTTTGTTGAAGTATTTTTTCTTGTATGATAGTTGAGGTAAGAAGGGATATTACACTGGTATTAATAAAGATATTTGTTATATTGTTTGAATTTATTTTGTTGTGGTATTTTGTTTTGGGTATATTGGTTGAGTTGCTTGTCTAGAAAGAGGGGGTTTTATAGTGGTATTAGAGTGATGGTATTCCTACCAGCCTACGATTTCATGCTATCTTGATGTATCCAGAGGTCAAGGAATACATCACCTACATAAAATAGAGAAAGGGTGATAACAATCTTCACTCAGAATCAAAAGAAGAGAAAGACATGGGGGACAAGAATGAACAACCTTGGGGAAGCATTATGAATATTCTAAATTACCTTACAAAAATTGGTTCAACATATCACCTATCTTATAGGAAATAATAAAGGGAACCAAAACAATGCCAACAACAATGGTTCAATAGGGTCAAATGGTAATAATGGGTGTAACACACTCCTCCCACATCTACCCAAGTAACCTTCAGGGTAAACATGTGACAAGAAGTTACTATGATATGATTCGACTCCCTATGTGTCAGTTAAGGAAGTGGAACCGACAGAACACATCACACAGACCTTCCACATCAACAACAAAATTCCCAAGATCCATCCCAACCACTCAAGTAACCAACCCTTAAGACTAGCTAAAGTTTTAGTGCATCAAACCCCTGAATGCTCCCTTGATATGGACCATCATGCATCCAGGAGGCTCCAGACACTCCCACAACAAGGGCAAGCGAGCATCCAGGGAATTTTTTACCCAGTGTTGTGCTTTCATCTCCAGGATTTGTGACACTTTTCTAGGCCCAGAACCCAGGTCACTGCCCATAACTCAATGACACCTTTAGTAATGAAATTTCACAACGGAACAAAGTTACATTTGCAAAAACACCCACAAGGACTAGACTATACCCCTACTATCCATGACAGGCATTCCGTCAAACATATCACAAATATGAAAGCTATAGGCCTTAACAACATAACTGAGCATAGGGGTCTCATACTTATCTAAGGATTGCTAAGAAGCATTGATGCATAAACACATTAGTTGCATTACCATCTATTAGGCCATAGATACATTGTTCATTCATTTACAAATAAAAACATGATATAAGTCATACATCATAATTGTCATAAAACATGCTCATAACCAACATATCACTAGCAACATAACAATGATAAAACAACCATCAAGATCGCATAATAACAGGTACACTTACCCATCAACTACAAAAGGAAAGGAGATCTTATTAACATATGCAAAATGCAACTAGGTCTAGGACTTCCATGTACCATTCGACCATAGACATGGCTGAGCCAAATCTCTATTCAGCTAGTCACCGCCGTGCCATATTCCAAGCATGAGTGTGGGATCCCATAAAACACATCAATCAAAACCATCTAGGGCTTCCATAGGCCAAACCACCTCAACCCTCGACTAGTGATTCCACCTCATGGTTTGACATCACTAACCATCACCAGCTTAATCTCTACCCAAGATGTCAAGGGCTCCAAAGCGTTTTTTCCAACCCAGCTTCCAAGACTAACTACTCAACCCATGGATTCTACCGAGCTCCAGAGCATTTTTCCAACCAAGGCTCCAGGACTAGTAACTCAACCGAAGCCATTAAAGGTCTTCTAGAGCATTTTTCCAACCAAGGCTCTAGGAACTAATAACTCAACCCAAGCTAAAGGAAACATGAGAACCAACCAAAAAAAAAAAGGAAATGAACCCACAACACCATGGCTATCCAGGAAATGACAAGGCTAGGAAAATCCACTTTCCATCCAAGCAATCCTCCATGCCAATGATAGATCATAACCAAGAAACCACATGCATGTGCCATGCATGCCAAAACTAGCAACAAAATAATACATGCAACTCGATACCTACAATCAAAACCCTTTGTTGATGTTGATTCCAATGTCCTCTTGCGCTTTCCTATTTTTGCTTTGCCTTCTTGCTCCAAATTCCAAGTATGCCACACTCCTCCAAGAGTGCTACAAGAAACTCTAAGTGTCCAAGAGTATTATAGAGATAGAAAATAGAAGATAACTCCACCAAAACCTATCAATATCTTGCCAATTGATCCTCAGAAGCCTTTTTATCAATGAGGCCTCTATTTTATTCAATTTTCCATTATTTTCCTTCATTTTCCTCCTCACATGCAACTTATGACCTTTCACCTTCCTTTTCTCCTGATTTCCATTATTTTCATAAATAAATGTGCCAAAAATGTCGTTGTGCCTTTCCAAAGCCTTTGCCATTGCCTTTGCTAATTTCCTTAGCCACAATAATTGAAATGAACACCCACTAGGATGTTTTTCTCACCATTCAGCTTGGAATGTGTGTCCCATGACCGTGGCCTTATATATTTTTACATGCATTTTTAACCAGGGATGTTACAATTGGAACCATGCTGAAGGGTGAAATACCCATATCCTCCTATTCAAAAACACCCTGGGACAAAGAGTAGAGTGAATCCTAGACCTCTCCTACCTTAATTTTTGGAAGAACACCCAATAGGAAATTAGGGACAGTAAGGACAATGTGAAGAACTCTTTGATTATTTTAGGGAGTATCAGGATTTTGGGGAATAATTTCATGCAACAATGTCCTTACGAGATTTTTTCACCATTAAATAAAGGAACATGCTAATAGACTACAATAGGGGCTCACATAATTATGATCTTTCATGGAAGTTGGGGAAATTTCCCATCCCTTCCTTTGATGGTTCATCCAAATGCATTTCGGGAGCGCGGGTTCAAAAGTTGGACACATATTTCAAACTCAACCCTATATTGAAGACAAAGGTCACCAAATTTGCTACATTATAGTTGGAGGGAGGGGCTCATGAGTGGTGGTATCATGGGCTAGTTACCTCGGGGCATGCTAGAATTACCTCATACTTGGAATTCACATAGATAATAATTTCCTGATTTGATAATAAGGAACTATAGATACATTTTAGAGAGTTGGCACAATTCAAATAGATGGGTACAACAAATGCTTACATTTCATAATTCCATAGTCTCACATACATGGTGATGGATGTGTCAGAACACAGACTGATTATGCTATTCATTGAAGGATTATCCAAACCTTTACGTGGTTGGGTTAAGGCCTTCAAACCAAAATCTCTATAAGATGTTATCATTAGGACTCAAGACATAGAGGATGCGACACCAAAGAATAAATTTTATCCCAAGCCCTTCCTTCCTGTGAAAAAATAACACAAGAAGCCCTTTCAAATGAAGTGGAATGGGAAATACAAATTGGATGATAACACTCAGAAGGAAATAAGAAGGAAGAAACTCTACTTTAGCTATTAAAGGCCTTGGGAGGTAGGTCATGGGTGCATGGGGAAGGGGAAAATGCATTACATAAGGGTGCACTCAGATATTGATGGGGAGGAGTACACAAGATAGGGTCAAGCTCAGGGTGATGAGCATAGCGGTACAAATGATGAGCAAACACGTTTGGAGACTAAGAGTGGAACTACAACCGCTTTATCAGGTGTCCGTAGATATCACACTTTTAAGGTCAGGTGAGTAGTACAGGGAAAATGTGTCACTGTCTTGTTTGATGGTGGGGAAACCCACAACTTCATTTATGCAACTTTGGTGGCCATGAGAGGAATACCCACGGAAGACTTTCTGGGATTTTATTTTTTGGTAGCTGATGGGTACGGTATGACCTGCACAAAAAGGGTTCCATCATTGGAGTTGAATATGGGTAACTACATTGTGATCAATGAATATAACATGGTTTAATTATTAGACACTCATGTTGTATTAGGCGTTCCATGGATTTATTCTATAGGGAAACACTCAAAGAACTACCGAATTATGGAAATGGAATTCACTACAACATATGGTAAGAGGGTAGTTTTGAGGGGCATGTCCAATGATGCCCTAACATTGTTATAGCCAAGCGAATGGAAAGCATATTCAGGGATGTTGTTGTATATTGGGTAATAGAGTATATGATTACAACACAAAAATCTTCAAATAGAAACCAACGTTCTCATGTAGACATTTACTTGTTGTTGAGAAAACAAGACCAAGTTTTTGGGTAGATCCCTGTAGGGAGGCCTCTTGATAGAGGATTCATGCACATAATTGAGTTAGAAGAAGGGAACAAAGCTATAATAACTACTCCATACAGGCACCTAAATAAGCTCAAAGATAAGATAGAGAAGACAATCAAGGAGTTGTTAGAGATGTGACATATCAGACTCGAATCCCATCCATTCACTTCTTTAGTAGACTTGGTTAAGAAGAAGGGTGGAACTATGAGTATGTGTACTGACTATCAAGCTATGAATAAGAAAAATATAAAAAACAAGTATCCCATTCCTAGGATCGACAAGTGGTTGGATGATTTGCATGGGTTAGTATACTTCTTGAATATTTATCTTCAATTGGGATATCACTAAATCAGGGTTAGGGAGTAGGATATTCACAAGACTACCTTTAGGTTTCATTATGGGCACTATGAGTTTGTGGTCTTTCCATTTGGGTTGACCAATGCACTTGCCACTTTCTAGTCTTGCATGAACCACATATTCAACAAGAAATTGCAGAAGTTTATGTTGGTGTTATTTGATGATGTCCTTATATATAACAAGACGTGGGAGCATCACTTGAGGCATTTAGATGAGATAATGGGTATTATGGGGGAGTATTCATTGTATGTTAAGGAATAAAACTGTGAATTTGATTTGATAGAGATTCTATATTTAGGCCACGTTATCAATGTGCAGGGGGTGTAGGCACATCAGGAGAACATTTAGGCCATATTGGATTGGCCACCACCTAGGACCCTTATAGAGTTGCAAAGAATTTTTGTATTATCAAACTATTATAGATGCTTTGTTAAGGGGTTCTCATAGTTGGGTGTACCCTTAACATATCTTAGGAAGAAAGGGGCATTTAGATGAATAGAGGAAGCTCAACATGCATTTAACAAGCTCAACGAGGTCATGAGCACTTGTTGTTGGAACTTCTTGATTTCACTCAGCCCTTTGTGCTTGAGTGTGATGTTTCGAGAGAAGGTATAAGAGATATATTGATGCAAAACAGAGATTTGATATTGTTTGAGAGTCATAAGCTCTAGGTAACTGAGATGCTCTACTCCATCTACAACAAAGAGATGCTTGCTATTATGCATGCTTTGGCAAAGTTCAGATAATATTTATTCGGTGGTAGATTTGTGGTTAGTACTAACCACAACAATTTGTGGTACTTCCTCGAATAGAAGGACCTAAATGAGAGGTAGAAAAAATGGGTGATTAAGATACAAGCTTTATGATTTTGACATTAAATGTATGAAGGGAAAGAAAAATATGATTGTTGATGCCCCTTCCAAAAAATTGATAACATGTTCCCTTATGGAGATTTCAGCTGATTGGAAATCACACCTGCTAGTGGAATATTCCAAGAATAAGTTTGCTTGTGAGTTGATGGATGGTCACATTCAGGATGATAGGTACAAAGTGGTGGATGACATTATCTTCTACAAGGAAATAATATATTTAGTCCTTGAGTCCACACTTAAGGAGAAGATTATGAGGGCTACTCATGATACACCTTTGGTAGGACACCCTAGATACTTCAAAACTTACAGGTAGATTAGAGAGAGGTTCTCATGGAAGGGCCTTAAGGACAATGTGTTGTGACATATGAGGGAATATATGACTTGTCAGCAAAACAAGTCAAAGCTTATTAGAACCTTTTCCCATTCTAGAATAGAAGTGGGAGAGTCTGTTGATGGATTTCATCACAGGTCTACCGAAGGTGCAAGGTTGAGAATACATTTATGTAGTTGTTGATTGGTTGACCAAATTCGTGCATTTTGTCATGATTTCATTAGAGTATAAGGCAACGCGAGTGACAAAGTTATTTTTTAGGGAGGTGTTTAGGTTAGATGGGATGCTTAATTACATTATTATTGATTGATACATCATGTTTCTTAGTGCATTTTGGTAGCAATTGTTCATATTAGCCGACACCATGTTGACTCCTAGTACTAGTTATCACCCTCAAATAGATGGCCAGTTAGAGATTGTGAAAAAATGGGTTGAGGAGTATCTACATAACTATGTGTCAGTAAAAAAAGGCTTGGATTAAGTGGTCGCATCTAGGAGAACATTGCTACAACACCACCTACCACATGTCCATTGGTATGACCCCATTCCAATTTGTTGACAGTGCTTGAAATCTATCAACCAAGGGGTCTCCCCGAAGTGAAGTCCCAATTAGACCTCACACCATTTGAAGTAGGATCCCCATCTAGAATATCAACCCAGTTGTCATATATATTAAAGATATGCCTTGGCTCTAACTGTCATCAAGAGAGAGGAGTGCATGGTGCCTTCAAAAAGCAAGGGGGATGTGCTTGGTGAGTGTTCAATTGTATGTGTGTCAAATTTATTTCATTGCGGAGGGGAGGAAAATTCATCCTATAAGAGAGAGGTAGTAGTACCACCCTAGTAGAGACACACATGAACAAGAAGGGTCTATACAACATCAAGCAGAATAGTCCAAAAGGATGTGATAGTAATTGAAACCAATATAAAAAGGAAGATATGTATAATATCGAACGGAATAGTACATGAGGATGCGAAAATGATAATAGAAATTACAACACATTTTCATTATGATAAGTACCAAACTAACTGAAATAGTTCAACTACTTTAGCACAGACGAAAGTAAACATGAATTACAAACATTCACGGGATAGTCTTATAAATATTCACAATCCATGCATGAAGAATGTGCTAGCCTATAGGGCTTCTGTTATTAAGTAAAAGTTACAAGACACATCTATACAATGAACATCACTAACTCAAATAGTGGAGCGTTGGAGCCACTCCTTTCTCCTCAAAAGAACTTATCTTTCTCTCTAATGCCTTGCGGAAGGAGCCATGGTGAAAAGTCCTTTGCTCATACAACGAGGGTGTATATATAACCAAAGGGTGATCCTTCCCCTTCCTTGGGACTCTTTGATTACACTCATGATTGTTTGACTTCCTAATCTTTTCAACTTACATGACTTTTTATATTCCATGTGTGTCCTTTGGACTTCCACTTTACAATACATTTTGAATACCATTTACATGATCCCCAATGAGGATGTGGCATATGAAAACTAATGACATGACATGACATACCACTACTGACATGGGTTGCTTGATGATGTGACAAAGTCAAGCCACTTCTGCTACTGTGTGCTAAGTGTCTGCTTGAGAATTCTCTTATTTTCACCTCTGTATGACTTGGTGATAAGGAATCTTCAATGATATTAAGTCTTGAGTTGCGATTGCAAATTGATGTCCCTTTTATTTCTTGTGATTGATCAACTTGCATGTTCAACTACAAGAGTGTCTTTCAGCATGTTCCCTCCTTCATCCATTTCTTCATCATCTCGCCATAACATGGTAAGGTACCTGTATCTGCAATTCACTCATGATGAGATGACATCAGTCTAAAAACCCCATAGTCTAAGATGGTGCATTCTGATCTATTGACTAATCCAAAACCAGGTGATAGGTCAGGAGGGAGGGCTCCGTAACTGTGTAGTTGCGCAATTCAAGCAACCAGGGGTGCAATTTGAGCCTTGAGACTGCACAATGCACAGTTCAGGCTAGGTTGAGGAAGAAAACTGTGCAGTCAGGGAGCTCAGGATGATAGGCTAAGGGGACATGCACTGGATTAGCCTATTGCGCAATTCTGGAGGACAAATGAGCCCAAGTGACTACGTAATTGCGTTTTTCAAGAGCTCAAGGTTGAGGCTTAAGCCTTGAGACTACACAGTGCACAGTCCAGGCTGTACTGAGGGAGAAAAATGCACAGTTCCAAGAGCCAATGAGGCAAGCTAAGGGGATGGACATTGAGTGAACACACTGCACAGTTTCGGGAAGCAAGGGAGGCTGGGAAATTGCGCAACTGCGTAGTTCAGAGGCTCAAAGAATGAGCTTGAGGCTTGTGATTGTGAAGTTCATAGTTGAGGCCAAGTTGTGAGAAATAATTTCACAATTCTAGGAGGTAATGTCTGGGCTTGAGCACTGAAGTTGCGAAATTCGTAGTTCTGGGATTGAGCATTAAAATTGAGAAATGTGCAGTTCAAGGCTTGAGCATTGAGGTTGCGAAATGCGCAGTTCAGGGCTTGAGCACTGAGGTTGCGAAATGAGTAGTTTAGGGCTTGAGAAATGAGGTTGCAAAATGTGTAGTTTAGAGTTTGAGCACTAAGATTACGAAATGAGTAGTTCTAGAGGGCTGGATGAGGCTAGGTTGGGAATTTTTCAAAATTTGGCTAAGTGTGGGACCAAAGAGACCGTTGTGAACAGTAATATGATTTGAATGTGATCACACTCTTGAAACACTTGGACAACACAGCAACATAGATCATCTGTAGCAAGTTAACAACATATTTCCCTCAATGCGACAACTTTACAACAACCTTACGACAAGTGCGACACTAAAAATACACTTTGTGACAACTGTGACGACACTTGTGCAACAATGCTTATAACTTTGGGAATGAGTGCGAAAAATGTTTACATGGTTAGAAAAACTCATATTCACAGAGGTAAACCTTTGAAACCACCAGAATAGACTTCTACACATTGTGCGACAACCAATCATGTGAAAAGATGACAATTTACCCAACGTGCAAAGGGGAGAAAAATACTTCAAGAAAGTACATGAAATGCGTTTCGGTATTTGTGACAACCATGTGCAAGACCAAGGAAGGCTCTGAAATTGAGTGTAAGCGAAAATTTTGGAGGGTTTTGTAGTAGCTACAACACAACCATTGTATGGCTATGATAATCCTTCATTTGTGGATTTGGAATTTGGGGATAACAGGGCTCTTAAAGCCAAATATTGGATATAGGAACACAAGATAACCTTAAGATCCTTAAGGAAAACTTGCAGGCTTCCTAGAACCAATAGAATATGTATGCAGACAGGAATAGGGTGAGTGCAATTTTGAGGTATGAAACTTGGTTTTCTTAAGGTTGCAACCATACAAGCAATATTATCTAAGAAAAGTGGTACAAAAAATTTGAAACCAAATTTTTATGATCCCCATAAAGTAACCAAAGAGATGGGAGAGGTGCCTTACGAGATTGAACTACAAGAGGGGAGAAATATTCATAATGATTTTTTCATGTATCGTGCCTCAGGAAGGAATTAGGATAATATATATTACTTCAACAGAGTTACCCCCACTAGATGACGAGGGGAAATTGGTATTAATCATTGAGGATATTTTTGAAATCGGGGAAAGGAAATTGAGCAAAGTGATCAAAGAGTATCATATCAGGTGGAAATACTTTCCAGTAAAAGATGCTACGTGGGGGGGAGAACATATTTTGAAGCATCCTAGTTTGCAATTGCTTGAGGGAAAACAATATTGGGAAGGGATGACTATAATGTCCCTCTTCGAATGATCACTCCAAAAGAATATATATATTTTTTTTTATTTTTTGTTTTTTTTTGTTTTTTTTTTATAAAAGAGAGACCCATGATATTATGATGATAAAAGAGAGATTAGAGCTCACTATTTTTCCATGCATAATCATTTCCTCATACTGACTTGGAGAGCTCTTGTGGCTTTAGAGTGCTTAGGGTAAAAACCTTGAGCGAATTGGTTTCAATGGTAAAAAATCCACCCTAGCTAATTAGAAGGGAAGATCACTCAGATCTTTCATAGGTATTTATTGTTAAAGGGTAATATCATTATCAGGTTGTGGATATAGCCATACATCATGGTATTTTTGGAAGGTCATATTTTCCATCTGCAGTTCTATAGAGAAAAGGGGGTTGATTCACTCATTGCACGATTGTGGGATCACTGGAGGAAGTTGTACTAATTATTATCGGCAAGTTGAGGGTATTTTGTTGTGGGTAGTTTCAATCCATATTTTTGGTTGCCCTATCAAGTGCCCATTTTTCCCCAGCAGTTTGAGCCATCATTTGTTGGTTCATTGCATAAAAAGGGAGGGTCGAACTAGCCATCTAATATCCTCTAGTATAGTAATTTACAATAGTGTAAGGGGACATTTTAGTATTGTAATAATCTCCTATTTTCCCAACAAATTATGTTATTAGCCATGGTTGTTTATGGGCTTCTATAAATAAGTTTTTGTAACTCAAAAGGTGACTCCAATATGAAATTCTTTGTCAAATTAATAAAACAAATCAAAATATTGGCTGAGCTTGTTTTTTGTGGTATTTTTGCTTGTATGATGGTTGAGTTATTTGTTTAGCAAGAATGGATCTTGTAGTTGTATTAATAAACAATTTTTTTTATTTTTTATATTGGTTGAGTTTTTGTTGTTGTTGCGATATTTTATTTTGGATATATTGGTTGAGTTGCTTGTCTAGAAAGAGGGAATTTTACATTATATTTGGTTTTTCCTTGCAAACTTTTGTCTATTTATAATGGTTTCAAATAGCCTAGGTTTCTACTATATCCAATTGATTATGGAAAATGAAATTGGATGTGATTATGAGAAGATTAAGAAAAGAGTATTCCCATGAAGCAGTAGGTAATTCTCATTAGGAGAGAGGCTAACTTTAGTTAAGGAAATTCTAGAAGCTATTCTAGTATATTGGCACTCGATGGCTTTATCCCTTTCTCTATTATAGATAAAAAAAAAATGAAGGAAATGTGTTTCTTTCATGCAGACTTGAAAGAAAGAAGGACAAGGTGTCCCATTAGTAAAATGGAGGATTATAGCAAAACCTAAAGAGGCTAGGGGTTGGAGCTTAAAATATCCATTGTTTTAGGAAATATATAGTCGTTGAGCATCTATGTAGACTATTTGTTCATGAAAAGTTGTGGAAAAATGTTGTCAAGTAAAAGCATAATGAATATATCTCCTATGAAGACTAGGTTAGATTACCTATCACTTATAATAATAAGGTGTCTCCAATGGTGAAGGCTTTGGTATTATCATCCCCATTAATTGGGAATTCAATATCATAGAAGGTAGGGAATGACACTAGAGTTAGAGTTGAACCCAATTCCTAGGAAAGTGATTGTAGCTACTTTAGATTACCACTAGAAATAATAGATTTTCTTTAGCACCAATGCATTCATATTTTGACAGATGTTATAGATCCATTAGCATCTATTATTTAGCAATAAGGTTGGAATATTGTATATAATTTGGGTTTAGTTGGTGGTTCAATATTTAGGTGGGAAGCTTTTGTTAGTAAGCTACACTAGAGTAAGATAAAAATCAATAATGTGGATTCCCTAGTGTGATCTCGATTTTTTGTCTTTGGAAAGTGTACAACTCACCTTGGATATAATTCTATGTTCTCAAATGAGGTGTATGGAGGTGGCTTATGGTGGTGGAAGTCATTATGGAAGATCAAAGCTCCTTTAAAAACTCATATCTTATACTTGTTGTCTGTGTTTAATATCACAGCTTTACTTGTGATTACCTATAATTTTTTTTTTTTTTTTTGTAAATTAACTTTGTATTGCTTCATAATATAATAAGGTCAAAATACATCAGCCAACCAACCAACTTAAGCAGCGATCATGTAGATGGTTTCAATCTGCCCAATAGGAAACCAAATATTTTTAACCACCAATTGAATATATAACTTGTCTAAAAAACTAACATCCTCAACAAAACTAGCCTATCTACTCCAATAATGCAATAAAAACACTACCATTTAACATTCTAAAATGTTATGCAACCAACTCACAAATATATAGATCAACAACTTAAAAATTATCCTCTTCGAGGGGGAAACATCCTTGACATTACATAAATGAACAATTTTTGCATGATACAAATGACAATACCTCCTTTGTATATATGGGAGTCTAAGGGGTCAGAATATAATTAGAGCCTATATAACAATAATAATGTAAGGGCACAACAATAACAATTGTGGGCTTCTATGGGGGCACAACAATAACAATATGGGGGCTACATGCAAACAACAATAATAATAAGGGGGCTACATTAGTATTATAGGGACCTAACATGCCCCTCTTCTTCTGATCCAGGTGGATCTCCAGACACTAGTGGCATGAAAAAAGGCTCAAAATTCAAAGTGGTAGAAATATGATAAAATTGACACCAGATCGAAGTGCTCGTCACCCAAATTCCAACGGGGTGAAAAACATTCCAATCCGAGCATGTATGAGAAAGAGAGAAGCAGTCAAAGTTTCGGGTTGACTTGCACATATGGAAGGCTTAAGGAGGGTGCAATTTGGCAGAAATCTGGCATTGGAATCCGGCCAGTTTTCCAGGCAAATTTGTAGGACGATTAATTCGCCCAATGACCCCTAAGGTTCGAGAAAATCTCTAAGTTGGATTAATGAAGTTTAAAAAAAGGGCAGCAGACCATGACCCCCATCGCCTCGGTGGAACCCATAACAAATCAATGTTAAAAAAAGGGGTAGGCGGCCATGACCCCGCCGCCCCAGAATGGTCATAACAAAAAAATACATTAGTGGGGTAGGCGTCCATGACCCCGCCGTCCCCGGAACCACCAGAACCATAACATTACATATAGTATTAAAGGGGTGGGTTGTCAACCCCACCACCCCTCCACTCCGTTCACATAATGTAACTAATGACGCATGAGTGGGGGCGGGCCATCGAGCGGCGAGAGCAGTGTCACCGCCTGGTACAACGGCTACAAGGAATATACAATAAAACAGGGAGGGGCGGGATTTGATCCCCCGACTCCTCCTCAACCACCATTCTATTTTCACCAATGTGCCAATGGACTCCGTTGGGAGATCCGCCAGCCCAAACACCATATAAACTCATTTACACTGTGCGTCTAGGTAAGCAGAGCGTGGCACATTTTTCGAGGTGGATGATTTGCAGGAGGATGGAACCCTGAGCAGCCTATGGCAGGGGGTGGAACCTTGCCTAAGCACATTTTCAGAGGGTCAGTTTTGGTCAAGTGTTAGAATTGGGCAAGTTTTATATCGATTTTTCACCTCTCGACGATAGGAACTCAACGGTGATGTCAGTTTCTGCAACAGAGCTCTCCATTTTTCAGCCATTTTTTTATATCGGAGGTATAAGACTCCTTATGTAATGTTGATTCTACTTCTTTCTCTTCTATGCCACTTAATGAATGAAGGCCTCCCCATTGATCGAGCAGGTCCCGGAGACATGTCTAAATTGGACGAACTCCTTTATCAAGTCTCATGTCTTCTTTTCATGCCTTTATGTGTGTCTCCTCTTCTTTCATGTGCACATTAAATTTCTATGGTTAAGTTGCAATTTATCCATGTAATTATTTAATACATCTATAAGCAAAATATCTTGGATCAAGTGGTATCAGAGCAGGTATTTGTAGATGTGAATTGCATGTTTGTATGCTAACAAGAAATAGGCTCCGAAGAGGCGAAGGGAAACTAAAGTCTTTTGATCCCGAAGCAGGGCATGCACATCGAAGGAGAAACATGGCAAATGACGAGGCTCATTATGAAGAGGAGCGCAATTACCACAAAACCTTCTATACAATGGCAAAAAAGGTCGATCAGTTGTTTTCAAGGCTGGAGAAAGCAGAAGAGAGAAAGCTAGAAGAACAAGGTTCGATGCATGGAAATGGTGGAGAAGAACCCCCTCCTTCTCCTTCCATGAGTGAAAGTTCCTCTTCTTCTTCTCACCATCATCATAGGAATTCAAGAAATGCATCTAAGAAACCTTTCCTTAAATTAGATGTCAAATTTGATCTTCCCATGTATAACGGTGAAGGTAATGCCGAAAAGCTTAAAATTGGCTTGGGAAGATTGAAGTCTACTGCAGAACCAACGGATCGAAGAGGATGAGGCAAAGATCTAGTTGGCATCCCTTCGACTAAGTGGCACCACTCTCATTTTGTGGGAGAGCAAATTGCAGAGCAAAACAAATCTAGGTAACCTTCTCTCCTCATGGTCAAATTTTGTGTCTGCATTGAAAAAACAATTTTACCCCTTGGGCTATAGGCAGAAGGCATTAATGGAATGGAAACACCTAAGGAAAAGCAAAGGTCAAAATGTGCAAAACTTTACTGAAGAATTTAGAAGACAAACATTGAATTTGAGCATTTCGTTAGATTCACCAGAGATTGTAACTAAGTATATCGGTTATTTACATAGTTACATAAGGAATTCATTATTATTATTTGAACCTGCTATTATTGATGAGGCCAGTGTGAAATCCTTGCATCTTGAAAGTAGTGGGATGCACACACAAAATGACCACCAAAAAAGAGCTACAACAACCAAGACGCGAGGGACAAAACCCTCTTATACACATTGTGAAAAAGAGGGACATGATGAAGAGAATCGTTGGAAACTTCATCTTGATTGAGTCCTAAGAGAAATGACAGAAAGGAGAAGCAGAAAACCACCGCCACCATGCAACAAGATCAAACATCTGAGTTAGAAGAAGACGAGAAGGTCGCACGGGTTTTGCACGAGGTAGACCCATTGACTTGGGATCAGATTTTGGTGATGAAAGGAGGATTGTAGCTCTTGGAATAGCAATAGATAGACCCATTGATCTAGGTTTTGATTCAAGTGATGAAGCAAAAATTTCAATAGATATTGTACCAAAGATGGAAAGGGCACCCAATGTGGTAAGGCTCCAAGAACTTGAGGAGACAAACCAAAACCTTCAATTAGAAAATGCTAAGTAAAGGAGGCTCATACAGGAAGTAGAGGAGGAGAAACGGAGGTTGCTACGCTAGTTGCAAGCTAAGAACGAGGCCTTGGGAAGATTGCAGCCTAACCCCCTTGAGGTAAAAAATAGTTCTTCGATTCCATGTACTTTTCCTGATGATGATTTCGTTGCTTTTGAAAAGTATACTACAGGTATCAGGTCCAAGCTGTTGAAAAAGATGGCATATTAGGGAAAGGGCCTTAGCATTAATGGCTAGGGCATCATCAACCCCATCAAAGTAGAGGAAATGCCTCGTCATGCAAGACTCGGTTATGTCAGGAAGGATACCACTTACCATTTTTATTGGGCACTATAACCAATGGGGATACCCACTGACTGTCAGAAATAGGATATATAAAATTAACTCTCAACAGTTTTTGCAATTCTTCTCTGACAATATCCTGGAGCATGGGGTTCATTCTTCTCTGCGGTTGCCTCACTGGTTTGATAGTACTATCTGTATAAATATGGTGAGTGCATGTGTCGGGGTGAATCCCATGCATATCGGTGTAGTCCCCAAGCAAATGCTTTCTGGTATTTTCTCAATAGTCGAATCAATTTCTCTTGCTGAGATGAGTCTAGGTGATTGCCTATGTTCAAAGTTTTCCCTGGACTAATCTCTATGATATGACTCTGTGTGTTTGTGATGGATTGAACTGGAAAAATATCGTGAAATGTGGTTTGCAAAGATTGAATGGTGCATGTTTCTTGAAAATTTTGGGCTAAAAGTACATCTGCAGCATGATATTGGTCGTTTCTCAAATTTTCGGAAATATCAGGTTGAGAAAGGAACAATTCTACCAAATCATTATTATTTTGTTCTTGGAAATCATAGATTTGGTCAATGCTAAAAACAGATTATACTTCTTCTTTATCATTGTATTTATCATCAAGCCATAAATTGTGTGTTACTGCTGGTGATTGTGCCGATGGATAAAGAGTGAGTTGTTTTCTTTCGGTCCCTCTTGAAATGATCATGTTGCCCGATCGGCATCCTATGAATGCATCAGCAGTCACTAACCATGGTCTACCAAGGATGATAGGGTGCCCTCCTAGATTGGATTTGGGTTGAAGAACTAAGAAGTCCACTGGGTACTCCCAAGAGTCTAGTGAAACAATTATGTCCTCCAAAATCCCTTCAGGAATCACTTTAGACCTATCAGTTAGTTCTAGAACAATCGTTGGGTGTTGCAAATTTATGAGCTGGAGTGTTCTCATGGTTTCAAGAGTCATGACATTTATTGCGGCCCCAAGATCTATTAAAGTGTTTGGAATCTGTATGTTGTTAATGATTGTAGTAACTCTGGGGATACCAGGATCAACATACTTTTCCATTGAGATGGTATTTGTCATAAAGCCAGCTAAATGTCCTATAACATGAATGGTTTGTGGATCAATCCTTTTCCTAGTGGGCTTCTTAAGACACATTTCTTTGATTGCTTTAGTGTATATGGGAATGTCTTTTATGGCTTGCAGTAGCGGAATTTTTATATAGACATTCTTGAGCTCATCTAAAACATCAAACTGTGGTATGGACATTGGAAGTTTCATTTGGACCAATCGGTCTGGAAAAGGTGGATGCAATGGTTGCATCTGCTTATCTTTGGTATCATCGTTTGGTTTTCTTTGATTTGTCATTTCATTTTCATTTTCTGTGTTTTCTTCTTGTTTATCTATTATTGGAGAATCTTTGTGGAGTACCCTACCAGACCTCAAGTTGATATTTTGCAAGGGTAGTGTGGGATATGAGGTTCCCTCTTCTACATTGTAGGCTGGCCTCTCTGCTCTGTTATTTGGATTTGGGACAGTTTGAGCAGGAATTTGAGTAGGTCTGGGAGGTTGTGAGTTAGATGGAAATTGCAGTTGTGGTGGATTTATTGGTGGAGGAGCAAGCAGTGCTTGTTGAGTAGGTTGAGGTTGGTAAACAACTTGCTGCTGAGGATACTGCTGATATGGTTGAGGATGTGAAGAGTATGGCTGATGATATTGTTGATATGGCTGTGAATATGGTTGGTATGATTGAGGATATGTATGATAGGATTGAGAGTATTGTTGAGATGGTCTCCATTGTTGCTGTGGGTGATTTTGGTGCTGCCATGGCATGGGTACATTCCATGAATTCTGAGCATACATTTGATCATTTACAGGAAATTGCAAATTTTGATTTGGAAACATACCTTGAGGTGCTGGCCTTGGCTGCCATGGTCTCTTTGTGCCCATGTAATACACGTTTTCCATCTCTGCATTAGCTGCCATATTACAGTTATGCAAAACCTTAACTTTAGGACAATTAAATATATCATGATGTTCAGTACAGAAGGCACAAACTTGGATGTTTTCTAATGGGCAGTCTTTTAAGGTATGTTTCTTCCGGCATTTTGGGCAGAAGATAGCCATTATCTGATCTTCATCTTCTTGTTTCTTCTTAGCTTTTAGAGTGTCAATTTGGTTCCCTAAGGTGCTTAACAAATCTGTTTTAAATTCTTCTAACAAATTCCCTATTTCAGCCCTTGTGACACTTGCTGAAGCAGATTTTGTGACTTTGGATGACAGGGTTCTTTTTCCAATTTTAGCTTTGCTCCTTGAATACTTTTCGCATAATTCAGTGATTTCTTCAAAAGGTAAGGTAGAAATGTCACCTTTTCCCATCAAATTAAGATCATCCATGTATTCCTCTCGGATGCCTTTCAAGAATATTGTGCGGATCAAATCAAGAGGCATAGTTCGGTGTTTGGATTTTTGTAAGTTGTAGACAAACCGTTCTAAGCATTCCTCCAAGGTTTCATCCTCTTGTTGGCTCATTCTAAAGATATCGTCTTTGGAATCTTTGGATCTACAATAAGGTTGATATTTCCTTAGAAATATTCTTCTCATGCCATCCCAATCAATTATCGCATGCTCACCAAGCCTCATGAACCATCTTAAGGCTTATGCCTTTAATGTCGCTGGGAAGAGTCTAAGCCTATGGGCATCATCTGTGTAGCCATATATTCGACATACAATGTCAAACTCGAACAAGAATGAGTCTGGGTCTTCTGAAGCCATACCATAAAAGTTTGGTAGCACGGATGGAGGTATGTTTTTCATTTTGATCTCATCATCTTCTTATGGTTCATGTATAGGAAACTTAAAGGTTGACTCTTCTTCATCTCTTTGTCCTTGATTTGGTACTGATCCATCTCCTTCCTCAGCCATTTTAATAGGTTCCTTTGTGTCAGTGTCACTTGTTTTAAAGAGGAGATTAAATAAAGATTGTTCGGTCACTGTGCTACTTTCTCCTTGTGTGGAGGATCTAGGAAAGTGTTTCTTCTGCAATTTATGTGCTAATAAAGTTTGCCTTTCGATGAGAGTAAGTCTTTGTCCTGACTTTTGTTTACCCTCTAATGCTTGTATGGTGACTTCCTCAGTTGGTGTTGTATTTCCTAAAGAGTCTGCTCCTGATGATAGGTTAGTTTTTGGATGGGGGGTTTTTATGAATCTACCTTGATTGTCTCTAAATCTAGGCATAAATGAACATGATTTCTAAATCTATGTTTTTGCTCGTTTTTGTTTATTGAATTTTTTTCTTTTTAAATCCTTTAAGTACGCCTCCCCGGCAACGGCGCCAAAATGTAGTGTCCTATCTAGGGTGCTAGATTAGGCTATATTTATTATCAACCAGGATCAGTAAACTTCGAGGCATGCGTCTACAATCTATAGACATAAAGGATTCCTAACTAAGTGTTCGTGATGGTAGGTTACAAAACTTCTTTACGGAAGGTTGAGGTATGCTCCCTATCACCTGGACACTCAGGTCACTCAATTCATTTACCTATTCTAAAAAACACTGTGTATTACTTAAACCAAGATTTCAATCCCCTTACGAGGATGCTGTGCATAAAACCCCTGTTCAGTGAACACTGAGCATTCAATGTTTATCATTCATGAAAGATTGAAATATACTAGAATCATAAACACACTTAAAATTTAAATATATGAGAAACAGGGTTCATGAAGATGCTCTTAAAAATAACGAAAGATCAGATCCCTTACAGGATACAATTCCACGATCTCTGCAATGAATCCTTCAAGCTATCATCATAAACATTACTCATACGAATTTCTAATTAAATCAACGAAAGCATAAACTAAACTCTAATCACTGTGCATGCTATTGAATATTCAGAAGTTGCAAATGAAATGAAATGACAGTATACCCGTTCCACGTAGGGCCCGTCCGCGTTTCAAAGGTATACTGGACTATTCTCAAGCAACTATAGAATCAACGCAACAATGAAATCGTGACTGCAACCGTGTTTTTGGTATTAAGTTCAAAAACTCTGTTTTCAAAACGATACAATGATAACCACTAACTGACAACACATAACTGTGTTTACATATGTTTTTACAACGTTTACATTTCAGAATGAATGTACATTCGTGATGCGGCTGTTGCCGCTTTTGCTATGGCATAGTTTTTAAGTTGTTTCCATTCTGAACCTATTTCAAAAAGGAACAAAACTAAATCGGTTTAGAACCCTATGCTGTTGCTGCTTTTGTCGCCAACATGCTGTGCTTTGACCGTCATTGACCGTGCCTTCAGGAGCGTTGGTTCTGCTGTAGGATAGGTGTTCGTCCATGCTTGTACATTCTATTTTTCATCCCTACCCTTTGCTTTAGCTTAGCTGTCATGCCATATGTCAAACAATAAACCAATTACAGGATGTTGCAACTTCCTGTAGTCTTTTTATCAAAAATCCTTAATTCTTTAACATAAAACTCATAAATCAATTCTAATGTATTTAACAACTATAATACTGTTAACTAATCAATTTCAAGGGGTCTAAGAGATGTATGAAGGAAAAAGGTAGGCAAACGATGTGTTTGAAGAGGAAAAAGGAGGTCAAGGAATGGTACCAACATCTCTCCCCGACTTAATGAATTAGCATGACCTCATGCTAACCCTTATGTGCTTCCTCTGAACTCTGTCCCTGCCTGTACCTCTGTTGCCTTCAACAATGTATCCACATTCTTCTTCACCTGGGCATCTTTTTGACCATGGAGCTCATGTTTTAAACTTTTGTACTTTTCCTTGAGGACCTTCTTTTGGTTGTACCATTTAGTGGCCCACTTACAAATATCTGTTTGTTCAGCTTCAATTTCCTTAATTTGTTCCCTTAACTTTTCATTTTTTTGTTGAGTCTCTTTACTCTGCGCTCTGAGCATTTCATTTTCTTTCTTGATAACTTTTTCCAGCATATTAGCCTCCATTAGTTCTTCCTTTAACTTTTCAATTTGCTTCTCCAGTTTCTTCTGTTTCTTAATGGCAGGTTGTGAATCTTTTTCTTGCATGTTGTTGCTTTCAACCTCCATCTCAGCTCCTGGTCCAGGTTGTGAGTGGGCACTACTTTCAATATCCATCGGCATAGGTGCATTTGATTCAGGCTGGTCTTCTTGTAGCTGGGCCTTTGATGTTCTCCTGGTTCTTCTTGAATAGGTGGTAAAAATTTTATCTTGCTCTGCTTTCCGAGCATCCTCTTTTCTCATTTTCCTCGTCCTTATACTGCTAACAGGTGGAGGTACCTTGCTTGCTTTGTGTATAGGAATCTCTTCATCGATATCATTCATAAATCCTGAGTTTTCATGTGGTTCTTCCTTGTCCTCTTCGTCTTTAATTTGGTTAGCAGCCAAGAACTCCTTCCTCGTTTTCCCTCTTCTCTGTAATTCATACTCAATAAGAATTTTAATTAGCCCAAAGTGATATAAGCTCTTGTCTTCGTTACCTTTCTACTTTTGGATGGTCTTCGACATTTTGGTTAGGCTTTGCAAGAGGAAGTATGGTAGACTGATAACACACTGCCCTTTCAAATGTAACAGTAACTTGATATGGTACAAGTAAACAATAATGTAGCGGCCTTCACAAGTTACAAACTTTTGGATGATATAGACCATCTCGTCCCAGGGATGCACCAGCCAACTTCTTGGGACGCCTTTCTTCCAATTAACGGACGAAACCCTGGATCTGGACATAAATTGAGTCCATGATTTCTCTTTAAATTGCTTTGTCTTGAAGTACTTCTCCCCTTCTGGGCTGATCCCTAGGGCTTGAGCTATGGTGTCTTCCGAAACTCTGAATGAAAAATTACCTATTAGAGCTTTCTCTCCGTTGAATGTAAAAGCGAACTGTTTGGTGACCTCTTCATTACTCCCACGAAATTTCTCTAAAAAGGGCAGCCACTGTATTTATTTAAGAATTGAAATGCAATCTTCGTGATACTAGGAACTGTCGAATATGCTTAGTTCGACCCTATTGGTCATTTTGGCCGAGAGTTGTGATCTAACTCTTCTTTGTTTATGTTTTACAAATTCAACAAAGAAGTTTTGATTTGTTACCTTTTATCTTCCGCCCCAATGCTGCTGACCTGGTGGCGTCCTCGGCTCTTTAACACTAGCTCCTTTCGTAACCCAAACGATGCCCGATTGACTATCTTGTAATAGAGGTCGAACCCAATTAACTACATTTTCCTTTCGTGGCGCTTGCTACTTTAAGTCTTTACTGTTGAAGTCACAAGAGTCGAATGCTAACATAGAACAACTGAAAATGATAATGAAATAACCGGCTTAACTCAATTCATAACATATTCATCTTTTGAAACAGAGGAATGGCTGTACTGGTCGTATGGATGCCATCATAGAAACGCTAGAAGCATATATGTGAAGTACTGGGATATGATTTCGGGTAGTCGTTTGCATCATTTGGCTTCGTCGGGTGGTTAAATCATAATTCGACCATTTCAAACATAATGAACAAGCCCGCATGACATTTGGTTTCAAAACAATTCACCACGTGTCCTGCTTTTGTTGGTACCCGGCCAAATAGAAATGTTGGGATGGCTGTAGGGTCTAACTGGTTGGTAACAGAGATTGAAAAGGGTGATATGAGAGGGGATTAACAAAATCATATAAGTGTGAGAGGGGTTGGAGTATTGGAAGATGATAGGGATTAACAATAGGATAACGAGTGATAGGTATGGAGGTGTCTCTGAAATTGATCGTAGCAGTCACAGTTATTAAATTTAACATTAAAAATTAATCTAAGAATTTAAATGTTAAGAATAAGGAATACATTACACTTTTGTTGGTTGTTCAAGCGTTGCATTAGCATGTTGGGTAGGACTAGTCTCTTTTGACTATTCTTTGTTGTTCATAACAGGTCCCCTGAGATAGATTCGAATGCAACAGGTCCCTCTAAGATCTTGAAGATGTTCATGCAGCTTCTTTGAAATCCGGAGAAAGAATTATGTGTATACAGGTTCCTTGATCTTTGGTATTTGATGAAGTCTTGGTGCCCAGCAACCTGTGGATCCTTGTAGAAACTTGATGAAGCTTTGTTGAAGTAATCCTGAAGTAACAGTCTCTTAACAGGTCCCTTTTATGTGTCTTAAACAGGTCCCATCACTGCTGGTGTTGGTAACATGGTCTTCTGGACAGAACCGGTCCCCCTGCATAATGTTTATAACCAGGTCCCTCTGAGATAAAACAATGACAAAACAACTTCTTTATTGAAATTTGGAATGCTGAAACAAACTGCTTTGGAAATTTACAGTGAGGAGATGAGATAAGAAATCTTTAAGAATTTACAATGGAGAGATAAGAGAACAAAATGCTGATGCTTCTCTCCCCCACTAAAGTTTTGACTTGTCCTCAAGTCATTATTCAGTTGATAAATCAAACAGGGAACAAAAGAAAAGGAATTCTTACCCGCCAACGAATTGGTTTTCAAGTAAGAATTCGGGGTTAGAGTGTGCCAGAGTCTGGTTTTCACATCTAACCCATTGTTATTATTATTTTTTGTTGTGTTTGTTTTTTTTCTTTTTTTTTTAGATTTTGTTTTGTTTTTTTTTTTTTTTAATTTCTTTTTGAATTTCTAAATTGAAATGAAATGAACTAAGGTAGGGATACTGCAGCTGAAGGCTGCAATATCTCAACCTCTCTTTGTTGAGATACTGTTTGGAGAAAATTTTGCTTGCTGATGGGCTTAGTGTAAAGTTTTAGGCGATGACCGTTGACAGTAAAGGAATGACCTTCTCCATCAATAGTTTTGAGCTTGACTGAACCATTGTCGTAAGCCTGAATAATTTGGTAGGGGCCCATCCAATGGGTGGTAAACTTGGCTTTATGATCTCTGAATTTAGAGTCAAAAAGTAAAGCCCAGTCGCCTTCCTTGAACTGCTTCTTCTTGATATGTGCATCATGCCACTGCTTCCTTTGTTTTTGCATGAGGATTGTTGTTTCCTCTGCTTGCTGCCTCATTTCATCCAGCTGGTTCAACTTTCTGTAATAAAACAACAGCAATAGTATGTTGGGAGGCAAAGGAGAAAATGATAAAGTCTCTGTCAAACTGAGGATTGGTTAACACTGGGGTTTGAGTTAATGCCAATTTTATACTTTCAAAGGCTTGTTTTGCTTCAACAGTCCATTTGACCTTTGAATCTTTCTTTAGCATATTGTTCAATAATCTGATTAGTTCTGCTAAATTTGGGATAAACCTTCTTAAAAAGTTAATCTTCCCTAAGAATCCCTGCAGCTCCTTGACATTCCTTGGGTGAGGCATTTGTAGGATAGCTTGTATCCTATCTGGATCAATTCTTATGCCATCTTTTGAAATAATGTGCCCTAAGAGTTTCCCTTCTTCCAAGCCAAATAATGACTTCTTGGGGTTTAAGGAAATACCATATTTCCTGCATGTTATGAAAATCTGTCTCAAATGTTTCAAGTGTTCTTGGTCAGATTTTGAAAAGGGTGTAAGATCATCTAAGTAAATGACCAAGAAGTCATGAATCTCTTTTGCAAAAGCAATGTCCATTGCTCTTTGAAACGTTGCCCCTGCGTTTTTCAATCCGAAGGGCATTTTTACATACTTGAAAGTTCCCCATGGGGTTGTAAATGCAGTTTTGTCTTGATCTTCAGGGTGTACTAGGATTTGATTGAAGCCTGAGAATCCATCAAGCAATGATATCCTTGAAGCCCCTACTACTCTTTGAAGAATATGATCCATTTTGGGTAAAGGGTAGTTATCTTTGAGTGATACTTGATTCAAATTCCTTAAGTCTACACAAAGTCTAATCTCACCAGTTTTCTTTCTTGTAGGGACCAAATTTGAAATCCACTCAGAGAACCTGATTGGTGCTATGATACCAGCTTTGAACATTTTATGTAATTCTTTTTCAATAGAAGGAAGGAGCACAGGATTGATCCTTCTCAATTTCTGTTTGAATGGTTTTTGATTAGGCTTGAGGGGAATGGTGTGTTGGATGACAGAAGTATCATAGGACTTTAGATCCTCATAACCCCAAGCAAAAACATCTTGAAATTCTTTAAAGAGATCAATGTATTTGGGCTTTTGATCAGGGGGCAAAGAAGCAGATAGCTTTATTATTTTGGGCTTGTCAATAGTACCAATGTTGCATTCTTCAACTGCTGCATCCAATGGCTGCATCTTTGGCTTCCTAGGGACATCATTTGAATCAAAAATTTCCTCTAATGGGGTAAGGCCTACTGGAAGGAAATTGTCTTTGAGTTGTATGATTTCAGCTTCCGCGCTGCTCATCTCTTCACAGTCAATTTGGTGAATTTGCTGAATGTTTTCATTGTTGAAAATGGTTGGACTCAGTAATTGTTTTGCTGTTCTAGGTGACATTGGGTGAGCAGACTGTTGAAACTATATTTGTGATGGACTTGCTCCATCAAGTATTTGTGATTGACCTGCTAACTCAAGTATTTGTGATTGACTTGCTCCATCAATGTCAATGTTTAATCCTGTGAATTCTTGTTGCAAGGTTAAAAAATTGTTTATTTGCATGTCATCCTCGAATACTTGCCATTCTTTGACATTGTTTGGAATAGAGGGTCTGTATTTGACCTCGGCTGTGAAACAGTTATTGGGTTCTAATGGGAATTTGAAGGTGCTGGCAAACGTTGCCAAGCTGTGTGCATGGAGATTGTGGCCCCTTGAAATTTTTGTGATAACACACTCAGAGAAGGTCTCTAATATTTCAATTACAGCAGACCTGTAGGACCTTAATCTTTTGTCATTGGTGACAAAACTTCCTTTTACTTGTTGAATTACTAGATCAGAGTCTCCCATGATGGAGAGTCTAGGTGCTTGTAATGACTTTGCTAGTTTGAGGCCTAGCAACAGAGCTTCGTATTCTGCCATGTTGTTAGTGCATCTAAAATTCAATCTATAAGCCCTGCCTTCTGCATAATCTTTCTCTTTGTTATGTATCCACACTCCAGCTCCTGCCCCTAACTTGTTAACTGAGCCATCAAATTCTAGGACCCACAGGATATCTTGCTGAACAGGAGATTTAAAATTCTGTTCATGAGATGGCAATGTGAGCAGGAGTTGGGGTTTCTTCCCCCATTTGTTTTCTAGGACAGCTTTATCACTTGTTTGACAATCTTTAACAAGTAGAGGAGGGATAAGGTGTATTGTTGGTGTGCTTAATGTTTTGCAGGTGCTACTTACTTGATCGATGTTTTGTTCTTGTATGAGTGTTTCGGTCCTAATCTCATTGTTTGAGAGGCCTGCGCTGTCATTGAAGAGGATGAAGGAGTCTATGTCAGAATGGACAGCATATATTGGAAAATTTTGAGGCTTTTCTTCACTGCTGACCATATACTTCATGAGTGTTTCCCTATAAAGTCTTTTTGGTTGCCCGAAGACAGAGATAGTTGCATATGACATATCTAATTGCAGGGAGCCTTGGAGCTTGGCTCCCCATGATCTTGATAACAGCATCCCATACTTGGGTGGGATATCAGCGACTACAACATCCATTAGAATGGTTTTGTTGGGATATTGAACCAGAGACACACATATATCTTTTATTAGGCCTAAACATTTGACTTGGCTAGAATCAAAAGAAAACAGGTCTTTGTATGGTCTTGTTATATCCAAGTTCAATCTTTCCATGACTGCTTTTGGCATAAGGTTGTGAGAGGCGCCTGAGTCGAACATTGCATTATGTAGTATTTTATCATGAACATGCAGGCTGACATAAAAAGGTAAAATCCCTGTGACTATTGTTTTTCCATCTACCTCTGGGCCAAACAGTAATTCTGGAGTGTCATCTAGCACATTTACATCATCTTTGCTATTGGTGAGTTGAAGAGATTTCTTGATCTGTTGCTTGTATATGTCATGCCTGGCTAGCTCTGAGAGGGGAATTGCTATCTTTAGCTTGCCAATCTCTGTACCTAGGTCAAAAGGTTTGTCAACTTGGGTTTTGGAGTCACGGATAACAGTCCTTTCTCTGTTCATTAAATCTTCTTGTTGGATTTCATCTTGACTTTGAAACCTGCCCCTTGTACTCATGTCTTGAGGGGTAAAATTTGAATCCGGGTGAGAGGACGAAGTTTCCATGGGCTGTTGTAGTGGGGACAGCAGTTCAGTAACCTCCTCAACTACAATTTCTTCTGCAGGAAAGTTTATTTTGTCATTGGGTTCTGTGACCATGGTTTCTTTAGACCTCTGTTTATCCTTTATCTTTTCAGGCTGATTTACATTTACAGTCCTACTCCTTAGCTTGTACTGTTTATGGACTTCATAGACAGCAGTATCATATCCTTGTTTGAAGTCAAAAGATTCTCCTGATTTAGTTTGGAATGTTTTAATTTCATCCTCCTCATGGTCTTCTTGTGTTAAGAAAACGTGGCTTTTACCATCCAGACCCATTAAGTTAATTTCAGGATCTTCATTGAGCTGATTGGCTGTGGAAGTTTCTGCATAGTTTTCTTGAAAAGGGGGTCTAATGTCTTGGTCAGCACTTGTCTTTCCTATGTTTGGGTTCTGAGTTCTCCTAAAATTCGGATTTCTAGGAGGGTTGCTTTGTGATGCTTCCCATGATGATTTTCTTTCAACTGATTCCACTCTTTCACCCAATCTCTTCATGCTATTTAGGATTGCATCTAGCTTCTGATCAAAACCCGAGGGTTCTTCTTTGAAGGTAGTCCTTTTCTCCAACTTTGCCCTATTTCTTTTGGCAATTAGGTTGGCCTCTACTGTGACAGCAACCCTTTGAGCATCTGCAAGGGTTGGAGGATCTCTTTCTTTCAACTGATAAGCCATATCAGGATCAAAACCGTCAGGGAATTTATATAGGGCCAAATCAGGAGGGGGCCTTAAGTTCTGTGGGATAGCATTATATACATTGTTAAACCTAGCACAATATTCCAAAACTGTTTCTTGGGGACCTCTCTTAATAGTATCATATTCACCAAGTATGTGGAGTGGGTCTTTCTTTTTCTCCCATCTATTGGTAAACTCTTGGTACAGGTCCTCAGGGGTTGCAATGGAGTTTGCATTTAGGGATCTAAACCAAGTTCTAACATCCCCAGTTAAGCTTTGAACAAAAATTCTCATCCTGACACTGTTATCATCTATTTCATAGGTCTCAAAGTGGTCTTGCATCTTCTTAGCATGCTGGACAGCTGTCAAAGGGCCATGGGAGTCAAAAAATGAGATTTTGGTTTGGTAGTCTTGGGGTAGGGCTGGAGCATTAGCTGGTATCTGCAGGGGTGCATACCGGTTAGCCATGTTTATGAAGTTTAGGGGGTTAATAGGAACAAACGGAACAGCAGGGATTACTGGTGTAACAGGGTTAGTGGTATGGGTTACAAGCGGGGAACTGGTTGAAAGGGTATGTGCAGATGGTGAAGATGGGAGAGGAGGGCTTTGAGGTGTTGATGATGAACTAGGGGAACCAGGGGTGGACCGGAAAAGAACTTTGCAAGGAGTGGGAATGAGGATAGGTCGATCTGAACTTATATCTGAATCAGCAGGCTTCTCCTGCTTTTGCTGTCTCCTTATGTTCTTTGGAATGATATTTGGGTTATCAACAATGATGGGTTGATTAGGGTCAGGGTTTGCCCTAGTGTGCCTTGGGTTTCTTTTGGGAGCCAGCTTCTAAATATTCTTTTGAATTTGTACAAGAAGTTTATATATGCAAGGACTGGATGAAAATTTTGGAATGGCTATATATGTTTCAAAGCTAGGATGAAGATTCCCTAATTAGCTCTTCCCTAAAGCTGTCCCTGTATTACAGAAACAGTCCTAAGGCCTCTTGGCTAGTTTCAGGCTTGATGGTAGCTTTGGAAGATAGATAGTAGTTGAAAAATCTTTAAGAAGTCCCCAGCGGAGTCGCCAATTATGTTAACACCCAGGTTGTTCCCTTTGACTCCCAAGGGAATACGGCCGGGGTAACCACTAACCAGTCTTTGGATCACTGTTTCTAGCCAAACTGTGATCAGAGAGGGCTCTCTCTTTATGATTTGTATCTGTTATGATAGTGTTTTAGGCTAGGTATTATGCACAGGTTTTGTTTATATTTTGGTTGAAGATTTTCTTTCAGGTCTTGTGATATAATGTTCAAAGAGTCAAATATCATTGGGCAATGGAGTCTGTGGCTGCAGGTGTCTAGGAACCTTGGGGTGAATTGGTGAAACTTACAGGGCCATTTGGATGCTTCATACAACAAAATTTTTGATTTATAATATGAGCAGGTGAAACAAGTAGTGAAAGCATTTAAGAATTTTCACTAAAGTATTTAAGTATTTCCACCAAACTAGGTATAAGAAACGGATAGATGTCTCAGGAGCAAACTTGAATCCCTGGGAATGTCTATCACTGCAAAAGATATAGTTTTAAAGTGCAGCAATTAAGAATTACACTTCATTCACTGTATCTGAAGAAAACATGGATAATAGCTCAGATTGAGTTCAGGGTAATCAGTGATTAAATCCTGGAACTATTCTTCTACTTCGCTATTAAGTGTAAAACATTTAAACGATAAAAGAGAACAAAAGACTCGAAAACATGTAACACAGAGATTTAAGAAAGACTTATTGTTTTATGAAACACTCTGGAATCCTGCAACATTCACCATTCATCACAATGCATCAAGGTACGCCAAGCTTTGGAAATTCCATTCACCCTTTGTATTATTTCTCTGAGAATTTTACAGCAAGTTAGATCTCCAAAATGAAAATAACAACAACCCCTTCAGCTTATGTGCGGGGTGAATATATACTTTGATTTTTACAAAAATATCTGAGTTCTAAGTTATCTCAGACTTAATATTCTCACCAACTTTTGAGATATTTTTATCAGAAATTTATTACAGCATTGAATACAAAATAAAGGCGTCTTGATGTTTTGTCAGAAGATACTTTGGCCTTTGGGAGCTGCTGAGTCGGTTGGGGATGTGCTGTTCAAAATGTGGCTAGCTGTCATCGTTAGTGATGAATCACTTTTCGGATGCTTTTCAAACATTAATCCTTTTACACTTGTCTTCTGGTGACCTGAGCTGGCAGTGGCCGAATGTCTTGAAACTACCGTGGCAAAATTTGGAGCATGGCCTGCCACCAGTCCTCCTTAGGCATTTGGTGCCTCCGAATTTTAATTAGAGTCTCATCAAGCTCTGTATATCTGAAAAAACTAGGAGGAGTTTCAAATAAATGATTTACCTCATTTTCAACAAAAAATGAGCCTTCGAGCTTAGTGTACAAGCTTTGTCCTGTTGGAGGAACTGTTTCCTCAGAAGTACTGCTGGATGCAGTGATTTGATTTTCAATGTAAGCGGCCACCCTGTTTGTAAATTGATCTCTGCTGATCAATTTTCCTGTGCTGCTCAACAGGCTAGGCAGTCCTCTTGCTTGTAGCATTCCCATTCTGAGTTTATAATCTTCAACTTCAGTCTGTATCTCATAACTTTTTCTTTCTGCCGTCTGTACATAACCTCTGAGAGTTAGCACCTTTTTAGCCATGAGGATGGCCTCTGTTCTGTTGGTGATTCCAACGGCTGCCAGCTCCTCTTTGTCTTGCCTGTTCAAAAATTCTATCAATTGGCTAGCTTGCTCAGGTCTGTTTCCTAACACTGTCTTGGCCCTCTGGACATCTGTCTGGGCTTGTACAATTAAATCCATATGCTCATGCATTGTTTTAATGGATTTCCACTGTTTGATAACGGCTTGGGTAATTTTATTCCACAAGATTCTTTTGATTTCTGCCATAGTATTTTCCAGATTGAGCTCCTTCTCCAGGGTCTTTATTTTATCTTTTTGAGCCTTAATCTGTCTGCCCTGTTCTGCCACCGTTATCTTTGATTGATCATATTTGGCATCTATCTCTGCCAGTTTTTCTTTTGCTTTCCTTATTTCATCCGCCTGTAGCTCCATTGCCTTGACAGCTTTGGTTAATTCTTCTACACTGGGGTGGGCATCTGTAGCTGCTGTTGTACCTGCTGCTTCTGTTGTGGGGGCCACTGTTGCCCCAGAAGTTGTTGCTGTTGTGGAATCTGTTGGAGGAGCTTGGAGTGTAGATCCTCCCTGTTTGTCTTGTAATGCTCCTTCCAGCTCTTTCTCTAGCTCTTGGATCCTTTGATCTTGCTGTAGTAAGAGGTCAAGTTGTTCATTAACTTGTTTTTCTTTTTGCAATTCAGCTGTCTGAGGGTGTTCTGTAGGTAACAGCTTCAACCTCTTCTTCATGGCATTTAGATCATCATCCTTTTTCTTCATGAGAGCTTTTACCCCGGTTGGATCACTAGGGTCATGCCCTAGATCAACAATAATCTCCTCAAGAGATTTTATCCTATTGTCCTTGGCCTTAGAGGACAACCTCTCAAAATCTAGTTGAGTGTTTGTGTTCTTCAAAGATTCTTTCAGCTCATGAGCTAATGTGGCCTTCTCTACCAAGGTGGCATAGACCATCTCCCCAGTCTGCTTGTGGAGCTCAATTTGGTCCATAGGATGTATGTCTTTGGCCAGGACCTCCACCCTTGTTTTGATGAAATCTGCAGTTGTCATTGGGTGCGGCCCCTTGGGTTTGAAATGGCTGAATATCATTTTTTCTTCTTTGAAGTCGTAGACCGACATCAACCTTTCCTGCTGGGCTGGAGTGGCATCTATAAACTGTTTGTAAACCTCAGCCCTCAATAACTCATTTGCTGCCTTGATTTGTTTGAAGGTAGCCTTAGCACCTTTAAGCTTCTGGCTTTGTTGAGAAGAGGATGACACCTCCAAACCAAGCTGTAAATTCTGCTCCTGCTGAAAGGAGCTTGTCCCTGTATGTTGGCTGCCCTCCCTGTCCTTTGCTGTATCGTTTAAGACATCTTCAGTAATGTCTTCCACCTCTGGGGAATCTGCCCTTTGCCTTTTGGCTTCTGGCTGGTGGGAGGATCCACTGAGGGGAGTGGACTCTTCTCTTTGCCTTTTAGTACGCCTCTCTTCATGTGCTGGGGTCTGCAGAACTGAGGTATTTAATGGCTCAATTTGAGGTGGCGGTGTTTGCATTAGGGGGGTTTCTGGCGGCCCAGTTTGTGGCAGAACGGTTTGTCCTTGTTGCTGCTCTGTTTGTTGTTCTGTTTGCTGATCTTTTTGCTCTGACCGTTGCTCTGACTGTTCCTTTTTTGCTTCATCCTCTGCATCCATTTTTCCTTTTCCTTTATCTAAGCCTGGTGCTGCTGTAGAGAGTGTCTGCGGCGCTGTCCTGGTAACTGAGGTCCCTCCTCCCACTGATTGAGGCAATCTGAAAGGTACCTGGAGCACATAGTCCAGGTCAATAGTCTTCTCGAGTTCTTTCATATTTTTAAGCATTCTTTCTTCTTCAGTTAAGCTCTCAACTAGAGTGTCCAGCTGCCATTCTTGTAAGTTGGCATACTTTTCTATGTGTGGGTAGTGGCAGTGTTTAATCCCTAGGAGTCTGTACTTAGTTCTCCTAGCAGTGATGAAACCTTGAGGGTCATAAGGGACCCATCGAAAACTGTATGACAATTTATATTTGTCCTTAAGGATCAGGTCTGCAGATTCCCATCCTTCCTTCTTGTTCATGATGAAAGGGCCCAACTCATTTTTGAAGTTAAGGTGTGCCTTTTTCTTGGAGCTGTGGAAATGGGTAAGGTCTGACTGAATCAATTGCCTATAATACTCCAAGGCAAATAATCTCATAGGAACATACTTGGGTAGCCTGTATGGACAGAGCTCACAGCCATATACTCTGAACACAGTATGGTGTTCATATAGGTACCAATCACCTATTTTGTACTTCTTAGATAGCTGCAAAGCTTTCTTGATCTCATTAGATATTCTAGGTGGAGGGGACTTCATAAGCATGCAGGAGACTGGGTATACAAACTGGTCAACAAATTCACAGTAGGTATAGGGTGAATTTGTGATTTCATGATAGACTGAGGTCCAGAAAATGACAGATCTCCTCTCTCCTTTGTTATCCAGCCTTCTGATGTAGCATGGGAAAGCTTCAGAATGATAAAACATGAACAGGTGGTAGATGTAAGCTGAGTATCTGAAGACCCCCTGTCTGTCCATTTTGCTCAATTGATCATGAATCCTATTGGCTATGAACTTAGCAAAGTTATACTTTCGGGCAGGGGGTTGACGTGGGCTGTAAGCAGACAGCAATACGAGCATGGCTTGATCCACATGCTTACTGTTTTGGTAACCTAGCACATAGGCTATCATGTCCAGTAGCAGCCTGCCTGAGTCATTGAAATGTTCATGCAGATAAGGGGGTGGCCCTGTAGGCTGGCACTCAGCTCTCATGTAGTTCCTGGTGACCTTTTGCAGCTCCTCACTGGTCATCTTGTCACCAGCTTCCAGCAAGTACCTCATGGAGAAAGGGACTAGCAACTCCGTTTGATCAAACTGTAACATCTTGTTGATGGACTCAGCATTTATATAAAAAAGGATCCTCCCTGATGGAGTATTGACAGCTCTGTGCTCCAGATCATAGTTTTGAGCACACAAGTGAATGATTTCAGGGAAAACATTCACAGCTGGGAGACAGTAATAGGGCAGGTTTGACTCCCACATTCCATCTGTACCAAGTCCCTCCTTATGGTCTTCCCTCAGTGTAGTGAAGGTCTTCAAAAAGTCCCTGTCTCCCTCAAAGTCATTGATGAGACAATCCTTGTCAATAAATGGCAAGGCCTCCAGTTCCTTATTGGTTTGATTCAGTGGAGTAACACTGAGGGAAGAGGATGCAGAGGCTGCCATGATATAATCTGTATGTGTGCAGGGAGAGGTAATAGTTTGATAAGTCTTTGAAGACTTAAGCAGCAGGAAACTGTACACAGTGTGATGTCCTCTTCTAGTGTAAAATTGTAAGCAGGTTGGTAAAATGCTGTAAAATCTCAGGGATGTGGATTGCCTAAGGGGACGTTGCAGAGACAATGATAATTTATTAGGAAGAGTGCAGGTGGCCTGTACTTGGCAAAAGGGAACAATGCCAAGTACCTCGGGGGCAAATTTTGCAGTTTTAACCCGCGAACTGATTTCTCCAATGTCAAAATGTGGCTTAGGGATGGGGCAGGTTGCTTGGGTTTGGTTTAGGTGCTCAGGTGGAGCTGAATTAAGTGAATTTACCAGTCTTTAATGGTGAATTCTACAGAGAATTGGAATTCATGGGCAAAGTGGAAGGAAATGGCAAAATACCTGGAAAATCGACTTGGAAGCTCGCGGGCCGGGTTGTGGAGACTTGGTGCCGTCGAGTTCTGAACTTTGAATGGTCGGATTGTCGAATTTGATGGCTGAGTGAGAGATTTCGCAGCAGCTGTTGGCAACGGCTAGTTTCTCTTTCGCATGAAAATGAGCGAAAACAACTCATTTAGTCGTTTAAATCGTTAAATTTGGCAAAAGTGTGCATTTGGCGCTTTTCCGCCGATGACGTCAGCATGACGTCATGGCGGGGCCCAGATACGGAGGTGACGTGGCGGCCGAGGTGTTCGCCAGGGTGGCAGGACACGGTGGCGGGTCCGCGTGGAGGGCCACGGGACGCTGGGGCGGGCACTGGCGAGGTGACGTCAGGATGACGTGCAACTGACGTGGGAGGAGAGTGGTAATAGGGGTGGCGGTAAGCGGGTTCCCCGCACCACCTTTGGGCAAAGGCGGTAACGGGGAGGGGGGCTTCGAACAACCCCGCCGCCTGCCACGCGTCCCCTGTACGGGATGGCCAAAACCATTTTCCCCGGACGCTAAAGGTCGGCAGGTCGGGGAGTGAAAATGACCGCCCACCTTTAGATCCGGGCGACGAAGATCTGACGGCTGGCGGGCCTTCCGACTGGTCGAGCATGTTGGGGAGGGGTCCCGCCAGCGCAATAAAATATTCAATTTAATGATTGGGCGGAGGACTATAGAAAAGTGGGTTTTTCGCAGTTTTTGGGTTTTTTGAGCTTTTTCAAGGGTTTATATGGGAAAACGGGGTTTTTGTGCGTTTTCAGCAGAGAGACGGTGAGGGTTGAGGGAGAGGATTTCTGCTCATAACCAGAGGTCAGAGCACATCCAAGACAAGGTTGACCACAGTCCCAGGTGGACTGAAGTCCCCTTAGACCATTTACTTGGCTATAATGCCAAAAGGAGAATATGTAGATAATGCTGGGATTTATACACCTTGGTGTTTAATACTAGTAGGGGAAAAGGTAATATAGGGGATTTACATAGTAGAATTAGAGTTAATATGGATGAGAGGGTGAGTGGAGGGGGAAACCATTTTAGTTTATGTGAAACAAGCTTGGTTTCAAGAGTAGATCAAAATGAAAAGAATTTTAGACAAGAAATGTGGCTTTTAAAGATCAAGAACCACCATGAAAACTTAGTCTTTTCCATGAATCTCAGGCTAGTGAGGGAATGTTAGAAATGAAATTGGAGGGGAGTGAGGGAAATTAGTCATGCTTCCAGCTGTAATCTTTTGCCTTGCTGCCCACCATCACCAATCTTGCAATGATAGGGATAACCTTTCTGCAACCCCAGCTACCTACCCAGCTACTTGCCTAGCATTTTATTTCTTCTTGGAGGGTGCATTTGGACTTGCAGACCCTTACTTGCCTTTTCTTTTCTTTGGCTTTTTCTTTTGCTTTTTCTATCTACTTCTATTCTTATCTCTTCCAAGGTCCCAGATTAGGCTGTTGGGATCCTTTTCTTCTCTACCTAAACTAGTTTTCTGCCAAGATTAAGCAGTTTGGACAGACTCCTTTCTCTATTCTACAACAGAAAATTTAAACATGGCATGATCCAAATTAGACTTTTGGACCATCCATCAAAATTTTGAGGCCTTACCAAGTTATTGTCACAAGTCAAACTTTGTAGGAAATATGTGATGTTTGAGTCATCAAAGCAGAGCATATTTAGACCTTCCATAGCTAATCATGAAATATGAAACCTATTGGTATAGGTAGCTAACACTTGGTCCAGGTCAATTTGCAAATCTGCAGCCAGTTTAAAAGTATGTATTTGAAACTCAATAGGAAGCATTACCTCTTTGCCATACACCAACTGATATGGTGTAAATCCTGTAGTATTCTTCCACGTAATTCTGTAAGCCCAGAGTGCATCTTTGAGCTTCTCTTCCCAATTCTTTCTGTTCATTGCCACAATTTTAGTGATGATCCCTTCCAAAGTTTTGTTTGTGGATTCCACCTGCACATTGGCCTGTGGATGGTAAGGTGTACTTCTTCTGTGCTTGATTTGGTATTTGTATGTGATGTCCTTCACTAACTTTGAAGTAAATTGAGTACCTTGATCAGTCACTACTTCCCTTGGTACTCCATACCTTACAAAAATCTCTTCAAAAAGGAAATTTACCATTGTTTGTTCGGTGGCTCTAACTAGTGCTTTTGCTTCAGCCCACTTTGTGACGTAATCAGTACATACTAAGATGTACTTCTTACCATTGGAGGTTGGGTTAATGGGTCCTATAAAGTCTAGAGCCCATTTTTCAAATGGCTCTAGGTGAACTTGGGGCTGAAGTGGCATCTCGTCTGTAGCTGTTGGCCTGCCCATTCTTTGGCAGTTGTCACAACTCTTCACGTACTTCTTGGAATCCTTAAAAATGGATGGCCAGTAGTATCCAAGACTAAGAACTTTGAATGTTGTTTGCTTAGCTGCAAAATTCCCACCACACGGTTCATCATGGCAAGATTTTAAAATATCAATTATCTCATCATTTCTTACACATCTTCTAATAATCATATCATAACCAGTGTAAAATAAATCGCCATTAATCCATGAGTATCGAGCACTTTGTTTGACTAGTCTCTTCTTTTCCTTTGGAGTAAAGTATGGAGGTGTCCTTCCTGTAGACAAATAATTGGCCAAGTCAGCATACCAAGGATTCACTATGGAAATTGCAAATAAATTTTCATCTGGGAAAGAATCTTCAACCAGAACAATCTCACCTGGATTTTGTAGTCTAGAAAGAAAATCTGCCACCTGATTCTCTTTACCTGGTCTATCTAACACTGTGATGTTAAATTCCTGTAACAATAATAACCATCTGGTAACTCTGCCACTAGTTATTGGTTTATTCATTAAATGTCTAATGGCAAAATTATCAGTATGTACAAAGACTTCATAACCAGTTATATAATGTCGGAATTTATTCACAGCATATATGATGGCAAGTGTTTCCTTTTATGTGACTGTGTAGTTTGACTCTGCAGGTGTTAGATTTTTGCTAATGAAATAAATGGCATAATTACAAGATTCCTCTTTTTGGCCTAATGAGGCACCCACTGCAGTGTCAGATGCATCTGTAAAGATATGAAATGGTAGGCTCCAGTTAGGCCCTCTTAAGACTGGTGCGGTTGATAACTTCTTTTTGAGTGCTTCAAATGCTTGCTGGCAGTTCTCATTCCAGTTGAAAAGTACATCTTTTGTTAGAAGCTTAAACAAAGGTAAAGCTATTTTACTAAAATGTTCAATAAACCTTCTGTAATATCTTGCATACCCAAGGAAACTTCTTACCTCTCTTTGATTCTTTGGAATTGGCAAATCAACAATGATCTGGATTTTTGCTGGGTCAACTTTGATGCCTTGAAAAGAAATATAGTGGCCTAATACTATCCCTTCGTTTAACATCATAAAGCACTTTTCATTGCTCAGGGACAGATTAGCTTCAATACATCTTTTCAAAACTCTTTCAAGGTTCTCTAATGCATGTTCAAATGAATTGCCGTACACTGAAAAATCATCCATGTAAACTTCAACACAATCGTGAACTAAATCAGCGAAAATAGCTAATACAGCTCTCTGAAATGTAGCTGGAGCATTGCAAAGTCCAAATGGAAAAACATTATAAGCATAAGTGCCCCAAGGATAGGTGAATGTGGTTTTGTCCTGATCTTCTGAGGCTATCCTGATCTGGTTGTAGCCACTGAAACCATCAAGAAAAGAAAATGATGATTTCCCAGCTAAGGTGTCTAACACTTGGTCAATAAATGGTAGTGGGAAATAATCTTTGAGCGTTGCTTTGTTCAATTGTTTGTAATCAATACAAATGCGCCACTTACCATTTTTCTTGGGCACTATAACCAATGGGGATACCCACTGACTGTCAGAAATAGGATATATAAAATTAACTCTCAACAGTTTTTGCAATTCTTCTCTGACAATATCCTGGAGCATGGGGTTCATTCTTCTCTGTGGTTGCCTCACTGGTTTGATAGTACTATCTGTATAAATATGGTGAGTGCATGTGTCGGGGTGAATCCCATGCATATCGGTGTAGTCCCAAGCAAATGCTTTCTGGTATTTTCTCAATAGTCGAATCAATTTCTCTTGCTGAGATGAGTCTAGGTGATTGCCTATGTTCAGAGTTTTCCCTGGACTAATCTCTATGATCTGACTCTGTGTGTTTGTGATGGATTGAACTGGAAAAATATCGTGAAATGTGGTTTGCAAAGATTGAATGGTGCATGTTTCTTGAAAATTTTGGGCTAAAAGTACATCTGCAGCATGATATTGGTCGTTTCTCAAATTTTCGGAAATATCAGGTTGAGAAAGGAACAATTCTACCAAATCATTATTATTTTGTTCTTGGAAATCATAGATTTGGTCAATGCTAAAAACAGATTATACTTCTTCTTTATCATTGTATTTATCATCAAGCCATAAATTGTGTGTTACTGCTGGTGATTGTGCCGATGGATAAAGAGTGAGTTGTTTTCTTTCGGTCCCTCTTGAAATGATCATGTTGCCCGATCGGCATCCTATGAATGCATCAGCAGTCGCTAACCATGGTCTACCAAGGATGATAGGGTGCCCTCCTAGATTGGATTTGGGTTGAAGAACTAAGAAGTCCACTGGGTACTCCCAAGAGTCTAGTGAAACAATTATGTCCTCCAAAATCCCTTCAGGAATCACTTTAGACCTATCAGCTAGTTCTAGAACAATCGTTGTGTGTAGCAAATTTATGAGCTGGAGTGTTCTTATGGTTTCAAGAGTCATGACATTTATTGCGGCCCCAAGATCTATTAAAGTGTTTGGAATCTGTATGTTGTTAATGATTGTAGTAACTCTGGGGATACCAGGATCAACATACTTTTCCATTGAGATGGTATTTGTCATAAGGCCAACTAAATGTCCTATAACATGAATGGTTTGTGGATCAATCCTTTTCCTAGTGGGCTTCTTAAGACACATTTCTTTGATTGCTTTAGTGTATATGGGAATGTCTTTTATGGCTTGCAGTAGCGGAATTTTTATATAGACATTCTTGAGCTCATCTAAAACATCAAACTGTGGTATGGACATTGGAAGTTTCATTTGGACCAATCGGTCTGGAAAAGGTGGATGCAATGGTTGCATCTGCTTATCTTTGGTATCATCGTTTGGTTTTCTTTGATTTGTCATTTCATTTTCATTTTCTGTGTTTTCTTCTTGTTTATCTGTTATTGAAGAATCTTTGTGGAGTACCCTACCAGACCTCAAGTTGATATTTTGCAAGGGTAGTGTGGGATATGAGGTTCCCTCTTCTACATTGTAGGCTGGCCTCTCTGCTCTGTTATTTGGATTTGGGACAGTTTGAGCATGAATTTGAGTAGGTCTGGGAGGTTGTGAGTTAGATGGAAATTGCAGTTGTGGTGGATTTATTGGTGGAGGAGCAGGCAGTGCTTGTTGAGTAGGTTGAGGTTGGTAAACAACTTGCTGCTGAGGATACTGCTGATATGGTTGAGGATGTGATGAGTATGGCTGATGATATTATTGATATGGCTGTGAATATGGTTGGTATGATTGAGGATATGTATGATAGGATTGAGAGTATTGTTGAGATGGTCTCCATTGTTGCTGTGGGTGATTTTGGTGCTGCCATGGCATGGGTACATTCCATGAATTCTGAGCATACATTTGATCATTTACAGGAAATTGCAAATTTTGATTTGGAAACATACCTTGAGGTGCTGGCCTTGGCTGCCATGGTCTCTTTGTGCCCATGTAATACACGTTTTCCATCTCTGCATTAGCTGCCATATTACAGTTCTACAAAACCTTAACTTTAGGACAATTAAATATATCATGATGTTCAGTACAGAAGGCACAAACTTGGATGTTTTCTAATGGGCAGTCTTTTAAGGCATGTTTCTTCCGGCATTTTGGGCAGAAGATAGCCATTATCTGATCTTCATCTTCTTGTTTCTTCTTAGCTTTTAGAGTGTCAATTTGGTTCCCTAAGGTGCTTAACAGATCTGTTTTAAATTCTTCTAACATATTCCCTATTTCAGCCCTTGTGACACTTGCTGAAGCAAATTTTGTGACTTTGGATGACAGGGTTCTTTTTCCAATTTTAGCTTTGCTCCTTGAATACTTTTCGCATAATTCAGCGATTTCTTCAAAAGGTAAGGTAAAATGTCACCTTTGCCCATCAAATTAAGATCATCCATGTATTCCTCTCGGATTCCTTTCAAGAATATTGTGCGGATCAAATCAAGAGGCATAGTTCGGTGTTTGGATTTTTGTAAGTTGTAGACAAACCGTTCTAAGTATTCCTCCAAGGTTTCATCCTCTTGTTGGCTCATTCTAAAGATATCGTCTTTGGAATCTTTGGATCTACAATAAGGTTGATATTTCCTTACAAATATTCTTCTCATGCCATCCCAATCAATTATTGCATGCTCACCAAGCCTCATGAACCATCTTAAGATTGATGCCTTTAATGTCGCTGGGAAGAGTCTAAGCCTATGGGCATCATCTGTGTAACCATATGTTCGACATACAATGTCAAACTCGAAAAAGAATGAGTCTGGGTCTTCTGAAGCCATACCATAAAAGTTTGGTAGCACGGATGGAGGTATGTTTTTCATTTTGATCTCATCATCTTCTTGTGGTTCATGTATAGGAAACTTAAAGGTTGACTCTTCTTCATCTCTTTGTCCTTGATTTGGTACTGATCCATCTCCTTCCTCAACCATTTTAATAGGTTCCTCTGTGTCAATGTCACTTGTTTTAAAGAGGAGATTAAAGAAAGATTGTTCGGTCACTGTGCTACTTTCTCCATGTGTGGAGGATCTAGGAAAGTGTTTCTTCTGCGATTTATGTGCTAATAAAGTTTGCCTTTCGATGAGAGTAAGTCTTTGTCCTGACTTTTGTTTATCCTCTAATGCTTGTATGGTGACTTCCTCAGCTGGTGTTGTATTTCCTAAAGAGTCTGCTCCTGATGATAGGTTAGTTTTTGGATGGGGGGTTTTTATGAATCTACCTTGATTGTCTCTAAATCTAGGCATAAATGAACATGATTTCTAAATCTATGTTTTTGCTCGTTTTTGTTTATTGAATTTTTTTCTTTTTAAATCCTTTAAGTATGCCTCCCCGGCAACGGCGCCAAAATGTAGTGTCCTATCTAGGGTGCTAGATTAGGCTATATTTATTATCGACCAAGATCAGTAAACTTCGAGGCATGCGTCTACAATCTATAGACATAAAGGATTCCTAACTAAGTGTTCGTGATGGTAGGTTACATAACTTCTTTATGGAAGGTTGAGGTATGCTCCCTATCACCTGGACACTCAGGTCACTCAATTCATTTACCTATTCTAAAAAACACTGTGTATTACTTAAACCAAGATTTCAATCCCCTTACGAGGATGCTGTGCATAAAACCCCTGTTCAGTGAACACTGAGCATTCAATGTTTATCATTCATGAAAGATTGAAATATACTAGAATCATAAGCACACTTAAAATTCAAATATATGAGAAACAGGGTTCATGAAGATGCTCTTAAAAATAACGAAAGATTAGATCCCTTACAGGATACAATTCCACGATCTCTGCGATGAATCCTTCAAGCTATCATCATAAACATTACTCATACGAATTTGTAATTAAATCAACGAAAGCATAAACTAAACTCTAATCACTGTGCATGCTATTGAATATTCAGAAGTTGCAAATGAAATGAAATGACAGTATACCCGTTCCACGTAGGGCCCGTCCGCGTTTCAAAGGTATACTGGACTGTGCTCAAGCAACTATAGAATCAACGCAACAATGAAATCGTGACTGCAACCGTGTTTTTGGTATTAAGTTCAAAAACTCTGTTTTCAAAACGATACAATGATAACCACTAACTGACAACACATAACTGTGTTTACATATGTTTCTACAACGTTTACATTTCAGAATGAATGTACATTCGTGATGCGGTTGTTGCCGCTTTTGCTATGGCATAGTTTTTAAGTTGTTTCCATTATGAACCGATTTCAAAAAGGAACAAAACTAAATCGGTTTAGAACCCTATGTTGTTGCTGCTTTTTTCGGCAACATGTTGTGCTTTGACCGTCATTGACCGTGCCTTCAGGAGCGTTGGTTCTGTTGTAGGATAGGTGTTCTTCCATGCTTGTACATTCTATTTTTCATCCCTACCCTTTGCTTTAGCTTAGCTGTCATGCCATTGTCAAACAATAAACCAATTACAGGATGTTGCAACTTCCTGTAGTCTTTTTATCAAAAATCCTTAATTCTTTAACATAAAACTCATAAATCAATTCTAATGTATTTAACAACTATAATACTGTTAACTAATCAATTTCAAGGGGTCTAAGAGATGTATGAAGGAAAAAGGTAGGCAAACGATGTGATTGAAGAGGAAAAAGGAGGTCAAGGAATGGTACCAACAGTGTGTGTTATAAACTCTTGGAAAGCGAGGGATTGTTGAGTCATGAGTGGTTGTATATGAGTGCAGAAGATGTATTATTTTTGTGTGCAACTAATTGAAAGTGTGGTTTGGCGAGGACACAGGTCGTATGTTGAATAGCGTTAATGATTTTGGTGGTCCAAAATCTCTCAATGGGGAGGATTGATCCAGGTGGATCTCCAGACACCAGTGGCATGAAAAAGGGCTCAAAATTCAAAGTGGCAAAAATATGATAAAATTGACACCAGATCGAATTGATCGTCACCCTAATTCCAATGGCGTGGACGACACTCCAATCTGAGTCCGTATGAGAAAGATAGAAGCAGTCAAAGTTTCAGGTTGACTTGCACATGTGGCAGGCTTCAGAAGGCGCAATTTGGCAAAAATCCGGCATCGAAATCCAGCTAGTTTTCCAGAAAAATTTGTAGGATGATTAATTCATCCAGTGACCCCTAAGGTTCGAGAAAATCTCTAATTTGGGTTAATGAAATTTAAAAAAAAGGGTGGTAGGCCACGACCCTCACCGCCCCAGTGGAACCCATAACAAATCAATTTTAAAAAAAGGGGTGGGCGGCCATGACCCCATTTCCCTCGGAATGGTCATAACAAAAAGAATACATTAATGGGGCAGGCGGCCATGACCCCGCCGTCCTCGGAACCACCGGAACCATAACATTACATATAGTATTAGGGGGCGGTTTGTCAACCCACTACCCCTCCACTCCGTTGACATAATGTAACTAATGGCGCATGAGTGGGGACGGGTCACCAGTCTAGCAGACCCACCGCATGGTACAACGGCTATAAGGAATATACAATAAAACGGGGAGGGCGGGATTTGATCCTGAGCAGCCTGTGGCAGGGGGCGGAACCTTGCCTAAGCACATTTTTAGAAGGTTAGTTTTGGTCCAGTGTCAGAATTGGGAAGTTTTATATCGATTTTTCACCTCTCGATGATAGGAACTCAACAGTGATGTCAGTTTCTGCAACAAAGCTCTCCATTTTTCGGCCATTTTCCAAATTGGAGGTATAAGACTTCTTATGTAGTGATGATTCTACTTCTTTCTCTTTTATGCCACTTAATGAATGAAGGCCTCCCCATTGATCGAGCAGGGCCCAAAGACGTAGTCCAAATTGGATGACCTCCGTTATCAAGTATCTTGTCTTCTTTTCATGACTTTATGTGTGTCTCCTCTTCTTTCATGTTCACATTAAATTTTTATGGTTAAGCTGCAATTTATCCATGTAATTCTTTAATACATCTATAAGCAAAAGATCTTGGATCACCTTCAAAAAAGTGTTGTCCTCAATGCTTGAATATTTCTAAAAGTTTCTGTATAAAATTCTCATCCTCCCATGTAGAATATTTAGTGGGTAATTTCTTCCACTTAATGAGATACTATGAAATTGATCGATTCCATAGTTGTAAGGTTGTTTCCGCGACTGCTTCAGGCTCAAATATGATTTTTCCTTATTCTTTAAGTTTTGACAACATTGTTTGAACTCGAAGCTTGTCACTAATAACCTTCTTTAAGCATGAAGAATGGAAAACTGGGTGTACTCGGGAATATGTAGACAATCCAATTTGTGTGCCATTGTACCAATCTATTGGAACACCTTATAAGGACCATAGTACTTGGGTGATAATTTATTATCCTTCTTAGCTTGCTTGAGAGACATTTGTTTGTATGGTTGTAGCCGTAAAAATACCCAGTCACCTACATCAAAACTTATTTCACTATGAAGCTGATCTACTTGTTGTTTCATTCGATTCTATGCCAGAAGGAGGTTATCCTTTAAGAGTTGGAGAACTTTTTGTTGATGCTTGATGTGATCTTCCACTACTTGAACATTAGAATTTTCTTTTAAAATGATGTTATGGAATGGTGGATGATATCCATAAAGTGCCATAAATGGGGTCATTTTTACTGCAATATGGAAGGAATTGTTATACCACCATTCAACTAGAGGTAACCACTTGACCGATTGTGTTTGCTTATCAGAACAAAGCAACGAAGATATCCTTCCACACATTTGTTCACTATCTCAGTTCACCCATCAGATTGAGGATGATAAGATGAGCTATGAGCTAATTGAGTACCAAGACAAAAAAATATTACCGTCGAAAAAATTCCAGTGAAAATGGGATCTCTGTCACTTACTATAATCTTTGGGTTTCCATGAAGATTTTGAATTGTTTCCATAAATGTCGTAGCAACTATACTATCTTTAAAGGGATGAGATAATGCACAAAAGTGTGCATACTTGGTAAGTCTATCAACTACCACCATGATGACACTCTTTCCTTCAGACTTGGGTAAACCTGTGATAAAACCCATTGAGACCTCCTCCCAATGCTGACTTGGAATGGCTAAAGGTTGTAACAGACCTGATGTCTTAATTGTCTCAACTTTATTTGTTGTGAAACAAAAAATTCTGCCACAAACTTCTGAATATCAAATTTAAGGCCATCCCAAAAAAAATCCTTTTTGACCCTATGGTAAGTTTTTAAAAATCTTGAGGCCCCCCAAGGGAGAGGTGTTCAATTCCAAAAGAATATTTTGTTTGAGTTGGAAATTCTTACAAAGATATAAGCGATCTTTGTACCATAATGAATCATTTTTCCAGCTAAATGTATCAGATGTACTCGGATCTTGCTACAACTTTTGAATGAGTGACCACACCTCTTCATCATTCTTCCATTCATCCCTCGCTTCGATTATCCACTCAGGTTGGATAATAGAAATGGCTCAAATCAATGCTTCCACATCCTCATCCTTTCATGAGAGTGCATCTGCATCAAAATTTTACTTCCCTTTTTTGTAGATGATTTCAAAGTCATAATCCAACATGTTTATCACCCATTTTTGTTGCTCTTCTAAAGATAATATTTATTACAAAAAATATTTAAGGCTATCATGATATTTTTTTACCTTGAAGTGTCTTCCCATTAGGCAAGGTCGTCGTTGCCTTAGTGCATGTAGTATTGCCAACATTTCCTTCTCATAAATAGGTTTGTGTAAATACTTAACTTTGATTGGACGACTTTCAAAAGCATTCTTTCTTCCTTCTTGCATTAAAACAACACCAATTCCGTTTCTCGAGGCATCACATTCCACAATAAAAGTTTTTGTGAAGTCTGGCGTAGCTAAGACAGTGCTTGGCACATTGCCTCTTTAATATGTTCAAAGGCCTTCGTTGCTTTTGGAGTCCAAGAAAATGCATCTTTATTCAGTAATGATGTTAGAGGTGCCACTATTCTCCCATTATTCTTAAAAAAACTTGTGATAATACCCTGTCAACCCGAGAAATCCTCGAAGATGCTTTATGGCTGTGGGGATTTTCCATTCCTTAATGTATTTAATTTTGTTAGGGTCTACCTTAACACCCTCATGAGATACAATATGACCCAAATATTCCACCTCCTGTACTCCAAAGAAACATTTGGAGGTTTTTGCATATAATTGTTTCTCCTTGATATGTGGAAGGTGCATTAGTAAGGCCAAAAGGCATGACCAAAAATTCATAATAACCCTCATGAGTTTTGAATGTAGTTTTCAGAATGTCTTCAATTTTCATTCTAATTTGATGATATCTTGAACAAAGATCCAACTTAATGAAGTAAATTTCTTCATGTAATTCATCCAACAATTCATCAATGAAAGGAATGGGAAATTTATCTTTAATAGTGAGCTTGCTGAGCTCCCTATGATCTGGACACATACGCCATGATCCATCCATCTTGTGCACCAATACTACTGCAGTAAAGAAAGAACTTTGACTAGGTTGAATTATACCAACCTCTAGCATTTCTGCAACCATATGTTCAATTTCACTCTTTTAGGCATAAGGATATTTGTAAGGCATGATGTTTGGAGGAACACTTCCTAGAATCAAATGAGTAGCATGATCATGGTCATGAATAGGTGGGAGGCCTTTTGGAGTCTCAAACACATTGGAATGATTGTCCAAGAATTTTTGGAGATATGGAGAAATATATGATTTCGATGTTTGAACCTCTAGTGAGCATACTTGTGTAATTATGCCCCATTGTTCTTTCTTCAGAAGCTTTTTCATGCCATTAGAGATCATTATCTTTCCTGGTTTCCCTGCGATACCCCTTAATTCAAGTTCCTTTCCTTCCCAAAAAAATTTCAAGAAATTTTCTTGAAAATTGAAAGCTATCATCCCTAAAGATTGTAACCATTGGACTCCTAGTACAACATCAGCACCAACCATTGGAATGGAAAGAATTTGACTATTCAATACATATTCTTGTTATAACAGACTAATCCTTCTTGTGGATAAGAAGGATCTCCCTAGATTTCAAACAAAGCCTAGTAACAAACATCAACATAATTGCTACCTTTCTGTAGCTTATAATTGATACATGTAGTATGCAAAGAAACACTTACCTATTAGTGAAGTGCATGTTGAAGTTCTTTCAGTGCTTTCCATAGCCAACTTTCCTTCAATGCCTTAGAGTATTTCCTAATGTTTTCCATAGCTTCTCCATGATACTCCAAAAGAGATCTGCATAGACAAAGACATTCAAAGGGATCAAAGCATCTCACATATAAAATCAAAGGTAAATGAGTCAATAATCATTTATAAACCATGTGAGTGATCAAAGAATCTTGCAAATAACCTCAAAATAGCCACAATTAGGAAAAAACAATTACTTTGTATTGAATTCAAAGGAGAACAAGATTACAATCTGGTTTTCTTGATGTCACAAGCCTCATCCAATGGTCTCCAATATTCTCCTTAGATGACAAGCCTTCTAGCCCTATTTCAGTAGCATCAGTCTACCTTCAGTGGCCCCCCTAAACCCTCTGGTCTTGTGTTTGATTTATAGGCCAAGAGGAGGAGGTTTGGGATCCTCTTCCTAAGGGATGAAATCCTCAAAAGGTGGTATTAGGGATCCATAAAGAGAGGGAATTAGCTCCATAAACAGATGGATCAAGGTTGAGCAAGCATAAACTCGAAGCTTTTAGTTAGGAAAGATTCTAGGATTTATTTATTTATTTTTTCGTCGAGTCATGTGCGCAGTCCACAATGGGATACAAAGCACACTTTTGTGATGAATTTAATGGTCAAATCTGCTTATGCGCAAAAACTGGCTAGGGAACAATGCAAGTACTTAAAAATAGGTTTTTGGACCATGTAATCTAGAATTCTCATTCTCTTTGGGATTGTTTAGCATCTAGCCTTGCAGGGGAATGCTTTGGAACAATTTGATGGATAGTGAAAGATTTGGATTGATGGTCATTTTCCTAATGGTGACAAAATGACGTGTAACAATTCCCCCATGGTTAGCTTGATATTATGGCACTTTCAGGAACAATTTATAGTTCCTCCATTTGCAACCATCACTTGACATTGTGGTGCTAGATATAGGAAGCAATTCAATTCCTTGACTATATTACAATGAATAAAATTATGGCTACTACCCGAATCAATCAACACTATTACCTTTTATTCTTGATATATCCTTCTATCTTGAGAGTTTGAGGAGTGGTCATTCTTGCGAATTCATTATAAGATATGGTCGGATTAATTTATTCTTTCTCGGGGGTTGGTTCCTAGTGTATATCCTGCTCTTTTGATGTTTCTTGTTCCTTTTCTTCCTCCTCTTCACAATCTATGTAGAATAACTTCTTCTTAGCTTAGTTATGACCTTTAGTGTATTTGTTATTACAACTATAACAAAGCCCTTTTGCTATTTTTTTCCTCCAATTTTTTTGGTGTCGACCTTGTAGGTTGTGGAAGACTAGGAGCAGCAACGCTTCCATCTTTATAGTTGTGAGTGGTAGACTTCCTTGTTGCCATAATTTTTCTTTCAACTTTTTTTCCCACCCTGAATGCCTTCTCCAATGAATCAGTTTCCCAAAGGTGAAGCTCATGTTGGATGTTCTCTTTTAAATTCCCTATGAATACATCAATCCTATGCTCCTCTAGAATATTGGTTACCCTAATATTCAATTTTTGGAATTCTTCAATGTGCTCCGCCATTGAACCCTTTTGTTTGAGATTTATCAATTGGCTAAAGAAGGTGTTTCTCATTGTATCTTCATAATATGCTATCATTTACTTTGTAAAAATTGACCAGTTGACAAGTGGTTTACGATAACAAAGCCATTTTTACCATACAAATTGATTACATTCTAAATATAAAGATGCAATACGTACCTTTTGTGAGGGTTGCAGATCCTGTAGATCAAAATATTGCTCCATCTATAGTATCCATGTTACCGGATCCTTACCATAAAACTTACTCATATCTATATTTGGAATGTGGTTTTTAATCCCCACATTGGAGTCTCTGAAATCATAATTCATATTCCTTTTGTCCTCATCATGATTTTCATGGATTACCTTGTCACCACTAGGAAGCCTTTCTTGCAACAAATTTGTCAACCCTTCTAACTTGACATTCATCACATCAATGTCTACTTTAAAAATCTCCATGTTTCATTTTATACCATCCATGTAGCCTTTTATTTCTACTTTTAAACTATCCATGTCCCCTTTTAGTTCATCTTTGGTTTCTCTTTGTGAGAGCGAAATTTGTTGCACTTGGTCTCGTAATTTTGATATATCATGCGATAATTCTTCCTCTTCATGCGTCATAGTAGAGCTTTATGAAGGCTTAATGGGTGTATAATTTTTTTGCTTGGGAGGCATTTTAGAACCCAATACTGATATATATGCTTCAATGTGTTCTTGGAATTACATCAAACGGATTTTTGAAACAAAAGTTATGCAATTTTTAAAAATAATACACACATTTTTATTGATTTTAGCAGCTTGATATTTAAGGGGTTGTAGCTCTGTAATTTCATATCTCCGAACTCTAAAATTCCTTCCTATGGTATCCCGCTAAGTTTTCTTTCCAACGCCACAAGTAAGACCAATATTGGATTCTTCAAGATAATGTTATGCCAAATCTCCCACAATGACCAGTTTATGGATTGGTTCAGTAGAGTGAAATTGTACATAATGAAACATATCATTGTTTCAGCCTTTGGCCGTAAAATTGACACATAAGAAACTACACTATGTTCTCTTTCTATGACTTTTTACAAAATTCCAATCCGATTCTTGAAGATAAATTTATGATGATTTTCCCTCGATCACTTGTCTGGGATTGACTTATGGAGCATGAAAAAACCCCTAAATTCTTCAGACCATATCTTAGAAAATATAGCAAACCAACACCTGAAATTCCAGCACAAAGTTCACCAATATTTCTTCTTCACGTGGTTGAAATTTCAACTTTTGAAGGTTCGTAGCAAAATAGTTATAGTGAAATTCCACTATGACCTGTTTGAAGCTGCGAAACCCTAGAATCCAAAGATATGAAACCAAATGTTATGCAACCAACTCACAAATAGATAGATAAAAGGCTTAAAAATTATCCTCTTCAAGGGGGAAACCTCCCTTACATTACATAAATGAATAATTATTGCATGATATAAATTAAAAGACCTCCTTTTTATATACAGGAGTCTAAGGGGTCACAATATAATCAGAGCCTACATAACAATAATAATGTAAGGGCACCACAATAACAATAGTGGGCTTTTATGGGGAAAAACAATAATAATATGGGGGATACATGGGCACAATAATAACAATAAAGGGGCTACATTAACAATAACAATAAAGGGGATACACTAGTATTATAGGGACCTAACATAAAAAGTCAAGAATCTAATAAAGTAACATGTGTTAGGTCTTTGGTGCTCTAGAACTTGGAGGAGATGGAGGGTCAAATGCACAATGAAGGTAGCTATCTAAATGTGCAAGCTTGATATTTAGTATTTGCAAGAAAAATTGTTGTTTTCTCTAAGTATGTTTGATGTCTCCCAAAGTAGCAAATATGTTGTATCTTTCTTCTTATCTTCCTTTTAAGATTCTTCTCGACACCATATTCATCTACCATTGAAGAGATACGAAGTTGAGGTATTGTTTCCTTCTTCCCTTGGTGCGACCAGGGTCAAGAACCCAATGAGAAACTTCCTCCAAAATTGGAAAAATCTTGGTGGTCTCTCGTAGCAAGGGATTCAAGTTGACATAAACAATTATGAGTTACAGAGGGGAAAAACCAAATGGCTAGTGTCAGCAATTTCATTTGCATGTTGTTTGGTGTGGTTCTGACTTTGGGGGCCTCCACAATTGTTGTGCATTTTTTGCCTTTGCATGTTGTGTAGATGGGTCACACATTAGTGTTACAAACAAAATTTACCAGTGATAGGGGAATGAAGGTAGAGAATAACCAAATCCAACTGCAAGAGGGAGTACAACAGGAAACCATCAGAATACCAATGTGGGACAAGATAATTGATAGAGAAAGGGATATGAGGTTCACCATAGAACAAGACCAATGTCAAGTTGTTGGCTTTAAACTACCCACCAAGTGACCATACACATAATAGACCAAAAACACCTTAAAAACATAGACCAACCAACTTACTAAAATTGGTAATGAAAAAGAAGGAAGTAGTTTACTTGATAGTGTGATCATTGTGGAATTATGTCTAGAGGACTGAAGGTTTGGAGGAAAATCCAATGGCCCAAAAAATCGAAGATAACTCCTTTGCCAATAACTAGCTTATGTAGTGCAACCACCTCTACATTCATGACCTAAGCTCCTTATTCTCCAGAACCCTGAAGCTAGGCTTGCACCCAAGCAGAGTAAGGATACCACAGAACTGCAAGAAATTTCCACTAAAATCAAACCATGAAGGATTGGAACACAAATCACTAAATTATCTCCAAATATTCACGGTATGACTCTCCATCTCTCTCAGTTTCCCTGGATGACCCAAGCTTTTCCCTCCTACTTTGACATTAAGATTAGGTTACAATGCTTGAACAGAGAATAGGAGTGTCATAAAACATGTTTGAATTCATGATAGGGGTTCACATGCTTGTGCATGCAGGGGGCTAGCCACTCCACCCCTTACATTAATGATCTTCTTGTCGGCAGAGACATCCCTTAACCCTTCTCCCTTCATCGATATCCACCCCTATCAGGGAACCTATAGAAGAAAAGTTTGAAATTCCTATGATATTGTATTTTATTCGAGAATGATGAGGAAACTATAGATCATTTATCAATTCACTATCCTTTTTCACAACATGTGTGATTCGAAGCCTTCTCTTTGATGAGTGGTCTAGGGAGGTGGAAAGACAACATTGTAGAGGCTTGCTTTAAATATTGGTTTGAGAACATGTATTTAAAATAACACAAGGCATTCTCCCATGTTGTATATTGGTTTCTTTAGGTAACTATAGATGTTATTATTAATTTTTTTAAACCAAAACATAATTTATATTGATTAAAATTTGTGTTTGGAGCACAACAATTACAACAAAATTTGAAAGAGAACTAATTGGTTAATTAAGACAAAAGGGTGAATCTAGCGTAACCTTGACAAAAAAATGTTAGCATGAGACTATATTTAGGCTAGACAACCAGAAGATGTAAATTCTCTAAAAAACTCCTAGAATGCAATAGGCATCGACTTTTATAACTTAAACATTAGGGGGAAGGGGACGAACACCTTAACCAAAACTCAATCCTATGCCTAGAGTTGGTTCATTTAAATTATTAATAACTTATTGATGGGAGTTTGCAGAGGTGCTTGTCAAGGAGGAATATGTACTATGTTCACCTAGAGAGAACTATATGTCTTCCACCTTCTGGTGTACGGCTAAATTTCATCTTCTGATGGGGTAATTATATTGTGGTGCTCAATTAGAATTACCATAGATGAAGTAAGACTAGATACCATATGATTGTGGTTCAACTGAAGAGAAAAAATGTCTTCTTACAGTTTGTGCAATTGGTCTTGCAAAGATTCACTTTGAGGCATAGAACCATCTTCCTTCTTCATTGAACAATTACTATGACCAACTAAAGTTTTCTCAACCACATGAAAAGCTTGACTTTTAGTCTTATTACTTCCTATTATAAGAGGTCTCCTATTTGTAATTTAACAAACCTTGGACAAAACAATTGAAACAATAACAATACAATAATTGACATGCCTATTGTAAAACCAGAAAGGCAAAAAGATTTTATTTATGTTGATAATTACTTGTGATATTCTTATGTTCTTATTAACTTTCTTGTGTTCTTCTTTTAACTTAGTTCATCAAGAAATTACAATAACCATAACATGAAGATCAAAGACACCATATGTAGGTGGACAGCCAGGGCAAAACCCCTATCTAGGGTAAAACCCAGTCAAAACTCTTCCTTTAATAGTTTCATGAAATGATCCAAGACTCCTTGACCTAGACACAAAATTCCTCCAATCACAAAGTTAACCCTTCCTTTCTTCTGCAGATGATAACCTTCCAACAACAACTTCAACCTAGTACTTCAATCTTGCAACAGTAGAACTTCGATTTCCCCAACAACAAAACTTTGACTTCTCCAACAACAGATCTTCGACCCCAGTAGTAACCTAGTAACTACGTATGAATGAGAGAGAGAGAGAGAGAGAGAGATAGCCCAAAACTTCGACTTTTATCCTTCTTCTGCAATTCTCCTTCTTCTCTTGGAATTTCGCACTTTTCTACTTCTACTGCTTGTATATCAAACTTGTGTGAGTGATGCTCCAAACGAATCGAACTACACTTCCATATATACCCTTTTCCGTGGATCAAATTACCCTCATGTAGGTCAACTTGATCAGGTAAGGGCCGCCTTAGTGTGGATGTGACATGTGACTTATTTTACTCAATAATAATTATTTTTACATTATTCAAAAGCCCAAGAAGGGTCTCACAAAATGGACAATGACTCTAATGACTCAAGACAAAACCTAGAAGTCCTCAAAGAGGACTTTGACCTATAACATGATGAACCAAGCATGAAACTGATGCTTTAATAATTCATAATAATAATAATAGTAATAATAATAATTTTTCGTTCTTTGTTTTAATAAATACATTTCATTATGACTCAAATACAATTATGAAGACAGAACCTAGTTACATTCTTCAACACTCCCTCTTAACTAGGGATGTATTCGTAATTACACACATATACAAGTATGTGGAAGATCTCAAAACACATGAACCATGAAGAGTTTAGGCACACATAGTGCCATTGAATAGATTCCTAACCAGGGCAATCTATCCGGGTGGGACTAAGATGGACTAAAACTTTCAACCTCTGTAGGTACCATCAAGATTACTTGCTAACCATCAACCAAGGGAACTAGGTGTGTAATGAAAGATCAAAGCTCTATGACCAATGCCACCCTCCATACTTTGGGAACTAGACATCAACACATAGGCCGGCTAGATGTTCTCCCAGACATTTTATATTACACACAATGCCTCAGCACATCAAATCTCTCCTAATCAAACAGATCAGTAACATCAACCATGCTTCCAAAAATTTGAGAGATTTACCTGAACAGTCACAACCCCAATCGGTAACAAACTTCAAAATACATAAGTAAACATAAACCTTCGGGGTATACAAACATCTTGATGTTGCTTCACAATTTATCATAGTAGGACTTAGAGGATTTCCAAACAAATCTTGATAGAATATTTTGCAATCATATAGCTTCATTTCCTACTTCACGTGTAGCTACAAGTACTATAAATCAAAACAATTCAAACAACTATACATATAACTATATCAAAACAATTCAAAAATAATTTTCCAAAGCATGTTAAACCTACAAGTACTAGAAATCAAAGTACAAAGGAAAACAATTCAAAAACTTAGAGAAGAAGGACATGTACGGGATAGAGTCCCTATCAAATAAGTCTTTGTCAGATTCTTTCATCTTGTTCTTCTTTGGTGGTCCTTCATCAAAAACATTTTCATGTTCCCTTTCTCTCTTCTTATTTCTGGGATTCTCAGGACAATCGCTTCTATAGTGACCCATCTTGTAGCAATTGTAGCATTCTATCTTAGATAGGCCTACATTCCTTCTAGACCCTTTAGACTTCTTGAAGGTTCCTTTGTTCTTGTGATGGGTGGAATAGGCATTTGAAATTTTCTCCTCTTCATTCTGTTTGTTTCTTACTAGTGAAATTCAGACTTCTTCTTGACTACTTGGTAATCCTAGAAGTGAAGTGATTACTAGCTCTTTTTTAGGTACTATCTCATCTATTGCCTGGAATCCAACTCTAATTCTAGATATACTTACAAAGAAGGATTCCACAATATCCTCCTTTCTCATCTTCATAATTCTTAGTTCATTCTTAAGACTTGCAAATTGACCAAGATTCTTGATTGTGAAAAATTTGGATAAGGCCTCATATATCTCTTGAGCAGAATCTATGTTGGATATATATGGGATGAGGTTATCCTTTATTCCATCCACCATTAGGGCCATGACCAATATCTCCAATTCTATGAACTTTGCCTTTTCTGTATCACTTGATTCATTTGTTGGCTTCTTTACCTTTCCTTTGACTAGATCCAATACTTTATTCTTCTCGAGGATGAGATCTATACTCTTTTTCCATGCCCTGTAATTGGATGCTCCTTCTAATATGTTTTCTCCCTTCATTGAGTGAAACATTGTTCTTGAAGATAATATGCATGATTTCTTACATGATCCTTTTCCTTGATGACCCTTATTCAAACTTCTTAAAACTTCTTATTCTCCTTTCAATAGATCTTCAGGATGCCTTTTTCCTTCTTCACCTTAGCTCTGATACTATGTTGGAAAATCAGAAAGGCAAAAATATTTTCTCAATGTTGATAATTACTTGTGATATTCTTATGTTCTTATTAACTTTCTTGTGTTCTTCTTTTAATTTAGTTCATCAAGAAATTACCAATAACCATAACATGAAGATCAAAGACACCAGATGTAGGCGAACAATTAGGGAAAAACCCTTATCTAGGGGAAAACCCAATCAACAACTCTTCCTTGAATAGTTTCATGAGATGATCCAAGACTCCTTGACCTAGAGAAAAACTTCCTCCAATCACCAAGTCAACCCTTCCTTTCTTCTGTAGATGATAACCTTCCAGCAACAACTTCAACCTAGTACTTCAATCTTGCAGTAGTAGAATTTCAATTTACCCAGCAATAGAACTTTGACTTCTCCAGTAGAAGATCTTCGACCCCAGCAGTAACCCAGTAACTTCGTATGAATGAGAGAGAGAGAGAGATATAGCCCAGAACTTCTACTTTTATCCTTCTTCTGCAATTCTCCTTCTTCTCTTGGAATTTCACACTTTTCTGCTTCTATTTCTTGTATATCGAACTTGTGTGAGTGATGCTCCAAATGAATCAAACTCCACTTCTATATATGCCCTTTTATGTGGGTTGAATTACCCTCATGTGGGTCAACTTGATCAGGTAAGGGCCGACTTGGTGTGGATGTGACATATGACTTATTTTACTCAATAATAATTCTTTTAACATGATTCAAAATCCCAAGAAGGGTCTCACAAAATGGACAATGACTCTAATGAATCAAGACAAAGCCTATAAGTCCTCAATGGGGACTTTTACCTATAACATGATTACCCAAGCATGAAAAACATGATTTAATAAGTCATAATAATAATAATAATTTCTTTTTCTTTCTTTTGATAAATACATTTCATTATGACTCAAATATAATTATGAAGACCAAACCTAGTTACATTCTTCAACAAACCATCCAGACTGTGATGTAGATGACTAAAGAGGAGGGACCAATCCCTGAATATTGAATCTCCTCATGAGGAGATGGTATGCAAAACAAGGAATTCATACAACAACCAAAGTGTATACCTCCCGAATTACACAACTTACTAGAAAGGAGAGAAAAATCAAGGGATAAGGGGAATGAAATGACACCTAATGCAATTGAAATGCTAATTTATGCAATGAATTGCTTTGATTCATTGAGTTTCTAAGCACTGAAATATCCAAAGAAACAATTTTTGGAATTTGAATTGCATTCTCCCTAGAAATTGAAATGTATAATGCCTATGTTTGTATGCCTTTGTGACCTAGGGAAATCTTCCCAAAGGCCAAACATAGAAAAGGAGAATGTGCTTGTAGAATCCGATATTTAATATGGGAGATGGAAAATTCATATAATTATGAGACATACCAACAATAGATTTGAAAAGGTACTACACCTCCTCGCTACATGGAAGATACAAACTAATCTACATATAATTCCTAATTGATGAGAACCAGCCATGAGCCAAAGTCACCTTTCCATGCTCCACCTGCTAGTACATGCATGAGATAAGATAAAAGGAAATCATACAATGGCCAATTTTTTTATCCAATAACCTGGCCTTCATTTTCATATAATGTAAAAAGTCTTAAATACACCAATTTCTTAAAACCTTGTCATTGTTGATTTTTTGTAGCATCGAGAGGTATTCCTGTATGCTAAAAGGCCGCCAAAGTCGGCCAAGGAAAATTATGGAAATTTAAATGAAAATGATGTATTTTAGGGCTTCATCTAGGTCCCAAATGGTCAAGTCGACCCCACTATGTAGGGGTGCGAATTTTGGTCAAAAGGGAACTCATTTGTTTAGTATAAATACAAGTTGACCTCCTCCACTTTGACCAATTCAGACAACACAACACTTCTTCTATTCTTCTGCTCACATGTGTGAATTCAAGGAGGATGAATTGCATTGTTTGACCAAGTATAAAAGTTGTTATTTGACCTATGTTTGACCAAATCTAATCTACTTCATCTGACCGAGAATCAAGCTACTATTTGACCAAGGTTTTGACTAATATTGACCAGTGAAAGGAGGCTATTTTGTGCACAAGGAATTTATAATTTTAGCTTAAAGAAATCATATGTTGGCTGCAGTTGACCATAAACTCTTTAACTATAGGACCAAGTTAAACTTAGGCTAAAATTTTACACTATTGACCATGTTGACTAACATTAATTTCTCTGATTTTCAGTGGCTTGATGTTAGGTCCCTATAATACGAGTGTAGCCACTATATTGTTATTGTGTTCCTCACAGAAACCCACTATTATTATTATTTCACCCTTACATTATTATTGTTAGGTAAGCCCTATGTATATTTTGACACATTAGGCTCCTATACATACCAAGGAGGTCTTGTGATTTGAATCATCCAAGAATTGTTCATTTATGTTATATAAAGGGATGTTTCCCCCTCAAAGTGGTTTTTTTTTTGGATACATAACATTTGGTAATATAGCTCTTGGTCCAAAGGTTTTGCTGCTTCAAACGGGTCATCGTGGAATTTTTGCTTGATTTTTTTTTTGTGAAGCTTCAAACCAGGAAATTATAACTACATGGAGGAGAAATATTGATGAACAACTAGTTAAAATTTCAGACCTTGTTTTGCTATATTTTTGGAGATATGGTCCAAGGAAGTTAGGGTTTCTGTATGCTCCAAAATTTAGTCTCAAATAAGTGTCCCGGGGAAAATCATCATAACTTTCTCTTTAAACATCAAATTTGAATTTTGTAAAAGTGACAAAAAGTGCACGAATTGCAAATTTTCATATACGAGTTTCAGAGCTGAATGGTAAAACAATGAGACATGGCATCCCATACAAGTTCGCTCTACCGAACCAGTCCATAATTAGGCCATCATGGGAGATTTGGCATAATTGTATATTGAAGAATAAAATATAGGTCTAAATGGTGGGGATGGAAATAATACGTAGAGGGCTACCTCAATATGCAATTTCAAACCTTAGGAGGACGAAATCACAAAGATACAACTGTTTCAAGTTCAATTTATCAACAGGCTCATAATCAAGATCTTAAGAGGTGTGCATATTTAAATTTGCATAAATTTTGTTTGAAAAAATAGTTTGAAGTGATTCAAAGGGCATAATGAAGAATATATATCATTAATTAGTTCTAAAATTCCTCCCAAACAAAAAAAAATTGTACACCCATTAAGCCCTTAGAAAGCTCTATTAGGATGCATGAAGAAGAGGAAGAAATACAACATGATATATCAAAGTTACGGGAATAAGTGCAACAATTTTCGCTATCACAAATAGCAAACCAAAATGAATTGGAAGCTAATATGGATGGTTTAGAAGCAAAAATGGAAGGTTTAAAGGAAGGTTTTACAAAGTTGTTACAAGAAATGATTCCTAATGGTGATAAGGTATTTCATGAAACTCATGATTAGAATACAAGGAATGTGAATCATGATTTTAGAGACACTAACTTCGGGTTGAATACCAACCATATTCCAAAGATAGATATGAGGAAGTTTGATGGCAAGGATCCAGTAACATGGATACTACAAATGGAACAGTTCTTTGATATACATGATGTGAAACACACACAAAACATACACATTACATATTTATATTTAGAACCTAATAAATTTGTGTGGTATCGATGGATTTTTTTCGTAAATCACTTGTCACTTGGAAAATTTTGATGGAGGAATTTATAGCACATTATGAGGATACAAGGAGAAATACCCTTTTTATCCAATTGATAAATCTCAGACAAAAGGGTTCAGTTGGGGATCACATTGAGGAATTCCAATGATCGAATATCAAGGTAACTAATATTCCAAAGGAGCATCTAATTGATGCCTTCATAGGGAATTTAAAGGATAACATCCAACGTGAGGTTTTCCATTGGGAACCTAAGTCATTGGAGAATGCATTTAGAGTGGAAAGAAAAGTAGAAAGCGAAATTATGGAAATAAGGAGGTCTACCATTCACGACTATAAATATGCAAGCGTTGTCGCTCCTAGCCTCCCATAACCTACAAGGTTGACACCACAATAATTAAAAGAAAAAAGAGCAAAAGGCCTTTGTTACATTTGTGATAGCAATTACACTAAAGGTCATAAGTATGTTGAGAATAAATTATTTTACATAGATTGTGAAGGGGAGGAAGAAAAGTAATAAGAAACATCAAAAGAAGAAGAAATACACCAAGAACCAACCTGAGGGGTTGAAAAAGGAGAGACGAATCTAACCATATCTTGCAATGCATTTGCAAGAATTCCCACCTGTCAAACTCTTAGGATATAAGTATATATCAAGAAGAGAAAGGCAATAGTATTGATTGATTAAGGTAGTACCCATAATTTTATTCATGGTAAGATATCCAAGGATTTGAATTTCATTTTATATTCAGCACCAGAGTGTCAAGTGATGGTTGCAGATGGAGGAACAATCAATTGCTCAGGGAAGTGCCATAATATCAATCTAACATTGGGGGAATATGTATTGAATAGTCCAATGCTTTCCATTTCAATGGGTGGTGTGGATGTTATATTAGGAGTCCAATGGTTACGGTCTTTGGGGACGAGAGCTTTTAATTTTCAAGCAACTTTCTTGAATTTTCTTTGGGCAGGAAAGGAAATTGAATTAAGGGGTATCATGGGGAAACCTGGGAAGATAATCATATCTAATGGCATGAAAGATCTTTTGAAAAAGGAGCAATGAGGGGTAATTGCATAATTATGCTCACTAGATGTTGAAACATCTAGGTCATCCATGTCTCCAGATCTCCAAAGTGTCCTTAACGATCATTCCAAGGTATTCGAGACTCCCAAAGGTATCCCACCTATTCGTGATCATGATCATACTATTCACTTGATTCCAAGAAGTATTCCTCCAAACATCAGAACTTATAGATATACCTATGCCCAAAAGAGTGAAATTGAATGTATGGTTGCAGAAATGCTAGAGGCAAGTGCAATTCAACCTAGCTAAAGTTCTTTCTCTTCTCTAGTAGTATTTCCGCACAAGAAGGATGGATCATGGCGTATGTGTCAAAATTATAGAGAGCTCAACAACCTCACTATTAAAGATAAATTTCCAATTCATGTTATTGATGAATTGTTGTATGAACTACATGGAGCATTTTACTTCACCAAGTTAGATCTTCATTCAAGACATAATCAAATTAGAATGAAAACAAAAGACATTATGAAAATAGCAGTCAATATTCATGTAGTTCATTATGAATTTTCGGTCATGCCTTTGGCCTTACTAATGCACCTTCCACATTTTAAGGTTTGATGAATTCCACTTTAAAACACTTAGAAAATTTGTGTTAATATTTTTTGATGATATAATAATCTACAACAAATCTTGGAAATATCATATTCAACATGTTGACTAGGTGTTCAAACTATTGGAGGAGAAACAATTGTATGCAAAACACTCCAAATGTTTCTTTGGGGTACATGAAAAGGAATATTTGGGTCATATTGTATCCCATGAGGGTGTTAAGGTAGACACTGACAAAATTAAAGCCATCAAAGAATGAAAAATTCCCACAACCTTAAGCCATCTTTGAGGATTTCTTAGGTTGACACAATATTATCGCAAGTTTGTTAAGAAATATGGGAAAATAACATCACCTCTAACAACATTACTGAAAGAAGATGCATTTTTTTCGACTTCGGAAGAAAAAAAGGCCTTTGAACATCTTAAAGAGGCAATGTGTTGAGCAATGATCTTAGCTACACCTGACTTCACAAAAACATTTTTTATGGAATGTGATGCCTCAGGAAATGGCATTGATGTTGTTTTAATGCAATAAGGTAGATCCATTGCGTTTTAAAGTCGTCCAATCAAGGGAAAATATTTACACAAACCTATTTATGATAAGGAAATCATGGGTATACTATATTCCCTGAAGCAATGGTGCCCTTACTTAATGGGAAGACACTTCAAGGTAAAAAAAGATCATGATAGTCTTAAATACTTCTTGGAACAAAGATTATCTTCAGAAGGGCAACAAAAATGGGTCACAAAAATGTTGGGTCATGACTTTGAAATCATCTACAAAAAGGGAAGCAAAATGTTGTTGCAGATGCACTCTCAAGAAATGATGAGGATGTAGAGGCATTGCACTATGCCATTTCTAATATCTCTTTTGATTGGATAACTAAAGCATGGGATGAATGGAAGAATGACGAAGAGGTGTGGAAACTTATGCAAAAGCTACAACAAGATCTGAGTGCACATGATACATTTATCTAGAAAAAATTATTCACAATGGTACAAAGATCGCTTATATATTTGTAAGAACTCCCAAACAACGTAAACTTTGAAACGAGCACTGATACGATTACCCTTTCTTTGTGGTAGCAAACAAATCATTTGATTTTGAAACGTGTTGATTCAGAATACACCTTTTTTTATTTGGAACATATTTTAGACACTTAATTTTCTTATGAACATTTTTTTTTAAATGTTAATGATTTCCCTACTGATTTTGAAAAGCGTTGATGAGGCATCAACCCCTAAAATTTTCTAATGAACAATTTTTTTAAAATGTCAATGATTTTCATGTTGATTTTGAAAAGTGTTGGCATCAACCCCTTTTTTAAAACATTTATTTTTTACACTTTAAACTTTCTAATGTATTAGGTGTGATTTATTTATTTATTTATTTTTATTTATTTTTTATTTTATTTTTGTAATTTTCATCTAGATTTTGAAAAACATCAACATTGTTTTTTAAGGCATATTTTTGGCACTTTAAAATCAATTATCAAATTGACAAATAATGAGATTGGTTCGAAACTAAAAATAAAATAAATAAATAAAAAATAAAACACAAAAAGTTTAATAAATAATAACAAGTAAATAAAAAGATATATTAAAACACTAAAAAGAAAGAAAGAAAGAAAGAATAAAGAATAAAAATTAATAACAAAGAAAAATATATATTAAAATATAATCAAATTAAAAACATGACAAACAAGATAATATATATATATATATATATATATATAAATGAAAAAAGAAAAAGAAAAAACACATAAAATTGTAAAAAGAAAACAAAATTAACTTAAAAGTTTTAAAATTAAATAAAAATAAAAATAATACTAAATAAATAAAGATAAATAAAAAATCAAAAAAACATTAAAAAATATATATTAAAACAAAAAACATTAAAAAATAAATAAAATTAAATATAATATTGAAACCTATTTAAAAGATTTAATTAAAAAAAATCATAATAATTGATAAAACATAACCCTTTAAAAAAATTTTAAAAAAATGCCCCGCTAAGGCCCAATCCCCAGAGCTCAACGAGCCGAGGGGGTGGAGTCCCGATTCTCGAAATCGGGTCTCCACCCTCGGGGCCCGTTGGGCCACAGCGGTGGAGCCATGGCGGGCCATTTTTTTTAAATATATTAAGTATTTAATTTTTAATGTTTTTTTTAAAGCTTTTATGATTTTTATTTTTTTTATGATGTTTTATTTCTTTTTTTTAATATTATCTTGTTTCATGTTTTTTATTATTATTATTTTGTATCATGTTTTTTATTGTTATTTTTTTTTAGTTTATTTTGGTAATAATTTCTTGTATATTTTTTTATATAATTTTTAAGTTATTTTTTTTTTTTGTAAGCTGTGGTGTTGCTCTTCTTTTTCTATTACTTTAAATCAAAAACAAAACAGTATATATATGGTTGACTTCAACTCGCCCTCTTGGGGAAACCGAGTTTTTCAGCCACCTAAAGTTCTTAATAGCCGACCAAAAATAGAAGTTCCAGATTCTGATTATCCATGCTAAATAAACTAAACAGTCTTGCAGATTTCTAATTCTACTTGTATGCATATATCAATTTTCCTCTTCTAATACTTGAAGCAAACTATAATTATCTATACTATGCAGCGTCATCAAAATTAATACATATCTATACTCAAACAGCTTCTGCCGCTGGTCGCTGGTTTGTCTCCCTGTTTGCACCCTGTTGTCCTTCCCTTATCATTTGCTGAATCTCCTCAAGCTTCTTTTCTTGCATCTCCAATGTAATCTGAATAATCCTCAGCTCCCTCCTTAGGTTGGGGACTCCTTGCGCCAGTTCTGCCATCTCTGTTGCAGCTTGTTCCAAGGCTTTAGCCAACAATCTCTTCATCACCCAGTAGATATGCAGGGACTGCTTAAATAGAGACATTCTACCTCTAGTATTGCCAGGGTCATGGAGTAAAAACTCCCAATCTTCCATCTCTGAGTCAGACTGAGCCTGAAGCGCATCTTCTTCCATATTCTGGATAATTCTCCTGATTCTTGGGTTAGTGTTCTGATTGTAAGCCCTTTCTGCTTGTTGAATTTTCTTATCTAACGATTGACTTGTTCTTTTGCCTGGTCTCCCTCTCTGCCCCTGTCTTCCTCCCCTTACTCCTCTGTTCCCGTGCGGTCCTCTGCCTCTCCTGCTACCCGGTTCCAACCTGCTACCCGCGCCTCTTCCTCCCCTCTGTCTACCGCGTTGCCTTACCTTTCCCTCCCGCTATCCCTGCTGCTCTTCACTGGTTTGCTGGGTATCCCAGCCTCCTGCAGTTCCACCTCGTTCCTTGCCTTGCCTGCCTTGTTCTTGCAGGTCCTCCTCATCCTCAGAGTTGTCATATATTTCATATATCTCTTCCACTGTTTCTTCCTTCGCTAACGCCTTGCCCTTTCTATCCATGTCTTTGCGCTCCGTGGCTTCCAGTTCCTCTACAGCCCTTGCTCTCTTCCTGGTTTCCATAGTGTCCTCAGTGAGGTTTCGGCACAAATTCTCTCTGTAGCGGATCTCCACCACCTTTCCTCCCCTCGCGCTCTGAATTCCTAACAAGTTTCCTCGTCGTCGATCCTTTCGCTGCCACCCGTTTATAATCTTCCTTGCTCTGATCTGCCTACCTGTCAGCTTAGCCTTTCGCTACCATCTGTTACTTTGCCTGCTGCCTTTCCTATCAATTATCTTTCTATCCTCATTTCCATTTGTGGACTCTGACATACCGTTTTTCCCCCTCTCCGATCACTTGAGTTAATTATCTTGCTGTGGGGTGGTTGTTTCTTACCTGTCGTCGCACACTTCTGCTGTAATGTACCTTGCCTGCCCATTATACCACTCCCCCGCCTTGACTGACACTCATTTAATTTCTGGGATTGCCGATCCATCTCACCTGTCCGTCGCACGGATGTTATGATTCTCATTTGTTGCTTGCTCATGATTCTCATTTGTTGCTTGCTCATGGTCATAATTAATAATACCGGCCAGGTCCTCCCATTCTCTGTTGGGTCGCAACATTCTCCATTGATTGTCTATTTTACTGTTTCAACCCTTGCAACCCCAATTCGCAAGGAAGTCTGCCGCTCGGTTTCCATTCCTTTTCACATGGTTAAAGATTTTATAATCAATCCCTTTTAGTAAGTCCGCCATTTCTTGAACAATCCCTGTCGTTCTCCAACTATTGGTGATCTGCTCCCAGTTCTTCCCGTTGTTAAGTTTCTTCAGAATTTCAATTGCTATCTGAGAGTCTCCTTCTATTTCCAGGTTTCTATAGCCATTTCTAATCGCGATTCTCAAGCCTTGGTGAATCGCCCATAATTCGGCCTCATTGTTTGTCATCTCCCCTCCCCACTCTGCATAAATCCATCTAGTGTTTTTCTGGCTATCACGGAAGATACCTCCGAATCCGGCATTACCTGGGTTCCCCTTCGATGCCCCATCAAAGTTTAACTTCATAAAATTATCTCTGGGATATGCAAAATTGTCAGAGCTTTGAGCTCTCGTACTATTTCTGTTGATTTTTTTGGTATGCACCATTTCATATTTCAAATTTAGTTTCTTTAAAATTTGCTCCTCACTCTGATCTGCCTTCCAGTCATCCGCATCCCATTTTTCCACCAGAATTGTTTCTCTAGTTAAGTTCACTACTCTGTTCCATATTATTTCCGAATCTTTAGATTTGTCTTGGAATACTCTGCGGTTCCTTTCTTTCCAAACCATCCAAATCACAAAACCCGCAATGAGATCCCAGGCCTTTCGGACTACTTTACATTGGAATTTTTCCTTCTGCCAATGAAAAATCACTTCATTTATGTCTCTCGGGGGCCTCTCAAGTTTCTGGAATAGTTTTCCCGTTTCAATCCATAGCTTCCTGGTATATACACATTTGATTAAAAGGTGATCTTGTGTTTCAGCTTCAATATTGCACAGGTAACATTTTGAGGGCCCACTGAAACCTTTCTTTTGGAGTTTGTCCCACGTCAGGATCTTACCCTTAGCTACTAGCCATGCAAATAAAGTAATTTTCGGCCACCAATTATTACCCCAGAAGACCTTCCAGTTTTGGTTTTCTCTGTTAGTCACCTGTTGGTCTGCCAGATAGTATGCCTCCTTAACGGTGAAGGATCCTTTCATTGAATTCCCCCATTTGAGAATATCCTTGCCCGTTCTAGCTTTTATTTTCCGAGAATCCACCTCTTCCATGAATGCTTCCTGTTGTTCTTGGTCTATCTCGATATCCCATTCCTCTGGTCTTATCCATTTCCGCCAAATTCCATCCAATTCGTCTTCTTTCCAGTAATCTTTGACATATCGACGATTATCCCCTATTTTTTCCTGTATGTTTTGGATTTTTTGAATTCTGCTCATTTTCCCTCTTTGTTGCCATTTCTCATCCCAGAATTCGGCTTCTCCTCCTCCTCGTATTTCCCAGAAGGCATTCTTTTCTACTATATCTCAGTTTTGACGAGCTAGATCCCAGATTGCCGAGCCTTTCGGGGTTTCCTTCAACGGGTAAATACCCTCCGTAATGTTTGGCATATTGTACTTGTGTCTCCATAGTGCTTTCCATAGGTCATTGCCCCCTCTTAGCCATCGCCACCAAAGTTTAGCTCCAAGCACCTTGTTGAGTTTATCAGGATCGCGCAGACCCAAGCCTCCTTCCTCCTTTCGTTTCGTCAGGTGTTTCCATGATACTAAGGCCCATTTCTTCTGCTGAGTCGATCCTCCCCAAATGAATTTCCTCATAATTTCTCTGATCTTGGTGTAGACTCCTTGTGGTACAGCCATAATCGATAGTGGATATATGGGAATTGCTTGTAGCATTGATTTCACTAATACAACCCTTCCAGCAATATTTAAAGTTCTAAAGGCCCAGTTAGCCACTCTATTTTTTAATTTCTCTAAAACTCCTTGCCAATTTTTCTCTCTTTTAGAGTTGAAATCCAGTAAGTTTCCCAAGTATTTAGTTGGGAGTTCTCCTTGTTTAAATCCCAGCATCCTGGTCAAGTGGATTTTGACTGACTCCATGGTATTGAATATAAAGGTGCATGACTTTTCCTTATTGATCTCCAACCCAGATGCTTCCGCAAATAAATCCAGAACCTTCTTCAGATTTCTCACTTCTTTTACGGTTGGTTCCCCAAATAACATGATATCATCTACGAATTGCTGATGGGTTATAGGCAATTCATTACCCCATAGTCTTAGCCCTTTGATTTTATTTGCTGCTCTTTCTTTTTTAAGATATTTGCCCAGGGCCTCTGCTGCTAATATAAATAAGAAAGGGGATAAAGGGTCACCTTGCCTTATTCCTCTAGATGCCTTAAAGGTTTTCGAGGGGGTTCCATTGACTAATATTGAAAAATTCGGAGTTGATATGAGACTGTGAACCCACTTTATCCACCTAGTACCAAAACCGAAACTTTCCAAGATTTCTTCCAGGTATTGCCAGTTGACTCTATCATAATCTTTCGATAAGTCTAGTTTAATCATCATTCCTTTCTGCTTCTTCACCTTCAGTGAATGAATTACTTCTTGAGTAACCACTAAACCATCTAGAATTTGTCTACCTTCTACAAAACCAGTTTGTTCGGGGGATATTAAACTATCTAGCAGGGGTTTCAGTCTTTTGGCAATCAGCGTTGCAATTATTTTGTAGATGACATTACATAGGGCAATGGGTCTAAATCCCTTAGCATCCTCTGAATTGTCATTTTTTGGAATCAAAGTGAAAAAAGTAGAGTTAATGGCTGGCCATACCTTTTGATTCATACGTGATTCTTCTATCAGGTCCAGAATCTCCCTTCCCAAAAAGTGCCAACCCGCTTGATAGAAATCAACCGTAAAGCCATCCGGTCCTGGCGTTGTACCCTTCTTCATGCTCATCACCACTTCCTCCAACTCTTCAAAACTGGCTGCTCTCATTAGGGCCCTATTCTGGTCTTCAGTTACTATCCAGGGAATGGCCTTGCAAACTTCCTGTATAGCTTCGGACCTGTCCATCTGGGGTTCAGTCAATATTCCTTTGTGGTATTCCATCAGTACTTTTTCAATTCCTTCCTATTCAACAATCCTCTCTCCACTCTCGTTCTTGATAGATAGTATCATGTTTCTTTGCCTGTGTTGTATCATTGCTTGATGAAAAAATCTAGTGTTCCTTTCCCCCTCCCTCAGCCACTTTATTCTAGATTTTTGTCTCCATAAAACTTCTTCTTACTTTCTCCTCTCCTCCAGTTTTCCTAGAATTATCCCTTCTTCTCTGCTACTTTCCTTTGTCCTTCCTTCAGTTATTATCCTTTGTTTCAAAGTTTCCATTTCTTCTTCCAACTTCTGTTTTTCCTCCATGATGTTTCCGAATTCTTCCTTGTTCCATTTCTTTATCCTTCCTTTTAACTCTTTAAGTTTTAGTTGGAAGGTATGCATTTTTCCTTTTCCCTGTACTGTGCTTTGCATCCACCATTCTTCCATTTTTTTGATAAATTCCGGGTCTCTAAGCCAAAAGGCTTCAAATCTGAAGGGCTTCTTACCAAGGTTATTTTTAATATCCACTTCCAGTCTAATTGGCCAATGATCTGAGCCAAGGGATGGCATGATCTTTGCTTCTATGAATACATCTCTGTTCATAATTGTTTCTGATACTAAGAACCGATCTAGTCTGGAAGCTATTTGTTTCCTTCCCCCTCTCCTATTATTCCATGTATAGACTCCGTTGATGGTTGGTAAATCTACCAACCTCAGACCATCTATCATGTCATTAAACATTTCCATATACTGGTCTACTTTTCTTATTCCTCCCTTTTTCTCTTCTAGAGACCGGATTAAATTAAAATCTCCTCCTACAATCCATGTTGTCTCCGGATATAATCTTCGAGTTGCTTGCATATTTTTAATGAAATTTTCTCTTTCTCCCGGAGTGTGAGGACCATAAACCCCTGAGATAATAACCCTTTCTTTCGTCCCCGCTATTCTTCCTATACCTGTAAGAATTCTGGTCATGCTAGTCCAGTTTTCAAAAATTATTTCGTTTGGGTTCCACAAGATTGCAATGCTCCCCGCTGATCCGATTGCATCTTGTCCCATGACTTCGTATTGCAATTTTCTGTTTTTGATTATTCTTTCCATCTGTTGCATGGTGATCCTTATCTCTTGAAGGATCATAATACTTGGTTTGTCTTTTTTAAGTTTCTCTTTCATATATCTCTGCTTTCCCTTACTATTCAGACCCCTAATATTCCAACTGATAATAATCATTTTAAACTTTTGGAGGAGTGGAAAAATACCTCTAACAGAGGTATCACTTTACCTGAATTTATCAATATTTCGCCGACTGTTTGGATCGTTTCATTCATCGCTTTCCTCCCTCTTTTCCTGCTGCTTTTGCCAGCACCGCCAATTCCCATCTGACCTCTTTCCTATTCTCCTGATGTAGTATCATGTTTATCCATATTCTCCCCTTTTTTATCTTTGTATTTTTGAAATGCCTCTTTATATAATTGTTTTTGACTGTCTGGTATGAATCTTTCGTCCAAGTTTTTCCATTCCTGAATTAGTTGTCTCATAATTCTTTCTTCCTCTGCCTCGTTTTCCTTCTGGCTTTCCATCTCCATTTGGGCTTGGTTAGTCAGTATTTCTATCTTTTCAGCAGCTTCCTCTTCATTCATTTCTCTTGCTCCTGTGTCTTTCTCTTTAGTTTCCTTGACTATTTCCATGGGTTCATTCTCTGGACCTTCTTCCTCTTCCAATTTGTCCTCACACTCTTCACTATTTTCCTGGAGGATTTTGAACTTGTTCTGAATTTCGGTGTTCAGTGGTTTCGTTTGTGTCTGTGTTTTTAGACCTTCTTTACCGGCTTTCTTCTTTCTGGTAACCTGTTGGAAACCCTTGTCTGTCTCCTCAGTTCTCTCTGCTTCCCTTTGTTGTTCTTCTTTTTTCCTTATGTATTCTTCCTCCTTATTTAATGGACATTGCCTGTATAGGTGTCCATACTCATGGCATCTTCTGCATCTGAAAGGGATATGCTCATAGTCTATTGGCTGTTGCCATAATTCATCGTGGTATTCTAGTTCTATGTATTCCGGCAGAGGTTCGGCTATATTCATGTATACACATAATCTTGCATATGATGTATACTTGCCTTTTTTCGTTGCTTCCGCTACCTTGACAAAAGCACCAATCGTGTTGCCTATCCCCTCCATAATCTCAGGATCCCAAAATTCCACTGGTAATCCAAACAGTCTGACCCAGATCAGGGCTGCCAGCATCTTTTCATTTTCAGGGTTATATCTTTCTTCCCAATACTTCATGAACAGTCCCGCATTGTTCATAAAATATGGCCCTTCCTCAAAAACCCTTTCTTTATCCTCCAAATTCCCAAATATGGCTGTAAAGAATCCTTTTGCTCCTAATTTCAGCTCAATGTGCCCTTTTGGCATCCATCTTTGGTAAATCCACCTATGTAGTTCTTTTTCAGATGGCCAATACCCTACGAATTTGCAGATCAATGCATGATCTTTCATGTAGCTGTTATATTCCTCCAGCTTGTTGTTGGGTATTACGTACCTAGGTTTTTTCTGAGCCCTTGGTAAGCACTTTCCTCCGGTCTTCATTTGCCACAAATTGCCCATCACTGGTGCTTCTTTATTATTCTCCCTGGCATTACTCTGGTTGCCGCTGCCACTTGCCTCTCCTGCAACAATATTTTTATAGGAGGGGATCTCTCCCCTCCCTTGCCGATTTTCCATTGTTGCCCTCAGCACGGACTGTATTGAAAACCTCCGTTCCTATGCTGAGATTTCTGTTGTCTCCTCCGCTCCAACCCCGGCTTCTCCTGCTCGTTTCCCCTTCGCGCGTTTCTTCCAGACCTCTCCGCGTTTTCTCCTGCAAACCCTAGCCCGCAGACTGCAACCGATTCCCCTGTTCCTTCATCGCAAAGCGGTGAACCATTAATTTGAATTCCTCAAGTTATTTTTTTATTTTTACTTTTATTTTTATTTTTATTTTTTTGTCATTATATATATATATATATATATTTCCCATGTTTTTAATTTGATTATATTTTAATATATATTTTTCTCTGTTATTATTTTTTAAACTTGTTTTGTGTGTGTTTTTTGTTTGTTTGTTTGTTTATTTATTTATTTATTTTTCAATGTTTTAATTTTTATTTTCTTTTGTATTTTGTATTTTTATTTATTTATTATTTTGTTTGATTTTATTTTTTCCTGCAGGGTCCGTGTTGATCCTTGACTAGCAACCTGATCCCATTATGTGTCAATTTGATAGTTGATTTTAAATTTTTCATTATAATGTATTGATTCTAACCCCACAATGTGTCAATTTAATGGTTGGTCTTTAAGCTTTCATTAGAATGGGTCAGTTCGCCTACACTGTTTGTCAATTTGATGGTTTATTTTTAAATTTTTGTTGCAATGTGTCAAGTTGTCTTAGGGTAAGATTTTGAAGTTGTTATACTTTTAGCATTTGAAAAAGAAAATTACTCTTCGTATAATGACTCTTTCATTTAGGTATTCATTAAAAAAAAATAGTCATAGAAATTTTTCATAATGCCATGGTTGAAATATCTTGAAAACTTAAGGTTTTTTGTATTAATTCCATGGTTGAAAAATTGTAAAAATTTTAAGTGTTTACTGAGTCATGACATTTTATCCTTAACGTCATTGCAAAAAAATGTTGAAAATGTACCCGGAAAAAATAAATAAATAAAATAAAATAAAATAAAATTCTATTGGTTTTTACTACCATGTTTAAAAAATGTTGAAAAAAAACTTTATTTTAGCATCAACATTTTTCATTTTCGGGTTGTTTTTCATGTTTTTTGGGGGTTTTTTTGCTAGAGTTCTCATTTTGAGTTTACAATTCTCATTTCAAAGTTTATGTTGTTCCCATCTCAAACAAAAGGTCGTTTTGGAATTTCACACCTCTTTTATAGGAGGGCGCTCAAGTTTTTTTAAAACTTACCATAGGGTCAAGAAGGAATTTTTTGGGATGGCCTTAAATATGATATTCAGAAGTTTGTGGTAGAATGTTTGGTTCTCCAACAAAATAAATTTGAGACAATTAAAACCCTAGGTGTTTTAAAACCATTAACCATTCCAAGTCATCGTTGGGGGGAGGTTGTAATGGATTTTATCACAAGTCTACCGAAGTCCGAAGGAAAGAGTGTCATCATGGTGGTAGTTGATACACTTACCAAGTATGCACACTTTTTCACACTATCTCATCATTTCAAAGCCAATACAGTCGCTACTACATTTATGGAAACAATTCCAAATATACATGGAAACCCAAATATTATTGTAAGTGACAAATATGCCATTTTCACTGGAAATTTTGGAAAGAATTATTTTCATGTCTTGATGCTCAACTAGCTCGTAGCTCGTCTTATCATCCTCAATCTCATGGGAAAACTAAGATAGTGAAAAAAATATTTGGAAGGATATATTCATTGCTTTGTATGTAATAAATAAACACAATGGGTCAAGTGGTTACCTCTAGCAGAATGGTGGTATAACACTTCCTTCCATAACGTAGCAAAAATGATCCCATTTATGGCACTTTATTGATATTATCCACCATCCATCACATCGTCTCTAGGAGAAAATTCTAAGTTTCAAGTAATCAAAGATCACATTGAGCATAAACAATAAGTTTTCCAACTCTTAAAGGATGACCTGAATCTAACACAAAATCGAATGAAACAACAAGAAAATCAACATCGTAATGAAAGAAGTTTGACATGGGCGATTAGGTATTTTTGCGGCTACAACCATACAAAAAAATTTCCCTCAAGCAAGCTAAGAAGTATAATAAATTATCACCCAATTACTATGGCCAATACAAGGTGTTGCAAAACATTGGTACTATGGCATACAAATTAGAGTTTGTTGCATCTTCACGAGTACACCCAATTTTCCATGTTTAATGCTTAAAGAAGGTTATAGGTGACAAAGTCCCAATTTAAACTATATTGCTAGAACTTAACGAGGAAGGAAAAATAATATTGGAGCCTAAATCAATCATGAAAATAAGAATCTGATAACTACGAAATCGATCAAATTCAGAGTATCTCATTAAGTGGAAGAACTTACCCGCTAAATATTCCACATGGGAGAATGAGTATTTTATACAAAAGCATCCATAACTACTCAAGCGTTGAGGGGAACACGTTTTTGAAGGAGAGGGGGATGTTCGGTCCCTATAAGACTAATGTAGCCCCTATATTGTTATTGTGCACGCCATAGAAGCCCATTATTGTTAATGTTGTGCCCTTAAATTATTATTGTTATGTAGGCCCTAATTATATTTTGACCCTTTAGACTCATATATATACCAAGGAGGTCTTGTCATTTGAATCATCCAAGAATTGTTCATTTATGTGATGTAAAGGGAGGTTTCCCCCTCGAAGTGGCTTATTATCAAGGCATTGTTCTATCTTTTCTTATGTTTCTGCATTATTTTGATTTGGATACATAACATTTGACTAGCATTGATTAGCTAGTTTTTGACCAGGTTTGAATGGTCTTTTGGAATTTTATTTGCGACATAGATTTATAGAATTCTCCTGGAATTATAAATATTGTTGAAGAAAAAATTATCATTAGAAGTTGTCGGGGTTTTCCCAAGGTTGGGTTTTCCAAGGCCAAATTTGTGTCTCTATTGTGCTTGGTTGTCTCTTTATGATCCTACTATTTGTATTGCATTATTGTTGAGATTTTTTGTGTGTAATTACTTAATGATATAAGTGACATAAAGATAAATTGATTGGAAATTATTGAAAAGTAATTATCAAATCAAAAGATCAATTTCTATTGTGGATTATTGTAGAAAATTCAACATGGTATCAGTGCTTCGTTGAAAGAGAATCGATTGAAGCCATCCTTAGAGATAAGTGTTCAAGCAACTTAATTGGTTTTTGGGTCTTTTGCCTAAAATGGCACCAAATCCTAGAGTTGAAGACTGTTTGGATGGTTCCATCAATTTCAGATCTTGGAATACCACAATGCTTCTTATTTTAGAAGAGAATGAACTTTAGGATCATGTGGAGAAAGTCATTCTAGAGCTAGAGGGTGCTGAAGAGAAAGCCAAATATAAGAAGAATAAATCTAAGGCCAAAAGAATCTTGGTGGATTCCATAAAATATCACTTGATTCCTCATGTAGCTAGATTAAAGACTTCCAAGGCAATATATGATGCTCTGGTGAAATTGTATGCAAGCAATAATACCAATAGGAAGCTAGCCTTGAAAAATCGACTTCGTAATATGACAATGTCTAAATCATATTTTGTTGTCTCATATATTATGAATATATCACAAGTCAGATAAAATATTTTAGCCATTGGAGACACCATTGAATATCCATAGCTTATCTCAATTACCCTCAAGGGAGCCATTTATTCAAGGAATTTGTGCATGATCAAAACTACCCACATTTGATGAGCTATGGACTTATTATGCTTAATAAGATTCAAGATTATCATTCAGAAATAATTCATAAACTCCACGAAATGAAGAAATACAAGCCCTTCCATTTCACACTAAAAGAGGAAAGGGGAGAAGGAACTTTGTAAAACGTGACAAAAAAACTTTGAAAAATATAGTAAGAAGAATTCAGGTAGAAGAATTGTTCACTCTCAAGATAAAAAGAAGAAGGACGTGTCAAAAGTGAAGTGGTTCACTTTTCAACATTTTGGACACTATGCATCTAATTGCCTTGAAAGAAAAATAAAGGAAAGGGAGCATGCATCAACAACCAACATTGAAAATGATGATGATGAGCAACCACCTCAAAAGAAGTCAAAATAAATTTTCCTTTATAACTATCAAGAAATTGACAAATTCTTCAATTCTCAAATGTTTCAATTTTAAAAAGATAAGTTTTTTTTCTCCCTTTATTATTATTTTTTTCGTCAGCCTCTTGTCTTTTCATTTTTATATGCCCTTGATATTTCTGCCTTACTTCCATTGTGAATTTTCTTTTCCATGACCTTCAGAGTGAGGTTCACAAATAATCAAATTTATTGCAAAGACTTCAATTACATAGGTGGAAACATCAAGAAGTATAAGGCAAGGTTGTGACAAGAGGTTTCTCCTAGTAAGAGGGAGTGGAATACGAGAAGATTTTTGCTCCCATCATAGATGATCATATTCTTAAGAATGTTTGGAAGAAATTTTTCTAAATTAACATCCAAGATCATGTTCAACAATAGAAAAAGTTTCTAGGAAACCTACAATCAAACAAATGGGAGGAGAAACCTTCCAAGAAGATGGCAGGTCATAATGTGACACTTGGGTCCTTAAGGGAAAATACCTAAATGAATTAATGATCATTGCTAAGGAAGAGGGCACAATGAGGCTTGCTCACTAACCCTTAGTTCACCCATTGTCATGTGCACCTCTTTATTTTCCATTTCATCTACTAACTGGTTTTTTTCTTGACCACATTCTATAACTTTATCAAGGGAAATGTAGAAAGAATAGACTTTGATATTTTTTAGAATGTTTTTTAGTTTGTTGTCATAGGGGAGGGAATCAACAACGATATGTTGAATAATAAGCTTAGAGTCACCAACAATCATCAATGAGATAATATGACATTCTTTTGCTCTTTTTCATCATTGAAGCAGCACATATGATTCCACTTGATTGTTTGAAAGTGATTCTATACCCCATAAATAAGACAATTCTACATTTCATCTAGGGAAAAAGATAACCACCCCACATGTTTTTTCTATGTGGTTCACGAACCTCACAGATCGTTGATCATTGCATCCACAAAATATTTGTACCAGGTAGATCCACTCGAAGAGATCACTTCCTACTGGCTCAACCATGGAACCTGACCTTGAGAGTGCGAAGAGAATTAAACCCATGACCTCTCAATAACAAAGGTGATTTTAACAATTGGGACTCGACTAGTTGAGCTAACCCTAGGGGCTAACCACCCCCGCACTTGCCACCCTTAATGTTATTATTTTCCAAGATATGGTTGTTGCATATTTTCAAGTGTTTTCTCAAATTATATTTAGTTATTAAGGCATTTGGGCTAAGCAAGGCAATTAACTAAGAGAACAGGTGATAGACAAATCTTAAACTTGGGACCTTTTTGATGGGGCAATGAAGGATCAAACAATATTTGTAGAGTTGGTGGTAATTTGTTTATTTTTTATTCACATGTTATTAGCTTCAAAGCAAGTTTAGGGAGTGGATCAAATAATTATTTTGAATTTCTAGCTTTGCTATTATTGTGTGGAAGAATTGTGGATAGAAATATATCTCATTTGTAAGTGACTCTTTGGTGATTTAATTCTTGTCATAAATTGGACATTGGAAGGAGTGTTATTTGGAACTTATTGCTTTCTCTTGTACATGATGCCATTAAAAGGATTGATTAGAAATTGGTTCACATTCCATGTACTAACATTCTTATGGTGTTAAATGTGCAGGCCAACTCATTATCAAAGGATGCTTCAAATATAGTTGTTGGTTTCGCAGTTGATGTTGAAGTCAAGGATGGTAAAATGTCACCAGATTCCATAACTTCCATTCAATCATAGTTCCCTAAATATATAGTTAGTGATATCATGGTGATGTAGAGTACCATAATTCATATTCTTAAAAACTCATTGGTTCTCTTTATAGTTATTTCTTCAAGGCTTAGATGACTTGAATGGGTGTTTACCAACTTTTTGGAAGTTCACCTTGATTTTTTCTATGACTTGAGTTCACCCTAGTGAGTCGAGTACCTACAATCATGGGACATTGCCTTGACTCAACTAATTGGCACCTACTACAACTAAATAACACCTCTTCACCTAATGTCTACCCATAGCTTTTCCTTAGGCTACAACAGGTTAGATACCCATACAAGTCTAATGTGCCTAGTTCAACCGACAAGCAACTCTAGGTATGCATCCAAACTTAGATTTGAAGCATCCCAACAATACAACACTTAACCAATTAACAATATACAAGGAACACCAACATTCAATACATAAGTCAACCATGATACATGATGCATATGAATGGGCAGTACCCAATCCAGGTGCCTAACACCTTATTATTTATATAAGAATGTTACATTGTGCAATTGAGGTAGTGCAATTAACTATCTATGGCTCATTTATAAGTGTATGAAGAAACTAAGACGAATTACCTTTTCCAAGACTACCCAACAACCTTGTACAAACCAACACCTAAACCAACTGTAAGAAAACTTACTATAGGTCCTGTTTCTATCTCCTTGTCACTTAACAAATGCAAGTCAACTTGTGATGCCTAAACCCTTAACAAGAGAATCATAAACCACATGAATAGCTCTTGCAACTCTTGTCACTTGATTCCACTTTGCATTTTGAGGTTTCCACCTATTTATATGAGTTCATCTTGCCTTACAAATCCTATTCCATTCCAAGGCGGGCCCAAGTGTTGTTGAGCTAGCTCGCTTATCTTCGCTGGCTTGTTCATTGATAATTTTGTAACACCATTCTAATTGGTTTTGAGTCTACTCAATTTATCTCGAGCTTGCATAGGTCATCTCATTTGCACAAGTTTTTCCATCTACCGAAGTCATCCCATCCACCCATATCATCGCAATCGCATCGAGGTCAACCCATTTACTCAACCATTCCATATGAAAACACCTAAGTGTGTCCAATTGCAACTAAGTGGGCCAATATCTCTGATCCATTATCATCTAAATTTGAATTTTTCCACCCATATTAGTTGACTTAGTCATCCCAAGTGTGCCCTAAAGGCATATGGAAGATGTGTCTTTAAGGAAGTATGCCCAAATAGTGTGCTCCATAGTTACAATCTATGACAACTAACGAACTAGGAAAACCTTATTGAGGGTTGGCTTCGCACTTTGCTCGACTAGTTGGCCAAGAGACTACCATATAATATCCAAAGCATGTTATACATTTCATGTAATAACATTTAAAATAATAGTATCTTCAACTTCTCATTTCTAATGAGATTCCCCACCAATTGATAAGTGTTAAGAAGACCGAGAGGGTTTTTGTACCTTTGTACCTAGTATTTCACTTTGTTTTTTGTAATTCTTTTGACAGGTTCGTGCTAAGGTTGGACATAAATTATGACATAGACCGATTGCAATGTTTGTACTTGGCCTTTTCAAGACATAGATCCCCTTTGAACTTCTACAAAATCTAGGATATCTTTGTGGGAATACTTGGGCTACAATAAGCCTAAATATAATTGCCAATATAGATCCATGTTAACCACGGATCTAGCAAGCGCTGAGAGTGATAAAACCTCTCGATGTGCAAACCTCTTTTAGAGTGCAAAATTTGAAAAAAGTTTTTCACCTCAAGTGATTTGGCCCCTCTCATCTCTTGATAGATTCATTGTTAAGATGGATCTATATTGGTTCTCTCTCTTTCTATTTCTTTGTCTCTACATGTATACCATGTGTAATTTTTCAATGTTTAAATAGTATTTTCTAATGTTGTATAAACCACATCACTCAAATCTATAATTTCAACAAATCTTTGTTGGATTTGAGGAAAAATTAATTAAAAACTATACCTAAAAAGGGAACAAAATGTAGAATAGTAAGACTAGAAATGTTTGAACCATAAAAACTCATATTTTTCAATTGCTTTATAGAATACATGCATAATATTTTTATAACAATATATAATATATACATAATTGACATTAAAATAAAGCCCCAAGGGTTAGCTCAACTGGTCGAGTCCCCATTGTTAAGTGCCTCACCGATCGAGAGGTCACAGGGTCAATTCTCCTCGATGCCCTTGGGGTTAGGCCCTGCTAGTCTGGCCGACAAGCTTTAAAAGATTCCCTTCAGGGTTGATCTACCCAGATTTTCCCGTGGATGTAATGGCCACCCAGTGTCCGTGAACCACAACGTAAAAAAAAATTGACATTAAAATATTTTATTTAACATGTGCATTGAAAAGTTTCATATATGGACTATCTTGTTCACATTAAAATGTTTTTTTGTTACTAATATATTTTTAAATACATGGAATATCTCTTAACCCTGTATTGGGTTTGCAGTATGCCTTGAAACTGCTTCTGCTTGGCTAAGAGTTTGTATTCCTTGGATGTAAGGAAACAAATTAGTGTCCCAAAACTCAAAGGCATTTGGCAGGAGTGAAAACCTGCCCCTTTACGTACCACATATGGGTAATACTAGGTGGCGTGGTTTTCCTTGGATAATAGTGATGAGTCAGTGTGCATTTGTGGATAGTAGCTAGTGATGGTTGTCCCCACTATTGGTTGACTACTGAGTTATCATAGGTTTTCCCACTCGCGGTAAAAAAAAAACCTCTTAACCTTGTATATTGAAATATTTTATTTCTCACCCACATTGAAAAAAATTAGTATTTACGCAAATAGGCTTGTTTATTTTGGAATAGGGCTTCCAAAAATTTAATTTAATTATCAATAATTATTAGGTGGATGGTAGGGATTTAATCTCCATGGAATATTATAGAATATTTATAGTAGAATACAGAAATCAAAGGTCGAGATTTATCTCCAAAGTAGTTATGCCCTTTTTGTCATGTATTGGCCCATGGTGTTGTAACAAAGTCTATTTGCATATTAAGAATCTACATGATAAAATGGGGGTAAATTCCATGGTTAAGAATCTTTTTCCATGTGTTTTTAAATTTATATATGTTTAACTTATATATTATTATTTTTAATAATAAAAAAATAAAGTTATTTAATGAAGAATTGAAGTATCTGGGGTTCCACTTGAAACCTAATGATTATAAAAAGGTTGATTGGATATGTCTCATAGGAAAAATTGAGAAGAGATTAAAGTCTTGGAGCTTTATATGGTTGTCAAGAGATGATAAATATGCTAATTTTTTGGATGTCCTTATCTTGGATACCAAAAGGTGTTTTGAATGCTATCTGTAAGACTTGTTGCAATTTTTTATGGATAGGGTCAAAATAAGGTTGGGGTTTTCCCTTGGGTTAAATGGGATAAATTCTCATTTCCAAAGATGTGGGGAGGATGGGGTTTGAAAAACCTTCATATATTTGCTAAAATGTTGGCAACAAAAGTTGGTTGGAGGTTGTTATCCACAGGCAGTCTGTGGAGAGAGGTGGTGTCCATAAAGTACATCCATCCAATTACTCTTGAAGAATGGATAAGGATCCCGAACAAGCAGGGGCCAAATGTATTAGTTATATGGAAAATATTTTTCAGTGGTTGAAGAATGTATGTCATAGAAAGTTGGGAATGGAGAAAATTCGAGGATTGGTATCGATCCATGGATGGTTTGCAAAGAAAACTTTCATTCACCCCAAGAAATGATTGGATTTCTTAATACTAATTGCATTGTTACTCTGAACCATACAACTCATAATGCTCATACTACTATGTGGACACAAGGTTGGGTTGATGCTAATCAACTTAACTTGCCTATTGAATACACAGGTCAGTGGAAAAAATATACTACAACTCTCAACATCTCCCACATTCGCCTCAAAGACAAGGAGGACTCTTTGTGTTGGGTTCATTCTCATTTAGGGAATATTCACCAAACATAGGTTACAAGTATATCATTAATGGCAGGAGACCAGGGGAGTTGTTCTGGTGGTGGAGGAAACTATGGAAGCTAAGCTGCCCAGCTAAAGCTAGACTTTGTTAAATAATGAATCCATACAGGTGAGGATAGTTTTAATAGAGGAGGAATGACCTGTTATAGAGTTTTGTGAACCTAACGTTTCGAACTACCAAGTGAGTCCATCATCAGGGGATGCGTCAATAGATATTCTTCAGATCTTAATGATGTACCCTAAAAATATCTCATGGATACATCATTAAGATCTTAAGAATATCTATTGATGCATCCCCTGATGATGGACTCACTTGGTAGTCTGAAACGTTGGGTTCACAAAACTCTATAACAGGTCATTCCTCCTCTATTAAAGATAGACTTTTCAGTGGTGTATATTGGAAAATAAAGTCCCCACCCGTGACAATCTAAAAAAGAGAATTTTGGTAGGGCCTAGTTGGTGTGTTCTCGGTAAAAATGTTGAGGAGACTGTGGATCATATTTTCCTTTACTGCCCCTTCTCCTTGGTTGTATGGAACATTATTTGAGGATGCATGGGACTAGCTACAATGTGGTAGGGAAAATTTTGTAAGCACACTTGGAAGCAGTGGCGGGAACAAACAAATCCTAAAAATAATAGAATTTTGCTACCTATTATTAGTTGGAGGATATGGCTCTCTAGGAACAATTACATCTTTCAAGAAAATTCAACCACTCTGCATAGAGTGACAACACAAGTTATGGCTACGTTTGCTGCTATGTATGCATATGAGCTAGTTCACCGACCATGTAATATCACAAAAGAAGTTATCGATTGGTCCTATCCACGGGCCTACATCGACGAGCCTCTCTAGTTGGAGGAGTGTGTGGGGGGGGCGTGTTGTGTTATACCTCAAGGATAATCATTTCTTCAAGATATATTCTGGGTTGCGTAGAGGAACTAATAACTAGGTCCAACTCCTCAGCCTCAAGCTTCTTCTCTTTTTGCTATTGAGAAGGAATGTTGGCAAGTGCAGATTTTTGGAGACTCAAAGACTATTATAAATTTGGTTAATGAGATTCCCAGATGTCACATGCACACACTTCATCCTATGATTAAATATATTTTACCATTAAATATTGTTTTTGATAGGATTTCATGTTTCCATATCTATAAGGAAAGGAACTCAAGCGTAGACACTCTCTCTAAGGCAGATGCTAAACAAAATTTGAGCACTTGGAAGATCATGGAGCAACTAGGTGGGACCACTTATGAGTATTACCACAATTTTTTCATAGAGGGTTTGCTGATGGACACTTTACCAGACTTATCACTTATTACATGTGTATTTTTTTAGATAAAATTCCCATGCGACTACGAGGATATTGTATATATTTTCTGGTATTTTATGATGTTAAGTTTATAACTGCTTGATAGACATTACTATATTTGGACACAACGAGGGCCCTCATATAAGGCCTGATCTTTTGATCCCTTTTAGACTAGTTGTATCAAACATCTAATGGAAGAATAATAATAATAATAATAATAATAATAATAATAATAGTAATAATAATAATAATAATAATAAAATAATAATAATAAATTTATAATTTTTTTAGTTATGATTTATTTTTAACAACAAGAGATGTAAAATGAAGTGTTTTGATGCTTATCGTGTCTATCATCCATTTAATTCATATGGCTGCTCTAGTATAAATATATTTTTAATATCACATATTAACTTTATATTAAGAATTGAATAAATTACATATCATCCTATTATTACTTTTATTAGGAAGAAGTTGATATTGAATAGATCTTCAAATAGTTTATTTAACTATGGTGTTGAAATATTGTTAAAAACTATAATTGTTATACATCTTACTCACACTAATATATCTGTGTGTGTGTGTGTGTGTGTGTGTGTGTGTGTGTTTCTTTGATTGTTTGTTTTTGTTTTTGTTTTTGTTTTTGTTTTTGTTTTTGTTTTTTGTTTTGTTTTTTAACTCACAAAAAATTATATTAGTTCAAGGAATATCGAAATTTGAGAGTGGAGATTTCCATAGTTATTCATATTGTCTAAATCTTTCGAAAGTGAACTATGTAGGTGTTTACCCTGTCTTGCGTTTCGGGTGGACACTCCTCCCATCATCAGGGAATAGAAAGAAAATAGACGATTAGAGCGAGTGTTGATCATATATTAAATAAGGAGAAGCATGAGATAAGATTAACGGTCAACAAATTATAAATTATTAAAATATACAATAAACAGTCAAATGAACGTTAAATAATGGGAGGAATTAATAAGCGATGAAAAAAGGGGGGATAAAATTATTAATATGGTTAAATATAAATAAACAATAAAAAAGGAGGAAATGTAATATAATAAAAGTTTTGAAAAAAGGAGAAATTTAATAAGGGCCAAAAAAGGAAAAAATAGTAATAAAAGAGGGGTGTTTACTTTCCGCATGAATAAGAAATTTAGTAGACACCTCATCCTTGCATGGGGTCATACTTGTCTTTGGATGACCAAAATAACTTTTGAGGGTTTTATGAGGCTTGAATATGGTCTTATTTTTCTTTTTGGAAAGAATATTAGCAATGATACCTTTTATGTAAGGGAGAAAGACTTGGCCAATGAGAGGGGGGAGGGGGCAAAGTTGTTGGATTTGGGTTGAGAGGCAACATGAAAAGCTTTATGAATTTGAGAGGAAGAGTATCCATTAGTTTTGAAAGCTTGGATTAGGTGGGATTTTTCTGAGGGAAGGAACTTGGGAGCAGAGATTTCAAGGACCAAAAAGATGAGAATTTTTAGGAAATATTTTTACTACATTGGGTTGTAATATCATCAACAAACCTAGATAATTATTGATGTTTCATAATGTCTTTAATAAAAACTAACTAAACATGCATATTCATTTTTTTCACTAGAATGAGTAGTATATTCATATATAAATCGCGCCCATTCGCATTCAAATTCGAGATTTTACATCATAATTTCGAGCCTCCTAAGGGCTTTTGAAACTTCATTTGTTCCCCATCCCTTCCCTGAGAATTTTCCCCATACTTCTTACAAAAATATCCCATTACTGGTAGCCTGTGGCTATACATTCTACAATACTGAAATAGTAAATATTTCACATATAGTTTGCCATACAAAAACATTTTTAAATGAGTGAGTGAACATATTACTCCTCCATCGGCGCGAGACTATTAAATTCAAGTGTAGTGAATTCTTCTCCAATCCTTAGGTTTTTCTCTTTCGTCTTGAGCTTCAAAGGCTCAATTTGTTGTCTCAACACGTCTACCTCGTCCTCCAATTGCCGAATGCACTCCTTCTTTTCGAGTTGCTGCTCCTGCATAGCCAGTGCCTCCATTTGCTGCTGGTGGATACACCTCTGCAAAATAGCCAGACCTTCCCGAATTTCCAAATGCTCTTGCACACATACCTTACAGGTATGGAAATTGTTGCCACCTTCCCAAGCTCTGCCTTCCCTTGACCCCCTGTTGACTTGGGGTAGGATCGAATGTTCTCTAGCCTCGAAACTTGGTGGAGAGGCTAAGTCACATGAGATCTCCAATACCCAGAGGTTTGGGCAAATTATAAACAGTTTGAGAGATATTAAAATAATTAATATTTTTAATGAAGTCCCTAAGTCTAAACTTAGGGAAAATAAAATTTTAATGTGAATTAATATAAAACAATGTTAGAAGGGTCCAAAAGTCATGGATCAAGCCAGAATTAATCTTAGTCGTTGATTAGGGACTTAATCTCGGCCGTTGATTTTTCAATGAGAAAAGTATAGGAGGAGGATTGAGGGTCACTTGGAGAACACATCGAGTTGATCAAGATTTCGATTTTTTGGGTCAGGGTTTGCTGAGGAAGTCGAAAGAGTGCTCAGAGTTGCAGCTGAGGGGCAGTGAATACAGAAGCAAAGAGGCAGAGATAGTACCAGGAGGATCAACGAAGAATCCGGGAGAGAGGGATGCAAAGCCATCCAGAGGCCCACGTAGAGCCAGCAAGGGTTCATGCAGAGGTAGCTAGGAGTTGCGTAGTGCCTCAAAGAGCCAGCGTGGGTGACACAGAGGCTCTAAGGGCTGACACAGTGCCTCCAGAGGCTGACACAAGGCAAGCCAGGGTGACGCTGGGCAGACGTTGGGCCAAAGAAGGGTTAACGCAATCCATAGAGGCTAACGATGGGGTTTTCGTTGGGAAGATTGGAGCTGGGAGCTGTTTGAGTGTTTATCTGGGGTTACAGCCGAAATGCCTACTTTCGAGTATAGAGGTACTACTACCGAGAATATTCTTTGTTCGGTGATCCAGTGTTGGCATCCAGATTGGATTCAGAAACTACATAATAATAAAACCCTCAGATAGTTGCACTGGTTTTCCCGCATCGGGTTTTTCCAGGGACATTGTTCCAAAAACAACGGTGTCACTTGTGTGCTTGTTTTGTTTCCTTCAGTTGATGATATGTAATGTGTTGAGCATGTACTTGTATTTATTTTCAGTATTTACATGGTAAATAACTTGTTAATTAATCAGAATAAGTAGGCATAAATAAATTAGAAAAGTACATGAAGGGTTTCTAACAATTAGACTTAGAAATTCCAACATGGTATCATAGCATGGTTGCAGATCACAGGAGAACTGAGGACATCAGCCAAGTAGAGCAGTAGCAGCAGAAAATAGTTGTCCTGAGTGACAAAAGATGTTCCTAGAAGAGAAGTAGCAAGGAAGGGATGACATAGGGATGCAATTCCTGTGTCATCATGTTTGAGCTGGGAAGAGGATCAATGCAGTGACAAAGGGGAGCAGACTTGACCTATGCAGTGCTCGGTCATCTTTCTCAGTCGAGAAGGATTGGCGCCCGTGTCCAAGAGGTGTGGATTTTGTTGGTGTCGAGATTGTGCAGAGCCTAGAAGCTCTAACCTTCAGTTTGCTGGGACCTAGGAGGCTGTGGGTAAGTTGCAGAGTGAAGCTGGTGGGGTACTGTAGTCAGAACAGTACCTAACAGGGCAAGACCAAGGAAGAGGGAGTTGCTACCAAGGATTTCTAGCCAAGAAATCTGGATCAGTGGTGCAGTTGCACTAACGATCAGAGTGGGGGCATCTCGACATTAAGGGTTTCCAGGAGGGAAATCGAGGCTCAGAGGGAGTCACACCAAGAAATTCCAGAAGGGAAGTAGAGGAGCAATGAGATGGCAGTGAACGGGGTAAGAGACCAGGACAGACTGGACGAAGCCTCAAACTTCGTAGTCTGGAAGGCCATAATCTTGTATGTTCTAGACAGGAATCATGTCAAGCACTTCACCATGAAGATGATAGCGATCCCAGTTGACCCAGCTAAGAACGACAAGTACAAGGAGGCAATTGCAAGGGCCAAGAGCATCATCCTTGATGGGGTTAAGGACCATGTAGTACCACATATTACCGAAAAGGACACGACAAATAAAATGTGGGAGGCCCTAAAGAAATTGTGTTATAGACATTTTTGTGCCTTACAGCTCTAAGCATGAAATGTCCATAATCCAAGGGATCCAAAGTCCCTAAAAGTGTTGTTCCTACCCCTAGAGGAACAAGGTCAACTAATGACAGCTTCTCCCAGAATTTCTCCACCAAAAACTACTCAGAACTAGTCAAATCAGGATCAATTCAGATGCTCCACTAGCTGGCTGCGTTGCAAAGCACCCAAATACACTGGCTAGGTGCGTTGCAACGCACTTGAATGCACTACCCAGGTGCGTTGAGCGGGAAATGACAAGTGGCAGAGTCATTCAACGAGGTGGAGAGACAATGGAAGCTTCCAGAATCTTCTCCAATGACACTTGCCTCACTGAGTTCGACCAAGGATGAGTAAGAGGCTCTCAGCCTCCAAGTGGAAGCAAGAACTGACAGAGAGAAGCCACAAGTCAAAACATAAGCTGACTCATCCTCTCTGCTTACATCTATATATGGATCCCTCATCCCAGAGATCCAGAGGCTGGAATTTTGTGCTTTGCAGAGAATTGCTATTGGTTTTGAGATTGAGATTAGTGCATTGGGTGATTTATGCTTTGTTGGAGGTGAGGAAGGGATTCCTTTGCTGGGAGGTAGATGCTGGATCGGGAATCACTTGGTTGTATCTCTTCCTGGACCTTCTTATTGCATCAATAAAACTATTTGAGTTTCTTCTACATGCTTGTGTATCAGTGATGTTTTGTTATATTTGCATGTTTAGCTTAATCTGATCCTAAGCTTTTTATGAATGTAAATCTATATCTTCGTGTAGTTTCTCTCTTCTGTGACCTTGCAGGAACTTGGTGAAGCTAAGCAAGTAGGGGAGCAAGAAGCTGGAAGCTGCCAAAGAGGAGAGCGATCGGATCGACAAACTAGCGCAAGACACAGGTTAGTTTATCCTTCCTCTTCATTCACATTTCATAAAGAAGAATATGAAAGTAGTTTTCTTTGTTTGTTGCTAAGGCACTGTCACACCTTAGAGTGGGATAGGGGCGTTCTGAATAGATACTTTTCCCAACAACAAAATGGCAACTCCACTGGGGAGCGTGTCTAGTTAGTTTGTTTGTGTTTCTCTTGTTGTTTGCTTCATAAACACAGAAGTAGCAATCAAACTGCATTTACCATTATCAAATGCAAAGTAGCTGCTACTTCAATCCACCCTTTGGATTTGTTTATGATTTGAACAGCTGATCCACAAATGCTCTAATTTCCCTTTGTGATAGCTCTTAGTCCTCCTTTAAATCATCCCTCTAATTGTACCTTACTGATTGCTTTTACTCAGCCAAAATCCATAGATTAAACTGCAAACCGTGACCCAGAACCCGAATAGAAGTCTCATTTCTGCCCCAACGCAGGCTCTGTGAAGAGGTTCTGCATTTCAACGCAGGTCCCGAGAGGTTTACCTGCGCTGCAATTCAGTTTCTCTGTACAACAGGTGCGCTGATCAGCCCTTGCCCTGTGCAGCTGAGGTTCTTTGCTTCATTTTGTTCAGTTCTTATCTCTGTTTTTGTAGCCTGTTATCAGTGTGTGTATCTATCTGAAAACCCCTTTTCTTTGCCTTAATTCCACCTCCTTTGTACAAAAAGACTGTAGGTGTTCTTTGTGTATTTGTTACATCATTTACAGTTTTCCATTGAAAAGTGAAATAGTCATACTGTCGTCCTTAGATTTAGATCTGTCGCAAGTGTCGATTTTGATCTTAGGAGAAAGTTTCTTTGTTGTTGACAGTTGATTATACTTTTTACTTTTTCTTTGGTTTGAATTTGTCTCTTTCTAGTGTCAAAACGAGTGTTTATTTCAAAATCATAAAGTGTCGTAATCTTCTCTACCCTTTTGATTTCGAAAAAGAAGCTTGTTTGTGTTTTTCACTTGAAATCAAATTCAAATTTGTACATCAACTTTCTTTTTAGGCATCAATATTAAGAAAGTGAAAACAAATACATGCATTTGTGCATTTGCATATTTATAGTTTGTATGGTTTGATTTAGGAAAAAGTGCATTTACAGTGTGCTCTTTGCTCTTTGAGAAAAGATTGTGTCTTTCTTTTCGCCTTGTAGCTAGGATTTTCATTATTGAAAAGAGATAAATGCTTGCTTATCATCTTTAGATTGCATTTAGGAATTATATCTACATCTCGTGGTGATCCAAAAAGGCAAACTTCTAAGAAATATCAACTTAAAATAAATTGAATGAATCTAACAACGCTTTGGAACTTAACGCACAACATAGAGGTCTAGGCTAGAGACGTGTTCCGGCGTCGTAAAGCCTGGTAACTGTTGTCCTCACTGATGGTTGGGTGATTCCTCCACTGTGAGATGATAAGTGCCAGTACGGATTGTGCTCCCACGTACCGTCGAGTATATATTGGGAGACCCCTATAGGCTTAAAACCTTTTATCCATAGGAAGTCGTGTCGGCCGCCCTACTGATCGCAATGCACCGAACACAACATTCGGGAAGATTGACTGCCATACCATAAAACGTATTCTGCAGTTTTGTGATTGGTTTGGCACACCCTCTACCTAGATATCCAGAGCAGTCCCTTTCGTTCCTTTTCAGACTCCTTAACAGAAAAGGTCCATCTGAGCACTTGTCACTTCAGGCTCATTAAAAATCGAAGGAGACTAGAGTCATCTTTTGTTTTTTCTCGACTCTTTAAAATTGAAAAACAAGTTGTGTCCAAGCGTCATAAAATTTATTTTAAACGGAATATTCATACCCTTTTCCTACGTTGATCTTAGGTTGAGAAAATGGAGTCTACCAACCAAGGGATTCCCCTTGGTGGAAATCCTAGTCCCTTCTCCTCTTGGGGAGATGTTGGTGCACCCCATATGGCCACATTGTCGCTTCCAGGACTGACAATTGGCTTGCCAATCTGGCTCTGCTCAACCAATGTCGTTCAGAACACCACTATTCCTGAACAATTGAATCAGCAGTTAGACCAGTCCAGAGTTACCCACCAACCTTCTACTTCCTCTAATTCTTCCTCTCCTCCTTCCTCTTCGCTTGATGGGGTTGGCAAAGCCAAAAGTCAAGTTCCTAAGGAGAAGAAGGAAAAGAAGAAGAAAGAGAAGAAGAAGAAGGAGCCAAAAGCGAATGGGGGCAAACGAGTGTCGTCTAACGAAAATCCACACACTGCACTGACCAAGCCTAAATCGCCATGTGTCATTTGCAAGGCAGACCACTTTCACAGAGATTGTCCCTGCATCCCTCGGATACTAAGGGACTGGTCCCCCTGTTTGCACAATCCGGTGTCGTCAACCTCTGATATCCATGTTGAAAGCACACCATCAACTAGCGAAAGTGAAGTCCCAGGACAAAAAGGGAGAGCTAGATCTCCCTGTAAACTGTGTGAAGGCGATCACGCCATCCACCGTTGTCCCTTCTTAGACGAAGCTAAAAGAGTTTTGGATGATCGTCCGGTTTCACCGTTACGACTTCCTCCTGGATATAAAAAACTCTTGCTGAGTCCTTCGTTAGTTGAGAATCCAGCTGGCCCGCTCAAGTGGTCAGCTGAAGCGCCGGTCATTGAAGATGAACCAGCTGAATCCATACCCGACGAAAGTCAAAAGGTCGAGGCGGCAGTTGACCCGGTCTTGCCTTCAGAGGTTTTATCTTCGAATGACACAGTCACTGAAGAGAACAAGGATGACACCGTCCAAATTCTCTTCATCAACACAGACTCCGACGAACACGGGGGCAACCTACCCATTCCTTTATCGCAGGAAGGAAGTTCGTCAAAGCCGTACCCGGCCGTCTACTCGGTCCCACCTCCAAGCAACCTAGTTGTCTCCTTCGACTGGAATCAACTAGGCAGACCCCGTTTACCAGCAAGCATACCATTCAGAATTATCGTCCAAATATATAGAATGGTCATGGCTGGTACCATCATAGATGAAGGGGCTTCTGTGAGTATCCTTTCCTCTACTGCTTGGAAAGCGCTTGGTTCACCATCGCTTTTGCCTGAGATGAGAAATCTGACAGGCTTTGATAAAGGAACCAGTCGACCTTTAGGGATCCTCCCCAATGTGCCCATAACGTTGAAAGGGAAGACCATTCAAATGAACGTGATGGTCGTTCAAGGACCCTTGGATTATAACCTACTCCTTGGACGAGACTATATTTATTGCATGGGAGCCATCGTCTCCTCACTCTTTAGAGTAATGTGTTTTCCGCACGAAGGAAGAGTGATCAAGCTCGTGGACCAGCTTTCATTTCCCAGATCACGCATCACAAATAGTCATATACCATCCATAAATGGTCTCTTCACATAAGAAATGTCTCAACCCACGGTCCGTCCTCCCGATGAGCGCGAGTAATTCGGAGGGATATGACTGGAACCCAGGGGGCATGCATCCTGGTCTGCTTCGGCAGGAAAACTTCGGGTATAGAGTAGGTTTCCGCGGGAGAATATGACTAGTCTGTACCCCGTCCGTGATTGGAAGAGGGGTTGTTCTAGAATAAGATTCTCTTGTCAAATTTATGTGAGTTGACAAAACTGAGTCAATCACCTTTGTTTATCTCAGTAGACATCGCCGAAGAAGTGTTTTGTTTGAAAGATTAATAGAACAATCTTTGGGTGACCTGTAAGAGGTAGGCCTCTCTCGGTAAAACAATTGTTTTGGCGGACAGAAGTAGAGGTAACCTTGAAACTCTGTTTTATACCTGGGGGCATGCAAACCTTTTGGAGTGCAAGCGAAGGGCGACTATTTATTTTTTAAATTTTTAGGTCCTCCCTTTAAACCCGTAGGCTAACCATTTAAACTCGTAGGATTAGTCGTCACCTAACTTGCATAAAGAAAGGATGTGGGGCAAAAATCTAAATGTTGCCGTTTTATATGAGACTTTCTTATCATATGACTGGATTAATCGAGCAGTTTTAGCACATAGTTCATGCTCGTTAAAAAATAAACATAAGACCGAGCAAGTGTTTCAATCCGCGTTTAAGCTCGTTAAAAAATGAACTATCCTCCAGTAAATAACCACCGTGAATGTAACATTATCAGCCATTAAAGCCTTGGTCGTGTTTGCACCGTCACCTCCACTTTTCCATTGGCCGATCATTCACCTCCATTTGATTATTTACCCATTTTGAGGAACAACTGCGAAGAGTGATTTCACTAGCCATCCTTGTGACACTGCCGTGCTTGGAAAATTCCAACCCTTACCTGGAATCAGCTGCTACCCTTTTTATCACTCGTTCCTCAAAAGACGAGTCTTCTTTAAGCTCTTTTCATCTGACTCGTAAAATATGAAAAGATTGTCGAGTTTTGGCCTTCCAGCTCGTTAAAGCGACCGGAAGTGCTATCCCTCCTCTAGATTTTAATCTTTTTGGACCTGAGGGATTATTGCACAAAAAGATCGAGCGCTTGTTTTGTTCGGCTCGTTAAAACTATCGAAAATCCATCCCTTCTGTATTATTTTATACTTTTTCGGACTTAAGGGATTAGATGACGAAAAAGGAATTTCGGAGTTAACTTTATGTACCTTTTCAGACTCTCTAAAAATGAAAAGGACCGAGTTATCTTTGTCGTTAAACTCGTTAAAAACATCAATAGCGACAAACTTGTCTTTAGACGAGAACGAGTTTCACTATCGCTAGGCTCGTTAAAACATAGCGATGGGTTTGCCCGAAGGGCAAATTATAGAACAAGCATATGTTATCCTCCTCAAGCTTGACAAAAATAAAGAGGTACTGGTCAGCAATGACTGGGGAAAAATTGGGAAGAAACTCAAAGAATCTTTATTGGTAGCAAGTCGCTCTTGAACATGACACTTCCACTCCGTGCCTGAGTCGGGTTGGGTTGTTTCATTCACCGGTCACATTACCATGGTCTCGCCATACCATCCACATTTGGGGTAAATGCTACCGATCCATCACATAAGTGTCTCCGACATGTTCAAGAGAAGTCATCCAGAGAAGTCACCCGTGTCCCATCCACTACCATGCATTATACTTCATTCTTTCATGACCGCCACCCTGAACCATATATCATCAGATTGTTTTCACCTCCATCAAAATCATTTACTCCGTTCCGTGTCATTGATGAGGGATTCATCAAGGCCCTCCTTTGACGGATCGCTTCTTGTCGACATCAGCTCATTATCCAAGAAGTTGATCTAGGAACACCCCATTCAGTACTTTGAAGCTTGCATACCTCAATGGAAAGTTTCTCACTTCCGGCGACAGGTATACATCAATGACCTTCGACCGAAAGATTTTGCGTGGTGTTCGACGCCAAGTCCTTTATTCACACCACGTGAATTGTACTGCAATACCTTGAGGGTCATCATCCTTATCGGTGATTCCTCCCGCGCTTGTTAACAGTTTACATCATTGACTGGTAATCAAGCGATGTCTGTCCATGTTCGACTTCAAAACATTTTTCACATGGATCGACTTGTACTTCGAGTGAAGATCGGACGAGATTGAAGACCCCGGATATAGTTTCATCCATCCGGGCTGCGATATATATTCAAGAAAAATAAAGACATTGACATGTACAACATTACAGCACAGATAATCATCCTACCAAAAGGATGATGACTTCATCAAAATCATCAGTCTACCATCAGACGATTGTCTATCCTGTGTACATAAAAATGAATTTATAAAAGCTGAGCATGGGAATGCCCGCCTCAGCTAGATCATGAAAACAGTATGAAAATAATGTATTGTATTGTATCTTATTATAGGTCTCCTCCCAGCATTGAAAGAACTTTGGGTCCTCCTAATAAAGCATTTCACCCGATAAACAACCTCATACTTTAGGGGGCAACTGTTATAGACATTTTTGTGCCTTACAGCTCTAAGCATGAAATGTCCATAATCCAAGGGATCCAGAGTCCCTAAAAGTGTTGTTCCTACCCCTAGAGGAACAAGGTCAACCAATGACGGCTTCTCCCAAAAGTTCTCCGCCAAAAACTATTCAGAACTAGTCAAATCAGGATCAATTCAGATGCTCCACTAGTTGGTTGCGTTGCAAAGCACCCAAATACACTGGCTAGTTGCATTGAAACGCACTTGAATGCACTACCCAGGTGCGTTGAGCGGGAAATGACAAGTGGCAGAGTCATTCAACGAGGTGGAGAGACAATGGAAGCTTCCAGAATCTTCTCCAATGACACTTGCCTCACTGAGTTCGACCAAGGATGAGTAAGAGGCTCTCAACCTCCAAGTGGAAGCAAGAATTGACAGAGAGAAGCCACAAGTCAAAACATAAGCTGACTCATCCTCTCTGCTTACATCTATATATGGATCCCTCATCCCAGAGATCCAGAGGCTGGAATTTTGTACTTTGCAGAGAATTGTTGTTGGTTTTGAGATTGAGATTAGTGCATTGGGTGATTTATGCTTTGTTGGAGGTGAGGAAGGGATTCCTTTGATGGGAGGTAGATGCTGGATCGGGACTCACTTGGTTGTATCTCTTCCTGGACCTTCTTATTGCATCAATAAAACTATTTGAGTTTCTTCTACATGCTTGTGTATCAGTGATGTTTTGTTATATTTGCATGTTTAGCTTAATCTGATCCTAAGCTTTTTATGAATGTAAATCTATATCTTCGTGTAGTTTCTCTCTTATGTGACCTTGCAGGAACTTGGTGAAGCTAAGCAAGTAGGGGAGCAAGAAGCTGGAAGCTGCCAAAGAGGAGAGCGATCAGATCGACAAACTAGCGCAAGACACAGGTTAGTTTATCCTTCCTCTTCATTCACATTTCATAAAGAAGAATACGAATGTAGTTTTCTTTGTTTGTTGCTAAGGCACTATCACACCTTAGAGTGGGATAGGGGCGTTCGGAATAGATACTTTTCCCAACAACAAATTGTACCAGCATACTTCTGTGCATAGAAGGATGCTACTTGAAAATTAGTTGTGGTCATACCAGATGCAGAAAGGGGAGTAGATAGACACCTTCCTCAGTCGATTGAAGGAGATCCAGGATCAGTTGACTTCCGTAGGTGCCACTCTGGATCAAGAACTAATGGTGAGGATGACCCTAAATGCAGTCTCAGAGGATTGGGAGGTATTTGTCCAGAGCATACTAGGTAGGTCAATTCTTCCAAATTGGGAGGAACTGTGGGCGGCTCTTCACCAAGAAGAGATCAGAAGGCTAAGCAAGCCAGGGTAGCGGAAAGGGGATCAAAATCATGAAGGAGGAAGAGGAGGATGTTGCCCTAGAATCTGAGGGAAAGTAGGAGAAATGGAAGAAGAAGGACCTCTCCAAGGTCAAATGCTTCAATTGTGGGGAACTGGGTTACTATGCGAGCCAGTGTCCAAGGAAGAAGAGAAAAGGAGAGGCTTCCGAGACTAAGGCACTGCCAACGAAGGCAGAGAAATAAGTGGAGACAGATGATGATTGTGCCATGAGTTCTCATATGCCACTTGAGAGGAAGTGGGGAGACATCGAGTTGTAGTTAGAAGGACTACAAGCGATGAGGGGCAGGATCCTCGAGGTACCCAGCCTCTTGGATTATACCTTTCTACGGGAGCCCCGAAGAGGAGTAGTAGTATTGGCGGATGTCAATAGAGATGGATGCAGATGGAGCGTCGGAGGGAGCGACAGTGCAGGATTCCCAGGACAGCTTAAGGCGACAGTGGAAGATGCATAACGTTGTGGCAGCAGTGCAGAGATCAGAGAGGGAGCACTTGTCAGAGATAGAGGGAGTTTCAACATTGAGGGTGTCTCTATCCTGATAGAGATGTCAGAGTTGGTAAATCAGTTACTTACTTCACAGTAACTAAGTTGCAATGCAGCAGTTAGCAGTGTCAGTGCTATGGGTAGCACGACGCAGCATGATGAGAGGAATTGCAGTCTAGATGCAGCGATGGCAGTGGCAGTGGCAAAGCCATGGATAGCAGCACGAATGCAGAGGGAGTTGTTGTACAGATGCAACAGTGGCAGTGGAAAGGCCATGGGTAGCAGTACATGATGCAGCAGCTTCAGAGAATTTTGGGCAGAAGGCCTAGCATCAACATAGGGACCGATGCCAGATGATCAGGGTGATGCTCAGTTACGAGTATTACTAGAGCACAATCCTCGCTAAGAGGGGGTGTTCATTTGGGGTAGCATAGGATGTGCTCTAGTCATGACACTTGGTGGAGAGGCTAAGGCACATGAGATCTCCAATACCCAGAAATGGTTTGGGCAGATTCTAAACAGTTTGAGAGATATTAAAATAATTAATATTTTTAATGGAGTCCCTAAGTTTAAACCTAGGGAAAATAAAATATTAATGTGAATTAATATAAAACTATGTTAGAAGGGTCCAAAAGTCATGGATCAAGCCAGATTTAATCTTAGTCGTTGATTAGGGACTTAATCTCGACCGTTGATTTATTAATGAGAAAAGTATAAGAGGAGGCTTGAGGGTCACTTGGAGAACACACTGAGTTGATCAAGATTTCGATTTTCTGGGGCAGGGTTTGCTGAGGAAGTCGAAAGAGTGATCAGATTTGTAGTTGAGGGGAAATGAATACAAAAGCGGAGAGGCAGAGATAGTACCAGGAGGATCAGTGAAGAATCTGGGAGAGAGGGACGCAGAGCCAACCAGAGGCTCACGCAAAGCTAGCAAGGGCTCACGCAGAGGCAGCCAAGAGCTGCGCAATGCCTCAGAGAGCCAGCGTGGGTGATGTAGAGGCTCTAAGGGCTGATGTAGTGCCTCCAGAAGCTGACGCAGGGCAAGCTAGGGTAACGTTGGGTAGACACTAGGCTAGAAAGGGTTTAAGTCAGTCCCTAGAGGCTGATGCTGGGGTTTTTGTGGGGCAGATTAGAGTTGGGAGCTGTTGGAGTGTTTATCCGGGGTTTCAATCGGAATATCTGCTTCCGAGTAGAGAGGTATTACTGCCGAGATTATTATCTGTTGGGTGAGCCGGTTTTGGCACCCAGATTGTATTCAGAAACTACATAATAATAAAACCCTCAGATAACTGCATCAATTTTCCCGCATTGGGTTTTTCCGGGGACATTGATCCAAAAACAACGGTGTCACTTGTGTGCTTGTTTTGTTTCCTTCAGTTGATGATCTGTAATGTGTTGAGCATGTACTTGTATCTATTTTCAGTATTTACATGGTAAATAACTTGTTAATTAATTAGAACAAGTAGGCATAAATAAATTTGAAAAGTACATGAAGGGTTTCTAATAGTTAGACTTAGAAATTCCAACAGCCCCCACGTCCTAGGTTGGCAACGACCCCAAGAACTCGACAGAGAACTTTCCTCCACTGAATTACTGTGCACGCTCATGTTCTTCACCAAGGAACAACCAGAATGTCTAAGATACCTTAGACCCCCAGCTCAAGAATTTTCCAAACACTTATCCCAAAGCCAGCATATTGCTGCTCAAATTCCCCTGCCCGACTCAGCTTACGGGCACAATTCTTTACATCTCTCAGGCTACCAACATTGTGCACCTAACACCCCTATCAACTACATACTTCACCATAGACCACCCTAATGTCCAACGTTTTGACCCAAAACGCATAGAAATTTCTCATTGACCCCAACTTCAGTCGTTGTGCCTTCGCAGAGACCACTTGAGCAAAGATTAACTAGAAACCATGACAACAGATCAAACTGTTACCCCATTTATAGAATGTGCAGGCTTGGATTTTGATGTAGTACTAGAGATTGGCACTCATGAAGCTAAGATCCCAATGCTCGATCATAATTTCCCATCTATTCTCCTCATCCTTCATCCTAACCCACGCGCAGTGTGAGAAGTTCGGAGCAGAGGGATTAAATGTTTGTCACGCTCTCCCATTATCTTACCATCTCCTATGTTGGATCTCCAACCATTGCAACAAATTTTATGTCGTGGGGGCTGGGTTCTCATGCTGTGAGATCTCCCAAGACCAAGTGTAGTACCTTCGTGATGGAAGCAATGACGTTGTTGCAGCGAGGTGAGCCTTTCAATGCCACGAGGTGCGAGGACATGAGCGGCGAGTAAAGGTCAATGAGACAAGGACTAAGGAGCGGGAGATGGAATGAAATGGAGAAGGGTGTCATAACTGAATGGAGTGGAGGAGGAATAAAATGGAAAGGAGGCTTAACAAAATGGGAAGGAGAAGGGTGACAAGGGCGGGGGAGGAGAGGTGAAATAGGAGATGAGGGGAGGGGGAGGAAGGGTTGGGGGGGGAGGGGGGTTTAAATAGAGAATAAGTGGAGAGGAGGGGGGTAAGGGATAATGGTTTACATCCCACAAGTTTTTGAAATTGCTTTGCCTTCCTAAACTCTTGGTCGAGCCAAGAATGCCGACCTCAGTCCAATAATTGGAACCCATGACTATGATTAGGGAATGCATAGTGTTTCCTCTATCTCATTCACTATACTTCTTTCTGCATTCAGTTGACAAGCCAAATTTTCTTGCTTATTTTCTTCCTGGTTATTCCCTCTTAGGATGTGAAAGAATGACACCAAATCAAAGAGGGGAATCATACCTTGGGATATCTGAATGATTTGATTTAGATTCATGTTTTTTGTTGATGAATTGTATTTCATATGTTTTATAATCAACATTGAGTCTCCTAAGACTTGGATCTTTCTAATGCCCTTTTTTTGAGCCAAGGAAAGTCCTAGAAACATACCATAAGCCTCAGCTTGATTGTTTGTCTTCCTACCCAGGCCCCAAGCATATCTATCTTCGATGTTTCCTTCGGGATTAATGAGAATCCCTCCCCTTCTTGCCACCCCAAGATTCCATTTTGATGCTCCATCAAATTGGAGAGTCCATTGTTTCGAGGATCTTATCCATTCCACCAGTCCCTCAGAAGACAGTCTTAGAATCCACGTGGCACGAGAGGGGTTACCTTTTGTCCGGAGTTGGGTAATAGGGGTGCCTACCCCTGGTGCAATCCAAGCAGTCCTGCAATATAGAGGGGCCAAAAAAAAAAAAATTAAACGACCATGAGGTCATGCAATATAGAGGGCCTAGGACAACCGACCAAACTTCCTTAGCCACTTGACAATGGAGAAAGAGATGGGGAATTGACTCTTCCAAAGTTTCACAAAGCGAGCATCTTGAAAGGCCAATATGACCCTGTTTCTGAAGGTTCTCTGCTATCAGGTTTTTTTTATGCGATAACAACCAACAAAAAAAATTGACCTTTGGGATAATATTTGGTTTCTAGATTTTATTCCAGATGGAGGATTTAGGCAGTACCTGGGAATTAAAGAGCAAGTGTGAATACCCTTCTTTGACAGTGTAGCTGACATTTTTCCATCCTCACTTATCTTCTACTGTGAGAGATATGGTGGCACAACCTCTTAGTTTCTTTATTAGTTTTTCTCTTTGAGGGAGAAGGGCCTCCGGGATGTTATCAATCTTCCATCCCTTCCACCCTCCTTGATGGTCCCATTCTGAAATATTATCCAAAATTTTCACCCCTCCTTGTCTCATGAATATTCTTATTGCATCCACGAAATGATCTGAGCCCAAGGGGTGTAGGCCCAGAATCGAATCCGTGAAAATGTTGATGGAGGCTCCATTTCCTGGGACTTTGCTTAAATATTCCTTGATGGTGTCCGAGGAGGAATTGATCAAATTCTAGATGGGGGAGCCCAAACCTAGGTCTTGGAATTGATCAACTTCTAGACAGGGGAGCTTACACCTGGGTTCAGGAATTGATCAACTTCCAGATGGGGGAGCCCAAACCTGGGTCCTCTCTTCCCTCTTGGTGATTTTTCTGATTTAAATACTTAGCCCTGATCACCTGAGTCCACCATTGATTCAGATTCATGATCATATTCCAGTACAATTTTTCTCCCATTTCCATATTTTCTATCCACGAGTCCCTTGTTCCCAATCCACCATGTTGTTTCAGGGCTCTTACCATTTTCCAATTTACCAAATGACATTTTTTGGTTTCTATTCTCCCTCCCTCCCATAAAATTGTTGATAAATGGCAACAAGAAATTCTAGTTTAATTTGTCCTTGAATTAAACTGAGAACTAAACTCGAATTCTATTCTTATAACAACTTGTAAGTAGTTAATTAATATTAATTAACTTAATTAGCTTAGGAATTTCGAGTTGGAAGTCTTTCTGAAGTCATGTATATGTTCTCCCTATATTTTAGGGGTCCAGGATGAGTTAATTATGAACTTTAATTAGATAACTCAGTTTATTGAGTTAAGTTCAGTTAAATTAGTTCCAAACCGTTTGAGGAACTAATAGTGAGTTAACCGTCAGTTGGTGCACTAATGCATTAACTATTGCTACTCCAGTTAACTGAAGATTCCCTCATCAAAAACTCATGCATGTCAATTCTGAGAAAGATCCAGTTGAGACTAGAGTGCAGGGACATTGTACTATCAGTTGTATGATTTATTGAATTGTATAGATCATGCATGCAATAAGGAACTGAACCTAGAAGGGATTGCACAGTTTTGGATGCACTGGTTTCCCATTAATATGGGCTAATCATCCATAGGATATGCGTAAGGAAATTGGGGCTTGTAGAGCTGGAGAATTGGCTATGTGTTGGCCAAGAGTTTTCTTGTGAGCTGGAGATTGATTTTACTTAGTGTTGGGATTGTTCTTGTGAGAACAAGCATTGTATTATCATCTTGGATTTCTGATATATGCAATAAAGATAGTGGGGTTTTGCGCTATGGCTTTCCCCGGATATTTATTGTGTTATGTGTATTTGATTATCTTCCTCTTGCTATTATTGTTTTCATCGATCCATTTGCTTCCGCTGGTTTAAAGTAGAAGTAGATTCTTGTCATGTGGTTTAGTAAATTGCATGAGCTTGTGAATCTATAGAATTTTCTACATTGTATCAGAGCTAAGAACAGTATATTAGAGGAGATTTTGAAGTTTTGAGTTCAGGGTTACAAGTGAAATTCGAATTTGCATTTCATACTTCAGGATTGGTATATGGCATTCTATGGTTTGCGGCTCGAGTATTCCTTGGAAGGAAGCTCGAATTTTATAGTCTGGAGGGACAAAATGAAGGTTGTGCTAGATGATAATGGCTTGAAGGAATTCGTTGATTAAGAGATTCCTAAGCCAGCAACATCAAATGCACAGAATTTAGCCGAATGGAAGAAGTGTGTGGCGAAGGGAAGGTGGATAATCCTTGAGGGAGTTCGAGACCACATTGTCTTGAGTATCCATGGCAAGAAAACTCTGTATGCTATGTGGAAAGCATTGGCATACTTGTATCAGAACAACAGTGACCAAAGGAAAGTGGCACTGAAGGAAAAACTTTGAAAAATCAAAATGGAGAAAGGCGAGACTATTTCAAAATACTTGACCAAGTTCACTTAATGTCGTGAAGAACTTGGAAGGGTTGGAATCATGGTTTCTAAAGAAGATATGGTGAGCCTTGCTCTTCTAGGACTCCCAAAGAGTTGGCATAGTTATCAAGACTTTGTCAATGGTCGGGAGAAGTTGCTAGATTGGGAATGGCTATGGTCAAATTTGATGCAAGAGGAGATTAGGAAGAACACCAGGGATGGCTATTCATCGAAGACTAATGATGAAGAGAAGGGGAAAGGTGAAGAAGGGGAAAGGGAAAGCTTAGCGATTAAGGTGAAGAAGGGGAAAGGGAAAGCTTCCCATTCCAAATCAGATTCTTATCATGTAGGTAAGAAGAAAGACATGATGAAAGTTAAGTGCTTTCATTGTCGTGAGCTGGGCCATTTTGCTACAAATTGTCCAAGAAGAAGTCCTCAGGAGGAGCGACGGGTGAGGCTTTGGCCTCTCAATTCAAATTGGACTTTTCCCTCATTGCATGCATGGTGTCATCAATGATGGGAAGTGTATGATACTTAGACAGTGGAACTTCTATCCACATGATTGGCTACAAAGAGTTATTCAGTGACTTGGAGGAGAAAGATCTCTAGATGCATATCGAGATGGGTGACGAAAAGAAGTATAATGTTATTGGATTAGGCACGATTACTTTTCAGAGGGAGCATGGGTCTCCACTCACCTTGAAGAATTTTATGTATGTGTCTGGGCTGAAGAAGAACTTGGTATCCATTTCCATGCTTGAGGATAAAGGTTATGATGTGATCTTCTTGAAAGGAGAGGTGTTACTTCAACACATAACCATGGGTTTGGTAAAGAAGATAGGGATTTTAGTGAAGAATCTCTATAAGTTGGAGGTAGAGAAGTGTTCTTCTTTTATCACAAAAGCAAAAAGGGTGCAGAGCCAAGATGTTGGCGAGTTGTGGCATAGGCAATTGGGCCACTTACATCATGGGGCTTTGAAGATATTGCAGCAGATCTCTACCGGTCTTCCCAAAGGTACACTTGAGCAAGTTGATACATGCAAGGGGCATACTTTGGGAAAATACACCAAGTCTTCCTTTCATGACAGAGACAGTTGAGCAGAGGTTATTCTAGAGAGAGTCCATTCAAATGTGTGTGGACCATTCTCGATAACATCCACAGCCAAACATATGTATTATGTTATATTTGTTGATGACTATTCTCATAAATGCTAGATATTTTTCATGCAAAAAAAGGATCAAAATTTCACAAAGTTTTGTGAGTTTAAAGGATTGGTGGAGAAAGAGTCGGGTAAGAAGGTTAAATTTCTACGGAGTGATAACAGTGGTGAGTATGTCTCAAACGAGTTTAAGAACTTATGTGCATCAAAAGGGATTAAATGGGAGTTGATGACACCCCATAGCCCTCACCAGAATGGGGTGGCTGAGAGGAAGAACAAAAGCATAGTAGGGGCAGTGAGTGAAATGTTGCATGATCAGGGCCTACCACTACACTTGTGGGCTAAGGCATGAAACACAGCGGTTTATGTTCAGAACCGTAGCCCACATCGAACACTTGAGATGAAGACACCAGAGGAGGGTTATTCTGGTAAGAGGCCAGATGTTGGTCACTTTAGGATTTTTGGGTCATCGATATATTTCCATGTGACCAAAGATGCACAGAATAAGCTTAAGATGACAACAGAGTTGGGGATATTTGTGGGGTACACTGATACACCTCACAACCATCGGGTGTACTTGTCGACCAGTAGGATGACAGCGGTTCGCAGGGATGTTAGGTTCGATGAGTAGAAGGCCATGTGAGTTTCCCTTGAGAGGGAACTTGAGCTACATGCAGATGAGGAGCCTCGGATTGAAGTAGAGCAGCGACATGCAGAGGATCCGAGAGTGGAGACATCCACTTAGGCAAAGTCTTCCAGAGAGGGAAGAAAGTGCACCAGAGAGGCTGACAGATTGTTGGATGATGCACGGGAGAATGTGGGAGCACCCACTTCTCAGTGCAGGCAGAGGAGGTCACCTGAGAGGTACATTGGATACATGGATCTTATGGGCAAATGTGTTGTGACAGAGCCATCTTCCTTTAAGGAAGTAGTGCAACAACCAGTTTGGGTTGATGCCATGGTGGAGGAGTATGATTCCATAGTTTGTAATAGTGTTTGGGATGTGGTCCCGAGACCGGAGGACAAGTCAGTGGTGAGCTCCCGTTGGCTTTACAAGGTAAAGCAAGATGCATATGGTAGTGTGGAGAAGCATAAGGCTAGATTTGTGGCCCGTGGCTTTTCACAAGTAGAGGGGATTGACTATGATGAGACATTTGCTCCTGTTTCAAGGTACTCATCAATAATATCTATATTGGCACTATCAACACAAATGGGTTGGAAGATACATAAGATGGATGTGAAGACAACCTTCCTTAATGACATGATTGAGGATGAGGTGTACATAGAGTAGCCTAAAGGTTTTGAAACCTTGGACCATGAGTCGCATGTGTGCTAGCACAAGAGAGCATTGTATGGTCTGAAGAAATCATCCCATGCTTGGTACACCAGGATAGATAGCTACTTCACTAGCTTGGGCTTCACGAAGAGTGAAGTGATGCGAACCTGTACCACATAGTGGTGGAAGGTAAATTGTTGATCATTTTACATTATGTCGATGATCTCATACTGACAGGTGATGATCAACTGATCAAATATTGCAAGGAGGACCTTGCAAGAGAGTTTGAGATGAAGGACATGGGGCTCATGCATTACTTTCTTGGCATGGAGGTATGGCAGGGAGATGGGGATTTGTTTTTGTCTCAGGGCAAGTATGCCAACGAGATACTTAGGAGATTTCGCATGGAGAGCAACAAACCCATGGAGACTCCTCTAGCAGGTAACTGGAGGAAGGAGGATGCTACTTTAGGGGAAGTAGTGGAAGCTACTATTTACAGGAAACTTGTGGGTTCACTCATGTACTTGGTGAACACATGACCGGATATGTGCTATGCAGTTAACCAAGTTATTCAAGCGACGGTTATGCCTACCAAGTTGTATTGGAAGGTGGCAAAGCATGTGCTGAGATACCTTAGGGGAACTTCTCAATATGGATTATGGTATAGACGGATAGGGGGCACGAAGCTTCAAGGCTTCACCAATGCAGATTGGGCAGGGAGTCCATCTGACAGGAAGATCACATCAAGAGGGATCTTCAATATTAGGTCAAGGCATTTTCTTGGTACAACAAAAAACAGAGATCGGTTGCACTCAGTTTGGCAGAGGCAGAGTACATGGCTGCGAGTTAGGAAGCATGTGAGGCCATCTGGATGAGGAAGATATTGGTTGGTTTGTTTGGTCAGTAGATGGATCCAACTGCGATTTACTGTGATAATTAGAGTTGCATCAAACTCTCTGAAAATCCAGTTTTTCATGATCGGTCCAAGCACATTGATATCCTATACCATCATCTCAGAGATTGTGTATTGAGATAGATTATGTTGTTAGAGTACATTCCCACGGAGGAGCAAGATGCTGACATTTTGACAAAGGCATTGTCAAGCTCTATTCAAGTTTCACAGAGACAGGATCAGGGTAGTTGATAACCCCTTTCTTGTTGAGAGGGAGTGTTGAGAAATGGCAATAAGAAATTCTAGTTTAATTTGTCCTTGAATTAAACTGGGAATTAAAATTGAATTCTATTCTCATAGAAAATTGAAAATAATAAATTAAGTTTAATTAACTTAATTAGCTTAGGAATTTCAAGTTGGAAGTCTTTCTGAAGTCATGTATATGTTCTCCCTATATTATAGGGGTCCAGGATGAGTTAATTGTGAGTTGTAATTAGATAACTTAGTTTACTGAGTTAAGTTAAGTTAAATTAGTTCCAAATTGTTTGAGGAACTAATAGTGAGTTAACAGTCAGTTGGTGCACTAATGCATTAACTAGTGCTACTCCAGTTAACTGAAGATTCCCTCATCAAAAACTCATGCATGTCGATTCTGAGAAAGACCCAGTTGAGACTAGAGTGCAGGACAATGTACTATCAGTTGTATGATTTACTGAGTTGTATAGATCATGCATGCAATCAGGAACTGAACCTAGAAGGGATTGCGCAGTTTTGGATGCACTGGTTTCCCATTAATATGGGCTAATCAGCCATAGGAATTGCGCAAGGAAATAGGGGCTTGGAGAGCTGGAGAATTGGCTAAGTGTTGGCCAAGAGTTTGCTTGTGAGCTGGAGATTGATTTTACTAAGTGTTGGGATTGTTCTTGTGAGAACAAGCATTGTATTATCATCTTGGATTTCTGATATATGCAATACAGATAGTGGGGTTTTGAGTTGTGGCTTTCCCCGGATATTTATTGTGTTATGTGTATTTGATTATCTTCCTCTTGCTATTATTGTTTTCATCGATCTATTGACTTCCATTGGTTGAAAATAGAAGTAGATTCTTGTCCCGTGCTTTAGTAAATTGCATGAGCTTGTGAATTTATATGATTTTCTACATTTCCTTATATACATCCCCATTTGATGTAGTACGCACTTGGGGGCTTGTAGGGCTGAAAACTGATACAAGGGGATAACTAACAGGATTGACTTCACCAGGGTTTCTCTACTTGCATGATTAAGCCATATCCCTACCCAATTTACTATTTTTGTTTTCATTTTATCCTGAACTTTTTGCCAAGCATATGGAGCAACTCTTCTTAGGAATATAGGTACCCCTAAATAATTGAAATATTTCCAGTCTCTGACTACTTTGAACCCTCAGATTTCTTCGATTTTATTCTCTTTTTGGATGGAGATATTCCAGCTATAGATGTGGCTCTTGCTGTCATTGATGGCCCCCCCTGATGCATTGAGGAATTTGTCTAAGTTTCTTTTGAAGCCCCGAGAAATTATAACCAAGGCTCCTCCCATCAAAAATGTATCATGTATGAAATATCCATGATTTATAATTCTAATTCCTTCCTTGTACCTAATGCCCAGAAGATTGATAATAACTCTTCCATGCTCTAGTTTCCTACTCAAGGCATCTGCCATAATGATGTATAAGAAGAGGGAGAGGGGAAAACCTTGACGAAGACCCCTCAAAGCCTTGAAGAAGCCTGCCACCCGACCATTGACTAACAAAGCAATCCAAGGGGAAGTTATACACAAGCTTATCCATTTGATGAATGTATCATCCAACCCCATTTTCTTGAGGAATTTTATCATGAAACCATGCCTAAGTATTTCAAAAGCATTTTCCATTCCTAGCTTTATGATCATCCCTTCATCGCCCCTGCGCTAGCTCGAATCAAGAGCTTCTTGGATTAGGAGAATATTTTCGAAGATTTGCCTACCTGGAACAAACCCCCCTGATATCGAAGATCAAAGAAGGCAAAAGTGGTTTGAGCCTTAAGGCCAAAAGCATCGAGAAAATTTTATATGAGACATTACAGAGGGATATTGGGCGGAATCTAAAGAGGGAAGTGGGGTTAGATTCTTTGGGGATCAGAGCCAGGAAGGAAGAGTTTATGCCGCCCCCCATGGCGAAGTGCTTGAATGAGTAACCCACCATTCTGCATAGGTCCTTCTTTATTACTTCCCAAAATTTTTTTATAGAAGCTAACCAAGAATCCATCCAGGTCAGGAGCCTTATTAGGGGGGAAGGAGAAAATTACCCTCCTGATTTCCTCGATCTCGGGGGGGAACCTGAGTATTTTTCATTTCCTCCTACACTATCTCTGGGATACCTTCCAGGAAGAATTATTCGTTGTCTATATCTCTTGTAGGGTCTCTTGTATATAGATTTTCATAGTGTTCTACCACTGCTCTCTTAATTTCTTCAAAATTCTTGATATGTTCCCCACCATGATTTACCTGAGTTATATTGTTTTTTGATTCCCTAAACTTGGCTTGTTTATGGATAAATTTTGTGTTACTATCCCCAGCCTTCAGCCAAGTATTTCTAGATTTCAATCTCCAGTATTCCTCTTCCCTCCTAAGCTTTGCGTGGATGACCTTAAAAATCTCTACTTGTTTTGGAAGTCTACTTCTCTTATCAGAGTTGATTCCTTTTGTCTCTAGATAGAAGCTATTTTTTCTTCCATCTCCTTGAAGTTGCCTTGTCTTCGTGATCTTTTTTCCTTTAGCCACTTTTTAATGTCGCCTTTCAGCCTGCGAATCTTGGACTCCCAAATAGTTAATTAGGCTTCCCAATAAATTATGACGAAAATATTGAAAAAAATAATGAAATTAATAATGTCGAAAAATAGAAAAAATTATTAAAATTCTGGATTTTAGGCATCTATGGTTCATTTCTTTTGAGCTTAGTCTTGGAGTATCCACAGTAGAAACCATATTTGTCAACGTTTCAAATCCCAACAGGGATCCGTCATGAGGACCAATCTGAATGATGGATACCTCGAGACTAAGCTCAAATTTTGTTTTTATTAAAGTTAATAACGTATAAGTACAAACAAATTTATAATCCTCCTTGATATATATATGGTGAGTGTACAGATAAGGATGTAGTCCTTTCATGCCTTTATTGTCCCATGCACATGCATAAATATGTTGTTTTGAGAGAGTGAGGAATCCTTTCATCCCTTTATTGTCTTATGCACATGCGTAAATATGTTGTTTTGAGAGAGTGAAGAGATGGTTAGTTGAGAGAAAGAAGTTGATTTTCAAGGTATTAAAGGGGTTGATTTCTATTGTTTTTAAATTATTTTTCTCATAACCAACAATTAAAAAAAATTATGCCCAAGAATTATTTTAAGAACAAGTAGGCTACCCTAGAGATGGTTCCTCTTTTAGACCATCAATATTCATGTGAGCAAGATATTGGTTTTGCAAAAAAATTATTAATTAAACTATTTTCATCAATTTGCATGTTGCTAATGGTGGTTTGGTGGGTTATCAATTATTTATCATTAATTTAAATACACACATGCTGAAATTCATGTGCCAATAAATTATAACGAAAATATTGAAAAAATAAATGAAATTAATAATGTTAAAAACATAGAAAAATTTATTAAATTAATAACATATAAATACAAACAAGTTTATAATCCTCCTTGATATTGAGAGAGAATGTATGAGGTCATCGTCCCACACGTTGGAATGATGATTTCCTGTGCGTCTTTGTTGAGCATTGCTAATGCTTGCGGTTATTGGTATGACACATTTCTTTGGCCTTAACATTCCACTACTTGCATTGTTCATGCTTGGGGTTATTGGCGTGACAGATTTCTTTGGCTCTAACATTCGGAGTGTACTTGAAAGGTGTGCACAGAGAGCCAAATTACGATCATTCTTGGAGCAAATCAACGATTTGCGGACGCCCCATCTGGAAAGCAACGGCGCTGTACAAACCAGAGCCATTAACACTTGCTTCCTACTGTTAACTATAGCGTTTCGCTGCTATGCTTCCTCGCATATTTATAGTATAATTTTCAAAGAAAATTCCAAACCAATCGGATCTTTGGTTTCCTGCGATTTTGCATAGTTCTGTTTAGGCCCCGGCACCATGAGCTTAAGTCGATTGCGGAGGAATCGGATGGACATAGACGCCGTCAAAATTCCCAAACATTTAGGGAATCTGCAGTCGACATAGGGATGCCCGGCACGGCAGGCAATTTCCACGAGGGTCTGAATGAATAAAGGGTTAAAGTTAGAATAATCTTTTAACATCTTTATGAGAGATGTAAGTCTTTCTTTCATACATATTTAATTAACAATGATTCTGTTCTTTGTCTTATGTCTTTTATATAATTATTATAAAATAGTTCATTGTCTATCGTATGATTAACGATGATTTCATTGATGGTCTGTGGTATATTTAACAACAATTCTCTATTTTATGTCTAATATTAGCGAAAAAGAATTAGTAGGCTAACTTGGATTTCAATATTATACGGTGGGTATACAAGAAAGGCACATGGAACTTGGTATTTGACAATGCCAAAGGGTAGGGTAGCTTAGGGTATTGTGCAGGTTAAAAAAAAAAAAATGGAAATTTGAAAATATCATAGGGTATTAGGGTATTGTGTATTTATGTGGAAAAAATGGAAATTTGATAATATTATAGGGTATTCTACATGTATGTAATAAAATAGGAATTTGACAATATTATACACTGGTGGGACTTTTTGCCAATCGATTCCAAACACCAAAACTCTAGACACTGGAGTTGGTGATGGGACTTGCTTTTTTATTGCTTGTATCTTCCTACACTACGAACGTATGGGTGACGCCTCCAGAGATTTGAAAACGGGTGGGACTCTTTGCAAATCGATTTCAAACGCCAAAACTCCAGAGGCCGGAGTTAGTGATGGGACTTGCTTTTTTATTGCTTGTATTTTCCTACACTACGGGCGTATGGGTGACGCCTCCAGAGATTTGAACACGGATGGGAATCTTTGCAAATCAATTCCAAACACCAAAACTCCAGAGGCCGAAGTTGGTGATGGGACTTGATTTTTTATTGCTTGTATCTTCCTACACTACGGGTCTATGTGTGACGCCTCCAGAGATTTGAACATAGGTGAGACTCTTTGCAAATCGATTCCAAACACCAAAACTCGAGAGGTCGGAGTTGGTGATGGGATTTGCTTTTTTATTACTTGTATCTTCCTACACTACAAGTGTATGGGTGACGCCTCCAGAGATTCTAACACAGGTGGGACTCTTTGCAAATCGATTCTAAACACCAAAACTCAAGAGGCTGGAGTTGGTGATGGGACTTGATTTTTTATTGCTTGTATCTTCCTACACTATGGGCGTATGGGTGACGCCTCCAGAGATTTGAACACGGGTGGGACTCTTTGCAAATGATTCCAAACACCAAAATTCCAGAGGCCGGAGTTGGTGATGGGACTTGCTTTTTTATTGCTTGTATCTTCCTACACTATGGGCGTATGGGTGATGCCTCCAGAGATTTGAACATGGGTGGGACTCTTTGCAAATCGATTCCAAACACCAAAACTCTAGAGGCCGGAGTTGGTGATGGGACTTGCTTTTTTATTGCTTGTATCTTCCTACACTACAAGCGTATGGGTGACGCCTCCAGAGATTTGAACACGGGTGGGACTCTTTGCAAATCGATTCCAAACACCAAAACTCTAGAGGTCGGAGTTGGTGATGGGACTTTCTTTTTTATTGCTTGTATCTTCCTACACTACGAGCGTATGGGTGACGCCTCTAGAGATTTGAACATGGGTGGGACTCTTTGCAAATCGATTCCAAACACCAAAAATCCAAAGGCTGGAGTTGGTGATGGGACTTGCTTTTTTATTGCTTGTATCTTCCTACACTATGGGTGTATGGGTGACGCCTCCAGAGATTTGAACATGGGTGGGACTCTTTGCAAATCGATTCCAAACACCAAAACTCCAAAGGCCGGAGTTGGTAATGGGACTTGCTTTTTAATTGCTTGTATCTTCCTACACTACGGGCGTATGGGTGACGCCTCCAAAGATTTGAACACGGGTGGGACTCTTTGCAAATCGATTCCAAACACCAAAAATCCAGAGGCCGGAGTTGGTGATGGGACTTGCTTTTTTATTGCTTGTATCTTCCTACACTACGGGCGTATGGGTGACGCCTCCAAAGATTTGAACACGGGTGGGACTCTTTGCAAATCGATTCCAAACACCAAAACTCCAGAGGCCAGAGTTGGTGATGGGACTTGCTTTTTTATTGCTTGTATCTTCCTACACTACGGGCGTATGGGTGACGCCTCTAGAGATTTGAACACGGGTGAGAATCTTTGAAAATCGATTCCAAACACCAAAACTCCAAAGGTCGTAGTTGGTGATGGAACTTGTTTTTTTATTGCTTGTATCTTCCTACACTACGGGCATATGGGTGACACCTCTTGACCCACTCGATAATTCGTTGCTTTTTTATTGCTTGTATCTTCCTACTCTACGGGTGTATGGGTGACGCCTCCAGAGATTTGAACACGGGTGGGACTCTTTGCAAATCGATTCCAAACACCAAAAATCCAAAGGCCGGAGTTGGTGGTGGGACTTGTTTTTTTATTGCTTGTATCTTCCTACACTACGAGCATATGGGTGACGCCTCCAGAGATTTAAACATGGGTGGGACTCTTTGCAAATCGATTCCAAACACCAAAACTCTAGAGGCTGGAGTTGGTGATGGGACTTGCTTTTTTATTGCTTGTATCTTCCTACACTACAGGTGTATGGGTGATGCCTCCAGAGATTTGAACATGGGTGAGACTCTTTGCAAATCGATTCCAAACACTAAAACTCCAGAGGCTGGAGTTGGTGATGGAACTTGCTTTTTTATTGCTTGTATCTTCCTACACTACGGGCGTATGGGTGACGCCTCTTGAATCAGATTACTTAGATGGAAGTGATTTTTATTTTAATGCAAGGTTCCCCAATGATAATTCAAAAACTGAAAAAGCGAACTTACCTGTTCCCCAATGAATGCCTCTTTTTGATAGTAAATCTACAGTCCCATTTTTCTCTCTATGTCTATGATCAAAGATAACCTTTTAAAAGGTTATTATCATAACTTTGATGCGCTTCATCCAATTGGTGAGGATGGGTGGTCTGAATTCATTGTGCCCCTTGACCCACTCGATAATACCTTTGGCATCCCCAAAAATATGGATCTCCTCAATTCCCATCCATTTAGCGGCAATAAACACCCCCCACAGAGCAATTAATTATGCTCTATTATTCGTACCTTCCCTTCCCTCCCACCAAAAGTGGTAGTATTTTGCCCAAACACTGGTACTTTTCTTCCCTCCTAGTATTACATCATCAACAAACATCAAATGTGTTACTTGTAGATGCATGGAAACTTTCACCCCTTTAATAATAGCTTTATTCGAAGATTCTTTAAATTGTCTGCTCATATTATCCACCGCCAATAGAAATAGTAAAGGGGACATGGCACATCCCCGCCTTAAACCCCTGTGTTCTTGGAAAAACAGGGGGGGAAATCCATTAATAATCACGACGAAATTGGTGGACTTGATGTAGCCCATATCCAGAGAACATTACTCAGACTTATCCCCATTTTGTACAGAATTAGAGCCAAAAATTCCCAATCAATGTAGTCGTAGGCCTTTATCAGGTCAATCTTAAGAAGACAATATTTATGAGCAGTATAATTGATCACATGCAACATTTCTTATGGAATGCCAATCACATCATGAATTTATCTGCCCTCCATAAACACAAATTGTTCAGGTGAAATAAATCTCGATAGAAGGGGCTTAATTCTATGGGCAATCAACTTGGAAATCATTTTGTAAACCGAGTTGCATAGGGAGATAGGCCTAAATTCCCCAAAAGTAAATGGCTTTTTCTTTTTTGGAATCGGAGCAAGAATGATGGCATTGATCACCCCTAAGATGATCCCCTTTGTCCTAATTTCTTCCATCGCTGCGAGAAGATCCTGAAGCATTAGATCCTTATAATGGATAAAAATCTCAACACCCCAACAATTAGGGCTCGAGCTTCTGTCCTTCGCGCAATCCTTTAATGTTGTTAGTAGCTCATCACAAGTGATAACTTGACCCAATATTACATTGTCCTCCTGTGAGATCAGGGTGGGAACAATTTCTATAATGTCTTCTTGGTCCCCAAATCCATGGTTCCTTGCCTTAAAATGCTCATTGAAATGCAATGTTGCTTCCTGTTCCAGCGAGGATTGTTGTTTATGGCTCACATCATTTTCCATTCATATTATAGCTCACATTGTTTTTATATTTAGAAAATATTTTATTTATTTTAAGAGGGACGCGTCTCAACTTGATGTTGAGCACAAAGGGATTCACACAACTTCTTCATATTGGATTTTAGAATGTGTCTCTTGATGCAATAATTAACTATTGTAAGTAAATCAATGGATATAAAAGGTTATGACCTATTTACTCTATGGTATATAAATATTTATCCATTTATCAATGAAAATCATTAAATGATCAATATGGTTATTCTCATATCGATTTCCTTCAATTGGTATTAGACCCAAGATCTTGGCAAATTTTTGGAATAAAAAAAGAAAAGGGTACACCCTTGACTATTTTTCCATATGGTTGTTGTGCAATATAATCACTTTTTAGCCAATCGTTATTCATATGACCAATGTACACTTTTTATTTTTATTTGTGTTTATTTATTTATTACGACTAGGGGAATTGACAATTGAGCTAGTTTTTGTACTTGTGTGACACGGGGTTGATTTCGACCACTACCACTATAACCTCTAAGTGCCTACATATGCCCCTTCCATAAACATGGGTAAGTTAGGGGGATTTGAACATTGAATCTCTTGGTACATAACACTTCATTTTCACAATGTTAAACCCACATGGAGAAGACAAGAGATAAGATAGAACATTCATTACATTTATTATTCACAACAATGTACATTTATATATTTCCTTATGACCCTTGGTCTTCACATACCAAGTGGTCTCTTAGACTTCGGTGACTGTTTACATTCCACACCATACCTTAATGGATTAGGAATCCAACGTTCCCCCCTTTAATCTGAAGGCGTATATACGAGTCGAAGAAGAGAGCTCTAATACAAAAATACAAAAAAGCATGAAAAAAATAAGTTGAATGTGCTCTCTCAGATGATGGCATAAGGTGGGATAACTTGAGGTCTTAACCAACTGATCAGGAGCTCAGGACCAAGTGTCGTAAAATGGTAAAAAATGAAAGTGATCAAAACTGGTTTGAACCTGAGCGACTGGATAGAGCTCGTCTTCCTGATTCCGTTACTGCGAACGGTTCGAAAAACGATCTCCGTATGAGGAAGTTATGCCAAAAAGAAAGATTGCTCAATAACATTGAAATTTTGAATTTAAAAAAAAAAAAAATTAAAATAGAATATTCCACAAAATATTCCGTTCTGGGCAACAAATGGCAAGTTGCCACGTGGCCAAGGTGACATCAGCATTAATGGGCGCATATGTTTAAAATTTTGGGCGAATTGTGGTTTGAACCCGCGACTTCTTACATACAACTGCAAAGCTTTACCAAAGCGCCACGACTGAAGGTCTTGATATGAGAGCGGCGGAAATTTCTTATGAAGTTTAAACTTCTTTTGGGTGGGGCCCGAAATGGGCCAGCCCCCTCATATATGTAACCACCGCCCAGAAAACCGGGTGCTAACCTCCCTAAACTGTGCGGGTAACTCTAAACAGTCACCGTTATATGCTGGTTACGTGGACACATGGCCACATTCAACGCGGGGTTAACGTTAGTCTAACTGCCCGTTCCCAACGTTTGGGCACGAAAACCAAGGAAAACTGCCAGATGTTAAATCCGTTCACATGCAGTTGCAACTCACCATTTAATGCGTGGTCTGTCTGGCGGTATTTTTGGCGGACCACCAAATTTGGGCGGTCCGCCATCATTGGCAGAGCTAACTGAACTTCCACTACAGTTAGCTGGAGTGATTCTAGGCCAAACTAGAGGAAATCTTCAATGAGCCATAACTTTGGCTAGGAAAGTCCTTTTTGGACGATTTTTTTTTTTGATTTTGGGTCTCTTCGACCTTCTGAAGCCATTGGCATAGGTTTCATAGCCATCTGAGGTCGTTTGCAGGTGATTTTGCTTCGTGGAAGTTCCAGGAGCCACTAGAGCCAAATTAGTTTGGGAGCTGCATTGGGAAGTGTGCAGCCAGTGAATGTGAAACGAAGGTCATTACTGAGGTTTTTCAGCATTTTGAATCCATTTCTACAGCTCTTTTTTCCTATTGAGGCATTCTTCTCACTGTTTAGCTTCAGGGAAGCTTTCAGGGCCACCAGGGCCATTTCAGTGATTGAGCTGTGCTGGGCTAGGTTCATCTGTTTGAGGTGAAACAAAAGCCTATTTCTGCTGTAAGGAACCTTCTGAATCCAATGAAGGTGTTTTTAGAAGCATTTGGAGACTTCTAAAGGCCTAGATGCTAAAGAGAAGTTTTGGGCAGCCTAGAGCCATCCGTGGGAGAAGGCCTAGATTGGGGATGCAGTGCTCATTTTGAGCAAATTAACAGTCATTTGTTTATGTAAGATATGTTCTGGAGACATTAGCAAAGGTTTCAGAGACATTTGAAGCATTCTGAAGGAGTTTATGCCATTAAGAAGCTCAAGGAAGCTTAGTGCACCTACTGAAGGAATCAAGTCCAAGGGAGCCTAGATCTGCCTGCACAAAGAGGACAGCCATGACAGGGATGTATATGGTTTTTCTAAACCCATAGGTTCAGTCAATAACCTTTTGGAGTTGAGTGTGGAACTTGTAAAAGAATTCAAGCCATAATCCCAAAGAGCCAAGTCTAGTTGACTAGAGCTCACAGGAGACGTAGCCCACGAGATTGGGGTGAACTCCTTATTAAATTTGTTGTTATGTGTGATGTTTATTTGCTGCCTTATATGTCTGATATATATGTTTAATATCAGCGAAAACAAATCAAGTTAAAACACATAAACAGGAGAAAAGACATACACCCCTTTCAAGCTAAGATTCTGCATAATGTCAAGTTCAAGCAAGGTCTTGTTTTTTACTTGAATCTTAGTGTTTACTTTTTATTTCTTTAGGCAGAGTCTATAGAGGGCCAGGTAGCTTCTGGATCTCATCCTCTCTTTAGAGGTGACATATCCAGTAAATGCCCCTACAGTCAATCTCTGTATTAGAAATAAGAAGTGCACATATTTGCAGATTTAAACTTGGAGTATTTGCGCACTCATTTACATAAATGAAAATGGATACCTTGCACCCTTAAACAAGTACATTCCATTTTCAGATCACCAACGGTGGTTTAAGGATGACCACCAACACTGGAACACTTAGTGTAGTTCCTGGAACTCTTCCAAAGCTAGCAAGAAGTTGAGGTCTTATGTTAGAGGAAGTGCTCCCTTTTGTTTTAAAAAGGGATACCATTGGGGTCTCAACCTGGAATGCTTAGTTTTGTTCCTGAAACTCTTCTAAATCTAGCAAGAAGCTGAAATATTCTTCTAGAGGAGGTGTTCCTAATGCTTTGAAGAGGGAGACATTCAACATGGAAAAAGGGAGGTCTACAACCTGCAGTGTTTTAAGGAATACCACCAACCAAAGGCATGCTTAGGGGTTTCTTTGTCTCTAGATACAACTCTGAATCTAGTGAATGTCTGTCTCTAGTTGTAGGCTCAGGCAATAGGTCTAGGTTGTGTCTTAGGCTCACTTGTATTGAAAATAACAACAAGAAATGCTAAATATAGAAGTGCTAAATTTAGTACTGCTATAAATAGAATTTCGGGATATCTTCCTATTTTAGTTAGTCCTTGAACTAAAATTGAGAAGTAAAATTTGAATTTGATCTTATCAGTTATTTGTAAAATAATTAATTAATTCATCTTGAGTTAATTAATTATAGAAAATTAAACATGAATTCTATGTGGGGACATGCAACAGTTTCTCCATTGATTGAGGAATTTATCCATCAGTTAAAGAGATAAGGATGAGTTGTAATTAGTTGGCTCAGTTAACTGAGTCAAGTCCAGTTAGATTAATTCAAACAGTTTGTTGAATTAATTGTGAGTTCAGTTAGTTAATGCATGCATGCATGTAATTGCTACACTTCAAATAACTGAATATCCTCTCATAAATAACTCATACATGTCAGTTCAGACAGAGACCCAGTTGAGATCAAATGGAGGGACAATGTACTATCAGTTGCAGGAATATTCCATTGTGAATATATCTTGCATGCAGAAGGAATTCTTTCCTTGGAGATTGCGTAGTTACTTCTTCAATTCAGTGAGTGTGATGAGGCCAATTCACACATGTGACATCATTGGACCCCAAGAAAAACTGCGCAAGGAAATAGGAGGCTTGGAGGGCTAAGGGAAGGCATATCTAGTGTCTATTCAGTCTGTGAGCTGTATTGTTTGATTGTAGAGAGATCATGATAGCTTGTGAGCTGATTCTTTTTGTAACTCGAACATATTTCCACTTGTATGATAATGCAGAGATTGGGGTTTTAGGCTGAGGCTTTCCCCGGGTTATTTCTTCTGTGTTATGTGTGATTGATTTCTCATTCTCAATTATATGTGTTCTCATTGAGCTTGCTCATATTTGATTAAGCTTCCGCAAAGTTTGTTGTAGAAGTAGATCTTGTATTTTGCTTTAGTATATTTCATAATCTGTTGATCTACAGTGGGAATTTCTACATGGTATCGGAGCAAAGGTGATCAAAGCGAAGAACAATATACAAGAAGGAAGAAGTTCGAAGTTTCAAGTTCCTGAATATAGAAATCGAGTTCTTATCACATCTCAATTTCACCAATGACGTTGGATGGTTTAAGACTTGAGTATGCCCTTGATGGTAGCTCGAATTATATAGCTTGGAAGGATCGCATGGAAGCAGTATTAGAGGATAACGGTCTAAAGGACTTCATTGATCAAGAAGTCCCCAAGTCGAATGATGCTACAGAATTGGCGGAATGGAAGAAATGTGTGGCTAGAGCAAGGAGAATCCTCCTGGAGGGAGTTCGAGACCACATTGTCTCGAGCCTCCATGGGAAGGAGACACCGTTTTCGATGTGGAAAACATTGAAAGATCTATATCAAAACAGCAGCGATCAGAGGAAGTTGGCGCTGAAAGACAAGCTTCGGAAAATCAAGTGTGAAAAGGGCAACACAATCTCTACATATCTGAACAAGTGCACCACCTGCAGGGATGAGCTTGGAAGTGTAGGGATCACGACCGCTGACGATGAAATGGTGAGTCTTGCACTCCTCGATCTTCCTAAGAGCTAGCATAGCTACCAAGACTCGGTTAATGGAAGAGAAAAATTGCCAGATTGGGAACGACTTTAGTCGGATCTTATGCAGGAGGAAATAAGAAGAAGCACCAGAGATGGATCCTCATCGAAGCAAGATGATGAGGAAAATCTAGCTTTAGCGAGTAAGGCGAGGAAAGGGAAAGGGAAGGTGTCCCATCCCAAATCCGGTTCTTCCCATGGTGGGAAGAAGTTTAACAAATCAAAAGTGCGATGATTTCATTGTCATGAAGTGGCCATTATGCTACGAATTGTCCACAGAAGAAATCCAAGAAGGGATCCTCGAAGGGATCTGATGGTGAGGCACTGGCCTCACAGTTTGAGTTGGATTTCTCTCTTATTGCATGCATGGTTTCATCCATGGTGGGATGTGTGTGGTACCTGGACAGTGGAGCTTCATTCCACATGTCAGGTGACAAGAATCTTTTCAGTACCTTGGAGGAGAAGGATCTCCAGATGCAGATCGAGATGGGCAATGATGGAAAGTACCGTGTTTCAGGTGAAGGTACGGTTGTGTTTCAGAGGGAGCATGGAGCTCCCCTCACCCTGATTGATGTAAAGTATGTACCAAGTCTGAAGAAGAATCTTGTGTTTGTTGCTATGATAGAAGATAAAGGCTATGATGTAGTATTTAGTAAAGGAAAGGTATTCCTGAGGCATATCGGTACTGGACAGACCAAGCAAATCGGGATTCGAGTAAAGAATCTCTACAAGCTGGAGGTAGACGATTGTGTTGCATTGAGTTCCAAAGATGAGATGGTGCAGAGCCAAGATGTTGGCGAGCTATGGCATAGAAGACTGGGCCACTTGCACCATGGAGCCCTGAAGATCATGCAGCAGATTTCTACCAGACTTCCCAAGGGAAAACTAGAGCAGACAAATACATGCAAAGGTTGTACCTTGGGTAAGTATGCGAAATCTTCCTTTCCAAATCGAGACAGTAGAGTTGGAGCAATCCTGGAGCGAGTTCACTTAGATGTTTGTGGACCTTTCTCTACAACCTCCACCGCTAAACAAAGGTACTATGTTATTTTTATTGATGATTTTTCATAGATGTTGGATCTACTTTATGCAAAAGAAGGATCAGACCTTCTTGAGGTTTTGTGAGTTTAAAGCCTTGGCAGAGAAAGAATCTGGAAAGAAAATAAAAGCCTTGCGTAGCGACAATGGTGGAGAGTATGTCTCCCAACAGTTTAAAGACTTCTGCGCTGCAGAAGGAATTAAACGAGAATTGACGGCACCCCATAACCCACAGCAGAATGGGGTGGCCGAAAGGAAGAATAGATCGATTGTGGGAGAAGCTCGAGCGATGTTGCATGACCAAAGCCTACCACTGCATTTGTGGGCTGAGGCATGCAATACAGTAGTATACTTGCAGAATAGAAGCCTACACCGTATACTGGGAATGAAGACACCTATGGAGGCCTTTTCCAAGAAGCGACTAGATGTGAGTCACTTCTGAATCTTTGGATCATCAGTTTACTGTCATGTGACCAAAGATGCCCGGAAGAAGCTGGATCCAATAGCTGAGTTGGGAATACTTGTGGGGTACATGGATACACCCCACAACTATTGGGTGTACCTGCCTACCAGTCAGAGGACAGTGGTACGCAGGGATCTAAAGTTCGACGAGTAGAAAGCCATGCAATTATCACTTGAGAGGGAGCTCAAGTTGCATGCAGAGGAGGAACTTTCAATTCCTAAGGAGGAGGAGCCTCAGATTGATGCGGAGCAGCTGCATGCAGAGGATCCGGGAGTGGAGACATCCACTCATGCTGAGACTTCCAGAGATGGGCGGAAATGCTCAAGGGAAGCTGACAGGTTGATGCTGGATGCACAGGAGAATGTGGGATAGCCATCTTCTCAGCACAAACAGAGGAGGTCACCCAAGCGGTACACTGGGTACATGGCCTTGGTTGGGGAGTGTGTAGATACCGAACCTTCTTCATTTGAGGAGGCAGTGCAGCAACCAGTCTGGGTTGATGCAATGGTAGAGGAGTACGACTCTATCATTCAGAACAGTGTGTGGGATGTTGTCCCAAGACCTCAGGGCAAGTCAGTGGTGAGTTCCAGATGGCTTTACAAGGTAAAGTAAGCAGCTGATGGCAGTGTTGAGAAACATAAGGCAAGGTTTGTTGCCCAAGGTTTCTCACAGGTCGAGGGGATCGACTATGATGAGACCTTTGCTCCTGTAGCAAGGTACTCATCTATCATATCGATGTTGGCACTATCAGCTCACATGGGTTGGAAGATCCATCAAATGGATGTGAAGACAACGTTCCTCGATGGGAAGATTGAGGAGGAAGTGTACATTGAGCAGTCGAGGGTTTCGAGACCTTCGATCGTGAGTCACATGTGTGCTGACTCAAGAGGGCTTTGTATGGGTTGAAGCAAGCACCCCGTGCTTGGTACACCAAAATCGACAGTTATTTCACCGGGTTGGGCTTCACCAAGAATGAAGAAGATGCAAACCTTTACCACATCATGGTAGAAGGTAAACCATTGATCATTGTTCTTTATGTCGATGATCTGATTTTGGCAAGTGATGATCAACTGATACAGTCTTGCAAGGAGGACCTTGCAAGAAAATTCGAAATGGAAGACATGGATCTTATGCACTACTTTCTAGGCATGGAGGCATGGAAGAAAGATGGTGAAGTATTTGTGTCTCAAGGCAAGTATGCCAATGAGATACTCAGGCGCTTTCACATGGAGAAGTGCAAGCCCATGTAGAGTCCTCTAGCTAGGAATTGGAGGAAGGAGGATGCTACTTCAGGTGAGGTAGTAGCTGCTATTGTTTATCGGCAATTAGTGGGTTCACTTATGTATCTGGTGAACACACGACCCGACTTATGCTTTGCGGTGAACCAGTTGAGTCAAGCTATGGTTCAGCCTACCAAGCTATTTTGGAAGGCAGCGAAGCATGTGTTGAGATACCTCAGAGGCACATCTCAGTTCGGATTGTGGTACAGATGGACAGAGGGAGTGAAGCTTCAAGGCTTCACAGATGCGGATTGGGCAGGGAGTCCATTAGATCGGAAGAGCACTTCTGGAGGAATATTCAACCTTGGTTCAGCTGTAGTTTCCTGGTACAGCAGGAAACAGAGATCAATTGCACTTAGCTAAGCAAAGGCTGAATACATCGATGCTAGTCAGGCTGCATGTGAGGCCATTTGGATGCGGAAGATTCTAGTGGGATTGTTTGGTTAGAGGATGGATCCAACCGTGATCTACTGCGATAATCAGAGTTGTATCAAACTCTCTGAGAATCCAGTTTTTCATGACAGGTGCAAGCACATTGATCCAATATCACCATCTTCGAGACTGTGTGGTCAAGAGGATCATGTTGTTGCTATATGTTTTGACCGAGGAACAGGATGCAGATATTTTGACTAAGGCATTGTCAAAATGCAAGTTCGAGTTCCACAGAGACAGGATTGGGGTCACTGATAGTCCCTTTCTTGTTGAGAGGGAGTGTTGAAAATAGTAACAAGAAATGCTAAATTTAGTATTGCTATAAATAGCATTTCGAGATACCTTCCTATTTTAGTTAGTCCTTGAACTAAAATTGAGAAGTAAAATTCGAATTTGATCTTAGGAACTGTTTGTAAAATAATTAATTAATTCATCTTGAGTTAATTAGTTGTAGAAAATCAAACATGAAGTCTATGTGGGGACATGCAATAGTTTCTCCATTGATTGAGGAATTTATCCATCAGTTAAAGAGATAAGGATGAGTTGTAATTAGTTGGCTCAGTTAACTGAGTCAAGTCCAGTTGGATTAATTCAAACTGTTTGTTGAATTAATTGTGAGTTCAGTTAGATAATGCATGCATGCATGTAACTGCTGCACTTTAGATAACTAAATATTCTCTCATAAATAACTCATGCATGTCAGTTCAGACAGAGACCCAGTTGAGATCAGATGGAGGGATAGTGTACTATCAGTTGCAGGAATATTCCATTGTGAATATCTCTTGCATGCAGAAGGAATTCATTCCTTGGAGATTGCACAGTTACTTCTTCAGTTTAGTGAGTGTGATGAGGCCAATTCACACATGTGACATCATTGGACCCCAAGAAAAACTGCGCAAGGAAATAGGAGGCTTGGAGGGCTGAGGGAAGGCATATCTAGTGTCTATTTAGTCTGTGAGTTGTATTGTTTGATTGCAGAGAGAGCATGATAGCTTGTGAGTTGATTCTTTTTGTAACTCGAACATATTTCCACTTGTATGATAATACAGAGATTGGGTTTTAGGCTGAGGCTTTCCCCAGGTTATTTCTTCTGTGTTATGTGTGATTGATTTCTCACTCTCAGTTATATGTGTTCTCATTGGTCTTGCTCATATTCAATTAAGCTTCCGCAAAGTTTGTTGTAGAAGTAGATCTTGTATTTTGCTTTAGTATATTGCATAATCTGTTGATCTACAGTGGGAATTTCTACAACTTGATGTATATGTGAAGCTTGTAGATGACCATTAATTCCCCCCTATGAAATGCAAGGTGAGAAGATGAAGAAAAATCAACTACAAGACTTTTTAATACTCTATAAGAAATTATGACATATGATTGAAATATATTCTTGGTTGTTGAAGCCCATTACCAAGAAGCTATCCATCCATGGTGAATCTTTGTTCTTGTAGGAGGCTTGTTTTTGAAGCATATGTTTGAATAATGAGTGTGCTAACCACACTGCTTGCATGGGTGAAGATCAAAACAATGATCTTTCACATGGCCACCTAGGTCACAATGTTGGAATTTGACAATATTTTGTGATGGGGGAGGAGTAGGAACAAGTGAATATGAACTATCATGCAAAAACCCAACATAATGAAACTAAATGGGCTTGGAGTGGTCTGGAGTGTGAAGAGAAACCTCCTTATCATATACAAGACCTATTTTATTCATGTTGTTGACAAGATCTTCCCAAGGTTTGATAATGGGCTTGGGAAGTACAGTCTGAACTTCTACATCTGCATGGAAATCTGCTCTTGCATTAGGCTCAATGATCTGAAAAATTTCTGGCTACTGATTAGAGTAAACTTTGGACTCAAAAATGGGATTGTTCTGAACAAAATCAAGTTCATAATGATGGATGTGTTGTTATAGCTCCTCTTGCTGAAGTTGTGACTCAAGCTACAAAACTCAATCTTTTCTTATGCATTTTGTAGGCAGGTCAGAATGTCAGAAAAAGTGTATTTACTTATTTTTACCATCCCATCAATAGTGGAATGCATCAAGGTATTCAGTAGCTCTAATAAATTATTAGTTCGAGCCATTTTTCAATCTCAAGAATCGAAAGATTCAACTAGAATTACGCTACTATTTACATAGAAGAATTATGCAATTCCACAGTTTATAAATCTCGCCAAAGCAATTCACCTTAAATTTTGTTTGATTTTTTTTTACCAAACAACCTTTAACAATGTTTGGATGCTTACTAAGGAAATTTGGCTTCCTTACCTAAGACGAAGGCAGAATATCACTCAATCCATCTCACTGAAAATAACATCATCAAAGTCTCCACATGAATCGAACAGAAGTCGGATTGGGAATAATTCATGTCAACATCAAAGGTCGTTTATATAAAAAAAACATGATTGGTTTATGAAGCTAATATTTGACATGTGTTCTTCCACTAACAATACTTTTATGTCGCTTTTTAATGAATATCCATATACATATGAAGACACACAAAAATCTTTTGTTCATGAAGTTCATGAACTCATTGTTCTCATACTTGCTTTAGTGGTTGGAAAATGTCAACTGTGAGATTGACAGGAGAAAGGTGCTCGACCGATTAAAAGACACTGATAATAAAACTATGAGCCATCCTTAAAAATGGTGTTTTGAGAGCATGGGCCTTCGAATTCTCCAGCCAAAATCGAAATGGATATTATTGTTAAGGCACAATGACTTGTGACCTTCAAACAAAAATGGATGTTATCATTGGTTTGTTAGACGTTGTTGCATAATAACTACTCCTTAAAAACTACTCATTTCATCGACAAATTCGAGGATCTTAGAGAGAGATTTGACCATCAAATTGGCACAATATTGTGACTCTTTAGAGGCTTGTTTACAGTGGAATGAATTCAGCACCAAACTGTACTTGAAACCTGTGGAAAACTTTTTGGTGAGCCATTTGCAGTTGGCAACACCTATTTTCTATATCAGAGGAATCAAAATGTGTGAATGTTGGACTGTTCGAGTACAAACCCGAGGAAGGACAAGATAATGAGTCTTTTGCTTCTTGTTTTCGGCATCACAATACAATAAAGGACAAGCACATGTATAAATTCCAACGTGTGCTAACTCAAAGTGCTTTCAATTTCCTTCAAATACTCGAAATATGAAGCCATTAACTTGAGGAAGGTAATTATTTCAAAGGGGACAAGATTGTTTTGTACGAAAGATAACCAGGGAAAATGTTCTCTCAGGAAAGGCATAGTCCAACACTGAAATTAAATTTATTATTTTGATAAATAGTTACAATCGACCTTGCTGCAAGTGTCTATGCATTTATTGCTAGAGAATTCAAGTACTTAAAATTGTTGTCATTATTCTGCATTTTTCTTGGCACTCTTCATTTACTTGAGTTGGAGAAAATGGCAAAAGTTTATGAAGTATTAGAGTTTTTGAAAACTCTAATACAATCTACTACTAATGACACAATAAAAATCAACAAATCCTCTCTTTATGAAATTAGAATTTGTCTACAAAATGCACAAGAAAACATTGAATTTTTACAGCTTGAATCACAGCTACAACAAGATGAGTTACAGAAAAGACAACATTTTGAACTTGTTTTTGTTCAGAACATTGAGATAGACACCCATCAACAACCAACAAGTCATCAAATCAATAATGTTGAGGTTGATTCAGATCAAGTGCTCATTTCATAAGCATATTTGAATACAGGTGTGGAAATTCAGTCTGCACTTCCCAAGCCAATCATCAGACCTTGGGAAGAGCTTGTCAACAACAAACACAAAACAAGTGTTGGATATGATAAGGAGGCGTCCTTTCATATTCCAGACTATTCCAAGCCCATTCAATTTCAATGTGTTGGATTTCTTCATGACAATTCACTTTCAGTTGTTCTAGATTTTGCTCCTCTTCCACAGCAGCAACAATAGAATGTTAAATGCCAACATTGTGACTAAGTTTTTCATATGAAAGATCACTGTTTTTATCTTCATCCATGCAAGAATTATGGTCAACATACTCATTCTTCACACATATGCTTCAAAAACAAGCCTCCTACAAGGACAGAGATTAATCATGGATGGATTTCTTCTTGGCAATGGGCTTCAACAACCAAGAAGATATTTCAGTCATACGTAAGAATCTCTTCTAGAATATTAAAAGGTCTTGTAGTTGAGTTTTCTCCATCTTCTCACCTTGTATCTAATGGGGGGGGTGGAAGTGATGGTCATCTACAAGCTTCAAATCCACATCAAGCGAGCCTAAGCCACAACCTACCATACCAGATTCAAAGTTTTGGCCAGAGACAAAGCATGCCTTTGGTTGGTGGTCAACCTTAAACCATCTATGCGGGGTTGAGACCTCCCTTTTCAGGTTGAGCTTCTCCCTCTTCAAAGAATTGGGGAAACTTCCTCTAGTAGAAGACTTAAACTTCTTACCAGTTCTGGAAGAGTTTGAGGAATTGTATTAAGCATTCTAGAGTTGGTGGTCATCCTTAAACCACCGCAGGTTGAGGTTCTCCCTTTTTATGTGGGCTTGTAGACTTCTCTTTTCCAGGTTGAAGGTATCCCTCTCCAAATCATTAGGGAAACTTACTCTAGCAGAAGATTTCAATTTCTTTCCAGATTTGGAAGAGTTTCGGGAACTACACTAAGCGTTCCAGTGTTGGTGGTCATCCTTAAACCACCACCTTATGCCAACATTTCAGAGAGCACATTCAGCCTAGTGCTGCCATGCATTTTTTTACATTTTGTATTACAACTTTCTTCTTGGACTCATACATACCCCTTCGGATTAAGGGGGGCATGTTGGACACCTAATCCTCTAAGAGTTATGGTGTGGAAGTTAAACAATCAAAGGAGTCCAAGAGACGTTGGAATATGAATCCAACTGTCACACCAATGTATTATAAATGTACGTCTATGTTAATAAGAAATACAATTCATTGTTCTATCATTCATGACTGTTCACATTCATGTGTGCCTAAGATATTTAAGTGGAATATACTATACAAAAAGGAAATGTGCTAGCATGATAGACCAATATAGATAAAGGTAACATAGGGCAACAAGATTTTGCATAGATGGAAGAAGTCTTCACCACTCAAACCTTTGCTAGTACTTTTAGTCTAGGCATGGCTGGAAGAGGTGATGGTCCCATTCTAACTCTAGCAAATGAAGTTTGTGGATTTGGAATTATTTTTCATTCAACATGTTAAAGAAACAAGTAATAAAGAAAAAATAATAAAAGAAGAAAAGTCAACCTAGATTTTGAAGCGATTCTCATCATTAAACTTGTGGTAATGTACAAAAAAAAGGTTGATTTTAGCTTCTTGTGCTTTTGTTAGATTATCCATTGCCCAAGCCAATGTGCACAAAGTTGTAGACATGGAAAAGAAAATGAAGGAGTAGGAAAGCAAAATCACCTTACTAGGAAACCAAGTCAAATACTACAAATCCAGCAAGTATCAAACTTCATTTTTTATTGAGCGTGCTTTTAAAATATAAGATGAAATGAGTAGCGTTGAAAGAGAGTTCTATGACAAAGCCAACATGTGCAGGTCCATGGTTAAGATATTGCTAGTGCCATGGCTCATATCCAAGCACACGAGCTTGCTTATCAATGAGTTAAATTACAATTTGATAAAATAAAAGATTAGTAATGATGTTGGGAGGAAGTTCCCATAGGAATTCAAAATTTCACCATAAAACATTTGAGGAAATGGATTTTTACTTGAGATACCAGAAAGAAGCAACCCACAACCTAGAATGCTCTCAAAGGAGTTACACATAAAATAACAAATGATGATATGATATAACAAGTTATACATAATATAGCAAATAACTATCCTTTACCATATTTTGAATAAAAAATTAATTTATTGGACATAAATACATATATAGTGAGCTAAAAAGAAATATATCTAATTCAAAAAAAAAAAATCCAACTTTTTATGTGAAATTTAAAATTTTACATTATCCCCATCATAAAGAAAATAAATAGATAGTTTATATTGTTTAGGATGATTATCCCATTCTAAATTAAAAGTCATGCAAGGGATTTTTGTAACTATTTAGAATGGTTCTCCCATTCTAAAGTAAAGAGTGACATAAGGAATGCATCTTAAAAGGTTTTAGTTTCAATTAAATTGGAGTTTGATTATATTTTCATCATGTCTAATATATCATTCAAATCGTTGGTGACTTCACATCAAGGAGTGTTTTAACACATCACCCAATCACCTTCTATCTAAGACATGTGGATCACATAGAATAAAATTTCAAAATACAAAATTATATATAATAAAATGGACAAATTATTTTTCCAAAAAATAGACATCCCACCACTTAAAAATACATACATTATAACATATCATGCACATTAATATGTTTCAATTTAACTAATGGAATTTAATTCCATTAATGTAAATTTAATTAATATATTTTAAGTCAATTTGAAACCCTATAATCAGATTAAAAACATTAATTAAATAAAATTGAAGTACCCAAATTGATTTAATTACCAGGAGGGTAATCTCTCTATGAAGTTCGCTTAGCTAAGCAAACACTGCTAATCCCATCCCATCCAATATCAGCGTGTCCTATTTTCGTCCTGTGAACAATTTTCCCCTCGCCAGCTTCGACTCTCATTTACTTTTCGGACTTTGAATCTTGTTTGCTTTTCCCGAGGACACAGCGGGCTCACAAGTTCGATTGGTGCTACATTATATTCGCTACTTTATTGGTCTGCAGAATTTTTTCTTATCCATTAGAGCTTTGATATGTTCTTCTCCCTTTCAGATCAGAGAGTCTAGCAACAATCCGTGTTGAAGAAGGCCGGTACTAATACAAGCACAAGGAGTGCTGCGCAGATTTGATTTCGGATTCGAAAAAAACAACAAAATGAAGGAAATGGGTAGAGAATGTTGGCAAGTTGGTTATCCAATGTCCAGGAGGTACAATCGCTTCAATGTGCATTTTCTCATAACTAGCGAGACCAGGACCTTGTGTTTTTCGGATGGAATCATGTTTATCGATTACAATGGAGTACTTGTTTGTATCGCTGCCATGATGGGTAGTTTGAGCAATTGCAACCATCCACATTTTGTGAAGGGAGAATGCAAAATTTGTTAAGGGAGAGTGGTTGACACAAAAGGAAATGTATACACATATTCATAACATTTATATATTGGCTGCAAAAAGTTTTCAATTGATTGTAAATGGATGTCCTGTTAAAGATTCAAATTCTGTTAGAATATTAATCAGGTTGTTTCTGACTGTTGATATGATGGCCAGTCATTAATGGCAATCTGTGGGGAGTCTATAGGAGTTGGTTAGTTTAGGTGAGTAAAAGTGAGTAATAAAGACAATCGGTGAAATCCCTGTGCTTCTATATAAATTGCCTTATATGTAATACAATCAACAAGCTCATTTTCAGAGCTTCAACAAATTCTTCATATATCCCAGTAGTACCAAAACATTTATTATATTATAATAGATTGATTGAAAGGATTCAACACTGAGCTTTGTAATCAAATTTACAGAAAGATATCAAGAAATGTACAAATAGCATCGGCGGGGCATTTGTCTGGATAAAAGGTGTTATCTGGACAATAGCAAAGAAATCTTGAAGTCGGTTCTGAAATGTTATAGCCACATACTCTCTTACTGTCCAAATAAGCGTCACAACTTCGAGATCTGTTCAGATTGAGCTGCCATCTTATCTCGGAACCCACTTATTTCAAAGTTTGATTGTTCAGCAATTGCAGAGAGAGGTTTTCCTTAACGGATAGCTGAAAATGTGTTGTATAGAACCGTTCTAATCCAAGAAACGATGCATGATCGAGCACAAACTATCACTTATTTTAGAAGAATGTTTCCTTCTGGGCACATGGTGGCCACCGACGCTGTAGGTTTGTCTGGAGGCTTGGCGGTTATTTGGGACCCTAAATGGATCAAAGCTGTTGCATTTAGAAGAATGTTTCCTTTTGGGCACATGGTGGCCACCGACGCTGTAGGTTTGTCTGGAGGCTTGGCGGTTATTTGGGACCCTAAATGGATCAAAGCTGTTGCATTTAATTGTTTTGCTGGCATTCTAATTTTAGCATATTTCCGAGATTGTCATGAACCGGTGCATATTTTAAATATATACGCCCCATATAGACACCGTTTTCCTTTTTGGGAAAAGTTTCTTTCATCTGAATTCATGGAGATCGACTCCTTATTGATAGGAGGTGATTTTAATTGCACTTTGTGTACTGACGAAATCTGGGGCAATGGCAGGAAAATAGATCCGAAATGCGATAATCCAAAACAATTTTATAGATATCCAGCCTGTCTGCCGGGACCTTCATGGGATAACGGGCGGTCAGGCGTCTCTTTTTTAGCTAAAAGACTGGATAGATATATCATTCACGGGAAGCTGATAGAAAGATTTGGTCCGCCAATGATGAAAATTGTCCCTGAGCACATATCTGATCACCGGCCAATATATATTCAATGGAAGGATATCGGATGCAAATTTGGCTATCCATTTAAATTCAACTGTACATGGCTCTTGGATGAACATTTCAATCAACTTATTAAGGAGTCGTGGAAGCATCACACTGGTTCGCGTATGGCGCTTCTCCGCAGCAAAGTTAAAAAATGGCATCTCCGCAGCAAAGTTAAAAAATGGCAGCGTGACAAAGCAGAATCGAACAGGAAGGAGCTGAAAGACATTGATAAAGAATTGCAAAGCTTATCCACTCGTTTTAAAAGTAACTCCATATCTTCAAACATCCGGAAACGAATATGGGAACTTGGGAAAAAGAAGCAGAAGATACTAGCTAAGGAGGAATCCACTTGGCGTCTCAAGAGCCGTGCTATATGGCTCAAAGAAGGTGACAAAAATACAAAGTATTTTCACAGATATGCGAAGAAGGCAGGCTAATATGATATGGGAAATAAAGAATGACGCTGGTAAATCTGTTTATACTCAAGAAGATATAACTCGGGAAGCTGTTAAGTATTTCCAAAAGGCATATAGCAGAGAGATCGGAAGTGGCATTGAAGAGATCCTTTGGGGCATTGATCTATACCCCTCTATGTTTGATGAAAACCAAAATGCTGCCCTATTCTCAGAAGTCACTGAAGATGAAATATTGGCCACGATGAAATCATTCCAAAAGGATAAATGTCCGGGACCGGACGGCTGGTCCATTGAATTCTTTATCCACTTTTTTGAACTGTTCAAGGATGACATTCTGCACTTGGTTGAGGAATCAAGATTAAAGGGCTGCATAAATCACCGCATTACCTCCACATACATAGCTCTGATTCCAAAAAAGCCTCTATCTACATCATTCTCAGACTACCGACCAATTTCATTATGCAATGTTTTATATAAGACAATCTCCAAAATCATTGCTATTCGCATAAGAAGTGTGTTATCATTGCATTTAACTCCAGAGCAGCATGGCTTCCTCAAGAACAGAAATATTATGGACGCGGTGGCCATCACACAGGAGTCACTTCATTCTATTCATACAAGGAAATTGGAGGCTGCTGTATTGAAGATAGATTTAAGAAAGGCATATGACAGCGTGGATTGGGGATTCTTGCGATGTCTTCTTGCCAGGATCGGTCTTAATTACAGGTGCTCAAGATGGATAATGGCGTGTGTGGAGGAGGTCAATTATGCTGTACTAATCAATGGAATACCTTCTCCTTTTTTTAAAGCTGCCAGGGGGCTCAGGCAAGGATGCTCCTTGTCCCCGCTCTTATTCATATTAGTGATGGACTCTCTCAGCCTCCATATCAAGAAGGCGACCCAACAAAATACATGTCGTCCAATTCCTATTTGCAGAGGTATATACTCATCTCACAGTTTTTTTGTAGACGATATTCTCTTAATTGCAATGTTATGTAGGTGAACATGGATCATAGTTCTTAAAACCGGAACCGGTGACCGGACCGGTCCACTTAATGAATCGGTTTACTGACCGGAACCGGTCTAACCGGGACTTGTTTGATCTAAACGAACCAGTTTTAAAAAAACACATTAAATAATTAATTTTTAATGAAACAAAACTATTTTTAAGATGTAAAACCATGATTCCAAGCCAATAGAGACAAAATATGCAAATTTTGCTCATTTATATACCATGTAAAGGTAAATATATCAAAATGGCACCGAGTGCAATACATATCATCGATAAAATAGCAAAATACATAAGAAATGAGGCTCTAAATAGCCTATAAAGTCCAAAAACAATGCTGCAAGCTATGAGGCCATTGGCCTACTACAAGTCTATAGTGTACACATGATCAATCATCAAGTTCATCACCACTACTAGACACAGGATCATCATCAGGAGCTACATAGACATCATCTGGTTCAGAGTCTGAGGATGCCTCAGCCTGATCTGCAACCTCAGTATCAATGCCACCAATGACAATAGAAGTGGACCTAATGGAAGCACGAGTTTGTCGACCTGCATGACTAGTGCCTTCCATTGGTTCTTTGCCTTTCCTTGATGCCGCTACTGATCCTAGTTCTGATGCCACCACATAATTTGCGTCATCTCCCACTAAAGCCATGTCGATATCAAAATCAGCCTCAAACACAGGTTCTTCAGTCTCCTCCACCCATTCTGATGTTGGATCAATATCGTCCAACACAATGGGATCTAGATCAGGGGTTTTGCTCATCATTTGGAGCTCCGATTGCATTTATTGTTTACCCCCAAACCATGAAATCCTGAAAACCATTAAGTCTGCTGAATTTTGAGTGAAATCTAAAATTCTAGTTTCTCCATATGAAATCCAATGAGGTCGAAACCACTCTCAAACATCCTGAGTCATTTCATGGTAATGTTAAAAATTTAAGTAAAAGGATGAAAATGAAAATTAAAGGAAATGTCACTTTTACTTTAAGAATTTAACATTACCATTAATTGCCAACATTGTTAGATTTGAAACACCCTTAGTTTCCCCCCAAAACCCTGAAACACAGTAAAAAATATGTTTTTTTAACTTTACGGTGGGCGTGCCTAAAACCGGCCGGTTTAGGACGGAACCGGCAGGTTTCCACCGGTTAGGGCAAAAAATTGGTGAAATGGCCTTTCCAACGGGTCTTTTGGTCGGTTTAGACCGGCGGCCTTGCTAACCGGCCGGTTAGACCGGTAACCGGTTTTTCAAAACGGTTTTGAAAACTATGACATGGATTTGTCTTCATGACATATTGCGAAGATTTCAAAGTGCAACAGGCATGATTGTTAATGAAGGGAAGTCTTCCTTCTATGTCGAAGATACAAGTGGGGATCTGATCCGTTTTCTTTCTCAGCTCTTTAACATTCAAGCCATTCCACTCCGGAATGGGCTTAAGTACTTGGGTTTTAAATTGAAAACATCAGGTTACAGGGTGGCGGATTGGTCTTGGATTATTGATAGATTTTACAAGAAGATCGCAGCTTGGGAAAATTTGTGCTTATCTAAAGGTGGTAGGATGACCCTGACACAGGTTGTTCTTGTTCAAACGATAGTTTATTGGGCACACTTGTTCTTCATTCCAACTGCTATTATCAAAAATTTGAACAGGATGATTGCAAATTTCATCTGGGGATGTGACAAAGACCATAACAAATTTCATTTAACCAAACTTTCCGCAATAACGCGGCCTAAAAATCTGGGAGGATGGGGCATCTTAGAATTGGCTCAATTCAGGAAAGCTCTTTTATGCAAATCGATGTGGAAGGCTGTCATGGGCGACTCATTATGGAGCCTGGCAATTCGCGCAAAATATATGTATAACAGGGACATGACATTTTGGATCAGGAAGAATCATATTGGATCCCCAACCGGATCGGCTATCTGGAGAGGGTTCAAGAAGCTGGAACCTTATTTTAGACAGAACATCATCTGGAAATTTCAGACGGGCTCTCAGATCTTGATAGGAAGGGATGTGTTTGCGGGAGGAGCGGGGAAAATTCAAGTCTCCCCTCGTTTGTTGAGAGCGCTCCATAACAGAAGCTATTTCTTTTGAGCCAGCGTCATCTGGCAATGGGAAGGAGCCATTCCCATTTGGAAATCCGCGGAAGAATTGCAACTCTGTGGAGACTTGAAGGTGCAGTGGGATTTTGTTTTATCCTCATTAAATGGCCATGGGATTTTCCGATCGGCGGATAAAGACCTGCTCATTTGGGGAGGTATGGATGGTTCCTCGAACGTGAAGGTAAAACATGTGTATTTGCAGCTCCTATGTACTGAGATCGAGATCCATGGTGAAGTTTTCCCTCCCACATTGTGGAAATCGGGATGCCCCACCAAGATTATCATTTTTGCTTGGTCTTTTATAATAGGAATCTTACGTGGGAAAACCTGCAAAAACGCAATTGGCACGGGCCAGCCATATGTCCGCTATGCAGAGAAAGTTCTGAAAACAATTTTCATCTGTTCCTCAACTGTCTACAGGTGCGGCCTATCTGGCAGAGTCTTGCGGCTCTCTTTGGTTTTTCATTCGGCTCTTTTCCAACCATTTCTGAAGCATTTAAAGTATGGGGCACCATGAAGAAAGAGTGGAGAGCCATTCCCTTATTGGCCATTTGGGGCATTTGGAATTGGAGAAATGGCAATATATTCAGCTCAAAGGTGGATACAAGTCTTTCTGTAACCGATTCTATAATTGCCCAATACTATGCCCTCGATATACATGGGAAGAATAACAACACTTATGGAAGGAATCATGAGTCTCCAACAGGCAGGAATGAGGGTGGAAGTAGATCCAGGATGACGTCTGATTCGACACCATGTGCATATTTCGACGGTGCTGCCCAACAAGGTATTTGTGCATGTGGTGTTTACATTAGAATAGCAAATGCACAAGCTATAGAAATCTATTGGAATGCTGGTCCAGGGACAAACAACAGAGCTGAAGCTGTGGCTTTAGCGGGTCTCCTCTCCTTCAGCAATTTCCTTGATATTCCAAAACTACAAATATTTGGAGACTCCAAGGTAATAATGGATCATGTTTTATCAAAGCAACTCGTTAAAAATATTCACCTTGCCGGATGGTTGGACAGGATAGCAGCATTATGGAATAACAGGAAGGACTATTCAATCTCTCATATTGATAGGCAAAAAAACAAAAAGGCTGATGCCTTATCTAAATTGGGTCTAACCTTGCCCCAAGGCTTATGGAGAATGCAGATTAAGGTGGACAGCAATATCTACCAGATCCAGGATTTCCATTTTCAGGGCATATAGCATTAACATATGGTAGAAATTTTGGTTTTTTATAATATAGGTTCTTCTTCCTAAATCCACATCATACTCTGCAATTTTTTGAATCCTTTTGAGCTCTATCTCAACTGAGTTTCCACTTAGTTTTCCTCTCAGTTTCAGAGTATATATCCTGGAACTTCTTTTGTCAGTTTTCAATGTTGGGATATGTTATCTTTCTACAGTTTATCAACAGGCAGTCACATAGCCTTAGTATGTAAGTCATTGTATATATATCAAACATGGATTATAATACAATTTTTTTTTTTTTTTTTTCTTCCGGCTGAAAAAGAACCGTGTCCCCTCTACGTCTAATGTTGGAATTAAACTGTAGTACGAAACATCGCCACAAAACTTGAAATTAAACGCTCCTAGCACATATCTGTTATCAGGAATTTGATCGCAATGCTTCCGAAACGTCAAATTGGTGTATCCATCAACCATATCAAATAACTTTGAGTCATACCAACAGGATTCAGTGTAGTTACCTAAAATTTTGCATGTGTTAATTGTGACCTAGACATTGTCATTGAGGATTATCATGATATGATTATTGAGGGTCCCAATGTGTGATATTTATTTCCACTAATATTGATCAGAGGATGGATCTCTGAATCACAAGAGTGTAGCCGAAATTCAGGGTCACCGCAGTCGCTGCCACTTTCTCCAAAAGATACCCAAATTCAGGGTCACCGCAAGTGGCTACTTTCCCTAAAAGATATCTAAATTTAATAAATTTAATGTTTTATATGTTGATTTTGATTATTATTTAATTTTAAGGTCTTAGAAATCTAATTGGTGTATGAAACTTCTTGTTTGTGGGATAAGGGATTTATTTTCAATTTGACTATTAAGTTTAAGAAGGCATACATATTCTATCCCTTCTAATTTTGAATTTTTTGGTTAAGGACCCGTGACCTTTTAGGAGGAAACACATGCTATTAACCATTAAACCGACTCAAAATGTATTCGAAAATCAATCTTCATACTTGGTACCGAGACCTAATATTGAAAAGGAAAAGAAAACCAAGAAAACACATGTGCTATTAAGCATTAATCCTACTCAATGTATTCGAAAAACAATCCAAGACGTAATATTGACCCTCAAAAGAGGAGAAGCGCAGATGCAACAAGAAGGCAAAAATAAACAGAGAGAGGCATTGAATTGGGAAAGGGAAATCCGGATTCTCATGCTTTGCTCCGTTGCTCAGTTGGAGAAACAATAGAGGGCCGGGGGTTCTACAAATACTTTAAGACAAAGGAGATTAAACATGAAAGGCAACATTGAGATAAAACACCATGAAATTGGAGGGGAGTTCACAGTCATCAAGTCAATTGGACCCTGGCATCTAATTCATTATCAGAAAAGTACAGTGTGTGGAATTTCGTAGAAAATTTATGTTAGCAGACGAACTCATGCAGTCGTTGCAGGACCAATTAAATTCCGCAGGCATGCTGGCTGCCGTCATCCGTCTTTGAAAATTTGGTGCTGATTTCGTGAAGCCTTCCCTATGCCGGTAATGTTATTAATATTTTTTAACTTTGCAGCATACGTTACATGGTAGTTTGAAGTGAGCGTTTGATGCTGTCTGATCATTTTTAGTGACAACACAGACCGTAGAAAGCTGCTTTTCATTTTATTTAAATATATTAGCCTCCTGCATCGGGCTCGGAGGAGGAATGCCCTCTTCATATAACCCATTACAGACATACTCTCTGGTCATCTCATTCCATAACACAATATTTGGTTTGTTTAGTGTATGGAAAACCCAACGTGCATTTGGTAAGCCATCGCATGTATAGTATACATGCGAACAAATTTAGGGATTAGAAGCCAATCATGGTCAAGACCATGAATAAGGACTGGAGCAGAGTTGGCTGAGATATCAGATGTTGGTACAGGCCTGTAAAAAAAAAGCAAATGCATTGGAATTATCGGGTAGACGTAATCTCTCTTGTTTGCATAGTGTTGATGCTGAGAGAGAGAACTACACCCCGTGTTCCGTTAATCCTTGGGCAAAATGATACTTTTGAACTGGTGTCTTAAGCAGGGTTTACATTGTGCAATGGGTTCCATTCTCCTCAACCATTCTGGAAGCGGAAGCAACCACTTATCTTATAAAGGGAATTTCTCATAAGGCTTTGCCAAACAAAGAAGCTTAGGCACCAATCTTGTCAGCCCGTGTTTCTGAAACCAACCAAAAAAGAATTTGGATTTGATAATGAAAACACAAGTGTCCTAACTTGGGGATGGATATTTAGAAACAATAAAATCAGTCACATGGGATCTAGTGCAACCAACAACACCTCCATTGCCAGGATCCCCTTCTCCTTTTGCCTAATGGCAAATTTTCTCACTGAAAAAGGCGGCCAATGTGACACACACATGGGAAATTCATAGTTCTCAAAAGGAAACAACTAGGATCCATATGACCCAAATACAGGAGAGTTAGAATTATCTGAAGAAACAAAACATGATCGATATGACCCAAATGCAGGAGTATCAGAGTCCTCTAAGGGGAAGAAATGAGGCTGACATGAAACAAATGCGGGTTAATCAAAGTCCTCTAAGGGAAATAAATGGGCCTGATAACCCAAATGTGGGAGAATCGTAGCCCTCTAAGGGTTAAAAACGGGGCTGATGTGAAACAAATGCGGGAGAATCATAGTACTCTAAGGGAAACAAATGGGGTTAATATGACCCAAATGCAAGAGAATCAGAGTCCTCTAAGCGAAAAGAAAGGGGCCATTATGACCAAAATGCAGGAGAATTAGAGTCCTCTAAGGAAAAAGAAAGAAAGGGGCCAATATGATGCAAATGCAGCAGAATCAAAATCCGAAACAAATGGAGCTTATATGATTCAATATCAAAAAAGTCAGAGTTCTCTAAGGGGAAAAAGTGGCCAATATGACCAAAATGCATCAAAATCAGAGTCCTCTAAGGGAAGCAAATAAAGGCAGACCAGTTAACATTTGGTCAAGAAGACAAAAGAGCGGTAATCTTATTTTCTTGCACACAACTTTCCTCGGAACAAACTCAATTGGTCAGAAGATTCAGGAAAAACAGATAACCAAAATTTTAAAAGAGAAATCTAGTGTTGATATCCGAAAAGAAAACAATGTGATGTATAACAAAGAAAACATAATTTTTTGAACAGGTGAAGAGAGACTGTCTACAAGAATTGCGGCAAGAAACCAGTGGTCATGGGTCCTCTTCAATTAGATTTTTGCTAGACGACGATGATTATTATTTGTATGACAAGGAGAACATGACTCCTCCGGTATCCAAGGATAAAACAGAGAATTGTGGTAGAATAGGTGAAGAGATGCATCTTAAAAATAATACAGATAGGGTGCCATTTCAATCTCTTTCTCAGGACTCAGGCTAGTTGCAGACCACCCGTCAGTTTCCTCTCAAAGAATTCTAACAAGATCGTTGAAAATTATCAGACTTCGCACTTGTCTGAGGTGCACAATTTTGACCATGGCTATGGCAGGGTCCAGCATTTGGCTCCGCCAAAAACAAAAAGGAAATGACATATGGTTGTATATATTGGATGCTTACTAGATATGGAATCTAGACATGTTTTAAAGCAGCTTGAAGGCATCAATGGGATTCGTCTGATCATCCATAAAATTGTTATACGAGAGCTAGATTATCTCAAACGTCAGAAGTCATCAAAGAAACATAATGAGGTCGGAAGGAATTTTGAGATGGATAGAGGATTGCATGGTGAAAATTGGTTGGTGGATCCACATACAAAAATCGACAGAGAGTTTGCCTGTCGGTGTCACACTGCTTCTTCAGTTGCTTTCTCTTCTCATGGAAACTTTATTGACGTTTTGTCACTGACAACAAAAGATCACATTCTTGAGTGTAGCCAGAGACCCAGTTGGAATGGTCGTCTTTGCACTCAGGTGTTGTGAGAAAATTGTGCGGCCTTATAGCCTGGGGCACATCTTCCGAACTATGAAAAATAAGTAGTTGCAGAATCATTTTAATGGGGGTACATATTTCAAATCATGGGTATTAGTTAAGCACTGAGTTTGTAGGTTAATTAAAAAAATTATCAAGTTATTTTTTAAGTTTTGTCATTAGTTTAGTTTAATAGTTTTGAAATTTTATCAAATTGGGAGGATTTTGATATTTTTTAATAAATTAAAATCTTTGAAAGAAATTTGTCCTCTTACATTTTTTATTAATCAAATAAAGATATATATATTTTAACAAAATTCTTATCTAATTTTAGAAAAATTAAACTAAAAAATGATTAACTTATTCTAAATTAGTATGTAAAACACTAGACTAAAGAATCCAAACAAGGCTTTCAGAACTCCAAACTCTTCAACCAATGTAAACATAGGTATGAACCTTTTCCCTCTTTTTAATGATAAAAGCCTAACTAAAGTCGAGTTATTCTTGAGTGGATTCAATGTTTTAATTTGGAGTTGAAGTTCATAGCTCCTTATAATGAGAAAAGCGAAATTTTCTAGCTTCGAAAGAATCTTCCAAACTAATTCAATAAAAGCAAGAAAAATTTAGTTTGGAGTTGAGGGTTAAGCATTGTCTAACGAGGCCAAATTTCTCCTATATGGTGAAGTTCTTGTCAAAATACGACAATTTTTTTTTCAAGAAATTCGATTGTGGGAGTGTTTAAATTGATTTTTTAATGGAGAAAATGGATTCAACACCATCAAAAACCCTTGGTATACCCAGAATCTTGAAGCTTGACAACTGTAACCTAGGTTTTCAAAATTTCCACTGGATTTTCTTAAAAATGATGTTGAAATTTCTATTGTTTTCCAAGCGAAAATGTGGCATGTTTAGACTACGCTTTGAGGGTTGTCACTCCCCACAATTTGAAAAGTTTTTAACTTGTTTAATAGAAAAACCCTTCCTATAAACTTTATCATTTTAAATTGATGGCACTATTTAGACTTGTGCGATGGATTAGAAAGTTGTCATGGTCGTGGAAAAGTAGAGTTTTTGTTGGCCTGAGAAGAATCTTCCATATTATTCCACAAAATCATGAAAAGTTTTGTATGGATCCAGTTGGACTCCCATTTCAACTTTTGAGAATGGAATATATAACATGAAAAGTAAAAGGTTATTTATTATGTTGGACACAAAACTTTTGTTTAGATCAAACGTGACTGCCTTATCATCTTTTGAACCTATAAGGCAAAGGGGATACGGTATGCAAAGTAAACAAAATAATTGTTGTGTAGCAAGAGGAATGTGAAAATCTTGTTCGCATCACACTTGACTAGCATAACTCTGAAGTGGTGTTGACTACACTAGTGGAATCTTGCAGGAGGATCCACGGTGCGGCCGAGGGAACGAGTTGCTAGGCTCTAGGACCTTGACGAAGATCGATCTCGTGCCTTGACAAAATTTTGGGACTCACATCACCATGTATCTAAGAAAAGACAAATAGTCGGGTGTGATACCCCTGGGGCAAACTCTATTAACACTTTGTACCCATACCTTGGTTGTGAGCAATGGACTTGCCTCGTGGCGCTTGTAGTGGAGAGTTTAGTAGCCTTATGTGCATTCATTTAACAATTAATTGCTCTATTTGTGGTGAGATGACCTTCCCAAATCTTCTATTCCTTGGGTGTACCTTTACACTTTATGGGGCAATTGCTAGTTAATACAATTGAAGTCAATTCATGTAAACTTAATTAATATATTTTAAGAAACCCTATAACTAGATTGACATATGAAACATATTGCCAAAGGCTTCTTATTTCAACTTAAGGTGGTTGAGAATCTGTTGACTTTAATTTTTTTTTTTAATTGAGTGTCTAGATTGATTCTCAAGGGAATATGCTCAGCGTTTGCTTAGTCTTAATGCTTATCGACCACTCTAGTGTATAACAAAGTTTGTTAGGTTGCATTGGCTTTTAATAAATTTAAAAAATTAGATTCGTGCCAATGGCTCCCAACCACTCTAGTGTATAACAAAGTTTGTTAGGTTGCATTGGCTTTTAATAAATTTAAAAAATTAGATTCGTGCCAATGGCTCCCAACCCACCCATTTCCTAGGGATTTGAGATTATTCAAATTCTAATAAATTCCTCCATGATAAGTTCTTCATTATTATTTATAACATTCATTTATATATAAGCAAATTTTATTTAACAAAACGGTCTATTACTTTTAATAAATTTAAAAAATTAGATTCGTGCCAAGTGGCTCCCTACCCACCAATTTCTTAGGGATTTGAGATTATTCCAATTCTAATAGGTTCCTCCATGGTAAGTTTCTCATCATTATTTATATATAAGCAAATTTTATTTAACAAAATTGTCAAATTTACAATAAGATGTGTAATTATTTTTTTTATTTTATTTTTATTTATTTATTTATTTTTTTTTTCAAAGTTAAAGTTGACCATAACCTTTTTATACATGTTTCATCGTAAATGTGTGCATTAGTAAAGCATTCTTCAAATTGCAATAATTTTTTTATTATATTTATGAAACATTCGGATATATCAAAATATTAATGTGGTTGTACTAATTAAATAAAATAAATTTAGTAAAATAAAATTAAACTACGGGTTGAGGCTTGCCATCAATGTGGGTACATTGGAGTCAAACAAGGCTGCCCTTTATCCCCTACTCTTTTTGGTTTATATATTGATAAATCAGAAGAGTGGCTAAATCTGCAAGGTGGAGATGTGTTCGGCTGGGGGAATTTGTGATAAAGCTTCTTTTATATGCTGATGATATTGTATTGATTTCTAATCTAGCCCATGGATTGCAAATGCACTTATATGCTTGAGCATTTTTGTAGAGCAGTGAGGATGCAAGTCAATACTAGCAAGACCAAAATAATGATTTTTTTAAATAAAAGGAAGCAGAACCAACATACTTTCTTCTTTGAAGACAACATTCTTGAAGAAGTAAATGAGTACAAGTACCTCGGGATTGATTTCAACAACAAACTCAATTGGGAGGACTGCAAAAAGAAGAGAATTTTAGGAGGGTGGAAAGCATTACATGCTCTCCAAAACAGATGTAGACAGCCAGAGTTATGGGATTGGAAAATGATTTAAGTGCTTTTTGGACTCTTAGTTTGTCCAATGATGCTATATGAGTGTGAATTGTGGGCTAGCAGCACCCCGTCTCAAAATGGAAACAAATTGAGAAAATCCAAAAACACTTGATCATGAGCAAGTTCAAAATAAAAAGTTTAGAACCTTATAAGATAATGTTGAGTGAAACAGGGGCAACTCCCATCGAAGTAATTGCTATGGTGCAACTCATAAGATATCTAAAAAGAATTGAGCAAATGAGAGTAGGTAGATGACTTAATGTTATCTTCAATGCAAGCAGTGAAAGAAAGAAAACATGAACGAAACAAAACTACACATGGATGCAAAAATGGAATATCTACCTCAATGCCCGTCCCACAAATAATAAGGAGCTAAAGAATTTTATTATGGAGAAGTTTCGTAAAAGGGTATGGGGAAAAGAGTTGGGTAGAAAGAAGAAGTACTACATTGAGGAATTCAACCATACATGTGACCTACAACAAAAAGAGTTCATTGGAGCTAGCATTCCGTGGAGGGTAATGGTTCTTATTGTTCGATTAAAGACCAACTCGCATCAACTTCGATGTGAAACAGGACGGTGGAAAAGGCCTAAAGCAGATTGGGAAGAATGGGTGTGTACATTTTGCATGTCTTGGGGCAGTGGAATGGGAAAAACATTTCATTTTGGAATGTGATGCATTTAAAGACATCTAAGAAAGTTATGAGAATATGTTAGCATACGTTTCTTGGCATTGTCTTTTTAGCGAGGGATTTGTTGGAAGGTTGAGCCAGCTCATCATTTATGATTAAATTGCAAAAAACTAAAAAACAAAAACTAATGATCTCATAGACTATTTCTAATGTCATAAAATTTAAAATATCATATCAGTTTATTATAACACCTAGATAATTTTGGAAAAAAACGGAGGCTGTGAATCATGAATTAATCCAATATTTTTTTTTTAAACCCACTAAACCGTCCTTGGGGAGGATTGAGCAGGACACAGGCAAGGGCATCGCCATTAGTGGAATAAAATCGGCATCGACCGAAGGAAGAAAACCAGGTCTGGGCTCTGGAGTTGGCGTGCATCGCGGAGGAACAAATCTGGCATCGGGTGGCAACGGGCTCGAGCCTTGGCAAACGAAACCACAAGGAGTGGGCGGCCAGGTTTTTATTTTTATAGTCTGTTGAATCACATTTGCAAGGTCAAATTTCAACGAAGCTGCGCAGATAAAGACAACTTTATTCAGCTTGTTGTTCGAGTTTGAGAGCGGGCTAGGGTTTGATTTGAATTCATCGAATTGGGACCGAATTAGTTCGAAAAACCTTGAGATTCGACGAATTTCGATTTTCAAGAAAAAAATGCGTGGAATGCGGTGACACAGGTTTCGATTGTAAAACAAAAATGCAAACCCGTAGTTGCAACCAGGAAAGAAAGGGAGGTTAAGGGTGTAAATGATCGAAGATATCTTCGAAATTGCAGTGACTAGATATATCGTCGGCAAAATCCGAGATCGACCCATTTGAGGCCCTTAACTGTTGTATTTTCTACTCATTTTTTCTTCGATCAATTACAGTAATCCAGAGATAATTTACATAGACAGACCAAGGATGGCCATAACGAACTTCATCGTGACAGTGTTGGGAGTGGGTGCTGTAGTCCTCCTCCTCAGGAGCGACGTGAAGCAGTCCGCCAATATCTTCAAACGCAATATGCGCCAAATACGCACCTGGCTCGAGGAAGAGTCCAATGCTGTCTCTAAGTAAGCTAGCTACTCTTTTTTCCAATCCAGTTTATTTTTTGAGCATTTTGAAGGTTAAAATCTCGAATTCTGTTTGGTGGTTTAATAATATCCTAGAAAAACGTTAATGCGTTCCAATCCAGTTTATTTTTTAGGCATTTTGAAGGTCAAGGTCTCGAATTCTCTTTGGTGCTTTAATATTATTCTAGAAAATCGTTTATGCGTTTAGTTCATATCCCCTTTAAATACCGGCTTTAATCGGGGTATGTGTAAGAGAACCCATGACATACAAGGGAAACGTGATCTCATGACTACCAAAAGACTGAAACCCCCATTAAATGTGAGTATGATGCTCTTGTCGGTGTCTTGCATGTCCTTCAGTTGTTGCCTTGTAGTCAAGGTGACATTATTTAACTTAATCACTACAGAGTTCTCCTTCAAACAATTATGACAATTATCACTACAAGCAACATGCTCATATAGACACCAACTTAACTGATTGTTGTTGTCTTTCCATTTTTTTGGCCGTGTTTGAAAATTTGACAGTATTCAGGATGTTCAGAGCTTTGTGCTGTGCCTGACGCAACGATCTAAAAAAATGAGATAGTTGTAATGCTAATGAGCACACATCATAACCATATCAGCCAGTGTGGACCTCCAAACAACCGTGTGGATCTCCCAAGGAACACTGAGAATGTGGGTGCCTAATAAGCATAGAGTTATGTCTGAGCCCTATGCTTGGCCAACTCGAAATAAAAAATCCAAGGTTGAAGATAAATTTGGAAATTACGAGATTCTAAATGATCAGATCTAAGAACGAAGCTAAGCTGACAAAGCATGAGAAGTAAAAACTAGTAGAAATATTACAGCATAAAAGATAATCTTTTTCTATAAAGAAGCACTTGCATCTTGCATGTACAGGACCAAGTTTTGTTTGGTGATCTTTCATCTCTATTGTTTCAAAATCTATTAGTAAATTACAAATTTCAGTGAAATATTCCCCTGAATATTCCGATGCGGCAAATCATGATCTTTTTCAGCACCAAGAATTAGTATTGATGCATGTGCTCAAGTAAATTGATGCAATTCAAATTTCGAACAAACTACTTGCTTTAGCCACAATGGAACTTCTGTTCTAGCACCATCCAACAACTTTTATAGAAATGCTTAATTTGAATCTTCAATGCAAAGTGGAATGCTTGATCTAAATCGGTAACGTCTAGAAAATTAAAAATCCTTCTTGCCTTGGATGCGATCTAAGGGTTGTCCAACAGATTTTAACGGGAAAATTTCACCTCAATCTTAAGCTTTGAGCACAATGAATGCCATTAGACTATTCAAAGTATTGTTGTACAGTTAACAATGTTGCCTATCGAAGATGACGCCATTGTTTTATCACCTTTTTTTTTTACACAAGAGGGTAGACCATAATCTTCTTTAACAAATACCAGTTGTTGATGGCCTGTTGATTGTTGGCTGTCAAGTTCTAGGTATGTACCTTCCACTATGGCAATGCTCTATTTTCCATATGGTCTTTTGCAATCCTCATCTTCTAAAGCACATTTGTGGGTTGTTTTTGAGAGATGTTTTCTTCGACTTTATTGGATTTCCATCTGACAGAGCATTCAACATGACAGCTTTGCCATCAAATTTAGCACTTCCAAACAAGGGATTGTGCAGAACTTTGCTTTTGTAGAGTAAAGAGATTAAAAGTCAAGTGCAGGAGTTTTCAGTACAAAGGTCAATTAAACCGAGTACCTCTCCATGTGCATTGTGGATTGCTTGTTATCTCAGTGCCAAAGGAAGATGAAACATGGTGGATGGATATGGACTGCCCTGCATGGAGCAAGTACATTGTTATGAACAAAGATCCCCTGCTCCTGAATTAATTGATCAGCTCCAAGGTGCAGAGTATTTTACCAAGCTAGATTTAATATTCAGTCAGCATTAAACTCAAATTTGAGGGAAAAAGCATACTGAACGAGGGCTGTATGAATGGTTGGCAATGCTTTTCAGGTTGTGTTAACAACTTAGCTTTAAAAATTACATCTGCTTTGCATGCCAGGCTTTGTATCATCATGTGATAGATTCCCCTCATAGGGAGATGTATAAGCCTAGTCAATCTAACATTACAAATTCTGCTAGAAAGGAAAAAAAAATATCTTGAGCAGTTTCAATGGAAACTCAAAATGAACCTCTTTCTTCCCCCCTTCAAAGACAACAAAAAGGACACATTGCACCCAACCACAACCCAAGTGGTAGAGAGTTGACCTTTTTTCAATAGTGATCGAGAAGAATGGAAGATTCAATAGAGCGGGGAAAGAAAAATGCTTCAATAATGGGAGGAAAAGTATTACATGCCCTCCAAAGTGTTGAAAGGGGATGGAGACAAAAAACATTATATCTTATAATGTAATTAGAGTAGTGTCAACAAGCTGTTGATTTTCAATGCATTTAAGTTACTGGTTTGAGTATGCATTGTTTTAGGGTGTTGCTGTCTTTATTATTGGAACATGAGGAGGTGGTTTTAATTAGGGATCTTGTTTTGGCTACAAATTGAATGTATTATGTTTACAAGAGGTTGAATTTTTTAATCTCTGGCCTTCGTGTGAGAATCTTGTTTTGTTGGCGTGGATCCTTTTGGATCCACTAATCACTAGTAGGCTTTTGGAAGGCGCTGATCCTACGCGTGTCCATTGGTTGGGTTCAACGTCTGTGTCTTTGTGTATGGACTTGGATAATAGTTGTGTGTGGATGGATCACTTGCAAGCTTTTTGATCAGATGATTGGTTTGGTGCCATTTATGCTCCATTTTTTCCCGTTGATCATGTGTGCTTATGGGATTTGCCCTCAAATTCTCTTTTAGATGTGGAGTGGGTGTTTCTTGATCATTTAAACATGGTTGAATGGGAGGGTGACATGAAAGGTGGTTTGACTTTTGTTATATTGGGAGGAGAAAAGGATTCACGGGCTAGATCTAAGTCACCTAGTTCAAGTTCAACAATCTTGAAGTTCGACAAAAAATTTATAGTGAAAATTTTGGTAATAAAATCTGGCATTAAGTTCAACATACTACAAAATTTGAAAATTAAAAAACATATGCAATAAAATTCAATATGTTATTAAACACGTATGATAGAAATGAAAATAACATGCCAACATGATTAAAAATATATCTCAAAAACCTAACTTACCGGACACGTCATTACCTCTCGTGTCATGTATTTAACATATCAAATGTGACATGAGCATGACATGTGTCGGGCACTTGTCTTGTTCATAGGACCCATGCCAAACACGTTTGACACGTGCCCTAATCGTGTCCCGAAATTCAAACATCTGTCTGGTGAAAAAGTGGACTGTGGCTTCTTAAAATTGATTTTTTTTCTCATTCTCAAGCATTTCAATGATAGATTTGGAGATTTTAGAGGTTTTGGAGTGCAACTAAGGGTGATTAAGCAGTGTTAGAAGGGATTCCAACTGCGACTAATTCCTTGTAATTAATGGTAATGATAAATTCTTAGATTTTCATCCTTTTACTTAAATTTTTAACATTACCATTAATTGTTTCAAGATGTTTGAGTGGTTCCAACCTCATTGGATTTCATATGGAGAAAGTAGAATTTTAGATCCCTCTCAAAATCTTGTAGACTTAATAGTTTTCAGGATGTCAAGATTTGTGGGTTTCCAATGTTTCAATTTGATTCTATCATGTATGTGTTGAGATTTCTAGGGTACAAACTAGAAACAATTTTCTTGCACAAATAACTACTTCCAATGATTGAGTTAACATTAATTTCACATATCATTCATTTGATATCATTAAGTAGTTATAAGACTGAGTGTACACGATCTCCACTGGCTCAACTTGCACTGATCTCGTGTCCTACAAGGTCAGTCCGAGTTGCAGCCGAACATGGGTTTTCATCACCGCAACATAGTACAGCAAGAACTCATCCTCTTGGATCAAACACAACTTGTGCACATCCCTCCTTTCTCACGATCCAACATGAAGAAACATTACGATCCAATGAAGAAACTAGCCTGCCAATCTGCAGTCCATCACATGCAACCATCTCGATTAAACCAATCTTGTCCATGCCAAAACAATCCTTGAGCTGTCCCAATGATCCATGGCAAGTCACATGAAGTCTATGATCAACCACGTGCACTACAACAAACTGTTGTTCACCAGGCTCACCACCAATCCACTAGAACTCCCAACCAATCTTGTTGCCAAGCCAATCCGGACCACATCTCCATGTCTTCAGCGGAACCCTCTGCTCCATGATCTAGACAACCACAACTTCCTCTGAGTTGGCTTTGCTATGCACACTTTGATTCACTGGCCCTTCAAAGTAGCTCTGATTCCATGTTGTTTTTCCATGATACTGGTGTTTAGGATAAAATCTTAAAATCACTGACGCTACCAAACCAAGTATCACAATAAGACTACTTTACACAAAGAAAGAATGAATAGCAGTAAATCAACACGTGGACAAATATAGACAACTTTTTACAATTTTTCAACTGCCTAACTTCGTTATATTAATGAAATTGATAATACAATAGTCTAGGTCCCCCGTACCGGGGATAATGGCCCTCATACATCCATTGATACAAGATAACAACAACTAGGGCTTGGTGTCAGTCCTTTGACAACCAATCTACCCTGAACAAAGTACTTTGATTGTCTAGCTGATGTAGAGCTCCTCATAGTTGCCTTGGTCGTACCCTGTACACATTTGCTCGGTCCTTCGGCTCCCGATCTGCAATAACTCCAATTCGCCTCTATCAGTGAACTAGCTCCATTAGGCCACTGAACTCGGCTTCACCTACTCTCTAGCTGATTATTTTTCCTTCAACGCATGAACATATTGAGACTCTTGTCGAGTGTTCACAACTATGTTTATGAACAACTCCCAATTGCCCAATGCTGCTCCTTAGCTCTTTTGGGATTTTCTTCCCACTAGTGCCTTCCTGTGTTGCCTGATGAAGACACATTTACGGCTGGAGGGCTTCCCACTATCAATGTCGAATGTTGCTTCTCCAACAATGAGCTTAGGGCATGGAGGAGTGCCCAACATCTGCTATAGATGTCCTTTTCCACAATGCATGTCTAGGGCTCCAAACTGCTCCTGGGTGATCAGACCTATGAGATCTTCTTTTGCCACTTCTAACAATATCTTAGTCCTTCAAGAGACTTGTTTCTTGGGGCTTGAAGCAAGCCTCTACAATCATCCACAAGTTGTTCTTTAGACTGGTCCAACTCTACAAACTTGGTCCACTCTCACACTGCCCTCCAACGGACCACGGGCGTCCAATACAATGCTGTAGCATCTGTTCACTTGTTAAGGCATCCAATCACTTTGTTTACCCTTCCTCTTGGCTGCTAACAAACTTTACAAACTGTCCTCTTCTAAGACCTTTCATCCACTAGCATCCAACCATCAACAAGGGTCCATCTGCAACTCACTGCTTCTGCCCTCTTGTCATTGATTTCTGTGCATGCACAAGACTGGTTAGGGCACACAACAACCCTAAACGACTGTTCCAAAACTCACTGTAATTCTTGTCCAAACTCTCACCTCTAAGGCACCTTGGCACCTCCACAATGCTCTCAAATAATCTCGGACCGCTACAACAATTTAGGGCTGCCTCAAGGCACAAGAATCAGCACGTTTTGAAGCCTCCTTAACCCTTGTATACCTGCACTGGTCATGGAGATGAATGCGGCCTAGTGAGAGCCTTCTCCACAAGGCCTTACGACCCTTCAACCTCCTCCAAACACTTGCTGTTTAGTACAACACTTTGCGGTCACTTGTAACAGGGATATGACCTAGATAAAACATGTACAAAACAACTCAAAACATGCCTCTATTGCTGCGGCCTGATTAGGCAAGAAGTTTGCTCCAAAACAAGAGAGAAACTGCCCAAACAATCCTCCTAGCCACCACATATGATGCCTTAGACTTGCAGCTTCTCTTTGCAAGAAATTCGCACCTCAAAACAGAGAATACCTCTCCACAAACTCGTGCTTCTTGCGTTAGTTCCCTTGCCTCAGATTCACTGCCAATTTCAGAGCTTGTCTTGATGGTTGATACACTTTTTGAATGATGCAAATAACCTCCAAACAACTCTTATTTATATCTTCTTCTAGGGCAACGTCTAGACGCTAGCCCAACGAATGGTCACCTCATATCAAGGTCGACTTGACTTCTTTGGACAATTTGCCCATACTTAACTTCAAAAATTCATAACTTCATTTCTACAACTCAGATTTCGATGATTTGCATTTCCCCTTGCTCCTCTTGGGGTTCTCTATCATCTCCATCAATCACATGTCAACTTCTCCTTATTGTTTTGGTCCCACACCAATGGGTGCAAAACCCCAAGCTTGGGTTCCAAGCCTACAAAGTACTTTTGTGGTGTTCCAACCTCCAACCCTCGAACCCTAGGGCTTGGAGTACCTCCCATGCTACAAATTTCAACACGATACACCCAGACCAAAATGCCCCCAGGTTGGCCTAGCACCATATGAGGGTTGGCCGCTGATTTAGGGCCCAAATGGGGATGGTCTCATGTTTCTAAGACATGGGAGGACTAGTAGCACTTGGAAAGCCCCCAATGTTGGAGCAGAGATGGGCATTTGAGCAGTGGGAGCCTTGAGAGACCACCTTTTGGCACCCTAAGTGGATTTTGGGGACCATAGAGGGATATTGATGGAGATTTGAGCACCAACACTCAGATGATGATTTTTAGAGGTTTCTACACCACACTTGGCACTAAAAAGCCTCAACTCTTGCCACTTGGAGTTCATTTCATGGATGACGCCAGCCTCATGAGGCCTCATGGCTCACACATGTGGGATTCATGAGATTTTATGTCTAGGCTAGTTGGGTTGACTTGTAACACAAGGTTCTATTGTGATTTTACTTGTCTTTCGAGGGCTCTTAGGCTAATTAGAGACTTATCCTCATATAAATAGAGGAGATGACTATTTCATTTCTCATCATCATCACTTTTGAATTCAACCTCTCTATTTGAGAATTTCGACCTCTTTTCCTATTGGAGAGAGGTGATCTATGGAGCAAATCTTGTCTTGGAGCTATGTTCTTGTCTTTGGAGAACTTGCCTTGGATCAATGATTGGGTTATACATGCATAGTCTTGGAAGTTTTCTTTTACTGAAAATTTTTGATTTCATGTCTAATGTATGGAATAAATTGGTGATCTAGGTTAAATATTGTGCCCTAATTTTGTTGAATATCAATTTTATGGAAGCTAGGTCATATTATTGCATGTATTACTTATTGTATGATATGTGAATGGCGATCCCCTTGGTGATCTTGCATTAGCTTTGCCAAGTGAATTTTGGTCCCTCACAAAGTTAATAGTTAGGGTTTTGATGCTAGGGCACCAAAATATCCTTAATCCTTTGCAAGTTTTAGCCAACCTAAAGAATCCATAGACTCCATCAATCCTAGGACTAAGCATTGGCCATCATTTGTTAGTGATCAAGTCAATTTTGGTCCATAAATTTTACTCTATCTCTCTCTTACCTAATTTGGCCCTCTTAAGGCCAAGCTTCCAACTAGGGCTTAATGCGATTTGACAAACAAGAAGAGGGAATTTTGGGTCTTGGAAAGTCCAAACATTGAGGGTTGACTGGTTGCCATAAAATCATTCCCCTTTCGTGGGCATTGATTCCATTTTCGTCCATAATTTCTCTTGCCTAGTTGTTTTCCCTAGGGTAAACCCTAGTTTGGTTATAGCTTCAACTTGGGGGATTCTTGAGGGTTTCATGTGCCTTAACCTTGTTGGAATGCATTGTAGGAAACCTAGACCTTTGGTCATTTTAACTCTCAAACTATCAATCAAACCCTAGGTCTTGTGTTGCCCTAATTTGGCCTTTTTCAAGGAAAGCGAATTGCCTCCTCTTGGAGCCTTGTGCCTAAATTGTGTCTTTCCCTTGGAGGCCTCCTTGTCACCTTGCACCTTTAAGCTTAGAATACCTATTAGGTGACCTATATACATATCGAGACTCCTCCCATTGGTGAAAATCCATAAAGAGCAAGGGGTTTTGGCTGTGGTGACAATGGGCCATCACCCCATTGTTGTCACTTAGTCTAGTGATAACCTTGTAGGGTACCCCTCTCCAAGGCCAGTTGGATTTTGTGGCAATAGGCCCTACATTATATAGACAACTGATTGGTTCTTTCATGTATTTGGTCAAGACTCAACACCAGACCAAATATTTTCTTTGTAGTTAATACACTCAGTCAATTCATGGTAGAGCCAAAATCTGTTCACTAGGTGGTTGCAAAGCATGTGTTGAGGTACCTTTGAGGCATAATTGAGTATGGGTTGAGATATACCCAGATGGATGGAGTGAAGTTGGAGGGGTATACTGATGCTGACTGGGCAGGCAATACAAGTGACAAAAAAAACACTTCTAGGTGCTATTTCAGCTTGGGATCAGGAGCAATTTCTTGGTTTAGTAGGAAGCAAAAGTTGGTTGCTTAACACATTAAGATTAGATACCACTTCATTTGAGATTGTGCACAAAAGGGGACAATAAAGCTACATTATGTACCTACGGATGAGCAGGGAGCGAACATCCTGACCAAGGCTTTGATGAAGGGAAAATTTGTATTCTTCAAAGATAAGATGGGGGTGGTGTAGAACACCTTCCTCACTAAGAAGGAGTGTTGAAACTGTTGCTTGGAAGGTGATTCTATATTGGTTAAGTGCCGTGACATGCAATAAACATCAAAAGTTTCTCTTATAGAAATTGTTTAATTATTTCCTAAGTTTGGACCTTAGGCATAAAGTCATTAATTTAATTTTTGACTTTATTGGCCAGTTTTTCATAAAGTTAAAAAGGCCAATGAAAGATTATATTGTGGCTGTAGATGTCAAGTATCGAGATGTAATTTCAACCCTCATCACTTTGGAGATTAGGTCAGAAAATTATAAAGAGGAGTATACGCTGTTGGAGAGAAAGATTTATTGGCACAAGTGATTGGGCATTCAACTGAAGCAGGGGATTGAACTGATAGCAAGAGAGAGCATCGAACATGTCAAGTCTCAGGGGCAACGAGTAATCAAGCAAGGAGGCTAAATTTATTTGAGCATACAGCTTGAAATTCCTTAGGGTTGTATAGGTTGAATTTACAAGGTTGAATAATGTGAATTAGTAGGGTGGAATTGGGCCTATTTGATAAGGCTTAACTAGGCCGAATTGCCAGGGCCGAACAAGCTGATTTTGGTTGGGCCACACAGACTGATTTTGGTTGGGATGTATAGGTTGATTTTGCTGGGCTGTACAAGTTGATTCTATAGCGCCGTACAGGACAAACTTCATCTAGTTGTTTTAGCCACGATTTTGTGGGTAATATCCCTAGGAGAATTTTTTTCTCCAAGATGGTCTTTAGCCGACAGCCAACAACCCCTTGTAGCCACCAGCTAGCTCATTGTGCCATTTTCTCCGCCACTCGAGCCAACCATGTGGTCCCTCGTCCATCTGCCATGATCGTATGTTTGAAGGTGGGCCTCCCGAACCTAAAGGTATGCCTTGTCATTTGGAAGTTGAGTATTGTAGTTTGCTTATCATGGACACTTATGGGCATGGATTAGTGGGCGGATTCAACAAAAAGAATGGGCTAGGTCTGTGCTCTTGCCCCCTAGACCCCTTCTGGTATTAACTTTGGATTTTAGTCCCATGGAATCTCTTTCACTGACCTTTTGGTGTGAAAATTCTATTACTGCAGCGACTGATTTATTTTACCTACATATTTTCCAATAAGTTATTTATGAAATCCCTTCAGTAAATATTAAAATAAATTCTACTGCAAATATCACACCATTATACAGAAACAAATACATGCACAAGAATCAAACACATCAACACAGTTATTTTTAGACAATTGTCCCTGGAAAAAACCCAATGCGGGAAAACCAGTGTAGCAGATGAGGATTTTATTAATCAACTTTTCTTGAGTACAAGTAGGGTGCCAAACTAGCTCACCCAACAGAGATAAATCCTCCGATGCTTGCCCTAGGCTCATTGTCAGTCCAGCTAGCCTCTGCGCAACTCCCAGATCCTCTGCGTCATCACTTTGCCTCATTGCGTCAACACTTGGCTTCTCTGCGTCACCCACACAGACCCTCCAGTCACTACGCAGTCCAGTTGCCTCTGTGTCTGCCTCTCTGATCTCTGCGTTGGTCCTTCGGCACTGTCCCTGCCTCTCTGTTACGTACTCGCTACCTCTTGCTGCAATCCAGTCTTCTAGTTCGAATTTCTCAGCAAGCCCCGCTCTAGAAATCGAACTGACTGGTCTCCCTCAGTGTATCTCCAACTGACCTTCAAGTCTTCTCTTATAGTTTTCCTGTTGATGAATCAACGGCCGAGATGAAGTTCCTAATCAACGACTAAGATTAAAATGGACTCGATCCTTATCTTTTAGAAGCTTCTCATCCTTATCTTTATTAATATCTATTAACATTTTTATTTTCCCAAGTTGAGACTTAGGAACTCATTAGAAATATTAATTATTTTAATAACTTTTCATCCGGATGAAATTTTCCAAAACTATTTATGGGTCTTGGAGATCTCATGTGCTTTAGCCTCTCCACCAATTTTCATGGCTAGAGCACATCGAATGCTACCCCAAATCAACACTCCCTCTTAGCGAGGAATGTACTCTAGTAATCCTCCACCACTGAACATCACCCTGATCATCCTGCACTAGTACCTGTGCTGATGCTTGGCCTGTTGCCTAACATCCTCTGCACTGCTGCTTCTTGTACTGTTGCCCATGACTCTACCACTGCCACTGCTATATTTGTACTGTAGCTCCCTCTGCATTTGTGCTGCTGCTGGTCCTTCTTCCCAACACTGCATTTGCACTGCAACTCTCTCTCAAACGCTGCATCATGCTGTTCATAGAACTGCAACACCTGATACTTATCAATTTCTGTTACTGAAATGGATTCTTTACCATCCCCATCTTCTCACTAAAATAAGTGAACTTGGTTCTTCCAAGGGCCTTAGTAAGGATGTCCGCCACCTGTTCTCCTGTAGGAGTTAACTCAACTGTACAACTCCTCGTTGGACACAGTCTCTGACAATGTGACAACGAATATCAGTGTGCTTTGATTGATCATGAAATATTGGATTCGCTTGATGCAACTTCGATTATCACACATGATCCTGGTTGCTTCCATCCTTCTTCTGAACAGGTTTACAAGCAATTTTCTAAGCTATATGGCTTCGCACGAAGCTGTGCTAGCGGCCATATATTCTACTTCGACTGAGCTCAGAGCTACGGATTTCTGTTTCCTACTGCACCAGGAGGTCATCCTCGATCCAATGTTGAAACAGTACCCAAAGGTACTTTTCCGATCTACTCAACTTCCAACCCAATCTGCATCAGTAAATCCACTCAGTCTGATATCATTTCTTTTGGTGTACAAGAGTCCATAATCGATTGTTCCATGTATATATCTGAGAACATGTTTGGCTGTTGCCTAGTGCGCCCTCTTCAGTTCCACCATGCACTGATTGAGGGTGTTGACAACGTAACAAATGTTTGGCCTGGTATTGACCAGATACATTAGGAACCCTATGAGCTGCCTGTATAAGGTGGGATCGACATCCTTGTCTTTTGATGCATCAATTTTCTTCCAGTTGGTGATCATTGGAGTAGCCATAGGCCTACAGTCTTGCATCCTGAATCTCTTCAGAATTTCTGTAGCATATCTCCCTTGTCCAAGGAAGATCTTCCCCTTCTGTTGCCAAACTTCCAACCCCAGGAAATAATGCATCTGTCCCAAATCCTTCATGTTGAACTCTGTGGCTAGATTCTTCTTGCAGTCCTCGATGAGCCTGGATGATCCTGTCAGGAAGAGATCATCCACATATAATACTAGGATTAGAGGCTCATTCTCTACAACTAGATAATAGAGATTTGGATTTGTGTCACTCTTGACGAACCCCATCTTTTGCAAGTAGCCATCAATTCAACCATACCATGCTCTAGGTGCCTGTTTGAGCCCATGCAAGGCTTTCTTCAATCTGCATACATGAGAATTCTTCTCATTTGTCTCAAAGACTTATGATTGTTCAATGTATACCCTCTTCTATCACTCCGTTCAAGAATGCCGTTTTGACATCCATCTGATGAATCTTCCATCCCATCTGTGCTGCAAGAGATGTCACGGTTCTAATAGATGTATACCTAGCTAGATTTATACCATGCTCTAGGTGCTTGTTTGAGCCCATACAAGGCTTTCTTCAATCTGGATACATGAAAATTCTTCTCATTTGTCTCAAAGCCTTATGATTGTTCAATGTATACTTCCTCTTCTATCACTCCGTTCAAGAATGCCGTTTTGACATCCATCTGATGAATCTTCCATCCCATCTGTGCTGCAAGAGATATCACGGTTCTAATAGATGTATACCTAGCTACTGGGGCGAAGGTCTCTTCGTAGTCTATTCCTTCCTTTTGAGCATACCCCTTTGCCACAAACCTGGCTTTGTATTTTTCCACATTGCCATCTGCAGCGTATTTAGTCTTGTAGATCCATCTTGAACCTACCACTGATCGATTCTGAGGCCTAGGTACTACTTCTCAGACATCGTTCACCATTATAGAGCGGTATTCCTCTACCATTGCATCCATCCAAACTTGATGTTGAGCGACCTACTGAAAACTGGAAGGCTCCCCATCTTGAGCTACTAAGGCCTGATATCTATCTGGTTATCTTCGCTCCCTTTTATTGTTTCTTGGTGCACCGATGAAATCTTTTGCATCCCGTAGAACTTGTCGAAGTTGCCGACTCGTTCTGCCTCTGGTAGCAAGTGCATTTGTTAGCTCCTCCTCTTATTGTGATTCTTCTTGTTCTGAAGGAGAATTCTTGGATTCCGCTAGTTGAAGTGGTTTGACCAATGAATTATCTTTTGACTGCTCCTCGGAAGGCATTGCTCGAGATTTTTTGAAAGCCCTATCTTCCATGAACTTCACATCTCGTAGAATTACTACCTTCCTGCTCCTTGGAAGATAGATTCTATATGCCTTAGCGTTCTTGCTATATCCCACTATATATCCTTTCTCTGCAGTTTGATCTAACTTCTTCCTCTTCTCCTCGGGTATACGACAATATGCTAAACTCCCAAATATCCTGAAATGGTTGACTTCAGGTGTCTTCCCGGTGAAGACTTTCTCTGGAGTAATCTTGCCCAATGCCCTATGAGGAGTTCTATTCTGGACATAGACTGTCGTGCTGCATGCTTCTGCCCACAGGAATTTTGGCATATCCTAATCATACATCATGGCCCTAGCTGCTTCCACAATAGTCTTGTTCTTCCTTTCTGCTACTCCATTTTGCTCCGGATTGTAAGGAGCTGTCCACTCTCTTCTGATGCCCTCCCTAGCGCAAAAATCGGTGAAGTCCTTATCGACATATTCTCCACCATTGTCTGAGCGCAAAACTTTTATTTTCTTCCCTGTTAGATTCTCCACCAGAGCCTTGAACTCTTTGAATCGACAAAAAACCTCGTCCTTGGTTTTCAGAAAATAAATCCAAGTTTTCCTGGAGTGGTCATCAATGAAAGTGATGAAGTATGCGACACCACTAAGAGCTTTAGTGGACATTAGTTCGCAAATATTTGAGTGTATCAATCCTAGTACTCTCTTGGCCTTGATTTTACTTATAGGAAATGTTGCTTTGGCATACTTGCCTGGAGCACATCCTCTGCATACATCATCTCGTTCTGATACTAAGATCTGGAACTCTGGTACAGTGTTCCTGAGAATTCTCAGAGCCCCATGGTGCAAATGTCCCATTCTTCCATGCCATAGTTCATTCAAATCCTTGTCTCCATTATTGCCTATTAGTGCCATTGGTGATTCTAGCTGTAACCTGTATAACTTGTTACTTCTGATTCCGATCTACACTTTTTTTTTCCAACTTAGGTGTTTGACGTATACTTTCTCCTTAATGAAGAAAACATCATAGCTCTTGCTTTGAAGTTGTGATACGGAAAGTAAGTTCATCCCCAATCCTGGCACATGCACAACATTGGTAGCTCAGAACCGCTCTCTCGTTTCAATGTGAAAAACTATGGTACCCTTCCTTACTGGAGTACACTTTGTCTTATTCCCCATGGTGATCTGAAAATTTATCCTATCTTCTTGATAATCTAAGAAACATTCCCGGATTCCTGTCATATGCCAAGAGGCTCCACTGTCTATATACCATACATATGATGATGCAGAGCTTGTTACACAAGCAACTTCTTCCTCCAATCTAGAAGCTAGCATAGAGAAATCGAAATTACTATCTCTTGTGACATAGATGCCTCTGCATCATGATCTCGACCCATAATTGATTTTCCCTTTCTGTTTCTGATTCTTTGCTCTGATACCATGTGAAAATTCTATTACTGCAGCAATTGATTTATTTTACCTACTTATTTTCCAATAAGTTATTTACGAAATCTCTTCAGTAAATATTAAAATAAATTCTACTGCAGATATCACACCATTATACAGAAACAAATACATGCACAAGAATCAAACAAATCAACATAGTTATTTTTGGACAATTGTCCCCAGAAAAACCCAATGCGGGAAAACCTGTGTAACAGAGGAGAATTTTATTAATCAACTTTTCTTGAGTACAACTAGGGTGCCAAACTGGCTCACCCAACAGAGATAAATCCTTTGGCGCCTCCCCTAGGCTCAACGTTAATCCGGCTAGCCTCTGCGTAGCTCCCAGACCCTCTGCCTCAACACTTGGCCTCTCCGTGTCACCCACGCAGGCCCTCCAGTCATTGCACAGTCTAGCTGCCTCGCGTCTTTTTGAGTGGCTTTGCGTCTGCCTCTCTGATTTCTGCCCTGCTCCTCTGGCACTGTCCTTGCCTCTCTATTACGTACTCGCTACCTCTTGCTGCAACCAGTCTTCTAGTTTGAATTTCTCAGCAAGCCCCACTCCAGAAATCGAATTGACTGGCCTCCCTTAGTATATCTCCAACTAACCCTCAAGTCTTCTCTTATACTTTTCCTGTTGATGAATCAACGGTCGAGATTAAGTCCCTAATCAACGACTAAGATTAAAATAGACTTGATTTTATTTTTTAGAAGCTTCTCATCCTTATCTTTATTAATATCCATTAATATTTTTATTTTCCTAAGTTGAGACTTAGGAACTCATTAAAAATATTAATTATTTTAATAACTCTTCATCCGGATGAAATTTTCCAAAACGATTTCTGGGTCTTGGAGATCTCACATGCTTTAGCCTCTCCACCAATTTTCATGGCTAGAGCACATCCGATGCTACAGTACATCCGATGCTACCCCAAATCAACATTTGGTTCCAATGATGGTATTTCACAAGAAACCCTGATTTTGGTTGCGTGGTTCCGCTTATATTACCCTTTTTCCATCCATTATTGCCCCTTCCATCATTTTTCCCGCCTGGGTCCCCATCCCTCCGTTGTGTCCACATAGGGTTAGCTTGCCCCTTCCCCTTTGCCCACACCTTGGGTCATGGCTTGGAATGAAGCCCAAAGGTTGATGCAACTGAAAAGAAAGTTAAAAGCATATATGGCCACATTCAACAGGAAAAGTACCACAAAATGCAAAAGATGGCTGGTACAAAGAAACATTTTAGCAAGTGGGCAAAAGCCAATACATGAGCTCTACCTCATCATCATGGCTATCCCCCGAGTCCCTACAGGTTCTATGAGCCTTCTTCATCGTTATGAATCCATGATTGTCCCAACCCCTGGTGGGCAATAAACTAGCCCACCTTAAAAAGGGGATTCCACTGCTATGTCTTACACATCATGCTCTAACCCCTTGAGCCTTGAGAAGTCAATCAAAGAAAATCATTAAAAAAGGCAAAAAGCAAAAAAGAAGGGTGGAAAAATCAAGGTCGGGGCACCTCATATACCACGATTGCTCCCTTGTATACATTATAAACCCAAGTGTGGGCTTCCCCCTTATCAACTACCCTTGCACCCCAACATGTTACCTAGGGCTGCCCCCTCTCATCCCCTACTTCATTCACCATATTTGTCACATGCCACCACCTTTTGAAGGATGTACCTTGACTATATTATTCCCTTTAGAAGTAGAAACCACCTAATAGGCATTTGGTTAAACCCATTTGGACTTTAGGAGACAATGGCACATCCCAAAGCCCATTATGGAAGGGCAGGCCATTATGAAGTCCCCACCTGTGGTCCATGGTTAGTTAAGCTCATTTACTATATTTCTCTAATGACTTGTTGTACTGGAAGGCTAAGGGACACATTGGATCTTATGCAGGATTGCAGATGGTTTCCATTTGGGTTTGGGCTCCCTATACGGGGTCTTAATCCTTCAGAGGGTTACATTGGCACATGTAGGGTGAGCGTTGAGAGCCATGGGCCTCCACAACATCAGATTGCACTCCATGGATCCCCACAACTATTCAGAGATTGTTCGTGGTTCACTTATTGGACGAGGAGGATGCACTTGATCCATCATGCTCAGCTGGCCCCAAATCTACACCATACACTTGGTAGATGATTCAGGACTTGCACGATGATGCGGCATCACCTACACCATCATTTTAGCCCTTGCAGGCGATGTACAAGCATCTTCGATTTGTTTGGAGACCCATGAGGACACTTGTGTGCCCCCACATGTCATTTGTAGCTGCACAAGTTATTACAAGGGGCCAACCCCTTGCCCACTATTTTTGAGGGTCCTATTCTTCATTGTGGCATTTATGGACCTCATTAGGCCTCTTAGATGGCCCTACGACATCCATAGATTATTATTTGACCTCTTGAGAGGCTTACGTTTTCATTTATGAGCTAGTTTGGTGGGTTTGTCACCAAAAGTTGTATTATTAGCACATTATTTTATTTTTGGGGCTTATGTAGGCCAAGGAGGCTAATTCGAACTCCTAAGTTGTGTATAAATAGGAGTGAGATGAGTTCATTTCTCATCATCACTTTGGTTTGGATCTCTTATCTCTCTTGAGATTTTCGCACTTTTTCTAAGGATGAATTGGAGATTTATGGATGAGTTTTGATGTATGGATATTGGTCTATCTTATCTTGGAGCTTCTTTATTGTCAATTGTGAATGGATGGATATACTCAATTACATGTAAGTACGTGCATTTGATGCTATTCTTGTTTACTTTTGTCGTATATGTTGGACTGGGATTTTCTCTATTCTAGGGCATAATTGCTGCATGCATTTACTGCTTAATATTGTATAATTTCTCTATTATAGCATTTCCTTCAATGTATGGGCCATGTAATAGGAGCAAAATCACCTAGGGGTAAAATTTGACCTTGACTGTTAGGATATTCTTACACATAGGAAATAGTTAAGTATAACTTGGTCTAGTGTAGAGTTAGGTAAGGTGTGTTTCTTTATTATGTACTTTTGTAACTTACAATTCGACAGTCACGATATGTTCTATACATGAAGTGATCCGACGGTTCATTCTCTCCTCGGTATTACCGACACTTGATCCGTGGTTTAACACCCGATTGGTCCATGATCTCTATTTAAAGAGCATGGAGGGTCACTTGTAGGTTAACTGTTCGTGAAAGAAGCTTATGTAAATTTTCATTCTTTTATTAATAAATTGCCTGAAGTGGCTGCGTTGGCTCAGGCTGTGGACTGTTTCCCTTTTTGAGGGTTTTAACCACGTCAACAATACTGGTGTATTGATCTGTGATTTGTTTGAGCGGTGTCGTTTGGTGTTCTATCTGAGGAACTTACCCTGTAAATTCTTACATGGTATCAGAGCTATTTGAAAGCCGCATCCGTTGGTGATCCAAATCTGATGCCGGTAGAGCTGCATCCGACTGTCATTTCCTAGATCTACTGTTACTGACTGCTTTCGGGCCGAGATGACTGCTCTATTGTGTTAGGAGCATTTGTTCCAGTGAGGAACCCCTTTCGTTTGATGCAAAAAGGTTTCCGGTAGCCCTAGCTACATCATTTTTAAGATTTGGAGGTATATAATGTTTATTTGCAATTTTTAGTTATTTTCTCTTTGTTTATTTTGGTTTAGTTAGCTCTTTTTTTTAATTACCGGATCTTTACCTTTCATTTTTGCATATGCTCTTTGCCTCGCGACTCTGTGCGATCTGGGCAAATCAGAAACAAAAAGGAAGGATTTTTCTCATGCGTATGCTTTTTTCCGCCGCGCCTTAGTGTGATCTCGGAAAATCAGAAACATTGAGGAAAATATTTAGTTTTTGGCTAAAGCTAACTTCAAGCTGTAAGGTTTGTTTTTTTTGTATGTCCATGTTGGGTTTTGTGTTTTTTGTTTTGTAGGCAAAAAAGAGCTTTCTCAAGTAAGCACGCATCCCAAAGCTTCAGTGACTAAAAAAAACCTCTTCCTCTTTTCCAAAAATTACTAACCTTTTAATCTAGCTCACTTGGTCAAAAACTACTTTATGAGAGTAGAGGTCTTGAGTTCAAGTCTTTTTTTTGTTGAGCTAATTATATTAAGTTTGGAAAGGGGGCTGATTTTTTTTTTAAATATAACATTATCATTCATTTTTGCACATTCTTGCACTTCGTCGACATCTTCAACAACTTTTATTCAAAAAGCCATAACTTCTTCATTTGGAAGTCGTTTTTTTTGAATCAGCCTAATTTTTCGAGATCTTTCCATTGGAACACTTAGTTTCAATGTCTATAGCTTCAGTTTCTGTTAAAATGGAAAGTCCATGCCAAGTTATTCTTGATAGCATCAACTACTACCAATGGTGGTCCTACATTGTGGATTTACTAAGAAGTAAAGGTCTTTACAGAATAGCCTCAGGCCAAGCAACCAAACTGAAAGATGAAGATAAGGTAGCCAAATGTGAAAATAGGCAAGATCAAGCACGTGGGTTGATAGGGATGTCTATTTCTCTAGACCTTAGGTTCGATATCACAGAACTTGATACTCCTAATGAAGCAATGAAACAGATCACTAAAGTTTTTGGAATTAAAAATGAACTTGGAGCCCATCAACTCGAAAATGAGTTGCTTACATTGGACCCCAATAATTTTTCTTCCATTGAAGATTTTTTGTCCAAGTTCAAGACTCTTAGACTTCTCTTGGAAGGTGTTAAGGTTAAGAAAAAAGATGGTAACGTTATCTATTCCATTTTTACTAAGTTGGGACCAGCCTACTCTGTGTTTGTTTCCACCTTCCATTCTACAAGAGAAGCCTTCATTTCTCGAGGACAAGATTACAAGTCCCCTTCCTTTGATGCCTTCTGTGATTCTTTAATAAGAGAACAAGAAAAACTCTTACATCTTGGTTTTCTTAATCTTGGAAACTCTTCTAAGAAAGCCTTAACCGCTCAGTAGCAACCAAATTCAAAGAATCTTAAGAAGTCGTATCCTAAAAAGAATGGTCCTAAACCAAACAAGGGTTCTAAGCAATTTCAGTCTCAAAATGAAAAATCATTTCAACAAAACGATTAGGCAAATAAAAATAAAGGGAAGAAAACTAATAGACATTGCCACTTTTGTAATCGAGATGGCCACTTTGAATCCAAATGCTTTAAGAAGATGGAAGCCTTGGAAGCAGCAATGAAGAAGCATAACATCCATTTGGAGCACTCTTCAACTTCAACTTCATCTTTGGGAATAACACTTTCTGCATGTGGTTGTCAAGCATCTCGGTCAGGCTATGCACTAAATGTATCTTCTTTTTGTCATTCTCATGAGTGGCTCATTGATTCTGGAGCTTCTTATCACATGGCCAAAAACAAAGCCATGTTTTTTCTTTAAATGATTGTAATACCAAAAATATATATGTTGGTGATGATAGATCTCTTAGATAAGATAAGATAAGATAATTTTATTAATGTCCAACAAATGACCATAATAGATCAATGGGACCGTCGGTTACAATGATTACATCATGCCAAGCTGGTGGACCAAACGGTCCCCTTTAACATTTCTTTTAAAAATCAGAAAATACATCTAGAATCTAAGTAAATGTAAATGTAGAAGCTAGAGCTCTCGGCTTCGAAACAAAGCACTGTGATGAAGCAGAGAAGGAGAAGAAGAAGAAGGGGGGAAGGAGTCTCCTGTCCAGTTCCTACTCCTAACATCCGAGGTTGAGAGAAGAAAACTGAGAGAAGCTTGTCAAAGTCTGCTGTCCTGTGGGCATATTGGGCTGTTGCCTGGAGGTTCTAGGGCGCCTCCCACGGGTGGATCCAATCCTGGAGCACTGATGCAGTTTGGTGGGTCGGCCCCCCCGGGACCGCACTGATCTGGTCTCAGTGTTTGTGGGTTGGTCAATGGTTCTTTTGGTGCCCCGCGCTGATGGTAGCACCCTAAAGAAGTCCGTGATCTTTTGCGTGGTGTCCGATCTGGTGGGGGGCTGAAGAAAACGGGCCCGAAATCTGAAGGCCTCCTGGAGATAAAGTGCAAGGCATCTCAGATCAACATATCTGAGGAAGCTGGTCAAAGTTTGAGAAGACCTGAAGAGACAATGGAAACAACCTCGAATCTTGTAGTAAGCAGGGCATCCGAAGATGAAGTGTGTCTCTGTCTCTATCTCCTGTAAGTGACAGAGCTGGCAAATCCTATTTGCCCTATCGATGTGGTGATCTGTCTCCACCCAGAGTTTGTGAGACCCAACTCTGAGCTGCCCGAGGGGGATTCTAAGGGCATGCATCCAATGCTGGAACGTGTACTGGGGTCTGATGATGAGCCCATCCTTGATCTCCAGGCAATGCTCCGTGTAGAAGGCCATTTTTGGACGCAACCCATTGGGAGGATTGGTCCATGTAGTCTGAATGTATCGTCTGTAAATATCCTCCTTAATGATTTTATTCAGCTCTTGCTAATTGGGAAGGAGGTGGCCTGGAGCATTCAGAGAGTACTAAAAAGGAGGGAGATGGTCAATCTGGATTCCTTAAGCCTCCAGAAGCTCTATCACACCGGTGTACCAACATTTGGATCGACCTGTCTGCATACGGGTGATGTTCTCTGAGGAGCAATATACTAAATATGGGTATCTGTCACGACCCTTCCTCGCGTTTGCCAGGCCTCAGAGCCTGTGTAGAAGCGACACTAACCTGAATATCACCTCTAGGCGGAAAGGTTGAGCCCCGAACTCTGCTAGAATGATGTGTTGAGGAACTGTCTGCTTGCACCTAATGAAACAGCGCAAAAGGAGGGTTTGGACCCGCTTCGCTGAAGCCCAATCTGACTCTAGGGGAGAGGGACCCCAAATCTTTGAGCCGTAAAGCACTGTGGGGCGAATCAAAGTGTCCATGATGCTCATTTTGGACGAGATGTCTTGGAAATGGTGCCGGAAACACTGCCTCTCTAGAAGGGCTAGGGAGCCATACCCTTTGTTGATCCGACGCTGAAGGGTTGGCCGCAGGCTGAAGCGAGGCCCTGAAAACTGAACTCCCGAATCTTAGTGTTGTAGGGACTGGAACTGTTCATATAGACAATGGTCAATTTAATGATGTATTATGTGTTCCAACCTTATCCTGCAACCTTCTATCTGTATATTAGATAACTCATTTAGGTGAAGGTAAAATTGTTGAATTTTCACCTCACGATGTTGTAATTAAGGACCTAAGAGATCCTAGACAGATTTTAGCTACTGGCATCGCTAATGATTCTACAAGGTTGTATAAGTTTAACAACTTCGGGTCATCAAATCTTCCCTTGATATTTGTTGCTCATAACGATGAAGTGAGCAAACTTTGGCATGAGCGATTTGGTCACTTAAACTATCGCTCCCTTCAGAATCTATGTAAAGAAAATATGGTGACGGGTCTTCCAATGGTATCTTGCAGAGATGGTGTTTGTTCCGGATGTGTACTCGGAAAACATCATGGGGATAGTTTTGAAAAACGTGCCTCTTGGCACACCTCAGCCACTTTACAACTTGTGCATAGTGATTTATGTGGTCCACTTCCAATTGTTTCATTCTCTGGCTACAAGTATTTCTTAACTTTCATTGATGATTTCTCCAGACGCACTTGGGTATACTTCTTAAAACTCAAGAGTGAAGTATTTAACATGTTCTTGGCCTTTGTTGAAAAGCAATTTGAACATCAAATTCTTAAGATAAGATCTGATAATGGCAGAGAATATGTTAACAACAAATTCATCAACTTTTGCACTGAGAATGGAATTCAAATGCAACATTCTGTTCCATATACTCCACAACAAAATGGTGTAGTTGAAAGGAAGAATCACACCTTAAAGGAAATGGCTAATTGTATGCTTCAATCTAAAGGACTCAGTTTTAATTTTTGGGCATAAGCAACTAACTGTGCAAATTACATAATAAATTGCACTCCTACTAAGGTTTTAAAGAATATCACTCCAGAAGAAGCATGGAGCTCAATTAAACTAGATGTAAGTCACTTTCGTGTTTTTGGAAGTGAAGCATGGGCCCATATTCTAGATGAGAAACATAAAGCTTTAGAACCTAAGAGTGAAAAAAATATTTTTGTTGGATATTCTGAAGATGTCGAAGGATATAGACTTATTCCATTTAAGTCCAGAAATGTTATCATTAGAAGAGATGTAAAGTTTGCTGAAAATATATCGGCCTACGAGCCTAGTTCGGCGGATGTGCCACCTCTCTCTATCTCTTCTACTTTTGAAAATATTTCTTCTTTAGATGATGAAAGCGAGGATGACAGTCCTCCCCCACCTTCTCAGGATCCTCAGCTTCCAAAATGGGTCCGTGCTACTTGGGATGCAGCAGGCGCTCTTGCCGGTGATCGTACAAATCAGTGATGTACACGTTCTTAGTTCGATAGAGCCTCTTCTTTACTGGCTCAAGCTTCAGCGAATTATGATCTTGACACCTTTGCAAAAGCTTCAGGCCATCCAGATTGGGACGCAACTATGAATGAAGAATATCGTTTATTATTGGCAAATGATACATGGGATCTTGTCCCTCTACCAAAAGGACGAAAACTTGTTAGATGCAAATGGGTTTATAGAACCAAATATGGACCAGATGGAAAAGTTGATAAACATAAAGCTCGTCTTGTTGCTAAAGGTTTTTCACAAGTTGAAGGCATTGACTATACTAAAACCTTCTCCCTTGTTGCCAAAATGAACTCTATCCGCCTTGTTCTTTCCCTTGCTGCCTCTTTCAAATGGGAAGTCCATCAGATGGATGTTAAATCTGCTTTCTTGCATGGGGACTTGCATGAAGAAATCTATATGGAACAACCTACTGGCTTTATACAAACAAACTCTAGCCTTGTATGTCGGCTTAAGAAATTCCTTTATGGTCTCAAGCAAGCCCCTCGAGCTTGGTATGCCAAAATGGATAGCTTTCTTTTAGAAACTGGCTTTTCTAGGTGTCATTCTGACAACACTGTCTACACCAAGAAAGTGGGCAAGTCTCTTATCATTCTTGTTCTTTACGTTGATGATCTTATCCTTACTGGTAGTGATCCCAACCTTATAAACCATGTGAAGTCCAACCTTAAAAACAAGTTTGAAATGACAGACTTATGGCACTTGCATTATTTTCTTGGTCTTGAAGTCTTGCAATCCAAGGAAGGTATTTCCCTTTCCCAGTCCAAGTATGCCTGTGATATTCTATGCCACTTTCACATGGAAGACTGTAAGACAACCCCTTTTGCCTTTTAGTCTGGAGCCAAACTTTCAGTCACTTGTACTTCCCCTGAAGTTGATGCTACCTTATACCATCAACTTGTAGGAAAACTTTTGTATCTGACCCATACTCATCCTGACCTTTCCTTTGCTGTTGGTCTTATTGCTCGGTTTATGCAAAACCCACATGAAAGTCATTGGAAAGCAGCTAAAAGAATACTTCTTTATGTTCGAGGTACAGTTCAGTTTGGGATTCATTACAATGTAGAAGCATCTCCTCTATTGGTTGGTTTCATTGATTCCGATTGGGCTGGTGACCCTGATGATCGGAAGTCTACTACAGGTTATGTGTTCACTCTTGGTTCAGGACCTATTACATGGGCTTGCAAGAAACAAAGTGCCATTTCTCTTTCTTCAGCAGAAGCAGAGTATCGCGGTGCCGTAGAAGCTAGTAAGGAGGCCCTGTGGCTTCGTCAGATCCTGTCAGAGTTTGGCTTCAAGCAGCAGCATTCGACTACACTTTGGTGTGATAATCAAAGTGCCATTCAACTATGCAAAGATCCAGTCCAACATCAGCGCAATAAACACATTGAACTGCACATGCACTTCATCAGAAAGCTCATTCATGACCATGTTCTTGAAGTGCAATATTGTTCAATAGATGATCAAGTTGCAAACATCTTTACAAAGGCTCTCACAGAGGCGAAGTTTACTAAACTTCGATTTATGGTTGGAGTTCAGGAAGTTGTCACTAAGGGGGGATAGGCTCTAGTGCCTCCTTCCTTCTCCTATTGTGTCATATTTGTACATCTTTCAATCCTATTCCAAGTTGTTCTTAAGGGGGGATGTTAGGATATTCCGACACATAGAAAATAGTTAAGTATAACTTGGTCTAGTGTAGAGTTAGGTAAAGTGTGCTTCTTTACTATGTACTTTTGTAACTTACAATCCGTTGGTCACGATATGTTCTAGACATGAAGTGATCTGACGGTTCATTCTCTCCTCAGTATTATCGACACTTGATCCGTGGCTTAACACCCGATTGGTCCATGATCTCTATTTAAAGAGCATGGAGGGTCACTTGTAGGTCAACTGTTCATGAGAGAAGCTTTTGTAAATTTTCATTCTTTTATTAATAAATTGCCTGAAGTGGCCGTGTTGGCTTAGGCCGTGGACTGTTTCCCTCTTTGAGGGTTTTAACCACGTCAACAACACTGGTGTATTGATCTGTGATCTATTTGTGAGCGGTGTCCTTTAGTGTTCAGTTTGAGGAACTTACTCTGTAAATTCCTACATTGACAAGCCATTTCTCTTGCACATCGAAGTATAAAATCTTCAATGTTGCTTCTTCTTGACCTGGAAAGCAAATGAAGTGATCTTGAGGCCTCCTTGACTGGAAACCAAGATATCCTACTCTTACTCAACCTAGACTCCATTCTTCCAAAGATTAAAGCACTGATCTACGAAGGGTGGCCACTAAAATCCACATTTTCTCACATCCTTCCGGGACTAAGCATATTGGGGTACCTAGGGCATCGATTTCCTGACAAGCTAGCCATCAAAGGAATTCGATCTCCTAGGGTCTCCTGCGCTCTCCTTTCCTCTAGCCCTCCTCCAATGTTGAAGCCATTCCGATGGTCGAGTTGGGAGAAAAGTCAAGCCCTAGCTTTAGGATCAAAACTGCCTTGCCATCCCCAAGGTTAGTGCGTCATAGGATCAAGACAACATCTTCAAGTGAAATTCTTCTCTTAATCCTTTCCCCCACCTTGTCTAGGGTAAGAATATCATTAGTTGCTTCATACCTTCCTCATATCCTAGACCGGGTCCACTTGGCCCCGTGTGGTCCCGCTCCTTCAAAAGACCATCCTTCAAAATTTCCAAGCTGAATAAGAAGTCCAAATTTGTTGGTTTTCCGCACATTGGGGTTTCTAGGGTAAAACTGTGTCAATTAATTTTATGTGCTTGGTTTTGTGATTGTCTTATTTCTGTTGTGCATACTAAGTTAGGAAGCTAGTGTATTTCATGGCATAAAATTCAGATCTGAAGGAATTATTTATTTCTAATCTAGGTATATTTTATTGGACATTAAAATCTAACTTGGGTTCAAAGGAAAACTATCAAATATCTGTGACAGACATAAAGTTAAGATTAGAGTGCTATTTCGTATTTGTGATGTTATCATTGTGTTGGTTGCTTTTTAAATTCGTGGTTCTCCTATTCTCTATTCTATGATAGATTTGAGAAGCCTAAAAAAGAGTTGCATCATGTCTCTCTTGATAGTTAGATGGATATAGCAGAGATATTGACATTGCCAACCATTCTATATGGACTTGGAAAATCTAGAATTCAACAACAATTCATATGTAGAGACTTCTTCCCAAGAGGCTAGCTAGGAAAGGGTTTTTTTAATTGGAAGAACTTATGGGATGAGGACATGAGAGTGGAGGACCTTGCCTTCCTATCTATTGATCAATTAACCATTTAGGGGATACATAATTTTATTCTTGTTGATGGATCATATAAACTAAATTTCACACTCTAGGATCCATTTGGCAGGATTGGATGTGGTGATATGCTAAGTCCATTTGGGTGTATAAGACTCACATATTGTATTAGATAATTTGTCCATCTAATTATTTCCAAGTAATGTTGAATAGAAGACAAGACTCTTGAATGAGGAAGCCAAGTGGGTTAATTTTTCTTTGGTATTGCAGTCCTTAGGACTCTCCTATAGGTTGAGGATCTTTCATTAGGAGTTATATTCCAAGGAGGCATTGTCTTGGATAAGTTTAACGAATGCTTCATGTTTGCATTGTTGGGGTTTGAAACCTTTGCCACATTTTTTGGAGTTACTAGTGTTCCTGGGAATGATGGGAAATTGTATGGGACACTTGGCATCATATCCTTTTTAGTAAAATTTATTGGAATCTACCTAACTAGGTTACGTTGACTTCATTGGTTGTTTGCACTTTAGAGGAGCATGGCATTTTTGGTTGTGTTCGAGTTATTTCATTGTATATTTTTTAGAATCTTAGATGCGAGGCTACCTTTAGTAGATCTTCGTTCCCTATTTGTTCATTTAGAATGTCTTCTTAGTCAATTCGTTATACAATTTAGATAAAGACACTCAGAAGAGATGCGAGTGGTTGTGATTTCGAGCTGCATTATAACCTAAAGCTCTTCCTATTGTCCTTTAGGTGAGGTCAATTTTATGTTATTGTTGTATAGTTATTTTCTTTTGTTGATATACTAAACTTTTTCCAAAAAAAGCGACAACAACTTTTGTGCACTTGATGAATGAGGCATTGAGGTTTTTCCTTAGTTTGTATGTTTAGCTGACTTTTTGGTCCTTATCACATATACAACATCTCAACACAATCTTGAGAGTACTTCAAGAGCACAAGATACAAACAAATTTGAAGAAACATGAGTTTGCAAAACATCAATATTGTATTTGGGATTTGTAGTATATGAAAATGAAATTCACATGGACCTAGAGAAGACAAAGTTCATTATGAATTGGTCTCCAAAGAGTTAACTAAATAGAGAGATTCATGGGTTTAGCAAACTACCTAAAAAGTATGTGGAGCATTTTTTTTGATTAAGATGTGTTACCACAAAATCTAGCAGCCTAGTGCAAAGCCTTACTATGAAACCTAGGTCTAAGGGAAACAAAGAGATCAACCACCACTGTCACCTCAATGGCCTTCTTCTGCAGTTTTGTGGTCAAATGTTATCCCCACAAGGGAGGCTTACCTGGCAAGGCTTAGAGGATCGATGACCTAGGGTTACCAAGGCAAGTGATTCTCCAAGGATATTGCTAACAATATCACCTAGAAAGATCTTCAATAAAGGAAGGTTCAAGGGTGATAGGAGTTTAATGATTATGGAATAAGATATTGGCAAAGCCTCGGAGGCTAAGATAAGATTTACAAATATTCGAGTATACTTTCAACCAACACCAATAAACTAAGAAAAGGCTGCTATAAGTTATGATTTTAATGATGGGTAAATTTACATCATGCAAAACCATATAATAGCCAAGAAATAGCTTATGAAGGATAAGATCAACAAAGGTTTGAAGGCTATAAGGGATAGATTGTTTTTAATGGCTGAAAATGTACAAAACAATGGCATAAATCTATGACGTCGTTCCTAAATTTTATGGTAAAACATGCAATAAATGAGAGGTTTTGGTTTTAAAACATTAATAAATGCAATTCCTACCCTAAGTACAATAGCATATAGGTATAAAAGTGTTATTAAATGCAGATTTTGATCAATCCCTAACCCTAGTTACCATGAAAATGAGAAGAGTGAGAACTTTAAAGTATTCAACACAACTAAACTAGTGCCTCTATTCAATTGGGCAATGGAGTCAAATAGGATGAGGTCAAAATAGGAGGACCTTGGATGAAGAAGGGTAGGATACAATTCTCTTCCCTTGAAACCCTAACAACTTTTTTCATAGGAGATTTAAGGTCAAAGGATGCATGAAAACAAGTTCCTTTGATGGATTCTTGAATGACAAATTTTGCATAAATATGTAGAAACAAGAGTTCATAAAATATATTTCATTTTTTAATATGGCACAAGATAAACTCTAATTTCAGAAATTACATGCAAAATGGAAGAAAATAATGTTAAACTTACACCATTTAAGTGATAACCACTTCATCAATCCATAAGATGTCTCTCCATGTAATAAGTATCCTTCCCAAGACAACTCACACTCTATTTAGCCATTGCATCTAAGAGAACAAGAGAAAACACTAATGAACTCTCTCTCCAAGAGGAGAAATGAGTGTGCGAGGAGAAGATCCAAAGGAAAGTGACTTCTCTCCATTTATCTGAGGGAAACGAAGTCACTTTTCCTTAATTTACAATGAAAAGCCCTAAAAAGATTTCTTAAAACGATCAACAAGTTTAATAGGTGGCAAGCTAACCTAAAGATAGCTTTACAAATAGATAAATCATAAGAAAATGTCATAAATCTTCCACACATGTGGGAGGAAAGGCTCTCCAACATGATTCCCTCCTCTATAAATGGATTTCTCTACAAGCAAAGTGACAAAGTGGGTCCAAGAGTGATCCTCACTCCAAGGGACATCATCAAAATACCTGGGAGCATCTCCAAGTAAGATCTCCTCATTTAAGACGTTATCATCAAGAAGGCTTATGCCATACTCCTAGGGCACAACTTTAGATTGGGAGTGTGTAAGCCCTCCCAAATCATCTGAAGTGATCTCCATCCTCATTTGAACTTTGGAACAAGGCGACGCCCATCAAGTAGGTACAAGGCCAACCTGGGGGCATCCTAGGCCCTCCAAGCACATCATCAGTCAGGCTAATGTTATGGCTTCTTGGCTTATCGTTTCAACATTTGAGGGTGCAAAAAAGGCCATACAACCATGTGGAGGTTCCTCAAGGCCCAATTCTCATCTCTAGAAGGGCAACACTGATGCTTCAAGGTCTCAAATGATATAACATTTGGGCTAGACATCCTCCTCAATGTGCTAGAGAGGTGACAAGCCATCCCTTAAGGGATATCGAATGTATCCATGTGAAACCACTTGAAATATACTCTCAAGATCAAGTGAGATCAACATCATTGGGGACAAAAACCATTGAAGTATCATAATGGATCATATTCAATGTTAGGGGTAGAAAAATATGTTTGACAAACTGTGTCTTCAAATGTCTTTCTAGTTGATGATTTGTAAGCTAGCTACCACACTTATGTTAAGGATGACTATGCAATTGACCATATTAGGTGCCGGGGGGGACATTTCCTAGGTAGGCCCATCAATCGATAGATGCATATGATAAATGTGGTCAAGGAATGGGAATGACTGCAAGGAATATGGCCATAGCCATGTTACCAGTTGAAGAGGTCCTACGTCTCGAGTATAATGATGATAAGAGGGAGCAATCATGGAGGTATGAGTTACCCCTTTCCTTGGCTTGCTTTTTCCAACCCTCTGGTGTGCCTTTTTCTTTAATGATTGTCTTTCTTTCTTGCATAACTTAGGTGATTTAGCTTGCTTTATGCTTTTCCAATACCCCTTAAAGATGTGATAGTTTATTACTCAACTGGATTGGGACATTCATAAGTTTGTTTACTTATATAGAGCATGAAATGCCTAGGAACTGGGTGATGGCTAATGAGGGGGGTATAACTCATGCTAGGCTTTTGCCCATGTGCTTGTTATTTGTCCTAACCATCTTTTGCATTTTTTATTTTCTTTCATTCGTGGTTTCATATGCTTTTATCTTTCTTTCAAGTGCATCAACCTCTTAGGGAAAAGTTTCCAACCCTCAGAGATGTGGGTAGAGGGTGCTAGTCCCAATGACCAATGACAATCAATCCAAAGAATGGAAGTGAATACATGGGGGGATGGAAAGTGGTAAGTATGGATTACCTTGGGCACACTATATCAACCAATGCCTCTTATTAGTGCCCCACCTAAACAATTTAAGAAAAGGGCTTCGGGAGGTCACACTAGACTAGGGGCAAAGGATAATCTCCTAGGTGAAGTATGGAAACAAGGGTACAATCAAGAGTGATTAATCATCCAACTTGACTTGTAATCCATATTAGTATGCCCCATACATTAAATGAAAGCACTTGATTACAAAAATATTTAGTGTACCTTCTGATAAATGACCCACGGTCCCACCTTCCTTCGAGAAGTATGCTAGATGGGAGAGAGCACTGACCGAAGCGTAGGTTGAGAGCTCTGAAGTAAAGATATCTTTGGATCATTATAGGGTTTTTGGTTGGCTGGTTGACTAAAGGGGAGAATTTCTTTCTTCTACAGGTTACCCGCTTTTGGTGGGTAACAAGATGCACCTCTCATTTCATTAACAAAAGGTATTCAAAAATTTATTGGGTTGAAACACGAGAATGCATTCGAAGCATGGAAGCAAAAAAATTTCAAGGCACTAGTTTTCTCTTGCTGAAATTTGCTTAGGCATTTTGGGATCAAGGTAGATGCTTTGTATTGTTAATTTTTAGGGCTCGATTGTTCTTTGTTGTAGATAATTGCATTTTCAAATAATTTCAACTTTTACATCACATTCACCTCATAACATCATATAAACATTAGCAATTATGTAGAGAGAACAATAATTGAACAAAAGAATAAAGAACACCAGAAGAAAAACATGCACAAATAGAGACACCAGGGGTTAGGTCAAAGACCAGGGCAGAATCCCATAAGGGGGAAACGTTAAAACCCAACCAGATTCTTCTTCTATTAGATATTCATCAAATATCTAGCTGAGATACAAAGTACATCCATAATGAGATACATCATTCATATTAGGCCTTCAAGGCCAATCCAAGTCAGTTCATAATGTTTGTGAACTGAACGATATAGAGAGCTACTGTCATATCACTGTTTACTAGAAACATACCTCAGAGATACATTACTTGTCTCTGCCATACACAAGGTTTTTGCCATCATGGTTATTGCCATCACTCTCATGTCAAGGCTAGGTTATCCCTTTTCATACAAGTCATGTATATAAGAGTAAGATCATTGTTGCACAATCTGGTCATTGTCTCACATTCATATAGATCAGTATTGACATCAAGGTCACTAACTGTCTCGTAGATTATTGCCTCACTGTTATATTGTTGTAGGAGTACTGTCATAATTGTCAAGAAGGTCTCTAAGACTGTCATATAGATCACAATTATGTCGAATAGATCAGTGTCATGTTATTGCTATCACAGACACTGTTGTGCTTATTTCACGTTCACTGTCATTTATCAAGGTAACCATTATATATCAATGTCATTGACACATCAGAGTTACTGTCACTGACGAGGATATGTCAAAGTTAGCTGGCATAATAAAGCTCATTGTGATGACCATGTCCCTGTCCATACATCCTAATGCAACCATGAAGAATAACAAGCTAACATCGAGCCTCATAGTAATGCGATGTCACGGTGATTGTAAAACCATAACTTATAGTGATGATGCATGAGAGAATGCAAAGATGTGAATCATAGTGATATGTATCCAAAATATTATGAGTATAGTAATACGAACCAAATATGACGCCAAATATGAAATGCGATACCCTTGTCACATAGTCATCACCATAATGCGATCCTCATTGTGGGTATGATGCAAACTTCACTGTGTTTGAAATGAGATCCTGATTGTGAAATAGATGTGGGCCTCAGCGAATTTACGAGAGATTTTGAATCACAACAATATGTATGCAAGAAAATACTGTATTTATGCAAGCCAATACAACGTGGCATAGGTGTGAGTCAAATCTACGTGCCATAGGTGCGAGTCAAAACTACGTGCCATAGATTTGAGTCAAAACAACATGCCACAGGTGCGAGTCAAAACAATGGAGTATAGTATGTGGATCATACCATAACAACATTATACAAGTCACTGCAAAGTAATAGATATAAAATGAATTGCTTTGAAAATTGAACGCGCCGTTGTTACATGCCACTGTAATATATGTAAATACGATCCACTATAATCTTCACGCAAACATGAAATCAAACCATCGATTAGAGTAATGAATGCTTATGTTATTAGATGCAAATCTTATGAAGAGCGAGCCACAATTAGGTAGCCAAACCACAGAGACTCTGCTGAATTGATGTCTTGAATGGAGGAAGATTACCCCTAATTTATAGTTGATCCAAAGTGTGAAAGGATGCGACCATTAGAGGAAGGCCGACGTTGGGGGTTTATGGAGGGAATTACGTAAATTCAAATTTTGCTCATAATTTAAATTTAGTTTTTTATGTGACTTAATGAGAGCTTGGCCCACAGTAATTATAATCAAATTTAAATTTGCTTTTAATAAATATATATTTGCCAATGTCCCGAATTAAATTCTTCTTTGGGCAGAATGGGCTTTCCTTGGGGTAGTTGCAATTCCCTTCGGGGAAATTCATCCCGAAGTTGCCCAATTTTCAACACTCCTCAGCGAGGGAGGAATTTCCAATTACATCATAAGGCACATCTCAGATGACATGTCTCAATATAATAAGACAAGCAGCTACATCATCATTACATCTTGTCTTGTCTCATAGAAGAAGAATAATCCATAATCAATGGTAGGGTAGATTGATCCTCCAAACCCTACTAGTCCCATGACCTTCTTCTTAGCTATCAAATCTCAGATCAACTTTTCTCTCCGTTGATCATCAAGTGAGTAATGATGTCTCTATCTAAAGAAGAAGAATCATCATAGGGGATCTCAAGCTACCACCCTATATCCAATGATAATAGGCGAGATACAACTTACTTGGAAAGGATCACAACCATCCTATTGTTTGGCAACAATAGGTGAGATACAACTTGTCATAAGAGGTAAGGATCACATCCATCCTGTCGTTTAGTGACAATGGGTGTGATACAACTTACCAGGCAAGGATTACAACCATCCCATTGTCTAAGGACAATAGGCGAGATACCACTTGCCATAAAAGGTAAGGATAACATCAATCCCACTGATTGCTGATCTTCCCACCTTGACCCTCAAGAGCCAAGTGGTAAAACACTAGGCATCCTAGACATAGGGAGCTCAGTTTACCAGACACGTTTGTCATGGGTAAAGCTACTCCAACCTAGGACTCTTCCCTACTCATTGGCCAGATGAATGTTACTTCCCACAAGCACAATTTGTGTGTAGGAGGCATACTCGGGTATACTCTGTCCAGTCTAAAACATGATAGGGGCAGATACCCAACTTGCCATAAATGACAAGGATCACACACACCCTATAGTGACAATAGGCGAGATACTACTTGTCACATAGGGTAAGGATCACAACCATCCTATTGTCTAGAGTTCCCTCAACCCCAGGAGCTCTCCGACTCAATTCCTCTCCCTAGGAGCTCTGACAGGGCGAATAGCATAACTCAATGTCCTCGATCAGCTAGGATCCCTTCCTCTCATCAGTGCCTTCACTAGGCTTATGACTGTTAGTCCTGGCCATACTGCATGACACCTAGAGAATATCAGATCAACTGCAAGCTTACATGCTGCAATTGTTTGCCTGTTCATCAATCAAAATGTGGAGTCTCATAGCTCCTCTCTGCACCATATCCCAGATATAGTGATATCTGATCTCAATGTGCTTGGACCTGTCATGGAACATAGGGTTCTCTGCATGTCGGATCCCACAATGTCATAGTATATCATAGTTGTGCCCAACATATGCTCAAACAACTCTCCAAAGAACTTTCTCAATCATAGTGACTCACTTCCAGTTATGCTAGCAACAATGCATACTGCCAGTCAAAGTAACAAATTTTAGTATTTGACTCATCCAACAACTCATGGAAAACCTAAGGCAACACTCAGATGTGCTCAACATCATCAACATATCCATATGGTCTTAAGTATCCGACAGTAGGTCTCAGATCATAAATTACCAACTTAGCAACATTCTAGTATACATATTCAAGCTCTATACGACTCAAAGAACATAATGCAAATCAAGAATTCATCTAACTATCAACTCATCGCGTGAATCCATCAAAATTGTATTTGAAGAGGAGGCTCTCTCAACTACTTAGTGTAAATCATCATGCCAAGACTTTGACATCATACTTTCCTTGACAAGGAAGGTCTCATTATATCTCTAATGGGCTTTGACTCGAGCTTAGATGTCAATTCCCTCTAACATTGGATGATGAGATGATCTACTTCTACCAAAAAATAAGTCAATATATAAAACCAAAACCAAAAGCACTTGCACACCTTCAACATCCTTGAAGTGAGGTAGGATCCACATTGTTGTTGCCAACTGCAAAAAAAGGATTTCTGTCAAACCACATCATCCAAGTCTCGAGGCTCTCTTGAGATTGAAGTCATCAAGTCATAGGCCAACCACACTTTATTATCATACTGTTATCATTGAAAGTCATATTACTACTTATGTATAACATTGTCATATATGCATGACATACATTATTGTCATATCAGCGGATCACATCTCTAAAGCCATCATAGCAATATACATATCAAGATATTATAGTCTCCTTACAAGCTTCTCCTTTATCCGGGAGAATCCTCAAAGCAACATGTTTACTTCTGCTTATTTTGCCTAGGTGGCATCGATCACTGTAGCTCCCTCTGTCTCGGAAGCTTTTGCATGGAAGCATATCCACCCAACTGATATAGTTCTTTCATCGAGGACAAATATCTATGAGTATCCCATCTAGTTGTTACATATTACAAAGGATCGTCCATCTCGTCAGACCATTAGCTCCCTCCTAATAGGAAACCTTATTAGTCATCAACAACTCTTTCTTTACAGGTCACTTCGAAATATGAGTTCTTGTTTATCTTCCTACGATACTTCGATCAAGAAGCTGCTCTACTTCTTCCCCAATCTTGCCATTGAGGGCTTTGGTCCTTACATCTAATTGATGTACATGCTGACCCCAAAATAAGAACAAGAGCAATAACACTAAGAGAAATAATAATATGCATAAAGTACCTGATGGAGAGGCAGTACATTGAGCTGACAGTTCCTTCTTTTTAGAAGACCCCATCAATTTCACTTTTGAACTTCTTCCTGTCATCTTCAGCTGCATGATTCATCCAGGAGGCACTATTGTCTTTCTTTTCTAGATGAGAGGGGGGAATCTCTTGCAACAACTCCCTCTTGGACTCAATGCTTCCTGCTTTCTTCTTTATTTTGGTATCTTTCAAGAAGGACCTGCTTTCCTGGATCTCTACTTCATTCACGAAGTCAAGGAAGGCGACATTTGTTAGCCAAGCTCATTAGCAAGAAGAATAAACAACAATCTAAGGAGATGAAGTAATCTAAACAAAAAGGCATAACAAGCAAGGAAATAACATAAGTATAGAAGCACTTATCTTTTAAAGCTATTAGCTCCCTCTAGATTCTGCCTCCATCTTAGCCATGAGGGCTCAATGTCCATTAACCATGTACTGGTGTCTACAAGTAAGAAGTGCTTTCTGTTAAGCATCCCTTGGTCTTCTCAATTAATCAAGCTAGGGCAATTGAGCCCATCTTTCCTTGTACAAGATGACCACTGGATCTTCATAGCATCATCTCCTCATTATAGGTATCCTGGTGTACATGAGATAGGGCTCTCACTGATCGAAACCCTAATCATAATAGAGTGGGTTGGCTAATCCAACCATTCCATGTCATCACAGGGAACATCACACTAAAAACTAGGCTACCAAATTTGCCAGAAGGACTTCCAAGTTCACCAAGGGCCATATGATCAAAGGCCCATCTAGGGTTTCTTCAATTCTTCAAGAAGATCTTGCATCATCCATGCTACAAGGCCTTTTCCATATGCAAGGCCACACCTAATCTTCACTTGCAGGAACAAGGACTGTAAGGGTTTCCTTCAAACCCTAGTCTTCTTTTTCTCTATCCACAAGTGTCTTCAACGAGGTGATCTTATGACTTTTTTTTAGCCCAAATATGATACCATGTTAATTTTTAGGGCTAGATTGTTCTCTCCTGGAGATAATTGCATTTTCAAATAATTTTAACTTTTACATCACATTCACCTCATAACATCATATGCACATTAGCAATTATGTAGAGAGAACAATAATGCAGTAGAACAATAAAAACACCAGAAGAAAAGCATGCACAAATAGAGACACCAGGGGTTAGGTCAAAGACCAGGGAAAACCCCATAAGGGGGAGAGCCTGACCAAATTCTTCTTCTATTAGGTATTCATCAAATGTTCAATTGAGATACAAAGTACATCCATAATGAGATACATCATTCATATCAGTTCTTCAAGGCCAATCCAAGTTCACAACTTCGTTTGTGAACTGAACGATATAGAGAGCCACTGTCATATCATTGTTTACTGGAAACATACCTTATAGATACATTGCCTGTCTGCCATACACAAGGTTTCTATCGTCATGGTTACTGCCATCACTGTCATGTCAAGGCTAGGTTATCAGATTATCACTTATCATATAAGTCATGTATATAAGAGCAAGATCTCTGTTATACAATTTGGTCACTATCTCATAGTCATATAAATCAGTACTGACATCAAGGTCACTAATTGTCCTGTAGATTCTTGCCTCACTATTATATTGTTGTAGGAGTACTATCATAACTGTCAACAAGGTCTCTAAGACTTTGTCATATAGATCACAATTATGTTGTATAGATCATTGTCATGTTATTGCTATCATGGATACTGTTGTGCTTATTTCACGTTCACTGTCATTTATCAAGGTAACCATTATATAGAAGAAGAATTTGTGTTTTGGATATTTTGGAGTCTTGGAATGAATTAAAGAATGGTTAGTTTTCATTGATATGGGGATTGGCCAAAGATGCAAGCAAATGCTGAGAAATCTATTAGTGGCTATGCATTATTTAGTATATCCAACCTAGCAAACAAAAAATTGGGTTTATATATTCCTCTTCTAGATCCATCAAGATTGTTTTTCCCCTTGGAAAAAATCCATCAAGATTGTTGTAATGGATCTCCATGTATTTTCTTGGAGGATTTCCAATATTGTACTGAAATTTGAAATGGATCTCCATGATGTCTTGTGTTGAAATTTGGGCAGCTTCGCGATGAATTTCCCCGAGGGGAAACCCAACTACCCCAAGGAAAGCCCACCTTGCCCAAATGGAGAATTTAAGTTGGACAAAAAGAATTATTATTGTTATTATTTATTATGATATAAATTTAGGGCAATCATTTAAAAGATAATTTGAATTGGATTCAAGAAAATATATTTAAATATTATTTTTGAGTAAAATTTGAATTCAAATGTCTCACTCCAATACGAAATGCCACATTGGCTTTGAAGCACCCCTTTCACTTCTCGTCGAATTATATAAAAACTAGAGTCTTTGAAGACTCATAAACACATCATCGAATGAAAGGAATCGTATGGTTCGTTCACTGATTTCTGTAATGGCCTGTATTGTTTATCATTGAGGTTTGTTTGGTTCTTCTTCTATGAAAGCTTGTAGGGTTTGTTGATTTCAATCAGGGACACTCTAGTTACTGTGGCCCACATATGTTTGAGGTGCATCATATTATAGTGGATAATAACTGTGGCCCGCATTTGTTCGATGGACATCATATTATACTGGTTCGATGGACTGTAACGGTGGCTCAAATTTGTTTGATGGTTCAGTGGTTCGTATTGCAATGGTTCAATGGATAGTTAATGTGGCTCATATTATTTGGATAACGCAACTACATCTCTTTGTGGCATTACATCATAGAACAAAGGCATTGTAATTATACTATGTAGCATCACATCATTCACATAAGCATCGTAATTATACTCTGGCATCACATCATAGAACAGAGGCATCATAATTCTCCTGTGTGGCATCACATCATTCAAGCATCATAATTATACTCTGGCATCGCATCATAGAATAGAGGCATCGTAATTCTACTCTGTGGCATTGCAACATAGAACAAAGGCATTGTAAATATATACTTTGTGGCATCACATCATTCATAGAGGCATTGTAATTATACTCTGGCATCGCATCATAAAATAGAGGCATCACATGTATTTGTAGAGGTTCACATAGGCATCATATGTATTTGCAGAGGTCCGCATACGCATTATAGATATTTGCAGAGGTTTGCAGAATCATCATATGTATTCGCAATGGCATCATACATATATGCAATTGCATCTTATTGCATATGACTTGCTCTCAATATTGCTATATAACTATATTTCCATATGGTTAATTGTGGGTTGCATCTTTTAACTATATACTGTGGCTTTCTTGGGCAGTTTCTTGAGACAGTAACCCTAGATATGGCAGTGATAATGATACAGTAATCTAATTATCAGTGAAACAGTGACCTTAGGGAACAATGATATTGTGATGTGTTGAGAAATCTAGGGCAAAGCAATTAGGTGATTTCTCTATGATAGATAACTGCTTGTGAATGCTTTTTACTTCTTAGATTAGGATCTTCTTTTACTTATGTTATTATAGTGTTCTTCTTCATCAAACAGTTACCAATGCATAAACCATAAAGAGACAAGAGACACACAATATAGGCTATCAACCAGGGCCAAAACCTCTCCCAATTGAAAGGAAAACCAAAACAAATTCTTCTTCTTATAGAAACTTCAATTGATGAACACCAAGACCATGACCTAGACCCTTGACAAAATGACCTCTTGTTAAAATTGGAAACTAGGGCCAAAATCCATGTGGGTCATCTTATTTATGGCAGTTGATATTTTTCTTGGATCCCTCTCATCGAGAGGTGTAGGATTGATCTAAAGATCATCTGATTCCGATAAGTATTCATGGAGTTATGAATTTATTTGTGTTATAAGACAATTCGTCAAGGTTGGCCAGCAACCAAATAAACCCTACATGTGCTCAATGTTTTAGTATAAAAGGAGATGGCTTGATAGTCATTTCTACACACACTTCTATCTTGATTTCTCTCCACTTGTCTTGGGTTTTATTGGAAGAGAAATCTAGGAGTAGTAGCCCTAGACATTGGAGGAATGAGGCTACCCTAGCCGCAGTCAAGAAGAAGAAATACGTTGCCCTAATCTAGAGGACGCAGTGATGAAAAGAAGCCCTAACGATATCAAGAAGGAGCCCTAACCTATACGCTGGTCTCTACGCAAGTCTAGAAGGAGGCCTACAACCCTAGATGTAGATTGAAGGCAATGCTAATGCAGACCTAAAAGGCTGCCCTAAACGCTGCCCTAAACGCTGGTCTAATTCAGCCCTAACCACATTCAAACAAGAGAGTCTTAGCCGCAACATGAAGGGTCAAAGGGACAACGTGTAGGCTGCCCTAGACAGCGTGAAGGGCTGTGTAGACAACAGAGTATTAGCTGCTGTATAAAGGGTCAAAGGGACAGTGTGGAGGCTGCCCTAGATAGCATGAAGGGATGTATGGACAACAACTTGTCAAAGGAGGTAAGCCGCACTCTTTTCAAGGACTGTTGCCGAGTTTAGAGGTGGTTGTTAGGGTACTATTGATGCCCTAACCAGAGTTGCAGAACTGCAACAGTGCACCAACATTCAAGTATAACTATGAGAATAATTTGATGATCTGAAATTTATCCAGGACAAGGAATTGAAGGTATTACAGACTCATGTGCATGGATGTGCCTATGTTACTTTATGCAATGGATCGATAAGATTGCAAAATACACAGACACTGAGGCAGTTAGAGAAAACATAACAGGAAAACATGTAATACAACAAGTTTAATAAGGAGTTCACCCAATGCTCCTGGGCTACGTCTCCTGGTCCAGCTTTCAATGGTGGCCTCTCTATTATGTTTTCAAAGCAGAGTTTCTTTACAACAGTGAGCTCAATTTGAGTCTCACTCAACAGATATGAATTAGTAGGATTGGAGTACACAGACTCTCCTTACTGGTACTTGACCTCTACTGGTCATAGTAGTATGAGCCCAATCTGAAACTCATACATGACAGGCCTATGTCGAGGAGCTCGCTTGAACCTCTCAAGCTTTCTCTGGAGTGCACAGACTCTCTGACTCTCTCTGGTTCTGTCTGGCTCGATGCTGCCTTCAGGTCAGCTCGGCGTCTTCTCTCTGTTCTCTACTCTTAGCTTTCTGCGTCTAACTAACTCCTCTCTTTGTTGTCTCTGTGTCTTTGCTTTTGTCAGTTCATGGCTTTAAAGCCAGTCTGCTTTTTGTCGGTTCGTTTCCGCTTCCCGGCGTTTTGGTTTTCCTGCCTCTGTCCGTTTGAACTCCCCTGTTCTACATCATCATCACTGTGTAACGCTTCACAGGGAGGTGGCCACCTGTTCTGCAACGGGTGAGTGTGTCAGGTTCCTTGGACACGTTTGAACGATCGTTATTTCCGTTTGCTCCAAGTTGCCCGTGAAACACGAATCTCCTGCCAACTCATCGTCCACGTCGGACTTCAAATCCCATGTAATCTTGCGTTATAACCTTGTTAATTCTGGTCATTTATCGGGACGCGCCTCCGCCATTGATTTGGGCCCCCCAGATCCTACGGTCGTCGTTCATATCGGGTAGGCAAGTTGCATGACGTTTACTCGTCCGATGCGAGCGGTTTTCTCTCTCATCCGCCGAACGCGTGTCGCTCGATGTGTGGCATTGGGCGGGACTCAGTTGAAACTGCTTACTGCCTCGAGGCCTTCCGATATTCCTGCCGGTTTTGTGGAATCCCGCGCTATGGAACCGTATGCATTACTTTTCCGTATTTCATAGTCTTTTTGGGTCCGAGTGCTTGGGGGCTTTCCTTCACTGAGGGGGACGCCCTGCGATCTTAGAAACCACCCCTGTTTCTTGAATTGGCCTTTGGTTTTGCAATTTGCGCCAGCGCGTTACCATGGGCCAACGGTCTGTGTGCTCGACCGAGGTTCCTCGTTGCTCTGCGCTGATCACAATTGCAACTGTCACGAGGATTCCTTCTGATAGGTTGATCTTTTTAAGACTTGAATATTTTTTTGGCATAATTTGAAGGAGTTTATGAAAACTTAGCGAGTGTTTAGGATCCAATTCAGATCACGACCTTCCCACTAAAAAAGCTTTTGGACCACCAAAAGTTTATTTTCAAGCATCAATCAAGTGAGGGTATAGATTCCTCGCTTGCCCAATTTCTATCCATTTCGCACTGCTTGGTTTTGAACCTTTGAGTCCAATCCTGAGGTACTCAACATCCCCTCTGGCGTAGTTTTCACCTTCCTGTCCAGAACTGTATCTTCTTGCAACTCATTAAGATATTTAGGCAACAGATCATCAATAGAAGGCAATTGACTCTGCTCTTCGGGATCTTCAATTAATGAAGGTTCAAATAGTCTCAAGCTGTCTGCATTAACAACTGAGTAGATGTGCATGTAAGCTGGTAAATCAAGGTGAAAAGCATTCTCACCAATTTTCTCAAGTATCTTGAAAGGTCCATACCTTATTGGCTTCAGCGTCTTACCTTCACCTTGCATTCTGTCTTTGTTGATAGCCTGATATATAGCCAGACTTGATCACCAACCTGGAAACTATGCTCCATTTGATGCTTGTCATGCCTTGCCTTGTACTTGGCTTGGCTCATTTCCCACTGTTTCTGTACTACCTGGTGAATCTCTTGGATTTGTTCGATGAACTTGGTTGCCTTGTCCACATCACTGTGTCCATCAACCGCTATGTCTTTACCAAAGACAAAATCCAAGGGAGACCTTGGTGTGAAACCAAAACAGGTCTCAAAAGGAGATCTCTGTGTAGAAGAATGTTTAGCTCGGTTGTAAGCATGCTGCAATAGCCTCTGAGCAACTGGATCACTGTCCTATTGACAATTTCTGTTCGACCATCTGTTTGCGGATGAAAAGCTATGCTCTTCTTCAGCGTGGTGTCCATCAATTCCCACAAACTTGACCAAAATTTCCCAACAAATCGAGTATCTCGATCAGATATAATCGAAGTGGGTAATCCAAAATGAACCCATACATGTTGAAAGAACAACTTGGTAGTTTGTTCAACGGTAATCTGTTTGTTACAACGTATCAAAATACACATTTTGCTGAACCTATCCACAACAACATATAAATAGTCATGACCTTTCCTAGATTTAGGCAGTCCTCTAACAAAGTCCATGGAAACACTTTCCCAAGGATGAGAAGGAACTGGTAGTGGGGTGTACAAGCCTAGTTTCCTATTGCTGGGCTTGCTTTTAGCACACATGGTACACCCTCTTACATATCTAGAAACTGTCTCATTCATTTTTGGCCAATAACAAAATCTTTGCAGTTGTGCAACTGTTTTACTTACACCAAAGTGACCTGATATTAGAGAAGTGTGTGCCTTGAATTATCTTTACTCTTTCAGTTTGTGGAATGCATAGCTTCCCAAAATGATACAAGAGTTGGTCCTTAACATGATAATCCAATTCTTCTACTTGTTTGCCATTACTTAAAGTTGCATATACATCTTTAAAATCTATATCTTGAGCATACTATTCAATGTAGCTTTCATGCAATACTGAATTATGCTCAAGTATAGTGGATGCATTTATGATTGGTTTGGACAACATATCTGCAACTTTATTGTGTATGCCCTTTTTATACCTAATGACTAAATGAAACTGTTGTAGAAAACCCATCCATCTATAGTGTCTTGATTGCTGCAACTTAGTTTGGGAGTGTAAATATTGAAGTGGTTGATGATCAGTATGTATAACTATCTCTTTGCCCATTAAATAATGTTTCCACTTTTTCACACTCTGTACTAATGCATACAATTTTTTATCATATGTGGGATAGTTAACTACTGCAGAATTAAATGTCTTAGAATGATAACATATGGGTTTACCGTGCTGCATCAACATTGCTCCCATGGCATAGTCACTGGCATCTGTTTCAATCTCAAATGGTCTTTGAAGATCAGGCAGTGTTAGTACTGGTGCTGTACTAATTTTTTCTTTCAAAATGTCGAAGGCTTTCTGCTGTTTCCCCACTGAAACACCTTGTTCAATCCTGTTAAAGCATGTAAGGGAGCTGCAATTAAGGAAAAGTTAGAAATAAATTTCTCCAATACTTTGTTGCTCCTAAGAAGCTTCTAACTTCTGTAGTAGATTTGGGTTTAGGCCAGTTTACAATGACTGCAACCTTAGAGGGATCTATCTTCAATTCACCACCCCCTACAATATGACCCAAATAATTCAATGATGTTTTGCCAAATTCACATTTTGAGATCTTAGCATAAAGGTTTTCTCTTTTCAAAACATCTAGAGTCTGCTTAACATGCTTTAAATGTTCTTCCTATGTTTTACTAAATATAAGAATGTCATCCAAATATACAATGACAAAATCATCAAGAAAAGGTCCGAGTACATCATTCATTACTCTCATGAAAGTAGCAGGAGCATTAGTTAAGCCAAAAGGCATAACCAACCACTCATACAATCCCTGCTTTGTTTTGAAAGCAATCTTCCATGCATCTTGCTCTGCAACTCTGACCTGATGATAGCCACTATGCAAGTCCAACTTGGAAAAATTAGGAGCTTCTTTTAACTGATCCAATAGATCATCTATGCGAGGAAGGGGATAACGATTTTTGATCGTTATCTTATTCAGTGTTTGGTAATCAATGCACATTCTCCACGAGCCATATTTCTTTCTCACCAAAACAATTGGAGACCCACATGGTGATGTGCTAGGTCTGATGAACCCCTTCTCGAGCAGCTCCTGTACCTGCTTCTTGATTTCTGCATTCTCTAAAGTGGACAACCTGTACATTCCGATGTTAGGCAATGGAGCATCTTGCTACAAATTAATATCATGTACTATTTCCTTTTTGGGTGGCAGACCTTTAGGTTCTTGAAACAATATATCATATTCTGAAACAACTTTTTCTAAATTAGCTTGCTGTTTAGCATCACAGCGTTCAAATACATTGGTTTTATCAGGTTTCTTTTCCTTTACAACCATCAGTAAAAATTGTTTGCATGAATTTACAATTCGTTTTATCTGCCTTGAGTTTATGAGAGTATAATTATTTTTGAGTTTATGAGCTCTTACAATATATTCGATTCCATCTTTAACGAGTTGATACTTGTTCTCAGCTCTATAGAGAATAGCTTTTCTATCATACAAGTAAGGACTTCCTAAAACAATTCCACATATATGCAAAGGAACTACATCTAACTCAACCTCATCTACAAATGCTGACCCAAAAGAAAACCTAAGTTTACATTGTCTAGTCACTTGTCGCTGTGCTTTATCACATAACCAACCTAATGGATATGGCTTTTTGTGAGGTGTGGTTAGTAATCCCAACTTCTTCACAATTGCTTCGGAAATTAAATTTACTTGTGAGCCACTATCAAACAAAGTATCAATCTTTTGATGCTTGGAAACAACTCGAATATGAAAAAGTTCATGTCTTTTCCTCTCATTTTCTTCATTATTAGTAGATTGTGTAGAATTACTAGTAGATGCTTAAGAATTTTTACCTTTTATACTTGTGGTTGCGATTGTTGTTTCATCTCCTGAGTCTGACCTCAAATCTTTTTGAATAGCTGCAGCAGTGTTCTTCTTCTTGCCCTTGAACTTCTTGGGTTTTAGCTCCGGATGCAGGATTTAGTAGTGTTCATCATCATGCCCATCCTTCTTACAGTGAGTGCATGAAGACTTGGTCTTTTGTACAGTATTGGCCTTCCTTTCTTTCCATTTCTGTTTTCTCTTTTCCTTGTTTTTGCTTGCAGTGGGTTTTGATGATTCCCCAACTTCTGGGTTCACATTCTTTCCTCTAGCCTCTAGATGTGTAGCCTGAACAGATACCTCATCTATGCTAGTGGGATTAAACATGAGAATAGTGTGCCTTAAGTAGCTGTGTAGACCACTTACATACTTCAGTAGAGTTTCAGGTGAGTCTAAAGAAATTCCTATAATCAAAGCTCTTTTCCTAAATTCTTGAGTGTAACTTTGTACACTTTGCCTTTTTAATTGGCGGAGAGTTTGCCAGCTCATCATGGCTTGCTGCATATAGGCTAGTGGATAGAATTGCTTTTTAATTGCAGAAACAAATTCACTCCAGACAGAAAGAATTTTACCCTGTTTCTTCATGTCAGCGTGTGTCCTGCCTTCCCACCATACCAAGGCAGTGCCTCCAAGGCGTAGGCTGGCCAGCTGAATCTTGCTCTTGTCTGAATCGATGCTCTACACTCTACAATAAACATCAATCTGTCTAATCCAATTATCCAGCTTCTCTGCATTCAACTCTCCATCATATATCGACAAATCAAATTTAACAATTTAATCAAAGATTTTTTCTTTTTGTTTTCAGGGCTACTAGGAGGTGTGGGGAGTTTTTCTTCTTTCCCTTTTCCTTTAGAGTGGTCATGGAGGAGAGATTCTTCTGCTCCTTTATGTTGTTTGGAGTTTGATGAATCTTCAACTCTACCTCTCTTAAATTCTCTATACATTTCTTCCACCATGGCTTTCATGGTCAGGAAACCATCCATGAACTGGGACCATGAACTGGGAGTCTGATTCCAAGGGGTTTTCTTTTGACATTTTCCTCGTAGAGTGGACTCTTCCAATTTCAGCGTTAGCTTCAACTAACTCTCCTTCTCCTAATTTAAGCTTTGATCTAGTTAGCATTCAACAACAAAATCCAGCACATGTTTGTCTAACCTTAGTAACCTAGAGCTCTGATACCACTTGATCTGGAATTTATCCAGGACAAAGAATTAAAGGTATTACAGACTCATGTGCATGGATGTGCCTATGTTACTTTATGCAATGGATCGATAAGATTGCAAAATACACAGACATGAGGCAATTAGAGAAAACATAACAGGGAAACATGTAATACAACAAGTTTAATAAGGAGTTCACCCAATGCTCCTAGGCTACGTCTCCTGGTCTAGCTTTCAGTGGTGGCCTCTCTTTTATGTTTTCAAAGCAGAGTTTCTTTACAACAGTGAGCTCAATTTGAGTCTCACTTAACAAATATGAATTAGTAGGATTGGAGTACACAGGCTCTCCTTACTGGTACTTGATCTCTACTGGTCACAGTAGTATGAGCCCAATCTGAAACTCATACATGACAGGCCTATGCCGAGGAGCTCGCTTGAACCTCTCAAGCTTTCTCTAGAGTGCACAAACTCTCTGACTCTCTCTAGCTCTGTCTGGCTCGATGCTACCTTCAGGTCAGCTCGGCTTCTTCTATCTGTTATCTGCTCTTAGCTTTCTGCGTCTAACTAGCTCCTCTCTGTGTTGTCTCTATGTCTCTGCTTCTGTCAGTTCATGGCTTTAAAGCCAGTTTGCTTTCTGTCGGTTCGTTTCCACTTCCCGGCGTTCTGGTTTTCCTGCCTCTGTCCATTCGAACTCCCCTGTTCTGCGTCATCATCATTGTGTAATGCTTCATAGGGAGGTGGCCACCTGGTTTGCAACGGGTGAGTGTGTCAGGTTCCTTGGACACGTTTGAACAGTCATTATTTCCGTTTGCTCCAAGATGCCCGCGAAACACGAATCTCCTGCCAACTCATCGTCCACGTCGGACTTCAAATCCCATGTAATCTTGCTTTATAACCTTGTCAAATCCGGTCATTTATCGGGACGTGCCTCCGCTGTTGATCTGGGCCCCCCAGATCCTACGGTCGTCGTTCATATTGGGCGGGCAAGTTGCATGACGTTTACCTGTCCGATGCGGGTGGTTTTCTCTCTCATCCGCCGGACGTGTCGCTCGATGTGTGGCATCGGGCGGGACTCAGTGGAAACTGTTTACCGCCTCGAGGCCTTTCGATATTCCTGCTGGTTTTGTGGAATCCCGCGCTATGGAACCAAATGCATTACTTTTCCGTATTTCATAGTCTTTTCGAGTTCGAGTGCTTCGGGGCTTTCCTTCACTGAGGGGGACGCCCTACGATACGCGATTAGCGCTAATCGCGTATTAGAAACCACCCTCGTTTCTTGAATTGGCCTCTGGTTTTGCAATTTGCGCCAGCGCGCGTTACCGTGGGCCAACAGTTTGCGCGCTCGACCTAGGGTCCTCGTTGCTCAGCGCTGATCACAATTGCAACTGTCATGAGGATTCCTTCTGATAGCTTGATCTTTCTAAGACTTGAATATTTTTTTGGCATAATTTGAAAGAGTTTATGAAAACTTAGAGAGTGTTTAGGATCCAATTCAGATCATTTGATGATGAGTGTTTTTAGAAGAATCAGTGTAAGCATCTACAACTTGGCAAGCATGGCTGGACAACATGGCAAGCATAGCAAGCTGTGATGGGACAACAGTTGTGACATGGTAGCAAAGGTACCTGGTGCTGCAAACTCATTGGACAACACAATGATGGGACAACAACATGTTGGAACAACAGCGTGTTAGGACAACATCATGTTGGGACAACACAATGATTAGGACAACTATAACATTGTGCAGCAGTGGCACAATAGGACAACAACAACAATAAGTACATGGTGGCTGTACATAGTGGTATGGTACATGGGACAGCTGTATTTAGTGCAGCAAGTTCATCGTGCTGCAATAGTATGGTACATGGGATAGCAACAACAACAAGGTGCAACAAGCACATTGGGACAACAGTATGGTACTTGGTGCAGCAAGTACACAAAGCAGCAATGGTGCAGCAAGCACATGGGTGACAACATGGTGTAGCAGTGGCACAGGGTACAACAGTGCTAAACACTGGGACACTGGGACAGTGCAAAACACTGGGACAACAGTGCAGCATAAGGTCCAACATTGTGATGATGGGTGCAACATGGTGTAGCACGGTGAGGTGCAACATGATGACGAGATGCAACACAATGATAGGTGAAGGAGTCACCTTGGAGAATCAGTTGAAGCAGCATGTCTTCAACTGATCTCATGTATCATCTTCTTAGAGATGATCTATGCTCTTATCTAGATAAGTTAAAGTGTTGACTTCTGTTGTAAATGTACTATCTCTATCTCTCTCTCTCTCTGCTGAACTATTGAAGAACATATAAGAAGAATTGATCAAGGGTTTCCCCACATTGGGGTTTGTCCCTGGCTAGCGCCACATCTTGTGTCCTCTTGTCTTGGCTTGTCTTCTGTGATTTATGTTTATGTTCTATCTGCGGTTTACTTTAATGCTGATTTGATTGCTACTCTAGAAAAGATATTGAGTTAACTATGAAAATTGAAATAAATTGCTCTAAGCATAGAACATTTCTAAAATTAACATGGTATCAGCACTGAGGTGAAGACAATGGCTAAGCAAGAGTGAAAGAGCAATCATTGAAGACAGTTGGGAAAGGACAAAAGGATCAATGTGTTCCTCATCCCTCTTCAAATTCGCCAAGGGTGAAGTCAAAGCAGAGAACATTATCAGAATGGCGCAACAGAAGCTTCTGATGGCCTACCTAAAGATCACTTCAATGGGATGTTCGGATCTAAGGGTGAAAGGAAATGCAGATGTCTTGTTTGTAATAAGTTCGGCCATTATGCGAAGGAGTGTCTGAGGTAGGGACACATCACTTGATGATGATAACAATCATTCCAGGGTCATCTTCAATGATTGGAGGAATGACAAGTAATGCAAGTCATCAAGGAAATGGCCGACTCTTCATAGAAAGAAAAGAACCCCAAGTATGGAGAATCAAATGTTGTTTTTGATAAGATAAAGAAGCGTTATCTTGTATTGGCCCTCTCCTTCAGATTCTGTGGGAAGCTGGCTTATTGATTGTAGTGCTTCAAGGCACTTCATCGGATAGAAGGGTGATCTCTCTAAGCTGGTAGAGATGGAAACAATCGTGGGAGTATACTTGGAGCTGATGCCACCTATCCAGGAAAGGGTGTAGGGAATGTTACCCCTCAATTGAATGAGGGTGACTCGATTCATTTACAAAGATCTCTTTTGTGTACTTGATCACAAGAAGAACTTGGTGTCCATTTTAGCAATGGAAGTCAAAGGTTTCAGGGTGGCATTCATCGATGGAAAGGTACGTGTTTGAAAATAAAATTTTCAAAGATGCTTTTACTCATGGGTTCAGGGTTGGCAATTTTTATCAAGTTGCAGGAAGTCCATTGGGGACCATGTTAGTTGACACATAGAATCGAAGGTCTATGAGTCAGATGGTGATAGGGATGCTTGAATTCAAAAGAGCATGAAGGTACATGTCTGAGATGTACTGAAAGAAAATCTTACAAGGGGACCATTCCCCTCAAGTAGCAGGTCCACAGGTTTGGAACAACCTGAGGGGTTTGAGATTCATGATCGGGAATCTCACGTGTGCAGGTGAAAGAAAGCCCTCTATGGCTTGAAGCAAATCACCTTGGGCTTAGTATGAGAGGATTGATAGCCATCTGATGAAGCTGAGATTCACTAGGAGTGAAGCTTATCCAAACCATTGCTCGAAGGTTGTGGATGATAGACCTTTCATACCAAACACCTTTTGAGGACGACCTATTTTTGACAGGTGCAGACCCTCTCATTTGAAGAAGTAAGAGGGAGTTGGATTCCAGATGTGGAATGGTAAACTGCAAGCCTGTGACTACCTCGAGGATCTTAACTTTCAGAAGTTATATGGTAGTGATGCTGGACCAGATTTGGGAAATGCCTTTGAGTTTCTTAAACTCATTCGCGTTGATGTTCTTGGTGAACTTTCGTTCAAACATATGATTTGCAGTTAGTATGATCAGATCATATATGGTTGAGCCTCACTGGATTGGTGCCGAGAATCTTCTGAAATATCTTCGGGGCACAATCTCTCATAGATTGAGATACATTGCCGGAAATATGAAGTTGCATGATTATTCAAACACTGACTTGGTAGGCAATGTGGAGGATCGCAAGAGCACTTCCGAGCATAGTTTTAAAACTCCGACTCCGACTTCGACTCCGACTCGGCCGAGGATCGACTCCGACTCCGACTCCGAAACGGTAATGACTCGGCCGACTCGATTTCAATGACTCGGTCATTGTAAACATTAAATATTTTTTTTTTTTATAAAAAAACATAATTTTAAAGATTTTAAACATAATTTTAAAGATTTTCATTCATGTTTCCAAACACACAGCATTATAATATAGATGGAAGACAACATATGATCAAAGTAGGCTCATGAACCAATCCATTATATCAAAATGGTACCCAATGGCAATACGTAGTCAATTGTCATACATGATCAAAGACTCAAAACAAAAAACACATAACCAAGGAGGCTAGAAATGGCCTCTACAACAAAAGTAAACTGTGACCAGACTCCAGTACTAGTACTATAGCTACTGGCTAGTAGCTACTGCCAGAGGAGCCAAGATCATGTCGATCAATCTCTGGATCATCATCAGAGTCAGACAGGGGGCCCCATGGCTCCTCATCATCATCATCATCTCCAACTGCAGCTATAGAAGTGGTACCACTAGCAGGCTGTGCAACTGCAACAGATGCAAGCTGAGATAGAGTAGATATGCGGGCTGCGCTTCTGTCGTGGCTGAGCAGAGGAAGCACCTACAATTGGAGTCCTTGCTGGCTGTGAGACTGAGGCTGGTGGATTGGGATCTGTATTCAACTGAACAGCATGTTCAAGTTCAACTGATGTCTCGATATCTAAATCTAAATCAAGATCCTCATTAGGATCAAACTCTGCTGGACGACTCTCCACCACCCAATCTGATGTTGGATCAATGTATTCCAACACAATGGGATCTGAATCAGGGCTTTTGTTCAACAAATGGTTTCGTCTGAGCCGGAGGTTGTATTGGACATAAACTAGATCATTTAACCGTTTTTGATCCAAACGGTTTCTCTTCTTTGTGTTACTTGGGAGCAGGAGCGAAAACGGGAGCGGGAGCGACATTTTTAGAAGCTCCTGGTTTGGGAGCGAATCCCAGAGGAGTTCGACAACCAATGTCACTAACATCAAGGTACATAGAGGGATTGGTGCTCTTGATTAAATACGAGTTCCATACCCTAATACATGACAAAATTCAATGGAAACATTGCAATCCTCCAATCTCGAAATCCTGAAAAACTAATAAGTCTGCTGGATTTTGAATGAAATCTAAAATTCTACTTTCTCCATATGAAATCCAATGAGGCCGAAACCACTCTCAAGCATCCTGAGTCATTTCATGGTAATGTTAAAAATTTAAGTAAAAGGATGAAAATGAAGATTAAGGAGTGTCACTTTTACTTTAAGAATTTAACATTACCATGAAATTTGAATAGCATATCAATAGTAGAGAGCATTTGAGTGTGTTATATAGGGTTTGGGAGGGGGAAATGGACCCCAAATAACATTTAGCTAATTCATAAAACACCTTGAAGTCCAAACCAATCAGCAAACCCCTTAAAATTTCATTAAAATAATGTTAAATCGCTGTTTTAGTGGGTTATGGGCTGCTGTTTGTGACTCGGACGAGTCAGTACGGGAAACGGCCGAGTTGGTCGAGTCAGCCATGACTCGGCCAAGTCGTTTTTTGTACCTAGTCACTCCGGAGGGCAATGGAACAGACCAACTCGACCGTTTCTGTTTCGAAACGGCCGTTTTTTAAAACTATGCTTCCGAGTGCTGGTTCTCTTTAGGTTCTATTCAATATCTTGGATGAGCAAGAAGCAGAAGTTGGTTGCTATAAGTACAGCTGAGACCGAATACATAGCTATGAGTATGATCTCGTGTGTAGCTGCCTGGTTGTGGAAGCTCTTTATCGAGTTGTTTGTACACATGATGAATACCACCGTGATCCTCTATGACAACCATGGGGGCATTCGACTGTTGAGGAATCCCGTATTTTATGATTGCTCCAGCAGATAGGCATCAGATACTACCTTCTCTGGGATATGGTACGTTGATGAGCGAGGAGGCTCCATCGCATTTAGACTGATGTACAAGTCGCAAACATTTTGTCAAAGCCTTGGGGAAAGGTCAAATTTGTGACTTTCCCGAATGACTTGGAGTCATGTAGAGACCTTCTTATAAGGCTCATGCATGTTGCATGCATTGAGCTCTGGGAGCTTCGGGGGGCTTGGGGTACTTACTGGAGTAACACGCGACCATAAGGTGACTCACCCTCCCCTAATGATGCGCTGTGTACAGGGTGAATGACTCAGCCTTCCCCCGTGATACCCCGAGGCGACTTAGGGTCAGGATGAATGGTTCTTCTGTCGAGGCATCCTACCCATGCAGTCTGGGACTCATGGGAAGTACCTTTCATCTGGCCAATGAGCAGGGAAATGGGGTTAGGGACCATAGTAGTACTATTGATGGATGCATCATTGTATCTACCGTACTCCCTATGCTAGGATGACCTCCATTGATCTGGGATTAGTAAGAATGGTTTGAGACACTCTCTTGTGATATTGATCTGGGATCAATAAAACTGACTTCGGGTCAGTAGAGAATGGTATGAGACATTCTCGATCAATTCTTCTTCTTCATGGTTCAACAGAGCAGAGCAGTGCAGGGCACTGCTGGCAGAGATAGTACAATCAAACATATGGATCAGTAGATGGAGTTCTCCCTAGTTGAGAGGGAGTGTTAAAATTGGCAACTAGTGCCAAACTCCATGTGGGTCATCTTATATATGGTAGCTGATATTTTTCTTGGATCCCTCTCATCAAGAGGTGTAGGATTGATCTAAAGATCATCCAATTCCAATAAGTATTCATGGAGTTGTGAATTTATTTGTGTTATAGGACAATTCGTCAAGGTCGGCTAACAACCAAATAAACCCCACATGTGCTCAATGTTTTAGTATAAAAGGAGATGACTTGATAGTCATTTCTACACACATTTCTATCTTGATTTCTCTCCACTTGTCTTGGGTTTTAGTGGAAGAGAATTCTAGGAGTGGTAGCCCTAGACATTGGAGGAATGAGGCTACCCTAGTCGTAGTTAAGAAGAAGAAATACGTTGCCCTAATCTAGAGGATGCAGTCATGAAGAGAAGCCCTAACGATATTAAGAAGGAGCCCTAACCTATACGCTAGTCTGTACGCAAGTCTAGAAGGAGGCCTACAACCCTAGATGCAAATGGAATGCAGCCGTAACGCAAACCTGAAACACTGCCCTAAACGCTGATCTAATCCAACCCTAAACGTTGGTCTAATTCAGCCCTAACTGCAGTCAAACAAGAGTCTTCGCTACAACATGAAGGGTCAAAGGGACAGCGTGTAGGATGCCCTAGACAACGTACATGACTGTGTAGACAACAGAGTATTAGCCACCGTATAAAGGGTCAAAGGGACAGCGTGGAGGCTGCCCTAGACAGCGTGAAGGGATGTATGGATAGTAGCTTCTCAAGGGAGGCTAGCCGCACTCTTTTCAAGGACTGTTGCTGAGTTTAGAGGTGGTTGTTAGGGTACTATTGATGCCCTAACCAGAGTTTTAGATCTACAACAGTGCACTAGCATTCAAGTATAAGTATGAGGATAATTTGATGATGAGAGTGTTGTTAGAAGAATCCGTGTAAGCATGTATAGCTTAGCAAGCATGGTTGGACAACATGGCAAGCATAGCAAGCTGTGATGGGACAACAATTGTGACATGGCAACAAAGGTACATGGTGCTACAAACTCATTGGACAACAACATGTTGGGACAACACAATGATTAGGACAACAACATGTTGGGACAACACAATGATTAGGACAATTATGACATTGTGCAGCAGTGGCACAATAGGACCACAGCAACAACAAGTACATGGTGGCTATACATAGTGGTATGGTACATGGGACAACTGTATTTAGTGCAGCAAGTTCATGGTGCTGCAATAGTATGGTACATGGGACAACAACAACAACAAGGTGCAACAAGCATAGTGCTGCAAGCACATTGGGACAACAATATGGTACCTGGTGCAGTAAGTACACAAAGCAGCAATGGTGCTACAAGCACATGGGTGACAACATGGTGCAACAGTGGCACAAGATACAACAATGCTAAACACTGGGACAACAATGTAGCATAAGGTCCAGTGTTGTGATGATGGGTGCAACATGGTGCAACACGGTGAGGTGCAGCATGATGACGAGATGCAGCACAATGATAGGTGAAGGAGTCACCTTGGAGAATCAGTTGAAGCAGCATGTCTTCAACTGATCTCATGTATCATCTTCTTAGAGATGATCTATGCTCTTATCTAGATAAGTCGAAGTGTTGACTTCTGTTGTAAATGTACCATCTCTATCTTTCGCTCTCTGCTGAACTATTGAAGAACATATAAGAAGAATTGATCAAGGGTTTCCCCACATTGGGGTTTGTCCCTGGCTAGTGGCACATCTTGTGTCCTCTTGTCTTGGCTTGTCTTCTGCGATTTATGTTTATGTTCTATCTGCAGTTTACTTTAATGCTGATGTGATTGCTAATTTGTAAAATATATTGAGTTAACTATGAAAATTGAAATAAATTGCTCTAAGCATAGAACATTCCTAAAATTAACACCTCTCCAAGACAAAGTCACAAAATTCTTCTTTGCCGCTTCTCCTTCTTTCACAAGTCAACGAAAGTCAAACTTCTTCCTTTACGACACTTCTTAGCTACCCTGAAACTTTGGCCTCTTTTCCACAAATCTACAATTCTTATTACTGCAATTTCTCACGTGTGAGGAGATTGGAGGTGCTTCCTTTCTTCGCTATACTTGGAGACCTCTCTAGATGAACTCGGCTAACAATAGAACCTATGTTGCACGAAATGGGGAAATGGGTACGAGTTTCCGAAACGAGCACTGGTACGAAATGTGACCCCCCCAAATTTTGGAAACGGGGAAATGCATATATATATATATATATATATATATATATATTAGGACATTTAAGAAATATGTGCAATCATAAAGCATATATGATACATTCTAATTTATTACATTATGATTAAATTGTCAATTGTCAATGCATAAACTATAAGTCTCTAAATTTACATCACATTTACTCATGAATGATCACATAATGAAAATAGCAATATCCAAAATCAACCACGAGAAATTTCTAATTTTTTGTCTCGTGCTTGATTGGGAGTCTCCTCCTACATAGTCAAACGACCTTCGTGCTCTTGATTAAATACAAGTTCCATACCCTAGTACTCTACGTGCTCTTGATTATTGGGAGTCTCCCTTGCATAGAGGGCTTGGTTCTCTTGATTAAATACAAGTTCCATACCCTAGTACATGACAAAATCCAATGGAAATATTGCAATCCCTCCAATCTTGAGATCTTGAAAAACAGATAAGTCTGCTGGATTTTGAGTGAGATCTAAAATTCTGCTTTCTCCATATGAAATCCAATGAGGGCGAAACCACTCTCAAACATCCCGAATCATTTCATGGTAATGTTAAAAATTTAAGTAAAAGGATGAAAATGAAAAATAAAGGAGAATGTCACTTGTACTTAAAGAATTTAAAATTACCATGAACTGCATATCAACACTAGGACCATATGCGTGAACATTAGGCTGCCCTACTAAAAAATATCCTCTTTTTTATAACTTGAGAGGAATCTAGAAGATATTTTAGTTGCCCAAACAAAAATTAGAAGCGAAAAAAAAATACAAGAAAAAGTCAACTTAGAAGAGGAAACTCCGCCGTACGGCTTGGAAACTCGTTTCCGGCCGTACTAGCCACGTTTCCTCCTCGAGAAACAGGCCAGTACGGTCGGAAACTCGTTTCCAGGCCATATGGTACGAGTTTCCTCGTTTCCGTTTCGTTTCCGGCTGGAAACAGAACCTTCTCCAACGTTTCCTGCAACGTAGAATAGAACTGATTTGGAGACCCTTTAGATGACCCTTTCTTGTACTGTTATCATTATATATGACTACATAAACCCTAGCTTTTCTGCCACACGTGTGAATTTACGAGTCCAAGAACAGTGACAAATACTTCGATCTTTCCTTCCTCCTTAATGCTGGTTATATGTCTATCTTTCTTCACCTTACTCGCACTTCTTCTTGCTTCAAATTGACCAAAATCCTGTGTCTCCAAATGAAGACAAATCTGCCTATATATAGTAATTGGTGCATCCAAAATAAGCTGACTTGAACAGGTGCCTAGGCCGACATGCCTTTCTGGAAACATCTTAAGGCTGATTTCAAGGTGACTTTGTGACAAGGTCTTGGAGGGTTTATGACACAAATAAATTTCCTTTTACAATGTGTAACATGCCCAAATGGGTCTTCAAACTTTGACATTGACTCAATAGACTTTATGACTTGATGACAAAAACCTAAGGGCTCACAATGGGAGCCATAACTAAAAATAAAAATCCTTGCTCATGAAACCCATGAGACAAGCATTACAATAATAATTTTATTTTTCTTCTTTACATCAATTACATAAAACCACAATTACACATGTCATTATGAAGACTGAACCTAGTTACACTTTTCAACACTCCCTCTTAACTAGGGAGGTATTCATAATGGTACTTGGTCATTCTCAATATTAAGAATTCTCAATAGAAGAGTCGGATTTGTAACCCATCTGTTTAGCATCATATCAACCAACATTGTCACATAGCAAGGCCTTGACTAACAACTCTATCTCTCCACAAGATCTGTGCTCAATGTTGATGAGACCAATGATGTATAGACATTTTCATCATTGTCGCTCTTGGAACATACCCCACCCGGGTTCTTAGGGTGTGTTCCACTAGGATTATTCTTATCTTGGATTCCTAGTCCTCAAAGAATATCGGTCCTCTACGACTACTCTTATCTTGGATGTCCTAATTGAAAGGAAGCACAACACAGTAACACAACTCTCACCCACCAACTCAAATCAAATTTCATTAACATAGACATATTTATACATGAGGAGAGGTGTCGGGATTTTTCATCTCCACAAATTTCTCAATCAATAACTCCACAAATCACTCCATAATTCTCTCAATAATCATCCACAAATCTCTCGTCTGTCACTCCACTAATTTCTCCATAAATGTCTCACTAAAAACAACAACTTCAATTATTTAATATTTGACAAAAGATCCATTATTCCATCACTAACTCATCCTCAAAGAGCATCGGATGCAAGATGTTTATCCAGTCGTCCATTCTTTCTTCCCAAGTGAAGACAAGACTGATGGTATCATGTGTCTATCTCTCCCTCTTAATTAGTGATGACATACCTATTCCAATGAAGGAATGTACTCATTCCTTCAGAAAGAATGTACGTAAGCTCCCTCTTGGCTTAGGAATTTCGCTTCCAAGTCTCTACCAAGTAAGAAACTTGTTTCTAGGCTTCCTCTTAAAAATGGACCTACAACAACTCCTTAGGTGGAGATGATGGGACAACCAACTACTTGAAGAACTGTTTCACACAATGTCATGAACTTCTTTTCTTTATTCATGAGTCTTCATGTTTTGGGACTTCTTTGTAGGGCACGTACCATCCATCACTTTCATTCATGAGGCAGTCATGTCATCATTGGAAAGTGATCTATCAGTCCATATCTGGCCTTTCTTCATGCCATGTTGCCTTCTTTCATGCCATGTTTCTTGAAGGAACTTCCTTCCTGCTACATGGTCAATAGTGGTGGAAGACATCCATAGTTCTTCCCTCAGCAACCCTGCATAAGCCCATCCAGGTATTTGTTCAAAAATAAGAAATGAACACTTAAATCAAAATTACCTTTGTGATGGTCTTTTAGCGTGACATATTCTAGTTTGCATCAACATCCTGCATACACATTGACATATCTCCCAAAGATATATACTGTCAAGGGTCCTTCTAAGACTCCAAGTCTCTCTCAGAAGGCTAAGAATTTGACACTTCCCAAGGGCTTCGTGAGAATGTAAGCGATCTACTCATCAATTTAGATGTGTTGGAGCCTTATTGCTCCCTGTTGTACCATATCCCGGATAAAGTGGTAGTTGATGTCAATATGCTTGGAGCAGTCTTGGAATACAGGATTCTCTGAAAGGCGAATCGAACTCTTGTTATCGCAATAGATCACTGTGGTATCCAACACGTGCTCAAATAGCTCACTGAAGAGCTTCCTCAACTAGATAGATTCACAACAAGCCATACTAGATGCAATGTATTTGACCTTGGCGATGCTTGGAGCAATTGATTTTTGCTTCTTGCTCATCCATGAAATTGAAGCAAACCCCAATGAGAAGCAACATCCTGAAGTGCTCTTTCTGTCTACCACATTGCCAGCTTAGTCAACATCAGAATAGCCATGTAGCCTCGAATTCCCGACAATGTATCTCAACCCATAGTTGATTGTGCCACAAAGATATCTCAAGAGATTCTTAGCAGCAATCGAGTGTATGTGATGAGGCTCAACCATAAATTGACTCAACGTATTCACAACGAAGCATATGTCTGGTCGGGAGTTTACCAAAAACATCAGGTTCCCCACAAGTTGTCAATACTTGGAAGGATTGGCCAATTCGGGCCCAACAAGACTTCCACATAGCTTCTTGAAGTTGAGTTCCATTGGAGTAGACATAGACTTGCAATCCACTATCCCACATCTCTCTAGCAGCTTCACAATGTATTTTCCTTGAGAAAGGAAATTCTCGCGTTGCTTTTGCTAGAACTCTAGGCCGAGGAAGTAGTGCATCAGTCCTAGGTCCTTCAGTTCAAATTGGGAATTCAACTCCCTCTTGCATTGATAAATGAGAGGGTTCGCACCAGTCAGAAAGAGATCATCAACATAAAGGACCAAAATGAGAGGCATGTCCTTTTCAACCTTGAATTATAGGTTAGGATCATCACAACTCCTCGTAAATCCCATCTTCACAAGATAATTGTCAATCCTCTCATACGAAGCCCTAGGGGCTTGCTGCAACCCATAGAGAGATTTCTTCAACCTGCATACATGTGTCCTTCAATCTTGAACATCAAATTCTTGAGGTTGCTCCAAGTAGACTTCCTCCTTAAGCGAGCCATGCAAGATAGCAGTCTTGACGTCCATTTGATGTAGGCTCCATCCTTGGTTTGCAACGAGAGCAATAATAAGATCGGATAGTGGTATATGAGGCAACTGGTGCAAGTATTTCGTCATAGTCCACTCCTTCCTTTTGAGAGAAGCCACAGGCAACGAATCTGGTCTTATATTTTTCAACACTCCCATCATCTCGATGTTTGATTTTGTAAAACCATTTTGAGGTGACCACAAACTTGTCCTTGGGTCTAGGCACCATGTCCCATACATCATTCTTCATGATAGATTCATATTCCTCATTCATCGCATCCCTCCACACTTGGTGTTTTACAACTTCTTCGAATGTTCATGGTTCCGCTTGAATGATAGTACTCATGGTAGCCAAGTACCCTTGATAGTTGTTTGGTTTCTTACTTTCACGAAATGTCCCTCTTGGAATAGTGTGTCTTTCAGTGTCTTAGAGAGTATCTTTGAGCCATAATGGGCATTTCCTTGAGGTAGAGTGACCACAAGGAGGTGGATCAATAGGATCCATTGGACCATCAACATTGGGCATAGGCTCTTCCATTGCAGGTTCATCTTGTTTTTCGACAACATCCTCATCGTCCTTCCTTGGAATTGGGAGATCTCTGGCTTTCCCAAGGGCGGTGTTTTCATTAAAGGTGACATCACGACTTACTTCCACATCTCTTTGACCAGGTACATAAAATCTATATGCCTTTGAATTTTCACTATAGCCAACGAAGATAGCTTTCTTCCTAAATCTTCCAACTTGTTTCTTTTCACTTTAGGCACACAAAAGTACATGGGACAACCAAAAATTCTAAAATGAGAAACATCAAGTTTCTTACCAATGAAACTACCTCGAGTGTCTTGAAATCCAATGCTTAATGCGGGTTCCTATTTTGAACATATATGACAGTGTTGGCAACTTCTCCCCATAAGAACTTCGGTAGACCATGATTATGGAGCATGGCACGGGTGGCTTCCATGATTGTTCGATTCTTTCTTTCAACAACTCCATTTTGCTTATGAGTGTATGGAACAATTGTCTCCCTCTTAATGTCAACCCCTGTGCAAAAGTCATTGAATTCATTTGATTCAGATTTGGTTCCATTGTCGGTCCTCAATATCTCGATCTTCTTCCTTGTTTGATTTTCCACCAATGTTTTGAAAAAATGGAACCATTTGAACACTTCATCCTTCCTCTTCAAGAAATAGATCGATGTTTTGCGAGAGTAGTCATCCACAAAGATTGCATAATATCAGTATCCTCCTAATGATGTTACGGGTAACAGGTCAAAATGGACCAATTGAAGAATATCGATTGTGTTGCTCTCACTAGAAGGGAATGGTCCCTTTGTATGTTTCCCAGCTGCACAACCCTGGAAAACACCTTCATGGTTCATGTTAGACTCGGGCATACTTGTAGGCTGTGACCATCTTCCTTACCCCAAGTAAGACTTTGTAATGCAAGTGGGCAAACCTCCTCTAGTGCCATTGCTTAGATTGAAGAGGAATATCGCTTGCCAAAGCTCCCAAAGGACTTCCTCCAACTTGGTAGAGACCATCAACCCTAAATCCGAAAGTAAATGCATCTTTAGGGTTTCTTTGCCAAATACGTACCTTTCCATCAACGAATGCTATCTCGAAGCCTTTATTTTCCATCATAGAAATACACACCAAATTCTTCTTCAAATAGGGCACATACAATACTTCTTGAAGATGAATTGTTTGACCTTGATTTAAGTGAAGAGTGACAGTACCTATCCCTTTCACGGGTAGGTGGCATTATCTTCAAGTATGATCTTCAAATTAGTCTTATTTTCAACCAAATTTAAGAGGGCCTCCTTGTACCCAGTGAAATGGCTTGAGGCTCCACTATTAATCAACCATTGATCCAACATATCCGGAAGAGAGGCAGTAAATAGAGCAGAAATAAGATAAAATTCATCTTGTTTTTCTACAACATTACTTTCATCATACCTGACATTTCTTGTCCTCTTGGGAGGGTGACCATTTCCATTTCGAGCATGGGAGCATTCCTCTTTCCTTTATTGTTGAATCTGTTGTTCCTCTGATTGCTATTGCTTTTGAAATTTTTGTGGTTGTTGTTATCATCATCCATTGGAGAATTCTTGTGAGGACTCTTTGGCATAGTGGCCGAACTTGTTGCAATTGTAGCACCTTCCTTTTCTTCATTCTTTGAATCCCTTCGTAGATCCTTGACCCTGTCTCCTTGGACTAACATTATTCTTCCTCTTTGCATGAGTAGAGAAAGCAGTAGGTTCATTTCCATTTGAGGGCTTGTCTCTCTTCATCATCCTAATCTCCTCTTGATTGCATTTAGCCAATAATTCATCAAAACCAGGTATTCTGTAGTGGTGACACATACATCCCAATGTCTTGAAAGACCTCCAAGTGCAATGAGAGTGAGCTCCCTGTCAGCAATAACTTCTCCAATAGATAATAGATCTTTCTTGATTGAGTTATTCTCATGAAGTAGGACTGGATAGATTTCCCTTTATCCATCTTGATGCCCTTCAACTTGTTTTTGAGAAAGAGGATTTGATTTTCATTGTTCACTTTGAACATCCCAACCAACTTATCATACATCTCCTTAAATGTTCCCAAATCAGAAATATAGGCAACCAAATGCTTTTGAATGGAGTCATTGATAATTTTCTTAGCTTTGATGCCAACTTTCTTATACTTTGTCTTTCGACAGTTGGTGCATTCAAGGGAGGCTCCACCACTTTTCCCTGCAGATAGTTCATTGCATCATGCTCTTCCAAAGTCAAGCCCAAAGTCATTTTCCATGCATGATAGTCATATTTGTCATTGAGCTTGTCCTCGGTCTTGAAGTAGGATGTAGAAGCCATGGATACTTGTCCAATAGTCTTGTCCAACAAATCTCTATTAGTGATTGCTTTTCTCTCTCTTGCTTGGGCTTTGTCTTCACTTGGGCTATGACACCATGTTAATTTTAGTTAACAATGGTATGTTCTATGCTTAGCACAATTACTTCAATGTCCTTTAGCAGCCCAATGACAATTTTCAATTTAGTTTCCAGTAGCAATCACATTAACCGTAAATCACATTGATAGTAACTGTAGATAGAACTTGAATAACAAAATGCAGAAGACAAGCCAAGTCGAGAGAACACCAGATTTGGAAAATGCTAGGGAAAAATCCCAAGATGGGGAAAACCTTTTGATCAATTCTTTTTATTATTATATCAAATGTTCAACAGAGAGAGAGAGAGTACAATAAAGTCAAAATTGACTTGCCAAATGACAGTCAAAACAACCCTGTCAAATGTGAAGTCAGCAATATTCAAATTCTGCCCTAACCAGAAAGTCAATGCTGGTCAATGCAACAACAAACAATCCTTTATGGAGCTCGGTCAAACCCAATAAAACTCGGCCTTCTTTGTTGGTCAAAGTCAGCCCAAAACAGTCATGAAAACAACGATCAAACACCAAACTCTGCGATCAGGCCTGCGGTCAACCTTGTGATTGGTCTGCGGTCAAAGTCAACAGAATGTCTCATTTCTTGTGCCAATAAATGCGGCCTGCAAAAAACAAAATTCTGACCCAAAAATCACAGCAAAATGTGGTCGAAACATCCCAAGTCAACGCTGGTCAAACCTGCAACAGAGTCTGAAATTTCAATCTTGTAATTCGTCCTTCTGCTGTCACACATGTGAGGAAAAGTGATGCTCAATAAGATGTACGAACCAATCAAATGAGTAGAGAGAAGAATGTGTGAGATGAGATGATGCCAAATGAGGTTTGGGGTCTCTCATATTTATACAAGTTGTAGAGGGTGAAGTGACATGTCTCTTGGGCTTCATGAGCCTACATGATGATTTGGCCGACCTTGACAATTTGCACATGTGTGGGCATAAATTCAAAAGCACATTTATGCTTATCCAAATTTAATGATCTGTAGGTCGATTTTGGTCATCTTGAAAAGAGCAATTCAATGCAATAATCATCTCCATCAAATGCGCTGTCCAAAGTGGAATTTGGACCTAGTTGCCAATTAAAACAATAATTGCCAGGTATCATATGTTGAGCTTATCTCAACATCCTTCATATATTTATGCAATATCCTTCTAGGCAATGAAACAATATGTTAACTAGATAACCAATGACATAAATATTAGACTTACCTCATTATGATGACCACCTCATCAAAGCATCAACATCCTCATGGTCCATCTCTACACGAGTTTTCTTTTATGCATCAGAGTGCCCAAGGATCAAACTTGATTACCAAGTTAGAACTTTCTTTTGGAGATTATACTGGATGTTAATCATTATTCTACATAATCTAGAGAAAGTCTTAATTCTTTATCCATTCTTAAGTCAAATTCTTCCCTTCAAACATTACATAAGCATATTCCAAGACTCTGTACATATGAATCTTATCCAGGAGTTACTTTCAATATGCATTCTTATGCTCTTATTCCATCATCTAGCTATATGTCCTACAATGAGCCTGCAACTTGACCAATTGCATTCCTCCATCCCTTAAGAGTATTGTTTCCATACTATATGGAATGTATACTATCCTTGCCATAATGCTTTCTTCCAAGAACCTTCCAAAATGATGGTTCTTATAGAATCATGATGATCCACCTTAGCAAAATGACTACCTCTAACACACTGTTAGATAATGCTTGGATGAACATTATGCAAAGTTGTCCCAATCTACTAGATGATTCCTACAAAGCAACTCAATCAAGTAGACTTAAATATGCTACTAACACATCCTTTTATCTATGATGCCATACAAAAGACTCTTCTACAACAATGCATGCTATCTAAAGGAAATACCTCTTTCATAAAGAGCTTGACAGAGAGGATGCCTTCCTCAATAGTAAAGATCTTTGACATCTTCTTTCTTTGACTTCTCAGGTTCTCCCATTTCTTTGACTATTTGAGCTTCACTTCTTTCCTTTCTTTTGTTGTTCTGCTTGTTTGGACAATCCCTCTTTAAGTGTTCATATTCATTGCATCCAAAGCATTGAACCTTGGACATATCAGGCTTCTTCTTGGACTTTCCAAACTGATTCAATGTCATCCATTGCCTTTTCTTCCAAAATGCGTTGACCCCACAACTCATCAAAAGGAGTTGAGTCTTTCTTAGAGTAGATGCTCATTGCAAAGCTGCTCCATTCTGGTGGAAAAACATTCAATACACATATGGTCATTTTAGAATAAAAAATTGTCTCCCGAAGCCCCTGAAATTGATCTCTTATTTGAGAAATCTTCTTTAGAAAGGATGCCATGTCCTCAGCCTTTGATTTCTTCATTTTGTATAGTTATTCCTCAAAGTCATCTTTTGTCCCAATGTACTTATAGAGTACAAATTCACTAGCTTGTCATACATAGCCTTAGAAGTCGTAAAATTAGCAACAAATGGAACACGCTGATCCTTAATGTACTCAACAATGATCCTCTGTTTCCTTACCTCCCCTTTCTTGTATTTTTCTAGTCCTTGAGTCTTGTCTCTTTAGCTAGTTTCAGTAATTTCACCAAGAACGTATTACATTACTTCATGCTTTGTAAGTGCTAGATCAATCCTTTTCTTCCATGACAGGAAATTTGCTAAGCCAACGAGCTTATTGCTTTCTTTGCAGAAATAACCCATGTGACCTGTAGATTTAGACATAGAGGTACTTGTCAATCAAAAGTCTTCCTTTCTCTGATGATGTCTCCAACTATCTCGAGGCTTTCAAGATCTTTAATGATGTCCTAGAAAGATGTCTTCTAGGATCCCCTTATCAACAACTTCAAAGAGTAATGAATGATACCAAGATCCTTTAATGCTTCCCTCAAGGATGTCTTTCAATGAGCCTTTGACTAGATCTTCTTCCCAGAGAGATCAACATCCTTTTTGTAATCTTCCTCTTCAGGCTTTCCTTTGATGAGGGTTCCATATAATATTTTGCAAGTGATTCCCTTTAGCAAACCCTTCTTGTGTCCATAAGATGATCCTTCCAATTGCCTTTTCACCTTAGCTCTGATACCGTGTTGGAAAATTCAGTGTGGCAGCAATTAATTTTGATTTTCCTTATCCTTAATACTTGCTTGTGAACTTTATTAATCTTCTTATGGTTCTTTATTAGATCTTCTTCATCAAACAATTATCAAGAGCAAGACAATAAAGACAGAGGGAACAAAAATTAGGCTCCAAGCCAGGGCAAAACCCCTCCAAGAAGAAAACCCAAAAAAACTCTTCTTATAGAATCTGCTTGAAATGAGACAACAAAGACCCAAACTTTAGACCAAGTCCTCCTCCAAGTAACAAGTCAACCCTTCCAATAGAATCAGAGCATCATAGCTCAACCCTGCATCAACCAGCTTTTAGCTGCAACTTGGACCATAACTTCAACACTGCAACTTTGTCTTGCAACTTCGGGCCTGAAGCTGCTACTGAAATTCTAATCCAACTTCTTCAAGACATCCTTCTTTGAGCAAGAAAGATCCTCCCAAGGTCAACGAAGTAAAAACATAATATTTCCTTTCCTAGCAACTTGATACTGCGACTCGTCCTACTACAACTCGTATTGGCAATTTCAGCCTCCTGGAAGTTGTAGAAACCCCAAGTCTTCGCACGTGTGAGAGAGATAGAGCCCAAAAACAAGTTTTCTTCCTTATTTTCTTCTTCTAGACCTTCACTCTTCTTGTTTTCTTGCTTCCTAGCTATAGATCAAACTTCCTTTCTTGAGATCGAACTTGTGTGTGAGTGAGTTCCAAATGAGGTCGAATCTGCGCCCTTATATAGCCTTTCCAACGGGTCAAATTCCCTTCTTTAGGACGACTTGAAGCTATCAGGGCTGACTTGTACTTTGGAGGTTTCTTGGACTTTCTATGACTCAAAATAAATTCTTTTACAAGATATATTTTACTTGGAAGGGTCTTATAAACATGATGTTGACTCTCTTAACTCATGATAATATATCCTACCTAACAAACCCTAGAAGCATGAAGAACATGCTTTTACCTAGAAGACTATCAATAATAAGCATGAAACCCATGCTTTTAAAATAATAATTTTTCTTTTCTTCTTTTGTTTTTTACAGAAGATACATATTTGAAATGAGTATAATGACAATTATGAAGACCGAAACCAGTTACATTTCCAACACCATATGAACATCAAAATCTCGTTGGTATTCTTCATCTTAAACTTCAAAAGTGGACAACACTGGTCTGTTGAATTTCTATTAGAAATCTTAGTCTTCATCCACTGAATACATGCATTCCATCTAAAGCGAAAATTTGTTAATTGCTTGAAAATATATATTGCAAGTGTCAACTCTTGGATTTTACGATCTATGATGATAAGCTTGGGCCTCATATGCATATCTGCTTGCTGTCAAAGCTTTAAAGTAGGCAACCAGCACAGGGGTATGAAGAAAACAGGACATGTAAAACGTCCAATCAAATAAGGAAAACAAACTGTAGGTGCTATCTTGCAAAGGAATAATTAAACAGTGGTACTTGACCACGAGAGAGAAAAATGGTATCTAATATGATCTTTTGGTGCTGTGCAAGTTATGGGGGCAATGCTATGGATCTTTCCTGCAAACTTTAATTGACACAACAAGAAATATTGGTTACCTACATTTGGCACAACAAAACATGACATGCGCGCATAATTTTTTCTCTTTTGATTTTGAGTTGGTGAAGCTCGGGGATTAGTCGTATAATTATATCTATTAAGTGCTAACATAGACAAAAATCTGGCCGACCAACTTTGGACATAGGAAATTAGATGAATCTCTTGAATTCACTCGCAGAATTTCTAGCTGCCTTCCTAAAAGTTTTTTTTTAGAATCTTGCACATTACTTTCTCCTAATTTGATAGTGCAGTAGTTGAGGGGTATGGAGAATTCATCTTCATTTCTTAATTATGTTCTTTGCACCAAAATAAGTAATGTACTCTACAGCTTAATATGGATGAGATGTTTAATGTAATGTTAATCAACTAAATGAAAGGAAAGTTAAACTCTCTGATGTAAAAATAAAAAAATAAAAGCAGATCATAATAATAAAAAAAATATAATTTTTTTTACCATAATAAAAAATATATTATTAATAATAAAAATAAACCAGTGTAGATCCATCTTAACTGTGACCTTCTAAGCAGCAAGAAGTTTATGCCCTGGTTTTGTTTTGATCTCTCTTGGTGCATAATTGGTTCAGGGCTAAGATGGATCTATGCCAGTTATAAACCAAATGAAGTGAAATTATTTTCAAAACAAATGGTTATATTTTTCATTACTATACTGATTAAGGACTCACTTAGTTCTTGATTGAATGGTTACATGACCTTATTTTCTGTTTTGATGTTGACTTTTATTTCCTATCAGTTAAATATATCGTCTTCTGAGGCTTTGTGCTTCTCCTGTGATGTAATAGATTCTTTTCTGATTTTGTAAGAGAAGATTTTCCCTAACGTTTTATTAACTTCTTTATTGCCTAGTCAGGATGAATGCATTGGATTCCATAAAATATAACACTTTATTTCTAATTGGTTTCTTATTACCAGGGGTGAACATGCCAAACCCAAAGAAATTGATCCACATGTGCCGGAGAAGAATGTTCCAAAAGAGGACAAGCACTAGGCTTGAAAATGCCAATTTTCTTGAACCAATACGTTTCAGTTAAGTGAAGATAATATCTTAGGTGGTTTTATCTACATGTGAAGGATTTGGAAGGACATTGTAAGTTATGGTTTAATGACAATGAATAATCAGATTTAGATTTTTTATAAGAGTCTACGTGATTAAAGAGAGGACCCGGTTTTTGTGGCATGTAGTGAAATGTCTAGGACCCAGTTTTTGTGGTATGTATCTATATCCTGACAATTTCCTCCCCACTTGGTCATGAAATACTATTTTTTTTTACAGATATCAGTCTAATGTTCGGAGAATGGATAATTTGATAGTTTCATCCAAGTAGGTGTCAACTTTATTTTTTTTCATGGTTAATATGCCCCGCATGAAAGACGATGGGCTCTTAAGGAATTAAAAGACAGTTTCTCTTCTTTTGATTGGTCGAGATAGGATAGAGTTTTGGTTAAGGATATAAAGAACCACTTGCGAACGAGGATAGAGGATTTTTCTCTCATTGTAAACAAGGCATGTTTGAGACTTCCAAATATTAAATTCTCATAATTTTTGATATAATTTTTATGTAGATTCTTTAAGGGAACGAATCTTCTCTATGTTCGATAATATGTTAAGTACACCAAAGTGTCAAAATATGTTGTTCCTACTTGTTTTGCACGTGTGCGACACTAGGGATTGATATTAGTGTTGGTCATATGGTCACTTATGTTTGTTCATCTTGTACTAATGTAATTGGTTCTAGTATTATATTAGTGAGTCACATAGACTCCTTGTGCATGTCGTACTCACGTTGTCGTAATGTGTCACATATTCCTTATGTATGTTCTTGTGAGTGAAGGGGACATGGTTGCATGTGAACACAAAAGCAAGTATACATGCCGGGTGAGAACACATTGCCATGAGTGATTGGCTTGGTTGAGCAAGAAGTAATGTAATAAGTTCATGTATTGTCGAGGGTTGAGGGGTGTGCACATAAGTCAAGTGGTTGTGCATATGAGGTGTCATAAGGTAGATGTGGTTGTTATAAGCTTAATTAGATGAATGATGGTATGGCTGAGAGTTTCCTTCAACGAGGTCGACGTTAGGTGGAAGATGTGGTTGTTATAAGCTTAATGAGATGGATAATGGTATGGCTGAGAGTTTCCTTCAACGAGGTCCACGTTAGGTGGTACATGTGGTTGTTATAAGCTTAATTAGATGGATGATGGTATGGCTGAGAGTTTCCTTCAACGAGGTCCACGTTAGGTGAGTATTTTTAGGGTTAGTTCCTAAAATGGTTAAGATCCTTATGTTTAAGGATGAGTGGTTGAGTTGTTGAACGGTTTTCTCTTAATTTTAAAAGGTAATGTCTGTGAATTTGTTTATATTTTTAGAGAGCAGTTACATGCGCTTATGGATTTATACACGTAATGAATACACAATCATAATGTAATGTTTTTGAACTTCTTTGTATGGATTTATACACAATCATAATGAAGTTTTGATGTAATGTTTAATGTTTTTGAACTTCTTTGTATGGATTTATACACAATCATAATGAAGTTTTGATGTAATGTTTAATGTTTTTGAACTTTTTTGTTTGTTTAGAAAGGTTTTTTTTTCAACTGAATTGTTTAGAAAGTCGTTACATGCCTCTGATATATATATATATATACACATAATGAATATACAATTATAATGACATTTTGATGAAAAAATTCTTTCTAAAGTCGTTACATGCCCTTGATATATATATATACACATAATGAATACACAATTATAATGACATTTTGATGAATTTTTTTTTTTCTAGCATGGCATGACGAATGTGAGCTTGACTCTGTTGCAACAAACCTTGAAGTGATGGCATCCTGGGAAAGGCTAATGTTTATGGGAGAAGAGGATTAGTGTAGAGTGGAGTGTTTCTGTGAGAGAGTTGCACTATAATGTTTATTTGTTGTGTTACAATTTATTTGTGGTACACTTTATGTTACAGAGTATGTTTGTAGATGAGGAAATTGATACTGTAAATCAAGAAGCTTCTTTTCCAATGTGGTCCTAATATTTGAGTGCTTTATGCTTGTGTGAAACTGTGATTATGCTTCTTTTCCAATGTGGTCCTAATATTTGAGTGCTTTATGCTTGTGTGAAACTGTGATTGTTGAAGCACTTTTCAATGAAAATTTGTATGAGCATTGAAATGTTGGTCATGGTCGATTTTATCCAATTGTAGTCGTTGTGGCTACTCAAGCTATAATGAGATGTTTGGGTGCTTGAGTTGAGTTGTAAATGACAACGCACATGTTCAGATTTACTCATGAGTTACAATATTGATCCTACTTGGACCTAAAATATTTATTAATATATAATTAATAAATATATATGTGACCTGTGCTTTCAAAGTATTGATTGATGCAATTCATTATTGTATTATTTTGACCATCACATTCATATCTACAATGATTATTTTATGTATTATGGATTATATGTTTTCGTCCTATCTATTATGGATTTTCAATTATTTGGTTTGTAACAATGATTATTTTATGGATTATATGGGTTTTCTTGTTCATAATATAATAGGGGTATGAAAATAATCATATTTTGGCCTGTGCAAAAAAACTTACGTGGAAGCAACATTATGGACCACCATCCACATACTTTGCTTCACTATTCCACATTGAAAAAAGTAATTATTTAAGAAAACTGTCTCACTTGGATAAATGTTTGTAACATACCCAACCACCTCTCTACATTGTTGGGATGGCGGGGTGTTCAAAATTTCCTTCCACCAACTGAAAATTTCATGCTCTAGTACCATATTTTGCTTTTAATAAATTAATGCATGTAATAAGACAAACTTATGCAATTCTTGGAAAAAAAAGGACAAATTTACACAATTATTGTGAAATCATTTTGTAGTTATTATTAAACATTTACAGTTACAGATCCAGAGTACTCAAGCAACATAGGAACATTTTAATCCATAATTTACACAAATATTAACTCAATATAAATATAATGGAGCATAACACTCATCTTTATGAAAACAAGACACCATTTCACCTAACTGTAGGCTATGTTGTCTTCATCTTTATGAAATAGGCCATCTTTGAGTTGGAGCTATGAGTCTAAAATGATAAATTTGGTCCTATGGGTAGCTCTAGTCCTCTCTCATAGCCCATTTTCCCCAATTACTCACAAGCTATGAATTGCAATAATTCCAATCTAATAACTTTCTTTCTCCCTTCAGCTTGCACAACTCAAGGAATGAGATCCATTTCTCTACCATGTAGTTGCTTGGGCTATCCCACTTCACTCTGGGGCTTAAACATAGATCAACTATGTTTTATTTATTTATTGGGGGCTCTCATAATTCTTATTTGTGATGAGGTGTTTTATTAGCAATATTTCCTCATGCATCTTAGTGAATTTTCCTTCAAATTATCATAAGACATAAATAACATTTTATTACAGCCATAGTAGCGTAGGCTCTCCCTTGAGGTTTTTTCTTTTTTTTTTGGTTATATTTGTTTAGGGATTTTCTTTTTCGTTTCATTTTAAATTATTTTCTGTGATGGTTGCAAAAATACATGATGGGTAATGCTAAAAAACCATGATTATATTTGTAAACCCACAACTAACCATGTGGCTCTTTAAGAAGCCTACATAACTCGCTTCCCCCACTAACTCCAAGGTGGTAATGACATGGGATGACTTAAACAAGAGGCTTTAGGCTAGAGATAAAATTAAACATTTTGGCTTTTGGTTGGTTTGAGCCCTCTAAGCCCCCTTTCATTCCTTGTGGAATCATAACCTTTAATGTTTTTTGTCCTTCTCCTTTGCGGTTCATGATGTAATTGTTTATTATTAACTTTCAATAGACACTAATTACTTTTACATCACTTGGGTCTCAAAAATTCATTATATATGCAAATCTACATTTTTAATTTAGGGATTGAAACTAGGGTGTTACATTTCGCACCCCTAAAATTTGCATCATCCTTAACACACATCACCATACATGTATACAACAATATATAGATATAATTTAAAATCAAAATTTAAAAAATGGATGTCGGTATACCTTTCTAATACACCTTACATCTTCAATGTTGCTTTCACAAGATTGTAGCAAGTCTACTAGATCTTTAACTGCCTCAAGACTTCGCTTTGAAGTACCACTAAGAAGTCTTTTTCAGGCTCCCCTTGAATCAAAATCCAATCAATGATATGGTTAAGGTTATGCACATACTTTTTGATTATGACACATGAAATACATTATGCACCTTCTTGGAAACAAACAAGCTTGCAAATGTGTAAGCAATTGGTTTTATTCTATCCAATATTTCAAATGGTCCATATAAGCTGACTACTAGTTTTGTTGAAAAATGCAGCAAGAAATTCTCAATTTGATTTTGCTTTGATTAAATTGAGAAAATTTGAATTTCCACATCAATAGATAACTTGGATGTAGTTAACTTGTGTGACATGGCTTATGTCACTTAGTTTACTCAATAAATTCGAGTTGGAGGAGTTGAGTTCAGTTTAACGTGTGTGATTGCAAATTTCTAGCAATCAAGGTCAATTATTTCAAGTTGTTTTCAGTTAAATTATTTCTAACTTTTGGAAGAACTAGTGGAAGGTCAGTTAAGCAGTGAGACTTCAGGGAAACTCAGTGATCATCTAGTTCACTGACCAATTAGGGAAAAAATAACTAGTGCATGCAAAGAATTCGAGTTACCCATTTGAGGTGGAGATTCCATGGTAGTGTAACATCAATGGTAGACTAGTCTTGAGTGTACATTTGTTGCATGTAGTCAGATGATCAACGTAAAGAATTGTGCAATTTAATTATAGGAATTTCCTAAATAATAGGGGCTAATTCCTCAAGGAACAACGCAAGGAAATAGGAGCTCAAGCAGAGGCAAAATTTGACTAAGTGTAGGTCAGAGGCCTTTAGTGAGCAGATAGATATGTTATGCACTTGCAGGGTGTGCTCAGTTGAGCAAAACAATTGTAATACATCTCTATTCATTTGATTAATGCAAACAATCATTGGGGTTTTCAGCGAATTGCTTTCCCTAGTTAAAAATACATGTTGCATGTGTGTTATTTCTTCTTACATGTTTGAGATTTTTGTTCTAAATTGTGATTTAATGTCCGCAAAGAAGTAGAGTAGGTTTGTGTCATGTGATTTTGATTAAAACTTCGTGAGCAGTGGCAAATCTACAACCTAATTTTTACATGCTATCAAAGTAGGATTCAGATTAGAGCAGAAAATTTGAAGTTGTTTTTCATAGGTTCGATTTTGAAGATTAGTGTAGCAGGAGTTTTTCAGAGCTCAGAAGATGGCCTTCAATGGACTAAGGCTAGAGTATGCCTTGGAAGACACCTCAAATTTTGTTGCATGGAAGGACCGCTTGGAGGCAGTATTGGATGACAATGGATTGCTTGAATATGTGAAGACATATATTCCAAGACCACCAACAGTTGATGTCTAGTACCTTGCACAGTGGAAGAAAGATGTAGCTAATGCGAGGAGAATAATCTTGGAGGGAGTACAAGATCATATTGTATCGAATCTCCACGGAAAATAAACTCCGTTCGCGATGTGGAAAACATTGACAAAATTGTTTTAGAATAGTAGTGACCACAGGAAGTTGACGCTCAAGGATAAACTTCGAAGTATGAAGATGCAAAAGAATGACACTATACCACAATATTTGAGCAGGTTCACACAATGTTGTGATGAACTAGGTGGGGTTGGTGTTACTGTCCTTGAAGATGACTTGGTAAGCCTAACCATTGTGGGCATTCCCAAGAGCTGGCCCTTCGGTGAATGAGGAGGAGAAACTGCTGATTTGGGAGCGCTTATGGTCCAATTTGGTACATGATAAAATAAGGTGGAATACCAGAGATGGAACTTCATCCAAGTGCGAGGATGAAGAAAACTTTGCACTGGATGGAAAGGCAAAGAATGGAAAATGGAAGAAATCACAATCTAAACCAGAATCTAGTCAAGGGGGCAAGAAGAAAGATTTGTCAAAAATTAAATGCTTCCATTGTCATGAATTCAGGCACTATGCCATGAAGTGTCCACAAAAGAAGACAAGCAAGAAGACCTCAGGTGGAGCAATAGGTGGAGCAACAGGTGAAGCTTTGGCTTCACAATTCGAGCTTGACTTTACCGTCATTGCATGCATGGCCAACACAGTGATGGGGAATGTGTGGAACTTGGACTCAGGTGCATCGTTCCACATGACATGGTGTAGATACTTTTTTCAGTGAACTGGAAGAAAAATATTTGCAGATGCACATCGAGATGGGGGAGGATGGAAGGTATAGCACAATCAGGATTGGTACAGTCACCTTTCAGAGGGAGTTAGGCTTGATCTGAATTGGATCCTAAAACACTCTCTAAGTTTTTATAACCCTGTAAAATTCATGCCAAAGTTTTAAAGTCTTATAAAGATTGAGCTAGCAGAAATTTCCTCGAAACAGTTGTAATTTGTGAACAACGCGGAGCAATGAGGACCATGGTCAAGCGCACAGATCGTTGGCCCATGGTAACGCGCGCTGTCACGAATTGGAAAAACGGGAGGCATTTTTGAGAAACGGGGGTGGTTTTTGATATAATCGCATATCGCCGGGCAAACCCCTCAGAGAAGGAAAAGCCCCGAGCGACCTAGACCCGAAAAGTTATAAAACATAATGGATATCGCGCCGATTCCATCAGAGGCGGGGTCCCACAAAACCGGCAGAATATCGGAAGGGCTTCGAGCGGTAAGCGGTTTCGGCCGAGTCCTACCTGATGCCACACAATGGGTGCCACGCATCTGACAGAAGATAGAGAAAACTGCTCACATCGGATGGGTAAACGTCGTGTTACTTATTCCCCCGATATGAACGAAGACTGTAGGATTTGGAGGCTCCAGATCGACGACGGAGACACAATCTGATGGATGAATGGATTCAACGGGGTAAATAGGCAGAGTTGTATAAGATTTGAAGTCCGACGTGGACGATGAGTTGGCAAAGATTCGTGTTTTGCGGGCAATCTTGGAGTTAATGGTAAAAACGGTCGTTTCAAAAACGTCCAAGAGAACTGACACTCAGTTCATTATGAAACAGGTGGCCACCTCCCTGTGAGGCATTACACAGTGTTGATTATGCAGAACAAAGGGATTCAAACAGACAGAGGCAAGGGAACCGGAAAGCCAGGAAGCAGAAATGAACAGTCAGAAAGCAGATTGGCTTTAAAGCCACGAACTGACAGAGACAGGTCAGGCAGTGAGAAAAGCAAGGTAAGAAAGCTAAGAGCAGAGAACAGAGAGAGGAGTTGAGCTGGCCTGTAGAAGCAAAAGGCAGTGTAGAAATTTTGAATAATATGACAATTATTCACAGAGATTATCTTGATTATACACTATTGCGGAATACATGCATAATACATAACCTCCCCTACGTTGATCATCAATTTTACGGAATTAAAAACAATGAAACATCAATCGCATGCACACATAAACACAATATGTAATCCGGGGAAAGCATACAGCTGAAAACCCCACACTATCTGTATATTATAATGATTGAGAACATGTAACAATACATAGTACAATACTCCTCACAAGTACTCAATACTATCTCCACTTGTTACACACAAACTAGCTCAGATCTGAATCAATCACAGGTTCAAATCTCCTCCGCTGCTTGCCTGCCTCCACTGCGCAATCCTGCATGAGAATAGATGAGTATGGCTGATCCAAACTCGTATTTCCCTTGGCTGAACCACACAATCCTCATTGGAAATACTTAATCTATTGATTGTGCAAATCTCATGCACAACTATAGTCACAACTGATAGCTGTCTTGCCCTTTCACTCACCTCTAACACTTGTCTCCACTGAACTGTCCATGCACTGAGTTAACTGATGTATTCTTTAGTTGATTTATGAGTTAATAATTAGTGAATTAATTAATAATTAATTCACATTACTCATCACTAGTGTATTTGCAATTAGACTAAATACAACTAGTTCAACTAAGTCAAACTGAACACAACTCCATCAACTCCTCAATCAACTCCACCAAACTCAATCACTTGAGTTCTAACTGAAGTCTATCATGCAATAGCTCAACTGACCCATAAGAAAAGCGTATTTCCTTCTGGCAGTTGCATGTGCCACATCCGTAGCTCGAACTGAAGTGCTCCAAGAGGATAAGATAATGTTTATAGTCCAAATATTATTAAGAGCTAATAATATTCGACTGTTCTATTTTTAGCCTGGCAGTGTAAAAATAGATTCCGCCCATGTCTAAAAATAGAAGTACATCTATTTTTACCAACATGACCAATCATCCACAAATAGCATCCTGCAACTCATAGACCATGATCCATATGTCTAAAAATAGACATAGTCTAAAAATAGACTTTGCGCCAAAAATAGCCTGCGGGCCCACTTAGTGAAGGCGACTCCTTTCCACTAAGCGCCATCATCTTGTTGCATTTTCAACACTCCCTCTCAACAAGATATGGATTATCTGCAACCCCTATCCTGCAACCCTGGAATGTTCTGCATGCAACACATTTGCCCGGTCCACTTGCTCCAACAACACTTGGAACAAAAACACTCCCAACTGACCACTCTGTTGGGCTAGGAACATACTCTGATGCTGAAGTTCTACCTGCTGCTGACAAGTGCTCCCTCTCTGACATCTGCGCTACTGCAACATCTCCATGCATCTCGCACCATTGCACACCTCTGTGTGCCACCTGGCACCGTGCAAAACACTTGTGCCTCTCGCATCGCTGCAGCCTGCTAGCTATGCGCTGTCCTGGGATTCCCTACATTGTCGCTCTCTCTGCCGCTCCATCCGCATCTGTCTCTACCCAATCAGTGAGTTCTTGCTACTCCATATCGGGGCTCCTGTAGCAAGGTCTCATCCAAGAGGTTGGGTACCTCAAGGATCCTGCCCCTCCTCCTTGGGACGATCACTCTATATCGCCCCACCTCCTACCTGGAGGTATGGCTGCATGTGATCCCTCAGCCCACCTGGCTCGAAGTTTCCCCCTACTAGAGGTCTCTGCATGAGTAGATGTCTCTACTCGATCTCCTCTTAGCTTCCCTTGTTGTGGCTGCTCCACAACCTCCTGAAGCCGCTGCACCAATCGTGGCTCCTCCACAATCGTCTGAGACTTCTTCTAGCTCTGCATGTTGATAGGTAATATACGCTCCCTCTCAACCACCAAGTCTCCATCAGCTGCCTCGTTGCTCAAGGCTTTACATGCATCTTGAACCTCAAGAGCATACAGGTTCTTGACCCGTGAACCAATCTGCTTCCCCTGTCTAGTGATGATGTGTCCAAGGAAAACTTTTCCCTTACTGAAGACTACATCATAGCCTCCGTCTTCCAGCATCGCGATCGATACCAAGTTTCTCTTCAGTCCTGGTACATACTTGACATCGATCAAGGTAAGGTGAGCTCCATGCTCCCTCTGAAAAATAACCGTGCCTACACCTGAGACACTATACTTCTCATCATTACCCATCGCTATGAGTATCTGGAGATCTTTCTCCTCCAAAGTACTGAACAAACTCTTGTCACCGGTCATGTGGAAAGAAGCTCCACTGTCAAGAAACCAACCACTTCCCACCATGGATGAAACCATGCATGCAAAAAGTGTGAAATCCAACTCAAACTGTGAAGCAAGTGCCTCACCTTCAGATCCTTCCCCAGATCCCTTCTTGGATTTCCTTCGTGGACAATTTACAGCATAATGGCCCACCTCATGACAACGAAAGCATCACACTTTCGATTTGTCAACCTTCTTCACATCATTGGAAGAACTGGATTCGGAAAGAGAAACCTTCTTCTTCCCCTTCTTTACTTTGGCAGCCAAAGCGCAATCTTCTTCATCAGATGCCTTTGATGAAGATCCGTCCCTGGTATTCCGCCTGATATCCTCTTGCACAAGATCCGACCAAAGTCTCTCCCATCCTGGCAATTTCTCCTGACCATTGACAGAGTCCTGATAGGAATGAAAACTCTTCAGAAGACCAAGGAGAGCCAAGCTCACCAAGTCCTCATCATCGACAGTCACCCCCACACTTCCCAGCTCATCTCGGTATTGGGTGAACTTCGTGAGATACTTGGGCATACTCTCTCCATTCTCACACTTAATGTTTCTGAGTTTATCTTTTAGCGCCAACTTCCTCTGGTTGCTCTTGCTTTGGAATAGATCTGTCAAAGCTTTCCACATCAAGTATGGAGAAGCCTTTCCATGCAGGCTGGACACAATGTGATCCTTCACGCCCTCCAACAGAATCCTTCGACACTTTGCTATCTTCTTTTGCCAAACCACAGCTTCAGCAGCATCAGTAGGCTTTGGGACCTCAACCTCTATGAACTCCTTCAGCCCATTGTCATCTAATACGGCCTCCATCCTGTCTTTCCATGCAATATAGTTCGAGCTGCCTTCAAGATCATACTCCAATCACAATTCGTAGAAAGACATTTTAACTTTGACACCAAGAAAACACTGCTGCAAATTCGAATTCCACCAGCTCAAAACTCAACCGCTTCTGATTTAGAATTCGTGAAAACAAAGTATTTCTCGTACAGAGATTGACTGTATGGGCTTTTACTGGATATCTCACCTTCCAAAGGAAGGATGAATCCAGAGGCTATCTGGCCCGATTACAGACTCTGCCTGAAGAAATAAAATGTAAACACTTTCTGAATAATAGATATGATGATCAACTGCTCTGATACCATGTAGAAATTTTGAATAATATGACACTTATTCACAGAGATTATCCCAATTATACACTATTGCGGAATACATGCATAATACATAACCTCCTCTACGTTGATCATCAATTTTGCGGAATTAAAAACAATGAAACATCAATCGCATGCGCACATAAACACAGTATGTAATCCGGGGAAAGCATACAGTTGAAAACCCCACACTATCTGTATATTATAATGATTGAGAACATGTAACAATACATAGTACAATACTCCTCACAAGTACTCAGAACTATCTCCACCTGTTACACACAAACTAGCTCAGATCTGAATCAATCACAGGTTAAAATCTCCTCCGCTGCTTGCCTGCCTCCACTGTGCAATCTTGCATGAGAATAGATGAGTATGGCTGATTCAAACTTGTATTTCCCTTGGCTGAACCACACAATCCTCATTGGCAATACTCAATCCATTGATTGTGCAAATCTCATGCACAACTATAGTCACAACTGACCGCTGTCTTGCCCTTTCACTCACCTCTAACACTTGTCTCCACTGAACTGTCCATGCACTGAGTTAAATGATGTATTCTTTAGTTGCTTTATGAGTTAATAATTAGTGAATTAATTAATAATTAATTCACATCACTCATCACTAGTGTATTTGCAGTTAGACTAAATACAACTAGTTCAACTAAGTTAAACTGAACACAACTCCATCAACTCCTCAATCAACTCCACCAAACTCAATCACTTGAGTTCTAACTGAAGTCCATCATACAATAGCTCAACTGACCCATAAGAAAAGCGTATTTCCTTCTGGCAGTTGCATGTGCCACCTCCATAGCTCGAACTGAAGTGCTCCAAGAGGATAAGATAATGTTTATGGTCCAAATATTATTAAGAGCTAATAATATTCGACTGTTCTATTTTTAGCCTGACAGTCTAAAAATAGACTCTGCCCATATGTCTAAAAATAGAAGTCCATCTATTTTTACCAACATGATCAATCATCCACAAATAGCATCCTGCAACTCATAGACCATGATCCATATGTTTAAAAATAGACATAGTCTAAAAATACACTTTGCGCCAAAAATAGCCTGCGGGCCCACTTAGTGAAGGTGACTCCTTTCCACTAAGCTCCATTATCTTGTTGCATTTTCAACAGGAAACATCGAGCCAGACAGAGCTAGAGAGAGTCATAGAGAGTCTGTGTATTCCAGAGAAGGATTGAGAGGTTCAAGCAAACTCCTCTGTATATGCCTGTCATGTATGAGTCTCAGATTGGGCTCATACTATTGTGACCAATATAGGTCGAGTTTCAGTAAGGACAGTTTGTGTACTCCAGAGACTTGGGGAATCCAAGTACAGTCCTATTGATTTATATCTGTTGAGTGAGACTCAAATTGAGCTCACTGTTGTAAAAAATCTACTTTGAAAACATAATAGAAAGGCCACCACTGAAGGCTGGATTAGGAGACATAGCTGAGGAGTGTTGGGTGAACTCCTTATTAAACTTGTGTTTATATGTTTGCCTGTTATGTTTCTCTAATTTCTTCAGTGCCTGTGTATTTTGCAATCTTATCGATCCGTTGCATAAAATAACATAGGCACATCCATGCACATGAGTCTGTAATACCTTAATTGTTTGTCTTGGATCAATTCCAGATCAAGGCTCCCCCCCCAGGCTCAAGGATATCGTGTTTGTTTGAGGCCTAAAGAAAAATATTGTCTCTGTTGTAGGTTTGGAAGACTGTGGTTATGATGTGATCTTCAACAAAGGAAAGGCATTCCTGAGACACATAGCCACGAGACAGGTGAAACAGATCGATGTTTGTGTGAAGAACCTGTACAAGCTAGATGTGGAGGATACTGTTGCATTGAGCACAAAGGCAGAGAAGATGTAAAGCCATGATTTTGGTGAACTTTGGCATAAAAGACTTGGCTATTTACATCATGACACTCTGAAGATCATGCAACAGATAACCACATGCCTCCCCAAAGGAGCACTTGAGAAACAAGATGTATGCAAAGGATGTACCTTGGGGAAGTACACAAAATCCACATTCCATGATTGAGATAGTAAAGCACATGCTGTCCTTGAAAGGATCCACTTTGATATCTGTGGACCTTTCTTGATATCTTCCACATCCAGGCATAAATATTTTGTCATTTTTATTGACGACTTCTCACAGAAGTGCCATATCTTCATGCAGAAGAAAGATGAGACATTCTCCAAGTTCATAAAATTCAAGGCACTGGTTGAGAAAGAAACTGTCAAGAAGGTGAAGGCTCTCGGGAATGATAATGGAGGCAAGTATGTGTCAAATAAATTTAAAATTTTCCATGCAAAAGAAGACATTCGACGAGAGTTGACAACACCCTGCAACCCACAACAAATGGGGTGGCTGAGAGAAATAATCGGAGCATTGTGGGAGCAGCGAGGGTGATGTTGCATGACCAAGGCCTACCTCTGCATTTGTGGGAAGAGGCATGCAACACAATAGTCTATTCGTAGAAGTAGAGTCCTCATCAAATTTTGCACATGATTACATCGAAGGAGGCTTTCTCAGGGAGAAAGATGGATGTGTCACACTTAGAGATTTTTGGAGCCTCTGTTTACTACCATGTCTCCAAAGAATCAAGGAAGAAGCTAGAGTTGATAACAGAATTGGGGGTATTTGTGGGTTACACAGAAACTCACCACAACTACCATGTGTACTTTCCATCCCTCAGAATGACAGTTGTGCGAAGGGATGTAAAATTTGATGAAGATAAAGCGATGCGGTGCTCTCTTGAGAGGGAGCTTCAGATCCCACTAGAGGAGGAGCTTTTAGCTCCAAAGGAGGAGCCTCAGGAAGTTGTGGAGCAACCACAAATTGAGGAGTAGAGAGTGGAGAAAACCACTCAAGCAAAACCATCCAGAGAAGGCAGGAAAAGGACCAGGGAAGCTGAGAGACTTGTGCAGTATGCGAGGGAGAATGTGGGTGCTACTTCAAATCAATGCAGACAGAGAAGGTCCCCAGATCAGTACACTGGCTACATGGCTCTAATGACTGAGCTTGTAGACACTGAGCCATCCTCTTTAGAGGAAGAAGTTGAGAAACATGTCTGGGTTGATGCAATAATGGAGGAATACGAATCCATTGTAAAGAATAGTGTTTGGGAAGTGGTCCCAAGACCAACAAACAAATCATTTGTGGGTTCGAGATGGATCTTCAAGGTAAAGCATGCAGCAGACGGAAGCATAGAAAAGTACAAGGTCATATTTGTGGCCAAGGGGTACTCTCAAGTTGAGGGGATTGACTATGACGAGACCTTTTCTCCTGTAGCAAGGTACTCATTCATTATATCAATTCTTGCTCTGGCTGCACAGATGGGGTGGAAGATCCACCAGATGGATGTAAAAACAACATTCCTCAATGGAGTTATTGAGGAGGAGGTGTATATTGAGCAACCAGAAGGCTTCAAGACTTTTGATTAAGAGTATCATGTGTGCAGACTCAAGCGAGCGTTGTATGATTTCAAGCAAGCACCCTGTGCTTGGTACACCAGAATCGATAAATATCTCACTGGTTTTGGTTTCACCAAAAGTGAAGTGGACGAAAACCTCTATCGTATCTTGGTAGAAGGTAAATTTTTGATCATTGTCTTATATGTTGATGATTTTATTTTAACTGGTGACGAGCAGCTGATCACATCTTGTAAGGAGGATCTTACAAGAAAGTTTGAAATGAAGGACATGGGTCTCGTGCACTACTTCCTTGGATTGGAAGTATGACAAGGTGATGGGGAACTGTTTGTCTCTCAAGGAAAGTATGTCAACGAGATACTTCAAAGGTTCCGCATGGACAATTGCAAACCTATGGAGACACCTCTAGCAACCAACTAGAGGAAAGAGGATGCCACTTCAGGTGAGGAAGTGGATGTTACTGTTTACCGAAAATTGGTCGGTTCACTAATGTATCTTGTGAACACATGACCAAATATGTGTTATGTAGTCAACTAAGTGAGCCAATCTATGGTTAGGCTAACCAAATTATTTTGGAGGGAAGCTAAGCATGTTTTATGGTACCTCAGAGGCACTACCCAGTTTGGACTATGGTATAGACAAACAGAGGGAGTGAAGCTATGTGGCTTCACAGATGAAGATTGGGTGGGGATTCCATCAGATTGAAAGAGTACATCAGGTGGAATTTTCAGTGTTGGGTCCACAACGGTTTCTTGGTATAACAGGAAGCAAAGATCTGTGGCACTGAGCTTGGTAGAAGCAGAATACATCACTAAGTCAAGCAACATGTGAGACGATCTAGATGAGAAAGATACTTGTTGGATTGTTTGGTCAGATGATGGATCCAATTGTGATCTATTGTGATAATCAGAGTTGCATCAAGCTCTCTAAAAACCCTGTTTTTCACGATCGATCTAAGCATATTGATATCTGGTATCACCATTTACGAGATTGTGTGCATAGGCGTTTAATGTTGTTGTAGTACATTCTGACAAAGGAACACGATGTTGACATTTTGACAAAGGCATTGTCAAGAGGGAAGTTCGAGTTCCAGAGGCGCAAGATAGGGGTGGTTGATAATCCCTTTCTTGCTCAGAGGGAGTGGTGAAAAATGCAACAAGAAATTCTCAATTTGATTTTGCCTTGATTAAATTGAGAAAATTCGAATTTCCACATTAGCAGACAACTTGGATGCAATTAACTTGTATGACATGGCTCATGTCACCCAATTGTCTTAGTGAATTTGAGTTCGAGGAGTTTGATTTCAATTCAACATTTGTGATTGCAAATTTGTAGCAATCAAGTTCAACTATTTCAAGTTTTTTCAATTAAACTAGTTCTAACTTTTGGAGGAACTAGTGGAAGGTCAGTTAAGCAGTGAGACTTCAGTGAAACTCAGTGATCATCTAGTTAACTGATCAATCAACCCAAAATAGCTAGTGCATGCAGAGAATTTGAGTTACGCAGTTGAGGTGGAGATTCCAAGGCAATGTAATATCAGTTGTAGACTAGTCTTGAGTGTACATGTGTTGCATACAGTCAAGTGATCAAATTGCACATTTCATTTAGAGGAATTTACTAAATGATAGGGGCTAATTCCTTAAGGAACAACACAAGGAAATATGAGATCAAACAAAGGAAAAAATTGACTAAGTCTGGGTCAGAGGCCTTCAGTGAGCAGAGAGATAGGTTATGCACTTGCAGAGTGTGCTCAGTTGAAAACAACAATTGTAACACATCTCTATTCATTTGATTAATGCAAGTAGGCATTGGGGTTTTTAGCAGATTGCTTTCCCCAGATAAAAATACTTGTTGCGTGTGTGTTATTTCTTCTTGCATGTCTGAGATTTTTGTTCTAAATTGTGAATTAATGTCTGCAGAGCAGTAGAGTAGGTTTGTGTCTTGTGATTTTGATTAAAACTTCATGAGAAGCTGCAAATCTACAACCTAATTTCTACAACTTGGCGCAACTTTTTAACTTCAAATAGATTTTCTTTGGTTTCAATTTAAAAAATATATGCTTTCCCACTTTAATTCTCTTGGTGCTTTGTCCTTATTTGCATACTTATTTTCTTTGTTTTGTACCATGTTTAATTTCCCTTTAATTTTAACCATTTACTTTTTCATGTCTTTGTGCGACTTTGGTTCAATCACCATTCTATATGTTAGATTGCCCCAAGTCTAGGGGCATTGTATCTTCTACCATATAAAACTTCAAATGGAGTCATTCTTGATGAAGCTTGATATCCATTGTTGTAGGACATTCAACAAAATTCAAATAATCTTATCACTTGGAAGGCCTATCCATCACATACATCTTCAACATATCTCTAATTACTAGATTAATTCTCTTAGTTTTTCCATTTGTTTGTGGATATTAGGTTGTGCTAAAACTCAAATTTGTGTAAATGTTTTAGATAATTCCTTCCAAAGGTTGGATGTAAACATTGGATCTCTTTCTAAAACAATTGCTTTAGGTACTTTATGCAACCTATCTTTTTTTTTCATATGAATTTTTGTAATATTAGTTGCCTTATGAGTCAATTTAAGTGGAACAAAGTATACATATTTTGTTAATTTATCTACAACACTACCACTATTGTGTCATGTTGCTTTATTGTCTTGGGCAACTTAGTGATGGAATCAATGGTTACTACTTTCAATTTCCACTATGGAATTGAAAATGGTTATGGCAAGCTCGTGGTGTGTATATGCTCAACTTTTACTCTTTGGCAATCAATGACAACATTTTGCATTTTTGAACAAAACACAACAAATTTACACATTGGCCTTTTATTGTTGTAATTGTTTTCTGGCAACTAAGGATGTTCAACATATAGAACATGCATTTATTTTAATATTTGCTTCCTTAATTAAGAAGAATTAAAAACATACACTCTACTTTTATGGATAAGTACTCTATTTTCTCTTAACTTTATATTTCTACTGTAAACTTCCTTGCAGTAATCTATCTTTTACCTATAGGTAATGCCCATCTGAAACTACTTTTAAAATTAATTTTTAATTTTTATTTTATTTTTTTATTTTTTTTACATTCTAATGGATTAACATGTAGTACATATATCCTATTGAGTTTATCAACCACCTTGTTCGGTTTCTTTTAATATGTTTAATATCGAATTCACACCCACTCAATAATTCCAACCACCTTGTTTGCTTAGCATTTAAAGTTTATTGTTCAACTAAATATTTCAGGCCACTTTGGTCTACTCAATTCAAATTTCTTTCCATTAAGTAATGCCTCATCATTTTCAATATATGAACTATGACAATGAGCTCTAGGTCAAGTTTAATATAATTTTTCTCATGCTTCTTGAGCTTTCTAGACTCACAACAAATCACATACACACTTTCAGTAAATATTCCACTAAGTTCCTCTTTGCATGTATTTGTACACACCACTAAATCTTCATTTGGGCTTGCAATATTCAAAATGTTTGCATCGGTAAGTAATTCCTTTAAGAGATAGAAAATTTCTTTAGACTATGAGGTCTATTCAAATTTAATTCCCTTCTCTTGTAAACATGTAATATGATGAATAATATTGGAGAATCCCTCTATGAATTTTCTGTAATATAGCAAGCCCCATGAATGATCTTATATTTGTTATTTTATTTGGGGTTGACCATCCTTTAATAGCTTCAATCTTCTTCAGATCTACTATTTGTCCCTTTGAAATTATGTTCTTCAAGTAATGGGTCTTTCTTTGGTAAAAAAGAACACTTACTCAACTTAGCATATAATTATTGCTCTCTTAACACTTGTAATACCAATCTCAAGTTCTTCCTTTGACTCAAAATAAATAAAAATGTCATCCAAGAACATAATGGAAAATTTATTCAGGTAATTTCTAAATACACCATTCATGGAACACGAGGGTAGTCAATGCATTTTTCAATTCAAATACAACCACTACAAATTCATGGCGTCCTCATCTAGTTTTGCAAATTTTTTTCTAGATGTTTTCATTCTTTAGTCTTACATGGTGGTAATTTGATTTCAATGCTACTTTGAAAACATCTTTGCTTCCCTTCCCAATCAAAGATATCATTGATTCTAGGTTGATGCTATTTGTTTTTCATAGTGACTTTATTCAATTCTCTAAAATCAATTGATAGCCTCAAGGTCTGATTTTTCTTTTCATAGAGAGTACTAGTGATCCCCAAGATTAGACACTTGGGTGTATGTATCATTTCTTTAGTATTTCTTTTAATCGCATTTCCAACTCCTCTAATTATACTGGTGCAACTCCAAGGATTAAATAAATAGAGAAATCTATATCTCTTAAGTGATATACTCAGTATTTCCTTAAATGTACCCTCAAACTTCTAAAACACCAAAAAGTCCAGAATTTTTCTCTTGGCTAGCTCTTACACATGAGTTGCATACAATTGAGTCCCTTTTTTGAAACATCTCTTTAGCTGTAAGGTTAAAATATCCCTTATAGAAATGGGTCCTACAATTCCTTTCAATCTCCACTATTTTCCTTCTTCATCAAGACAAGTAAAAGTCTTCTCATGAAAATCTAGAATAACATGATGTACATCCAACTTGTCCTTTCCAACAAGGACATCATATGATCCAAGTGGTATGATGTTTAGATTTGCAATAGTACTGACACCATTTATATTTATATCTAATGGGAGACTTTTTAACAGTCTCACTAATCCTCCTTTTGGTTCAAATAACTCGTTGACCCAATTGTTATTTCTCATGTTTACTTCTCTTTAAATGAAATATCTCAACCAAATTAAAGGAAATGTAACTATGACTTGCTCCTGCATCAATTAAAATGATAGTACGCTGATTTTTTCTTACCTTTTACTTCAATCATGTTTCATCGATCTTCCAAGGATGCATATATTATTGGGATGCTGTTGACCATTTCTTCCAATGTAGTAGGTCCTTATATGGTGTGCATAATCCTCATTTTGTGTCACTTATGAGGGTAATCTATGTACATATGGTTCCTACACACGCAGATTCCACATGCAACACCTTGACATGTCCACATCACCTTACTAGTTCATGTCATTAGTACTAATACACGTCACTAGTATAGGTCCACATCAACAATACGAGTCCAGATCATAATTTTGACAAATTTAAAAGTTTTAGAAATAAATATTTTTGATTTTTGTGTTAATTCACAACCACCATGAATTTTTAGGCTCAAACTTAGTGAATTGAGCAATTTAATATAAAAAAGGATTCCCTATTAGTGGATGCACTAAACTTATAAAATTGACTTTGGCTTTTGCAACTCATCCAAGCTACCAAATTTTATCCTCATTTGGTCAATTTGACATCTTCATCCAAAATTGAGGTTTTTCCCATTTTAGATTTTCCCCAATTCTTTAGGTAGACCAAATTTCATAACAATGAGTTATAAATTCATGCCTTCTCTTGTATACTATAATAGGAAACCAATTTCAATGATTTGAACTATTATTCCATAATTATAGAAATCAAAACAATTTCCCCAAATATCCTTCTTAAGAAATTCCATCAAACTAATCTACAATTTGTAATTTTTTTTCTTTGCAAGTTTTTTTTTTGGTGCATATAGCCCTAGTGATGTAACCATGGCTTTAATACCACTTTGTAAATTAATCAACCACCCTTGCACATTATTGGATGGTGGGGTACTCAAAATTTTCTTCCAACAACTTAAAATTTCATGTTGTGATACCATATTCTTCTCTGGCTTTCTTTTACTAAATTAATGCATTCAGTATTGATGAAAATGATTATGCAATTATAATTAAGCATTCACAATTATAGTTGTATATTAGTCAGACAAAATAATAACATTTTAATCCACAATTTACATAGCAATAACTCAATATAAATACAATAGACCACAATATTTATCTTTATGAACATAAGACACCAACTAGTTATAGATGTTGGACATTCTACCTAACCATAACCTTTGTTGCATTTAATATTTTTAAAATGGGCCACTAGCACACTGGGGATATGAGTCCAAAAGAAAAAAATTGGTTCTATCGATGGCTCTAGTCCTCACATATATCCCATTTTCCCTAATTACCCACAAGTTGTTAACTTCTACAACAATTCCAACCCACCAACTCTCTTTCCCCTTTAGCCGGCACAACCCAAGGAATGAGGTACCTTTTGTTGAATTTTGTAACTGTCATTATTCGTAATGTATATTTTTCCACTTGATGTGTTTATATTGATGGTTGTAAAGCATATTTTAAATGCTAGAGTCAAAATAGAATTATGTTTTGAGTCAAGTCCCATTTGGACGTTTGAAAGAAGAAAATTTGAATTTTTGAATTTGAAAATTTTGGCTCCAAATTTGTCAAGTCGGCCTACCACCAAGTCAAGTCGGCCTAGGTAGAGTCACACCCATTCGACCTAGGTAGGACACTATATAAAGGCAACTTGACCTCCCTCTCAAGGCACCAATTCACACTTTCTTAAGAAGATAGTTTCTGGGCATCCTAACAAAGATCAAGAATTACAAGGAGGACAAAAAATGATGATTTGGATCTCTTCTCTTTCTCTCTCTCAATATTGCATGCGTGGATAGAATCTCTCTCTCTTTACAGTTCACATTTTTCTGTTGCAGTTGTCAAAATTTCTAGGCACTTGTTAGGGGCTGAAATTTTGGGACTCTGGTAGTTGTAGGATGGCCAAAATTCTAGGTTATATAAGACAGAGCATAGTGTTGGATCAATTTGGGAGACTTGACTTGGAGGGTTTGAATAGGTGTGACCTAGTTAATGACTAGAAGGTCTAGGTGTGTCTCTTAAAGAAACAAAATAATTTCTCTATTGAAAAGGTTGCTAGGTTTTTCCCCTTGGTGGGGTTACAAAGGGTAAATATTGTCTTCTCTTTGTGCATTGTGATTTCTACTGTTCTTGTATGGTTGAATTTCTAAAGTATAATTGATGAATGATATATTGGAATAATTTAAACATTAAAAGTAATTATCATTTTTTCCATAAATATTGTGCTAGTTTCTATTGTACTTAGAAAATCAACATGGTTTCATGGATTTGGTGAAGGAAGGAACATTGAAATCACCTTTGAAGAAACACTACCTTGAGATCACTATTTTTGAAGTCCTTATTTTTGATTTTCATCCATGGATTCTATGAAATATGAGAACAAGTTGGAAGGAGCCTCAAACTTCAGAGCTTGGAAGCTTAGAATTGACCTTATCCTTGCAAAGAACAAAGTTTTGGATATTGTGATAGTGAAAGTTGTGGAACCAACAGGCACTGTAGGAGAGGAGAAGTTTAAGGAAGATGACATCACTTCCATGAGTCTTATCATGGATTCCATTAGATAATTCTCTATATTGCAAAGCTTGATACTTCCAAGATGTATGATGCCCAAACTGATATATTTACTATCAAGAAGTTTGGTCAAGCCATGAACTTGAAGAATGAGCTCTGTGATGTAAGGATGAAAAATGATGACATCATGGCTTCATATTTCATAAGGATTTCACAAATAAAAGCCCGAATTCAAGCAATTGCAAAAACTATTTCTGAGAATGAACTTGTGACTATAACACTAAATGGTCTATCTAGATCATGGGATGCATTTGCAGTAGATATAAGAAACTGAAAGGAAGTTCCTTCATTTGAACAACTATGGACCTCTTATGCTCAAGAAGAATCAAGCTTTATATCAAGAGATAAAAAGGAAGAAACTTCTCAGGAATTTTTATCTTGTTTCAAGAATAAAGGAAAAAAGAAGTTTGGCTTTCAAAACAAGAAGTTAAGAAGAAGATCACCTCCTCCCCAAAAGAATAAGGATATGTCAAAAATTCAATGTTATTGTTGTAAGAAATTGGGACATTATAAAAGGGATTTTCCTGAGATGGCTAATAAAAAAAAGAGAAAGAGTAAACTATGAAAAATCGGTTACTCGATTCCTACTGCAGGAAACTGATAATATTTCACCTACTTCTTAAATTACTTGAACAAGTTACTTGTAGTTTTCTACGGTAAACACTGAAATACATACAATGCAACCTACATAAAATAAAATACTGCGGAAACTAAACACTGCACTGGAGAGAAATAAACACACACATCAACACAACTATTTTTGGACAATGTCCCCGGGAAAACCCAATGTGAGAAAACTGGTGCAACATCTGATGGTTTTAATTATTATGCATTAGTAAATTGAGTAAAAATAGTTGGATTCCCAAAATGGCTATCCGATACAGAGAAATGTTGGCAAAGAGTTAGTGATAAAATCTCACATTGATTTGGGGGATCCGACACTGATCAGGGGCAGGATGACTGGCCCCATGCTGCCTCTGCGTAACTTTTGCACCAATCCTACATAGATTTGTCTCACACTGGCTGGGCTCTGTGTCACCTCCTCTTTTGATCTCTTGATGTCTGGAATTTCTACCTTCTGGCCCTTCGGTCTCACACCCCAACTTTTGGTACTGGATCTCGACTCTCCCATATGGATTTCAAACTCCCTCTGAAGCTCTGTGCTGCCTCTGCATGGCACTGTGCTGCCTCTCTGAGTTGCTCTAAGCCTTCTCTGCTTTGCACTCTTCGGATTTGGAAAACTCTCCTTCGGACTACTATCTCTGCCCCTCACTACAAGAAGATCACTCGATCTTACTCAGGAAACTCAACACTGCTACTCTTGAGAAATTTGATCTCTTGATCTCTCTCACTCGATGTGTTCTCCAAGTTCCCATCAAGCTCCTTCTTATAATCTCTTGTTGGAGCGCCAATGGCCAAGATTAAAATATAATCAAGGGATAAGATTAATTGGGAGTTGATCCTCGTATTTATCTAGAAGATTCACACGAGATTTAATTAATACCATTTAATTAATCACATTTCCTAAGTTTAGACTTAGGAATACATTAAAAAAGTTAATTATTTTAATTAAATCATCTCTAGGTGGAGTTTTCCCAAACGATTTCTGGGTATTAGAGAATGCATGTGTCTTAGCCTCTCTACAAAATATCGAGGCTAGATCACATTTGATGCTACATAAATCAAAATAAACAACATGCATCTTCAACGACACATCCAAAGAAGCCTAAAGGTGACATATTTATTTTACTTTTCTACTCTAACATGTTCTGTTGCATATGATGATGATATGTGGATGGTAGACCAAGAAATATGACCGAAGATCATGGAAATATTACTAGCATGATGGAAAAGAGGCTATCCTAAATAGGAGAGCTTGGAGACAACCACAACTATGCAGTTAAAGGAGTTGGAAAGGCATCCATTGAATTTGAATCTGGTAATAATGTTCATTTAAAAATGTTCTATATGTACCCGATTTGAAAAAGAATCTAGTCTCTACTTCATGTTTAGAAGATAAAGGAGATAATGTCACTTTTGTGGATGGCAAAGTACTTGTATGGTCCAAGGGCTCTAGTATAGATGATGCTAGGGTTATTGGGATTTGTGAAGGAAGATCATATAATATCATGAGTTAACCAACTTAAGCCCTAGTATATGATGAAATTAATCCAAGTTAGATATGGCATAGAATATATGGTCATCTCATTATAGAGCATTCCTTAAATTGAATCAAATAGTTTTAGGCATCCTTGAATTACAGATAGATCATGAAGGTGTTTGCAAAGGTTGTGCACTTGGAAAGAACATAAAGATACCATTTCCAAGTATTGACAGTAGATCTAAAGAATTTTTAGATTTGATTCACTCTGATGTATGTGGTCCGATGCCTGTAAGATCACTTGGAGGTTCATTATACTATGTAACATTTATTGATGACTTATCTCGAAAGACATGGATCCATATCATGAAGACCAAGGATGAATTCTTCACTATGTTTCAAGAATTGAAAGCTGAAGTGGAAAATTTGACAGGTAAGAAGATTAATATTTTTAGATATGGCAATGGAGGAGAGTACACCTCAAAATAACTTGTTTCTTTCTATAAGGAAGTTGGGATCAAGAGGGAGATGATTATTCCCTATAATCCATAACAAGATGGTGTGGTAGAATGAAAGAACAGGTCCATTGAAGAATCCGTTAAGGCTATTATGGAAATCAATGTGCAGATTCAATACTGCTCATGAAATTTGCTAAATCACAAGACTTGAAGCTACTCTACTAATATGTGGAAGTTAATTCACCATCTAAAACAAGAATCATATACATGAAAAAGGAAACATCACACATGCACACATATTTATTTAGGGGAAAGAAACTACTCAAAACCCCTTACTATGTATATTGCATTAATCAAAGAATAGAGACAAAATACAATGCTTGCTTAATCTTGAGCACACCCTGCCAGTGTATATTCTATCCCTCTGTCTGACTGACTGAACCTGGTCAACACTTAGCCAATTTCAAGCCTTCCCAAGATCCTATTTCCTTGCACCGTTCCCTTGGGAAATTGTCCCTATTGTTTAGGAATTTCACACTCTAGAATTTCACAATAGCCTTAGGTCATTCTCTGACTACATGCACCACTTGTATACATAGGAATATGATACAATTAATAATACACTGTCTTGGAATCTCCGTCTCAACTGGGTAACTCGAATTCTCTGCATGCAACAATTATTTTGGGCTGATTGATCAATTAACTGGTTGATCATTGAGTGTGGTTGAAGTTCGACTTCCACAACTTGATCTCCACTATTTCTTCTGATAGTTAGAACTAGTTAAACTGACAATAACTCAAATTAATTGAATATATTGCTACAAATTAGCAATCAATCATGTAGAACTAAATAACACTTCCCCAAATCGAATTTATTTAGTTAATTGAGTGACAAGTTCCATGTCACTTGAGTTAACTACCTCCAAGTATTTTGCTGAAATAGAAATTAGAATTTTAATCTAGTTTGACCAAGGCAAAGTCAAAACTAGATTTTCTTGTTGCATTTTCAACAACTATGATGCATGATCAGGATTTTCCGGTTTTCTTATGGGGGGAATCATCATTGACAACTATATACATTTAGAATAGAAGTCCTCATTGAATTATGGAAGATATGACTCCTAAAGAATCATTCTCTATAGGAAAGCTAGAGGCTGGACATATGAGAATCTTTGGTTACCTTGTCTACATTCATGTTCATAAGTATAAAAATAACAAGTTGGAACCTTCAGGAAAGAAAGGAATATTTTTCGGTTACATTGAATCATCAAAGGCTTATAGAATCTACATTCAGCAGTAGTGATAGATTGAGATCAGCTGGGATGTCATCTTTGATGATGAATTTTCATATTAGAAGTCTAGGGAAGTCTCCATGGATTCCTATGATGAAGTAAAGCAAGATGTTTCGAAGGAACAACATTTCAATTCTACAAAATTTACTAAAGAGCCTAAAGGGCCTTATGAACTAGTGGAACCATTTATTGTCCCAAAGATTAGAAAGAGACCAACATGGCTTAGATCTACATTGGAAGAAGCAGAAGGACATGCCACTCCTGGTGGAATATAAAGAGAAATTAAGAAAACAAGAAGGGTTTCTAGATATGTAGCTCTTATGACTAACTTTATTGTTTCATAGCCTTCCACTTATGAAGAAGCAACTAGCTAGCAAGTATGGAAGGAGGCCATGAATGAATAAAATCGATTCATCATGAAGAATGATGTTTGGGAGATTGTGTCGAGGCCAGAAGAGAAGTTAGTGGTGACTTCCAATTGGATATACAATATCAAGCATGCTATAGATGGACGTATTGAAAAATACAAGGTGTGATTCGTGGCTAGAGGGTTCTCCCAGAAAGAGGGAGAATATTATGATGAGACCTTTTCTCCAGTAGCCAAGCACATCTCCATTAGATATATTATTTCTTTTGCTACTTCGTTGGGATGGAATTTACATCACATGTGTGTGAATACTTCTTTCCTCAATGGTGTACTTGAGGAAAATGTGTACATAGAACAACCTCAAGGATTTGAGGTGAACACAAAGGAATCTCATGTTTGCAGGTTAAAGAAGGGCTTGTATGGACTCAAGTAAGCTCTAAGAGATTGGTATGATCGAATTGATAAGTATTTGACGAGATAGGGATTTACCAAGAGCGATGTCGATCCAAACCTCTATTTTAAGGTTGTGAAGAATGCACTTGTGATCCTATTTCTATATGTTGATGTTTTATTTTTGACAGGTGTTGAGCCTCTTATTATTTAGTGTAAAATGCAGCGGGCTTCTGAATTTGATATGAATGATCTTGGTTTGATGCCTTATTATTTGGGAATGGAAGTATCGCAGAAACCTAGCAAATTCTTCCTTGGTTAAGGAAAGTATGTTATCGAGATCATTTGGAAATTTGGCACGATGGATTGTAAATCCATGGCTATTCCCATGGTGAATAACTTGAAGAAGTTAAGAGGCTCCACATCCATAATGGTAGTCTATCCATCAATGTGCCAGTGATTGATTGGCTCGTTGATGTATTTGGTTAACACCAGGTCAAATATTTGCTTTGTAGTGAACACATTGAGCTAGTTCCAAGTGGAACCGAGACATGAAAATTGGTTTGAAACAAAGCACATTTTGAGATATTTGCATGGTACTTTGAACTATGGCTTGAGATATGTCACAAACAAGGATGTACAACTTTAGGGATATATAGATACTGGCTAGGCAGGAAGTGATGATGATAGGAAGAGAACATTGGAAGTATTCTTCACTATGGGATCCACTATGATATCTTGGATGAGAAAGAAGAAAATATATGTCGCATTCAACACTACAAAAGAAAAATATACTGCAACCAATGAAGCATGTACATAAGCAGTGTAGTTTCAAAAGTTTTTTGTAGGATTGTTCGACCAATAGCTGGAACCGATTGTGATATACTGTGATAATAAAATTTGTGTGAAGCTTTCAAAGAATCCTGTGTTCCATGATATGTTGAAGCATATTGAGATCAGGTACCACTACATCTATGACATGATATAGAGGAGAGCGAAAAAGTTCGAGTACATCTCCACTAATGAGCAAATAATTGATATTTTGACGAATTCGTTGCCCAAAGAGAAGTTTGTGTACTTCAGAGACAATCTGGGGCTTGTGGAGATTACCCCGCATTGAGAGGGAGATCTTATTTCATACCAACATGGATGTACATTCTCCCACCAGGGAGAATGGTTTGAGAGGCCTAAAGTGCTCACCAAATAGGGTTGATTGAGTGCCTCTCAGTTAGGAGACTTGATTACTCACCATGAAGTGATGAGTAAGGTATAGACCCGATCACACACCAAGGAAGGGTGGAGTGAGGTATTTTAGTATTTTGACCCAAACACACACTAGGGCAGGGTGTAGTGAGGTATTTCAGCATTTGGACCTGATCACACAATAGGGAAGGGTGTAATGAGGTCTTTTAACCTTTGGACCAGATCACCCACCAGGGAAGGGTGGAGTGAGGTCTTTAAGTATCCAGATGTGATCACTAAACATGGAAGGGTTGAATGAGGTCTTGGACCAAAGTGCTCACCAGAAAGGGTGAGTGAGTTCTTGCTAGTTGAGTTAGTATCTCAGCATTTTGGCCTAGTGAGAGGCCTTGGGATTTGAGGACTGATCACTTGGAGGAGTGTTTCCTAATATACTCATGATAAGCCATGGGTTAGGTACCAACCTGGATATGGACACTAGTGGATGCTGATAGTAGATGATGATACTGATGATGATTTGATATATCCTGTTCTTAGATAAATCTATCAACTTGAGAACATCTATGACAATCATTATGAATACCTCCTCAGTTAAGAGGGAGTGTTGAATTTTGTAACCATGTTCGATCTTCATAATGTATATTTGGCTACTTGATGCATTATATTAATTATTGTAAAGGATATTTTAAATGCTAGAGTCAAAATAGAATTATATTTTGAGTCAAGTTCCATTTTGAATTTTGAAAGAAGAAAATTTAAATTTTTGAATTTGAAATTTCTGGCTCCAAGTTTTTCAAGCCAGCCTCCCCCCAAGTCAATTCGGCTTAGGTAGAACAACTATATAAAATTTGCTCGACCTCCCTCTCAAGGCATCAATTCACACTCTCTCAAGAAAGTTTATGGGCATCTTAGCGAAGATCAAGGAGGAAATGAAGGATGAAAAGGAAGGATGAATTATATCTCCTCTCTCTCTCAAGCTCGTACTTATGGATAGACTCTCTCTCTCGATAAAGAAGCTCACTTCCTGAAATATCCCATATATGTGGGTGGTAATAGAGGAAGAGGACAAATTTATCCCGACGGGAGTAAGAGCAACAATACGGTCTATAGTGCTTCAGCAACAGGAAGAGTGAGCAAAATTTTACGTAAAGAAAAGGGTGGATATGAGATAACTATCGATAATACATCAGACGGTGGGCAAGTGGTTGACATTGTACCTCCAGGACCGGAGCTTCTTATTTCAGAAGGCGTCTCTCTCTTTGGAGTTCACATATTTATGCGAAATTTCTATTTTAGGGGCCAAAATTTCTGGGCAGTTGCTGGTGGATGAAATTTTGGGATTCTGGAAGTTGCGAGAGGGTTGAAATTCTAGGTCAAATCGGGTAGAGAGAAGCACTGGATTAGGTTGGGAGACTTGATTTGGAGGTCTTGACCAGGTGTAACCTAGTTAATGACTAGAAGGTTTAGGTGTGTCTCTTATTGAACATAAGAATTTATCTATTGAAAAGGTTACTGGGTTTTCCCCCTTGGTGGGTTTCCTAGGGTAAATATTTTCTTCTCTCTGTGCATTGTGATCTATACTGTTATTGTAAGGTTGATTTTTTGATGTATAATTGCTGAATGATATATTGGAATAATTAAAAGTAGTTTAACATCAAAAGTAATTGTCAAATTTTCATAAATATTGTGCTAGTTTCTATTGCACTTATAAAATCAACACATTTATCTACAACATAGCAATTATTAGTCGTGCACCTTGGAAAATTTCCCACAAACTTTTCATAATAGACATAACCAACGTTTTGTCATAATCATCACAATATAGGTTCGCCCCTAAGGTTTCTTATGGAATGATCTCAAAAGGATCAATAATGATGGGAAACTATAGAAACCATGGGTTATATTTGCATACCCATAACTTATCACATGGATTCCTAAGAAGCTCATGTAACTCACTTCCCCCATGGATTCCAATATGGGTATGACATAAGACGACATTAACAAGAGACTTTAGGTTAGGAGTAAAATATTTTTTGTATTGTATTTTAGCCTCTTCAAGCCCACTATGATCCCTTTCATTTCTTTCTTGTGGAATCATAGTCCCCCTTGTTCTTTTCCTTATTTGCAATCAATGATATGCTTATTTATTATTAACTTTAAATATACAATAACTACATATTACATCACTTAGCCCTTGACCATTCATTGTATACATAAATATGCATTTCTAATTCAGAGATAAAAATTGAGGTGTTACAACACTACTATCCTAGACAACACAAACATCAATAACTCATAAAGAATAATAGAAGGCCAAAATTATATCACTTCCACCATAAGAGTCACTATGAGGAGATGCTAAAAGTACAACTATTAAACACCATAAGATCAATGGTCATATACCTTATTTTTTACAAGTTACCATGAATTACAGGACACCAAATTACACATCAGAGTAAAAATTCATAATAGGGTATATGTCCACAATAATGACATAATAAATATTTGAGTCCCACCATCATAGTTGGTTCAAAACAAAGGACACTATTCCTTGAGAGAAAACAACCACCTCAATTATTACTAGGAATAGTTGAAAGAATGCATCCTCGCTTGGGATAACTAATGCATAGAAAAATGAGGGACTATAAATTTAAAAAAAAATCCAAAGGCAAAGGAAAATGGTTGAGAATACATAGTCAAACTTTTCCACATTATTAAGAATTGGTCCCCTTTAGAGCTAATGTAGAGGAAACAAAAAATTAGTTGGTGAATGAAATAAATCCTAAAAGCTAAAACTACCCCTCAACAAATTTCACTTGTTCTTAGGTCATCCATGGCATCATAGAGTTTGAAACAACTATTAGCTTTCATTAGTACTCTAAAATTTTTAACCCATTCTTAAGTGTGCTTCATGTGATATGGGGTTCATGGTGTATGTATGACCCTTAGTTGTTCTGTGATGGATAAATACATTGGAGTTGACATGATCATTGATTTCTAGACCTTGCATGGATGTTCACATGGAATTTTTCCTTGGAGCATTAGAGACCTATGGAGCTTGGCGAATTATTCATGTGTATGGCTCATTGGGTTCATTGCTTACTTAGAGGACACCTTTATTTGGAGGAGGAGAATTAGGCACCTTGGAGGAGGGCATTGATCCCTTGATGGGATGGGAACACTTGATCGCTTGCATGTAAACTTGTACTTGATTTGTGGATGCATGGATTAAAGGGATGTTCATGTAGGGGTGGTGGATCTAAAGGAGCACATGGCTTTGTAGGTGCATTGGAGCTCTTGAATCTTGTGGAAAAATCTCATGGAGTGTTCATGCCTTGAATATTGCGTATGGAAGTATTCACCTTGGAGCTTGATGGGTGTGACTTAGAGAGAGAGCACTCCACTTATGTAGAGTTAGGTTGCTTGTGTTGATCTAGATTGTCATTGATGTTAATATGGCAATATTATGGGATACTAAATGATGATATGAAGCCAAGGAGAACAGAGCAGATCCGTGAAGTAACAGGAGCAAGAAGCCAAGGAGGAAATCCATCAGGAAAGCCATTGGAAAGACATTGGAAGCCATTGGAAGTCAAGAATAGGAGCAGTCAAAGGAAAACTATCAGAAGCGATCGTGAAGCCAAATATTAAGAGGAAGAAGTCATTGAAAGCCAACAAGAGAAGAGGAGCAGTTTATAGGAGTAAAACAATGTTATCGAGGAATTAACATATCACAAGAGTTAAGATATCGAAGGAACTAAGATATCACAGGAACTAAGAAACAAACCGTGGAAACCTTTTAACAAAAGTCCACAACACATTGGAGAAATTATATCGGCGCTTTATCGACACTTTATTATGTGTCACATTGATATCCCCGATTGCGATATGAGAATTACGAACCCGATAGGACTATCGACACATCTTTAATGTAATATCACATACGCCTTAATATAATACGTCTCCGCATTAATATAATATGCCTTAATATAACAATGATATTGAAGGATCATTGCAGACTCGCCAGACCATTACAATACTCCTTAAATGAAACATCGCATCCACCACATCGGAAGGTATCACAAAGTCTTAAAGATATGTCACACCAAAATCTGTGATTGCGATATCACTACGGACCCGAAAAATGTTATGATAACACACCCTAAAGAAATATCACATCTGTCGCATATCGGAAATCTTAAAGGGATGTCACGATAAAACACCTGATTGCAATATGTATTACGGACCCGATCACTTCATTATGATACACCCTAAATAAATATCACATCCATCACATCGAAGTTTCATATCGCAAGTCTTAAAGGGTTGTCATGGTAAAACCTCCGATTGCGATATTATTGCAGACCCGACTGCATCATTACAACATGACTTAATATAATATCACATCTGCAGTACCACGAGTTTTCAAAGGGATGATGTATAAAACCATCGATTGTGATAAGGTTGTGGACTTGACAGATTTATTAACAAATTCTTAATATTATATCGCATCCGCTTCGTCTACAGTAGGGGAATCACTATATTATGTGCAAACCTCTGAAAATTGCGATTGAGGGATTAAAGGAATAACTCTGATTTTTATGAATGTTGCGATTGCGATTAATGTGGGACTTCCATATGGGTATAGGCCTGGATGAATATTAAAAAGGGCCTCTATGATATATTGTGTAATAAGCGACCTCACACAATGATATGAAAATCACTCTTGAGTGACCTCAGTTAATTAATTATTGAATGAAGGTATTTCAGACTCATGTGCTGGTGTGTGTCTATGTCATTTTAGGCAACGGATTGATTAGATTGCAAAATACACAAACATTTGGAAAATGGAAAACAACAGAGCAAAACAATAATAAAACACAAGAACACAACAATTAATAAGGAGTTCAAACTATCCTCCAGGGCTATGTCTCTAGTCCAGCTCTCAGTGGTGGCCTTCTTTTATTGTGTCTTTAAAGCAGAGAGTTACAATGAGGAGCTCAAACTGAGTCTCCTAAAACAGAATTGCTTGGCAGGGTGGTTCTTGGATTCCACAAGCCACTAGAGTGCATAGACTCTTTTCCTTTCCAAGTCTTGACCTCGTTGGTCTTTCATGGAAGGAGTCTAGTGTGGTGCTCAATTCCGGACAGTCCCTCTCAGGGATTGCTCGATGCTGCCTTATGCTGCAGGTTAGCTCGGCTCTCTGTCTTTTTTTCTCTTTGCTTCACTGTCTCTTCTTTTCTCTGTCTTCGTCTTCTTTTCTTTGTTCTCCCCTATGTTCTGTTCTGTCTGTTCATGGCTTTAAAGCCAATCGATCTCATGACTACTTGATTCCCCTTCCGCCTCCGTCGAATCGCCTGCTGCTGTTCACTTGGAATTCCCTGTCTCTGCGTCATCATCAACAGCTCATAGGGAGTGGCCACTTGTCCTCTCACGAACTGCGCCAGCTCTTCTTCGTCGGTTCGGTTTTCCAGTTACACTGTGGAATGAGTCTTCCACCATCTCAACGGTCAAATCGGACCTCAAATCCTTATACTTCATGGCTTAATCCCTTGTCAAATCCAGTTTCTCCATTGGGCGCGATCTCAACCGTTAGATCTGGAGCCCCCAGATCCGACGTTATTCACTCATTTCACGCGGTTGACTTGCTCGACCGTTAGCGCGCGATGAGCGGCGGTTTTCTCTCTCCTCCGCCTGCCACGTGTTAGGTGCTGAGTGGAATCGCTCGTTTTTCTCCAAATCCGCTTACCGCCCAAGGGTGCCCCTGATATACTACCAGTTTTGGAGCATGGGTCCCGCCTTTAGCCTTTAGCGCTTTCCCCACGGTTTTCCCAGCTTCCATGCGACCGAGCACTTCAGGGCTTTCCTTCTTGAGGGTTTTTTCCCAGCGATGAAAAACGACCTCCTTTTCCTGATCCGGGCTTCCCAAGTGCTAGTTTGGCCTCTTGCGCAGTCTCCATGGGCCTCGGTCAGTGCGCTTGACCGAGGTCCTTGTCATTCCTCGCTGGCCGCCAACTGCCACTGTTCAGAGTTCTTCCTGATCGCTTTGTTCTTTTGAATTCAAAGTTTTGTCTTGATTTGATACAGTTATGGTGCTTTGATTATTCTTCATGGATCCAATTCGGATCACAGCCTTCCCACTGAAAAAGCTTTTGGACCACCAAAAGTTGGTTTTCAAGCATCGACTAAGTGAGGGTACAACTGTCTCACTTGTCCAATCTCTATCCACTTTGCACTGCTCGACTTTGAACCTTTGAGCCCAATTTTGAGGTACTCAACATCTCCTCTGCGCGTTGTCCTCACCTTCCTGTCCAGAACTGTGTCCTCCTGCAATTCATTAAGATATTTAGGTAGCAGGTCATCAATAGAAGGCAACTGACTCTGCTCTTCGGGATCCTCAATCAGTGAAGGTTCAAACAATCTCAAGCAATCTGCATTTATGACTGAGTAGATGTGCATGTAAGCTGGTAGATCAAGGTGAAAAGCATTTTCCCCAATATTCTCAAGTATCTTGAAAGGTCCATACTTGATAGGCTTTAGCTTTTTACCTTCACCTTGCATCCTGTCCTTGTTGATGTACAACTAGACTTGGTCACCAACTTGAAAACTTTGCTTCATTTGATGCTTGTCATGCCTTTCCTTGTATTTGGCTTGGCTCTTTTCCAGCTATTCCTATACTGCCTGGTGGATCTCCTGGATTTGTTCAATGAACCTAGTTGCCCTGTCCACATCACTGTGTCCCTCAACTGTGGTATCTTTACCAAAGACAAAATCCAAAGGAGACCTTGGTGTGAAACCAAAACAGGTCCCAAAAGGAGATCTCTGTGTAGAAGAATGTTTTGCTCTATTGTAAGCATGCTGCACATAACACAAATGTTCATCCCAAAGCTTAGGATGTTTGCTGCAATATCCTCTGAGTAATTGGATCACTATCCTGTTAACTAGTTCTGTCTGGCCATCAGTTTGTGGATGAAAAGCTGTGTTTTTCTTCAGTTTCGTGTCCATCAGTTCCCACAGACTTCACCAAAAATTTCCCACAAATTTGGTGTCTCGATCAGATACAATGGAAGTGGGTAATCCAAAATGAACCCATACATGTTCAAAGAACAATTTTACAGTTTGGTCAGCTGTAATCTGCTTATTACAAGGTATCAAAATACACATTTTGCTGAACCTATTCACAACAACATATAGATAATCATGACCTTTCCTAGATTTAGGCAGTCCTCCAACGAAATCCATGGAAACACTTTCCTAAGGGTGAGAAGGAACTGGTATTGGAGTGTACAAGCCTAGTTTTCTATTGCTGGGCTTGCTTTTAGCACACATAGTACACCCTATTATATATCTAGAAACTGTCTCATTCATTTTTGGCCAATAACAAAATCTTTGCAGCTATGCAACTGTTTTACTTACCCCAAAGTGACCTGATACCAGAGAAGTGTGTGCTTCTCTAATTATCTTTACTCTTTCAGTTTGTGGAATGCATAACTTCCCACAATGGTATAAGAGTCGGTCCTTTACATGATAATCCAATTCTTCTACTCGTTTGCCTTGACTTAAAGTTGCATATGCATCTTTAAAGTCTATATCTTGAGCATATTGTTCGATGTAGCTTTCATGTAACACAGAATTATGCTTAAGTATAGTAGATGCATTTATAATGGGTCTAGATAACATGTCTGCAACTTTATTATATATGCCCTTTTTATATCTGATGACTAAATAAACTGTTTTAGAAAACCCATCCATCTGTAGTGTCTTGATTGCTGCAACTTAGTTTGGGAGTGTAGCTATTGAAGTGGTTGATGATCAATATGTATTACTGTCTCTTTTCGCATTAAGTAATGTTTCTACTTTTTCACACTTTGAACTAATGCATACAATTTTTTATCATATGTAGGATAGTTAACTACTACAGGATTAAAAGTCTCAGAATGATAACATATGGGTTTACTGTGCTATGTCAACACTTCTCCCATGGCATAGTCACTGGCATCTATTTGGATCTCAAATGGTCTTTGAAGATTAGGTAGTGCTAGTACAGGTGCTGTACTGATATTTTCTTTCAAGGTGTCGAAGGCTTTCTGATGTTTGCCTCCCCACTGAAACACCTTGTTCAATCATGTCAAAGCATGTAAGGGAGCTGCAATTGAGGAAAAGTTAGAAATGAACTTCCTCCAATATTGTGCTGCTCCTAAGAAGCTTCTCACTTCTGTAGCAGACTTGGGTTTAGGCCAGTTTACAATGACTGCCACCTTAGAGGGATCTATCTTCAATTCACCACCCCCTACTATATGACCCAAATAATTCAGAGATGTTTTGCCAAATTCACATTTTGATAGTTTAACATGAAGTTTTTCTCTTTTCAAAACATCTAATGTCTGCTTAACATGCTTTAAGTGTTCTTCCTACATTTTGCTAAATATCAGAATGTCATCCAGATACACAATAACAAAATCATCAAGAAAAGGTCTGAGTACATCATTCATTAATCTCATGAAAGTAGTAGGAGCATTAGTTAAGCCAAAAGGCATAACCAACCACTCATTCAATCCCTGCTTTGTTTTGAAAGTAGTCTTCCATGCATCTTGTTCTGCAACTCTGACCTGATGGTATCCACTGTGCAAGTCTATCTTGGAAAAATAAACAGCTTCTTTCAGTTGATCCAAAAGATCATCTATGCGAGGAAGGGGATAACAATTTTTGATTGTTATCTTATTCAGTGCTCGGTAATTAATGCACATTCTCCACGAGGCATCTTTCTTTCTCACCAAAATGATTAGTGACCCACATGGTGATGTGTTAGGCCTAATGAACCCTTTCTCGAGCAACTCCTGCACCTGCTTCTTGATTTCAGCATTCTCTAAAGCAGACAACCTGTACATTCCAATGTTAGCAATGGAGCATCTTGCTGCAAAATAATATCATGTACTATTTCCTTTTTGGGTGGTAGACCCTTAGGTTCTTGAAACAAGATATCATACTCTGAAACAACCTTTTCTAAATCAGCTTGCTGTTTAGCATTACAACCCTCAAATACACTGGTTTTTTCAGGTTTCCTTTCCTTTACAAGTATCAGTAAGAATTGTTTGCATGAATTTATCATTCTTTTTATCTGCCCTGAGTTTACGAGAGTATAATTATTCTTGAGCTTATGAGCTCTTACAAAGTATTCGATTCCATCTTTAACAAGTAGATACTTGTTCTCAACTCTATAGAAATGCCGACCCAAAAGAAAACTTCAGTTTGCACTGTCTAGTCACTTGTAGTTGTGCTTTATCATTCAACCATCCTAATGGGTATGGTTTCTTGTGAGGTGTAGTTGCTAATCCCAACTTCTTTACAATTGCTTTAGAAATTAAATTTACTTGTGAGCCACTATCAAACAAAGTATCAATCTTTTGATATTTGGAAAGAACTCGAATATGGAAAAACTCATGTCTTTTTCTCTCATTTTCTTCATCAATAATTGATTGTGAAGAATTACTAGTAGATGCTTTAGAATTCTCAGCTTTTATACCTCTGGCTACAATGGTTGTTTCATCTCCTGAGTTTGACCCCAAATCTTTCTGAATAGCTGCATCACTCTTCTTCTTCTTGCCCTCGAACTTCTTAGGTCTCAGCTCTAGATGCAGAATCCAACAATGCTCATCTTCATGCCCATCCTTTTTACAGTGAGTGCATGAAGCCTTGCTCTTCTGTGCAATATTAGCCTTCCTTGCTTTCCACTTCTGCTTTCTTTTCTCCTTGTTATTGCTTTCAGTGGGTTGGGATGGTCCCCCAACCTCTGGATTTCCTTTTTTTCGTCTAGCCTCTAGATGAGTAGCTTGTACAGATACCTCATTTATACTAGTGGGATTAAACATGAGGATGGTATGCCTCATGTAGCTGTGTAGACCACCAATGTACTTCAAAAGATTTTCAGGTGAGTCTAATGAGATTCCTAGAATCAATGCTCTCTTCCTAAATTCTTGAGTGTACCCTTGCACACTTTTCCCTTTCAATTGTCGAAGAGTTTGCCAACTCATCATAGCTTGCTGCATGTAGGCCAATGGATATAACTATTTTTTGATTGTAGAAACAAATTCACTCCAGACAGAGATAGTCTTACCATGTCTTTTCATATTAGCTTTGGTTCTGCCTTCCCACCAAACCAAGGCAGTGCCTCCAAGACGTAGGCTTGCCAACTGAATCTTTTTCTTGTATGAGTCGATATTCTGCACTTTGCAATAAACATCGGTTTGTCTAATCCAATTGTCTAGCTTTTCTGCATTCAACTCTCCATCATATATAGGCAAATCAAATTTAACATCTAGCTTAATTAAATATGCCTTCTTGTTATGTACAAGGCTATTAGGAGGTGTGAGAAAGCTTTCTTCTTTCCCTTTGCCCTTTCAGTGGTCATGGAAATATGACTCATCTTCTCCTTTGTCCTGTTTAGAGCCCGATGAATCTTCATCCTTATGTTTTCTAAAGTCCCTATACATTTCTTCTACCATGGAATTTATGGATAGGAAACTTTCTATGAATTGAGGGTCTGGCCCCATAGAACCTTCCTCTGACATTGTCTTCTGAGGATAGACTCTCCCAATTTCAGGATTAGTTTCAACCAACTCTCCTTCTCCTAACTTGAGCTTTGATCTAGTTAGCATTCAACAGCTGAACCAACACAAGCTTGTCTAACCTTAACAGCCTAAAGCTCTGATACCACTTGATCTGAAAATCACTCTTGAGTGACCTCAGTTAATTAATTATTGAATGAAGGTATTACAGACTCATGTGCTGGTGTGTGTCTATGTCATTTTAGGCAACGGATTGATCAGATTGCAAAATACACAGACATTTGGAAAATGGAAAACAACAGAGAAAAACAGTAAGCAAACACAAGAACACAACAATTAATAAGGAGTTCACCCTATCCTCCAGGGCTACATCTCCGGTCCAGCTCTCAGTGGTGGCCTTCTTTTATTGTGTCTTTAAAGCAGAGAATTACAATGAGGAGCTCAAACTGAGTCTCCTGAAATAGAATTGCTTGGCAGGGTGGTTCTTGGATTCCCCAAGCCACTAGAGTGCACATACTCTTTTCCTTTCCAAGTCTTGACCTCGCTGGTCTTTAATGGAAGGAGCCCAGTGTGGTGCTCAATTCCTGACAGTCCCTCTTAGGGATTACTCGATGTTGCCTTATGCTGCATATCAGCTCGGCTCTCTGTCTTTTCTGCTCTTTGCTTCACTGTCTCTTCTTTTCTCTGTCTTCGTCTTCTTTTCTTCGTTCTCCCCTGTGTTCTGTTCTGTATGTTCATGGCTTTAAAGCCAATCGATCTCATGACTGCTCGATTCCCATTCTACCTCCGTCGAATCGCTTGCTACAGTTCACTTGGAATTCCCTATCTCTCCGTCATCATCAACGGCTCATGGGGAGTGGCCACTTGTCCTCTCGCGAACTGCACCAGCTCTTCCTCATCGGTTCGATTTTCCAGTTACACTATGGAATGAGTCATCCGCCATCTCAGCGGTCAAATCGGACCTCAAATCCTTATACATTGTGGCTTAATCCCTTGTCAAATCTGGTTTCTCCATTGGGCGCGATCTCAGCCGTTAGATCTGGAGCCCCCAGATCCGACGTTATTTGCTCATTTCGCGCGGTTGACTTGCTCGACCATTAGCACGTGATGAGCGGTGATTTTCTCTCTCCTCCCCCTGCCACGCGTCGGGTGTTGAGTGGAATCACTCATTTTTCTCCAAATCTGCTTACCGCACAAGGGTGCCCCTGATATACTACGGGTTTTGGAGTGTGGGTCCCGCCTTTAGCCTTTAGCGCTTTCCCCACGGTTTTCCCGGCTTCTATGCGACCAAGCACTTCAGGGCTTTCCTTCTCGAGGGGTTTTTCCCAGCGATGCGCGATCAGAAACTACCTCCTTTTCCCGATTTGGGCTTCTCAATTGCCAGTTTGGCCTCCTGCGCAGTCTCCATGGGCCTCAGTCAGCGTGCTTGACCGAGGTCCTCATCGTTCCTCGCTAGCCACCAACTGCCACTGTTCAGAGGTCTTCCTGATCGATTTGTGCTTTTGAATTCGAAGTTTTGTCCTGATTTGATACAGTCATGGTGCTTTGATTATTCTTCATGGATCCAATTCGGATCATACAATAAGTCGGCCACTCCTCCAAATGAACGTGTCTTTATGGTCATTAGTGTAACCCATATAAATATAAGTTACAACACCTCATCTCTGGCTATGGATCACGGGCATTGAACATAGAAAGAATCTCAACATCGACAACAGGAAGTAACAGTTCACAACTCGTGAACTCAAAGAAGCCAAAGGACAAGCGAAAAAGAAGAAACAAAGGAAAGGAAGCTGAAGGTCGATCAAAAGAGTTGAAGAATGAAGAAAGCCGAGACTGACTGCGCATAGGGTCATTCATACAGTTTGGCACTGTGATGAATTGATCCACGGAAGAAGCACAAACTGCAACTTGAATAACAATTTTTGTGAAGATCTGTATGACCTTGAACTAGCAAAGTAAGATTTCATCAGTCATCATTTGAAGGGAGCAGTAGACAACACCAGCGTTGAAGTATTTGTGAGTTTGTTCCTTGAAACAAGTGTTGTCCTTGATGGCAACTCACACAGATGACAGATCATAGTGCAGCAGATCAGTAGCAAAGAATTGATGATCAGACTACAAAGAATGACGAAAGAAGAGTATATATGCAGACTCAGAGTATATACGCAGGTTCACTATATACCAAGTAGGGTATACACACAGGTTATACGTAGGTTCACTATGTACCAAGTCGCGTATATACGCAGGTTCGCTATATACCAAGAAGGGTATACATGCAGTTTCACTAATACAAAGGCGCGTATACACGTGGGATTGTCGATCAAAAGTCGCGTAGGCGTATGCATGCACTTTCATGCATGGAAAAGCGCATACATTTGGGAAAGCTTATTTTTGGGTCCGTGGTATTTAGACTTATGGTTTTGGTCCTTAGTATTGCGTACAAAGTGTTGAACCCAGGTATTGGGTCCCTAGTATTGATTTGTTATGGTTTTGGATCGTGGTATTGTGAAAGGCTTAAGACTATAAAAGGAGAAGAAGATCATTAGGCAAGGGAATGGAAAAAAAGTCTTGAATATCTGATGAAGTATGAGATCCAGTATGTAGGATATGGGTTAAGATGCATTGCTTGATTTGAGCTAAGGAGGGATCTCACCGGTTGATGGAGAACAAGATCTAAGGATAGATCGAGACCAAATGGTTTGAAATGCACTATCTCTATATGGTTGATTATGCTTATTCTAGATCTGTATACTGACGCATGTAATGTTATGAACTTGGTATAACTTAAGTTTGAAATAGCTGCAAGTCATGATTGAATATTTATAGATTTGTACGCGGGTTGGCTTTGGCGAAAGTGCGTATGTATGCGGGTTTGATTCATCGTAGTAGCATAGACATTATGAAGTATGATGTTTGAAGTTGCAGTTGGGTCTGATTGTTATTGCAGAGTTCTGTTGTCTGCTCTGTGTTCTGGTGACTGTGTTGTTGACAGGGTTTCAGTGATTCAGAAATTGATGATGCTAGTATTGATTGTTTTGTGCTTCAATGATATTGATGGGTCTAGTATGAAAATTGGATGAAATGTGGCCTTCAGATTATAGTGTTGTGTTTCAGGAGTATCCATTCTGAAAATGTATGAAACGTGGTACCTAGAGGAAGAAATAGAAGGTGGTAGCCTTCTGTAGGTCAACACCTACGTACTTGTACATCAGCTAGTACAAGAGCAAAGGGGGTGGTAGTTCCCTTCCAGTAGCAGTTGGAGAACGAGTGAAGATTGGAGCATTCAGTAGGCAGGCACCTACGTACTAGTAAATGGATCAGCTATTACAAGAGCTAAGGGGGTTGTAGCTCCCGTCCAGGAGAGTCTGGATAACGAGAGAGGGTTGTAGCCCTCTGCAGGTAGAAGCCTGCGTACTAGTATAAGACTGCACCAGTACAGAACTATTGTAAAATGAAGTTTCTTATTAAAAGAAGATAGAGACGACTTGCAACAGGTGGTTTTCACCCACATTGGGTTTCCACCTTATATCATGGTGTTCATGTGTGCTTCTTGTGTGTGATGATCTGTTCTGTTTTACTGCACCTGCTTACTGTACATATGGTTAATGAAGTTCTGATGCACTAACTAAAGATCAACATTTAATGGATTAACTGAATCATAAGTATTCTGGATATACGCTAGTTGCATTAGACACAGTTGCGTATACACGCGGGTTCCCTTAATTGAAGTAGCGTATATGTATCTAAGTATGGAGATGAAAAAGTTTTATTGATTTGATAATACTGATTCACCCCCCCTCTCAGTATTATTTCCAACAATTGGTATCAGAGCAGGTCCTTTGGTAGAAGCTTGATCGCTTGAAGGAGATCCGTAGATCAATGGGAAAGAAGCTTAAGCAGAAAGCGCCTAAGAAGAAGAAGACATCTCAGAAGAACTATGACAGTGGGAGCATCGATTGGGGATTATGTGGAAGAAGCACTTCAGATTCAGAATCACTTCAGAATGAAGATGAACAAGATCTATCAGGTATGAATTTGTTATCCTCTGGTGATACATTTATCCATCCATGTGAAGATGATGAAAGCGATAGAGAAACAACTAAATTTGCTCTTATGGGTGAGAAAGAAAGATATCAAATAGAGGTAGAATTTAAAAGGCTAACAGACAAAATTAGAGATCAACAAGATCTATTGAACAAAAGGGAATGTGCCTTCAAAGAAGTAGCTACCAAACTAAAAGCTCAACTAGAGAACGGTAACAAGGTAAGGAAGCTATTCAAGGAAAAATATCAAAAGTTGCAGGATGAAGTGACATCATTAAGAAATGAAGTAAATGAAAGAAGCACAACAATCAAGAAACTCAGAGATAGATCCTGTTACTATGAAAGGCTTGAAGCTATGAGCCTAACAACTTTAAGGTTTATCAATTAGAGCACAAATGGCAAAGCCAAGGAAGAAAGTCTCCAATCCTCCTAATGATGTGTCTCCCTCAACCACTGAAGTTGAAAGCAATCAATTTGTAAAGGCTCCATAGTTCAATGGAAACTTTGATATATGGGAAGCAAGAATGAGGAACTTCTTAAAGAATCAAGGCATTGAAGTCTGGAAATCAGTGATTGTTGATAGCATGATGGATGAAGAATCCAAGGAGTACAATGCAAAAGAAAGGAAGGCAACCTTGAATGGGTTACTAGATTCTATAAAGGACAATTTAGAAAAGTGCTTGTCAGCAAATGGTATACGGGACAAACTTCATGAACTTGACTCAAAAGGAGCATTGACCATGACCATTAATCAAGAAGATGATGGAAATCAAGAAGGAAATCCATAAACCATCATGGAAGTTGAAAATAATAATTATGACAACAAGGACAAAGAATATCTAGAAGATGAAGAGAATGAAAAAGATTTTGAAGAAGATCTCCTCATAAACTTATGGCTGCCATGGAATAAATTATCAGTTTGAAAAAGGGAAACAAAGAACTTAAGAAGAAAGCACTAGATGGTGGCCAATACCAAACAAGGAAGGAAGTTGACCTTATCAAGCTTCAAGTGCAAGAGAGAGATGAAGAGCTTGCCAAGCTTAAGGAGGAATTCCATCAAAACAAAAGAAAGCATCATGAATAAGTCATATCCATGAAAAATCAATTGGATAAGGCAAAGAAACAAGAAGATACATTGTCAAGCCACCCTGAACAAAGGCATAAAAACTTGAACAAACTTGAAGCAGAGATTGGTCAACACAAGGAAGAGGTCTTGTTGACAGTGCTGGACCCACCAACATGTACGGGGATCTCACTGGTAAGAAGTCCCAATTAGACCTCAAACCGTTTCGTGTAGGAGTCCCAGTAGTGGGTCATATGGTAATGCCTTAACCGTGATTTCACATAGAGGCAAGTAAGATAACTCTGTTGGTAGCAAGGGTGTGATAGTTGTAGTGAGCCAAGGAAGGTGCATGAGAGGTTCTAACACATGGGGGTTGAGATGAGTGCGCCCCTTGGAAACCTGTGATAGCACGCAGTTAAGAAGGGAACACACGAGCAAATAATCATCACAACATGGAAGGCAAGTTAGCAAGAAATCCAAAGTGATGGTTAAACCAACAACACATTTCAAAAAGATTCATACATACACACACAGATAGCTATACATGCATGCGTAAGAAAACCAATACATATATCATTTATAGTAAACCATATAGCATAGAATACAATACAACCTATGCATGAAAAATGATAACTCTTGTTCTATTAAGAAGTGTAAGTTGTAGTGATACAATACATCCATGTCCAACCACTAGTTCCGATAGCAGAACGTTACAGCCATAACTGCCTACTCCTCTAAAGAGATGTACTAGCTCTGCATAGTGGAGAAGCCAAGGATCATTACAATACTGTCCAAGCTTTCTCTAAGATAGTCCTATCGGAAGTTTGGCAGACCAAAAGCCCTTACAATGAGTTATGAGGTTCTATTGATAGCGAAGGGTGGGGTAACCCTTGATATTCCCCTTTGTGATAGTTCATCTACCCTCATGACTCTTCATCTACTCTATGACTGTTACATCCACTATAGACACTTGACTTACACATGAAAAGGCGTTACATTACAATGCCCATGTGCCTATGTGAGACAAAATGGCTTGAGAAAGCCATGTAAGACATCACTAACACTCGGTACGTTGTGGTGAGACCAACTCTTTGACATGCTTGTGATGGTGAAGGTGGTGAGCTGATGCCAAGATTGGATGTCCATGACGGTGTGCATGCGTTCCATGGTGATATCTTGCTGAAGTGAACTCTAGCCTCCATTGCATTTGGGTGCATTGGTATGGCTCCTCCATCCAACTCGTTTGCTAGCATGCACATGGTCTTCTTGGGTGCGGCCGAACCGGAAACACACTGATGCATAGTGTTCGTGCTGATCTTCAAGTGTGTACTGGTGGTCATGAGCATCAACTGTCGACTACATGTTCAACTCTAGTTGGACTTACTTCTTGTATTCACCTTGGAGAGTGTGCTGAATGGGTGGGATCTCATGCGTGCACACAATGACATGCATGTTGCTGCATTCCCTTGCATGCAATCAACAACACTTCTCACCTTGTTTGCTCCATGCCAGCTGCTAGGATGGATCTATAACTTGTACGGGCACAGTTTCATCCGTGAGTGCATGTTGGCCCCCCGTGGTTCCTTTTCTTGCTGCAAATCATTCGCTTGTCTGTGAAGCTCATGTTATTTCTTGAGTTGTTACTTTAGCACATGCAACTCCTTCTTTGTTCCATATCTGTCTTCGTGCGATATTCATGTCATGTTGCCACCTCGTAGCCTGAGTCTCCAAAGTTTCTTTCATCACTAGTGGATCTGCTTGAGCTTGCAACTTTGTTCTGCCTCTGTGTTGTCAACAATCCTCCTCTTGCATTCGTTGCATCCGGTATGCTACCTTCAGCTGCTGTTCATGGTGCTGCTCGCTGTGATGCTGCTGCCATCATAACTTGATGTCCTTGTCTATGAATAACTTGATGTGTTCATGGGTAGGCAAGTTCATAGACACTTGATCGACTGCATCCAAAAGTGTGTTCTAAACGGTGTCTTTGACTCTGCTCTCTTGGAAACCATTGTACCTGTACTGCTGAGAGGCATATGAACACCTGCAATACCGAAGACATGGAAAAACTCATGGACAAAAATCTATCAGTTGAAGACCAAAATGAATTTATGAACTGACTCGCAACATACCTGTGTGACTGATCATGAAGGTTGTGCAATTTTCGCCTGGAGGTTGGGAGACTGATTGCCAAGAATGCGCAAGGCATAGTTTGGGTTGCTGGGAGGTTGTCTGTCTGCTGGAACTATGCAATGCACAATCCAGTGTGGTTTCTAACTGTTGGAATTGTGAAATGTGCAATCTCAGCTGGCAATGGTTGTAGGCTCAGTGATTGCATTGCGCAATTTTCTGGGCCATCAATCACTGTCCCTCAAAATTGCACAATGAAAGGCTAGAGGACAGTCACTGGGCAGAAATGTGCATTTCTTGAGATGAAGATAGAGCCTTCCCTCTCAAGATTGTGCAATGCTGTCTTGGTGAGACAGAGTCTGGGCCAAGGCTTCCCAGACTCGCCAGCAGGCAACTGAAAGCAAATGTGAATGTGAATGCATGGCGATACTGAGTGTAAGCATAAGAGAATGATCGTGCATGAAAATGGTGAATGTCAGATTCAGAAAATGGAACAACATGCATGTGGGTGAGGCAAGTCACCGAATCAACAACCGTTCGTGAAAAAAATTTCATGCATGTGACAACAGTGAAATGTCAAAGAAAACTGAAACGATGCTAGTAAAAGCTAGTATGCATTAAAACGACAACAAGTTCTCACTGAAATCAAGTAGAGAGAATTCATACGAAGCGAAACATAAAAAGTGCCAGAAATGCAACACAAGACATGGAAGGCAGGCTTACCCCAAAAACAACTGAGCTGAATGTGCCGAAAGCTCCTAGATGCAATGTGGGATGTTAGAGATGAAAGTTGATGTGAGGAACAAGATCTGCAGCGTCTGATTGATGAGTTTTGATAAAATCGAGGTTTTGATGTGCATGCCACAAATCTAGGGAAAGCGACACTTGGTGGGAGGTTTCTCAAATGATCCTTGTATGTAACCTTCAATTTCCAAAAATAAGTCCCTGAAACAAGGGATGCATTTGCATGATGCCTTGGGAGAAGCAGCCCATGCATGCACGTTTGTTTTACTCAGTCCCAGAGGGAACCGATCAACTTAGCTGCACATGAAAGAGGCTACTCAACTGCTAGGAGAAAATGCACATTTCTAGCTAGGATATGGGATGGATGCTCAGAATATTTGCACAATTTCTCAGTAGAGCGGCTGACTGCTGCCCATATTTGCGCAAATTATGGGCTAAGCAGCCCAGTTGGGAAGGATTGCGCAATTTTTCTGGGTGAAGCTTGCTCACAGAATTGCGCAATTCTGGGGCCTAGCAGGTTGCCAGTCATGGTTGCGCAATTTATGGAGGGAAGGCTGGTTTCCCTCCAGATTTGCGTAAATTCTTGAAGGAGCTGCTCAGCCTGCTGCTGGACCAAGTTCGGATGAACATCCTGTGAGGGTAATGCATCAAGGTTTGATCGATAGGCTGTCTTTCTGCAAGAAAATCACTGGAGCTTGTGTACTTCATGAAGCAAGACATGTTGCTATGAAGGTTGGTAGGGAGGCTCCAAAATGAAGCTAAGAAAAAATTTTGGAGTGTGGTTGTAGCCACTACAATAGATCTCCTCTCTTAAATCTCAACTAGAAGAAGCAAGAAATCTAGGACAAGGAGCAGAGAAGAAAATGGAAGCATTGATAAACATAGAAGGACAGGTTGATGAAGCAGAAAAGGAGAGAAACACCATGATATGCCAAATGGATGAAGAGATATTTGAACTAAAATCTGACCTCAGCCTTCTCAAGGCCTAAACATGTAAAGCTACAAGGATCATAGAAGAAATGGAGAACAGTCTAGCTAAGGAAAATGAAGAAATCTTCAAAATGAAGTCAGATATCATCTCCCTTAGAATAGAAGAAAATGAAGCAACTTGTATCAAGGAAGAGATTGAGAAACAACTTTCTAAGAAGAATAATGATTGCGAAAGATTGGAAGAAGAGATTGTCTCCCTCAGAAAAAAGGTTGAAGGGATGGACAAATTTTTGAAGAGCTCCCAAGCCTTGGATGACATGCTCAACCATCAAAGATCCCCATTTGATAAATCAGGTCTTGGCTATGAAGGAGAATCCTCAAGAAAGAATGATAATGCTTCAAACAAAAAGGATGTGAGGAAGCCAGAAAGAAATATTAATGCTCCCAGTTCCAACAAAGGAAAGGATAAGAGTCAAGGCAACAATGAAGGAAGTCCCATTCAAAGAAGAAATGTAGATGATGTCAAGGATGCAAGAAGCAATAGTTATAATCAAGGGATCTCAAGGCAGAAAGACTTCATAAGTACATTAAGGAAACCTTCTTCTCCTAGGTACCAAAGTATTTTTATTAGTTATTTTTATTATTGTACTAGCTTTGGACACATGACAAAATATTGTAGGGCATATCACAAAGATAGATATTATGGTCGCCGACAATCTCTGAGAAGGAATTCTGCAAGAATAAATCATGAATTCTTATTCATGAACAACATAGAATGCTTCAAGTGTCATAACATTGGTCACATGGCACATGATTGTAACTTAACTTAGGCTCCTACACAAGCTAGAACCATGCTAGAGAAGAAAGTTACAAAATTATGGAGAAGAAAGCAAATACAATCCGAAAATCTCATGAACCCGTCAATCAACAACAAACGTTGTTGACTTGATAAAGATGTCCTTGATATTCTAGTGTTTGATGATGGGATTTTGCCAAAAGGGGACCATGCATACAGTTAGGGGGAGCTTGTGATTCTTGATCATTATTGCAGAAGCTATCCGTGAAAGGATCCTTGATGAGCTAGATTAACAATCATTCTTTGATAGATCATTTCTCAGGAACACTCCATTGAAAGAACATGATCCCTTATCTATCCAATGGACTGTTGTTAAAGATGTTTTCCACTTGATCTATAAACAGAAATTGGAGTAGCACAAAAGGCCATCTAATGCTAATAAGGCGAATAACTATGTTGTTGTTATTACAGAAGTTGAATGTCTCGACTCAGGGATTTAATGTGAGAACAGGTAAATTATGGACACAAATAGAGGCAACCTTCTTCAGACCTATTGCTACTCGGTCAATCCAGTGTTGCAGACTTTGGTTGTGAGGATAGTTTTTTGGAGTTTCAAAGGCTTGGACCTATGCACAAACTTCGGATAGAGAACAATCCTATTATATGCTTCAGTCCTTAGTCTTGTGGAGCTCGTCTATTGGTCCATCAATCAGATTTACACCATTGGACTTGTGGTAAGCTGTCAACTATTGGAGCTCATATTTGTGATAGGAAGCGAACATGTTTGGGAGGACTTACTACTCGGACAGTCCTGTAGTGGTAGTCACCTTGGTGGAAGGATTAGTAAGGAGACTCAATTGTAGTGTCTTAGACTAGGAACTATGGTGTAGGAATCTTGTTGAAGGACTCTTGATTGTTGTGCAGAAGAAGATTTCTTTGAAGACATTCTTAGCCTTATTGAAGCAGTCTTATAGACATCTTATTGAAGGAGTTTTTACTACTTCTTGGAGCAGTACTTTGAAAGGTGGTGAAGGGTAGTATACAACAAATTGGATGGTAGTGACTTAAGGAGAAGCATAGAAATACAAAGGAAATCAGATTTAAAGAAAGATAGCGAGAAAGACAATTTCAGTGGAATTTTCTCTCATTTCGGACTATGAAGACCTCTTAAATATGACTACAGAGACAAAAAAATATGAGCAACAATCTGTCTATCTTGAGAAAAAAGAAGAGCACCATGATAGGGGAAGTAACATACCCATGAAGATCTACTATTCATAAAGAAGAGGAGTAGCTTGACAGGGTGAGTTCTTGTGCACTCCTTTGCCATTGATGTCAAAGGGGGAGAGGAGAAGAATATTGCCATCAATGGAAAAAGGGGAGATTGTTGATCTAGATTGTCATTGATGTCAATATGGCAATATTCTGGGATACTAAATGATGATATGAATCCAAGGAGAAGTAGAGAAGATCCGTGAAGTAACAGGAGCAAGAAGCTAAGGAGGAAATCCATCAGGAAAACCATTGGAAAGACATTGGAAGCCATTGGAAGTCAAGAATAGGAGCAGCCAAAGGAAAACTATCGGAAGCCATCGTGAAGCCAAAGAGTAAGAGGAAGAAGTCATTGGAAGCAAACAAGATAAGAGAAGCAATTTATAGGAGTAAAACAATGTTATTGAGGAATTGACATATCACAAGAGTTAAGATATCGAAGGAACTAAGATATCAGAGGAACTAAGAAACAAACCGTAGAAACCTTTTAACAAAAGTCCACAACACATCGGAGAAATTATTTTGGAACTTTATTGGTGGCTTTATTATGTGTCACATTGATATCCCTAATTGCGATACGATTATTATGAACCCGATAGGGCTATCGACACAGGTTTAATGTAATATCGCATTCGTCGGATATCACAAGTCTTAAGGGGATGTCACGATAAAACCCCCGATTGCGATATGTATTACGGACCCGATCGCTCCACTATGATACAACCTAAAGAAATATTGCATCCGTCGCATTGGAAATTTCATATCGCAAGTATTAAAGGGTTGTCACTGTAAAACCTCTGACTGCAATATTATTGCGGACCCGACTGCACCATTAAAACATGACTTAATATAATATCAATCCATAGTATCACAAGTTTTGAAAGGGATGATGCATAAAACCACCAATTGCGATAAGGTTTTGGACCCGATGGATCTATTAACAACTGCTTAATATCATATCGCATATTTTCTGTCGACAGTAGGGGAATCGCTATATTATGTGAAAACCTCCGAAAATTGCGATTACAGGATTAAAGGAACAACTCTGATTTTTATGAATGTTGCAATTGCGATTAACGTGGGACCTCCATATGGGTATAGCCTTGGATGAATATTAAAAAGGGCCTCTTTGATATATTTTGTAATAAGTGACCTCATACAATAAGGCGGCCACTCCTCCAAATGAACGTGTCTTTACGGTCGTTAGTGTAACCCATATAAATATAAGTTAAGACGCCTCATCTCTGGCTATGGATCTTGGGAATTGAACATAGAAATAATCTTGGCATCGATAACAAGAAGTAACAGTTCACAACTTGTGAATTCACAAAAGCCGAAGGACGAGTGAAAAATAAGAAACAAAGGAAAGGAAGCCGAAGGTCAATCATAAGAGAAAAACACAGGAGCATTAAGAGTTGAAGAACGAAGAAAGCCGAGACTCATTGCACATAGGGTCATTCATACAGTTCAGACTGTGATGAATTAATCTATGGAAGAAGCACAAATCACAACTTGAAGAACATTTTTTTGTGAAGATCTATATGACCTCGAACTAGCAAAGTAAGAGTTCATCAGTCATCGTTTGAAGGGAGCAGTAGACAACACCAATGTTGAATTATTTGTGAGCTTGTTCCTTGAAAGTAAGGTACTGTGACAGTCACTATTGAAATAGTTACTCCTGAAGAAGTTACCACGACAATAAGAACAAAGGGCTGAAAAATAGAGAACTATTTTTGTGTAGACATTGAGGCTTAACACAACTTGTCAAAGATATCTTATTGAAAAGCATCAGCAGATCTTGGAGACATTATTGGAGATCATGATGGCTATTTGAAATCATGAGGTAACTCTGCAGACTCTGTTTAGGCAATATGAAGAATTGTGAAGACTCCTTCATATGAAGATAGGTTGTCATTGATGTAGCAATGAAGATGTAGATTGACAGAACACAGTGTAGAAGATTTTGAGATCAGTGTAATACAATCAAAACATTTCTTGACAAAGCAAAACTATAGGGTTGAAGCCCTTTGGGTTGGTGCCTTAGAATTGGAAGGATTAGTGCCCTTGGAGTTGGTGCTCCTAAATCCAAGGTTGGTGCCTTGACAAGATAGGGTCGGAGCCCTTGGGATTGGTGCCTCAAAATTGGAAGGATTGGTGTCCTTGGAGTTGGTGCTCCTAAATCCAAGGTTGGTGTCTTGACAAGATAGGGTCAGAGCCCTAGAGGTTGGAGCCTCACAAAAAACTGGTGCTTGGCAATAGGTTGGAAGGGTTGGAGCCCTATATATTGTACTTGATTCATTATAAATATTATATTAATAAAATCATTTATTCCTATTTCCTATTTTTGTGTTCTAAATATAATTGATTTAACTGTTAAAATTAACAATTGAAAAGGAATACTGATTCACCACCACTCTTAGCATTTCAAATAGCTTGTAGAGTTTTAGGTCTACTTTATTTTGTTGGATTTGGTTACCTTTAATATAAGTAGAGGAAGGGGAGATTTCATTCATTCATTTGTACACTTGTGTTAGAGATTTGAAGAGCGGGGAAAACTTGTTTCTATCTTCTTTTTTTTTACTTGTTAGTGTAACATCTTTCTTTATCTTTGAGTGCTAGGATTCTTGAAGAAGTTGAAGGGTTTTCTAGGATTAGGGTTTCACCCAAAAGGAAGAAAATAAACCATGGTTTGTGATAAACCATAGAGGATAAATAATCATTGTTCTTGTATCTCTTGTGAGAGGAGAGGACTATATTTTTTGAAGCCTTAGTGCTATTAGTCATGCTTGATTGAGGAGAAGAGAAAGAGTCATCTTGGAAATTTATGGAAGACAAGTGTGAATAAAAGTAATTGTTGATGTTAATGCTAGTTTGTTATGGATCCTTGGCGGTGGCTAGGTTTTTCATGGTTTTCATAGCTAGAGTTTAGAGAACTAGATATTGTACCAATGTTGCGATAAAGTTGTGATATGTACATGTATTGCATTCTTTATATATATATATTTGTGTGTGTGTGTGAAGTTTCTAATGGTCCAAAAATTGTCTAATTGTAAATTTTATTTTTAGCTTGCATTATCTTTTTTATTAGGTTCCAACATTTGTTGTTTGTGTTGATTTGACATAACATAGGTGAGAAATTGTTAAGTGATTTAACATATAACTTGATTAAAGAGTATATTTTTTGTTGTAAATTTTGTGGTAATAAAGTGATTTTAAAATTTGGTATATGCTTGGAAGAGTGTGCCCAAAGCACTGAAACTTGTAGGCATTTGTTCAAAATCTCTCTTGAGTTGCTTAGTGTGTCAGGTTGAATTGGAGTGAAATATTGTTTGTGGTGTGTTGTTGTAAATTAATATTTTATATTATTTCGAAGGCTAAAAATCACAAGGATTAGAAACGAGAAACCTTTACTGTGGTGAAATTTTTGAATTTGGATTAAAAGAAATTTTGTGGAATTTCAACATGGGATCAAATATATTATGAGTGATATTCTCTCTTTGTGAAGAGGAAGTTGGATATTTCAATTATATTGTACTTGGGAATAATGCTTGACCTATTTACATGTTGAGTGTGAAATCCTAGGACATTTGGGAGAAGCGTTGTAACCCTCAAAGGGTTGTTCTATTTATTTGTTTGTGATTTTTGACATGCTTTAGATTTTTAGGATGATTACTTTTGGTCTTAGAGAGAGTGACAAGGTGGGTGTTGTTTCCAGTTTTATACCTTGTAAACTCAAGCTGCAAATACTTTTAGAGGGATATAAGATTTGGGAGCATGTTTAGAAAGTGATATTTGCTGCTATTAATCCAAAACTATTAGCCATCCATGTCAATAATGAAGCCTATGAAAATAAGGCATGTTGATATGCCATGGTGATAAGTTCAAAATCCACTGTGGAATAAGAGATCAATTCTAGTGTTGTAGTTGATGGGAGTGTTGTAAATTATGTGGATAGGGTTGTTGATTTCTCTTAGGCAAAGGGAGTTGACCATGATCATACTCTTACTTTAGGATTATCTTAGAAAGAGGGAGGTGGTGTTTTTGAGTTTGATGCTTCAATTGCAAGATGTTTTGAGGTACATTAGCAAGATATCCATGATTAGAGGGGGATGAAAACCTTGCATGGGTTGTTGCTTGTACAATAGGCTTGGTATTTCAGGATGGATTGGATCTATGTGGTTGTTTATGCTTGTGATTTTGATAGATTTGATCCACTTATATTGATATTGTATCGAGATGTGATTATCTTTGCAAGACAATTTGAAAAACTCATGATGTGTTTTTGGAGGAATTTTTGGGCCATGATGTTGCTTTGGAGGATGTTGGAGTTTGAAAATTATTGATGGTCCAATGTTACTTTCCTTTATATTCACAAGTGGTTAGTGTTCATTGGAGGTTCAAGATGCTAAAATATCATCTTATGTTGGTGGATATGGTGAGAATTCCATTTGCAATATTGATATTCCAACGTGACAATGGAAAACTATGATGTGTTGAGATATGAAGTTTGATTATGATGTGATTTCTTCTAGTTTAGAGTGTTCTCCTTCAAATATTAAAGGTAAAGGGGAGGTTAGTATTCTAGAGTTGATTCATATGTTAGGGTAGATTCAACTTCAAGGGTGGATGAGGTGAGATTAGGGGTGGACGTGACCTCACCTTCTACTCTAACATACATTGCAGATGGATAGGATCATGTAGGAGTGCCTCAAAATTTAGTGAGGGCGAGTATGCATCTTAGGAGATATGCTAACCATATTGCATTAGATTATTCTATTTGTGATACTTTTAATTGTTTGGAGGAGTTGAGATGTGATGAGTTGATGGAGGATTGCAATGTTTGAGAGATGATAATTTATTTCATGATTATAGCATGTTTAAATTTTCAAATGGCAGGTTTGGTGAGTTGCAAAAGGAGAAAGGAGAACTCTTGTTATTGTAAAAACACTTTCCTTGGAAAGAGGGAGTATTACATTTCAAGTTATTTTGAAAGTGTTTACACCATTCTTAGTGGTGTTTCATGTGATACAGGGTGCATGGTGTATGGTTAACCCTTGGTTGTTTTGTGAAGGACATAAACAACATAGTTGACATGCTTGTTAATAGTTAGACCTTGTATGGATGTTCATATGGAATTCATATTTGAATGTTGGAGACCTATGGAACTTGATGACTTCCTCATGCAATTGACACATGGAGTTTCACTACTTGTGCAAAGGACACTTCATTTTGGAAGAGGAAGGTTAGAAATATTGGAGGAGGGCATTGAGCCTTAAATGTCATGGGCATGCTTGGTTGCTTGCATGGAGGCTTGTACTTGACTTGGGGATTTTTGAGTTGAGGGAGATCTAGGTGTGGTGTGTTGGGTGTGGAGAGTGATTATCTTCTGTATTCAAAGGTATCGCCGCATTGGACCCCAGTTCAAAATGGGGCGGAAATGCCTCTTGTAAAATATTCGCTACAGGGGGGGTCTAGGGGGGGCGGCTGTGACCTTTGGGGAGTCCCCATTTGGCGGGGGGATCAGGGGCAGCGCCCTTGAAGCTAAGAATAGATGTAAAATTGCCTTGTAAAATGTTATAATTTCGTAGTCAATCTAGGCCATTCATTAGGCGGAGATCTGACGGTAGAACTTATGTTTAATTTAGGGTTTTTTTTCCCTAGAAGGCAACCCCTCGCTATATATGAGGGAATTGTATTGCGTCTATGTAGATCTGTATTCTCAGTGAGGAAGAGAGAGGAGATTGAGAAAGAAGAGGGAATTACAATGGATCTACTGTAGGTTGTATCTCTTTAGTTTGCTGGATAATATAAAAGGAAGGTCTGGCTATTTCTCCATGGACGTAGGCCAAACTGGGTGAACCATGCATATCTGTGTCTCTCTTGTTTTATGTGTTTTCTGTGTTTATATTTCTGCAATATTTAATGTGTTCCATTGCTCTGTAATATATAATTTTCTAACAATTGGTATCAGAGCCGAAGGTCTATTTGGCTGACAAACTCGCAGGAGAGAAGGGTTCCTGGATCGAGTGGGAGCAATGGCGGAAGATGGTAGGTTTAGGGTCGAAAAATTTAATGGCCAAAACTACCAGCTATGGAAGATGCAGATGGAAGATTATTTGTACTAGAGAGATCTGTACCAACCATTGAGCGGAAAGACAAAGAAGCCGACGAGTATGACAGACACAGAATGGGATATTCTCGACAGAAAAGCACTTGGAACAATACGGTTGTGCCTAGCGGCGTCGATAGCGTTTAATATTTCAAAGGAAATGACAATAGAGGGTTTAATGTCGACATTGGCCAAACTATATGAAAAACCCTCGACCTCAAATAAGGTATTTATTATGAAGCGTTTATTTAATATGAAGATGTCAGAAGGTGGATCTGTTGCTGATCATTTAAATGAATTTAATACAGTTACCAATCAGTTAAGTTCTGTAGGGGTAACTTTGATGATGAAGTTAGGGCTCTTTTATTTCTATGCTCATTGCCAGAAAGCTGGAATGGTTTAGTTATGGCCATTAGTAACTCTGTCTCTAGATCTAGTACTTTAAAGTTTGATGATGTTTTCGGTGCAATCCTTAGTGAGGAAATGCGACGGAAAAGCTCCGGTGAGAGATCAGGTAATGCTTTGACTGCAGAGACTAGGGGAAGAAAAATGGAAAGAGGAAAGAGCCCAGGATATTGCAGTAAGTCAAGAAAAGGCAGATCCAAGTCTAGATCGGGGATAATGTGTTGGAAATGCGGGAAGAAAGGACACCTGAAGAAAGACTGCAAGTCTTGAAAGGGAAAAGAATGAGACGCGCAATAATAAAATAATCATGAAGCAAACGTAACAGGTGATGTGTTGCAAGATGCTTTGATTCTTTCATTAGAAAATATTATTAATGCCTAGGTGGTAGATTCAGGGGCCTCATTCCATGCTACACCTGATAGGAAACATATTCATGATTATGTTCAAGGAGATTTTGGACATGTTCGATTGGGTGATGATAAACCCTGTAAAATCATTGGAATGGGTACAGTTTTAATAAAACGACAGAATGGAAATCAATGGCTATTGAAGGAGGTAAGGCATGTTCTAGATCTGAAGAAAAATCTGATTTCAATAGGGCAGTTGGGAGGTGAAGGTTGCGTAACTACTTTCACAGATAAAACCTGGAAGATCACTAACTATCCCTAGTAATAGCGAAAGGGGGAAAGGTTGGTACGATCCCAAAACTGGGACTACCAGCTTGATTTTTCATTATGTTCCTTTCAATGTTATAATACATATTTATACATGCCGAAGCATCCAATACCATGGATCGAAAACCATCGCATCCAATACCATGGACCAAAAACCATCGCGTCCAGAAAACATGTGCGAAAATCATGCACAAAACCATAGGTGGGTCCACCCAACCTAACATAGGGTCTAAAACCAAAATTTTCTGGGGTGCTGCTCCGGACCCCATAAAGTGGGGTTACGGGTGCCCCTTAAACCCCCTGTTAACTATGTGGAAAGAATATAACATAGCCCAACATTCTCCCACTTGTTGTTTTCTTTCTAGAGGGGGCCACAAGAGAGCTTACTCATTTTTCCAGCCCTGAAATGCCCATTGTCTCTCTACACCAAGAGAACTTCTCAGAGCTCACAGATTTTGTCAATGCATCTGCAGTATTCTTCAAAGTGTCCACCTTTACCAGCAACACCTTTTTGTCTTCTATCATATCCCTCACAAAGTGATACTGAACATCAATGTGCTTTGTCTTTGAATGATATGCGGGGTTCTTTGCCAAGAAAATTGCACTTTGGCTGTCACAGTCTATCCTTATAGCTTCCTGTACTAACCCCATACTTGAACACAATCTCTGCAACCAAATTGCTTCCTTGCTTGCATGAGTGGCTGCCATGTATTCTGCCTCTATAGTTGACAATGCCACTACAGATTGTTTCTTACTCATCCAACTGATTGCACCTCCAAATAGGTTAAACACATACCCACTTGTAGATCTTCTTTGATCCAGATCTCCAGCCCAGTCTGCATCAACAAAGCCATGAATATCCAACACTTTGTCTAATCCTAGTCTTCCTGGGTAGCACAAACCATAATCACTAGTGCCACGCAAATACCTGAAAACCCGCTTCACTGCTGTCCAATGCTCCTTCCCTGGTTTTGACATAATCCTGCTTAATACTCCCATTGCATGTGCAATGTCTGGTCTAGTACAGACCATTGCATACATCAGGCTACCGACTGCACTTGCATATGGAACACGGGACATGTCCTCTTCCTCTTCTTGTGTCTTGGGACACTGTTCAACAGATAACCTCACACCTACAGGAATAAGAACCTTCACCGGTTTACTATCCTGCATATTAAACCTCTGCAATATTGTCTTGACATACTTCCTCTGGTTTAACCAGAGCTTCCTCTTTGCTCAATCTCTTTTAATTTCCATGCCCAAAATATAGTTTGCAGCACCAAGATCTTTCATGTCGAATTTGGAGGAAAATTGGGTCTTCAAATCTTGGATAACTTCTTTGTCATTTCCAACTAACAACATATCATCCACATACAAGACCAGATAAATAACACGGTCACCAATTAATTTAAAATACACACAGTGATCTGCTTTGCTTCTGGTGAAGCCAAGTCCCCATATAAATGTATCAAATTTCTGATACCACATCCTTGGTGACTGTTTTAACCCATATAGAGACTTCTTTAACTTACATACCAGTTCTTTCTTACCCTTCACCGCAAAGCCTTCAAGTTGCTTCATGTAGATCTCCTCTTCCAGATCCCCGTGAAGAAATGTTGTCTTCACATCCATATGTTCTACCTCAAAATCAAAAGCAACAACAACAGATAAAAGTAATCTAATAGAAGTTACCTTAGCAATAGGAGAAAAAATATCACCAAAATCAATTCCCGGCACCTGGGAATAACCTTTTGCTACCAACCGAGCTTTGTATTTCTCCACTTTTCCTTCTACATTTGTCTTCTATTTGAACACCCATTTGCTGCCAATGGGTTTCCTTCCAGCTGGCAACTCCACCAGATTCCAAGCCTCATTTTTGTGCAAAGATGCCATTTCATCAACCATGGCCTCTTTCTAGAGTTTTCCATCCTCTGAATCCACTGCTTCCTTCACAGTTCTAGGATCATCATTAGTAACAGACAAAAAAAAATTTGAATAGGAAGCAGATGGACTATACCTTTCTGGCTGCCTTCTTTCTTGAACTGATCTTCTCACAACCAGAGTTTGTGTCTCTTCATCTTCTGATTCCTCCTCTATTGTAGAGTCTGATTCTTCCTCCTTTAACTCAAACTCTATCTTCTCAGGTTCCTTTGGTTGGACTTCATGTTTAATAACATCTTTCACCTCTTTGAACACCACATCTCGGCTGTACACAACCTTTCTTGTTACTGGGTTCCCAAGCTTATAACCCTTTAAACCATCCTTATACCCAAGAAAGATGCACTTTTCAGATTTACTATCCAACTTGGTTCTTTTCTCCTTTGGAACATGTACATATGCATCACATCCAAATACCCTTAGATGTGAAAGAGAGGTTTTCTTACTAGTCCATACCTCTTGTGGATTCTTATCCTCCAACGCTGATGAAGGTGACCTGTTGACCAGGTAACATGCAATATCCACCACTTCTGCCCAGAATTCCTGTCCTAACCCGACACCACTGAGCATGCTTCTTGCCCTTTCCATCAAAATCTTATTCATTCTTTCTGCAACTCCATTTTGCTGAGGTGTATATGGAGTAGTCTTCTGTCGTGCTATACCACACTTCTTACAGAATTCTTCAAATTCCTTACTGCAAAATTCTCCACCATTATTTGTCCTCAGCACATTTATCTTCTTCTCTGTCTGATTTTCCACGAGAGCCTTAAATTCTTTAAACTTGTTAAAGGCTTCAGATTTCTACTTAAGGAAATATATCCATGTATTCCTTGAGAAGTCATCTATAAGTGATACATAGTACACAAACTTACCCAATGATGGAACCTTCACAGGTCCAAACACATCATTGTGCACAAGTTCTAATATATGTGTTGCCCTCTTACTACCAGAGGGGAAACTCACCCGATTCTACTTCCCATATACACAATTTTCATAGAAATCAAAATCCAGAGAGCTATTACTCATACCTTCTACCATACCTTTACCATGAAGTATTCGAAGGCCCTTCTCTCCAATATGTCCAAGCTTTTGATGCCATAACATGGTCTTTTCTCCAGAGACCACTAGATTTTCTGCTCCACTTTCAGGAACCACATAACTGTTGCAACCATCAACAATAGTGCTACCTTGCAGCTTGTACAGAGTTCCAATCCAAACTCCCCGCATAAATACCAGTGCTTCCTGAACCATCTTGCAGGTATCCTTCTCGAACACTGTTTTTACACCTGCATCATCCAGCTTACTAACAGAAATCAGATTTCTGGCTAATGCAGGAATATGCAGAACACCGGGAAGTGTTCTAGCCCTTCCACCTTGCAGCTTCAACTTTACCTTTCCATGACCAATGATTCTAGCCTTCCTATCATCCCCTAAGAAGACATCACCACCATTATATTTCTCATACTCACAGAACCACTCTCTATGGGGAGTGAAGTGAAAAGATGCACCTAAGTCAATCAACCATGCCTCATGACCTACATGTGTACTTGAAGAAGCCAAGTACACATTCCCACCTTCATCTGAGGTGGTTTTCGCCTCTGCAAAGAGAGCCTCATCAGATCCCTTTCCTTTGTCAGGAGCTTTAGATTTACAGTCCCTTTTGAAGTGGCCTTCCTTTCCGCATTTCTAGCACACTACCTTTACAGGTTTTCCTAGAGATTTAGATCTCCCTCTAGATTTAGATCTCCCACTCGATGACTTATTTTTGTTTATGTTCTAGGACTGTCCTCGTACAGACAAGGCGTCACCATTTTGGCTCTCCATATTTTTCCGTCTCATCTCCTCCGTTAGCAAGGCTGAGACTATTTCATCAAACTGCAAGGTAGTTGCATTGCTACCTATTGCAATAACCAGACTATCCCACGAATCTGGTAGAGAACACAACAAACTGATGCACTTATCTTCATCTGAAATTTTAATATCAACAGATGCTAACTAAATTACCACAGTATTAAATGCGTTCAGATGCTTTGTCACCGAGTCTCCATCTTTCATCCTCAAGTTATACAGGTTTTTCCGTAGGAACAATTTATTCACCAGAGACTTAGATTGGTACAAAGTCCCTAACTTGTCCCACAAAGCCTTTGCTGTAGCTTCCCCTGATACATTAAGCAATACTGAATCTGAGACACACAATCGTATTGTGCTCTTTGCCTTCCGATCCAAATTCTTCCATTCTTCATCGGACACTCCCGTTGGTTTAGTGCCCGGATCTACTGCGATCCACTGATCTTTATCCACCAACAGATCCTCCATCTTGAGTTTCCACAACTCAAAACTCTGATCATTAAATTTCTCGATCTCTATCTTTCCATTGCTCACTATCTTCTTTCACCACTAGAATCGATCTCGCAGATCTCCCACTGAATAGGGTCTACCATAGCCCCGAGTGAGACCCCTTAGCAACAAAGGCATCCTCTTGAAGCCAAATTTGCTCTGATACCAAATGTAGGTTTTAACCTCGTACAGAAATTATCTGCATACGAATTCTAAAACACATAAAATAAATAATGCGAGAGCAGAACACATAAAACACATATACACAGAGATTTTCCCCTGTTTCCCAAAATCGGGACTACCAACTTGATTTTTCATTATGTTCCTTTTAATGTTATAATACATATTTATACATGCCGAAGCATCCAATACCATGGATCGAAAACCATCGTGTCCAATACCATGGACCAAAAACCATCGTGTATAGAAAACATGTGCAAAAATCATGCACAAACCATAGGTGGGTCCACCCAACCTAACATAGAGTCCAAAACCAAAATTTTCCGGGGCGCTGTCCCGGACCCCATAAAGTGGGGTTACGGATTCCCCTCAAACCCGCTGTTAACTACGTGGAAAGAATATAACAAAATCCAACATTTATGCAATGGTATTTATAATTCTGTTAAAGCTTTAACCTCTATAGGAGAAGATACATCATTGTGGCATCATAGGCTCGGGCACATGAGTGAGAAGGGGATGCAGATTCTTCACTCAAGAAATTTGTTGCCAGGTATGAAGCATGTTGATTTAAAATTCTGTGAGAATTGTGTTTATGGAAAATAGAAGAGAGTCAAATTCCTTAGAGTTGGGAAAGAAAAGAAGATCGAAAAATTAGAGCTTATGCATACAGATGTATGGGGACCTGCTCAGGTATCATCTCTTGGTGGCTCTCGTTATTATGTTACTTTTATTGATGATGCAACTAGAAAAATCTAGATTTATTGTATTCGAAATAAATCTGATGTATTTGATACTTTCAAGAAATGGAAAGCTTTGGTTGAAAATGAGACAGGAAAATGGTTGAAGTGTCTCAGATGAGACAATGGAGGTGAATATTGCAGCAAAGAGTTTGATAGGTACTATTCAGAGAATGGAATTCGTAGAGAGAAGACAGTTCCAGGAACACCACAAGAAAATTGTGTGTCAGAAAGGATGAACATGACAATCATGGAGCGTGCAAGGTGCATGAGATTGCATGCATGATTGCCTTTACAATTTTGGGCAGATGTTGTAGATACTGTTGTTTATCTAATAAATAGAGGGCCTTCAAGTTCCTTGGATGGTGGTATTCCAGAGGAGGCATGGACAGGTAAAAAGGTAAACTAATCTTTTTTAAGGACTTTTGGTTGTGAAGCCTTTGTTCACATTAATACAGGAAATAGAACAAAGCTTGAGGCAAAATCAAAGAAATGTACCTTTATTGGATATGGTGTTAATGATTTTGGTTATTGCTTTTATGATTATGAAAAACACAAAATCATTAGAAGCAGAGATGTCATATTCAATGAAAAAGTTTTGTATAAGGATCAACTACAGGAAAATAAATAGGAAAAAGAAAACAGAGAATACACAGTACTTGATGAGATCATAGAAAAAGTGATGGTGCTTGAAAATCATAATGATCAATAGCCAGAACAACAACCACAATAGCAACAAGCACCTCAAACACCTGAAGGTGGTGTTAAAAGATCTACCAGGATAAGTAGACCCCCTAAACGATACTTTCCTTCATTATATTATGTAATGTTGACTGATTCTGGTGATCCAGAATGTTATGAAGAAGCGGTGCAGGTAGAAACCAGGAAGAAGTGGAAGCAAGCCATGAAAGAAGGGATGGACTCCTTAGCACATAACTAGACTTGGGACTTAGTCAGGTTGCCTGCAGGTAAAACAACATTGCATAATAAATGGGTTTACAAGTTGAAAGAAGAAGATGGAGGTAGAAAAAGGTATAAAGCTAGACTTGTGGTGAAAGTGTTTGCACAAAAAAGGGTATAGACTTTGATGAGATATTTTCTCCTATTGTTAAAATAACTTCAATCAGAACTATTTTAAGTCTAGTAGCAGTTGAAGATTTGCATCTTGAGCAATTGGATGTAAAGACAACCTTTCTCCATGGGGATTTGGAGGAAGAGATATATACGCAACAGCCACAAGGATATGAGGTAAAAGGGAAGGAGAAACTAGTGTGCAGGTTGAAGAAGAGCTTGTATGGGTTAAAACAGGCTCCAAGGCAGTGATATCTAAAATTTGATAGGTTTATGTCTGAACAAGGTTATACTAGATGTCACTCTGATCATTGCGTTTATCTCAAAAGGCAAAATGATGGCAGCTATATTATATTGTTATTGTATGTAAATGACATGCTTGTTGCAGGTTCTAACATGCAGGAAATAAATGTGCTCAAAAGAAAATTGGAAAACTCATTTGCAATAAAGGATTTGGGTGCTGCAAAACAAGTCCTTGGTATGAGAATAACTAGAGACAAGAAGAATCACAAATTAACATTGTCTCAAAGTGAGTACATAGAAAAGGTGTTGAAAAGGTTTAATATGCAGAATGCAAAACCAATTAGTATACCTTTGGCTAGCCATTTCAAATTAAGTAAGGAGGAGTTTCCCAAGGCTCAGGAAGAAATGGCTCATATGTCTAAAATTCCATATGCATCAGTAGTTGGAAGCTTAATGTATGAAATGGTCTGCACAAGGCCTATATTGCACATGCAGTGGGAGTTGTAAGCAGGTACATGAACAATCCAGGAAAAGAACATTGGATGGCAGTGAAGTGGATTCTCAGGTATTTGAGAGGTACCACAAATCAAGCATTATGCTTTGGTGGTTCAAACATTGCTCTATATGGATATGTTGATGCAGATATGGCAGGTGATAGAGATAACGGGAGGAGCACAACATGGTATGTGTTTACTATAGGTGGAATAGCTGTCAGTTGGGTTTCAAAACTGCAAAGTGTTGTTGCACTCTCAACAAATGTTTCTGGATGAATTGGGTAAGAAGCAGGAGTTGGGTAGGTTATACAGTGACAACCAGAGTTCCATACATCTTGCAAAGAACTCTATGTTTCATTCCAAGACTAAGCATATACAACTCAAGTACCATTTCATACGGTCAGCGTTGGAAGATGGACAGTTGAAGCTAGAAAAGTTACACACTAGCTAGAATCTTGCAGACATGTTAACAAAAGTTGTAACCAGGGAGAAATTGAGAATCTGCTCAGTTTCAATTGGTCTTCAAGTATGATGAAGAAGATGAGAAACAACCAGGTCCAAAGTGGAGTCATTGTCTAGCAAATGAAGTAGCGGTGGAGTTGCTATAATCAGTCTCCAAGTGGGAGATTGTTGGGTGTGGAGCCTGATTATCTTTTGTATTCAAAGGTATCACCGCATTGGACCCTAGTTCGAAATGGGGCGGCAACGATGCCTGTAAAATATTCGCTGCAGGGGGGTCCGGGGGGGGGCAACGCCACCTGTAAAATTGCCTTGTAAAATGTTGTAATTTCGTAGTCAATCTCGGCCATTCATTAGGCAAAGATCTGATGGTAGAAGTTATGTTTAATTTAGGGTTTTTTGCCCTAGAAGGAAACCCCTCACTATATATGAGGGAATTGTATTGCGTCTATGTAGATCTGTATTCTAAGTGAGGAAGAGAGAGGAGATTGAGAGCAAAGAGGGAATTACAATGGATCTGATGTAGGTTGTATCTCTTTAGTTTTTTGGATAATATAAATGGAAGGACTAGCTGTTCCTTTGTGGACGTAGGCCAAACTGGGTGAGCCACGCATATCTGTGTCTCTCTTGTTTTATGCGTTTTCTGTGTTTATATTTCTGCAATATTTTATGTGTTCTATTGCTCTGTAATATATAATTTTCTAACATGGTGGACCTGAAGGTGTGCATGGCTTGTGGAGCACATGGCTTGGTGTAGTATTGGAGCTTTGGAGGCTTGTGGAGGAGTGTTGGACATATCTCATGGAGTTCTTATGCCTTGGAGCATTGATTGTGGATGTGTTCCTTGGTGCTTGACATGTGTTAATCAAAGAGAAATAATTCCACTTTAAAACTTATTGTTGATGGCCAATGCTAACCATGTTCAACATTGGGGAGATCACCTGGTCAAGGTCTTGATTAGACCTATATCCTATTGGTGTGGTGATTCTGATTAGTTGAATGGGTTCTAGTTACCTTTTCACTCTCTTTGTTGATTTATGGTATTCCTAGTTATTATCAACAGGAAGAGGTATCCAACTTACCCTCCTGTAGCACACTTGTAAGAAGGTGGTACTTAAGCTGATATATGAGCTCAACTAAGCCTCCAAGGGGGTTTCGCCTACAAAAGGAGACTTCTATTGTGATTTCATAAATGCATATGAAACCTTATCTAATATGAAAAAAAGAAAGGAAATCTAATCTATCTCAATAAAGAAAATGCATAACCCTCCTCCCAATCAAGAGCAAGACAAGATCACAAGGAGAAACTTGAACCTAAAATAAAATGGAGCTAACAATCCAAAGAAATAGCTATAATATCTATTACTTGTTCAAGCAGATATGCACATACAATTATCTGATAAATAGTTATTAGATCCCTGGGTGCATATATTTAGATATGAGTGAAGATTGCATTTAAGCTAATAAATTCATATCAAACTATATAATTAGCTCCATTGTATAACAATGGTTAATATGAAACATATATGACACTACGTTGATAGATAGCTAACAACTAGTGCATAAATTCCTACTCAAATGCAACATTCAACCCTAAATCTACCTTTGTTCAACACTACAAAGCAACTTGTTAGTGATTTTAAATAAGCACAAGCTATTCTAATCTAACAATGGTGTAGAAAGAATAATCATACCCATAAAAACAAAAGGTGAACATAAATGAATGATATATTCATTAAGTATCCAAAACAAGCAATAGTGCTCCATAATGGTTAGAAAACAAATATTTTTTCCTTTATTGGTCCAATAGATAGCCCATATCCGGAAATAACAGAGTTTTACAATAGTGTAATAAGTCCCCCTATTCCTCTACGATTCAGACCTATGGCCCAAAGAAAAAATGGAGTTTAAATAATTTTACAGAGCATTTGAGGATGAAGTATTCCTCCATATATTTCTCAACAAGATGAAACCGAAACCGACTAGACAAAAATAACATTTAATTAGTTTGATGCATCTTCCCACGGTGCCTTATTGGCCAATTGTTGTCGATTTCCAGAAGCGGTAGCAGCTGATCGCTCTTAAGATCAGCATATTTGCTTCTATGATTGGCCTCCAGCAATTGATTCTGTTTAGAAAAGGTTCTATGGTTGATCAAATTTGACCTTCTAAAGAAGTTGAAAAATGATATCCAGTTATCCCCTTCCACGCAAGCATTTCTGTTTTCAGCTCTCAGGTATTATTTGTTTCAAGGAAAACTTATTCTATTTGATTCATTATCACAGTGAACCTTCTTCATCACACATGTGATTAATTTGGCACACTGTAGTTTCATTGGTTTCCTTTCTCAATAGAATGGGTTTCTATGTTGACCACTCAAAGTCTTCCAACTAAGTCTCAATGCTAGGGATGCGATCTGTTTAGTACCATATTTCTTGCTAGAAAATATTCACTGTTTCATTTTATTTAAGTGCTCCAGCAAGTGCCTTTCAGCTTTTCCTGATGCCACAAACACATTCAAAAGTTTCAACGTATTAGAGTTGGACCATGATTTGTCTTAACAGAACGTGATTTCTCCAGTGATTGGTATCTTCCATTAAAACTTCCTGTTCTGATCTACTTCCTCAAGGATAAAAATATTGTTTGCCTTTGTGGGATTTTCCTTACCTACAACAAAAACATCATAACCATAAGCATTTTCAAATGATATTACTGGAAAGGTAGGTAAACAACGTCATTTCGTGTAAATTCCCTTGGCATATATTCCACAAAGAATGAAAAACATTTACGTGGTTCGTAAGGTTTTTTGTTTGCAACATATAACGTGAGTGATGCGAGGAATCTATAATGGAGCGACCTGTATGCAATATCTTATCATGTGAAAACCATAGGTTAAAACCATGCATGAAAAACCCCAAAATTATAGGTTAAAATGTGTGGAAAACCAACCCTATCCCTCGATTGACTGAGTCAAACCGAAGCTTTCAAATTCGCGTCGAAACTAAATGTAAGAAACAACAAATTTCCTCTGTCTAGGAACCCAAAAAGTATGTCTACCAGGCTTGCCCATGAATTGGGATGACATGGCTACTAGATGTTTACAACAATAGACAACAAATTGTCGTCCCAGATTGGAGGATGGATGGAGTGTCGCTTGAGCGTGCAACCTGGTAGAAGGACGCCACAAGAAGACAACAAACCTTCGACAAGTAACGAAGATTGCAGGTAATGTAAATATGAGGTGGTAGGCCTAAGGAATGTGGCAGAAAACCAATGGGCAAGGTGGAAAGGGTTTCTAACTCATCATGGGATTGAAGAAAAGTTTCATGACAGGTGAAGTGAAATGACGATAAGAAATCTCCGTGTTTGCGAAGAGATAGAAGCCACTAAACTTAAAAATAATAATTGGAAAATGATGCAAAGTTTCCCTATGATGCATGTGGGGAAATGTAACATAAAGGAAAGGGGCACACTCGTATAATTTTATCGTTCATGGTGGTTCTATGGGCTTGATCCCTTTTTCCTGTTTCATTGGGCTTCGACCTTTTAGAAGATCTTGGCCATGATGGTTCTTAGGTTAAACCATTTTATATGGTTTTTTCAAATCTCTGCCATGGTAGTTCTTTACCCTTTTATAAGCACAAGTCTGCCTTTCCTCCTTTGTCTTGCCATATTAGTAAAGCCTCACATAAGTTGGGATTGGCATAGTTTGGCCTACAACTAGTGTGGTGTTTGCTATTTGTAAACAAATTCCTTTTGAGAAAAAATAAAAATGAAAATTTTATAATGTAAGAAAATGAAGAGTAAAAAAAGAAAAATTAATATAGAGTCCCCATTTTATTAGGAAAAAAAATTATAAATGGGGTTGTTGTTTGAGACAATAATTCGCGACATGTTGGGAGAACCAGTTATCTCTATTCACGAAATATAAGAGAAAATTAAAAAGTTAGGTTACAAAAAGTAGAAAATTTATGAATTCGAATTTCAACAATAGCTTCCTTATGATTAATTTAAAATATAAGAAAAATACACTCGTACTCATACTTATTAACTTAGTCTTTTCAAAGGGAGAAATGTTGTATTAATTTGAATTAAATATAAATTGGAAAATAAGCTTTTGATTTGATAACTAAGCAAAGTTCACTTACCATGAGTAGATGCAATCAATTCAACTTATCTTTCTATAACCTGACATTACTTCGCTGCCAACGAGCGTCCATAGCCCCGATGAAGTTTCCTTGATATCATGTACACATTGACCTACGTCCAACGAATGCCCATAGCCCTGAAGGGTTTGTATACACTTCCCACACCTTTGATGCTTTAAAATTCATATGTTGTATAGTTTATTAGTCACCTTTAGATAAAAGTATTAGAGATTGTTGTTTGCAATGGAGAATAAAAAGCAGGTGATATGAAAGTGATTTTGATATAATGCAACTCGTGGGGTAAACCTAAGCTTTTCATCTTAAGATGTGCTATTCCCATTGTTAATAATTTCGTTTATGTAAAAGGGAAATTAAATCCGAAAAAGACTTCGCTTCAAATTATTTTCTTAGGTAAATTTATTAGAAAGATGAATTAATCATGAAAATAAATGTTATCATGCTAAAGTTATTGATGATAGATGTTCTATCTTCCATGCAATATATTAATAATCAGATTCTCTATTATTAAAGATGCATAAACCACCACACACACACACACACACACACACACACACACACACATATAAATAAAAGGATCAAATCAAAAGAATGAAATGAACTTAAGCTATGAAAAATTATACGATGTCAAGAATAATAAAAACTGAAAAGAAACAAAAGGTCATGAGGTAAATATACCAAGCAAGATGAAAAGAAATCTGTTATGCAAGCAACTCAGAAAACAAAACAAAATATAGATCAACGACTTGATTAGTAACTCCTTTGAGGGGGCAACCTCCTTTACATCACATAAATGAACAATTATTAGATGATACAAATGACAAGACCTCCTTGGTATATATAGGAGTCTAAGGGGTCACAATATAATTAGAGCCTACATAACAACAATAACAATAGTGGGCTTCTATGAGGCACAACAATAACAATATGGGGGCTACATGGGAAAAACGATAACAATATGGGGCTACACTAACAATAACAATAAGGGGGATACACTAGTATTATAGGGACCTAACATGCTCCTCTCTTTCAAAAAAAGTGTTGTCTTCAATGCTTGAGTAGTTCTGGATGCTTCTGTATAAAATTCTCTTCCTCCCATGTGTAACCTTTAGCGGGTAATTTCTTCCACTTAATGAGATACTCTAAAATTAATATATTCCATAGCTGTAGGGATCTTGTTTCCATGACTACTTCAGGATCCAATATGATTTTTCCTTCCTCGTCAAGTTCTGGAAATATTTTTTGAACTGGGAGCTTGTCACCGATAAAGTTATTTCATTGCAATGGTGATATGCCTGTTGTTTCATTCGATTCCACACTAGAGTGAGGTTATAATTTAAGAGTTGGAGGACTTATTGTTGATGCTTGAAGTGATATTCGACTGCTTGAACCTTAGAATTTTCTCTTAAAGATGATGTGATGGATGGTGAATGATATCCATAAAGTTCCATAAGTAGGGTCATTTTTTTTGCAATATGGAAGGAAGTGTTATACCACCATTCATCCAGAGGTAACCACTTGATCCATAATTTGTATTTGTTTATTAGCTACAAAGAAACACAGATATCCTTCCAAACATTTGTTCACTATCTCAGTTTTCCCGTCAGATTGAGGACGATAATATGAGCTATGAGCTAATTGAGTACCAAGACAAGAAAATAATTCCATCCAAAATTTTTTAGTGAAAATGGGATCTCTATCACTTACAATAATATTTGGGTTTCCATGTAGCTTTTTAATTGTTTCCATAAATGCGATGAAAACTATACTAACTTTAAAAGGATAAGATAATGCACAAAATTGTGCATACTTGGTAAGTATATCAACTACCACTATGATGACACTCTTTCCTTCAAACTTGGGTAAACCTGTAATAAAATCCATTGATACCTACTCCCATTGCTGACTTGGAATAACTAAAGGTTGTAACAAACCCGAGGTCTGAATTGTATCAACTTTATTTTGTTGGCAAAACAAACATTCCATCACAAAATTCTGAATATTAGATTGAAGAACATCCCAAAAAAATTCCTTCTTGACCCTGTGTTAATTTTTTTAAAGTATCAAGTGCCCTCCTAAGGGAGAGGTGTGCAATTCCAAAAGAATCTTTGTTTGAGTTGGGAATTCTTACAAAGATATAAGCGATCTTTGTACCATAATGAATCATTTTTCCATATAAATGTATTAGATGTATTGGGATCTTGCTGCAACTTTTGAATGGGTGTCCACACCTCTTTGTTATTCTTCCATTCATCCCTTACTTTAGTTATCCAATCAGGCTGGATAATAGAAATGGCACAGAGCAATGCTTCCACATCCTCATCCTTTCTTGAGAGTGCATCTACAACAAAATTTTGCTTCCCTTTTTTTTAGATGATTTCAAAGTCATAACCCAACATCTTTGTGACCCATTTTTGTTTCTCTTTTGAATATAATATTTGTTCCAAAAATTATTTAAGGCTATCGTGATATGTAGTTACCTTGAAGTGTCTTCCCATTAGGTAAGGTCTTCATTGCTTTAGTACATGTAGTATTGCCAACATTTCCTTCTCATAAATAGGTTTGTGTAAATACTTTCCCTTGATTGGAAGACTTTGAAAAGTAATGAGTCTTCCTTCTTGCATTAAAACAACACCAATTCCATTTCCCGAGGCATCACATTCCCCAATAAAGGTTTTTGTAAAGTTTGGTGTAGCTAAGATTGATGCTTGGCACATTACCTCGTTAAGATTTTCAAAGGCTTTATATGCTTATGGAGTCCAAGAAAATGCATCTTTATTCAATAATGTTGTTAGAGGCACTGCTATTCTCCCATAATTCTTAACAAACTTGTGATACTATCTTGTCAATCTGAGAAATTCCTGAAGATTCTTTAGGGTTGTAGGGATTTTCCATTCTTTAATGGCTTTAATTTTGTTAGGGTCTAAACATCCTCATGAGATAAAATATGACCCAAGTATTCCACCCCCTTTACTCCAAAGAAACATTTGGAGGTTTCTGCATATAATTTTTTCTCCTCCAATAGTTTTAGCACCATGTCAACATGTTGAACATGATATTTCCAAGAATTTATATAGATTAGTATATCATCAAAAAATACTAACACAAATTTTCCAAAGAAGGGTTTGAAAATGGAATTCATCAAAACTTGAAATGTGGAAGGTGCATTAGTAAGGCCAAAATGCATGACAAAAAATTCATAATGACCTTCATGACTTATGAATACTGTTTTTAGAATGTCTTCAGTTTTCATTCTAATTTGATGATATCCTGAATGAAGATCCAACTTGGTGAGGTAAATTGCTCCATGTAATTCATCCAAAAATTCATTAATGATAGGAATGAGAAATTTATCTTTAATAGTGAGCTTGTGGAGCTCCCTATAATCTAGAAACATACGCCATGATCCATCCTTCTTGTGCACCAATACTATTGGAGCAGAGAAAAGAACTTTGACTAGGTTGAATTATATTGACCTCTAGTATTTCTACAACCATATGTTCAATTTCACTCTTTTGGGCATGCGGATATCTGTAAGGCCTGATGTTTGGAGGAACACTTCTTGGAATCAAGTGAATTGCATGATCATAATAACAAATAGGTGGGAGGCCTTTGGGAGTCTCAAATACCTTGGAATGATTGTCCAATACTTTTTGGAGATATGGAGAAATAAATGATTTCGATGTTTGAAACTCTAGTGAGCATAATTGCGCAATTACTCCCCACTATTATTTCTTCAAAATATTTGTCATGACATTAAGATGATTATCTTCCCTGGTTTCCTTACAATACCCCTTAATTAAATTTTCTTTCCTTCCCAAAATAAATTCAATACAATTTCTTGAAAATTAAAAGCTATCGTCCCCAAATATTGTAACCATTGGACTCCTAGTACAACATCGATACCACTCATTGGAATATTTAATGCATATTCCCCCATGGTTAGATTGATATCATGACACTTTCCAAAGAAATTTATAGTTCCTCCATTTGCAGCCATCACTTGACCATATATTGTAATGCATTGGGAAACATTACCACTTGAGGAGTGGTAATTTTTTCCAATGCATTACAATATATGGTTAGATTAATTTGTTCTTTTTCTGGGGTTGGTTCCTAGTGTATATCCTCTTCTTTTGGTGTTTCTTGTTCATTTTATTCCTTCTCGTCACAATATATGAAAAATAATTTCTTCTCATCACACTTATGACCTTTAATGTATTTGCTATCACAACTATAACAAAGCCCTTTTTCTCCTTTTTCCTCCAATTGTTATGGTGTCAACCTTGTAGGCTGTGGAAGGCTAGGAGCAACACCACTTCCATTTTTATATTTGTGAGTGGTAGACTTCCTTGTTGCCAAAATTTTTCTTTCAACTTTTCTTTCCACCTTGAATGCCTTCTACAATGAATCAGGTACCCAAAGGGGAACCTCATGTTGGATGTTATACTTTAAATTCCCTATGAAGACATAAATCCTATGCTCCTCTGGAATATCATTTACCTTGATATTCAATCTTTATAAGTCCTCAATGTGCTCCACCATTGAACCCCTTTGTTTGAGATTTATCAATTGGCTAAAGAAGGTATTTCTCTTTGTATCCTCATAATGTGCTACCAATTCTTCCGAAAAAATTGTCCAAATGACAATTGATTTACAATAACAAATCCATTGATACCACACAAACTGATTTTGTTCTTAATATAAATATGAAATGCATACCTTGTGTGCGACACATCATGTAGATCAAATAATTGCTCCATATGTAGTATCCATGTTACCAGATCCTTGACATCAAAATTCATCATATTGATCTTTGGAATGTGGTTAGTCTTGAACCAAATATTGGAGTCTCTAAAATCATAATTCTTATTCCTTTTTTCCTCATCATGATTTTCATGGAATACCTTGTCACCACTAGGAAGCATTTCTTGTAGTGACTTTGTCAAACCTTCTAGGTCCCTTTTCATTTATGTTTTTAAACTATCATTCAAACCTTCCATCTTAACATTCATCATTGCTTCCATGTCAAATTTTAAACCATTATTCAAGCCATCCATATTAGCCTCCATTTCATTTTTGCATACTCTTTGCGAGAGTGAAATTTGTTGCATTTGGTCTCGTAATTTTGATATATCATGTTGCATTTCTTCCTCTTCTTCATGCATCATAGTAGAGATTTATGGTTGCTTACTAGGTGTATCCATTTTTTGGTTTCAAGGAATTTTAGAATCAAACAACGATATATATGGTTCACTAAGCCCTTTGAATCACTTCAAACTGATTTTTCAAACAAAAGTTATGCAAAATTTAAAATAATACACACCTTTTTCTTGATTTTTTACAAGCTCGATCTTGAAACTGTTGTATATATGTAATTTCGACTCTCCAAGGTCTAAAATTTTGTACTGTGGTATTTATTTTAGTCTTATTTCTAATGCCACAAGTTAGACTAATATTGGATTCTTCAAGATAAAGTTATCCCCAATCTCCCACGATGGCTTGATTCAAAAGAGAAAACTTGTATGAAATGCTACGTCTCACTGTTTCGACCTTCGATCGTGAAAATGATACAAGAAAAAATACATTCCATGCAATTCTAGTCACTTTTTACAAAACTCAAATATGATGTTGGTAGAGAAGGTTATGCCGATTTTCCCTAGGCCACTTGTTTGAGAATGAATTATGGAGCCTGCAAAAACCCTAAATTATTCAAACGTATCAAAAAGTATAGAAACCAAGATCTAAAATTTTTATATAAATTTTACCAATATTTCGACCCCATGTGGTCAAAATTTTAGATTTTGAATCCTTGTAGAAAAAGGTTATAGCTAAAATTCCAAGATGACCAGTTTGAAGTAGTGAAACTCTAGAATCCAAAGCTCTGATACCAAATGTTATGCAACCAACTCACAAAACAAAAGAAAAGATTGATCAACAACTTGAAAAATAACGTCTTTGAGGGGGAAACCTCCTTTACATTACACAAATGAATAATTCTTGGATGACACAAATAAAAATACATCCTTGGCATTTATAGGAATCTAAGGGATCACAATATAATCAGAGCCTACATAACAATAATAATGTAAGGGCACAACAATAACAATAGTGGGCTTCTATGGGGTACATCAATAAAAATATGGGGGCTACATGGGCACAAAAATAGCAATAGGGGGCTACACTAACAATAACAATAAGGGGGATACACTAGTACTATAGGGACCTAACAAAAGCTCTCAACAAAAGAGTTAAGGAATAAGACCAATAAATAACTTCTTAGTTGGGGTAGTATTCATTTTATGCTAAGATAGTGATGATTTATATTGCATGGTATGGAATAGATTATGAATTTTATTCAAAAGGAAATACTAAATCTAAGGATCAATTATGAAGTCACATCACCATGCCCTTTTGTCTCACAAAAACACTGCTTCCAGGACAAATCTGAATTAAAAAGCCTTAATGATTCTTTGTTAAAGATGAGACATACAATAAGTTTTTTAAAAAATCAACAAAATGCTAAATGAAAACATGATAAAGGTATAACAACTCCATGATGTAACTTGTTTGAAACTTAAGCATCAGCATGATTACTTTTCCTAGCTATAAAGCATGCAAAGTAAACCAAGCGATTTCTAATCTAAGCTAACAGTAGAATAAAAACTCCAGCAAAGACATTATAAATATTGATGTATTCAAAGTTTGTGTTTTAAAGGAGTAACTTCTTCTCATAGGAAGGATTAAAAAGTTAGAGAGTGCAAAAAAGTTACATTCTTATCAAAAGTTCACATATGCTCATGATCGTTAGATTTATTGAACCTAAACTAAGACAAGAATCAAGTCCCTGAAACAGAGCCAAAAATGGTACATAACAATCGTATTGGTAACATATAAACACGAATATTGTGGTATGTTTGAAATGTATTCTTTGAGAAGAAATTTTAGAGATATACTTTCACTATTTTCCAATCTTTTCCCAAAATTTAAGGTTGACTTCTGTAAAAATATTGTCACTTGCTTATTCAACAATTGCCCTATCCTAAAAGAAAGTAAAAGAAAAGCAATTAAACTAACCTACTCTACTTCTACTCTAACATACTCTACAAGGACAATCTGAACTAGGTGAAATGATATTTCAAATGTAACCATTCTAGTCATATATACAACAAGAATTAGAAACATAAATATAATCAATACTAAACTATGTAAAGAAAAATTTGATGTATTATTTACATCTATTTCTAATAAGTGTAATAAATTAAATCTATTTACAAGAAACATTCTAATATAAGGTTCTTATATCCATAACTCAATTCTATCTTGATATGTACAATTGAAAGCATTTGTAAAGATACCATGAAGAATCTGATTAGGATTTGTTTCATAGGACATTATAAGATGAAAAGAGCTTGCTTTAGCCCTACAAAACTTAAAGGAACTAAATTTTTCCCATGGATGATACTAAAAAATATATGAGAGGGAAGAAAAAGTATTTTTTTCTAGGGTGATTGTCACCTGTATAATATCATCTAATTTACTAAATCTAAAATCAATAGGGAAACTTTTGGACCAATGATTATTTGCAAAGGGAGAATTTCCACTAGAAAGGAGTTCCATCAAAATTTTATCGAAACAAGTTTCCAATAGAATATTGGAGTGAGTTTCATTGAAAACTTGAAAATTAGGTACACCAAAATGTTAAAAAACGTGATTGTGCTTAGTCAAAGGCAATAAAGAGAAGCATGAGAATCTACTGATCCTAAATCTGCATCTATATGTATTTCAATTTATAATGGATGTGATTCTATGCCATCAAAATCAAAATAATCATCAAATATAACTTCTCTTTCTTGCAAATCTCATAGCATATCTGAATCAACAACATCATTAAAAGGATAAGGAAGAGATTCAAAATTAACATTGATATCAAATGATCCTCAAGCATAAAAGTTTCATTCTTTAACAAACTTGAACTATTTGAAGGATAGGTTTCAATAGAAATATTGGTAGAACCATTATTAAATGCATTCAGATTGGAAAATTGATTTGGATACAAAAAGTAATGATTGTGACAGTACAACAAATTAGATGCTCAATGAAAACTTTCATCATCATTGATAAGATTATATCTCTAATTGGAGATAAACTTTCTGTTGAAGAAATGGGAACTGGTTGTGAATTAATTACCTCTGAAGAATAAAGATCAACATGTTCATTAGCTATGGCTTGAATTTTATTTTTTTCTATTGAACCCTCATCCTGAACATAAGCATTAAGCGAAGTTTTCACGTGAATTTTCAAATTTTAGATTCAGATCTGTACAATCAATTCTTGAAGTCTGAAAGTGTGTGAAACAAACTCCTAAAGACCGTGGCTATGATACATTTTCTAGTTCGTCTACGAGTTCAATAAGATAAGATGTATAATCAATATTAACTAATGGATCTTGTGTATCTTGCTCATAATAGTTTGTTTCACTATGTTAATGAAGAACAAGAGCAGTGAAACATTCAGTCAGATAATCTTCTGAAGGAAAATCCTAGAGATGAAATCTGAAACACAGTGACATAAATTTAATATAAAATTCATCAAAAGATTCATCTTCATGCATAAAAAGGTTTTCTAATTCTAAGCACAATTTCTCATAATTGTAGTTTTGATGGGCCAATGAATAAACCTCCATTAAATGGTTCCATGAATGTATTAACTTAGCTGGTAGCACTTTATACCATTTTTGAATCCACCCTTGGTATGTGAGAGTAAAAAACCTACAAATTTCATTGTCATTAGTGATATAAAAATATTTACATTTATCCATGAATTCATAGAGATGATTTAAAGCATAAATTTTACTCTCACCATCAAATTTCAGATTAGACAAGGATTCAAGCTGCTTTTTGGGTATGTTTCGGGTAGGATTGTATGAACTAAAAGGATTATCCAAAGTAGCAATATACATAGGAGACATCATTAGTTTAAACTATTAAAATAATACTCCACATGAATAATCTATATGTGGCACTCCTCCTAGTGCCAAAAATGTTGATGGCCAAAACTGACCATGATCATCATTGGGGAGATAACCCGGTCAAGGTAGCAATTAGACCTATATCAATTTGGCGTATTGATTCTAATTGGTTGAATGGGTTCCAGCTACCCTTTCACTCTCCTTTCTAATTTATGAGTTATTATCAACATGAAGAGGCATCTGACATACCCTCCTGCAACATGCTTGTAAGAAGACAAACTTTAAGCTGATATATGGGCTCAACCAAGCCTATAAGTAGTTTCTCCTACGAATGGAGACTTCTATTGTGATTTCCTAAATGCATATGCAACCTAATATACTATGAATACAACAAAGGAAATCTAATCTATATCAATAGGGAAAATGCATAGACCTCCTCCCAATCAAGAGAAAGACAACATTACATGGACCAACTTGAACCTAAAATAAAATGGAGCTAGCATGCTAGAGAAATACTTCTAATATTTGCTACTTTTTCAAGTAGATATGCACATACATTTATATGATAAACAATTATCAGATCTATGGGTGCATATATTTAGATCTAAGTGAGGTTTGCATTTAAGCTAATAAATTCATGCCAAACTACAAAATTGGTTCCATAGGCTAACAATGTTTAATATGAAACAAATATGACACTAGGTTGATAGATAGCTAACAACTAGTGCTTAAATTCCTAATCAAACACAAAATTCAACCCTAAATATACCTCTGTTAAACCTTGCAAGGAAACTTTTCAGTGATTTTAAATAAGCATGAACTATTCTAATCGAACAATAATACCTAGAGGATAATCATGCCCATAAAAACAAAAAATGAACAAAACTAAATGATCTCTTCATTAAGTATCTAAAATAAGCAATAATGCTTGATAATGGTTACAAAAATAAAGTGTTCTCTCTTTACTGGTCCAACAAGTTGCTAATATTATGAAATAACAGAGTTTTACAATGTAATAAGTCCCCCTATTCCTCTAGCATTTGGACTTTTGGCCCAGATCCAAAATGGAGTTTAAATAATTTTACAAAGTGTTTGAGGATATAATTATTCCTCCATGTATTTCTCAACAATATGAAACCAACATGACAAAAATAACATTTAATTATTTTGATGCATCTTCCCAAGGTGTCTTATTGGCCAATTGTTGTTGATTTCCATAAGCGATAGTAGTTGATCACTCCCAAGATTAACATATTTTCTTATATGATTTACCTCCATCAATTGATTATGTTTAGAAAAGGTTCTATGGTTAATCAAATTTAACCTTGTGGAGTAGTTGAAAAATGATATCTTATTATCCCCTTCCGTGCAAGTGTTTCTGTTTTTAGCTCTCAGGCATTATTCATTTTGAGGAAACTTATTCTATTTGATTGATAATCACGGTGAATATTCTTCATCACAAATGTCATTAATTTGGCACATTGTAGTTTCATTGGTTTCATTTCTCAATAGAATGGGTTTCTCTGTCAACAACTTAGAGTCTTCCAGCTAAGTCTCAATTCTAGGGACGTGATTTGTTTAGTCCCATATTTCTTGCTAGAAAATATTTATTATTTCATTTTATTTGTTAAGCACTCCAAAAAGTTCCTTCTAGCTTATCTCGATGCGATGAACACATTCAATTAGTTTCAACGTATTAAAATTGGACCATGATTTGGCTCAACATAACAAGATTTCTCTAGTAATCGACATCTTCCACCCAAGCTTCCTGTTATGATCTATTGCCTCAAGGATTGGGATATTTTTTCCCTTTGTGGGATTTTTCATACTTGCAACAAAAACATATTAACCATAAGCATTTTCAAATAACATTATCGGAAAGATATCTAAGCAATTTTATTTTTTGTAAATTCCCTTGGCATATATCCCACAAACAACAAAAAACAATGATCTTCCATATGACCAGTTTTTTGACAATGAAGAGGCATCTATAGTGGAGTGGTCTGTATGTAGTTTTTTAGCGTGTGAAAACCACACGTTAAAATCATGCATGGAAAACCCTAAAATTTTATGTTAAAACCTATGGAAAACCAACCCTACCCCTTTGTTGACTGAGTCATACCAGAGCTTTCAAATTCATAGAAAAACTAAACGTAAGTGATAACATATGTCCCCGATCCAGGACAGAAAATTTCCCGTCAATTGCCTCCCAAAAGTATGTCTACCGGGACCACCCATGAATTAGGATGACATGGCTCTAAGATGTTTACAACAACAAACAACAAATTTTCGTCCCCAACTAGAGTATGGATGGAGTGTCGCTTGAGGGTGCAACCCGGTATACAGACGCCACAAGATGAAAAAAACCACCAAAAAGTAAGATATATTGCAGGTAATGGAGATATAAGGGCGCGAGACTAAGGCATGTGGTAGAGAACCAATGGGCTAGGTGGAAAGGGTTGCTAGCTCATTGCGTGATTATAGATAAAAGTTTCGTGGAAGGTGAAGTGAAATTATGATAAGAAATCACTACATTTTGTGAAGAGATGGAAGTCGTTAAACATAAAACAAATGATGTAAATATCCAAGTCACACCTGTGGGGGAAATGTAACATAACGGAAAGGGGCACAATCATATAATGTTCTCAGTCATGGTGGTGTTGGAAAATGTAACTAGTTTCGGTGTTCCTAATTGTCATTATACTCATGTCATTATGTATATATTATGTAACAAGCAAAAGAATAAAGAAAAAATATCATTTTCAAGCATGGGTTTCATGCTTCTTTTGATTGGTCAACTATGTTAAGCATGTTCTTCATGCTTCTAGGGTTTTTTATGTCATAAGAATAATTTTCATGGGTGAAGAGAGTCAATATCATTTGTATAAGACCTAGTTGGGCATGTTGTAACATGAAAAAGAATTTAATTTTGTGTCTAGAAAATCAAAGAGACCTCTAAGACCAAGTCGACCCCAACTGTGAGAAGTTGACGTAGAAGAGGCTATTTGACCTGATGAAAAACATATAAATAGAAAGAGCTTCGACCTCATTAGCACACAAGTTTGATCTGAAGCAAGGAAGCTAGAAAAAGAAGAGCGAATAAGTCTCATAGCAAAGGAAAAAGTCAAAGTGAAGAAATAAGACAAAAAATGATCCTTTCTGCCAAGATAGTGTGAAATTAAGGCTTTTGAATTGTTGTAGGAGGTCGAGAATTACAAATCCTAAGTTGTAGGTCTTAAATAAAGGGCTGAAACTTTGATTTGACTAATTTTGACTTTTGTTGACTTTGAATACCTTGACTTTCTTGAGGAACAATTTCTTAGAAGGTTGAAACGTGCAAGAAAACTAGGATTTCTGCTGTGTAATTGAGGCCGAAGTTGTAGATATGAAGTAGAGGGATGAGACTAGAATTGAAGTAGTCTTTGGAAGAGTTGAATTTTGTAGGCCTTGTATTGTCTTAAATATGATCATTTGGAGGGATGACTTGGTGATTTGAGGAGCTCTTTACTTTGGTCTTGGGGTATTGGTTTTCTCATTTGAACGAATTATATAAGAAAAGAAGAGATTTTTTAACACCAAAAAATCATACACATGTTTCCACAATCCAGAAGACGAAGAATGCACAAGTGAATATTTTCCAGCTAAAGACATCATGAATTTTAAAAAATTCAATTTCTCCTAAGGTCCAAAGTTCTTAAGTTAAAAAATTGAGGACTAACCTGATTGTCCCTACGCGCTACCCTGGTACATCGGCTAACTGCAACAACAAGGAACAACTCCTGGATAAGCCCGGGGTTCCTAAAAAAGAAAGTGCAAATAAGGTGCATAGTACAGGAGCTGAAGACCTCCATTTTCATAACCGTTAGACATCAGGATCAGAACCACATCATCCTCATCATGGCACCCTCCATTCCATTTCAACCCAAAACTCATTTTTTGGACCCACTGGACGCTTAGAGTACCATTTCAGGTGCACATTATTTTATTTTCAATTCATATAGATCAATCTCTTTCAGATTATTTATATGATCGACAAAGATTTTTCACTTGAGGTATTGACTTTTAAATTGCAGGCACATCAACAATCTTCTTGCTAAGATCAATGCCTCGGTGGCTAGTAACCGAGAAAATATCATTCATCACTCGTCATGATAGGCTTCCCAGAAAGCTTTGCATATCCTGACATCATTTCTCTTGAATGCACCATAAGGTCCATCATCTCGATCACGTTTACCATTGCCTCCCCTTGCATATGGTAAACATCCATGCCGGTCGATAGAGCCTCCCCGCTCATGGATCATCTTAGGATATATATACCCCCACATACTAATAAGATCCATGACCATAATACCCGGGCCCCGGAACCACTTCAGATTACATGCCTTTAAGCTCAACCTTATTCTCCTTCACTCATTTCTCACCAGACCCATTCCTGGGCCACCCCTTACATGTTACAACAGATCAAGATGGACGTACCACCGCATCCTACATTTGGCCTATCATTCACCCACATTACATAGACCATCTACGTCACTTCATCTGCCTCACCAAACTAATACAAATACCAACCGATGAGCCCCCCACCCTCAAAAAAATCACCACACCTCCATACAGGTAACCATTATCATGGGACACCCATATCTGTGTCTTTACATCCAAAACACCTCCATATTCTTTTGGCAAGTGTGCAACTATTTTTGTTTTTTAGGAAAAAGTATCCCACCCGTATTATCATGTCTTTTAACCGGCGATAGTTTCTTGTCACCCTTGGTTGGAGCTCACACATTACCCACAGTCATTTACCATCTTCATAAAAAGCAGAACATACTTACACCCACACTGGAAATCCTACTGACCCCAGGGCCATCCATATTAGCAAAATTTGTTTTGACCGCTGCCATTTGCATAATAGCTCCAACCTTGGGCTAGTTGTCCATATCCACTCATATCGTCAACTATCCTTATCATGCATGGTTTGACCTATAATATTACAAACTATTTACACCTTATATTGATTCCCCGACACAACATGTCGTGCGGTTGACACTTCTTTCCTGTCGACTCCAACACTCATATTCTAAGATCGAGGTAGTACCTTAGATACTCCCGCCTTGAAGGGATATCCTTGTGTGGCACAATGGGAATCACTATTTCCCATTGATGTCATCGGTCCCCTTGATACTCGACACCAACAAAAGTTTTCATGTCCAGGTGGTATCATACATAATGACCATTGCAATTCTTTCATTTAGTCAAATACCCCCACATCACTAAGCACCTCATTCAACAATTCTTACATCATGATATGGGGGAGGTACCCAAAGTCTAAGACCCATACATACCTCAGTACCTCATTCAATAATGCTTCACCTTTTTATGCATGGGGGAACCAAATTCAATCCATTTTTCAAAGAAACTCCCTTGAGGGCATCAACAATTATCATCATCAACCGTCAACACATCAACCACCATAATGTTGACTAGACATAACCATTTCCTATTTGATTGTAATAATTAGTCCCTAGTCATCGTAATGAGCATGGGACATGCCTGCCTCAAATAGACAATTTTTTACTTGTTAGGTTTTCTTCAGAGCATGGTTATCCTTTATACTCAGTCAAGGGGTTTCCTTACTCATCTCCATAATAAGTTATCCTATCTCTCAAAATCTTGAATAGATTCTCCGTCAGAACAGGAAATGTGATGTATTTCAACTATACATTTTATCCTAACCTCATTCATCAAGGGGAAACTGTTAACACCAGAAAATCATACACATGTTTGCACAATCTAGAAGACGCTGAAAGACATCCAACAAAATGTGCAAGTGAATATTTTCTAGCTAAAGAAATCATGAAGTTTAAAAAATTTAATTTATCCTAAGGTCCAAAGTTTATAAAGTTAAACAATTGAGGACTCCACGACTATTTCTTCGATAGCCGTGCACAACGCTAAATTTTCTTCGAAAGCTGCGCTATTGAGAAAATGGATGACTCAATGAATTCAGGACCACTTCACACACTTGGAGGCAATTCCCTGACATGATCTTAGCCCAAGACAATCGAATTCAAGTTGCCCTAAAGATATGCAACTCTCAATGGAATCATCTTGTCCTACTCATGAGTCATTATCATGCATGGTCCAAGAGAGGGAAGATAGATTCAAAAATTCTATATAAATAGGTCAGGGGAGAACCAAAATATGAGACAATACTATGCTGTCCAAATTTCTATAAGAGCAAACCAACATTCCATTGTTGAAGCCAAAGAAAGTAAGAGAAATATAATGTTGGACATATTGCTTCTAAAAAACTCATCATCTTAGTGAAAGGAATAGAGTCCACCATTGGAGAGTCTTCATACTTCTTTGAGAGAGAGGAGAAGCTTGCAAAGAGATTGAGGAAAAGAACCTCCTTGTTGAGGATTTTTGAGCAATCAGAGAATTATCTTCAAGTGTTTAATATTCATCTATTCTATTCAACTTCTACTACCAACAGTCAATAGAGGGAGTTTTTTCCATTATTTTGTTGACTTGTTTTCTCCATTGAGTATTGTTTGTGTACTTATCTCTTTGTTTTAGTTTATGTTTGTTTATGCATTGATTTCACTATTTGCAATGCTTTGTTTATCTAAGTCTGCTCACTAACAACACCAACTCTGTCTGTGATCCTTTGCAGGGAACAACCAACTGCTAAGGAGGTGTTTTTTGGTACACCATTGCCACAAAAACACTGCCATAAGATTCTTTTTTGGTTTTCCCCTTGGAGGGGTTTTTTCCTGGCTTGGAGCCTACTTCTTGTGTCTAATGTCTTTATTGTTCATGCTCTTGATAATTTTTTGATGAAAGAATCCAATAAAGAAAAAATAAGAAGCTAGCTAAAGATCACAAGCAATTATTATGGGTAAGGAGAATTGTTTAAAATAGGTTCTCTTCTATATTATCCAACAAGTGATTCTATTATCTTGACTCCTTTTTCTTGTTTCATTGGGTTTCGACGTTTTAGAAAGCCCTAATCATCGTGGTTCTTATGTTAAACTATTTTATGTGTTTTTTTGTAAATTTTGGCAATGGTGGTTCTTTACCCTTTTATAAGCATATGTTTGCCTTTCCTCCTTTGGGTTTCCATATTAATAAAGCCTCACATAGGTTGGGATTGGCATATTTTAGCCTACAACCAGTTTGGGTTCTCTTATTTGTAAAGAAATTCCTTTAAGCCTGCACCACTGCATTGGGAAAAATAAAAAGGAAAAATTTCCTTATTTAAGGAAAGAAAAATGAAAAGGAGATTTTTATAATATAAGAACATAAAGAGTAAAAAATGAAAAATTAACAAAGGGTTGCCATTTTGTTAGGAAAACAATTTACAAAATGGGTGGGTTGTTGGTTTCCACAACACTTATATAGACTGAGGTTGCTTTGGAAGTTTAGGACCACTTTATATTCTTGGCCTCCCTTACCTATCATATAATTAAGGGAAGGAGACCGTCCTGTAATTCATTTATTCATACACTTTAATTAGTGATGTGAAGGGTGGAGTGAACTCTATCTCTCTCTCTCTCTCTCTCTTTCCCTATCTCTCTATTTGTACAATTCATTGTATTATCTCTCTTTGTCTTGGAGTGCCAGGGTTCTTGGAGCGGTTCAAGGGATTTCTAGGGTTAGATTTTTACTCTAAAGTATGCAAGGAAGTAATGGCTTATGATAAAATAAGATAATTTTATTAATGTCCAATAAATGGCCAAGGCAAAGTAATGGTGTTAATAAATCTAAGGCATTCAAAGTTAACAATTTCTCTGGTTGATAATTTCTTGTGATACACTTTTACTTCTTAGCTTATAATATTTTATTCGTTATGTTATTATTGTGTTTTCTTCATCAATACAATTACCAATTTGCACAATAAAAGACAAGTGACATAGTATGTAGGATTCTTAGCCAAGGCCAAAACCTCTCAACTCTTGAGAGGAAAACCCAATAAAAGAATCTTCTTCTAGATCTTCAATTGATAAGTAGCAAGACATAGACCCTTGAATCTAGTATCCTCCCAAGAACCTTGTCACTAACCTTGATGCTCTGCCTCTTCCCTTCCTCACCTTTCTTCTTGATCTTGAACTTCTCTCCTCGGATCCTTCTAGAGAAACTTGGTCCCTATCCTTCAAACTGCCTTTTCTTGACTTCCCCTAGAGAATCTCAGTCTCTAAGTCTTCAATGGTCTCCTTTAGAGAAACTTGATCTATATATTTATATCTCAACCTCCCAGAAGAATCCTTCCCTTTGCTGCCCCAGAAGAAACTCTTAGTTGCACTTCCCCAGAAGAAACTACTTCGCTGCCCTATCTTCGCACTGCCCAGAAGAATCCTTATCTTCACACTTCTAGAAGAAACCATTCCTTCGTACTTCCCAGAAGAAACTCCTTTGTATTTCTCACAAGAAAGTATCCTTCACTATACTCAGAAGAAACCTTTATTGTCCTTCCTTCACACTTCTCTTTGAAGCTCCTTCTTTGCACTTCTTCTTCACCCTTTCTTCACACTTCTCTTTGACCGAAATATTTTCAAGTTGCTTGCTTCAAATGGAGGATGCGTGTGTGTATATATACACCTCACCACATGTCCTTTAGGTCGACATGACTACTGAAGGTAGGTCGAATTGTTATAGAGTGCTCCTTCATCATTTGTAGGTCGTCTTAAAGATAATATGACAAGTTCTTGGAGGATACTTTACATAGACAAGATTGACCTTTTACAAAGTGTAACATGACTTCATTACATGACAATGACTCTAACATTTTATGACTAGATGAAAAATAAATCCTAAAGACTCTTAATGGGAGTCTTGACTCAAAAACAAAATCCCTTGCTCATGAAACCCATGAAGAAAGTCAATATAATAATTTTATTTTTCTTCTTTACATATCATTACATAAAACCATAATTGCATTTCATTATGAAGACCGAACCTAGTTACACTTTTCAACACTCCCTCTTAACTAGGGAGGTATTCATAATGGTACTTGGACTTTCTCAATATAAATAATCTATCATAAGAAGAATTCAGAGTTGTAACTCATTTGTATAACATCATATTAACCAACATTTTTACATAGCAAGGCCTTGACTAACAACTCCTTATCTCCAGAAGATCTGAGCTCAATGTTGGCGAGAGAAATGATTTATAGACACACTCCGGGTTCTCCTAGGATATGTTCCATGAGGATAATTATGATCTTGGACTCCCCATTCCTCAAATAATATTGTTCCTTCATGAATATTGTTTCATGGAATGCCCTATCTCATCCCCAAAGAGTATCAGATGTGAAATGATTATAGAATCCCCCATTCTGTCTTCCCAGGTGAAGACCAGAACAACATGTCTATCTCTCCCTATCACATCAGGAGTACAAATTACAGTAAAGGAATTTACTCATTCATATCACAAATGAATGTACCTAAGCTTCCTGCTTAGGAATTTCCAAGTTTCTTCCAAGTAAGAAACTTCTTTATAGGCTCCCTCTTAACTAGGGAACTACAACATCTCCTCATGTGGAACAACTAGCTGCTTGAAGAACTCCTCTCTTCTTCGATGTCATAAGTTTCCTTTGTCATGGAGTCTTCATCTTTTGGGTCACTTCATCATAGGGCACAAACCATCCATCACTTTCATCCATGAGTTAGTCATGTCCTCACCTCATTAGAAAGTGATCCATCAGGTTTCCATCTGACTTTGCTTTATGTCATACTACTTTCTTCATGCCATATTTTTGGAAGGGTCTTATGCCCTTCAATATGGTCCTCTTGGAAGTCATCCACAGATGTTCCCTTTGGAAGTCCTACATATGCCCATGCAAATGTTAGTTCAAGAATAAACAATGAACTCTTAAATCAAAATTACCTTTGTGATGGTCTTTCACCATGACATCTTCTTGTAAGTATCAATGCCCCGCATGCAGATTGACACATCTCCCACATATATTTATTTTCAAGGGTCTCTATCTTTTTCCAAACTCCATCAGAGTCTTCACATATTTCCGAGATATATTATAGTCAAATATTCTTGGACTTTGGATGTTGAATGCTTTCTACATTCGTTGCATATTATCACGATATGTTCCTATCTTTTCAAACTTCATTCCAAGGAGCTTCCAATCAGAGTTCCTTGATTATAGTCAACTTCCTTATGATTCATATGAGAACATATTACGTTGATTTCATCTAGCGTGACTTATGCCTTTCTGCAACCTTTCGGAGGAGGAGATATTTTCTTCTCTTCATCATATTTCCTCAGATGGAAATAGTGATCCACATTATTTGCAACCGTATGACGTGAATTCAATAATAATCTTTGTAAGTATACATACATCATCTTCCTTTCGGTCATCTAGACTTCCTGTAGCAGCTTCATTCGAAAGGACTTTATCCTTAAGACCCTCTTTCCCGTTATGTCATCATACCATCATCCCTTGAATCCCACAAGTTGGAATTCCTGATGAGAACCTTTTCTTCCTTTCTAGATCGGTGAATCCTTTGATGGGAATTCCATCAGAGAAACTTGAGTATGTTTCATATCCTCACCTGACAGATGTTTTTCTTTATTGAATATGATGATTCTAGTCGATGATGACCTCTGGTTCTTTCTATAAGTATTAATGAGTTTTCCTAAGAGCTTCCTTTTTTTTTGTAATCAGTAGAATCTGTACCAGACATACTTTCTGCTTCCCATGTCACGAGATCTTACTTATAATACTTTTATCATGATGCTTATTTCTAATTTGATGCATCCTCTCTTATATACATTGATTCCTCTCTATAAATTTACAAGTGAAAAGTGCCTTTCAATGAAGAAGATCATCTCAGCCATAGTAGATATCTTTTACTTCTTCATTCTTATATTTCTTTGACTCAGTCTCTTTCACTTCTCCAGTAATGTGGGCTTATTCCCTATTTCTCTTGTCCTTACTTCGTTTAGGACAATATCTTATATAGTGCCCAAGTTCTTGACATCCATAACATCTTACTTTATCCATGTTCCTCTTTTTCTTTTTTTCTTTTGAGGACCGAACTTTCCAAATTTCCCTTTCTTTCTTGTCATATCAGCATATGATTAATATGATCATTTGACCCGACATCAACCTTGAATTTAGTCCGGTTTTTTTGATTTTACAAAGTGACCATAGATCTTGAAATGGAGTAGTCTCTTTCTCCCCATATAAGATTGAAGTGATGTTACCCCATTCTTTCGGTAGTGCATTTAGTACCACTGTGGTCATTTCTCTATCAGACATGACTTCTCATAGTTCTTGTAGTTGATCTCAAATTTTTTATATCCTCATGAAGTATGAGTCTATTCCATCTTCCTTGGATATCTGCAGTTTGTATGGTTCTTGCCTTAATGAGATTACTTCTCCTGTAGTACTTACGAAAAACAACTCTACCAATTTGTCATATATAGATTTTCAGTTTCCAACTTTGATACATATGGGATTAGAGAGTCTTCTACAGATTTTAGAAGAAACCTTTGCGATCTCACCTCTCCCTTCATGTATCTAGCATGTGCTTGACTATCTTCCTTTGGAGGTTGGGTTATCGATCCATTGATGTGATCCATGAACTCATTTTCAATAAGATTTAGGTAATTTAGAGACCTAACCAATTTATTGCTTTGCAAAAAGATATTTTGATATCATTGGATATAGTCATAGACTTACTTGAGTGATTGTTGCTTGCTTCCTCCTTAATTTTGATGTTGATAGAGGATCTTCCTCTTGAGTGATTGATGAGGGAGATCTTGATTCACGATCTTTCTTGAATGTTCTAGTATTCCTTCTTCTTGAAGAGATTCCACTCCTTAGATGATTTATAAGCGATGATCTCTGAAGTGCTTCTAGGGTTTCAATTTGATGAAGATCTAGATCTCTCTTTTTGATAATATTCGACATGATTTGATGCCTTTCTTTAAAGTTCGATTCTCTTGTGTCTACTTGATTTTGACTGCCCCTTCTCGTGTTCAACACCTAAGCTACAATACCATGTTGAGAAATCTAGGGCATTCAAAGTTAACAATTTCTCTACTTGATAATTGCTTGTGATACACTTTTACTTCTTAGCTTATAATTTTCTTCATTATGTTATTATTGTGTTTTCTTCATCAAGAAAATTACCAATATGCACAATAAAAGGCAAGTGAGATAGTATGTAGGCTTCTTAGCTAGGGCAAAAAACTCTCACCTCTTGAGAGGAAAACCCGATTAAAAATTCTTCTTCTAGATCTTAAATTGATAAGTACCAAGACCATGACACAGACCCTTGACTCTAGTATCCTCCCAAAAACCTTGTCACTAACCTTGAGACTCTGCCTCTTGCTTTCCTCGCCTTTCTTCTTGATCTTGAATTGCTCTCCTCAGTTCCTTCCAGAGAAAATCAATCTCTATCCTTCACACTACCTTTTCTTGAATTCCTCTAATGAATCTTGGTCTCTAGGTATTCAATGGTCTCCTCTAGAGAAACTTGGTCTCTAGATTTCTATATCGGCCTTCTAGAAGAATCCTTCCCTTTGGTGCCCTAGAAGAAACTCTTCTTTGCACTACCTCAGAAGAAACTCCTTCACTGCCCTATCTTGCATTGCCAGAAGAATCCTTATCTTCACACTTCTAGAAGAAACCCTTCCTTCGTACTTCCTAGAAGAAACTCCTTCGTATTTCCCAGAATAAAGTCTCCTTTATTATACCCAAAAGAAACCTTGCTTGTCCTTCATTCTCACTTCTCTTTGCAGCTCCTTCTTCGTACTTCTTCTTCACCCTTTCTTCACACTTCTCTTTGACCGAAATCTTGTCGAGTTACTTGCTTCAAAAGGAGGACAAGTTTGTGTATATATACATCACACCACATGTCCTTTAGGTCGACATGACTTTTGGAGGTAGGTCAACTTGTTCTAGAGAGTTCCTTCATCGTTTGTAAGACGACTTGTTCTAGAGAGTTCCTTCATCATTTGTAAGTTGAATTGAAGAGGATATATGCCAATTTCTTGGAGGATACTTTACATAGACAAGATTGAAATTTTACAAAGTGTTACATGACTTCATTATGTTGAGATTGCAACAAGATGATGGAGCTTAGTGAAAAGAGTCGCCTTCACTAAGTGGGCCCGCAGGCTATTTTTGGCGCAAGTCTATTTTTAGACTATGTCTATTTGTAGACATATGGATCATGTCTATGGATTGCAGGTTGCTGTTTATGGCTGATTGATCAAGTTGGGAAAAAATAGATGGACTTCTATTTTTGATGAAAGTGTGAGTGATCAAAGTCAAAAATAGAAAAGTCAAATGTTATTATCTCACAATAATATTTGGACTATAAACTTAATCTTATTTTCTTGGAGCACTTCAGTTTGAGCTACAGAGGTGGCACATGCAGCTGTCAGAAGGAAATACGCTTTTCTTATGAGTCAGTTGAGTTGTTGCATGCATGACTTCAGTTAGAACTCAATCAGTTGAGTTTGGTGGAGTTGATTGTGGAGTTGATGGAGTTGTGTTCAGTTTAGCTTTGTTAAACTGGTTGTATTTAGTCTAACTGACAAATAGACTAGAGATGAGTTGGGTGAATTAGTTATTAATTAATTCACAAGTTATTAACTCATAATACAACTAATGAATACATCAGTTAACTCAGTTGCATGTCAGTGCATGTTCAGTTCAACAGGGACAGGTGGTAGAGAATCAGATTGCTATCAGTTGTGACTATAGTTGTGCACCAGATCTTGCACAATAAAGGGATTGAGTATGCCAATGAGTTTGCTCACGTATTTGCCCACATTATAGCTTGTGCTCACATCCAACAAGAGTGAGTGACTATTTTGCAGGTGAAAAACGAGTTTGGTAAGCCATTCTCATCAGTTCTTGAGCAGGTATTGAGCAGTGGAGGCAGGCAAGCAATGGAAGAGATTTGGAGATCAGATCTGAGCTGTATTGTGTGTAACAGAGGTGGAGATACTTGTGAGAAGTATTATGCTGTGTAATGTTACATGACTCAATCATTAATATACATATAGTGTGGGGTTTTTAGCGAGATGCTTTCCCCGGGATACATACTGTGTTAATGTGTGAATGCTCTTGATGTTTTATTGTTATTGATGCTGCTATATTGTTGATCAACATAGAGGAGCTTATGTATTGTGTATGTTTTCCGCAATAGTACATGATCAGGATAATCTCTGTTGAATATGTGTTAAATTATTCAAAATTTCTACACATTACATGACAATGACTAACATTTTATGACTAGATGACAAATAAATCCTAAAGACTCTCAATGGGAGGCTTGACTCAAAAACAAATTCCCTTTCTCATGAAACCCATGAAGTAAGTCAATACAATAATTTTGGTTTTCTTCTTTACATCTCATTAGATAAAATCATAATTACATGTCATTATGAAGACCAAACCTGTTTAAAATTTTCAACAAATCAGACTACTAACATCGTCATTAATTTGATGGGAATCCTTAGAGTTCTCTCTATTTTTTAAAGGTTGCATTTAGTCATGAATTTTACCTCCATTTCAAAAAATGGTTCTACTAGTAGAACCCTTTAAATTTAAAGTCAAAAATACCACCCTTCCCAACCATGGCCTTAAAAACCTTATAATGTTTCCAACAATTTTTTTTTAAATCAACCCCTAAAAAGAAAATTGGTACCAACAACGACACCACATTTTCTTTTGGGTGTCAAAATTACACATTCTTTGAAAGGATGACCTTAATAACTTGTATTGTTGAAACAAAAAGATTAAAATCAACCTTGGAAATGATAAGTGATGCTTCCAGTGGCACTCCCTTTTTCACGGTCTAAATTGCAACTTCTTTGAAACTCGTGGCCTTGACAATTGATGCCCTTATAACCAAAATCTTAAAATCAACCCCCATATCAAAAAAATGTGTTACCAATAACACCCCATCTTTTGTCAAGCTTAAAGCTACAAGATTATTTAAATCATGGGCAAAATTCTCATGCTATTGCAAATATAATTATTAAAATTGGGTAGAAACCATAAAATGGGAAAATAAACAAAATTAGAGAGTTAAAAAACCCAAATAAAAAAAACATGTTATTTAAAAATATATTATTTAGTTTTGTTCTATAAAACATGTTTAAAATAAAAAAGAAAGGAAAAAATTCCGTGACTTACCCTCTATTTAACCCCCCTCACACCCATTTTTAAAATAAAACCACTAAAATAATATTAAGGATTGGTTAAAAAATAACTTTAAAAAATTGCAGTTAAAAAAACCATTATGGAAAAAATAAAAAACAATAAAAAATCAGCGAGCAAGTTGGGGGGGGCAAGGGGGTGAGAGAGAGTGGGTGGGTAAGGCGTGGCGAAGTATCAGGGGAAATTTTTGGAATCACCCTCGTACCCCACCCTTGCATATCCTACTCATCGACCTATAAAACCCCCATTCCCTATGCAGCTACCAAAATTTTGTAACTTTAGGACACATTTTTTTTTTCTCAGCAATACTAACTAATTTATATTAATATGTACAGGTAAACTTTACATCCACAAAGTCTATCTGCCCAAGGCCAACAGTGGCTCCATGGGTGACTCCATCCCTTTCAAACATTTGCCTCGCAGGGCGACATATCCAGGCTAGATCAGCTTTCAAAATTCCATGATGATTCAGAGATGCAACAAAATTGCCCACGCAGGGGCGAACCTTAAAAGACAAACTACCCATAAAGACTTTAGACTCCAAGAGCATTACACAAAATAGACAAAAAACATGCATAATCTTCAGGCGGATAACTTTAGGACACATTTAATAGAATGACGCAGAATAATTTATTTTTAAAATAATATGTTTTTCCATTGCTTTGTTTTTCCGCCAAAAAATCCCTCTTTTTTTCTCTTATTTATTTATTTATGTTTAATTTTTTGGTTTCCTCCCTTTAATGGTTTTGTTTGCAATATTATAGGTTTTGTGTGCCATGATTTAAAGACTATTGCAATGTTAAGAAAATAAATATGGGGGTGCTACCAACAACACCTCATTCTGATTTAAGAGTTGATTTTAAGATTTTAGTTGTAAACACATTAGTTTTCAAGGCTATGGGTCTACAGGAAATTGTAATTTTGATTGTGAAAAAATTGGTGCTATTTGGACCAAGACTTTGATTTTGGGGTTGAATTTAATCTCTTTGTTGCAACAACACAAGTTGTTAATGTTATCCTTTCAAAGAAGTTGTATCTTTGACCCTTGAAAAAAAAGTGTTGGTAACACTTTTCCATTTGAGGGTTGATTTAAGGTTTTTTTTCCAAAACATTACAGGGTTTTTAAGACCATGGTTGTAAAATATAGCATTTTTTACTCCAAAACAACAAGGGTGCTCCTCGTAACACCACTTTATGATTTGAAGCTTCATTTTGGTGTTTTTAAGCAAAAAGTATGGGTTTTTAAAACTAGAGTTCTCATTTTGAGGTCACAATTTTTGTTAAGTTGATAATGACATTTTCCAATACATAAGAAAGCATTATTCTTGTAGTTATCATGTGAAAAAAATACTAGGGTTTTCAAAATCCTAGTTCTACTTGCCATGTTTGATTAATGAGATGTCTTGGACACTTGTGGGAAACATGTTAAAACCAAGGAGGACTTGTCTACATTGGTGTTAGCTTGTTTTGGATCCTTGGTGGCTAAAGGATTTGTTAGTGTTGATGCTAGTTTTCTATGGATCCTTGGTGGCTAAAGGATTTGTCAGTGTTGATGCTAGCTTTCTTTGGATCCTTAGAAGCTAGGATTTTAATTGTTTTCCTTTGCTAGGGTTTGGAGAGCTAGAGCTTGTACCAAATTTGTGGTAACATTGTTGTATGTACATGTAATTAATTTCTTCTATATATGTGATGTTTCTAAATGTCCAAAATTATGTAATTAAAAATTTGGTTTTCCGCTTACATTATCTTCTTGTTTGGGTAATTTTCGACACTTGTTATTCATGTTGATTTGACAAAACATAGGGCTGAAATCATGAAACTCTTTAATTTATAACTTGAAGAAAAGGGAGTATATTTTCTTATGTAATTTTTTTGTAATACAATTATTTTTAAATATTTCATGTGCTTGGAAAATTGTGCCTTATACACTAAGAATTTTCAACCTTTTTTTGGTCTCTTTTACCTTCAACTGCCTAGTGTGCTGGGTTGAAGTGAAGTGAAATGTTTTCCATTTTTTTCTTGCTATAAGTTAAGTTAATATTTCAAATCAGTTCTAGGATGAAAATTCACAAGGAGTTGATATAGGAAACCTATAGTGTGGTGAAATTTCTGAATTTGCATTAAAAGACATTTCAGAAAATTTCAATGCATCTGGCCATTGCTTGAACATGAACACAACAATCAAATTTGTACTAAACATGGTAGTCAAAGTGCATAAAAAAGGTGATTGTAAGGTTAATATGAATTAAAAAAACTAATATAGATTTTAAGGTTGTGAAGTATAATAAAAGTAGTGTATCTCTTATTGAATATGGATTTGATTGTTGTCAAAAGTAGTCCTAATGGAAGAGAAAGTTATATAATTAGTTTGAATTTTTCGAGACCTTTTAGGGATAAGTGGCGTGCCTTCTAAGTCCTAATGGTTGAGAAGAAATGAATTTTTGAAACACACACACACACATGCGCGCGCGCGTGCGCACACACACACATTACACACATCTATTTCTAATTACACAAGTCAACCCCAATGTCGGTGTGCAAATCATTATAAATAAGCATCACGAGGAGGAGAGATTAGCCATTATCCAGGAGTAACTTAGATCTAATCTTGGAGTCTTTAGAGAAGGATGAGGGTAAAAGAACAAGGGTTCACACCTTGTGAACCAAGAGGAAAAGGAACAAAACCAAGTAAAGAAGTCAGGAATAGGAAAGGGTGCCCTTACCCGAGCTATAGGAGGGTTTTTTTGGCACAATGTTTAGGGAAAGGTTTTAGTCTATTTTTGAGTGCTAACCACATGTCAAGTTCTGGTTGAGGTAGACAGTACACCAATTTTTTTTAGGAGGCCGAGTCCTATTGAGAGTGCACACGAAACCTTTGAGAAGGCTGATTCCTAGTCTATCTAGGTCGCAAGTCAACTAGTGAAGAAAAAGGTAGCAGTTCTGGGTACAAGCTTCCATGAGGGTATACCTTCTTTAACATATAATACGACTAAATATTGACTCTTGTACATTGAACAAAAAAGTACTAAGTTGAGTTTAGTTGTAGAATATCACTATTATCATCTATTTGACAAGTTGGAGCCTGAACAATTGTAAATTGGTGCTTATAGAGTATTGGTGTCCTCATAATTAGTTTCCTGTAACATTGTAATAAATTGAAGACTCATAGAAAAAAAATCAAGTGTTTTTCTCCAAGACTGGTTTTTTAACATTAATCTATGTGTTCATGCATTGTGTTAATGGTTGATTACGAGATGTTATTTATGTTTTAAGTAAAAATGATTTAAATCTATGTGATACTAATTCACCACCCCTTTGATTATCACTGTGCATTTCCAATAGTTGGTATTAGAGTAGGCTTCTTAAAGAATAATTTAACAGCTGGTATAAGATCTTACAGGGACCATGTCTAGTTGAGAAGGATCAATCGAAATTCCTGTGTTTGATGGAACAAATTATGCCTTTTGGAAGATAAGAATGAAATATCTCTTTATGTTTGTAGGTGTTTAAGTTTAATAGTTTGTTCTAGATGGATATAAGGTTCCATCTTCTCCTCCAATTGATCAAGATGGGAAAAAGGCTCATGTATCCATTGCAAAAGATATGGATTCCATTTTATATTACTTGGCATATTTAGAATTTGTTAAATTATTCAATGTGAATAAGCTAAAGAGATGTGGGACGAGATTCTAAGAAACTATGAAGGATATGACAAAGTAATGAAGGCAAATCTTTAGACCTACCGAAGACAATTTGAAATCCTGAAAATGAATGATGAAGAAGATGTTGTTGCTTATTTCCTTTGAGTAGATGAAGTGGTTAATTATCTCAAAGGACTTGGTGAAAAAATTGAAGAAACAATGGTTGCTCAATTTTTTTTGAGGTCTCTTCCTTTGTGTTTTGATGCCAAATTCTTTGCCATGAAAGAAATAAAGGACTTGGACAATTTAAAAATGGAATATCTTCACATAATTCTCACTGCATATGAAATGAGGATGGTAAACTAATCACATAAGGAAGCAACATTTAAATTATCAAAGTAGTCAAGAAAATGCAAGTTTGGTGACTGCTCTAATGATGAATCTGATACATAAATGGCTCAACTAGTCATAAAACTAAAAGAAGGGTCTAGATTCAAAGGTAAATTACCTCTCATTTGTTTTAATTGTGGTAAAATAAGACATTTTGTTTCTAAGTGTCCTTTTAGGGAAGATAATGGTGATGAGGAAGAACCCAGAAAAAGGGGCTTCAGAGGAAAGTTTTCAAAAAAGAAAAATATTTACTCCAAAGAGGTTATTGATTTTCTTGAAGAAGTTGAATATAATTCCGATGATGACATCAGAGAGGTCATGTTTCTAGCCACAAATGAAGAATCCAACATAGACGAATTAGAGGAGCAACAAGGAAAAGTAGAATAAGAAGATGTTGAAGGCATACTGGATCTTGGAGCGTAACTCATTAATGTATTAGAAGAGATTGATAACTTTAGGAAGAAGAACAAAAGACTATCCAAGAAATCATCTTCCTCAAGACTGAAAAAAAGGAAGCAAAACAAGTGGAAGAAATATTGAACAATCAACTAAAAGAGAAAATGAAGAGAATTGTGAGAAGCTTGAAGCAAAAAATGTCTCATTAAGGAAAGAGCTAGATAATATGAACAAAAAATTGTAAATATCTCAAATTCTGGATGCTATTCTTAGTAGTAAAATATAACCATATGACAAGACCGGTCTTGGTTATATGGGTGTGAGCTCATACAAAGAAGATGCAAGTCCTAAGTCACTAGAAAAGAAAGTTGGAGAAGATCCTGGAAGCTCGAATCCTTGTAAAATCAAGGAAAGAATTTAGGATTATTCTAGAAACATTTCTAGACCACAAAGCTACACTGATGCTCTTAAGGAGCCCATTCACAATGCGAGAAACAATATGATGAGGGAAAAGAACAACCAATAAATAATTGGATCTTCTCCAAAACATAACAAATTCAAAAGAATCATTCCATTAAGGAAATCATACACATCCATGTATCAAACTATTTTTCTTGGTCACCATTTTTCATGCAAAAATTTTGGACATCAAGCAAAAGATTGTAAAGCTTATGCGAAAAATTATTATGAAAGGGGTTTTCATAAAAAAACTAGAAATAATCTGGTAGACAATAGAATCAAATATACTTATGGTTTTAACAACATAAATCATAATTCACTTGCTCCATTATCCAAGTACAATATATAGTTTCATAGATGCAACAATTTTGGACATATGGCACACAATTGTCCTACAAAATCAAGAGAACGAATTTGGAAGAAAAAATAGGAAGAACCACCAAATAGCTATGTATGCTTTTAACAATAAAACTCAATGATACATTGATAAAATATGCTCTAGACACATGAATGGAGATGAAACTAAATTTATTAATATAAGAGAAGAAAAAGGAGGGAATGTGACTTTTGGAGACAATGGATTTGCAAGGATCATTGGAAGAGGTATTGTAAGCCTTGACAATGGTAAGGCTAAAGTACAAAATCTTTTATATGTTGAAGGAATCAAACATGATATTTTAAGTGTCATCTAGATGTGAAATTAAGGTTATGATATCATTTTTCATGCTAAAGAATGTGAAATAAGGAAGAATGATTCAGGAGGATTAGTGGGAGAATTGATAATAACTCTAGGCAATGTATATATTCTTGATGAAACTCAAGGAGAAAAATGACACACTGGATAAACAAATGAGAGTTGGTTATGACATAAAAAGTTAGGACACTTAAGATTTGACAATTTGGTAAAAATATACAAAACACAAGTAGTGAGGGATATGCACAAAATATCTAAACCAACAAGCGTCATTTGTGAATCTTTCCAACAATGTAAACAAACAAGAGTTTGCTTCAAGTCAAAGGAGTGCTCAACTTTAAGACCACTAGAGCTTGTCGACACATACCTATGCAGACCAATAAGAACACCAAATTTTCAAGGTGAAATGCACTTTATGTTGTTTATTGATGATTATACTAGAATTATATGGGTTACATTTCTTAAAGAAAAATCATAAGCGTTAGATACTTTTAAATCATTCAAGGCCTTAGTTGAAAATGAAAGCGATATAAGAATTAAATGTTTAGGATTAGAAAGAGGAGGTGAATTTATGTCAAATGAAAAATGAATTTTGTGAGAAATATTGTATCAAGAGACAACTTTCATTTGCAAGAACTCCAAAAAATAGCGGAGTCTTAAAATAAAGAATAGATTAGTGTAATAAACAACAAGAACAATGTTGTTAGAAGCCAAATTACCAAATAAGCTTTGGAAAGACGCAATTCATGCAACAATTTACATCATGAACGAAGCATAACTTTGAGTTAACAATGAAAAAACACCATATGAGCTATGGAAAGGTAAGCCAACTGTTGGGTAATTTAATTTCTAGTTAAAATTACTTGTCATTAAATTGTCAAACCCGAGATTCATGAACTTCTGAAGTATACTTGCACAATATATGCTAGGATTCAACTTTAAATTTAAAAATATAAATAAATTCCACTCTATTAAAAGAAATTGCAAGACTTAAATAAAATCTATTCATGTAAAATGTCTAAGATGAGTATGCACACACTTTTTTTTTCAAAAGTCTGAAATTCAGAACTTGGAAAATAATCTTTTAATCCATGAAATTGAAATGATAATTGACATGAAAGTAAAATTACTCTATTGACATGAAAATAAATCTATTCTAATGACATGAAAGTAAATCTATATTTATCAACAAGAAAGTAAATCTATATTATAAACAGGAAAGTAAACCTATTATAATGGCTGGAAAGCAAAAACTTGAAAGTACATTTAATCTAGAAAGCAACAAATCCTATACTAAGAAAGCATTGAATTCTTAATCTATGAAATTTAAAGGAAACCTATTCTGAAAGCAGTGATAGATAATTTGGAATTACTAATGCGTGTATTGTCAAATTAGAATCATTTATGACTATCTATGAATCTAAAAGAAAACAAATAGAAAAGAAATGAGTCTATGACATGAATGAAATAATTCTTGACGTGCAAAATAACACAAATGGAATGATCATAAAATAACATAAACAATGCATCTAATTAAAATACTTAAAATGAATCATTAAAGAAACTAATCTATATAGCAAATGAAACATTAAAATGCATCTCATACTCATTAGGTCACCATTCTAAAGTGCATGAGAGGTGGAAAGTTGAGAAAACTATAGATCAAACACCAACCATATCAAAGTGAACTACAATGGTATTCATTTCATTAATCATAAGCATAGTGTCAATCCTTGACATCCAAAACTATACATTGAAGCATGGGCATAGCTCCCAAATGTTTCACACCTTTTGAGAGGAGAGGGCACTCCTATTTATACAAAAACTAAGATAACTAACTCATAAGTGTAGATCCACAAATATCTCATGTGGTTACGACCATGTATTGACATCTAGCAATTAGCATATCTTCATATCCTCTCACAAATATCTCCTATATTTGATAGGAGACACTTATGAAAACTTCCATGAAATTTGGTTGAGCAATGATCTCAAATATTCCTCAAACCCTCAAGAGTTTGAAGAGGAAATTCTAATTTGAGTCTTAGAGGCCAAATATGACTATCCTGGAATCTCCAAATATGCCTACACACATCACAAAACTCATCCAACTTTTATATATAAATGAATACATGTTATTTTTCTAATATTTAACCATAAATTTACTCAAAATACCAAAATAAATGTATTGGAAAATCATATGTCAAAACCCATATTTAATCATGAAGATGGTCTTAGTGCGGTTATGGAGCTACATAATATGGCAAATTCTGAAGCAAAGTCAAAGAAAATAGGGTGAAATGAATGACATTTTGGAGGCCCAACACCAACTTCAATTAAGTATTTCAAAAATTTTGGAAGCAAATGTTACAGGAACATAAATTATGATAAATTAGGAAAATTTGATTCTAGATTAGATGAGGGAATATTTCTCGGACACTGAACAAGAAGCAAAGCTTACAAATGCTACAATAAAGTACTACACAAAATGGTGGAATGTATTTATGTGAGAATATATGAAGCATGACTAGAGATAGAAGTAGAGCAAACAAATGAGAATTCATAAGATACCATCTATGAAGACCAATAACAAATTACTACAAAGGAAGAACAACAAGAATAAGAACAATCTCCATCCAAGACAACTTGTATATTTTTGAAAAACCATCACCCAGAGAACCAAATTATTGGAGATATTGACGCAAGTATACAAACCTAAAGAATAATGACCAATACACCGGAAAGATCCAAATTTTCCTTGTTATCCAAAATAGAGCCAAAATATTTTGCACAAAAAAGTAAGGACCGACATTGTGTGAATGATATGGAAGAAGAATTGAATCAAATTGATAAAAATGGAACCTGGGAACTTGTGCCATCAAAAGATAAAAACATGATTGGGATTAAGTGGGTATTAAAAAACAAAATTAATTAATATGGACAAATGATTAGAAATAGGGCAGGACTTGTATGTAAGGGCTATGCACAAATTGAAGGAATTGACTTGAAGAAATCTTTCCTCTAGTTGCCAGATTAGAGGCAATAAGAATGTTTTTGGCATTTGCATGTTCTAAAGGCTTAATTTTTTTAGATGGATGTTAAAGAAAAATTTAAATGGAGATTTAAAGGAAGAAGTATACATCAAATGACCTGAAGGTTTTTACTTGTTCGAAAATAAAGACAATGTGCAAATTGAAGAAATATGTTTATGGATTAAAACAAGCTCCAAGAGCATAGTATGCTAGGTTGGACCACTATATTCAACAACAAGGTTTCAAAGGAGGGTTGCTGACAACAATATATACATCAATATGGAAAAGGACAACTTATTAATTACACTTGTATATGTGGATGATCTCATTTTTGGAAGAAAAAGGGATGATATGAGTCATGGATTTGCTCAGGAAATGTCAAAAGAATTTGAAATGTCAATGACTGGAGAATTATCCTTCGTCTTTGGATTATGGGTTTCTCAAACCAAAAAAAGGAATATTCAATACCCAAAGCAAATACCTCAAGGAGATGCTCAAGCAATTTGGAATAAATGGATGTGCACTAGATAGTACCCCTATGATTATCAGATGAAAGTTAAGTAAGGATGATGAATCCCCTAAAGTAAATTCAACTCTTTACAGGTCAATGATTAGGAGTATACTATACTTGACATCTTCAAGACCAAATATTATGTAGGAAGTAGGAATGGCTGCAAATTTCAATCAACATTAAAGGAATCAACAATAAAGAGTATATTACAATAATTAAAGAGGACACTCGATTTTGGTATTTGGTATCTGTTGTGGCCAGCAACAACCCCCCCCTTTTTTTTCATTTAAGTGTTGTCCAAAATACTAAATGAATGGGGACCCTTAGTTAAAACTTTAGGAAAAGCAAGAGTTTCCTTTCTTCAAAATAAGGTTACCATCATAAGCTTAGGTAGATCTTTTGAATACTCTAAAACCTAAGTTTATGATAAGAAAGATCTTTAAAAAAGTCGCATCATAAAATGACAGAAAAACTCCTCCATTTGGGTATAATCCTGGTATGTGCAAGATTCTCGTACTAAGCGATATATCGCATCGCAATAAAGTAATGCCAATGAGAAAGCCTTCAAGATTTTCCGATTTGCGATAACCCCGATCGCAAGATCGCATATCGCAGGAATGGGCTAACAAAAATATGGCAAGCATAAAACTTCTGCGATCTGCGATGTGTGCGATATTGTGATAACGCGATTTTGCGATAATGCGAGAGCGCGATGGTGCGATAATGCGATATCGCGATTTGCGATGATTGCGAACCAAATCACAAAATCACCCCATCACGAATCTTTCGGGCGCGTTATTCAAGAAAAGCCACTTACCATAATCTGACTTAAGATCATGCGCTTTTAATGATAATAAAGGAATTAGTTGTCATCTATTAAATGTAGACGCGTGCTTTTGCAAAGAATTACTTCACGTAAGGTGGCATATTTGATATATCTGCTGCATTTAAGACTCTCCCATCACCTTTCTTGATCAATCATTTCCATTTGTGAGCTACAGGAACGAAGAACGAAAGGCGATACCAAGCCATACGCAGGGAGAAATGGGAAAGAAAAGTAAGGCTCAGGGCTCTGAGGTGAAGGAGATGGCACCTTTATATACAGACACAACTTGTAAGAGAGACGCAGGGATATTGACGTGGGAAAGCATGTACAGACTGCTTGAAGAAGAAAACCCCAGAATAATGAAGGTTACCACTGTCGCAGATTCATAGGGCTCTTTCGAAGCATCCTTAGAAGAACTGGCGTGCTCATTCCTTCATCGAATAGCAGCAAGGCCTAAAATTCTCCCATATACGGATATGATCAAGTGGATACTTGACAATGCAGAAATGAATGACAGACAGTTCAAGATTCAAGGACATGGGCTCATCGGGTCATTCGCTGCACAAGACTTAAAGCTCATGTACCATCTTCCTAAACCGTAGGCGACTTACAATGCACAATTCATTAAAAAATTTGTGGCAGAGAACCCGAACCTATCAGAGATCACTAAAGACTGGTCTAGAAAATATGAACCGCTCAAAAAGGATAAAAACGGTATGTACAGCACTGGTTCCCTCACCTCTCCGTATTGTTTTGTTGCGGCCATGCTTTGTAGATTATTTGGGATGCCAGATATCAATAAGTTTTCGTCTGAATGGTTACCATTGATTGATGCTGCCACAAATGCCGTTATTATAGATTGGGCCAAGATCTTTTCTAATAACCTATTCACAGCTATTATCAAGTACCGGTCTAAGAGATCCATGTCTCAAAGGATCTATCCTCCTTTTTACCTATCCGCATATGTTATGGATTCTATTTGTTATGTGTCTAAATTTCCCTCTATGGGTTGGAAATGGACAACTCAGGACCCATTACCCATCCATGTTTATCATAAGATATTATGGGATTCTCAGTTCATTCCACATTTCTACCAAATTTGTCATGGGCTTATCTTACCCATGTATAGAATGATGTATGATAAAGAACCCCCGAGGCGCTCACCTGAGGCACAGATAGATATTATCCCCATCGCAAGATGGTTCGGGGAAGAATGGTTCACCTATATTAGAGTATTTGGAAGCACCGTCCCTCCTCATGTCCTACCTTTGTATATTCTTGACAAACTGCTGGCTCGAGAAATTGCATATCAAACCTGTTCAGAAGGCGGCCTAACCAAAGACCTAAAAGACAAAGAGAAGGCCATATGGCCCCAGTTTCCTGTAGCTTGTGGGGCCTTTTCATTGTTCGATGTAGGTCATGCGTTCACCGAAGTGGAGAATATGACGTGTCTACAATTATTTAAATTCCCGGCAAGGCCATTTGATCCAAATGAAGTTGCCCAAGATTTCACAACGAACGTCAAGATAAAAGTATTCGTTGGAAAGAAGGATTTATTTGATGATTTATTTCAGAATAAAAGCTCACTCCAGGAAATTTTGCGGGAAGCTCAATCGCGATTGTCTCCAGATGACCTCCAAAAATTCATGGTATACAGGGAAAGAAGACTAGCCACTGTTCCTCTAGAAAAGCTGCAACTACCTGCCAGAGAACCTACTCCAAGCATTAGCCTTAGTGAGAATTCAAGCGCTGCTGGATCTAAATCTAAGAGTGGACAAGAGATGCCTGAGCATTCTAAAAAATCCGAAAACGACCAAGATAGAGGTGAAGAGTCAGCTAAGGACACCGCTCAGTCAATGAAATTTTCACAGCAGCAAGTTATCGCCTCCCCATCAAGAGATGTTCCCCCTCTCATCATTGAAGCACCACCCGTCACAACATAATTAGACAAAGAATGGGAAACCTTCAACGAACTGATCAATCTTGAAGGACAGGCCCCAAAAACACCTGTGAGAAATACACAGGTAGCACAAGAATTGGGCTCAGCGTTGCTCTTCAACGAGTGGGACGATCAAATCAGGGAGGCAGAACAAGCAGAATGGAGGCTGAAGGCGCAAGAAAAGGAAAAAGCGGTCCAAGCACTAGACAGGTTAAATTGGGAGTGTTACTGGGCATACTTGGTAAAGCCGCATAGTCAGCAAATGACTGTGAAATGTATCATAAATGCGGCCGAGAAAGTAGTGCCAGCTCTCATAGATTCTGTTTTCTCAGCCCAGCTCAAAGCAGAAGTCAGCCAGCCGACTCTCCTCAAACCCATGATGAATGCATGCAACTTTAAGGATCAGATTCAGAAGTAACTTTATTTAGAATGTTGTTTTTCTTTAAAATTAGATTAGAAAAAGGACGGTCATTTGAAAACCGCATCCTAAATTTTGTAAATTAACTATTATTAGAATTAGGAAGTAGTATTTTAACCCTTCTCATGCATTTGGAGGAGGGTCCAGAAATTTGTCAAAAACTTGTCCTCAGAACATGCACTTCTGAACCCTCGGAGGAGGTTTTGATGAATGGATGGATCGAGGTTTATTAATGTTTGCATTTGATATCTGCTACTGATGTTGCACTTCTGTACTCTTAGTAGATGTTAGAACAAGTAGAGATAAATCATTTTTGCTTGAAGCTTATGAGTAGGACTAGTCATAAATGGTACTTTTATCTCTTGGCCATTTCTTCTTATATTCTTAAAGTGATATACAGTTTTTAGTTGTTTATATGTTATTGCATGAATGTGTGAGTTACCATTTGGCACTTTTGTACGGTGGAATCATTTATTTATGTTTGATATATGAATAACTTATTATGCGATATGCTGTTCACAACTGTTTTGCCTAACTTTTTATGCAAAGTGGTTCATCTTAATTGATTTCTATTCTTATGATAGCTGAATGATATTTATTACCGGTTATTGTTTGAAATCTCTTTAGATCGCATAATAGAAGAAATACATCCCGGGTTAGCATAGATTAGATGTGCTGTTTTCATTAGATTACAATATCACTAGAATTAGACTAAAGTAGCTTAGATTAGAACTTGTAGATCAGCATCATCCAACTCTGCACACACACACCCTTAGATTGGGAAACTGGTCCCATTATCCCCAGTCGGACCCGCTATACCAAACGGATAAGGAGCTGCCAACCAAGGTCCGGACCGGGTGGGTATCCCCCTTTTTGTCGACCCGATTTTCGGGGCTTCAACAGTATCCGAAGAGTACTAAATTCACATTAAAATGTACATAGATGATGATAGGGTAGGTAGCATTGATGACAGTAAAAGCACCAGTGGGAGTGCATTTTTCCTAGGAGATTTTCTTGTGTCTTGGTCAAGTAGAAAGTTACCATTAATTTCTCTTTCTACAACTAAAGCTGAATACATAGAAATAACAAAGTATCATATCCAAATTCTTTGGATGGAACAAAATTTGAAACACATCAAAGTGGAATATAATCATCCAATTATCATTTTTTGTGACAACACTAGTGCAAACAATACCTCAATAAATATTTTCATGCACTAAAAAACAAGGTACATTCCATCCAAGTATCATTTTTTCAGTGAACAAATCTTTGAGTGAAATGTCAAGATGGAAGATATTAGCGCCAAAGAACTAATTACTTACATCTTTACTAAACCTTTACGGGAGAAACTGTAAGAAGAAGCATATATTGAAGTATTTCTGCCAATAACAAAGGAGTAGATTGTTAAAAATGGTGGTTATTGACATCAAAGGTAGTCCTAACGGAATGGAAAGTTACATAATCAACTGACATTTTTGGAGACCTTTCTAGTTATAGGTGGAATGCCTTCTAAATCTTCATGGTTGAGGAGAAATAAATTTTTGAATACACACACACACACACACACACATTATATCCCGCCAGTTGCACAAGTTGGCCCCAATGTAGTTGTGAAATTCATTATAAATAGGCATCATGACAAGGAGATATTTATCCATTTCCCAGGAGTAACTCATATATGATTTTGTAGTTTTTAGCAAAGGACAAGGGAAGAAAAACAAGGTTTCACACCTTGTGAACCAAGAGGAAGAGGATAAGGATCGAGTAAAGAATTCAGGAAGAGGAAAGCATGCCCATACCCAAGTTGTAGGTGGATTTTTTTGGTATAATTTTTGGGGAAAGTTTTCATTCTATTTTTGAGGGCTAGCCATAGGTCGAATTTTGGTTGAGTTAGACAGTGCAGCCAATTTTTTTGAGGAGGTAGAGTCTTGGGTAAGAGTGCACTTAAAACCTTTGAGAAGGCTGAGTCCTAGTTAGTCTAGGCTACAGGTCAACTAGTGAAGAAAAAGGGAGTAGTATTGGGTACCAAATGTCAGAAGGGAAGACCTTCTTGAATATATAATAACCCTAAATTTTGAGTCTTGAACAATGAACAATAAAGTACTAACTTGAGTTGAGTTGTAGGAGATCGATGTTATCATCTATTTGACAGGTTCGAGCTTGAGAAACTGTAAGTTGGTGCTTATAGAGGATTGATATCAATTTATTTCTAGTTTGGAGTCTGCATTATTGTAATATGGTGCTTATAGAGGATTGGTGTCCTCATAGGTAGTTTCCTGTAACATTGTAATACACTGAAGACTATTAGAAAAACATTTAAGTGTTTTTCTCTAATATTGGTTTTTCACTTTCATTAGGGTAATTTTGAGGTAAAAATTGGACCTCAAAACAAAAAATGCACTGACAAAAGTAACTTTAAAAGAACCAATAAGATTCAAGATGATGATGTCATCCCCAGGGGAAAATATTTTGGAGGGAAAAACAAAGAAATTTTTTATTTTTATTATATATATATATATATATTTTAAAATTGTATTTTCGGCTTATCTCCTTGTAGATTCCCTCAAATGTCAAGAGTATATAGCCATTTGATGCTAAATTAAATTCAACATCCAACAAGTACCCTATATGCATACTTATGAGTAGATCCACATCAAATAAAATTGAAAATATATGAAACTAGTGTGTTAAACACTATTTTCAAGTATTTTCATTTTTTTTCATTGTGGGTCTACTTAGAAGTATGCAAAGTGGGTATTCATTAGATGTGGAATTTAATTCCACATCAAATGGTTGTCTACTCTTCAACTTCGAGTGAACTTGCAAGGAGATAAGCCAAAAATACAATAAAAAATTAGTTTCCTTTTTTTTTTCTTTAAAAAATCATGTCTTATTTTATTATTTTAACTATTATTTTACTATTTTCCTTGGGAGGCCCATTTTAGACCGCAAAATTCTCCTAATGAATCTATGTGTTCATGCATTGTGCTAATGGTTAATTATGAGATGTTATTTATGTTTTAAGTAAAAATAATTTAAGTATATGTGATACTGATTCACTCCACCAGTATCACTGTGTATTTCCACTAACTCTTTATATATAAAATTTATTATATATCATAGAATTTATTATACAAGTTATAATATTATATTTAGATATTTACAATATCAACCTTGCATAACATTAAATAATTTAAGAGATATGAATAAAAGTTTCTAGTATCTCTATAGTGATTAGGGTTTACCCTACCTGCCCTTACCATCTGAAAATAATTGCAACATCCCATGTTGGAGTCGATCCATCATCCCCTATAAATTTTTTGATGCAGAAGCTGAGTTGTTGTCAAGAAGAGTACTAATCACATTCATCCCCTATGTTGGAGAAGGACCATCACTTTTGCTAGAAGTGCCATCATTGCTAGAGTTCAAGAAGGGGAAAGTCTCTTTTATTTGTAGGGATAAAGTTTCCATGGGGATACATTTGCAAGGAAATTTAGGTGTTCATTACCCTACTTCAGTCTTTTATTCCAAGAAAATGTCATAAAAAATAAAAAATCCATTAAAAAAAAATTGGAAGCTATCCCTCATTTGGAACTCCTATCTTCAAATCCAAGAAGGAACAACCTCATTTTAATTGGTATGGATTTGGTTGGAAAGTTTACATGCCTTTGGCCTTGTCCAAAATCTATGGAGATATGGGTAACAAAAGATTGGTCCCAAAAAATTAACAGACAGGTAATTGCATTTGCCTCTGGTTGTGGGTTTTATATCTTTTTGTTTTATAATAAAGAAGTGTCGGATTTGATATTCATATATGGGCCATACTTGATAGGTTTCAAGGGAGTGTATTTCTCCTCACATACCTTTGATTTCAATCAAGAACAATAAATTATAAAAGCCCTAGTTTGGGTTAGATCAACTCATATATCATTAATCTTTTAGGATGATAGCTCCATTAGTGATCTATATTTATGAAAGAACAAAATGAAATACAAATATAAAAAGAAACACAAAGCTACAATGAAACAAAACTTTAATTTATTAATAACAAAGTACTGAAAACTATTACATGTAAAATGGAAATAAACTAGTTTGGGCGACAATAGCTGTAGAAATTTTGATTGTAGATTAACCTGATAATGAAATATAACTAAAGAAAAATACTTTAATCTACTTCTACAATCAAACTTGTGGAAGCTTAATAGATTTGAGCAAGATCAAGCTGAACACATATAAACAGAAGAAGAATCAATGCACATGAAACACATAAGAATACTCCGGGGAAAGCATCAGCTAAAAACCCTGCTATATGTATTATCATACAAGGTGGAAATACCTTAGAATTAAACAAAGCCTTAGCTCTCATAGCTAGCCAGCTCTCAATACAATCCTCCTGGATGCTCACAGGAAAACAAGGCTTCTCACAAACCCTTCTCCTCTGCCCTCCAAGCCTCCTATTTCCTTGCACAGTTTCTCTGGATGATCCTCTTGTTACCAAGTGTAACACTGATCACTCACACTGATCTCACACCCTGTAAAACTGCACAATCCTCAAGGAACCTTGTTCCTTCTGCATGGATGAGTTTCCTTTATAGGAAAACTCATGCAACTGATAGTACAATGTCCCTGTCTTTAATCTCAACTGGATCTTTCTCTGAATAGAGATGCATGAGTTATTTATGAGAGAATCTTCAGTTATTTGGAGTACACTAGTTTGATGCATGTATGCATTAACTGACTAAACTCACAATTAGTTCCTCAAACTATTTGGAACTAATTTAACTGGACATAACTAAGTTAACTGAGCTAACTAATTACAACTCAAATACAACTCATCCTTAACTCCTTAATTAAGGGATAATCTCCTTAATTTAAGGGATAACTGTTGCATGACTTCACAAAGACTTCTAGCTTGAATTTCTCCAACTAATTAACTCAAGATGAATTAATTAATTATTTTTCAAGTAGCTGGTGAGACTAAATTTGAATTTTATTTCTCAATTTTAATTTAAGGAAAAATTAAAATTGGAATATTCTGAATGCTATTTTTAGCATTTCTTGTTATTCTCAACAAGAAAGGAATTTAACTCGATCCTGATCCTGAACCTTTGGAAGGTTCTACATGCAACACTTCTCTCTAGTGTTGTTTCTCCAGCAACTCCAGAAACAAAAAAAGCATGCAACCTGAATCAGTATGATGCATCTGTCATCAAAGTCTATGACTGCCATTGCCTCTGTCAACTGAAAAACTCCGCGCTTCTGTTGACTTTGCCTTTCTGCACTGTTGTCAATCCTTCTCTGCGCTCTTCAGTATCTGACTTCTCTAGTCTCTGTCACTTTGATCTCTGACTGCATCAATCCCACTGATTCCTCCCACTACTATGTACTTTGGGCTCCCATAGCAAGGTACGATCCATGAGATAAAACCTCTCAATGAACCCTGCCCAATTTCAAACTTCTTGGGAATATCACTTCACATCGCCCCACCTCACACCTAGAGATATGGATGCATGTGATCCCTCTGCCCACTTGGCTTAAAATTCCCCCCTACTAGAGGTATCTGCATGAGTGGATGCTTCCACTCAGTCTCCTCTCAGCGTCTCCAATTGTGGCTCCTCCACAATTGTTTGAGACTTCTTCTAGGGCTGCATGTTGAGACTTCTTCAAGTCTCTAACATTTTCCTTGCTCCTCAAGGCCTTGCATGCATCTTGAACCTCAAGAGCATACAGGTTCTGTACCCGTGAACCAATCTGTTTCACCTGTCCCGTGGTGATGTGTCTAAGGAAAACCTTTCCCTTATTGAAGACAACATCGTAGCCTTTGTCCTCGAACATCACGATCGATACCAAATTCTTTTTCAATCCAAGCACATACTTCACATCTATTAAGGTGATAAGAGCTCCATGCTCCCTATGAAAAGCAACCGTGCCCACTCCTGAAACACTATACCTTTCATCGTCACCCATCTCTATGCGCATCTTGAGGTCTTTGTCCTCCAAGGTACTGAATAAAATGTTATCACCGATCATGTGGAATGAGGCTCCATTGTCAAGAAACCAACCATAACCCATCATCGAAGAATCCATGCATGCAATGAGGGTGAATTCCATTTCGAACTGAGAGGCTAATGCTTCACCTTCCGATCCATCCGATGATCCCTTCTTGGACTTCTTCGATGGGTAATTAGTTGCATAATGACCCATCTCGTGAAAATTAAAGCATCTCACTTTAGATTTGTCACCCTTCTTCCTTCCATGAGAAGAATTCGATTTGGGATGAGAATCCTTCTCCTTCCCTTTCCTTGCCTTACTCACTAAGGCCATATTTTCTTCATCCTCCTTGGATGAAGAACCATCTCTTGTGCTCTTCCTTATCTCCTCCTGCATGAGATCCGACCATAGCCATTCCCAATCCGACAATTTCTCCCTTCCATTCACAGAGTCCTGGTAGCTATGCCAGCTATTTGGAAGACCGAGGAGAGAAAAACTCACCATATCATCATCGGCAGTAGTTATTCCCACACTTCCAAGCTCATCTCTATAGGTGGTGAGCTTGTTCAAAAATGTGGAAATAGTATCACCGTTCTCCATCTTGATTCTTCGAAGCTTGTCCTTGAGCGCAAATTTCCTCTGGTCGCTATTGTTCTGGTAGAGGTCCTTCAATGTCTTCCACATTGAATATGGAGTATCCTTCCCATGGAGACTCGAGACAATATGGTCTCGAACTCCCTCAAGGATGATCTGTCTCACCCTCACCACACACTTCTTCCACTCAGCCAACTCTTGTGCATTAGTTGAACCTGGCTTTGGGATTTCTTGATTAATGAAATCCTTCAAGCCGTTGTCTTCTAATACAACCTCCATGCGATCTTTCCATGCTATGTAATTCAAGCTGCCATCCAAGGCATACTCGAGTCTCAAGCCATAGAACGCCATTGACCAATCCCGAGCTTCAAACTTCGAATTCTCTTCTTCGTATACTGTTCACAACTCTGATAACCTTTGCTCTGATACCATGTAGAAATTTTGACTATAGATTAACCTGATAATACAATATAACTAAAGAAAAATACTTTAATCTACTTCTACAATCAAACTTGCGGAAGCTTAATAAATTTGAGCAAGATCAAGCTGAACACATATAACCAAAAGAATAATCAAGCACATGAAACACATAAGAATACTCTAGGGAAAGCCTCAGCTAAAAACCCCACTATCTGTATTATCATACAAGGTGGGAATATCTCAGAATTACACAAAGCCTTAGCTCTCACAACTAGCCAACTCTCAGTACAATCCTCCTAGATGCTCACAGGCAAACAAGGCTTCTCACAAAACCACTTCCCTCCAAGCCTCCTATTTCCTTGCGTAGTTTCTCTGGGTGATCCTCCTGTTACCAAGTGTAACACTGATCTCACACCCTGTAAAACTACGCAATCCTCAAGGAACCTTGTTCCTTCTGCATGGATGAGTTTCCTTTATATGAAAGCTCATGCAACTGATAGTACAATGTCCATGTCTTTGATCTCAACTGGGTCTCTCTCCAAATAGACATGCATGAGTTATTTATGAGAGAATATTCAACTATCTGGAGTACACTAGTTTGATGCATGCATGCATTAACTGACTGAACTCACAATTAGTTCCTCAAACTGTTTGGAACTAATTTAACTGGACATAACTCAGTTAACTGAGCTAACTAATTACAACTCAAATACAACTCATCCTTATCTCCTTAATTAAGGGATAATCTCCTTACTTTAAGGGATAACTGTTACATGACTTCACAAAGACTTCTAGCTTGAATTTCTCCAACTAATTAACTCAAGAAAAAATTAATTAATTATTTTTCAAGTAGCTGGTGAGACTAAATTCGAATTTTAATTCAAGGACAAATTAAAACTGGAATATTCTGAATGCTATTTTTAGCATTTCTTGTTGCTATTCTCAACAATAAATTATCTCTGAGAAGAGATGTAGTTGATACATGCCTTCTAAATTATGTTACAATGAGGCTTGGATGCCTATTTATTACTAAGAAACAATGGAAAACCCTAAACACAAAAAAACTAACCCTAGGAGATGAAGCACCAAAAGTCTATGGGCCGGTTGGCATAAATTGGTACATCAAGTTCCTAAGGTCATAACTTTGGCATTCGATCTCCATTTGATGCGTATGATACCTCATTAGAAATATATATTCGAGGAATACAACTTTCAACTACAAACCCATGCTATAGCCTATCAATTTTTCTATTTTCCAAAAAAAGGTCATTTAAGGCCTCAAAACGACTTTGAAAGTTTAGGACTTGAAAAATTACCAAAAATAGTAAATTGTGCTACAATTAAGGAAACTGAAAGAAACAATGGTGGGGTTCCAAGTGGAATAGGCGGGTGGCCATAAATATCCACCTAGATCAATTAGGGTGACTAGAAAGAAATTGCGTCATTTCTTCAACTATGTAGAACCAAAAGGGAATTGATACTCATGCTTGAGAATGTAGGTTGATTTGGAGAAGGATCTCCAGGAATACATAGAAAACAATCTTGATGGGTGGAGAAACCATCATGCTCTAGATCATTAAAAAATTCTATTCAAACGCATGACGTTTCATGCTTATGAACATTTGGCTAAAAACTTTTCAAAAGTCCAAGAGTAAAAACCTCCTTCAAGGCAGAAGTTAAGGAAGGAACCTCATCCAAAGAAGTAGTCAAGGAATAAGCCTAAGTTCAAGATGGTTATAAACATGCATATAAAATTTCAATGTAAGGGGCCATCTCCTCCAAATCCATCACAAGAAGGTAATCCCACATCAAGATTAAATAAAATTGAATCCTTAGAGAACTTGAATGGCTCAGTAGTCACCCAAAATACGGAGAAGGAATATGTAGAATAACTGACATTGTATCTCAGCCTATTGTTGATCTAGATCCATCCCTTTAGGATTTAGTGGCTAATTCCCAAGAAGAAGAAAAGGAAGTAGAAGCAGAGGAGGGAAATGAAGAATATGCAAAGGAGTCAAAGGCGGAAGAATAATAAGTAGAGGAAACAAAGGGGGAGGAAATGAAATCATGTCATGAAGATGAATATGAATAAAAACCAATATGAATAAGAATCAGAAGTGAAAGTCCACTATGAGTTCTCTAAATCCTTCTATTTTACTGAAGTCCTAAAAGATAATGCCCTAAATCCCTCCCCTCCTATTAAAAGGGAAATGAAATCTAATCAAAGACCTAATTTATTATGAAGAAGAAATAAATGGACATTAAATAACTTTTGGCTTTCCCCTAATTAAAAGAGGGCTCATAGACAATGTGATAAAAAAAATTTCTTTCTATATTTACTTTTGTAACTAGTTTGTTAAAATCTATTCATACACAGGAAATTGGTATAGAAATCCTTTGTAGGAAAATTCATTTTTCTCCCCGTCCAGTGAAGGGAGGAGGAAAATCTACAAAATTAGCCATCAATACCTTACATATGGTTGTTGTTAGTTATGCTAATGACATTTTTTAAATCTATCTTTCTATATATTAATTTCAACTAAAAATTATTAAAAGTGAAAAATTTATAAATACAAAAAAAAGAAAATAGTCCAAGGCCTAAGGACATTATTAATCTTAGAATCTATCACTCCTTGAATTCTTAGCAACCATGGAATTAATGATGAATATGTTTAGGGAATAATGCGAACAATTGCATATAGTTAATTCAAAGTCGGATATCTTACATAATTCTTTGAAATATTTATCTATGATAGGAAAATAGGTCCCTCATTAGAGAAATTGATAGGTTAAAACACAAACTAGCAATATATAAATGAAGCTATCACAAATCATAATAAAAGGCGAGAAATGTTTAGAACAAATTTGACAGAACTTTATTAGATGAAGTTCAAAAAATCTCATCCAAGAAATCAAAGTCAAACCCTTCTTTACCAAAGTTAGGAATGTAAGGAAATATCAATTTGAAAATCAACTGGGAGGCATCTATTGGTCCAATTGAATTAAAAATGTTTTTAAAGTTAAAAAATAAAACTATGGATAAAGGAACATTTATAGACCTCATAAAAGTTAAAATCCCAATGGTTGTTACATACAAAATAACAAAATGACATAAGGATATGACAAATATTTAAATACTCAATTTATAGTGGTTATGGAGGATTCATAAATTGAGACCTAGAAGCAAGTTAAAATGATGCTTTATTACCACTTGAATTGTAAGAGTTATTGCATGCACCAAGAAACCTACTGATGTCAACCATGCTTTAAACAAAGATGGAATTCAAAATTTTAAAACGAATTGGAGTCATAAAATAAAAAATGTAAAATGTAGCTTGAATTGTAATAAAAGGAGAGCAATTTGTATCAATATACAATCTGAAAAATATTAACCTAAGATGAGTTTGTTGTTTTAAAATGTAATAATTTTGCATGAAGCTTCAAAGATCTTATTGTGTTGATTCCTCACCGTAGGACAACATCAATAATGTTTCAAATTAGAAAATTTAATAAATCCTCTCTAACAATTCTTTGAGGACAAAACATTTATTCAATAGGGAGGACATGCATTATAGATAAATATATGACATATAATATTGCGAAACTATAATTTATATATAAGATGGAAATGTAATAAATGCTAGTGGAATTGTATTAATATACATAGAAAGAGGACGCCATGTGAACGTTGTGATATTTGGGAGAGTATATTTATTATTTTGTTTAAATGTAATAATTACTGTACCTATATTGTAACATGTGTGTGGATTAACTCCGTGAGAGGTAGACATAAAGATATATTGTAACATGTGTGTGGATTAACTCCGTGAGAGGTAGACATAAAGATTTTGACTTATAGGCTTTATGGTTTTTGAGGAATGAGATTTGGAGTAGAGAAACTTATGGATTGTTTGAATTGGTTTAAAAATGCTAGGAAAGATGATTGGTAGAAGGTTATATGTTATGTAACGGGTAAAGAAATGTTGCCTCCATGAAGATAGGCCATTTGATAAGCCCCTATTAACATTGTAATCCATTTAAAGTTGTTCCAAGGTTGTTGACATGTTGGGAAAGTTTAGGAGAAAATTGTGAAGTTGTAAGAGATGCCATTTGTAGTTATAATTGCTTCATACAATAAAACATATAGTGTGATGAAGAGTTAACCACCTCTCTTTAATTTGAAAATTTAGTTTTTGCTTCTATGGTTCATTTTAGGCATAATGAAATGTATACATAGATTTGGTGCCTCAAAACCCAAATTGGGAATTTTATGAAGTTGGTTTGGTTGTGTGTAGAGGAATATGTCATTTATAGAAGCATGGAGAATCTACTGCAAATGGGGAAAAATAGTGGAAAAAACATTTTTTCCCTTCATGATAGACATTTGAGAAAAAATGAGTTTGTTGTGTGTAATAAATCAATGACCACAAGCAAACTTGAACCTATGACCAAGGTGAGGTACTTTTCATACACAAATCATCAAATGTAGATGTTCACATTTTAATGAATGTTGTAGCATGTCATAGGATGATGTATCAATGGACTTCCTATGTACTAGTCCTCACCTTATTATGATTATTTGTTGCTTAGAGTTAGAATCAAAATGTGTTATTATAAGGTATCTAGGTAATGTTTAGATGTATTAGTGATCATTCATGCTACATGTAAAAGGGCATATCACTGTGAGCCTTGAAATGGCATGTACACCCCTTTGTTTATACGACTCTTTGAATTATTGGTGATCAAATACCTTTTCAAGGAAGGAGTTGTGGACACTTGGAGGAGTGGGCCATATGTTTGTTGAAGGCCTTGGAAGTGGACCATTTGTTGGTTGTATACTTGAGGCAATGCATTAGGTAAAACAAATTGAAGTTAAGTTATTCTATCATGAGAAACCTAAGAGGTCTAAGAGATATTCAATGCGTTTGAGAGGATTTCAATGGAACTCATCAAGCAGTTAAACCATGCACGCAAAGGGATTTTCGTTAGAGTGACAATTACAAAAATTGAGTTCCCATGTATTTCGATGGATGGTTGTTCCATTATACAGGCTTCAACAAGTTTATGGTGTTTACATGAACATGGTATGTGTTGTACATGCCTAATATTGGAACATATGAAGATTTTTCTATGGAAAAACATCTTTAGTTTATAGGTACTCATTAAGGGTTATAGTTGAAATATCTAGCTCTTTCTTATCTCATAGATGTGCTACACTAGGGCACCATACTCGTGTTGGAATATTGTCACTTCTATTTATTCATGTTGTATTGATGCCCCCAATATTATGTGACTGAGAATAAGATATCCTCATTAGTGTATGTCCTAGTGGGTGAAAGGGATGTGGTTAAATTTGAAAAGCTATGCATGAACAATGAGAACATGTTTCCATGAGTGATTGGATTGGTATCATTTGTAAAGTTCATATGATGAATTCATGTATAGTTGAGGTGTGTGCACATAAGTCAAATGGTTGTGTACATGATATGTCATAAGGTGGATTGGTTGGATAATGATATGGTTTAGAGATTGCCTCAACCAAATCTACATTAAAAACCATTTAACACACACACACACACACATTCTTGATAATATAATGTTATAAATCTATATGTAAATATTTTATCACATAAATATTTGTAACTACGTGTAAATATTGTTTAAAACGAATTACTTTAAAATTAGCATACATGTAAATAACTTTCATGAAAACCTTATCATAGTTTTTTTATTCTTTTTGCTTTCAAGAAATAGCTTTAAAATAATCTAAGATTGAGGCTTGTTAAAAAAAATCTAGCACCTTAGTGCAAAGCCTCACTAAGTGACCTAGATAATGAGTAATCACCTTGGAAACTACTCCCCTTATTTTAGTGAAGGATAAATATCCAACACAAGGGATGCTTCCCTAGTAGATCTTGGGTATCAAATTTCCTAGTCAAACCAAGTAAGAATCCTCCCAAGAGTTCTATCTATATCACCAATATTCTAGAGGATTCAATAATTACGATTTATGGTGATTTGAGAGGTAATTTCTATATTTGAGTTCAAAGGGTCCTATGGCTCTTCTAGAGTTCTAGGTCAATCACTAAAGGCTTAAAGAATTTTCCCAAACACACACAATCAAGAGGTCACTTTTTTCTGATTTAAGTAAACTAGCATGTAAAATCAACATTGCAACAATAAACTAGTTTATAAAAAAAACAAACTTAGTCCAAGAAACTATGATAATAGTGAAAAACGAGGACTACAAATTTGAGTAAATAATAGAATTAATTACAATAATTTTCTGTAGTTAAAAGGCATATAACAATAATGAAAACCCTATACGGCATCCCTAGTCCCTAATTTATGGACGGAAAATGTATTTGAAATGACACTTTTGATTTTCAACTAATTTCCAAAAAACTTTCTCACCATATGGCATTAACATCTAGGTCAATAATTTCTGAAAATATGCAGTTTTGTTATAATTAAACCCTAATTTACCCTAGAATAGGAAAAAGGAGTTTTAGAGAGTTAAATGATTGACACAAGAGATAAGACTAGTGCCTTTCCCAATCTAGGGCTAATGGAGTCTAGGAGTGACAATCCTTGAAAGAAAAGATATGGATGGTGGTTTCAAAGAAACTAAGGGAGACTAACTTGTGACCCTTAGTCATCGAACCATAGCTTCCTTGTATTCTCTTTGACAAATAACAGAGGGAGATTAACTTAGGCCATGTCATTAGAACTTATTGAAAATTCTTGTTTGAGGAGAATTAAGAGATAAAAATACCATGAAAATTATGGTGAATATTTAATAACCCTTATCAATCAATAATAAACAAGAGTGGAAGAATATAACTCACATTGAATAACACATTCATACAAGTTCACAAATAATCAACATGAAAAATCTCACATGAGAAAAGTTATTCAACTAGTGTTCCATAGCGATTTAGAGAGAAAATATAAGTATAAGAGGTGATATCTCTTAAGTGTGTGATGATCCAAAGTGAGGTGTATGATTCCCTATTTATACTAGGGTAACCAAGCAATTTACCTCAAATTAGGATTAAAGGCCCTAAAAAAATAAAATCCATACTACAAGATGGATAGGTCATTAAGATGACTCCATAGTAGCCTTAAAGATGAAAATATAATGAATGTTCCCTCAAAGGTTGCAAGTGTGAGTGTAAAGCATCAAGAAGGGTGATGATCTATAAACTTCCATGGATATTCTATCGAGAGAGTTTGTCACAACAAATATGATAAACAATTATTGAATCCGAAATCCATACTATGAGGGTTAATTTTTACTTATATTTATGGAATCATTAATTTATTGTTTATTTTATATGCATGAAAAATATAAAAATAGATATTAAAGGAACATCACTCACAAATCCACTATAACACAAGATATGACATGGGAAACCCTTTTGGGAGAAAAACCCAATTGATAGGAGAGGATTCTCTTCTCTTTCTTTCTTTGAATAGAATCGGTGAAAGTAAAAAGGGTTGAGACTTATGGCTCATGGAATGCCATAGAACGGAAACCCTATGTATTATACCCTCTATATATACACTCTCAACTATTATACTCAACTATTGAACAAAATGCACTAGAATAGAATCAGACCCCTTTCCCTCCTAGTAACATGAATATAACACAACCTGATAACTAACTAGGGGTTAAATTTGACAAATGCAACCATCCATATGAGTTACAAGTAGACTCTTCTAGAGTATTATTAAACATGGTCATGTGGCTAGCCCATTTTCCATGAGCAATGGGGATGGCATGGCGTCCTCTTGAATCATGGTGGACAAAACATGAAGGTCAACTTCTAGGTGGCATAACATTTCATATGAATGTCATTTGAGGTCATTCTTGCACCATTGGAAAGATATATTGGTGTAAAACAAGACCAGGGGTTTTGGTCTAGCAATATTTTCTATACCCAAAAATAATTCATTAAATGCATCAAAGTACCTTTGGAATGTTTTAAAACCTACTTCGTCAAATTGGGAGGTGTTAGTAAAAATGGTCCTATGAGCTTATTTCTCCCATTTTTCCACTTTGAAAGCATTAATATGGATGCAAAATTATATAATTATTTAATCCATATTAGGTGACATCATCTCCAAAATACATGTCTCTCCTTAAAAGACATAAAAAATCATTAAAAAAACATGCCTCTCATCCAAGGGTCATGTCTCATAATCAAAAGGTGCCTCCTCAAGGCCAACATATCCATCTATGTTCCCATGCCATGCATAAGGTACCAATTCATCTTGTATGTGCAACGTCCTAGCTCAAGAAGGAAACATCCAAGGTCCATAGGATGGATGAATATCTCAAAAAGTGTTTCAAGTCATCATCAAGCTCAATTCTCATCATCAAGTGTCGAACATCCATTATCAAGTGGAATTATCTTAGTAGTGTGTACCATCATCCATCAAGTGTAGGAGAAACATCATCAACGTCCTCCAAATGAACCTGACCATATTAATATCATCATCAAGAATAGGCTCAAGGAATAAAGTAATACCAACTAACATGCATACAAGAGTCATTGAAGCATAAAAAGTGGGTCATATCTAAATTCAAAGCCATATAAGTACATCAAATCAAGTATATTATTCAAACTTCATGCTATTTTAAGAGCTCTTATACAAGCTGAAAAATTTAAATATGGGAGGATCATCCATTACCCCCATTAGGTGCTCTCAACCCCAGGGTAAGGAATAGTTCTTAAGCCCTAGTCTTCAATCAATAGGTGTAAGTGATATGGTCAGGGGTGGACTTCATGAGAGGTGTCATAGTATTATACATGGGTTGTGCAAGATATTAGTCTATGAGTGTGTTTATGAAGGAGTGCTTGCATTACTTGAGTTACCTTTTCCTTGGTACTACTTTTTCCACCCCCAACCATTTTTATAGGCTAACACCCAAGGGGGATTTAAACTAGTGACCTATTGTAAGGATTGTCTTAACAATGCACCCATTCACCATCAATGCAAATCCAAATGGGGATTTCCACCCCTTGTTTAGTCTTTTTATTTGATTTAGTTGGACTTCTTAGTTGTAAGCTTTCATTGATTTCATTTAAATATCCCTTTAGGATGTGAAATTAATTGCTTATAGGGGTTGGGATGTTCTTTAAGCCCCTTTTATTTTGGGATACCATGATAAACATGGTATTGGGGTGATGGCCTCACATGTGGGTGTAGAGCTCAAGCTAACCTGAATTTTAAATATAATTCATCCCTTGCCACTTTTTTTTCATTTTAACATTTGGCACATGCTCTTTATTTCATTTTTTTCAGAACCCCTTTGCTCATAGGATGAGACAAGTAGGGAACTAATACGAGTGATTAGAAACGATTAACCCAAAGGAGAGAAAACCAAAGAATTGGGTAGATAGAAAGTGTTAAGTATGGAAGGATATTGACACAATATTTATATGTAGTCCTCCTATTGATGCTCCTCATGGACAATGAAAAATAATACCTAGGGGGGCTACACTGGGCTAGAAGGAAAATATGACCACCAAGTTGAAATAGCGCAACAAGTATAACTTCCAAACTTCATGATCCATTATCTAACTTCAACCCATCAAACTTACTTAGATGCATAAAACATTAAATGTAAGCACTTTGTATGAAACAATGACTAATGTACATCATGGTTGTCGACCCACCTTCATCGGATGAGTATGCTCCTTGAATGAATAATTGACCAATAATGAGTGAGACACATATAAGAAGATGGTATTTGAGAGGCATGTGATGATTTTATCTGGAAATCTACATCATGGGAGAAAAAAGTTCTCCAATGGTTACCCCTACACATACATGGGTAATTCCACAACTTCTCTCATAACTATTGGACCTTGCGCAACTTTTGTCTCCTCTCTCCTATCCATATGATGAATACATAATCATGACCAAGTTTTGATGTAGAAGTTTTCTCTCACTTTAGTGTTTCTAGTACATATGATGTAAGAGATGCTCCTCCTCTATCGAGAAAGCCTCTTACCCTTACTATCTAACTTGGGTTGAATTATGAGGGGTCTCCTTGCAATGTTGAGATTTTTGGAATCTATTATAATGCTAATTGACAATTTTATTTTCTATGGAGCAACCCAGTTCTTTAACCCAATCCCTCAAAAGAGGGATTGTTTCAAGGTTAGTATTTCCAAAAATTTAAGGGAAATTATGTATATATTGGGGGGGGGGGGGGGGAGGGTGGAGGTGGTGTGGAAGTAGTTTCATCTATTTCTAAATGCATTACATTAATCTCCCCAACACCTGTTATAGTTGTCAAATCCCAACCCATAGGATTAGATATCACTCCTTGTTGGAAAAAATTGATTTGTTTCTCCCATAGCTACTTAATCAATGTGTTAATTTCCTTAGGTTTTTCTTGAAACATGGCACAAAGGTTGGACAAGGGTGGTAAGTAAGGGAAAAAATACTTGGAATTAACAACCTCAATTGAATTCCTAAGCTTACTAGCTCCAATTAACCCCTTAAAACAACCTCAAAATGATATAGAATAAGCCTTCAACTTCTATGGTTGTTAGTGAATCTCTTAGTAGCTTTGAGCTCACCACCCCATGAGGGTGTGGGTGTCATTGAGCCTGGTATCCACCCCTCATGAATAGATGATTCTTAGTTAATTATTGGTGTTGATGATGACTTCTGTAAGAAGCCAAACAATAATATTGTAATGACTTCTTCTCACCCAAGATGCAAAATATGACTTCTCTAAACCCTTTTGATGCCATTGCAAAATGAGAGGGTGAGGAGATGGTGGATTATTGCATAGAGTGTTCACAATGAAGGAACATTCACAGAATGTATGGGTTCTTATGTATCCTTAGTTGCAAATCCATGACCCAAAAATATAAATGTTAATATTATTTGTTTGCAAGGAGTTAAAGTCATTGGTTTTGTGCTTAAGTCACCCCTTTGGGAATCTAGCCCAACTTTGTTGGTTATTTTATTAACCATGTTTAAGGTAAATGCGTGGATGCAACCTTGATTTATTCAAAATGGGTAAGAGAGATTGCATGAAAAATGAAAATGGGTAACATTTTTGCTCTTTTATAGTGAGATATTGGAAAATTTTCCATTTCTTCATCTTTAACCCTTCTTCTTACCTTCACACTCATATTAAAAAAAAAACTGTTTAGGGATATATAACAAGATATTTGTTCTCTTCATTAATTAAGTATACTTTAAAATTTTATGTAGGGATGATTGGTGACCTATGTGGACATATAATTTTTTAGATATGGCTTATTCATTTTAGGGAAAAAAATAAATATGCTCACAATGTACATATATTGCATTAATGCTCGCACTATATTTTGTGTTTTTTCATATTTAAGAACTTTTTTGTATTATTTATTGAAATGGAGTAAAACAAAAAAAATTGTGTCATCTTGACACATATTTTGGGCTCCAATTTCCTTTTTGATGTGGTCATCACCAAGAAAACTAAACTTATATCATTTTGAAGAGGACAATGTGAGGAATTGTCGATCAATTTAATTAAGATTTAAATTCCATTACATTAAATTATCAATTCGAGTAGGTAAATGTATGAAGTATATGGAAACGTATATGCTAGGAATATCTCTTTCAATTCTAATGGAAATAAATTTACATGAAGGAAAATACTATTCTAAGAAGGCATTGGAAACATTAATCTACCGAAGCAAATGAAATATTTGAAAGTTTAATCTAGAAAGCATGTAAATTTATTCTTTGAAAACATGTAAATCTAATTCATGAAACCGTATAAATATATTCCAGGAAAGCATGAAAGTTCAATCTATGAAAGCACACAAACTTAGTCTATGAAAGCATGGAATTTTTAGTCTAAGAAAAAATATAAATATATATTATAAAAGAACAAAATTTACTCTAGGAAAGTATATAAATCTATCTGATGAAAGTAGGAATTCTATTCTAAGAAAGAATTAAAAACTATTCTATAAAAGCAAGGAAATATATTCTAAGAAAGTAGGGAAATCTATGTTATGAAGGTATGGAATCTTTTCTTAGAAAGCATTCCAAATTATTCTATGAAAGAAAGAACTATTAGTCTAGGAAAGCAAGTATCTCTTAATCTATGAAACCATGGAATTTTAATCTAAGAAAACTTGAGAAACTAGTTATTATGAAAGCATGGTGAAAAACAGATCTATGAAAGCATATATATTATTCTAAGAGAGCAGGTATTTTTAATCTACAAAAACATTGAAATATGTCTACTCAATAAACTTGAACTATCAAAACTTTGTAAATCCTATCTTCACAAGCATGAACATAAATTGGAAATCTAGTTTAAATAAACTTCTTTAATGCACAATTGAAAATGTTGTAAATGTAATATTTTTGGTTTTTTTCAAGTGCATGATTGTAATATGGAAAATAACAAAGTAATTGTTAGAAACCTAAAATAGAGTATCTAACATAATAGAGTAAAACCTAATAGAAAAAATCATGAAAATAAATGAATTTCAAGGTAATAAAGGATTTTGTACTATAAAAAGCTCGTATGTCCACAAAGGGGCCCTCCAGGTGATCACACAAATCTTGGAGAAACACAAAATTTTTATTCTAACTAATATCAATCACTCACGAATGCACAATGAAAGTAAAAGGATTGTCTGACTGATATTAAATCAATGGAAGTAAAAGGATTGTTTGTCTGATATAAATCAATTTAAACTCAAAACTTTGTCTATTATCCTTTGCTTTGCCCAACGAGGTCAATTTATATTGTTTTTGAAATCAGAAACTTTAAATAAAAATGCTACAAATCATAATGATGATGACTAAGTGTCCATTTGTTATTTTTCAAATTTAATCCCTATGGTTCACTTGTAACTCAACGGATGCACATGAACACGTAATCTATCATTGTGATATTCCCCAACTTTTTTGATCCATGGATATATCATGCTCCCTTGATGTTGATTTCTCTGCCACATAACAATCCTAGTGTAATTTATCTCTGCACTTTGTGCCACATGATGAGTTGACTGAAGGTTTGACCGTGTCACTGTGATGATCTAATTGCTTCTTTGACATGATAAATGGGTAGATCACCATATTGGAGTCTTTTTCTACCTAACCATGTGCTTCATTTATATTCAATATTTCAGGAGCTCTGCTAACCTTGGATTCTGTTATAGATTGATAGAGGAGCTATAAAAAAGTTGTCAATTTATGCAATACTTACATACTATCCCGATTTTACTTAAAACCATAGAATAATTGACATATTACCTCTGTGTAACCTTTGTAGGTTAGATGGAAAATATTCATGTGGAATATGACAAAATGATGTAAAAGGGTTTATTGTGAAGTTTTCTATAAGGTAAAAGCGGTCAAACTAAAGAAAAAATTAACAAAAGGATACTAATTCCCAGGCCATCATTCCCCCACACTTAAGATATTGAATGTCCTCATGCACTTTGTCAAAATTGCAATTTTTTTGTCAACTCTCTGATTCAGAATATGGTTTCGGATGCTTGGATGAGAATTTCCAGGTTATTTTGGGTGCCCTTATTTTTCATGTAAAAAGACCATCTTGACACCCTCATTAATGAGTCTTTTCCTTTAGGCTTTTGATCTTTAAGTGTAGTTCCCTATTAAATTTCTTGATATTGGAATTTTCATGGTACTAGTGATACATCCTTTTGAGCATCTTGTGGTTTTGCTCCTTTAGATTTTCGTTCTCTCTTTTGATATGCCTCTCTAAAACTTTCAGTTTTACTACCTATTCTTTTAATGCTTTGATGATATCCACTTCCACAAGAGTGCCAAAATAAAAATCGCATTGTTCTGAACTATGTATTTGGGGTGTTGGTATGTCATTATCAAAATAATGTTTAGGAATATGTCATTATGCACCTCTTATTCCAAGGAATTGATGCAATCATAGATATGTTGTTGAATGTTGTCGACCTTTAGACTCTCTCCTTCTGGATTTTCTGGTGATTATTCAAGCTTGGTATTTTCTGAGTTTTCCATAATTTTAGGTGAAATATTCTTGTTGCCTTGTTTTGTCATGGTTCTAGTACCCTTCTATATATGGCCTTTGCTTTATGAATCATTTACTCCCTTGGAACTTTTTTTTTAATACCTTTCTTCTTAGGAGCATTTATGATGGTGACATCTTGGTCTATTTGTTATAAATTATTGTCATCTGCTCTTGTTAATTTCCTTCTTGTTTTTGACACTGTCTTCTTCTAAGTCTTCACTTTCCATTTTGGTCTTGTACTCTGGATTTTTACTTGCTTTGATTTTGGTGACTCTCTTTAATTAGAAAGCACAAGAATTGAGACTTCTTGAAACTCTACTCCTAAATTCTCCATAGGATCCTCTAGCTCTATAAGCATGATTTCCTCTATTTCTTGTGTTAATTCTTCCTTGAATTTTGAATTTTATTCCGTAAGATTAGGGTTTGAGGCTTCTGAAACTAAAACCTAGTCCCTCTCTATTTTCTCTTTGAATCATTGTTTTATATCTCTTCAAATATCTCTTTAAAATGGTTTCATATAAGAAAATTCTCCCACTCATCATTTATGAGTTTCAATTTTTCTTCAACCATGATTTTCACTAACCTAAAATGATAAATAATTCTATCTATATTTATGGAGTTTCTTTGTATATTTAAGTCCATTTTCTTAAGACTAATACTCAAGTAATAGGTCAAATTGATTTCTTTTCCTTTCTAAAAATGCATTAGAAGTCTCATGTGATGAAGACTATACTATACCTTCCCTCACATGTTATGAACTCCCGGAGGATAAAAGCATATTTATCCATTTATTATTGAATTATGAGACTAGTATCCCTTTTGTCCAACTTGTGACATCCATCTAAGGGTTTTTAAGTAGAATATTCCATAAATCATCCCTAATTTGCTGACATTTGAACCAATTGTCCCCTATCCTTGGTAGTTTTGTAGCCTCTTCTAGAAAAGACACTGTTACTTTTAGTCTTATGTCTCCAAATTATGCTTCAATTCCATAAAAATCACTGACAAATTCCCTTGTTACCTCCACCATGGCCAAAAATATTCTCAAAAATTTTCATCCATCCAACCCTCCGTAATGCTTTTGCATTTCACATATGCTTCATGATTTTTTACACTTACTGGCTCTTCTCGAATGACGATGCCCATCTCGAAGTGTTTGGAAATTCCAATGTTTGGAATGTACTCTCAGTCCATTGCTATAGATAGGGAATGGTTTCAATGATGGATGATAAGAAGGCGATGTTGGTAGTGTAGTGAAATTTGGAAAGGTGGCATATTGTGAGTTGCATAGGAGATGGTAAAATGATAGTAGGACTATCTAATCCCATAATCATGATATTATCTATCAATAAAATCACAACAATTTTATAATTAATATGTTGGGATTGTTTCATTATATGATCTATCAATAAAATCACAGCGATTTTATAATTAATATGCTTGGATTGTTTTAATGGTTAATAAATGGAATCAAGTATGACATGATTCGAGGGTTAGAAAAATATGGAGTATATTTTTGCCATCATTTAGTAGTATTGAGGTTTTTGAATAAGCTTTTTATTGAGCTTATATTAGAAAATACAGACATGCCAAAAACTAACATGTGTTACCCTTGTTACCTTCCAGGATTTTTGGACATTATCTACTGCTTAGATCTCTGATGAAATTAGACAGTTACCAAAATTCCTTCTAGGTACATAAATTTATTATATTGAAAATATTTAGCTTATACTAAAAATATGATGTAAATATCTGCAAGATAAGTTGATGATGTTGCTGACAATAACTCTTCTTATCTTCTTCAAATAAAAACAAGGTATTCATGCTAGAATTATAAATCAAATTTTTGTCAATTTTGAAGAAAAGAGGGGAAATCCTGACCACCCAAAACATGGTGTTCAATCAGTATTTCTACATAGTTATTGCAACACCTTGGTTTTCATAACTCTATTTTAGTGTCATTTTTTTAAAAGAAAAGAAATTAACTAACATTTTGTGGTGAATGAGAATGGTCTCCTTTTTCCACTAAATTCAACTCTGAAATCTTTTGCAAATTTTGAATAAATTCCTTTCTTGTTGGGGGATTATGATACAATTTTAATCTATGCCAATTAACAAGAAAAATGTCTCCTTCATCATTAGTTTTGATTCTCACCGATCCATTTTCAAAGACAAATTTTATTTCATAGGGGCCAAACCAATGTGTTTGGAACTCCCCACGAAATTATTTAAATTTCAAATCAAACAAAGCATCCATATCTCCTAGTTTGAACTTCTTGATCTTGATGAATTTGTCATGCCATTTCATCCTTTTTTGGTATGTGATGTTCATTATTTGAATGGAATCTTATCTAATTTTATCCATTTCAATTAGTTGTGCCAACCTTTTCACTTGATCTTCATAGAGATCTAGCCCCAACTTTTCTCTTGGAACTCTATAAGAAGTAGACATTTCTTTCTATAAACAAGCTCATAAGGTGTATGTCCAATGGTAGTTTTTCATATGGTTTGGTATGCCCAGAGTTCTTCTAGAAGTCTATCTTCCTAATCTTTCCAATGTAGATGAATTGCCTTGGCCAGAATGGATTCAAGAACTTTATTTGTTGAATCCACTTGTATATTAGCTTGTGGAATATATGGAGTAGACCTGCAATTCTTGATTTTATATTGCTCCATGATCTTTTGAACATACTTGGATGTGAATTGTGCACCCCAATCTATAACAATTTCACTTGGGACATGAAGACAAGAAAATATGTCCTCAAAAACAAATGTTATAATAGCATTTTCAGTAGAAATTTTTTTAGGCTTATCCTTTATCCATTTAGTGACATAATCAATATAAACAAGAATATACTTTTTCTACTTGGTGGTTGGATTAATTGGACCTACAAAATCTAGATCCCATTTTTCAAATGGATCTATTAATACCTGAGGTTGTAGAGACATTTCATCTATTTGAACATGTATCCCCATTCTTTGACAACCATCAAATCTATTGACATGTTCTTTGGCATCCTGTTGAAGGCTCAAAAATCTCTACCTCAACATCGGGGAAAACCACTTGGTCAGGAACTTAGGGCAACTCCTTTTTCGTTTGGAATTGTGGCTCTGATTGGGTTTATGGAACCAATTTCCCTTAATAAAAGATATAAATATGCAGGAGAAATATACAAGTGTGAGGGAAATAATGTGAATAAAACTCATAAATAAAGAATAAATAAACTTATAATGACTATCCCTGGAAAACCTTTCTCTATATATGTGACTTTAGAAATATCTCACTTTTAACATGACAATATAGATCATCAAATAATTCATGAGGTTAAAACAAATAAAGATAACTAATTTAATTAAATAGTTAATTAAATTAGTTGATCAAACTCATTTCACATATAAAATATCGTTGTTCATGGATATAATTGAAATATTTCAATTAAACACATCAATAGTGATAAAGCTTAATTGCTTACAAAAAGATATATGATAAACACAAATATAATAACCATTCAACTCATGAACACAATACTAGTATACAGATAGTAGTACCCAATAAATGTTAACTCTGCTCATAAGTGAAACAATAGTGGTTCCTCTTTCTATTAAGATCCCTTCAAGCTACAGTAGTGTAAACCAAAAGCTTTCTCGCAAAAATTCAGAACCCCTTCTTCATAATAATGAAAGGGATTTATAGTTCGTAATCAAAATACAAATATAGAAAAGTGCCATAAAATACTGGAGTGGTTTTAACAAACCACACTTAAAATAAAGTAAAAGATAATAATATATTGCAATTGTAACAATTTGACTATGATTGGGATAAAGGTTGCTCCCCCATACGATGCCGAAGTTAACATATATATGTCATTAGCTTTAATTCAGGTGGATGATGAGGTTGTGATATGTATGTAAAATCTTTAAGATTTTATGGTGTAATTTGCAAGTATAATGTTCAAAGTTTTTAAACACTTATGTCAATTTCCTTAACACATTACATGCTTTAAAAAAATTAGTTTTGCAGAAAATAAAGAAGACATCAGTACCATAACAACAAACACAAAACAACAAATGATAAAGGAGTTCACCCCTCCTAGGCTACATCTCCTGGTCCAGCTTCCAATGTTGGGCCTCTTCCATTATGCTCAAAAATATGTGTTTACATCAAGTTAGAATGCTCAAAATTATGAAACAATGTTTTCAATGGCTCCAGAATAGACAAAAACCCCTGTTTTGGTTCTTTTTGTACATCATTTGGCCAAAAAATGAGAAAGTTATGCTTGTTTCCTCATTTTTCCAAATTCTGCAGCTAACCATCCTACAATTCGGCCTCAACCTGGCTTAAGCGCCCCAAATGCGGAACCGGTGCACCAAACCTGACACAATTCCTGCTTGGTAGGAAAAATTGTAAAACTGTTAGGGGTGCCATTAAGCCCCCAGTCCCGAAAATCTTGGTCGCATGACGACCATATGACCACAAAAGGTGTCGATATTCTACGGCCTTGTCTGGTCCCCATCTGGCGCGCGCCCTTGGTTCCATGCAACTGCATGTGACTGTGGGTTGGCCCTCTCCTTCGAGTGCACTTTTGGACATATGGCGGTGGTTGTGACCATGGGCTGGCCCTCTTTCGCTACTGCGTTGTTGGACAAATTGGGGTCATACGACCCTGGGGCTGACCCTCTCTATTTACGCTCCTGGTTATGCGATTAACTCCTTTGTGTCGGAATATGACTGCTGAGGGCCGTGAGGGCTAGGATAGGCCCTAACCCTTGGTCCCCCACCCATGGTCCTGTGGCGTAGGGGTGGCTAGGGACTAGGCATAGCCCGATCCCTCCCCAATTGCGCCATTCAACCAACATTTAATATATTTCAAATACAATGTTTTAACAAGCATCATAACCTAGCGCGGTGGTATTGGACTTTGTTGATATAACTAAGGTGCCAATTTCAAACCCCAGGGGTATTGTTTGGCCCACAAACCAATTTTAATGTGCCACTTGGAGGCTGCATGGCCACCTTTGGTTGGCTCACGTGGCCTTCCACCATTGGCCACAAAAAAACCCAGTCAACAATAATAATTAAAAAATTTACCTTGGAGAATTTCTACAAACAATTTTTTTTATTTTTTCAACCAATCAAATGAGGCCATGTGGCAGCCTGCGAGTAGCCCAAAAATACCCAATCACCTGTCCATTTGCGAAATTTTTCCTATTTTCCAATTTGATCAGAACGCGCTTTTAGGAGCATTCGATGTTGGATTTGAGTGAAACGAGTTGCATTGGATTCATATCGTCGCGATATATCCAACCATACATGTTTCAACTCTATCACAAACTTTCAATTTTCAGCATTATTTTGATCCACTGGATCACTCCTCCCCATTAGAAGCTTTTTCACCTCCAAAAGCTCTTTATCAATGAACAAATAGATGAGGGTACAATTACCTCACCCTTCCAGTCTCAATACACTGGACTTTACTTGAATTTTTCATTTTGAGCTTTTCATGAAAATACATAATTTTCCCTGATTTTGGAGTCCTTGTCTTACTGTCATAGATGACATCTTTCTGCAATTTCCTAGAATATGCAGAACAAAAAACTACCTTTGAAGGAATAAACACATTCCCTCCTTGGTCTCCAATCAAAGGAAACTTAAACAGTCTCAAATTATTCTCACCTTGAACACTATCATCATGATGATGTTTACCATGTCTAACCTTGTACTTGGCTCCACTCTTCACCAAATGTGATCACCATGCACCATCCCTTTTCAAAGCTAACACATTATGAAACCCACAAGAAGAAGTTTTGGAACCATTTTCCTCTTTTTCAATTTGATTTTGCTTTTTCTCTTTGACCTCTACACTCTCTAACACTGGCATCTTGTTCACACCAATGTTGAACAATGATGCATGCTGCTGCAAATTTACTTCATTTTGTTTACCTCTTTTAAGAGGAAACATGTTAGACTCTTGAAACATCTTATCACATGAATTAGAAACATCAATAAAATCATATTTCAAACTTGAATCATATCCTTGAAAGGCTTTAGATTCTTCAACACCTTCATGTTTGATCATTAACAATGCAAAGTTTTGACTAGCATTAACAATCCTCTTCATTTGTCCCGCATTTACAAGAGATGCATTCAACTTCTTGCTATGTGCTCTAACAATGTACTCAATCCCATTCTTGAACAAATGATATTTGTTCTCATGGTGATGAAAAATATCTCTCCTATCATATAGATATGGGCTTCCCAAAACAATACCACATATATCAATTGGAATTACATCAAGCTCTACCTCATCTAGGAAGTTTGCAATGATTGCAAATCTAAGTATGCATTTCTTTGTCACTTGCAATTTTTCATTCTCACATACCCAACCTAAATGATATGGTTTAGGATGAGGAATGGTTTCTAGATTCAACTTCTTGACAATGTCTTCTGAGATAAGATTTGCTTGTGAACCACTATTAAGCAATGTATCTATCTTGGTATCTTTTGAAATAACTCTAATATGGAAAATATCTATTCTTTTTTTTTTTTTCATCTTGAGTTTCATTAAGGCAATTTTAAGAACTAGTACTTGCAATTTCCTTACCTTTCAAACCCATGGCTGTGATCTTTGTTTCATGTCTAAAATATGAACCTAAATCAAGTTGTATAGTTGCAGTTGCCTTCTCCTTCTCCTTGTTCTTAAACTTTTTGGGTCTCATTTTTGGATGAAATTTCCAGCAATGATCTTCATCATGGCCCTCTTTGGAACAATGTTTACATGTGATATTTTCTTTCTCCATATTTATGGTAGCATTCTTCTTCCCTTTTCCTTTGAACTTAACTTTTCCTTTTTCTCTAGACTGAAAGGAACTCTCACTAGTTTATTCAAAAACATTTTTCCCTCTTGCCTCTAAATGAGTTTCCTGAACACAAACCTCATCTAGTTTTGTAGGGTTAAACATGATAATGGTATGTCTAAAATAACTATGCAATTCTCCAATGTATTTGAGCAAAGTATCTTGTGAGGAAAAATCTATACCTAAAATCAAAGCTCTTTTTCTAAATTCTTGAGTATAAGATTGCACATTTTCCCCTTTAGCTTGCCTAAAGTTCTGCCAATCCATATTAGCTTTCTGCATGTATGCTAATGGATAAAATTGCCTTCTTGTTGCAACAATAAAATCATTCCAAGAGGGTAAAACCTTACCATGTTTCTTCATGTCCTCTTGAGTTTTGGCTTCCCAACAAATTAGTGTTGCACCTTCCAATCTGAGAGAAGCAAGCTGAATCTTGGTTTCATCATCTTTGATTCTTTTCATCCTGCAATACACTTCAATCTAACGAATCCAATTGTCTAATGTTTTGCATTTACCTCTCCATTTTACATAGGAAATTCAGACTTAATATCAATCTTAAGCAAAGGAGTTTTACCATGACCCTTTGGGGAATTTGGATGTGTTTGTGAAAGGGTAGAAGAAGTTGAAGGTGAGGATGAAGATGAAGCTGAGGATGATGATGGAGGTGAAGGTGGTGGCTTGTCACCATTCGCTCCATTCCCTTTTTGAGGTTTGTCTCCTTTTCCTCCATAAGGTTTTTAGCTTTCTCCACACAGTCTGGAATTCCTCCCCTCATATAGAACCTTAACTATCTCTGACATCTCAAAGAGTTCTTTTCTGAAAGTCTTCTTGTTGAGCCCCGAAACCACACTTTTCCCACACATTTTCCTAAACTTTCTCCATCCACCTAGACCTAATAAGATATCAACATCATTGCATATTGAGTTTAAAAGAGCACAAAAAAGTGGTTTTCTAACTATGTTCTGTGTTTGCTGTTTGAACTAGATTTTTGCTCATAAGCTATGGAATCTTGTCACTTTCCGCAGCCAATTCAACTTTCCGCAGCCTTTTTGTTAAATTCTATATTGCAGGTGTCTTCAGGCAAATCGAGCCACATGGGCAAGTTGAAAATGACGTGGACATGGACCGAGTCCTATTGGCTCAGTCTAATTCATCAAAGAAGGCCGTGGTCAAAGGTGGTCAAGTGGTGGTCAAATATAGGAGTCCTACAACAATAGGACTCCATTTCCAAACACGTGAAGACTTGCGTGGCCGTTCCTAGATCTTTGGGGACATATCAACACCTGTGGACTGCTCCATAAGGCAAATCCAACAGCCACCCTCAATAGATTTAATCATCATGGCAACCATGATGCTAGATCCATGGACATTGTCATTCACGTGTCCTCTGTCAGCGCAGTTTTTAGGAAATCAGTTACGTAGCCTTCTGTTATAAATAATGCATTTGCATACGCATAATAGTTAGTCTTTTGAATGTATTGTTGATTGTTAACGAGCCCACTGTGCCATGACATTGTTTCGTTGTTATGACTGCGTTCTAAATATATGAGAAGACTCTGTTTCTGAGCATAATTTGTGGTTGATAGCTGTTGCCCGAGGTTGTGCAGAGGGCCCCTGCACACACCGAGGTTTTGTTTCATATTTCTGTACATTTTCATGCTGTGTTTCTTTACGTTCATTATGCCATAGTTATTCACTTGTATATATTGCATTTCTCATGTTATTAACGTTTTATTTTTGTCCATAATTTTACATGCTTTACATTGCTGTTAATGTTGATCAGTGTATTTGTTCTAGATTACAGTAGGCAGCTCGGGCATTTGCATATAGTTTCCACAATGACTAATGACATGGAATCAGTCTTGTCTTTCTGCTGATTTATTTTTCTTAGCTTTTAATTCCAACACTGTTTTTTTTTATTTCAAGATTGTTCATTGGCTTTATTAGTTAGATTAGATATTAAATAGCTCATGTCATTATCAGTTACCTCCAAAATCCATAGCGAGACTAATGGTGAGGGATTGAAATATGAGTGTGTAATTTGATATTAGTTTATTTCTCTGCAAATTAGATATTAAATTGCTCATGTCATTATTAGTTACCTCCGAAAGCCATAGCGAGACTAATGGTGAGGGATTTAAGTATGAGTGTGTAATTTGATATTAGTTTATTTCTCTGCAAATTAGATATTAAATTGCTCATGTCATTATCAATTACCTCTGAAAGCCATAGCGAGACTAATGGTGAGGGATTGAAGTATGAGTGTGTAATTTGATATTAGTTTATTTTTTCTGCAAATTAGATATCAGATTGCTCAGGTTGTTGATGATTACCTCCGAAAGCCATAGCGAGACTAACTCGCGAGGGGTCAGAATATGAACTGATATAATTTGATTTTAGCTTTACTTTACTTGCAATTTTTGGATTTCTTTGAGTACAATAGCTTAATTCATTTCTTTTGTATTTAGACAGCAGCAGGGATAATGGTTTCATGATCAATAGTTCACTGTTTGTTTGATTAGAATAGTGCCATGTGATTTTCATTTTCTTTTAGGAATTAATTTCATCATTGCATGTACTAAGATCTTCTGAAGTTTGAAGTTTTGGAAATCATTTCAAAGGACATAATTGCCTTGAATATTTATATCCATTTAGAATTTCCATTTCACAGTAGGAGATAAACTAAGATAAAAACCCCCAAAAACAAAATAAAAATAAAAAACGACAAAAAAGTAAGAAATAGGTTATCTTGCACATATAGTGCGCCACACTTCAACAGTTTACGACTCCCAGATTGACAATTAATATAGCAATTTAGGACACTCTAAATTTACCAAACACTTCTCATCTTCAAACATCTCTTCAGGACCTTCTTCATGTGCCATGACTATTGAAGCTTGAGGCGTGTTTGTTCTCCTTGAAACAATTTGAGATATTGGCTCCTTCAATTCTCGTTTTCCTCTCTTGATATTCAACCTTGTAAGCATTGGAAAAAATTGCAAACAAATTAAATCTTCACAATAACCTGTGCTCTGATATAAAAAATGATCTGTATGTAAAAGCTTCAAGATTTTATGGTGTAATTTGCAAGTATAATGTTCAACTTTTTAAAACACTTATGTCAATTTCATTAACACATTACATGCTTTAAAACCTTAGTTTTGCAAAAATAAAGAAGATATCAATACGATAACAACAAACAGAAAACAACAAATGATAAAGGAGCTCACCCCTCTTGGGCTACATCTCCTAGTCCAGCTTCCAATTTTGGGCCTCTTCCATTATGCTTAAAAATATGTGTTTACATCAAGTTAGAATGCTTAAAATGATGAAACAATGTATCCAATGGCTCCATAACAGTAAAAAACCCATGTTTTGGTTCTTTCTGCACCTCATTTGGCCAAAAACTGAGAAAGTTATGCTTGTTTCCTCCTTTTTTACAAATTTTGTAGCTAACCATCCTACAATTCGTCCTTAACCTGCCTCGAGAGCCCTAAATGCAGAATCAGTGCAGAAAGCCCGGCACACGATGGGGGAAATTCTAGGACCGTTAGGGGTGCCATTAAGCCCCCAGTCCCGAAAATCCTAGTCACATGACGACCATATGACCGTAAAAGATGCTGATATTCCAGGGCCCTTTCTGACCCCCATCTAATGCATGCCCTTAGTTCCATGCAGCCGCATGTGACTGTGGGCTGGCCCTCTCCTTCTAGCATGTTGTTGGACATATATCAGTGGTTTTTCCCATGGGATGGCCCTCTTTTGCTACCATGCTATTGGACACATTGGGGTCATATGACCTTGGGGATGGCCCCCTCCATTTTCGTTCTCGATTACGTGACTAACTCCTTTGTGTGGGCATATGGATGTTGCGGGCCATGAGGGCTAGGCTAGGTCCTAGCCCTTGGCCTCCACACCTGTGGTCCTATGGTGCAGGGGTGGCCAGGGGCTAGGGATTAGCCCAAACCCTCCCCAAATGTGCCATTCAACCAATGTGTAATATATTTCTAATACAATTTTTTAACAAGCATGTCTTTTACATAGATCAACTGACACCCATTATCTAGGAGACTTGATCTCATATACAATTAGCTGACACACATCAACATGGAAGACTTGATACCTATAATCGGTTAGGAAGACTTTGTCACACATGGATCTATGGGCACTCATCTGCTGGAAGCCACCACAACAATCGATCGTCACCCAACACTCATTGGACTATCCAACACCGATTGGATGGAGAATTTTTCTTTTTTCCTATGAAATCATTGCTCCACTCTCATGAGGCCACTCCACAAATTCTATGAAGACCTCATTTCATATATTTTCACATTGGATCCAAGACACTAGGTCAACAAGACTCATGTCTGCAAAATAAAACCCCAAAAAAAAGACATTCTCTACAAATCAAAATGAAAACACCACAAACATTATGATCTCTACTCAAGACAATAGTGGCGACAATCTATACATCAATCTTCCTACATTCTCACTCTCAAAAAATCTCTACAACAACAAATAAAATGAATACATTATTGAAACCATTAACACTAATGTGCTAAAATAAACTCATCAAACCCTACAACATCATATAAAATATCATGGATTATTTCCATTCACATCTACTCCCTGCATATAGAAATAATTAGCATGTAAACACAATAAACTATCTATGCAATTTCTTCCTCACCCATTAATTTGATCTTCATAATTGATAGTCTGCATCAAAGCATTGCTTCAGTCTTCAGATCTACTCATGCAAATACCATTTTCACACATGCACTATCTCTACTCACAACTAGGTCTAAATCATTCTTCCTCTCTGCGACCTTGTCTCACCCACAATATCACTGAACCAACCTCCACTTAGCTCCAAGAATGACATATTTCTAATGTGTTGGGAGAAATTCACTTTTGGACTAAGATTCTAAGTGCACATGTTTGATGAAATCCAACCACTAACATCACTACTTGCGCACTAAAGGAATTCACACCTATTGGAGGACTTACTCAACCAATTTCAACCTTGTCCAATTAATATAGAAGCTTTTGTGAATATACAAGTTGAAATTCACCCAATGTGAGAGGAATGTAGAGTAAATTTAGATTTAAGACTCAATCACACACATAACAGAGTTAAATGTCATCCATGGCCACATGCATAGGCCTGCTTCCCTGCATCCAAGGGCCTTCAACCACACACACAATATTATCTCCCAACGACTAGGGCAAAGTCTAGGGAAAATCAACGGGCCTTCAGTTCAGAACCTATGCCAGCTATTTGAACATCTTCTCCAACATATGTACATGCCTCCAAAACATTACTAATCTCTGTGTCACTTCTTCAAATGGATCAAACATGTCTCCCAAGTGCTACTACCACGTTGACCTAGTAGCCAACAACAAGAGTTGACATGAATGCCAACAAGTCCTCTACTCTCCTCTGACACCTGCACAAGCTACAACACCTCTACACACCACTGTAGTAAATTTGTAACATCATCATAAGGCCAAAACACCTCTGCAACAAGTCATGAGCTTGAGCATAAGCATGAAGACCTAGTGTGCCAACTCAATAACATAAATGACACCTTAGCCATCATCTCCAACACCTGTAGATTTGCATCATCCACCTGTAGTAGAATCAATCACACCATCATAACATGGTATGGAACCATGTATACTCAGCCTCTAGTTCATGCACTAGGTCATAACATGTTGACATCAATTCCAACCAACCAGACCAACACAAGGCACATGACAACACAAGCCAACTGCTTTATGAAAACCATAAGACCAACAATCTACATCATCACGAGGTTGACATAAGTTCATGACCTAGACCAACATAATGTTGACATCATCATCACCTGCAAAACACTCATCTACACACAGTAAAATACATGCCAACGCATCGTAGGGTTGACATCAATGGTAACACATGCCAGCAATAACAAAAAACACAATAATGCCAACATATGATGTACGTGCTGGAGTTGCCACTGAAGGTCAAAATCATAACAGTGAAGTGCAATGCTTGGTATCAATACCTCACAAAGGAGCTCCATGTCATTGTGCCTGAATTACAATTTTATTAAATTGTAGAATGAATATGCTTTATTTTGCATTTTTTGAATATTAGACACAATTTTGTAAAAGGGTGATGGATATTCACTCACTATTGAGAGGGGTGGGGTGAATCAATAGTGATACGGTTTATCATTTTTTTCATTTCTTTTATCAAAACACCCAAGTATTAGTAAACCATCATATAATCACAAATATAGCATGTAAAAATAGCATAGAATCAACACATAAACACCATGAAAAGCATCAAGAAAGATGTGTACATAAGAGTACACAAGTGTTTTGGTGGAAACCCTTTCAGGAGAAAACCACCTCGTTTCTCTTGTCCAACTCACTTCTTCTATTAATTGTTGAACAAATTTTACATATAGTAGTTGGAATCTAACAAATCGAAGTCTTGAATCCAACAATAGTATGCTGGAATCCACTAGCAAGAAGAAAAAAAACTCCTTTATTCACTGTCTGCAAGCCTCTACAAGCATGAAGTCTCTATGCCTGCAACTCCTCCATGCGAACCACGATTTCATACATTTTCAAACTGGATTTTGCAATATTCTCAACATGAGCACAACAAAAACATCTCAAATCTGTAACTTAATCTCTAACTCACTCACCACTTATCAGTGCTATAGATGTACAAGAAGCATTATTATGCATTGTAGCCCACTCTCTCACTCTCACTCCTCCAATACTAGCATCATACATTTATATATTTCTTCTCATCACAATCGACCAAATCAATAGCATTAATTACATTCCATACCCCATGATGACCACATGAAATAAAATAAATTATTTAACCATTAAGCTCTCACACCAAATACCATGGTAAACCATTAAGTTGTCACACCAAATACCATGGGAAAAATCCTTGGTAATGTTAGCCAACAACAACCATGGTAAACCATTAAGTTGTCACACCAAATATGATGAGAAACATCCTTGGTAATGTTAGCCAACCACATGCAACACTATATAACCAAACAACGATAGTCAATCAATCACATGTTAACACCTGTAACCAAACACACTCAACTACATCGCCAAACACCTGCAACCAATCAAACATATGCATAACCAATGCATAGCCAAACACTTGTAACCACAATGAAACACACTCAATTTCATAGCTAAACATCTGTAACCGCAACCAAACTATATAGCCACACACCTACAATCAATCAATCATATGCATAACCAATGCATAGCCAAACACTTGTAACCACAACCAAACACACTCAATTGCATAGTCGAATATCTGCAACCAACCAAATTCATGCTACAAGGTTGACATCAATTTAAACCAACAACACTACATCATAGAATCAATTCCAACAAAGGGATGTCGCTTGGAAGTTGAAGAGTCATGAGGGAGCTCAAGAGTCACATGGAAAGTGAAAAGTCACCTCGTTTATTATATATAAACCCTCATAACTCAAGCAAATGGACCTTTGGCCTTGACTTCTCTAGTTAGCATATGAGAGGGAGATTGTTCTTTTGAGAAGCAAGTTGTGGCTTCCATGTTCCACTATTGGAACAAGTGAAACATCTATTTAATGGTGCATATTATTTCTTCTACATAATCATTAGAAGCTCCTAGAGCCAGATATCCTTTTCTCACATGTATCAATATTATTGCAAGAGTGTTCTTGTAATGGTTATGGTATGTTCTTGTGCTTATGTGTATTAAAGGAATGAACTATTTGATTATCTTAAGTACAGGTCTTAATGAAAATGTATGTCCTCATGTTTTCATGATTGTTCTTGATTGAAAACTATTTTCCAATTAAGTAACGATTCTTTCTCTACATGTGTCTTTATTAGAATAATACTAATATTGTTCTTATAGAGGCTCATGATATTTATCTTGTTCATGGAAGTAATTTTATGCACATTATATTTATACATTCACAAAGCTAACGTACTTGCATGTCTCAAAAGTGATTGTGGTTTCTCTCATATGTTTTTGATTCTCACCAAGGAAAATCATAAACTCAACAAAATGGCATCCAGGCAATCATTCCGGATGGGAATCCCACTCTAAATGGTATATAGTATAACTAGGAATTTATACTAGGGAGATCCCCTAGTGTTGATGGAATTTCCAACATTGTCAATAGGTAGGTAGACCACTGTTGGTTATTGATGTCTTGAAGATTTTACAGGTAGCAAAGAATGTAGGTCGCAGGTGTGGTGGTCCGTGGTAAGCCTAGTCTGGTAGGTTGTAGTTTTGTGAGAAATCCCTGTAAGTGGCATACCTAATAGTGAATATCAACTACAATTGCATGTGTGTGGGATAGACATGCCCTAACTATGAACAAGTTTGATATTGGTGTATGATAGGAGGATTGTGGATTCAAGTGACAATCTTGTAAGAAGACTACAACGTTTGAAGGACTTCTAAAAGGGAAGACCTCGGTGTGATAGATACAATTAGATAGTGAACTACAAGTCTTGAATAGGTTAAAGTGCTAAGGAAATAATCATGACAAAACAAAGGACTAGGACAAGATAGAGGCACAGGACAACTGGCTATGATCAATATTGAAAGTGGAAATATGAAGGTAGATTGGGGGTAACCCTCTGAAGAAGGTGAATTAGTTGTGTAAACCAGGAGTTTTTGTTGATAGGTCCAAGGAAAAAATTGAAGAAGTAGGTTTGTGCCTACTAATTTTCTAAGTTGGTGCTCAGTTAGGAGATTAGAGTCTCCTATTGGTTGGAGCTTATCTAGGGGAGTAAAATATCTTGTAGGTTGGTGCATATGAAAGTTACAAGTTGGTGATCATTGAGGATTGGTATCCTCATCTTCTTGTCATGTTGGAGCTTATAATTTTTGTAAGTTGGTTTTTACAGAGGACTGGTGTCCTCACAAATGGTTGGAATAAATTGAAGATTAATTTCAAGTGCTTCTTCTTCAAGTTTGAACTTGCACTTTAATATTTTTTTTCATACATTATGGATGATTGATTATGTGATGTGAATCCAGTTTCAAGATTAAATAAGCGAAAAATTACTAAAAGTGATGAAATATTGATTCACCCCGCTAGTCAGTATTTCCAACAATTGGTATCAAAGCAGGTTCCTTCAGACACAATCTAGCAGCCGGAAGGTACATCTCATAAAAACAGAGGGAAAAGTCAAGAAGTTGTGACTCCAAACCCTCAAAAGAAGTCTCGTCCATAGTCATGAATAGAAAACTTTGTAAAGAAGATTAATATAATCAGAAGAGTGATCCAGATGTATATTGGTGGCCACCCGCCTATTCCACTTGGACCCCCACCATTGTTTCTTTAAGTTTTTCAGTTTCCTTATTTGTAGCACAATTGACTATTTTTGGCAGTTTTTCAGGTCCTGAACTTTCGGAGTCATCTTGAGGCCCTAAACAATGTTTTTTTGGGAAAACTGGGAGAAACATGGGTCATAGATCTTTCTAACGAGGTATTGTATGCATCAAACGGAGATTGTATGCCAAAGTTACGACTCCGAGAAGTTGATGTACCAATTTACCCAAACGGGGCCCATAGTTTGGTGCTTCATCTTCTAGGGTTAGGTTTTTGGATGTTTAGGGTTTTCCATTATCTCTCAATAATAAATAGGCATTGGAGTCTCATTATAACACAGTTCAGAGGCATGTAGCCGCCACATATCTCCTCAGAGATAAGCTACCATCGCCCGAGCTAGTCTTATTTCCATTTTGCTTGTAAGCATATTTCAGTATTTGATATTAATGAAACGAAGTGTTATTCTATTGCATATTTGTATTTATAGTTATATCTGTAATTTTTTGCGTTCCTGTTTAAATCCATATCAGTGGTATCAGAGCGGTCTGCTCTTTCTCTATTTTTATTTGCATGTCCCCAACGAGGTCGGGATATAAGGAGTTAGGGCTAGAACTGGTTGAACCTTTGCAAGACCAGCCTTGAAAATCCCGACGGCCTCCCATGGTGGGTGAAAAGAAAGATGAGGGGGAAGGAGATCCTATCAAAATCTTGCTCGAAGAAGCCCTCGAGCGACAAAGGAACGCGATGATGGACAACTATTCCCAGATTCTTTAGCAGCTACCCAAGGGTGATGCATCTACTTCCGATAGCTACTCTGGAAGCGCTACACCCTTTAAGGTACAAGTTGACTTTTACATTCCCATATTTGAGGGTTAGATAGATGCAAACGCTGTAGATAAATGGTTAAATATGCTAGAAGGATATTTTTCTGTTCATGATTTTTCCAGTCGAGAAAATATCACTTTTTCACTTCTCAAAGAAGCCCCCCACATCAATGTTGGGTTGTGTTATATTCTTTCCACGACTAGCCCACGTAGTTAACCGGGGAGTTAGAAGGGGGGCGGAGCCCCCCCCTTCCTTGCGCCGATTGCGTAGCGGGGGGAGTCACAGGGGGTTTGAGGGGTGTAGGTAACCCCACTCTATGGGGTCCGAGGTAGCGCCCTAGAAAATTTTGGTTTTGGACCCTATATTAGGTTGGGCGGACCTACCTATGGTTTGTGCATGTTTTTCGCACATGGTTTTGGATGCAATGGTTTTCGATCCATGGTATTGGATGCTTCGGCATGTATAAATATGTATTATAACATTGAAAGGAACATAATGGAAAATCAAGCTGGTAGTCCCGGTTTTGGGATCCAGGGGAAAATCTTTGTGTACATGTGTTTTATGTGTTATGCTCTCGCATTATTTATTTTCTGTGTTTTAGAATTTGTATGCAGGTAATTTCTGTACAAGGTTAAAACCTACATTTCGTATCAAAGGTGTTTTGGCTTCAAGGGGACACCTTTGCTGCTGAGGGGTTTCGCTCAGGCCTGTGGTAGACCCTATTCAGTGGGAGATCTGCAGTATCGATTCTGGTGGTGAAAGAAGATGGTGAGCAGTGAAAAGATAGAGATCAAGAAATTTAATGGTCAGAGTTTTGAGTTATGGAAACTCAACATGGAGGATCTGTTGGTGGATAAAGATCAGTGGATCGCAATAGATCCAGGTACTAAACCAATGGGAGTGTTTGATGAAGAATGGAAGAAGTTGGATTGGAAGGCAAAGAGCACAATACAATTGTGTGTCTTAGATTCAGTATTGCTGAATGTATTAGGGGAAGCTACGACAAAGGCTTTGTGGGACAAGTTATGGACTTTATACCAATCTAAGTCTCTGGTGAATAAATTGTTCCTATGGAAAAAGTTGTATAACCTGAGGATGAAAGATGGAGACTCGGTGACAAAGCATCTAAACGCATTTAATACTGTGGTAAGTTAGTTATCATCTGTTGATATTAAAATTTCAGATGAAGATGAGTGCATCAATTTGTTATGTTCTCCACCAAATTCGTGGGATAGTCTGGTTATTGCAATAGGTACCAATGCAACTGCCTTGCAGTTTGATGAAATAGTCTCATCCTTGCTGACAGAGGAAATGAGACAGAAAAATATGGAGAGCCCGAATGGTGATGCCTTGTTTGTACAAGGGCGGTCCCAGAACAGAAAAAAAAAAAGAAGTCATCGAATGGGAGGTCTAAATCTAGAGGGAGATCTAAATCTCTAGGAAAACCTGTAAAGGTGGTGTGCTGGAAATGCGGAAAGGAAGGGCACTACAAAAGGGACTGTAAATATAAAGCTCCTGATAAAGGAAAGGGATCTGATGATGCTCCTTCTGTAGAGGCAAAAACCACCACAGATGAAGGTGGGGATGTGTACTTGGCTTCTTCAAGTACACATGTAGATCATGAGGCATGGTTGATTGACTCAAGTGCATCCTTTCACTTCACTCCCCATAGAGAGTGGTTCTGCGAGTATGAGAAATATGATGGTGGTGATGTCTTCTTGGGGGATAACAGGAAGGCTAGAATCGTTGGTCACGGAAAAGTAAAGTTGAAGTTGCAAGATGGAAGGGTTAGAACACTTCCGAGTGTTTTGCATATTCCTGCATTAGCCAGAAATTTGATTTTTGTAAGCAAGCTGGATGATGCAGGTGTAAAAACAGTGTTCGAGAAGGATACCTGCAAGATGGTGCGGGGGCACTGGTATTGATGCGGGGAGTTCGAATTGGAACTCAGTACAAGCTGCAAGGTAGCACTATTGTTGATGGGCGCAACAGTTCTGTGGTTCCTGAAAGTGGAGCAGAAAATCTAGTGGTCTATGGAGAGAAGACCATGTTGTGACATCAAAGGCTTGGACATATTGGAGAGAAGGGCCTTCGAATACTTCATGGTAAAGGTATGGTAGAAGGTATGAGTAATAACTCTCTAGATTTTTATTTCTGTGAAAATTGTGTATATGGGAAGCAGAATCGGGTGAGTTTCCCCTCTGGTGGTAAGAAGGCGAAACAGATATTAGAGCTTGTGCACAGTGATGTGTTTGGACCTGTGAAGGTTCCATCACTGGGTAAGTCTGCGTACTATGTATCCTTTATAGATGACTTCTCAAGGAATACATGGATATATTTCCTTAAGAAGAAATCTGAAGTCTTTGATAGGTTTAAAGAATTTAAGGCTCTGGTGGAAAACCAGACAGAGAAGAAGTTAAAGGTGCTGAGGACAGATAATGGTGGAGAGTTTTGTAGTAAGGAATTTGAAGAATTCTGTAAGAAGTGTGGTATAGCACGGCAGAAGACTACTCCACACACACCTGAGCAAAATGGAGTTTCTGAATGAACAAGATGTTGATGGAAATGGCAAGAAGCATGCTTAGTGGTGCCAGGTTAGGACATGAATTATGGGAAGAGGTGGTGGAGACAACATGTTACCTGGTCAGTAGATCACCTTCATCAGCATTGGAGGATAATACTCCACAAGAGGTATGGACTGGTAAGAAACCCTCTCTTTCACATCTGAGGGTATTTGGATTTGATGCATATGTACATGTTCCAAAGGAGAAATAAACCAAGTTGGATAGTAAATCTAAAAAGTGCATCTTTATTGGGTATAAGGATGGTTTAAAGGGTTATGAGCTTTGGAACCCAGTAACAAGGAAGGTTGTGTACAATCGAGATGTGCTGTTCAGAGAGGTTAATATGTTATTAAACATGAAGTCCAACCAAAGGAACCTAAGAAGATAGAGTTTGAGCTAAAGGAGGAAGAATCAGACTCTACAACAGAGGAGGAATCAGAAGATGAAGAGCCACAAACTTTGGGTGTGAGAAGATCAGTTCAAGAAAGAAGGTAGCCAGAAAGGTATAGTCCATCTGCTTTTTGTTCGAATTTTTCTTTATCTGTTACTGATAATGATCCAAGAACTGTGAAGGAAGCAGTAGATTCAGAGGATGGAAATATCTGGAAAGAGGCCATGGTTGATGAAATGGCATCTTTGCACAAAAATGAGGCTTGGGATCTGGTGGAGTTGCCGACTGGAAGGAAACCCATTGGCAACAGATGGGTGTTCAAGAAGAAGACATATGTAGAAGAAAAGGTGGAGAAATACAAAGCTCGGTTGGTAGCAAAAGGTTATTCCCAGGCATCAGGAATTGATTTTGGTGATATTTTTTTCTCCTGTTGCCAATGTAACTTCTATTAGATTACTTTTATCTGTTGTTGCTGCTTTTGATTTTGAGGTAGAACAGATGGATGTGAAGACAACTTTTCTTCATGGCGATATGGAAGAGGAGATCTACATGAAGCAACCTGAAGGCTTTACGGTGAAGGGTAAGAAAGAACTGGTATGCAAGTTAAAGAAGTCTATGTATGGGTTAAAACAGTCACCAAGGATGTGGTATCATAAATTTGATACATTTATACGGGGACTTGGCTTCACCAGAAGCAAAGCAGATCACTATGTGTATTTTAAATTAATTGGTGACTGTGTTATTTATCTGGTCTTGTATGTGGATGATATGCTGCTGGTTGGAAATGACAAAGAAATTATTCATGATTTGAAGACCCATTTGTCCTCCAAATTTGACATGAAAGATCTTGGTGCTGCAAACTATATTTTGGGCATGGAAATTAAAAGAGATCAGATAAAGAGGAAGCTATGGTTAAACCAGAGGAAGTATGTCTAGACAATATTGTAGAGGTTTAATATGCATGATAGTAAACCAGTGAAGGTTCCTATTCCTGTACGTGTAAAGTTATCTGCTAAACAGTGTCCCAAGACACAAGAAGAGGAACAAGACATGTCCTGTGTTCCATATGCAAGTGCAATCGTTAGCTTGATGTATGCGATGGTCTATACTAGACCAGACATTGCACACGCAGTGGGAGTATTGAGCGGGTTTATGTCAAAACCAGGGAAGGAGCAATGGACAACAATGAAGCAGGTTTTCAGGTATTGGTGTGGCACTAGTGATTATGGTTTGTGCTACCAAGGAAGAGCAGGATTGGACAGAGTGTTGGATATTCATGGCTTTGTTGATGCAGATTGGGTTGGAGATCTGGATCAGAGAAGATCTAGAAGTGGGTATGTGTTTAACCTATTTGGAGGTTCAGTCAGTTGGATGAGTAAGAAACAATCTGTAGCGGCACTATCAACTACAGATGCAGAATACATGGCAGCCACTAATGCAAGCAAGGAAGCAATTTGGTTGCAGATATTGTGTTCAAGTATGGGGTTAGTACAAGGAGCTATAAGGATACACTGTGATAGCCAAAGTGAAATTTTCTTGGCAAAGAACCCTGCATATCATTCAAAGACAAAGCATATTGATGTTCATTATCACTTTGTGAAGGATATGATAGAAGACAAAAAGGTGTTGCTGGTAAAGGTGGACACTTTGAAGAATTTGTGAGCTATGAGAAGTTCTCTTGATGTAGAGAAACAATGGGTATTACAGGTTACTACATAAATGACTAAGCTCTCTTGTGGCCCCCTGTGGAAAGAAAACAACAAGTGGGAGAATGTTGGGTTTTTTTATATTCCTTCCACGACTAGCCCACGTAATTAACCAGGGAGTTAGAGCGCCCCCCCCCCCCCGGCGTTGCACCGATTGTGTAGCGGGGGAGTCATAGGGGGTTTGAGGGGTGTAGGTAACCCCACTCTATGGGGTCTGAGGCAACGCCCTGGAAAATTTTGGTTTTGGACCCTATATTAGGTTGGGTGGACATACCTATGGTTTGTGCATGTTTTTCACACATGGTTTTGGACGCGATGGTTTTTGGTCCATGGTTTTGGACATGATGGTTTTCGGTCCATGGTATTGGATGCTTCTGCATGTATAAATATGTATTGTAACATTGAAAGGAACATAATGGAAAATCAAGCTGGTAGTCCCGGTTTTGGGATCTAGGGGAAAGTCTCTGTGTATATGTGTTCTATGTGTTATTCTCTCACATTATTTATTTTCTATGTTTTAGAATTTGTATGCAAGTAATTTCTGTACAGGGTTAAAACCTACAGTTAAGGACTAGTGGGAAACCTACTGTGAGCAGAAGGATGAAAGTACAAACTCACTGTTTTCAGCCACACCCACTTGGAACTCATTCTTGGATGCCATCACAGAGCAGTACTACCCTGTTGGGAGCTATGAGGATAAATACATAAAGTGGACAATGTTGCGACATGGAAGAGACCAAGATGTGCCGAAGTTTACCAATGTTTTTTATACCCTTCGAACGAAGTTGGGTATCAAGGATTCTAAGAAGCATTTAGTTCTAAAGTACCATGACTGCCTGCACAAGTACATCTAGGATGAGATGGAATTCCTGGACATCTCCTTGCTCGGCACAACATACCGATATGCTATAAAGATCGAGCAAAAGTTTAAACAGAATAAGTGAGACTTTGGATCTGCGAATTCGAAGCAAGGGAAAGGTTCCCCCAAACCGCAGAACAAAGGACAAAGCCAACGTGGGGCAGCCCAAGACAACTCGCCAAAGCCGCAAGCAAAGAACAATGTCGTGAAGCCGAAGAAGGACATGGGAAAGTGGTGTGAGTTCCATAAGAGCTCCACTCACAACATATGTGAGTGTCAGGCCAAACAGTCACTGGTGGCCGAGCTAAAGGCTTCAGAATCATATGCATGTTCCAACTCTGAGTCAGAACCTGACAAATGGAATGAAAAATGGAAGTAGATTATCAATGCGGAGCCCAACGCCACCGTTGCCACGAAGATCCAAAAGGAGGAACCCGAAGATCCAGAGGATGAGGAGCACCTCTTCCACTCAAAAATGTGGGTAAAGGGTTCCCTGCTACAGTTCATTGTCGATAGTGGGAGCCAAAAGAACCTCATTTCAGTAGAGGTCGTGAAGTGGATGGGCTTACCGACCACAACACATCCACAACTGTACACCATTAGGTGGCTTCACCAAGGACGAGATCTTCGCGTGAGCCAACAGTGCCACCTTCCATACAACATCAAGCCCTTCATGGATGAGGTATTATGTGACGTTGCTCCCCTTGATGTTTGTGATGTATTATTAGGCCAACCATACTTATGGAAGCGACATGTTGTGTATGAGTCAAGGCCTCGTGCTATTATTGTTACTTTGGGAAATAAGTTTTACAAGATACTGAAGGTAGCACCGCCTACCGCCATATCTTTGATTACTGCAAAACAATGCAGTTAGTTCATTTCCAAAACCAAGAAATTTGTTTTCCTAATGATACGCCCTCAGGGAAAGAAGAAGACGGTGGCCATGACCTCCAGACAGGGCCCCTCCGCACGACAACAACAGATGGACAAGGCCATGGAGGAGTACGAGGACATCTTCACCTCCCCCGTAGGGGTACCTCTTCACTGTCAGGTCAAGTACTCCATCGATTTGACCCCAGGTGTGTCGCTGCCCAATGGACAAATCTATCAGCGCTCCATTTTGGAGAACGACAAGATCAAGAGGTAGATTCAGGGGTTGTTGCAGAAAGCTTACATTCGTCCGAGTTCATAACCCTGTGGGAGCCCGAACAGGTTGGTACAGAAGAAGGATGGGTCTTGGAGACTCTGTATTGACTATCGGGTGCTGAACAAGATCACTATTCAGAATATCCAGAATATTCAGAAGATTCAGAAGATCCAGAATATTCAGAAGATTCAGAATATCCAGAATATTCAGAATATTCAGAAGATCCAGCCAATATCCAAGTCATTCGATATTGGCCAGCGCCAATCACTCTGACAGAGCTCTGCAATTTTTGGGTCTTTCCAATTTCTACTGGAGGTTCATGTTGAGATTCTCTCATATCACTTGGCCCTTGAGTCAAGTCACCAAGGGAGGAGCGAAAGAAAAATTATTTTGGTATGAATCTCAACAGAAGGCATTCACAGAGTTGAAACATCGCCTCTACTCTGGACCAGTACTCACATTATCAGACTTGCAAAAACCATTTGAGATCGAGACAGATGCCTCTGACTATGCTATTGGGGTAGTCCTTACTCAACATGGGCATCTAGTGGCATATCACAATGGGACACTTTCAAACACAGTCCAGAAGTATCCCACTATGAAAAAGAGATGTATTCCATTGTGCAGGCCTACCGACAATGGAAGCATTACATTTTGGGGAAGGAAACGTCATCCACGCAGACCACTAGCCCCTGCAGTTCATACAGACACAAGGGAAGTTGTTGAATGATCGCTATCAGAAGTGGTCCACATACCTGCAACAATTCCATTTGAATATCAAGTATAAGAAGGGAAACACTAATAATGTTGCAGATCGCCTCAGCAGACTACCGATCACGGTGTTAACCACCGTGCTCAATTCTTGTGGGCACGAGACTTCTGATTAGCCACTTCTCTACAAAAGTGACCAAAAATTCGGCCACACATACCAGACGCTCTTGGAGGGGCAACAAGTTCCAGATTTTCACCTCCAGGATGCCCTATTATGCCACCTGGGACACCTTTGTGTTCCTTCAAGCAAGCGTGCCAAGATGATTTGGGAAGCACACTATAGTCGGGCCCTTGGGCATTTCGGGGTCGAGAAAACGGTGGCAGTACTGCAAAAGTATTTCTATTGGTTGAATCTTTGACACGATGTTGGGAAGTACATCAAATCCTGCACTGCCTATGCCATTGCGAAACCGACCATCAAGAAGCAAGGCCTCTATACTCTGCTACCTACCCCTAGTCAACCTTGGGAATCCATATCTATGGATTACATATCGGGCCTTCCTTCTACTAAGCATGGCAATGACTATGTTTTTGTGGTCGTCGACAGATTCTCAAAGATGGTAATTATGGATGCTTGCAAGAAGAATATCACAGCAAAAGCCACTGCTAAACTCTTCTTTGAAAAACTGTGGGTACACTTTGGGATACCACAGTCTATCATCTTATATCGGGACAACAGGTCCCTCAGTACATTTTGGTCTAGTCTTTGGTCGATGTTGGACACCAAGCTCACTAAGTCCACAGCTTTCCATCCCCAAACTGATGGCTAGACAGAGGTCATCAACAAGATGATCATACACATTTTGCGCATGTACAACTCAAAGCATCCACGCACATGGGATGAGAGCCTCCCCTATTTCCAACACAGCTATAGCCGGGCTCTCCACAGATCGACTGGCCACAGCCCTTTTCAGGTGGGCTTGGGATTCCAACTACTATGTCCCATTGATGCGGTCATGCCATTTGCAGCTACTTAGGCAGATTCGGCTCATGTCTAGTCTGAAACTGATAAGGCAAACAACTTCATTGAGCACATCCAACATATCCACCAATAGGTCAACAACATTCTGGAGAAGTCAAATGCCAAGTACAAGTATCAACATGATCAACATCAGGTGCCACACAAGTTTCAGGTGGGTGACAAAGTCTGATTTCATTTGCAAAAGGAACGCCTTACCAGAGCCTATCGAAAACTAAGACCACTCCGATATGGTCCTTACACCATTACCAAGGTCATGGGAGACAGTGCATTTGAGCTCAACATTTCCCCATTCCTTGGCTTGCAACCAATGTTCAATGTGGACCGCCTTCGACCATACTTCTCACCATTGCTAGACACATTAGACATTGTAGAACAACTCACACCTACAAAGTTACATCTAGATTACATGGAACAAGCCACAACTGATTGGATCATGGACACGTAGATCAAGAACACCCAATAATAAAGGATCGAACTATATCGATTTGTCAAAGTAGGCCAACTCCTTCACCAGGGACCAAGTTTAGCAGAAGTTTCCTCATCTCATGGAGGAAATCAACGCAATGGGGACCATTGCTTCCTAAGGGGGGAGGAATGATCCAGGTGGATATTGGTGGCCACCCACCTATTTTGCTTGGACCCCCACCATTGTTTCTTTCAGTTTTTCAGTTTCCTTATTTGTAGCACAATTTACTATTTTTGGCAGTTTTTCAGGTCATGAACTTCTGGAGCCGTTTTGAGGCCCTAAACGACGTTTTTTTGGGAAAACCAAGATCAACATGGATTATAGTTGTAGTCCTCGGATAAGTCTTTCTAATGAGATATTGTGCGCGTCAAACAAAGATCATATGCGAAAGATACGACCCAAGGAAGTTGATGTACCAATTTACCCAAATGGGACCCATAGTTTGGTGCTTCATCTCCTAGGGTTAGGTTTTTGGATGTTTAGGGTTTTCCATTGTTTCTCAATAATAAATAGGCCTTGGAGCCTCATTGTAACACAGTTTAGAGGCATGTAGCTGCTACATCTCTCCTTAGAGATAAGCTACCATCGCCTGAGCTAGTCTTATTTCCATTTTGTTTGTAAGCATATTTCAATATTTGATATTAATGAAACGAAGTGTTATTTCTATTGCATATTTGTATTTATGGTTATATCTGTAATTTTTTGCATTCGTGTTTAAATACGGATCAAAGAGACAATCAGATCTAGAAGAAGTTTACATCATTGATTTGTAAGCAAAATTTGTGAGTTTGAGAAGGGAAAATATAAGGCTTAAAGAGACGTTTCAAATACTTGAAGAGAAGAATCATAACAATGATGAAAAGGAAGTTGTCTTGCTGAGATGTCAAGCAAAGGAAGGAGAAAAGAGAGAAGAAACTTTGTCAATAAAAATTAAGGAAAAGGTTGAGGACTATGAGAAGCTAGATGCAGAAGTTGATAAAAAATAGAAAGAGAAAAAGGAAAAACTTGAAGAAGTCATCTCCTTGAAAAGCCATCCAGAAGAATAAAAGAGAATAAAAGTAATGAAAATCCAACTGAAGGAAAAAGAAGAAAATTGTGATAAACTTGAAGAAGATATTGTCTCATTAAAGAATGAGGTAGACAAGCTCAACAAGAAATTGAAAAGTTCTTAGATGTTGGAAGAAATTCTCAACAAAAAAATATCACCATATGACAAAACAGATCTATGTTATGTAAGCAAGATCCCATACAAACAAGATGCAAGAATTAATACACCATAAAGTTAAATTGAGTAAAATATTGAAGGTAATGCTAATATTATTCAAAACCCTAATCATAGTGGAAGCAAGGGAAGAAATCAGGACGAGGTTGAAAAAGTTATTACACCAAGAAGCTATGTTAATGCTCTCAAGGGGTTCATACATAACTCAAGCAACAATGCAATAAGAGACAAAGGTCAACAAAGAATTGAATACTATCCAAAGAAAAACAACTTCATCAGAACTACTTCATCAAGGAAATCCTTCTCATCCAGGTACCAAAATATATCTATGGTTGTTGTTTTTCATGTACAAACTTTGGAGATAAATCAAGGGATTATAAAGCCTACGATAAGGAGTATTATAAAGGGCCTTGCCAGACTTCTAGAGGCAAGTTTGGAGACAACCAAATCAAAGTTCCTTCCCTCCTTTATTCAAGTACAATATATAATGCTACAAATTCCACAACCTTGGGCATATAACATGTGACTTTAGAAGCAGTTTGAAATGGATCCCTAAACAAATCAAAGAAGAAAATATTCCTATTAGATACAAAGAAAATTTCACCAAGGTTTGGATAAGAGAACAAGAAGAGTCATAGATGGATCTGAATGCTCAAGCCACAAGTCTAAATTTTTTATGAAAGCTTCTTCAAGTATAGGTAAGGTTGAATGCTCTAAAGAAATTGAGGAAACGGGAATGTGATGTTCTGTTTGACTGCATACTAGTGGAACAACATAGATTTAAAGATGAAAAGAAAAACCTCTATCAAGATAAGGAACATAGATTTAAGAGTCTTATAAATAAGAACAAGGTCAAAATGAAAAATAACGATGGCAAAACTTCTTGTATTGGAGACATTATGCTAATTTGATTTAAATTAGCAATGTGACAATGAGGAAATATAGGAAGAACCTAGTACATGTATCATCATGGGTGGAAAGGAAACCACCAAAGATGAATGCATTTCTAGTGGGAGTGAGTGGCATCACAACCCTTGTCGTTCTCATATTTCTTGTTCAAAACCATCATAGTCTCTTAATTCCTTCTAAAGCACAATGTGTTGTGGACATATTTCTCTCGATGTACAAAATATTTAAGGAACATAATATTGCAAGCTCAGGTACAAGGTTTGGGGCATAACTATTTTTACAACATGATTGGCTTGATCTAATTTAAACTCGTCATTTAGTTAGAGCATATGGACCCTTGGTAGATGGCTTAATGATCCAGGTGGATATTGGTGGCCACCTGCCAAGTCCACCTGGACCCCCACCATTGTCTTTCTCAGCATTTTCAGTTTCCTTAATTGTAGCACAGTTTACTATTTTTAGCAGTTTTTCGGGTCCTGAACTTCCGGAGCCGTTTTGAGGCCCTAAACGACGTTTTTTTGGGAATCTGGGGCAACATGGGTCCATGGACCCATGTTGCCTCCCAAAGTGGTAGTACTCGGATAGATCTTTCTAACGAGCTATCGTGCGCGTCAAACGGAGATCGTATGCCAAAGTTACGACCCCGGGAAATTGATGTACCAATTTACCCAAACGGGGCCCACAATTTGGCGTTTCATCTTCTAGGGGTAGGTTTTGGAATGTGAAGGGTTTTCCATTGTTTCTCAACAATAAATAGGCCTTCGAGCCTCATTGTAACTCAGTTCGGAACAGTTCAGAGGCATGTAGCCGCCACATCTCTTCTCAGAGATAAGCTACCATCGCCCTAGCTGGTTTCTTTCCATTTCTATTTGTAAGCATATTTCAGTATTTTACAGTAATGAAATGAAGCATTATTTCCGCTGCATCTATGTGTTTATGGTTATTGCATCTCTGTATTTATGGTTATCTCTGTAATCTATTGCGTTCCTGCTTAAATCCGGATCAGTGGTATCAGAGCGGTCTGCTTTTTCTCTGTTTTTCTTTGCATGTCCCCAATGAGGTCGGGATATAAGGAGTTAGGGCTTGAACTGGTCGAACCTTTGCAAGACCAGCCTCGCAAATCCCGACGGCCTCCCATGGCGGATGAGAAGAAAGACGAGGGGGCAGGAGATCCTATCAAAATCTTGCTCGAAGAAGCACTCGAGCGGAAAAGGAACGCGATGATGGATAGCTTTGCGCAGATCCTTCAGCGGCTACCCAGAGGCGACGCATCGGCTTCCAACAGCGACTCTGGAAACGCCACACCGTTTAAGGTACAAGTGAATTTTGAAATCCCCATATTCGAGGGTAAAATAGACGCAGATGCCGTAGATAAATGGTTAAATCTGTTAGATGGGTATTTTTCTGTTCATGAATTTTCAAGTCGGGAAAAGATTGTTTTCGCTCTTCTCAAAGCAGCCCCCCACGTCAAGGACTGGTGGGAAACCTACTGCGAGCAGAAGGATGAAAGTACAGGCTCACTATTTTCAGCCGCACCCACTTGGAATGACTTCCGGGATGCCATCAAGGAGCAGTACTACCCTGTCGGAAGCTATGAGGACAAATACATCAAATGGACCACACTGCGGCAGGGACGAGACCAAGATGTGCCGGAGTTCACAAACATTTTTCATACCCTTCGCACACAGTTGGGTATCAAAGATTCTGAGCTGCATCTGGTACTCAAATACCGTGGCTGCCTACATAGATACATCCAGGAAGAGATGGGGTTCTTGAACATCTCCTCACTCGGCACAGCATACCGATACGCTGTCAAAATCGAGTAAAAGTTTAAACAGAAGAAGCGAGACTTTGGATCTGCAAATCCGAAGCCCAAAGGACAAAGCCAAGGCGGGGTGACCCAAGACAACCCGTCGAAGCCGCAAGAAAAGAACAACACCATGAAGCCGAAGAAGGACACAGGAAAGTGGTGTGAGTTCCACAAAAGTCCCACTCATAACACAAGTGAGTGTCGGACCAAGCAGTCGCTGGTGGCTGAGTTGAAGGCTTCCGAATCAGATGCATGTTCCGACCCTGAGCCAGAACCCGACAAGGGGAATGGCAAAGGGAAGCAGATCATTGATGCGGATCCCAGCGCCACTGTTGCCACCGCCAAGATCCAGAAAGATGAGCCCGAAAATCCAGAGGAAGGGGAGCGTCTTTTCCACTCACAGATGTGGGTGAAGGGTTCGCCGCTGCAATTCATTGTCGACAGTGGCAGCCAAAAGAACCTTGTTTCAGCAGAGGTCGTGAAGCGGTTGGGCCTACCGACTACACCGCATCCGCAGCCGTACAGTATCGGGTGGCTTCATGAAGGACGAGATCTGAAAGTTCGCCAGCAGTGTTGCCTTCCCTACAGCATCAAACCCTTCACAGATGAGGTATTGTGTGATGTTACACCTCTGGATGTTTGTGATGTACTATTAGGCCAGCCATACTTGTGGAGGCGACATGCTGTGTATGAGTCAAGGCCTCGTGCTGTCATTATTTCTTTGGATAATTCATTATACAGGATACCAGAGGTAGCCCCACCTACTGCCACATCCTTGATCACTACCAAGAAAGGCAGCAAGCTCATATCACAGACCAGGAAATTCATCTGTCTGGTTCACTCCCAAAATAAGGGGAAGATCGTTGCTACATCCATGACCCCTGCAAAGGGTTCCTCCACGCAGCAGCAGCAACAAAGGGATACGGTCATGACAGAACACAGGAGAAACTTCTCCTCACCCACAGGGGTACCACATAAGTTTCAGGTGGGCAACAAAGTTTGGTTACATCTACAGAAAGAATGCCTTACAAGAGCCCATCAGAAGCTCCGACCACTCCGACATGGTCCTCACAGCAGTACCAAGGCTATGGGAAACAATGCTTTGAAGCACAACATTCCTCCATTCCTTCGCTTGCACCGAGTATTCAATGTGGACCATCGTCGACCATGCTTTCCACCATTTCTGGACACATCAGAGATTGCAGAACAGCTCACCAGAGAACCAGTTCAGCAGAAGTTTCCTCATCTCATGGAGGAGCTCAACGCAATGGGGACCATTGCTTCCTAAGGGGGGAGGAATGATCCAGGTGGATATTGGTGGCCACCTGCCAAGTCCACCTGGACCCCCACCATGGTCTTTCTCAGCATTTTCAGTTTCCTTAATTGTAGCACAGTTTACTATTTTTAGCAGTTTTTCGGGTCCTGAACTTCCGGAGCCGTTTTGAGGCCCTAAACGACGTTTTTTTGGGAATCTGGGGCAACATGGGTCCATGGACCCATGTTGCCTCCCAAAGTGGTAGTACTCGGATAGATCTTTCTAACGAGCTATCGTGCGCGTCAAACGGAGATCGTATGCCAAAGTTACGACCCTGGGAAATTGATGTACCAATTTACCCAAACGAGGCCCACAATTTGGCGTTTCATCTTCTAGGGGTAGGTTTTGGAATGTGAAGGGTTTTCCATTGTTTCTCAACAATAAATAGGCCTTCGAGCCTCATTGTAACTCAGTTCGGAACAGTTCAGAGGCATGTAGCCGCCACATCTCTTCTCAGAGATAAGCTACCATCGCCCTAGCTGGTTTCTTTCCATTTCTATTTGTAAGCATATTTCAGTATTTTACAGTAATGAAATGAAGCATTATTTCCGCTGCATCTATGTGTTTATGGTTATTGCATCTCTGTATTTATGGTTATCTCTGTAATCTATTGCGTTCCTGCTTAAATCCGGATCACTTAATATTTTGTCAATTTCCTAAGTGAACCAATGTCAACTCAGTCTCTTCAAGTGCCATGGAGACGTACTCATCTCCTAATTGGGAACAAGGTCTATCTAAATTTTTCCCACCTAAGGTACTTCAACCCTTAGAATCTATGGAGTCATTGAACACAGGAAAGGAGAATGAAGGAGATTATAGTAGTTGGGATAAATTTAGTATGCAGATGGTGGCATCACACTAGTGTTCATGAAGACTTTTGGAAACATTTGAATTTCAAGAATTATCAAATTATTACAAAGTAAGTTGCTCAGTTGTGTCACACGTATACAAGGGTTTTAGATCAACATCTTCCAATTCATCCTATGGAAAATCCTTGTAGTATTTCACACAATGTAGTAGCAGCTGGAAACTATAAATAGTCTTCTTATTGGCCTGGGTGGAGGTAGAAGTGGCAACATCTCAATGAACTCAACAAATAATTCTTTGGTGTTACAATTGATGCAACAATAGCAACACAATCATCGAGGGGGTTTGACCACAGTAACCATTGAAAGAGATACTAGTAAAAGATTAGGGGCAAGTGATATTAACATGGTAATATATTCTCAACTACCTAATACTAATGTAAATATTGGGAACATAAGTGAAGTTGTGCCATCTAATAATAGAAGTCCCAAGCTTTCAATTCCTGGTAATATCAATGTGAGTTTTACTCTAGGTATGAATCAAATTATCAAGAAAGACTAGCAAAATCATAATCAAGATTTTGGAACCATTTCAAATCTTGTAATAAACATGCAGTTGAGTTTGGAATCTCTTATTAATCATAAAAATGTGGGAACATATATTGTTCAAACTCAGGTGCATAATATTGGTTTTTGTGATCAAAATATTAATTTAGATTTCAAACTACTAGTGAATTCAATTGTTCCAAAGATTGGATGGTGTGAAAGAAAGAAATTCATTGCAAAAATTTCAAGAGTTGAGGGAAGGCTATATGGTAGATCATGTAAAGATGGAGAATGGCTCTCTTAGAAAATTGCAATTATGGAGATGAATTTATGAGAATTTCCTTTAAGAAACAACATGAAGGGATTGGTTTCATAGATTCTAATGCATATATGATGGTTAACCCTTGGAAACCTGTATGTGAAATGGGTTTGTGTTGGGTGGAAAATAGGTTTGTGCCAGGTGGAAAATATTTTTGTGTTATCTGAAGCAGTTGATAGCTGGTGCATAATTAAGGTTCTTTAATTGGTCTCAAATCACTTTCAATCAATTTAGTATATCCACTCTATCTAAAGTAGTTGGGAGCTGGTGTATAATTAAGTTCTTTATTTGGTCTCAAATCACTTTCAATCAATGCAGTAGATCCATTCAAAGAGGGCTTATTAACCTTGAATCCCATCATTTCCACTTGTATGATTTGTACCAAATAGTTTATTGGATTCAAATGTTCTTGGGAAGAAAAAGTTAAGGGGGGAGCACCCTTCTCTATTGATGTCAGAGGGGGAGAGAATGCGGCGAGGGGATAAATCGATAATAAGTATCAAAAGAATGCAGATAGGGGCAACACTTGTCAGAAGAAGCAGATATCAAAGTATTTCCTTCAATAATAAAGGGGGAGATTGTTGAAAATGGTTTTTATTGATGTCAAAGGTTCAAATGGAAGATAAAGTTACATAGTCAAATAACATATTTTGAGCCTCCTGTAATTTTTTTTGGATTTATGATGCCCCATTTAGATACCCCATCTTTGAATTCATTTCTACTTAAATTACCTAGCTGAAATGGGATCATAATATGTATTTTTGGAAAGCTTATTCAGAGACCTTTCTAATGGTATACGGTACTCCCATGAATCCTCACGACTGAGGAGAAACGTTTTTTGAATATTCATTTTACAGTCTTCCAAGTCATCCCAACTAGTGCACAAGTCAGCCCATTCAGTGGGAGAGTAAATCTTGATTTGAGGGGTCAAGAGCTCCATATGTAGGCAGTCATGCACTCATTTAAGCCACACATCTCACCACTCTAATTTCAAACTTGTTCATGGGGACGTGGAGCAGATAGGTGGTTCACATCTCGTGAACCAAGACTAGAAAAGGTGAAGAGAAGTGTGAGTTGAATTGGAAGAGGAAGTCACTTCTTAAAAAGTGTGGGATGAGTTGGAAGAAGAAGTCAATTCCTATAAGAGGTATTTGTTTTTAGTTTTTTTTGGTATTTCAGACCTATCTTTTTCTTTTGAATGAGAAGACTTATGTTGGGTATTTTAAACGTATATTTTTCTTGTGAATGAATATACCTATTTTGGGTATTTCAGACCTACTTTTCTTGTGAAGAATCATGGCCATAAAATACTCTTTGTTAAGGATACCTATTGACATTGTTTTCAATACGACCTTGAAATACATGTTGTTAGACGAAAATTTGTTATTGATGTCAAACGAGACACCACCTCAAGGAAATGATGAAATAGGATCATAAAGGATATCAATCCCTTTCCAATGATCATTTACTTTCCTCCTAACTCCTCATAGTTTGAGAGAAAATGAATTTACAATTTGAAAAATCATATTCTACCATCCTACATGAGTCAGCCTACATAAGCTCAAGTTGACCCTCCTCGCCAAGGGACATATCATTTCACCCTTGGCTATCTTGTATAAATAGTCATTCAAACTATCACTCTATTCCATCAGCTCCACTCATAAATACATAAGAAGTACAAAAGGAGCGAAAAGGGTTCATAACTCGTTAACCAAGGAAGCAAAGGAGGACAAATAATGTTTTAAGTTTGTCATTTCTGTTAGGTGAATGTCTTGTGGTTTCTTTGTGATTTATATAGATAAAACTTTAGGCATATACCTATGTTTTGAGTATAGCAACTTGGATCCATTTATAGGTCTATTCTACCCTTTGAACGAAGTTATGATCTTGGATTTTTTTACCCCCTTCAACTCATAGTTGAAGTCTACCAGAAGCTTGGAATTTTAGACATGTAGTATATCATAAGCTCAGACTTATGTACAAACATTAATTACATACTTGTGGCATAACTTGTGACAATCAAACTTGTGACATTTTTGGCATTCAAACTTGTAGTATATCATCAACTTGGACCTGTGTACAGAACTTAAGTTTGAACATGTGGCATAACTTGTGGCATTCATACCTACGACATAATAGTTTAGATATGTGGCAAAAAAATTCATATTTGTGCTTTGAAGTTTTTTTCTTTCCCAATTGATCAGAATTTGTTGGAAAATGTGGTTGGTGATTGAACATCCTTTAAGGGAAGACTATTGGGCATATTTTGGAGTAGCTTAATGAACTTTTGGGAGAAAATTTGAGGAGTAGCCTTGGAAACTTCTTGTAGAAGTTGTTGGGATTTCTTGTTGTAGCGGACTTGAGGTTTTGTGAGAAACTTGGATTGAGATTTGAGTATTGAATTTTGTCCCTTGGAGCGCCCTTGTAGAGATCTTGAAAACTTGTTTGGAGAGGACCTATTATGCACCTTTGAAGCAACTATGTTGAAGCAATATTGAAGGAAATCTTGAAGCATTTAACGAAATTTTGGATCTCTTGTGAGTAATTTTTTTTTGGGTAAAATTTGTTTTTGACCAATTTGGAGCTTGGAGGGATTGGAGTCTTAGTTGTTTACCAAGATGGAGCTTGGATTGTTGTAAGGATTGGAGTCCTTACCCAAGGTTGGAGCGTTGAAAATTTCAAGATTTTGTTGTATAGGTTGGAGCCTGAATTGTTGTAAAGGAGGATTGTATTCCTCATCATCTTATCAATAAAATCATTTTGTTATTGTTCATATTTTTGTGTCCTAGTTTAATTTGTGATCAAAATATTAACTGGAATAACCTAACAATTGGAAAGAAATATTGATTCACCTCCCATCTAAATATTTCCAACAATTGGAATCAAAGCTAACCTCTTCAATATCAATCTAATAGTTGGAAGAAGGATTTTGAGTCAAAATGGCCAATAAGGATGCAGGTAGAGTCCCTCAATTTGATGGAACAAATTTCACTTTTTGGAAAGTTAGAATGGAATTTTACTTAATGTCTCTTGGAGTCAAAGTTTGGAAATTTGTCACAGATGGATACAAGATCCCATCTCCTCTTCCAACAAATCCAAATGGAAAGAAGGAATATATGGAAAATGTAAAGGCATTGAACTCCATTACAAGAGGTTTGTTAGATTCAGAATTTACTAAAGTTATGAGCATTAAAATAACCAAAGAGATGTGGGAGAAGTTCATTAGCATCTATGAAGGAGATGAAAAAGTCAAGAAGGCTAAGCTCCAAACCTTTAGAAGATAGTTTGAAGGACTAAAAATGAATGAATAAGAAAGCATTGCTGCTTAACTTCACTAAGTAGATGAAGTTTTCAATTCTCTCAAAGGGCTCAGTGAAGATATCAAGGAGAAGACAATTGTCCATAAAGTTATGACATCTCTCCCAGACCACTTTGATTCCAAAGTCAATGAAATAGAATATTTGAAATACTTAGACACTTTGTCAATAGATGAGATTCATGGAATTCTCAATGCATATGAAATGAAAACAAGAAACTCAAATCGTAAGGAAGTTGTATTCAAGGCATCAAAAACATCAAGAAAAGGGAAGATTTGTGGCTACAACAGTGACGATTCTAATGTTAAAACAAAATTGGCATAAATGTGAAGAAGTTGAAGAAAGGATCCAAACTCGAATGTAAATACCCTCCCATTTGTTTTAAATGTGGAAAAATAGGACATTATGCCACAAAGTTCCCCTTCAAGGATGATAGTGATGATGAATATGGACCCAAAAGAAGAATATTTAAGAAGAAAATACCAAACAAGAATAATTTATTCTCCAAAGAGGATAGTGATGATTCTAATAAAGAAGGTTACTGCGTAGGAAGTAGTGAAGTAGTGTTCATAGAAATCATAGATGATAATAATGAACCTAAAAAAGAAGAAGAAGGAAATATGGATGAATTTTTTATTAGTGCTATTGAAGAAAATGAAAAACTAAGAAATGTTATCTCTCTCAAAACTAAAAAATAAGAAGAAAAGAGGATAGAAGAAATCTTGAACAACAAGCTAAAGGAAAAGGAAGAGATCTGCGAAAAATTAGAAGCCAAAGTTGTCTCTCTAAAGAAGGAACTGGACCTGGTAAAAAAAAAATTAAAAGGCTATCAAACAGTTGATGTCATCCTCAACACTCAAATACCACAACATGAGAAATCAAGGCTTGACTACATAGGCGAATCATCCAAATCCAAGGAGAACACTAGTGCTCACCATGAAGAAATACCAAAAAGTTACGATTATGTTCTTCGCAATTATCCAAGAGGAGAGAAGCAGTTCCATCCAACCCAAATATCTCCTTACAACAATCCAAGGAATGAGAAGAATTCTTTTCTAGAAAAGAATGTCACAGCAAGCCAAGGATATCCTAATAGGTATAAAACTATTTTCCTTGGTCATTGTTTATTTTCCAAAAATTTTGGTCACCAAGCTAAGCATTGCAAGGCTTATGGAAGTAATAAGAATGTTAACTCAAGGGGGTGTAGGACAAACTTACCAAATAAGTCTATCAATTCAAATATACAAGATCATATCAAGACATATAACTCATTTGATCCTTTGTCAAAGTATAGTCTAGAATGCTCCAAAGGAAATAATCCAAGTCACAAGCCTCAAAATTTTCCACTTGAGCCGAAAGAAAAGGTTTGGAGAAGGAAGGAATCCACTACAAGAAAAAATGGTCTAGCTTTATGTGCACAAAACAAGGAAAACCAATGGTATGTGGATAGTGGGTGTTATATACATATGAGAAGTGACCAAAATAAGTTTATCTCACTCAACAAAAAGGATGGAAATGTGAATTTTGGGAGTGGTTTTGCCAATATTTATGGAAAAGGCACAGTGAGTCTTATTGATGGCAAAGGCACAACACAAAACTCATTATTTGTTGAGGGACTCAAGAAAAATATTCTAAGTGTCAATCAAATATGTGATCAAGGACATGATCTCATCTTTAGTGCAAAATATTGTGAGATTCAAAAATCATCTTTAGGGAAGCTAGTGGGAAAACAAATAAGAACCATGAACAATGTATAGGTTTTCAGTGACATATAATAAGAAAGATGCTACATCAGTCAATTAGATGAAAGTTTGTTATGGCACAAGCGATTTCGACATATAAACTTTGAAAATTTGGTGAAAATAAACAAAACTCAAGCTATGAGAGACATTCCCTTGATCTCAAGACTAGTAAATGATATTTTTACACCATGCCAACATAGGAAGCAAAAAAGGACTAGCTTCAAGTCAAAATAATTCTCAACATGAAAGCCTCTATAGATCATCCATGCAGATATGTGTGGACCAACTTGTTGTAGCGGCTACAACCACCCTCCAAAATTTTGCCTTAGCTTCGTTTTGGAGCCTCCCTACCAACCTTCACAGTAGCATGTATTGCTTCGTCAAGTACACTAGCTCCAGTGATTTTCTTGCAGAAAGACAGCCTGTCGATCAAACCTTGATGCATTCCCCTCACAGGTTGTTCATTCAAACTTGGTCCAGTAGCAGGCTGAGCAGCTCCTTCAAGAATTTGCGCAAATCTGGAGGGCAACCAGCCTTCCCTCCAGAAATTGCACAATCCTGATTGGCAACCTGCTGGGCCCCAAAATTGCACAATTATGTTGAGCAAGCTTCACCCAGAAAATTGTGCAATCCTTCCCAGCTAGGCTGCTCAGCCTAGAACTTGCAAAAATCTGGGTAGCAGTTAGTTGCACTGCCCAGAAATTGCACAAATCTTTTGAGCAGCCAGCCCAACTCCCTTTCATAAATGTGCATTTTCTCCCAACAGTTGAGTAACCTCTTGCATGTGCAGTTGAGTTGACCGGTTCCCTCCGGGACCGAGCAAAAGTGACTTGCATGCATGGGATGCTTCTCCCAAGAGAGAATGCAAAGGCATCCCTTGTTTCAGGGATCTATTTTTAACAGTTGGAGGTTACATGCAAGGATCATTTCAAAAACCTCCCACCAAGTGTCGCTTTCCCTAGATTTGTGGCATGCGCGTCGCAAACTCAATTTGATCAAAACTCATGAACTAGATGTTGCAGAGCTCATTCCTCACATCAACCTTGTAGCTTTGACATACCACATCACATATAGGAGCCGTCGGCACATTCAACTCAACTGTTTCTGGGTAAGCTCGCTTTCCATGTCTTATGTTGCATTTCTGGCACTTTTTGTGTTTTTCTTCATATGAATGTTGTCTACTTGATTTCAGTGAGTGCTTGTTGTCGTTTTAATACATACTATCTTGTACTAGCACCGTTTTAGTTTTCATTGCTATCTCACTACTGTCGCATGCATGAAACACAAACGGTCGTCGATTCGGTGACTCGCCTCACTCACATGCATGTTCTTCCATTTTTTGAATCTTTCATCCACTATTTGCATGCATGATCATTCACTTATGCTTACACTCAGTATCACGATGCATTCACATTCACACTTGTGTACAGTTTCCTGTCGACGAGTCTAGGCAGCCTTCGCTCGGACTCTCCCTCACCTATTGATTTGGGGTAGCATTGAATGTTCTCTAGCCACAAAATTTGGTGGAGAGATTAGGGCACATGAGATATCCAATACCTAGAAAGGGTTTGGGTAGATTCTAAATAGTTAGGGAGATATTAAAATAATTAATATTTTTAATGGAGTCTATAAGTCTAAACTTAGGGAAATTAAAATATTAATGTGGATTAATATAAAACTGTGTTAGAATGGTCCAAAAAAGACATGGATAAAGCCAGAATAATATTAGCCATTGATTAGGGACTTAATCTCAATTGTTGATATGTCAATGAGATAAGTATAAGAGGATGCTTGAGGGTCACTTGGAGATCACATCAGATGATTAGTGATTCTATTCTCTAGAGCGGGGTTTGCTAAGAGAGATAGAGTCGATGATCGGAGTTGCAGCTGAGGGGAAGTGAGTACAAAGAGATAAAGAGGCAGCGATAGTGCCGAGAGATCAGCACAGGATCCAAAGAGAGTGACGCAATAGCAGCCAGGGCTCACGCAGGGCCACGCAGAGGCAGCTAGGAGCTACACAGTGCTTCAGAGAGGTCAGCGTAGCTGACACAGAGGGCCAGAAAGCTGACACATGGCCTCCTGAGGTTGATACAGTCCCATTTAGGGTGACGCAAGGCCAGTGCTGGGAAGAGAGAGGCTGACACAATCCAGAAAGGCAGAAGCTAGGGCTTCTGGGGGCAGATTGGAGCTGGGGAACTGTCGGAGGGTTTATCCAGGGTTTCATCTAGGACATTTGTCTTAGAATGAGAGGTACTACTATGAAGGGCATTCTGTATTGGATAAGATAGATTTGGCACCCAGATTGTGCTATGAAATTGCTTAATAAGAAAACCCTCAGATAGCTACACCGGTTTTCCCACATTGGGTTTTTCCAGGGAAATTGGTCCAAAAATAATGGTGTCATTTTGCATGATTGTTTCTGTTTCCTTTATTTGATGATCTATAATATCTTGAGCATGCACTAGTGTTTATTTCAAGTATTTACATTGTAAATAACTTTTTGAGTAACGAAACAAGTAGGTAGGAATAAATCAGTAAAGTGCATGGAGGGTTTCTAACTTGTAGACTTAGAAACTTCAACATGGTATCAGAGTGTGGTTGCAAATCACAGGAGAACTGAGGACTTCAGCCAAGCAGAGCAATAGAATCAGAAAACAATTGACCTGAGTGACAAAAGTTGTTCCTCGCAGAGCAACAACAAGGGAAGGGTGATGTAATGCCTGCGTCAGGGTGAGCCAGGAAGAGGCAACGTAGAGGCCAAGGGAGGCAAAGGGAGGCTCACATAGAGCCACGCAGAGGGCCAAAGGGCTGTGATGTAGTTGGCTGAGGAGGCCGAGTTGCTGGTGTCGGGATTGAGCAGAGCCTAGAAGCTCTCACCTTCAGGTTGCTAGGGTTTAGGAGGCTATGGGAAAGTTGCAGAGTGGAGCTGGTGGGGTACTGTAGTCAGAACAATAGGGCAAGGCCAAGGAGGAGGGAGTTACTACCGAGGTTTCTAGCTAAGAAATCTGGATTAGTGGTGCATCTAGACATCTAAACATCGCCAGAAGGATTTCCAAGAGGGAAATCAAGACTCAGAGGGAGTCACATCGAGAACTTCTAGGAGGGAAGTAGAAGAACAGCATGGAACTACACGAAGTAAGAGACCAGGACAGACTAGACAGAGCTTCAAACTTCGCAATATGGAAGGCCAGAATCTTATCTATACATGACAGAAATTGTGTCAAGCACTTCGGCTTGAGGATGATAGCGATTCCAGTCAACCCATCTAAGAATGAAAAGTACGAGGAGGAAATGGCGAGGGCCGAGAGCATCATCCTTGATGGGGTCAAGGACCATGTAGTACCACACATTGCCAAGAAGGAAATGATAAATGAGATGTGGGAGGCCCTAAAGAAATTGTACCAACATACTTCTTTACAAAGAAGGATGTTACTAGAAAATTATATGAGGTAATATCAGATGAATAAGGGAGAACCGATTAACACCTTCCTCGGAGGACGGAATAAGATCCGAGATCAGTTGAATTCCATAGGAGCCATGCTGGATCAGAAATTAATGGTGAGGAAAACCCTGAATGTAGTCTCAGAAGACTGGGATGTATTTGTCCAGAGTATACTGGGCAGAGGGACACTTCCACCTTGGGATGAGATGTGGGCGGCTCTTCGCCAAGAAGAGATCGTACGACAGGAAAAGGCGGGAAGTAGCAATAAGGGGATTAGAGTGAAAAAGGAGGAGGAGGAAGATGTTGCCCTAGTATCTAAGGGAAAGTAAGAAAAGTGGAAGAAGAAGGATCTCTCCAAGATCAAGTGCTTCCATTGTGGGGAGCTAGGTCATTATGCAACCCAGTGTCCAAGGAAGAAGATTAAGGGAGAGTCTTCTGAGACTAAGGCAGCGCCAGCAAGGGCAGAGTAGGAATTGGAGACAAATGATGATTTTCCTATGAGTGCACATGCACCACTTGAGCGGAAGTGGGGAGACATCAAGCTGTAGTCAGGCGGACTACAGGCAATGAGGGGCAGGATCCTTGAGTTACCTAGCCTCTTGGATTAGGCGTTGCTACGGGAGCCCTAAAGAGGAGTAGCAGGACTGGCTGATGTGAGTAGAGATGGATACGGATGAAGCAACAGAGAGAGCTACAGTGCAGGATTCCAAGAACAATGCGAGGCTAGCAGGATGCAATAGTGCGAGAGGCACGTGAGTGTTGCACCAATGCAGGATGGCATAGAGAGGTGTGCAACGGTGCAAGATGCAGGGAGTTGTTGCGGCAGTGCAGAGGTCAGAGAGGAAGCAATTGTTAGTGGCAGAGTAAGCTTCAGCATCAGGAGGGTCTCTAGCCCAATAGAGAGGTTAGAATTTGCAAATCAGTTACTTACTTCTCAGTAATTGAGTTGCAGTGTAGCAGTGGGCAACATGATGAGAGGAGATGCAATGCAGATGCAGCAGTGGCAGTGGCAGAGCCATGGGCAGCGACACAGATGCAAAGGGAGCCATCATACAGATGTAGCAGTGGCAGTGGCAGAACCATGGGCAACAGTACATGATACAGCAGTGCAGAGGATGGTGGGCAGCAGGCCTAGCATCAGCATAGGGACTGATGCTGAATGATCAGGGTAATACTCAATGAGGAGTATTGTTAGAGCACAGTCTTTGCTAAGAGGGAGTGTTGATTTGGGGTAGCATTGGATGTGCTCTAGCCATGAAATTTGGTGGAGAGGTTAGGGCACATGAGATCTCCAATACCTAGAAAGGGTTTGGGCAGATTCTAAACAGTCAGGGAGATATTAAAATAATTAATATTTTTAATGGAGTCCCTAAGTTTAAACTTAGGGAAATTAAAATATTAATGTGGATTAATATAAAATTGTGTTATAATGGTCCAAAAGACATGGATCAAGCCAGATCTAAGCTTAGCCGTTGATTAAGGACTTAATCTTGGCCGTTGATATGTCAACGAGAAAAGTATAAGAGGAGGCTTGAGGGTCACTGGAGAGCGCACCAGATGATCAGTCATTCTATTCTCTAGAGCAGGGTTTTCTAAGAGAGATAGAATGAGTGATTGGAGTTGTAGCTGAGGGGCAGTGAGTATAGAGAGACAATGAGGTAGAGATAGTGTTGAGAGATCAGCGCAGGAGCCAGAGAGAGTGACACAGTAGTAGCCAAGGCTCACGCAGGGCAACGCAGAGGAAGCCAGGAGATGCACAGTGCTTTAGAGAGGCCAACGTAGTTGATGCAGAGGGCTAGAAGGCTGATGTGGGGTCAACACTGGGCAGAGAGAAGCTGACACAATTTAGAAAGGAAGACGTTGGGGTTTTTGGGGCATATTGGAGATGAGGAACTGCTGGAGGGTTTATCCGGGGTTTCAACCAAGAAATTTATCTCACACTGAGAGGTACTACTGCCAAGGGCATTCTCTATTGGGTAAGCTAGATTTGGCACCCAGATTGTACTCTGAAATTGCTTAATAAGAAAACCCTCAAACAGCTGTGTTGGTTTTCCCGCATTGGGTTTTTCTGGGGACATTGGTCCAAAAGTAACGGTGTCACTTTGTATGCTTGTTTATGTTTCCTTCAGTTGATGATCTGTAATATGTTGAACATGTACTAGTGTTTATTTTCAATATTTACATTGTAAATAATTTTTAAGTAATAGAACAAGTAGGTAGGAATAAATCAGTAAAGTGCATGGAGGGTTTCTAACTGGTAGACTTAGAAACTTCAACATCACCAAGATAACATTGCAAAATCCTAAGAGGGAAGGTTCTGTCTTCCTCTCAGGAAATGCCCTTTCTTTCCTAGTGACTGTCCTCCAGTCTTGCATTACACAATTCTAAGGGATAGTGACTGTTGGCCCAGAAAATTGTGTAATGTAGTCACTGAGCCTGCAACCAATGTCAGATGAGATTGCACATTGTGCAATTCCATCAGTCAAAAACCAGACTGGAATGTGAATTGCATAGTTCCAACAATCAGCCAATCTCCTAGCAGCCCATATTGTGCCTTACGCAGCCTTGGCAGTTACTCTCCCGACCTCCCGGCGGAAATTGCACAACCTTCATGATTAGTCACACAGGTATGTTGCAAGTCAGTTCTCAAGTTCATTTTGGTTTTCGACTGACATATTTCTTGCCATGAGTGTTGCCATGTCTCCAGGTATCGCAGGTGTTCATGTGCCTCTCAGTAGTATAAGTACAATGGTTCCCAAGAGAGTAGAGTCGAAGACATCGTTCAGAGCACACTTGGGGATGCAGTCAATCAAGTGTCTATGGATTTGCCTACCCACGAAGACATCAAGTTGTTCGTAGATAAGGACATCAAGATGTGACGGAAGCAGCATCACAACGAGCAACATCATGAACAACAGCTAAAGGCAGTATACCAGATGCAACGAATGCAAGAGGAAGGTTGTTGACAACACAGAGGCGGAACAAAGTTGTAAGCTCAAGCAAATCCACTAATGATGAAAGCAACTCTGGAGATTCAGACTATGAGGTGATGACGTGACATGAAGTTCGCGTGAAGACATAGAATGGAACAAAGAAGGAGTTGCATGTACTGAAACAGCAACTCAAGGAAGAACATGAGTTGTACAGACAAGCAATGAGTTGCAGCAAGAATAGGAACAACGGGGGGCAGAACATGCACTCACGGATGAAACTGCACCCGTACAAGTTATGTATCAATCCCAGCAGCTGGCACAGAGAATACATGGTGAGCAGTGTTGTTGATCACATGCAAGGGATTTAGTAGCATGCATGTCATTGTTCGCACACATGCGATCCAACCCATTCAACACACTCACCAAGGCGAAGATAAGAAGCAAGCCTGACTGGAGCTGAGCATGTAGTTGATAGTTGATGCACATGACCACCAACACACACTAGAAGATCAGCATGAACACTATGCATCAGTGTGTTTCCGGTTTGGCCGCACCCAGAAGACCATGTGCATGTTAGTAGACGAGTTGGATGGAGGAGCCATACTAAAGATGCAACAGACGTAAGAGTTCGCTTCAGCAAGGTGTCACCATGGAGTGCATGCACACCATCACGAACAACCAAGCTTGGCATCAGCTCACCACCTTCACCATCACAAGCATGTCAAAGAGTTGGTCTCACCACAACAGACCAAGTGTCAGTGATGTCTTGCATGGCTTGCTCAAGCCATTTTGTCTCACATGAGCACATGTGCATTGTAATGTAACTTCTTGTGAAGTGTAAGTCAACTGTCGATAGTTGGATGTTCCAGTCATAGAGTAGATGAAGAGTCATGAGGGTAGATGAACTCTCACAAAGGGGAATGTCAAGGGTCACCCCACACTTTGCTATAAATAGAACCTCATAACTCATTGTAAAGGCTTTTGGTCAGCCAAGCTTCCGATAAGACTATCTTAGAGAGAGGTTGGACAATATTGTAATGAGCCTTGGCTTCTCTACCACGCAGAGCTAGTACATCTCTTTGGAGGAGTAGGCAGTTGTGGTTGTAACGTTCCACTATTGGAACTAGTGGTTGGACATGGATGTATTATATGAATGGAACTTACACTTCTTAATATAACAGAGCCAACACGTTTCATGCATATGTTGTATTGTATTCTATTCTATATGGTTTACTCTAAATGATATATGTATTGTTTCCTTACACATGCATGTATGGACTACTCTGTGTAAGTATGTATGAATCTTTCTAAAATGTGTTGTTGGTTTAACCATCACTTTGGATTGCTCACTAACTTGCTTTCCAGCTTGTGATGCATCTTCGCTCGTGTGTTCCCTTCTAAGTTGAGAACTATTACAGGTTTCCAAGGGGCACACTCACCTCACCCATAGTATGTTAGAACCTCTCATGCACCTTCCTTGACTCACTGCAGCTATAACACCCTTGCTACCAACAGAGTTATCTTACTTGCCTCTGTGCCAAGTGTTGTAGCGGATACAACCACCCTCCAAAATTTTTCCTTAGCTTCATTTGGAGCCTCCCTACCAACCTCACAGCAGCATGTCTTGCTTCGTCAAGTACACTAGCTCCAATGATTTTCTTGTAGAAAGATAGCCTATAGATAAAACCTTGATTCATTCCCCTCACAGGCTATTCATCCAAACTTGGTCCAGTAGCAGGTTGAGTAGCTCCTTCAATAATTTTCATAAATCTGGAGGACAACTAGCCTTCCCTCCAGAAATTGCACAATCCTGACTGGCAGCTTGCTGGGCCCCAAAATTGCGCAATTCTGTTGAGCAAGCTTCACCAAGAAAATTGCACAATCCTTCCCAGCTGGGCTGCTTAGCCCATAATTTGTGCAAATATGGGTATAAATCAGCTACTCTACCCATAAATTACGCAAATCTTCTAAGCAGCCATCCCAGCTCCCTTCCAAAAATGCGCATTTTCTCCCAGCAGTTGAGCAGCCTCTTGCTTGTGCAGTTGAGTTAACCAGTTCCCTCTGGGAATAAGCAAAATTGACTTGCATGCATCGGCTACTTCTCCCAAGGCAGCATGCAAAGACATCCCTTGTTTCAGGGATCTATTTTTAACAGTTAGAGGTTACATGCAAGGATCATTTCAAAAACCTTCCACCAAGTGTCGCTTTCCCTAGATTTGTGGCATGCACGTTGCAACCTCGATTTTATCAGAACTCATGAACCAGACATTGTAGAGCTCATTCCTCACATCAAACTCGCAACTCTAACATACCACATCACATCTAGGAGATGTCGACACATTCAGATTAGTTGTTTTGGGGTAAGCCCGCTTTCCATGTCTTATGTTGCATTTCTGGTGCTTTTTGTGTTTCGCTTCGTATGAATGTTGTCTGCTTGATTTCAGTGAGCGCTTTCTGTCATTTTAATACATACTAGCTTGTACTAGCACTGTTTCAGTTCCCGTTGCTATCTCACTACTGTCGCATGCATGAAACTATTTTTCATGAACGATCGCCAATTCGGCGACTCGCTTCACTCACATGCATGTTGTTTCATTTTCTAAATATTTCATCCACTATTTTCATGCACGATCCTTCGCTTATGCTTACACTTAGTATTGCCATGCATTCACATTCAAACTCGTATACAGTTGCTCATCGGTGAGTCTAAGCAGCCTTGGCTCGGACTTTGCCTCACCAAGACAACATTGCGCAATCCTGAGAGGGAAAGCTCTGTCTTCCTCTCAGAAAGTGTGCATTTATGCCCAATGACTGTCCTCCAGTCTTACATTGCGTAATTCTAAGGGACAGTGACTGTTGGCCCAAAAAATTTCGTGATGCAGTCACTGAGACTGCAACCATTGCCAGCTGAGATTGCGCAATTCCAGCAATTAGCAGCTAGACTGGACTGTGCATTGCGTAGTTCCAACAATTAGTAAAATTCCTAGCAACCTAGATTGTGCCTTGCACAGTCTTGGAAGTTAGTCTCCCGACCTCCCGGTGTAAATTATGCAACCTTCATGATCAGTCACACAGGTATGTTGCAAGTCAATTCTCAAGTTCATTTTGGTTTTCGACTGACAGATTGCTTGCCATGAGTGTTTCCATCTCTCCAGGTATCACAGGTGTTCATCTGCCTCTTCGCAGTATAGGTACAATGGTTCCTAAGAGAGCAGAGTCGAAGACACCGTTCAGAGCACACTTGGGGATGCAGTCGATCAAGTTTATATGGACTTGCCTACCCATGAAGACATCAAGTTGTTTGTAGACAAGGACGACAACGACATCACAGGGAGCAGCATCATGAACAAAAACTGAAGGCAGCATACCAGATGCAATGAATGCAAGAGGAAGGTTGTTGACAACACAGAGGCGGAATAAAGTTTCAAGCTCAAGCATATCCACTGATGATGAAAGCAACTATGGAGACTCAGACTATGAGGTGATGACGCGACATGAAGATCACAAGAAGACAAAGAATGGAACAAAGAATGAGTTGCATGTGTTGAAGTAGCAACTCAAGGAAGAACATGAGCTACATAGACAAGTGAATGAGTTGCATCAGGAACAACAACAACAGGGGGAACAACATGCACTCACGGATGAAACTGCGCCTGTACAAGTTATGGATCCATCCCAGCAACTGGCACGAAGCAGACATGGTGAGTAGTGTTGGTGATTGCATACAAGGGATTCAACAACATGCATGTCATTGCGCGCACACAAGCGATCCAATCCATTCAGCACACTCACCAAGGCAAAGATAAGAAGCAAGTCCAACTGGAGCTAAGCATGTAGTTGGCAATTGATGCGCATGACCACTAGCACACACTGGAAGATCAGCATGAACACTATGCATCAATGTGTTTCCAGTTCGACTGCACCCAGAAGACCATGTGCATGTTAGCAGATGATTTGGATGGAGGATCCATACCAATGCACCCAAATGGAACGGAGGCAAGAGTTCATTTCATCAAGATGTCACCATGGAGTGCATGCACACCATCACAGATGACCAAGCTTGGCATCAACTCACCACCTTCACCATCACAAGCATGTCAAAGAGTTGGTCTCACCACAATGGACTGAGTGTCAGTGATGTCCTGCATGTCTTGCTCAAGCCATTTTGTCTCACATGAGCACATGTGCATTGTAATGTAACGTCTTGTTAAGTGTAAGTCAAATGTCGATAGTTGGATGTAACATTCATAGAGTAGATAAAGAGTCATGAGGGTAGATGAACTGTCACAAAGGGGAATTTCAAGGGTCACCCCACCCTTTGCTATAAATAAAACCTCATAACTCATTGTAAAGGCTTTTGGTCAGCCAAGCTTCCGATAAGACTATCTTAGAGAGAGCTTGGATAGTATTGTAACGAGCCTTGGCTTCTCCACCGTGCAGAGATAGTACATCTCTTTGGAGGAGCAGGTGGTTGTGGCTGTAATGTTCCACTATTGGAACTAGTGGTTGGACATGGATGTATTGTATGATTGGAACTTACACTTCTTAATATAATAGAGCCAACACGTTTCATGCATATGTTGTATTGTATTCTATGCTATCTAGTTTACTCTAAATGATATATGTATTGTTTTCTTATGCATGCATGTATGGACTACTCTGTATAAGTATGTATGAATCTTTCTGAAATGTGATGTTGGTTTTGTTAGTCCTTACAATTTCCTAGGCTAAAAAGGAAATCGAGAAGGGTAACCTCAAACCACTTCAGCTTAGTATCTAGCCCTACTGAGCATGAGGGGGATCTCTATAAGTCTCTTATCAGTGATATGACTTTAAAGAAAATGATTTTTAGGCTACATATATATATTTGTTTGTGTGTTTGTGAAAATTTGGGTTTTAGGGTTTACTGAACTAGGGTTTGGAGCCATAAATAGGTCTAGGCTATAGGAGTGCAGGAGAAAATATGAGAAGGAGATAGATATCAGAAGCCATGGTGTATTTAGAATATTGTCAGTGTAGTATAGAAGAGAAAGTGTATAAGAAACTAATGAGCATAAGTAAACATGATTTCATTAGCTTAGGAAGACATAAACATAACTATGAAAACCAGATAAACAGATCTTGAGAAATAAGAATTCTATATATTTCACCGTAAGGCATCCATAGAAAGAAGAGATATCATGTAGATAAATATGTTTTAACCTTTATAAAACAAATATAATGAAGAATAAACACCATGAACTCACTGGGCTAGAGTTCCTTGAAAATAGCTGCAATTGTCTCTCTATTAGCTAAAAAGATGATTACATGCAAGCCTCCTCCACAAAAAGTCCAACCCTTCTCTCTGAAAGAGAAATGATACATATAGACTCTCTTAGACCACTTTCCCACCTTTAGGAGTCGAATTCCTTGGTGGAGGAACTGACTCCAAGATTCTCTCAACCAACAAGTGAGAGTGAGAAGGTGAAACTCAAACACATCTTGGAGAGTTCGTTTCACAGTTTGCTTCCTTTATGAGGCCTAATAAACATTAAAAACAACCTATCATGTACATTTATTCATGCCTACATCACCTAGCATTGAAACAAGTGCCATTACATAAATAGTCTTGACTTTGACTAAGTCAAATTGGAAACTAGAAATTTTACACAGTGAAATTTACAATTTAAAACACAAAAAATGTAGAAGCACAGCGCCGACTTTGAGTTGATTTTCAGGTGCCTTCCTAAGGTCCAAATGAAAATATGGGAGAACGATCAACTAGCCCTTCAAGTCTAGTTTCCCGAACAGTTTTAATTTTTGAATTTGGCCCATGGGAAGGCCTTCAAAAATCCATTCTCCCAAGGTCGCTTCAGGAGCGCAATGCCTATCAAAAAAGGGTCCAAAATGCTAATTTTTTGCCATTTTTTTGTACTTTTCTCCAAAACTGAGCCACCTCTAGAAAATAAGAGAAAATGGGTTTTTAGAGGATGGTAAGAGATTTCTAGAAATGTATACATTTCCTGAAATATATGCCTGAGGAAAAAGCGCAGCGCCTTCTGGAGCCGCTGATTTTCTGAATTTAGCTCCAAAAGTCACAAAAAACCAAAAGTGCTCAGAATTTGCTCAAAATTGGCTAGGAGCTGTAAAATTATGTATGTTAAACCTTCATAGATGCTTCAACAAGCATCTCCAAGTTTCCCTCATCCTTTTGGTCCTTTTTGGCTTCTTTGAGCTTATTTTCAAGCTGCTTGACCTTGACATTGGCGATCATGTTTTGAGCCTGGTAGTGATGCGCCATATGTCTAAGAAACTAATTTTCCATGTTTGCCTTCTCAAGGAGCTTCTCCAAGTGTTCATTCACCCTGTTGAGCCAATACTCCTTGTATTGATTAACCTCAAGAGCAATTCTGTCCTTTAGGTCTATCCCTTAATTCAATAGGATGTGTTCTTCCTCTTCTTGTAATGCCTTCTTTAGGCCCTTTGTTCTTGGAATTTTCCTCTTACCTTTCCCTTTTTCTCCTTCAGGTTCACTTGACTCTATTATTTCTTTTCCCTTGCCAACCTACTGTAATAACTTGGTTTGCTCTTTTTCCATGATCAATTGCTTTGCTTTGAGCTATTCTCCTATTCAAGGAATGAAATGATGTATCTAGCTCTCTCCATGTTGACTTTAAGCTCTTTAATCTAATAGTCTTTATCTCTGATTTTCTGCTGCATGCTTGAAGTCTGATCCTTTGCCTCTAAATCAACTAGCTCAAACTCATGCTCAACTGTGTCTTTATCTCATGTTGTTGATCCTTGCTTTGTTGATGTAGAAGGCTTGACCCCTTTCTCACCATGAGAAGCAAACAAAAGCCTTTGTCCTCTCTTGTACATCCTGGTCACCTCAGGCTTAGGTGCTTGAGTTTTCTCAATTGATTTTCTAGAGGACCCCACTTCCATTTGTTGTTTTGGTATGCTAGAGGATTGAGCTGCTTCATTGGCTTCATGCCATTTCAGGGTTGTTTCCAAAAGGGTCTCCCAAGTCATACCTTTCTCTACAAGCTGGTGAAGGACTATAGTCTTGATCAGACTATGATGAAACAAGCTTGGGTAGTGCTCCTTGTTCTTCATTTGTATCTTCTCTAACATTTTGGAAATACTCCTGAATAGGTAGTTACACATGTTGAGTGGCTTTTGAGAGGTGAAGTGCATTAGGAGGCGAATATGATAAGCATACAACCTAGAGAGTCTTCCTTCACATGTAAATAACTTCATGATAACCTTCATCAAAGAGGCATATTCTCCAATAAGTATATGAAAGGCATAGTGCGAGCATGTTTTTCCCTGTATGGTGTTTTTAAGAAAGGCTTATAATATTCAAGATCTAGGTTCATTCCCTTGAACCAATATTCACCATTGTTCAGTAGCCCTGTAGCAAGTGAAATGGAGGCCACTAAAAAAATGAATTCAACACCAGCAATAACAACACTTTAACCCTTCAACTTAGTTGCCACCCAATCTATCAACTGCTCATGAAAACCCACCTCACTCACCTTGTTGCAGAAATCCAAGCAATGTGAATCTTCAAAGCACTCTTTGATAAAGGGATATGAGTTGATTTCACTGCAATTTGATGGCTCATATCTAAGGATTTTCCCTCCCTTGTGATGTCTCTTCCTCTCTGGTGAAGATTCTGCCTCCATGATCACAAAAACCCTAGTAGCAGGAAAATGAGAAAAACTGTGAGGTATGAGTGGAAAATGAAGTGATGTGAAGGTGGAGTTTGAAAAATGGTAAAGGAGGTTTGAAAGAGGTGGAAATGAACTAAGGAGAGCTGATGAAAATGAGTGGAACAAAAATGGAGGAATGATCTGCTTGTGAGAAGGAAAAACAGAGTTTTTAGTGAAAGTGCCCAAAAATCCCTAGGAATGAACTAGGGTTTCACTTTTGGAGAGGTAAAATTCTATTTTGAGGTTGATTGAGTGGTTAAAATAGTTTATCAAACATGTATATAGGTGTAGGGAAACATTTTACATGTTTAGAAACCAAGAAATAAAAATGGTCACCTCAACCTATCATTCTCCATGAGAAATTTCACTACAAACCCTAATTGAAAAAAATCATTGGCATGAGATGATTTTGAAAAGAAAAGAAGGAAGAATAATGGTGTACTTACTTGTTGCTTGGCTTAGGAAGCAATGAAATTAGGTTAACAAGCCAAAAAAATGAATTTGGGAGAGATTTAGGCGTTTTCTGGATGATTTGGCATGTGCGCAATGTAATGCAGTTAGGCTGAGCACAGTGCAATGTATCTGTGCACAACGCCAAGCTTCCAAGCACAACGCCTTGATATTTTTTCCAATTTTGCCTAAAAAATCGACTTTTTCTCTCTTTTGGAGTGGAGAGCTTGATACTCAAGAGTGAATAAGAGGTAAATGAAACAAGTTTGGGGCTTTTGAGTTTATATAGGCAAAATTATTTCTCTTTTTAAAAAGAAATGGGACCCACAAACCTTTGAAAAACTGATTTTTTTCACTTTTGAAAATAGAGTCACTTTTAATGCTGAAACCTGAGCTGTCTTTTCACTTTCCTGAGCACTGGAATTTCTTCTTCTAGAACTTTTCAAACATGAAAACATGATGAATGTGTGATAACTCACAAATCAATACCAAAGAGCTACTTGTCATGCTCTATTCACTGTTGGATTTATTCATGAAAATGGTGGACCTTGGAAACCCTAGTGACCTAATGGATGGCTTGAAACTAAATGGAATGATGATGATAACTGACTTGCTTTTATTATGACACCTTCATAGAAATGTGATAGGTGACCAGCATGAGTGAATTTTGAAAAGACTGATTTCATTTCTAGACTAACCAAACAGTGACCAAATTTTATTGTGTAAACCTAGTGACATAAAAAATTTGATTTTGATAGTCCTGACAAGCATTGTAAAAGCACATTTGATCCAAGTGATAGGCTAACAAGACTAACACTAACAGGTTTAACCATCACTTTGTTAAGAAACCAACTCACAAAGGGATAGAAAAGATAGATGAACGTCTTAGAAATAAGCCTCTTCGAGGGGGAAACCTCCTTTACATTACACAAATGAACAATTCTTGGATGATACAAATGACAAGACCTCCTTTTTATATATAGGAGTCTAAGGGGTCATAATATAATCAGAGCTGACATAACAATAATAATGTAAGGGCACAATAATAACAATAGTGGGCTTCGATGGGGCACAATAATAACAATATGGGGACTACATGGGCACAACAATATAATAAGGGGGTTGTACTAATAACAATAAGGGGTTACACTAGTAGTATAGGGACCTAACATGCCCCTCTCCTTCAAAAAATGTTGTCCTCAATGCTTGAGTAGTTCTTGATGCTTCTCTATAAATTCTTGTCCTCCCATGTGGAATCTTCAGCGGGTAAGTTCTTCCACTTGATGAGATACTCTGAAATTGATCTATTTCGTAGCTTTCGATTTCTCAGTTTTGTGACTGCTTCAAGTTCCAATATGATTCTTCCTTCCTTGTCAAGTTCTTGCAATATTGTTTGAACTAGGATCTTCTGCAACTTTTGAATGAGTTCCCACTCCTTTGGGCATATGGATATATGTAAGGCCTGATGTTTGGAGGAACACTTTGTGGAATCAAATGAATAGCATGATCATGATCACGAATAGGTGGGAAGCCTTTGGGAGTATCAAATACCTTGGAATGATTGTCCAAAACGTTTTGGAGATCTGGAGAAATACATGATTTCGATGTGGGATCCTCTAGTGAACATAATTGTGCAATTACACCCCGTTGTTCTTTATTTAGAAGCTTTGTCATGTTGTTAGAATTGATTATCTTTCTAGGTTTTCCTTTGATACCCCTCAATTCAACTTCCTTTCCTTCCCAAAAAAAATTCAAGAAAAGTTTTTGAAAATTAAAAGCTATCGTACCCAAAGATTGTACCCATTGGACTCCTAGTAAAACATCAACACCACCCATTGGAATGGAAAGCATTGGGCTATTCAATACATATTCTCCCATGGATAACTTGGTATTATGGCACTTTCCAGAGCAATTTATGGTTCCTCCACTTGCAACAATCACTTGACACTCTGGTGCTAGATATAGGAAGCAATTCAATTCCTTGGATATCTTACAATCAAAAAAATTATGGGTATTGCCCGAATCAATCAACACTCTTGCCTTTTTCTTCTTGATATGTCCTTCTATCTTCATAGTTTGAGGAGTGGTAATTTCTTCCAATGCATTACAAGATATGGTCGGATTGATTTCTTGGGACTCGATGTGACCTTTCAATTCTTGAACATTTTTCTTCTTGATATGTCCTTCTATATTGATAGTTTGAGGAGTGGTAATTTCGTCCAATGTATTACAAGATATGGTCAAATTCATTTCTTCTTTCTCAATGTGATCTTTCACTTCTTGAACCTTTTTCTTCTTGATATGTCCTTCTATCTTAAGAGTTTTAGGCGTGGTAATTATTTCCAACGCTTTACAAGATGTGGCCAGATTCATTTCTTCTTTCTCTGGGGTTGGTTCCTGGTGTATGTACTCTTCTTTTGACGTTTCTTGATCCTTTTCTTCCTCCTCTCCACAATCAATGTAAAATAATTTCTTCTCAGCACACTTATGACCTTTAATATATTTGTTATCACAATTGTAACGAAGCCCTTTTTCTCTTTTTTCTTCCAATTGTTGTGGTGTAACCCTTGTAGGTTGTGGAAGGCTAGGAGAAACAACACTTCATATTTATAATTGTGAGCGGTAGACTTCCTTGTTGCCATAATTTTTCTTTCCACTTTGTAACAAAGCCCTTTTTCTATTTTTTCTTCCAATTGTTGTGGTGTTGCTCTAAAGAAGGTGTTGCTCTTTGTATCCTCATAATGTGCTATCATTTCCTCCGCAAAAATTGACCATGTAACAAGTTCTTTACGAGAACAAAGCCCTTTATACCATAAAAATTGATCTGGTTCTAGATATGAAGATGCAATACATACCTTTTGTAACAATGGTACACCATGTATATCAAAATATTGCTCCATCTATAGTATCTAATTTACTGGATCCTTTCCATCAAACTTCCTCATATCGCCTTTTCTTGATTTCAGGAGCTCGATCTTGAAATGACTGTAACTCTGTACTTTCAGATCTCAAAGTTTTGAAATTGTCTCCGGAAATAGCCCTCTAAGTCCTCTTTCTAACCCCACAAGTTTGATCAGAATTTGATTCTCCAAGAAAGAGTTATGCCCAATCTCCTAAGATGACCTGATTATATAATGTTTCAGTAGAGCGAACTTGTATGACGTGCCACGTGTCACTGTTTCAACCTTCGGATTTGAAAACTATGCACAGAAAACTACAGTCCATCGTCTTTCTGTAACTTCTTACGAAATTTCAATTTGATTCTCAAAACAAAAGTTATGACGCTTTTCCTCAGGTCACCTGTTTGGAATTTAATTCAAGAGTCTGCAAAAACGCCAACTTCCTCAGATGATATCTCCGCAAATATAGTGAGACAAGCTCTGAAATTCAGATTCGAGATTTAGTGTGATTTCCGTTCAAATGGTTTTTTTTTAGCTTCTGAAACATCGTAGAACAAAAGTTGTAGCAAAAATTCCACGATGACCTGTTTGGAGCAGCAAAAACCCTAGAATCCAAAGCTCTGATACCAAATGTTATGAAACCATCTCACAAAAAGATAGAAAAGATAGATGAACGCCTTAGAAATAAGCCTCTTCGAGGGGGGAACCTCCTTTACATTACACAAATGAACAATTCTTGGATGATACAAATGACAAGACCTCCTTTCTATATATAGGAGTCTAAGGGGTCATAATATAATTAGCGCTGACATAACAATAATAATGTAAGGGCACAATAATAACAATAGTGGGCTTCTATGGGGCACAATAATAACAATATGGGGACTACATGGGCACAACAATATAATAACGGGGTTGTACTAATAACAATAAGGGGTTACACTAGTAGTATAGGGACCTAACACACTTTGGATTGCTCGCTAACTTACTTTCCAGATTGTGATGCATCTTCACTCGTGTGTTCCCTTCCAAGCTAAGTACTATTATAGGTTTCCAAGGGGTGCACTCACCTCACCCACATTATGTTAGAACCTCTCATGCACCTTCCTTAACGCACTGCAGCTGTCACACCCTTGCTACCAATAGGGTTATCTTACTTGCCTCTGTGCAAAATCGCGGTCAAGGCATTACTGTATGACCCACTGTTGGGACTCCTACACCAAACGGTCTGAGGTCTAATTGGGACTTCTTACTGAGCATATCCCTTGACATGTTTGCGGGTCCAACACCGTCAATGCAACCAAAACTCTAGCTCTACAAGTAGAACGATACTTTGTATTATTTGTAGATGATCACACTAGACTGTTGTGGGTATTTTTCATAATATTTAAATCAGAAACTCAAGAATGTTGTAAGAATTTCAAGGTTCTTGTTTAAAATGAAAGTGAATAAAAAATCAAGTGCCTAAGAACATAAAGAGGTGGAGAATTTACGTCAAAAGAATTCAATGAATTTTTCGAAACGCGTGGAATAAAAATGGAACTCTCTGTTGCTAGAACTCCACAACATAATGGAGTGGGAACAAATTTGTACAAGATACTGCAAGAACAATGTTTCTTGCGGCAATTTTGCAGCCTAAATTTTGGAAAGAAGTTGTAGGAGCAGCAATATATATCATGATCAGGACACAACTTCTAGTAAATAGTGACAGAACTCCATATGAATTATGGAAAGGAAGGGTTGCATTAGTAAAATACTTCAAGGTTTTGGAAGCAAATGATTTATGAAGATTAATGATGATTCACTAGGAAAGTTCGATTCTCAGTTTGATTGAGGAATCTTTCTTGGATATTCCACTAGAAGTAAAGCCTAGAAATGCGATAACAATCGTCTGTGGAAAGTAATTGGAAGCATTGATGTTAAGGTAGATGACATTCTCCCAAAACAAGGGACATCAAATGAAGAATAATTTGTCCTTGAAGAAGATGATGCAAAAGAAGAAAACGAGCCTGAAGACAAGAATGAAGAGAAAATTCAAACTCCATCCAAGACAACCTTCAAGTTTGTACAAAAGCATCATCTAGGGGATAAAATCATAGGAGACATGGACTTAGGAATTCAAGCAATAAGAAGGATGGCAAACACACCAAAAAGGAATTGCATTGCTCTCATATCCGAAGTAGAACTAGAAAATTTTGATCAAGTAAGTAGTGACCCACACTAGATAAAAGAAATGGAAGAAGAGATTAGTAAAATTGAAAAGAGTGGAACTTGGGAAATTGTGCCTTGCCCTAAAGATAATAATTTCATTGGAACAAAGTGGGTATACAAGAAAAAAATGAATGAGGATGGAGAGTTCATCAGAAATAAGGAAATATTGGTTTGCAAGGGATACTCTCGAATTGAAGGAATTGACTTTGAAGAAACTTATGCTCCAATTGCCATATTAGAAGCCATAAGAATGTTTCTAGATTTTGCATGCTCAAAAGGCTTCAAAGTATATAAAATGGATGTGAAGTCAACATTTCTAAATGGTGACCTAAAAGAAGAAGTATACATGGAATAACTAGAAGGGTTTGACTTGTCAGAAAGAAAAGATTTTGTTTGCAAATTGAAGAAGGCCTTATATGGTTTGAAACAAGCTCGAAGAGCCTAGTACACTAGGCTTGATCGTTATCTTCAACAACATGGCTTCAAAAGAGGAATTGTAGTAAGTAATATTTATATGAAGATAGATAAACACAACTTTATAATCACACTTGTGTATGTTGATGACCTGATTTTTGTCAGCAATAACGATGACATGAGTCATGAATTTTCCCAAAGTATTTCAAAAGAATTTGAAATGTAGTGATTGGTGAGTTATATTACTTTATTGGACTTCAAGTAACTCAAACCCAAGCAGGTATGTTCATATCATAAGAAAAATATCTCAAGGATATGCTTAATAAATTTCGGATGGAAGAATGTGCTATTGTGAGCACACCTATGACTATACGTTGCAAGCTAAGTAAGGATGATAAATATCCTATGGTGGATGCTACTATTTACAGATCAATGATTGGATCTCTCTTATATCTGACAACTTTATGACCATAAATCATGTAGGTAGTAGGAATGGTGGCAAGATTCCAATCAGCCCTTAAGGAATCTCATATGCTAGTTGTAAAGAAAATTATCATATATCTGAAAGGAACTCTTGATTTTGGATTATGGTACCCTAAGAGAAAAACTCTTACCTTGACAACATATATTGATGCAGATTGGGCAAGAAACATTGATGATCGAAAAAGTACAAGTGGGAATGCATTCTTCTTGGATATTTTCTTGTATCTTGGCTTAGCAAGAAACAACCATCCATATCTCTGTCCATAGTTGAAGCTGAGTACATAGTCATTGCATATTGTTGTACAAAAATCCCATGGATGAAGGAAGCATTGAAAGATGTCAACATAGAAACAAATAAGCCTATCACCATTTACTATGATAAAACTACTGCAATTAGCCTCTTAAAGAATATAGTCATGCACTTAAAGAAAAAAATATCCCAATTAAGTATCACTTCCTCTAAGAATAGGTTGGTAAGCAGAATATTGAAATGGAGTATGTCAACACCAAGGAACAAATTCCAGATATCTTCACAAAACCCCTATCTTGAGAAGCATTTGAACATATTCATCAAAAGATAGGGGTCATCTATCTTGCATCCCATTAGAGCATACCTTTTCTATTGATGTCAAAGGGGGATAATCATGATGACATGGGGGGCAACATGAGTAGCATGATGATAGGTGGAGTAGCATGATGACAAGGGGAGCAGTACAATGACAAGGGGCGCAACCTATGAGGAGATTGTTGCCATCAATAATAAAGGGGGAGATTGTTGGAATAAAATTATTATTGATGTCAAAGGAGATACCAACTCAAGGAAACTATGACATAGGGTCATAGAGGACATCAAGCCCTTTCCAATGAGTATTTACTTTCCTTCTAGCTCCTCATATTTTGAGAGAAAATAATTTTCCAAGTTCAAAAATCATATTCTAACAACCTACACAAGTCGACCTACCTAAACTTAAGTCGACCCTCCTCCCCAAGGGACATGTCGTTTCACCCTTGGCTATCTTGTATAAAAAGTCAATCAACCTCTCACTCTAGGCCATCAACTTGGCTCAGAAATACATAAGAAATGCACACGAAGGAGTGAAAAGGGTTGATAACTCATGAACCAAGGAAACAAAGGAGGACAAAGATTATCTAAAGTTCGACAATTATGTTAGGTGAATATCTTGTGGTTTTGTTGTGATTTAAGTGAATAAAACGTTAGGCATATACCTATATTTTGAGTATAGAAACTCGGATCCCTTTACAAACCTATTATGCCCTTTGAAAAGAGTTATGATCTCAAATTTGTGACCCCCTTCAGCTTAGACCTGAAGTCTACCATAAGCTTGGAATTTCGGACCTATAGTCTAACATAAGCTCGAACCTGTGTACAAACTTTAAGTTCAGACATGTGGCATAAAAATTTAGACCTGTGCTTTGAAGTTTGGTCTTGCAAATTTATCAGATTTTTTTGGACATTGTTGTTGGTAATTGAGAACCCTTTTGTTGAAGAATATAATTAATGTTGGTCTTCATAATTGAATTGAGTCATGTATCTACTAAAATAAAGAAAAGAAAATTATTTATAAAAGAAAATTTGCATTGACTTATTAAAGCATGGGTTTCATGCTTGGGTCAATGGTCAATAGGTCAAACCACCCATTGAGTGCTCTAGGATCTAAGTTAAGTCAAATTCAAATTTATTATGTATTAAACCCTTCTTGGGTTCATGGTGTCAGAGATAGAAATCTATTTTTTCATTTCAAAACCTCCTCCATCAAGTCACCTTACTAGTCGGCCTCAAAATTGATTCTCTACAAGTGACTTCCAGTATTACATACGTCAACTCAATATTTAGGTAGCAATGAATATATATACCCAGGTAGACTCAACCCAATGATGAAGAAGTCAAGAAATTAGGATGAATTACAAATAGAAAGGTTAAGTGCATTACAGGACAACAAAAGTTTGAGTCATCAAAGTAATTCCAATCATCTTTAAGACAGTGAAGAACTTTGACTAAGGTATCACATTATTGCAGGACCAAAGTTTACAAGACTAAGGTATCACATCATTGTAGGAACAAAATGTTGAGTACAGGACTGAGGAACGAATTGTTGAGTACAAGACTCAGTACCAAAGCATGATATTACTACACAAGAAAAGCATGATATGATTACATAACTGAAACATGATATAATATTTCTCAGCAAGGCTGACTTGATGGATGGAAGGTGTTCTTGGTCTAGGTGTCAAGTGTCTTGGTCTATCTCATCTTAATTTACTAGTGAAGAGTTTGGATTGGGTTTTCCCCTAGAGAGGGGTTTTTCCCTAGTTGTGTGCCTACATTTTGCGTCCCTTGTCATGATCTTCATTGTCTTGATGAAAGAAACATAATAAAGTATAAGAAAACCTAATAAGAATAAAAGAGAAATCACAAGAAAATGTCAAAGTCTAAGAGACATCTATCTAAATAATCTAATCACCATGATGCCCTTGATTTCTCAACATGGTATGAAAGCATGGTTTGTTGGCATAAGGGTAGTTATAAGGTCATGTTAGTTCCTTTAGAAAAAGCTCCTAGAAGAAAAATCCAAGCAAGGAAGTTGACATTATAGGCATATCTACAAAGCTTCTAACCCTGTGATTTGGCCAGACAAGTAAACTAATTTGAAGAATATAGAAGCATTGTTCTTGAAAACTGAGAGGCTAGATTAATAGCCCATTCAAGGTCAAATTATTTGGTAGAAGGAGCAAAGTTTTGGACAAACATATCAAGTTTTGAAATCACCTTTCTAATCTGAGTATTGTGTCACCTCAATGATCTGAAATCTTCAGAAGTATATGTATTTTTGTGGATAGTCACATCAAGAAAAAATATATTTGAAGGCTAGACAACTCTCAAGAAAAATGACCTAATTTCGAGTTGATTGGAGTCATTGTAAGCATAACTAAAAGGACCAACTTGATGCTTCAGTCACAAATAACTGCGTATATATATGAGGGACCAAGACTGAATTTTGAATAATTGTTGCAATCATCATTTCTATAATAATTACACTATCTTGTACCTTTAATATACAAGTGGTATAGAATCCAAAAGGTTGTGATAAAAGGATGAAACCAATAACTCAAGCCTAAGAAATAATATAAAAGGTCAACCTATGAAGTCTCCACGGTAATTGAGAAAAGCACAAACTTAAGTATTATTTTTGGAGGTATATTCTCCTTCAAAGGATGTCAAAATGAGTCAAAAGGAATAATTGTAGCAACTCTCTTATATCACACATAGATTCATCCAAGAAATAGATAATCAATAACCCTAATAAAAAATCCAAAGTCATAGTGAAATCTTCAAAAGTATCTAGACCAGAGGAACCTGTGAAAAGCAGTCTTAAAGGAGTGAGAATTTTGTACATACCTGTAGTAGTATAAAAGAAGATTTTGAAAGATCCATTATTTAAGTCTAGACAATAGAACAACGAGCTGACCTGTGGACCCTATTCATCTAAAAGCATTTAGTATGTTCTGCAAGAAAAAATCTCTATGGAATAATTATTCTCCAAAGGTATGTAACTTTTTGAGGTACATATAACTTATTTATTTTCTAAAGTAAGTTTCAAGGAATGGAAAATCCTCATTAGAATTTGATAATCTCTAGGAATAGTACATATGACAATCACTCTCTCATTTACTTGTTCCCTCTTAGAGATATTATTTCCCAATTATCTAGGGACGATTCTTGGCTATAGTACATGTAGAAATTAATGTGTAGATTAAAAAATGCTCATGAAATTTACTAAATCACAATACTCGAAGATACTCTATTGATCTGAAGAAGTTAATTCACAATATAGAACACAAATCATAGACATGCAAAAGGAAACATCATACACGCACAAAGATTTATCTAGGGGAAAGAAACTGCCCAAAACCCCTTCCTATCTATATTGCATTAATTAGATAATAGAGATGAATACATATGCTTGCTCAAACCTAATCACAACCTACAAGTGTATAGTCTATCCCTCTACCTGACTGACTGAATCTAGACAATACTTAGCCAATTTTCAAGCCCTCCAAGCTCCTATTTCCTTGTGTTTTTCCTTGAGGAATTAGGTCCCTATTAATTAGGAAATTCCCTCATTGGGATTGTGCAAATCCTTTAGGTCCTTCCTCTAATTGCATGCACCACCTGTACACTTTGGAATGGTCTACAACTAATAGTACATTGCCTTGGAATCTCCATCTCAACCGGGTAACTCAAATTTTTTACACGCATGAGCTAATTTAGGTTGATTGATTAGTTATCTTGATGATCAGTGAGTGTGGTTGAAGTTTCACTTCCACAACTTGACCTTCCACTAGTTCCTCCAACAGTTAGAACTAGTTTAACTGACCATAACCCAATTCAACTAAATTAAATTTCTACAACTGAAATTAACTCAACCTAGGCTTTTAAAATTTAGGAATCATTGCACACAACTAAAATTCATACCCCTAACTCGAATTAACTGAGTTAGATTCCTATATTTTAGGAATCAACTCAAGTAAACTGAAATTCTACTCATTAACTTGAATTGAGTGTTCTTAATTGAGTGATAAGACCCATGTCACCTCAGTTAACTCCTCCAAGTTGTTTGCTGATATGGAATTTTGAATTTCCTCAATTTGATTAAGGAAAAATAAAAATTGAGAATTTCTTGTTGCATTTTCAACATTCCCTCTCAGTAAGAAATGGATTATCAACAACCCCTATCTTGCACCTATGGAATCTACTGCATGAAAAACCTCTCACTTTTGTTGTTGATACTGCAATTTCTTCAACTGAGAAGCATCCAAAAAAAAATTTGAATCAATTGTGTTTGCAACTGTCTACTGGGAAAATTGTGTTGTTTTTTACTCTTCTACTGAGCCTCCTACTTTGTTGTCAACACTCCTCTGCACTCTTCAGTATTTGAATGACATTAATCCCCCTGCTACTGAATATTGTGGGCCCCTGTAGCAAGGTAATTATCCATGAGGAGAATGCCTCAATGGACCCTGCCCAAATTTCTACAACCCTTGGACTAAGGCTTCACATTGCCCCACCTCACACCTAGAGGTATGGTTGCATGTTCTCCCTCTGACCACTTGGATCGAACTCTCCCCTTGTTGGAGGTCTCTTCTTGAGTGGATGTATTGACTTTGCCTCTTGTCTTTGCTCCATAACTTCCTGAGGCTCCTTCTGAGGCTACGTGTTGAGAGGTCTAACATTCTCCCTCTCAACCACCATATCTCTAGTCTTTTCCTTGCTCCTCAAGGTTGTGCATGCATCTTCTACCTCAAGTGCATAAATGTTCTTCGCTCGAACCTCGATCTGTTTCACCTTCCCCATTGCTATGTGTCTCAGGAATTCCTTTCCTTTGTTGAAGATCACATCGTAACCACAGTCTTCCAACACTGCTACAAAGATGAGATTTTTCTTTAGTCATGGAATGAACATGACATGCTTGAGTCTAAGAGGGGAGCTTGACTCCCTCTAAAAGGTGATTGTACCAATCCTAATCAATTTGTATATTCTGTCATCTCCAAACTCAATTTTCATCTTGAGCTATTTCTCCTCCAAGTCACTAAGAAAATCTCTATTCCCTGTCATATGGAATGAGGCACCACTGTCCAAGTACCACACACTCCCCATCACGGTTCTCTACATGCATGTGATGAGAGTGAAATCAAGAGCCTCGAACTATGAAGCCAAATCTTCACCTATTTTTGTGACTGCAGGCTCCTTCTTTCTTGCCTTCTTGTGTGGACACTTTGTGACATAGTTCCTAAATTCTTGACAGTTAAAGCAATTGATTTTGGACAAGTATTTCTTCTTTCCCTCTTGGTTAGAATTAGCCTCACCTTGGGAATTCTTCCCCTTGGCCTTCATTACTTCATTGACTAATGCAAAGTCCTCTTCCTCTTCTTTGGATGAGGTCTCGTCTTTGGTATTTTGCCTTATTTCCTCCTGTATCAGGTTGGATCATAAGCACTCCAACTTGGTAGTTTCTCCCTCCCATTCACTGAATCTTGATATTTGTATCAGCTCTTGGGAAGGCATAGAAGGGCCAGGCTTACCAAATCATCCTCTGCAATAGTAACACCAACTCGACCAAGTTCATCACGACATTGTGTGAACCTGGTCAGGTACTATGAAATGGTCTTGTTCTTATGCATCTTGATATTTCAAAGTTTATCCTTGAGCACCAACTTCTTATGGTCACTACTATTCTGGAACAAATTTTTTAGTGCTTGCCACATTTCATACAAAGTCTCTTTCCTGTGGAGATTTGAGACAATGTGGTCTTGTACTCCCTCCAATATGATTCTCCTCACCTTGGCTACATCTTTATTCCACTAAGCAAGGTTCTGAACATCATATGCTTGAGGTTTTGCAACATCTATCTTGACGTATTCTAGAAACCCATTTTCATCCAATACTGCCTCCATGTCGCCCTTCCATGCAAAAAAAATTTGAGGTGCCTTCCAAGGCATAGTATAACCTTAATTCATTGAAATTTGTCTTCTCAGCTCTGAAGAAATCCCACTACACTTATCTTCAAATTTGAACCTCTGAGACCTAACTTCAAAATGCCTGTTCTATTGTGAATCTAGCTCTGATACGATGTATAAATTAATGTGTATATCCGAAAATACTCATGAAATTTACGGAATCACAAGACTCAAAGCTAATCTACTAATCTGCGGAAGTTAATTCACAATCTAGAACATAAATCATAGACATGTAAAAGGAAACATCATACATGCAAAAATATCTAGGGAAAAGCAACTTCTCAAAACCCCTTCCTATCTGTATTGTATTAATCAGAGAATATAGATGAATACATATGGTTTCTCAAGCTTGAGAATAACCTGCAAGTGTATAGTTTATCCCTCTACTTGACTGACTGACTCTGGCCAACACTTAGCCAATTTTCAAGCCCTCCAAGCTCTTATTTCCTTGCGTTTTTCCTTGAGGAATTAGGCCCCTATTAATTAGTAAATTCCCTCATCTGGATTGCATAATTCCTTTAGGTACTTCCTCAGACTGCATACACCACCTGTACACTTCAGAATAGTCTACAACTGATAGTACACTGCCTTGGAATCTCAATCTCAACTTGGTAACTCTAATTCTCTACATGCATGAGCTAATTCAGGCTGATTGATTAGTTATCTAGATGATCACTCAGTGTGGTCGAAGTCCCATTTCCACAACTTGACCTTCCACTAGTTCCTCCAACAGTTAGAACTAGTTTAACTGACCATGACTATATTTAACTGAATTAAATTGCTACAGCTGAAATTAATTCAACTTAGGCTAGTAAAATTTAGGAATCACTGCACACAACTGAACTTCATGCCCCTAACTCGAATTAACTGAGCTAGACTCTTATTTTTTAGGAATCAACTCAAGTAAACTGAACTTCTACTCATTAACTCGAATTGAGTGTTCTTAACTGAGTGATAGGAGCTATGTCACCTTAATTAACTCCTCTAAGTTGTCTACTGATGTGAAATTTTAAATTTCCTCAATTTGATTAAGGAAAAATAAAAATTGAGACTTTCTTGCTACATTTTCAATAGTACAACCCTAGAAACTCTCTTTAGATTCTAGATAACCATCACAATATTATACTTGCATATTTTTTGTTGTACTTGTCAAGAAATGTTGTAGGGACATATTAAGATTGGTGACTTGGTAGATCAAATTCTTAAAAGTACAAATTGGCAAATAAGGAGATCAGCTATAAAATGGCTATCGTATTTAAGAGGGATCCCTTTTATTAAGGAAAACCTACCAACTTTGCAAACAGAGTAACTCAAGGTATGCATACTTTATAATAATTCTTCTTCATATTATATGGTGGGGTCATTTTGAAGTTTGTTACTAACTCTCTCATGTCTAGTTTTTTTTGAATCATGAGGATTCTTGTTTGGGTCATTAATCTTTAGACTAAATCTACCCTTATTATCTCTTGTTGTTTTGCTCACTTTTGTGAAACACTAACCTATAGGGTTCTAGCCTTTTCAATGCCAAGGGTATGCTGATGTTAATATTAAAACCTAGTCTACTTGAGGGTTATTGATGAAGTCTAGAACATATGATGAAATCCTATTATTTTGAAGTTTATGGTTTGGATAATGTCTTGATAAAATCCCTAGTCCTTTAGGGTTTGTTGTCAAGGTCTAAATTATGAAACCCTAGATTTTTACGATTTGGTAAATTAAGGTTTATGAATAAAACCCTTACAATAACTTTAGTAAGTTCATAACCCTAGGTGTATATTTTTCTGTATGATCAAAACCCTAGCTTGATCAAAATTATATCGATGTCATGATTTATGATTTATTTAGTAAAGTTTGATATTCTAGGGCATGATAATGAAACCCTAGAAGTATATTTTTTTTAATGAAAACTATGGTTTGCAACAAACCCTAGTAGAGTCTAGCATGTGTTTCTAAAACCATATTGTTGAAATCTTAGATGTATAAGAGTTACTTATATCTAAGTATTTATGTCTCGATAAAGGAGTTTAGGGTTTATGACAAGAAGTTTAAATCTAGTATGTAACTATCTAGGTTTAGAATGCTTCCATTATAATGATTAACTTCGTATATTTGTTTTTGGTTGGACTTGATATTAAAATTTTGCAGGTACACAATCTTCAAGATGTTCGTTAGTGAAGATGACTTGATAATATTGGTAAGCGTGGTGGATGAAGCTATAATAATGATGATGATTAAGATGACTTGATTCCATAAGAAATAAATAAATCCTTGAAAGAATGAAGTTTCTCCGATATTATGAAGTTGTTGATATCCCTAAGTTGAGAGGGAGACTAGATAGAAGAAAGGGTATATCTCCCCAGTTGAGAGGGAGGGGATATTATGACAGTAAATACCATGAAGTAAAAATGAAACCAAATGACTAAAAGTACTACAGATGAATGTTCGTGATTCATGAAGTTGCAAACAAAATACTTGAGAAGTACGGAGGCTGTATTTGGTGTTGTTCAAGAAGTGAAAGAAGAAATCTTCCAACAAGATGTATTTGGATAACTTGATGATGATATAAGCATCATTTGAATGATTGACGACCCCAAAAATTTTGTTTACTTGAATATGTCTTTAAAGGTTTATTATTGATTGGGGTTATGACTGTGCAGGATCTCTCCATAAAAGGTTTAACGTTTGAAGCATGTTTGGATTGATGGATATATTGATTTAGTTGATTAAGAGAGATGAAGCATCTTATGGAAATATGCTTGGGAGGAAATCTTTTCAGCCTATGTGTTGATGTTTAGATACTGAAGTAGGGAGGGTGGCGTTGGTCATGGAGCTCCAATCTTCGATACTAACCTAGATCCCTTAGTTGGTGGTAGAGCTTAAAATATTGATGGTACATAGAGTGGCTAAATCTTGAGTCCATCTTAGTCCCATTCGATTAGAGTACCTCGGTCAGGTCTCTAATCTATAGCATTGTGCGTGCTAGAACTCTTCATAGTTCATATTATTTTGAGGTCTTCCATCTACCTTTGTGTGTATGTAATTATGAATACCTCCCTAGTTAAGAGGGAGTGTTGAAGAATGTAGCTAGTGTCGATCTTCATAATTGAATTTGAGTCAAGTATCTATCAAAAGAAAGAAAATAAAATTATTTATAAAATAGTTTTTTCATTGACTTATTAAAGCATGGATTTCATGCTTGGGTCAATGGTCAATAGCACAAAGCACCCATTGAGTGCTTTAGGATCTCTGTTAAGTCAAAGTAAATTTTTTATGTAAGAAACCCTTCTTGGGTTCATGGTGTCAAAGATAGAAATCTATTTTTTCATGCCAAAACCTCCTCCATCAAGTCACCTTGCTAGTCGGCCTCAAAATTGATCCTCTATAAGTGAGATTCCACTATTACTTGTGTCAGCTCAATATATAGGAAACAACGACTATATATACCCAAGTAGACTCGACCCAATGATGAAGAAGTCAAGAAATTTGGATGGATTATAGACATAAAGGTTATGTATATTACATGACAATGAAGTTTGGGCCATCGAAGTAATTCAGATCATCTTTAGGGCAACGAAAAACTTGGACTGATATATCACGTATTGCAGGACAGAAGTATTACAAGACTGAGGTATCACATCATTATAGGAACGAATTGTTGAGTATAGGACTGAGGAACGAATTGTTGGTACAAGACTGAGGAATGAAGTGCTAAATACATGACTCAAGACCGAAGCATGATATCACTACAAGGTCGAAGCATGATATCACTACAGGGTCAAAGCATGATATGATTACAAAACATAAACATGATATATTATTTCTCAGCAAGGTTAACTTTATGGATGGATGGTGTTCTTGGTCTAGGTGTCAATGGTCTTCGTATATCTCATCTTAATTTACTAGTGAAGAGTTTGGACTGGCTTTTCCCCTAAAGAGGGGTTTTTCCCTAACTGGGTGCCTACATTTTGTGTCCCTTGTCATGATCTTCATTGTCGTGGCATTTGTCTTGATGAAAGAAACATAATAAAGTATAAGAAAAATTAATAAAAAGGAAAGAGCAATCACAATCAAATGTCAAAGTATAAGAGAAATCTATCTAAAGTATCTAATCACCATGATGCCCTTGATTTCCCAACACCTTTGAGGGAAGACTATTAGGCATCTTTTGGAGCAGCCTAGTGACACTTTTGGGAGCATACTTGAGGAGTAGACTTGGAAATTTCTTGTAACAATTGTTTGGATTTCCTGTTGTAGTGGACTTGAAGTTTTGTGAGAAACTTGGATATAGATTTGAATATTGAAGTTTGTCCCTTGGATCACCCTTGTTTTGAGAGGAACTATTGTGCACCTTTTAAGTAGATATGTTGAAGCACTATTGAAGGAAATCTTGAAGCATTTGAAGACATTTTGGATCTCTTTTGAAGAACTTTCTTTTTAGTAAAATTTTGTTTTTGACCAAGTTAGAGCTTGGAGGGATTGGAGTCCTTGTTTTTAACAAGTTAGAGCTTGGAGGGATTTGAGTCCTAGTGGTTGACCAAGTTGGAGCTTGGATTGTTGTGGAGATTGGAGTCCTTACCCAAGTTTGGAGCCTTAAAAAATTGAATAATTTGTTGTACAAGTTGGAGCCTGAATTGTTGTGAAGGAGGATTGGAGTCCTCATCATCTTATCAATAAAATTATTTTTGTTCTTTTTCATATTTTTGTGTCCTAGTTTAATTTGTGATCAAAATATTAACTGAAAGAACTTAACAAGTGGAAAGAAATATTGATTCAACCCCCCTATCAATATTTTCAACACATGTGAGTAGACATCAAACTGGTATACATAAGATCATTCAATGGATACATCCTTCCTATATTGAATGTCATTATCTGAGATATCTCTACACAATGATCCTATATTCCTGAAGGTGCCATTCTTATAAATCATGCATTCTATCCTACTCCTGCATATTCCTATGATACCCAAAAATTTAAAGACAACTTATGTGAAGAAGTTGATCTTAGTCATAGTAGAGATCCGTAGGAGCTTCCTTTTTTTGCTTCTTTTCTTCTTCTTTCACTTCTTGGGTAATGTGCGCTTCTTCTCGTTCCCTTTTATTGTTGTCCTTCTTGAACTTAGGACAATCCCTTTTATAGTTTCCATATTCTTGGCAGCCAAAACAATGGACTTTTGACATATCTCTTTTACCCTTTCTTTGTGGACCAAACTTGCCAAATTTTCCTTTTCTTTTGGCCATAGCAGCAAATGCTTTCTCCTTTGATCCCACATCATCTTTGGCTTTGAGTCGAGTTTCTTCAATTTTGCATAGAGACCAAAGTTCATTCAATGGGGTAACTTCCTTCTTGGCATATATACTGGATGTGAAGTTGCCCCATTCCTTGAGTAATGCATTGAGCACTACTGTAGTCATCTCTCTGTCAGACATAACTTCTCCTAGTTCCTGTAGCGGGTCTCTCATCTCAGAGACCTTCATGAAGCAGGGAGTTATTCCTTCTTCTTTAGATATCTTCATTTTATATAATTCATTACGCAACAATATCACTTCTCCAGCTATACTAATTGAGAATAGCTCCACCAGTTTATAATAGATTTCTTTAGATGTTTCTAGCTTGGATACATAATATATGAGAGGGTCTTTGATGGGTTCTATCATAATCCTTTGAGCCCTTGTTTCATCCTTATTATACTTTTGTATGGATTGAGTTTGTTCCTTTGCAGGAATAATGACATTCCCTTTGATGAAGTCCAATACTTCATTTTCTTTTAGAAGTAGATCAATCCTCTTTTTCCATGCAAGGAAATTAGCAGTCCCAACCAATTTGTTGCTTTCCTTGCAAAAATACATTTTGATATGTTCAGAAGAGGACATAAAATACTTACTTGAGAGAGTTAATGATGAAGAGGTTTTGTTGCTTCCTTGAATATTGATGCTTTGACTTCAAGGAAAGCCCTGGATTTATGAGTTCTTCAAGATACTTCCTTCAAGGTGCCTTATGAGAGATTTGCTTGGTGATGAAGACTTCTCAATGTGTATTCCTAGTGATCTTCAATGATGATCTTTGATCTGAGTGCCTTCCTCAGAAGATGATGAGTCTTTGATGGAGATTCTTCTTTGATGTGCCTTCTTGTAGATGCCTTTTAGATGGAAGGCTTTCTTCTTTGAGTAAGAACTTTGTTCCCAAGATGGTAGTCCTTCTTGATGGATCTAGGAGAGGAGATAGTAATCCTTCTTACCTTTGATGGATCTTGAACCCTTGCTTGTAGTTTTGATGCTTCAGCCTTTGTGTGCCCTTGCTTCTTGATATTGATGCTTCAATCTTCTATGTGTTCTTGATATGCCCTTCCTTGAGGTGTCACCCTAGCTCTGATACCTTGTTGAAGAATCTAGGGCATTTAGGTTAGGATGAGATTCTTCTGACGATGATAACTATTTGTGAGGTACTTTTACTTTTCTTATTATCACAATCTTTTCTTATTATTATTAGAGTGTGTTCTATTACTTCATCAAACAGTTGCCAAAACAAAAGAGACAAGAACACAAGATGTTGGCTCTTGGCCAGGGAAAAAACCTCTCTGTCCTAGAGAGGAAAGCCCTTTTGTAAAATTCTCTTATTGAAGCTTCAATTGAAAAATGCCAAACCCTAGACCCTTGAAAAAAAAATCCTCCAAGCACAAGTCAAGCCTTTCCCGTTGATCTAAGATCAATCCCTTCTATTGCACCTTGACCTTCTTCTTCGTCCTCCTTCAATTGATGGCTTTACTACAGAAACCCTAGTTATGCATACCCTAGGAGAGGTATTCTTCCTTGCCTTCTTCGCTTGAGGTGGAGTCTTCTTTAATCAAGGAGAAGCCCTTATTTCTGACTTATATGAGCTCTTTTCCTTACTATAGTCACAGATCTGAGATAGCAACAGTATGGTCCTTTTTCTTCGCACATGTGAGGTGATACCTTCAAGAATTGATGCTTTGCTTGCTCTCTTTCCTTCGCTTTAGTTGTCTCTTCCTTCACTTGAGTAAGAGGCCTAATTAGCACTCTTTTACCAACCCAACCAAGCTTCTTCTTATGACTGTAATAGAAACTCTTATATGGCAGCAGAATGAACCCTTCCTCTTCGCATGTGTGACAGAAATCTGTCTCAAGATCAGTCCTCCAACTTCGGCTAGGATGCTTCTCTTTCTTGCTGAAATAGAGACCCTTTCTCTTCCTTTCTCACACCTCTTCTAGCCCTCTTCTTCGTTGATTTCAGAGATCACTTATGTTTCTTTGGTGAGGTCGAATAGCCCTATATATAGGAGTTTGTCCCTCCTATTTGGGCCGACTTGATCAAGTGAGGTCGACTGTCCTTAAGACACTGAATTACTTCTTTTGTTGAGGCCGACATAAGGAGGAGGCTTTTGACTTTGCTTGGAGGTCATTCTTTGACTCTAATACATAGATTTACATAGTGTAACATGCCCACATGGGTCTTTAACAATTACATTGACTCTTTGACTTTCCTAGAAGCACTTAAACATGTGCTTGACCTATCAAATAGGCAAGAACCCATTCTTGATAATGACAAAAGTAATTATTCTTTTCTTTTACTAGTACAAAGATCTCAGCTGGGAGTCAGGGTCGCCTCACTCCACTCATTCTGTAGTGGAGGGGTTCGATTCGTCATGGTGGTTCCGGACGTCGTGCGCTAATGTGTCAGGGTGGTCGCGTTCAGTGACAAGGCTGTTGCATGGAGCACTGCCAATATGTGGTTCAATCAATTCTAGATTGTCTGGAGATTTCAAAGTAGGTTAGACAGGAGGAGCATGCTTAATTAATAGCAACTCTGAACAAAATGCATTATTTCCAATGTCATACCCAAGAGCATGTTGTGGTGGTCTGGCGCGGCCATAATTTGCTATCAGAGAAGGTCGAGAAACTGGAGGCCTGGATGGCCCATTTCGAGGAGCATGTCCAATGCCCCTTTTGTCCTTCGCCACCTCCCGGTACAACTTTGGACAACCCAGTCTCCATCACCTCTGACGACTAGTATGGATACAGGTGTTTTATATGTTTTGTCTATTTACTGGGGCCTATGGCCTTTGAAATTGTACATTGTGTCTCTCTTTGTTTTTTTATTTCATTGTCATATGCTTTTGGTGGTAGTCAACAAACCTAGTCGGGGTGAGACTACCTGTGTTTTTCCTCTAGTGTATTTCCTTTTGAAACTATGAATAGAAATTTGACTTGCAAAAAAAAAATTGTGGAGACAATCACTGCTTTACGTTGAAAATAAAAATTTGGATGAATATGCAAAGATGTCAAAATTCTGATGAATATGCAAAGATGTCAAATCTTTCCATTACATGAATGAACTCTCCATCATTTACAATTGAATGGAAAAACACTATTTACAATTGAATATAGAAAACCTACATGTGGTTAATTGAATTTTATTAGACTATCTCAATTCTTAGGAAGCTATACTTAAATATGAATGCAATGTCTTTGCCTAGTGATTTGATTCCTAGATGTATATTTTTTACCCCTTTGAATTTGACCTTTTAACCTCTTACAAGAAGGCATGTGTTCTTTACGATTAGAACCACTGAATCTGTATTTAAAATAGGTGTAGTCTAACTAATAGATAAAATCCACTGAATCTGTATTTAAAATAGGTGTAGTCTAACTAATAGATAAAATCGATGCTTTTGGTTGTAATCTAGCAATACAATATTTAACCACATTATAATTTCTTGTTTTTATAAATGCTTTTGCATGCATAAATGGATATGTGACACACTAAATTTTTGCAAATTAAGCAACTTAAAATCTATACATAATTTTGAGCAAAATTAACTAGAAAAAATGCCCAAAAAAACCATCTCATCTATTAGTTAGACTACTTTAAAATATAACATAATCAATTAACTATGGTTGATTTTTAGAAGGCATATTGGAGAATGCTTTTATTAACAAACTCTGGTATACTTACATATTATAAACTTGAAGAAAAAAATATACAAAAAAGAACTTAAATTTAATGTCTCAATTGCTATTTGCTTGATTATGAAAATTAAAGTACAATTTTTTCAATTTAAAAATATTATATGTTTTTCTTTGCACCTTGTAAAGCAATTGCTAGTTATTTAATTCACACTAATTAATTGAACAAAGATTTTAGTGCAGCAAAAATACCCTACTACAACCAAAAACCCTAGAATCTTTTGTTGAAACTTTAGTGCAGCAAAAAAAATACATCTTTTGTTGAAACTTTAGTGCAGCAAAAAAAATCCAGATTATCCATCCGATTAACAAATTGAACTCAATACTCAGCTTTGCTATAGACACAGTACTACCCAGTTTATGGTTTTTCTTTTCTAATTCACACTGATTGAACATAGACTTTAGTGCAGCCAAAAAAACCCCTACTGCCACCAAAATCAGTGTATAATGAAAAGTACCAACTAAAATCCGAGTGCATTTTTTTTTCTAATGCAACAAAAAAAACTCTCCTGCAACCAAAATCCCAGTGTAAAATTCCAGCATTTTTTAGTTCACATTGACAGGCTGAACACAGGCTTTAGTGCAGCCAAACAAAAACCGAAATACAACCAAAATCTTAGGGTATGTTTTTTTGTTAAATGCACATTGATAGATTGAACAGAGACTTTAGGCTGAACGCAAAAGAACTCATATTCCAATTTCAGCTGAACGCAAAAAACTCATATTCCAATTTCAGCTGAAGACAGAGATTAGTGCACCTAAAAACCTCTACGTCAACCAAACCCAGGGTATGTCTTTTCTTTATTATTCACGCAGATTGACAGAACACACTAACGAAAACAACAGCAAACGCTAGAAGGAGGGCTTGAACCTCCGACCTTGTGGTTAACAGCCACACGCTCTAACCAACTGAGCTATTCCAGCCATGTTCTGAATAAGTTTGTGTGTTTATTGATCAATTTTTCAGTATAGAAATATAATATGCTAATGCATAGCACATGAGAACTACATGCTTTACTTCACAATTTCATGGATGGAATTTGAAGCCACGTAGCGCAGAGTAAAATTCTGGTAGACAGGTTCTGCATCCTAAACGTTGGGCTCATCTCACAATCACAGATTGCAGTCCGAAATGTTGCAAAGCAGTGCAGGCATTGCAAAAGAAGCATCCATGCATGAAATCCACATAATGTTTGAAACACAGGGAGCCTCAGTGTTATATAACAGAGTTAAATGCTTAGATGCTGAAATGGAGGTGGCCAAAGAATTTAGTATTTTGAGCCCAAATAAATACTAGTTTTAGCAAAAGATGATATGGGTAACCAACAAATTGTCCAACTTGGCAGGTGCAACATATAAATGGATAATAGCATGCCAAGCAAAAGGCCACAGATCTCACTCTTATAAATTGCCAAGTATGGAATATGGGAGCAAAGATTCCAATACCAAACAATCACCGTTGTTGCAACGCCCCCCGTAAAACCGTGAGCGTTAAGTTTACGGATTAAAATTGAAATAAGAAAGTGCATGACATAATTTTTTCCAGCCAAAAAACCAGATCTTTTTCATAGTTACATATTTCGGATTAAGAGATAAAGAGATCAATCAAAAGAAATCTCGGAGAAACAAAGCTAAAAAGATTTTACTGAACAAATACTAAGGTTATATTTCATTCACATACTAAAATTCAGCCTACTGAAAACCAAAACCATGAAGAAAAACTAGAAAAACTGCGCAAAGAAGGCGTATGACATTTCACAGTGTGTGCGGCCTATTTCTCAATGATGGAGATGATGGAGCATTTGACCGCTGAGTTCACCGGTTCGAACCTGTTAGTTGCCTATTTCAAAGCCGATGTTTTGTTTTTGTTATGGTTTTTTTTAATAGTTCGATGTTTTGTTTTTGGTTTTTTTTTTTTGGTAATAGTTTGATAATTTTCGAATGGAGACTATATTTTGATTTAGTTTCAACCATTTTATTTTTTAGATCATATTTTTCTTTTATTTTTATTTTTTTGTTTCATTTGTTTTTTATTGTTTGGCAATTCCCAATGGACACTGTATTTTATTTTCGAGTTGTCTTTAGTGCGATTTTTTGGAAGCTTTTCTAGTGAGTTTTTTTGGTTTAATTTATCTAAAATCTGGCAAGAATTTATTGAAATCACGAGCTTAATAGGTAACCCCTGCGCAATTGAAGTGCCCTACAGTTTTTCAGATGCTGAATCCATATATACACTTAAAAAACCAGTTTAAATAACACAAATCAAAATTTCACCTCAAAATTTTCCAAAAATCCAAAATGTCACTAAAGACAACTCTCTTTATTTTATTTTCAACCATTTTACTCTTTAAATCATAATTTTCTTTCCATTTTATTTTTTTACCATTTACAGCTTACTTGATAATTTTATTTATCAATAGTGAATATTTTTATGAGAAGAAATTTTTTTGGACTTTTTATATTATTATAAAAGACCAATACGTGTATTAAGATATACACTGAAATAACCCGAAAAATACAACAACAGAAAACAGTCTTGTTAGGTAATGATTCTCCATCCAGTAACTCTGGTGTAGCTGCCGGAGCTATCTAAAACAAATCAAAAATTTTGCAAATATACCAGCTTACCAAAGTCCATGGACACAGTGCATAATATATAAAATGTCATAAAACATCATGAGCAAAATCCAATATTATGGCAAGTGAATCTCGCGAGCTTCTCTGAGATGCCAGTGCACATGTAGAGTATAATGAATGCTTCCAAACTGATCCAATAGTCCAGCTTTTGACAGTTTGTTCGCTTCCTTATTTTTTCCTTAAGTATGTGTGAGAGGGAGAATGATGTGAGAGATTCAGTGTTATGTGTGAGATGGAGAATGATGTGAGAGATGCCACTGAATGTCTTACTCTATTGGTCCAACTCGCAAGTAGAGGGGATCAAAAGCAGTATGGCTAAGTATCCATCGATGATGGCTTTGGAGTCTCCGTAAATGTTGGTGATGTGCCGCTGTTGTAGAACTACGAACTAGAGTAAACCCCAAAGCACTATGATTTTAGCTTGGGTCAGCTCAGGTATTTGTTCCAGGGCCCCATTCCAGTGCAAGTGGTATAATGTGCAGTTGTCTGGTTTGAGGACCGCTCCACAGCCACACATACCCCTTTATGATGCATCATCCAACCAAACCACATGTAAGGGGGTTCTCAATATTAATTTGTACTTATTTACTTCATAGTCCATGGAAGTGTCCTTCCACGATGTTATGGGTTTGTAGTAAACACTATTGTAATCAATGGGATTTCGATGTAATGGTGAATAATTTACTATAATTTAATGGTGTAGTCTAACTTACAAAAGAAATAGCTTTTTTCACAGAAATTCACTAAAATCAAGTAATACAATTTCAACATTTTTTGTTGTTTAAAATACATTATTGAATGCATAAATAGATTTAGCACCCTTGAAAACTCCCGTGGCACTCGAATTATGCAAATTAAACAATTTAAACTCAAAATTTTAAAAATTTATGTGGGATCTGATTAAAATTAACCAAAAAAATGGTCATGAAAAAAGTCATTTCATATAGAATTATGCAAATCAAACAATTTAAACTCAAATTTTTAAAAATTTATGTCAGAGTTTGATTAAAATTAATCAGAAAATGGTCGTGAAAAATGTCATTTTGTATAATAAATAATAATGATGAGACAACATCTGTGGATAATAGCCAATAATAATTGTCCCATTACTGTTTGGTATGAGTTATAACAATTACTGGTTTGGTATGAGTTATAATAAGTATATATATATATATATATATATATATATATATATATATATATAATCTTAAATATATTTCACTTAACATCTAATTCATCACACTAAGTTTTTACCTAATATTATTTTTATATAAATTAATTGTTTACTATAACAGCGAGTTTTCTTGCTAAGTCCCATTGACTAGGTCAACCCTTGCCTTCAATATTACTCTATTAGATTATATTCTTATTTAATTAATAAGTTGCGACTATTTCCATAATAAATAATTATTTATTACATAACAACTGGATTTTCAACTAATTGATTTTATTTCACCAACAGTTAACATTGGACAATGATGCATCCATGCTATTTATTCTCTCAGATCGATTGATTTCTCACCTTGTCCCGAGGATGAACCATATTAGTTGGTTCAAAATCTCGATCCAATCCTTACAATGTGATTAATCCGGAGGACTTCTCTCTAAAAATAGAAAATTATAATTATATTATAGTGATCACTCTCTCTTATATGTTACAGTAAAGTTTAGTTTAAAGTCTAATTTTATAACTTGCAATGTAGTAAGGTTTTATATATAAAATAATATTTAGTAAATGGAAAAAAATTGAAGTAATATATTGATAGTGAAAGAAGATATGTAGAAAAGGTCGGTGGAGGTGGCTAGTTGGTAAAGTTGGACTTGTAATGATGGCTAGGTCTTGTGCTCAAACATAAGCGAGGTTGGTGACTAGTTGTGGGAAAGCTTACCTGGGCCAAGCCCGCTCACATTTTGTCAAGTCCCACTGGCATAATCGGTTGAGGATGGGCCTCATTAGTAAGGCGACCCAGGATCAAACCTCACGGGGGCTAGTTTTGCCATGTGATAGAAGGATGAGACATGCTAAAAAATCTAGTCAACTTAGGGATGGTGTGGCCTAGGCCGAGTGCAATCCCCAGGTGAGCTAGTTTTGCCATGTGATAGAAGGATGAGACATGCTAAAAAATCTAGTCAACTTAGGGATGGTGTGGCCTAGGCCGAGTGCAATCCCCAGGTGAATTTGACAGATTAGATACCCCTAAGTCACGGCTCCTAAAGCCACAAGTCAAGTTTGGAGGATCACAGACAATTTGACAAACAAACAAAAAAGAAAGAAAATGTGCAAAACATATGAAAAAAAATTAATGGTAACATAAAGAAACTATTCCATTAAAATTATATAGTTATTACACGCATAGGTGTTTCTTTGTGGTGTTAGGGTGGGCAGTCATTCGCATCCAATCGTAGAGCGTTATTTTTGTCATCCTTCCTCCAATAAAAATCATGTGTACTGCTTAAAAAATTGACATGTGTACTAGTTCGTGATGCCTGCGCTCAACAATCTCTCGAGATCACTGGCATGATGTGGAGCTGGCTCGAATATTGTGTTATTCAAATGGGAGGGTGTGTCAAAAAATTCATTGAGCGTTTCATCGAATAGCTCAAGACAATCTTGCAGAGCATCGCTCTGTCTTTGATCCAGTTCTGGCTTAGACCAAAAAAAAATCTGAGCTGTCATGTTTTCCTTCTTGACTGCATCAATGCTCAAATTGATGCCAACACATCTACGACCTCTCTTAGTCCACGCAGTGCACCTCTTAGAGAAGCCCTTCGAAAGCCTACTGAGACATCGCCAGATTTCATAGTCTTCAACTTGGTTCAATACTGGACTCCTCGAGTGGCAATGAAGTTGGACATATCCACCATGTTCTTCCTCATCTTTGGTGCAGCGTATTTGAGTTATCAACTCTCAAGATTTCTTAAAAGGAAAAAACTAAAAATAACAAAAAAAAAAAAAGAAGTGCTCGTTAATATGTCGCGCACTTGTAAACGTTGCAAGCAACACATGTCAAACATGAGCAAGTTGCTGAAGCCACTCAGAATCATGCCAAAATTACTCAGAATCATCCATTTTGGTGCCTAGGGAGCATCAATATCATCGACTTTTATAGGCACTGTAGGACATTGACACTTTCAGAGTTTAAATGAGAAGGCTTATGTCAATATCAAACATGATGTCCCTTGTCACAACTAAAACAAGCACCTAAGCCTCTACTTTCAGCTCTGTATTTTCCGTTTGCCTTGTTCTGACGTGCATACACCAATGTTCAGATTGAAACTCAAGGGTATATCCAAGCGTTGAGCTACCCCTCTTGATTAACAAAATAACCTCTCGACTGAATCTTAATATGTTTGATTGCCAGTAAAATGTAAAGGGACAAGACTCGTGCTTGAAATAGCAAATTTTTTTAGACTTGAAGGCATAAACCTCCATTTGCATGATTGCTGCGAATTGTGGCTTCCAATTTTCCAAACGCTAACAACTCCAATAAGCCAAATACCATAAACCAAACAAACTCTTTTGTAGCCAGAGAAGCTGTAAGCTATTATTATTTTTTATCTGTCGCGCAAAGCATTGCAAATGGAAATGCTACTATGTTACGCCTGTGAGAGCTCTCTCCACTAGTGGAGAGGCATGAGGGCACATGGCCTCATGCAGGGTCGCACATTGTCTGAACGGAGGTGTGGGTTATGTGTACGTATATAATTGCCATATTTTGATCGGGTTATCGAGGAATACGAAAATGACATTTTGTCATGGATTATGCTAACCAGGTTGGTTGTTTGCTTGAACCTTTATTGCACTTGGACTAGTGCGGTTACACCCAACTTAGTTCGGGCTTTGAGGCTCGGATTAGTTCAGTGATTTGAGAGACTCGTTGCAAGCTCTCCTACTAATCTTGGTTATCCCATTCACTTCATTTTGGTAGCCAGACCTCCCCTCATTTGGAAAAAGAATCATATCTATCTCTTTCGACATCTATATTTTGAGTTCGTTCTTCAATCAGAACTGTATTATTTTACTTCTACAACAGATAGAGCAACACGCTCTAAGTAATGGGTATGGTTACTGGGGTAATACAATTGATTGGAAACCAAGTTTTAAAATAGGTATCGACCTTCTCCATCCATATCTAATATCAATCTTTGGAATTATGTTCATTGGGACACTAAGAGTTAGAGGTGTTGTTGGCATTACAAGCATTCAGGTTTGGTTTCGCTTTGTAATTGTTGAATTCACTGCAGTCTTACGTAGAGCACCAGTGAATTAATCGCTTGACAGTGTATTGGAGAGGGCATTCCTGTCTTTTGATTAAAAGCTATACTTTAGGACTAATGTTGATAATGTGCACATCGCATAGTGAAATAACATAAAACCAATGTTCTAATGGTCTCACATGGGTTTAGAAAGTTCACGCACATGAAGCATTGAAAAAGGTTGATCTAGACTTATGCAGGAACACAACATAATACAAATATAAACATAAACACAAAGATGCAGCAAGAATAAAATTTCATTTCATTAATATCAAAGAACTAAAATATGCTTACATGCAAAATCGAAATAAACTAGTTCGGATGATGGTAGTTTATCTCTGAGAAGAGATGTGGCGTCTACTACCTCTGAATTGTGTTACAATGAGGCTCGAAGGCCTATTTATTATTGAGAAACAATGGAAAACCCTAAACATCCAAAAAACTAACCCTACGAGATGAAGCGCCAAAATTATGGGCCCCGTTGGGGTAAATTGGTACATCAATTTCCCGGATCATAACTTTGGCATATGATCTCCATTTGATGTGCACGATACCTCATTAGAAAGATCTGTTTGAAGATTATAAATTTCGACTGCAAACATCAATAAAAAACTCTTGTTTCCCATATTCCAAAAAAACATCGTTTAGGTCCTCAAAACGACTCCAGAAGTTGACCCGAAAAACTGCCAAAAATAGTAAATTGTGATACGATTAAAGAAAAAACAAACCAACAACAACAACAAACAACAAAACAAAACAAAAAAACAAAAAAAAAAACGATGGTGGGCATCCAAGTGGAATAGGCAGGTGGCCATCAATATCCACTTGGATTAATTCTCCCACCTCAGGAAGCAATGGTCGCCATTACAATGAGTGTCTTCATGAGATGGGGAAACTTCTGCTGAACTTGGTCCCTAGTGAGCCACTTGCCTTGGTGCAAGAGTTGGCCAACTTTGACAACCCGATATAGTTGAATCTTCTACTGCCAAGCGTTCTTGATCTGTGTGTCAATGATATGATCAGTTGTGTCTTGTTCCATGCAGTCTGTGTTTAACTCTGTCGGTGTGAGTTGTTCTGCAATGTATAATGTGTCCAGTAATGGTGGAAAGTATGGTCGAAGGTGGTCCACATTGAACACTAGGTGCAGGGCAAGGAATGGGGGATGTTGAGCTCAAAAACATTGTCTCACATGACCTTTCTAATGGTATAAGGCTCATATCGGAGTGGTCTGAGCTTCAGATGGGCTCTAGTAAAGCGTTCTTTCCGCAAATGCAACCAAACTTTGTCGTCCACCTGAAACTTGTGTGGCACTTGATGTTGATTATGTCGTTGCTTGTACTTGGAATTGAAATTATCCAAGATGTCATGAACTTGTTGGTGGATGTGTTGGATGCATTCAATAAATTTGGTTGCTTTATCAGCATCATACATTACATGTGTGGATTATGTTTGTATAGTCGCATGAGGCATGACAACATCAATCAAACACAATGGTTAAAATCCTAGACCCACTTGAAAGGGATTGCGACCAAGCGAGTTATGGGGAGCTCTGTTATAATTGTGTTGAACATAGGGAAGGCTCTCATCCTAGGTTTGTGGATGCTTGGAGTTGTACATGCAGAGTATGTGCACTATCATCATGTTGATGAAATTTTTATAGCCATCAGTCTGGGGATGGAATGCAGTCGAATTGGTGAGCTTGGTGTCCAATAATGTCCATAGGCTTGACCAGAATGTGCTTAGGAACTTGCTATCCCGATCTGATATAATGGTCTACGGGATCCCAAAATGTACCCACACTCATTCAAAGAAGAGTTTGGCAGTGTCCTCTATTGTGATACTCTTCTTGCATGCCGCCAATATAGCCATCTTAGAAAATATGTCCACGACCATAAATACACATCCATTACCATGCTTGGTAGAAGGGAGGTCAAATAGATAGTCCATGGAAATGGATTCGCAAGGCTGGCTGGGAGTAGGCAGAGGATTGTACAAATCTTGCTTCTTGATGGTTGGCTTGGTGATGGTGCAAGTAATGCAGGATCTGATATATTTCCTAACATCCTATCAGAGTTTTGGCCAATAAAAGTAAATTTTGGAGTACAACCACAATTTTCTCCACACCAAAGTGTCCTGCGACCCAAATGTAGTGCGCCTCCCAAATCAGCTTGGCACGCTCACTTGAAGGAACACAAAGGTGGCTCAAGGAGAATAATAATGTGTCCTGGAGGTGGAAATCAGGAACTTGTTTGCCATATACTAGAATTTGGTATGTGGAGGTGAACTCTGGATCATTTTTGTATAGTTGCGGCCATCTAGAGGTCTCGTCGCCACAAGAGTTGAGAAAAGTAGTCAGTGTTGCAAATGGGGGCCGACTGAGGTAGTCTGCAACATGATTGTTTCTTCCCTTTTTGTATTTAATGTTCAAGTGGAATTGTTGCAGATATGTAGACCAATTTTGATGGCGATTGTTCTGCAACTTCCCTTGTGTCTGTATAAATTGAAGAGGTCGGTGATCGGTGTGGATGATCGTCTCCTTCCCCATAATGTAATGCTTCCATTGTCGGTAAGCCTGCACGATGGAATACATATCTTTATCATAGGTGGGGTACTTCCAAATTGTGTTGGAAAGTGTTTCACTATGATAGGCCATTGGATGCCCGTGCTGGGTGAGGACTGCATCAATAGCATACTCGAAGGTGTCTTGCTCAATTTCAAATGGCGGCTACATGTTTGGTAATGTGAGTACTGGTGCAGAGCATAAGTCATGCTTCAAATCAACAAACTCCTTCTATTGGGACTTGGATTAGAAAATCTTTGATTTCTCTCCACCCTTTGTAATCTGACTCAAAGCCCAAGTGATGTGGGAGAATCCCAAAACGAACCTCTAATAAAAATTTGCAAGGCCCAAAAAGTTGTGAAGCTCTGTTAGAGTGGTTGGCGCTGACCAATCTCGAATGACTTGGATCTTAGTTAGATCCACATGCACACCTCTCTCATCTATGGTGTAACCCAAATATTAGACCTAGCTCACGATAAAGGTGCATTTCTCCAAGTTGGCACACAATTTGTTCTATTGCAGGGTTTGAAGGACCTATCGAATGTATTGCAAGTGTTCTTCCCAACTCTTGCAGAAGATGAATATGTCATCCATATAACAAACCACGAATGAGTTGGTGAAGGGCCACAAGATGTCATCCATTAGCCTCATAAAAGTAGCAGGGGAATTGGTCAATCCGAAGGGCATAACCAACCATTCAAAAAGGCCTTCCTTAGATTTGAAGGCGGTCTTCCATACATCTATGGTCTCTATTCGAACCTGGTGATAGTTAGACTTCATATCGATCTTGTTGAAATACTTGCCCCCCTTAAGTTGGTCCAAAAGGTCATCAATCTGTGGGATTGGATACATGTTTCTGACAATGATTTTGTTTAGTGCCTGATAATCAATACAGAGTGTCCAGGTCTCATCCTTCTTTTGTATGAGTATAATGAAGCTCCCACAAGGTGAGGAACCTAGTTGGATGTGCCATTTTTGCAACAAGTCATGGATTTGTTGCTTGATCTCTTCATTTTACATAATGGAGTGACAATATAACGTCCCTTTGGGTTGAGGTGCTCTGGGAGTCATATATATCGAATGCCTGACCTGACAGTGCAAGGGTACCCTTGTGGGTGAGGAGAATATGTCCCTGAATTCTTCCATGACCTTATCCACATGCTTCTACTGCATGGAGTAACCCTTCCCGGGGGTTTGGATGTGGTCATGATCTTCCCCTTACCTTGAGAGCAAATCAGAAAGAAAGCAAATTTCCCAGTCTGGGAGATGACTGTACTGCATTGTTTAGCAGATTCAAAGAGATGGTGGTAGGTCAGGATACATTGGTATCCTGTGTAACTTATTACCCAAATAAATAATAGTAGTGTGAGGCCTCGACTCATATACAACATGACACTTCCACAAGTATGGTTGTCCTAATAATACATCACAAACTTCAAGGGGATCAACTTCACACAATACCTCATCCGTGAAGGACTTGATGATATAGGGAAGGCAACACTGTTGGCTGACGCAAAGATCTCATCATTGGTGAAGCGACCCGATGGTGTATGGTTGTGGGTGTGGTGTGGTTGGTAGACCCAACCGCATCAAAACCTCTACTGAAATGAGGCTCTATTGGCTCCTGTTGTTGTTGAGCCTCAAACCTGCACCTTCCTATACACCCTCTCAGCCTTCTTTTTCCACTTATTTCATCCACCAAGCTATTAAATCATTGCATTATAGTCTAAAAAGAGCTTCTAACATGGTTTTCTAACTATACTTATGACTGTTATTTGGTTGTTCAGGCAAGCTGCGGAAACTGAGTCAACATAAGTTTCCGCAGCCAGCACAGGTTTCCGCAGCCATTTTGTTAAAGGCTATGCTACAAGTGTCCTATGAAGAAACGAGCCACATGGGCAAGCTACAGGTGACATGTACATGGAACGTGTCCCTTTAGATCAGCCAAATCATCCATAAACGGTCACGGTCAACAAGGGTCAAAGGCAAAGCCAACCAAGGAATTTAGCAGTGGCATGTCTCTGTTTTGAGCACGTGAAGGTTTACGTGGCACAGTCCTCAGCTCACGAAGATATCGGCACACCTGGAGATCAACCCTGTAACCTGAATCCAGCAACTACCCTCCGAGGATTTAATGGACATGATGACCATTGCGCTAGATCTCGAGCTGAGGAGATCTACGTGTCTCTGGCAATGCAGTTAACAGCATAGGATTTAGGATTTAGGAGTTAGTTACAGCACTTTTCATTATAAATAACGCGTTGATAAACGTTGTGTGGTTAAGCTTTGGAGATGTAATTTTGACTGTTGTTATCACCCCACTGTACTCTGTTTTACGTGTTTTGCTGTTGCTTTAATACATAAGAAGACTACTTTCCTGAGCTCGTTTTTGTGACTATTCATTGACTGGCCGAGGTTGCAGAGGGCCCCTGTACACCAGAGCCTTGTATAGTTTCTACTTGTTTTAATTTACTGTTTTCTTTCAATCATTGCTTGTATATATAGTGTGTTGTTCTAATGATCGTTGCTGTCTATATTTCCTTTATGTTTCTTTTCTAATTGTTAGCTGATCAGTGCTTCTTTTACAGGTTTTGTTGTAGGTAGCCCGGGCAGATTTACATATTTTTTTAGATAACTACTGACATATGAGATCATCATGTCCTTCCTGCTAATTTTCATTTTCTGAAGTTTAATTCCAGCACTGTCATTTTTCAAATTGTGTTTTGCTTATTTATTTTTCTGCTACTTAGACATCATACTACTCATTTGTTTATGGTTTCTTTCTATAGTCAAGTGACTCTATTAGTAAGGAATCAGAATATTACTTATTGTAGTGTGATTTAGTTTGCTTTTTTGCAATTTATATATCATATTGCTTAACTTGTTCATGATTGCTTCCCATAAGGCAGATTGAGTTGAAGGGTAAAGGATCAGAAGAGTTGAAGTAGTGTGATTAGTTTCCTTTATGCAATTTAATTTCCTGCAATTTAGATATCATATTGCTTAACTTGTTCATGATTGCTTCCCATAAGGCAGATTGAGTTGAAGGGTAAAGGATCAGAAGAGTTGAAGTAGTGTGAATTAGTTGCTTTGCTTTCAGTCTTTGAGTTGCTTTAAGTTCAGTTTTTACTTTCTTTTTCATACAGCAGTAAGGATATTGGGCCATTGTCATTAGTTCACTGTTTGATACATTTACTTCCTCTTAAGAATTGATTTCATTACAGTTATTTTAGAGCTTTATTTTTGAACACTTTTAAGTTTGAAAAATCACTGTAGAAATCACCATTACCATCCATACTTAACTTTCATTTTCGCCATCACACACTAGGGAATCCATAAAAGATAAATCCAAAAACAAACTAAAAACTCAAAAAACGACAAAAGACTAAGAAAATGGTTATCTTGTACATATAGTACACTTCACTTCGTCAGTTTACGAATCCCAGATTGACATTTTAATCAGCAATTTAGAACACACTAAATTGACCAAACATTTTGGCGCTGTTGCCGGGGAAGTGAAACTAGGTAGCCAATTTCTTAAAAAAAAAAATTCAAGGAAGGAAAATTGATAACCTTTCAAAGTATGCTCTCCTCTTGCACATAGTGTGATCTGGAGGATCAGAAAAGAGAAAGTTATTGGTTTAATAGTTTCTTGAGTATGTTCTCTTCTTGCACCTAGAGTGACCTGGAAGATCAGAAAGAGAATTATTAGCCTGACTTGAAGAAAAATAAAAATGATATGTATAGAGCAAGAGATTCTAGGGGAAGGTTTTTAGCTAGAGCCAAGAGTTCGATTTTCACAGCTCCTTCTACCTCAAGGAATAGACAAGAGACACCTCCATCATCTCCAACCTACACTCCTAGCCCTAGGATTCTTGGAATTTAAGAAGCAGTAGTTGAGTTAGGAGACTCTTCCTCACCATCCATCGAATCTGAATTAGGAAAAGATCCTTTCTTTTCTTCTACAGGGAGACACATTGTAATTGAAGAAGTAGAATCATCTGAGGAAGAAGAGGGAGAAATTCCTCCTCGTTTGCCATTAGTAGAGGAACCAAAGGACTCTAAAATCTCTGAGAAAACTACCATGACAGAAGAGGGAGTTAACGGATTTGGTAGAGGTAGAGGTAGAGGAGGGGGAGGAGGAAATAATGGAGGAGGTAGAGGTAACAATGGAGGAAATAGGGATGGAGATAACTCATTTGGATTTCCTATAGTCGATGGATTCTCGAGCAACAATGAAAAATATTTCACCATCTGTCCTCCCAAACCTTCATGAGTTAAGAAATGAAGATCCTGAAACATTTCGATTTGAGTTTGAGGTCGTGTGTCGAACCTATGATTATCTGGAAGACTCTCAAAAACTCAAACTGTTTCCTTCAACATTGAAAGGAGCTGCTTTGAAATGGTTCATGGGATTACTCACTCAATCCATTAGGACTTGGAATGATATGAAACAAACATTTCTGGATAGATACATGGATTATTGTATGCCTACCAACCACAAGGATGAAGTATTTAAAATGGTACAAAGAGAAGATGAAAACTTGGAGGATTTACTTGAAAGATTCCAATACAATCTGAAAAGAACAAAAATGAGTAACTTAGATGAGGAAACCTTGAAAGCCCTTCTATTAAAAGCCATTAGAGATGAATGGATAGATATTTTGAACATGATGGGAAAAGGAGACATATCTCAACTTCCACTTCATGATATAGCAGAACTGTGTGTCCATCTCTCAAGAGGAAAATCTAAAACTGGAAAAGGGCCTAGAGATCCTTCTCTCATCAGAGCAAACAAATCTGCAACTGGATCAGTAAGTAGGGCTGAGATTGGCAATATGCTTGATGAATTCAAAACTGATATCTTAGGGAGTCTTAGTGAGCAACTAGACACTCTTAAGATCCACAATAAGCAGAAAGCAGAAGCTGAAGCTTTAGCTATCTTTTGCCCAAAATGTAAAAAAAAACATGCTCTCAGGGAATGTCCCTTGGATGCAAAAGTTGTAGAAACATGTGCGATTTGTTTAGAGAATCATGAGACCAAGGATTGTCCTTCAATTCCTGGGCTCAAAGCTGTCTTCCAAGAAGATCCAAATACAATTGAGTCTCTCTGTTTTGTTGCAAGGAGACCTTGGCAGGGGCAACAAAACCAAGGGTTTAATAACTCTATGAACTTTCAAATTGGCAACAACCTTGGTCCCAACCTCAAAATTCTTTTCAATCATGGGTACAAGGCATGCAAAATCTTTATGGGAGATTTGCTCAATTTTATCAATATCCTCCATCTTTTCAAAACCAACAAGCTCCACAACTTCCAAATCAAAACCCACAACTATCATTGCCATTTCAACAACAGCAACCCTCTCAACAGAACCCAAATTCTCAACTCTTGCTTCCATTCCAACTGAAGTCAAATCAACTTCCTTCTCAGCCATTGCCAAACCCCAATAATAAAAACCCTCAAAATGCTTACATGGTAGAAGGTCAACAATTTCCTGCCTATATGATTATTCCTCTCAATGATGTACAACTCAGATCTGGTAGAGTTCTAGATAAACCTTCTATAGATGCCCAAAATCAAAGCATTTCTGAGGAAGAATCTCTTGAAGCCAATAAGGGTTCTGAAGCATCTCTTCAAAACCCAAACACTCAAAAAGAAAAAGAAAAAGAGCTAACCCCCACAACTCCTATAGTTGAGCAACCTACATCTTCATCCACACCTCCTTTTCCTGAAAGATTACAAATTGACAAAGGGGTGGAAAAACAAATCTTGTTGCCTGACTATAATTTTCTAGATGAATTGAAGAATGTCTGTATCAAGATTCCCTTGTTACAAGCCATTAGAGAGATTCCTATTCTAGCAAAAACAATAAAGGAGTTGAGTCTTAAAAGACCAGGAAGGAAACCTAGAGACACAAGAAGAATCCACCTGGTAGGGAAAATTGAAGACATCATGATGGGAAAAATTACTATGCAGAAATATGTAGATCCCGGTAGTCCAATTGTCAAAACACATATCAATGCAGTTGAAAATCCAAATACTTTGATTGATTTAGGGGCTGCTATCAACATTATGAGTAGACAGACTATGGAACAACAAAAACTTCCTAATCTTCTCTTTACACCTACTTTACTGCAACTTGTAGATCGATCAATTATTAAACCAGATGGTGTATTAGAAGACATTTCAGTCTCCTTAGACTCTTGGGAATATCCAGTAGATTTTATGATTTTAACCCCCAAGAGTAATTTAGGAGGACACCCTCTCATCTTAGGAAGACCTTGGCTAGCCATAGCCGATGCTTTCATCAGTTGTAGGTCTGGGGATATGTATATTTCTAATGGTAATTCGACAAAGAAATTCAATCTGTATCCTCCAGCAAAAGCAATTACATAAATAGGAGATAATGAGTGGATTGATGATGAAGATACTATACAACCTGTCTTTACCATTTCTGAAGTTAGTGAAGATAGTCAAATTCTGAACACATTAGAAAACTTTGAAACATCTTCAGAATATGACCACACACAATTTCAGTTAGATTCCGACATCGAGTATTTATCATCTAGACAAATGTCTCTTTTCTCTATGGAAGAGTTTGGTAGTTCCGCCATTGAGATCTTTCCAGGAAAAACATTGAATATCAACAAAAATTTGGAAAGATCACAACAAGAAGAACTAACCAAAATCTTGCAAAAACATTCTACTACATTTGCATGGGAATATACTGATATGAAAGGTATTGACCCTAAGAATTGCATTCATCACATCTACATTGAGGAAAACAGTAGACCAATCAGACAACCTCAGAGAAGGATGAATCCAAACCTTAGGGAGATAGTGAAAGAAGAGCTCCAAAAGTTACTTAATGTAAACTTCATTTATCCAATTTCAGATAGCCGATGGGTTTCTCCTTTGGTTATAGTACCTAAAAAGAATGGTAAATGGAGGGTATGCATTGATTACAGGGAATTGAACAAAGCAACTTTGAAGGATCACTTTCCTTTACCCTTTATCGATCAGGTATTAGATACTTTAGCAGGCAAAAAGTATTTTTCATTTTTGGATGGTTTTAGTGGTTACAATCAGATTCAGGTAGCACCTGAAGATCAGGACAAGACCACATTTACCTGTCCATGGGGAACTTTTGCTTACCGAGTACTTCCTTTTGGATTATGTAATGTACCCGCAACATTTCAAAGGGCGGTACTAGGAATCTTTTCCGATCTAATCCATGATTGTGTAGAGGTTTATATGGATGATTTTACAGTTTATGGTAATTTGTTTGAAGAGGCATTAGAGAATTTGGAAAAAGTCCTTATAAGATGTAAAGAAACAAACCTATCATTAAGTCATGAAAAATGATTTATGATGTTTACTGAAGGGATTGTTTTAGGACATCATATTTCAGGGGATGGGATTAAAGTTGATAGATCAAAAGTTGAAGTCATCTCCAAGTTGCCTATTCCAAATTGTCAAAAAGATGTTAGAAGTTTTCTTGGATTTACTGGATACTATAGAAGATTTATTGAAAACTTCACCAAAATAGCATCTCCACTCTTCAAATTACTCACAAAAGACTATGAATTCAAATGGGATCCTGATTGTCAATCTGCATTTGAAACTTTGAAAACAAGAATATCTGAAGCACCCATTTTGAGAGGGCCGAATTGGAAACTTCATTTCCATATTTCCATAGATGCTTCAGATACAGCTCTAGGAGCTGTGTTGGGACAAAAGGATTTAGTTCCTTATGCCATTTACTACACCAGTAAAAATTTGACTCCCACTGAGTTAAACTATACTGTGACTGAGAAAGAGTTCTTAGTTGTTGTTCATGCAATCAATAAGTTTAGACACTATATAACTGGCTATGAAACTTTTGTCCATACTGATCATTCTGCAATTAGATATCTCATGAATAAACCTGTTACTAACGGCAGAGTTACAAGATGGCTCTTACTTTTACAAGAATTCAATATTACTGTGTTGGATAGACCAGGGAAACAAAATACAGCAGCTGATTTCTTGTCTAGAATCCAAAATATTAATGAAGATTCTCCTGTAGAGGATAAGTTCCCAGATGAGTATTTATTTGCAATAACTACTAAGACTCCTTGGTATGCAGATATTGCTAACTATTTGGCTACAGGAAAGCTACCTCCACATCTATTTCCTAGTGAAAAAAGAAAAATTATTCAGGAGAGTTCAAGTTATTCATGGATTTCTAATGAATTGTTTAAAACAGGGCTAGATTTTGTGATCAAAAGATGTGTTCGGGAAGATGAAATGCCTGACATCCTCAAGGCATGTCATGATGAACCATGCGGTGGACACTTTGCTGACAAAAGGACGACCTATAAAATCCTTTCTTTAGGATATTATTGGCCTTCCCTTTTCAAAGATGCAAAACAATATGTCAGAAGGTGTGACAGCTGCCAAAGAGTTGGGAGACCGACTCTTTCAAATGAAATGCCATTACAACCACAGGTGCTCATCAAACCCTTTGAAAAATGGGCTTTAGATTTCATTGGACGTATTAATCCACCATCTAAATAGAAAAAGTATATATTGGTATGCACTGATTATGTCATTAAATGGGTAGAAGCTAAAGCATTGCCTTTTGCCACTGAAAATTCAGTTGTTCAATTTCTTTTTGAGGATATTTTTACTCGTTTTGGTGTCCCAAGAGAAATTGTGACAGATCAGGGAAGTCAATTTACATCTAACTTGATGGAGAAGCTGATGGAAGAATACAAAATCAAGCACAGAAAATCTACTCCTTACCATCCGCAAGCAAATGGCCAAGTGGAATCTACAAACAAAGTTCTTGAGAACATCATCACCAAAACTGTTCATCTACACATAAGAGATTGGGTAGAAAGGCTTCCTGAAGCCTTATGGGCCTACAGAACTACATGGAAGAATACAACAGGACATTCTCCCTATGAACTTGTTTATGGGAAAGAAGTCCTGCTTCCCATTGAGTTTCAAGTCAATACTTTCAAGATGGCAGTCCAGTTGGGGATGAATCTATCAGAAGCCCAAAAGCACAGAATGGAGCAGCTGAATGAGCTAGATGAGATCAGACAAGAAGCAATTTTAAGGACTGATCTAGTTCAACATCAAAGAGCTAAGTGGCATGACAGATACATCAAAGAGACAAAGTTTCAAGAGGGAGATTGGGCGTTACTGTTTGATTCCAAGTTTAAAGACTTCAAAGAAAAATTTCAGACTCATTGGCTTGGGCCATATGAGATTGAAAAAGTCTTTAACAATGGAGCGGTAAGAATCAAGACCATTGATGAATTTCAAACTCCTCTCATTGTGAATGGCCACCGATTGAAAATTTATCATAAGCCACTCTCAAAAGAGGAATTTGTCAAAATGTTCCAAGAGAATTCTGCAATAAGGCTGGTGGAGAAGAATCCTTCTCCCCCACCAGCCTAACCTTTGTTTCTTTCAGTTCTTAAAAAAATATATATGTGTGTGTGTGTGTGTGTGTGTGTGTAAGCCTGAAAACCAATCACAGATTGGCGGTCTTATGCAGAAAATGTAGAGTGAAAATCAGGGACACCTGACACTCTATATTTTCCAAACAAAAAAAAAAAACTTCTCTCTTTCTTTTTCCATTTTCACTCCACCTCATTTGCCATTTCACTCCATCTCCATCTCATTCTCATTTCCATTTCACTTCACTCCACTTCATTTTCATTTCATTCCACTCATTCCATTTCATTTCATCAATAAAAGTCCCTTTCAGGACTATTTTCATTCAGTTAGTTCTTCTCTAACTATCTTTGTTCAGCTAAGTGGGTGATGTCTCAGTTTCCGCAGCTGGAAGCCGTTTCCGCAGCTAGAAGCAGTTTTCCGCAGCCAGAAACGATTTCTGCAGCCACCATCACTCTGTTTTTCAAATTTACAGTCAACTGTTAGTGCAATAATCATGAAATGCAGGTGTAATTGAGCTGAAGACATGGGGCATCTCCAAGACATCAACGAAGAGCAATTGGTTAGAAGCCTTGAGCAAGAAATGACAAAGTTTCCAAAAGTATGAGCAAAATTTTTATCAAATAACAATTCAAGTCATAATTACGCATAGTTATCAAACCATAAAAAGTTCTACTACGTGCAATGATTTGATACGATGGCTCCATTAAACCACTCCTATTCCACAATATCACTCCACACACCTTGCATTCATTTCTCCAACGGTCTCATGATTATTTCGAGTTTAAACTCAAGATTGACTGCACTTTCATTTATTACCCGTACTCATGAGACGTGACCTATTTCGTTACGGTTCTTCTTAGCCGCATTTTCCGCAGCTGTCCATTGAGACGTGTAACATTTCATACACAGTCATCTGATTCAAAAGAATCCCGACGTTACTCCATTCGTTTACCACTCCATTAATACCATACTCCTCACATGCATCCACATTTTATTTTATGAACTCGTTTACTGCTGCTCACCCTCTGTTCCTCCTGTAATTCAGGTATTTCCATTCCCTGTTCTCCATTTTCGATTGCAGCCACTACAGTTATCCTAAACCTCGATTGCAGCCACTACAGTTATCCTAAACCCCGATTGCAGCCACTACAGTTTATTCTAAACCCCGATTGCAGCCACTACAGTCTATCCTAAACCCTGTAACCGAGCCATTTTTTTTCTCTGAACCCTCACACGCAGAAGAGCTCTCAGTTGAAATTCAAAACAGAGGATGGGAAAATTACTGAGAGCAGAGCCAGAAGGACCGAAATACTTGGAAGGTTATCCTCAAACTAAAGAATTGCTGAAGAAAGCCAGATGGTTACGATTTATCCAAAAGTTTAAAGGCCATAACAAGGAGGTGACCAAAGCTTTTGCACGGTCTTTTGATGGTCAAACAGTGGAGATTGGAGACTTGAAGCTCACGGTGACTGAAACCACAGTAGCAGCTGCCACAGGCCTACCTCAGGAAGGTGAGAGGTGGTTTAAAAATAAAAGTGTGGATGATCAGATATGGAGAATTATGCTACAAAACCAAGGTATGGATACCACCGTGTTTACAAGAGGCATCCCTGTTCATGCACTAAAAGAGGAATGGTCTAGTCTGCTATTAGTTATCCAAAAATTTATCACGTGTGAAGGACATTTTGGTTCTATGTATATGTATCATGCTAGACTGATGATGAATTTCTTAGAGGGTCACACTCTTAATTTGCCTCATTTTCTGCTGTTGAGTTTGAAAAAGATGAGTATTACAGTTCAAAAACACATAGGCAACATTGAACCTCATCTATATCATCATGGACTCATAAAAATTCTTATTGAGGACCAGCTGAAGAAAACTAAAGATACTTGGGAGAAATTCTTGATAAGAAACTACTTCCAAGAGCCATCTGAGGCCTCTGGAAGTAGTCCACCAAAGATTCCAAGAAAAAATAGGAGGAAAGAAAAGGATACCACAATCCAAGACTTCCCTACCACAGAAACTCAAGAAGGAAAAGAGAACAGAATTAAAGACAAGAAACAGAAAAAAGGGAAAGAAAAAAGGACCATTCAAGAAGTCTACCCCTCTCCTGAGCAATCCATAGAGGAGGATCATCAAACACTGTCAGAGAGATTAGTACATCTTCAAGAACAAGTTGTTATAGCAAAGAAAAAGCAAAAAGGAAAACAGAGTACACAAGAAAAGAGTACTAGTCCATACTTAAGGAGGAGCACTAGGCTAAGAGGAAAGGGGAGTAAAACCAAAGAAAAACAACCTCACTTTATCGATTTAGGTCAGCCAAGCATTGAATCAAGTCCTCCACACGATGAAAGCCCTTTTCGGCCAGAAATAGAGAGCAGTCCTCCTCCTCCACCAGATGTTGAGCTTAGTCCAAGAAAGACACCTGAGGTAGATCCCAATCAACAAGAGGTATATAACTACCTGGAATCCTTAGAACAATAAGCTGCAGGTCCGAGTACCACTCTGCCACTAGATGCACAAGTTCAGTCCTTGAAACATGAGGTATTTGAATTAGAAGTCCTAAATAGGCATATCAAGCAGGAAAATGAAGCACTCAAAGAGCAGAGTAAAGTAGATAAAATTATCCATGATAACACTATGCTTCATTTAGGACTGTGGCAAAAGAAAAACAAGAAACTGAAGAAAAAGTGCAAAAAGTTAAGCAGAGCATTGATTAATCTCAAGTTCAAATGTCTAGTCAGGAAACCCAGGATGATGTTAGCACCAAAGAAGAAGAAAAGAGGGCTAGATGTCCTAGCAAAAGCCTCAGAACATATGGATTAGAGGGAAATGACTAAATTTTGGTTGCATGAGGACATGCAACACCTTCACAGTGGGGGTATGTTGAGCCTCAAACCTGCACCTTCCTATACACCCTCTCAGCCTTTTTTCTCCACTTACTTCATCGACCAAGCTGTTAAATCATTGCATTATAATCTAAAAAGAGCTTCTGACATGGTTTTCTAACTATGCTTATGACTGTTGTTTGGTTTAGATTTTTGTTCAGGCAAGCTGTGGAAACTGAGCCAGCACAGGTTTCCGCAGCCAGCACAGGTTTCCGCAGCCATTTTGTTAAAGGCTATGATACAGGTGTCCTATGAAGAAACGAGCCACATGGGAAAGTTATATGTGACGTGTACATGGAACGTGTCCCTTCAGATCAGCCAAATCATCCATAAACGGTCACGGTCAACAAGGGTCAAAGGCAAAGCCAACCAAGGAATTTAGCAGTGGCACGTCTCTGTTTTGAGCACGTGAAGGTTTACGTGGCACAGTCCTCAGCTCACGGAGATATCGGCACACCTGGAGATCAACCCCGTAACCTGAATCCAGCAGCTACCACTCCGAGGATTTAATGGACATGATGACCATTATGCTAGATCTCGGGCTGAGGAGATCTACGTGTCTCTGGCAACGCAGTTAACAGCATAGGATTTAGGAGTTAGTTACAGCACTTTTCATTATAAATAACGCGTTGATAAACGCTGTGTGGTTAAGCTTTGGAGATGTAATTTTGACTGTTGTTATCACCCCACTGTACTCTGTTTTACGTGTTTTGCTGTTGCTTTAATACATGAGAAGACTACTTTCCTGAGCTCGTTTTTGTGACTGTTCATTAACTGGCCGAGGTTGCAAAGGGCCCCTGTACACCAGAGCCTTGTATAGTTTCTACTTTCTTTCATTTACTATTTTCTTTCAATCATTGCTTGTATATATAGTGTGCTGTTCTAATGATCATTGCTGTCTATATTTCCTTTATGTTTCTTTTCTAACTGTTAGCTGATCAGTGCTTCTTTTACAGGTTTTGTTGTAGGTAGCCTGGGCAGATTTACATATTTTTTTAGATAACTACTGACATATGAGATCATCTTGTCCTTCCTGCTAATTTTCATTTTCTGAAGTTTAATTCCAGCACTGTCATTTTTCAAATTGTGTTTTGCTTATTTATTTTTCTGCTACTTAGACATCATACTACTCATTTGTTTATGGTTTCTTTCTATAGTCAAGTGACTCTATTAGTAAGGAATCAGAATATTACTTATTGTAGTGTGATTTAGTTTGCTTTCTTGCAATTTAGATATCATATTGCTTAACTTGTTCATGATTGCTTCCCATAAGGCGGATTGTGTTGAAGGGTAAAGGATCAGAAGAGTTGAAGTAGTGTGATTAGTTTCCTTTATGCAATTTAATTTCCTGCAATTTAGATATCATATTGCTTAACTTGTTCATGATTGCTTCCCATAAGGCAGATTGAGTTGAAGGGTAAAGGATCAGAAGAGTTGAAGTAGTGTGAATTAATTGCTTTGCTTTCAGTCTTTGAGTTGCTTTAAGTTCAGTTTTTACTTTCTTTTTCATACAACAGTAAGGATACTGGGCCATTGTCATTAGTTCACTGTTTGATACATTTACTTCCTCTTAAGAATTGATTTCATTACAGTTATTTTAGAGCTTTCTTTTTGAACACTTTTAAGTTTGAAAAATCACTGTAGAAATCACCATTACCATCCATACTTAACTTTCATTTTCGCCATCACACACTAGGGAATCCATAAAAGATAAATCCAAAAACAAACTAAAAAACTCAAAAACGACAAAAGACTAAGAAAATGGTTATCTTGTACATATAGTACACTTCACTTCGTCAGTTTACGAATCCCGGATTGACATTTTAATCAGCAATTTAGAACACACTAAATTGACCAAACAGTTGTCGACAATGAATTTTAGCAGCGAACCCTTCACCCACATCTATGAGTGGAAGAGACACTCCCCCCCGTCTAGATCCTCGATCTCAATCTTATGGATCTTGGTGGTGGCAACAGTGGTGTTGGGATCTGCATCAATAATCTACTTCCCTTTGTCATTCCCCTTTTCAGGTTCTGACTCAGAGTTGGAACATGCATCTAATTTTGAAGCCTTCAGCTCGGCCCCTAGTGACTGCTTGGCCTGAAACTCACTTGTGTTGTGAGTGGGTCTCTTATGGAACTCACACCACTTTCTTGTGTCCTTCTTTGTCTTCGTGGTGTTATTCTTTATTTGTGACTTCGATGGGTTGTCCTGGGTCACCCCACCTTGTCTCTATCCTTTGTTTTGCAGTTTGGGGCACCTTTCCCTTGCTTCAGATTCGTAGATCCAAAGCCTCGCTTCTTCTGTTTAAACTTTTGCTCAATCTTGACATCATATCGGTAGGCGGTGTCAAGCGAGGAGATGTCTAGGAACTCCATCTCATCTTGGATGTATTTGTGCAGACAACTACGGTACTTGAGTAACAAATGCTGCTCAGAATCCTTGATACCCAACTTCGTGCGAAGGGTATGAAAAATATTTTTTAACTTTGGCACATCTTGGTCCCTTCCCTACCATAATGTGGTCCCCTTTATGTACTTATCTTCATAGCTCCCGACAGGGTAATACTGCTCCTTAATGGAGTCTTGGAAAAAGTTCCAAGTGGGTGTGGCTAAAAATAGTGAGGATTCCCTCTTGTCCTTCTGCTCGCAGTAAGTTTCCCACCAGTCCTTGACGTGGGGGGCGGATTTAAGGAGTAAAAAAGTAATATTTTCCCTATTGGAACAATCATGAAACGAAAAACACTCTTCCAACAAATTTAACCATATATGCATTGCATATGCATCTATCTGGCCTTCAAATATGGGGATAGCAAAGTTGACTTGTACCTTGAAAGGAATGGTGCCTCCAGAGTAGTTGTCAGACGAATATGTGTCACATGTGGGCATCCAGTCAAGGATATGGGAAAAGTTATCCATCATCACGTTCCTCTGCTGCTCGAGGGATTTTTCATGAAATATTTTGAAGGGATGTCCTTCTCCCACATCTTTATTTTCTTCTTCCATGGGAGGCTGTCAAGGTTTGCAAGGCTGGTCTTGCAAAGGTTCAACCAGTTCGAACCCTAACTCCTTATACTCTGACCTCATTGGGGACATGCAAATAAAAACAGAGAAAGAGCAAATCGCTCTAATACCACTAATCCAAACTTATGCAAGAATGCAACAGAATACAGATATAAATATAAACATATAGATGTAGTGGGAATAAAACTTCATTTAATTAATATCAAATAACTCAACATACAAAATGGAAATAAACTAGCTCGATTGATGGTAGCTTATCTATAAGAAGAGATGTGGAAGATACATGCCTCTGAACTATGTTACAATGAGGCTCGAAGGCCTATTTATTATTGAGAAATAATGGAAAACCTTAAACATCCAAAAACATAACCCTAGGAGATGAAGCGCCAAAATTATGGGCCCCGTTGGGGTAAATTGGTACATCAATTTCCTGGGGTCATAACTTTGACATACAATATCTGTTTGACGTGCACGATTCCTCGTTAGAAATATCTATTCAAGGATTATAAATTTCAACTGAAAATGTCAAGAAAATAGTTATGTTGTCCCATTTTCCACAAAAACTTCATTTAAGGCCTCAAAATGGATATGGAAGTTCAGGACCCAAAAAACTGCCAAAATTAGTAAATTGTGCTACAATTAAGGAAATTGTAAAAATAAAAGAAACAATGGTGGGGGTCCAAGTGGAATAGGCAGGTGGCCACTAATATCCACTTGGATCTATCCTCCCCCCTCAAGAAGCAATGGTCCCCATTGCATTGAGTGCCTCCATGAGATGGGGAAACTTCTGTTGAACTTGATCCCTAGTGAGCCACTTGCCTTGGTGCAAAAGTTGGCCAACTTTGACAACCCGATACAGTTGGATCTTCTGCTGGTGAGTGTTATTGATCTATGTGTCCATGATCCAATCAGTTGTGGCATGTTCCATGTAGTGTGGGTTTAACTCTATTGGTGTGAGTTGTTCTGCAATGTTTGGTGTGTCCAATAATGGTTGAAAGTATGGTCGAAGGCAATCCACATTGAACACTAGGTGTAGGCCAAGGAATGGGGGTATGTTGAGCTCAAAAGAATTATCTCCTAGATCCTTGGTAATGGTTTAATGCCCATATTGGAGTGGTATGAGCTTCCGATGGGCTTCGATAAGGCGTTCTCTTTACAAATGCAACCAAACTTTGTCGTCTGCCTGAAACTTATGTGGCACCCGATTTTGATCATGTCATTACTTGTACTTGGAATTGGACATCTCCAAGATGTCGTGAACCTGCTAGCAGATGTGCTGGATGCGTTCAATAAATCTGGTTGCTTTATCAGCCTCAGACAGTACATGTGTGGATTCTATCTGTGTAGTCGCATGAGGCATGACAACATCAATAAGACACAATGGTTAAAATCCTAGACCCACTTGAAAGGGATTGCGACTAGTCGAGCTATGGAGAGCTATGTTATAACTGTGTTGCACATAGGGAAGGCTCTCATCCCAGGTTTGTGGATGCTTGGAGTTGTACATGCAGAGTATGTGCACTATCATCTTGTTGACGACCTCTGTCTGGCCATCAGTTTGGGGATGGAATGTAGTCGACTTGCTGAGATTGGTGTCCAATAGTGTCCCTAGGATTGACCAGAATGTGCTTAGGAACCTACTATCCTAATCTGATATAATGGTCTGCGGGATCCCAAAATGTACCCACACTCGTTCAAAGAAGAGTTTGGCAGTGTCCTTTGCTGTGATACTCTTCTTGCAGGCCGCCAATATAGCCATCTTAGAAAATCTGTCCACGACCACAAATACACAGTCATTACCATGCTTGGTAGAATGGAGGCCAGACAAATAGTCCATCAAGATGGATTCCCAAGGTTGGTTGGGAGTAGGCAAAGGAGTGTACAGGCCTTTCTTCTTGATGGTTGGCTTGGCGATGGCGCAAGCATTGCAAGATCTGATATATTTCCCAACATCCTTTAGGATTTTTTGCCAATAAAAGTACTTTTGTAGTACGACCACAATTTTCTCCACACCAAAGTGTCCTGTGACCCGAATGTAGTGCACCTCCCAAATAAATTTGCCACGCTTGCTTGAAGGAACAAAGAGGTGGCTCAGGTAGCATAATAATGCATCCTGGAGCTGGAAATCAAGAACTTACCATAAACTAGCATCTGGTATGCAAAGGTGAACTTCAGATCATTTTTGCAACTATCATTTTTGCATAGTTGCAACCAATCTGAGCTTTTGTGGCCACAAGAGTTGAGAATAGTAGTCAGTGCTGCAACTGGGGGGTGACTGAGGTAGTCTGCAACATGATTGGTGCTTCCCTTTTTGTATTTAATATTCAAGTGGAATTGTTTCAGATATGTAGACCACTTCTGATGGAAATCATTCGGCAACTTCCCTTGTGTCTGTATAAATTGAAGAGGTCGGTGATCAGTGTGGATGATTGTCTCCTTCCCCTAAATGTAATTCTTCCATTGCCAGCAAGCCTGCACGATGGAATACATCTCTTTATCATAGGTGGGGTACTTCCTAATTGTGTCAAAAATCGTCTCACTATGATAGGCCATTGGATTTCCATGTTAGGTGATGACTGCATCAATAGCATAGTTGGAGGCACTTGTCTTAATTTCAAATGGCTACCACAGGTCTGGCAATATGAGTACCGGTGCAAAGAAAAGGCGACACTTCAACTCAATGAATGCCTTATGTTGGGACTCAGACCAGGAAAACTTTTCTTTCACTCCATCGTTGGTAATCTGACTCAAAGGCTAAGTGATATGGGGGAATCCCAACAAGAACGTCCGATAAAAATTTGCAAGGCCCAAAAAGTTGCAAAGCTCCATTAGAGTGGTCAGGACTAGCCAATGCCGAATGACTTGGATCTTAGTCGAATCCACATGCATGCCTCTCTCATCTATAATGTAACCTAGATATTGGACCTGGTTCATGCCAAAGGTGCATTTCTCCAAGTTGACACATGATTTGTGCTACCGCAGGGTTTGAAGGACCTACCAAATGTGTTGCAAGCATTCTTCCCAACTGTTGTCGAAGATGAAGACGTCATCTAAATAAATAACCACGAATGAGTTGGTGAATGGCCGCAATATGTCATCCATTAGCCTCATAAAAATAGCGGGGGCATTTGTTAACCTGAAGGGCATAACCAACCATTCAAAAAGACCTTCCTTAGATTTGAAGGCGGTCTTCCATACATTTGTGGTTTCTATTAGAACCTGGTGATAGCCATACTTCAAATCGATCTTTCTGAAATACTTGCCCCCCTTGAGTTAGTCCAGAAGGTGATCAATCCGTGGGATTGCTTACCTGTTTCTGATAGTGATTTTGTTTAGTGTCTGATAATCAATTCAAAGCCTCCAGGCCCCATCCTTCTTCTATACAAGTACAATCATGCTCCTAGAAGGCGAGGAACTTGGTCGAATGTGCCCTTTTTGTAGCAAATCCTGGATTTTACGCTTGATCTCTTCATTTTCCAAAATGGAGCACTGATATATCAGCCCATTGGATAGAGTTGCTCCGAGAATCATATCGATTGAATTCTTGACCTGACAATGCAAGGGTACCCCTACGGGTGAGGAAAACATCTCCCTGTATTCTTCCACCACCTTATCTACCTTCTTCTGCTACGTGGAGGAACCCTTCACGGGGGCCATGGATGTGGTCACGAACTTTCCCTTACTTTGAGAGCAAATAAAAAAGAGAACAAATTTCCCAGTTTGGGAGGTGATATTATGCATTCCTTGGCAGAGATCAAAGAGATGGTGGTAGCTGGGGCTACCTCTAGTATCATGTATAACTTATTAACTAAAGAAATAATAACATTGTTAGGCCTCGACTCATATACAACATGATGCTTCCACAAGTATGGTTGTCCTAATAATACATCACAAACTTCAAGAGGAGCAATATCACACAATACCTCATCCATGAAGGGCTTGATGTTGTAGGGAATGCGACACTATTCGCTGACACAAAAATATTGTCCTTGGTGAAGCCACCCGATGGTGTACGGATGTAGGTGTGGTGTGGTTGGTAGGCCCGACCACTTCATGACCTCTACTAAAATGAGGTTATTTTGGCTCCCGCTATTAATAATGAATTGTAGCGAAGAACCCTTCACCCACATCTATGACTGGAAGAGACGCCCCCTCCTCTGGATCTTCGGTCTCAATCTTCTGTATCTTGGTGGTGGCAACAGTGTCGTTGGGCTCCACATCAATAATATGCTTCCCTTTGTCATTCTCCTTATCGGGTTCTGACTCATATCCAAAACATGCATCTGATTTTGAAGCCTTCAGCTCGGCTACTAGTGACTACTTGGCCCGCCTCTCACTTGTGTTGTAAGTGGGACTCTTATGGAACTCACACCACTTTCTCGTGTCCTTCTTTGCCTTCATGGTGTTATTCTTTTTTTGCGGCTTCGATGGATTGTACTGGGTCACCCTTCCTTGGCTTTGTCCTTTATTTTTTAGTTTGGGGGCGCATTTCCCCTGCTTCAAATTTGCAGATCCAAAGTCTCGCTTCTTTTGTTTAAACCCCTGCTTGATTTTGACAGCATATCGGTAGGTGGCACAAAGCGAGGATATCTCTAGGAACTCCATCTCGTCTTGGATGTATTTGTGCAAACAACCGCAGTACTTGAGTACCAGATGCCGCTTAGAATCCTTGATACCCAACTTCATGCGAAGGGTATGAAAAATATTTTTGAACTCTGGCACATATTGGTCCCTTCCCTACCGTAGTGCGATCCACTTTATGTACTTATCTTCATAGCTCTCGATAGGGTAATACAGCTCCTTGATGGTGCCTCAAAAAGAGTTCCAAGTGGGTGTGGCTGAAAACAATGAGGGTTCCCTCTTGTCCTTCTACTCACAATAGGTTTCCCACCAGTCCTTGGTGTGGGGGGTGGCTTTGAGGAGTGCAAAAGTAATATTTTCCCTATTGGAAAAATCATGAACCAAAAAATACCCTTTCAACAAATTTAACCATCTATCTACGACACCTGCATCTATCTGGCCTTCAAATATGGGGATATCAAAGTTGACTTGTACCTTGAAGGGAGTGGTTCCTCTAGAGTGGTTGTCGGATGAAGATGCATCACTTTTGGGCATCCGCCAAAGGATCTGGGCAAAGTTGTCCAATAGCGCGTTCCTTTGTTGCTTTAGGGCTTTCTTCGAGCAATGTTTTGAAGGGATATCTTGCTCCCTCATCTTTATTTTCTTTCGCCATGGGAGATTGTTGGGGATTTTGAGGTTGGTCTTGCAAAGGTTCAACCAGTTCAAGCCCTAACTCCTTATACCCATACCTCATTGGGGACATGCAAAGAAAAACATAGAAAGAGAAGATTGCTCTGACACCACTGATCCGGACTTATGCAGGTATGAAACAAAATACAAATATAAACATAAACACAGAGATGCAGTAGGAATAAAACTTTATTTCATTAATATCAAAGAACTAAAATAAGCTTACATACATAATGGAAATAAACTAGCTCGAGCGATGGTAGCTTATCTCTGAGAAGAGATGTGACATCTACATGCCTCTAAGTTGTGTTACAATGAGACTCAAAGGCCTATTTATTATTGAGAAACAATGGAGAACTCTAAACATCCAAAAACCTAACCCTACGAGATGAAGCACCAAAACTATGGGCCCCGTTGGGGTAAATTGGTACATCAATTTCATGGGGATGTAACTTTGGCATACGATATCCATTTGATGTGCATGATACCTCGTTAGAAATATATATCAAAGGACTATAAATTTTGACTACAAATGTTGATCAAACACTCACATTTTCTCATTTTCCAAAAAAAACATCGTTTAGGACCTCAAAACGGCTCCAGAAGTTCATAACCCAAAAAACTGCCAAAAATAGTAAATTGTGCTACAATTAAGGAAACTAAATCACTGAAAGAAACAAAGGTGGGGGTTCAAGTGGAATAGGCAGGTGGCCACCAATATCCACTTGGATCAAATGCTAATGTGGTTTAGTCGACATCAATGATCTAAGTAACTTTTCTTCATCTAATTTACAAAATTTTCTTGTCCAAATATAAATTCTCTATCATATAGAATGAAAAGTGACATGACTTTATTATCGATGATCTAAGTAACCTTTCTTCGTCTAATTTACAAAAATTTCTTGTTTAGATGTAAATCCTCTATCATCTAAAATGAAAAGTGAGATGACGTTATTACATATTTGTGATTCATGACAAACATTTCAATGTTTAAAACATTAGTTAGCAGAATTAGGTCTCCACACCAGTTTCCTAGATCCCAAAGTTTGGAAAACTTTCCATATTTAGATTTGTATACTATCATTTTTCTTGGTAATATTTTTGTCATTTTTCTTGGTAATATTTTCTTTATATTAGAATGTCTTTCTAACCAGCCTAGGTCCATCTAAACTCTAGATCTACCAAGCACCTAGAGAGATCAAATCTCTTGGGATGCAAAAATATTTTAGAATGAAAAGAGATGTGATCCTTCTAGGTCCTTGGTAGATTGGAAGTTAAGATGGATCTAGGCTTGTATAATATGTGTGTGTGTGTGTGTGTTCTCCACATCAAAATGTTAAAACATGCCCCCTCATATAATATTTTCTAAAATATTACATATCAAATTCATATTAAACATTGAAAGAACTACAAATATCCCTCATATATTGAATTAGAAAGTAATTATTAATGGAATAAGAATTCTATCAAGCTTTCTTTCTTTAGATGTTTTTCATGTTAAAATCTTTTACTCAACCTGTGTATTGAAATATTTTATTTATAACCTACGTTAAACTTTTCGTTGTTATTAAAAAAATTAAAATCTTATATATCAACTCTATATTAGAAATAAAATAAATTACACGTCTCCCTAGTTATGGAAAGTGAAAATATAAGAATTTATTAATTTAAATTTCTTTATTTTCCTCTATATAAATTAGATATAAAATTATCTTATTTAATATGGACATTGAAATATTTTAGTTATGGTCGACAATAAAATATATTTTGTTATTAATATATTTTTGTTTTAATATAACATGTAAACTAAACATACAATGAATTACACATCATGTAACATTAATAATACTATTAAAATTGAAATAAGAAAGCATATGAAATTTTACAATATGTTTGGCCTAAATCTCACTGATGGAGCGTTCGACTGTTGAGGTCACCAGTTCAAACCTGTTAGCACCCTATTTCAAAGTTCAGGGATCATTTTTTTGCCATTTTTCATCTTTTTGCAATTTCCAATGGACACTGCACTTTATTTTATTTTCAACCGTTTTACTATTTAAATCATACTTTTCTTTCGTTTTCGTTATTTTATGATTTACAACTTAATTTTTCTTTTCAATAGTAAGTAATTTACTATAATTTAATTAACATTTATAAAATATATATATATATTATTAATTATATAAATTTATCTCTAAAACTGTTTTTGTTTGGCTTAAACTAGTTTTTCATGGATGTAAGGAAATAAGTTAACATCCCAGTACAATGAAATCCCCCCTCCCGCTCCCCCTCCCCTATAGACCAAGTGGATAATTCTATTTGGTGTGGTTTTTTTAAATAACAATGATGAGTCAATATATGTGGATAATAACCAATAATAATTCTCCCCATTACTAGTTTGGCATAAGTTATGATAAGTTTTCCCCACATATATATATATATATATATATATATATATATATATATATATATATATATATATATATATATATTGAGAAGTGATCACTACCTCTTATATGTTACATCACATTATACCAATAATAATTATTAATAATTAATCATAAGTTACACCACATTATACAAATAATAATTATTAATAATTAATAAAAAAAAAAAATTGTAATCTTATTATAGTGATCACTCTCCCTTATATGTTACAATAAATTTTAGTTTAAAGTCTACTTTTATCTCGTGCAATGTAGTAAGGTTTTATATAATAAAAAAAAATATTTAATAAATGGAAAAAAATTGAAGTAATGTATTGATAGTGAAAGAAAATATGCAGAAAAGGTCAGCGAAGGCCGCTGGTTGGTAAAGTCTGACTCGTAATGACGTTTAGGTCTTGTGCTCAAACCCAGGTGAGGTCGGTGACTAGTCATAGGAAATATTACCTGGGCCAAGCCTTCTCACCTTTTTCTTATTCCCGCTAGCAACAATCGGTTGAGGGCGGGCCTCGATAGCAAGGCAACCCAGGATCAAACCTCACGGGGGGTAGTTGTGCCTTATGCTAGGGGGAGGAGACATGCTAAAAAATCTAGTTAGCATAGGGCTAGTGTGGCCTAGGTCGGGTGTGATCCCCAGGTGACTTTGACAGATTAGATGCCCCCAAGTTGCGACTACTCAAGCCAGAGGTCAAGCCTGGAGGATCACATATAACTTGACAAACAAACAAACAAAAGAAAGAAAATATGCAAAACATATGAAAACAAAATTTAATGGTAACATAAAGAAACTATTCCATTAAAATTATATACTTATTACACCAATAGGTGTTTCTTTGTGGGGTTGTGGTGGGCAGTCACTATTCACCCCAATTAATCGCATCCAATTCCAAAGCACTATTTTTTTCATCCTTCCTCCAATAAAAATCATGTGTACTGGTTAAAAAATTGGCATGTGTACTAGTTTGCAATGGTTGCGCTCAGCAATGTCTCCATATCACTGGCATGATGTGGAGTTGGTTCAAATGTCGCGTTCTTCAGATGGGAGGGTGTGTCAAAAAATTCATCAAGCGTTTCGTCGAATAACTCAAGACAATATTGCAGAGAACCACTCTATCCATTAGAGAACTTTTGAGGTCTAAAATGGGCATCCTAAGAAAAATGTAAAACCAAAACAAACTTTATAAGAACCAATATGATTCAAGATGATGATGTCAACCATGGGGGATGATTCACCATTTTTTGGGTAAAAAAGTAAAAAATAATAAAATAATAAAACTACTTTTTCAACTTGTATTTTCAACTTATCTCCCTAAGGTTTTACTCAAATTTCGAGTGGGAGTACTCATTGGATGAAAAAATTAATTCCTCATCCAAGGAGTACCCATTTTGTATACTTTTGATGGATACTGCTATATGAAAAATGTGAAATACATGAAAAAACGTGATTACAATCAAGTTTTTCATGTATTTCTCATTTTTCATGTAGCATGGTCCATCAAAAGTAAGAAACATGGGTACTCCTTAGATGAGGAATCAAATTATGCATCCAACGAGTGTTCCTTCTCGAAATTTGAGTAAACCCATAGGAAGATAAGTTGAAAATATGAGTTGAAAAAGTAGTTTTTTCTTTTTTACCTCTAAAATTTGATGATGTGATCTAATATTATTTTATTATCACCATTACTATTTTATAATTTCCTTAGGAGGCCCATTTTAGACCTTAAAATTACCCTAATGTTTGGTCCAGTTCAGGCTGACACAACAAACTTTGAGCTATGATGTTTTCCTTCTTGACTGCATCAATGCTCAGATTGATGCTAACACATCTATGGCCTCTCTTAGATGACGCAGTGCACCTCTTAGAGAAGCCCTTTGAAAGCCTACTAAGCCACCTCCAAATGTCATAGTCATCGACTTGGTTCAATACTGGACTCCTCAATTGGCAATGAAGTTGGACATATCCATTGTGCTTTTCCTCATCTTTGGTATAGCATATTTGAGTTATCAGCTCTCAAGTTTCTTAAAAATAAAAATAAAAACCAAAAGATAACAAAAAAAAGGGAAGCACCCATTAATATGTCATGCACATCTAAACTCCGCAAGAAACACATGCCAATTGTGAGCAAGTTGTCGAAGCCACTCAAAATAATTCCGAAATTACTCAAAATCATCCATTTTGGTGCTTAGGGAGCATTAGAATCATCGGCTTCTATAGGCACTATGGGACATTGACCCTTTCGGAGTTTAAATGAGAAGGCTTCAGATAATAACAAACATGATGTCCCTTGTCACAACTAAAACAAGCACCTAAGCCTCTACTTTCAACTTTGGATTCTTCATTTTGCCTTGTTTCGGCAGGCATACACCAATGTTCAGATTGAAACTCAAGGGTATATCCAAAAATTGAGCCACCCCTCTTGATTAAAAAAATAACCTCTCCACCAAATCTTAATATATTCGATTTCATGTAGAATGTAAAGGGACAAGACTCCTATGCTTGAATCACTAAAGTTTGTGAGACTTCAAGGCATAAACCTCCATTTCCATAACTGTTTCCAATTGTGGCTTCCAATTTTCCAAACGCTAGTCAATCCAATAAGGCAAATGCCATAAATCGAATGAGCTCTTTTGTAGCCAGAGAAGCTCTAACCTACTTTTTTTTTTATCTGTCGCACAAACCATTGCAAATGGTCATGCTACTTTGTTACACTTGTGAGAGCTATATCCACTAGGGGCGAGGCGGTAGGGCACATGGCCTCATGCAGGGTCATACGTTGTCTGAACGGAGGTGTGGGTTATATATATATAATTGGGTTATCGACAAATATGGAAATGGCATTTGGCATGGATTCTGCTAATTGGCTTGGTTGTTTGCTTGAATCTTTATTGCACTTGGACTAGTGCGGTTACACCTAACTTAGTTCGGGCTTTGAGGCTCAGATTAGCTCAGTTATTTGAGAACCCCATTTCAAGCTCTCCTACTAATCATGGTTATCCCATTTGCTTCATTTGAGTAGCCAGACCTTTCCTTGCTTGGAAAAGGAACCATATCTATCTCTTTAGGCATCTATATTTTGAGTCCGTTCTTCAGTCAGAACTGTATTGATTTAATTCTACAAAATATAGAGCAACACACACTAAAAGTACTGGGTATGGTTACTCAAGTAACATAATTAATTACCAACCGTGTTAAAAAATAGGTATCGACCTTCTACGTCCAGATCTAATATCAATCTCCGGAATTATGTTCATTGGGGCACTCTGAGTTAGAGATGGTGTTGGCACTACAAGCGCTAAGGTTTGGTTTTTCTATGCAATTGTTGAATTGTCTGCATTCTTATGTAGAGCACTAGTGAATTAATCTCTTGATAGTGTACTAGAGTGGGCACTCTTGTCTGATTAACCATATTAAAGAAATTTCTATTTAAAATATTAAGGTATAGTTTAAAACATTTAATTATATTTAAAATTATATTTATCACTTGTCTTTTTATTAAAAGCTATAGTCGAGGACTAATGTTGATAATACACACATCACATAGTGAAATAACATAAAATCAATATTCTGGTTGTCTCACATGAGTTTAGAAAGTGCACCCACATGAAGCATTGAAAAAGGCTAATGTGGTTTAGTCAATATCAATGATCTAAGTAACCTTTCTTCATCTAATTTATAAAAATAAAATAAAAAAAATCTTATCCAATTATAAATCCTCTATCATATAGAATGAATAATGACATGATGTTATTATCAATGATCTACGTAACCTTTCTTCATCTAATTTACAATTTTTTCTTGTTGAGATGTAAATCCTCTATCATATAAAATGAAAAGTGAGATGATGCTATCACATATTTGTGATTCATGGCAAACATTTCAATGTTTCAAACATTAGTTAGCAGAGTAAGGTCTCCTCACATGTTTCCTAGATTCCAAAGTTTGGTAATCCTTCCATATTTAGATTGGTATACCATAATTGTTCTTGGTAATTTTTTCTTTAGATTAGAATGTCTTTCTAACCAACCTAGATCCATTTTAACTCCGGATCTACCAAGTGCCTAGAAGGATCAAATCTCTTGATATGCAAAAATCTTTTAGAGTGAAAAGAGATTTGATCCATCTGGGTGCTTGGTATATTCAGAGTTAACATGGATCTAGGTTGGTATAATATATATGTGGTTGACATTGAAATATTTTATTTTTAATTTACGTTCTCCACATTAAAATGTTAAAACATGCCCCCTCATATTTTTTTCCTATATGCATACATTTAATTATTTTTATTATTAATATTTTCTAAAATATTACATATCAAATCCATATTAAGCATTGAAAGAATTACAAATATCCCTCATACATTGAATTAGAAAACAACTATTAATGGAATAAGAATTCTCTCAATCTTTCTTTCTTTATATATTTTTCGTGTTAAAATCTTTTACCCAACCTACACATCTTCCTAGTTATGGAAAGTGAAAATATAAGAAATTTTTTAATTTAAATTACTTTATTTTTCTCTATATAAATTAGATGTACAATTATCTTATTTAATATGGACATTGAAGTATTTTAGTCATGGTTGACGATAAAAAAAAATTTGTTCTTAATATATTTTTGTTTTAAATATAACATGTAAACTAAATGTACAATGAGTTACACATCATGTGATTTCTTGTCATCTCTATATTAAGTAGTGAAGAAATTATATTTTACATTTCTACAACTAAAAGGTAATTTATTATTTATTTTACTTTGGGTTACTTTATATCTTTATATAAAGTTATGTAAAATTAAGGTTGAAATTGAAGTATTTTAGTTATGGTCAACTATTGTTATTACTATTTTTAATTTGTTAATTTAAATTATTAATTTACTATTTTTAAATGTAACATTGTGTGACAACATCTATTATAGTAGGTTGTAGAGGTCTCTCGATGCAACCACATTTGTCTCAGTATAACTACTTACATTAAAAATAATGTTTATTTAGGAAATTCAATATAGTTTATATATCCAATTAACTAAACAATATATTGAAATAAATAAATATTATGTGATATTCTCCTTATTATCAATATTGTTATATAGCTCCAACAAAATATATATTTTTACTTAATTAATTCATATTATCACGTTGTATAATGAACACACACATATTAATAGAGTCTTTTAAATATATTAAGTTATATATATAAAGCATTATAATAATTAAATTTAATAATCTTATTTAATTATTAATTAAATTGACAAGAGTAAATTACCACTCAGAGAAAGTAGCTTTTAAGAAATTGGATTTGTATTTAGAAACATGAAAGTCCAACTTCAATTTAATATATTCTTTCTTTTGGTTGTTGTTGAGGGTGGCCATCTTGTAATTGGAATCCATCCATCTAGTATTCAACCCATGCCTCCTTAGTTGATTACGATAATGACAAGGGTATAGTAGGACATGTCATTTAAGTGACAAATACATGTGAAATTTGAGTGGTTGAATTTGTAGTTCTAGAGACCTGCCTTGCAAATAACCCTGATTTGATGAGACCAATTCCTTATGTTTTGGAGAAGAAGATTCCATCATGTGTCAAAGCAATTATCACCAAGAGGCTTGAATCAAAATATCACATCTGTGAACTCATAATTTGTTAGCACAACTTTAATTGTGCTTAATTATGCCAATAGGTGTTTCTCTGCAGGGTTGGTGTGGGATCGCACTGTTCATCCCAACCAATTTCAAAGCCTCGTTTTCATCTTCCTCCCTCAAATTAAAATCTAGCACGTGGACCTCATCCAACAAAATAAAGAAGACACAATACTTACCCTTGATTTTTGTTGAGGCTCTCCATTGGGGTTTTCTCGGTCTGCATATTGAAAACATTGTTGCACATCTCATATTCATCATCAATGTTGTTGAATCACTCATAAATCTTTCAAGAAGAATCCACAATGGTTCTAGCGAAAAAAGCATAATAGGCGAAATCTTGGTGTTTCTTCTTACTAGATCCGTTGTGGATCTCCTCGGAGAAAATTTGAAGTGTGACTAAACACTGAAAATATAGTTCTGCATTTTACCTTTGTTGTCTCTATTGTTGAATCACTCAAAGAAATATTCATGTGAAACTTTCTTGGGCTGGATATTGAAAATATCCTTTTACTTTTTAATTTCTTCGCCGCTTTCGTTGGATCATTATTGTTGAATCTTGTACTAAACGAAGTTGAGGATCTCCTTCTCTCGCTGGTGGATTTCAAAAGCATATTTGAGGTTCTAGAAAATATTTAAATAGATTTTCTCCCACATTTTCACCAAATGAATATTATTTTTAAGCTTGTGCACGATTGTTTCATTCAACTTCCTCTCATCAATTGCCCTGAATTCATACAGATGGTCAAAACTCTTGAACTTTGATTTGAAATTCTTCATCTTAAGAGATAATAGGGAATGCAACTGGTAATCAACAAAACCATGTATCTTCTTCTCCAGTTGGTGGCTTTCAAAAAGCATATCTGAGGTTCTAGAAAATGTTAAAACAACTTGTTTTCTCACACTTTTTCACCAACTGAACATTATTATTGAGCTTGGGCATGATTGTTTCATTCACCTTCCTCTCATCCATTGCCCCCAATTTGTACAGATGGCAAAGAATCTTGACCTTTGATATGAGATTCTTCAACTTAAGAGATAATTGGCAAGGAATCTGGTATTGAAAGAAGTCATGGATCTTCTTCTCTAGCTAGTGGATTTCAAAAGAAAACAATGTCAACTATCAAACGAGAACTGTAAACTAAAAATGAGAACTCTAGCAAAAAAACTCTAAAAAAACATGAAAAACAACACGAAAACGAAAATATTGATGTTGGAATAACATTTTTTTGGGTAAATTTTCAACATTTTTTTAAAAATGACAATAAAAGCCAACAAAAATGAAATTTTTGTGTAAAAAACACCCTGAAAACGAGCAGTGTTGATGCTGGAATAATGTCTTTTTTATGAGGTAAATTTTCAATATTTTTTAGCAAAATGTTGTTAAAGATAAAATATCATGACTCTGAGAAACCTTAAAATTCCAATGATTTTCAGGCATGGCATTAAAGATAAAATATCACGTCTATGAAAAACCTTAAAATTACAACAATTTTTAGCCATAGTGTTAAAGATAAAATATTTATAATTGTTTCCAACTATAACATTAAAGATAAAATATCATGACTTAGAAAAACCTTAAAATTTTGACAATTTTTCAACCCTGGAATTAAAACCAAAGATCGTGACTAAAGAAAGCCTTAAGTTTTCAATATATTTCAACCATGGCATTATGGAAATTTCTATGAGTAAAAAAACTTTAAAAGTGAACACTTGAATGAAAGAGTCATTATACCAAGAGTAATTTCTTTTTTAAATGCTAAAAGTATAACGATTTTAAAATCTTAGCCTAAGACAACTTGACACATTACAACAAAAATTTAAAATCAAACATCAAATTGACACACAGTGTAGGCGAACTCAACTCATTGTAATGAAAATTTAAAGACCAACCATGAAATAACACATTGTAGGGGCGGCCTCGACCCATTATAACGAAAACTTTGAAATCAACTATCAAATTGACACATAATGGGATTGGGTTGCTAGTCGGGGATTGACACAGACCTTGCATAGAAAATAATAATAATAATAATAAATATATCAATAAATAAAAATGAAAATTACAAAAGAATACAAAAATTAAATTATTGAAAAATAAAAACACAAAAAAGTTTGTGGATGGTAAGGGTCCGCAGGTCCAAAGATTTTCTGTTGAGAAGAAAGTCTAGGTCACTGCCCATTGAGTTGGTAGGTGAGTCCAATGGCGAGTTGGTCAGAGTGACACTTGTCCTAGGTCCCTTATTCCGGTTATCAAAAATGGAAGGTGATGAAGATGGAACGTACTAGCCTTTCAAGAGCCGCACGACAGTCAGCATGTACCCAAGCATTGATTTCCACTTCTTCTCTACCCAGTCCCTCATGTCTGGGTCATAAATTTCTAAGAAGTACCACCTTACAACTAGAGCATGCTTCTGAAGATTGGTAATCCTGTCAGATAGAACAACATTGTCCAAAGATAGTGCAAGTGGCGGGAAGATGGTTTTAATTGAATGCTGTTTGTGCTTGGTACGTCGTCGCCATGCATCATGTTTTCCACCCTGCAAAATGAGGGATGCATGGTCGCCGTCTGGAAGATGAGCATCACCCAATATATTGTGCCAAGTGTCCAAAGAATGTGGGCCATCCCGACGGTCAGCATCCGCAGATTGAAGGAGTGACTCAACATCCATCGTGGCCCGAATAAGGGCCTCGTTAACAGATGAGTCGGAGTAGTGACCCTTCATATTGCCCAGAGCATGAAAAGACAACAACTGAATCCCAAAGCGCCGATTGGCGACAATAAATGAGGATATACAGGTGGGTAGCTGAGAAATAACTGTGATCCCCCTGAGGACCAGGAGGAATGTTTACAAGGGAGAGGACGCGAGCGGAGAATAAACTCGCATACCACCAAGATTGAAGTATGACATCAGGATATCATCCAAATCGGGCAAAAAGGACGATGTTAACACAGGGAATAATACCAAATTTAAAGGGGCGATGTACGAGGATCTCGGAGCACATAAGAAAGTGTCCGACAGACAGGTGTTGGCATTAGGATGTGATCTCAGAAGTAAATGCCACCTACACTCATCTGGATAATATCGCTCGTCGGAGAGAGGGACCATTCCGAAACTGGAAAACGAAGCCAGCAAGTGACCAGAGTCGAGTGATCAGTCAAGCAGGAGCAGACCAGAGGAAGGTGGAGATTAACAAGATCCTAGTTGCAACAGCAGCAATAACAACCGTAACAAGACATCTAGTAGTTACATATCCTGAAACCAAAGTTTTTGCAAGGTAGGGTGATATAGCAAATGTAGGGCCAACGATCCCGGATGGAAGCAAAAACGTTAAAGAGTAGGCAAGGTTCTTCCTTAGCGAAAAAGGCCAACCAAGAGTCTCCAAAAGAGTCAGACCCGGATGACATGTGGACAATGACACAGAGGGTGGAAATGGGTAATATATATACAGATGAGAATATAGAGAGAAATAGCAAAGATAAGAAAAATATGATAGAGAACAGAGTGCATGAGGCGATATATAAACATGATATCAAACCCAACAACCCATCATTCAAAGACAGAGACTAAATAGGGACGAGTCGAGCTAATACGTGACACCCACAGTGATCAAAAAGCTCCATAGGATATCTGAATACATACCTTGAAGGCTATAGGGTGGAGCAGTTGTTGTGCAGATGAAACTTTTGGCCTTTGATTGTTTCGATTAGTGTATCCTCCAAACGTATTATGTCCGACCTCCAAACTTTCTTATCCTGCGGCACAGGCACCTCACTAGCCGCCCTTTGGTTATGCCAACAGTTTACCTCTCATTTTGCAACGAAACCTCTGGACCTAGTTTACCCCTGGAGTATTAATTAGGTGACAAGGGGACTCTCTGTATGGGAACTTCAAATCTCCCTAGTTAAGGGAGAAGGTTGCACAAATACTATCTCCCTCGTCTGAAAGAAGCTAAGAACCCTGAGGGACGCCTAAACATCTCAAGAGTTTTTGAACTGTTTTATTAATGGTGGAAATATATTCAACACCGTCAAGAACTTATGAGGCACCCAAAATCACTCGACAACTGTAACCTGAATTTCCAAAAAATTATACTTGATTTTTTCAAAATCCTGCTGAAATTTCCATTATTTTCTAGGGAAATTGTAACCTCCTTATACTATGGCCTTATGTTGCGCCTATCGCGTGTTCGATCAAGTGAAAAAGCGTCAACTCACATGAACCAATTGAGTAACTAGTTTGAATTGGACATACATATATACATTGTAAATTGCATTATTCAGCGATATATTTGTATTCATTGTGGAGCTAAGTTCTACATACCTAACAACCACTCCTCTCACTTATTAAAATGAAGCAGATTGGTCCTTTACCCAATATTTTTAACTAAAATATGTAATTTTAGTTTGTTTAATTTTAATGTGCTTTTCATAAATCTTCAAATTTCATTAAACATAAATTCAAAATTAATTAATTCAAAATTGAGATTTCTAATATGATTTTTTTTTATTTTTTTTTTATAGATTTATCACATTGAATTTTGTTTGCCAATGTTTTGAATCATCAAATGTAGTTTATTTTCAGAATCATTCGTAAAGATGAACCATACTTTTTTTTTTAACGCGGTCAGATACTTTTATATTATAAAAAAACTGCTAGAAGCGATTGCTGTTACATAGAGTGAAAGAAGAAGAAGAGAGGAAGTCCAAAATGGGTGCGCAGACCCTGACTTCTTGAGATTAAACTTGAAGGAGATAAATTGAAATAAGTAACGGCTATATTGCCTGACAAAAAGACCAGCGAGTAGGCAAAATTTACTGGACATTTGGCTGATTACCAGAACTGATTGACCGAGTCTTCAACCTGAGGTTCCTTTTTGAGGCTTGCTTTGGATGATGCCTCAGCTTGCATGCTCTGGGTGATGTTCTTAATGTGGGATATTGCCTCCTCCATGTGCTTACATTTCTCTTTGAGGCTTTCTATCTCGGCTCTCTGCTTTTCCAATTTTTTCCTCTTGGATCGGCTATCTGCCTGGAAGTCATCTTTAAGATCATTGAAGTGCTTGATGAACCTAGCGATCATGAAACAATGATGTTTGCAGAGTGTGCAAGTGTTGTTGCCGAGCACACGATCCAGTGGATTCTCTGGCTGATCTCGGCCTTCTTGTGCCTCATTCTGCATTCTATTTTCTGAAGGCTCTGCCATGACTAGGAAGACAGCCTTAAAGAGAAGAAGAGTCAGCGATAAGATAGCCTGAAAAAAACACGAGTTATACCTGTGAGCTTTTGAAGAAAAGCGCACTTCGATGTTGCTTTGGGGGCTGCCTCGCTTGATGTAGAGCCTCAGGATCCGAATGTATGGCGAAGGATACTTGAAAGAACCGAGCTGCTTACTGCTTCTATAAATGAGGACTTCTGAGTGCAGGGAGCCGGGCACTGCTTCTCTGCTCTGCTTCTGAGAGGGCGAAAGAGTTCTGAGATGATCGAGGGGGGGAGGGGAAGTATATATCATCAAGGAAGGCTGAGCATGCTGGGGATGCGAGATATTTTCAAGGATTTGGGCAGGCTCCGGGTCATTCATGGGATCCTTGATGCAGTCGATGAGGATTGAGAGGGGACACTTACCAGAATTCCGAGGGAGGGGATCACGTGGAGCATGGGATGATCGGATCTTTGGAGCAGGCCAGGATGCAAAATGGAGGCGAAAAATTACACAGATTACGATGGGACGGATTGGGAGTGGCTTATCTGTATTGCGGGAGAGAAAGTCGAGAGGAGTATGACAGCTGATATGACTTGTTCTCAGAGATATTCTGCTGTTGCTGTTCAGAGGGGATGTCTGACAGCTTATTCTGCTATGGGATTGCCTTGATGTATATACGCTCATTTTCTCTGATCTGTCCAACCTGTCTGCTGACTGCCTTGGAGGCGAAACAATCCGCTTCAGTGTTATTTTCTCTTAAGACGTGCTTAAACATTGTTTCTTCCATATTTTTGAGATTGTCCTGAATCCTCAGTTTTATGGTGTTAAGGGCTGCTTTGTTAAACTCCATTCCCGAAACCAAGGCAGCGATGACAATGGCTGAGTCCCCCAGAATGATTGCGTTCCTGATTCCCATTCTATTCAAAATAGAGGTGCCGAGAAGAAGACTGTATGCTTCAGCCACATTGTTGGAGACTTTCCCCAGACCCCATTCATAGCTTAGTATAGTTTTCCCATTATGGTTTTTGATGATGCCCCCTGCTCCAGCTTTGCCTGGGTTATTTTTGGATGCGCCATCGAAATGAAGTGTAGGGCGCTTCTGATCTAGAATCCACTTATTAACCTCTTCCTTGGATCCTCTGAGTTTCCAGTGCATCCTTTTCTTGTGGGCTTTTGCTTGGAGATATTGATTTTTGGTGTGACTGAGACTGAATTTGTTGTACCAGTCCATCTCTTCTTGATGCCAGCTTGATTGATCTGGAAGGGCTATGCCGTTTGTGCTTATTGTTTCTGAGATGGTGGCAGTTGTTTTAGCAAGGATACTGGCCATATTGGGCTTTTTGTCATTGAAGACATAGTTGTTCCTGGCAAGCCAGAGATGCCAGCATAGAGTGGCTGGGATACATTTCCACATTCTACTGATGTTGTGTTTGCCTTTCCTGGGAAAGGGGTAACATTTCCCCCAATTTTTCTGGAGAGAGGTGATCTGATCAAAACTTTCGCTAATTTCCATGGGACTTGTTACCTGCTTCCAGCAGCTCTGAGCGAAGGGGCAGAGTAAGAAAATGTGCTGTATATTTTCCTCCTCTGCTCGACAGAAGCAACACATTGAAGGACCCAAGATTCCTCTTTTCCTTAAGTTCTCAGCAGTTAGTATCTTGCCTTTCAGGAGGGTCCAATTGAAATGTTTAATCTTTGGGAGACACTCTGTTTTCCAGACAGTTGTGTAGAGGTTCCAGTTTGCTGAGAGAGTTGTGGCCTGCAATGTTTTGTATCCCTCTTTTACCGTGTAATTCCCTCCACTGGAGTCCCAAATATACCTGTCCTCAATCCCAATATTGAAAGGCGCGGAGCCAGAGAGAGAGGCCTTGAGATTAGACCAAAGATCTCTGAGGTCAATGGGGGTTTGAAGATCCTTCCAATCCTGCCATTTGTTTTGGTTCCATATTGATATGTCGAACAAGGTGGTTAAATTTCTTTCTTCCATCCATACCTGTAAAGGTCTGAAGGCTTGAAGAAGGTTTCTCGGCTTAGAGCCCATAATTCTATCTGACCAAATATTAGTGTCCTTACCATTTCCAGGAAGTTTGGATGTGTTTTCTCGGAATTGGGGGAGCACTTTTTTGATGAGTTTCCATACCGGTGTGCAGGGTCTGTCAACTATTGATTCAGTAAGAAGATTAGAGTTCGTGTTTCTAAGATATTTCCTTTTGATGACCTCCACCCACCACGAACCTTTGCCAGAGAGAATTCTCCAGATCAATTTAAAACCCAAAGCCTGATTGGAGAGACTTGGGATTTTAATGGAAAGGCCTCCCTTTTCATATGGAATGGTTACCTGGTCCCATTTCACAAGACTAAATTTTTTGGACTCCTGCTTTCCTCCCTGCCATAGAAAACTTCGCATGATGAGTTCCATATGTTTATGAATGCTGGCCGGGGCCATGATGACCGCATATTGATAGATTGGAAGAGCTGAGAGGATGGACTTGATAAGGGTCGTTCTGCCTGCCAAATTGAGCCAAGACACTCCCCAACTCTGGAGGAGGCCTCTCATCTTTTCTATGTGTTTGATCCAGGTCTCTGCCTTAACTGATTCTTTAGCAAGAGGCAGACCTAAATAAGAAAAGAAGTTCCAATTTCTTTGCACTGGAATGTCCAGTATCAAAGATATTCTTTGCTGTATTTGAAGGGGGACATTCCAAGTATATATCTTGCATTTCCTATTGTTCAACTTCCCTCCTGAAACTGCTAAAAAGGCATCCAACACTTTCTTGAATCTTTTTGCCATTAAGCTGGAGGCTCCCCCAATGAGAAGTGTGTCATCCGCGAAGAGCGAGTGGTTTATCTCTTTGATCCCTCTTTCTATACAGATTCCAGTGATCTCTTTTTGTCTGCGAAGAAATTCTAGATGGATACTCAAAGTCTCAGCCATTATGATGTATAAGAATGGGGAGAGAGGACATCCTTGTCTCAGTCCCCTGGAGCTTCTAAAATATTTGCTGGGGCGACCATTAATCAGGGGAGCGGTCCAAGGGTTGGAGATGCACCCATTGATAATGCTTATGAAGTTTTCTGAGATCCCAAATTTTTTTAGTGCTGCTGTTAGGAAGGAGTGGTCAACTCTATCAAAAGCATTTGCCATGTCGAGTTTGATTATCATCCCTCTTTCTCCTCTGTTTAGGCTGCTGTGGATAGCTTCCTGAATCAAAATGACATTGTCGGTTATTTGCCTGCTAGGGACAAAGCCTCCCTGGTTTTCAGATATTAAGAGAGGGAGGAGTTTTTTTAGCCTATTGGCTAGAATTTTTGTTACAATCTTGTAAGAGACATTACATAAGGATATGGGGCGGAACCTGTCAAACGAGAGAGGATTCACTTCCTTAGGGATCAGGGCTATATGGGAAGACTTGGTGTTTTCTCCCATCTTATGGTTTTTGAAAACATTCTTTACCATCCGCACAAAGTCTTTTTTGATTGTTTCCCAATGATTTCGATAGAAGGCAACCGTGAACCCATCCGGACCCGGGGCCTTATCCTGCTGCATACTGAAGGTGGCAGCGCGAATTTCCTCTTCTGTAATGTCCTGGTCCAACTCTTTATTTTGAATGTCTGATATTTTACTCTCAACTGCACTAAGGAATTCGGAGCTGTCCGTTTGCTGAGGAGCAGCGGAGAGAAGGGATTTAAAATGATTGAAAGCTGCTTCTTTAATTTCTTCTTGGTCGATGATCTCTTTTCCTTCAGCCTCAATTTTCTCTATCTGATTTCCTGCTCTCCTGAGTTTGATATTGTTGTGGAAAAAGGATGTATTTTTGTCTCCGGCTTTCAGCCAAAGGCACCGGGATTTCTGTCTTTGGTCCTCTTCCTCTACTCTATTTTGTCGGTAGAGTTCCCTATACATTTCTTTTTCCTGCTCTAAGTCTTCACTGGTGTTTTGTAAGTTCTCTTTATCTTTATGCCACTGCTCCAACTTCGTGAGTAGATCTGATTTTTTTTATTTTCCAAGATCGCTGCTTCCTTAGCCCACTGTTTGATAACTGCTCTTAGGTTTTTTAATTTCGTTTCCCAGATATAGTAGGGCGATCCGATTACCTCCTTGGCCCACTGGTTTTGAATGAGGGTGCGGAAATCTTCTTGAAGATCCCAAGTTTTATTATATTTGAAGGGGAGTGGCCCCAAGTTTCTGCCTTTGTCCAAATTTAGAAGCACAGGCTTGTGATCTGAGGCCGATGCATGAATTATTTGACTCTTAATAGACTGGAAACTTGCTGCAATTCCTTCCTGTATCAAAAATCTATCCAATCTCTCTTTGATATTGTGGTGGCCAGATCTTTTATTACTCCATGTGTATTTCCCGTTAGATGGAGGGATGTCCATCAGATTGTGGGACTGTATTATTGTTTCTAGCATGTCTCTTGAGGGGTCTGCATGGTAGTTTCCTCCTAGCTTTTCATCCACATTTCTTATTACATTCATGTCTCCTCCCATTATTATATTCCTGTTTTGCACTGATTGGAGATCTGAGGCTATGGTGTCCCAACAGCGGCCTTTGTCCCTATAGTGGTTTGGGGCATATATGTTATAGATATAGTAGATTTCCTGATTTCCTTTGTTTTTCAAGTCTGTTCTGATCCACCAGTTGCAAAATTGGGAATTGATGATTTCCCATTTGTTCTTATTCCATATTGTTCCTATTCCTCCTGAAGCACCTTCTGAGCCAATTGATACCCCTGTGTAGTTTTTGGAATTTTGTAGTTGTTTTTGAAAGTCCTGTTCAGTAATTTTGGTCTCCTGGATGAGGAGAAGGTCTGGCTGCTCCTGCTTTAATAAATCCCTGATTGCTTTTAGTTTTAAGGGAGAGCCCATCCCTCTACAATTCCAAGAGACCAAAATCATTATTTACCGTTTGTTGGGTGAGGTCCACTCTTCTCCTTTACTTTTTCTCCACTCCCTTTTAGCTTGCCTAAGTATGAATCCATTGGTTGCTGCGCTCCCGTTGCCATCTCTTTTGCCGCTGTTTCATCTCTGAGCTCTTTATTTGACTTTCTGCCAGGTTTTCTCGGAGGGTCTGTGGATTGACTGGCTTCTTTCGATTTGTTTCTGGTAAGGATTCTCTCAATGGTAGGGGGAGGGGAAGGGGGAGGGATCGTGCGGGGGGAGGAGGGAGCAGGACGGGGGGAAGAGGGAGGGGAGGAAGGTTCTTCGACGGACAAGGATTCGAAGGGGTTGGAGGATGAAGGAAAAGCTGAGCTGGAGGGGGGAGGAGGAGGAGAGGGGAGGGATTCTGGGGGGGTTTGGAGTTGGGTCCTTGGGTGGGGGAAGGCTTTTTCCTTTTTACTGGTTCCCATGAGCCCTCAGGATTTTCCTCATTATCAGCAGATTCATCATTTTTTTTGGACTTGCTACATCTATTTGCAAAATGACCATACTCGTGACATACCTTGCATTTGAAGGGAAGCTGCTCGTAGTCCAGCTGCTGGATGTGGGTCCATTGATCCACCTTGATCTTGATGGCTTCCGGCAGACCTTTCCCGAGATCTACTTCCACGCAGATCCTTGCGCACGCATGCATGTTCTCCCTTGGCTCAGATCTATCAATGTATTTACCTACTGCGTTTCCTATTGCCTTTACTGATTCATCTCCCCAGCAATGGAGCGGTAGGTGAGGAAGCCGTACCCATACTGGAACTGCATTTGGAATGTCCATTTCCGGATCAAAGTCCGGAGTCCATCTATTCAGGTAAAGTCCTCTTGAATCCATGAAGTAAGGGCCGTTTCTGAAGATGAGGTTCTTGTCTTCTTTCGATTCAAAAAGAAATGTATAGTATCCACGTCCACAGAATCTGATGGCGATCTTCCCTTGTATCATCGCGCTCCAGTTGCGCTCTACCCATTTCTGGACTGATCTCGGAGAGGGCCAGAGGCCAGTGAACTGGCCTACTAGACCTCTTTCCGCGAGAGTTATTGCAGACTTCCTTGGGAGAGAAGGAGGAAGATTAACCTCAGGGATTTCATCGAGTTTTTTGATGAACTTGGTCACAGAGGGGCGAGGTCTGGCATCTGTTGATTCAGAGAAGAGGGAGGCGAATATTTCCTCATGATTCTCAGCGCCTGGAGGGGGGGGGGCGAGCCCAGCCATTAGAGGCCCGCAAGGGGCAGCGGGGGAAGGTCAGCGCAGGGGAGAATCGAAAGCTGGGCCCCAACGACAGGGACCAGCGGAGTCAGACAGGATCGGGAAGGGATCGAGGAGGGCAGAGGCCCAGCCAGGCAGGGCCTGGGGGGCAGGAACAGTCGCGCGGGAGGCAGATTCAAATCGCCAGAGCGCTCTCCGACTTCTTTGGATCCATCCGGTTCCTTGATTTCCAAATGTTCTCGATGTTAGCGCTAAACAATCAAAGATGAACCATACTTATGATTTGAAAAGTTTGCTGAAAAAATTTAATCTCATTCTCAAAGATATAACCCAAAAAGGACATTTTACAATTACATTTACAAATAATAGTAATTAATTCTTTTAATATGTAACAATATTATGCCACAATATTGATTATATAGTCTGATTATTTTTTTATTAAGCGGCAGAGACAAACGACTATGTAGCACTTGTTTTTATTATTTTTTATCTTAAAATTTGAACACTATTCAAAAATATTTTCATCAAAACGTTTGATACATATAATTGTGTGACATCTCCAGAACTTTAAGTTATTTTTATTTTCATGTTTTACTTTTATAGTTGAGAAACGAATTCTTGTTTTACTTTTTGAGAAACGGATAATAAGTTGATTATGTAGTGTTAGTAGTTTTAAATTTAATAAAGTAAAGTTATAACAATATGATACGGTTTCTATGGAAGTTCTAAAGAATTACTAATGAACCTCAGTAACTCTCTTTTACCCAACAATTATCAGTTATCAATTAAGAAGCAGTTATTCCTTACCTGCCTTCCTCTTACAAAAAAATAAGAGAGAAGGAGGAGGGGGGGTTGGTTTTTGAAAAGAAAGAAGAGAATTCCTTGAGTTGAAGAGAGTTTCAGTGGGAACAATTCTTGAAAGAGACTTCCCTGGAGGAAGAAATACTCATTTGCAGGCTGGACCTGGAGTCCTGAGGCCAAAGCAATAAAAATTGTTGTATTAAAGATAAACTGATCAATGGGGAAAGAGGAGCTTGGGGGGAGAATATTTGGACGTGATTTCTAGATTCTCATTGGAAGGGTAGAGAGGTTCATCTAGTACCGAATTAGATTTCCGATGGCACATAAGTGTAAATGCATGTTTGTATTTATAGTTTGCTATTAAAGAAATGTAGATAGTTAAATAGGAAAATGAGCCTGCTAACATTGATTAAGTAGGAAATAAGTAATATAATGCTAGTGATTGCATGTGTCTAATAACATCTGTAACATGAAATAAATGGAAAAAGTGAATAGCCTAGAGTACAGAATGATATTATGATGTAAGTAGCTACTGATAAGTTGTTATGGTTACCCAGAGGGTAGAATGTTCAGTGATTAGTTTAGGACCAAGATGGTAGACAATATAATGTTTGTACCCCAAGCATAAGGAATACATTGAGCAATCAAGAACCTATGCATGAGTTTAACTGTACGACTGCAGAAAATAACCTTGGAGTAAAATGTCTAAGTGTATACATACAGGTTGTATAAATTACTTTAGTCAACTGCCATTTCTAGACAAAACGTAGAGTACACTCGATAACAGATATAGTTATTTGAGTACTAATTTTAAGAAAAATCGTATATTCAGATTACTGCCTTTAAAAGAGTTGCTGGGTCTTCTGTGAGAAACAAAAGAAAATGGCAGAGTCCTAGTTACTTAACCTAGAAACCCCAAAGAAAGTTGCGAGTAAGAATCATCAAAGAACAATGTAAGCATAGCGTAGTTCACCATTAAAACGAGATATAAATGTATATAAACATGTGGCGTGGGTAGCTGTGGGACTTCAAGCCAGCAACTAGGCATTCAACCAAGAATCTTTCATGATAAATTTTCCAGAACCTAGAACTTATATCTATAGCTAGCACATTATAAAATCATTATTTACATAAATAAAAAACGATGAATTCTTACTAAAGAAAAACGAGAATCTGAATAATCAAAAGACAGGTTTTCAGATTGGCTCCATCAGATAGTCCTGGGGTGGACACTGAGGAACGTCATTTTGAAAGAACAAGATTTACAAATTAAGGGGATTGTAACCAATCCGCACCAGCGTCAAACACATCTATATTGAGTAAAGAAAATAATCTGTAACTGACCATTGTATCCAAACTAAAAGGAGGAATTTAAACAGAGTATTTGCCAAATTACATATTTACTAGTCACTGATAGTAATAAGAGTTGTACGATCCAGATTATCCACAGTACTATGTTCATTATGTCGACGTTTCGAACCCCAAAGGGGGTCCATCATTAGGACAGAAAATGAATGATAGATTGAGAGAAGAATCTTCCGACCAGAATATATAAATAAAACCTAAATTATGATAAATTCAAGTAGAAGCCGACTAATTTAAAGGCTAACCTACATATATTATTCAATTTTAATTATTTTAGTTTTAATTATTCTAATTTAATTTTAATTTATTTTAACTAACCTAATATGAATTAGTGAATAATAATAAAACTAATTAAATCTATAATGAGATAATGAATAAATTAATTAATTATAATAAGTTTATTTTTATAATGTAATAAGTTTATTTTGTATGATTAGTTTCTAATTTTTATTTTTATTTTTATATGATTAGTTTTTAATTTTAATTAGTATATAATTTTAATTTTAATTTTTCTTCTTAATATAATCAGTTTATTTTTATTTTTATTTAAAATCAAATTTTATTTTTATTTTTATATATAAATATAAGTCTAATTAATTTCTTAATTACTAAAACATAGTATTGTGGATAATTTGGATCATACTGCTCCAAAAAACTACCACAGAAGCTTAAAGTCTAACATAACTTCCCTGTACGGAGGGGATACATGGAATGAGATATGTTTTCTCGAAATTTCAAGGATAAAGATTGAAAGAAGAACTTCTGACCTGCAATTTTTAAAACAATGTAGAAACAATAAGATCATTCCTCCATTTGTTTTGGTAAAACGTAGACTTTTTAATCGATATAACAATAATTCATTTTTAAAATTAAGTATGGCTCTCATTCGTGGTGAAATCAAGAAAACCAGGGCTGCATTAGATAGGCTCAGTCGCTCTGCCCTTTCCGCTCACTTAAAGTTAGCTAGGATAATCAGCTTCGATCTGTGGAGAACAATTGATGCTAAGGTTGCCTTGAAGGCTCAGAAAGAAGGTAGAGTTGCCTGTGAAAGACATTCCAGAAAGCTCTCCAAATTAGGAAAATGTTCAATGATTTCAGCTTCAGCGGTTGAGGCTTCTGATGATCCTAGTAGCTTCGAAAATAGAAAACAACATGTAGCGAAGGATGAAGGCGCATGTTGTCAACTAAGAGCTAAGGTTGATAATGTATTGATAATCAATTCAACTGTGGGGAACAGAGCACTTCTAGCATCAAGGATAGGTGATGCAATAGCAATTCCATCTAATGTCGAGAGCGTGGTGGACAACGTGGTGGACATTGTGAGCACAATGGACAGTGTGGTGGACATTGTGATCACAATGGACGCAGAAGGAAGAAACCCATTAAATAATGTCTCCTGCGTTGATTCCAGCACTCTCGATGTTGGAAATTACAGTGGTAAGGGAGGTGTTGACAGCGTGGATGGTGAACCAGGTAAGATCAGTGACAAAACTGTAGATGACAACGTTGTTCATAGAAAACAGCCTGTAGCGAAGGATGAAGGCGCAGGTGGTCAACCAAGAGCTAAGGTTGATAACGTAGTGATAAATAATTTAGTTGTGGGGAACGGAGTACTTCCAGCATCAAGGATAGGTGACACAGTAGCAGTTCCATTTAATATAGAGAGCGTGGTGGACGTTGTGAGCACAATGGAAGCTGAAGGAAGAAACACATTAGTCTCCTACGTTGATTCCAGCACTCTCGATGCTGGAAATTACGGTGGTAAGGGAGGTGTTGATAGCATAGACAGTGAACGAGGTAAGATTAGTGTTGAAACTGTAGATGACAGTGTTGTTGCCAGAGCAAACATTGAAGGGGTGGATATTATAACGCACTTTGACAATAATCTAGCACTAAAAATCCGATAACAGAAATGGATAAGGACAACAATGACGTAGAGGGTGAGAAATGTGTTCTTGAAATTAATATAGGATGTCAAATTAATTCGATAGGTGATCACAGAGGTTCTATCATTAATAATAAAAATCCCAATAAGATTGATATGAGCAGTGATAATAGGACCTGCGTAGATACTCAATTTAGGGTAAAACCCAAGGAATATGGGGGCAGTAAAGATTGCAATGAAAATTGCAATAATGATAAATCTGTTTTCAGAAATCCCAATGTCCCTAATATAAGTGGTTCAAAACTATTACCTAATAAGAGAGTCGTTAATCTCTCATCCTTACTGCTCACTCCTGAAGAAATTAATACACTTAGCAAAGGCTTGGGGTTCACAGTCTCCCCCAAGAACATTCCATTTCAAAGCATCATTTGCAACATTGAGAATGGGACTCAAGGCCTTTCATTGGATGACAAAGAAGTATTAAGATAGGAGTGTTCCCTTGTTATGATGAAATCTAAGCGGCCAAAGAGTAATTTAAATAAAGAAGGGCAGGATGCTCTTAGATCACTTCGTAATAATGATAAAATAGTTATGCTTAAGGCTGATAAAGGAGGAGCAACTGTTGTTTTAGATAAGGAGGATTACATTCATAAAATGAATGAGCATTTAAATTGTGGTAGTTATAGAAGAATTAACTCCAACCCCATTCCTAAGGTTATAAAACAGGTCAAGAAGGCTATCATGGGATTGAACCTTGAAGATAAAATGAAAAAGAGGCTAATTCCATCCTGTGAGGTTATACCTCGAATTTATGGATTACCAAAAATTCATAAAGAAGGGGTCCCTCTTAGACCAATAGTCAACACCATTGGTTCCCCTACCTATGAATTAGCTAAATATGTGGCTAAGATCCTGAAGCCTATGGTTGGTAACATATACTCTTTTATAAAGGACTCCAATGATTTTGTGAAACTTATTAAGAATGAGAGGGTGGATAAGGATGATGTTCTGGTAAGTTTTGACATGGTTTCTTTGTTTACAAAGATTCCTCTAGATGAAGTTGTTCATGTTATAAAAGAAGTCACTGATCCTGAAACAACAAAACTTGCAGAAATTTGTCTGCGTTCCACTTTTTTCAGTTTTCAAGACCATTATTATGAACAGATATCGGGAGTCGCCATGGGATCCCCACTCTCACCTATTGTTGCCAACTTATACATGGAGTACTTTGAAAGGAAAGCCCTTGACTCATACCCTTTGAAACCGACTTGGTGGAAAAGATTTTTTGATGACACCAACTTAAAATGGACTCATGGCAAGGCTGAGCTGGAGAGGTTTTTTAATCATCTTAACTCTATATCATCCGAAATCAAGTTTACTATGGAGCTTGAAGAAAACGGTAAAATTTCTTTTCTAGATGTCTTGATTAGTAGAAAGGAGGATGGTACTTTGGGACATTGGGTCTATAGGAAGAAAACGCATACGGAAAGCTATCTACATGTTGACTCATACCATCATCCATCGCAAAAATTTGGTGTCTTAAACACTCTAGTTGTTAGGGCTCTCAAAATTTTTGACTCTGAACACCTAAATGAAGAAATTAAACACTTAACCTTTGTTTTCAAAGATATAGGATACAAGGAATTTAGTATTAAGAAAGCTATAAAAAGAGCTCAAGATAAGGTCCTCTCTAGGGGTCCCCGGGAAAACAGAAAAGAAAATTGTGGGAAAGTGTACCTCCCATTCATTCAAGGGGTTACAGATAAAATCACAAAAATTTTAAGAAAGAAGGACATAAACACTCAGTTTACAACATGTGGAACGATTAGGCAAAAAATGAGGTATGTTAAGGATAACATAGATCATCAACAACTTAAGGGTGTGTATAAGATTGATTGCTCGTGTGGCAAGAGTTATATTGGGGAAACATGACGATATTTGAAAACAAGACTTAAAGAGCACGGAGCTGATATTAATAATGGGAGATCTCATACATCGACCCTTGTGGAATACTCATCCAAAACCAAACATCATGTGTGTTTGGAGGACGCCAGAATTATTGCAAGAGAGGATCATTATCAAAAGAGGAAAATCAGAGAGGCTATCGAAATTATGAAATTTCCTCATAATCTCAACAGGGACAATGGAAATGAGATTAGTGGAAACTGGCTTCCCCTGATTAGACATATAAATCCCTCCAGATTTTTCGAGGTGTAGTATCACTGGTATCTTCCTCCCCGTTCCTTAATTAATAGTTGTCTTAGTGATATTAAAAATTTAGGAATTAATAATTATTTATTTGACATAATAACCATTTATCTTTAAATAGACAAATAAATAATTATTATTAATAATAACTAATAAAACAAAATAATTTTTTTATTCTAGTGACTATGGATTTTAGCATTAGCATTATTAAAATCTATAAATTAATTTATCTATAAATAATTTATTTCTTTGCTAGTTAGGTACTTAAGGTTAAATAAAAATTATTTATTATTATAACTTAGTAATAATTAGTTATTAAGATTATTTTATGATAACTAATATAACAAAATATAAAAATTTATTATAGTGACAATAGATTTTAAAATTAACATTTTCAAAAATTATTAAAATAAAAATTATAAATTAATTAAATAATTTACTTTTTTATTAATTAGGTACTTAAGGTTTAATTATCTATAAATGAAATTAATCTATAAATCCTAAAAATAAAATAAGAATAAAATAGTTTAATCTTTCATTTATCACTTTAGTATTTAATAGATTAATTAATTTGTTTTAGTAATAAAGAAATTAATTAGACTTATATTTATATATAAAAATAAAAATAAAAATTTGATTTTAAATTAAAATTAAAATAAACCGATTATATTAAAAAGAAAAATTAAAATTATGTACTAAGTAAAATTAAAAAATGATTATATAAAAATAAAATAAAAATTAGAAACTAATCATACAAAACAAACTTATTACATTATAAAAATAAACTTATTACAATTAATTTATTTACAAACTTATTACATTATAAAAATAAACTTATTACAATTAATTTATTTATTCATTATCTCATTAGATTTAATGAGTTTTATTATTATTCACTAATTCATATTAGTGTGATGGACTCACTTGGTAGTTGGGTTCACAAAACTTTATAACAGGGCATTCCTCATCTATAAAATGATCCTCACCTGTATGGATTTATTATTTAACAAAATTCATATTAGATTAATTAAAATCAATTAAATTAAAATTAATTAAAATTAAATTAGAATAATTAAACTAAAATAATTAAAATTGAATAATATATGTAGGTTAGTCTTTAAATTAGTCAGCTTCTACTTGAATTTATCATACTTTAGGTTTTATTTATATATATTTTAGTCGAAAGATTATTCTCTCATTCATAATCTATTATTCATTTTTTGTCTTGACGATGGACCCCTTTAGGATTCAAAACATCGACATAATGAACATTGTACTGTGGATAATCCAGATCATACTCCTTCAAAAAACTACCACAGAAGCTTAAAGTCTAAAGTAATAAGAATTATACAATCTTGAAATCGTGACCAAGGTTGGCCCTCAAAACCCTATTAAAAACCCTGTCTTTTCAGGGGTTCGGATTAATACAATCAGGGGTAAACAAACCCTCAACTGAAGAATAAACGCAAGAAGTGTTAATCATTTGGACCCTAAAGAGTCGAGACTTGCCTAAGGGAAGGCAGGGCCTCATACCCACGTGGGTTGCAATAAAGACCTCTGGATTTTCCGTCCAACTGGCACTCGCATCCAGCTTCTAGCGAGCTAAGGCTCTCCTGCATCAGAATATAGTCACAAGTTAAAGGAGGATAACAAAAGAAATAACATGGTGGATGGATTGGGTTGTCTGTCACAATGCAATAACCATTATCAGTTTAACATTACTTGATAGGAGGCGGATATGCTAGTTGTCCTCCACGGCATGAGTTCCGGAGAAGGCTGTAGTTGTAATGCTTGCAAGAGGTAAGGAAGAACCTTAGTAAAACCTCTAGCAATGAACTATCACGATTCAACTATTAAGGGAGCAAACCCAAAATCCACACGACAGATTTACCTGTGTATTCGAGTAACCCTGAGGCGGCATTACGCAACTCACAACGGAAAGGATTAGGTGCAGTGGAGTTATGAATAAACTTTGTTCGGTGCGCAATGAGTTCAGGAAAGGTCGCTTGAGGAAGGAGGTCGCCAACCCTACCAGGGTTTCACCGAACGCGGCTCCAAGATTCAGCTCAAGACAAATGACCAAGGAACAGAGACGAAGCAGTGGATCGTTTGCATACCTCCTCGAGTTCCGGCGGACCGTTGGATCTAGTATCACGATCAGAGGGTATCGCTGGTCACAAGTGTCACCTGATGGAGAAAGGACCGGGCAGCTGGCGGCCATCCCATCGCAGGTAGAAAGGAAAACATTAATGCACATACCATGTAAATCAAAGAACGTTAACCGAGATCTTAATTGCTATATAGATATAATGTCAGTGGATTATACGATAGTTATACTAAAAATCCAATTAAAGTACCTCGATCATACTTCCGCAGTAATAATATTGCACTTTTTATTGTATAAATGTAATGTGGTTAGATTCAAATAATGTTTGTCACCATAAGAACTACGGTAAATAATTTACGTGGTTAGATTCAAATAATGTTTGTCACCATAAGAACTACGGTAAATAATTTTATTATTATTATTTATATTTATGGGTAATTAGTGTTATTAATAAGTAGGTGTTACAAATTGATAGTATAAATCATTAAAATAATAATAAACAATAATACTGATATCATATTTTAAATATCAATTTTTTTATTATTAATTATAATTTTTTATTATTAATTAGGTTAATTTTTTAATTTTAAAATAAAATAAATATAATATAAAAAATAATTTTAAAAAATTATGAAAATATAAACCAATATTAATATAAATTTTAAATTGAAATATATTGTGAAAAAACTTTACAACCATATTTTTATATTAATATTAAATTTCCTAAATTCTATTTTTAAATATTATTAGTTTAAAAGTTAATATTAATATTATCACTTTCCATTTTAAAACATTTTACTAAGTCATTTCATTTTATTTAAATATTTATATAATTTAACAAGTATATAAAAAATTATAATGGATATTAAATAAATTTTTTTATAAAACATTTTACTAAGTCATTTCATTTTATTTAAATATTTATATAATTTAACAAGTATATAAAAAATTATAATGGATATTAAATAAATTTTTTTATAAAACTAAAATTTAATAATAGATATCTATTTTCATTTTCAAAACATTTGCTATATTTCTAATTTTCTTGATTAATTATATATTAATATTAATTTTCCTAAATTATATTTTTAAATATTATTAGTCTGAAAGTTAATATTGATATTATCACTTTCAATTTTGAAATATTTTCATTTTCAAAACATTTGCTATATTTCTAATTTTCTTGATTAATTATATATTAATATTAATGTTCCTAAATTATATTTTTAAATATTATTAGTCTAAAAGTTAATATTAATATTATCACTTTCAATTTTGAAATATTTTATTAAGTCATTTCATTTTATGAAAAGATTTATGTAATTTTACAAATATATAAATAATTATAATGAATATTAAATAATTTTTTTGTAAAACTAAAATTTAATAATATTTTAATAATATATATCTATTTTCATTTCCAAAATATGTGCTATATTTCTAATTTTCTTGATTAATTATATATTAATATTAATTTTCTTAAATTATATTTTTAAATATTATTAGTTTAAAAGTTAATATTAATATTATCACTTTCGATTTTAAAATATTTTATTAATTCATTTCATTTTATTAAAAAAATTATATAATTTTACAAGTATATAAATCATATAGGTTGGTTCGAAAGACGTCGATCTAATTCTTTTGATGTGATTTCTTCCAAAAATGTTTTTATTCAGTATATAAGTAATTATAATGGATATTAAATCAATTTTTTCATAAAACTAAAATTTAATAATATTTTAATAATATATATCTATTTTCATTTCCAAAACATTTACTATATTTCTAATTTTCTTGATTAATTAGAAATATAGTGATTTTAGAAATTTTTTATTTTTTTTAATCATATTTTTTTTAGATTACAATTAATTTCTTATTTTTTAAAATCTAATAAACCACATTTATTTTAGTTAATGTTTTTTCAGAACGAAAAAGCATAATAGTATTATATTGAGGCAATATAACGAAGACAGTATTACATCACAAACTTTTTAAAGCTGGAGTGACACATAAACTAAAGAAAGCCAGAACTGGATACTATATGCATCCTGAAAGAAAGCTCGGAGCTGACACACAATATACCAAATACAGGACTTCTTGTACAGCACATGAAATACCTGGAATATAAAACTGATTGCCGAGAAAGATCCACGATTTATAGACCATACATATACAGGGATATATATCAAAAAAATAAAAAAAACCAGAGCATACCTGGAGATTTTTCAGAGAGAGATTAAAATCCAGGGAAGGAGAAGTCCTGGATGGGGAAGGATTCCCCTGCATATATTACCTTCACAATCCAGTTACCTGTTTGAGATAGAAGCCCTTCCTTTGATAAGCAATCTGCTTGCTGATTCCTGGACCTATAGATGTGTTGAATGGAACATCCTCTCACTTTACCCCATAAAAACATAATTTTGTCCATCCAGCCTGCAAGGTGTGGGCAACTGATTCGACATTTTCCCAAAACATGATCAACCATAACTTTGGAATCCCCGTAGATTGACACAAAATGAATATCAAAAAAGATGCAGAAGGTAAGCAGGCCCGCTAGAGCCATCGCCTCAGCCATGCAGTTAGAGCCTTTTCCTCCATTCCATGAGATGAGATATTGAAGGTTCTCGTCCATTATAATATGAACCCCGCAACCACAGGAATTATGCTGAGCAGCACCATCAAAGAACGCTCTTGGGGTCCCTGAGAGAATATCTCCTTGCCTGTTCCAATTGACATTTTTTCTTTTGTGATTCTTAGCCGGAAGGGTTTCGAAAATGGAAACAACATTTTGTAATGTAGCCATAAAAGGCTCTTTCCTGGCTTTAAAGATTTTATTGTTTCTCCACTTCCAAGCACACCAAAGGACAATGATAATTATAGGTCTCCATGCATCACGCTGCCCACTCCACCAGGTGAAAGCTTCCTGCGTGGAGGCATGAGACACGACAGGGAATCCTAATAAGCTTGCCAAATCATGCCACAATAGTCGCGTTTTCTGGCACTGGAAAAACATATGATAATTGCTTTCCTCCGCTGCTTCACACATTACACAAAGGCCCGACCCATGCCAGTTTCTTTTTTTTTCAGATTTTCCCAAGACAGGTTTTTATTGTGGAAAACCAACCACGAGAAGAAAGTTAATTTGGGGGGACATCCAGTTTTCCATAAAATAGAAGGAAAAGAAGGGCAAGCATGTGTTGTTCTTAAACCAATCAAGTTTATGTAAATATCTTTTACGCAAACCTGGGAGCTTGCATTTGGCACTTTCCAGATCAGAACATCTTTAGGCAATGAACGATGTAAGCCACTGCTTCTCAAGCCATCTCTGACTATGTTCCATTGTTGCTAAAGAGTCAGACATCCCCATACTATCAGCCTCTTTCCAAAGGGGAATAGGGCCCTGCCATGATTCTATGAGTTTGTCCCAAGTGAAGAAACCCTTCCTGTGGAAAAAACTTAGGAGACTTTCAGGAGGAGAAATTTCCTCACGCCCGCATATGAAAGGGTCAATTCCAATGATAATCCTACAGCCAGATTGGAAGCTCCATATCAGGTTCTTCAGAAAATAATGTTCAATCTTTCGAAAGCTGAGCCAGATTGCTGACCCGTACTTGGATCCGATCCTCCCTAATCTGTACCAATGAGCCATATCTTTGCCACCCAAGTATTTCTTATTTATTGTGCTGCTCCAGGGGCCCTCTCCATAGATTCCCCTCCATAATGATTTGCACAGGAGCGCCTTCCCAAAGGTTCTCAGGTCCAACAGTCCCCAACCACCTGTATTCTTCGGCTTAGATATCTTTTCCATTTTAACAAGATGATATTTTCTCTGCTCAGATTTGCCTCCCCAAATAAAGTTTGCAGTAATCTTATTCATTTTCTGGATGATGCTTGCAGGGAGAAAGAATAAATGCGCCCAGTATACAGCCAGTTGAGATAAAACTGCTTGTGACAGGGTAATCCTTCCTGCCAATGATAGGCTCTTGTATTCCCAAGCAGATATCTTTTTGTAGTACCTGTCTATTATCCATTGCCAGTCTGCTTTTGAGTATCCCTTTGCTTTAAGTTGGAATCCTAGATATTTTAAACCATATTTTATGGATCTCATATTTATCCCAAAGAGCGTTGAAACCCATTCTGTTGTTTCCAAGTTGACATCATTATGAAAGAGGATGGATTTTGATTTATTAATTTGAAGACCAGTAGCATCTTGGAATCTTTTGAGGATGACATGAAGATGTAACCAAGTGATTCTGCATAGCATTGCGAAGATGAGCACATCATCCACAAATAAGTTATGTGAAATAAAGTTGTTCCTGCAAATCTTCAATGGCTTGCATCTGTTTTCACTGACTGCTTTGTTAATGTGAAGACTTAAAGAGTTCATTGTCAGAATAAATAAGAGAGGGGATAGGGGGCAGCCTTGACGAAGACCTCTTTCTGCAAGAAAAAAAGGGGAGGGGAAATCAATTAGAAACCGTCATAAGGGAACGAAAGGCGGGAGGGTGCAACACTAGGACTTCCTGGGAGGTCCCCTGTAACGACCTGCAGTTCTGGGCGCGCGGGTGGAACGTGCGTGCACGCGGGTAGAGCTGAATGAACAGCATTTGGCTTGGAGTGCGGCTGCGATTGGACGATATGCGAGCTCATACTTGGTTATGCGAAGTGTGTGCGCATAATAGGAGGAGGGCGAGTGACTTATACGCATGGGAGCGTGGTGTAAAACATCTGAAGGCCGACCTATGATCATGGGCAAAGCCAACATGTATCTTGGCACGTTTGCGATGGAGTAGGGGCTTTGGGCGAGTCGGCTGGGCAGCCAGACTACGCCCTACATTTGATATATATTGGGTGAGCATGGAGCTCATTCGAACAACCAACTTTCGCTCAACATCTTCGCTCTACAAGGTGGAGGCGCAGGTCTAGTGCGCAGTTCTAAGGAGAAGGCGCAGGTTTAGCCATGCGCCCATTCTTGGGCAGGACGGCACGGTGATAGCACGGTTGTGGGTGAAGGTGCGGGCAGGAGCGCCCGGTGGTTGGGTGAGGGCGTGCACGGGTGTGTGGCGCCTGACGGACGGTTGAGGCGTGCACGGGTGTGTGGCGCCCGGTTTATGCGACGGAGTGCCCAACGGTGAAACGTTGGTGGGCGCCCGGTTTGTGCGACGACTTGGCACGGGTTCTTGGGCGACTCGGGTGAGCGCCCGCCCATCGTGCAAGTGTGCACGGTGTGACTTTTGGTGAAGTGTTGAGATTGTGAACGGAGGTGTGTCTCGGGCAGAGGCGCCCGTGTGTGGTGACTTGGAGGCACGCTCGAGTTGGGCAAACAACACAATCGTGCGATGAGGTGAATGAAGGGTTGGAGAGTCGTGCGGCGACCGTGCGGAGGCGCCGACAAGCTAGGCAACCGAGTTTGCCAAAGTTGTGAAAATTGGCTAAGTATAAATTTGGGGTTTCCCAAGGACTTAGTCTGTACTTTGTAAAAGTGGAAAAATTGTATAATATATTGATTCGGGTAGACTCATATTGCAGGGAGTTACCCCTCCCTTTATACTGTTGTGCATTTCTCTTGTATAATGTTGTTTATGTGAATGTTATGGGCTTTCACTTGTATAAAGGAACACATTAATAATACTTGGTAACGAAAATAAGACTAAGTATGGAATGTTCGGCATAGTCTACAATTGTAAGAATTGGTGAAAAGAAAACGATTGGTAGTGCGCACCTCACTATAAGCGGTTGAAAGACTACCGCATGTGTACGGGCATGATAGTTGGTATCAAAGTTGGCTAATGACCGGGTTGACGATGAAGTGTTGATCCCACTGCACTATCGTGATAGTTGGTATCAGAGCTGGTGAACTGAATCAAGGAGCTGATTCTACGAAGACCGAAGACTTGGCAGGGAGCTCAAGTTTTGCAGGTGACAGGTGGAATATCAGGGTGATTCAGGTGAATGGTGAAACAGGTTTAGCAGAGGTGAAGCTTAGTGCTTGGGCCAAGCTGAACGACAAGGCATGGAAAGTTTGGAAGAATGCGAAGGGAAGCTCTTGCTTACCTTATACAGGTTGAAGCGGATGAAAGAGGAGAATCCCCGGATTCGAAAGGAACTTGAAGTCTTGGAAAAGAATGTTGAAGACGAACTTCTTCAACTTGGTTGGACAATGGAGCAGGATGAAGTTGCAGATTGTGCTAACAAGGAAGAGGAAGCCATGATGATTGAGGATGTTGCAGATGTGACAATGATGGAGGATGAACTTGAGATTGATCAAGTTGGACCAGGATCGTGCAGTTTGCAGACATGGATGGATGAGGATACTCATATGGAGGAGCCTCATGACGATGATGTAAGTACTATTGTTGATGCTTGTGTTTCACTTAAGCATTTGGTAGATGGACCGTATGCAGGGAATGGCAAAGTTAGTTTGCCAATGCTAGGGAGGATCTTACTATGGATGTCTATGATGAGACCTTGTATGGAGAAGCAAGGATTGTTGACTGTTGCAGGACTTGTTGGGGTTGTTTGTGACCTTATGGTAGAAGGTACAAAGGCCCGTGACAAGGGAGGAACATGATTATCATTGCGAAGGATTGGGTCATGCTTTAGCCACATGGAGAACTGGCTAAGTGCCCGGCATGACTCATGGACAGATTAAAGGGCACACACTTGAGGTACGATGATGCTTGGGTGGACTTCTCATGGCCGAGACCAAGAGATACTCTTAGTGGAACCTTTAGTGGGGGAGCTATGATGGAAGGGACTCGTGACGATGATATGGTTGGGTGACCGAGTTCACTAGACCGAAGATTGCAGACTTGGATGAGGATGGCCGATTGTTGTGATGGGTCTACTTGGTTGGACTACATGGGCAACTTAGTCATGGACATCAGGTTGGAGACATGGAGCATGGCAGTCTTATGCAGGGATATTATGCAGGAGCACTTATAGAGGTGTCACTTATGGGCATCCAATGAGGAGTGCCAAGGTAGGAATGTTGTGTAGGTGGATTTGCTGATGTGACATGGAGATGTTTCACTTATAAGTCGATGGAGAGGTTGTGCACCCTTGTACAACAAGGCCATGGACTTAGATAGAGTTGTGAGCAAACTATGGATCATTCCTACTACATGGAGAGCTGAGGCATCTTGCAGAGACCTTTGGGCCGAGACTTGCATGCTTGCTGAGATGTTGGTTGGAGATGACTCATGGAGCTCATGATGACATGAGGTTGTGACTTTTAGGGACTTCATATATGGTGGACTTGGAGGATCTGATGCATTGAGGAGCTGAGGTCAGAGACTTTGATGTAGGATGGGGTGCATACTTTCAAGTACATGTATGGGAATGGCTTGGAAGAGTGACTTGATGTGGAGGATCGATATGAGACACTTTGGAGTGATGGAGTTACAACGATGATGATGCCTTGGTGGCAACACTTGGGCATGGGTTGAGCCGAGACTCAACCACTTTTGACACATGGGGGCCGATTGATCTATGATCATGGGCAGCACATGGGAGATGAGACAGGTGTGTACTTGTTTCTATGGCAGACTTGAGGGATGGCACATTACAAATGAGATGGAGGTTGCTTCACGGACCTGGATGTGGCACATCGAGAGTCGGTTTGATGAGATGGTTTCTTCATATTGAGGAGATACACATATGGATGATGATGTGGGGGTAGATGTGACTGATTTCATACAACACGTTAGTACCAGACATCATGGACAGCATGTTGCAAATAGGATGAGGACTACTTCATGGACCTGAGCATGGCTTACACTTGTATGGAGATGGATTCTTGATCGAGTTGATGATATGACAGGATGTTCTGAGAAACGACTGATGATGGCATGGGGATGTGCATTCTCATGGTTTGAACGTGACAGTTGGATTAGCTACCCAACTAGTTGGGGGCTAGCAGTGTGCAGATATGTGTTAGCATTGTGTTGGAATATCATGGCAGCAGTTCACATGAGGACAACACATGATGAGGTCGACACGAGAGGTTGCAGGAAGCATGTAGCTTGAGATGGAGGGGCCAGCCTTCCACGATGGAGAGCAGCATGTGGAGATCGTGATAGGATGGTCAATGGTCATGGATTGAGATGATTTTCGATGTATGACATACCAATGAGGTGTATACCTTGGTATGGTGATCTTGGTGACAGATGGTTGCCGGGATGAGACATGATGGAGACGATGTTTCTACATATGTTGCAGAGATGTTTGCAGTATGTGGAGGAGTTGACATCATGGATAAGATAGTTGTTGATGATCTTGGTGGATGGCTACCAGGATGGTATGTTGTCGAGGACGACAACGATTTCAGGTGGAGGAGGATGTAACGACCTGCAGTTCTGGGCGTGCGGGTGGAATGTGCGTTCACGCGGGTAGAGCTGAACGAACAGCGTTTGGCTTGGAGTGCAGCTGCGGTTGGATGATATGCGAGCTGAGACTTGGTTATGCGAAGTGTGTGCGCATAATAGGAGGAGGGCGAGTAACTTATACGCATGGGAGCGTGGTGTAAAACATGTGAAGGCCGACCTGTGATCATGGGCAAAGCCGACATGTATCTTGGCACGTTTGCGATGGAGTAGGGGCTTTGGGCGAGTCGGCTGGGCAGCAAGACTACGCCCTACGTTTGATATATATTGGGTGAGCGTGGAGCTCCTTCGAACAACTAACTTTCGCTCAACATCTTCACTCTACAAGGTGGAGGCACAGGTCTAGTGCGCAGTTCTAAGGAGAAGGAGCAAGTTTAGCCATGCACCCTTTCTTGGGCAGGACGGCACGGTGATAGCGCGGTTGTGGGTGAAGGTGCGGGCAGGAGCGCCCGGTGGTTGGGTGAGGGCGTGTACGGGTGTGTGGCGCCTGGTTTATGCGACGAAGTGCCCAATGGTGAAACGTTGGTGGGCGCCCAGTTTGTGCGACGACTTGGCACGGATTCTTGGGGGACTCGGGTGAGCGCCCACTCGTCGTGCAAGTGTGCACCATATGACTTTTGGTGAAGTGTTGAGATTGTGAATGAAGGTGTGTCTCGGGCAGAGGTGCCCGTGTGTGGCGACTTGGAGGTGCGCCTGAGTTGGGCAAACAACATGATCGTGCGATGAGGTGAACGAAGGGTTGGAGAGTCGTGCGACGACCGTGCGGAGGCGCCGACGAGCTGGGCAATCGAGTTTGCCGAAGTTGTGAAAATTCGCTAAGTATAAATTTGGGGTTTCCCAAGGACTTAGTCTGTACTTCGTAAAAGTGGAAAAATTGTATAATATATTGATTCGGGCAGACTCATATTGCAAGGAGTTGCCCCTCTCTTTATACTGTTGTGCATTTCTCTTGTATAATATTGTTTATGTGAATGTTATGGGCTTTCACTTGTATAAAGGAACACATTAATAATACTTGGTAACGAAAATAAGACTAAGTATGGAATGTTAGGCGTAGTCTACAATTGTAAGTATTGGTGAAAAGAAAACGATTGGTAGTGCCGCACCTCGCTATAAGCGGTTGAAAGACTACCGCAGGTGTAGGGGCGAAGACCTCTTTCTGCAAGAAAAAAAGAGGGGAAATCAATAAAAAATTGTCATAAGGAAATGAAAGGCAGGAGGGTGCAACACTAGGACTTCCCGGGAGGTCACCCATCCCAATACTACTCTAGCCCAAGCGCGCTTAATTGCGGAGTTCTAATGAGATTCGGTGCATTAACGCTGGTATGATCGCTGAGATCTGGTGCATTATTTTAGTAAATGTTAATAACCATTATCACTATCATCATTTTTAAATTACATTAAAAGAAAAAAAGAAAAATAAATAAATATATATATATATATATATATATAATTGATTACACAAGCTCACTTCCCTTTCCATCCTAAGGTGGTGCTAAATATTGGAGTTTGAATAACATAAGCCTCAAGCTTTACAACATAAAAATGCTTCACTGAATCAATTTTCATTTAAAACGTAATTTGTCCATAAAACACAATTTTGGTATCTTCGAAAACCACCTCTATGTGTAGTTCCATTTAAAACATAATTCATTCATAAAACCGCCTTCACGTCATCTGGGAACCCACCATAGAGAGAGAATCTAAAACCGCCTGGAATTCGTATACCGCGCGTTTTTCCAAGAGGAAATTTAATATGCTACGCATTGGCGGTGGATTCGAACAGAAAACAAATGGTATTTAAAAAGCGGACGTGACCAGAAACTAGAATTTTGCCGTTTGGAATGTAGCGGAACATCGAAGCAGTTTTAAGCTATGTATTTGGCAATCGCTAGCTTGGCTTCTTGTAGTTATTTATCCACCGTGTGCCAATGCATCTTTGCGTTTACATCCAATTTCTCTTTTTATTTTATTTGCAGGTTCTTTCTGGTTGATCTGTTATTGTCTTTTATATTATTGTGTGCATGGCCATGCATCTTGGCTTTTACAGTCCATTTTCTCCTTTAATTGGTTTGTAATTTGTGTTTCTGGTTGGTTTGTTAATTTTCTTTTATGTTTGTGTGTTTGCATTTTTTTGTTAGCAGATTTAATTTTTTTTGGGGGATTTAGAGAAGAAATGGACAGAAGGAACTGAGTTCCATGATTTGGGATTTTTTTCCCTTCCCGGTATAATTATCTTCCGATTTTCTTTAAGAATTTTTTTGGTTCAGACATAATTATCTTCTGATTTGTTTTCTTTAATTTAAGTCTATATACATATATAGATTGCTCTTTTCTAATAAATATTTGGCAATGAGATGTCCTCTGTTCTGATAATAAATATTTAGTAATGAGATGTCCCCTGTTCTGATAGTAGATATTTAGTAATGAGATGTCCTGTGTACTAATAATAGCTCCCAGATGGAATTGGATGCGTACGAACCAGCTGGTTTTCCATTGTCACCTTCATGGAAGAGTAAGAGTTTATCGCTAAGAGAGAAATCGTTGGGCCTTTCAAGAAAGAGAAAGCTATTCAAGGTAGAGCTCATTCTGAACTCGCGTATTGCTTTAATTTTCCTTGGTAGGAAGCCTTCCGGGCTTTTATCCCCTTTCAGGGTTTTCATCTTTGAAATGGCTACTTGTTTTGTTTTTTTTTCCTCCACCGATAATTTCATCTTTTAAGAAACGTTTTTCGCCTGTATGGCTTCATCTTTTAAGAAACGTTTTTCGCTTTTAAGAAACGTTTTTCGCATGTATGGCTTCATGGACCTGGACTTTGCAGCGCTCCATGTTCCATTACATAATGAATCTGTATCCGTCTGAGGCTGTATTTGATTGGTTTGCAGTTAATGGAGCTGACTTGGAGAAGGACAGAGGCTGACAATCCACACAATATTTATCATTCGAGGTGAAATTGGTGGCTGCTCATTCGAGGTGAAATTGGTGGGTGCGGTTAATTGCAGTGGTTCTCGTTGGTATAGCCTCTCAGTTACCAATGATTCCATCATGAATAGAATCTGAGTTATAGTTGTTAAATTTTAAAATTTTAAGTGTTTTAAATAATGTTTTTGATGGTGTTGAATCTATTTTCACCATTAAAAATACGATTCATCTACAAGATTTTTTGAAATTTTTTTTGCTAAGATTCCAACTACTTTGAGCAATTCCCCACCTCCATAAACAACTCCTCAACTTTTTTATATGAGTTTCTTAACCCCAACTCCAATTTTTTTAGGGTCAGAATAGAGAAAAAGGCGTAAGCTAAACTCAAGGCGTAAGCTAAACTCATAATACGGAAACCCTAGGAAGCTCCCGTTCCTCGAAATTTTAGCGTGAGATTTAGATTAAATACAAATAACACTGAAACCATAGGTTGCCATAACCCCAACTCTAATTTTTTTAGGGTCAGAATAGAGAAAAAGGCGTAAGCTAAACTCATAATACGGAAACCCTAGGAAGCTCCCGTTCCTCGAAATTTTAGCGTGAGATTTAGATTAAATACAAATAACACTGAAACCATAGGTTGCCATAGCCGGGTGTGGTTTCAGATGCACTAGATTTACCTTATTTAAAATAAATTAAATTTACATTTTAAAGAATGTGTATGGTATGGTATATCTTGTTAGCTTTTAAGTTTCTTTTTCATTTGGTCACTTTATCTTTCACACACGTTGGATTTTCCTGATTTAAATTAAATTAAATTTATTTATTAAAGAGTATATACGGATATGGTATATTCATAGCCTTTAAATCGATATCTCTTTCATTTATTTATTTTGATTATTAGTACATTTGAGACGTATTTTCAATTGATTGACGTTATTTAAAATAATTTATATTTACATTTTCAAAGTGGTTAGGTGGATAATCGAGTGGAGTATGTTATCTTTTTAAGTTAAGTTTATAAATTTAAGAATTATATTATATTTTAATTATAATATATGATTAGGATACTTTATATTGAATTTGTAAATAATAAAATAAATAACATATTTAGAGCTATATTAGATGTTAATTACAAACTATTATTAAAACATACATCTTTTATAGGTAATAGTGTTTATAAATGTGCATCATCATTTTTGGCTTATTTGCACGGTCATATAGATTTATAAGGGGTAAACATTTTTTTGGTGGAAATGAATAGATAGGAGGAATTCTATCAACCACCCATATGAATATTATTGTCAATTTAAATTTAACAAGTCAAACTGTAAATTAGTATATAAACAAAATGTAACCATGACATATAAAATTAACGTCTTATTGACGGTGTTGGACCCGCCAACATTCAGGGGATCTCTCTGGAATGAAGTCTCAACTAAACTTCACACCGTTTGGCATAGGAGTCACATCCAGTACGATGGCTCAATTTTCATTATCTTAGAGATTTGCCTTAGCCCTTGTTGTTCAGCACATGAAAGTGTTATGCTTGTAACTTCAAGAAAGTGAGGTGAGTATGCATGGTGAGTGCGTAATGTAACTTTGTGTTCGGGTTCTCTTACTGTCAAAGGGGAAAGTGAAGTGAGCCTCTTGATGAGAGGAAATAGTCTCAACTCGGGAAAAAACACATGTTAACAATAACAAGGGTCTGTCTGGCATCCAACGAAATAGACCACAACAGATGCAGCAATCATGAAAAACAAACCTCAAGGGAAAACACGTACACCGTCAAGCGGAGTAGTCCACATGGGGGTGACGGTTGTTAAAACCAAGAAAACAAAAGGATCTTTTGTCTAATGTCTGGCGAGTAGTCCACATGGACAAGACAACAGTGATAAAAAATACAACACATCTTCGATAATGTAAGTACTAAAATAATTGAAGTAGTTCAACTATCTTAGTATAGGTTAAGCAAACATGCATTACAAACGTTTAAAGAATAGTTTTACAAACATGTACAAAACATGTGTGAAAATGTGTTGACCTGACATAGACTTCTAAATTAAGCAAAAGTTCCAAGACACATTTGTACACCATACATCACTAGCCCCAGTAGTGAGACATTGGAGCCACTCCTCGCTCCTCAAAGAACAAACTGTAAACTCTCAAGGCTATGTGGGAGGAGATAAGGTGAAAAGTCTTTTGCTCATACAATGAGGGGGTATATATAGCCAAGGGGGGATAACTGACCCTTGTGACTCTTCGACTTCCCTCATCACTATTTGACTTCATGTGACTTTTTGACTTACATGACTCTTTAACTTCATATGTGCGTCTCTTGGACTTTCACATTACATTACATTTGATTACAACAAATATGATTCATAGTAGTGATGTGGCCGAGACAACTCATGACACTGCTGACATGCATCCACTGACTGTGGTGTCCGTGTCGAGCTGTTGTGCTGTTGAGTGATGGTGTGCTCTCAGTGTAACATGTCTTCACCTCCACATGGCAAAGTGCGTGGAGTCTTTGATGGTCTTGGTCTTTGCTTAATGGTGCATGTGTATGTGTCCCTTTCACTTGTTGCTTGATGTGCTTCGGTTCGTTCAACTGCGAGCAAGTCTTTTAGCATGCGCTCCTTCATCCCGTTCATCGTTGTGCCATGTTTCGTCAATGTACTTGTTCCTGCAATCACTCATGACGAGACGACATCAAATCTAGAAATCTCCAAGTCTAACATGATGCATTGTTTTTCGTTTCGATGTAGGTGACCAAGAGAGGGACAAGACACTTAAACCGTGTAGAGCACAGCTCAGGCCAGGATGCGAGGCTCTGGAGCACTATCGGGAAAAACTGCGCAAATGTCACTAGGATGCATATTTGTGCAATCTGGGACAACAGTGACAGTTGCATGGAAGGACCGAGCTGGGAGTCGTAATTGGGCAATTTCCAAGAGGAAGACCAGGTAGGGTGTTGGGGAACTGTTGGGAAATTCTGTGCATTTTTCAAGGGGAGGACTAGGTAGGTCATCTAGGGGTCCAGCTGGGGATCTGCACAGTATCTCCGCGGAAGACAGAGCGGGCAACAGGAGGCACTAACAGGCATTTTTGCACAGTTTTCAAGAGTAGGGTTGGATTGGGTTGTGGGCAACTACTGGTCAGAACTGCGCATTTCTGAGAGACAGTGTCAAGAAGTCAGTTTTGCACAGTTTCTAGGATAAGTGCAGAGTAGGGCAGCAGAGAGGTTGTCAGGGAAAACTGCGTAATTTTCAGAGGGAGAGCATAACAAGCCAGCAAGGGGCCTGCCAGTCAAATCTGCACAATTCTTAGGAACAGTGCAATAGAGGCCTGACTCACAAGCTCTGCGCAGATTCTGCAGATAGTGCAGGGCAAATAGCTGGGCAACCTCTGTGCAGTTTTGAGGAGCAATGCAGTTTGGATTTTTCGGAAGACTAGAGGGAGGCTAGATGAGTGATGTTGAGGGAAGCGCGGTGTGGATCGGACTTGGGGACAACTTTTGCACAGTTTTGGAAGACAGTCTATTGGCTCACTTCAAGGATTGTGCAGTGCAGGCTGCCCCAGAGGACAACCTCAAGCTCTCTACAGTTCTGGGCAGCAGAGCAGGATCATTAAGATCGGGGTCTGGTTGAAGGAGGGTTGTCTGGTCGACAGGTTTTCAGGAAAAATGACTAAGTGTGAAAGCAAGTGAACTTGTGCATATACGACAATGTGATCACACACTTAGCTCGACTCTACGACAAGACACCTCAAACCAACAAGACAAACATGTGTTCAGTGAGACTGACTCAAAGGTTAAGAGCGACAAGTGCGACACTTGAGATAGATCTTCGAACGACCGTGACAACACTTGTGCGACAGTGTTTACAATTTTGTGTGTGAGTACCACTGATGTTCACAAGGCGAAAACAATTCATACACACAAAGACAAACCTTCAAAATTGCCAGAACAACCTCGCAAGCATGACATAGCAATCAACATGCCAAAAGACGATTGGTAGCCAATCAAGCCAAAAGGGTGTAAAGACTCGACAAGAGTTCATGGGATGAACCCAAGTGTTTGCAACCATCAAGGGGAAAAACCAAGGAAGGCTCCGAAATTTGGATGCAAGCCAAAATTTTGGAGGGTGTTGTAGCCACTACAACACTTGGCGACACTGGTTGAATACCAACTTCTCTATTTTGGTTCATTTTGAGCACAGGGCATTAGCCTTTAAGGGAGTATTGATTCGTTGTGTGGGTTACTTTGGCTTTGCTACTTACCCCATGGACAGACATGGTTCCCCTTGTACCAACTCAGTCAAACATAGCAAAATTTTCAGCTAGATCACAATGTTTAAAAATCAGGAAGGGTAGTTTGGTTTGCGAGCTTAAGATTTGTAGAGTATAAGTTTTCATGTCTAGTGTTGCTCCACTACCAACAGGCCTAGACAGTACCCCAACGAAGTCATGCAGGAACACAAGCATTGCTCCACTGCCAGCGAGCCTAGTCATTATCATGGTGGAGTTGCCTGCTTCGCCTCTCTGTGCAAGAAGCCTTTCTCTTCTTTTGCCTTTGTATTTTTTGAAAGAGGACTGTGCATAGGCACTTATTTATTTTTGGGGCAGAAGAGGGATCCCGACTTATTAAGAGCAGAAGAGGTTGTTCCTTCAGAGAAGCGTGTAAGGCCTCTGATTTAGGTTTGCTCATTTAGATTTTCCCCTTCTTCATTTCTACTAGTTGGATTAAGCTTGAACACAAAGAGTAGAAGACTGAGTACAAGCATGGGGTTTCCCTATTTGGACACAGGTTCATAGTTTGACCAAAGCTTCCCTTATAGATGGATTGTGTTTTCCGTCCAAGCTTCATCAGCCAAAAATTACAACCAATCACAGAGAAGATGGACAAAGGAATGGCCAAGTGCTATAGTGTCACAAGACTTTTAAATTCAACAACATACTTATTCAAAAGCCAGAACACAGTATAGGACAACACTTATTTACAAAACAAAATGACAAGACAATCAAAACAAAGCAAAGCAAAGTGAAGCAAAAACAACAAAGTAAAACAACAAAACACAGATAAGCATGCTAATGTACATAGGGCGGGGTGCAGCCCTAGATCATTGAAAGTAACATTTTAAATATTGGTCATTGACAGGAAGGTTGTCAATCCTCCCATCAAGTGATTGAAAGAGATATGTGTGTTGGCTAAGTTTTTCGTGAACTGTGTACAGACCAATCTACAGGGACTCGAACTTCGTATGTTTTCCTTTGTGTTAAATTATGGTATGTTCTATGCTTAGAGAAGTTTACTTGTTTTCTTCTTATTAGTCACAGATTAGCAATCACATGTACATTAAGTAAAGTGCAGATAGAACATTAAACGATCAACAAAAAACAAGCCAAGACAAGAGACACAAGATGTGGCGGCTAACCAGGGACAAACCCCAATGTGTGGAAACCCTTTGATCAAATCTTCTTTTATCTTCAATAGTTCAATAGAGATAAATACCACAAAATCAGATTTTTGTAATTTTATATCAGCAGCAGCAAACCCTAGATCAGCAAAGTCAAACTTGGTCAAACGAGTTGAAATTGACCTCCAATATGCTTGGTCAATTTCCGGTCAAGTAGCCCTCGAACAGCTTGAAGAAACAACCCTTGAACAGCGCCAAAAACACAGTCAAACTATTGTTAACTGAAGTCAACTTGCTGCCTGAAACTAGGGCAGTCAACGCTGGTCAAACCTGTGGACGAATTTCCTTGATTTTTGTGCCAAAATCTGTGGCTTGCCTAGGAGAGGAAGCAACACCAAAACCGCACCCTTGATGAGTCAACACTTGGTCAAAGCATGTCAAAGAGACCTTCAGCAGCTTTTGCGTCCTCCTTTTAGCATCCTCCTTCTTCCCACGTGTGAGATGATCCTTGTATAACCCAAAGCTAAGGAGAGAGAGAGAAGAATGAGTGAGATGAGATGATGAGAAAATGAATCAACCTCTCTTGTATTTATATGATTCATTGGGCATATGTGCCACACATTTAACTGTTGGCCGACCTTGACAATTTGTCAAGTAAATACAAATAAATTCATATCTCCATAAATACTTGTCGGAATTGAATGATCTTTAGATCAATCCTACACCTCTCGACAAGAGGAATCTAGGAAAAATATCAGCTGCCATAACTGAGGTGACCCACATGGAGTTTGGCCCTAGTTGCCAATTTTAACACTCCCTCTCAACTAAGGAGAACTCCATCTGCAATCTGTCTGACCGTCACTGCTATCCCAACCATCAAATGCACTACCCTGCATTGCTTGGCCCTGCTCTGATCTGCTTTGTTTTTCTCGAACTATGAAGAAGAAGAAATGATCGAGGATGTATCATACCATCCTCCACTGACCCGAAGTCAGTCTCACAGTGTGTCATACCACTCTCACTAATCCCAGATCAATGGAGGTTATCCTAGCATAGGGAGTACGGTAGATACGACGATGCGTCCATCAATAGTACTACTAATGGTCCCTAACCTCATTTCCCTACTCATTGATTAGATGAGAGGTACTTCCCATGAGTCCCAGATTGCATGGGTAGGATGCCTCGACAGGAGAACTAATCATCCTGTGCACAGGAGAACGAATCATCCTGTCCAACAGTCGCCACAGGAGAACTAATCATCCTGGCCCATAGGAGAACTAATCATCATGTTCCACAGTCGCCACGGAGAACTAATCATCCTAGCCCATAGGAGAACTAATCATCATGTTCTACAGTTGCCATTGGGTGTCACAGGGGAGGGTTGAACCTTTTACCCTGTACATAGTGCACCACCAGGGGATGGTGAGTCGCCCTGTGGTCGCATGTCGCTCCAAGTACCCCGTGCCCCCTGGAGCTCCCAGAGCTTAATACATCATACTCGACCCTCATAAGAGGGTCTCTAAATGACACCAAGTCGTTCTCGGAAAGTCAAGAATTTGACCTTTCCTAGGGGCTTTGTCAAAATGTCGACGACCTGTTCATCTGTACCGATATGTTGGAGCTTTATTGCTCCCTGTTGTACCATATCTCGAATATAGTGGTACCTGATATCGATATGCTTGGAGCGATCATGAAATATGAGATTCTTCGATAAATTAATCTCACTCCGGTTGTCATACAAGATCACGGTGCTATCCAATGTAAATCCAAACAACTCACTAAAGAGCTTTCGCAACCAGACTACCTCACAAGAGGCCATACTAGCAGTAATGTACTCTACCTCGGCAGTGCTCAAAGCCACCGACTTCTTCTTCCTACTCATCTAGGATATCGATGCAGATCCCAAAGAGAAACAACTCCCAGAAGGGCTCTTTCGGTCCACCACGCTGCCTGCCCAATCAACATCAATATATTCATATAGTCTCACATCTTCGACAGTGTATCTCAACCCATGAGTGATTGTGCCATGAAGATATCTCAACAAATTCTTGGCACCAATCCAATGTGAGTGGTGAGGCTCAACCATATGTTGACTTAACGTGTTGACTGCAAAACATATATCCAGACAAGAGTTCACCAAGAACATCAATGCTACGATGAGTTGACGATACTTGGTAGCATTTCGTAAAACGGGTCCAGTAGCACTACCGCTTAACTTCTTGAAGTAAAGCTCCATTGGGGTAGTCACAGGCTTGCAGTCCACCATACCGAATCTTTCCAATATCTTCACCACATATTTTCCTTGAGACAGGAAAATCTCCCTTGGCTTCTGCCAGATTTCTAGTCCTAGGAAATAGTGCATCAGTCCTAGGTCCTTCATCTCAAATTTAGAAGCCAACTCCCTCTTACATTTGTGAATGAGAGGGTTTGCACTTATTAGAAAGAGGTCGTCAACGTACAACACCAGTATGAGAGGATTGTCGTCGTCAACCTTAAAGTAAAGGTTAGCGTCAGCTTCACTGCTAGTGAATCCCAGCTTCATCAAGTAGCTATTGATCCTCTCATACCGCGCTCGGGGTGCTTGCTTCATCCCATAGAGGGCCTTTTTCAACTTGCACACATGAGATTCTCGATCATGAATCTCAAATCCTTTGGGTTGCTCCACATAGACCTCCTCTTTGATCGAACCATGCAAGAACGCGGTCTTGACATCCATTTGATGTAGGTTCCATCCTTGCGAAGCAGCAAGGGCTATGATCGAGCGGATGGTGGTATATCGGGCAACACGTGCAAATATCTCGTCATAGTCTATACCTTCCTTTTGAGAGAAGCCACGAGCAATAAAACGAGCGTTATACTTTTCCGCACTTCCATAAACTACATGCTTTATCTTGTAAATCCCATTTCGAGGTGACAACTGCTTTGTCCTAGGGTCTAGGGACCACATCCCAGACATCATTTTTCATGATGGAATCATATTCCTCAGTCATAGCATCCTTCCATACTTGATGCTTGACAGCTTTTGTGAATGACGAAAGCTCATTTTGGATGATCATGCTCATGATGGTCAAGTATCCCTGATACTTGGTCGGCTTCTTACTTTCCCAGAAGGTTCCCCTGGGTGCAATGTGCCCTTCAGCATCATCAAGTGTCCCCCTAAGCCACGAAGGCCTCTTCGTAGAAGAGGAGGGCTCTCGCAGAGGGGGATCAATAGGATCCATAGGTTCTTCCACATCGGGCATCGTCTCATTTTCCTTTTCCGTTGGTTCCCTGGTGTCAACTTCTTTAGATCCCCTTTGAGTAGGAAGATTGTCAACTTTGCTAAGAGCCATATCTTCATCAAAGGTGACATCATGGCTAATCTTGATTTCCCTTTGACCAGCCACATAGATTCTATAGCCCTTAGTGTTTTCGCTATAGCCCACGAAGATTCCTTTCTTTCTAGATGCACCCAATTTATTCCTCTTCTCCTTCAGCACATGAAAATATACCGGACTTCCAAAAATTTTAAAATGAGATACGTCAGGTTTCTTACCAGTCAACATCTCTTCGGGAGTCCTGGAAATCAATGCTTGATGAGGGCATCGGTTTTGCACATATACGGCGGTATTCGCAGCGTCGGCCCATAGAAACTTCGGAAGTCTTTGATCATGAATCATAGCATGGAAAACTTCCACAATCGTACGATTCTTCCTTTCCGCCACACCATTCTGCTCAGGAATATATGGTGTTGTAGTCTCCCTCTTAATGACGGCCTCTTTGCAAAAGTCATTGAACTCATTGGATTCATACTTACTCCCAGTATCAATCCTTAAGATCTTGATCTTCTTTTCGGTTTGATTCTCGACCAAGGCTTTGAAGTGACGAAATGAAGTGAACACTTCATCCTTCTTTTTCAATAAGTATATCCAGGTCTTGCGAGAATAATCATATGTAAAAGTGAGGTAATATAAATATCCTCCTAAAGAGTTCAAAGGCATCATACCAGATATGTCTGAGTGAACCAACTGCAATATATCGGAGAACTTGCTTTGGCTTGAGGGGAATGGTCCCCTTTTGAGCTTCCCTTCGGCACATCCAGGACATACACCTTCTTGCTGTACTTGGAACTCGGGCATCCTTGTCACCATTTGTCTTGCATTGGGTAGAGCTTTAGAAGGAAGGTGAGCAAACCTCTAATGCCATAGTTTAGACTAAAGTGATGTGTCATAGGACATGACACCCAGCGGACTTCCTCCGACCTGATATAATGAATCGACTCGAAACCCAAGAGTGAAAGCTTCCTTAAAATTCTTTTTCCATACACGTACCTTGCCATCGATGAAGGTTACCTTGTAGCCTTTGTCCTCCATTGCCGAAACGGACACCAATTTCTTTTTGAGATCAGGTACATATAGGACTTCTTGCAAATGAATTGTATTACCCTGATTTAATTGAAGAGTGACATTCCCTACATCTTTCACGGGATATTTTGCGTTGTCCCCAAGAACAATTTCCAGGTTGTTTCCTTTTCTATTAGATTGGAGAGAGCTTCTTTGTAGCCAGTGAAGTGCCTTGAGGCACCACTATCAATAAGCCAATTTCCGAGCGAGTCCGGGGGAGCAGCAGTAGAAAGGGACGTTGGTAGACAATATTCATCTTGCTTATTGTTAACAACATTAGATTCATACCTAGAGTTTCTTGCCTTCTTGAAGGGTTGTCCTCTTCCTTGATTTCTGACATTTCTTTTACCTCTGCCATTGGACCTGCCATTCCTTTGATTGCCTTGAGAGTGATTTTGGTCATCATCATGGTGTGAGTCCTTTTTATCAAGGCACTCCCTCGCATAGTGGCCCATTTTGTTGCAATTGTAACATCGACCTTTTCTTCCACCCTTTGGTCCAACCTTTCCTTTGGATTTAGCCCTAGGATTGTTTCTTCTTTTAGCATGAGAAGAAAAGGCAGAGGGATGGCCTTTAAGTGTGGGCATTTCTTGCTCTTCCATCCTTGTCTCTTCTTGAATACATCTAGCCATCAATTCCTCAAATCCTGGGATGAAATTATTGTTGAGAAGACTGGTCATGAATATATACCATTCATGTGGCAGTCCTCCAAGAGTTGTGATAGTCATTTCCCTGTCAGGAACTACTTCCCCAATAGATAGGAGATCGTTCTTGATCTCGGTGATCCTTAAGAAATATGCTTGCATCCTCTCATATTTTCCCTTCTTAATTTCCTTCAGCGTATTTTTAAGTAACAAAACTTGATTTGCATCATTAACTTTAAATAAACTCACCAGTCTATCGCTGATTTCCTTGGAGGTTGTTAGTTCGGAAACATAGGCCACCAGGCGCTTGTCAATAGAGTCCCGGATGATCTTCCTTGCTTTGACTTCTCCCTTGGACCACTTACTTTTAGCAACAACGGATGCATTTGATGGAGGCGCAACAATATTGCCTCTCACATGGTCCAATACTTCCTGATCTTCAAAAGTTAGATCGAGAGACATCTTCCATTCGTGATAGTCAGACTTCTCACGGAGCTTGTCTTCAGCAGGGAAGAGTGTTGAGGACCCCATGAAGTTTTAGGATAGCCTTGCCAACCTTCTCTTCGGTGATTTCTCTTGCTCTTGCTTGGGCTTTGTCCTCACCTCAACTCTGATTCCATGTTAAACTATGGTATGTTCTATGCTTAGAGCAGTTTACTTCTTTTCTTCTTATTAGTCACAGATTAGCAATCACATATACATTAAGTAAAGTGCAGATAGAACATTAAACGATCAATAGAAAACAAGCTAAGACAAGAGACAAAAGATGTGGTGGCTAACCAGGGACAAACCCCAATGCAGGGAAACCCTTTGATCAAATCTTATTTTATCTTCAATAGTTCAGCAGAGAGAAATAGTACAAAATCAGAATTCTGTAATTTTATATCAGCAACAGCAAACCCTAGATCAGCGACAGAAAACCCTAGATCAGCAGAGTCAAACTTTGTCAAACGAGTTGAAATTGACCTCCAATATGCTTGGTCAATTTCCGGTCATCTAGCCCTCAAACATCCTGACGAAACAACCCTTGAACAGCCCCAAAAACACAACCAAACTGCTGTTAACTAAAGTCAACCTACTACCCAAACTAGGGCAGTCAACGTTGGTCAAACCTGTGGACAGATTGCCTCGATTTTTATGCCAAAATCTGTGGCCTGCCTAGGAGAGGCAGCCACACCAAAACTGCACCCTTGATGAGTCAACACTTGGTCAACACAGGTCAACGAGACCTTCAGCAGTTTCTGCGTCCTCCTTTCAGCGTCCTCCTTGCCCTAATGCATCCTCCTCCTTCCCACGTGTGAGCTACTCCTTGTATAACCCAAAGCTAAGGAGAGAGAGAAGAATGAGTGAGATGAGATGATGAGAAAATGAATCAACCTCTCTTGTATTTATATGATTCACTGGGCATGTGTGCCACACATTTAACTATTGGCTGACCTTGACAATTTGTCAAGTAAATACAAATAAATTCATATCTCCATAAATACTTGTCAGAATCGAATGATCTTTAGATCAATCCTACGGTGACCCACATGGAGTTTGGCCCTAGTTGCCAATTTTAACACTTTGTCTTCGTGGGGTTTATACCACTTCAATACTAAGTCACCTACAACAAAGTTGACACTCCCTGCAAACTTTCAATCGAACCATCTCTTGATACGGTTCTGGTGGAGTGAAATTTTTTCTTTTGCTTTCATATGTTCTTCCTGTAACTTGTGTAATGTGTCCATCCTACGCTGGACCAATAGACACGGCTTGCCTAAGGATTCTTGGGATAACTAGAGAGCAGGCAAGTATATATTTGGCGGAAGGATGGCTTTTTTTCTGTATACAAGGAAGTATGGAGATGTGTTCAGAGAGGGCTTGGGTGTAACTCTGTCAGCCCATAATGCATTACCATAGCGGAATGTCAGTTTCGTTTCTCAGAGTAAATGGTCTTGTTTATGATGCGAATGAGATTCTTGTTTGTAGATTCGACAAGACCATTTCCCTGCAGGTAGTTGTTAGCTGAATGTTTAAGCACAATAGCATATTGCAATGCACGATCATAAAGTTTCAACGAAGAGAAGTAAGTTGCATTATCAAAAACAAGTGATACAGGAACGCCAAACTTCGAAATGATGTTCTGCTGAAGGAAGCTGATGACTTCCTGGTTATTCACTTGTTTGAGCGGAACTACTTCTATCCACCTTGTGAAGTAATTTCTAGCAGTCAGAATGTAGCAGTGCTGCTTTGAGGAATGCGGGAAGATTTCCCAATGATGTATAAGCTCCACTGTTGGAATGGTTCATCCACTGCAACAGGCTGCAACGGGGTTGTTGACCTTTGAGTTCTGTCGATGCATCACTGGCAGATTGGGCACTTGCAGGGATAAGCGTGTGTATCCTTAAACAATGTGGGCCAGTAGAAACCGGCTCTCATGACTTTGTGCGCAGTTGTGTTACCCGCGAAGTGACCTCTGGCTAGTCCGTCATGCATGTCATGTAACACTCTCTCTGAATCTTGTGCCTCCAGGCACCTGAGCAAAATTCCATTGTTGTGTTTTCTGTAAACTAATTCGTGCACCAACTGGTAAGGTAAGGCTTTGAGTCGAAGTGCCCTCTTCTGCCGCATGGAAAAGTGAGAGGGCATGGTGTTGTTCTCAAGGTACTGGCACACTTCTTTGTACCAAGAGTTGTCGTGCAAAGTGGGTGGTGCTCACTCTACATTGTACATGTCGATTTCTTGCTCCCAACCGGCGAACTCCTCTTCTTCCTCTTGCACGTGTATCGCTTTTGATGCTAGTCTGCAAAGACCGTGACCCTTGACAGTGTGAACTGGCTTGATATCAATATCATACTCTTGTAGTCCTATCATCCATTTCGCACATCTTTCACCCAACTCTTGTTGAACAAGTAATGATCTGACTGTCGAGTGTGGCACAAAGACTATGCAATGATTTTTCAGTAGGTAGGATCTAAAATGTTTCACCACCTTGTATACAGCATATGCTTGTTTATCGACAATGGGATAGTTGATCTTGGGTCCCTGCAGGCTCATGCTCGTGAAGGAGATGGGATGTTCGTTGTTCAGTTCATGCTTCTGTGTGAGCACTACAGTGAGTGAATTGTCAAAAGCGAAAGTATAAAGCAAGAATTTTTTGTTGAAATATGGGTTGTACAACGTAGGTGCTTCTACTATTGCCTGCTTGATATGGGCAAACACATCCTTTTCCTTCTTTCCCTAACTGTAGATTGCATCCTTCTTGATCATGTCTTGGATAGGTTTGACAATCCACATAATCTGAGATGAACTTCTGGAGGAAGTTGATCTTCCCCAAGAAGGACTGCATAGCTTTCTTGTTGACTGGGTGAGGAATCTGCGTGATAGTCCGAACTCGGTTCGGATCAACCTTGATCCCACTCTTGGCGATGATATGCCCAAGGAGGTTCCCCTCAGACACTACAAATATGCTCTTCTTGGGATTCAAGGATATCCCATACTTTCGACATCACTCAAAGATCTTCTTAAGATGGCATAGGTGGTATGACCATTTTTTGGAAAAGACTGTCACATCATCAAGGTACACCACCATGCTCTGTCCGATAATCCCACGGAAGGCGATGTCCATAGCTTGTTGAAAGGTAGCCCCTTCGTTTATCAGCCCAAATGGCATTCTTCGATAAGTGAATGTACCCCACTTGGTACGGAATGTAGTTTTAAGTCTATTAGGTTCTGCTACCAGAACCTGGTTATATCCAGAAAAACTATCAAGGAGAGAAAACATTTCTGCTCCAGATACTGTCTGCAAGATGTGCTCCATAGACAGCGCGAGGTAGTTGTCTTTGTCCGAGGCCCGATTCAGATTTCAGAAATCTACGCACAGGCGGATTTCCCCGGACTTCTTCCTTACAGGAACTAAGTTTGAAACCCAAGTAGAATGACAAACCTTGTAAATGATCCGAGCATCCAACAACTTAGTCAATTCTTTCTGTATGAGGGGTTCAAGTGATGGATGGACTTTTCTGAGCTTCTGTTGAAATGGCTTGACCCTTCTTTGATCGGAATGATGTGTTGGATTATTCGTGTGTCATATGTTTTCAAGTCATTGTATGTCCACGCGAATACATCACGGTACTGTCTGAACAGGCGGATAAAGGCTTGTCGCTCCTCTGGTGTGCAACACATACTAATATATACGAAATTAATATCTTTTTTTGTTCCAAAGTTAATATGTTCGTGCATCAGTGTGGAACTATGGACTTTAGTTCATGGGCCCTTTGAAGCGTTTCTACAAGTCATATAGCTTCTCGAGTGAAACCACACCCTTGGGGATGAGGTTTCCTTTACTGTCATCATCTATGTCTTTCAACGACTGCTCGTGCATGTCTTTATCTATTGTTGCATCCTTAAAGATGTCAGTGTTGTCCATGAAATGCAGTATCTGTTCATCATCATCAAAAACACGCAAATTAGTGATGTTGTCAGGGATAGATGGCTTATACAAAATTTCAACAGTAAATCTATCCCTAAGCGGTGTCATCCTAACAACTGCATTTTCCAGAGCATCTGTAGCTGCATTGCGCATTCTTGGTACAAAGATGATATTAAAAGCTTGGAAATTAGAGATAAGTCGCCATACCTCTTGTTGGTAACTCTTAAGACGAGGTGAGACACAATGTATGGTGTTACGTACCTGCCATACCACAATCTTTGAATCACCTACCACTTTCAGCATAAAAATGTTGAGATTGAGGGCTTTCAGTAAACCCAAGACAAGTGCTTCATATTCGGCGATATTGTTTGTGCACTCGAACTCCAAGCAGCTTGAGACTAAGTGTTTCATTTTCCTTGGGTTGATCAAAACAAACCCGACTCTAGAGGCATCTTGTGTTTTGGATCCATCAAAATATAAGGTACACAAGTCATCTGTACAAGGACCGCTTATCGCGCTAGTACTGTTAACACCACTACTACTATTGTTACAATGTATTGTACACATTTCATTTCCACCAGTTGGGCAAGGAAGGAGACCCAATTGTGTATTTGGTGGGGTGGGGCTCGACTGTGCAAGATAACACCCCAACTATGTTTCCAGAAAGCAATTGCCAAAGAGAAGTTATATGAAAGCCAATGGTTCATTCTGAACATTCGAGGGAGTAATGTTGTGTTTCATGTATCTCTCTGACAACACCTAAATCTAGTTGTTTCTGCCCTGATATAGAATCCATAAGTGTGACGAGTCTGTAGAAAAATATCCTTGGGACTTACTGGACCAGTCTCTATTGAGCAATAATCCATATGCATTTGGGATGTCCACGATCACAATGTTAATGCACTGGTGAACTCGTCCATCGAACGAGAACCGGATGATCACATCCCAGAGTTCACCAATCACTGGTACACATGTTCGGTCAAGTTGGATGATCTGTGCAGTTGTACTTTTCCATTGTGCATTAATCTGTTTAGCAATGGTGAGTGGCATGACATTGAAAAATGCGCCAGAGTCAACCAAACAGTTGTGGACATTGAAGTTGAATATTTCGAATGATAACAAGAATAGTGGGCAAAGCGAGTTCGCTTCTTCCATGCAAAGCGTGTTGAGTACAGATGCGAGTGATCTGGGAGACTTGCTTGGTCCCTTGCTGGAAGAGGCAACATTGTCTATGGAGGTTTGCCCCAATGAGTGCAAAAGAATATCTCACTAACTTGTGAGCTTGGTTAACTCATACAGAGAGATGTTTACAAGTCTTCTTCATATCTTCAACGATATTGTAATCCAAAGCGGGAAGACTCATCAAGTTGTCCGGGGGAAGACTTGTGTTTGTACTATCCAGTGGAGTGTTTTGGAGTTTACTACTCATGGACATATCTTTCGTTGTAGTTGTCTTCTCGGACTTGCTTTGTGTTTTATTTGTTGAGGATGTCGATGGATCCACTGTTCTGAGTAGTTGTTTGAATTTTTCTTTCGGTATCTCAATCACAGCAAGAGCCCCTTGGCTTCTCAAGTTGTATCAATTGTTCTGTTTTGGGGGCTCCTTCTCGGTGGTTGTTTTCTTCTGGGCAGCATTAAGACATTGATACATGTTAACCACGTGCCCAGAACTTGGAGCTTCATCAGATGCATTATCCTCTTCAACATCTTCATCGTTCAGCTGAACCTGCTCACCGGCTTTAATATTTTCATTCATCCTTGAAGCCATAGTACCCATAATTCGGTTCCAATCTGGACAGGTTTTCTCTGAATGTCGTTCTTTGTGGATAGCGTAGAAGTTATCCTTCACAAACTAGTCCACTTGGAACATAACATAGGAGCTATGCGCAGATTTAGTCAGGTGACCACTACTGCTACCTGATGTCACATTCTTCCTTCTTGCAAAACTGGGAGGTTTGCTGCTCACTGTTGTCTTGGTCTTCTATTGCTTGAGTTTTGCTACTTCGGTTGTCAAGGACTTGAGGAGACGAGTAAGGGTCTCAATTTCACTTGTTTTTTTTTCCTTTACCTTACTCACCTCAATATGAGACCTCCTGCTCGTGTCTTTGGAGTCATTAACTGGCTACAATGACTCTAATCACGCGCAGGTCTTTCTCCACATCAATTGCTTCTTGGAAATTTTCTGAAAGTGTTGGTTTCGTAGCTCACTTGATGAACTGCGCAATGTTGTTCGACAGTGCAAACATGCAGCAATCGACTGTGATGGAGTCATGAGGTTTAGTGTCTACAGTGAACTTGTTCAAAATACGGTTAAACCTCTGGTTAAAATCCTTCACTTTTTCTTTCTGCTCCATCTTAAGACTACCCAATTCTTTCAAAAACATGGCAGGGGTTTTGTCATCAACAAATTTCTCAAGGAAAATTCTCTTGAACATCCCCCATTTTGAATGGAGTTGCAGGAAGGTTGTGGTACCATACAGTTGATCTGCCATCCAAGGTACATGGAAATAGTCTACATGCAACATCATCATAACGTACCTTGAGTGTTTGCAGATGTAGGTAGAACATGTCTAGATGTTCATCTGCCTTCACTGTTCTGTCAAGGTCATACTTCATTAACAACTTATTTGTGTGTCTTGGCATCTTGTGCAAGACACCCTGGAGTTCCAATGGGCTTTGCGTCATCCACTCTAGATTTTGATCAACCATATTGTCTTCTTCTTCATACTCCTCCTCTTCTTCTGAATTAGACAGTTCAACCTCCAAATTTGTTGGTTTGTCTCCACCTCTGCCTCCTCCATTGTCTCTGCCGGAACCTGAGCCCAAAAGTACATTGTTAACTTCTTCTCCTTCTAAAAAAACAGGAGGTTCCTCTTCGTTCTCAACATCTTTTGCTAGCTCTTCAAGAGTGGCGAGGATTTCTTCTTCAACATACGAGACTACCACTCATGTGGATGTAGTCTTTTACTTCCTTTGCAAAGAGGGAAGATTGTGTACTCCTGGAATCAGTGCAACAACTTTGGCAAACCGACGGGTGATGGGACGGAAAACAAGAAGGTGGTGATATGAAATTTCTTGTTCAAGTCTGGGAGGTGAGGAGTAACTAACTTCAGAGTTGCGTGTGGGAGAGAGGGAGTTCGTGTTACTGCCTAGACCAGATGATGGATACGTGGGGTTGAGAGGACATTCAACCATAAACTACTGGTGGCTCTCTTTCTAGCATCAGAAATGTTGACTTTGTTGGACCCACCAACATTCAGGGGATCTCCCCGGTATGAAGTCCCAACTAGACCTCACACCGTTTGGTGTAGGAGTCCCATCTGGTACGATGGCCCGATTTCCATTATCTTAGAGATTTGCCTTAACTCTTATTGTTCAGCACATGAGAGTGTTATCCTTGTAACTTCAAGAAAGCGAGGTGAGTATGCTTGGTGAGTGCGTAATGTAACTTTGTGTTCGGGTTCTCTTACTGTCAAAGGGGAAAGTGAAGTGAGCCTCTTGATGAGAGGGAATAGTCCCAACCCAGGAAGAAACACACGCGAACAACAACAAGGGTTTGTCCAACATCTAGCGGAATAGTCCACAGTGGATGCAGCAGTCGTGAAAACCAAAGTTCAAGGGAAAACACGTACACCATCCAATGGAGTAGTCCACACAGGGGTGACAGTTGTTAAAACCAAGAAAAAACGAGGATGGTTTGTCTAATGTCTCACGGAATAGTCCACACAAATGGGACAACAACGATAAACAATACAACACATCTTCAACAATGTAAGTACTAAAATCACTGAAGTAATTCAACTATCTTAGTATAGGTTAAGCAAACATGCATTACAAACGTTTAAAGAATAGTCTTACAAATGTATACAAAACATGCGTGAAAACATGTTGCCCTGAGACAGGCTTCTGAATTAAGCAAAATTTCCAAGACACATTTGTACACCATACATCACTAGCCCCAGTGGTGGGACATTGGAGCCACTCCTCGCTCCTTAAAGAACAGATTATAGAGTCCAGTTGCTATGTGAGAGGAGCTAAGGTGAAAAGTCTTTTGCTCATACAATGAGGGGGTATATATAGCCAAGGGGGGATAATTGACCCTTGTGACTCTTCAACTTCCCTCATGATTGTTTGACTTCCTGTGACTTTTCGACTTACATGAATCTTTAACTTCATATGTGCGTCTCTTGGACTTTCACATTACATTACATTTGATTACAACAAGTATGGCCCATAGTAGTGATGTGGTCGAGACAATTCATGACACAACTCGACATGACACTGCTGACATATACTGGCTGACTGTGGTGTCTGTGTCGAGCTATTGTGCTGCTTAGTGATGGTGTGCTCTCTGTGTAACATGTCTTCACCACTGCATGGCAAAGTGCACGGGGTCTTCGATGGTCTTCTTCTTTGCTTAGTGGTGCATGTGTATATGTCCCTTTCGCTCGTTGCTCAATGTTCTTTGTGTGTTCATTCAACTGTGAGAAAGTCTTCTAGCATGCGCTCCTTTTTCATCCCGTTTGTCGTCGCGTCATATTTCTCAATGTACCTGTTCCTGCAATCACTCATGATGAGACGAAATCAAATCCAGAAATCTCCAAGTCTAACATGATGCATTGTTTTTTGTTTCGGTGCAGGTGACCAGGAGAGGGACAAGGCACTGGAACTGTGCAAAGCATAGCTCAGGCCGAGATGCGAGGTTCTAGATCACTGTCGGGAAAAACTGCCCAGATGTCACTGGGAGGCAAATTTGCGCAATCCGAGACAACCGTGACAGCTGCAAGGTAGGACCCAACTGGGAGGTAGAATTGGGCAGTTTCCGAGAGGAAGACCAGGTAGGGTGTCGGGGAATTTCTAGGTAAATCTGCACATTTTTCAAGGGGAGGAATGGGTAGGTCATCCAAGGGTCTCGTTGGGGATCTGTGTAGTTTCTCTGAGGAAGAGAGAGCGGGCAATAGGAGGCACTAGTAGACATTTCTGCGCAGTTTTCAAGAGCAAGGCTAGATCGGGCTGCGAGGAGTTGCTAGTCAGAACTGCGCATTTCTTAGAGACATTATCAGGTAGTCAGTTCTGCGTAGTTTCCGAGATGAGTGCAGAGCGGGGCAGCAGAAAGGTTGCCAACCAAAACTGCGTAATTTTTAGAGGGAGAGCAGAGAAAGCCAGCAGGGGACCTTCCAGTCAAATTTGCGCAATTCTCAGGAACAGTGCAGTGACAAGCAACAGAGGCCTGACTCACAAGCTCTGCGCAGTTTCTACAGACAATACATGGCAGACTATTGGGCAACCTCTTCGCAATTTTGGGTAGCAGTGCAGCCCCAGGTGGCAGTGCAATTCAGATTTTCCAGAAGACCAGAGGGAGGCTGGATGAGTGATGTTGCGGGTAGCGCAAAGTGGATCAGACTTGGGGACAACTTCTGCGCAGCTTTGGGAGGCATTCGGCTGGCTCACTTCTAGGATTGCTTAGTGTAGGCTGCCCCGGAGGACAACCTCAAGCTCTACGCAATTCTAGGTAGCAGAGCAGGGTCACTGAGATCGGGGTTTGGTTGAAGGAGGGTTGTTCGGTCGACAGGTTTTCAGGATAAATGACTAAGTGTGAAAGCAAGTGAACTTGTGCATATACGACATTGTGATCACACATTTAGCATGACTCGACAACAAGACACCTCAAACCAACAAGACAAACATGTGATTAGTGAGACTGCCTCAAAGGTTAAGAGCAAAAAGTGAGACACTTGAGATAGATCTTCGAATGACCGTGACGACACTTGCGCAACAGTGTTTACAACTTTGTGCGTGAGTAAGACCGATTTTCACAGGGCTAAAACAACTCATACACATAAAGACAAACCTTCAAAATCCCTAGAACAACCTCGCAAGAATGACATAGAAATCAACATGCCAAAAGATGACCAATAGTCAATCAAGAAAAAAGGGTGTAAAGACTCGAAAGGAGCTCATGGAATGAGCCCAAGTGTTTGCAACCATCAAGGGGAAAAACCAAGGAAGGCTCTGAAATTTGGATGCAGACCAAAATTTTGGAGGGTGTTGTAGGTGCTACAACACGTCCTCAGTGAACTAATTTATTATGGTCATGCTTATATGCTACATAGACATATGAATACGATTTTATCATCATAATTAATAAAATATTATCAATTTATTAATTTATGAGACAAAAACGATAATGACTTTAATTTGGTAATTTTAGGGAATTTCGTAAATGCCATAATTACAAATAGACTTAATAGAGTATAATTGTATTTTGAAAATGCCATGACTACAAATATCCATACATTCATACATTATAATAAGATTACAACACTCAAATTGAATCAGGAGGTCCAGTAGTTAATGTTTTAGGTTTTCATTGTGGAGACCCATATTCAAATTTCTTATAGAAATGGAGAGAAATTATTTTTTATCATGTTAATATGGAGTTGTAGATGATACATGCCTAATATCAACAAAATCATTTACTTAAAAATCATTTACAATTATGTAATAATATTATGTGGATGTACATACATAGAGGAATGATGGCTTGCACATTACAAACATAGATTTTTTCGTTAAAAGTTGATATATCCAATTGTTTACACCTTGCATGATCTATAATCTAGATGATATTTGATGATGGTACATGTGTCCGATGTCTAAATTTAAGGTGGTAAATTCCTAATCCCCATTGGGAATTTTAGATCCTATCAGTGCCATGTGAAATCCATTTGTTTCCATCATAAGTGGAAAACTTATAACAACTCTCTACGATTTGGTGCATGTGTCCCATGTCTAAATTTAAGGTGGTAAATGCCTAATCCCCATTGGGAATTATAGATCCTACCAGTACCATAACATTTGAGATGTGAAATCCATTTGTTTCCATCATAAGTGGAAAACATATAACAACTCTCTATGATTTGGTGCATGTGTCCCATGTCTAAATTTAAGGTGGTAAATGCCTAATCCCCATGGGAATTTTAGATCCTACCAGTACCATAGCATTTGAGATGTGAAATCCATTTGCTTCCATCATAAGTGGAAAAATTATAACAAGTCTCTACGATTTGGTTGCTTGATATTGTCCCTGCTGCCAAGGTCTTGTGTATTACTCAAGAAAAAATGGATTTTCTTATATTGATTAATGCCTAGTGTTATGGCTTAGTCCATTTTACACTATGTTCATATTGATTATTGAATCTCAATTTCATCATAATCATTTATTAAGAGTAATAAAGGTAAGTATTAAGCTTTTAAGAGTGCAATGTTTTTGTCAAAGTTGTCCATAGGGTAAACATAAAAATACTATCTACTTAAATTGTAGTTGAAACAAAGATGTGTAAAGAGGTTTATTTTGATGCTAATTCAAGTGTTGAGATAAAGAAAAAGCACTTGTATGATGAAAATACTAGCATGGGGTATGCTTAGTGGGGTTATCATGGATTGAGAGCATGAGGTTAGACCAATAATCATGTGAGGATATTGGGGATATCATTATGCATTGGAAGTTTGAGTAAGGATGTGGGAAGATTATGAATAACTAACCACAAATTTAGACATAACTATGATGCTTTAATATGATGACATCAACAAGATTGAGGGAAGTGATTAGCAATCTTGAGGGTGAAAAAACCAAATAAGCTTGATTAGATATGATAGCCAAGGAATTGAAAATATGCTATAATCATGCCTAAGTACTTCATGCTAAATGCTATTTTAATTGTACATAATGTTAATGTTGTATCATAGAAAAATTAACCTTCTGTATTATTCCACCTTGGGATGATTTTTAGAGGTGCTTTAACCTTGCATAGTTGATCCCCCTTCGTTTATTATCTCTTATATCACCCTTAGTTTAATTTAACTATTTGGGATCCTCTTGATGCAGGAATCCCTACCCAAACATATCTTCTAACATTAATCCATATACACTGAACTATCACTATCACTTGGGACTATTGGTAAATTGTTCCACACAATATCAATTAAGAGCATTGCCTTTGATTTCTTAGCTTAATGTACAATCCAAAACCATTTAATTAAATTACTCTAGTGGAGAATCTCTTCCCTTGTTTTTTCCTTGGTCTTTGTAATTGGATATCATGTGCCATATTTTGTTTCTGCGGACAAACTACCATCCTCTACCCTTTGACCTTGTTTTTTTTACCCTTCTTGGAGCATTTCCACTCTTTGTTTCATTTGATTTTATGAATTTGTGGAACACTCCACACAAATTTATCATTCATGATTTTATGTTGTGTTGTTTTGTGAGAGCTTACTAGTTTCAAATGAAATAAACATAGTTACACAGATACCACTTCCAGGCATTGGAGAGCATGTACCCCATGATCCTGTGCTCCTAGGAGCTTGGGAGATGGTAGGAAAAGCTCCACTCTCTACTTACATCATCCTGGGATTCTTCTTTTGGGGCTAAAAGCTCCTCTTCTCCATGCAACTGAAGCTCCATCTCATGGCCTTCTCTTCATTGAACTTCACATCTCTACGAACCACTGTCATCCTGTGAGATGGCAGGTACACCCGATAATTGTGAGTTGTATCAGTGCACCCCACAAATATGCCCAACTCAACTATTGGTTCTAAATTTTTCCTTGCAACCTTGGTAACATGACAGTAAACTGATGAAACAAAGATCTTGAAGTATGCCACATCTGGTTTCTTACCTGAAAAAGCTTCTTCTGGTGTATTCACCTCGATAATTCGATGAGTACTTTTGTTCTGCACATATATATTTGTGTTGCATGCTTCAGCGCACAAGTGAAACTGTAGGCCCTGATCATGTAACATTGCCCGTGCATCTCCCACAATACTTTTGTTCTTCCTTTCAGCCACCCCATTTTGTTGTGGGTTATTGGGTGCTATTAAATCTCGTCAAATGTCTTCTAATGCACAAAATTTCTTGAATTCATTCGACACATATTCTCCACCGTTATCGCTCTTGAGAGATTTAACTTTCTTGCTAGTGTTTTTCTCAACAACTGCTTTAAATTCACAAAATTTAGCGAATGTCTGATCTTTCTTTTGCATGAATAAAATCTAGCGTTTACGTGAGAAATCATCTACAAATATTACATAATTCCTATGCTTGGTCGTGAAGGTTGTTGAGAACGGTCCGCACACATCTGAGTGAACTCTTTCAAGGATTGCTTGCCCTCGACTCTCCTTATCATGAAAGGTAGCTTTGCATGTATCTCTCTTCTCTAGTGCACCCTTGGGAAGTCCTGTAGAAATCTGCTACATGATCTTCAAAGCTTCGTGGTTCAAGTGACCCAATCCTCTATGCCACAACTCCTCGATGTCTCGGCTTTGAACCTTATCTGCTTTTGTGCTCAAAGCAACACATTCTTCTACATCCAATTTGGAGAGGTTCTTCACCCGAACCTCGATCTACTTCACTTGTCCTAAGGCTATGTGACGAAGGAAAGCCTTTCCCTTGCTAGGTATCACATCATAGCCACAGTCCTCCAACATAGCAACTGAAACCAAATTCTTCTTCATACCCAGAACATACATGACATCTTTTAATGTGAGAGGAGAACCAGACTCCCTTTGAAAAGTAACAGTACTGATGTCGATTGCGCTATACCTTCCATCATCTTCCATTTTGACATGCATCTGGAGATACTTCTCCTCCAAGTCACTGAATAATTCTTTGTTTCTAGTCATATGGAATGAGGCTCCACTATCCAGATACCACACACTACCCATCACCGATGTCATCATGTAAGGGATGAGGGTGAAATCCAACTCAAAGTGTGAAACAAGAGCTTCACCTGCCGTTCCTCCTGAGGTTTTCTTGTTGTCCTTCTTGTGTGGACAATTTGTGGCATAGTGTCCCAGCTCATGACAACGAAAAAATTTAATCTTCAACAAGTCCTTCTTGTCGCCATGACTGGAATCTGATTTGGAATGGGATGACTTCCCTTTCCCTTTCTTCACCTTTCCATCTAAGCACAGTTCTCCTCATCATCATTCTTGGATGAGGATGCATCTCTGGTGTTCCACCGGATCTCTTCTTGCACCAAGTTGGACCACAAACGCTTCCACTCTGGTACCTTCTCCCTCCCATTTACCGAGTCTTGGTAGTTGTGCCAGCTCTTGGGAAGGCCTAGAAGTGCTAGGTTGACCAGATCATCTCCAGCAACTATAACAACAACACTTTCAAGCTCATCTCGACATTGGATGAATTTGGTCAAGTACTTTGGTATTGTGTCGCCGTTGTCCATCTTGATTTTCCTGAGCTTCTCCTTCAGTGCCAACTTCTTGTGGTCACTGTTGTTTTGAAACAGGTTTGTTAAGGCCTTCCACATTGCATATGGAGTCTCCTTACTGTGGAGGTTTGAGACAATATGATCTTAAACTCCTTCTAGGATAATCCTTCTCTCCTTTGCAACACATTTTCTCCACTCTACTAGATCTTGAGCATCAATTGTTGGAGCCTTAGGAAAATATTTGTCTATGAATTCCTTAAGCCCGTTGTCTTCCAACACTGCTTCCATCCTATCCTTCCAAGCAATATAGTTCGAACTACCCTCAAGGGCATATTCGAGTCTTAATCTGTACAAAGACATATTGTTGGCTTTGAAGTATGACACTGCAAATTCGATTTCACCTGCAAAAGACAAACTCACATTCTTCTCTTCTAGAGTGATTTATGTTCCGATACCATGTAGAAATTTCTTGTAGATTCAAACTGCTAATTGTAATTTACTAAAACACTAGACTTGAATCTACTCTACTCATCAAAGGAAACAATCAAATGATCACGAAACATACAAAAGAAAGAATTTAATCAACACATTACACAATGATTTCCTTAGGAAAGCCACTACTAAAAACCCCTTCTATCTATATATTGCATTAGTCAGAAAATATGAGAATATTGCAATGCTTTGCTCAAGCCTGAGCACCCTCTGCAGTATCTCTATTTGTCTCACAACTTCCTAGACAAGCCCAGGCCAATACTTAACCAATTTTTTGCTTGCCCAAGTCCCTATTTCCTTGCGATATTACCTTGGGAATTAGCCCCCTATCATAGGCCTTCCTCTGATTGCATGCACCATCTATACAATTCGGATGATTATACAACTGATAGTACATTGTCCCTGATCTCCAATCTCAACTGGGTAACTCTTAGATTCGACATGCATGAGTTATTTATGAGTGAATCATTAGTTAATTGGTTGATAATTGCAGGAAGCACCACATTACTAAACCTCCCACTAGTTCCTCCAACAGTTGGAACTTGTTTAACTGACTTTAACTCAACTAGGGCTCCTATAAAGTAGGAGACACTCTACATGACTCAAGTTAGACCCTCAACTCAAATTAACTAAGTCAAATTAACTTATTTAACTAATATAAGTTTTCATGAGATGTGGAATTACAATTTAATTCCTAATTTAATTCAAGGACAAAATTAAATTAGGATATTTTTGTTGCAATTTCAACAGAATGTTGATCTTAGGACTGAATACTCCTCAAAATGCCCTGAAATTTTAGCTCTGAACTCCTCTCCAAAAACCCATAAAAACCTAGAAATAGTTTGGGTTGAATCCAGGTGATGAATCCCTCCAAAATAGTGCAAATGGCTTTATGGCTAACTATACTCCCTACTAGAAATTTTGCCCTGTAAATTGCTAAAAAATTTCTGAAAATTCAATTGTGGCCTCTACACACCAATCCCAACGAAACCCAAAAGGGTTTTGGCCCAATTCCAGTTGATTTGAATGACCCCAAAAAGTGTGAATGGCTCTACCAGGGAGACGCAGCACATTGTTGAAGATGCTCTGCTCAAATCTGCTCCAAACAACAATTGAATAGCCATCCCATTTCCACAAAAATTTTCCTTTGAGATAGGCTTTCTCTCGAACCCCAATCTCTCCTGGATTTTTCTGCTCCTCCCTCCTATGCAAGCTTCAACTAGTGAGTTACACCGCCCAAATCAGAGAGATTTGGCCCTAGAAATTCCATCAATCTTTGCCCTGCAAAATGTCAACAAACTCTAGCTACATCCAAGGGAAAACTCTTTCCAAAAGCTCAAAATCTCCAACCAACTGTAGTTGTTCCAAATGGGTAATGCAAATTGTCTTTTGCGTCCTGGTAGCACACAGCGCTGGGTAAATATCCTGCAATAAGCTCAAGGGAAGCTCTGAATTGGACACCCAAGTTACCTCACTAGGGAGACACTCGAAGTTATCCAAAATGAGGGTGGAATTTCGCTTGGAATTCCTGGTGTTACACAACACCCTGGCCCTTGTGCTAAACAACTCCAAGAGAAGATGAAATGTAAAGTGTGGTAGTCAAAAGATCCTCCACAAAATGAGACCCTCCTTTTATATTTTATCTCCATCCTTTTATACTCCTTTTAATATTATTCTATTTTTGGGGGCCATTTTCCACTTAGTTAATTTTTTTACCATTTTAATAAAATAATAATTTTCTGCCAATCTCCAATAAAATAATACTTTCCACCTTTCTTTAAAATACTATTTGCCCCTTTTAATTAATATTACCAAAATTGGGCAAAATTCCCATGCTCACAAAATTGGGGATATTACAATCAGACACGTGATCTAGTCTCGACTTTGGTCAGACAGAGTAAAAATCACAAGATCTCCAAAACTCAGAAAATGTTTCGGGAGAAAACACCTAGACACAACTTAATTAAATTAAATGATCAATAATTTAAAAATACCTAACTTAGGGAAATCGATTAATTAAAGGAAATTAATTGAGAAAAGTGAGAATGCTCTAAAAACACACACAGATTGAGTTTGAGATGATCTTGGTCGTTGATGGAGATCTAATCATGGTCGTTGGTTCACCAATGAGAGATTATAAGAGCAAGAATTTGGGATGGAGAGAGACACATCGAATGGGTGAGCGATCTAGGTAGATCAAATTTCCCAGAGGTCAAAAATTTAGCCAGAAAGAGAATTCGAGCCAGAGATCAAGTAGCTGAGGCAAAGAAGCAGTAAAAATGAGATTCCAAAGGAGTTTCTAGTTTTGGAGAGGCAGCAGCGAGAGGTCTAGTTTTTCTTAAGTGAGGTTGTGCAGGCAGCTTCAAAGGAGGGTTCGATTTAGCTGGACAGAGGATCGATTCAGTTGCAGGACGTCGGAAAAAAATTCCAGAAGGCCAAGCGAGTCATTCTCAGAGGCTGAGTTGGGGAAAATGATAAAATCAAAACAGTTCCACATGCAATACGAATTGACTTGCACAAGGGTTTACGCAGGGGTGTTCAAGGAGCCAGTTTCAGAGCTGAGATCAGTGTCGGGTGAGGCAAAAATTGTCTCACTAATTTTTGGCTAGATTATTTTGTTGAGGATAGCAAGTTTAGCATTCAGATTGTACTCATAAGTTTCGCTGCTACATAATAATATTAAAACCCTCATCTATTGCACTAGTTTTCCCACATTGGTTTTTTCCGAGGACATTTGTCCAAAAATAACAGTGTCGATTTTTTTATGTGTATGTGCTCTATTTACTCAATTCCAGTTTTTATTTTCTGCAATATTTTTTATGGTGAAGAAATTGCAGTGTGATTTATTCGTTATTTTTCCAGAACAAAATAAACTGCATAATTGATCAATTAGAAGAATAAACTCCAGTTGCTGCATTTCAAAGAATTTTCACAATGATGGCATCTTCGTCAATGTAGTAACCCTCCTTCTTGGTCAATAGGTCTTCTTCTTCTTTCTTTGTGTCTTGCAAATTATTCCCCTTAACAAACAAATACTTCTTTGTATCCTTCTAGTTGCCTTGTTCACCTTAGCTCTAATTCCATGTTGGAGAATGCAATAGGGAACTATTAATTCAATTTCTCCATGACTTTAATAGTTGCTTGTGAACTTTATTTATCTTCTTGTGTTTCTTTATTAGATCTTATTCATCAAACAATTATCAAGTGCAAAAACAATAAAGACAATGGACACATAAATTAGGCTCCAAGCGAAGGCAAAACCCCTCCAAGGGGAAACCTAGAAAATCTCTTCTCTTCTTATAGAATCTGCTTCAAATGAGAAAACCAAGACCCAAACCTCAAGACCAAGACCTCTTTCTAGAACCAATTCAACCCTCGAAGAAGCCCTTCCAATTAGGTCAAAGTCAAGCCAAGTCAACAAGAGTCAAACCTTTCCAAAACTGCACCAAATATAGAATTTCAGCCCCCAGCTTCAATATTTTGGAATTGCAGTAGGTTTGCAACGTTGACCCCTGCAACAACTCAGAATCTTCGCACGTGTGAGAGAAAACTAGGGAAAAACTTGACCAAAAACTCGATTTTCCTTCCTTCTTGCTTCAACTTCTTTTCTCCTTGCCTTTCTTGACTTCCTTCTTGAATTTCACACCTCAGATCGAACTTCTTGATTGCAGATCGAATTGGTTTCCAAATGAGGTCAAGTAGCTTCTATTTATACTCATCTGTGGAGGTTGAATAGCCCTCTTTGGGCCGACTTGTCTCTAGCAGGGCCGACTTGTGCTAGGAGACTTATTTTCATTGTCTTGACTCAAAATAAATTCTTTTACATGGTACATCTTGCCCAAATGGGTCTTATATACATGACATTGACTCTCTTGACTCATGACAATAAATCTTATGACATGAAAACCCTATAAGCATGAAGAACATGCTTTACCTAGAAGACCAATCAAAAGAAACATGAAACCCATGCTTTAAAAATAATATTTTTGTTTCTTATTTTTCTTGTTACATAAGATATACACATTGACATGAGTACAATGACAATTATGAAGACTGAAGGTAGTTACATTTTCCAATAGGATTGAGGATTTGTGAAAATTTCTGAATCTAACAAATCAGAAATATATTGTAGTAAACTGATTTGAATTACCTACTTGTGTTCTTCATTTTAACAAGTTATTTTCAAAATTATTCAGAAAATATTAATGCAGATACACTGCAGCCTACACCAATATGTAGATCAAGTACTGAAAAAATAAATGAGACAACCACATAAAGGACACACTTATTTTTGGACTAAACATTCCCGAAAAAACCTAGCGTCAGATATAAGGGTTTTTATTATTATGCAGTTTTCTGAATACAACTAAGGTGCTAAATCTGGCTCACCCAACAAATAATAAACCTGGAAGAAGTACCTCTATCCAGAGATAAATATTTTGGCAGATTCAACAACTGGATGAACAAACCCCACAGGTGACTGCATTGTCCCCAGTGTTGCACAACGATGGCTACTCCCAACTCTGCGCTGGCACTGCGTCACCTCCTCTATGAGCTACGTCACCCTCTCGGCGAGCCTTCCCGGCTCAGAATTTGATTTACTGAATTGATGCCCAATCTGCCTCACAGAAACCCCAGCGCTGCCTCTGTGTGACTGCGTTAGCCCTCCAACCTCTGCGTCGCCCTCCTGGAGCTGCGTTATCTCTCCCTGGTGTTGCACGACTTATCTATTATGTATTCTCGGCCTTGGACGAAAGTCTCGCTGCCGAATTGCCCCTCTTTTCACTAGAAGCTTACTCTAAAATTCTCAGCAAACCACACCCTAGAATTTTGATCTAGCTCAAGTGTTGCTCTCCCTGTGTGTGTTCTGCAACTGACCCCAAGCCTTCTTTTATACTTTTCCCGTTGAGAAATCAACGGTCGTGATCTAATCTCTAATCAAAGACTAAGATTAAATTAGACTTGATCCTCGTCACTTAGAAGCTTCTCACCCATATTTACATTAATTCACTTTAATTATTTTAATTTCCTAAGTTTTAACTTAGGCACCATTAAAAATAATTAATTATTTGAATAACATGTACTCCGGGTGGAATTTCTCCAAATGATTTATGGGTCTTGGAGATCTCATGTGTTCTAGCCCCTCCAAAAAATTTCGAAGCTAAATCACATCCGATGCCACCCAAAAATCAACAGGATTCACCCCCATTTAAGGTGAGGGAACAAAACCACGGTCAAAGCCCTTCTTCCAAATCCCCAAATAATCCATGCCCAAAATGTCCAAATGAAAAACAAGCATAAGCACTCGATTACACAATGAAAAACATACCTTTTAGGTCGAATTTCCCACCTCCTAACATTTTCTCTTGAAAAATGGGCGAGGAAACATACCACTGATGCAGGTGGTGGAGATAAAGTGACACATCACATCGACTATAACGTGATTGTGAGGGGCTATTGGTTGTATGGAAGAAGTGTTGATTTGGGGTAGCATCAGATGTGCTCTAAGCCTCAAATTTTGTAGGGAGGCTTGGGCACAGGTATTCCAAAGAACCCAAAAAGCGTTTTGGGAAATTCTACCTAGAAGTGGTTTTATTAAAATAATTAATATTTTTAATGGGGTTCCTAAATCCAAACTTAGGAAAATTAAAATATTAATGGATATGAATCTAATCAGGTGTGAAACTTCTAGAAAAAATCATGGATCAAGTCAAAGAGATCCGAGTTTTAGATTATGTTTTAATCTAGGCTATTAATTGCTCAACATCAAGATATAAGAAGGGACTTGAAGTTCATTTGGAAAATACACCAGGTAGATACTCAGTTGCTCAAGAGAAATCGATTTTCTCATTGGTCGAAGTTCGATAAGAGAAAAACAATTCAGAGGGAGAGTTGCAAGTGGAAGAGAGACAAACAGGGTTTAGCATCAGTCAGGGTGACAGGGACGAAGACACAGAGCAATAGAAGGCACAGTGTTGGGCAAATTGACGTTGGGAGAGGCAGCACTAGACTGAGTGATGCAGTCATTGTGCAGGCCAGTCCAAAGGCCAGAAAAATTGACGTTGGAAAAGCTAGAGAGATGCACAGGGTCAAAGAACCTCTCTCTTGGGTCAGACACTTGTTTATGAACGTTTGTAAATATTTCTCAGTTTTATATTGCTGGGTGAAATTTTGTACATGTTGATTTTTGTTGAAGAATAACAAAACCCTCATTTGTTGCATCGGTTTTCCCACATTGGGTTTTTCCGGGGACAATTGTCCAAAAATAATTGTCATTGTGTTTGTATATGTGCTGACATTTTACTTACACTTAATTTTTGCAATGATTTAATTGTGAAGACTGTAGTAGAATATGTTTTGATATTTTTCGTAAGAATACAATAGATAACTCTAAAGTAATAAGTAGAAGAAGTCATATTAATCATTGCAGTATGATTTCCATTTTAGAAATTTTCACATGGTATCAGAGCTATAGGGAAGCAAAAGAGAAATTCGGAAGATCCAACCCTAAGAAAAGAAGGGAATTCGAAATTCCTGCAAGGGCAGAAATTCGAATCTCCCAGAGGATTGAGCAGTTCAAACCAAAGAGATTGGATTTTGTGGGAAAACTATCTCTGAGTGAGCTGACAGAGAGGTAAGTCTTTTCTAGTCGAAATTCATCAGTGGTAGATGGAACAGTGTAGCAAAAGACTCTGCAAGGAAGATTAATTCAGGGTGGACGCATTTTCTCCTACAGCAGTTGTTGGGATAGGTTAGTGTCAGAAATTGGCACAAACATAGTTACCGATCAAACGGGAACTATTACCTCAAAACGAGTACTGGAGCCCAAAAATCCCAAAAAAATATGAAAAAACACTTTGAAATCAAAAAGTGTTGATGCCAGAATAATTTATTTATTTATTTTTATTTTTTTTCAGAGTAAATTTTCAATATTTTTTTAAATAACAGTAAAAAAACAATAAAATCCATTTTGTTTGGTGCAAAAAACACCTTAAACTCGAAAAGTGTTGATGCCAGAATAACATATATATATATATATATATATATATATATAGATATATTTTTTTTTTTATTTTTTTATTTTTTCTACGCTACATTTTCAACAATTTTTAGTAATGATGTTAAAAACAAAATATCGTGACTGAAAAACTTTAAATTTCCAATGATTTTCAAGCATAACAGTAACGACAAAATATCACATCTTTGAAAACCCTTCAAATTCCAACGATTTTTAAGCATGACATTAAATTTAAAATATCACTTTTTTGAAAAACCTTAAAATTCCAACAATTTTCAAGCATGGTACTAAGAAAATTTATTTATAATTGTTTTTAGCCATAACATTAAAAATAAAATATCACGACTTAGGAAAACATTAAAAATCTTGACAAATTTTCAACAATGGAATTAAAACCAAAGATTATGACTACAAAACAATTAAATTTTCAAAATATTTTAAGCATGACATTATAGAAAAAAAATTATGACTAAAAAATTTTCAAAATGAACACATGAATGAAAGAATTATTATACCAAGAATAATTTTTTTTAAATGCTCAAGATATAGCGATTTTGAAATCTTAACTTAAGACAACTTAGATTGGAAAAAAAGAAAAAAAATCAACTATCAAATTTAAGAAAAACAATTTTAAAAAACAATTTAAAAAAAAAACAATAAAATTAAAATTAAAATTAAAAACAATATAAAAATAAATAAATAAAAACAATTACAAAATATAACCGCTCCACTCCCCTCTCCCCTCCCTCACTCGGCCTCCATCCCACCTCTTGCCCTCACTCCCCTCCTCTCCCCACTCTCGGCCCTCCCCACTCTGCCTGGGCCCCCAACCAGCAACCAAGAGGTTGCAGGTTGGGGGCCAGGGCAGGGGAGGGAGTAAGGGGGGAGGAAGAGGGCCGAGAGTGGGGAGCGGAGGCAGGTGAGGGCGAGGGTTTGGGTGGCGGTCGGGTGGGGAATGGGAGAGGGATGGAGTGGGAAGGGGGTGCGCGAGGGGAGAGGGAAGGGCGTGAGAGCGGGGAGTGCGATGGGGGTCGGATGGGGGGTCAAGGTCGGGGGTGTGGTGGGGACAGGAGGAGGGTCGGAGGTGCGGTGAGCGCAGGGAGTGGGGTGCGGCCGGATGGGGGAGAACGGGAGGGTGAGGGCGAGAAGTGGGCCGAATTTTTTTTGAAGTGTTTTTAAAAATATATATATATATATATATATATATATATATTGTTTTTTTTCTTAATTTAATTGTTTTGTTTTTAATGGTTTTTTTTAATTGTTTGTTTTTTTTAATTGTTTTTATTTTTTAAAATGTGAGGGCGGAGAGTGCGGTGGAGGGTGAGGGTCGAGGGTGAGGTAGAGGTCGGGTGAGGATCGGGGGTGCGGTGAGGGCACGCAGTGGGATAGGGGCCGGCTGGAGGAGGGATTGAGAAGGGGCTGAAGGCGAGAAGTGGGCCGAATTTTTTTTGAAGTGTTTTTTTATTTTTTTATATTGTTGTTTTTTTTTAATTTAATGGTTTTGTTTTTAACGGTTTTTTTAATTGTTTGTTTTTTAAATTGTTTTTTAGTTGTTTTATTTATTTTTTTTAAATTGTTTTTTCTAATTGCTTTTATTTTTTAAATTGTGATTTTTTCATTGTTTTTTAAATTGGTTTTATTTTAATTGTTTTTATTAGTTAATTGTTTTTAATTGTTTTGATTTTTTTTTAAATGTTTTTTTTAGTTATAAAAAAAATATATATATCTTAAATTTTTATTTTACTTTATTTCGTTTATTTAAATAATTTTATTTATTTACTTACTTATTTATTTATTTATTCATTATTTTATTTTTTTTACGAGTTAATTTGGTTTTTTTTTTTTTTACATTTTTATAGGTTTTTTTTTGTCATGTTTTTTTATTTTTTTTTATTTTTATTTTTATGGTTTTTTTATTTTTGTTATGTTTTTTATATATTTTTATATTTTATTACTAACATGTTTTTATTATTTTTATTTTTGTCGTGCTTTATGTTTTATGCTTTTTTATATTTTTATAGGTTTTTTTTTTGTTTTTTTTTAACGACACGAAAATCACCAACAGCTAAAAAAAATTATCCACATATAATTCATTAGAAAATTTAAAGTGTAAAAACTAAGCATTCTAAACAAAAAGGGTTGATGTTCATCAACACTTTTAAAAATCAAGATGAAAATTACTAACAAAAAAAAAATGTTTACACTTGATACATAAAAAAATTTAAAGTGTCAAAAATAAGCCCTCTAAAAAAATGTGTTGATGCTGCATCAACACTTTTCAAAATCAGCATGAAAATCACTAACATCTAAAAAAATGTGCTGATGCTGCATCAACAATTTTCAAAATCAGTATGAAAATCACTAACATCGAAAAAAATGTTCATACTTGATACATAAGAAAATTTAAAGTGCTAAAAAAAAAGTGTATTCTAGCATCACCACTTTTCAAAATCGAGTGATTTTTTGCTACCTCAAAAAAACGGGTACCAATTCACTTTCTCATTTGATCAGTAACTATGTTCACAATATGGATACTCAAAATATCCAAGATTTGTCTACCAGATTAGATGAAGAATCCGCATGCTTAGTTAATTCAGCGTCAGCAGTTGTTTGGTACATTGATAGTAGGGCTTCAGCTCATATGACTGGAGTACGAGAACATTTCTCGAGCTATCAAGAAGAACAGATGGACTTCCAAATAACTATGGGAAACAGAATGAAGTGTACTCCCATAGGGAGAGGCACCATAATTTTTCAGACGGACGCAGGGACCGACATTCAAGCCACCAATGTTCTGCACGTGCCAGGATTAGAGATGAATTTAATTTCAGTGTCCCAGTTACATGATAAGGGATATGATGTATACTTCCTCGGAAAGAAAGTATACGTTAAGCATCCAGGCTGGAAGAGGAAAAAGAAAATTGGGGTTCGAAGCAACAAGTTGTATAGGTTACAACTCAAATCGCCAATGGCACTGATAGGCAGCAACTATAATGGTGAGAATGAGTGAAATGAATTATGGCATAGGCGAATGGGGCACTTACGCCATGGAGCACTGAAGATTAATACATTCAGATATCTGTGGTCCTATGTCCACAAGGGCTCTAGTGGTGGAAAATACTTTGTCACTTTTATCGATGATCACTCCAGAAAAACTTGGATCTATTTCTTAAAGACCAAGGATGAGGTCTTTGATCGTTTCCCAGAGTTCAAGGCTCTTGTTGAAAATATGACAGGGAAAAAGATAAAGGTATTGTGTTCAAATAACGGTGGAGAATATACGGACAAGGATTTCAAATATTTTGCACAAAGGAGGGAATCAAAAGAGAGTGGACAACTCCATATAATCCAAAGCAGAATGGAGTGGCAGAACAGAAGAACCGAACTATTTTTGGGGCAGCCAAGGCCATGTTGTATGATTAGTATCTACCTAAGTATCTATGGGCAGAAGCTTGCAACACAACAGTGTATATTCAGAATAGAACTCCTCATAAAGCATTGGGGAAGAGAACACTCGAAGGAGTATTCACAGGGAAGAAGCCGCAAGTTAGTCATCTAAGGATATTGAGAAGTGTGGCTTATGGCCACATTCCAGACAAGAAGCGCAACAAACTGGATCAAAATACAGAGAAGGGGTATCTTGTAGGATATAGTGAGACCTCAAAGGCATATAAAACCTACATTCCAGGCAGCAGGAAGATTGTAGTAAGACGGGATGCAAAGTTCATGGAAGATAGAGCTTTTAGGAAATCTCGTGAAATGTCGGCAGAAGATCAGTCACGAGATGTCCCACTAGTCCAAGAGTAGCAACGGCGGCAAGAAGGACAGGCATGAGAGCATACACCTAGATCAAGTACAGTGACCAGTACTACTATTTCCTCAAAGGGAGGAAATGCAGATGGTTCTCAACAGACAGAACAACAAGGTTAGAAGGAAGAATTGGTTGAGCCTCCCACCACCAGTGATAGAACGAGCAGAAAAGTGTGGTAGACACTGATGGATGCAGAGGAGTTTGTTGGAGCTCCTAGAGTCGAGAAGAGGCAGCGCAGACAACCAGATAGATACCAAGAATTGGTATCTCAGGTTGGAGAACCCTCTAGCTTTCAGGAAGTTGTTCAACACCAAATATGGGGGGATGCTATGGTGGAAGAGTACAACTCCATCATGATGAATGATGTTTGGGAAGTAGTACCTAGACTGGAAAATAGATCAAGTGTAGGTTCACGATGGATTTACAAGATCAAGTATGTTGCAGACGACAACATAGAGAAGTACAAGGCAAGGTTCGTGGCAAAGGGGTATGCTCAAACAGAAGGGATAGACTATGAAGAGACCTTCGCCCCAATTGCTCATTACACTTCTATCAGATCTGTTATATCCCTAGCAGCGCAAATGGGATAAGAGATTCAGCAGATGGACATCAAAACAACATTCTTGAATAGGGTGACAAAAGAAGAGGTGTATATAGAACAGCTTGAAGGCTTCAAAACTCATGAGAAGAAGTCTCATGTTTGCAAGTTAAAGAAAGCCATGTATCTGCTCAAGCAGACACCTAGAGCATGGTATGGTCAAATTGATAGTTACTTGCAGTGGTTGAGATTTGTCAAGAGTGATGCTGATCCCAATCTCTACTATTTATTGGTAGAAAATGAGCTACTTATTTTGGTACTATATGTATATGACATGTTTCTAACTGGATCATCTAGACTCATCCAAGACTGCAAGAAAAATCTTGAAGTCAAATTCGACATGAAGGACTTAGGATTGATGATTTTCTAGCGTTGGAAGTTTGGCAGAAGAATGGGGATATCTTACTTGGTCAAGGAAGATATGCTGCAGAGATTCTGAAGAGATTCAGAATGCAAGATTGCCAACCCACGGCTACACCCATGATCACCAACTGGAAGAAAATAGATGCATCAGAGGTTAAAGAAGTAGATCCCACCTTACACAAACAACTCGTTGGGTCGCTTATGTATATGGTCAACACTAGGCCAGACATTTGTTTTGTGGTCAACACTCTTAGTCAGTGCATTGGGCAACAGCTAAACACATACTTAGGTATGTACAAGGAACAATTGGATATGGGTTGACGTACTCTAGAGGAGAGGATATCAGCTTGAATGGGTTCACTTATGCAGATTGGGTAGGTAATTCAGTAGATCGAAAAAGTATCTCTAGTTACTACTTCAATGTTGGGTCAGGGATGATATCCTAGTGCAACCAAAAGCAGAAATCATTTGCACTGAGTTCAACAGAAGCAGAATATATGGCAGCCAACTACGGCTACTTGCGAAGCCACATGGCTCAGAAAATTTCTTGTGAGCCTATTCAGGAAAAGGATGGAGGTGACCAAGGTTTACTGTGATAATCAAAGTTGCATCAAATTCTCTTAGAATCCATTATTTCATGATCGTTCGAAACATATAGATATCTGTTGTCACTTTATCATAGACTATGTTCAGCGTGGGGCAATACAGCTACAGTGTGTTCCCACAAGAGAGCAGATGGTCGATATACTCACAAAGGCTCTTGGAAGAGCTAAGTTTACTCAATTCAGAGAGCAGTTGGGTATGATTGAAAATCCGTTTCAATAGCATGCGTGGGATGCAATGTTGGGTGGCAGGACCAGCAGCAGCACAGATGCAGAGGGAGCTACAGTACAGATGTAGCATTGAAAATGGCAGTGTTAAAGCCAGCAGTGTAGTAGCAACAATAGCGCAATAGTTGATGGACATCATGTCAGGGATCAGTGGCGCAGAGACGATGCTTCAAAGTCAGAGCAGTATGTAAAGAGGCAGTGTATTGCTAGAGCACGTTCCTCGCTAACAGGGAGTGTTGATTTGGAGTAGCATCGGATGCGCTCTAAGCCTCAAATTTTGTAGGGAGGCTTGGGCACAGGTATTCCAAATAACTTAGAAAGCGTTTTGGGAAATTCCACCCAGAAGTGATTTTATTAAAATAATTAATATTTTTAATGGGGTTCCTAAGTCCAAACTTAATGAAATTAAAATATTAATGGGTATTAATCTAATCAGGTGTGAAACTTCTAGAAAGAACCATGGTTCAAGTCAAAATGATATGAGCCTTTGATTATGTTTTAATCTAGGTCGTTAATTGCTCAACGGGAAGATATAAGAAGGGACTTGAGGGTCATTTGGAAAATACACCAGGCAGATACTCAGTTGCCCAAGAGAAATTGATTTTCTCACTGGTCGAAGTTCGACAAGAGAAAATCGATTCAGGGGGAGAGTTATGGGTGGAGGAGAGACAAAGAGGGTTCAGCGTCAGTTAGGGTGACAGGGACGAAGACACAGAGCAACAAAAGGAACATTGTTGGGCAGATTGACACTGGGAGAGGCAGCATTTTCCTGAGTGACGCAGGCATTCCTTAGGCCAGTCCAAAGGCCAGAGAAATTGACGTTGGGCAAGCCAGAGAGACGCAGAGAGTAAAGGAACCTCTCTCTCGGGTCAGACACTTTTTCAGGAACATCTGTAAAATATTTCTCAGTTCTAACTGTTGGGTGAAATTTTGTACATGTTGATTTTTGCTGAAAAATAATAGAACCCTCATCTGCTACACTGGTTTTCCCGCTTTGCATTTTTCCAGGGACAATTGTCCAAAAATAACTGTCATTATGTTTGTATATGTGCCGACATTTTACTTAAATTTAATTTCTGCAATGTTTTAATTGTGAAGGCTGTAGTAGAATATGTTTCGATATTTGTCGTAAGAATACAGTAGATAACTCTGAAGTAATAAGTAGAAGTCATATTAATCACTACAGTAGGATTTCCATTTTAGAAATTTTCACAAGATGATTAGGAGAAATGCTCTCCAAGGGGTACCCACTTTTGGTGGGCAACAAGAACCTTATTAGGCTAGCGAATCCCCACCCTTATGTCTCCTAAGTGAATGGCGACATGACATATTTCTGGCGATTCACTGGCTTTTGGTGAACTCGCACTAGCACTGGAGAACTCAATCTGACCTTTGGAAGACTCACACTGCCTTCTGACAAATAACCTTGGCCTCCTCCTGTGGATACATCGAGAAATTCAGCCTCCGCCTAAAAGTGACAGCCTCATTGGGAATAACTTGTCCTCTTGTAGAAAATATTGATAGCAAGATTCTCGAGAAAATATTTCCTCAATCACTACCACTGAAACCCTCTTGGTGTCTCTCTAAAAATCATCCACTCGATGTTCTGTGTATTCTGATCTCCAAAGCTACCCATCGATCTCCTTTACAATCTCTCATTCACCACTGAATGGCCACATTTAGAATTTCACTTGATCTAATTGATGACTAAGATCATCTTAGAAACTTTCTACAAGCTTATAGAGGAAAATGGATTGTATCCCAATTAATATCAATTAATTATTCACTTTTCCTAAGTTAGACTTGTGAAATAATTAAAAGATCACTAATTGACTTAATTGAGGTATTTTTCCTAGGTGAACCTTAGGAAAAATCACATAGGCTTGGAGATAATTACCTTCTCTATTTCTCTAGCCTCAATAACACTTCTCGAGACTAGAAAACCTGTCCGAGATACAAAAACTAGAACTCCCTTTTAGTGAGGAAGGTGTTCTCCACTATACACAACTTATCCCTAAAGAGAACAAACTTTGCTTTACCTAATGCCTTCAACAAAATATCTGCAACCCGTTGATCTGTGGAACACACTGTAGTCGAATTAATCCACGCTATACACAATCTCTAATGAAATGATATCTAATGTCGATGTGCTTCGACTTGTCATGAAACACTAGATTCTCAAATAGCTTGATGCAACTCCGATTATCAATGTAGATATTGGTCATCTCTATGCTATGACCGAATAGTGCCACTAGCACCTTCTGAAGCCATATAGTTGTTGATTTCGAGTAGCATCAGAGGTGTTCTAAGCCTTAACTTTTGCAGGGAGGCTTGGGCACAGGTATTCCAAAGAACCTAGAAAGCGTATTGGGAATTTCGAAGTAAATACATCTGCAGCCTTCACTTAATTTACATATATGTGGAAACAAAAACCTGAGCAAGAAAGAACAATGCAACACATAGGACACAGTGATTTTTGGACAAATAGTCCCTAGAAAAACCTAATGCGTGAAAACCGGTGCAGCAGTTTTGAGGGTTTTATTATTATGTAGTAGCAAAATCTAAATACATCATTGAATACCGCACAGGGTTATTCAGTTACAGAGAGAAATATTGGCAAAAGCTTTGTGAGTTTACCTCACACAATTATTGAGAAATCCTGGCTGATCTAGCCCCAAAACTTACTACCTCCCAGCTTTTCTGGTTGCCTCTGTGTTGTCTCTATGCAATGCCTGCGTTAAGCTCTCTGGATGCTGTGTCACTCTTTTGGCTGATCGATATGCTTCCCAGGGTATTCGATTTTTGCCTCCCGGTCTCACACCCCGACTCCCAGCTTCTGAAAATCAAATTCCTCTACATAATTCAGACTTCTCTCTCCCTCTGCGTTGGTTTTGCATGGCCCTTCTGCCTGTGCGTCAGCCTTTGCGTGGAAGCTTCTAGATCACTCACTGTGTTTCTCTACTGATGTATCTCCGACTGAGAATCTCTCTCTCTGGACATTGCGATCCCTGCCCCTCAACTGCAAAATATTTTCTCAATTGATTTTTCCTCCTGATAACTTCTCACTTCAGAAAATCAATTTTCTCCATCTCTCTGTATGTTTTCCAAATAACCTTCAAGCCCCTTCTTATATCTTCTTGTTGGACAACCAACGACCTAGATTAACTCCTAATCAAAGGCCCGGATCGTCTTGGTTTGATCCGTGGCTTTTTCTAGAAGTTTCACCCCTCATTAGATTAATACCCATTAGTATTTTAATTTTCCTAAGTCTAAATTTAAGAACCCCATTAAAAATATTAATTATTTTAATAAAATCATTTGGAAAACACAGAGAGATTGAGAAAATCGATTTTCTAAGGTGAGAAGTTCTCAGGAGGAAAATCAATTGAGGAGATATTGTAGCAAAGGGGCAGTGAGAATCCGGGAGAAGGAATTTCTGGAGAGTAAAATCATTACTCTCTCTCTATTGAAAATTTGATATAATGATAATAATAATTGATCAAAGGGTTTTCCCCATCTCAGGGTTTTTCTGTGGCATTCACCAAACACTGGTGTTCTCTTGTCTTGACTTGTCTTATGCATTTATTGTTTATGTTCTTTCTACAAATATTGTCAATGTGATTAATGGTTAATGTGATTGTTATTGGTAATTAAGTGGAAATTGTCATTGGGCTGATAAAAAGACATTGAAGTAATTGTTGCAAGCATAGAACACAACATTGTTATCTAAAATTAACATGGTTTCAGAGCCCAAGTTAGGATAAAGCCTAAACAAGAGGGAAAAGAAATCGATGTGAGATCTGTTGGAAAAGATTATTAGACAAGTCTCCATGGCCTCTACATCTTACTTCAATACTGAGGACAAGCTCAATGACAAATCTGACTATCATGCATGGAAGATGACTTTGGACCTGACTGTGGAGGAGCATGAAGTATTGGACTATGTGAAGGGAAAAATGGTGGAGCCTCCTTTAAATGCACCTATTGCTGCAAAAACGAAGTATAAAAAAGGTGAGGTCAAAGCAAAGAAAATTTTGATTGACTCTATTCAAAAGCATTTGGTTGCCTATATTTCTTACTTGAGAACTTTCTAAGGAAATATATGATAAGCTACTTGAGATGTTCAAAGTGAACAATGCAAGTCAAATCCTCTTTCTCAAGAACAAGTTGAAGAATATCAAGATTGATAAAGGGGATTTTATCCAATCCTACTTCATGAGAATAACTCAAATAAAAAATGAGCTACTATCTATTGGAGAAGTTATTGTTGACAGGGAGCTCACTTGCATTGCACTTGGAGGTCTTTCAAGACCATGGGATGTATTTACCACCACCATTCTCAAATCCTCATTCTCAAGAACAAGTTGAAGGATATCAAGATGGATAAAAGGGAGTTTATCCAATCCTACTTCATGAGAATAACTCAAATCAAGAATGACCTACTATCTATTGGAGAAGTTATTGTTGATAGGGAGCTCACTCTCATTGCACTTGGAGGTCTTTCAAGACCATGGGATGTATTTACCACCACCATTCTCAACAACGACATGATACCTGGTTTTGATGAGTTATTGGCTAGGTGCACTCAAGAGGAGACAAGGATGATGGAGAGAGATAAGTCCTCCAATGGAAATGAACCTATTGCCTTCTCCACTCATGCGAAAAGGAAGAATAATGTTGGTCCAAGAAGACAGAGTCAAGGATCTAAGAAGGGATTCAAAGAAGGAAGAAAAGGAAGGTGCTACAATTGCAATAGGTTCGGCCACTATGCTAAAGAGTGTCTTCACAAAAAGAATCCTCCAAGGGATGATGACAACAACAACAATTTCAAAGGTAATGGAAATCAAAAGAACAACAGGTTCAACAACAAAGGAAAGAGGAATGCTCTTGTTGCTCAAAATGAAAATGGTCGACCTCCCAAAAGAACAAGAAATTCCAAGTAATGATAAAAGTAATGTTGTAGAAAAACAAGATGACTTATATCTTATTTCTGCTCTATCTATTGTCTCTCCTCCGGATACTTTGAATCATTGGTTGATTGATAGTGAATCCTCAAGGCACTTCACCGGATACAAGAGGTCGTCTCAAATTTGGTTGAGAAGAAGACTAATCTATAGGTATACTTGGAGATAATGTGACCTACCCCATGAAAGGGGCAGGGATTGTCACTCTTCACTTGAATCAAGGTCAAATTATTCATCTACAAGATGTGTTGTATGTCCCTGATTTGAAGAAAAACCTAGTAACTATTTTTGCGATGGAAGACAAAGGCTTCAAGGTAGCATTCATTGATGGAAAGGTACGTATTTGGCAAAAAAACCCTAAAGATGCATTTACTCTTGGATTTAGGGTTGATGGTCTATATCAAGTTGGTGGAAGCCCTTTGGGAGCTTTAGCGAGTGATACTTCTCTTCAATGTGAATTATGGCATCAAAGATTTTCCCACTTACATTACAAAGCCTTGCATGGGGTAAGGAAGATGGTGACAAGGATGCCCAACTTTAATATAAACCATGAATGAGTTTGTCAGGGTTGTGCAACTGAGAAATATACAAAAGGACTATTCCTTTCTAGTGAAAGCAAGATCACTGATATTCTTCAATTGGTCCATTCTCACCTATCTGGTGCCTTGCCCGTAACCTCATTGGGAGGATACACATATTATGCAATCTTTTTTGATGACTTCTCATGCAAAACATGGATTTATTTCTAGAAGAGGAAGGATGAATTGTTCAAATAGTTCCATTCTCTCAAGGCACTGGTGGAAAATCAAACAAGGAAGAAGATCAAGACGTTGAGGACCGACAATGAAATCAAATATGAATCAAATGAATTCAATCACTTTTGCATAGAGGAAGTCTTCACTGGTAAGAAACCTAATGTTTCTCATTTTAGACTCTTTGGTTGTCCGGTATACTTTCATGTGCCTAAAGAGAAAAGGAATAAGTTGAAATCTTTTGGGAAAAAAGGTATATTCGTTGGCTACAGAGAAAATATAAAAGCATATAGAATCTATGTACCTGGTCAAAGAGATGTGGAAGTAAGTTGTTATGTCACCTTTGATGAAGACACTGCCCTTGGGAAAGGCGGAGATCTCGCCATCTCAAGGAAGGGCGATGATGATGCTACGAAAAACAAGATGAACCTCCAACGGATGAGCCTATGCCCGATGTTGATAGACAGATGAATCCTATTGATCCACTACTTGGTGGTCCCTCTAAGTCAAGCAAACAGCCACTATGGCTCAAAGACACTCTCGAAGATGTTGAAGGAAAGATTGCTCCAAGAGGGACATTTCACTAAAGTAAGAAGCCGAACAGGTATCAAGGGTACTTGGATGCAATGAGTATTATTGTTCAAGTTGAACCTTGCATGTTTGAAGAAGTCGTAAAGCACCAATTATGGAAAGATGTTGGGGGCGTGGTGCCTAGACCTAAGGACAAGTATGTGGTCACCTCTAAATGGATTACAAAATTAAACATGGAGCTGATGGAAGTGCTGAAAAATATAAGGCCAAGTTCGTAGCTCATGGCTTCTCTCAAAAGGAAAGAGTGGACTATGACGAAATATTTGCACCAGTTGCTTGATATACCACTATTTGATTTATTATTGCTCTTGATGCCAACCAAGGTTGGAGCCTACATTAGATGGACGTCAAGGCTGCCTTCTTACATGGTTCTCTTAAGGAGGAAGTCTACTTGGAACAATCTCGGGGATTTGAAGTACAAGATTGAATGACACATGTATGCAGGTTGAAGAAAGCCCTCTATGGGTTGAAGCAAGCCCCTAGGGCTTGGTATGAAAGGATTGACCATTATCTTATGAAGTTGGGATTTAGAAGGAGCTATGTTGATCCTAATCTATACTTCAAGGGTGAAAATGGCATGCCTCTTATTTTGGTCCTTTAAGTTGATGATTTCTTTCAAACAAGTGCAGACACCCTCATTTATCAATGCAAGAGGGAGTTGACTTTCGAGTTCAAGATGAAGGACCAGGACTGATGCATTACTTCCTAGGCTTAGAGATCTGGCAAAAACCAAGTGAGATTTTCCTTTCTCAAGGAAAATACATTGTAAAGTTGCTAGAGAGATGTGAGATGGTGGAATGCGAGTCTATGTCTACTCCGATGGAACTCAACTTCAAGAAGTTATGTGGAAATGTTGTTGGGCCCAAATTGGCAAACCCTTCTGAGTATAGATAACTTGTGGGAGCCCTAATTTTCTTGGTAAATTCGCATTCAAAAATATGTTCCGTTGTAAATACTTTGAGTCAATTTATGGTTGAGCCTCATCACATACATTGGGTTGCTACAAAGAATCTCTTGAAATATCTTCGTGGTACTATCAACTATGGACTGCGATACATTGCCAATGTTGACTGGGCTAGAAGTGTGGTGGATAGAAAGAGCACATCAGGATGTTGTTTCTCTTTGGGATCTGCTTCAATTTCATGGATGTGTAGGAAGCATAAATCTATTGCTCTAAGCACCGTTGAGGCCAAATATCTTGCTGCTAATATGGCCTGTTGTGAAGTCGTTTGGTTGAGGAAACTCTTTAGTGAGCTATTTGAGCACATGCTAGATACCATTGTTATCTATTGCGATAATCAGAGTGGGATTCACCTTTCAGAGAATCTCGTGTTCCATGACCGCTCCAAGCATATTGATATCAAGTACCACTTTATCTGAGATATGGTTCAACGGGGAGCAATAAGGCTTCAACACATCAAGACTGATGAGCAAATATCTGAAATCCTCACAAAGCCCCTGGAGAAGGTCAAGTTCTTAACCTTCCAAGAGAGACTTGGAGTTGTGGAAAGACCCTTCCATGAGGATCCCGCTTAAGTTAGACAGTGAGCTCTGGGAGCTCCTGAGGGCCTAGGGTACTTCTTGGAGCTATGAGTAACCATAGGGTGAGTGGTTCACCTTCCCCTATAGGTACGTTGTGTACAGGGTCAGTGGTTCACCTTCCCTTGTGACATCCCATGATGATATATGAGAGCATAGAGTAAGTAGTTCACCTTCGCCTATAGTTGATGATATATGCATAGGATGGGTGGTTCACCTTCTCCTATGGCATATGAGCAAGATGAGTGTTTCACCTTCTCCTACAGGCCCCAGCGTACATCTTACCCATGTAGTCTGAGATTCTTAGAAAGTACCTCTCATTTGGCCAATGAGTTGGGAAAAGAGGATGGGGGCCATATCACTACAGATGGACGCGTTGTGTATTGTCGTACCCCTTATGTCTAGGATGCATGATGTTCAACAACTTGATCTGGGTTCAAGTCTGATTAGGGTTCTACCCCTAGTTATGTGCACTGACTTTTGTCAGTGGAGAGCGGCTAGGTCTTGTGACTCACTCTCGATCGATTTTTCTTCATTATGTATATTAGTGTTCAACAGAGTTGAGACGAGATGCAGAGATGTTACATGATGAAAAGATGGCATCATGATTGATGGTTAGATATTGGTAGGTGGAATTCTCCCTAGTTGAGAGGGAGTGTTAAAATTGACAACTAGGACCAAATTCCACTTTGGACAACTTATTTGATGGATATAATTATTGCATTGAATTCCTCTTTTCGAGAGGAACAAAATCGACCTAAAGATCACTAAATCTGGGCAAGGAGAAATATGTTTTTGAGGTCAAACCCACACATGCAAATTGACAAGGTCGGCGACACCATCATGTAGGCTCATGGAGCCCAACTGACATTTTTTTTACCTTCAACGATTTGTATAAATAAGGATAACCTCAAACCTCATTTGGCACCTCATCAACTCACACATCCTTCTCTCCTCATCTAATTGGTTCGTACACCTATTGGGCAACTGCTCTTTTTCACACATGGCAAAAAGGAGGTCAAATTTCATATTTTTTGTCGGGTTTGACCAGCGTTGACTTTGACTTTTTGGGAAACTTTTGACTTCAATTTTCTAGGAAAATCTGTCTCAGCAAACCGCATTTATTGGCACAAAAACCAAGGTGGTCTGGGCACTTTGACCTACATTGACCGCAGGGTTGACTTCAGTTGGCCGAATTTCACTACAAATTTGTACACTGTTTTAGGCCGACTTTGACCAACAAGAGAGGTTGAGTTCCTCTCTCCTTTGACTGAGCTATTTTGGGGAAGCTTGACCAAACTTTGACTGATGTTGACTTTTTGGTTAGGGCTGATTTGACTGCTGTCCACTGAGGGCAGAATTACAAATTTGACAGCACTGTTTTGAATAGTGATTTGGCAAGTCAATTTTGACTTTCACTTTGTATTAGTGTACTCTTTCTCTCTATGGAATATTTGATATAATAATAAGAAGAATTGATCAAAGGGTTTTCCACGTCTTAGGGTTTTTCCCTTGCATTTGTCAAACACTGGTGTTCCCCTGGCTTGTTTTTTGCATTTATTATTTATGTTCTATCTACAGTTACTGTCAATGTGATTAATGGTTAATGTAATTGCTATTAGTAATTAAGTGCAAATTGTCATTGGGCTGATAAAAAGACATTGAAGTAATTGTTGCAAGCATAGAACATACCATTGTTATCTAAAATTAACAGTATTGTTACCTATCAATAGTCATAACAGTTTGGACCTTATATTGGATAATAAGATCCATTTATGGTTCAATGATGCTACTACTGAAATTTATATTAATACTCATACATTACCCGTCTCATTAGTTTCATCATCATGGCAAACTAGAAAGTAACCATAAAAGCAGATATAGCAAGGAATTGATTGGTAAGAATTCGGAAATAGTTGTCAAGACAATATTTTACTCTTTTGCATGGGCCATTTGAATATTCAACACCTGGACCAGTTCAGCTTCTGCTGACAGCGATCATCAATACCGACTATCGTTATCATGGTTCCAGACATATCAAAGACAGATTTTGAGGGTGCTGATTCTGATAATATGTTATGATTAATTGATTAAAACAAATACAAATGATCAGAGCACCGTAACATTACATCTAAATCTCGCATTAGATGGAACATAGTCAACACAAGTATCTCTTGTCGATCTTCATAACATGTGCAAGAATGTAGAATACATGGAATAGGGTACGTGAACAATGTGTCACAACCATGCTCATTCAAACATGAATTATAGTCGTAACCATGCTACTTTGTAAGTTTCCAATAAATGTTCTTGTGTTAGATTCAATCTATATACATCAAACAGGGGTTTCTCACCCGAATCCTTTCCACCATAGATGAGCAGTTAAATGCAAGTACCAGGGTATGTTCTTCTGATTAAATAAATCATACAAAGATCTAAGGAACTTTACAATAGAAAATATATTACAAAACATTGGCACAGAGCCTTTGTTATTAAGTTCTTTCATGTAAGCACCAAATCATATCCATGACATCTAATGATTGCACAAGGTCACTCCCTGCATATTTATAGAAAAGAGCCGTTCTAGTGAAATAAAAGTAAATGAATATTATTAGCTAAAACCTTCAAGGATGGAATCCATGCAACTAAGACAATTGAGAAGCCAAATGAAACTGGCTGGATCTGGAAAGAATTGTGATCGAAGAAAATACTTCTTCTGGCAAAACGAGATGACACGCAAAATAATCTTTTATAGCCATTACACAGAGATACTGTGACTTCATGAGCTGAAACATCACCAGCAACGACCTCAACCTGTTATCCCTGTGAAAGATTATTAGAGCGTCTTTTTGCTTCACTATAAAGAATCACCCCACATACTGTGAGTGTATAGCCAAGCATCCCTGTAACAGATACAGGGTTCCTGAAAAGTATGATAGAAACAACCACTGCCACTGCTCCCTTTGCATTCCCTAGAACCTGAAAAATAAAGTTGACAGGAGATATTGTAAAGAATCAATGACTTTCTACAATGTAAATTATCTCAATTTTTATTTCAAGCAAATATCATCCGTCTACAGCTCTTACCAACAAAAGCCTAGAATAAAGTTTCCAGTTCTGGCAGCCACACCTAGATTCTGCCTATAATTAAAATTTCAAAAATTTGTAAAATAAACTGACTGGTGATTAATGGAGTGAAATTTGAACCAAATGAACATGTACGAACTGCCATTTTAAATTTGACTCTAGAATAAATCACATATCAATTTTAGTAGATCTCTAAAGGAGAAGGAACTAGAAAATATGATGGCTTTCGTATTGAATTTAAAGACGTGCAATGTAGAAATTAAGTTAATAGAACTGTTTTGAACTCTAAGCTCAAAAACTGGGTGTTGCTAATGCAATTGGTGTTTTTGGGAAAGAATCAAATGAGAACGCGGTTTTGTTTTATTAGTAACCAAACAGATAGCATGGCTCCCCAACTGTTGGTCACGGTTTCCAATCTTGCCGACTCCACCATTCTGATACAAGGTAATGCACATTATCTAATTTGTGGAACCTGACATTGCTCATAAAACCTAATTGAAACGATGATTTCCCTCTGGTAGTCCATATTTCGGCCAATTTTCTCAGGCAGAGGCTACAGAGTTTCAGTTGGGGAAAGTAACAAGCTCTAAGAGTCAAAGCATAAGCAACTGCCTCCGATATGATTGAATTGAGGTGTCTTCATACCCTGCCAATAAAAAGAATTCAGAAAAACTGTTTTTTTTCGTTTTTTTGTTTTTGTTTTGTTTTTTTGTTTTTTTTTTCTGGAAAATCGTGGCACACATGCACACTGACCTAACTCGTGGTATCTTTTTTCTTTTTTTTTTTCTGGAAAATCGTGGCACACATGCACGCTGACCTAACTCGTGGTATCTTTCCTTTCAGGTCTAAATTGTGGTAATAATGGATGGCAGAGTGCTTTTTCACATGAAATATCGTCCAGTAATTATATTACAATGTCAGAGTTTAAGTTTCTACAGAGATTGGATTGACAAAGTTTTTGTCATGCTGAAAACATCCTGCCGGAGAAAATATTGCCCAGTGTATGGGCATCATCGGGAAAATATCAGCAAAATTAAATACAAAACCATGAAGAAAAGAGTCCAAAAGAATCGCTGTTATGCGACTGTGTCTGTGGCCCATCCATATTTAAGATTTTCGCACGATAATATTGTGATATTCAGAGAAAATTGAGATATTTTTAGCACGGAAAATATTGTGAAATATCACCCGATAAATATCTTTTCCTCGAAATATAGCGAAATCTTGCAAGGTCTTGTGATATTTTCACAATGTTCGCGATCCTCGTTTTTGTCACACGCAAGGGCACCAGCTACACATGTTAATATTCTATCATTTATTACTGGATGAGTTAGTTGTCCGCCACTTCTGTGATGATTCCTGAGGCGGAAAAGGTCGTCCAAGTTGGCACAATTAAGAAAGGCTAAGTACATATTGGAACCAAGTCACACAAACTCAAAATTCCAGCATCCAAAAATAAATGAATACTTAATGCATCAGACAAAAAGCCTGGCCAACTCAAAATTCCGAATATAAATGCACGCTTCTTTCAGACGCTTTTTCGAGAAATACTGGCATATCTAAGATGTCACGCCCTTGTCACAAAGGCCATTGGGTAATGAAGACGAAAAAACAATAATCACGCATCATGATCTAGTTAATGCGCAAGGGGTGCCTCATGATCTTCAAGAAGACGTTAGGTACCCTAACGGAAAGGGATCTTGTTCATGAGTTATAACAACAGAGCAGTGTTTACAACAAAGGGTTGAAAACAACTAAGAAAGATTTTTGAGGACGAGATATAAAGGGTCCTCAAAGATGATTTGCAGATGTGAATAATGAGATATAAGGGCTAGGAAAATGAAAGTAACTGCCATGGAATGCAAACAGACTTTATAGGGAACAGTCTCAAAGAAGTAAAGGTTTAAATTGGTGTAAGCTTAAGGGAGCATATGGATATCATTTACGTAGTGGTATATCATTGATGTAGTAGTAGTTCCTACTGTCAGAAAAAGTCAGTATATGAAGACTCTGTAGTACTATTCTAGTGAATATTCATGTTATTTCCTAGTGTAACCCAAAATGTCATCTGATGTGAGCTAGCTTGTCCCGAGTCAGTTGCTCTTGCCATTTGCCCCTCTTAAAATCTAGTCGAACAACCCAATGAATGTGATTTGCTCACTGCCTGTTCTTCAATTATATATACGATCCTGGAAAATTTATCTATGAATAACAACAAATAATTTTTTTTGTGTTTTCTCCGATCTAGAAACCAAGTGAAGGGCTAATGGTTAGTCAGACTGCCCAACATTCTCCGACAGAAATTGAACAGTCAAGTGTGATAAGTTCCATCTGATTCCAAGGGAGGGACTAAGTAACTATTAGATAGCGATGAAGCTTATTCCAAATGTCTCTAAAGCAAACTTCAATACAATGTTATATGCAGTCATTTTACTCACCTTTAAAACTTGATCTAGTACAATTGCTGCTTTGCTCATTAAATGAAAAGAAAAGCCATAAGATAAAATGAGTCTAAGAGAAACGTGAATCTGAAACCAGATACACACCTGAAGAGTTAGGGCACTAGTGTACTTAGTCACCAAAAAGTTAGTTAAATTGACAAAATATGCCAGTGTTGAATTGAAAGTCAGGTAATATACAATCTTCACATCCTGCCTTGCAAGTGCGATGGTCATCCCAAGTACATCAGGTTCCATAATTAAAGTTGCTGGAAGCAGCAGAAGTACGGCAATGGGTGCCATGTACAGAAGGAGATTCATGGAGTTTAGCTTCTCCCTGCCATATGAAATGAAAAATGCTAAAACAGATTAATCCAATTACTTCAAATTCCTAGTCTTTGTTCTAAAAACACCTAATCTTTTTGATGCGATAATGCCTTTTAAATGACAGGATGAAGTTTCCTGTACCCTTCAGAAGAAAGTAAAATCCCTTGCAGCACAGTCTTTAGAGCTCTTGCGGCAGTTGCTAAAATGCACACTATGAAACCATATAAATGGAAGCTGGGTTCCCCCTTCAGAAACCAAACAACAAAATTAAAGTCTATATGAGATATCATCTTATGAGAGTCAAAATCTGTACGTAATGTTTCATTGAAAAAACAAACATGTGAGTGAGTATGTAACGAGCATGAAGCACTTGAACTTGGAAATCCTTCAAATTTACTATTACGTCAACTTGGTGATTTTCGCCTTTAACTAGAAAAAACTACCTTCTGAATTATGCTTTTACTGAGAAGGTAATTTCCAAAGGATAGTTTCATTTTACTAATACTGCAGCAGCTGAATCACCAAATTAACTTGAAACTATGAAATAACAAATTCCAAAACACAATTATTTCAAAAACAATAGTTTTGAAATTCGTATGGCACGATTGGTTTTCTTATAAAATGTAACAGGATTCACAATTAAGTGGAATACATGGGTGTACTTGTACATGCACATACAAATGGGGCCCTATATGCAGGGAGAAAAGCTTATAATCTGATAACAACTAGCTTAATCTCACTTTAAAGATTTACCAGAAATTTCTTGGTTATTACTATTTATATACTTATTACATTTTTCTTCCCGCCTATGTCAATGGAGTCCTTGGACAAGCCCTGATCATTAAAAACAATTATAAAACCATCTTAAGCACAGTTCTAGCATGCGATGAGCAAGATCAGATCTCTTCGGATGTAAACCTCTTTGAGTGCAAAATTTGAAAGAAAAAAATTGCATCCCTCTCATCCCTTGATAGATCCCATTGAATACGTAGTGGTTCTCTCTCTATATGTATACAATATGTAATTTTTCATTGTTTAAATTGTATTTTTGAATGCTATATTGAGTAGGTAATTTAAACTTGAAAGTCCAAAATATATTTGTTGGATTTCAGGGAAAACTAACAAAAAAAAAACCTAAAAAAAGACTAAAATGTAAAATAGTAAGACTACTTCAAACATTTTAACCATAAAAACTTATCTTTTTCAATTGCTTTATATGATATATACATAAATTTTTTTAACAATATTACATTCACTCCAATATTACATTCTAATTCTAATGCCAATAGGATTTTTCTTGCAGTTTGTTACTTCGCTCCCATCAACTCTACCTCCTACAAGAAAAACAACCTGGATAAGAATTGCCCCTTCATCACCTTAGAATAGAACATCCACAGTCTATGGAATGAAGGTAATATCCTTTTGATCAGGGATTTCAATGCTAGAACCACTACTAACCAAGTTGCTCTCCTAAGTAATAACTCTAACCCTAACCCCCTATGGCTTGATGAGGACTATGACTTAGCTAATAAATTCCAAAGAAAGTCTGAAGACACTACTGAGAACCTATTTGGTACCGAGCTTATCAAGCTCTACAATTCCCAAGACATGATAATTTGTAATGGGATTAATAAGTGGCCTACCTCTGGCCTGATGACTTGTATTCATGGGTAGGGCAGTAGTGTTGTGGATTATACAATATCAGACACCCATGTTCTCAATCATATTGTAAGTTTGGATGTCCTAAATGACCACGAGCCTAACTCTGATCATAGACCTTTATCCTTAACCCTAAATCTTGACATGCACACCAACCACATGCAAAAGAATAATGAGGTTCAAAGGCACATCCTTTTTGACAGAAGTAAAATAGATCTCTTCTTACAAGTTTTAAAGAGAGATTTAGGTTTCTTAACGTATAATGATAACATCAATATCATCTACTACAATTTTACAACAACCCTTTCCACTACCATTAACAAATTCTCTTCTGAGGTGTCATATAAAAAGGATAATAAAACTTCCAACCCTTGGTATGATAATGACTGTAAAAGTGCCAAGAAAGCTATTAGAGATGCTCCTAACAAAACTATGAAATTGGAAAAAATAAGTGTGTACAAAACTCATATTAAAAGGAAAAAAGGTCCTATATTAATAAGAGGCAAGAGTGTCTTCTTTACCTTTCTAAAGTTGAGCCTAGAAAGTTTTGGAGGAATGTTTTGGTTCGTAAGACTACGGAATATCACCTTGCAGAACTAGGATATTTATCTTAAAAATCTTGATGACTCTCTAGACACCATGAGAAGCATATCAAACACTCCTATAGAAGAGGATATATTTTCTTTGGAAGATGTAGAGTTCGAGATTAAGAAGCTTGCTAATGGGAAAGCTAGGGATATTGAAGGCTATCAAGCTAAATTTTTTAAAATGGGAAAGTCTATCCTCATCCCTCATATTCACAAATTTCTCAATCTGGCAGTAAAGCATGGCTTCCATAAGCCCTGCCGATCTTTAAAAGTGGGGATAAAAACATTCCCTTAACTATAGGACCATTAAGATTAGTCACAATTTAGCCAAACTATATGGGCTCATTTTGGAAAAGAGAATTAGCCTTTGGCTCGAAAGCCATGGTAAGAGAGCTAAAGGCCAAGCTCGATTTCGGAGACGTCACTCAACTATTTCATCTTATCACTTTTAGGGTCATCTCTGAGCAATGTTGCAATAGTAAAATTGATCTCTTTTGTTGTTTCGTTTACTTTAGAAAAGCTTTCAACATAGTCCCTCGAGATAAGTATGGAGAAGACTAAAAGAGATGTTGGTTCCTCTCGAGTTAAGAGTTGCCATAATTCGGCTATATGAGAATGTTGTCACCAAACTTAAGACTATCGAGGGTTGGTCTAAAGAAATTAAATGCAATATCGGTGTGAGTGTTGCGAACATCGCGATTTTTTCATGATGCCGATAAAATCGACGATTTTTTCGATTTGAAAAAAATTGTTGAGCCACGCGACAGAGCTATTTTAAAGCTAAATTTTTTTTTCTCTCAATTTGCAGACAGAGGGCAGAGGTGAGAGCTAAGGAGAAGGAGAACTCATCTACAAGGGCAAGAGGAGAAAAGTGAAGGAATTTAGCATCCCAAGCAAAAAAAATTCAAATTTGGACCAAGTTTCTTCAACAGAGTGTGGTTTTCAAATATGGGCATCAAATTTGGCCCTATTTTTTTGTTTTTTTTCTTGTTTTTCATTGGGTTTTTATAACCCATATACTTTTCATGATTTTTGCTTGGATTTGAGTGTGTTTTTTTTGTCATTTTTGTTGCATTTAATGGAGAGGGTTTTTTTTGTCAAAAATGCAAAATCTTGATTGTTAGTTTTATTTGTTTAATTTTTTCGTGTGCCCTAGTTTTTTTCCATGATTTTTGCTTGGGTTTGAATGTGTTTTTTTTCCTAGCACTTATATCTCATGTTGATTTGCAGATGTGTTGAGGGTTTTTTTTTGTCAAAAATTCAAAATGTTGTATGTAAATTTTCATTTCATTTGTTTAACTTGAAATTCTTTTTGTGCTCTAGGTTCAAACTTCAAACTTCAATCTTACATTAAAACTCAAGATTCAACAAAGTTATAAACATGCCAAGGAAATTGGACCCTCTATTTTTTTGTGTGCCCTAGTTTTTTTTCCATGACTTTTGCTTGGGTTTCAATGTGTTTTTTTTCCTAGCACTTATATCTCATGTTGATTTGCAGATGTGTTGAGGGTTTTTTTTTTTGGTCAAAAATTCAAAATGTTGTATGTAAATTTTCATTTCATTTGTTTAACTTGAAATTCTTCTTGTGCTCTAGGTTCAAACTTCAAACTTCAATCTTACATTAAAACTCAAGATTCAACAAAGTTACAAACATGCCAAGGAAATTGGACCCTCTATGGGAATTTGGTGAACCTGATGGAGGGTTTGATAGATCAAATTTGAGTCGCAGGTTATGTGGGTATCATATGACAGGGGGTATACAGATTTAAGTTCCATCTTGCAAAAATTCTTGGAATTGAGGTAGGGCCTTGCACAAATACAAATCTAGAAATCATTCGCAGAGCCCTCAAATCATTGGAAGAAATAAAGACAACCAAAGTGATCAAGGACGCTCTGAAGAGTCAAATGGCAGGGAGTCGAGTGGCAAGATTGAGAGGTGATCGTGAGAATGGTACTGGTTTTTCTTCAACATCAGCATCTACACTCAACCCCATAGCTGGCTCATCATCTTTTGTTCCTAGAACCACACCTGGTATATAACCATCTATCACGTCGTGTCATGTCACAAGGGTAGCTATATTAAGGGAAGCCCACACATGGGTATATGAGTGTGGGAAGGAGCAAATCGTGGTACATGAGTCATCTCGGCCTTTGTTTTTCCACCCTTCTTCATATGCCTTTTGCCTTTGATTGATTTTTTTCATAATAACTCGGGGCTCCAAGGGATGAGAGCATGATGTGTAGTATATGGCAAGGGATAGCCCCTTAAGGTGGGGCGGTTCATCACCCACTAATGGTTGGAAAAATCATGGGTTCCTTAATGATGGAGGGGGCTCATCTAGCGCCCATAGGAACCAGGGTGATAGCCATGGATAAGGGGTAGAGCTCATGCTTGGCTTTTGCCCGCGTGCTAAATTTGTATGTCCCCACCATCTTTTGCATTTTGTGGTACATTTCTTGTTGATATTGGCTAAACAATGCTTTTTATTTTCTTTTTAGCTGCATCAACCTCTGAGGCATTGTTCTAGGCCCGCCCCAAGGTGTGGACAAAGGGAGGGGGAGGCTAATCCTATGTGGACCTAGTGGACACATGTGGACCTGGATGGGAAAAGAGATGAATGGGGCTAAAATGAGTGGAAGGGGATGATGTATGTGGCTTTAGGGAGCGGGAACACACACCCAAAGTCGGGATTTCCCAATAGTACCAACCCTAAAGCTAGTGGCTAGTATAGGAGATCCCTCGGGACTAGGATATAAAGTTAGCGACTGAATCGGGTAATGAAGACAAGAGTACAGACATAACCCACTCCTTCCGCCAAACCCCCCCACCAATCCATGCCCAAAAATTTCCATGACAAGTAAGGAAATTTACTCAACTATACCAATAAAAAGCCATACCTTTGGGGTTGGGAGGCCAACCTTCAAACATACAATCATAACAGGTGGACGAAGGACCACATGGTTGGCTCAGGTGGTGGAGAAAATTCCACATCGAACTATCTGGTGCTTGCAAGAGGCTATTGGTTGCCGGTTGAGGAGCATTTGGGAGAAAAAATTTCTCCTATATACACTACCCACAGACGGTGGGTAACATTTGGCTCCAACTGGGACATGAGGTGCATGAAGCTACTTGAATGGGAGGTCATGAGAACACCAACAATCTCTTTTGGTACTGCAAACCTGTTACCTGCGCATATCAAAGACCAAGCACACGGTGCATCATGTTTTTTGTGGTGTCTTATGATCACCCATGCTTAGTATTAGGCCATAAAAATCAACGAGAAAGTAAAGTGCAAATTTAATCTAAATGCATGTAATCTATCATGAAAATATCATATGATGTTAGTTCCAACAAGAAAATCAACATGCAATGCATCCTATCCTAACATGTATGTTACATCACCCAAATACTAAGTGTAATCATAGACCCAATGCAACCAACACATCATCCAGTCAATATGGAAACAACTGCCATTTTGCTTATTCATACAACATATCCAAAGGCAAAGGTAGGAATGACAACGTGGAAGGTACCACACATGGAGTACCACGAGGAAAGAGGAAGTCAAGGGATGCAATCTATTCCACAAGGTCCTTTCTTCCAACCAAAAGATAGACATGTCAATGATTAAGCTCATGAACCTCCGTTGGATGGAAACTTCGGGCATATCATCCCTATTATGGTCCCCATCATTAATATCATGCTTTATGACCACCATAGGGTCGTGACTGGGAGAAAAGGGAGACTGATGACAAGCGGAGACACAACAAGCAGGTTGCTCATGATAATCATGTTCACAATCCTCAAGGTATAAGAGGGCAGGGGCGATACATCTAATCGATAGTTCTTCTTTAGCATCATACCTAGGAGAGGAAAAGGGATCATCAATAATTGTGATAATGCGAGAAAGGCCAAGGTGAGGGCTCATGTATAATGCAGTTATGTTATTGGGATCTCGGGAAGGCTAGGGGAAAAAGGGTCTTCATCATTGGTGTCATAAATGGGGCTTGTCGTTTCCAATAAACCTTCTTCATGCATGGGAAAACCATGATCCTCCCTTTCAACAGTGTCAGTAGGAATATCATCATGAGTAATGTCCTGGAGAAAAGGAGAATTAATTCCAACCTCATTTTCAGTGTCAGTATCATAAATAGGGTCGTAGTCAAAATGATGGTTTCCCACCTCCCACTTTCCCTCATTAATGCACAAGAAATCGGAAATGTCATCATCATAGGGAGCTACAATATTCATGCCTTCAAATGCCCTTTCTTGAATGAAAGTCCCCACTTCATCATGTTGATCCTCATGGACTTTAATGGGGCTCTCATTCATGTCATGCACATCCTCAATCGTTAAATTTGCATCCTGAAGCCCCTCTACAGTCTTATGATCTTCTTTAGATGGGTTCCATTCTTCCATATATCCTTCCACATTCAAATTTTCTTCAAGGTCACCTTGATCATCCAATTTTGATTGATTATAATATTTTTCATTGATAAGGTCAGTCAAAATGTCAAAAGCACAAGTTCAGGTAGAAATTCAAAGAGACGACTAGGATCCTTCTCATAGGCACACATTATTATGTAGAGTTATTTTTTTGTTGTCCCATGAAACCTGAGCATGAATTCTTTATCTGTGTTTTCCAACAAATCTTCATAAAACTCGGCATATTTGTCCACATTCTTTTGTAGTTCTTGAAGATCTTGATCATTGAGTTTTGCAAATGGAGAGCCAAGGGTAATTTCTCTTTGACCATAATCCATTTTTCATGATTTTGCATATTAGGATCAAAATGGAGTCGCTGGGGTGAATTAAAATGCCTTAATAGATGTTTGCTTCACCCTACAAGCATTAACTTTGAAGTTCAATGAAGAACTAGGGCTTCATTCTTCCAATGGAGTCGCCAATAATGATATGTCAATATGTCGTATGGACAACAAAACACACATTTCATGTCCCCAACAACGGCACCCAAATGTTACCGCTCAAACTAGCAAGCGTCCTAGGAAGGGATCCTATAGAGCAACTACTAGGTCAAGGGGCAACAATGGAGTGATAGCCCAATGTCACCTCAACTAAAGCTCCCTACTCTTTACAGAAAGACTTTCATTGATTGGAGGAGTCTCGGTGTGAGAGGAATCACAAGAATAGATGGATCAATGATAGGATAAGAGGTGATTCCCAAGGCCTATTCACAAGAGAGGCTCAATTAGATAGCTTGCTTGCTTCAAAAGCAAGGTGGTGGGCTCTCTAGGAAGGGCTAGAGGGATTCTCAAGCCTAGGGTTTGGGAATATATTTGTCAAGGTGATTCCTAGACTGAATAATCCTTGTGGAGAATTGGCCTTTATATGATCTTTGTAAAATTAGAGTTATAAAGTTGCAGGACCACAAAGGATCAAGTGGACACAAAATTAGGTCAAGGGTATGGAGTTGATCAACTAAGGAGGGGCTTGACCTAATTAGGGAAGAGAAGATGATCAAAGGACAAATTTCCTTTTGAGATTTGGATGCAATGATCATAATGAGGTCACTAACCCAAAATTAACCTAGGGCAAGAAATGGTCTTGTGGCTAGGGCTTCTTATATGTCAGGATTCCACTGTCGGAATTGCCTGAAATTTGGAGGACCTCTTGAGCAAGCTACATCGCATTAGTGAACTAATTTTCAAGGGTTTTGGATGGCTACAACTGATTTCAAGTGATGCCCTAGGAAACCTTCTGAGGTTAAACCTAGAATTTGAAGAAATGAAGAAAAGAAATGTTATTTTGACCACCAAAGGGATATGAGGATCAGTGCCTTACTGCTTGGGCTTAATGGAGTCAAGATACATAGATCATGGAATTTCGTGAGCTAAGGCGCCCTAATTGATCTTTGCTAGCCTCTCCAAGGGCAACAACTAGATCAATAGAGATTTATACTTCAAATCAGCGAAGGAGACAAAGTTTCAAGGTCTTTAACCTAATAGGTGCCTCTAAGAACATTCGCCCAATCCCTCAAAGTTCAACGCATGCATTTAATCACTTATTCAACGTCCCAGAAGAATTTCACATTACATTTAACCCATACAAGAATAAAGCTAACAACATACATGTAGTTAACCAGTAAGTTAACAAGAATAGCATCAAAATTTCGACTTACATGAAAGAAAGAGTATTTTATCAACTTCGCATTAGAGAAGCTCCAAAGACGATAGCGAAATCCAAACATCATAGTGCATCAAAAAAAGCTCCAAAAATTCATCTGATAAAAAAATGCGAAAATCTCATAAGAGATACTAATCCAATCCAAGTGATGATGATGAAAATGAATCATCTCACTTCTATTTATACAATCCTCTAAGGGATTCGATGACCTAATTTGGACTAATAATGCCCCTAAAATAAAATTATGTGCATAATAACAATACTTTTAGTGACAAGCCCAACATCCCAAAAGAATTTCGCATTACATTTAACCCATACAAGAATAAAGATAACAACATAATGTAATCAACCAGTAAGTTAACAAGAATAGCATCAAAATTTCGACTTACATGAGAGAGAGTAGTTTATCAACTTCGCATTAGAGAAGCTCCAAAGACAATAGCGAAATCCAAGCATCATAATGCATTAAGAAAAGCTCCAAAAGTTCATCTGATCAAAAAGTGTGAAAATCTCATAAGAGATACTAATCCAATCCAAGTGATGATGATGAAAATGAATCATCTCACTTCTATTTATACAATCCTCTAAGGGATTCGATGACCTAATTTGGACTAATAATGCCCCTAAAATAAAATTATGTGCATAATAACAATACTTTTAGTGACAAGCCCACCAAAATACCTCAATAACATAAGAATGATCAATATAATGAGTCATTGGGCCTTTGAGTAGGCCCGATGAAGTCCAAGTGGTGCCATGATGTAAAAATGGACTCCAAACATAGTGGAGAAGGGGTTGGCCCCTCGTTTTCCAAGCAAGAACCTGTGGTGCTCCCAAGAGGGTGTGGGGGCACAAGGACATCCTCATGGTTCTACAAGTGGGTTGAAAGTGCCTGTAGACCATCTGTAAGGGCTAGGATGATGACACAAGCCAGACATCCTCTGGACCTTGGAATATCTGCCAAGTGTATGGTGCAAGTGTGGAGTCAGCTAGGCATGGTGAACCAAGTGCATCATTCTCATCCAAAAAGGTGGAACACGAACAATCAATAAGTGGTGCTAGGGATCCATGAAGTACTCTTTGCTATGGTGGAGGCCCATGGCTCTCAACGCTCACCCTACAAGTGCCAATGTGGCCCTTTGGAGGGCTAGGAACCCGTATAGGAAAACCAAGCCCCAAATGGAAACCCACCTGCAATCTTGCATAAGATCCAATGCATCCCCTTGCCCTCCAATACAACAAATCATTAGAATAATCAAGTAAAAGAGCTTACAAGTCATGGAATCAATGGGGCACTTCATAGTGGCATGCCCTTCCATAGTGGGCTTTGGCATGTACAAGTATCTCCAAGCTCAATAGAGGGTTAATCAAAGACCCTATTAGGTGGTTTCAACCTCTAAAGGGGGTGACATGTCCATGGTACATCCCTCAAGTGATAGGTGGCAAATGATATAGTAATGGAGCGGAGTGGGGATGAAGGGACTCATCCAAACCACATGTCATGGCACAAGGGTAGCTATAATAAGGGAAGCCCACACTTGGGTATATGAGTGTAGGAGGGAGAAAATCGTGGTACATGAGTTACCTCGGCTTTTGTTTTTCCACCCTTCTTCATATGCCTTTTGCCTTTGATTGATTTTTCTTCATAACAGCTCGGGGCTCCAAGGGATGATAGCATTATGTGTAGTATATGGAAGTGGATACCCTGTTAAGGTGGGGAGGTTCATCGCCCACTAGGGGTTGGGACAATCATGGGTTCCTTAATGATGGAAGGGGCTCATCTAGGGCCCATAGGAACCAGGGTGATGGCCATGGATAAGGGGTAGAGCTCATGTTTGGCTTTTGCCCACGTGCTAAATTTGTATGTCCTAGCCATCTTTTGCATTTTGTGGTACATTTCTTGTTGAGAGTGGCCAAACTATGCTTTTTCTTTTCTTTTTCGTTGCATCAACCTTTGGGGCATCATTCTAGGCCCGACCCAAGGTGTGGACAAGGGGAGGGGGAGGCTAACCCTATGTGGACCCAGTGGACACATGTGGACTCAGATGGGAAAAGAGATGAATGGTGTTAAAATGAGTGGAGGGGGATGATGTATGTGGTTTTAGGGAATAGGACTACGCAACCAAATTCAAGATTTCCCAAGTAGTATCAACCCTAAAGCTAGTGGCCAGTAAAGGAGATCCCTCGGTACTAGGATACAAGGTTAACCACTTAATCATGGAATGGAGACAAGAGTACAGACCTAACCCACTCTTTCCGTCAAATCCCCCCACCAATCCATGCCCAAAAATGCCCATGACAAGTAAGGAAATTTATTCAACTATACCAATGAAAAGCCATACCTTTGGGGTTGGGAGGCCCACCTTCAAACACACAATCATAACAAGTGGGCGAGAGACCACATGGCTGGCTCAGGTGGCGAAGAAAATGGCACATTGAGCTATCTGGTGGCCGTAAGAGGCTACTGGCTGCCAACTGAGGAGCATCCACGAGAAAAAATTTCTCCTATATACACTACCCACAGGTGGTGGGTAACAGGCCATCAACAAGCCCTTAAAGGATATAAAAGCCCCAAGAATGAGAAAGCTATAACCATATTATTAGACGAGGAAAAAGCCACAATCCATTAAGCTCTAGGATGATTTACAAAGGAGTGGGGTATCCATTGTATCTAGCAATTGGACAAATGTTAAAAAAACATCATTTAATAAATTTTCTTCGTGTGTCAATCAATGTTGCAATCTTCCTTGTAGCACATGACTCCTCATTAATTGTTACATTTGTTTAAAACATTTCAGAGCTCCTATTGAGAAACATCGATGAGGTCAGGCCATCTAATGTGATTCAAGTAAACACTAGTAATGTAGCTAATTGTAAGAGAGTGAAAAAAATCATTGAGCGAGTCCATTCTCACATTTTTGGGTCTTGCCAGTTTGGTGCACACATTGAACCTTTTGATGCATGATATTGTTAATCATGAAGAATGTGGATTAATGCCTTGTACAAGAGAGGGAATTCCATCATCAAATTCATCACTGGGTATAGTGTTATTCACTTCATTTACCGCAATGACTTTAACTTACAACTACTTTATCTTGCAAGGACTAGAATTGGTAGTTGTTACCTCCTCTTCAATTTCCTACTGGAGGTATCGGAGGCATTAGCAAATATGGTGGTGAGTGATTCAAGTGAGCAATGGTGGGTGTACAATACATCAAATACAAATGGTGCTTCTATGATGCAAGAAATTGTTCTTGATGCTCATTTTTTTACCATAAATTGATTATCTTTTGCACTTCAACAAACTCATTATAACATGGCTCCATATGAAAATTCAAATTAAACAATGATTGGGGAGGTGTATGAGCAAATCGACGCGATGAGAGGCTAGATTAACGACATTGTTGAGCCTAAAGATGTGACCTTATATAACCATATTCTTGTAAGGATGGGTAAACAATGAGAAAAATAAAAATGGTTCCAATCCATGCCTTTGCATATGTTATTAAACCAAAATATTATTCTACATCATGGCTAGAAGTGAAAGAACCTGGTCATGGAGTTAAGAGAAGACCCCAAATGGATCCTAAGGGTCAACATGGCTATACGCAAGCATTAGACAACCTTGTCCCTGATGAGGAGGAGTCTGATGTCATAGAGAAACAATTGAGCAACTAGATCAACGGCCATGGAATCTTTGGTCATATACATGCAACGAGAGATCAATAAAAGATCTTTGGTCATATCCATGCAACAAGAGATCAATAAAAGATGATTTCTCTCTAGCGGTGGAACATCTATGGTCATTCCACCAACAATCATGGTGTTTGGCAACAAACCAACAATTGTCTATTAGGCAACATGAGTGTTTCCAAAGGGTGCAAACAATTTTTCTACATAGAGGTGTTGCACACCTATTGTTTCATACACGGTGTGAAAAGAAACAAGTCTAATGTAGACCAAGCAAAGAGTTTGGTATATGTGCATAAAAGTTGTGTTTGTTGTCCAATTTTTGTGAGCTAACATAGTTGGATAAAACATTTAAGACTTCGGACAACTATCCATGGGAGGATGGAGCATTGGTTTTGAAGAATGTTCTTTTTGATGACGATGATGATGTTGAGATGCCACCCCCATCTATTGCCATGTTCACCCTAATCGGGACTCTAATGGAGGGAGCTTTAGGTCTATCTTCACTTTCATAATCACCTCCATTGCTATAGTTGCATGTTGGTTATGGCAATCGTGATGGTGCCAAGAGGTAGATAAAGTAGATAATAAATTAGAATAATTGTTTCTCTTTTATCACATCTTTAGTTGGCCATATTAGACACTTGGTTTTCAAAACTCAATTTTAACTTTCTAATATGAAACAACTATTTCTAAATTGGCCACATGGCCTATTTTGTAAACAAACACTTTGGTCATGATGGCCTATTTCACTTCACAAAATCATATTCTACTTCCCATTATCTCATTCTAGTTTAAACCTTACTTTGTCACAGTTGAATGGTCAATGCTATTTATGTGTTTGTGTACTAAATGTGGTCGATGCTCCAATGGTTAATCTACTATGATGGATTTCTAACTTCAAATAATCTAGTATTCACCTACACGTAGTTCAAATATGTATGTTTTCATCTTTTTTGCAACTACTTTGGCCTTTTGCTAAAGGCCAAAGTAGTTGCAAAAAAGATGAAAACATATATTTAACATACATATAGATAGATATTGTTCCTAGAATGCTTGGCTCCCAAGTTTTTTTGAGAAAAGGTAGTCTAGGTGTTTCCACTATGCTTTGATTCACACTCAAGGAATACTTTGCTTGGTCCTAAAGCATATAGGCATGTGAAGGAAGGTCAATCTTATCCAAAAAATTTGGCACCATGTAGTTCATCCCTCGAATCATTTATATGAGCAATGGAGAACTTATTCTTGATGATGATACAATTAAGTGTTCTATAACCCATATAGAGGTAGTAAGAACCATCCTTTTTTCTTGCCTAAATTATTAGGGCAAAATAAGGGCTTTTACTAGGGTATATGATCATATCTTCTGAAAATTCCTCCACAAGCATTCCAATATCAGAGTTCCAAAAATTGTTAAATCAATAGGGATGAACCACTATGAGACCTTTAGTGGAGTCCAACTCAATAACATGTTCCATGCCCCTGTCTAGTCAATGTTCTACAAGCATCTACTAGAGGCCGCCTTTTACTTCTAAAGTAAATTGGAGAGGCCTGGTGCTAAGATATAAGTTGTTGACAAGGATTTGCCTCCCAAAAATGCAATTGAACCATGAAGCCAAAGTGGCCCTTCTTTAAAAGTTTAGACGTGTTCTAAACTTAGATACTTTTAGGTGGAAGCGCTTTGAGAGTGACTTCATGACCATATCAGTGAAAGGAAAGGAGTGTCTCTAAATTATTATTGGGTTAGATCCCTATGTAGAAGCCTTTGAATAACCAAAACAAAATCTTCATTCTTTACCCTTCCAACATTTGTGACATAAAAGTCATCCTTGCAACAATTGTCTTTTATGGTAAGTTCCACCTTGCACAACACAGTTTTCACATTAAATATATTCATGACCTAGGAGGTCGATAGGAAAGCATTCAAAAATAGCTAAAGGGATACCCAAATGCTTAGCCTATTTCTTATTGAGAATATTCAAGGTAACAAGGACCTTTGTTTTTTAATATAGGCATGAAACTTGAAGGTATCAAGTCTACCTAACCTAGTATGTAGCAAGGGACACTAAGATTTCTCTTGTTTGTAATGGTGGAGGGCATCAATCTTGTGAACTAGATTCATTACTTGGTTGTTCAGGAGTGTGCTCGTTAAGCTCTAATGCAAAGTCAAATTGGTGCAATGTAAACCTTTGGCCATTAAAAGTTTTTTAGAGTTGTAGGCATGTCCCTTAAACCAAGGTTAAGAGCACTTGTGGAAGAGGTTTGAGGATTTTGGACATACATGAAATGAAATTTTTGGGTTTGTAGCATTTCAAAGTTTCCCTCTTCCCTGGCCCTCCTATCATATGCATACCTCTTTCATTAAAACCAGTGTTTTGCTCTTAACGGATTTAAAGTGACTCTATGCTCTCCCACCTATGGTAATGGATTTTCCCAAAGAATCAGGTTCAAACATTCTTACCTCAATATAGATAATTTTCGTGAAATTTGAAACATAGATGCCCTACACCAGATCTACAAAGAATTTGACCTTGGTCTCCATGACTTGGAACTTCTCATTGTATTATTCAACCGGTATGTCCTTCTAAAATAAGTGTGTGAGTTGTGTCAATATTTGTAGCATCAGATAGGGACTTCCACACAGGTCTAGTGTTGAATGTGTGGAAGCCGTCCAAAAAGGTCCTCTCTATTTTGTAGTTCACTTTAATTAAAGTTAATTATTAAAGTGAAGAGTCTTTTATTAGTGATTTGATTAATGTTTAATAAAATCTAAAGTACTTACATTAGTGATTTAGATGAAATCTTCACCATCGATTAGGATTTGATCTCAACTGTCAATCTCATTGAGAGATTTGGGTTACGGAGACTTTCTCATCAACTGAATATTATAAAAGAAATACAAAGTGAAAGGAAAAGACACCGAGAGTGTGATACACAAAGAGTGTTAGAAAAAACACAAGTGAGAGAGTGAAAAAGGATTTTCACTCAGTGTGCAAGTCCAAAGGAGAAAAGAGGAAACAGTGTGGGCAGCAAAAGGAGATTAACCCAACTCTAAAAAACTGAGCAGGCCGTACATAGAAGGTGTAGAGGCAACTTCAAGAGGCTAACAACCCATCAAAAGCGAAGGGTGGCTGTACAAATTTCTGGGATAGATTTTAGCAACAGCAGTAGGATTTTTACAGAGGGTTTTGGCAGGATCGTACAGGTTGTATGGTGCACTAGAACAACCAAGTTTTGCAGTAAGTTTTTCTTGTTTTCTCTGTGGGCTATTCATGGTTTGGGATCCCTTGTAAGCTTGGAGTAATTTTAATCAAAATTTGATATTTGCAGGGCAGAAATTTCTGTGTATTTTGGAGACTGGTTTCCTGTAGCTTTTGTTGCTTTTTTATTTCCATTTAAATTCCCAACAAGTGTCTTTCTTTTATTCTATGAGTTGAAGAATTCAATCTAAATTAATTTTTCAATAAGGAAGTCATAAGGAATTCATTTACCTAGGTTATTAGAAGAAAGAATTTAACAAGTTAAGCATCATAAAGCTCATCCCAACTATGCTCTAGTCTCTAAAATAATGCATCTACAATCTTACGAATATCCCTTTTAAGTTTTCAACAATCCATCTCTCAACCCAGATGTAGGTTGCCCCTAATGTTGTCAAGTCATATCTAATTTATCATTCCATTTGTGCATGTGTCACACCCTAGATACTAACTTGATCATGTTTAACTAAAATGAATTTCCACTTCACCGCCAACATTGTCTTGTGGGGTTTTCCTTTGAAAGGTTGAAGCTGGGTATGTGAGAGTTTCATGTTAACAATGATCTATAAGGGGTATTACCTTTCATTCCCGAAGAGTTCATGTCCTTCTCTTGCTCCTAAGAGCCTTCAAGATTGTGGAATGGGAACTCTAGACCAGGTTCCATGAGCCCTTTTCCTCACACCAACTACCTCATTTCTTCTACAAACTTCTTGAAAGTTTCTTCAAGATTTTCTTTATCACGTATGTTTTGCTTCAACACACAACAAGAGTGGCAACCAACTGAAGTTCTGAAACCAACTCACAGCATTCTTGTGCACAAAAAAGAACTACTGCTACTATTGGGATATTATCCTTGGCTTTTAAAAATAACAAACACACAATAATAGAAAAAATCAACAGAAGCTTTGGTACCAACTTGCAATGTTCCTATACCTGAAATGGAACTACGAATAGAAGCAATCCAAAAGAATAAACTAATAAATAATAGAAATAAGAGCCAAAATCAAGAAAAAAAGAATAGGAGCACCTACACATCTGATGGTGGACTGCACCTACCAATCCAAGTGATGTAGGAAGATATCTCCAATAAACACAAGTGATTGGTTGAATGTATTCTATCGATAGAATGATAACAGAGACATATGAGAGGTGGGAAACCCCAACTCACCATAAAGAGGCAAAAATACAACTTAAAAGCGTATGTCACTAATAAGATTGATCAGGTCCCTCATTACATAAAAATGACATTTTTACAAACATAATTGTTAATTTTAGTTAACAATGGTATGTTTTATGCTTAGCACAATTACTTCAATGTCCTTTTCGCAGCCCAATGACAATTTCCAATTTAGTTTCCAATAGCAATCATATCAACCATAAATGACATTGACAATAAATATAGATAGAACATGAATAAAAAAATGCAGAAGACAAGCCAAGACAAGAGAACACCAGATTTGGCAAATGCCAGGGAAAAACTCCAAGATGAAGAAAACCCTTTAATCAATTCTTCTTATTATTATTATCAAATGTTCAGTAGAGAGAGAGAGTACAATAAAGTCAAAATTGGCTTGCCAAAAGATGATCAAACAACCCTATCAAATCTGAAATTTTCTGCAGCAGTCAACAGCGCTAACCAGAAAGTCAATGTTGGTCAAAGTAGCAACAAACTTTTCTCAAAGCAGCTTGGTCATAGTCAAACTCGGCCTTATAAGGTGGTCAAAGTCAGCCCAAAATAGTCATGAAAACAACAGTCAAACTTGGTCAAACTTTTCAGTGAACTCTGCGGTCAGGCCTGCAGTCAACCCTGCGATTGGTCTGCGATCAAAGTCAACGGAATGCCTCCGTTTCTATGCCAATAAATGCGGCCTGCCAAAAACAAAATTCTGACACAAAAATCACAGTCAAATGTGGTCAAAACACCCTTGGTCAATGTTGGTCAAATCTGCAACAAACTCTGAAATTTCGGCCCTTTAATTTGTCCTTCTGCTGCCACACTTGTGAGGAAAAGAAATGCCCAATATGTTGTACGACCAATCAAATGAGGAGAGAGAAGAATGCGTGAGATGAGATGTGATGCCAAAGGAGGTTTGAGGTCTCTGATATTTAAACAAGTCATTGAGGGTGAAGTAACATGTCTCTTGGGCTTCATGAGCCTACATGATGATGTCGCCAACCTTGACAATTTACACATGCGTCGGCATAAATTCAAAAACACATTTCTGCTTATCCAAATTTAATGATCTTTAGGTCGATTTTGGTCCTCTTGAAAAGAGGAATTCAATGCAATCATCTACATCAAATGAGTTGTCCAAAGTGAAATTTGGCCCTAGTTGCCGATTTTAACACTCCCTCTCAACTAGGGAGAATTCCACCTACTAATCCATCCATCATCATTATCATCTCTGCATCTCGTCTCTACTCTGTTGAACACTAATGTAATAATGAAGAAGAATCAATCAAGAATGAGTCACAATACCTTGCCACTCTCCACTGACCGAAGTCAGTCTAGGGGTAGAACCCCAATCAGACTTGATCCCAGATCAAATTGTTAAACACCATGCATCCTACACATTGGGAGTATGGTAGTACACAATGCGTCCATCTGTAGTGCTATGGTCCTTGTCCACTTTTCCCAACTCATTGGCCAAATGAGAGGTATTTCCCATGAGTCTCAAACTACATGGGTAGGATGATTGCTGGGGCATCTGCAGGAGAAGGTGAACCACTTATCCTACTCATATGCCATAGGAGAAGGTGATCACTCATCTTATGCATATATCATCAATCGTAAGGGAAGGTGAACTACTCACCCTACACATGTGTCATCAATCGTAAGGGAAGGTGAACCACTCACCCAACACACATGTCAACCATCATAGGGTATCTTCAGGTCGATTTTGGTCCTCTTGAAAAGAGGAATTCAACGCAATCATCTCCATCAAATGAGTTGTCCAAAGTGAAATTTGGACCTAGTTGTCGATTTTAACACTCCCTCTCAACTAGGGAGAATTCCACCTGCCAATCCATCCATTATCATTACCATCTATGCATCTCGTCTCTACTCTGTTGAACACTAATGTAATAATGAAGAAGAATCAATCAAGAATGAGTCACAATACCTTGCCACTCTCCACTGACCGAAGTCAGTCTAGGGGTAGAACCCCAATCAGACTTGATCCCAGAACAAATTGTTAAACACCATGCATCCTACACATAGGGAGTATGGTAATACACAATGCGTCCATCTGTAGTGCTATGGTCCTTGTCCACTTTTCCCAACTCATTGGCCAGATGAGAGGTACTTCCCATGAGTCTCGGACTTCATGGGTAGGATGTATGCTGGGCATCCGCAGGAGAGGGTGAACCACTTATCCTGCTCATATGCCATAGGAGAAGGTGATCACTCATCTTATGCATATATCATCAATCATAAGGGAAGGCGAACCACTCACCCTACACACGTGTCATCAATCGTAGGGGAAGGTGAACCACTCACCCAACACACATGTCAACCATCATGGGGTATCATAGGGGAAGATGAACCACTCATGCTATACATAGCGCACTTATAGGGGAAGGTGAACCACTCACCCTATGGTCGCTCATAGCTCCAGGAAGTACCCCAAGCCCCAGGAGCTCCCAAAGCTCAGTGTCCAACTCAAGTTGGACCCTCATGGGAGGGTCCTTCCACAACTCCAAGTCTCTCTCGAAAGGCTAAGAATTTGAACTTCCCCAAGGGCTTCATAAGAATGTCAACAATATGCTCATCAGTCCTGATGTGTTGGAGCCTTATTATTCCCCGTTGTACCATATCCTGGATAAAGTGGTACCTGATGTCAATATGCTTGGAGCAATCGTGGAACACAGGATTCTCTGAAAGGCAAATCCCACTCTGGTTGTCGCAATAGATCACGGTGGTATCCAACACGTGCTCAAATAGCTCACTGAAGAGCTTCCTCAACCAGATAGCTTCACAACAAGCCATACTAGCAGCAATATATTCAGCCTTGGCGGTGCTTAAAGCAACCAATTTCTGCTTCCTGCTCATCCATGAAATTGAAGCAGACCCCAATGAGAAGCAACATCCTGACGTGCTCTTTCTATCTACCACATTGCCAGCCCAATCAGCATCAGAATATCCATGTAGCCTCAAATTCCCGACAGTGTATCTCAGCCCATAGTTGATTGTGCCACGGAGATATCTCAAGAGATTCTTAGCAGCAATCCAATGTATGTGATGAGGCTCAACCATAAATTGACTCAAAGTATTTACAGCAAAGCATATGTCCGAACAGGAGTTTACCAGGAACATCAGGGCCCCCACAAGTTGTCGATACTCAAAAGGGTTTGCACATTTGGGCCCAACAACACTTCCACATAGCTTCTTGAAATTGAGTTCCATTGAAGTAGATATAGACTTGCAATCCACCATCCCACATCTCTCTAGCAGCTTCACAATGTATTTTCCTTGAGAAAGGAAAATCTCGCCTAGCTTTTGCCAGACCTCCAGGCCTAGGAAGTAATGCATCAGTCCTAGGTCCTTCATCTCGAACTCGGAAGTCAACTCCCTCTTGCATTGATAAATGAGAGGGTCTGCACTTGTTAGAAAGAGATCATCAACATAAAGGACCAAAATAAGAGGCATGTCCTTTTCAACCTTGAAGTATAGGTTAGGATCAACATAGCTCCTTGTAAATCCCAGCTTCACAAGATAACTATCAATCCTCTCATACCAAGCCCTAGGGGCTTGCTTCAACCCATAGAGAGCTTTCTTCAACTTGCATACATGTGTCCTTTGATCTTGTACCTCAAACCCCTGAGGTTGTTCCAAGTAGATTTCCTCCTTAAGCGAGCCATGCAAGAAAGCAGTTTTGACATCCATTTGATGTAGGCTCTATCCTTGATTCTTAGCGAGAGCAATAATAGATTGGATAGTGTATATCAGGCAACTAGTGCAAATATCTCGTCATGGTCCACTCCTTCCTTTTGAGTGAAGCCTTGAGCAACGAGCCTAGCCTTATATTTTTCAACACTCCCATCAACTGCATGTTTAATTTTGTTAAGTCATTTAGAAGTGACCACAGACTTGTCCTTGGGTCTAGGCACCACATCCCAAACATCATTCTTCATGATTGACTCATACTCCTTGTTCATCGCATCTTTCCAAACTTGGTGTTTTACAGCTTCCTCGAATGTGCAGGGTTCAACTTGAACAATAGTACTCATAGCAGATAAATAATCTTGATACCTATACGACTTCTTACTTTCACAGAATGTCCCTCTTAGAGCAATATGTCTTTCAACATCTTCGAGAGTATCTTTGAGCCATAGTGGACGTTTCCTTAAGGTAGGGGGATCACCAGGAGGTGGATCAATAAGATCCATCGGACCTTCAACATCGCACATAGGCTCATTTGTTGAAGATTCATCCTGTTTTTTGGTAGCACCATCATTGTCCTTCCTTGGGATAGGGAGATCTTTGGCTTTCCCAAGGGCAGAGACTTCAGGCTTACTTCCACATCTCTTTGACTAGGCACATAGATTCTATATGCCTTTGAATTTTCACTGTAGCCGACGAATATTTCTTTCTTCCCATGTTAAAATTGGCAACTAGGGCCAAACTCCATGTGGGTCATCTTATTTATGGCAGCTGATATTTTTCTTAGATCCCTCTCATCGAGAGGTGCAGGATTGATCTAAAGATCATCTGATTTCGATAAGTATTCATGGAATTATGAATTTATTTGTGTTATAAGACAATTCGTCAAGGTCAGCCAGCAACCAAATAAACCCCACATGTGCTCAACGTTTTAGTATAAAAGGAGATGACTTGAGAGTCATTTCTCACACACACTTCTATCTTGATTTCTCTCCACTTCTCTTGGGTTTTAGTGGAAGAGAAATCTAGGAGTGGAAGCCCTAGACGTTGGAGGAAAAAAGACTAAGGGAGCTGCCCTAGAGGAGATGCCCTAGCCCTAGATGTTGTCAAAGAAGAAGTCAAAAACACTATCAAGGAAGCATGCCCTAGCCGCAGTCTTGGAGGTATCTTATCACATCTAAGAGAGGCCCTAACGTTGTCCAAAGAGCAGCCCTAGACGCAGTCTAAGAGAGGCCTTGACGCTGTCAAAAAGGCAGCCTTAAACGCAGTCTAAGAGCAGCCCTAAACGCTGTCTAAAGGCAGCCCTAACGCAGCCTAAAGGCAGCCCTAACACAGTTTAAAGGGAGCCCTAACGCTAACCTATGGTGCCCTAGATGCAGGCCTAATACGACTGAAAAGGTGGGCTGTAGGTGACCCTCAAAACAGGGACAGCATGAGAGTTTGAGGACTCAAACATGCCCTAGACAGCAATGCTAATAAATGGGATAGTTGGGCTACATGGTGCTGCTAAGACACATGGAAAACAGCTGGTATGGAAAGGCAAAGGGTACAGCAGCAATGGGGCAACAGCAAGGTATAACATGACTGTTAGGGACAGCAGCTACACCTATATATCTAGGCAGCAATGACAAGGGACAACTGTATAGTAAATGGGACAGCAAAGGTATGCTAAGGCAAGCATGGCAAGCATGGTGCTGCAAGCACATGAGACATGCTGTGTGTCAACATGGTTCAGCATACCACTTGGGACAGCTGTGTGGCAACATAATCGGCTTCAGAACAATGATGGGACATCAGCATGTTGGGACAAAACTCTGATGGGACAGCAATGACATTGTGCAGCAGTGGCACAATGGGATAGCAGCAACAGCAAGGTGTTGCAAGTACATGGTGCAGCTAGGTGCAGTAATAGTACCTGGGACAACAATGATGTTTGGTGCAGCAAGTACATGGTACAGTCATGATTGGTGAAGCATGATGAGATGCAACATAGTGATGATGGGTGCAGCATGGTGCAACATAGTGAGGTGCAACTTGATGACGAGATTCAACACAATGACAGGTGAAGGAGTCACCTTGGAGAATCAGTTGAAGCAGCATGTCTTCAACTGATCTCACGTATCATCTTCTTAGAGATGATCTATGCTCTTATCTAAATAAGTCAAAGTGTTGACTTCTATTGTAAATGTACTATCTCTCTCTCTTTGTGTTGAACTATTGAAGAACATATAAGAAGAATTGATCAAGGGTTTCCCCACAATGGGGTTTGTCCCTGGCTAGCGCCACATCTTGTGTCCTCTTGTTTTGGCTTGTCTTCTACGATCTATATTTATGTTCTATATAAAATTTACTTTAATGCTGATGTGATTGCTAATCTTGAAAAAGATATTGAGCTAACCATGAAAATTTAAATAAATTGATCTAAGCATTACCTAAAATTAACAATTTCGGATTTCGAATGGTAAACAACAATCCTGTGACTACCTCGATGGAGCTTAACTGTCAGAAGTTATGTGGTAGTGATGTCGGACCTTCTTTGGGAAATGCCTCTGAGTTTCATAAACTCATACTAGCATTGATGTTCTTGGTGAACTCTTGTCCGGACATATGTTTTGCAGTTAGCATGTTGAGATCATATATGGTTGAGCCTCACTGGATTAGTGCCAAGAATCTTCTGAGATATCTTCGGGGCACAATCTCTCAGGGATTGAGATACACTACCGGAAATGCTGACTGAGCAGGCAGTGTGGAGGATCGCAAAAGCACTTATGGCTGTTGGTTCTCTTTGGGTTCTGCTACGATATCCTAGATGAGAAGGAAGCAGAAAACGGTTGCTTTGAGCACCATTGAGACCGAATACATAGCTACGAGTATGACCTCGTGTGAAGCTGCCTGGTTGTGGAAGCTCTTCAGCGAGCTGTTTGTACACATGCTGGATACCACCGTGATATTTTGTGTCAACTAGAGGGGGATTTGATTATTGAGGAATCCCGTATTTTATGATTGCTCCAGCATATAAACACCAAGTACTACCTTATGTAGGATATGTTACATCGATGAGCAAGAAGGCTCCATCGCATTGGAACTAATGTGCAAGTCGCAGACATTCTGTCGAAGCCCCGAGGAAAGGTCAAATTTGTGACTTTCCAGAATGACTTGGAGTCATTGAGAGACCCTCTTATGAGGGTCCTGTATGATGCATACATTGAGCTCTAGGAGCTCCGAGGGACTTGGGGTACTTCTTGGAGCAACAAGCGACCATAGGGCGACTCACCCTCCCCTAATGTACGTTGTATTCAGGGTGAATGGTTCAACCTTCCCCTGTGATACCCCGTGGCGACTTATGGACAGGATGAGTGGTTCTCCTGTCGAGGCATCCTACCCATGTAGTCTGAGACTCATGGGTACCTTTCATCTGGCCAATGAGCAGGGAAATCGGGTTAGGGACCATAGTAGTACTATCGATGGACGCATCATTGTATCTACCGTACTCCCTATGCTAGGATGACTTCCATTGATCTAGGATCAATGAAATTGGTCTGGGATCACTATGAGTGGTTTAAGACACTCTCTTGTGATATTGATCTGGGATCAATAAAACTGGCTTCGGGTTAGTAGAGAATGGTATGAAACATTCTCGATCAATTCTTCTTCTTCATGGTTCAGCAGAGCAGTGCAGGGCACTGATGCCAGAGATAGTACGGTCGGACATATGGATCAGCGGATGGAGTTCTCCCTAGCTGAGAGAGAGTGTTAAAATTGGCATCTCGGGCCAAACTCCATGTGGGTCATCTTATTTATCGCAACTAATATTTTTCTTGGATCCCTCTCATTGAGAGGTGCAGGATTGATCTAAAGATCATCCGATTCTGATAAGTATGCATGGAGTTATGAATTTATTTGTGTTATAATACAATTCGTCAAGGTCGGCCAGCAACCAAATAAACCCCACATGTGCTCATCGTTTTAGTATAAAAGAAGATGACTTGAAAGTCATTTCTCACACACACTTCTATCTTGATTTCTCTCCACTTGTTTTGGGTTTTAGAGGAGAAGAAATCTGGGAGTGGAAGCCCTAGACGTTGGAGGAAAGAAGACTAATGGAGCTGCCCTAACCATAGATGTTGTCAAAGAAGAAGTTGAAAACATTATCAAGGAAGCATGCCCTAGCCGCAGTCTTGGAGGAATCTTATCACGTCTAAGAGAGGCCCTAACGCTGTCCAAAAGGCAACGCTAGACGCAGTCTAAGAGAGGCCCTAACACTGTCCAAAAGGCAGCCCTAGACACAGTGTAAGAGAGGCCATAACGTTGTCCAAAAGGCAGCCTTAAACGCAGTCTAAGAGCAGCCCTAAATGTTGTCTAAAGGCAGCCCTAAAGCAATCTAAAGGCAGCCCTAATGCTAACCTACGGTTTCCTAGATGCAGACCTAATACGGCTGAAAAGGTGGGCTGTAGGTGACCCTCAAAATAGGGACATCATGAGAGTTTGAGGACTCAAACATGCCCTGGACAGCGATGCTAATAAATGGGATAGCTAGGCTACATGGTGCTGCTAAGACACATGGGATAGCAGCAGGTATGGCAAGGTAAAGGGGGCAACAGCAAGGTATAGCATGACTGTTACGGACAGCAACTACACCTATATATCTAGGCAGCAGTGGCAAGCGACAACTGTATAGTAAATGGGACAGCAAAGGAATGCTAAGGCTGATCCAAAATGGATCCAAGAAACCTTCTAAGTCTTTAAAAATCAAAACTATCGCAAAAAGATGAACCTTTAAAAATGGCAGATTACACTATCGAAAGCGGAAAACACAAGGAAACAGTGAAAAACAGGGTTATTGGAGGCTTAGACAGTGATGCACAGGAGCTGTCGGATCTGGCTGATCAACGGTCCAGATCCGATCGGCATATCGCAATCAGCGGAGGCTATCGGAGGCTATCGAAGGTGACCATATGACAGTTGCGATAGCAATCAGTGCGGGTCAACGAGGACCGTTGATCGACAGCCCAAGTTGAATCGCAATATCGCGTCGGCACAATGCAAAGGAATGATTACCAACGGCCCGGGGCTTATGCGATGTGCGATTGCGATATCGCCATATCGCATCGGAGTAACACAAAGGAGCAGGGCCGATATAAATATGGCTCACGATAGCCAGACCCGATGGGATTATAAATGATATTTGATATATTTTGAGATCCGTAAAAAGGGCTTTTTCTACATAAAATTTCGTTTTCGTTAAATAAACGAAAACCAAGGGAAATGTGATTTTGGGGGATTTAACAGACCCGAAAGGGTTTTTAGACGCAACAATATATGTTTTAAGTTCCGAAACGAGCAGGATTTCAGGCGGGCCGTAGGCGGTAAGTGGTTTTGGCCAGGCTCCGCCCGAGCCCATACATTGGTTGCCACGTGGCTAGGCGCCGGAGAGAGCAAACCACCCTTTTCGGGCAGGTAATCTCCGTGTGCGTTAGCCACCTGAAATCAATAACAGTCGTTGATCAATGATTACTTGCGATGGCGACTTAAAGGCGGTTCCGATGGAATATAGGGCGGAATTCATAATATTTGAAGTCCGATAAACAGTGATTTGGCGGATTTTTCCCGTGTTTTACAGTGTTTCTCTGTGTAAACAGAGAACACTATTTTTGGGGATTTCAAAGGCCCGATGGTCCCTTCCGTTGCAGAACAGGGGGCCACCTCCCCTAAAAACGTTATGCCATGATTGCTAATGCTCAGAAGGGGATTCAAGCCGACAGAGGCCGGGAGCAAGAGAGCCCAAGAAGGGGAAATGAACAGACAACGCCGATTGGCTTTAAAGCCACAGACTGACAAAGATAGAGGCAAGCAGTACTGAGACCTATGTTGCAGGAAACGTGGTATAGAGGTCTGTTTCCATACGGAAACGGGTACGAAACGCGGAAACGCGTTTGGTACGGCCCTGAAACGCATTTCTGGCCGTACTGCCATGTTTCCCGAAACGGAAACGTGGCCAGTACGGCCGGAAACGCATTTCAGGGCCGTATGACCCACGTTTCCTCATTAACTTGTGTTTTTTTTATTTTTTATTTTTTAATTTGTTTTTTAATTTACTTTTAGGGTATGTTACTGACTTCTTGTTGCTTCTAGATGCGTGTCTAAAGTTATAAAAGTGAATTTTTGCCCTAGTGTTGATATGCAGTTCATCAAGAAGTTTGAGGGATACGCAGTTCATGGTAATGTTAAATTCTTAAAGTAAAAGTGATATTCTCCTTTATTTTTCATTTTCATCCTTTTACTTAAATTTTTAACATTACCATGAAATGACTCAGGATGTTTGAGAGTGGTTTCGCCCTCATTGGATTTCATATGGAGAAAGTAGAATTTTAGATCGCACTCAAAATCCAGCAGACTTATTTGTTTTTCAGGATTTCAGGATTGGAGGGATTGCAATGTTTCCATTGGATTTTATCATGTACTAGGGTATGGAACTTGTATTTAATCAAGAGAACCAAGCCCTCTATGCATGGGAAACTCCCAATGATCAAGATCATTTAGGGTACTAGGGTATGAAACGTGTATTTAATCAAGAGCACTAAGGTCGTTCGACTATATAGGAGGAGACTCCCAATACAACAATGGTCCTTCTAAAGAGTGGGATGTGGATGCAGAAAATCCTGATTTGGATCTCTCTCTTGCAGCCTTATAGTCTTTATTGTACTTGTAGCCTCATATATTAATATAAGTAAAGGTTGATTTTGAGATTTGGATATATAATAAAAGTTGCTTTTGGATATTCCGATATTTTTATTTTCATTATGTGATCATTCATGAGTAAATATGATGTAAATTAAATCTTAATGTTTAAGTGTAATAAATTATGATGTATCATTTATGCTTTATGATTGCACATATATATATATATATATATATATATTCGCGTTTCCCCGTTTCCAAAATTTGGGGAGGTCGCGTTTCGTATCGCTTCCCGTTTCGGAAACTCATACCCGTTTCCCCGTTTCGTGCAACTTAGACTGAGACAGAGAGTGAAAGAAAGAGTCTGTGTACTTAGAGAGGCTTGAGGGATTCAAGCAAAACTCCTGTTGTTTGCATCTGTTGTGTTGAGACTCAATTTGAGCTCACACTTTGTAAAACTCTTCTCTTGAAGACATAATAGAGAGGTCACCACTGAAAGCTGGACCAGGAGACGTAGCCCAAGAGTTTTAGGTGAACTCCATATTAAATTTGTTGTGTTTATGTGTGTTTGTCTATTATGTTTCTCTAACTGCTCATTGTCTATATTATTCGCAATCTTATCGATCCATTGCACTAAGTAGAGTATAAGACAAATCCATGCACATGAATATGTAATACCTTAAAAGTAATCTAAGATCTTCATTTTCAGATCAAGTGGTATCAGAGCTTTTGGTTTTTGGTTTGTTAAGGTTAGACAAACTTGTGCTGGATTGTTGAATGCTAACTAGGTCAAAGCTCAAATTAGGAGAAGGAGAACTGGTTGAGGCTAACCTAGAAATTGAAAGAGTTTATCCTAGGAGGAAAATGGCAAAACAAGTCTCATTGGAATTAGAATCTCAGTTCATGGACAATTTCATAACCATGAGAGCCATAGTAGAAGAGATGTATCGGGAATTTAAGAAGCATCGAGGTGAAAGCACCTCAACACCCGAACAAGGCAAAGGAATAGAGGAACCTCTTCTAGTTGCCCATTCAGAAGGCAAAAGGAAAGGGGAAGAGCCTCCTCCATCAACACTTCCTTCTAGCCCTGAAAATAAAAAGAAGAAAACATCTTTGATTAAATTAGATGTAAAGTTTGATTTGCCAATATATGATGGAGAATTAAATGCAGAAAAGCTAAATAACTGGATTAGACATATTGATGTATATTGCAGGGTGCAAAACATTGATTCAGAAACGAGAAAGATTCAGCTGGCAAGCCTTCGCCTTGGAGGAATTGCCCTAGTGTGGTGGGAAGGCAGGACACAAGCTGATTTGAAGAAGCATGGTAAAATTCTTTCTACCTGGAGTGAATTTGTTTCTGCCATTAAAAAACAATTCTATCCACTAGCTTATATGCAGCAAGCAATGATGAGTTGGCAAACTCTTCGCCAATTAAAGGGGAAAAGTGTACAAAGCTATACCCAGGAATTTAGAAAAAAGAGCTTTAATTCTAGGCATTTCTCTAGACTCACCTGAAACTTTGTTGAAGTATATAGGTGGTGTGCATAGCTATTTGGGCACACCATTCTCATGTTTAACCGTACTAGCATAGATGAGGTATCAATTCAGGCTAAACATCTAGAGGCTAGAAGCACGAATGTAAACATAGAGATTGGGGGATCATCAAAATCCACTGCAAGCAAGAACAAGGAAAAGAAGAAGCAGAAATGGAAAGAGAGGAAAGCAAACGCTGTACAGAAAGACAAACCTTCATGCAGTCACTGCAAGAAGGATGGACACGATGATGAACATTGTTGGTCTTTGCATCTGGCGCTGAAACCCAAGAAGTTCGATGGCAAGAAAAAGAAAATTGTTGCTGCTATTCAGAAAGATTTGGGGTCAGACTCAGGTGACGAAACAACAGTCACAGCCATAGGTATAAAAGGTAAAAATTCTGAAGCATCTACTAGTAATTCTGCACAATCTATTGATAATGAAGAAAATGAGAGGAAAAAACATGAGCTTTTTCATATTAGAGTTATTTCCAAACATCAAAAGATTGATACTTTATTTGATAGTGGATCACAAGTAAACTTGATTTCTGAAGCAATTTTAAAGAAGTTGGGATTACTAACCACACCTCACAAGAAGCCATATCCATTAAGTTGGATATGTGATAAAGCAAAGCTACAAGTCACTAGACAATGTAAACTTAGGTTTGTTATTGGGTCAGCATTTGTAGATGAGGTTGAGTTAGATATAGTTCCCTTGGATATATGTGGAATTGTTTTAGGAAGTCCTTGTATGATAGAAAAGCCATTTTCTATAGAGCTGAAAATAAGTATCAACTCACTAAAGATGGAATAGAATATATTGTAAGAGCTCATAAACTCAGAAATAATTACTCCCATAAATTCATGGCAAATGAAAAGAATTGTAAATTCATGCAAGCAATTTTTACTAATGGTTGTAAAGGAAAAGAACCCTGATAAAACCAATGTATTTGAGGGCTATAATGCTAAACAGAAAGCTGATTTAGAAAAAGTTGTTTCAGAATATGATATCCTATTTCCAGAACCTAAAGGTCTACCACCCAAAAGGGAAATTGTACATGATAATCATTTGCAGCAAGATGTTCCATTGCCTAACATCGGAATGTACAGGTTATCCGCTTTAGAGAATGCAGAGATCAAGACGCAAGTACAGGAGCTGCTTGATAAAGGGTTCATAAAACCAAGCACATCACCATGCGGATCTCCAATCGTGTTGGTGAGAAAGAAAAATGGTTCATGGAGGATGTGCATTGATTATAAAGCACTAAATAAAATAACGATCAAGAATCGTTATCCTCTTCCTCGCATTGATGATCTATTAGATCAGTTGAAAGAAGCAGTTTACTTTTCCAAGTTGGACTTGCGTAGTGGCTATCATCAAGTCAAAGTAGCAGAACAAGATGCATGGAAAACTGCTTTCAAAACGAAGCAAGGGCTGTATGAATGGTTGGTTATGCTTTTTGGCTTAACTAATGCTACTGCCACTTTCATGGGAATTATGAATGATGTACTCAGGCCTTTTATTGATGATTTTGTAATTGTATATTTAGATGACATTCTTGTTTTTAGTAAAACATGGGAAGAACATTTGAAGCATGTAAAGCAGACTCTAAATGTTTTGAAAAGAGAAAATCTCTATGTTAAGTTATCAAAATGTGAATTTGGCAAAACATCTTTAAATTATTTGGGTCATATTGTAGGGGGTGGTGAATTGAAGATAGATCCCTCTAAGGTTGAAGTCATTGTGAACTGGCCTAAACCCAAATCTGCTACAGAAGTTAGGAGCTTCCTAGGAGCAGCACAATATTGGAGAAAGTTTATTGCTAACTTTTCCTTGATTGCAGCTCCCTTACATGCTTTAACAGGATTGAACAAGGTGTTTCAGTGGGGAGGCAAACAGCAGAAAGCCTTCGACACCTTGAAAGAAAAAATTAGTGCAGCACCAGTACTAGCACTCCCAGATCTTCAAAGATCATTTGAGATTGAAACAAATGCCAGTGACTATGCCATGGGAGCAGTGTTGATGCAACATGGTAAACCCATATGTTATCATTCTGAGACATTTAATTCTGCAGTAGTTAATTATCCCACATATGATAAAGAATTGTATGCATTAGTACAGAGTGTGAAAAAGTGGAAACATTACTTAATGGACAAAGAAACAATTATACATATTGATCATCAACCACTTCAGTATTTGCATTCACAAACTAAATTGCAGCAATCAAGACACTATAGGTGGATGGGTTTTCTACAGCAGTTTCATCTTGTCATCAGGTATAAGAAAGGCATATACAATAAGGTTGTAGATATGTTATCAACACCAATCATAAATGCATCTACTATACTTAAGCATAATTCGGTATTGCATGAAAGCTATATTGAATAGTACGCTCAAGATGTAGATTTTAAAGATGTATATGCAACTTTAAGTCATGGCAAACAAGTAGAAGAATTGGATTATCATGTTAAGGACCAACTCTTATATCATTTGGAAAAGTTATGCATTCCATAAACTGAAAGAGTTAACATAATCCGAGAAGCACATACTTCTCTTATATCCGGTCATTTTGGTGTAAGTTAAACAATTGCACAGCGGCAAAGGTTTTGTTATTGGCCAAGAATGCATGAAACAATTTTTAAAAATATTAAAAGGTGTACCATGTGTGCTAAAAGCAAGCCTAGCAATAGAAAATTAGGCTTGTACACTCCACTGCCAGTTCCTTCTCGTCCTTGGGAAAGTGTTTCCATGGACTTTGTTGGGGGATTGCCAAAATCTAGAAAAGGTCATGACTATTTATATGTTATTGTGGACAGGTTCAGCAAAATGTGTATTTTAATACCTTGTAACAAGTAGATTACAGTTGAACAAACAGCAAAGTTGTTCTTTCAGCATGTATGGGTTCATTTTGGGTTACCCACTTCCATTGTATTTGATCGAGATTCCCGATTTGTTTGGAAGTTTTGGTCAAAGCTGTGGGAATTGATGGACACTAGACTGAAGAAGAGCACAGCCTTTCATCCACAAACAGATGGCCAAACAGAGGTGGTCAATAGGACAGTGATCCAATTGCTCAGGGGTTATTGCAGCAAGCATCAAGCCTTGGGATGAACATTTGTGTTATGTGCAACATGATTACAACCATGCTAAGCACTCTTCTACACAAAGATCTCCTTTTGAGACTTGTTTTGGTTTTACACCAAAGTCTCCATTGGATTTTGTCTTTGGAAAAGACATAGTAGTTGATGGACACAGTGATGTGGACAAAGCAACCAAGTTCATTGAACAGATCCAAGAAATTCACCAGGCAATGCAGAAACAGCTAGAACAGAGCCAGGCCAAGTACAAGGCAAGGCATGATAAGCATCGAATTGAGCATAGCTTCCAAGTTGGTGATCAAGTCTGGTTGTACATCAACAAAGACAGAATGCAAGGTGAAGGTAAGAAGCTGAAACCAATAAGGTATGGGCCTTTCAAGATACTTGAGAAAATTGGTGAGAACGCTTTTCGCCTTGATTTGCCAACTTACATGCACATCTATTCAGTAATTAATGCAGAGAACTTGAGACTGTTTGAACCTTCATTGGTTGAAGATCCCGAAGAACAAAGTCAATTGCCTTCTATTGATGATCTGTTGCCTGAATATCTCAATGAGTTGCAGGAAGATACAGTTCTCGACAGGAAGGTGAGCACTATGCACAGAAGGGATGTTGAGTACCTCGGAATTGGACTCAAAAGTTCAAAACCAAGCAGTGCACGATGGATAGAAATTGGACAAGTGAAGAAGCTTTATCCTCACTTGATCAATGCTTAAAAACCAACTTTTGGTGGTCCAAAAGCTTTTTCAATGGGAAAACGTGACCCAAAATGGATTCAAGAAACCCTCTAAGTATTTAAAAATCAAAATTATCGCAAAAGGATGAACCTTTAAAAATGGTGGATTACACTATCGAAAGCGAAAAACACAAAAAACAGTGAAAAACAGGTCTATCAGAGGCTTAGACAGTGATTCACAGGAGCCGTCGGATCTGGCCGATCAACGGTCCAGATCCGATCGGCATATCGCAATTAGCGGAGGCTATTGGAGGTGACTATATGACAGTTGCAATCGCGATCAGTGCGGGTCAACGAGGACCGTCGATCAAGCACATAGATCGACGGCCCAAGTTGAATCGCAATATCACGTCGGCACAATGCAAAGGAACGCTTACCAACAGCCTGGGGCTTATGCGATGTGCGATTGCGATATCGCCATATCGCATCGGAGTAACACAAAGGAGTAGGGCCGATATACATATGGCTCGCGATAGCCGGACCTAATGGGATTATAAATGATATTTGATATATTTTGAGATCCGTAAAAAGGGCTTTTTCAATGTAAAATTTTGTTTTCGTTAAATAAACGAAAACCAAGGGAAACGCAATTTTGGGCGATTTAATGGACCCGAAAGGGTTTTTAGACGCAAAAATATATGTTTTAAGTTCTGAAACGAGTGGGATTTGAGGCGGGTCATAGGCGGTAAGTGGTTTTGGTCGGGCTCCGCCCGAGCCCATACACTGGCTACCACGTGGCTAGGCGCCGGAGAGAGAAAACAACCCTTTTCGGGCGGGTAATCTTCATGCGCGTTAGCCACTTGAAATCAATAACAGTCGTTGATCAAAGATTACTTGCGATGGCGATTTAAAGGCGGATCCAATGGAATATATGGCGGAATTCATAATATTTGAAGTCCGATAAACAGTGATTTGGCGGATTTTTCCCGTGTTTTACAGTGTTTCTCTGTGTAAACAGAGAACGCTATTTTTGGGGATTTCAAAGGCTCGAGTGGCCACCTCCCCTGAAGACATTATGCCATGATTGCTAACGCTCAGAAGTGGATTCGAGTGGACAGAGGCCGAGAGCCAGAGAACTCGAGAAGGGGAAACGAACAGATAGCACCGATTGGCTTTAAAGCCACAGACTAACAAAGACAGAGACAGGCAGTACTGAGACAAAGAGAAAACAGAGACAGAGAGTGAAATAAAGAGTTTGTGTACTCAGAGAGACTTGAGGGATTCAAGCAAAACACACGTTGTTTGCATCTGTTGTGTTGAGACTCAATTTGAGCTCACACTTTGTAAAATTCTACTCTTGAAGACATAATAGAGAGGCCACCACTGAAGGATGGACCAGGAGACGTAGCCCAAGAGTTTTGGTGAACTCCATATTAAATTTGTTGTGTTTATGTGTGTTTGTCTATTATGTTTCTCTAATTGCTCATTGTCTATATTATTCGCAATCTTATTGATCCATTGCACTAAGTAGTATAGACAAATCCATGCATATGAGTCTGTAATACCTTAAAAGTAATCTAAGATCTTCATTTTCAGATCAAAGGCAAGCATGGTGCTGCAAGCACATGAGACATGTTGTGTGTCAACATGGTTCAGCATACCACTTGGGACAGCTGTGTGGCAACATAATCAACTTCAGAACAATGATGGGACACAGCATGTTGGGACAGAACTATGATGGGACAGCAATGACATTGTGCAGCAGTGGCACAATGGGATAGCAGCAACAGCAAGGTGTTGCAAGTACATGGTGCAGAAATAGTACTTGGACAGCAATGATGCTTGGTGCAGCAAGTACATGGTACAGTCATGATTGGTGAAGCATGATGAGATGCAACATAGTGATGATGGGTGCAGCATGGTGCAGCACGGTGAGGTGCAGCATGATGACGAGATTCAACACAATGACAAGTGAAGGAGTCACCTTGGAGAATCAATTGAAGCAACATGTCTTCAAATGATCTCACATATCATCTTCTTAGAGATGATCTATGCTCTTATCTAGATAAGTCAAAGTGTTGACTTCTATTGTAAATGTACTCTCTCTCTCTCTCGCTATCTCTTTGCTTAAGTATTGAAGAACATATAAGAAGAATAGATCAAGGGTTCCCCACATTAGGGTTTGTCCCTGGCTAGCGCCACATCTTGTGTCCTCTTGTCTTGGCTTGTCTTCTGCGATCTATGTTTATGTTCTATCTGCAATTTACTTTAATGCTGATGTGATTGCTAATCTGGAAAAGATATTGAGCTAACTGTGAAAATTTAAATAAATTGCTCTAAGCATATAACATACCTAAAATTAACATCCCAGAAGCTTCCAACTTATTCCTCTTCTTTAGGCACATGAAAATATACTAGACAACCAAAGATTCTAAAATGAGAAACATCAGGTTTCTTACCAGTAGAGACTTCTTCGAGTGTCTTGAAATCCAATGCTTGATGCGGGCTCCTATTTTGAACTATACAACAATGTTGGCAGCTTCTCCCCATAAAAACTTTGGTAGGCCTTGATTGTGAAGCATGGCACGCATGGCTTCCATGATTGTTCGATTCTTCCTTTGAGCAATGCCATTCTTCTGGGGAGTTTATGAGATAATTGTCTCCCTCTTAATGCCAACCTTTATGCAAAAGTCATTGAATTCATTTGATTCATACTCTGTTCTATTGTCGGTCTTCAATATCTTGATCTTCTTGCCTATTTGATTTTCCACCAACACTTTGAAAGAATAGAACCATTTGAACACTTTATCCTTCCTCTTCAAGAAATAGATCCATGTTTTGCAACAGTACTCATCCACAAAGATTGCATAATATAAGTATCCTCCCAACGATGTTATGGGTAACATACCAGACAGGTCATAATGGACCAATTGAAGAATATTGATTGTGTTGCTCTCACTAGAAGGGAATGGTCCCTTTGTATGTTTCCCAGTTGCACAACCTTGACAAACACCTTCATGGTTTATGTTAAACTCGGACATCCCTGTGACCATCTTCCTTATCCAGTAAGGCTTTGTAATGTAAATGGGCAAATCTTCAGTGTCATAGCTCAAATTGAAGTGAAATATCGCTTGCCAAAGCTCCCAAAGGACTTCCTCCAACTTGATAGAAACCATGAACCCTAAACCCAAGAGTAAATGCATCTTTAGGGTTTCCTTACCAAATACGTACCTTTCCATCAACAAATGCTACCTTGAAGCGTTTATCTTCCATCGTTGAAATAGACACCAAGTTCTTCTTCAAATCGGGCACATACAATACTTCTTGTAGATGAATGGTTTGACCTTGATTCAAGTGAAGAGTGATAGTGCCTATCCCTTTCACGGGGTAGGTGGCATTATCTCCAAGTATGATCTTCAAATTAGTCTTCTTTTCAACCAAATTTGAGAGGGCCTCTTTGTATCCAGTGAAGTGCCTTGAGGCTCCACTATCAATCAACCAATGATCCAAAGTATCTGAAGGAGAGGCAGTAGATAGAGCAGAAATAAGATAAAACTCATTTTGTTTTTCTACAACATTACTTTCATCATACCTGGCATTTCTTGTCCTTTTGGGAGGTCGACCATTTCCATTTCGAGCAGCGAGAGCATTCCTCTTTTCTTTGTTGTTGAACCTTTTGTCACTTTAATTGCCATTGCCTTTGAAATTGTTGTGGTTGTTGTTGTCATCATCCCTTGGAATATTCTTCTTGAGAGGACACTCTCTAGCATAATGGCCGAACTTGTTGTAATTGTAGCACCTTCCTTTTCTTCCTTCCTTGAATCCTTGACCCTGTCTCCTTAGAACATCATTATTCTTCATTTTTGCATGAGCGAGGAATGTTGTAGGTTCATTTTCATTTGAGGGCTTGTCTCTCTCCATCGTCCTCGTCTCCTCTTGAGTGCATCTAGCCCATAATTCATCAAAACCAAGTATCATGTTGTTGTTGAGAATAATGGTGACAAATACATCCCAAGGTCTTGGAAGACCTCCAAGTGCAATGAGAGTGAGCTCCCTGTCAGCAATAACTTCTCCAATAGATAGTAGATCATTCTTGATTTTAGTTATTCTCATGAAGTAGGGATTAGATAGACTCCTCTTTATCCATCTTGATGTCCTTCAACTTGTTTTTGAGAAAGAGGATTTGATTTGCATTGTTTACTTTGAGTTTGAACATCCCAACCAGCTTATCATGCATCTCCTTAGATGTTTCCAAATCAGAAATATAAGCAACCAAATGCTTTTGAATGGAGTCAATGATAACTTTCTTAACTTTGACGTCACATTTTCTATACTTTGTCTTAGCAGCAACCGGTGCATTTGAAGGAGACTCCACCACTTTTCCCTGCACATAGTCCATTGTATCATGCTCATCCAAAGTCAAGTCCAAAGTCATTTTCCATGCATGATAGTCAAATTTGTCATTGAGCTTATCCTCAGTGTTGAAGTAAGATGTAGAAGCCATTGAGGCTTGTCCTTGACTAACAGATGTCTCTTAGTGAGTGCTTTTCTCTCTCTTGCTTGGGCTTTGTCTTCACCTGGGCTCTGATACCATGTTAATTTTAGTTAACAATGGTATGTTTTATGCTTAGCACAATTACTTCAATGTCCTTTTAGCAGCCCAATGACAATTTCCAATTTAGTTTCTAATAGCAATCATATTAACCATAAATCACATTGATAGTAACTGTATATAGAACATGAATAACAAAATGCAGAAGACAAGCCAAGACAAAAAAACACCAGATTTGGCAAATGCCAAGGAAAACCCCAATATGGGGAAAACCCTTTGATCAATTCTTTTTATTATTATATCAAATTTTCAACACAGAGAGAGACAGAGTACAATAAAGTCAAAATTGACTTGCCAAATGATGATCAAAGTAGCCCTATCAAATCTGAAATTTTCTGCAATAGTCAACAACGCTAACCAGAAAGTCAATGTTGGTCAAAGCAACAACAAACTATCCTCAAAGTAGCTCTGTCATACCTAGTCAAACTCGCCTTCTAAGGTGGTCAAAGTCAGCCCAAAACAGTCATGAAAACAACGGTCAAACTTGGTCAAACTCTGCAATTAGGCTTGCAATCAACCCTGTGATTGGTCTACAGTCAAAGTCAACATAATGCCTCGGTTCATATGCTAATAAATGCAGCCTGCCAAAAACAAAATTCTGACCCAAAAGTCGTAATCAAATGTGGTGTTATGCTCTTGACCTGCGAGAATTTCCAGAATGCCAAATATACGAAGAAATACAACCCAGAACACAGAATAAAATGAGAAAAACAACGATTATTTTATTATTCAGAGATAAAATCAATGTTCACTTGCCTCTTCGAGGGGGCAACCTCCAGCAGAGCAGAGCTTGATTGCAAAATAAGACTTGATGATCTCTCCCTTCTAACTACGACTATTTATAGCTAAATGACCTTCAACAACCTAACAACTAGTGGTCCTTTGCATAACATGGGTTAACCACTTTATTTATTAATTATGGCCCATTTGCAACTAATTGTGGTCTCTTTCTTAAATATGGGTTAACCACTTACAATTATTAATACGGGCTTTATTGACTCTTTAACTAACTATGACTATGACTTGACCCTATTGGGTTTATTACATAAATAAATGGGTTAGGGTTGGACCCTAACATGCCCTCCCCCATCAAAAGCAGCCTTGTCCTCAAGGCTGAAGCTGCGGAAACTACTGAAGAATAGTGGTTGGTTCCCAGGTCGCATCTTCTGGAGAGGTGTCTTTCCACTTGACGAGGACTTCCTTGATCGTGCGGCCGCGCAGATGTCTTTCACGAATATCGAGGACTTGTTCAGGTTGGAGCCAAAGTGAACCTTCCTCATCCAATTCGAGTAGACTGGTTTGAATTCTGCAATTGTTCCCCACCACTTTCTTGAGGCATGATACATGGAACATTGGATGGATTTTTGAAGTTGGTGGCAAGGCCAACTTGTAGGCTACTGCTCCAATGCGCTGAAGTATTTGATAATGTCTGTAGATGGAGCTAATTTTTGGCAGCCCTTTTCTTTGAGTGATGTTTGCTTATATGGTTGCAATCGCAGGAATACCTGATCCCCTTCTTTAAATGTGCGCTCTGAACGATGTTGGTCTGCCTGTTGCTTCATTCGATTCTGAGCTTAATGGAGATTATCTTTAAGATGAGGTAGCATGGCGACACAGTTCTATAGGAGTTGATCAACTGCTTGCACCTTAGAGCATCCAGGGATATAAGAAATAGGTGAAGGTGGAAGTTGGCCATACACTGCTTTATATGGAGTCATCGTGGTGGCTTCATGATAGTTAGTATTATACCACCATTCAACTAAAGGTAGCCACTGTACCCATTGATGTTGATTTTCTAAAGTGAAGCACCTTAGGTATGTCTCCAAACATTTGTTGACTGATTCAGTTTGACCATCAGTTTGGGGATGATAGGCAGTACTTAGTTGGAGTTGGGTGCCTTGTAGATTGAAAAGTTCCTACCAAAAGTTGTTGGTGAAAGTCGGGTCATGATCAGACACAATGGAAGTTGGCATGCCATGCAGTTTGAAGATCTGGTCCATGAAAGCTCGAGCCACCAAAGGGAGGGTAAATGGGTGGGGTAGAGTGCAAAAATGAGCATATTTAGAAAGTTTGTCCACAACCACCATGATGACGGATTTGTTGCCCGACTTTGGAAGACCAGTAATGAAATCCATAGAAACATCTGTCCAGACGGAGGCAGGGATTGGCAATGGTTGTAAGGTTCCTAGTAACTTAATTGTTTCTCCTTTTTGGCGTTGACACACATCACATTCAGCTACAAAAGTAAGAATGTCATTTTTCATGCCCATCCAAAAGAAAGGACGACGAGTGTAAGCATAAGTCTTCTGAAAGCCTGCATGACCTGCAGTGGGAGATGAGTGCAACTTTGCCAAAATGCGAATTTTGAGGGTGGATGTCGGCGATATAACTACTCGATCCTTTCAACACCCAAGGCAATGTCACAACCACTCATGTTAATCGCAAACATGTGGGTCTTTAGGTGGTAGTCTCCCATTTGAAGTTTAATATTTTCGCAGCGGCCTTCACATTTCATTGTCCCCCTATCAACAATTAGGACCTGGAAATTAGAGGCTGCTCTTACAAAACAATGAACAGCTTTGGCGACCCACTTATGGATAAAGTTATGAGTGTTGCCACTATCAATCAATACTACTATAGGGCGATGTTTAAGAAAGCCTCTAATTTTGAGAGTTTGGGGTGCAGAAATGCCCGCCAAAGCATGTAGCGAGATAACTGGTTCATTTGGCGTAGCTGTGAGATCATTGTCCTGCTGGGTTTCCTCAACTTCATCCTTTGGCCCCCCAAGGGGTGGGGCTTCCTCAAATGAGCTGTGATCAGTAACATCAATTTGAAAGAATTTTGGTTCCTTGCATTTATGCCCCAGGGAGTATTTGTCATCACAGTAGTAGCACAATCCTTGTTTTCTTCTTTCAGCCATTTCTGCTGGAGACACCTTTTGAACCTTAAGTGTTTGGGTAGGGCCCTGAGCCTGGGTGGAACGCCCCTTGGCTACGAAATTTGGACGAGTAGACTGGGCAGCTAAGGCAAGTTCTACCTCGACAGCCTTTTTGCAAGCATCTATCCATGTAGGTGGGTGGTGCATCCGGACATGTGCTTGGATGGATTCTTTGAGACCACTGATGAAACACTCCAAGTAGAATTCATCTCCTAGACCTTCTGTTCTGAAGGCCAATGTCTCAAAGGCTGCAATGTAGTCTTTTACTGTGCCTGTCTATCGGAGCTTAGTGAGACAGCCCAAAAAATTAGATTCTCGGTCAAAGCGATCACAAAGGGCTTTTGAGAACACCTGCCATGTTATGTTCCCGAGATAACATTTCACATGCCACTGCCACCATTGCCATCTTTCTTGGTCCAAGTAAAGGGCTCCCACACGTAGTTTAGTTTGATCATCGCGGATATCATTCAGGGTGAAATATTGTTCCATTTGTGCTACCCATACTGCCGGATTAGAGCCATCAAATTTATACATGTCCAGCTTGGGTGGCCGAGGGTGGGAATGTTGGTGATTTCCATGGAAGTGAATATGATGGCTAGATTCTCCTTCGAGGTGTTCATCAATACTATGCACCTCCTGATGATACCCCGCCATGCTCTTGGTGATTAGTTGAAGCAGTTTTGAAATGGCGTCCAATTGTTCCTTGAACGAATCCAACCTTGATTCAAGGTGCTCAATCTTCTCATTGGCCATGACTTGAGCTCTGGTTTCTACCCTACACAGATCTCGATCACTAGAAGTCATCCGAAAAAGTTTGGGACCGCCCGAAAAATGAGGCTGACCCGTGAGTGGTACCACTACGATCAGCTCATCGCCCTGAATCTTATGGGCTAAGTCTCTTGTAAGCGTCCCAAGGAGGACTCGGACTTTTTTTTTTTTTTACCAAACAGAGTAAAACTAACTCCCTGCGAATCAATACTGTAGTGGCCAAAATCCAGAAAACTTGATCCTGCCCAATGTCCTGTGAAAATTGGGCCCAGACTATAGCAGCAACAAGCTTCACTGCGCAGAGCGTCAGATCTACCTGCAAAACCCCAACTGCTGAATGTGAGTTGTACTGCGGCGACAGAACCCCAACTGGTGGATCTGATTGGTGTGGCGGCAACAGAACCCCAACTGGTGGATCTGATTGGTGTGGCGGCAACAGAACCCCAACTGCTAGATCTGAATTTTACTGCGGCGGTAGAACCCCAACTAGTGGATCTGATTGGTGTGGCGGCGACAGAACCCCAACTGCTAGATCTGAATTGTACTGCGGCGGTAGAACCCCAACTGGTGGATCTGATCTGGCAGATAAGATAATGGGCGATCTTTAGAGAGCCGAGGGAACTATGGTCACAAAGGAGTGTCAGGTGCTACAGATCGCAACATACGGGTCCATCAATAGTACTCGGCCCAATCTTTCAGGGCACTAACTAAGGAGGATCAACCGTACCCTTAGTTGTACTACCTGACTACCCTATCGTACGTGTGAGTAATCTCCCTGAGTGTTGTTCTCAGTGTACTGTAGCAGCAAGACGGTCGATGACTTATCTAAGGCGAGGTTTCAGGTGAGCCTAGGGGGCTTCTAATATACCCAGAGGGTACGTGGAGTGTAGTCTGTGCACGGTTTTGTCTAATGTGCTACTACTCGAAGGGGTACCCACATGGGTCACAAGGGAGTCCAACAAGCGTGACCACCTCTTGTATTTCCTACGTGCATGCCTCCCAAAATCCGCAGGTTTATGCACTCAACGACAGATCCTGTGGTTTAAAGACGCCAAAACACATCTCTAGCCTAAAAAAAAATTGCAAAAATGGAGGTACCACAGCCCTGGAAAGTGCTCTGATACCACTTGTTATGCTCTTGATCTGCAAGAAATTCCAGAATACCAAATATGCGAAGAAATACAACCCAAAACACAAAATAAAATGAGAAAAACAGCAAGTATTTTATTATTCAGAGATAAAAGCAATGTTCACTTGCCTCTTCAAGGGGGCAACCTCCAGCAGAGCAAAGCTCGATTACAAGATAAGAATCGATGATCTTTCCCTTCTAACTACGACTATTTATAGCTAAATGACCTACAACAACCTAACGAATAGTGATCCTTTGCAGAACATGGGTTAACCACTTTATTTATTAATTATGGCCCATTTGCAACTATTTGTGGTCCCTTTCTTAAATGCGGGTTAACCACTTACAATTATTAATACAGGCTTTATTGACTCTTTAACTAACTATGACTATGACTTGACCCTATTGGGTTTATTACATAAATAAAGGGGTTAGGGTTGGGCCCTAACATGTGGTCAAAACACCCTTGGTCAACGCTGGCCAAACTTGCAATAGACTTTGCAATTTTGGCCCTGTAATTCATCCTTCTACTGCCACACGTGAGGAAAAGAGATGCCCAATAAGTTGTATGAACCAATCAGATGAGGAGAGAGAAGAATGTGTGAGATTAGATGATACCAAATGAGGCTTGAGGTGTCTCATATTTATACAAGTCGTTGAGGGTGAAGTGACACGTGTCTTGGGCTTCACGAGCCTACATGATGATGTCGCCGACTTTGACAATTTGCACATGTGTGAGCATAAATTCAAAAACACATTTATGCTTATCCAAATTTAATGATCTTTACGTCAATTTTGGTCCTCTTGAAAAGAGGAATTCAATGCAATAATTATCTCCATCAAATGAGCTATTCAAAGTGGAATTTGGCCCTAGTTGCCAATTTTAACAATAACCTTATTCCAAAATAAGGAGCATCCACACAAAATAGCTCATGTGCATATAATCTAATACAGATTTTGTGGTTAGGCACAAAACAAATGGGTGTCGTTCCATATGGAAGAATTATCACCATAGGATTTTTAACTTGTTAACGCATCTCAAAATGTCCACAAGACACTACTGCTTGTCTCCATAAGACACCTTTGAACTATGTTGATGGAAAACAAAAGCTATTCATCAAACAGTGATTAAAATACACATGAATGGGCTCTTCTCCAAAGGTCAGCTTAGAATTAGAATGGTCAGAAATGATTCAGTTAGTCAATGAACAATTAAAATACAGGTTACCTTTGAACTACGTTGATGGAGAACAAAAGCTATTCATCAAACAGTAATTAAAATACACATGAATGGGCTCTTCTCCAAAGGTCAGCTTAGAATTAGAATAATCAGAAGTGATTCAGTTCGTCAATGAACAATTAAAATACACGTAACAATACTCATATTGAAAGAACAACTTAGCACTTATGATGCATAAGCTCTAAAACCGAATTCGTTGAAATAGGCCGACGTGTCCCGAATCCAGCGAATCGGACACAATTCGTGTCCGGAAATCGGGACACATCGTGTCCAATTGGGACATGATCGAATCTACATTGTGTCCCGATTTCCGGACACGAATCCAGAAAAAGTGACCTACGCTGCCTAAAAAAGGCGAAATTTGTTGTTCTTTTTATCATTTTCACTTCTCTCCTTTGCAGTAGGTTTGTTGTGGGTTTGCTGTGAGGGGTTTGGAGCAAGGAGCAAAGGGTGTGGGAGCGTTTTCAAGGAGATTCAAGCAACAGGTAAGTGCATTTCCTCTCTATTTTTTTGCATTTGTATTACAACAGTTTGCATATGCATTTCTTTTACAAATTTGTGCATTTTTGGTTTATTTTTTTATAGTATTCATGGCTCAATCAAGGGCAACAAGGAAGGGGCAAAGGAAGGGGAAGAATGTCCCCATTGGAGATGCCCCTCCTCCCCCAATTTCATCAGAGTCTGCTACAAGTATTCCCTCTATTGCAAGTAATGTTGAGGAAAGACTTCCTCCTAAAGGTAACATTGAGAAATATCCCTTGTGGAAATATGTCACAAGAAAAAAAGGGCCAAACAGCAAGGTGAAGGGAGGAGGCAATGTGAATTGGAGATGCAACTTTTGCCACAGTACTTTCACGAGCACATATTTCTGTGTGAAAGGTCATTTGTTGGCTTTACCAGGTTGTGGAGTTGGAAATTGTGCAAAAGTTCCTTTACAAAAAAGGAAAGAAATGGAAAGAGAGTTCAATGTTGGTATGGCAAATGTGGTTGCAAAATAAAAAATAAAAAAACCAAGAATGATGACCCCCTTCCATTTTTGAGGAAAGGCAGCAACAAATTCCCATTTGAGAGTTCTAGTGGGAGACAAGCAGCAAAAAGAAAGGCAATTTCACTTGGTCCAATGGACAAGATTTTTCAAAAGGAGAAACGGGAAGAGATTGATCTCACCATTGCCTTTTTCCTATCAAAACTTCATATCCTTTAATGTTGCACGCTCACCCCTATTATTGAGATGTGTCGAGCTCTAACTCAAGGGGCTCCATCATGGTATGTGCCTCCTGGTTCAGAGAAGCTTAGAACCACATTGTTGACGAAGGCAAAAAAAGAGGTGCAAAAAATGCTTGAGCCTATTAAAACATCATGGCCAACATCTAGGGTTAGCATTGTTTCTGATGGATGGACAAATCCAGCATGGCACCCAATCATCAACTTCATGGTGTCGTCCTTGAATGGTCTAATTTTCTTGAAAGCAGTGGATACACTTGGAGAATACAAGGATGTACAATATATGGGTGAGTTGTTTATTAAAGTTATTGAAGATGTAGGTGTTGATTCTTATGTGCAAATCATTACAGATAATGCACCTATTTGCAAGGTTGTTGGCATGATTGTGGAAGCTAAATATCCACAAGTGTTTTGGACACCTTGCATTGTCCATTCATTGAACTTAGCACTAGAATCCATTGCTTCTAATGTGCTTTGGATTGGTAACATTATTGACGATGCACGGCATATCCGTAACTTTGTACAAAATCATACAAATGCCCTCACTATCTACAAAGAATACATCAATCTATCATTGTTGAAGATTGCGATATATGGTTTGCCTCTTCATTCATCATGTTGAAGAGGTTGAGGGAGGTCAAGACCACTCTTGGGGCCATGGTTATTTCAAAGTCTTGGTCTTTTTGGAGAAAGACAGATCAAGTAGCCTCTAAAAGAGTGAAGGACACAGTGCTAGATGATGCTTGGTGGGAGAGGGTAGATCTACTTATTCAGATCATGGACCCTATCATTTCTTTGCTTCAATTTGTAGATACAGACCAACCCATCCTATGAGAAGTTTATGAGGGATGGGATTCCATGATTGAGTCTGTGAGGAGCCTTATTTTACAGAGTGAGTGCCCCGAGTATGAGACATCACCAGAGGCCTTCTGTGGTACTATACAGGATATTCTTGTCAGTATATGGGACAAGAATTGCACACCTTTACATTGTTTGGCTCACTCATTGAACCCAAAATACTACAGCCATGAGTGGTTGAATGGTGGGCCTTCCCGCAAATTCCCTCCTCACATGGATGGTGAAATCTCATAGGGGAGGAAAGACGCATTCAGGAAGGTTTTTTAGGATAGAGCATTGCTTGATGAGGTGGAGCATGCCTTTGCAAAGTTTTCCACTGGCACTGGTCGATTTGCAGGACATGATCTGATTAGAGACAGGGGGGCTAAGAATCCCTATTCTTGGTGGGCAAATCATGGGGCAACAAGCTCTCCTCTACAATAGTTAACCATGAGGCTCCTCTCTCAGGTGACTTCATCCTCTTGTTGCAAAAGGAATTGGAGCACATATGGGAATTTGTAGAGTGTTAAGAAGAGCAGGCTTGAGCAGTCCAGGGCGGAGACAATGGTGTATGTGCACACCAACCTTCGTCTTATTTACAGGCAGAGGGAAGAGTGGTTGAAGGGAAAGACAAAGATGTGTGATGTCTTTCCTGATGATATGGGTCTAGACAACAATGTTGAGTTGGCATTAGCCAACATGGATCTCAATGATCCAATGCTAGAGCCTAATAGATTCGATGATGGTGATATTGTAGAGGGGTCATCCTCCACACCAGCAGATGCAGAGACGACTTTGGACACAGGGGAGGAGGATGCAGCAGAGGAGAGCAGTGGTGACCATGATGATGAGGACAATGATGTTGATTTTGATGATGACTATGAGGATTGACGACTCATGAGTCATGAACTACCAAATGCCTTGAGGCTTGTATACTTGTAGTTGTTTTGCATTTTCTATTTCTATTTGCCATTGCCATTGCACAACCTATATAACACATTTTGATTTTGATAACTTAATGAGAAAACTATAGTTCTCAGTGTTTTTATCTTACTATCTTGTCTTTCTCCTATCGGATCATTGATGAATTGAATATGTATTATCATTTATGAATTTAGAATTTATCATTTATCATTCATGTGACATGTCACAAATTACAATTGTATTTGAATTTTGTATGTACTATGCATGCTATAATGTTACTAACTTACTTTGTAAACAGTAAAACTTACATCTAGATGAAGATCTATGTTTGAAATCAATGAATTTGTATCATGAATGAGAATTTGTGTAAGAAATATCTAATTTTTAATATATATATTTTTAATAAAATAATATATAACGTATCCGAACGTGTAATGTTCCGGGGGGTCAACGTGTCCAAATCTGACACTCAAATCACCGTATCCAACGAATCCCGAATCCACGTGTCAGGTTACTTAGTGCATAAGTAATTTCAGTAATCAACCACACAGTGCTTCATTCCAAAACGCAGCTTAAGCCTATAATAAAGAATTATAATCAGAAGGCAGCTTATAGCTCCAACAATGCAGCAAAATACAAACAAGTTCATGGCATGTGGACTTGTTCAAATGAGCGGCCTGGAGTTACAATGATAGAGAGACACTTCGAACTCTACCAATCAGAGATTCAAGAAACAGATTATATGCTACACTAGCGCTGAAGTTAAGTATAAAACGTATCTGCTACACTAACATTGATGTTAAGTCTATTATAACCATCTGCTTGAATGCACCTAATCTTAGTCAAGAGGCACTGAAGTCCAGCCTATTATAACCAGCTTCTGGAATGCTCCCAGTCTTAGTCAAGAGTTGACTGTTGAACCCAATGTATGCTAAGAACTACAATTTCATTTTACCATGTTGTCAGTTGGGACAATGAATATCTGGGTTCAATGTATGTTAGAACTGCAATTTCATGTTACTAAGTTGTCCATTGGGATCATGAATATCTAGCTGAGAATTTTAGATTGGTCTTCCCAAGGAGATTCTAAGGACTGGGATATCTGTCATTAGCTTCTCTAACTCCTAGTGTTTGTCACGAAGTCACTTGACTCGGACTAACCAACAACTCAGCAAACCCAAAATGGAGATTTGTTGACCCAACAAATTTGACCCTAATGGTATGAGTTTTGATCAGAATGTCAATTGAGTCGACTTGTTGAGAACCCACCATGCTCATTTGATACTTTATCAGTATTTATCTCTGTTATACAGAAATACACTCCCCCAATTTTTGGGACAGGGAAAATGAATGGGGCACGTAACTTTCCCCCCATGCGCCTTTTGGGGAAACTTGGAGAGGTGCAAAGGGAGCGTTTCCCTACATCCTCCTTTTGGGTAACTCGAAAAAGTGCAAGCAGAATGTTTTCCTACATCTCCTTTTGGCGAAACTCAGTGAAGTGCATGGAGAGTGTTTCCCCATGTCCCCCTTTTAGGGAAACTTGGGGAGATGCAAGGGGAACATTTCCCTTCTCAGTGGGAGACGTTTCCCCGCATCCTCCTTTTGGGGAAACCTGGGAAGATGCAAGGGGAGCATTCCCTTTTTCAGTGGAAGACGTTTCCCCACACGCCCCTTTGGATGAAACTCAGTGAAGTGCAAGGAGAACGTTTACTCACATCCGCTTTTGGGGAAGATTAGGGAGACGCAATGGGAACATTTCACCATAGCCCCTTTTGGAGGAACTAGGGGAGATGCAAAGGGAATGGTTCCTTTAGTGGGGAATACTTGGACAGCCCCACAATGTTTTCCCAATGGCCTTAAGAAAGTTCATCTTTTTAAGACAAAGATATTAAAACCTTAAAGCAAAAAGCAAATGTGAACATTTATTTCATAATTTCATTCTCGGTGACTTGTCATTGTTTCTAATTATTTTTTTTTTTTTTTGGGGGGGGGGGGAGGACTTTCGACAAGGTCTCCTATGTCCAGGAACTTAATGTTTTCCATCCCATTTCTTAAATTTTGGAGGTGTCTAGACACATCCCGGGAAACACCCCATGCATTGTCCTGAAAACTTAGTGCAACGTTAATATTCACCGAGGAAAGCTGTTATGACTACCTAATATTGCCATAGACAGGGCCATCAACTTCAATTTTGCTTCTATCAAATAGCTTTGGGGCGGGTGGGGGGGGGACTTTCGACAAGGTCTCCTATGTCCAGGAACTTAATGTTTTCCATCCCATTTCTTAAATTTTGGAGGTGTCTGGACACATCCCGGGAAACACCCCATGCATTGTCCTGAAAACTTAGTGCAACGTTAATATTCACCGAGGAAAGCTGTTATGACTACCTAATATTGCCATAGACAGGGCCATCAACTTCAATTTTGCTTCTATCAAATAGCTTTCATAATTGGCGGCAACCACGGGAGGTTTAAGAGGCATTCATGTGTTGGTTTCACAATGTGAAAGTTGTATGACCCGTTTCTTAATTTGTTGAAGTTGGCTTCACTAAGACATTATGCTTTAGATTTTGATCAGGCAAAGCTTAAACATCAAACGTAAATCCATATTTATTAGGTAGCTACATTCACACTTATGACTTGGGTGATCTAGGAGGTCTACACCAGCCCTATTACATTTACAATAATCACAATCTATCCATTACAATAACAAAAATGATTGATCTCTATACAGTCCATATCGGGACGATAGATATCAGCCATAATATTTCATCAGGGTACAAACTAACAGTGCAGGAACCCAATTAAAGTAAGCACAGAAACGCAACGGTAAACAAAACCCAATGCCTTTTTAAAGTACAGACGGGACTGCAGTAAATTTGCCATGGAATACATCAGATCCGCAGATTAACCAGAGTTAGTAAAACTAGATTCCAAAATAGTAGAAAGCAAAACTCAAAAATTGCAAAAAAAAACAAAATAGAACTATTAGGCTATTTCTCCATAAAAATCCAGAAACCCAATACATGTGAAGATTCAGCCAATGAAATCAATAGCAAGAAATAGATTATCAATGGAAAGAGAATAAATTTAAGTACCCCGCTAGCAATAATCACGCCAGCAACGACAGGAACGAGAGTGAGATATGTCAACCAGGCCTCCCTCTTAACTGTTATGAGAAAGGCAAACACAGCAGTGAAGAACGGGGTAGTCGCCCCAACCGCTTGATTGAAAGAGACGGGCAGGAAACGCAAGGATATATTGCCGCCCACTACAGAGGCACAGAAAATGGCGCTGAGAGTGGCGATCTTAGTGAACTGCTCCCGGGATCGAATCGGCTGCATGGGCACAATCTTAAACCAGACTATGATCAGATAACTGAGCAGAGAACATGCGGTCATGTGGCACATCGTCAGGAATAGGGGGAAGCGAAACCCATAGTTGCTCAGCAGGTACTTATTCAGCAAGATGACCCCGATGTTGGCGCTGAACCAAGCGCCTACTAGCCCTACTGTGAACAGACCTGATGCCATTGCCTGCCCTGCCAATCCCTCAGAATCCCCAAATTGCTCTCTGATTACTATCCGGAGGGTCGGGGATTGAAAAGGCCCGTCATTGAACAAATTACATGACTACCGGATTCAATTGTGATGTGGGCGTTTGTTTTATTCGTTTTTTTTTCTTCTTTAGAGGATTGAAAGAGCATACTGTCATGATGAATTTGGATGAATTCCATGGAAGACAAAGCAACATGCAGAAGATTCAATGGTGTTGTTTATTCTGCGCGCTCATTGCGCGGATTGCTTATTCTGTTGATTTTTTTTTTTTCTTTTTCTTTTAATAACGCAGGATGGTCAACTAAGGCGCAAGCGTTTGGAGTTTGAGTATAAATCTGTAGCAAGGGCCGTCCTCTCTGCATCCCGTCCTGTCAGAACCCAGGGCCTTCCGCCGGCGTTAAATATTACATCAAAGTACCATCTCACCGACAGAATGGGGTCTCGAATATGTGGAAAAGTCCGGCATTGGGTGAATATCGTTGTATTGGGGTTTACACTGTTTAGGTTGGGATAGATATCATTAACTTATGCCGTAGTCTAACTACCCTGAGCAGGGGTTAAATTTGACGGGTGATTCTATCTCTCAAGGAAATTTTTTATGATGTTTTTATTTTTAAACTGTCCATCATATGACTTTTAAAATTTATTTGTACAAGTTTCATCTAATTTCAAATTGTACAATAAAAGAACAATAGTTGTGAAATAATTTTCAAACCAAAAACATAATGTGCATGATTTCTCGGTTGGATACAACGACCCTTTTGGTGGCTCCCAGCCTTTCCCAACAACCGACTTTGCAGACAAAAAGTTGTGTTCAACTTCATTTCGAACAAAACCCAACAGTCTAATTTACTGCACAAACCGCTGTTGAAAGTCCAATCCAATTTTTTACAACAAATACAAAACAAAGCTCAATTTTTTACCTAACCCACTACTCAGAATTCAGCTGGTTTAATATCCCAAAACATATCTTGAAGATCTAATGTCAACAGAGAAAGAAACCGGGACTCCAGGTAATCCGTCTCGAATTCGTTTACCTTTTAGTTTTATTAGATACGTTAGTACATCTAACATCTCTTGTCGTTGTAGACTGTAGTATAGTGATGACTCGATGAGTATTCCCGCCTATCACGCGGCCCGCGGGTGACCCGGGTTCGATCCCCAGCAACGACGAGTTTTGATTTCCAATTTCTTCGCGGAAATCAATTGCAAACGGCGTGTTTTGTTTTCCAATTTGCCCGCGGTAATCAATTACAAAATAACTAATATTTAGTATTTGGTTTTCCAATTTCAAAATTAATTATTTAGTTTTTACCACATTTTCTTGCTTCAACTTACATCACCCAATATTAATATGGTGTTGTAAGACTTAACAGAAGGCATTCGAAATCAAACGAGTCCAAAACCGCAACAGACATGATCTTGATCGAATATGGGAGCAACATGTCGAGTCAATAATCTTCACGGGAATCAGCCCAGAAAATAAGCCCATCACGGATTTTGCCATCATTGTGATTTTAACTAATTCAGAGATGGAGGAAGGCAGCATCGCTAAAACCATTGCAATTCAAAAATGAAAGAAATATACTAGCAAAACGAAAGTAATCTTATAGGGATATTTGTAATAATAGTTAAAAAATATTCTATACATTAAAAGTTAAATTCAACTATGTAAAACAGTGCTGCTCATATTTTCACAAAAAATCTGAACATCAAATAGATATTTTGGGAACATCAAATGATAATGGGTAGGAACTAGGAACAAATATTTTGGATGCATAAAATGATCATGCCTGCGCACACCAAATAAATGGAATAAGTGTTACCCTAGATTTTCAAAAATCAGTCTAATTTCAGTTTAAGGAGATGATAAAAAATAAATGATTTTTAATAACGCTTTCATTTTCAAAACTAATATACCATCTTGATAGCTTATTTTCTTTTCTCTTCCCATATTCTTCATTTTAATCTTTTTCAGAGCGATACCTTCCAACTTTTTCATGAATTTCTTTACCTTCAAAATATCCACCCGAGCATTGAATACAACTACTTTTGATGCAGAGATTTCAGCGTATAAAAACCAAACGCTATGCGAATGCGATACATATCAAAAAATTCAAAATACCTGATTCACGATGCACAGATCAGCGGGGTGCTGGCCGACATCGACGTTCGAAAGACCTATCTACCATAACCCAATTCTCCCACCAATTTACACACAGACAAGCAGTGAAGATGACTCTGAGTCACAACTTACAGGCTACAGCACATCACAGATTCACAAGTGATCGGGATTCGGTGGTAAATTGACGATAAAGCTTTAAGCGATGGATTATTTCCCCGCGGGCCGCGACACGACTCATTAATGAAATCTTGTACGTATTAAAGTTTACAGGGGTAAGTTGGTAACTGGTAAGCGGTAAACCCAAAGGGCCGAATGTGAATTGAATGCTAATTTGATAACTGGTAAGCGGTAAACCCGAAGGGCCGAATGTGAATTAAATGTTAATTGAATGCAAAATCCGCATCCTGATCCGATCACTGTCACACGGTACACCATATTAAAAATGCCATAGGTTAAATATATATATAAAGAAAAATTATAAAAAAAAAATTAAAACTTTTAATTTTTATACATGCCCGTCAATATGACGGTTTTGAAAATGAATGGCAAGTTGCGCATGATGTGGAGGTTTAAAAATAAAACGTATTTTACGGGTAAAAATGCGAAATACGTCCATACGGGCGTCAAATTTAACCCCTGAGCCAGAGGAATTGGCTGGAAAGTGATAGATATCATTAACTTATGCCGTAGTCTAACTAGCCTGAGGAATTGGCTGGAAAGTGATGGAAATTTTGGTTAAATTTGGTAAGGATTTTTGTAAATCCAAGTTATAATTGTTAAACTTCAAAATTTTAAGTGTTTTAAACGTTTTTTATGGCGCTGAATCCATTTCTACCATCAAAAACACGATTCAAACATTGCCTCTACAAGATTTTTGAAATTTTTTACACGAATTCCAGCGACTTTTCGTCGTACGGGCAATTCCTCCACCTGGTTAGACGTCTCCTTAACTTATAGCTGAAAATAAGTTGCTTGCAAATGAGCATTAAATGAGCCGACATATTTGTTACCATTAATTTATAATATATTAGGATATGTTGCTATTAACTTACAATATATTGGGATGTTGTCATTAACTTACAATATATTAGGATGTCATGTAATATAAGATTTTACAACATATTAGGATGGCATGTAACATAAGATTTTGATGAAAAAGTATTTTATTCTCTTCTAATATTGTTTTTATTATTAATGAATTAATTTGTCTTTTGATGAAAAATATATAAGGTTAAATAATTTATTTTTTAATATATTAATTTTATTTATTTAAAGTTTGATTGGTTATTTTTGTTTTGTTTTTATTATGTAATGGTGTTTCTATGGTTGATTGTGTATTTGTAATTGATGACGAATACACCATTGTCATATTAATTATATTATTGAAAACAATCAAAGTATATATCGTGGAATGAAAAGAAAATTGTGCGGATAATTAATTTGTGATCGTTGTACAAAGCTAGTCACTGCACTCTTTCAATTAAAAACCACATGAGACAACAAACTAGTGTCGTTTTCTCATAATTTAATCGCCAAAGATTTGACACTACGCACTAAAATGGGTAAATAAGGAGTTCTGTCAGCGTCAAAAATCTTTCATTAACCACATAACCCCAAAATGGATCATTGTTGCTCATCGAGAATCTTCACAAATAAATAAGTTAAACGACAATCAATGACATATACATCATTTTCGTATAAACGATATTGTTGAAAAGAATAGAATGACAAAAACTAAGCCAATAATGAACTCTTGACGGCTCATAGCTTTTGATAAAAAATTGCATGCACTAGTTTGTTGTAGACAATTTGTGTTTGAGCCCGATCCATATACATTTTATCAACTTGCTTGATTCATCCATGAAATTCGAGTATTTTGAGTATTTAATTATGATAACATTTTCAAAATTATATAAGCAAGGTAAGTTTTAATGTTTTATGTAAAAATCGTTTGTCCAATAAAATACTATTATGAAGATAGTTACCAGTGGATAGTTATTTGCACATTATTTTAGTTGATGGGCTACTGTAGGCTCAAATTAGGTAATTCGAACTCTTAATGAGTGTATAAATAGGAGAAACATGAATTCATTTGTATCATCGCTTGGATTGGATCATTCTCTCTCTTAAGAATTTCACATTTAGGTAAACACCTTATGTGTTCTCCGACTGGAGAAATTATCTTTGGAGGGGAAACAATGCGTTTTTGGGATCTCCGTGCTCCTTGGTTGGAACCCCTAAGGGGCCCTAATGGTTTGGATCTGAGCAAGTTGAGGCAGTGTCTCTATCTGTCCAGGTCCGGGTCAGTGGGGACACGTAATGCCTGGTAGGGTTATAAGGGTCACTGCACCTCTTTCATTTCTTCACCACCCCACTCTGAAGATGTTGTCAATCCAATCTTCTTGGATGAAAAAATTGGAGCATATATGAATTTTGATGTTTGGATTGGATTTTCTTATCTTGGAGCTTCTTTATTGGCAAATGTATTGATGGTTGGATATATTCTCTTACATGTAAGTACAACTTTGATGTTATTTTCTTTTACTTTGTCATCACATACATTGATCAAAGGATTTTTGCTATTTTAGGGCTAATTGTTGCATGCATTCACTGCTTCATTGTAGAATTATGTTTCTATATAGCATATCTTTATGTATGGGCCATGTTTGTTCAACGAATTGTCCTAGAGATTGAAGTTATCTTGATAATCCATCTTCATTTGTAAGCGAAGTATAAACACTTTAAGGTCACTTTCGTTTTCTGCCCTAACATTGGACGAAGTTGCCCTTACAGCCTCCTTGAGCTAGAAATGAGATCCTTCTTCATAATTCCTCCTAACTTCATATCCCCAAAAGGAATTAGGCACTGGTCCACCATTAGGTGATCACCTTAAACATTTTCTTTACCTTTTCTCCCCTTTCCTAGGTTTAGCCAAGTTGGGCCACCTAGGGCGTCACATTCCCGACAAAGTAATCATAGAAAAAGTTCGATCTCCTAGCCTCGACTGTGTTGGTGTGTCCTCAAGGTCTCCTCCAAATTTGAAGAAATATCGATAGTGGGATTGTGAGATATCCCAAGCCCTAGCTCTGAGATCAAACTTTGCCATGGTGTTCCCTAGGCTAGTACCTCATAGGATCAATTTGACACCTTTAAGTGGAAATTCTTGTTTTGATACTTTCCCCTTCCTTGTCTAGGTTAAGATCATCATTAATTGCTAGACTCCCTCCCCTTAACCTAGGCTGGGTCCACTTGGTCCCATGTGGTCCCATACCTTTGAAAAGTCAAGTTTTCAAGGACCACTTAGGATACCAAGTTCAATAAGGATTTTAGGGATTGGGAAACTCCTTTACAAGTCATATCCCCTCAACTTAGCCCTTAAATTCTCACCTCCTTCTCCTAGAAAGCCTTGTACCTTGTTTAAAGAGCAAGCAAGCTCCATCCTTGACCTCCTTCCAGGAAAAGAATCATTAAGGTCACTTCACATCCATTTGTTGATTCATCCTTCACAAGTGACTCTCCATATATCGGGTCTCCTCCTAATGGTGAAAGTCCGTAAAGAGTAGGGAGTCTTAGCTGAGGTGACAGTGGGCTAAGTCTCCATTGTTGCCCTTGATTTAGTAGTTGTCCCTTAAGGAGTCGCTTTTGCCCCCCTGCTATTTTGAGCAATAACAGACCCCACTTCCAAAACTGATAATTGTAGGTCGAGTCACATCATAGTGACACTCAACTCATGTTTACCCTAAAGAGATTATAAAAGTGGGTAGATGTGGGGTGGGGCAGTTACAGGGTGGTATCAAAGGGGGTTTGTTCTCTTTGGGTGATATCTAATACCACAAGTTGGTATCAGAGCTAGGTTGTGCACTGGACCTTGAGGTAAATGCATATTGTTAATTGCATGTTAACTGTATATGTGCCTAATGTGCATGCATTGCGGTGCTTATGATTATCATGTATATAGTTAGTGTTGCAATTTTGTGTTATCATGCATCATGTTGATATGTTGGTGTCATTACATATACATTGTGCTAATATGGGCTGATTTGTGTAGATGAGATAGCCTCCCTTGAGATACATTGAGGTATGATTTTGATTATGTTTCTATTTGGTTTATCTAACATGACATGTTTGTAGGAAAGAGAAGATTAGAGATGAAGAGCAGAATGGTGGACTACAGTTCACATGACTCCTTTACATGCTTGATTTAGAATCAATGGAATGGGAAAGGTCAGTTGAGCAGCAGTGACAAGAGTATTCTCCTGATCTAGTAGATACACTAAGAAGTTTGAAAGAAGAGATCAAAAGTTGCAAGGTAGACAATAATAGGCTGATTGAGGCACAGGAGCTTTCCAAAGCTTATGAAAATCAAGCAGAAGTTAATGCAGTCATCCTTCAGAGTATTTCAGATTTGCAGAAGCATGGACAAATGGGGATCAATTATGGATAGGAGGAGAAGACTAATGGGGCATATGGCAGCAGGTCTCATAGAGGACACATGTTGGATAGAGATGACACAGTCAGAGGTGGCATATCTTTGGATACACCTAACAGGAGGGGTAGTACTTATGGATTTCATTCTAGTTCTGGTTCCAAGAGACACCATCACCATCAACGCTATCATCCTTATAGGAGGAGTGAGAAGAGATATTTGCCAGAGGAGTTCAAGAAAGCCAAGCCTCCTACATTTGATGGAGAGATGAAGAGATCAAAAGATGCAAAAGCATGGTTTCTTCGGATGAAAAAGTTTTTTAGATTGCATTCGTATTAAGAGAACATGAAAGCCAAGATAGCTATCTTCAGTCTGAAAGGGAAAACATATATCTGGTGGGAAGATGTGAAGCATGTCAGAGGCATTAAATAATAGGAGTTGATTTAGGATGAGTTCGAGAGACTTTTCAAGAAGTATCTATCTGAAAGATACTATAATGATAGGGCTAAGGAGTTCTATGAGCTGAAGATGGGTTCTATGATAGCTGATGAGTACACTAGCGGATTCTTGGAGTTGTTGAGGTATGTGCCTTATCTTAAGAATGAGAAAGCAAAGATTCAAAGGTTCATTAGTGGGTTACCAGTGGCATTCAAGGACCAAATTAAGTTTGATGAGCCTCGATCAATGGAGAAATCCATCAGAAAGCTAAAGCATTGTTATGAACAATCAAAGCACAAGTATGAGCCTCAGCAAAATTGGAAAGGGAATGAGAAGACTAAAGGAAATTGGGCTAAGAAGCGAGGAAGACTTTGGGATGCAGGTGACAAGGAGAATGTAGCGTGATACAAGAAGTTCAATGCAGTTGAGAGAGGACATGGGTCCTAGTCTGAGGAGCAGAATAAGGGCAATGGCAAAAAACCTTTGATATGTTGGTCTTGTGGTGGAGAGAATCACAGGAGTGGGCACCCATTGCATTAGGGTGACAGGCCACAGATTTATAGTGCTTAGGATGCACAAATAATTGGAGATGTTGGGCAGAGTATTCCTCGGATTTATGTAGTGGTGGATAATAGGCAAATAGATCATCAAGCATCCATTATTAGGATGGAAGGTAAGCTCCATGATTAGGTTGTTTCTATTTTGATTGATCCTGGATCTCACTATAGTTATATCAGACCTGACTTGGTGGATAAGTGTGGCTTGAATAAAGAAGTGCATGTAGAATCTTGGTTGGTGCAATTGGCTACAGGGACCAAGAGAAGAGTTCATCATTGGTGAAATCTTATGCATTTGAGCTGAATGGTATACCTACATCAGCACATCTAAATTTTCTTCCTTTGGGATCATATAGTATGCTTTTGGGTATGGATTGGTTGTTCATTCACAGGACTAAAGTGGAATGCTATGACAAGGCTATTGAATGTATGGATGATGATGGGGAAATGAGAGTCTCGCAGGGAAACAGGAAGACTAAATCAATGAGAATGGTTACAACTATGGGAGTGAAGCATAGCCGCAGGAAAGGATGTTTGTTATTTGCAGTGCATATCTCCAATGATAAAGAGAAGGATGTTGAGGATGATGAAGTTCTGAAGAAGTATCTTATTTTGCAGCAGTTTTATGATGTGTTTCCTACCGAGATTCCAGAGTTAACGCCTCATAGTGAAGTGCATTTCTCTATTGTGTTAGTACTAGGAGCAACACCAGCATTTAAAGCACCTTACAGGATGAGTACTCCGAAGTTGGTGTAGTTAAAGTTGCAACTTAAGGAAATGCTTGATAAGGGATACATAACGCCAATTGTATCGCCTTGGATTGCACCAGTGTTGTTTGTAAGGAAGAAGGATGGTACTCTTAGATTGTGCATTGATTACAGACAGTTGAACAAGGTGACCATCAAGAACATGTATCATTTGCCACGAATTGATGACTTGTTTAATCAGTTGAAGGGAGCAATAGTGTTTTCAAATATTGATTTGAGATAATGATATCATTAGGTGCACATCAAAGAAGAAGACATCTACAAGACTACATTCCACACAAGGTATGGGCATTATGAGTTTGTGGTGGTTCCTTTTAGTCTTACTAATGCTCTAGCCACTTTCATGTGTTTGATGAACAATGTGTTTCATCCTTATCTAGACAAGTTTGTGATAATGTTTATTGATGATATATTGATATACTCCAAGAATGAGGAGGAGCATGCAGAGCACTTGGCAACAATGTTGAGATTGTTGAGAGAGCACTAGTTGTATGCAAATCTTAACAAGTGTAGTTTCTTTTAGACTCTAATTCATTACTTTAGACATGTTGTTTCCAAGGAAGGGATAGCAGTGGATCTGGAAAATATTAAAGCTATCATAGAGTAGCCAACTCCTAGGAATGTGGATGAGGTTAGATCATTCATGAGACTAGTAGGTTATTATAGGTGGTTCATCAGGAACTTCTCAAAGATAAACTATCCTATCACATCTTTGCAGAGAAGAGGGAAGAAGTTTGAATGGAATGAAGAGTGTGCAATTAGTTTTGAGCAGTTGAAGCATTTTCTTACAAATGTTCCAGTTCTGAATATTGTAGACCCTGACATAGAATATGTGGTTTGTACAGATGCTTGCAAGGAAGGACTTGGTGGAGTCTTGATGCAAGAAGGACAGGTGGTATGCTATGAGTAAAGGTATTTGAATGAGCACAAAAAGAAATGTGACTCATGATCTTAATCTGGTAGCTATTATGTAACAACCCAAAATAAACATGTAATTAATCAACTAATTAACATCAAGTGCAAACTATGAGTAGCACTTACCTGTGGTTGAAATCTGCTTACTACAACAAGGTTTTGGGGACGACTCTCCACCCAACCGTAGGCTCAATTGTGTAAGGACTTGCTACAACTGGCCACCCCTGAGCCCTCAATCAACCTACTACTGCCAGTGACTCCTCTATCTTAGAACACTATTCTCCCAAGAGAATGAATGATAGAATCTTGGAATGATGGAATACCTCTCATCTTCCTCACCATCTATTAAATAGAGAAAATATTAGAAGGGGAACCACATGCACACACTTCATGTGTCAACATGCAACTTACTGCTTTCTTGTTTTATTCTTTTGTTTACTTTTTTATAGTTTTACTGATTTTTACTATTTTTCTTGTTTTATTTCTTTTGTTTTTACTTTTTGATAGTTTTACTAATTTTTACTATTTTTTTTGTTTTATTTCTTTTATTTATATTTATTTAAAGCATGTAATTAATTTATTATTATTTATTTATTTATTATTTTATTTATTGGTTAATATTTATTATTTATTATTTATTATTTATTAATAAGGGACATTACATACTCTCCCACTTTAAGGAACTTTGTCCCGAAGTTAAGTTGAATTATTTATTATTTTTATTAAGGGACATTACATTTATTTTGTTATTTATTACGTCATGTAACAGTCTCGGCACCCTCTCACTTCAAAGGGTATTCTGGGCACTCTCTTACCAAGAGCCAACCTGAACACCCATCAAAATATAACTATGCAGCCAGTATGCATTGAATAAAAAAAAAAATATGTGTATAGTGAGGGTTTGTAGAACAAAAAAAGACATGTGGCCTCCCGGAAGTAATGATCCTGTAACCTTCAAAACAAAGTCGAGTTAAAAATCCCAGCAAAACAATTTTTTTTTTTTTTAAGATGCCCATAGGCCCTAAGGGTTGAGCCTACATCTGATACCATATGTAATAGCCCAAAATAAACATGTAATTAATCAACTAATTAACATCAAGTGCAAACTATGAGTAGCACTTACCTACCTGTGTTGAAGTCTGCTTACTGCAACAAGGTTTTGGGGACGACTCTCCACCCAACCGTAGGCTCAATTGCGCAAGGACTTGCTACAACTGGCCACCCCCGAGCCCTCAATCAACTTACTACTGTCAGCGACTCCTCTGTCTTAGAACACTATTCTCCCAAGAGAATGAATGATAGAATCTTGGAATGATGGAATACCTCGCATCTTCCTCACCATCTATTAAATAGAGCAAACATTAGAAGGGGAACCACATGCACACACTCCATGTGTCAACATGCAACTTAGTGCTTTCTTGTTTTATTCTTTTGTTTTTAATTTTTGATAGATTCACTGATTTTTACTATTTTTCTTGTTTTATTTCTTTTGTTTTTACTTTTTGATAGTTTGATCTATTTTTACTATTTTTATTGTTTTATTTCTTTTATTTATATTTATTTAAAGCATGTAATTAATTTATTATTTATTATTATTTTATTTATTATTTTTATTACCCCCGAGCCCTCAATCAACGTACTACTACCAGAGAATCCTTTGTCTTAGAACACTATTCTCCCAAGAGAATGGATGGTAAAATCTTGGAATGATGAAATACCTCTCATCTTCCTCACCATCTATTAAATAGAGCAGACATTAGAAGGGGAACCATATGCACACACTCCATGTGTTAACATGCAACTTACTGCTTTCCTGTTTTATTCTTTTGTTTTTACTTTTTGATAGTTTTACTGATTTTCACTATTTTTCTTGTTTTATTTCTTTTGTTTTTACTTTTTGATAATTTTACTGATTTTTACTATTTTTCTTGTTTTATTTCTTTTATTTATGTTTATTTAAAGTATGTAATTAATTTATTATTATTTATTATTTATTATTTATTATTAAGGGACATTACATATTATTCATACGTTGAAGATGTGGAGACATTATCTTCTTGGAAAAATGTTTGTTCTGATGAGTGATCATAGTGAGTCGAGGTACTTATTTGACCAAGATAATCTGAATGCCAAACAAACTAGATGGTTGGATACTCTCCATGAGTTTGACTTCGAGATCAGGTACATCAAAGGGAGGGAGAACGGGGTTGCATATGCTCTCAGCAGGAGAGTGCAGGTGAATCACATTTTAGCTGTGAGTTTATATGAGACAGATTTGTAAGAGCAGATCTTGCATGTAGAGCAGCATGATGAGAGGTACCAACAGCTGAAGCAGAAGTTGCAACAACAGGGTGAAGGTGATAGTGTTGGGAAAAATACTGAGAGGAGGGGGGTGGTGAATCAATATTTTAATTCACTTTAACTTTCAATTTCATATACATAATTTTGTACGTTATTGTTCTTAAAGAAACCTACTTATGTACGCGACTTAAAAGAAGAAAAACAACTTATATCTAGTTGACTAATTTTTCATGTGTTCAATCTGATGATTGTCTTTAAACATTGCATCAGTAAATAAATAACTTTCCAATATGCAATAAAGATTAAAAAACAGAATTACAACATATAAGCAACACACATAGAACACCGGGATTTTAGTTGGAAACCCAATGTGGGAGAAAACCATCGTTGTCGTTGTCTTTGTCTTCTTTCTTATTATATAAAGAAAAACTTCATTATGTTTTTGTACTAATGCAAATTCTTACTAGTATGCAGACACCCACCTACAGGAGTCTACAACCTCCACTCGTTCTCCAACACCCACTGGAAGGGAACCATAACCCCCTAAACTCGTTTACCAGTTCCTACCGGAAGGGAGCTCCTTCCCCCTTTCTGAAGGCTACAGCCCTCGGCTCCTTGTGGACCATTTTTCATAATGTTTCAGACTGGGTCCATCTGTCAAACAACATGTATGCCACCTTTCATCATATTTTCAAACTAGACCCACACCAACAATAAACCCAAACAAACATGACAAACTAAAACATTGAATCCGAGTCACTGAAGTACTGTAAATCGACTAAATTTTTGAAGCATCAAACCATTGAATGTAAACATCAGAATATGTATGCGTCTGTTCTTAAGAGAACCCGCATATATACACACTTCCATTACATAAAACCTGTGTGCATATCTCAAATCAATGAGAACTGAAAATACTATCAAACTGAATCATTGTGTCAGACATTGAATCACAACAGTTATTGTCTTACTCAAAAAACCCAATCATAATGCAACATCATCACTGATTAAATACCAAGCCACAATCCAATTAACCCAATCACTGCCAGATACAGATCAAGACATCATTGACAGACAACAACAAATAGAACAAAATTCATTAATTGTGATCATCAAGCAACACTGCAAACCCTAGCATATATATGCAACTTCCATAAAACAAATAAGCGTATGAACGTGACCACCATGCATGACTCTCGTGTATATATTTCAATATACTAGTAAATTATTGCATAATTTATGCGCTACTTTACTAAATGAGGACTGCATATGTACGTGACAAATCAGAAGCAATATGGCGTACAGGTCTTGAAATTACTAAATCAAACATTCGTTGCAATTCAAAACATCTGTTAAACCCATATCTCGACACACATCACTCTATTTAAATCAAACCATCATCATAGCTACATATCTAACATTACAAGCATAAATAGATGAAGCAAGTATTTTCATTAGTCTTCACAACACTTTCATATTTATCAGATCTGAACCATCTCCTTGCTTCTGTAGGTTTTAACCCCATACAGAAATTACCTGCATACGAATTCTAAGAACAGAAAATAAACAATGTGAGAGCATAACACATAAACGACATATACACATAGATTTTCCCCTGGATCCCAAAATCGGGATTACCAGCTTGATTTTTCATTATATTCCTTTCAATGTTACAATACATATATATACATGCCAAAGCATTCAATACCATGGACCGAAAACCATCACGCCCAAAACCATGTGTGAAAACCATGCACAAAACCATAGGTAGGTCCACACCCCTAATATAGGGTCCAAAACCCCTTGTGACCCCCCCCCGCTGCGCAGTGGGCGCAACGAAGGGGGGCTTCGCCCCCTTTCTAACCCCCAGTTAACTAGGGGTGCTAGTTGTGGAAAGAATATAACACAACTCAACAGCTGCCTGGTGCACACCTGTTCCAGATCAAATCACACATAGATAGATCATTTACTTGCACACTTAACACCTTGATCTCAATCTCCTTATATAGTTTTAGTCAATACCTTAGGTAAATCTCTTGGTAATGTTGTTAGTATCCTTTGACGCGATCAAATAATCATTGTCACTCAAATTACTATGGGTCAATACCATGGTAAAGACCCTTGGTATCCATATTACCATGGTTCAGATTATGTACGCGCCTTTCACATAAAAGACCTGCATATGGACGTGACCCTTATTCATAGAATCCATTTATACTTTCTCAAACTTCACATTTATCATCAATTTGTAACTTAAATAACATTTCTTTGTCCATATCATATGTAGCATTAGTACCAATCTACATGAGTTCCATAGTCATCAATATTGACATCAAGTACATATTTATTAAGCAGGTTTCCATCAAGGACAACACATTAGCCATAATACCAACAATATCCCCTTTGGACTTGATGGCAACCACTTTGGCATTTGGACACCACCTGCAAATACCTACAAACACATCTGCAAACACCAAGTATTCTCTCTAAACACCTCTCTCCAAACACCAAGCATCTCTCCCCTTTAACATCAAGAGGAAATGGCTGAACTAGGTTGAATGAAGTACTTCCCTTGTAATGTTGATCGTTATAAGTCTGATATGTTGAATATGAATTATGAAGGTTGCATATTGACCATACTTCCCCTGAGCATATGTTTAGACCTTCTAAAGATATACAGTAGAGTACATGACTTTATGACTCAACCAAATGTGACATTTCCTGTCATCAATGACTCATGATTACATTAGACACCCAACATATTGGGGTTTCATATAAGACCCAAATTTTACATCAATATCCCAACATAATGGGATTACATACAAGACTTGATCCCAATAGTCCATACATGACTGAATTTTATAATTATTTACAACATGGGTCTTTTCATGACCTTTACACCGAGAGACATATATGACACTTATAACCAAAACCAAGGACCCCAATAATGAGGTAGCAAGACCATGATAGTCATCATCAACCACCATGCACCATATAGGAATATGCAACATAAACATCTGATAGCAACAACATAAATGACAACAATATGAATCCTCATCATCAAGGAGTAGTGTAAGATAAGTCTGTGTAGCATCAAACTCTCTAATGCCATAAACATGTGACCAAATGTGAAATGCTTCCAAGCATCACCAAACAACTGTAGTAGAAGCATAAGATAATGCAATAAAGCTTTGTCAGAAACCACCCCACTTGACCTCATGTTATCAAGGTCATTACACTCTCTCCACATATGGCAAGAACCACAATCCTTAGACTTCAATATCAAACACCATAGGCAACATGTACATGCATCAATAAGAGATGTACAAAATCCATCAACCAACATCAACAATGACCATATCATACACTTCCTCCTCATCAAGTGTATCAAGTAAGATTAACACACAAAGTGCAACTCAAGCAACATATAAGCATCATCCATAACTTCATCACATGCAATCCATGCAGTACTAAAAACAAATGACATAATGATAGCAACATATGTATATTCAATAGTAACAACAATAACGACCATAAATCAATAATGATATGTACTCATCATAATCATCATCATGTTCAAGAAACCATAATGCCAGCAATGCACTAGTAGAATCATAACAGATGCTCCCCCTGAACTTGTGCCAACTTTTCATCATCAACTCTGGTCACATTATATCCATCATATTAACCAGCCAATGCATCAACAACAACAATAGCATTTTGCAACAACATCATGAACCAATCATCATTCCTAAGCAGCATAAGGGTATCACCAACAGACTGCAACAAACCAATGTTAGAACCAGAATACCAATAATGAAATGATGAAAGCATATAAGAAGCTCCCCTTAAATTTGTGCCACTCATTTTCCATTATTGAGAGGTATACGTAGTTGTCTAGCTCAAAAACTGCATACATACATGATTGTCTTTCATACCATCTGTGTACAAAAAGTAAAATATAGGAGTTTATAGCCACAACTCCCCTAGAACATGACATGCCTGTTAGAATAATTAGCAGAGTGAAGAAGCAGGAATCATTCCCAATTTATGTCTAAGATATTCAAAGGAATCACAAGGAAGTGGCTTTGTAAATAAGTCGGTAACTTGTTCCTTTAAAGGAACATATTCCAACTTGGCCTTTTGTTCAAGCACCCGCTCACTCAGAAAATGGTATTTGATTGGAGTGTGCTTGGTTTTTGAGTGCATGAAATGATTTTTAGAGATACTTATGGCACTAGTGTTGTCACAAAGAATAGGTACAGGTTGAGGACAAGTGACTTGAATATCTTGCAATGTTTGGATCATCCATAGAAGTTGAGTACAACAAGATGCAACAACAACATATTCTGCCTCAACAATGGATAAAGTGATAGAACTTTGTTTCTTACTGAAGCATAAAATTAAGCGAGGTCCCAAATAGAATGCTTCTCCACTAGTACTTTTGCGGTCATCAACATTACCTGCCCAGTCTACATTTGTGTAAGCATGAAGTGTAAAGTCTGTGTTTTTGGGATACCATAGACCAAAATCTTGAGTGCCTTGCAAATACTTGAATATCCTCTTGACTGCTTGGAGATGTGTTTCCTTAAGATTTGCTTGAAATCGTCCAACTATGCCAACTGCATGCATAATGTTTGGTCTTGTACCTATAAGATAAATCAAGCTACCAATCATAGATCTATATTCTAGTTGATTAACTGTAGGAGAGTCATCATTTTGGCTAATATTGCATCTTGTTACCATTGGTGTGCATACAGGTTTGCAATCTTCCATTCCATATTTCTTCATAATTTGTTTGAGATACTTGGTTTGAGAAAGAAAGATACCATCTTTAGTTTATTGAACTTGAGCAATAAAGTATGTTAGTTCACCAAGTAGAGACATTTCAAATTCTTGCTACATAACTAAAGCAAATCCTTGACTCATAGATTCAACATTGCTTCCAAATATGATTTCATCTACATAAACTACTATTATCAAAAGTTTGTCTTTATCAAATATATAAATATATATAGTTATATAGTTATATTGTTATATGCAGATCCCTTTTTGAATCATTATTGTTGAAGACACATGTCAAGACAATAGTACCATGGATGAGGCGCTTGTTTTAACCCATACAACGCCTTCTAAAGTTTGCAAACAATATTTTTATCATTGCCAAGAATGAATCCTTCAGGTTTTTCAATACAAACTTCTTCTTCTAGATCCCCATTTAAAAATGCAGATTTAACATCCATTTGATATACCTTAAAGTTATGAAAGATGGAAAATTCAAGAAACATTCTTATGGCTTCAATTCTAGCTACAGGTGCAAATGTTTCTTCAAAATCTATCCCTTCCTGTTGAGCATAGCCTTTGCATACAAGTCTTGCTTTGTTTCGAATTACTTCTCCATTTTCATTTAGTTTGTTCTTGAACACCCACTTTGTCCCAGATACACTTTTATCATGAGGCCTTGGTAGTAGTTCCCATTTATGGTTCTTTTCTATTTGATCAAGTTCTTCATCCATTGTCTTAACTAAACATTCATCTTTGCTTGCTTGATTTACATTTTGAGCTTCAATTGTGGATAATAAGGCTAAGTGACTAGAAGTCCCAACAAAAGTTCTCCTAGTTTGTATTCTTGCTTATTTTTCACCTAGAATTTGAGATTCGGGATGATTTTTCTAAACATAACTTGATGGTATCTTTTATGATGTATCAATATTATCATTTACTTCTTTTGATGCTTCTCTTTCTCCTTCTCCTGCAACATTTTGGATTGAAGTAGGGAGAGGTTCATTATCCACTTGTGCTTCCCTTTTTGTACTCATGGATGCTTCATGAGTGAAAACATCTATGCATTCAACAATCTTTTGAAGCCTTTTATTGTAACATTTATATCATTTTATTTTAGAAGAGTATCCAAGGAGGATTCCTTCATCAGCTCTAGATTCAAACTTTCCAAGCTTATCATCATTTTTCTTTATGAAACATTTGCTTCCAAAAATTCTAAAGTGTTTGACAGTTGTAGGCTTACCAAACCAAAGTTCATATGGAGTTTTATCATTGTTTACTCGAACATGAGCTTTGTTAAGTATATCCACAACTGTATGTATTGCTTCTCCCCAGAAGGTGTGAGGTGTTCCTAACTCATCAAGCATGGCACATGCCATTTGTTGAACTATTATGTTCATTCTTTCTGCCACTCCATTTTGTTGAGGAGTTTTAGCTATGGAAAATTGTCTTTTGATGCCATGTTGTTCACAAAAATTGAAAAACTCATCTGATATAAACTCTCCTCCTCTATCAGATCTAAGACATTTGATTTTTAGATCTAATTCATTTTCTACCAAAGCCTTGAATACTTTAAACTTATCAAATGCCTCATCTTTATACTTTAGTAAACCAATCCAACACATTCTTGTAAAGTCATCAATGAATAATATGAAGTATTGTTCACCACGAGGAGAATTCTTTCTCATAGGACCACATAAATCAATGTGAACAAGTTCAAGGGGTTTACTTGAAGTACCTTCTTTAGCTTTAAACTGAACTTTGGATTGCTTACCAAATTGACATGATTTGCAAATGTTATTTTCAGGTGGAGAAATGTTGGGCAAGTCACGAACTTCTCCCATCCTACTTGATTTTTATAATTGAGAAAAGTTGAGGTGCCCCAACCTTTTGTGCCAAAGGAAAATTTCTTCATATTTGCTAATAAAAATGCTCTTTTCCGCCCTTTAGGACATAGACATTACGTGGAGTTTTCATTCCCTTGATTATGATCTTACTTGTATCTAGATTTCTTACCACACAATTATTTGATCTGAAAATAACTTCATGCCCTTGATCACACATTTGACTAACACTTAACAAGTTATGTCTTAACCCATCAACAAATAATACATTCCTAGCCTTGACCTTTTTCTTTAAAATCACAAATCCTTTCCCTTTGATAGCAACAAGTGAGTTATTACCAAAAGTCACATTCTTTTCTTTCTTAATTTCATTAAAAGAAACAAACTTATCTTTGTCACCTGTCATATGCTTTGAACATCTGCTGTCAATGTACCATAGATTCTCTTGATCTCCTGCATACAATGCTAGACCACAATTTTCAGAGGCAGTAATTTTCTTTTTCCATACCTTGGGTGGTATTGTCTTTTGTTCATGTTGATAATATGACTTCATCCTACTTCTGAATTTAGTTTCTTCATGACCAAAGTTATTGCAAATAGAACATTGAATTTCATTTTGAAGAGGTGAGAAAACATTATAAGAAGATTTGTTTGTCCCGATTGTATTTTGTTGTTTTCTTGCTTCTCTAGTCATAATTATTTTATAAGCAACACAATGAACTACTTTATGACCAAAATTGTGACAAGTAAAGCATTAACCATTGAAGTAAGAATGCCTGGGAGTATAATACCTTCTTGAGTAGCTTGATTTTTGTTCATGGTAAGGTTGTTTTACATGGGAAGGATTTGATCCTTCATTCTTTTGCTAAGTTCTATGATTTTGATGACTGCTTCCTTTTACCATATTGACATAGATACATGTACCTATTTCAAAAGATTTCATAGGTTTTGATGTTTCACCATTTGGGTTGTATCCAAGACCTGTCTTGATTAGAGGAGAGTGTTGCACTTTAATGATTTCTTCTAAAGTCTCAGATCCTTTAGCAAATCTAAGATTTAGAGCCTTTGTTTTCTCAAGTTCCTTTCTTAGACCCACAATTTCAAGTTCTAAGTTTTCACAATGCCTTTCTTTTTCTAGAACTTGTTTCTTCAAAGCTTCTTCAACTAATTTAGCTTCTTCTAGACATATTTTTAGCTGAGTTATTTCTTCAACAAGAGTGTTTTTATTATACATACTGATTTCCTTTTCTTGATTCTACCAACACATGGACAACTGACCTGGACAATGAAATAAAACAGACTGGACTTATAACCCCGAGTCTATCAATTTCTTCTAGAGAATCCATAAAGACATCATCAGATTCATCTACACATTGTTCTTCAAATTCCATAAGTAACGAATAATTCTGATCTGGTTCATCATCCTCATTATTGGAAGAATATTCACTATCTTCATGAGTATAAAAAAATTCTTGCTATCAAAATTTATTTTAACATTTCTCTTTGGAAACTTATTCCCTTTCTCATGATTTTATTTATAAGGACATTTTGTGTCATAGTGACCTACTCTTCCATAGGCAAAACATTTAAAAGGAAGCTTACCTTTGAACTTGTTAGTTCCTACTTGAAGTTTCTTCATAAAATTCACTTCTTCTTCATCTGAAATGTAACCTATTTCCTTAGGCTCTTCCTTTTCTTTCCCTTTGTTTGTAGCTTTGAATGCTGCTTCTCTAATATTTGATGGACCCCATTTTCTCATCCCATAAGCTATTAAGATCCCATGGAGTTGTTCAATAGTGATATTCTTCAAATCCTACATTTCTTCAATGGCGGATACTTTGGAATCAAACTTTGAAGTTAGATATCTTAAAATTTTCTCAATAACAGTAAAATCTTTTATTTCGTCACCAATATTTTTTATTGAGTTAACGATCTCATCTATCTTAAGGAAAAAACTTGCAATACTTTCATCATCATGCATTCTAAGAGTCTCATATTGAATTCTAAACGTTTGAGGTTTTGCACTTTTTACCTTAGCGTCACCTTCATAGCTTTAGACAAGCTTGTCCCATATAGCCTTTGCGGTATTCAGCTGCATGACATTCACAAAGCCAACCTTCCTAAGATAGCATTGAATGCCTTTGCATTGATCTCATATTGTTTCTTCCCTACTGTTTCTTCCCTACTGTTGGGCCTTAGTTACTGATGTAAATCAGGCTTCAATTTCTCTGTCAACCCGAGTAGGTACACTTAGAGGCGCTATCTAATCTATATAGATCTAGAAGGATTTAGTTTCTAAATGATAGATTAATGTGGAAAAATCAACAATGCTCTTTTACAAGAGGTTTCTCTTTGTCTTTTTAACACTTAAGCATTTACTTAAATGAAACAAATCTAATTGTCTATATGGAAAACAGAGTCCTAATTACTTATCACACAAAACAGTGAATGAAATATGTAGCTTTGGAGATCAACAATAGTGGAACCTCTTACAAGGTTCAGTCAACAAACTACCAATTGAGCTCTGCAACTACAAATCACAACCAATGAACAGTAAACTATAGATCAAGCTATGAGATAAAAACCATGAAATAGCAAGCACAATTGTCAATTTCAAGATGAATATCAATTGAGGTTTTCTTACAAAACTATTTCACAACAGATGTGGATCTCTTCAATTAACAATTTCCAATTTTATAAACTTGCAGCATATGAATTGAATGACAATTCTAAGTATCAGATCTATCTATGCAATTGTAAAAGAGAATTCAAGGAAAAGTGTACCAGCTCTGTAGTGGGGGCCCTCCACACTTTGCAAACACACCTTAGACTAATTCAAATGAAGACAAATACTGGATTTGAAACATAAATATGTACTCCAACACTGTATTTCTGTATTCAAATATGGAAATCAAAAATACATAAACTGTGTTCCTAAGTTTTTCATGTATCAATAACTACTAAACTACATAATTTTTCTTTTGAGTTATTTATCCTAAATCTTCACAACAAGAGGAAGCTATTCGTACTCCTCATAATCCTAATGAAATCCTAACAATTACATCAAAGGAGGTTGAATTAGTTCAAATCCTCAATTTGAGCAAAATCCCAAAAATAGCAAAGTTTGTTCACAAAATCTGGAATTTCTGCTAAAATGGTTGGGTTTGACCAATGTTGACCGACCACCTATAATATTCAAATCCGAGAGTGGATAGGTATTCCACCATCCTTGTACATTTAGGATCAAATCCCAAGTCCTCGAATTTGCCAATCTGTCCTACAACATGTCAAACCATGGAGCCATTACAGGAAGTTACAACAACTTGTAATTTTCTGGAAATTTCCAATTTCAACACAAAAATTCCTAAGATTAATTCCAAGATAAAAATAATGGAAATAACATTATATCAATCAATTTCTAAGGAATATGGAGGAAATTTAAAGGCTAAATAAAGGAAAATGATGAATAAAAGAGGGTTTTTACATAAAATAATCAGTCATAAATTGGTACCAACATCTCCCCCAAACACAAGACTTTGCATGTCCTCATGCAAATGAATTCTAACCTGTCAAACCCTTTTATCTGCTTCTGCTTCTGCCTCTGCCTCTGCTACCTCGAGTAAAGCATCGATGTTCATCTGGGTCTTGTATTCAGTTTTCAAAATTTGGTATTTAGTTTTGATGGCCTTCTTCTGTTTGTATAATTTATAGGCCCTCTTACCAATCTGAACCTTATAGGATTGGGGTCTCCTGATCTTCTTCTTCAACTTCTCATTTTCATCCCGAAACATTTTACTTTGCGTTCTAAGGGTTTCATTTTCTTTCTTCACAACTCTTTTTAGCATTTCAGACTCGATAAGTTGTTGCTGCAGTTTTTCAATTTTCCTTTCCAATTTCCTTTTCTTTTTGCCAGAAATTTTTTGTTCCTGTGGTTCTTCCTCCTTGCCCTTTGTTTCCAATTCTTGTATATAATCATACTGAGGCTGCTATAAGATGTCATCTTCTTCCAATGTTTTCCCTTTTTGTCCAAATTTAGTCTTCCTAGACCTCCTTTCATAGGTGGTAAAAATCTTATCCTTCTTAGCTTTCTCAGTTTCTTCCCTTACCATTTTTCTAGTTTTTACACTACTACTAGATGGAGCAGAGATATTAGGTATGTGCTCTGAAAATTCCTCTTCTACATCATCCACATCAACCAATAATACTGGATCTTGCTGCTTTTCTTGTTCCTCTTCATTTGCTATAAATTCATTAACAACCAAAAATCTTTTCTAGGGTAATCCTATCTTCTGCAATTCAAACTCAATTAAGATTTTCACAAAGCCAAAATGATATAAGCTCTTGCCCATGTTACTTCTTTGCTTTTGTATAGTTTTGGGCATCTTAGTTACTCTGCAGAAGAAAATAAGGTAAACTTATAACACAATCTCCCCTCAGATGCATCAGCATTTTAATATAATAAAGAAACAATATATTGTATCTACCCTCACACGTTATGAATTTTTGAATCACATAGACTATTTCATCCCAAGGATGAACAAGCCAACTCCTAAAAATTCCTTTCGTCCAATTAACTACTGATACTCTTGATTTAGATACAAAATGTGTTCAAGATTTCTCCTTAAACTGCTTAGTTTTGAAATATTTCTCTCCCTCTGGACGTATACCTATAGCTTGGGCAATTGTATCCTCTGAAACTCTAAAGGATAGGTTTCCTACCGTGGCTCTCTCTCCAGTGAAAGAAGAAGCAAATTCCCTGGATGTTAACTCATTGTGGCCTTTAAATTTTTCTAGAAAAACTAACCGTTGTTTTGCTCTAAGGATGTCTACGCAGTCTTTATGTAGTTCAGAAATATCACTTTGTTCTGGTTCGGTTCTATTTGCCATGAGAATTGTTTTACTTTTACCCTGCTCTGTAAGAAAAATTGACCACGATTTTTGGAAAAAAAAATTACTTGGTCCTACGCTGACCTGAATGCCGTTCTTTTGCCTTAAATTTCTCGTCTCCGCCGGAGTGAAAATAACTGCTGTCCTCAAATGGAATCTCCTTCTTAATTCTCAGGTGGTCCTGTATATTTTTGCCCTTAAGACTCATATGTTGACATTTCTATTGTCAACATACTCGTAGCTTTCGTTATTATGCTTCACACATACCCCAAGGAGGGTTTCTCAGGTGTTTGGGGTTCCAGAAATAGAGCAAATGCTTGTCTACGTGTTCGGCTTGCTCTCCTTATTATAATTCATGCATGCCTCAAGGAGGATTTCTCAGGCATTCAGGGTTTCTAGAAACAGAGCAATGTTTTTCGATGCATTCGGGCTTTATCAAACATTAATGAACACAACGTTCAACACTAATGAACCTTTCCCACAATGTTCAATAGTAATGAACCTCTCCTTCAGCACAATACTTAGTAATGATAAGCCTGATGGTTATGTGGAACAGTCACATTCAAAATGATGAGCTTCGGCATAATGGCATGGTATGAACCCTGGCTGAGATCGTGAAGAACTACGAAATCCTTGTTATAATGATACTTTGTCATAATATCCCTGTTATGAAACTATCCGTTGATCCTTGTTATGATGACACTTTGTCATATCATCCCTTAATATATATATATACATATATATATATATATATATATATATATATATATATATATACATATACATATATATATATATATATATATACATATATATATATACATATATATATATATACATATATATATATATATATATATATATATATACATATATATATATACATATATATATATATATACATATATATATATATATATATATATATATATATATATATATATATATATATAGGTTAGGGTGGATAGTTTTGAAGAGTAGGAATAAATCCTATAGGAATAGAATACTGAGTATAGGTTTAGGAATCAGGCTATTCGGCTAAGTGAAGGATAGGCTAAGTGAATATGATATAGGATAGGTTGAATGATTGAGAAACTGAAATCAATAAATATCATAACCACTATTTAAAAATTGAAATTAATAAAAGAAATTCAAATATTAAAATGAAAATTTCTTACAGCCTTCAGATGTTTCCTTGTTGAAATTTAACCCTGCTTGACTTATTTGATGTGTACAAGACATGACATGATCTGATGATGTAGTCTTCTTCTTCTTAACTGGTCCCTTCTGAAAGATTATCAAGCAACAGGTCCCTCAGCTAATGTGTTCTAAATTTAGATTGAACAAATCCTTCTTGATAAATAATGAACACCAATCCTATGTTGAAAATTCCACTGAAGAATGAAAATAAAACAAATTCCTTCCTATGCTATAATGAAATTATGAAAATAAGGAGACGAAAAAGCATGAAAAAGTTCAAAGTTTGTCTTCCCTTGTTGATCATATGACTTGTCCTCAAGTCATCAATTTTGAAATTCAAATAGTTAAAGACTTTTATTTTGAAGTACAAATGAAGTAGTATGAATTCTTACTGGCCATTTCCTTGGTTTTCCTGTAAGAATTCAAGTTTAGAGTGTGCAAGAGTCTGGTTTTCACATCTAAACTGTTATTATTTATTTATTTATTTTAATTTTAATTTTAATTTTTTATTACTTTGTTTTAAACGCTAAAGTAGAAAAATGACTAAGGCATAGATATCACACCAAACTGATGTACTATCTGAACCTCATTTTGCTGTGTCACTGTTTTCATGAAATCTTCTTTGGTGACAGGCTCGTGGTAGATCTTCAACCTGTGTCCATTTACTATAAATGTTCGGCCTTCTTGGTCAATGGTTCTGATTTTGACTAATCCATTCTGGAAAACTTCAAGTATTTCATATGGGCCCATCCAGTGTGTTGTAAATTTGGCTTTATAATATTTAAATTTGGAGTCAAATAATAGAGCCCAGTCACCAACTTTAAACTCCTTCTTCTTGATTAGTTTATCATGCCATTGTCGTCTTTGTTGTTGGATCAGTGTTGTCCTTTCTACTGCTTCTTGTCTCATCTCATCCAACTGATTCAATTAGATAATTCTTTCTTGTTGTGCTTCAGAGAGTTCGATGCCTGAGTCCGCTGCCAATTTGTAAGTATGTATTTTAAATTCTATTGGCAGCATGACTTCTTTGCCATACACCAGCTGATAAGGTGTAAACCTTGTTGTGTTTTTCCATGTGATTCTATATGCCCAGAGTGCCTCATTGAGCTTATCTGCCCAATATTTTCTGTTTGTTGCCATTGTTTTAGTCATGATCCCTTCCAATGTCTTGTTTGTAGATTCCACTTGGCCATTGGCCTGTGGATGGTAGGGTGTACTCCTTCTGTGTTTGATTTTGTACTTGTCAGTGATTTCTTGAACCAATCTAGAAGTGAATTTAGTCCCTTGGTCTGTTACTATCTCTCTGGGCACTCCATATCTAACAAATATTTCTTCAAAAAGGAAATTGGCTACTATTTGCTCAGTTGCCCTTACAAGTGCCTTTGCTTCTGCCCATTTAGTCACATAATCTGTACATACCAAGATGTACATCTTCCCTTTGGAAGGTGGATTAATGGGTCCAAAAAAGTCCAAAGCCCATTTTTCAAATGGCTCTAGATGTACCTGTGGTTGTAGTGGCATCTCATCGGAGGTAGTTGGTCTACCCATGCGTTGGCAATTGTCACAACTTCTCACATACTTCTTTGAATCTTTGAAAATTGATGGCCAATAGTAGCAAAGGCTAAGGATTTTGTGTGCTATCCTCTTGGCTGCAAAATGGCCACCACAAGGTTCATCATGACAAGATTTTAGTATGTCAATAATTTCATCCTCTCTGATACATCTTCTAATAATTAAATCATAACCAGTATAAAACAATTCTCCATTAACCCATGAATATATTACACTTTGCTTAATCAATATTTTCTTCTCCTTTGAGCTGAATGATGGAGGTATCTTCCCCATGGACAAGTAATTAGCTAAATCAGCATACCATGGTGTTAATATTGAAATTGCAAATAAATGTTCATCAGGAAATGAATCTTCAATTGGAACAACTTCACCTGGATTTTGTAGTCTAGAAAAGTAATTTGCTACCTGGTTCTCTTTCCCTGGTCTGTCCAGCACTGTGAGATTAAATTCTTGCAGTAATAATAACCATCTTGTGATCCTGCCATTAGTTATAGGTTTTTTCATTAAGTATCTAATGGTAGAGTGGTCAGTGTGAACAAAGACTTCATAACCAGTTATGTAGTGACGAAATTTGTTCACAGCATGTATGATTGCAAGCATTTCCTTCTTAGTTACTGTGTAGTTGAGTTCAGTAGGAGTCAAATTTTTACTAATGAAGTAAATGGCATAAGTTAAACCATCGTCTTTCTACCCTAATGAAGCCCCTACTGCTGTATCGGATGCATCAATGGAGATGTGAAAAGGTGAAGTCCAATTGGGTCCCCTCAAAACTGGAGTTGTGGACAATTTCTCTTTAAGTTTCTCAAAAGCATTTTGACAAGCATCATTCCAATTGAAAGATACATCTTTTGCAAGAAGCTTAAACAAAGGCAAGGATATCTTACTAAAGTTTTCAATAAATCTCCTATAATAGCTTGCATAACCAAGAAAGCTTCTTACATCTTTTTGATTTGTTGGAATTGACAATTTGACAATAATTTGAATTTTGGTTTGATCTACCTTGATTCCCTCGTAAGAAACATGATGTCCTAAGACTATTCCCTCATTCAACATCATATAACATTTTTCATTGCTTAAAGACAAGTTGGTTTCTATACATTGTTTTAAAACTTTCTCAAGATTTTGCAAAGAATGGTAAAAGGAATCACCATATACTGAAAAGTCATCTGTATATACCTCAACACATTCATGAACCAGATCAACAAATATTGCTAATACTTCTCTCTAAAATGTTGTTGGAGCATTGCATAAGCCAAATGGTAAAACTTTGTAGGCATATGTGCCCTAGGTGTTGGGTAGCGGAGGCCCCGCGTAACGGTTTTGGGTCTTAAAGCCCATAATTTAGGGTAACGATATTGTAAAAGTTCCGCGAAGTTCGAAGTGTAATAGGTCGAGTCAAAGGGTTGTCCACCCAAAAATAATGTAAAATAATAGAAAATGAGTCGGCCTACCCATGGTCCGCGGACCATGGGAATGTATAAATAGAGTGAGGCTCTAAGGGTAGAGGGTATCTTTTTTAAAAATATCTGATGTATTATGGGTTTGTAATTGCAATATTCGCTCTGAGTCTGTAAGTCCAAGTCGTGGGTGTTAGTAGATAGATAGAGGCTCTGCAGCTATGTGCGTAGAGGCCTAGTAGAGTCTACAGCTATGTGCGCAGACCCCTGCAGTTGAGTGCGCAGGGTGGAATTGGAATGTATTGGATCAAAGTTAATAAAAGATAAGTTGTTCTGGATTTATTGTGTGTTGTATCACAGATCTGCATGTTTATGCTTATATTCTGAATTTATGCCAATCTGTAAGATTTATGAGTGTGCACACTGGTTATAACTGTTGAATGCTTGATTAAAGACCTTAAGAATTAGATCTGATCTATAATAACCACGATAATAATAAGAATCTAAGAAGTGCCTCGCGCCAAGCTACGTGAAGGCTTGATAGCTGAGCAGAGTAGCGCGAGTGCGCAGATCGGTTCGCGACCCTTCCAGTCCCCATCAAGACATCCCTAGGGTGCGGAAACCTGGTTCCAACACCCTCCCCTACTACCTCGGGTGAGACTTCAGTCCGCGCTCCACGGATTGTTGCCGAAAGGGCCGGTAGTGCGGGATTTGTTTGGCTAAAACACTTCCGAACCTAGGTCAGGCCCCATCAAGCCAACAAATGGTTCCGTTGCCGAGACCGAGATCTGCCTAAGGGATGTCTGATGTCGGAATGCTGGAACCCTACGAAGAAAGATATTGAAGATTGGTTGGATTAGAAGCTGCACGATTTCGTGGTATAGTGAAACAAAAACCCTCAATTAGCTGAGAAGAGGTGGCTAGATCGCTACATATATATGGAGATCCACGAGATCTTCTTCGCGACCTTCTCGTTGGAACTGTATGAGTGGATCGCGAGGTTAGCTGACAGTCTGGGAAGATGTAAGCTTGATCACCCGATAGTGTGGACTCTAGAGTTGGTGCGTAGGCTAGAGGCATCTAAAGATAAAATTGCACGAGAAGTAGATCAATGACTGGATCGAATAATAGGAGGGTTTATCACTGAGTTCGCGATAGACATAACCATGAGCTACAGTGAAGTCGAGCCGTGTTTTCTCAAAGGACCGTGAGGTAAGTACATCAAATCATTGAATACTTGGATTAAAATGTTTTTATGTGAAAAACATGTTATGCGAATCCATTGATGTCTGGGGTAACACGGAGCAAAAGAAGCTACCAAGGGATCGAAGGAATAGAGAACAGTTCCCTGATCTCACTGTCACAAGGAAGCAAGGAGGAGCTCGTTGAGTTCTCTCTGAGAAGCGCGGTCCGGTTGATAAAGCAGCGCATTCCATTGTTACCACTGCCATCCACGCCATCACCCACTTCACCTACATCAACCCCATCTTCACCTACCCCTCCTCCACCACCTCCAAGGGTTGGAATGGCGAGTGCGATCAAGTTGCCCGTATTTAGAGGCATAGGAAATGAGGAACTAGACCAGTTCTGGTTCATGGTAAAGGCAATATGGGAAGCCCAAGGCGTTACGGATGATAACATTAAAAAGGCTACTTTGGTGAGCGCGTTGCAGGATCGCGCGTTGACGTGGTATATAAAGCACTCTAGCAATCATCCAAATGTGAGAATAGCGGAGATACAGGATGCATTGAACAAAGAATTTAGTCGGCCGAAATCAAAGACGTAGTCGATCATTGGGTTCAAGGAGATCGTGATGCTGCCAGGTGAAACCCCTTGGGATCTAGATCAGAGACTGAAGAGTATGATCCGTGAGGCTAACATGACGCTGACGGATGCGTAGCACTGCGCGTGGTTTGTGGCGTCTTTGACACCACATCTAAGGACGACGCTGTCACAGCAAAAGATATCAATCGTGGCTGAAGCATTAGAGATAACGATGAGGTTGCATGAAACTCCCATACAAGATCCTGGGTTGGGAGTTCAGCAAATCCACGCACAACTACAAAACCTATGCTTGGAGATGCAGAATTTGAAACAGGATAGGGCACCCCGGCCAGAAGCGCGAGATGAAGTGAGGTGCATAAAATGTAGAAGCCAGGGCCACGATAAGGATCATTGTCTGGTATTTGCGAACTATTTGGTAGGGGGAGGGCCAATGCCGTTGAGACTGGAGGCGCAGGCAGGACCCAGTGTGGTGCCTGCACTTTGGTGCGTGATCTGTCAGGTGGGAGGGAAGCACACGACGGACAACTATCATCTATTGCAGAAGTTTACACAGACCCCCTAGCAGCTATTTTGCAATTTTTGTAGATCGGTGGGCCACGATGAACGAGACTGTCGGAGTTATGAATTGTTGATGGACCGAACACCTGCCTACAGGATGCAGACTGAGGCGTGAGGTCAGGATCTAGCCGCAGCAATAGTGCGCGGTGGGTTCCAGGGGCAAGGACGAGGATGGGGAGGAATGGGACCTAGACGAGGTTGTGGACAGTTAATCTGCTACAATTGTGGAGGACCTGGGCACTACACGCGTGATTGTACCAACCCAACTAGAATATTGTGTCCATACTATGAGCAATTCGATCACGAAATGATAGATTGTCCCACACTGATAGCACAGATACGCGAGAAAAGGGCAACACAGCCTACGCCAATGCAGAACGTCCAAATGATGAGGTCTGAACCGTGCGAAGAAGACCCCAATGTGAACATGATGCTCAAAAGTGGCACCGCCACAGGGGAAGATAAAGGGAAACAACCTAAAGAAAATACATGGGTTCGCAAGGCCCCTACAAAGAAACCTGAGTTCGACTTGGAACGTGCAAAGGAGACGTTTATGGAAGCTAAGAAGAGCTTTGTGGAGGTCTCTACTTCAGGTAGTAAGGATCAACCCAAGCCGGAAATGGATCCCTCTATGTTAACTACCTTTTTAGAGACATGCATAAAGCTGCTATGGGACAATAAAGTAGTTAAGGGATTACAAGAGCTAATAACTAGGTGCGCAGGGTCAGGCGAACTGCGCGTGGTTCGAAAGCTAGCAAAGCATGCTTTGCACACCAGGCGAGAAATGCGATTGATAACACATATTGACGACTTTGAGATGGATCAGGTCATCCTAGACTTAGGTTCGGATGTGAATATGATACCTAAATAGACATGGGAACGCATGGGCAATGGTCTTCTATTCAATTACAGATGGCGAACCAACAAAATATCTTGCCCATGGGGAGATTGCAAGGAGTCACAGTGGAAATCGAAGGCGCGAGCACACAAACAGATTTTGAGGTAATAGAAATTGTGGATGACAGTAACCCTTACCCCGCATTGTTAGGAATAGACTGGGCCACAGATATGAATGGAGTCATTAACTTAAAGAAGCAGAAGATGATATTTGAGAAAAAGTCCCTACGCATAATTATCCCACTAGATCCAGCTGAAGGAGCATGCTACACTGAACTTGTACGCGAAGATGGAAGTGACGATGACTTGGATTATATCTACAAAATAATTGCGCAAGATTAGGATTGGGTAAATCCGACTGCGAAGGGGCGGATACCGTGGGTGCGCGCAGATTCCTCAAATTCAGAAGAAGAAGACGAACACTGGCATAATTGGTTGAGCCAGGTAACGACGCTAAACTGTAATATGATGACTAAATCACTATGTTCCGTATCAGTTCAAGATCGAGATCTACCGACATATGATGGGTTGACATCGGTGGAAGAATTCCTGAATAAATTTAAGAGCGCGGTACCAGAGCACAAGAGGTTCGATGCATTAAGATGGGCGTTGCGTGCAATGCCTGCACGTTGGTGGGGAACACATGAAGAAACCTTTGAACACTGGCGCAGCTGCAGGTGGATGATGCAGATAAGGTTTGGGAAGCACGAACTACGAATAACTGAGAAGTACGATAGACGTGATGACCCACGCATGCACCTCACCAAATGGATCAAGGCCTATGGAGAAGAACCCCAATTGGAGTGGGTACACTTATTTTATCATACCCTGGATGTCATCCCAAGGAACTAGTATATGGAAACAGAACTCTGACATGGTACCAGCGAATGGGATATCTTGCGTGAAGGATTTTTATTAACGTTCTTATTCGAGGACCAATGGATGGATATTGTTGACGATGCGTTATGAGTTGTAAAAGGCGCCACTTTTAAAATACCCCTGGAACCAGAAGAAATAGTGCAGCGAGAGTGGTCGCATCAGTTGAGCCAGGCCTTAGAATGTTACAACGTGTAGGTAGAAGATGATGATGATGACCCGAGAAATGTCAATATTCCGGAAACAGAGGGGAGTCGCGAGGTTTGCAGACCAGTGATCGAGGACCCTGACATCACCGTGCCACTGAAAACAAAACAAGTAAACATTGGTACGGAGGAGGAGCCAAAGTATGCAACGCTTGGAGACTATTGGGACGATGCCACAATCAATAAGGTCGTCGAATTACTTCACGAATATTAAGACTTATTCCTGACCAAAATAACCGAGTTAAAAGGGATCCTCCGTGATCTAGGGATGATGAAGATAACTATGAAACTGGACGCAAAGCCAGTTAAGCAGCGTCCCTACCGTTTGAATCCAAAGTACAAGGAAAAGGTCTGCGAAGAATTGGACAAAATGCTTGCAGCTGGAATTATTGAACCTGTGGAAGAATCTGATTAGGTGAGTCCTATGATAGTGCAGGAGAAGAAACAAAAGGGCGAAATTCGAATCTGCGTGGACCTCTGAAAACTGAATGACGCCTGCATTCATGACCCATTCCCGACGCCGTTTACAGATGAAGTTCTGAGAATGTTGGTGGACAGGAAGCATACTCATTTACGGATGGGTTTTCAGGGTACTATCAAATCAAGATCGCGTAGGAAGATAGAAGCAAGACCACCTTCACGACCGAATGGGGATGTTTTCAGTACACAGTTATGACCTTTGGGTTAAAGAATGCCCCAACGATATTTTCGCGCGTAGTAGTGGACGCGTTCAAGGAATTCATCCATAAGTTTCTGGAATTTTATTTTGATGATTGGATTGTATTTGGGCTAGTCAAGAAACATATCGCGAGCTTACAGTTGATGCTGGATACTTGCCGACGGCACCAGATTGCACTAAATCTAAAGAAATGCACTTTCCTCGTCCCCTTCGGAAACTTGCTTGGTCATGTGGTCTGCAGACAAGGCCTGATGGTGGATCCCATGAAGGTTGTTGTCATACTCAATCTGGAGGCGTCGCGAAGTGTCAAACAACTGCGCGCCACATTGGGACACACTGGGTACTACCGAAAGTTCATTAAGAGCTATGCACAAATCACAACACCAATGGAATAGTTGTTGAAAAAGGACGCTACATATTGTTGGAATGAGGAATGTAAGAAGAGTTTGGAGATTCTCAAGGAAAAAATGGCATCCGCTCCCATTCTGGTCTTTCCAAAATGGGACATCGAATTTCATGTACATGTTGATGCGTCGTGTATTGCACTAGGAATTGTACTTACGCAGGAAGGTGCAGAAGGCGTTGATCACCTGATCGCGTTCGCGAGCCAACGACTGTCCAAAGCTAAAAAGAACTATTCTACTACTAAGCGCGAGGGACTGGCGATGGTATATGCACTCCAGAAATACCACCACTATCTGCTGGGTGGGCACTTTAAGATGTATATTGATCATTCCGCGTTGAAATACTTAGTGAATAAGCCTGTGTTGGGGGGGCGCATTTGTAGATGGTTGTTACTGTTTTAAGAATATGACTTCGAGGTCATCGTGAAGTCGGGACGCCTAAACGCGGGTCCAGATCACTATCGCGAGTTGAGAATGGTGAGGAACCAACTAATTTGGAGGAAGGACTACCCAATGCACAGCTCTATGCAGTGCGTGTCGCGGACGGCCACTTCGAGGACATAATCCACTTCTTAACCACAGGGACCATGCCGCAGGGATATTCAATTCAACAGAGGAAAGAATTGGTGATACGCGTGGTGGATTTTACTGTTATCGCAAGGCACCTCTACAAAATGGGCAACGATGAAATATTATGAAGATATGTACCTGAATTTGAGCGAGGACAGATTCTTGCAGAAGCACATGGGGGGGTTGCAGGAGGAGATTATGCGAGACGCGCAACAACACAAAAGATTCTTCACGTTGGATTATGGTGGCCAACTCTACATCAAGACTCAAAAGCGTACTGTCAGGCCTGTGACGTATGTCAACGGACTGGGAAACCATCACAGAGGGACGAAATGCCACTCAATCCATAGATGATGCTGCAACCGTTTGAAAAATGGGCGATCAACTTTGTGGGGCCTATCACACCTCAAGGAATGACGGGTGCGCGTTATATCATCACCACAACATAATACTTGACTTAATGGGCGGAAGAACAACCGTTTAAGGACTGCATGGCCGCTACAACTACGAAATTTTTGTTTGAGAATGTGTTAACGCGATTTGGATGCCTGAAAATTCTAATGAGCGACCATGGAACGCATTTCCTGAATGAAACTATGAGCGCGCTCACTAAGGAATTCCAGATATATCATCAGTAGAGTACGTCGTACCATCCGCAAGCGAATGGGACCGTCGAAGCCTTCAACAAGATTTTGGAGACTGCGTTGACCAAGGTATGTAATGCGCAGCGAAATGATTGGGATTTGCGCATACCTGCTGTGCTATGGGCATACCGAACCACATGCAAGAAGTTGACGGGTCAGACACCTTTCTGGTTAGTCTATGGCATGGAAGCCGTCATGCTGATGGAATACATTGTACCTAGTTTGTGAATAGCAGCAATGACAGGCATGGCAGACAGCGGGGCCTTGCAATAGAAGCTCGCGTAACTGGAAGAACTTGAGGAGGAATGGTTTCTGGCGGGATTCCATCAGCAGGTATAGAAGTAGCCAGAAAAAGCTTGGCATGATCGCCATATCAAGTTGCGCATGTTCAAAGAAAACGATCTAGTATTACTATACAACAACAAGTTCGAAAAATTCCCTAGAAAGCTCTGAATGCATTGGTTGGGACCCTATGTAGTCAAAGAAGTCACAAATGGAGGCGCGGTCCAGCTCGGCAAGCTTAATGGAGAGCTCTTCCCAGGCAGAGTAAATGGCAGTCGCCTGAAGCTCTACATGGGTGGGCTAGCTACCTGACTAACCAACTGAAGCACAGTCTCACTGCTCCGGACAGTTGAAAGAGAGCATGGGACGGTAAGATAGTCTGTTAAAGAGCTGCGTATGTCACAAGGGTCACGGTTGCGCAGAAGGGGCTGCGCTGCTGCATGGATAAACACGGAGGTGACCGTTGTTGTCACTGTTCATGACAAGATGTCTGAGTTCTAGCGAAAAGGAGTGGGCGGCGGGCAATTAAAATACGAAGTACAAACCAGATCCAGAATGATCTACCATAGATTTAATGTTAATGCGTCGGAAAAGGAAGTAACGGTTGAATTTGAACTTCAACATGTCTATAAATCGCAAGGGGGCGTCCACCAAACAATTTGTGGTATCACGAGAAGTAAGCTATTGTGCCTTCCTACTGGTATGGAACTGATGATCATTGATGCTCATGGAATAAGCCTCGGGGTTGTAATATGGCCAATGGAGATGCAAGACCTTCCAGATAGTGTGATGTCGATGGCCACGAACGCCGCACCGAGTTCAGCACCGATGGTAGGGGATGTACCGGAAATTCTTAGACGCGAAGCAGAACTGGTCTGGATGCCGCCGCCTAAACCACGGGCTGGCTGGTGACCCACGAAAGATAAGGGAAAGACCGTGAATATTGAGACAAATGATGGAATTGCAGTTAACAGTTTGTCTCTGATGCACCTTGAAGATTGGGATCTCGCGGACAACAACATCTTTCTTGCAAAAATGCAACACAAGCTGCAGCAGACAGTGCGTATAGTAGACCAGAAATTGGAGACTTGTTGCTTTGGCATGAAGAGTTCCCGCATGCGGCACCCCAGCTTGAGCTAAAATCCTATGAGGGGGTGCTCTGTGTTAACCGAGCAGAGCAGAATGAGCATCATCGGTTGCGCGAATTAATGGAGCAGGAGCTTGAAGAAGAGTTGTAGGAGACAAGGAGGGAATAACACAATGTAGTGCGTCACTCATAGGGATGGTGGACCGCGAAGCCTTGGCAGCACGTATCGCTACACTGACGAGTGACTCGGGATGAGTCATGATGATTGTGTTGGGGGCCTGTTGGGTAGCGGAGGCCCCGCGTAACGGTTTTGGGGCTTAAAGCCCATAATTTAGGGTAATGATATTGTAAAATTTCCGCGAAGTGTGTGAAGCACGAACCGTAATAGGTCGATTCAAAGGGTTGTTTGCTCGAAAATAATGTAAAATAATAGAAAATGAGTCAGCCTGCCTATGGTCCGCTTACCATGGGAATGTATAAATAGAGCGATGCACCAAGGGTAGAGGGTAGATTTTTGAAAAAGATCTGATGTATTATGGGTTTGTAATTGCCATATTCGCTCTGAGTCTGTAAGTCCGAGTCTTGGGTGTTAGTAGATAGATAAAGGCTCTGCAGTTGTATGCGGAGAGGCCTGGTAGAGTCCGCAGCTGTGTGCGCGGACCCCTGCAGCAGAGTGTGCCGGGTGGAATTGGAATGTATTGGATTAAAGTTAATAAAAGATAAGTTGTTATGGAATTATTGTGTGTTGTATCACAGATCTATATGTTTATGCTTATATTCTGAGTTTATGCAAATCTGTAAGATTTATGGGTGCACGCATTGGTTATAACTGTTGAATGCTTGATTAAAGACCTTAAGAATTAGATCTGATCTATAATAACCACAATAATAATAAGAATCTAAGAAGTGCCTCGTCGCCAAGCTACGCGAAGGCCTAACAGCTGAGCAGAGTAGCGCGAGTGCGCAGATCGGTTCGTGACCCTTTCAGTCCCCATCAAGACATCCCTAGGGTACAGAAACCTTGTTCTAGCACCCTCCCCTACTACCTCGGGTGAGACTTCAGTTTGCACTCTGTGGATTGTTGCCGCAAGGGCCGATAGTGCGGGATTTGTTTGGATAAAACACTTCCGAACCTGGGTTAGGCCCCATCAAGCCAACACCAGGGACATGTAAATGTTGTTTTGTCTTGATCTTCTAAGGCTATGTTGATCTGATTGTAACCGCTAAAACCATCCAGGAAGGAAAATGACATTTTTCCAGCTAATGTATCCAAAACTTGGTCAATAAATGGCAATGTAAAATAGTCTTTAAGGGTGGCTTTATTCATTTCTCTGTAGTCAACACAAACTCGCCACTTACCATTTTTCTTGGGAACTATCACTAGTGTAGATACCCACTGGTTGTCAAAGATGGGGTAAATGAAATTTACTTTCAGCAGCTTCTGCAATTCATCTCTTACAATCTCTTTAAGCACTAGGTTCATCCTTCTTTGTGGCTGCCTCACTGGTCGAATACTAGTGTCTATATAGATATGGTGAGTGCAATTTTCTGGGTGAATTACCTGCATGTCAGTGTAGTCCCAAACAAATTTCTTTTGATATTTGGTCAGCAAATCGAGAAATTTTTGTTCCTGAGATGAATCTAAAAATGCTCCGATGTTCAGTGTTTTTCCTGGGCTGATTTCTATAGTCTTGCTTTGTGTGTTTGTAATGGAGTTGATTGGAAAGATATCTTCAAATAATGTTTTCAGAGAATATATGGTACAAGTTTCCTGAAAGCTCTGTGCCAATATTTGATCTGCAACAGTGTATTGTTCATTTCTCAATTCCTTCGAAACATCAGGTTGAGAGATAAACATTTCTACCAAATCTTCATTATTGTCTTCCCCGAAATCATAAATTTGATTGATGCTTAAAACAGATTGTATTTCTTCCCTATCATTGTATTTGTCATCAAGCCATAGGTTATGTGTTACTGCTGGAGCTTGGGCTGATGGGTATAAGGTAAGTTGTTTTCTCTCTGTTCCTCTGGAAATGATCATATTACCCAATCTACACCCAATAAATGCATCAGCAGTTGCCAACCATGGTCTGCCAAGTATGAGAGGGTGTCCTCCTAAATTTGACTTTGGCTGGAGAACTAGGAAATCAACTGGATACTCCCAAGAGTCCAGTGAAACAATTATATCTTCCAATATCCCTTTAGGAATGACTTTAGAGCGATCTGCTAATTCTAAAACAATTGGTGTTGACTGTAAATTTGTCAGCTGTAAGGTTTTCATTGTATCCAATGTCATGACATTTATTGCAGCTCCCAAATCAATGAGAGTATTTGGAATGGAGATTTTGTTGATGATTGTTGTAATGCTAGGTATATGATTGTTGTAATGCTAGGTATACCAGGGTCAACATATTTCTCCATAGAAATGACATTTGACATAAGGCCAGCTAAATTGCCAATAACATGAATGGTCTGTGGATTAAATCTTTTCTTTGCATGCTTTTTAAGGCAGATTTATTTGATGGCGTTGGTATAGATTGGAATATCCTTAATTGCCTGGAGCAATGGAATTTTTACATACACATCTCTTAGCTCATCCAGAACATCGTATTGTGGCAGAGGTGTGGTTAATTTTGGTTGAAGTAACCGCTCAGGATAAGGAGGTGACTGCATTGTCCTAATTTGTTTACCTTGTTGTAAATCATTTTGTTTACTGTGTGTTGGAAATTTGTGTTCATCAGTTTTATTTGAACTCTCTTTCGTTGAAATAGGTGGAGGTGAAGGTTTTGTGTGAAGAATTCGACTGGATCTAAGTTCTATGTTTTGCAGAGGTAGAATTGGGTACGATGGTCCCTCATCCACACTGTACACTGGTTTTTCCAATCAATTATTTGGATTAGCTATTGGTTGAGCATGTAGCTACGTAGGTTTAGGAGGTTGATTAGATGGTAATTGTAGCTGTGGTTGATTCATTGGTGGAGGAGCAGGTAAGGTTTGCTGAGGATTTTGTTGTTGATAAGAAATTGGTTGCTGAGGGTATTGATGTGTGTACTGTGGTGGATATGGATGAGAGTATTGTTGTTGATATTGTTGAGGATATGGGTTTGGAAATGACTACTGATATTTCTGAGGTGGTTGTTGAGGAAATTGCTAAGGATGTGAATATCCTCTCCATCCTTGTTGTGGATAAGATTGCTGCTGTTGATTAAACCAATTTTTTTGTGGCATAGGTACATTCCAAGAATTCTGAACATGCATTTGATAATTTGCTGGATTTGGATTTTGAAACATACCTGGAGGTCTTGGCTGCCATGGTCTCCGAGCTCCCACAAAGTATAAGTTCTCCATCTCTGCATTATCTTGCAAATTATAACTCTGCAAAACTTTAATCTTAGAGCATTCATCAGTGTCATGATTTTTTGTACAAAACCCATAGATTTGAACATTATCTAATGGAAATTCTTTCAAAGAATGTTTTTTTCGGCATTTAGGATAAAATATAGGCAACACTTGTTCTTGTTCATCTTGTCTTTTCTTTCCTTTCAGAGTGTCTATTTGATTTCCCAAAGTGCTTAAGAGGTCTGTTTTAAAATCTTCAAATAGATTGCCTAGTTCAGCTCTGGTAATATTTCTTGTGGCAGATTTAGTGATTCTAGATGTCGTAGTTCTTCTTCCATTTCTTGCTCTACTTCTAGAGTACTTCTGACACAAGTCAGCAATCTCCTTTAAAGGTAAATTAGAAATGTCCCCTTTAACCATGAGATTGAGGTCATCTAGATATTCTTCCCGGATGCCCTTAAGAAATATTGTTCAAATAAGATCAGCATACATGGTTCTATGTTTTGATTTTTGCAGATTGTATGAAAATCTTTCCAAGTATTATTCTAAGGTCTCATCTTCTTGTTGATTCATTTTAAAGATGTCATCTTTAGAGTCTTTTGATTGACAGTAATGTTGATACTTTTTCAAAAATATTTTTATAATGTTATCCTAATTAGTGACTGTGTGTTCACCTAGTCCCATGAACCACCTGAGTGCTGTTGCTTTTAATGTGGCAGGAAAAAGTCAAAGTCTGTGTGCATCATCGATATATCCATAGGGTCTGCATACTATATCAAATTCAAATAAAAATGAATCAGGGTCTTCAGATGGCATACCATAAAATTTTGGTAATACAGGTGGTGGGATATTTTTCATTTTAATTTCCTCATCCATGTACTCTCCTCTATCTTGAATTGGAAATTTAAATGTTGATTCCTCTTCTTCTGGTGGATTTTGATTCCCTCCAAACAGAGTATCATTTCCTTGTTTTTCTTCAAGCTCTCTTTGTCTTCTCATTTCTTCCACTTATTTCTCATACTCCCTGAGTTGTTCTGCAGTAGGTCCTCTGGATCCTCCATCTTCAGCCATTGTGATATGTGACTTGTTTAAGGTTTCTATCTCTTCTTCATGTTTTGATTCTTGAGGAACAATCTGTTCAAGGATAGGCTGTTGGATTCTTGTACTACTCTCTTTTTGTTTCCCTACTGTAGAAGTCTCAGGTATATATATTTTCTTTGCCTCATGAGCTAGTAGGATTTGTCTTTCAACAAGAGTAAGTCTCTTGCCTGATCTTTGTTTTTCCTCAAGTTTTTCCACATTAACTTTTCTAGTTGGTGTTGTGTACTCAATCCTCTCTAAAGTTTCTTCTCCCAATGGAGGGTTAGTTGTTTGGTGGGGGGCTTTTATGAATCTTCCTTTTTCATCCCTATATCTATACATAAAGAATCATGGCTTAATTAAAACTAAATCTGTGTTTTTGTTGTTTTGTTTATTTAATATTTTAAGTTTTTTTTTTTTTAAATCTTCCTAGTTTGCACCTCCCCGGCAACGACGCCAAAATGTTGGGCCTTACTCACTGATGTAAATTAGGCTTCAATTTCTTTGTCAACCCGAGTAGGTACACTTAGAGGCGCTATATAATATATATAGATATAGAAGGATTTAGTTTCTAAACGATAGCTTAATGTGGAAAAATCAATAATGCTCTTTTACAAGAGGTTTCTCTTTGTTTTTTTAACACTCAAGCATTTACTTAAATGAAACAAATATAATTGTCTATATGGAAAACAGAATCATAATTACTTATCGCACAAAAAAATGAATGAAATATGTAGCTTTTGAGATCAACAATATTGGAACCTCTTACAAGGTTCAGTCAACAAACTACCAATTGAGCTCTGCAACTACAAATCACAACCAATGAATAATAAACTATAGATCAAGCTATGAGATAAAAACCATGAAATAGCAAGCACAATTGTCAATTTCAAGATGAATATCAATTGAGATTTTCTTACAAAACTCTTTCACAACAGATGTGGATCTCTTCAATTAACAATTTCCAATTTTATAAACTTGCAGCATATGAATTGAATGACAATTCTAAGTATCAGATCTATCTATGCAATTGTAAAAGAGAATTCAAGGAAAAGTGTACCAACTCTGTAGTGGGGGCCCTCCACACTTTGCAAGAACACCTTAGACTAATTCAAATGAAGACAACTACTAGATCTGAAACATAAATATGGACTCCAACACTGTATCTCTGTATTCAAGTATGGAAATAAAAAATACATAAACTATGTTCCCAAGTTTTTCATGTATCAATAACTACTAAACTACATAATTTTTCTTTTGAGTTATTTATCCTAAATCTTCACAACAAGAGGAAGCTATTCCTACTCCTCATAATCCTAATGAAATCCTAACAATTACATCAAAGGAGGTCGAATTAGTTCAGACCCTCAATTTGAGCAAAATCCAAAAAATAGCAAAGTTTGTTCACAAAATGTGGAATTTCTGTTAAAATGGATAGGTTTGACCAGCGTTGACCGACCACCTAGAATCTTCAAAGCCGAGAGTGGATAAGTATTACACCATCCTTGTACATTTAGGATCAAACCCCAGGTCCTCGAATTTTCCATTCTGTCCTACAACATGTCAAACCATGGAGCCATTACAGGAAGTTACAACAACTTGTAATTTTCTGGAAATTTCCAATTTCAACACAAAAATTCCTAAGATTAATTCCAAGATAAAAATAATGGAAATAACATTACATCAATCAGTTTCTAAGGAATATGGAGGAAATTTAAAGGCTAAATAAAGGAAAATGATGAATAAAAGAGGGTTTTTAACATAAAATAATCAGTCATAAATTGGTACCAAAACCTACATCATTTATGAGATTGGAGGTGGGGCATTGATATCCACCTTCAACACTTGCCCATACATCAACTTCAAGTTCCTGCAAATATGCTCTCATTATGACTTTCCAAAATACAAAGTTAGTTCCATTAAAAAAGGGTGGCTTAATAGAAAATGTTCCCTCTTGACTACTCATATTGATGGATCTCCCTTTAAGCGATCAAGCTCCTTCAAAGAGACCTGCCCTAATACCAATTGTTGGCAAAAATACTAGGGGGAAGGGGTGAATCAATATTTTAGTTCACTTTAACTTTCAATTTCATATACATAATTATGTACGCTATTTTTCTTAAAGCAACCTACTTATGTACGTAACTTCAAAGAAGGAAAACAACGTATATCCAGTTTACTAATTTTTCATGTGTTCCATCAGATGATTATCTTTAACCATTGCATCAGTAAATAAATAAATTTCCAATATGCAGTAAAGAATAAGAAAAACAATCACATCATATAATAAACACACATAGAACACCAAAATTTTAGGTGGAAATTCAATGTGGGAGAAAACCATTGATGTCAATGTATTTGTCTTCTTTCTTATTATATATATAAAAAAATCATTACACTTTTGTATTGATGCAGACTCTTACCAGTACGCAGGCACCCACCTGTAAGAGGCTACAACCTGCACTCATTCTCCAATGCCCACTAGAAGGGAGCCACGACCCCCTAAACTCGTTTACCAGCTCCTATCGGAAGGGAGCTCCTACCCCCTTTCTGAAGGTTGCAACCCTCAGCTCCTTGTGTGTAGAAATTTTGAATAATATGACACATATTCACAGAGATTATCCTGATTATACAATTATAAGCGGAACATGCATAATACATAACCTCCTCTACATTGATCATCAATTTACAGAAGCAGAAACATTCACAGGCGTATATAGAAGCATCAATCACACATATCAACACAGTATTTTCCCGGGGAAAGCATCTCGCTAAAAACCCCAAATATCTGTATATTATAGTGATTGAATCATGTAACAATACATAGTACAATACTCCTCACAAGTACTCAGTACTATCTCCACATGCTACACACAATACAGCTCAGATCTGATCTCCAAATCTCCCCCGTTGCTTGCCTGCCTCCACAGCTCAATACCTGCTCAAGAATGAATGAGAATGGTTTACCAAACTCATATTTCACCTCCAAGGAATCACTCACACTGTGTTAGACGTGAGCAGAGGCTATAATACTGGGCAAATACATGAGCAAACTCATTGGCATACTCAATCCCTTGATTGTGCAAGATCTGATGCACAACTATAGTCACAACTGATAGCAATCTGATTCTCTAACACCTGTCCATGTTGAACTAAACATGCACTGACATGAAACTGAGTTAACTGATGTATTCTATAGTTGTATTATGAGTTAATAATTAGTTTAACAACTCATCATTAGTCTATTTGCAGTTAGACTAACTACAACTAGTTTAACCAAGTCAAACTGAACACAACTCCATCAACTCCACCAAACTCAACTGATTGAGTTCTGTTATGAAACCAGCTCAAGAAAAGATAGAAAAGAAAGATCAACGCCTTAAAATTCAGCCTCTTCGAGGGGGCAACCTCCTTTACATTACATAAATGAACAATTCTTGGATGATACAAATGACAAAACCTCCTTTCTATATATAGGAGTCTAAGGAGTCACAATATAATCCAGCCGACCTAACAATAATAATATAAAGCCACAAAAATAACAATAGAGGGATTCTATGGGGCACAGAAATAACAATATGGGGGTAATAGGGGCACAACAATATAAATAAGGGGTATAACTACAATAGTAATGGGGTAATCACTAATATTATAGGGACCCAACATGCCCCTCTCCTTCAAAAAAGTGTTGTCCTCAACGCTTGAGCAGTTCTGGATACTTCTGCATAAAATTCTCATCCTCCCATGTGGAATCTTCAGCGGATAAGTTCTTCCACTTGATAAGATACTCTGAAATTGATCGATTTCGTAGCTGTCGAGTTCTTGTTTCAGTGACTGCTTCCGGTTCCAATATAATTTTCCCTTCCTCGTCAAGTTCTGGCAATATTGTTTGAACTGGGAGCTTGTCGCCTATAACCTTCTTTAAACATGAAACATGGAAAACTGGGTGCAATCGAGAAGCTGCAGGAAGCTCCAATTTGTATGCCATAGTACCAATCTTTTCCAACACCTTGTACGGACCATAATACTTTGGTGATAATTTATTATCCTTCTTAGCTTGCTTTAGGGACATTTGCTTATATGGTTGTAGCCATAGGAATACCCAATCACCTACATCAAAACTTCTTTCACTGCGATGTTGATCTGCCTGTTGTTTCATTCTATTTTGTGCCAACACGAGGTTATCCTTTAAGAGTTGGAGGACTTGTTGTTGATGTTCGATGTGATGTTCCACTGCCTGAACCTTAGAATTTTCTCTTAAATATGATGTGATTGATGGTGGTTGGTACCCATAAAGTGCCATAAATGGGGTCATTTTTGTTGCTGTATGGAAGGAAGTGTTATACCACCATTCAGCCAGAGGCAACCATTTGACCCATTGTGTCTGTTTATCAGATACAAAGCAACGAAGATATCCTTCCAAACATTTGTTTACTATCTCAGTTTGCCCATCAGATTGAGGATGATAAGATGAGCTATGAGCTAACTGAGTACCAAGACAAGAAAATAATTCTGTCCAAAAATTTCCAGTGAAAATGGGATCTCTGTCACTTACAATAATCTTTGGGTTTCCATGTAGCTTTTGAACTGTTTCCATAAATGCAGTAGAAACTGTACTGGCTTTAAATGGATGTGATAATGCACAAAAGTGTGCATACTTGGTAAGTCTGTCAACTACCACCATGATGACACTCTTTCCCTCAGACTTGGGTAAACCTGTGATAAAATCCATTGAAACCTCCTCCCAACGTTGGCTTGGAATGGATAAAGGTTGTAATAGACCCGGTGTCTTAATTGTTTCAACTTTATTTTTTTGGCAAACCAAACATTTCGCCACAAACTTTTGAATATCTGATTTAAGGCCATCCCAAAAAAATTCCTTCTTAACCCTGTGGTAAGTTTTTAAAAATCCTGAGTGCCCTCCTAAGGGAGAAGTGTGCAATTCCATAAGAATCTTTTGTTTTAGCTGGGAATTCTTACAGAGGTATAAGCGATCTTTGTACCATAACGAATCATTTTGCCAGCTAAATGTATCAGAAGTACTGGAATCTTGTTGTAGCTTTCGAATAAGTGCCCACACTTCTTCGTCATTCTTCCATTCCTCCTTTGCTTCGTTTATCCAATCTGGTTGGATAATAGAAATGGCACACAACAATGCTTCCATATCCTCATCCTTTCTTGAGAGTGCATCTGCCACCACATTTTGCTTCCCTTTTTTGTAGATGATTTCAAAGTCATAACCCAACATCTTTGTGACCCACTTTTGTTGCTCTTCAGAGGATAATCTTTGTTCTAAAAAGTATTTAAGGCTATCATGATCCGTTTTTACCTTGAAGTGTCTTCCCATTAGGTAGGGTCGCCATTTCTTAAGTGCATGGAGTATTGCCAACATTTCCTTCTCATAAATAGCTTTGCTTAAAAACTTTCCCTTGATTGGACGACTTTCAAAAGCAATGGGTCTTTCATCTTGCATTAGAACAGCACCAATTCCATTTCCTGAAGCATCACATTCCACAATAAAGGTTTTTGTGAAGTCCGGTGTAGCTAAGACCGGTGCTTGGCACATTGCCTCTTTAAGATGTTTAAAGGCCTTTGTTGCTTCTGGAGTCCATGAAAATGAATCTTTCTTCAATAATGTTGTTAGAGGTGCTGCTATTCTCCCATAATTCTTAACAAACTTGCGATAATACCCTGTCAACCCAAGAAATCCTCGCAGATGCTTTATGGATGTGGGGATTTTCCATTCCTTAATGGCTTTAATTTTGCTAGGGTCTACCTTAACTCCTTCATGAGATACAATATGACCCAAATATTCCACCTCCTGGACTCCAAAGAAACATTTGGATCTTTTTGCATATAATTGTTTCTCCTCCAATAGTTGTAGCACCTTGTCAACATGTTCAACATGATCCTTCCAAGACTTGCTGTAGATTAGTATATCATCAAAAAATACTAACACAAATTTTCTAAGGAATGGTTTGAAAATTGAATTCATCAAACCTTGAAATGTTGAAGGTGCATTGGTAAGGCCAAAAGGCATGACCAAAAATTCATAATGACCCTCATGAGTTCTAAATGCCGTTTTCGGAATGTCTTCAATCTTCATTCTGATTTGATGATATCCCGAACGAAGATCCAACTTGGTGAAGTAAATTGATCCATGCAATTCATCCAGTAATTCATCAATGACAGGAATGGGGAACTTATCTTTAATAGTGAGCTTGTTGAGCTCCCTATAATCTGGACACATGCGCCATGATCCATCCTTCTTGTGCACCAATACTACTGGAGCTGAGAAAGAACTTTGACTTGGTTGAATTATACCAGCCTCTAGCATTTCTGCAACCATACGTTCAATTTCACTTTTTTGGACATATGGATATCTGTACGGCCTGATGTTTGGAGGAAAACTTCCTGGAATCAGATGAATAGCATGATCATGATCACGCATAGGTGGGAGACCTTTGGGAGTCTCAAATACCTTGGAATGATTGTCCAGGACTTTTTGGAGATCTGGAGAAATAGATGATTCCAATGTGGAAACATCTAGCGAACATAATTGTGCAATTACACCTCTTTGCTCCTTTTTTAGAAGCTTTGTCATGCCATTAGAGCTGATTATCTTTCCTGGTTTCCCTGCAATACCCCTTAATTCAACTTCCTTTCCTTCCACAGAAAATTTCATGAAAAGTTCTTGAAAATTAAAAGCTATTGTACCCAAGGATTGTAGCCATTGGACTCCTAGTACAACATCAGCACCTCCCATTGGAATGGAAAGCATTGGGCTAGTCAATACATATTCTCCCATGGATAGCTTGATATTATGGCACTTTCCAGAACAATTTATTGTTCCTCCATTTGCAATCATCACTTGACACTCTGGTGCTGGATATAGGAAGCAATTCAATTCTTTTGCTACCCTACAATGAATAAAATTGTGGGTGCTTCCTGAATCAATCAACACTATTACCTTTTTCTTCTTGATTTGTCCTTCTATCTTGATGGTTTGAGGAGTGGTAATTCCCGCCAATGCATTACAAGATATGGTCGGATTTATTTGTTCTTCATCTAGGCTTTGTTCCTGAAATATATCCTCTTCTTTTGACCTTTCTTGCTCCTTTTCTTCTTCCTCTTCACAATCTATGTAGAATAATTTCTTCTCAGCACACTTATGACCTTTTGTGTATTTGCTATCACAATTGTAACAAAGCCCTTTTGCTCTTTTTTCTTCCAATTGTTGTGGTGTCAACCTTGTAGGTTGTGGAAGACTATGGGCAACAACACTTCCGTTTTTATAGTTGTGAATGGTATGCTTCCTAGTTGCCATAATTTTGCTTTCCATTTTTCTTGCTAACCTGAATGCCTTCTCTAATGAATCAGGTTCCCAAAGGCGCACATCATGTTGGATATTATCCTTTAAAGACCCTATGAACACATCAATCCTATGCTCCTCTGGAATATCTTTTACCCTTATGTTCAATTTTTGGAACTCCTCAATGTGCTCCATTATTGAACCCTTTTGTTTGAGACTTATCAATTGGCTAAAAAAAGTGTTGCTTTTTGTATCCTCATAATGTGCTATCAATTCTTCCGTAAAAATTGCCCAAGTGATAAATTGTTTACGAGAACAAAGCCATTGATACCATACAAACTGATTTGGTTCCAAATATAAAGTTGTCATACGTACCTTTTGTGTGTTTTGCACATTATTGAGATCGAAGAATTGCTCCATCTGTAATATCCATGTGGCGGGATCCTTGCCATCAAACTTCCTCATATCGATTTTTGGAACATGGTGAGTCTTCGATCCAACATTAGAGTCTATGGAATCATGATTAACATTTCTTTTGTTCTCATCATGAGTTTCCTTTAGTACTCTTTCACCCTTAGTGACCATTTCTTGTAGCAACTTATTCATATTTATCTTCAATTCTTCCATCTTATCATCCATGCCATCAATTTTAGTGTCCATGCCATTCACCTTAGCTTCCATGCCATCCATCTTAGCTTCTACGCCTTTCTTTAAACAGTCCATCTTAGCTTCTACACCTTTCTTTAAACCATCCATCTTAGCTTCTACATCTTTCTTTAAACCATCCATCTTAGATTCTGTTCCTTTTTGTGCAAGGGACAGTTGTTGCACTTGGTCTTGTAATTTTGATATATCATGTTGCATTTCTTCCTATTCTTCATGAGTCATGCTAGATCTTTCAGGTTCCTTACTAGGTGTTTGCATTTTCAAACCAAGCTTAAGCAAAAATTTAAAAAAAATCTACACACCTTTTTTCACTTTGTAGGAGCTTGATATTTCCTCTGATGTATCTCTGTACTTTCCAATCATCTAGTTCTGAAATTGTGACCTGTAGTAGCTCTCTGTGTCCTCTTTCCAATGCCACCAGTTTGATCCAAATTGGATTCTCCAAGAAAGAGTTATGCACAATCTCCCAAGATGACCTGATTATAGACCTTTCCAGAAGAGTGAACTTGTATGAAGTGCCACGTGTACAATTTTCGACCTTTGGTTCTGAAACAGATATACAAGAAACTACAGTCCGTCCTCTTTCTGTACCTTCTTACGAAATTTCAATCCGATCCCTAGAGAGAAAGTTATGACGATTTTCCCTAGGTCACCTGTTTTGAATGTAATTCAGGAGTCTGTAAAAAGACCAACTTCCTCAGAGCATATCTCCGCAAATATCACGCGAAAAGATCTGAAATTTGGACCCAAGGTTCAGCGCGATTTCTTCTCAAATGGGTTTTTTTTTGCGACTTCTGAAACGTCACAGAAAAAAAGTTATAGCAAAAATGCCACGATGACCTGTTTGGAGCAGCGAAACCCTAGAATCCAAAGCTCTGATACCAAATGTTATGAAACCAGCTCAAGAAAAGATAGAAAAGAAAGATCAACGCCTTAGAATTCAGCCTCTTCGAGGGGGCAACCTCCTTTACATTACATAAATGAACAATTCTTGGATGATACAAATGACAAAACCTCCTTTCTATATATAGGAGTCTAAGGAGTCACAATATAATCCAGCCGACCTAACAATAATAATATAAAGCCACAAAAATAACAATAGAGGGATTCTATGGGGCACAGAAATAACAATATGGGGGTAATAGGGGCACAACAATATAAATAAGGGGTATAACTACAATAGTAATGGGGTAATCACTAATATTATAGGGACCCAACAAGTTCTAATTGAAGTCATGCATGCAACAACTCAAATGACTCATAAGAAAAGTGTACTTCCTTCTGACAGCTGCATGGGCCACATTTGTAGCTCAAACTGAAGTGCTCCAAGAGAATAAGATCAAGTTTATAGTCCAAATATTATTATGAGACAATAATATTTGACTTTTCTATTTTGGACAGCCAGTCTAAAAATAGACTTTGATCACTCTTGCTGTGATCACTCCTGCTGTGGTCACTCCTACTGTGATCACTCCTGCTGTGGTCACTCCTACTATGATCATCCCTGTTGTGGTCACTCCTGCTGTGATCATCCCTGTTGGGATCCAAAAATAGAACTTGCACCATAATTTGCTTGCGGGCCCACTTAGTGAAGGCGACTCTTTTCACTAAGCTCCATCATCTTGTTGCAATCTCAACACTCCCTCTCGACAAGATATGGATTATCAGCAACCCCTATCCTGCCTCGGTGGTATTCGAATTTTCTCCTGGTGAGAGCCTTCGTCAGAATATCAACATCCTGATCCTCCGTTGGAATGTATGAAAGCAACATGATCCTTCGCTGCACACAATCTCTGATATGATGGTACCTGATGTCCTTGCTGCCATATACTCGGCCTCTTGAGCTCCCTGCCCAATCTGCATCCTCCTGTCTATACCAAGATCCATATCCCGATGTGCCTCTCAAGTAGCGCAATACATGCTTGCCCGCCTTCCAGAAGAGCTTGGTAGGCTTAACCATAGCTTGTGAAAGCTGGTTAACTGCATAGCATATATCGGGTCGTGTATTAGCCAAATACATTAGCGACCCCACCAAATGTTGATAAACAGTGGCATCCACTTCTTCTCCCGAAGTGGCATCCTCCTTCCTCCAACCTCCAGGAAGAGGAGTATCAACAGGCTTGCAGCCATGCATGTTGAACTTCTCCAGTATCTCCCGAGCATACTTGCCCTGAGAAACAAACAGTCCACCACTGTGCTGTCGTGAAGGAGGCCCAAGTCCTTCATCTCAAACTCTGTAGCAAGATCCTTCTTGCATGACAGTATCAACAGCTCATCACCCGTTAGAATCAAATCATCAACATACAGTACAATGATAAGCAACTTACCCTCCACCACAATCTGGTATAGGTTAGGGTCTGCCTCGCTCTTGGAGAATCCAAGTCCTGTGAAATAGCTGTCTATCCATGTGTACCAAGCACGTGGTGCTTGCTTCAACCCATACAACGCTCTCTTGAGCCTGCACACATGCGACTCGCTGCTGAATACCTCAAAGCCTTCGGGTTGCTCAATGTACACCTCCTCCTCAATGACTCCGTTGGGGAACGTAGTCTTCACATCCATCTGATGAATGTGCCATCCCATCTGTGCTAAGAGAGCAAGAATCGTCTGTATGGAAGAATACCTTGCGACAGGTGCAAAGGTCTCCTCATAATCGATCCCCTCTATCTGTGAAAAGCCTCGGGCAACAAATCTTGCCTTATACTTCTCTACACTCCCATCAGCTACCTGCTTAACTTTGTAGATCCATCTTGAACCCACCATTGATTTCCCTTCTGATCTAGGAACAATCTCCCATGCACTGTTTCTGACAATAGAATCATACTCTTCCACCATGGCATCTACCCATACGGGATCCTCCACAACTTCCTCGAAAGAGGATGGCTCAGTCACAACACACTTGCTCATAAGAGCCATGTATCCAGTGTACCGATCAGGTGACTGTCTCTGCTTGCATTGGGCTGTAGGTGGTCCTACAACTTTCTCTGCATCTTGAGCCAGTCGCTCAGCTTCTGTCAAGCGCTTTCGCCCTCTGATGGTTGGCGCTGCATGAGTGGTCTCTTCCACTCCATGAACCTCGTCCTGTGGCTGATCCACATCCTGAAGCTCATCCTTAGGAACTAATAGCTCCTCATGTGCATGCAAGTGTAGCTCCCTCTCAAGCGAACTCTTCATGGCTTTCTCCTCTTGAAATTTTATATCCCGTTGCACAACAGTTTTACCATTGTCTGGCAAATACACACGATAGTTGTGGGGCGTATCAGTGTACCCCACAAATATCCCAACCTCTACGGTCGGCTCCAACTTCTTCCTGGCATCCTTCGTCACATGCATGTAAATGTTAGCACCAAAAATCCTCAAATGAGAAAGATCAGGCTTCTTACCAAAATAAGCCTCCTCGGGTGTACTCATGCCAAGTATCCTATGAGGACAACGGTTCTGCACATAAACTATTGTATTGCATGCTTCCGCCCACAAGTGAAGGGGTAGGCCCTGATCATGCAACATTGCCCATGCAGCACCCACAATCGTTCTGTTCTTCTGCTCGGCTACCTCGTTCTGCTGTGGGTTATGGGGAGCTATGAGCTCTCTACGAATCCCTTCTGCCTTGCAGAAATCCTTGAACTCGTCCGAGATGTATTCACCACCATTATCGCTCCTAAGAGCCTTCACCTTCTTCCCCGACTCCTTCTCGACCAGTGCTTTGAATTCATAGAACTTTGAATAGGTCTCACTCTTCTTTTGCATGAAGAAGATCTAGCACTTATGAGAGAAATCATCAACAAAAATCACATAATACCTATGTTTTGCTGTCGAAGCAACTGAGAAAGGTCCACATACGTCTGTGTGAATTCTCTCAAGGATCGTCGTGGCGTGACTATCCTTCTCGTGAAAGGTGGCTTTCACAAACTTCCTCAAAGTACACCCCTTGCACTGATCTGACTGCGCAAGTGTGCCTTTAGGAAGCCTAGTAGTGATTTGTTGCAGTATCTTCAAGGCTCCATGGTGAAGGTGACCCAATATCCTGTGCCACAACTCGCCATCATCCCGACTCACCAATCCTTCTGCCTTGCTTGCCATTGCTGCGCATCCATCTACATGCAACTGATAAAGGTTCCTCACTCGAATCCCTATCTTCCGGGTCTCACCAGTTGTCTTGCTGCGCAAGAAAGCCTTTCCCTCGCTGAAAACAACATCATACCCCTTGTCTTCTAACATTGCCACTGAGATAAGATTCTTCTTCAATCCTGGAACATGCATGACTTCCTTCAATATGAAGGGTTTACCAGACTCCCTCTCAAAGGAAATGGTACCGATACCGTTCGCACTGTATCTACCATCATCCCCCATCTCGATGTGCACTCCAAGATCTTTGTCCTCCAGATCAGAGAACAAATCTCTATCTCCCGTCATGTGAAAAGACACACCACTGTCCAAGAACCACGCCGATCCCATCACACTTGAAACCAAGCATGCGATCAATGAAAAATCAAGCTCAAACTGTGAGGCTAGAGCCTCTCCTGCTGCTGATCCAGCAGCCTGCTTGTTCTTCTTCTTTTGCGGACAATTAGTGGCATAGTGTCCATGCTGGTGACAGTGAAAACACTTCACCTTGGACATATCCTGCTTCTTGCCTTTCGCACCAGACTGAGAAGCTTTCTTGCTCTTCCCTTTCTTTGCTTTGGCAGCCAAAGCGCAATTCTCTTCATCAGATACCTTTGATGAAGATCCATTCTCACCTTTATTGTTTTTGAGTTTATCCTTGAGCGCCAGGTCGCTCTTGCTTTGGAATAACATTTGCAATCCGTTGAAAGACATTCCAACAGCACTGCTGCAAATTCGATTTTCCACCAGCTCCAACTCAACCGCTTCCAATCTAAAATTCGTGAGAACACAATATTTCTCGTACAGAGATTGACTGTATGGGCATTCACCGGATATCTCACCTTCCAAAGGAAGGATGAATCCAGAGGCTACTTGGCCTGATTACAGACTCTGCCTGAAGAAATAGAATGTAAACACTTCCTGAATAGTAGATCTGATGATCAACTGCTCCGATACCATGTAGAAACTTTTTCTACAATTATCTAGCTCGCTCTGATACCATGTAGAAAATTTGAATAATATGACACATATTCATAGAGATTATCCTGATTATACACTTATAAGCGGAACATGCATAATACATAACCTCCTCTACATTGATCATCAATTTACAGAAGTAGAAACATTCACAGGCGTACATAGAAGCATCAATCACACATATCAACACAGTATTTTCCCGCGGAAATCATCTCGCTAAAAACCCCAACTGAGTTAACTGATGTATTCTATAGTTGTATTATGAGTTAATAATTAGTTTAACAACTCATCATTAGTCTATTTGTAGTTAGACTAACTACAACTAGTTTAACCAAGTCAAACTGAACACAACTCCATCAACTCCACAATCAACTCCACCAAACTCAACTGATTAAGTTCTAACTGAAGTCATGCATGCAACAACTCAACTTACTCATAAGAAAAGTGTACTTCCTTCTGACAGCTACATGGGCCACATCTGTAGCTCAAAATGAAGTGCTCCAAGAGAATAAGATCAAGTTTATAGTCCAAATATTATTATGAGACAATAATATTTGACTTTTCTATTTTGGACAGCCAGTCTAAAAATAGACTTTGATCACTCCTGCTGTGATCACTCCTGCTGTGGTCACTCCTACTGTGATCACTCCTGCTGTGGTCACTCCTGCTGTGATCATCCCTGCTGTGGTCACTCCTGCTGTGATCATCCCTGCTGGGATCCAAAAATAGAACTTGCGCCATAATTTGCCTGCGGGCCCACTTAGTGAAGGTGACTCTTTTCACTAAGCTCCATCATCTTGTTGCAATCTCAACATTGTGGACCACTTTTCAGAATGTTTTATACTGGATCTGCCTATCAAACAATCATAAAACAACCTGTAAGCCACCTTTCATCATATTTTCAAACTACACCCACACCAACAATAAACCCAAACCAACATGACAAACTGAAACACTAAATCTAATTCATTGAAGTACTGTAAATCAACTGAATTTTTGAAGCATCAAACCACTGAATGTAAACATCAAAATATGGATGTGACTTTTCTTAAGAGAACTTGTGTATATACGTGCTTCCTATGTATAAAACATGCGTACAGTTCTCAAATCACTAAAAACCGAAAATAATGTCAAACTGATTCACTGTTTCAGTCAAAGAATCATTGAATCACAACAGTTGTTGTCTTATTGAAAAAATCCAATCATAATGCAACATCATCACTGATCAATATACCAAGCCACAATCCAATTAACCCAATCACTGCCAGATACAAATCAAGACATCATTGCCAAGCAACAAATAGAACAAAATTCATTAATTGTCATCATGAAGTAGCATTGAAAACCCTAGTATATATGCGCAACTTCCGTAAAACAAAACAATGTATGTATGCGACCACCATGCCTGAAACCCACATATATATTTCAATATTGTGAGTAAATTATCACATAATTTATACGCTACTTTACTAAACGAGGACCACATATGTACGCGACAAATCAAAAGAAATCCAACGTACAAATCTTGAAATTACTAAATAAAACCTTCACTGAAATTCACATCTATTAAACCCAGATCTCGACACGCGTCACTATATTTAGATCAAACCATAATCATAGCTACAAATCTAACATTACAAACATAAATAGATGAAGCAAGTATTTTCATTAGTCTTCACAACACTTTCAAATCTATCAAATCTGAACCATCTCCTTGCTTCCTGGTGCACACTTGTTCCAGATCAAGTCACACATAGATAGATCATTTACTTGCAAACTTAACACCTTGATCTCCATCTCCTTATATAGTTTTAGGCTTAGCCAATACCTTAGGTAAATCCCTTGGTAATGTCATTAGTATTCTTTAACGAGATTAAATAACCATTTTTGCTCCAATTACTATGGGCCATTACCATGGTAAAGACCCCTGGTATTTAGATTACCATGGTTTGGATTTTGTACATGACTTTCACATACAAGACCTATGTATGGACGCGACCCTTCTTCATAGAATGTACATATACTTTCTCAAATTTCACATTTATCATCCTGTAGCTTAACTACCATTTCTTTGTCCATATCATATGTAGCATTTGTACCAATCTGCATGAGTTCCACAGTCATCAATGTTGGCATCAAGTACATGTTTATTAAGCAGGCTGCCATCAAGAACAACACATTAGCGATAATGCCAAGAGATAGGACTGAGGAGTATCATCTCACAACAAATGGCTTGGTGAGATTCACAACAAGATTTATGTGCCAAACAACGAGTTGAAGAAGCTTATCTTGAGGGAGTTTCATGTCAAGCCATATTCAGACAACCCACGATATTAGAAGACTTTGACAGTTGTGAAGAATTTCTACCATTGGACAAATTTGAAGAAATAGGTAGTTGAGTTTGTCACTAGATGTTTGTACTGTCAGTAGATGAAGGCCGAGCGTAAGCACCTAGTTGGTCTATTTTTAACCTAATTCGATTCCATAATGGAAATGGGAGATCATTTCCATGGACTTCATTACAGTTTTACCGAGGACATCGAAGTAGCATGATTCCATCATGGTTGTGGTTGATAGGTTAAGCAAGGTGGCTCACTTCATTATAACAAAGTCTACTAATTCAGCTAGTGAGGTAGCTTAGATATTCATCAAAGAGATAATGAGGTTGCATGGTGTTCATAGGAAGATCATATAAGATAGAGATGCCAAGTTCACTTTCAAGTTCTGGAAGGAGTTGTTTGTAGGATTGGGGACAAAGTTAGCCTTTAACACGACTTATCATCCACTTACAGATGTACAGAAAAAGAGGGTCAACAAGATTCTTGAGGATATGTTTAGAATGTATGTCATGCATCAACAAAGGAAGTGGGAGGAGTATCTTCTACTAATAGAGTACACATATAATAATGGGTATTAGGAATCCTTGAGGATGAGTCCATTTAAGACTCTCTATGGGCAGAGTTGAAATACTCCTATCAGCGGGAGTGATCCAATGAATAGGGTGTTGATTGGACTGGATATGTTGACTGAGATGGAGCAAGAGATGTAGGTTATTAAGAGGAATAGAAAGGCAACACATGATAGCCAGAAGAGTTATGCAAATCAGCATAGGGCATTCAAGGAGTTTCGGGTTGGGGAGCATGTGTACTTGCACATCAACCCCAAGAAGAGCTCCTTGAGGATTGGGTCATGTGCTAAGTTGGCACCTTGGTATTGTGGGCCTTTTGAGATCCTTAAGAGGATTGGACCAGTGGCTTACAAACTTGCACTGCTACCAACAGTGAAAGTCCATGATGTTTTCCACGTTTCATTTCTTAAGTGATATGTCCAGGATGTTGATCATGTGATTGATTGGTCTATATTGCAGTGGAACTAGAGGGAGAGTTTTAGGCAGAGCCTTAGTGCATTTTGCTACAGGAACAACTCATAGTCTAGAACTCAGCAATAGATCAAGTTGAAGTGAAATGGAAGCAATTTGGGTTCGATGAAGCTACATGGGAGATGGTTGATCAGATGCGGGCTTTGTATCCTTCCTTATTTGTTGGATGATTATATGTGTTTTGGTTTATGCTTATATATGCAAATGTGTATTGTAAATACTGCAATGAGTTGTGATATAAAGCTCTAATAAACAATATGTTGTAAATATTGCATCAAGTTGTGTTATAAAACTCCAATAAGTAGTATGATGGTCATGGTTTTCAGTAGGTGTTCATTGTAAATGTTGTATCGAGTTATGTTATAAAGCTCCATGGGAAACATCTTTTTGCTAGTTATAAGCGTCATCAAACACTGAGGACGATGTTCCCACAAGGGGGAGGGGTTTGTAACATCCCTTGGTTGATTTTGTATGTAAATGAAATAAGACCAAGGTCATGAGACACATATTCCAAGCTGAATATTGGGAAAACATTATAGTGGGCATCACTTATAGTTTATTTAAGGATATGGATATATGCTTAGTCATTGGCATGGATATATGCTTGGATTAACAGTGGTTTTAGCCTTGCCTTACCATTTCCTGGATAACCATGTTGTAGTGGGTTTCCCTTTTGGATTTCTTGATGGGTTCTCATATTCCCTAAGGCCGTGGGTTGGAACAAAATATTTGGAGACCAAAACAACTTGGATTCCCTAGAGGCTTTGGGTTGAGATGGGAGATCTCTGAAGCCCTGTAACAACTTGGGTTACCTGTGTTACAAAATCAGAAAGGCAAACAGATTTTCTTTATGTTGATAATTACTTGTGATATTCTTATGTTCTTATTAACTTTCTTGCGTTCTTCTTTTAACTTAGTTCATCAAAAAATTATCAATAACCATAACACGAAGATCAAAGACACTAGATGTAGGCAGACAACCAGGGAAAAACCCCTAACTAGGGGAAACCCCATTCAACAAATCTTCCTTTAATAGTTTCATGAGATGATCCAAGACTCCTTGACCTAGACACAGACTTCCTCCAATCACCAAGTCAACCCTTCCTTTCTTTTGCATATGATAACCTTCCAACAACAACTTCAACATAGTACTTCAATCTTGCAGTAGTAGAATTTCGATCTCAACAAAACTTCGACCCAGCAACAGAACTTCGATCCAACAATAGAACTTCGACTTCTCCAACAACAGATCTTCGACCCTAGTAGTAACCCAGTAACTTTGTATGAATGAGAGAGAGAGAGATAGGCCAAAACTTCTTCAGCAGTAGATCTTCGACCCCAGTAGTAACCCAATAAATTTCTATGAATGAGAGAGAGAGATAGCCCAAAACTTCGAATTTTATCCTTCTTTTGCAATTCTCTTTCTTCTCTTGGAATTTCACATTTTTCTGCTTCTACTACTTATATATCGAACTTGTGTGTGTGTTCCTTAAAATGATAAAACTACCTTATTTATAACCTCTTATGGAGTTTGAATTACCCTGATGTAGGTTGACTTGATCAAGTAAGGATCGACTTGGTGTGGAGGTGACAAATGACTTATTTGACTCAATAACAATTCTTTTTACAAGATTCAAAATCCCAAGAAGGGTCTTATAAAAATGGGCAATGAATCTAATGACTTAATATAAAACCTAGAAGTCCTCAATGGGGACTTTGACCTAAAACATGATGACCCAAGCATGAAACCCATGATTGAATAAGTCATAATAATAATAATACAAAGTTTATTTTTCTTTCTTTTGATAAATACATTTCATTATGACTCAAATACAACTTATGAATATCGAACCTAGTTACATTCTTCAACACTCCCTCTTAAATAGGGAGGTATTCATACATGCATATACAAGTACATGGAAGATCTCAAAATACATGAACCATGAAGAGGCACGCACGGTGCCAGGGAATAGATTCCTGACTAGGGAAATCTTCAACCTTTTGGGGTGGGACTAAGATGGACTAAAGTTTTAAACCTCTCTAGGTACCATCATGCCTTACTTACAAACCATCAACCCAGGGAACTAGGTGTGTACTGCAAGGTCATAGATCTATGAACAATGCCACCCTCCCTACTTCGAGAATTAGACATCAATACATAGGTTAGCCATATTTCCTCCTAGGCATACACAATTTCTCAACATAACAAATCTCTCTCCGATCAAACAAATCGGTAACATCAAGGATTCTTCCTAAACTTCGAGATATTTACCTGAAAAATCACAACCCCAATCAATAACAACCTTTCAAATACACATTAGTAAACACAAACCTTCGAGGTCTTAAAACATCTTGATGTTGCTTCACAATTTATCACAATAGGACTTAGAGGCTTTCCAAACAAATCTTGATAGAAGTTTCCTCAACCATACAACTTCCTTTCCTACTTTACATGTAGCAACATATTCTACAATTATATCTTTCCTTCTTTTAGTAGTACCTTAATATGCATTCTCCAATTTCTTCTTTAAGGCATCCATCATGACTGTAATATGCCCTCCCTTTCAACTTGGGAGATTTCTTCTATCTAGGCTCCCTCTTAACTTAGGGAGATCAACTTCTTTTCCATAGCATCGAGGAACCTTTCATGGCTTCATCCCTTTTTATCAAATTCATCTTGATCATCGTCATTCATATAACTTCCTTCATCATGCTTATCAATCAAATCAACTTTACTTAAGGATATCTTCAACATCTTAAATATTATGTACTTGTACAACTCAAATAGCAAGTACAACCAAATACATATATAGAAGCATGAATTTAACTATATCAGAATCATGGAAGCATTAGACTTTATATATAAAATACCTAAACTTACTTAGGTTCATAATAAACAAGAGACACATATTTTTAAACTTCAACTTCTTGCTCGGGTTTTCTTACAAACCCTAGATCACATCAATAACCTTATCAAGATATCAATCTCATTATATCTAGGGCCTCAATATTTCTTTCAGAGATATGAAAAACTCTGTTATAATATATTGCAAACCCTAGAAGCAATTCAAACAACTATAGTTCTACAATGCATCCAACAACTTTAGAATTTATATGTTAGACTTTTACTAGGATTTACAGAAAACCCTAGATTCCATACACTAAGCTTCAATAATCAAAACTAATTACAACACAATCTAAGTTTTCGACAATATGACCAAGCTTTTTGTAAACCCTAGATCACATTTGAAACAATATCATCACATCATATCCTAGAATGTCAAACTTCGACTAAGGCTTAGTTACAAACCCTAGAACTTATGAACATCAACAATTAGGTTAGCACACATACATATCTAGGATTTCATAATCATGCACAAGCATATCATAACAAAATATATTATATAAACCCAAGACACAAATATAAATATATTAAAGTTAGACATATAACAATCTTGATTAGGCTAGGGTTTGATCAGAGAGACAAACATACACCTAGAGTTTCATTCCTAGGATCTTATTCTAGATATATAAGGGTTTTGTTCATAAACCCTAATTTACCAATGCCTTAAGGTCTAGGAATATATTACCATCCAACCCTAAAGGACTTGGGTTTCCATAACAATACTAAATATGACATTATCATCAAAACCCCAAACATTAAAAGAATAGTATTTTTCTAGATTTCATCAATAACCCTAAGTAGAGTAGGGTTCTTCACATTAGTATTGACATACCCTTAGGTTAGAGTTTTATAGAGAACCTATTGGGGTTCCAAAAACATGACAAGGGTAGATTTAATCTAATGATTAATCACCCAAACAATAATATTTAAGATTCAAAGGTCCTATACATAACACTTGTTAGTAATTTAAAGCATATTTATTAGAATGAATTAATATACCTTTATCATGAAGAGAACAAATCTTATAGTCTAAGACATACCTTTGAGTTAGACAAACCTTATAGGACATCAATTCTAATATAACTTCTATCATGCTTAGTCTTGTGAGGTTTTCTCCATAGCCCTTGAGCATTTAGCAAGCCTTTCCTAAACAAGGAAAATATGAAAAGAAATGTTATTAGCATCTAATACAAACTCATCTAGATAAGAGAAGGAAACCAAATATAAAAAGGATAATACAAGGAATAAGATACTTATCTTTGAAAAATGGTGAGGGATCCCTCTCAATCCAATCTCGAGGGATACCTATAACTTTATCAAAACAATTCAAAAATATTTTTCGAAAGCATGTTAAACCTACAAGTACTATAAATCAAAGCATAAAGGAAAATAATTCAAAAATTTAGAATAGAAGGATATGTGAGGGATAGAACCCCCCGGAGTCTCTAGAAAACAAGTCTTTGACTTCAGATTCTTCCATCTTGTTCCTCTTTGGTGAACCTTCTTCGACAAAGTTTTCTTGATCCCTGTCTCTCCTTTTATTCTTTATATTCTCAGGACAATCACTTCTATAATCACCCATCTTGTGACAGTTGTAGTATTCTATCTTGGATAGGTCTACCTTCCTTCTAGGCCCTTTAGACTTCTTGAAAGTTCCTTTGTTCTTGTGGTGAGCGGAGTAGGCATTTGAATTTTTATCCTATTCATTCTCTTTGTTGCTTATTAATGAAATTTCGACTTCTTCTTGACTACATGCATTCCATAGTTGTTCGAATGTAGGAGTTTTCTTCCAACGGTTCATAACTAATGAAAAGACACTCCAAGATGTTGGTAATCCTGGAAGTGCAGTGATTACAAGTTCCTTTTCAGGTACTATCTCATCTATTACCTGGAGTTCATCCATGATTCTAGCTATTCTTACAAAGAAGGATGCCATGGTGTCATCTTTGGTCATCTTCATTGTCCTTAGTGCATTCTTAAGACTTGCAATTTGGTCAAGATTATTGATTATGAACAATTTGGATAAGGCTTCATACATCTCTTGAGTGGAATCTATGTTGGATATATATGGGATGAGGTTATCCTTTATTCCATCCACCATTAGAGTCATGCCCAATATCTTTGTTTCTTTGAACTTTGCATTTTTTGCGTCACTTGAATCATTTTTAGGCTTCTTTACTTTTCCTTTGACTAGATCCAAGACTTTATTCTTCTCAAGGATGAGATCTATCCTCTTTTTCCATGCCCTGTAATTGGATGCTCCTTCTAATTTTTTTTCTCCCTTCATTGAGTTATAAATTGTTCTCGAAGATAGTAGGTTTGACTTCTTATATGATCCTTTTGCTTGATGACCCTTATTAAAACTTCTTAAAACTCCTTATTCTTCTTTCAATAGATCTTCAAGCTGCCTTTTTCCTTCTTCTTCACCTTAGCTGAGAAACCATGTTAGAAAACCAGAAATGCATAAACATTTTCTTTATGTTGATAATTACTTGTGATATTCTTATGTTCTTATTAACTTTCTTGTGTTCTTATTTTAACTTAGTTCATCAAATAATTATCAATAATCATAACACGAAGATCAAAGGCGCCAGATGTAGGCGGACATCCAAGGAAAAACACCTATCTAGGGGAAAACCCAGTCAAAAACTCTTCCTTTAATAGTTTCACGAGATGATCCAAGACTCCTTGGCCTAGACACAAACTTCCTCCAATCACCAATTCATCCCTTCCTTTCTTATGCAGATGATAACCTTCCAGCAACAACTTCCACCTAATACTTCGATATTGTAGTAGCAGAATTTCGATCTCAATAGAACTTCGACCCAACAGCAGAACTTCGATCCAACAATAAAACTTCGAATTCTCCAGTAGCAGACTCTTCGACCCAGTAGTAACCTAGTAACTTCGTATGAATGAGAGAGAGAGAGAGAGAGAGAGAGAGAGAGAGAGAGAGAGAGAGAGAGAGATAGCCCAAAACTTCGAATTTTATCCTTCTTCTGCATTTCTCCTTCTTCTCTTGGAATTTCACACTTTTTTCCTTCTACTTTTTGTATATCAAACTTGTGAGTGTGTTACTTCAAATGAATCGAACTGCCCTTATTTATAGCCTCTTTTGGATTTCAAATTACCATGATGTAGGCTGACTGGATCAGGTAAGGGCTGACTTGGTGCGGAGGTGAAAAATGACTTGTTTGATTCAATAATAATTTTTTTACATGATTCAAAAGCCTAAGAAGGGTCTTATAAAATGGATAATGTCTCTAATGACTTAATATAAAACCTAGAAGTCCCCAAAGGGGACTTTGACCTAAAACATGATGACTTAAGCATGAAACCCATGCTTTAATAAGTCATAATACTAATTAAAAAAAACCCTCTTCTTTCTTTTGATAAATACATTTCATTATGGCTCAAATTCAATTAATGAAGACTGAACCTAGTTAAATTCTTCAACACCCTGAATGGTGTGGGTTGAGTCACTAGTTCCTGGAGCTCTAGACAGCTTGGGTAGAGACTGATCTGGTTGTTGTTAGTGATTTCCAGTCTGGTTAGATGAAATCATTGTGGTGGAGGGTTGAGGTGGTTTGGCCTCTAGAAGCCCTCGTTGGTTTGTTTTGGTTTAATCCTTATGATCCCACATTCATTCTTGGAATATGGTGCGGTGGTGATTGGGTGAAAGAGAGATTTTGGTTTAGTCAATCTATGGTCGGGTGGTATGTGGAAGTCCCTAACTTGGTTGGAAATTTCATATGTCAATATGAGCTAGTTTCTGATTGTGATTTATGAGCATGTGTGTTAGTTATTATGGTGATCTTATGGTTGATTTGTCATGGTTTCTAATTTGGTTAATTGTTGGTTATATGATGTGTTCTCACTATGGCTCTTGTTCATGATTTGATAAGTTACTGGATGGTTGATGAATTCATGGGCTAACAAGTGTTATTGCATATGGATAGAGAGGGCATAGAGCCTTCTTGGTGATTCTCATATGAAGTTCAAAAGTTTATGATCATATATGCATTCATGAATTGTAGCTTATATGTTTGTCATATGTTTGACAAAATTTCTATCATGTACTAGGCATGTCTAGGTCCAGATCTGGCTCAAGTTTTGATTGGTTAGCATTGTTATCATCATTGTCATGATTCTAGAAAGTTAAAGTCAATTATGGGTAGTGGTATGGAGGTTACCTTGAAAAAGTGGGATAGATCTCATGACCGCATGTATTGAACTAGGGATTTTGGGTCATAGCCGCATGAAGACAAGATTGTGTGTGTGGTTATAGCCTTCCAATTGCATGGATGTAGTGTTATGGGTGAAATTGGGGAGTAAATATAGTGAAAAAGAATTCCAGATCAGGGATTGATCACCTAGGTGGTTGTTAGGCTCTTGAGTGATCTGTAGTCTTTGAGGGATGACAGTTAGTTTTCCGTTTGTATGCCCCACTTCCATATCTGGAACTTGGAGGTAAGGTCATATCATAGTGACACTCAACGCATTTTTACCCTGAAGAGCTTGTAAAAGTGGGTAAATATGGGGTGGGGTGGTTAAACCTTCTCCACAGTCTTCATAAAGTCGGAATTTCAGAGCTTGATCTTAATGTTAGTTTATTGAAATTTTTGTGTCTTTTGTGAGTACATTAGCTCTCCTCTTATAGTTGATCTCTTAGGATGGAAGGGGCTTCAAGGAATAGTCGTTGGAGTGATGTATATTAGATTCAAGAGTTTAATTTAATTTAAATAAAATTAAAACTTTAATTAATAATTAATATATAATTTAACCAATTTTTAATAATGTGTCTTTTTAATCATTTTAGACTTTAATATATAATTTTTTTTGTTTTTTGTTTTTTGTTTTTTATTTTTAAACTTCTTCATTTAATTTCTCTTTGATCTTTGACCATAGTGTAGGAACCATATGGCCACCCTTTGGGGTTTTAGCGCACAGAATGGGGTCCTTGACTTCAAACACAAATATCTCTCAAACCATGAAGAACTACGTGGTGTGCCACATACCACCAGAAACATCTCGACGGGGACAATCCAATGACATGGATATCCAGACCAAACTTAAATATTTTCCACTTCAAAAATCCTCGCTAATGTTGGGGTATGTTCTCAGTTTAGGGAACCCAAACCCTAGTACTAGGGTTTTCAACCATCCAATAGTGGAGTTTCCAAGTTGATGTAATCTAGACAATTATAAGAAGCATTCATTATCATTTTGACATCAATGCCTGATGTTTTAGTCAAAGTCAAACCCAGTCAAACCCTAGGGTTGACATTAATGACAACATAATCCAACACTGGCTTCAATGATTTCCGTAAAGTATTAAATAATATGCGTAAGAAAGAAAAGAAAAAAATGAAGTCTTCATTATTTTTACACATTATCAACAATACAAAGGAAAAGAAAACATTTTAAATTGGAATGTAACCATCCAAACATATGTCATAAATAGTTGGTTCATAGCTTTCAATGTTTAATAATTAAATTAAGCGGCACGAAACACCAGTTATGGCCTTGTTAAATATGAAAGTGATTATAGTTTGAATTTATTTTATTTTTTATTTGTTTTTAATTAGGTTTTAGTTTAGTCGGGGCTTCATAATTTATGAAGTATGAATAAGGTTAAATGTATTTGCATTTTGATACTGCTTTTTTTTGGGTATTTAATAAACTTTAAATTAAAATTTAAGTAGAGTTGTATTTTTATTTTTAATTAGTTTAAAATATTTTTATTATTTTATTATATTTTAATATAATGTTATTTAATATAATAATATTTTTCTAAGATAAATTTAAAATTTTGTGGATCTCATTTAATTAGAATTTATTTTCAATATAATCTTAACAATAGTCTCTTCAATTAAAATAAATAAAAAATAACATTACACCTGCATCATAGATATTTCTTAACTCAAAATCATTGTTAAGATTTTTAAAGAGAGTATTTCCTTTAAATTTATAATATTTTACTATACATTCTATGACATTAGAATGAAAATATAATATACTTTAAAGAAGAACATATGGTCCATTTTTTAAAGTAATTGTTTCTAATGCTTTACAATATCAATATAGAGTTATGATAGACATTGTATGTGCTTAGTTGTCAATCTCCAAAAATATTTTGGCATGCTTAACAAAGAGACAAAAAAGCAACAAAAAGAAAATTTCACACATGTAGACCCAAACAAAATAAACTATAGACCTGCCAAGGGAAACCAACTCTGAACAAAATAACAGCTAGACCTGCCTAGAAAGGGAAACCAATCCTTAAGGTGTAAAATATAGATTAGCATAAAACTTAAGGGCATTCCATGTGGGAAACCAAGCCTAAAATGTCCATAAATCTATAAACTATCATGATTCAAAGTAGAATATTGCATATCAAAGAAAATAATAGAAAATTCAAGCATTCAGGAGGAATGTTGTGACCTACCTCCTCTAAGGAAGAATGAAGCGCTATGGGGTGTTCCTAAATGAACATGACATTTCCTTTAAGATTTTCTCACCATGGTTTCTAACTAGCCATGAAACTAGGCTCAATAAGTGGTTTTGCTTCTTAATCACCTCGAGGTGCTCGTGAATCTCTAGTTTGTCCTAATCTTGTAAACTTAAAGCTTGGGACATGAAGGTTTTCTTGTGCCAATATAATTTTAGTAGACAACAATACTTAGTCTACTTAGTTTGACTAGAACCAAGGTCCATAATGAGGGACATAACTTCAGCCTTGATTTGGTATCTTTACAAGAGAGCCCTCAAACCATGAACCTTTTCTTCAATTAACTTCACTTGACTACACAAACTCGACGGGGTGGAATGGAGGAATGCTAGCATTGCATCAATAGCATCTACCCTTGCTTCAATGCAGTGTAGAGGAGACTTACAAGGAAATTTTCCCTTTTGGGCCAAGCTCTATCTGATGGAGCTTGTGGGCCAAACGTAAACTAGAGCTAGAGACCAATTTTGAAGATCAAATTAAAAAACCACTAAGCAGTAGGGAGATCAACAAGAAAATTAAGAAAATTTCCCCAAGAATCCTCTATAAATCTCGCAACTTTTGTCATTGATTTCCAACACTATCTTAGAAGGTGAATGGAATGTTACGTTGATCTTTCACACACTACACCGTAGCTCGCCCATGATCTGATATTCCTCTGATACCAACATTATCCAAGATCTTTTCTTCGGTTGATGTTAGCAGAATTGCATGAAAGAGCATGTAAAACCCATATGTGTATACACTTAAAGAAGAAGCAACATAAAGGAGACCATAAAGACAATGCAAACAAAAGTTTTAAAATGGAGTTTGTCTAATGTGGACTACATCTTCGAGCCCTACTTCAATAGTGGGGGAGGCTGCTTCATTCATCTCATAATAAAGAAAGGCAAGTACTTCACAAAATACATCATTATACCTCCATTCCTGGGAGTGACTTGAAAATCAACTGGTTAAATGATAACAATCACAACACAACAGGTTTATCTTGTCCTCCTGAGAACTTTGACTGTAAACACGACCCACTTCTGAAAGGTGCATTGTTGTTTCAAACTATGTGCACAAGAATTAATGAAGAATGCAGGTTTTTGCCATGACCCCTAAAATTTACTGCTCATATTCAAAAGCATTCTACACCATTGTGATCCTTGTGAAATTCTTGTTAAAATGAGTATAAAATTGACCCCATTTTGACGCTATCAATTCTGGCCCCTCAGGGAATATTCAAGATTCCTCACAACATAAAAAATATTCTAAGAATATTCCTATAAAATATTCACTGCCTCAGAAAATGTGCCTGCTCCTGGTTCTTTTGTGCAGGGTTTCGCGATGCGCAGTTCCGACGCCCTCTTGGTTCCTTTGTTCGCATGGTTCCCATCGACCTCCTCCTCGGCCCCTACTCAACCCTTCGTTGTCCAGTTTAGTGAGAAAGACCACTTATATATTGTCTTGTTGGCTGACTTGTCAAAGTCTCGCTTCTTGGTATACCAGTTGGCACAATCTATAATTGGTTTTTGGGTTTAGGGTGGTCGAGGTTTGCATCCCCGCTGACCCTGATTGGTGTTTTTTTATATATATATATAATGTATGCCAATATTAACTTCTAGTCGAGTTGTCAAGTTTAAAATGACCATTGAAATGGTTATAACCGTTGGCATTTAATATAACAATCCGCTGACCTTGTTTTCCATGTCTTTAAACCACTCAACCATCAACATTGTTATTGAGTGCCGCATAAACATATATGCGTCAAATAACAAAACTATTGTGATAAACTATAACTGCCAGTTTGTGACCAGACTGTAACTGTTGATTGTTACCATACCATAACTACCAGCAGTGTTGATTGCCATGTTTGGAACTTGGAATTGTTGCCGTTTTAGACATATATATAAATGGTGGGTCTAGGTTGGCAGGTTCTCCAAGTTTGGTAGCCCACCAACTCATATTTATATATTTTGGAACTCTGCCACAAATGTGATAATCGCTGATAAACCAATTTAAAGCTGATGGTAAATTTTTGCATTGAGACTGCTTGCTGAATCGTGCTTGGTCCAACCAACCACCAACCAGGTGCCACATGGCACCTATTGATTGGGCCACATCACCTCATGATATTGGATAAAATTTTGTCTCTAAATTTGGAGGGCTATCGCCATATTTGACAGTGCTGCGAAGTTTAATTGACACTAAAAACCTCTGGTAATTTTATCCAGTGTCCGCTAAATTTGATCAAAGATTTGTTTGGACTACCAAGTTGACAAGGCTCCAATTTTATCTGGTGCTTTTCAAAACGTGTTGTCTAGCCAACTTTGACCAAAAATTTGACAGGGCGTAACTTCTACATACGAAGTTGTATTGAGGCATCGTCTACGCTTTTGTAAAGCTTGCAATGAGCTCTTCGATCTAGTCTTGGTTTCACTGCAATCCAAGGAATTTTATTTTTGGGACATTAGGGATCCACCTGGATTATTACTCCCCCACTAAAGGACTTTTGGTCTTCCAAAGTATAAACAATATTGCAATCCTTATTTTCTTAACAAATGTTTATGAAAGACCACACTTCCTTCTCCATCACATTTGTACTTTAGAGCCAAAAGTGATGAAACCAACACATGTATCCATATGTAAATCTATAGCTACCAATACCTGTTCAACTTGCAATACCATACTTGCTAAAAGTTTAGCAAGACTGGCATACTGACAAGGATACAATTTTATCTAGTGTTCTGCTAAACCTATCCTCTAGCCAACTTTGACCAGAACTTTGACTGGGCATAACTTCCACATTAGTTGGATTGAGGCAATGTGTGTGTTGCTGGAAAGCTTACTGCGATCTCTTCGATTTGGTCCTAGTTTCACTAAAATCGAAGGAATTTTATTTTTGGACCATTATGGATCCACCTAGATCATTCCTCCCTGCTAAATGAGGTTTGGTCCTCCACAAGTATAAACAATACTACAATCCTCATCTGCATAACAAATGTCTTTGAAAGGCCACACTTCCTTCTCCTTCACATTTGTACTTCAAAGCCAAAAGTGATGAAATTGACACCTATATCCATATGCAATTTTGTAGCTATCAATGCCTATTCAACTTGCAAGACCATACTTTCCAAAACTTTATAGGTGGACTACCAAAATGGCAAGGCTCCAATTTTATTTGGCACTCTACTAAACCTTTCCTCTAGCCAACTTTGACCAGAATTTTTACTGGGCATAACTTCCATTTATGAAGTTGGATTGAGGTATCGTTTGAACCGTTGGAAAGCTTAAGAAGAGCTCTTCAATATAGTCTTAGATTCACTACAATACAATGAATTTAAATTTTGGGCCATCAGGGATCCACTGGATCATTCCTCTCCACTAAAGCACTTTTGGTCCTCCAAAAGTATAAACAATACTGCAATTTTCATTTGAATAAGAAATGTCTCTGAAAGGTGACACTTCCTTCTCATTCACATATGTACTTTGGAGCCAAAAGTGATGAAACTAACACCTATAGTCATATGCGAATATGTAGCTACCAATGCCTATTCAACTTGCAAGGACATACTTTTCAAAAGCTTATATCACACTCATGGTCAAGTTTTACAATAGAAACCGTACCTCATGCTATCCAACTAAAGGATAAAAAATCATTATGTTGAATTCATAAGTGATGTTATACATTCATCACTTTTACAAACATTCTTGCAGCATGTGATTTATTATGGTGGCCATGCTCAAGTACTTAAAAAGGCTACCCATCTCTTACCTAACCAGGCTAATGGGATTTATTTGTGTAGCTAGCTTCCTTGTTGAACTACTTCATCAATCCGTTCCTTCACATGTGCTTTCATATGCTCCCAATCCTTCTTTGGGCGTAGCTCTGGATGGAGCTTCCAACATGTGGCTCTCTGATGGCCACCCTTGTTGTAATGACTACAATTGTTTTTCTTCCTCCAGACTTTCTTGACCTTCTTTCTTGAATGGTTGTCTCTAGTGCGACTTTGGCGAGGAGAGCTTGCCTTAACTCTTCCTTTGGAATGCTTGTTATCACTAGAAGGTGGTGATGTGATCTCAACTTCTTTCACTCTCTTGGACTTATCGCTTGAAGAGTCTCTTGTCTCTATGGGTTTGGAGTGTCATTCTTCTCTGACATAGCCCAATTTTGCATATCGAGCTAGTTCCACCACTTGGATGGGATTCACAATGCCTTGTCTATTAAATCCTAGGCCCTTTCCTTCATATCCCATCTTCTTTAGTAACTTCAAATCAATGTCTGTAGTGTGCTTTTCAAATGCACCAAAATCATCATCATAATGAGAACGTGAGATTGAAGGATTACTGACATTGTTTACCTCAGTTGCCGATTCTGGAGTGGGTGATGATAGCTTTGCTAAGCTGTCACTGCAATTCAACTTTTCCAAGGCCTCATCTACGACTTATATCTAAAGTTTCAATCTCTACTTCTCCTCTTCTGCTTCCTGTAGAAGCCTTATTAATTCAACATTCTCTGCTTGAATGCTTTGGTTGATCTCCTCAAGTTACTGGAGCCATACCGTCTTTGGCTCTATTCTCATATTTGGTATAACGCCTGCTACAATCTTCATCTCATTTCTTGAATCAGAACCCAAGTCAATTGGTTCATCACCTATAGTACTAACAGTTGCATTCTTCATCTCATCACCTGAATCAAAACTCGGGGCATTTGGTCCAACAACTGCAATCCTAACATCTATGACCTTCATTTCATCATCTGAATCAGATCCAAGATCTTGTTTCATCGTCGTAACAATTTTATGCTTCCCTTTTCCACCATACTTCTTTGGCTTCAATTCTAGATGCAGTTTCCAACTATTCTCCGCATCGTGCGCTTCTTTCCCACAATGAGTGCAAGAGGGATTGCTTCCTTTTTCCTTATTTTCGTTGCCTTCTTTGCATGATGGTCTTGTTCATACTTTCCCTTGCTTTCAAGGTGAACGACTTTCACACTAGCTGCATCAAGAGTAGTGGGTTCAAACAACAACAAAGAATGTCAGAGATAATTATGTAAAGAACCAATATATTTCATCAAAGTATCAAGCGAATCTAACGAAATTCCTAATGCGAAAGCTTGCTTCCTAAATTCATATGTGAAAATTTGAACACCTTGACCTTTGTCTTATCTCAAATGTTCCATTCTATCATGGCTTTTTGTCAATATCCCAGTGGATAAAATTGTCCTTTTAAAGCAAAAACGAATATAGACCAAGAAGAAAGGAGTTTACACACATGCTTGCTCCCTTTTTGAAGTTTTCTCTCCCACCATACAAGAAAAGTTCCTCCCAGTGGAAGGGACACTAACTAGATAATTGCCTCATCCTCTTTATTTGTTGTATTCTACAATATACTTCAATATGTCTGATCCAATTGTTTAGCTTTTCTGCATTAGATTCTCCATTAAACATAGGAAAATCAAATTTACATCCAACTTAAAAAAGGCTTTTTATAAGCATTTCTATGTTGTTTGTTAGAATGATGAGAATGAGATGAAGAAGAAGAAGAACATTCATTTGAATATAAAGATGTAGGTTCAATAGGTTCTCCTCTTTTTCTTGATTTACAGAAGCATTGCCCTCTGCTTTCTCTTTCTTCTTCTTTTCCTTCTTTACCAATTTCCTCTCATAATCTACAAAATATGGTCAACCTTATTTTCCATGGTGTAGAAATATTTACGGGAATCTTTCTCCTCCTCTGTACGGACATCATCATTTGAAATTTTCCTTTTTCATGGTTCACATCCAATCTCTGGGTCAAAAGACTTAAGTTTTCCTTCTCCATGTTTGAGTTTAGCCCTAGTTATCATGAACACTCACAATTCACATCAGCAAGAAAACCGCTCTGATACCAAACTTGAGCTGGTATTCCTCTGATACCAACATTATCCAAGGCCTTTTCTTCGGTTGATGTTAATATAATTACATGAAAGAGCATGTAAAAACCATATGTGCATACACCTAAATAAGAAGCAACATAAAAGAGACCATAAAGACAATACACACAAAAGTTTGATAATAGAGTTCGTTCAATGTGGACTACATCTTCTAGCCCTCCTTCAATAGTGAGGAGGTCGCTTCATTCATATCATCAGAAAGAAAGGTAAGTACATGACAAAATACATCATTATACCTCGATTCTTGGGAGTGACTTGAAAATCGACTACTCAAATGACAACAATCACAACACCAACAGGTCTGTCTCATCCTCTTGAGACTTTTGACTATAAACATGACCCACTTATGAAAGGTATATTTTTGTCCCAAACTTTGTGCCCAAAAATTAATGAAGAATGTGGGTTTCTTCCATGATCCTTAAAATCCGCTGCTAAGATGCAAAAATACACTGCACCATTGTGATTGTTACGAAATTATGGTTAAAATGCGTATAAACTTGACCCCATTCGGACATTGTCAATTATGGCCCCTCAGGGAATCTTCAAGATTCCTCACAGCATATAAAAAAAAGAATACTCTAAGAATATTCTTGTAGAATATTCCCTGCCTCAAAAAATGTGCCCGCTCCTAGTTCTTTCGTGTAGGGTTCCACAACTCACAATTTTGGTGCCCTCGTGGTTCCTCTATTCGCACACACGGTTCTCTTCGACCTCCTCCTTGGCCCCTGCTCAGCTCCCCGTTATTTGATTTAATGGGAAAGACCACTTATATATTGTTGCGTTGACAGAATTTTCAAAGTCTCACCGACTGGCATACCAATCAACACAATCTGTGTAATTGGTTGTTGGGTTTGGGGTGGTCGAGGGTTCCAACGCCACGAACTCTAATTGGTGTTTTGTTTTTTTTATATAACGTATGCCAATGTAAACCGTAGGTCACATTGTCATGTTTAAAACACTCGTTGAAATGGTTATAACCATTGAAATTTAATATAACAATTTGTCGACCCTATGTTCTATTTGTTTAAACCACCTTAATGTCAACATTGTTATTGACCACCGAATAACCATATATGCATCGAATAACAAAACCTTTGTGATAAATTGTAATTTCTAGTTTGTGACTAGACTGTAACCATCAACAGTGTTGACTCTCGTGTTTGGAACTTGGAATTGTTGTCATTTTAGACACATATATATAAACAATGGTTCTGGGTTGGCGAGTCTGCTAAGTTTGGTGTCCCCCCAGCTCATATTTATATATTTTGGAACTTTGCCACAAATGTGGTAATCGCTGATAAACCAATTTAAAACCGACGATAAATTTTAGCGTGACACTATCAGTTGGGTGCCACATGGCACCCATTGATTAGGCCACGTTGTCCCACACTATTGGCCACAATTTTTCCTCTAACTTTGGTGGTACCTCCAAGTTTAACTTCCACTAAAAACCTCCACTAATTTTATCTAGGGTCTGCTAAATTTGACTGGAGATTTGGTTGGACTACTAAACGGGAGCGACTCTAATTTTATATGCTGCTTTGCTAAACCTGTCCTCTAGCCAACTTTGACCAGAACTTTGACTAGGTGTAACTTCCACATACGAAGTCGGATTGAGGCACCATATGCATTGTTGGAAAACTTGTGAATACCTCTTTGATTTGGCCTTAGTTTCACTGCAACCCAAGGAAATTTATTTTTAGGCCATTAAGGATCCACCTAGATTAGCCCAATTGTACCATTATTTCCCATAACTAAGTTGGTCGTTTGTGCCTAATGTTGCTATGAATGCAACATTACCTCAACACTACATGTAGGGGGAGTTGTATTATCCTCAAGTCCAAAGGAAGTATAACAATGAGTGCATTGTGTGGGAATAGAGCTGGAGAGCCCATACTCCCAACATGTGCCAACCAATGTGGGGATGCCATTGCCATTTGCCTCATCATTGTGATTTCCCTGTACCACCCTCCACGGGAAGCTTTGAACTATAGATTCCAAATATTAGAGTGCACTTCAAATGGGTGTTCATTTATATCCATCCAACTTGAAGATAGTTGGATGGTAGAACTAGTAACCCCTTCATTAGCCAAATAATTAGCTACCTTGTTTTTTGATATTCTAACATGAGAGGGGATGATACTAATATGTCCATAAGGAGAGAGTTCCAGAATTCAATGAGAGTCTCAAATCATGAAGAGGTATATACTTTTCTTGGAAGTGAAGCACTACAGAGTCTGGTGAACATTGAGATAATTAGGTGAGAGTCCCCTACCACTATCAACCAAGAGAAGCCTTGTCTTTTGGTAGTTTGGAGTCAATGAATTAAAGTCCAAAGTTCTGTGACATTACTTGAGGTGATGCCAGTATGACTAGTACACAAAAATACAATATAGCCAAGAGGGTCCCTAAATACTCTTCCATAGCTAGTTGGTCTATGGTTTCCTTTGGAGGAACCACCAAAGTTGAGCTTTAAAAAAGGTAGAGGAGGAGGAGACCATGAGACTAGGGAGGAGTTATCTGGTGGGGGGGGGGGGGGGGGGGGTGAATTGAAGATGCAAGAAAGAGAGAGAGAGATGGAAGCCTCATTTGTTAAGAATGTGAAGTTTAGTAGCATTGCATTTGAGATCCTCTTTAGTCCATGCTTTTTCAATTTGAGAGTCAAGAATATTCTAAGTAATTTTTTGCCAAATTTGGGGGAGGCATAGCTCAAAATTTTTGAAAATGTGTCTATTCCTTTCTTTTTATATTTCTCACAAAAGAAATATTTTGAATATCTATTGTGCACAATTCAGGATGGGATTTTGGAACGGACATGTCCTCCATTTAGAAAGATTAAGGTGAATTCTAGTCCAATGTTTGTCTAATTATCTAAAAAATTGGGCTTCTTGGTCCCATAACATGTTACTAAAGGATTAATAATCAAGGAAATGCTCCAAATATTCCCTTGCTTGTTTTCATAATATATAATAAGTTGGTCCTATGAATTCTCTTTTACAAAGTTGATCCCATGTGAAATTGTTATGGTAAGTTGTCAGGCAGAGAAAGGAGGAGATTTTTGGCCGAGGATTGAATTTACATAATTTTCCCCATATGGAGTCTTCTTGCAAAGTCATTTTTTTTGTTGTGAGAGAGTAGGATTCTTTGAGTTGAATATTCATTTAGGAATATAACCCCATTGGAGTTTTTCAGGCTCAGTGGAGAAGAACAATTTTCATTGTGCAAGTTCTGCAATAAGATTCTTGAAATTGGATTTGTAGAGAAGAGGCAAGTGGTCCAAACAAATAAAGTAGTTGTGCCAATCTTGATTCCCTTGCTAGGGGCTTAAATGATGATTGACATGTTGACCATGAAGAGCCCCAAAGAAGTCCTTTAAATATTGAGGCAAGCCATATAAAATAGGTCTTTTTTGCCATCAATCCTCCTAAAAGAAGGCAAAACTACCATCTCTGTTTTTCTAGAAGCTATCTTTTGAATGATGGATCTATTTTGACAAGTTGAGGTCCATATTATAGCTCCATTGGTGAGAGTTCCATTTCGAATTCACTCACAAGGATCCTGATTGTTAATATGTTTTTGTCTTCATATATTGTTACATAACTCCCCTTGTCATGTTAATCATCTCCACCAAGTTTTGTTTATGAGAACTTGACTAAGGATTTATGGGTCTTGAACCCAAGGTGCCCCTGAGCTTAGGGGTATAATGAAAATGCCATTCCACCAAAGGCCATTTTTGTTTTCCTGAGTTCACTGTATAAATTTAATAGTGTGGTTTGTGGAAGTAAGGGTGAAGAAGTGGTAGATAGGAAGAGATTGAAGCACATATTAAAGGACAAGACAACTGTCAATGTTGAGGGATTGAAATGTCTAAGATGAGAATTTGCTTTGAAGTTTGGTAAGTAAATCTTCCTAGGTGGAATTTATACTACAAAGGAGATCAAGGAGATTCCAAGTTATTTGTATGGAAAGGAGATTCTTGAAAATCCAAGATATGAGTGTTGTGATGTTGAATATAATGTTGAGTGTTAAAGAAGAAGAGTTGAGATTTATGTTGATTGTTGGAAGTGCTTGAGGCCTCCATAAAGTCATATGGTATTTTTTGAAAGGAATGTGCTTCCTTAGAAAAAAGGAGACTCATGAGCAAGGCGTCATCCACAAATTGATTGTGTGTGAGAGAGTAAAGGGGAGTTATGGATGTTGAGGTTGCTAAGTCGATGATAATCAATGATAGTTTTGATACTCATGCCTAACCCTTCAACCACTAGTATGAAGATGAAGGGGGAAAGTGAGTTACCCTACCTAATTCCTTTGTTGGGGAAAAGGGGGAGAAGGGGATACATTTAAAAGGATAGAGAAGAAAGTTGAGGAGATTAGGCTAGAGATCCATTAGATCCAAGAAGAATGAAGGCTAACATTAGTTAGGATAACTTGATATATTGTTAGTTGAGTTTATCAAAGGATTTGGACATGTATAATTTGGTGAGAATTGAGAAGTTTTAAGGGAATATATAGCTTCATGGGCTATAATAACACAATTAAGAATTTGAATTCCTTTCACATAGCTTGCTTGTTCAAGAGAAATAAGTGTTGGAAGAAGAGGCTTGAGATAGTTGACAATGACTTTAGAGATGGTTTAATAAACGAAACTACAAAGGGAAATGGGATGGAATTTGTTGGAATCAACAACATGGGCTTTCTTAGGGATAAGTGTGAGGATGGTGGCATCAAGGGATGGAAGGACGCACGATAGATTATAAGATTGTTATGTCAAGTTCTAAACATCCCATTTGATCATGGAACAACATTGATGAAAGAAGTGTGATGTAAATCCTCTGGGCCAAATGACTTACCAGCCGACATTTCCAAAACTACTACTTCGAGCTCCTCCAGGTGATGGGTCTGAGGAGGTTGGCACTATGCTCATTAGTAAAAAGCTTGTTTCAAGTGATTTTAGAGATGGATATTGATTTGTTAGCTGGTGTTCTTAGAAAATACTTTGAAAGAAGTTGGATAATTCAAATTGTATATCTGTGTAAGAAAGGAGATTATTACCATGGATACCCCATAGATGAGTGATCTTGTTAGAGTGAAATTGTTGGATCATGGATTGGTGGAAGAACTTGGTGTTGTGTTTGCCCTCCTTGATTCATTGAATTGTGGATTTTTTTATGTCAAAGGATTTCCTCTTGCACATATCTCTCCTCTAATTGTGAAGCTACCTATTGCTTCTTATTAATAAGAACTTCAATTCTAACATTCATGATGAACTAACATTGGATATATTCTATTTGTGCCCCCAACTCCTTTTGTGCTTAAAATATGTTGCCAAAAACTACTATGTTCCAATGTGTAAGCTTCTGCTTGAGATTCTTTAGTTTCGATTGAAAGAGGTACAAGGGGGTTCATTGAGCCGTATCTACTTCCTCCCACCATTTGGTGATATTTTCTTGGAAATTTGTATGGGACAGACAAAAAAAATTGAATCTAAAAGGATTTCCAATAGGAGGACCCATTATATCCAAATGCAAAGAGATTGGCTAGTGATAAGATCCGACTATAGGAAGAATTGAGGCTTTAATGCTCTAACCTATGAGGAGAAGGAATTTTGAAATAAGGAAGTGATCAAGTCTACTTGTTATTTGGTGAGCTCCCCCCCACCCTTTCATTGTTTGAAGTAAAGAGATTGTTGATGGTTTACAAGATTGTGATTATAGATAAGGATCCAAATGCCTTGCTATCAACTTCTAGTCAATGAATACCACCTTTATTTTCTTCCAAGGAAGAGATTAAAGTAAAGTCACCACCAAGGCTCCAATGTTGAGGTTGAATGATACACTACATATTTTGGATATTGTGAATAAAATCTAATTTCTTTGTCAATTATTAGGTCCCATGGACAATTGTAATGAACCCTCCTTAAAAAGTTCCTATGAGTCTGAACTGAGTGGAAAGATTATGTTTAGATGCAAAGAAATTGTCTAATAAAATCGTATTGGAGTTCTAAAAGATGGCTAAACCATCTACCATACCTATTAAATCTAGAGCTATCATTTAATTCTACCTTCAATTTTTTTAGAAAGGTCACCAAAAATTTAATTGAGCACTTAGTTTCTTGTAACATGAGTATATCTCGAAATTCTTAAATGATTTTGTTAGGTAAGAATCATTGCTTACTCTTACCATTTATTCCTATTAATGAAATTAACATGAATAAAAAAGCTTACCACCCTCCCTTATTAATACTTCTCTTTCAATAAAATTTTAAAAATCTGGCTCAAAATCCAAAAATAAAAGGTTACGAAGTTAATATAGGTTAGGCTTTCCACCCATCGAAAGCAAATTCAAAACTTCTATAAAAAGCTTCCTATAACCAATGACATTGTTAGAGCTGGTGGTTATTTATATGCCTTGGAAGCGTATTGTTCACACATTTGTAAAGATGTAAAGTTATAAGTATTGTATTTAAACTTTTGAAAAAATTATAATTTTTTATATATTTTGTTTCTCATTTCAATTTTTCAACCTAAACTAGATATACATTATTTTAAGTTTTTTGAAATGTTATTTAGATATTATTAACGTCACTATTAATAATATTAATAATTATATCTTAATAGATTAAAAAATGTTTATTTTATTTTCATTTTTACATAAAGTATTAATAAAATTGAAAATAATTTTAATTAAAATTTATTATGATAATATTATTTTAAATTTAGAGTTAAAAGATACATGATTATAAGATTAATATGGTTACTAACATGAATGTTTGTCACAATTTTTTATTAATGTTTTTTTTTAAATAATTTTAAATCTTTGTTTTTGCTCTTTCAAGTTAGAAGAGTTGAAAAGTATAATGAGAAACAAAAAGTGAAGTGAAAACGAAAAAGAGAAAGTGAAAAATAAAAAATAGAAAAATATAGATATTGAAATGTTAATGTTATGGAGAGACAAGTTTATTCAAATGTAATTATGGTGAACAAATAAAAAATGAAATATATTAAAGATGATTCACTTGGCATAAAAATAACAATATATCAACTCCATAGAAATCTATTCAATTTCAAATTCTAATTATGTTGAACAAATAAAAAGTGAAATACATAAAAGATGATTCACTTGGGATAAAAATAACAAGATAGCAACCCCATAGAGAGATATACTCAACTTTAAATTCTAAGCACATGTTGGAGACAATATTGATTTTATTGGAGACATTCAATGTCCCTTAAACTTTTATCTATTATCTTATATAATTTTTGTCTTTAAATGAATTTTTGTTTTTTCTCCAAGAAACTATGAATCTCATAGTACATTGACATAATATAAATCATATTTTTTCAATCTATATAGAGTTTGAATACAATTTTTTTTTGATTTATTATTTATATCTGTTCACTTTTGATCACTTTGGTTATATTTTTCACCCAAGAGAACTTGAACCCTTATCTGAGGGAGCAACGTCTTCACACTACGTTGCCTCACTCAACTTGAATACAACTTTTCATCAAGAAAATTTATATCTTTTGTATATTTCTCTTATCTATATCGACAAAATTACCATATCTTCTATTATTATTAAAATAAAATAAAAAAAATCAAATTTAGATTAAAAAAATAATTATAATTTTCATAATTGAATTTTAATAAATAATTTTTTAAATCTTCTAATTTATCCACCATTATCAACTTTCTTTAATCATAAAATATTAAAAAATTTAAATTCTAACAAATAATTCTTTAATATCTTAGAAATTAACAAAAATACTTAATAACTTCTATTTCAGGTCAATAAATTCAAAAAATAAACATAAACTTCAACCTGCAATGATAAAACCTTATGAATTGTTTTAATATCATTAAAAAAAATAAAAAATTGCATTGTCAATGGATACCTAACAAAAATCAGTTGCAACAAATGCCTCAACGTGTCAAATATTATTCAAACCAATATTATTCAAACCAAGAAGGGCCCCATATTGATTATCGCTTATGTAATTGAGAAGTCGTTATCATTAAAGAATATTGGCACGAGGAGATAAGGCATGGAAAAGATTAATATTTCACATGGTAACAAAAAAGCTTTTATTGTTTTTGTCCTACCTTATGGTCACTCTATTGGCCTCCCTATGTGCCATAACTCACGGTGGCTACACGTCATCACAATTTTAAGATAAACGAGGTTAATTAGATTATATATTAAATTATAAATAAGTGCTTTGATAAAAGTGGTATATGTGGTTCTTTTGGTTTCGTATTTCGCTGGATTTGTCAAAAAGAAAGAAAATGATTTTTTTTAATGGAGATATCCATGGGAGAATTAAAGGGAGTTTAGGAGACAAAAGTTCAGGCTCTTATGGTTAGTTGATGAAATTTTTCATAAACTTTTTTAAGCTTCTAGGAGAAGATTTATTTTAGTTGGGGAAGAATTTCAAATCTCTAGATTTTTTAACAATATTTTCATTGTACTAATTCTAAAAGTAGATTTTCGGTCCTTTTTTGACGAATTTAGGTCTATTTAATTGTGTAATTGTATTTACAAGATCATTGGTATGGTTATTCTTGGACACATTAAACCTATCCTCTCCAGAGAAATAGCTAAAGAATAATTTGGCTTTCTAGAGGGTAGACAGATCCATGAAACTATTGAAGTTGCTCAAGAAGGGTTTCACAGGTTGAAAACTCGGAAATTAAAAGGAGTTAGTTTGAAAATAGACCCATAATGATAGGTTAGTTGGATCTATATACACCTTCTGCTCACTCATTTGGGCTTTTGGCTGGACATGGTTAACTAGATAATGACGTGTATCTCCTTAGTCTTATTTGTAGTTCTAATTAATGGCTCAACTTCTCCATTTTTCATGCTTAGAGAGGCCTTTGTCAAGGGTGTCCACTTTCACCCCTTTTTATTTTTATTGGTCGTTGAAGCTTTAAGTAGACTTCTTGGGGATGCCAAACTTAGAGGGAATCCAAAGGTCTATTTATCTCAAATGGTCTTACATAACCCATTTGTTGTTTGTTGATGACATTCTCATTTTCTGTGATGGATCAAGAGAAGATTCTTTGTCTATTCAGGTCACTACTGCATTATTTGAACAACCACAGGTATGGTCGTTAATATATAAAAATCTACTCTATCTCATTATGGTCTTAGTGTTGAAGTACTACATAGGATTCACAATGTTTTCCCTTACACTATTGTTGAATTTGCCAAAGGTTTGAAATATTTGTGATTCAAATTAAAGCCAAATTGCTATAAAAATGCAGATTCGTTTTGGTTGATTGCCAAAACTGAAAAAATGTTTGAAATTGTGGTGCATGAGATGGCTATCTAGAGCTAGTAAACTGGTTCTAATCAAATTTGTTTTGGAGGCTATCCCTATATATTGAATGTCTCTTTCATAGATTCCTAGAGGTATTCTCACAAAGATCAAGAAGATTTGTTGCAAATTTTTATCGATAGGATCATTGGACCATTCAGTTCATCCTTGGGTTAAATGGGATAGGATTGTAATCCCAAAGGTATCGTGTGGATGGGGATTAAAGGAATTATCTTTATTTTTAAAAGCACTAGCAACCAAAGTAGTTTGGAGACTTCTAAAATCTCCTTCTTTATGGACAGAAATAGTACAAGGAAAGTATATTTTTCCTTTGTCTCTAGAGGAGTGGTTAAGGAAGCCAATTAAACAACAACCAAATGTTCCAATAATATGAAAAGTTGTAATTTTCTCTTCTTCTTAATTGAATCGGGGTTAGCTTGGAAAGTAGGGGACAACTCATGGGGGGTTCACTCAATGAACCTTTGACATATCACGTGCATTCATGGCATACTAAGCAATACCCTTAATTTGACTACATATTGGAAAATACCTCTAAATTCATATTATTTAACTCCTTACCAATACAAACTCAATACATATTCCCAATTTAAAAAACCCCTACATTCACTAGATATTGTAGGCATCGATTTTTTCATTAACTTTTTTTATACCCTTTATATTTTTTCATTAACTTTTAGCTCCATTTTTTATACTTGTCAATATAAAAACCCTTTACCCCCTATTATATGCTCAATATATAATGTCATTTTTTCCTCAATATATATCCCAAATATGAAGGCACGTGGTATGGTATTGCTCCCCATGGAAGCCTCGATGATCTAAAGGTAGGTTTTGATCCATGGATTGGAAGTCAAAATGAACATAGACTACCCCAAGAGATGATCAAATTCCCACATGGTAATGGTATTATCGCCCTCAATCAAGTTGTTGATCCAGTGCAAGTAGATATTGGGAAACATGTTTGGTTGTCAGTAGAACAATTAAGACTACCATCTCCATGTCATGAGCATTGGAGAAGGTATACAACAAGTTTAAGAACAACACATAGTAAACTGTTATAGGAACCTGATGAGTTAGTTTCGTCACACGATCCTAATTGCATCTATAATCCAAGGAAAATGTTAAGGATGGAAATTTATCTGAAAGTTTAGAAACCTCAACGAATCTTGTTAGTCTCTAATATGAAAACTATAAAATATTTGGAGATATTTTTGTAAAAACATTCAAATTTATTATGTTTTTATATATACTCTCTATATAATTTTGGAGATATTTAAGGTAAAATAATTTTATATTATAAAACTTGGGCGAATTACTTTTAGAAAAAGTAGAAATTGGTGAATCGGTTCTTTTGGAAAAAAACAAAAAAAATTAGCCTCCCTATGAAAAATATTAGCCTCTAAAATTTTCCATGCTATAATCCAAGAGAAGGATATCTTATTTTAATTACAGACAGATTAATGGAAATTCAAGGGGATTGGTGGAAGCCAATCTGGAAACTAAAATGTCCCCCTAAATCTAAGCTCTTTATGTGGTGCACTTTGACAAATAAAACTCCCACCCTGGATAATTTGAGGAACCAAAATCTGCATGGGCCAATCAAGTGTGCCTTGTGCAACGAGGAGGAAGAATCAATTAATCATCTAACTATTCATTGTTCACACTCAAAAGCAATGTGGCCCTCTTCAAGGAATAGGTTTGGACCCTCTTGTTCTTAGCAAGGTGAGGAATTACTAGAGGCTTGATTTCAGTGGCTTTCTATTAGAGGGGTAAAATATTTCAAAGTGATAACTCTTTTAGCGTGTTGGAGTATTTGGCTAGCAAGAAATAGAGCTATATTCAATGAGTGACTGACACTTGTAGAAATTGCAACTACACAAATTTTGGCAAATTTTGGTCTATTACCTAAAGAATCAGGGGCAAACAATCTTAGAGAATTAAATCTCTAATTATAGATAAATCTTATCCTTGGTCTTTTTTTGATGGGCTTCACAAGGCGTTTATTCATCAAAATGGGCCTTGGAGAAGGCTCAAATAATTATGTAGAGCTGATGGCTTTAAACCTTCTATTAAAATTTGCTGTGGAGAAAATTCATATTTTTGGTGACTCATTATTGGTCATTAATTGGATAAACGGGGTTTGTAGATGTCACAACTTGAGATTGCTTACTTTGGTGGATGATATTATGAGATTAAAAGCTACTTTTAGTCAAATTTCTCTTTCACATGTGTACAAGGAATTCAACATCCAAGTGAACAATCTTTCTAAGAAGACATTCAATTGAGTATCAGGAGCTGGTTGATCTCAGAGGACCAAAATGGACAATTTTTTGAATATTATCAAAGTCCCTTTGCAGATCAAGTTGATGAATGAAGATCTTTGCTGCAAATAGTTTCTATGTTGCTCTTTATTGACATACATATGTTTTCATTTGTTTTTTTCTTTTCATAGTTTATTAGAAACTATCTATGTTATAATGTTGTTAATGTATGGAAAAGACATTGTATATTGTTCTTTTGCCTATTGTACTCTATGTATCAACTCTTTTGTACTATATAAGAGCAATTTTTTGAATAGATCTGGACATGATCCATTGTATAAATACATGCAAGACATATATATACAAAATGTAATTTTATGGTATTAATAAAATTACATTTTTTTTTCCAAGGAAAAAAAGATTGGATATTATGTAAGCCCACAAAAAAAAAATACTTTGAATGTTTTCTATATTGATTCACTTCATTTAATTAAATAAAGTTTGATTGGTGTGAGGGAATATGTTATCTCTAAATCAAAATTAAGATATGATTTAAAGAATAGGGAAAAATCATTTTAATTAAAGGATATACAAGTTTTATTAGTTAAATTTTGTAATTTAGTATTATTTTTTTTTCTTTTCTTTTAATTAGATTAAATTTAAGTTGGGGTCAATTTTATTCTTGGATGAAAGAATAATCAATTTACTCATGAGATGTTGTCATTAGGTTTGTGTGAAGTTCATCAACTATGAGATCTCATTAGGATTGTGGGAAGTTAATGTAGTTTGGACACTTGGTAAGGCAATTTTTATCCTCCACAAGTGGCTTTTACCCTTAAACCTTCCCCATCAAATTTGAACCAATAAACCGAGGAAACTAAACTCCACACAAATCAACTAACCTATACCTCATAAATTAAATATCACCTTATTTATAAACTAAACTAACTATAATTTTGACTACTTTTCATCTCAACAAAACTAAATTTTTCAGTGCAGCTGAAAACAATAATATCTAAAAAAAACCTATAAACACATTTTTATTTAGACAAAATGCCTCACCTTAACAAAACAAAGGTTTTCAATGTAATTGAAAACAATAACATCTAAAAAACCCCATATACACATCTGTATACAAAACGCCTCACTTTATATGTGTAGTTAACTTGAATTAAGTTAGATAAATATCACTTTATTTATAAACTAAATTAATTGTATTTTGAATACATGCCATCTCAACGAAACAGAAGATTTAGTGCAACTGAAAACAATGACATCTAAAAATCCCATAAACACATTTGTATTTAGACAAAAATCCTCACCTTATATGTGTAGTTAACTTGAATTAAGTTGGATGTAACTTTACACATTTGACCTAACTTATCATTTAGGAAGGGAATCCACATTTAGTTTTATTAAGTCGATAGGCATTTTATGGTGAGGTTTCTCCTCACGACAATGTAGCAGATTCGTCGACCTTCAAAGAATATACCATTTTGACGGTGTGATTGACCGTGGGCCTACAATCTGCGATTTGCTCCGCCTGAGGTTCTTTCACTCTTAACAATCGCGCACCGGCCACACGGTGGAGTGTGACATCATGAATGTGGAAAGGACGTTACATCATAAGCTAGTGAGCGGTGCCTTCTGGGGCTAAGCCCTTTAGCTTGGGATAGGGGGCCGATCCTTTAGAATAATCCACTACAAGTTGTTCCAATGTGTAACGCATGGGACCACAACACATGCGCTTGGGCCTTTATGATATCACAGAATCAAAATCGATTATTTCACAATGTAGCATTTTGTTGTAGTCCCAAAACTTGTGATCTATGATGAGTGACGTGGCCTGATCTACGTGGAGAGGAAATGAGTGAAGCCCCTCCACTCGAAATTTTATCATATAAAACTTGTGTTAACCCTTCCCACCCAACTTTACATGAAAACCTTTATTAACCTATGTCCACCCAACTTCATGATTTAGATAGACATAACAAATATTTAAAATGCCACCACCCTTCTGATGCGCCGACAACCCTTGATTCCTTTGAACTCTTTGTGACCGTGGTGCTAGCCCCCAAATCAAAGCCCTCTCTATCGACGATTTCCAATCAGAGGTGTAACCTTGGTGTATGACATGTCAATTCACCGATTGCCAATCTTCGATCGCCTTCAACATTTGGGCCTTGGTCCTGTGGCTCTTCACGTGACCGTAATCTACTGTATTAGAGCCCTTCAATTAGAGGTTTCACTTCGATGCATAATGCGCCTTAACCTGCGATCATTGACCTCCCATACGTGATGCCATCAATGCCATGTATCTGCCACATGTCACATTTGGAATAATGCCACGTGCCGCCCTTGATTCCTTTGAACTCTTTGTGACCATGGTGCTAGCCCCCAAATTAGAGCCCTCTCTATCAACGATTTCCACTCAGAGGTGTAACCTTGGTGCACAACATGTCAATTCGCTAATCACCTTCTGTGTTTGGGCCTTGGTCCTGTGTCTCTTCACATGACTGCAGTCTAGCCCCTGTATCACAGCCCTTCTATCAAAGGTTATCAATCAAAGGTTTCACTTCGATGCACAATACGCCTCAACCTGGGATCATTGATCTCCCATATGTGACTTCATCACTGAATGTATCTGCCACATGTCACCTTTTGAATAAGGCCACGTGTCGCCCTTGATTCCTTTGAACTCTTTGTGACCGTCGTCCTAGCCACCAAATTAGAGCCCTCTCTATTGACGATTTCCAATCGGAGGTGTAACCTTGGTGCATGACATGTCAATTCATCGGTTGTTGATCGCCGATCGCTATGCTACATTCATAAGTGACGTTATACATTCATCACTTTTACAAACATTATTGCAACATGTGATTTATTATGGTGGCCATGCTCAAGTACTTAAAAAGGCTACCCATCTCTTACCTAACCAGGCTAATGGGATTTCTTCCTGTAGTTGGCTTCCTTGTTGAATTGCTTCATCAATCAGTTCCTTAACATGTGCTTTCATATGCTCCCAATCCTTCTTTGGGCGTAGCTCTAGATGGAGCTTCCAACATGTGGCTTTCTGATTGCCACCCTTGTTGTAATGGCTACAATGGTTTTTCTTCCTCCAGACTTTCTTGAATGGTTTTCTTTGGTGCGACTCTGGTGAGGAGAGCTTGCCCTAACTCCTCCTTTGGAACACTTGCTATCACTCTAAGGTGGTGATGTGCTCTCAACTTCTTTCACTGTCTAAGACTTGTCGCTTGAAGACTCTCTTGTCTCCATGGTTTTGGAGTGTCATTATTCTCTGACATAGCCCAATTTTGCATATAGAGCTAGTTCCACCACTTGGATGGGATTCATAATGCCTTGGTCAATAACTCTTAGGCCCTTGCCTTCATATCCCATCTTCTTCAGTAGCTTCAAACCCATGTCTATAGTATGCTTTTCAAATGCTCCAAAATCATCATCATAATGAGAACGTGAGATTGAAGGATTACTAACATTGTTTACCTTAGTTTCCGATTATGGAGTGGGTGATGATATATTTGCTAAGTCGTGACTGCAACTCAAATTTTCCAAGGCTTCATCTACAACTTATAGCTAAAGTTGCAATCTCTACTTCTCCTCTTTTGCTTCCTGTAGAAGTCTTCTTAATTCAACATTCTCTGCTTGAATGCTTTGGTTGATCTCCTCAAGTTCCTCAAGCCATACAATCTTTGGTTCTCTTCTCATATTTGGTATAACACCTGCTACAATCTTCATCTCATTTCCTAAATCAGAACCCAAGTCAATTGGTCCATCACCTACAATACTAACAACTGCAATCTTCATCTCATTGCCTGAATCAGAACCCGGGTCAATTGGTCTAACGCCTGCAATCATTTCGTCATCTGAATCAGATATAAGGTCTTATTTCATCGTCGCAACAATTTTATGCTTCCCTTTTCCACCATACTTCTTTGGATTCAATTCTAGATGCAATTTCCAACAATTATTTGCATCGTTCCCTTCTTTCTCACAATGAGTGCAAGAGGGCTTTGATTCCCTTTTCCTTATTTTCGCTGCCTTTTTTGCATGCTAGTCTTGTTCATACTTTCCCTTGTTTTCAAGGTGAACGACTTCCACACTAGTTGCATCAAGAGCATTGGGTTCAAACAACAACAAAGAATGTCAAAGATAATTATGTAAAGAACCAATATATTTCATCAAAGTATCAAGTGAATCTAAAGGAATTCCCAATGCCAAAGCTTGCTTCCTAAATTCCTTTGTGAAACTTTGAACATCTTGACCTTTTCCTTGTCTCAAATGTTGTCATTCTATCATGGCTTTTTGTTAATATCCCAATGGATAAAATTGTCCTTTTAAAGCAGAAACAAATTCAGACCAAGAAGAAAGGAGTTTACCCACATGCTTGCTACCTTTTTGAAGTTTGCTCTCCCACCATACAAGAACAATGCCTCCCAGTAGAAGGGATGATGTTAGGTCCCTATATTACTAGTGTAACCCATTATTGTTATTAGTGCAACCCCCTTATTATATTGTTGTGCTCATGTAGTCCCCATATTGTTATTATTGTGCCCCATAGAAGCCCACTATTATTATTGTTGTGCCCTTACATTATTATTGTTATGTCAGCTCTGATTACATTATGAACCCTTAGACTCCTGTATATAGAAATGAGGTCTCGTCATTTGTATCATTCAAGAATTATTCATTTGTGTAATGTAAAGGAGGTTTCCCCTCTAAGAGGCTGATTTCTAAGGCGTTGATCTATCTTTGCTATCTTTTTGTGAGCTAGTTTCATAACATTTGGTATCAGAGCTTTGGATTCTAGGGTTTTCCTACTCCAAACAGGTCATAGTGGCATTTTCGCTATAACGTTTTCGCTACAAAGTTTCAGAAGCTAAAAAAAAAAAAACTCATTTGAGTCGAGATCATTTTGAACCTCGAATCCGAATTTCAAATCTTTTCTCACTATATTTTCGAAGATATGATCTGAGGAAGTTAGGGTTTTTGCAAGCTCCAGAATTCCATCTCAAACAGGTCATCATGGTATTTTTGCTATAAATATATTTCTACGAAGGTTCAAACTCTAAAATTAAAACCTATTTGAGTCGAAATCTTGCTGAAGCTTGGATCCGAATTGTAAATCTTGTCTCGCTATATGTTCAGAGATATGATCCAAGGAAGTTAGGGTTTTTGCAGGCTCCTGAATTATATCCCAAACTGGTGACCTGGGGAAATCATCCTAACTTTCTCTCTGAGCATCATTTTGAAATTTTGTAAGAAGTTATGGAAAGAGGACGGACTGTACTTTTCTGTGTATTGTTTTCAGCTTTGAAGGCCAAAACAGTAACACGTGGCACTTCGTACAAGTTTTCTCTGTTGAAAAAGTATATAAGCAGGTCATCTTGGGAGAGTGGGCATAACTCTTTCTTGCAGAATACATTTTCGATAAGAATGGTGGCATTGAAAGAGCACATAGAGGTCTACTGCAGGTCGCAATTTCAGACCTTGGAGATATGAAATTATGGAGTTACAATCGTTTCAAGATTGAGCTCCTAAAATCAAGAAAAGGCGATATGAGGAAGTTTGGTGGCAAGGATCCGGTAAATTGGATACTACAAATGGAACAATATTTTGATCTACATGATGTAAAACTATTACAAAAGGTACATATTTCATCTTTATATTTAGAATCGAATCAATTTTTATGGTATAACGGGCTTTGTTCTCGTAAACCACTTATCACTTGGTCAATTTTCACGGAGGAAATGATAGCAGATTATGAGGATACAAAGAGCAACACCTTCTTTAGCCAATTGGTAAATCTAAAACAAAAGGGTTAAATGGTAGAGCACATTGAGGACTTCCAAAAAATGAATATAAGGGTAAATGATATTCCATAGAATCAAAGGATTGATGTCTTCATAGGGACTTTAAAGGATAGCATTCAACATGAGGTTCGTCTTTGGGAACCTGATTCGTTAGAGAAGCCATTCAGGTTGGTAAGAAAAATTGAAAGCGGAGTTATGGAAACAAGGAATCCTACCACTCACAACTATAAATGTGGAAGTGTTTTTGCTCCTAGCCTTCCCCAACCTAGAAGGTTTACACCACAACAATTGGAATAAAAAAGAGAAAAAGGACTTTGTTACATTTGTGCTAGCAAATACACTAAAGGTCATAAGTGTGTTGAGAAGAAATTATTTTACATAGATTGTGAAGAGGAGGAAGAAAAGGATCAAGAAACATCAAAATAAGAGGATATATACCAAGAACCAACCCCAGAGAAAGAAGAAATGAATCTGATCATATCTTGTAAAGCATTGGCAAGAATTACGACTCCTCAATCTCTCAAGATAGAAGGACATATCAAGAAGAAAAAGGTTCAAGAAGTGAAATATCACATCGAGCATCAAGAAATGAATACGACCATATATTGTAATGCATTGGTAGGAAAAACCACTCCTAAAACTATCAAGATAGAAGGACATATCAAGAAGAAAAATGTAATAGTGTTGATTGATTCGGGCAGTACCCATAATTTTATTCATTGTAAGATATTGAAGGAATTGAATTGATTCCTATATCTAGCACCAGAGTGTCAAGTGATGGTTGCAAATGGAAGAACCATAAAGTGCTATGGAAAGTGCCATAATATCAAGCTATCCGTGAGAGAATATGTTTTGAATAGTCCATTCCAATGGGTGGTGCTAATGTTGTACTAGAAGTCTAATGGCTACAATCTTTGGGGAAATCGGGAAAGATAATCAGCTCTAACGGCATGAAAAATCTTTTAAAGGAAGAACAACGTGGCATAATTGCACAATTATGTTTGCTAGAGGTTGCCACGTCGAAATCGTCTATTTCTCCATATCTCCAAAAAGTCTTGGACAATCATTCCAAGGTATTTGAGACTCCCAAAGGCCTCCCACCTATTTGTGAACATGATCATGCTATTAATTTTATAGATAGTGTTCCTCCAAACATCAGGCCTTACAGATATCCCTTTGCACAAAAGAGTGAAATTGAACGTATGGTTGTAGAAATGCTAGAGGTTGGTATAATTCAACCTAGTCAAAGTTCTTTCTCTGCTCCAGTAGTATTGGTGCACAAGAAAGATGGATAATGGCACATGTGTATGGATTATAGAGAGCTCAACAAGCTCACTATTAAAGATAAATTTCCCATTCCTATGATTAATGAATTGCATGGAGAAATTTACTTCAACAAGTTGGACCTTCATGCATGATATCATCAAATCATAATGAAGACTGAAGACATTCCGAAAACAACATTTAGAACTCATGAGGGTCATTATGAATTTTTGGTCATGCCTTTTGGCTTGACCAATGCACCTTCTACATTCCAAGGTTTGATGAATTCCATTTTCAAACGCTTCCTTAGAAAATTTGTGTTAGTATTTTTTGATGATATACTAATCTACAACAAGTCTTGGAAGGATCATGTTCGACATGTTGATAGAGTGCTCAGACTATTGGACGAGAAACAATTATATGCAAAAGCCTCAAAATGTTTCTTTGGAGTACAAGAGGTGGATTACTTGGGTCATACTGTATTTCATGAAGGTGTTAAGGTAGACCCTCAACAACAACAAGTTATCGAGCTCTTAAAGGATAACCTCACTTTGGAAAAATTGAATGAAACAACAGGAAAACCAACATAGCAACAAAAGAAGTTTTGATATAGGCGACTGGGTATTTTTACAAATACAACCATACAAACAAATGTCCCTCATGCAAGCTATGAAGGATAATAAATTATCACCAAAGTACTATGGTCCTTACAAGGCACTGCAAAAGATTGGTACTATGGCATACAAATTGGAGCTTCCCGCATCTTCCCGAGTGCCCCCAGTTTTCCATGTTTCATGCTTAAAGAAGTTTATAAGTGACAGGGTCCCAGTGCAAACAATATTGTCAGAACTTGAAGAGGAAGGAAAAATCATATTGGAACCTGAAGCAGTCACGAAAACAAGAACCTGACAGCTACGAAATCGATCAATTTCAGAGTATCTCATCAAATGGAAGAACTTACCTGCTGAAGATTCCACATGGGAGGACGAGAATTTTATACAGAAGCATCCATAAATACTCAAGCGTTGAGGAAAACACTTTTGGAAAGAGAGGGTCATGTTAGGTCCCTATACTACTAGTGTAATCCCTTATTGTTATTAGTGCAACCCCCTTATTATATTGTTGTGCCCATGTAGTCCCCATATTGTTATTATTGTGCCCCATAGGAGCCCACTATTGTTATTGTTGTGCCCTTACATTATTATTGTTATGCCGGCTCTGATTACATTATGAACTCTTAGATCCTATATATAGAAATTAGGTCTTGTCATTTGTATCATCCAAGAATTGTTCATTCATGCAATGTAAAGGAGGTTGCCCCCTCGAAGAGGCTGATTTCTAAGGCGTTGATCTATCTTTTCTATCTTTTTGTGAGATGGTTTCATAACAGATGCTAGCTAGATATTTGCCTCATACTCTTCATTTGTTGTATTCTATAATATAATTCAATATGTATGATCCAACTGTTTATCTTTTCTGCATTAGATTCTCCATTAAACATAGGAAAATCAAATTTACATCCAACCTAAAAAAAAGGTTTTTTAGAAACATTTCTATGTTGTTTTTTGGAATGATGAGAATGAGATGATGAAGAAGAAGAACATTCAATTGAAGATGGAGACCTAGGTTCAATAGGGTCTCCTATTTTTCTTGATTTACTGAAGCATTGTACTCTGCTTTCTCTTCCTTCTTCTTTTCCTTCTTTACCAATTTCCTCTCATAATCTACAAAAAATTGTCTACCTTATTTGCCATGGTGTAGAAAGCTTTATGAAAATATTTCTCTTCCATTGTATGGACATCATCATTTTCCATTTTCCTTCCTCATGTTGTACATCCAATCTCCAGGTCAAAAGACTTAAGTTTTCCTTCTCCATGTTTGAGTTTAGCCATGGTTGTCATGAACACTCACAATTCACATTAGCAAGAAGACCGCTCTAATACCAAACTTGATATGGTATTCCTTTGATACTAGCATTATCCAAGATCTTTTCTTCGGTTGATGTTAGCATAATTGCATGAAATATCATGTAAAAACCATATGTGCATATACATAAAGAAGAAGCAACATAAAAGAGACCATAAAGACAATGCACACAAAAGTTTGATAACTAAGTTCGTTCAATGTGGACTACATCTTCTGGCCCTGTTTCAATAGTGAGGAGGTCACTTAATTCATATCATAAGAAAGAAAGGTAAGTACATGGAAAAATACATCATTATACCTCCATTCTTAATAGTGACTTGAAATTCGACTACTCAAATGACAACAATCACAACACAAATAGATCTGTCTCATCCTCTTGAGACTTTTGACTGTAAATATGACCCACTTCTGAAAGGTACATTTTTGTCCCAAACTTCGTGCCCAACAATTAACAAAAAATGCGGGTTTCTGCCATGATCCTTAAAATCCGCTGCTAAGATGCAAAAACAAACTGCAGTATTGTGATATTTATGAAATTATGGTTAACATGAGTATAAACTTGACCCCATTCTAATACTGTCAATTATGGCCCCTCAGGGAATCTTCAAGATTCCTCACAGTATCAAACAAGAATATTCTCTGCCTAAAAAAATGTGCTCACTCCTGGTTCTTTTGAGTAGGGTTCCACAAATAGCAGCTTTGGTGCCCTCGTGGTTCTTCTGTTCGCATGAAGGGTTCTCGTCGACCTCCTCCTTGGCCCCCGCTCAGGTCCCCATTATCTGATTTAATGGGAAATACCACTTATATCTTGTCGTGCCAACAAAATTTTCAAAGTCTCGTCAATTGGCATACCAATCAACACAATCCATAATTGGTTGTTGGGTTTGGGGTGGTCGGGGGTTCCAACGCTGCCGAATCTGATTGGTGTTTTGTTTTTATATATAATGTATGCCAATGTAAATCATAGGTCCCATTGTCAAGTTTAAAACACTCACTGAAATGGTTATAACCATTGACATTTAATATAACAATCCGCCGACCCTGTGTTATATTTGTTTAAACCACCTGAACGTCAACATTGTTATTGGCCACCACATAACCATATATGCGCCGAATAGAAAAGTCTTTGTGATAAACTATAATTGCCAGTTTGTGACTAGATCGTAACCATCGATGGTGTTGACAACCATGTTTGGAACTTGGAACTGTTGTCATTTTAGACACATATATATGAACAATGGTTCTGGGTTGGTGGGTTTGTTAAGTTTGGTGTCCCGCAAACTCATCTTTATATATTTTGGAACTCTGCCACAAATGCGGTAATCGCCGATAAACCAATTGAAAACCGACGATAAATTTTAGTGTGACACTATCCGTTGAATCATGCCTTGCCCAATCGACCATTAGTTGGGTTCCACATGGCACCCATTGATTAGGCCACATGGTCCCATGCTATTGGCCACAAATTTTCCTCTAACTTTGGTGGTACCTCCAAGTTTAACTTCCACTAAAAACCTCCCCTAATTTTATCCAGGGTATGTTAAATTTGATTGGAGATTTAGTCAAACTGCTAAATTGGGGAGGCTCCAATTTTATCTAGCGCTTTACTAAACCTGTCCTTTAACCAACTTTGACTAGAACTTTGACTAGGTGTAACTTCCACATACGAAGTCAGATTGAGGCACCATCTGCACTGTTGGAAATCTTGTGAAGATCTCTTTGATTTGGCCCTGGTTTCAGTGCAATCCAAAGACTTCTATTTTCGGGCCATTAGGGATCCACCTAGATTAGCCCAATTGTACCATCATTTCCCATAGCTAAGTTGGTCGTTTGTGCCTAATGTTGCTATGAATGAGCCAATGCCTCAACACTACATGGAGGGGGAGTTGTATTTTACTCAATTCCAAAGGAAGTATAATAGTGAGTGCATTGTGTGGGAATAGAGCTCGAGAGCCCATACTCCTAACATGTGCCAACCAATGTGGGGAAGTCATTTCCATTTGCCCATCATTGTGATTTCCAAATACTACCCTACACGGGAAGCTTTGATCTATAGATTCCAAATATTAGCATGCACTTCAAATGGGTGTTCATTTAGATCCATCCAACTTGAATATAGTTGGATGGTAAAACTAGTAGCCCCTCCATTAGCCAAATAATTAAGTACTTTGTTTTTTGATATTCTAACATGAGAGGAGATGATACTAATATGTCCATGAGGAAAGAGTGCCAAAGTTCAATAAGAGTCTCCAATCATGAAGAGGTCTATACTTTTATTGGAAGTGAACCACTACGGAGTCTCGTGAACATTGAGATAATTAGGTGAGAGTCCCCTACCGCTATCAATCAAGGGAAGGCTTGCCTTTTGGTAGTTTGGAGACCATGAATTGAAGCCCAAAGTTTTGTGACATTATTTGAGGTGATGCCAAGATGACTAGCATACAAATATACAATATAGCCAAGACGGCCCCTAAATACTCTTCCATAGCTAGTTGGTTTATGTTTCCTTTGGAGGAACCACCAAAGTTGAGCTTTGAAAAAGGTAGAGGAGGAGGAGGAGACCATGAGACAAGGGAGGAACTATTTGGGGGGGTAAATTGAAGAGGAAAGAAAGAGAGAGAGATGGAAGCCTCAGTTGTTGAGAATGGGGAGTTTAGTAGCATTTCATTTGAGATCCTCTTTAGTCCATGCTTTTCAATTTGAGAGTCAAGAATATTCTGAGTAATTTTTCGCCAAATTTGGGGGAGGCAGATTTCAAAATTTTTGAAAATGTGTCTATTCTTTTCTTTTTATATTTCCCATAAAATAAATCTTTTGAAGATCTATCATACACGATTCAGGATGGGATTTTGGAATGAACATGTCCTCCATTTAGAAATATTAAGGTGAATGCTAGACCAATATTTGTCTAATTATCTAAAAATTTGGGCTCCTTGGTCCCATAGCATGTTACTAAAGGATCAAGAATTAAGGAAATGCTCCAAAGATTCCCTTGTTTGTTTTCACAATATATAATAAGTTGGTCCTATGAATTATATTTTGCAAAGTTTATCCCATGTGAAAATTTTATGGTAAGTTGTTAGGCAGAGATAGGAGGAGATTTTTGGCCAAAGATTGAATTTACATATTTTTCCCCATATGGAGTCTTCTTGAAAAGTCATTTGTTTTGTTGTGAGAGAGTAGGATTCTTTGATGTTGAAGGTTCCTTTAGGAATATAACCCCATTGGAGTTTTTCAGGCTTTGTGGAGAAGAACAATTTTCATTGTGCAAGTTCTGCAATAAGATTCTTGAAATTGGATTTGTAGAGGGGAGGCAAGTGGTCCAAACAAGGAAAGTAGTTGTGCCAGTATTGATTCACTTGCTAGGGGCTTAAATGAACTTTGACATATTGACCATGTCGAGCCCCAAAGAAGTCCTTTAAATATTTAGGCGAGTCCTATAAAATAGGTCTTTGTTGCCATCAATACTCCTAAAAGAAGGTAAAACTACCATCTCTGTTTTTCTAGAAGCTATCTTTTGAATGATGGGTCTATTTTGACAAGTTGAGGTCCATATTATAGCTTGATTGGTGAGAGTTCCATTTTGAATTTACTCACAAGGATCCTGATTGTTAGTATGTTTTTGTCTTCATATATTGTTACATAACTCCCCTTGTCCTGTTAATCATCTCCACCAAGTTTTGTCTAAGAGAACTTTACTAAGAATTTATGAGTCTCGAACCCAAGGTTTTGAATTTACTCACAAGGATCCTGATTGTTAGTATGTTTTTGTCTTCATATATTGTTACATAACTCCCCTTGTCCTGTTAATCATATCCACCAAGTTTTGTCTAAGAGAACTTTACTAAGGATTTATGAGTCTCGAACCCCTTGAGCTTAGGGGTATAGTGAAAATGCCATGCCACCAAAGGCCATTTTTTGTTTTCCTAAGTTCACTGTATAACTTTAATAGTGTGGTTTGTGGAAGTAAGGGTGAAGAAGTGGTGGATAGGAAGAGATTGAAGCACAGATTAAAGGGAAAGACAACTGTCAATGTTGAGAGATTGAAATGTCTAGGATGAGAATTTGCTTTCAAGTTTGGTAAGTTAATCTTCCTATGTGGAATTTATACTACAAATGAGATCAAGGGGATTCCAAGTTATTTGTATGGAAATGAGCTTGGTGTTGTGTTTGTCCTCCTTGATTCATTGAATTATGGATTTTTTATCTCAAAGGATTTCCTCTTGCACATATCTCTCCTCTAACTATGAAGCTACCTATTGCTTCTTATTAATGAGAACTTCAATTCTAACATTCATGATGAACTAACATTGGATATATTCTATTTGTGCCTCCAACTTCTTTTGTGCTTAAAATATGTTGCCAAAAACTATTGTGTTCCAATGTGTGAGCTTCTACTTGAGATTCTTTAGTCTCGATTGAAAGAGTTACAAGGAGGTTACTTGAGTTGTATCTAATTCCTCCCACCATTTGTTGATATTTTCTTGGAAATTTGGATGGGATAGCCAAAAAAATTTGAATCTAAAAGGATTTCCAAGAGGAGGACCCATTATATCCAAATGCAAAGAGATTGGGCAGTGATAAGGTCTGGCTATAGGAAGAATTTAGGTTTTAAAGCTATAACCTATGAGGAGAAGGAATTTTGAAATAAGGAAGTGATCAAGTCTACTTTTTATTTGGTGAGCTTCCCCCCACCCTTTCATTGTTCGAAGTAAATATACTATGGATGGTTTACAAGACTGTGATTATAAATAAGGATCCAAATGCCTTGCTATCAACTTCTAGTCGATGAATACCACCTTAATTTTTTTCCAAGGAAGAGATTAAATTAAAGTCCCCACCAAGGTTCCATTGTTGAGGTTGAATGCTACACTATATGTTTTGGATATTGTGAATAAAATCCAATTTCTTTGTCAATTATTGGGTCCCATGGACAGTTGTAATGAACAAAAGTTCCTATGAGTTTGAACTGGGTGGAAAGACGATGTTTAGATGCGAAGAAATTGTCTAGTAGAATCGTATTGGACTTCTAAAAGATGACCAGGTCATCTACCATACTTATTGAATATAGAGCTATCATTTGATTGTACCTTCAATTTTTTTTGGAAAGGTCTGCCAAAAATTTAATTGAGCACTTAGTTTCTTGGAGCATGACTATATCAGGAAATTATTAAATGATTAGTTTCTGGTAGCATGAGTATATCAGGAAATTCTTAAATGATTTTGTCATGTAAGATTCATTGCTTACTCTTATAATTTATTCCTATGATATTCCATGAGAGGACCTTCATTAAAAATAATGTGAAGAGAGGGAGAATGAATCTATGATCAAGTCATTTTGACCTAAGTTGATTAGAAGGTCTCGTATTTCTTGTATTAATTGTGCCTTGTTTTCACTACCTCTTCTTTTATCTTATCTTTCGTTCTTTTTGGTTGCCATTATATTATTGAGGGCGATTCTTAATCCCAAGGTCTCATAAGAAATCATTTTATTTTCCGAAGGGGTTTTTGTTCTTGGATGAAGAGAACATTGAACCCTTTGAATGTGTTCTCTTGGAATGAATTAGAGATGTTCTCTTGGAATGAATTAGAGATCTTTTTTTGGGTTGGATTCCACCTTGCCCTGCAGATATATGTCATCCAAATCCATATCACTAGTTCCTCATGACCAAATTCCTCCATGAGGGATTCCATATTCCGATATTCTAGTGTTATAGGTTGTGGGTTAACCTTTCTCCTATTGTTTTCGATTGGGTATTCTACGAGGTTAACAAAAATAGTCAGTTTTGAAGAAGGACCCCACTTGGAGGGCAGAGCATCTTATTTTGGCTCATTTAGATTAGATTCCAAAGTTAAGCAATAAGTTTTGGTGGGGATCTACTTTGAGGGAGCTAGTTGTTGTTGCCTTTTACGAAGTCAATGATGGGAATCCACCTTTGCGAAACTTTCAACATCATTTTTTCCTTCTAAACAAGCAAGTTTAGGGGGATTATTGAGTGGAGAGTCCCTAAAGAGGTGGCCGTCTTCAAGGCATTTCTTGCATCTAAAAGGAATGTGTTCATAGTCCAATATTTTTATCCAATCAAAATCTTGATGGGTTAAGCGAATAGTTATTGGGATGGGAACTAAGACATTCATATTATGACATATGTAGGCAAAGGCGGTATAATGACCTTGTTTAGTAGCTTCCATAACCTTGAAAAGAGAAATTATAACATCTAGCCAAAATTTCTAGATCCCAATATTCAAGAGGAAGATAGTATAACTTGATCCATATTGGAGCATGTGTGAAGTATTATTTATCAAGATTGAATTTCTCCTTCCAATGTCTAAAGTATAAGCTAATAGATATGAAAAAATAAGGCCTTCCAATTTTTTTCCTAATCTTCCTAAAATTTAAAAATGGTAGCAAAAAATCCCTTTGAACCTAACTAAAGCTCAAAATAACCTTTAAGTTTCAAATGGGTGTTTATCTAGTTGATGAGGTCCTTCTTTGAAGGCCACGAGCCCATGAATTTTCCTATGATCACGTGATCATCATGAAGTGGATACAGTTGGTTCTTTATTTGATCTTGATTACATATTTTGTCCTAACTTTAGTTCGGGGAATGTATTATCTTGGTTCCCAAGGTGCAGCTACAAGTTTGGAAACAAATCATAGAGGATCAATGAGATTAAGATCCTTCCTTGAAGAGATGGTCGTGGAATTCAATTGGTGATATGTGGATGTTGGAGCACCAATCAGATAGAGAGGTTAAGTAGCCAAAACATTGAATGTTGGGATCTTTTGAAGTTGACTCCACAATAGACATATTGACAAGTCGACATTTCAAATCTAATAACTGGATATATCATCTGGACATAAGAGTCAAGGAGAAGAAAATGATGATCATATAATAAATAAATAACTATAAATTGTGACCATTTATATTATTTATTTATATATTCTATCATCCTCCATCATCCTCCTTCTTTTCTTCTCCTTGACTCATATGTTTTGATGATGCATCTAGGTATTGGATTTGAAACACTGATATGTCTACTATAAAGTCAATTTTGGTAAATCCCAACTTTTTACTTCATCCCTACATGAATATCATCATCTCGACCAATAGGAGAAGCGTTCTTGTGCGCATCATGAGGATTGTTTTACAATAAAACATTTTTAAAAGAGGGTGATGGATCTCCCTCCAGTCTATGTAACCATAGGATGACCAATGAGAGGAACCCTGATGAGTATTCAATAAAACCATAAAAAAGCTAACATTGTGAACACTTTGGATATGATCTAATATGTCCTCACTTTTAAATAGTTCTTGATTTATGTTTATTCATTGTACTAACTTTGACCTTGATACACACATTTTCTTATTTGTATTATAAGTTTTTTTATAACTAGTAGCAATTTTCTTATTGATGATTATTTTAGTTTGAAGTATATTAATTACATAAAATTTGTAAATTTTAAAGTGATAAATATTTTACTTAAAATTTTGATTTTGAATTATTTTATTTATTATTTTAAAATATATATAATTGATAAATATTAATATAATTTTTTAAAATACCATTAAAATATCATTAATATTAAAATGAATAATTATGTTTTAATAAATAAGAAAAATAATTAATAATTATATTTTAATAAATAAAACAAACTATTAATAATTATATTTTAACAAATAAAAAAATAAATACTTTATGATGATGATGATGGTGGTGGTTGTTAACGTCTGTTAAGACCAAACTTTGGTCTATCGGACCTAAAGAAGCAAATTATTTATTTTGATTTAAGATTTTATTCCTATGCTCAAAAAGCTTGGAGAGAAGCCTCCCGAGCTCACTATAATTTTGACATTGTAAAAGGTTAGGAAGGTCAGTATTGTGACAAAGATTATGAAATTGAGATCTAATGTGGTTGTACGCGGGGCACTCTAAGAGGAAGTGGTTTTCATCCTCGATGTTCCTATTCTCACATAGATGGCAGATCCTTTCCATCCATGGTGTTTTAGGAACTGCCCAACGACCTGTTTCACTATGGAGCTCATAAGAATTTGTTCTAATATTTGCTATATTGATTTTCTTCTTTGAGCTAGTTAAAATAGAGAGATACTTTTGATCCTCTAGGGTGGGGTTGATGACCTTCTTATAATAACTTAATTTTCTTTTAGCCGCTAAATCTTTCTCACACCACATTTTTTCTTTGAACTTAGAAGTAACAATATCTTTAATGTTATTAATATTTTGCAATGAATCATTCTCGTTGATCTCTCAATAGTTTAACCAGGCCCTCATGTCTTTATACCATCCCTGCTTGAGCCTTAGGTGGTTTTGGCTGGAATTTAAAGCTAGCTTAGGAAGTCTATAATCGCCTATATTATTGAGATAAAGATGATCTATATCAAAATAATCTTACTTTAATTTCAAAAAAAAGAAAATTGTAAAATTAACGTGAATAAAAAAACTTACCACCCTCCTTTATTAATAGTTCTGTTTCAATAAAATTTTAAAAATCTTCCTCAAAATCCAAAAATAAAAGGTTACGAAGTTAACTTAGGTCATGCCTTCCACCCTTCGACATTAATGCTTCCCCTTCAAAAGCAAATTCAAAACTCACAGTGCCGCACCCTTTTAATAAATTTTAAAATATGTTGGTTAACATCCCCTGAGACCAAACATTGGTCTATCGGATCTAAAGAAACAAATTATTTACTTTGATTTAAGATTTTATTCCTATGCTCAAAAAGCTTGGAGAGAAGCCTCCCGAGCTCACTATATTTTATATTCATTGCACTCACTTTAATCTTGATTCACACATTTTCTTATATATAAAAAGCTTTCTGACATTGTTCCTTTGGGTGTTATTTATATGCCTCCTTATTGTTCACACATTCGTATGTAAAGTTATAAGTATTGTATTTAAACATTTGAAAAAGTTATAAGTATTGTATTTAAACATTTGAAAAATTTATAAATATATATATATATATATATAGATATAGATATAGATATATATATATTTTTTTCCATTTCGAGATTTTAAACATTAAGTATTTCAGTAAATATATATTATATACCAAAAAATTTTGCTCAATATTTAAATTTTAAAATATTATTTAAATATTATTAACGCTAATATTAAAATATAAAAAATGTATATGTTTTTTGTTTTGTTTTTTAATATCAATTAGAATAAAAACGATTCAAATTTAAATTTATTAGGATAGTTTTATTTTAAATTTAAAAATACATGATCATGAGACTAACATGATTTAATTAAAATTTATTAAGATAATTTTACTTTAAATTTAAAGATACATGATTATGAGACTAACATGGTTTAGAACGTTTTTCACAATTTTTTTATTAATATTTTCGTTTTTGAAAACAATTTCAAATATTGACTCTGCTCTAAATTTGAAAGAGTTGAAAAGTATAATGAGAAGCAAAAAAAAGTGGAGGAAGGAAGAAGAGAAAGTGAAGGATAAAAAACAGAAAAATATGAATAATGAAATGTTAATGCTATAAAGAGACTAAGTTTAATACAAATATAATTATGGTGAATGAATAAAAAGTAAAATGCATTAAAAATGATCCACTTGGCATAAGATAATAAGATATCAATACTATTGAGATATACTCAATTTCAAATTCTAATTAGCACATGTTAGATACAAAACTGATTCTCTAGACATTCAATGTCCTTTCAACTTTTGTCAGTTATCTCATATAATTTTTTCTTTATATAAACTTTTGTTTTTTCTCCCGAAAACTATGAATCTCATAATACATTAACATAATATAAATAACATTTTTTTCAATCTATATAAAGCTTAATACATCTTTTCATAAGGAAAAAAAAATTATAACTTTTGCATATTTTTTTATGCTCTATATTGACAAAGTTATTATATTTTCTATTTTCTATTATTATTAAAATAAAAAAAAATCAAATTTAATTAAATAAAAATAATTATAATTTTCATAATTAAATTTTAATATATATTTTTAATTCTTCTAATTTATTAACAATGAAAACTTTATCTTTTAATATATTAGAATTTAACAAAAACTTTTAATAACTTCTATTTCATGTTAGTAAATTCAAAAAATAAACATAAACTTCAACATGCAATGATAAGACGTTATGAACTGTTTTAATATCATTAAAAAAAAAATCAGCAGAATTATCTAAAAACTCCAACGCTGTCATGAGGTTGTCAATTTGTTTTCTACCATTGCATACCTAACACAAATCAGTTGCAACACATGCCTCAACATGTCAAATATTATTCAAACCAAGAAGGGCCCCATATTGATTATCGCCTATGTACTTGAAAAGTCGTTATCATTAAAGAATATTGGCACGAGGGGAAATTGCATGGAAATGATTAATATTTCACATGGCAACAAAAAAGTTTTTATTGTTTTTGTCCTATCTTATGGTCATTGGTAACCAAAAAGCTTTTATTGTTTTTGTCCCATCTTATGGTCATTGTATTGGCCTCCCTATCTGCCATAACTCATGGTGGCTACAAGCCATCACAATTTTAAGATAAACAAGGTTAATTACATTAAATTATAATTAAGTGGTTTGATAAGAGTGGTATATGTCTCTATAGTTGAAGTGGTTTGTTCTTGGTTCCGTGTTTTGATGGATTTGTCGATGCGAAAGATAGAAAATGTTTTTCTAATGGAGGAGATATCTATGGTAGAATTAAAAGGAATTTTATTTTTATTTCTAAAGAGATAAAAAACTAGGATGTAGTGGTTGGTTGATGAATTTATTTTTAGATTTTTTTGAGCTGATAGGAGAGGATTTATTTCGAATTGGGGAAGAATGTCAAACCTCTTGATGCATTCTAGCATCTTTTAACTGTACTTTCATTACACTAATTCCAAAAGTGGATTTTCCATTTTCTTTTGATGAATTCAAGTCTATTTCATTATGTAACTGTATTTACAAGATCACTGGCATGGTTATTCTTAGACGCATTAAACCTATTCTCTCTAGAGAAATATCTAAAGAAAAACTTTGCTTTCTAGAGGGTAGAGAAATCCATGAAACTATTGAAGTTGCTTAAGAAGGACTTCACAATTCGAAAACTTAGAAATTAAAAGGAGTTAGTTTGAAAATAAACCTCTAAAAATCATATGACAGGTTAGTTGGATTTATATATCCCTTCTGCTTACTCATTTGGGCTCTTGGTTGGACATGGTTAACTAGATAATCAGCTATATCTCCTCAGTCTCATTTACAGTTCTAATTAATGGCTCAAGTTCTCCATTTTTCCATGTTGAGAGAGGCCTTTGTCAAGGGTGTCCACTTTCACCCCTTTTGTTTTTATTGGTTGTTGAAGTTTTAAGTAGACTTCTTGGGGATGCCAAACTTAGAGGGAATTTAAAAGGTCTATTTATCTCAAATGGCCATTACATAACACATTTGTTGCTTGTTGATGACATTCTAATTTTCTATGACGGATCAAGAGAAGATTCTTTGGCTATTTAGGTCGCTACTGCATTATTTGAATGACCACAAGTATGGTCGTTAATATAGAAAAATCTACTCTATATCATTGTGGTCTTTGTGTTGAAGTACTATATAGGATTCATAATGTTTTCCCTTACACTATTATTGAATTTTCTGAAGGTTTGAAATATTTGGGATTCAAATTAAAGTCAAATTGCTATAAAAATGCAAACTGGTTTTGGTTGATTGCCAAAATTGAAAAAATATTGAAATTGTGGTATATGAGATGGCTATCTAGAGCTAGTAGACTGGTTCTAATCAATTTTTTTTGGAGGCTATTCCTATATATTGGATGTCTCTTTCATAGATTCCTAGAATTATTCTCACAAAGATCAAGAAGATTTGTTGCAAATTTTTATGGATAGGATCATTGGACCATTCAATTCATCCTTGAGTTAATTGAGATATGATTGCAATTCCAAAGGTATCCAGCGGATGGGGATTAAAGGATTTGTCTCAATTTTCAAAAGTATTAGCAACCAAAGTAGGTTGGAGACTTCTAAAATCTCCTTCTTTATTGACGGAAGTAGTACAAGGAAAGTTTGTTTTTTTCTTTGTCTCTAGAGGAGTGGTTAAGGAAGCCAATTAAAAAATAACCAAATGTTTCAATAATATGAAAAGTTGTAATTTTCTCTTTCTCACAAATTGAATCGAGGTTAGCTTGGAAAGTAGGGGACATATCACATCTAAAACATGGGGGCTTCACTCAATGAACCTCTAGCATATCACGTGCATTCGTGGCATACTAAACAATACCCTTAATTTGACTACATAATGGAAAATACTTCTAAGAGCACATTATTTAACCCCCTACCAATACAAACCCATTATACCTTCCTAATTTAAAAAACCCTTACTTTATCTAGATATTATAGGTATCCATTTTTTCATTAAAATTCTTTATACCCCTTTATATTTTTTCATTAGCTTTTAGCTCCATTTTTTATACCTGCCAATATAAATACCATTTATCCCCTATAATATGCTCAATATATTGTTGGTGCACTAAGATGTCTTTTTACAGGCAATCTTAATTCCTACATTAATTGTCAACCCAAGGTAAGTCTTTTTATCTCAAGAGTGTCAGCACAATCTATGCAGTGAATTCAGAGGTTAGCTAAAGGTAAATCGTTGCAATCACTAATAACTTATTTCTTCAACTTAAGTCACACAACTCTTAAAAGAATAACTAAGGGAGAAATGACTCTGAAAGAACTCTTAACACACTTCTGCAATTTTGTCTACTTATTCTAAAATTAAATGAATCTAAATGCGAATGCAAAGAATCACGCATGCAAATCTTCAAATAGAATTAAAGCTAACTCACTCGATCAAGAAAGAGAACTATAACAATTGAACAACAATGTTAATCTATCACAAATTAGAATTGAACGACAAATCCTAATTGAATAGAAATCTTGATTGAACGACAATTCTCAATTGAACAACAATCTCGATTGAACGACAATTCTTAATTGAATGGTAATCAAGAAAATACGATAAATGACTTCTAAACAACAACTGTTTTCTGTCAGCAGACTATGGAAATTAATTGACACTATCTCTAAGATCTATGGTATCATAACTCAAAAGGAACAACAATCTACTCTGAAACTAATATAACCAATCAAATCAAATCATTACTTAGATACATCACACGACTAAGTATGAATCGAAATGAACAACAATATGAATTGAAATCGTCAATCCTCACAATAAGCGAAATAATATTAACTGAATATTAACAATCAATAAAGATTCAAATGGAAAGATTATAACACAAGAAAGTAGTAGAAATTCTCTTGACCGGGCCCAGAGTCATCAGAAGTCTCTACTAAGGAATACTCAGAATATAAGTGAAGATCAAACACAGTCTTTCATTAATATGAGTAACCAGATTACAGCATCACTGAGATAACAGTAGGATATGTCTCAAAAAGAATGATTATACATTACATAAGTCTGAACTGAACTTTGTTTGCCTTTCGACCTTATATATAATAGTAAAAGAGAAAACTAGATAAAATCAAATCCTCAGTATTAGGGGATCCTGAGGATTTTGCAATACATAATCTGATTTTGTCATGAAATAGTATTGGTTTGCCTAATCTCTCGCTGCCTTGCCTGCGTCAGACACTGTCTTTCCCTTTTACAGCCTAGTGCTGCTCTGTCAAATGAACGACTATTGACCAATCCGCGTCTTCTACACACAAGGATAGTAAAAAGTCAGTTTCCAGTGCTAGATTTATCTAATTTGTTACCAAGTGCTTTCATCCAACTTTAGCTGTAATTTCCTTTATTTTAGTTCATAAACATAGATAATCGTGTAAGGATAAATACGAAATAAAGCAATTACTGAGGAGAAAATATACCTTTTTCTTGACCCAACATATATTATGTCATTTTTTCCTCAATATATATCCCCAATATGAACACACATGATATGGTAATGCTCCCTTAGGGAATCCCCATGATATAAAAGTAGGTCTTGATCCATGGATTGGAAGTCAAAATGAACATAGACTACCCCAAGAGATGATCAAATTCTTACATGGTAATGATATTAGCCCCCTCAATCAAGTTGTTGATCCAGGGAAAGTAAATATTTGGGAACATTTTTGGTTGTCAGTAGAACAATTAGGACTACCAACTCCATTTCATGAACATTGGAGAAGCTATACAATAAGTTGAAGAACAACAAATAGTAAACTATTATTGGAACATGATGAGTTGGTTTCATCACATAATCCTAATGGAATCTATAATCCAAGAGAAGGATATCTTATTTTAATTGTAGACAGATTAATGGAAATTCAATGGGACTAGTGGAAGCCAACCTAGAAACTAAAATGTCCCCCTAAATCTAAGCTCTTTATATGGTGCACTTTGGCAAATAAAACTCCCACCCTGGATAATTTGAGGAATCAAAATCTACATGAGCCAATCAGGTGTGCCTTGTGCATTGAGGAGGAAGAATCAATTAAGCATCTAACTGTTCACTGTTCATACTCAAAAGTAGTATGCCTCTCTTTAAGGAATAGGTTTGGACCCTTTGTTCTTAGCAAGGCAATGACTTATTAGAGGCTTTATTTCAGTGACTTTCTATTAGAGGGGTAAAACATTTCAAAGTGATACCTCTCTTAACATGTTGGGGTATTTGGCTAATAAGAAATAGAACTGTATTCAATGAGTGATTAACACTTGTAGAAATTACAACTACACAAATTTCGGCTATCTTTTATCTATTGCCTAAAGAGTTAGGGGTGAACAATCCTAAAGAATTAAATCCTCTAAATAGAGATAAATATCATCCTTGGTATTTTTTCGTTGGGGCTTCACAAGGCATTTCTGCATCAAAATGGTTCTTGGAGAAGGCTAAAATAATTATGTAGAGTTGATGCCTTTAAACCTTCTATTAAAATTTGTAGTGGAGAAAATTTGTATTTTTGGTGACTCCTTATTGGTTATTTATTGCATAAATGGGGTTTATAAATGTCACAACTTGAGATTGCTTCCTCTGAATTTTACTATGGAGGTGTTAGGAGGGCGATGGTGGATAGTCCAGGCCAGGGGGCGACATTGGGATAGGAGATGGCCTATAGGGAAGGTTGTATGCATGGATGTAGGTGGTAGAGACCAGTTAGTGCATGGGCCATACCTGGCAACAACGGAAGTAACCTATGGAATGGAGCTGCATGGAAACATAGTAAAAGGTATGGGAAGTTTCAAAGGAAGGGTTTACAACATTTGCTACTTGTTTTACTTGTGATCTCCCTCTCCTGCACGTGCCTGACTAAGGAGGTTAACAATAAGAGTTTTACGGTGGTGTTTTCACCCTTCAGACAAAGTCAACAAGAATGGTCAACTCCTAGGACTGTGTCGACCTGGAGCCCGAACCAGAGGATATTCTTTTGGTTTGGGGTTTGGAGCTTACTCAACAAAACCTAGAAAAGGTGATTCGTCCAGGTAGATCTCCAGCCGGGAAACTGAGAGGCACGATGAATGACTAGAGCCCGGAAGGCGGTTTAGGGTTTCTGGAAGTTGGTTTGCCTTGTGCTTCAAAGGCAGGGGGTTGGGGTCCTGACAAGGTATTCCAAGAGAGTTAGGGGACAACAATAGTTTCAGCGGGTCACGATGCGGAAGAGTTGGCGAAGAATCGGGTAAGTACAAAAAACCTTGGTTATTTCCCTGTATCTAGTCTGTTCTCGGGAGGTTTGGAGGACATTTTATTAATAGTGGCATCAAGGGAAATGAGGGTTTAAAATTGTTTTCGGTCTCAGATCTGGGACAATTTGAAGTTGGTAGGGGGAAAAGGCTAAATAGAACAATTGCATGCAAAAGCCCTTTGAGTCAGAAGGCCAGTGAGGGTTTTAACATATGTGACAATTTCAAATCAGAAGAGTTGACAAGAGAGGTCTCGCTCCAGGGTTTTCGGGCACACCATGAAGATATAACAAAAGATTCGGTTGAATTCAGGGGGGAAAATATTGTGGGTAGTCCCTTACCTGGATCAATGACACTTGAAGAAGAAGGGCTCCAGGGTTTAGCTTTCCGGGACACGGGGAGCATACCCATTATTCAGGCCCAAGAGCAGGGAAAATTTTAGGGGCTAATATTCGTAATTGGGCTAATTTTCCATGATTTTTCCAAAACAAAGATTCGTTAATTTCCATTTTTCTAAAAATTATTCTCCCAAATTTCATAGTATAAAATTGTTTTACTTTAAAAATTGCCAAAATTTTATATAGAGGCTATATAAATTTTTTAGAAATTTGAATAGTTTTACAAAAACATTATCAAACAATTTATAAATTTCATATTACGTACTAGTGAGATTCGCTTTCTAAACTTTAAAATAATTTTCCGTCCTTAAAATATTCCCTGCCCAAGAGAGCTGGGGCAACTCTTAGCTGTTGGGGCTATTACTCGCTGGAAACAGGTAGTGGAGGCGCAGTCAGGGCCGCTCTCCGAGGAAGGGATCGATGAGAGGGAGGGGAAACTGTTTTGAGGGGAAGCAGGGAGGGACCAAAACATAGGTGTGAAGAGGAAGAAACATAATTTAATAAAGAGGAAGGCGGTATGCCCGAATTTGGTCCTGGGAGTCGACATCCAGATTGATAGGGTCATGGAAGCCTCAGAAATAACACTGGTAGGAAGAGTGAAAGGGAAAAAATTCTCAGCAAACTACATCTCAAAATGGATATCTAAAGCATGGAGGGAGGCTTCGGATCAATAGGTCGAAGTGACCACATTGGCTAGGGGTTGGTTTATGATTAAATTCAGCAAAGGAGAGACATTAGAATGGGTAATGAGGCAAAATTGGTGCTTCGAGAGAGCGCCAATCTTGTTTAAAAGGTGGAATCCTCTCTTCGATGCTCAGAGAGAAAAGGTAGCAGAGATTCCTGTATGGGTTCGTCTTCTGGGCCTCCCTCCGCACCTTTGGATGAAGGATGTCTTCAGAGCGATAGGAAATACACTGGGATCCTTCTGGAAGTAGACATGTCTTTCATGGAAACAAGGGACAGGAGCCTGGCTCGTATTTTGGTAAGGCTGGATCCAAGGGAGGGTTTGGCAGAGGAAATCCACCTACAACTTCAAGAATAATCCTACTCACAAGTCATTAATTGTGAGAATCTTCCCTTCTATTGTCACAGGTGCCATAAATATGGACATTTAGCGCGGGATTGTCCTCTGGGGTTCAGAAGGAGAAGAAGACACAAAGGAGACCTAAGGTTTGTGGATCGGCCTCAGGCTGAAGAGGAGGTAATGGCACAAGCATACAACTTGGGGAATCATCAGGAGGGTGAGCAATTGCCGATGGAACCTCAGAAAGACCAGAGTATGCAGATGGAAATTGTGGTCGACCAGGAGCAAGACCAACCTTAGGAGATAATTTGGAAAGATCAAGAGGAGATGGGAGCAATTGACCCTTCGCTTCACCTGGCTGGTACTATCTCTCTTCCCCTTTCCTCAATAAATGAATCCTTTCAGTCATTTCTCAATTTGTTCCCAAGGCATGGTCCTTCCAGGCTTGACCCTTTGGTTGATTTGCCTATTGGATTTGTGTCTGCTGCCCTGGATAGTATTATAACATATATTCTGACTATTAAACTGGACCCTCCCCTGTGTGAATGCCTTGTGATGTTTTCCTCCCTTGTGGACACTATTGAGAAATCCTACTATAATCTCCATCCCCAAGAAAAGAAGGATATCCCACTGGGAGATGTTGGCGGGTTGGGAGATTTACAGGCTCCCTCTTTGCACCGAAAGGTTCGAGGAAGAAGTATAACCTATCAAAGGCTCAACAAAGAGATAAAATTGACATTGTTGATGGGAAACAATTATCATTAAAAGGGGCGCTTAGAGCAGTGCAGGCCTCAGCCAAGGTGTGAAAATGATTATGTTGTCCTTCAATTGTCATGGTTTTTCTAACATCGACCAAAAACTAGCACTAAAAAATTTGTTTCTTAATTACTACCCTGATGTTATTATGCTTCAAGAAACCCTTGGAGCTGGTTGTTATCTCAAAATCAGGCCCTGGAAGGCTGCTAATCAGGTAGACCTTGAGTAACTATTTCAAACTAACTTTTGGTTGAGGCTTAGCCTCCCCAACCTGAGAGGGCTCTCTCACAAGATTAGAGATTTGGATAATGAATAAGATGGCTAACTCTATGGATTGAAATCAAATGAAAATGTATAAATGGTTGAAATTCCAATCAACAAGTATCTATTGGGCTATGGAGTCAGAGTATGTATTAGTACAACAACTGATCAACTTACATGGAAGTCAGGGCATAAAGAGTTTTAATCTACTAGCAAAACAGAGACATCATATAGGAAACACAGTTTATGAACACATGAAGGAAGTTAAAGCATTATCAATGAATTCTAAGTAACATGTGTTCATACCACTGCAAGTGAGCAAATGAAGAAATCCATGAGGAAATAAAACACATAAAACCCTCTCTGAATCCTGAGTAGTAAAGCCAAAGTTCTGCATTAACATAAAACATACAGTGTTCTGCAATAACATAATATGCACTGTTTTCTCTTGAAATTTCCAACCCTTTGTACATCAGCTCTTCTCCTATATGTATAGCTCTTTACATGCTTGGATTCCTTCCTCCATCATGAGGGGAATTCGAATTTGCCATCCTTGACACCTATTCTAACCATAAAACAAAACTTTAAATGCATTTGACAACTAACTAGTAGTCCTAGAGACCTAATACAACTAGGAGTGTAACTCCTTATTATGACTAAAAAAACCTTATCTAAACATTTAAAGCATTCTTTGACACCTAACACTCCATGAAGTCGAATTTGATGGTGCTCATATCCTTCCATCTGGCCCTTGATGACTCATCCCTTTGCTGTTCCTAGAAACTAGGAGGCTGTCCCTTGCTCTGTTCTGGCTGAAAAATAGGTCTTGGGACAGAGCTCATAACTTCTCATAAAAAATGTATTTCGAAAAACTGAAGGAGGCTTTTTTTAACCAATCCATGTTGAACAAAAATCTCTTTTGGTTTTTTGAAACACTGTTCCTACCACCGAGAATGTGTCTTTGAAAAACAGGTGTAAAACAGAGAAATAAGCTTAACAATGTAAACTTTGAAACGGGAACTATAAACTCAAAACGGGAACTCTGGCCCAAAAACCCCAAAAAAACCACAAAAACAGTGCTCAAAACGAAAAGTGTGTATACTGGAACGATGTTTTTTTTTTTTAGGTGTCAATTTTGCGGCTGTTTTAAAAATGGCAGTGACTACGAAATTTTCTACATAATTTTCCTGCAAAATATAGCTTCAGAACGAAAGTGTTGATACTGGAATAATGATTTTTTTTTTAGGTGTCAATTTTGCGGCTGTTTTAAAAATGGCAGTGACTACGAAATTTTCTACGAAATTTTCTACGAAATTTTCCTGCAAAATATAGCTTCAGAATGAAAGTGTTGATACTGGAATAATGATTTTTTTTTTAGGGTCAATTTTCATACTTTTTAAAAAATGCTAATAAAACCAATTTTTTATGTCTCAAACAAAGTTAAATTTTAAGGAAAAAACACATTAATGTTTCTGGTAGAATATCATTTTTCTTTCCTCAGTATAAATTTAACATGTTTTCAACCAAAATCAATAGTTTCTCATCTTAATAAAAGAATCAACGCTAGAGCTTAAGTCCCGTGGTGGAGCACTAACTCAATCTACAACATATCAGGTGACTTGAAGTAGTTAACCCCCTTGCTACCTTATGATTCGATATGCTCATGCATCGATGATCTGCATCCCCAAAGTTGGAGCCCCCTCCTTTTGTCAGAATGATATGGGTCATATTAGTTATCATGTTTCTCAAGGTAGTTAACTCCCTCACTACTTCTCAACCCAACATATTTGTTGACCATTGATCTCGGTGGAACATGACTTGTCGAGCCAATGGAAAATCGTTTGAACATAACTCCCAAATGCCTGATGAACATCACCACATTACTCTTCCAGGTTGTCCATGAATGACAACTTGGTATCTATTTCAAACAATAATTTCATTATTCCATTAGTCTCCCTCCCAATGGCATATCGTTCACCTAGTTCACTTCGATTTGATACAATATGGTTGGATATGACTAGTGATTATAGTCTACAAATACAAGAACTTGATAGATGGCTGCTTCTTTAACATCATTAAATGGGTTTTTGATGTGAGGTTTCACAAGAAGAACTCTGGCATATTTGTAGTTGCCTCTTGATCTTTTTACATGTATGGTGTAACCAAGCACTCTCACCATTGATAAGCAAGGGTAAGATATTCCTCAGGGCTCATGAAGAACCTCAAACAACAATTGGTTCATGAAGGGCAAAGATGTGACAAGCAAGATTTTGAACCCAGGTGGAGAGGATAACAATCTAAATTTTTTTCCTTTCAATCATCTAAGCTAGACCCCATTGACAAAGTAGGTACCTCTTGTTTATTTGTACTCTTCTAATTTACAAGTCCCCTCCAGGTCTTTAACAAGCTCATTGTAAGCATTGAATAATTTTTGGTCAGATAGTGAAACGCTTTTGAATATATGACCTTATCGTATATTGTTTTGTAAGAGGCTTTAGGCCTAGTTTGATTGTTTTTCATTTACTGTTGAAATCATTTTTAATTTCAATTTACTGTTGCTTCTCTCATTTCCTTTTAATCATAAAAATAGACTTGAAAATTTTCATTTAAAAATATTTCTTTCTTTTCTCTCTGATCATGAAAATAAATCTGAAAAATTCCCCAATTCAAGCATTTGGGCTTCAATATAAAATAGGCATAAGGAATAGTGCTTGAATCCTAGAGTTTGTTGGAACCCGGCATAAGAAAGATGCATCCATCCGCCATTTCTATTATTATGTAATAAGATAAATTTGGTGCACTCATAATTCGAGAGCAATGAAGGGAGACAAAAACTCAAATTCCTCGAATTCAGGTTCGCGCTTTATCTATACCCAAAATTGTAATTTAAATTCCTAACTTGAATTATTTTATTCAGATTCAGTGATTAAAAAAAACTACCATGTATTGACTTCAGCCCTAACCTCTATTATCCAACCTGTATATATGGCACAACCGAATTTATCAACTGCTATATACATAAGATATATAATACCATAAAATAGATACGGTAAATAAGTACATGCATTCATATTTTTTTAAATCCAACACATTAAATTGAGAGATCAACTAAATTTATATCATTGTTACAATACTCGAAACCATTGTTTACTTATGTTTATTTAGATCCAATATATTAAATTGAGGGATCAGATAACTTTACATTGAAAGAATGCCAACAACTCAAATCCCCTCGCAGGGAAGGCAATTTTACCATAAATAGTGCATTCTCTCAAAAAGCTAATTTGCATTACGTTTGGTGTTTTGAGACAAAAATGCTTGGGGCAGCCAATGTCTCTGCATTAGGAATTTGGATTATGAAATGAAAGCTAAGTTCATATATTAGGATTGATGTGCCAGAGATCAATCACTTGATACCCACATAAAGTAAAACTGAAATCTAATTGATGAAACAATTCCAATTGGGATCGGTCGAAAGATTACTCTAGCTAAGGAAAGAACAGTAAGCACCAACACCATGCAGTGACCTTGATGACAAGGCTTGCAGGTAACTGTCAGAATTATATAGTTTTGGCAATATCTCAGGAACTCTCTGATATGTCGGTACTCAACTATGGCCTACATTCCTTTGTTGGACTCTCTTTCCTGACATTTTGAACTCAACCGTCATCTGAAGTCAGCAACATATAGACAGTCTTGAAAAGGTGCGAATCATCTAAGTAATTATAGCCGAGGCCTGGAGCATGATAGGACTGAACCCAATCATGGGAATATCGAATATTGCCATTCAGTTAAGCTGTGAATGAGTGACAGATAAATCAACAGAGAAATAAGACAAGAAATATTATAATCATCTGTATCACATGAAGTCCAAAAGGATGCATGATTGTTAAGTAGTGTCAAGGACAAATAGCATAAGTGTAATCAGTAATAATTGGCTTGAATTAAGGAGGCTAAAATCAACTCAAATGTTCCTTCAAGTGTTCCTTACAGTAAGATCTCCAACTTACCGGACCACAGCCCAACATACTTATGATAGTTACTGCCTCATACATCTTATGGTTGTGCCTACAAGATTTCAGCAAGAGTGTACGAGGATATCTCAATATTGTTTTACATAATATTTGTCCATTCATGTCTATTTTTCTGTTTTACATGTCATACGGTGATTGAATGTTTATGGACCCAGAAGTCCAGAGGTTTTTGTTTATTCATGTACAAAAATAATTTTGTACTGCTAAATTTTAAGCACAAATTGTATCCATTGTTTTCTTTGTTTTTTAAAGCACTTGAAGGAACATTTGAGTTGATTTTAGCCTCCTTAATTCAAGCCAATTATTACTGATTACACTTATGCTATTTGTCCTTGACACTACTTAACAATCATGCATCCTTTTGGACTTCATGTGATACAGATGATTATAATATTTCTTGTCTTATTTCTCTGTTGATTTATCTGTCACTCATTCACAGCTTAACTGAATGGCAATATTCGATATTCCCATGATTGGGTTCAGTCCTATCATGCTCCAGGCCTCGGCTATAATTACTTAGATGATTCGCACCTTTTCAAGACTGTCTATATGTTGCTGACTTCAGATGACGGTTGAGTTCAAAATGTCAGGAAAGAGAGTCCAACAAAGGAATGTAGGCCATAGTTGAGTACCGACATATCAGAGAGTTCCTGAGATATTGCCAAAACTATATAATTCTGACAGTTACCTGCAAGCCTTGTCATCAAGGTCACTGCATGGTGTTGGTGCTTACTGTTCTTTCCTTAGCTAGAGTAATCTTTCGACCGATCCCAATTGGAATTGTTTCATCAATTAGATTTCAGTTTTACTTTATGTGGGTATCAAGTGATTGATCTCTGGCACATCAATCCTAATATATGAACTTAGCTTTCATTTCATAATCCAAATTCCTAATGCAGAGACATTGGCTGCCCCAAGCATTTTTGTCTCAAAACACCAAACGTAATGCAAATTAGCTTTTTGAGAGAATGCACTATTTATGGTAAAATTGCCTTCCCTGCGAGGGGATTTGAGTTGTTGGCATTCTTTCATAAGGAGACTCTGCAGATGTTCATGCCAAACTCTAATCAAAATCATACACATGCGATGCATTATAAACAAGTGAATTAGGATATTCATACGAAACTCTACTGGAAATGGGTGTAACGAAACTTCATACCTGTTATCTTAGGATCCAACTCTCATCCGTGCTAATCCTATAAAGCTTTTTCAAGGAGATATGATACTATTTACAATGCCATGGTATGTTTTGGAGTTATGATATTGCAAATTGGAAGTCAAAATATTATATTGTATTTTTTTTGAAAGTCAGAATTATATATTTTTCTCCACTGTATTGTATAAAGTTGAAAATGCATGGCCAGATGGGGACGATGGATCATAACGAGACAGGATTGGACTCACTGACTATTTGATGTTTGGCATCGGGTAATTATCTGCTTCACTATGGTGGCGACAACTATGGCACAAAGTAGTCTGTTATAGAGAAGTGCTACTCAAAATTTAAGTGTTCTGTTTTGCATCACAAATTGAATTTTATGCTGGCCTGATGAACCTCTTCACAAGTCAAGTACATTAATTTCAAATATGGGATTGTTATTCTTGTTTATCTGGCTCCTATGTATTTCTCATCCATTTCTTCGTCATTATGATCTGAGTTTGACTGACTCTGGATATTCTTTCACGAGTCTGAAAAAAACCACATATAGACTAGAAATGTATGGATATACCTTTCACAAGTTTCTGAAAATGCCATATATACACTAGAAATGTGTGGGAAAAGTTCTTTGAACGCTAATCTCAATTACATTTAATATTTCTATTCAAATCTTACTTTGCTCTGGCATTTTACATTTATGCTAATGCACTTGTTTTTGATTATTTTGTGAAGGGAAAGCGGGGGTCGATTCCCGGAATCGACCCGCCGCCGGGTCGGGCGGGGCGGAGTGGCCCGGGGGTGGCGCTGCGCGGCGGCGCCGCCGCGCAGCGCCACCCCCGGGCCACTCCGCCCCGCCCGACCCGGCGGCGGGTCGATTCCGGGAATCGACCCCCGCTTTCCCTTCACAAAATAATCACGTACTTTGAAAGGAGACTTGAGCATAAAAAGGACCGTGTAGGTAGTGTGAATTAATTGCAAAAGTGAAGATTGTAATCACATGAGAAACTGACCTAATATGGTAGCTAACGATTAATTAGATGTATTATATTTATTTTCACTAACAAATGTTATAGTAATACTGGAAATTGTAAAACAAGATAGAGACATGGTACACAACGAGGGACTTCATACCATATTCATAGACAATTTCATCTCTCTGAGGAGATGCCAATAACCATACAGCAGGAGAGATAAAGAAAATTCCTGATTCAAAACTCTTTATATGAAATCTCAAATTTCCTTATACATGCACGGAAGTTGGTGAACAAGAACAACTCACAGATTACATAGTAGGGTTGCAATATAAAAACTCGTGATCTTTAGAAATTGTTTCCATAAACAGAGGAAAATAGAAAGATAAGACTAATGAGCATATATATATATATAAGGAAGGGTCTGACTCAATTGAAAGTTACAACCAACATCTGTAGAATTTTCTACTCGTCTTAAACACGAAATCGATGGTAAACTGAGAAGTTATCCAAATGAAGAAAATACAACCGTATTGTTATTATATCTAACATTTTAGATTTCTGTGTTGTTATTATATCTAACATTTTAGATTTCTGTGTTGTTATTATATCTAACATTTTAGATTTCCGTGTTGTTGGAAGACTGAGAACTTGAAGTTATATTTTGGATGTCGGCTAGAGAAGTAAATAAAGTCATGTATAACTAGGGTGGTTGATACATCTGAATATCGAGACAAAAGGGGAACATTTAGGTGGTACATATGGAAGCAACGACCTGAGGGGTATGAAATCCAGGCTTAAATGAAACAAATACGAGTTTAAAAATATGAGAAGATACAAGTGAACTTCCCCTAATAACAAGCATGATTGAGGGGTATGAAATCCAGGCATAAATGAAACAAATACGAGTTTAAAAATATGAGAAGATACAAGTGAACTTCCCCTAATAACAATAATTGTGTATTTTTTCTTCTACAAACCTGCCAAGTGCAATAAGTTAGCACTGATATTTAAACATTAATTCCTCTATTAAGTAAAATGATGGAGGAATACTTGCATATATACTCTAAAGTACTTTCGAGATTCATGAAAATGATATTGAAAGAAAAACATTTATTGTGTATTTGACTAGGTTATGGTTCAGGTGTAATAGCTTACAAAAAAGAGTGAGAGTTATTAAAAAAAGCACATATACAATCCTATAAAAACAAATTGTGCGCCTTTCCCATGAATCAAAACGCTGAAAATATAAGTGATATATATATACTATAAAATGTTTGAGAAATCCATCATGCAAAGAAAACAATTAAGGGCTCGATCACACCCGAATATCTTTAATAGTAAATCATAGTTTTGAATAGACTTGTAACATCCTAGCTACATAAATAGGTTCCTTGAAAAAAATAGCAGGAAACCCTCGACTATGGACAATGGCAGAGGCCTCTAGTACAACGTAGTCTTTATTCAGCAAGAAAGTCACTGTGATGACAAACCTGTCAAAGGGGAGGTTGATTTACAAACATACAACTTTGTCAGAGCCACCAATCAGAAATTCTAAAATATACCTCATACCTGCAACCCAAACCTGAAAGAAAGACAAATCCCTTAGGTTGAAATGAGGAAAAAACCATTTATTCTTAAATAAAATGTGGAAAGAAAACATTGTATGTTAAATACGACGAGATTGGGAAGGAAATTTCCTAAAGATGCATAACTCTGCATTTTTTTCCTTACCCTGGCGCCAAGATACTGGAACCCATTAGAAAACATACCATGACCAGGACAATTTTCTCTTAATAAAAAGAAACAAATAATAAATGGACTATGACCAAAAGATTCGCTAACAAACCATTTCATACCGGCAAAGAAAGGAGATGTGACACGTATAAATAAGCTCCTTCTCTCTACCGGGGCAAAACATGACGAATAAAATATAACAATCTAAAGAGTAAATACCCTTACTACATATGGAGGATTGGTCTCAGGAAATCAGTATACGCCCCTACAGTGGTCAATCCAGAGAAGAACCTCTGCACCATAAGTGTTAGGTGACAGAGAATAGGCATTAAGAACCAGTGAAAATTATAATACCAAAATTGGAGGCTGGACAAGCAATTGTGCCATGTCCCTTGAGATTCAACACTAGAGGTAGATTTGCAGTAACAAAACCCTTCACCAATAAAATTTAAAAGAAAAGAATTTAAGCCTGTTCAGGAAAGCAGAGGTATTCACCTGTAGAACCGTTGGAGTATGTAAGTCACGACTTATTCGAATTCTGTTGATTTTGTCATAGCACCTGACTGATTTTTGAAGGCCAAATATTGGCGTGGACAATCAGAGTCATGACGTTGCCACCAGACAAAGGAGGTGACAACAAAAGGGATGCTTTGTCAGATTATTAGGGTTTAAAAAATGTTTAGGGATTAGTGACTCAATCCCAACCCTTGATGCATGTTCATTCATCTAAACTGTCCTAACCTTACCGCAGAAATATATAGTTCCATGTGACAACGACGAACGTGGAAAACAAGGGTTTGTACGACGATGCTTCCAATGTGGTAAGGTACAGTTGGCATGGGAATAAGGGAAAGGATCATAGATATACTCCTAATGTTGTACATATAAATTAACACCATAATAAAATTCAATAACCCAATAAAATTCAAAGTTGCTATCGAATTTAATGAGTCCTGGTACAACGAATTCCTGCATAGGGTTTCAATTAGTTTGTAGGAAACGTATGCAGGTCGTTCAAGTAGAATACCCCACTTCTCTCTGGTTTATAGGAATATTGGCTTGGATTACTAACAATGCTTTTTTCTTATGGGGCAATGGAGTGGTGGGTACAATGGGATGTTTTTTTCAGACGAAAAAAACAGAACTAGATTTTATTAAAGCAGAAAAAACCCAGTTACATATGTATTCTGTCATTTTTTTGCACTTCTAAATCAAACATAAAGTCAAGTCTTTGTGTTTTGAAGTAACAAATTTCCAGCCTTTGTATCTAAATAAAAGCCATCATTCTGTCATATTCTAGTTTTAATTTTTAATTCGATCCATTTTATGAACCCCGCTTCAAGTGCATAATATACATATTCTAGTTTTAATTTTTAATTCGATCCATAATTTGGTTTTAATTTTTGATTCGATCCATTTTTCAAGAGTGCATAAAATACACATTTGGATCATCCTTGAGTTTCTCTATCTTATTGTGTTTTCTTGAGAACTTGAAGTGGCTAGTACCATATAAAATAAAGTTTCTAAAAAGTCCATCAAGCCTGCTAAAGAGGATAGGAGTTAGACATTTAGATCATCTTTGAGTTTGTCTATTTTATTGTGTTTTCTTGAGAACTTGAAGTGCCTAATACCATTTGATTGAGGGACAATTTTACTTATATAAACATGTGATCGCGGGACAATTTTACTTATATAAACATGTAACATTCTTACGGTTATTAATATAAGTAAATTGGTCGTTCGGGTAAAACGATGGGGCAAGGATGCGTTGCCAATCTTGGATAGTGAGTCGAGTAAGTTAATTATTATTTTTTGAAAAAAAAGTTGTTATTATTATTTTTTTGACATGAAATTCATAAACAAACTATTATTTGACCATTTTTAGTTAATATTTTTGTATAAAAATTGTGATTTTGACATGTTAATTCTAGCAAAAAATTATCAAAACGTTTAGTTTTTTTGTTATATTTATGTTAAAAATGGTTATTTTTTATGTCCATTGTTAAAAAATGTTGTTTTTTAGAAACAATTATTTCATGTCGATTGAAAAATTAATTAAGGATGTCTGAATATGTAGATTATCTAAAATTCAAACTATCGACTTTCTAATTTAAAAATGCAAAACAATAAAAACCCCACTAAAAAAAAAAAAAAAATTAAGTTAGAGAACAAGAAAATATGAATACAATGACGACTTCAAAAACTATCAAATTTAGAAAATATTTTTTTACATTTCATACACTAGGTCTTTTAAAAAAATGGATATTCAAAAAATAGGTCTTTTAAAAAAAGGGTGTGATGCAGAATACTCACTTTTTAAAATCAGGATGAAAATCACTACCATTCACTACCATTCTAAAACTTAACGCACATGAAAAAAATTAAAGTTCCAAAAACCATGTTCTAAAAAAAACATGTGTATTCTGCATCAACACTTTTGAAAATCGGGTCATTTTTTTGCCACCTCTACAAAACGGGTAACAGTATCAGTTCCCGTTTCAAAGTTTACATTGTTGCTTGTAGAAAACTGCACCTGCAGCAGTTTCGTAGCGCAAGTTTGGTCCTTCATTTCTCCCAGATCATAATGGATTTGAAGAAAGTGGAAGAGGTTTTTGTACTTCAGTATCTTAGGAATGAAAACCTCTTTCACTTTTCAGAGATGAGTTTTTAACTGCTCAAAAACTCTTCTAGAAGTTGACTGGTAAAAACAGGGAAACAAAGTTCCTCCCTTTTTGCTTTTGGTCTCCACAAGGATATTCGAAATCAATTATCCCTGTTGTTCTTCTTTGATTACACAAAATGTTTTGGAATATCATGTTTTTCATGTGTATACCTTGCCCATGCACCTGTATGAAGACAAAACCTCTTCAACGCTGCCTGAAGTATGATGAACAATAGTAGCTGTGATCACTTTTATAACAAATGGCTTATGGTTCATATATGCTTTTCCTTTGCCCGTTTTTCCCTTGCTGGATGCTTGTATTGTGCAAATGATCATTCTTCAGAAACTCCCTTTCAAAAAAGGTTTCCCTTTTGTCCCTCAAAATTGGTCAACTACATCAAAATAGGTAGCTACAGCAAAATAGGCAGCTACAACAAAATAGGCAGCTACAGCAGTTTCGTAGCGCAAGTTTAACCACACATTTCTCCCACCTCAGAATGGAATTGAAGAAACTGAAAGAGGTTTATGTAGTGCAGCATGTTAGGAAGAAAAACCTCTTTCAGTTTGCAAAATTAAGTTCTCGGCTGCTCAGGAAAGCTTTTGGAAGTTAACTAGTAAAAACAGTTTTTCTGCTAAAACAGGCTGCTACAGGGGTTTCGTAGCGCGCTACGAAAACGCCTAGTTCAGTGATTTTGTAGCTACTTTCAAAATTTCTCCAAAACGATGTGAGATATGACTTATAAACACCTGGTAAGACTTCTAAAACATGGAATGAGGCTGTCAAACATTATTTGGAAAAGAGATATGATCTTAAAAGACTTCTAACCTTATGACCTAACCCTTAAAGCATGAAATGACCTAGAGACCCTTTAACACCATGACTAGAAGAAGGGTTTGTAAATGAGAATGACACTAATTGTGATGAGCTGACTCAAAACTTATAAGACTATGATTAGAAACAAGGCAACTTACCAAAGCTTAGAGACAAAGATTTTAGGGTGATAACACTGGTGATGAAGTAAAACTTTCTCTTAGTAAAATGCTTCCGGTTTGGTAATTTATGACAGTTGATGCCAAAGGAAGATCTAGGGGTTTGGGTCTGGGAGTCAAAGATTGTAATGTGAATTTATTAAACTCTTGGGGATCGGAATTAGTGTTGGGGGATGAGGTCTATTCACAAGAAATCTGTTCAGAATTGTTACTCTTAAATATCTATGGGTCGTTTTAGGATAGGGTTCTTTTTTGGAATAACCTCTTCTCTAAATCCTTTATGAAAAATCCGAATTTGGTCGTGGGTGGGTGGGGGGATTTAAATTTCTCCTTGGGGTTGTCTGAGACCTGGGGTCTAGTAGCCCAAGCCGACCCATTGGCTGACTTCTTTGTGAAAAAAATTCAGTCTGGTAAGATTATAGATGTAAATCTATTGAAGTCCAAACCTACTTAGAAGAATATGGGTGTGGGGGATGCTAAGGTAGCAAAGAGGTTGGACCATTTCCTTTTAAAAGAGGAAATGACTATTAGAACCCCTTTCTTAAGACATTGGGTTGGATTTGGAGGAGACTCAGATCAATTTCCTATTCTGCTAGAAATGAAAGGGCCTAATCAAAAGCCAGGGTCACCCTTCAAATTCAACCCAGCTTGGCTCAAAGAGACCTCATACAACAACCTAGTAAAAGATACCTGGAGGCCATTGGCTAGTGATGAGGGGTCCTCCTTAGCCCAATATTTTATGGAGAAGCTAAAAAGAATGAATATGGAAATGATAGAGTGGGCAAAAGCCAAAAAGATTAGGGATGAAGATGAACTAATCAAGATAGGAGAGGAACTGGACCCAATGGAGAGCCTGGAAATGGATGGATATGAGAATGAAGAGAAGAGGTAAAAGATCAAACAACTGGAGATAGAAAGAAGGAAATTTATAAATGATATGGAAGAACAATGAAGACTCAAAAGCAAAGCAATCTGGCTCGCAATAGGGGATGAAAATTCGATTTTTTTTTCAAAATTATGCAAAAGGAAGGAAAAATACAAACACGATCTGGGGGTTAAAAAGGGCATATGGGGCATAGAAAAATCATTCGAAGACCTAGCCACCATGGGAAGGGACCACTTTAAAAACTTATTCAAAGCTCCTAAAGCGGTTTCAATTGCAGAGGTGATTCGGGTGGCCCAGCTCTTCCCCCGATATGTGGAGGAGGAGGAAAATGAGATGCTTATGGCTCCAGTGTCAAAAGGGGAAGTAGAAGGGTTTTAAAAGCAATGCAGAGAGATAAGAGTGCAGGGCCTGATGGTCGGATAGTGGAATTTTTCCAAAACTTTTTTGAGCTTATTGGGGATGAACTACTTGAGGTGGTGGAGGAATCTCAGGATAAAGGCTCTATATATGAACCTTTCAATACTACATTCCTGGCCTTAATTCCTAAAACTAATGACCCTTCATCTTTTGAGGAGTTTAGGCCTATTTCTCTTTGTAATTGCATCTATGAAATTATAGCTAAAGTTATTGTTGTATGTCTGAAACCAATTCTTTCAAGTAATATTTCAAAGGAACAATTCCGGTTTCTGAATGGTAGGAAGATTCATGGAGCAATCGGGGTTGCTCAAGAGACATTACATAGTATCAAGCGGAGCGGGAAAAAAAGGGTTGATAGCTAAAATTGATTTATCTAAATCATATGACAAAATCAACTGGCTCTATAATCGTATGTTGTTGATGCATCTAGGGTTAAGTATTCGTTTCATAAATTGGGTAATGGGATGTATATCAAATGTGAGTTTTGTTGTTCTGATTAACAGTGCAACATCCCCTTTTTTTCACAGCCAAAGAGGCCTCTAATAGGGATGTCCACTATCCCCTCTCCTTTTCTTACTAGTGGCATAAGGCCTTAGTCAACTGATTCTAGTTGCGAAGAGAAGAGGTGAGCTAAAAGGTATAGAAGTAGCTATAAATTTGTATATCACTCACTTGCTATTTGTGGATGATATCTTTCTATTTAGTGATGGAAGTAGAAGTGACATTCATCACTTAAAATACTCTCTCGATCTGTTTTTAGTAGCAACGAGGATGTGTATAAATTCACAAAAATCAGCACTAATTCATGAAGGTTTCCCAAGGAATGAAATTATTAGGATTACCTTGGTCCTCCCATTTGAAGAAAAGACTATGAAGGACAGCTTCAAGTATTTGGGTTTTCACCTTAAGTAAGACACTTATAGGAAACAAGACTGGCTCTGGCTTCTGGCAAAAATTGAAAATTGCATAAAACATTGGAGTTATAAATGGCTATTGAGAGCTAGGCGGCTGGTTCTAATAAAATCGATCCTTCTTGCAATTCCTGTCTATTGGATTGCTCTAACATGGGTCCCAAAAGGCATACTCTCACATATCAGGAAAGTGTGTAGCCGTTTTCTTTGGGCTGAAACAAAGGAGGATATTGTGTTGCCATGGGTAGCCTGGGACAAAGTTGCTAGGCCAAAGGAATGGAGAGGATGGGGCATAAAAGATCTCTCATTTTTTGCATCCTCATTAGCAACTAAATCGGAGTGGAGGTTAATATCAATGGAGAATTTGTGGACGACAGTTGTCAAAAGGAAATATATTGACCCTACTCCCATTGATGAATGGCTGCGAAGACTTGACAAAAGGATCCCCCATGTTTTAGTAGTATGGAAGGTGACATTAAACTCTTTCAGCATAATAGAAGATGGTTGGCTTGGCACATTGGGAATGGGGAGAACCTTAGAATAGGCATCGATTCCTGGGTGGGATGCAATGGAGGTTTTTCTTTGTCAAGGGAGGTTATGGTTTGTTTACATGCCCAAGGGTTTCACTTTCTAAATCAGATTGCAAGGGAAGACTTATCTACTATATGGCATCAGGGATGGAAATCAATGAAGGACCTGCAACTTGACCTCCAATGGGAAGATGAATGGCAGAATTACCTTAGAGAACTTTAGGGTACAATTGTTCGGTTAAGGGACCAACCTGATGTGCTCAGATGGGTACATGCTCCCACAAGCAAATATTCTCCAAAGTTTGGTTACAACTACATTATGGCTAGAAGGGCATGGGGGGTTCATAAATGGTTGTGTAAACCGATATGGAAATTAAAAAGCCCGACAAAATCAAGACTCTTCTTTTGTTGTATCCTAAAAAAGAAAATCCCTACTTGGGATAATCTACAGAAGTGAAACAAACAGGGACCCGACTGGTATACTCTTTGCAAAATCTCAGAAGAAACAATCCAACACCTCTTCATATGTTGTCCATTCAGTAATAAGAATTAGGAAGAAACTTTGAGACTTTTGGGGATAAATCAAATATGGAATGGGGAAAATTTATGGGATACCTGGAAAATATGGTGGAATGTTGTCCTAGATGAAAACATGAGAAATCTCCCTTTGATCATCTCTTGGGGCATTTGGGTGGCTTCAAACAGAAGCATCTTCCAGGATATGTCATCTTCACATTCCCCAATTATTGTTGAATGTGCCTATATTTATGCACTAATCACCAAGACATCTAGGATTGTTATAGAAGAACAAATCAGGGCTGACATTCCATGGGAATTTTTTTATGGTGCATCCGACTCTTAGAACAAATGTGGCTTGGGGCTAGTTATTCATGTCAACAACCAAAAAATTTTGAAATCTTCGGTGGGCCTTGGCTCAGGATCAAACAACTATGCAGAACTTCATTCATTGATAGATATATATATATATATATTTTTTTTGTATTGGCTTATTCATATGAGGATGGGATCAATTCAAATCTTCGGTGACTCACTAAATGTTATAAAATGGTTTAATAGAGAACAAAGATGTCAAAATTATATTTTGATTCCATTATTAGAAGAAATCTTACATTTAAAACAAAATTTTGATCTCATAACTGTCTGTCACATTTATAGGGAGCGGAATACACAAGCATACCTCCTTTCTAAGGAGGGTTTGCAACAGGCTATGGGCACTTGGTGCATAACTGAAGTAGAAGAAGACATGATCCGTGTGTCGGATCAACAACCATATAATATTTGATCTAAATGGGCAATCAACAATTTTTTTTTTATCAGTTCTATCATATACTTTTTGATGTTTTTGTCATAACAATTTTCATAAACGTGTAGTGATGGATTATGGTATCCAAATTTTGGTTTTTTTGTTAAAACAATTATGTATTTATGGGTCGTTTTCCTCATTAATGGGGAGGCCTGAGATCTGGATATGGTTCTTTTTGGCTTTTGGGTTTGAGTAGTATTTATTGTTGCGATCAACCTAGAGATGGATTACTATATTTTTCTTGTGGACATACAACATGTTGAATGCTTAAATGCATCTACAAATGTAACCTTTTATTGCCTTAATAGAAATTTCAATTTTTTCCTTGGAAAAAAAACTTGAGATTGCTTCTTTTGGTGGATGATATTATGAGATTAAAAGCTATTTTTAATCAATTTTCTCTTTCACATGTGTACAAGTAGCTCAATATCCAAGCAAATAATCATTCTAAATAAGGCATCAACTGAGTATCAGGAGCTGGTTGATATCAGAGGACCAAAATGGATAATTTTTTTTAATATTATCACAGTCTCTTTATAGGTCAAGTTGATGAATGAAGATTTTTGATGCAAATAGTTTATATGTTGCGTATTGACATACATATTATCCAATTTTGTGCTTTTCATAGTTTATGAGAAACTATGTTATAATGTTGTTAATGTATGAAAAAAACATTATATATTGTTCTTTTGCCTATTTTACTCTATGTATCAGCGCTTTTGTGCTAGTTAAGGGCCATTTTTTAAACAAATATGGAAATGATCCACCGTATAAATACATGCAATACATGTATATACAAAATGCAATTTTATGGTATTTAATAAAATTACATTTTTTTCTAAGGAAAAAAATGTTGGATATTATGTAAGCCAATTTTTTTTTTACTTTGAATGTTATCTATATTCAGTCCATTCATTTAATTAAATAAAGTTTGATGGGTGTGAAAGAATAGGTTAATTCTAAATCAAAATTGAGATATGATTTAAAGAGTGGAAAAAATCGTTTTAATTAAAGGATATCCAAGTTTTATTAGTTGAATTTTGTAACTTAATATTTTTTTTTTCTTTTAGTTAAATTAAATTTAGGTTGGGGTCAAATTTATTCTTGGATGAAAGAATAATCAATTTACTTATGAGATGTTGTCATTAGGATTGTGTGAAGTTCATCAATTATGAGATTTCATTAAGATTGTGGGAAGTTCATTTAGTTTGGACACTTGGTAAGACAATTTTTATCCTCCACAAGTGACTTCCACCCTTATCCGTTTCCCATCAAATTTGAACCAATAATCCCAGAAAACTAATAATCCCAGAAAAATAAGCTCCACACAAATTAACTAATCTACACCTCATGAATTAAATATCGCCTTATTTATAAACTAAATTAATTATAATTTTAACTACACATCATCTCAACAAAAAACTTTTACTGAAAAATAATAACATATAAAAAAACCTGTAAACACATCTATATTTAATGGAGTTGTCTTTAATGCGACTTTTTGGAGTTTCGAGTGTCGGAATCCGGCGAAAAAAAATTGTGGTGAAATCTTGATTTGTGTTATTTAAACTAGTTTTTTGACTGTATATATGGATTCAACACCTTGAAAAACCCCTAGGACACTTCTATTGTGCAAGAGTTACCAATCAAACTTGTTATTTCAATGAATTCCTGTGGGATATTAGAGACCAGAAAAATCTCCCTAAAAAACTTCAAAAAAATCACACTAAAAACAATTCGATATTTAATCACCGTATTTGTACAATTAACTTAAATTAAATTAGATAAATACTACCTTAATTTTGACTACACACCCTCTCAACAAAACAAAAGCTTCTTAGAACAATGACATCTAAAAATCCCATAAACACATTTGTATCTAGACAAAAAGCCTCACCTTATACGTGTAGTTAACTTGAATTAAGTTAGATGTAACTTTAGACATTTGACCTAACTTATCATTTAGGAAGGGAGACAAAAAGCCTCACCTTATACGTGTCGTTAACTTGAATTAAGTTAGATGTAACTTTAGACATTTGACCTAACTTATCATTTAGGAAGGGAATCCACAATTAGTTTTATAATTAATTAGTTTAATATTTAACTTCTAATTTTACAATGTGTTTCTAAAAGTTAAAATTTTCAAAACATTCTTTCAAATTTTAATGTTTTTCTAAATTTAATTAATTTGATATTTTATTTATATCGAAGAGAATCCACATTTAGTTTGATAATTAACTAGTTTATTATTTAAATTCTATTTTTATAATGTGTTTTTAAAAGTTAAAATTTTCAAAATATTCTTCCAAAATTTCACCTTTTTCTAAAATAAATTAATTTGATATTTTATTTATATTTAATATTAAAATAAAATATTGTTATTAAACCCAAAAAAAAACAATTTTAGATTTATGAAATGAAATTTCTTTTTATTCTAAAATAAATTTGAGCTTTTTCGATTTTTGGTAGATTTAAAGTTAAGATGATTCTTGATAGATTTAAAATGAAGATGGATTTATTCTCGTCCATATTAATATTAATATTAATTATTAAAATTTTATTTTTATGCAATTTGACTGAGTCAAAATGTTTTAATACATAATGATAATTATTAATTTTATTATTATTTTTTTAATTTATTTTTTTTGTTATTTGATTAAGTCAAAATATTTACATAACATAACAGGATAGAACATTACAACCTCTCTGCCATACTACATTAAGACATCTCTTCCATACTAGGTTGGAGAATGTCTCTATGGTGCACTAAAAAAACATAATGATCTCTATTATCTATAATCTATATTGGTATATTAATGAGATGGCTACATGCATAAGCCTCATCCTTATTTATTTTGATCATTTAATTATGTATTGTTAGTAATGTAGATAGGTGTATCTATTTTGAAATAAGGCTTTCATAGATTTAATCTAATTATTAATAATTAATAAATGGATGATAGGGATTTAATCTTTGCAGAATATCCACAAAATATTTTTAATAGTAGCTATGGATAGAGGGTTGAGATTTATCTCAAATGTAGTTATGCCCTCGTTTGTTTTTGGATTTAATTTAAAAAATAAATTAAAATATATAAAAAATATTTTCACTGTCAAATGAGTTCTAGTTTTCTAGACATGTAGTGTTGATCAACCATGATATTGCTTCATAGTATTGTAACAAAGCCTATTTAAAAATAAAAAATATGCATGGTAAATTGGGGGTAAGTCTCCATAATTAAAAATCTTGTTACATGCTTTATATATATATATATATATATAACTCATATGTCAAGTCTTTTTATAATTAATAATATAATAATAATAATTTAAAATATTTGGTCAAGGTTTTAAATGGGAGAGTTTAAATCTTATGGAAGCATGGCAAGCATGGATCTCTAATGAAGGAACATGAGACTTCCATGTTCTCCCTCTCCTATCAAGTTGGGGTATTTGACTAGCAAGGAACAAGACCATTTTCAATGACAATTTGATTCCTTCTGAATCCACAACCATACAGTCTCTTGTCATTTTGGACCTTCTTCTTAAGCCATCCATGCTCCTCACACCATAATCACATCTCGACCTCAAATCAACAAAAGCAACCCTTGGGGATTCTATGATGGGGCAACACAAGGTAACCCCAAATTATGTGGAGGTGGAGTTGTCATACACATTAATAGAAACCACTCTTATCATATGTAAATGAAGCTCGAAGAAGGGCCAAATAGCTATGCAGAAGTCATGGCACTTAACCTATTATGGGCGTATGCTTTGGAAAAGAGCATCATGTCTCTTCAAATCTTTGGAGATTCATAGCTCTCCATAATCTGGATAAATAAATTGAACATATGCTATAACCTTAGGCTTCAACTTCTTTTTTATGACATATCTCACCTCAAATAAGCTTTCTCATATTTTAATATTTCTCACATCTATGGGGAACACAATACATGTGCAGGCTCCCTCTCTAAAGAGGTTATTCCGTTGGTTCGTGGGATATGGGAAATAATAGAGCACCTCCAAGGAGAGGCCTACAGGTTCTATAATAGGACATTCATTGAGGATGGAAGCATAGACAGAAGATGCAAATCAGTTGTATTTTTTGTTATTATAGTGGCACTACTGATATTTAACTTTTTCAACAACTGAATTATTAAAGGGGCTGCTTACACAACCCAGTGTTATATATTTTTGTAAACACTCAGCAATCCACTTCTCAAATGCCACTTTTCAACATTGTTTCATATGATTTAACTAGCTTTGCAAATCAGATGCATGACATGTATAACAAGAAGTAATTTTATTTTTTAGCCATAATAAAATTACCTTTTTTCTTAAGACAAAAAATAATTAAAATAAAATTATAATTTAGTTAATTTTTATGATTTTTTAAATTTTGATAACATAATATCTACCATAACTGGATGCCTATCATTATTTACTAATCATTTAAATTATATAACTAAACTAATTATATAAATTTTAATATCAAAATTTACAAAATTAAAAATAAAGTTTAAACTTTATTAGTTAAACCTTATTTTTAAACATTATTTAATGAATTATGAGTTAATATTGAAAATTATATATATAACCTTGTATTTCATATATATATATATATCTTTATATTTATTTATTTATAAACATTTTAAAGCAGAAAAGTAATAACATAATAAGATTGTTTTGTGAAAGGAATTTTCAAAGCCTAATGTAATAACATAATAAGATTGTTTTGTGAAAGGAATTTTCAAAGCCTAATGTAATATATGGCAGAAGTACAATGTAGCATAGCCATTTATATATATATATATATATATATATATAATTAATTATAATTATGAAGATTTTTTTTTCCGTGAAGAAAAATGTAGGTAACTTGTATTATATAATAAAAGAGGTTGTATAAGTAGAGGTTTAATCATTTTTATAGATTATAGTCGTATTAAGTGTTTTTCTTATTTGTATATAAGAAATAGTTATTTTACAACTACTACCTGTCAAAAATAGTTTACATTCTACCGTAGTTGTAAAAAAAAACTCATAACAAAGTTGTTTTTGAAAATATAGTCCACACAAGATATTGTCTTCGAAAATAGTCAAACAAATATATTTATATGGTTGATCATATTTGTATATAAAAAATAGTTGTTTTACAATTACTACGTGTCAAAAATAGTTTACATTTTACCATGGTTGTACAAAAAAGAGACTCATAACAAAGTTGTTTTTGAAAATATAGTCCACACAAGATATTGTCTTCCAAAATAGTCAAACAAATATATTTATATGGTTGATCATATTTGTATATAAAAAATAGTTGTTTTACAATTACTACGTGTCAAAAATAGTTTACATTTTACCATGGTTGTACAAAAAAGAGACTCATAACAAAGTTTTTTTTGAAAATATAGTCCACATATCTTGTCTTCCAAAATAGTCACAAACAAATATATTTATATGGTTGATCTATAACATGTGAAACAAAAAACATAGTATCTTTAGTAGAATTATCCCACAAATGATTCCAGTGAAAACATTAATCCTCTATAATAGGCCCTAATGTTTAATCAGACCCAAGGGTCAATTTTTTTTTGTTCTAAGCCCTTGTTTAATCTCCAAGATTGAGCATGTCCCTCTGTCCAGATCTAGTCCAATTTTCAAGAGTCTATTTTCCTCTTCGTTTTTGTGCATATAGATGTGATTACAAGGGATGTGAGAGAAATTTAAGATTTATTTATTTATTTTTTCCAAGAGAGGAAGCACATTTTTTGATTTGTTTTTTCATATTTGTATACAAGAAAATCTAATGTAGCTGTTTTATAACTACTATGTGTCAAAAATAGTTTACATGCTACTATGGTCATACAAAAAGGAGATTGATAACAAAGTTGTCTTTGAAAATATAGTCCACACAAGACATTGTCTTTCAAAATAGTCACAAGAAAATATATTTATATGGTTGATCTATAACAAATGAAACACAAAACATAGCATCTTTAGTAGAAATACCCCACAAATGATTCCAGTGAAAACATGTATCGTGCACAATAGGCCCATAGGCCCCAATGTTTAATTAGACCCAAGGGTCAAAAATAAATTTTGTTGTAAGCCCTTGTTTAGTCTCAAACACCGAGCATGTGCCTCTATCCAGATCTAGTCCAATTTTCAAGAGCTTATTTGCCTTTTCGTTTCTATAACCTCACATTATCAACAATGTCATTTAAACAACTTTAATCAATGTATACTTAATTCCATATTGTTAATTTTTCCAATCAAAGACATTATATATATATATATGGAAAATCTATTATGATTTAGTTATTGAACTTAGTAATGGGACAACCATTATTGACTACTATTCACAAATGTAGGTTGATTCATCCTAGTTATTCAAGGAAAACCATGTCACTTGGAATGGTTCATAAGCATATAGGGTTCAACTCCTATTAGATACTTCTATTAATTAAATTTATATATTAACTAGTAAATATAATCGTGATTAATTACATAATTCCTACAAAAAAAAATTCAATATAGAAATTTTTCATATATTTTTAAATCACATAATTAATTAAGAGTTGATAGTAATGTAACAATGTAAATTCACGTTAACAATGATTTTATCCCATACTCAAAAAATCAAATATTTAAAAATATTTCTTTATTTTTCATTCAAATAAACTAATCGATATAGTTTAAACTCCATATTAAATATTTCCCTTCCTTTCATATATATATGGGCCATTAGGGCTAAAACCTCACATGTGTGTGTGTGTGGGTTTAACTCTAGCTTCCCATGGTGCTCTCTCCTTGGCCACTTAATGCCCTCACAACTGCGGCGTGTGTGTATGTGTGTGAGGGTTAAGCCCTAGCCACCCATGATGCCCCCTCCTTGGCCACTTAATGCCCTCACAATTGTGGTTGGCTATGGTGTCCTTTGTCTCTGTCTTCCTTGACTTTTGGATGCATTCGCAAATGCATGTGCCTTCTCTCATCCTTGTGAACTCTATTGGGCTTGTGGCTTATACTAGGCCCATGGTCTCTTATGGCCCTCCCTCACACATTTAGCCAGTTTCCCAACTCATCAATGGTCCTTGAATTGGTGTTTCATTTAAGCATGCATTTTTTCAACAATCTTCTTCTCACTCCTCCTCTCTTTTGGTGTGTGAAGCCCACTCGATTTCCATCTTGAATTGGCTCTAATGCAGATGGGGAAATTGATTTTATTTAGTTTGGTAGTTTGGTTTTTCATTTATTTGGATTTTGGTTGTTGTTTGTTGATATTCCTATATGGATAGTGAAATATTGGATCCCTATGATAAAGCATGTTGTTTTCATCCATCCCTGTGCAAAGAGAATTTTTGTTGTTGAGTTTGGTAATTCCAACCATAGAGGTATGATCGTGAGCTTTGGTTCATGTTTTGGATAAATGCAGGCCTATACTTGAAACCATAGTATCCCTCTTTCAATCCTTTGACAAAGATTATGATCACTACTCCTATTCCCAAATCTATCACTACATCTTTGGTGTTTATCCTCTCCTAAAGCCATTGGGTTCACTCTTGGAAAGTTAATTTTTTTGTTTCTCATTAAAATCAAAGGATATTTATTGCAACACATGTCAAAATATATGTGGAAATATATTTTAGCATAGGGTTCCCAACTGAAATTATTTTGACTAGAAAAGTCTTTTCCTAGTCTCATAAATTAGACTATGAGTGAGTCTCCTTGAATTGTAGTGCTTGTTTTTAAATATACCATGTTGTTGCTCAATGTCCAAATGGATTTAAGAAAAATAGGAAATAATAATGAAAATAAACTTGGTGGATTGTCTTTCAGAGGGTCATTGATTAGTCTTGTGGGATAAGTCTCTGCCAGTCCACCACAAGAGATTACAATTTCCTAAGAAAGAAAACAAGAATGGGTTTCCCAAAGCCCAAAGTCAAAATATACTATCCCACATAAATCAAGACAATAATTCCATGCTAAACCATTCCCTTAACCAATGACAAGTTGGGTAGACTAAGTTGATGAAGAAGAACCTTTAAATCAAGAAGAATCCCAAGTATAGGATCCCCGAGACATGGAAAAAACTACAAGTAATCCACCTACATCAAAATAAGTTTAGATCAAGGTAGCGAAGAAGAAGAAGAAATATCCTATTGAATCCTAGTCAATGGTGTCAATAAGTTGACCCAAAAACAAGTTTAATGATGTCCCACTTTTGTCTACTTTTATGTAACCAATTCGTGAGAATGAACTCATGTAAGAAATGTTGGAATGTAGCTCTTTTGAGCATTTGGAAAAATAAGTTAATGATGTTCTTCTTGGGGATGTTGAAAATCTCGAAATTAGAAATTTGCGCCTTAGAAATTTGGAAAATTAGTATTCCTTGATGTATTCAATTGCATGTCTTGACAAGATATTTTTCTTATTATAAATTTCCAAGTTACTATTTTGTGTCTTTGTGTGATGTGTGTGTGCTTTACTAATAATATATACCCCTAGGGATAATACAAGACATATTCTTATACATATGAGACCTACCCTTGTTGCACCTAATGGTGGTATATCTTATATAAGTAGATAGAGTTGGCCCTTTTTGGGAGCTTATTTAAATATCAATCACATCCATGCCCTTGGGAACTTCTCTTCTATATCGAACATTATTGGTCTTTGAGGACTTTTATAATGAATTAATGCTTCAACACTAAAATACAATTTTTTTTTTTTGGGAGGATAGATTGAATACTAGTAATGGTCCTTTGAGACTTCTTAAACAAAATGAATACCACCTAAACAGCCTTTGCGTTGGCATTAATATACCAAATGAAGAATGAAACAAATAAAATAGATTCTCCCTTTCTTCTTATATGTTATGCCAATGCAAAGATATAAGAAATGTCTAAACATTTTACGTTTTTGACATTTTCTAAAAACCATCAGTAGAATTTAGCTATATGATTATACAACTAACACTAAGACTTGGCTATGCGATTGTTGGTGAAATGACAAATATTCTTTGCTTAAATTACATTTTTTGAATGCATATATTGATTTAGCATATTGAAAACATCTAGAGCATTAATATTGTGCAATATAAACTAAAATCTACAATTCCAATGATCCTTTTGAATTCTCAGCCAAATTTTGGGCAAAAATAGTTGAGGAAAATGTGCTTGGAAAAAATTAAAGATCTAAGACATTTAGATCACGTGCAAGGATATATTACCGCTCATTATTATTTATAAATGTTATTATGATAACATAACCATTACCCATGCGACAATTTTTTTTTAATCATATTTCTATGGTTTTTAACTTTATATTAATGTATCACATTGTATATTTTTTACCAGTTCAATATTTTAAATATTTTTAAATTGTTTCTTTTCAACTCCATATTGAACATGGAAGCAATTTCACATCCCCTCATACTAGATTGTAGAAACAGAAATTTCATGTTAATGAAAAAACATGTTCAATGTGTATGGTTTTTGTGGTCAATAAAGTGCCATGGACAAAGAGTTTGCTATGATTTTTAATCTTCATGGATTGAGTATAAAATTATATTTATTTGATAAAGAAGGTGATGTGATTGAATATTATGGGAAGGAAAGTTAAGACTAAAGAAGGTTCTTAATTCTCACCGAGACCATATAATTATGATACTCCATTATGTGATTATTGGAATAAGTAGCCTTTTATTTTCTTGTGTCTTTTCTAAGAAAAACCTCGTGGAAAAAATTCCTAGTACTTACTCATGATCTACGAATGGAAATTTTGGGTAAAATTTTGGTGTGTAAGTTCCAAGCACTTAATTATGAGGGGATCCAATAAGTTGAACCCACGATTTCCTCGACTTAGGGGAGAGAGCTCACATTTGGCTTATGGCTGCTTCATATAACCCTCGAGGATAACTACTCATTCTGTTTTATTTATTAATGTGTGATAGTTGATGAGCCCCATAATTGGTGTGTTTTTCTCATATTTTTGCGGCATTCACCACCTAAATTTTTTTCACACTACTACCATTAAGACCAATATTTATTGAATTGACCATTTTTTTTTTTTAAGAGAATATTGATTACTTGCAAATGATTACCTTGATATTATTTTATAATATTTTGTGTTGAAAGATCTAATTTCTTTTGTATGATGATAAATGTGTGTTAGTAATGGGTCTACAAATGAGTTTTTGAATGATATTTTTGAATGGTTCTACAAATGATTTTTATGTATATTTTATATATGCATCTCAATTATGTTATACTGTGATCCACAATTTCTCATTTCAATATTCCAAGTTTTGTAGGTGTGATGAATCCTTTTGTCTTATACTGTGATCCACAATTTCTCATTTCAATATTCCAAGTTTTGTAGGTGTGATGAATCCTTTTGTCTTATACTGTGATCCACAATTTCTCATTTCAATATTCCAAGTTTTGTAGGTGTGATGAATCCTTTTGTCTTATTTCTACAGTTAGATGGTTTATTTTGTTTCTAAATTTCTTTCACCAACATACCATGACCATGTGGTTGGTGGGAGAAATGTCACCAGGTTGATATTTATGGTTTTTGTAATGTTATGCTTCATTTTTTGAAATGTTTATTTATTGCTTTAATGGTTCTTTACTTTCTAACATTTGGTTCTGATTTTTAAAGTCTAAAGCATTCACCCTAAAGAGCCACAAGGGCACTTTTTCCCATGATGACTCATGTTACAAAATACTTCAATATTTGATAAATTTGTTATAATAATTATTTCTATTTAGCAACATATAGTTCCATACTATTTAGAATGATCAATGTAGAATTATTTAGCAACATTTGAAGTCATGAGGGTTGTATAAATAATGACAACACTTCACAAGTTTACACACCCTAGTCAATAAATTAGGCATAGATAGGGGATATGACAATTTGCAAATTTCTATAAAAATGATTACAACTAGAGTGAGATGAATTAATGGAAGCTTTAAATATGATCACAACTAGAGACATTTCCAAGTGCCTTTATGATGAGATAAGGGATGTTATCTTTAGGAATGATTCAAAAGTTGTTACAAGAATGAGTAAAGGTTTGAAAGGAGTTGCTATACAATCCTTGAGATCATCATATAGACTAACTAACATGGAGATTGAAAAATTATTTGAATATGAATATATATCTTGTATTCGCTAGCAATGCAGTTTGATACTCCAAATCAAGAAGAACCAAGAGGAGGAAAATAATGTTTTTGCAATTTTCCATTTGAAATGTACTAAAAAAAATACTCTTCATGAATGCCCATTGTAGTGTGGAGTTTTTCAATGTTCATTATTAGAATCATAATACAAGTCAATGCTCTCAATTATTTCATTTCAAGGCATTGCACGAAGAAGATATGGACAACATAGAGAAAGTTTACTTCATCAACTAAATAAGTAAAGGTGCATGTCTCAAGATATTCCTTATGAACAATCTCAATATTTTGAATTAGTTTGGGATAATCATATGAATCCTCCCACAATTTGTATCATTTATCTTCTCAGTGATGACTAAATGAAGCCTCATTTTCACAACAACGATAATATCTAATCTGTCAAGGATAATGACCAACATTGTTTCCATACCAATAGCCTCAACAAACATACTGGTCTACTCTTTAGCAACCATGGAGGATTTAGCAATAAGGGCCAAAACAATAGAAACAAGAGTTATTGTCACCTCTTTAGCAAAATAACAATTATTGTTTTGTAGGATAGCTTCCACTACTTACCCAACTGACACCAAGCCTAAACAATGATAAGTCAATAATAAGATGATAATGTATTATACCTAATTTAAAGAATCTATTCATTATAATGAATTTTAGTTTCATCTATAGAAGGAGGTGGCACATTCTTTTCCATCCATCATCACCAAGGCAAAAAAAAGGACTAGCTATAGAATTCACTTCCAATTCCTTAGGGTCAACTATAACAACTTTCTCCTTTTGCAAGATTTTTTTTTTGAAAGGAAATCCAACTTTTCTAGAAATATTAGAATAGATTAAGACAACTCATATTTTGATTTCTTATGGAGAAATTTGGAACTTGTATACCAAAATTCCTTTAAATGATGCAATCAAAGACATTCTTATCTACAATAGAATTTTTAGAGAATTACGCCTAAAGAAACTAAGGAGAAAGAGGAAGTGTGAATGCTAGATAGATCCTCTAATAAGCTAAGGTGTATTAACCAATCTCTAAGGATGGTAATTCAATCCAACTATTTAGAGAGGTACTATTGGGATGTTCACTCACTATGAAACTAAAAACACGAGGCATTTAAGAGGCTAATAATTTGTTATTTCAATCTAACACTTTCCTCACCATGTCATCCATGTCATAGGTCAAATTTCTAATATTATTCTAGGGAAGGTCCTCACTCCTAAATATTTTGATATGGGCACACCTAGTGAACATACATATAAAGAATTAGTGGACATAAAACACTTTGACTGATTTAGGAACAATCATTTAAATGTCATGACTAAATAAACCATGGAAAAATTGAAGCCCCAGGTGCTATTGAGACTAACCTCTATTGTACTGTAGATGGTTAGTACATTAATTGTCAAGCCAAAAGGCATTCTAGAGAATGTTGTGGTCTCAATTAACTAATGGGAGTACATTGCATACTTCACAGTGATGTAGATAAGTCTAAACTCAATGACTATTTTTTATCCTTGGTAGGCCTTAGGTGGAAACATTAGTTACATATAAGGAGATATGACTATCACCCATGGCCTCTCTCTGAAGAAATTCACTCCATATCCCCTAGCTAAACCCTGTTTGTAATAGTGATTGGGTTTCCATATAAGTAATTGTCCCTAAATACAAGGAACGGTTTGTGTGTGGAGACTACCAAAATCTCAACAAATCTACTTGGAAGGATCACTTTCCCTTGAATTTTGTTAATGAAGTAGTGGATTCCTATTTTCCATAAATAAGAGGAAAATTGTGCATTTTTGAGGACTACCAAAAGCTCAACAAAGCTACTTGGAAGGATAATTTTCCCTTTAATTTTGTTAACCAAGTAGTGCATGCCTCGTATAGGGGAAATAAATTTCTTACATTGATGGTTTTAGTGGCCATAACTAGATCCAAATTGTTCTGATGAGCCATTGATGGTTTTAGCTTATGTAATTCCCCAACCACATGTCAAAGTGTTTTCCTTGATATTATTTTAGATTTAGTCCATGACTTTGTAGAAATATATGTGGATGGCTTCATAGTATATGGAAACTCTTGTGAGGAATCCTTAACTATTCCAAACAATGTGTTAAACATTGTTAAGATACAAAGTTATCTTTAAAAAATAAGAAATGTTTTACGCTAATGAATGAGGGAATACTATTAGGACATCACATGTAAAATTTAATTATTGAAGTTAAAGCCTATCAATATCTTTGTTATCTAGGAATTATCTATTACTTCGAAGCAACATGATGTCCATAGCTTTCTCGGGCATACTAGTTACTCCAATTGTTTTTTCTTATTTCAACATAATTACAACATCTATATTTGTCCTTTTTACTAAAGACATTGAATATTTTAGACTATAAAGAACCAAAAATATTTTGAAACTTTAAAAGCCAAAATAATCTTAACTCCTATATTATGTGTTCCTGTTTTCGCTGTTACAACACCCTCCAAAATTTCACTACATTCAAATTTTGGTTCCTACTTCACCATTGCGTCTAGTGTCGCCTTGGTCGTCGAGTGTCGTTTCAAGCTATTCTATATGTTTAAAGTGTTCTTGAGCATCCTTATGTGTCTTCACATTGATTATAACATCTTTAATGTATTTAAGTGTCGTAACACGTTTATTGTTGTAAAACAACACTTTTGGTCGCAATTGCACACACTTTGCACTCAGGGAATGTATGTAAAGTGGCATTTTGATATCTATTTATCATCGTTCGAGTTTTTCTAAGTTTTGTTGATGAGTTGGTAATTTTATGTCTAAAATCATTGTGTTCACCCTTTGTTCTATATTCTAGAATTAGACAAATTTTGGTTGCGAAGTGAACCCATTAAAGAAATGGGTGCATAAGCACAATCTTAAGCCTTGATCACGAATTCTTATTTGTTTGAAAGTGCACGCTATGCCCTTCAAGAGCACATACTACACTCCTTATGCATAATTCCCTTCCTTGTTATGAATTTCTCCCTCAATACCAAGTCTTCCTTTGATCACACTTCTTCGACTCGAAGGACTGCGCCCTCCTTAAGAGCATGAGTGCACCTCGAAGACACTAAGCTTAATACCTTCAACATTCAACAATGCGCCCTGTTCCCTCCTTGGCCTCTTTGAGCGCATAAGCACGCCCTGAAGCCCTAAAGCCCCATCCTCCATCCTTTGACATTTCACCTTGCGCCCTCCTTTGCCCTCTTGAGCACATGAGTGCACCCTGAATCCATCAAGATTTCCCCTTGAACCTTCAACTCTGTGCCATGCACCCTCCTTGTCTCCCTTAAGTGGACAATGCACTTGGGAATTCTAAAGCATCATCCTTTGTCCTTTGGACATGCCCCCTGTTCCCTCCCTTGAGTTCCTCTCTCTCTTGAGTGCATGAGTGCATCCCAAAGACTTGAAGCTTCTTCCCTTCAACCCTTCAGCCTTTTGAAGTGTGCCCTTGTAGTCAGAAGTGTTCCTTATCTTTCCCAAGTGCACTGCCAAGACATGAACATAAAACATGCATGTAACATTTTAGAATAGGAAATTTTTCAGGTTAATGGTTTCTTACCATGAGCGATTGTAGTTACAGGTATTTCAGGAACATGGCAAGGATGCAAAAAGAAGATCGAGAAAAGAAGGCAACCAAAGGAAGCATTCGAAAACAAATAACACATTAAAGTCTTGATGATCGAAGCACCCTGAAGACTCCATAAGATCAAAGACCCTTTGGAGGGTGAATACATCAATGATCAGAAGCTGCATTCGAAACAAAGACACAAGTGGCAACCATGTCACCCATTTAAGAAAGTCCATGTCATCAGTCACTATATGTCCTAGTCATCAATGATAATGAATTGTCATGCCTTCATCACATGATGATGTGGAAATTATGATGTAATGATGTAATCATTTTAAAGACAAATAAGTGGAAGTCCAAGATCCATGTATGGACAAAAGAGCCATGGAAGCCTAAAAGACATGTAATAACAAGAGTCATATGTAATTCCAAAAGTCATTTGGAAGTCCAAAGGTCATTAGAAGTTGGAAAGTCAAGAGTCATGAGGATATGAAATGCCATGCCTAAAGTTATAAAATGATCCTCATTACTCATGGAAATGAATTTTAACCTTGGATTCTCCTATAGGCATTAGAGAGATAGAGATAATATTTTTGGGGAGAAAGCAGTAGCTGTAATGCTCCACTATTGGAGCTAGTGGTTTTCATTGTACTTATGTATCTCAGAACTTTTGCTTAATACTTGAAGCCTTTTGGCCAACACATTTTCATGCATTGATTGTGGATTTTTTAAGAGTATTCTTCTAATGTTTGTGATTCATGTAGGATTTCATATGTACTAGAGTAATTGAACTATTTCAGTGACTTTAGTGCTAAACTTATTAGAAATGTGTTGTAATGATTTAACGATCATGGAATCTATGTGAACTATTTCACTTGATGTTCAACGATTATTTCTTATATATGCGTGTGTCTCCATTAGATTAGTACTATTACTTTTCTTTTAGAGGCTCACTTTTTCCCCCTCAGTAGCAAAAGAACATTGATACATCTGCAATTGAACATTCACAAGGCACACTCTCTTGCTCATTCAAAAGCACATGTGCACTTATCTATTGTGTCAACTTCTTAAGCCAAGTCATATCTTTAAGTAAATGACAACCGGGCCATATTTTGGATGGGACTCCTACACCAAACAGTGTGAGGTCTAATTGGGACCTCATATCAGAGAGATCCCCTGTATGTTGGTGGTATCCATCGCTGTCAACATTCTGGCGCTAGAAGGAGGGAAACCAATTTCTTATGGCTGATAAATGTACACATCATAATCATTCATCTTCTAGACAAGGAAATAATATTCCGAGCACCATTCCAACTCCTATTCCCGAAGTAGGAGGGTCTTCTTAGCCTAGTCCATAGTTGGCTTATGAGGCCACCTAAAAACAACTCCAGGCAATTCGACCTATAACCCATTGGTTTGCAAAAGTTATCGATTCAATCCATGTTGCTCATAATCTCCCGCATCATCCTAAGAATAAAGAAACAACTTGTACCGGTGTATTAGTTGCATCAGTGGAAGATTTGTTTCTTGCTACTCTTCAGGAGTTAGCAGAGTCTTCTAAAGACATAGTTCAACAAGAGATACTTCCACCCTTTCATGAGGAATACGAGGAAGACATTGTTCTTTTTTACGAAGAACAACCAAGAGCTTATTTTGAGTTTAACGACGGCTTAAATGGGGAAGGAGAAGGCTTGTCAGATTTTAAAAAGGAGGAGGAACCAAGAGATGAAGACATGGTCGATCAAGACTTGGATTAGATGGCCTAAGGGCCTCTTTATCTTCTAGATAACCATCATAGAATTACCAGACATTCGGAGAAGCTATTATCAACATTTGATCTAGACAAGAAGACTAAGGGAGAAGACCATATCGACGATTTTTACATGCATATACGTATGTTAGAAGTATGGTATGATGATGTTGCATGCAAGTTTTTTCCTTTTACATTGGAAGGCACAATAAAAACATAGTACTGTAATCTTCCTGTTAATTCAATCCATGGTTGGAGGGAGTTCAAGAAGTTATTTTTGGACAAATTCATTTATGGAAAGACTCCTACCATGTTATTAAAAGAGTTCGGAAATAGTAAGATGGGGGAAAAGGGGAGAGTAAAAGATTTCAATCAAAAGTTCAATCGCATATTGAACAAGTTTCCCCGAGGCACATAACCTCATGATTCAATCACTATTGATTATTATACATTTTCCTCGCCCACAAGCATTTCCTCTTTTGTTAAGTGAGTTGCAAAGGAGACATTGGTTCTAAAATTTGCAGAATCAATCACTGTGGAAAGACATGCATGCCATTGGAGTTATTACAAGTGATGATGAATCCAAAGATTCCAAGGAGACTAGAAGGAAGTCTTAGCGTTATTCAAGAAAGGCTAAAGAAAAATATTATGTAGATATTGAAAGCTTGACCAAGAAATTAAAGGAACTTACCAACAAAGTTTCAGAATTAAAGAGAAGGTTAAGCGAGGCTTCTATCAGTAGAAATCCCCCCAAGCATTTTCGATTCAGAAAGAATAATAATAACAAAAACAACCAAGCGACTAAATATGCTCAAAGTTCCAATGTTGTGTTGAATATTTAAAGTATAGGCATGTATAACTACTGTTCCTTGTATAACGAATGGCATTCTGAGAATACATGGCCACAATGGAACCACAACATGAATATTCTGGTCACACACATTGTTGATACCCTACTAACAGATGAGCATCCTGAGCAAACGAAAGAAACATACGACCCTGCAGCGGCTGGGGAAAGTACATGTATTGGATATGTAGTTAACTCTTTCGATTGTATTCTCAACACTGACAAGAAGAATGTTGAAGCACCACCTCAAAGTGAGCCCCTCCAAGAAGTAGAATGATCGATATAACTTGAGGAGCCAAGGGCCCATTTCTTACTAGGAAGTGACGAGACAGACATTAAAGGAAAAATTATTAAGAAAGATCACACCACCAGCTAATCCTACTCAAACTGCACAAAGTAAGTTTGGGAATGCTATTGCTTCTAAGAATCCTCCCACCAACAACAAAATTCCATCACTCTAGAAGTGTCAAACAAAGCTACTCCCCTAGACACTTCAACACTACCTGCTAAAAGTGAAACAATTGATTATAATATTGTTGAAGATTTGAAGAGAGCGCCAACATCTCTATCTTCGAGCTTGCGAAGATAACAGGCCAACAAGACTTGCTTGTCCAAGCCTTTTCACAACCTTCGCTAGGTGATAAAGCTTCTTCCTCTCAAAAGGTTTCTGGCAAGTCTTTTGGTTCCTTTGAATCTATGGTTAATGCTATAATATTAGATGCTAACATTCTCTGCCCTTTGTTTTTGTTAACCTTTGAAATTTTTAATTACAATGTCCATAATTGTTTAGTCAATTCAGGTGCATCTGTGAATGTAATGCCATTATCTATTACTAAGAAAATTAACGCTAAATGGGATAAAACCGATGCAAAAATCATTCAGTTGGACAAATCTCTTGTCTAAGCTATTGGTGAACTCAATAATGTTATTATTTGATTATCATATGATCATCGAGTACACAAATGTATAAATATTTTAATTGTGTACATCCCCAAAGCCTATGGCATACTCCTGAGGAGAGACTGGTCTAGTAAATTACAAGGGTATTTTTATATAGTCTGGTCACATTTATGGCTTCCATATAAGGGCATAAACAAGAAGATTCGAGTGGAAAGTGAATCGTACATGAAATACACTGTGATACCACTTGAGCGTTATAATGAGCCTATTTCCTTCACCGATTTAATATTTGGAAATTATTTTTGGAAACTGATCACGGGCGTTATCAAGCACAACCATCACCTATCCCATTAGATACACATTTGGAACACCTTCCTTGTACTCCAACTCATGGTAATGAATCATGTAATATAGATGTACATACAATAGTAATAATAGTATAGGAAGCAGTTTAGAAGCTAATGATATTTGGAATTTATACTTTGATGGTTCAAAGACGCAGGATGGCTTTGGAGCTGGTTGCGTACTCCTATACCAACGCAATAAGGAGCACATCCTATCATGTCATTTGGAGTTCGAGTATACAAATAACATTGTTGAATATAAAGCACTCATGCTTAGACTAAAGAAAGCCATCGATCTAAAGGTAGAGTTTCTCAAGGTAATTGGTGACTCAGAGGTGGTAGCTTGTCAGGTACGAGATACTCTCCACTGTGTTTCACCAAATATTAAAAACTGCCAGTAGGAGGTGTGGTGATTGATTAATTGTTTTAAACATTTCAATATTATTTCTGTTCCTAGGCTTTGAAATACTGCAACAGGTGCATTATCAAATGCATCCACTAGAATGTCTCCATTGAGAAATGTTTTTTTCTATTGAGATTATGTATAAACCATTTGTGCTTGGTAACATCACTAATTTTTCATGTTTTCAATGAAGACCAATAGATATTACATTTATGGATAATGTAGATGTGTTTAAAGATGCTGCCATAGAAGGGGATGAGCACGACAAGGCTTTGCAGGAAGCATCTAATGCAATGAAAGGCAAAACTATGCCTAAAAGTGTGGTGTCCCTGGAAAAATTATATGACATGCAAAATTGGTTTAGAGGACTAACCAATAGTAATACTGATAGCTTGAAGTTTTCATCTTAACAAGTCAATTTGGGGACTCAAGAAGATTTGAAGTATGTAAACTTCGGTACACGTATTTTTTTCCAAAGAAAATGCGTAATTTTCATTAAGATTTTAAGAAACTTACAAGTTGTATGTTAGCATTAGAGAAATGCTTTCACTACTATCAAGTGGTGAATCAGTTCAGATGTTCAGTTTATATTTTAGAGAAATATATTTACATATTCCTTCATTAAACTTGAAGGACCAAAATAACCATAATTGTATTTGCAATGTTAAAAAACTGTGGAGCAAAATAAAAAACAATAACAAAAACTAGGATGATCATGTTGATCAGTCCTATAGGTGAACCACCTCGTCGATGAAAGGCCTGTGGTAGATTTGGAAAAAGTCTCCATCCATGTACTCTTGGATTATCCACTGTCCTTTGGTCAGCTGCGCGGCCTCTTTGGAAAGAAGATCAACGACTTCATTCCTTTCCCTGTAGATATGAGAGCAGACAAAAGACTCAAACTGTGATTTCAAATCAATGGCTTCTTCCACCAAATCTCTGATTGTGTGCAAGTGACAGTTATAATTCTCATTTATCCAATTTATGATGAGCTGAGAGTCTCCAAAATTTTGTATGTTGTGGCAATGTTTTTCCTTGGCAAAGAGGAGTAGGTGTCTGAGACTGTTTAGTTCCGCGAAATTATTTGCGCCTCTCCCTAGTCCCACTTTTATTTTGAAACTCATAGACTCGTTTAGGTGTAGGACAAATCCTCCTCCACAACCCTCTAATTGGGGCAAGCCATCGAAGTATGTCCAAGGCTGGCCTCTATCTATTACTTCTGGGATTATTGTCCGAGGGGGACACAGTGCTTGATCTGCGGGGATAGAGTTGTATGTGGCCAGGATGTGGTTGCAGATAGCCACTCCCAATATGTCTTTGTCCTGGAAGATTCTACAAAACCTGGACAGTCCAAATGCCCCAAAAGATAATTGGTGGCAGGTTTTTTAGCTTCTGGCTGGCTGTATTAGATCATCAGTTTGCCAGGCCTCCTTTACATTTTGGCCAATCCAGCAAAGAGGAACAGTGAGTACTATGGTGGTTGTTTTCCAGATGTTCACCGAGATAGAGCAGTGGAGAAAAAGGTGGTCGGTATCCTTAATCGCCATTTTGCGCAGGCTGCATCGTAAAGGCCCATGTAAATTCCGATTAGTCAAGTTTTGGTATTTTGGGATTTTGTTTGATAGTATAGACCAAAGGAGGAGTCACGCTTTGTGAGGGGCTTTCAACTTCCAAATGGAATGCCACAACCAGCACAGAGGTCCATTTTCTCGAGCTTCCATGATGGCCTCGAACCCAGTCTTGGGGGTGTAGTTGCCATTGGGGGCCTTAGCCCAAATTAGCAAATCTTCTTTTGCTGTAATCTTGATGTTCGTCTCTTCCAGAGCCCCCACAAACCTTAACCACTCCCTGCTCCATCTGTCTCTTATGCCCAATTTTTTAAAGGCCCGCCATTGTCTATATGGATTCTCGGCCCGCCCCTCCTCCTTGATGTGGGTTAAGTGTGAGTATCCAACATCTCTGAGTTCCTGCCTCATTTCATGTGGTAATATGTGGGCGTTGCCACTACCTTCCCAGGCATCAGCCCCAATTCTGATTTGGGTGCCGTCCCCCACCCTCCAAGCTAGGCCTTGTTTGATGATGCCGATGGAGTGTGTGATGGCCTTCCAGATGTTTGAGACTCCAGCTGGGCAGTGGCTAGGGTTGCGAAGCCAATCTGAAGTTGTTTGTGGATAAATATATCTGTTGTAATTCACTTCTATCCAGAGGCTATTTGAGGTAATTATTTTCCAGGCCAGCTTTGCGCCCAAAGCCTTTGCGAACTCCTGGGGCTCCTTTAGGCCCCATCCGCCCCATTTCTTTGGTTTTGCTATCCTCTCCCACTTGACCCAGGTGAAATTTTTGCTAGCTGTTTGGCCTCTCCAAAGGAATTTGCAACAAATCTATTTGATTCTACGGTGAATGCCTTTTGGGATCCAGGCCAGGGACATCCAGTAGACTGGAATGGCCTCAAGGACTGATTTGATGAGAGTGAGTCTGCCAGCCCTAGAGAGCCACCTCTGATGCCAGATGTTTATGTTGGTTTCAATTTTTGCTATCATCCATGCCCAATCTGCAATGTGGTACCCATTTGGCTTGAGTCTGAATCCCAAGTATTTTAGACCATCCTCCTACTCCTGTCTCACAAAGCCAAAGTGTTGGGAGGTGAATCTTTGTTCATTCCGGAGGCAGGAACTAAAAATGATTGTTGATTTGATAAAGTTCGGCTCCATTCCTGTAGCTTTACAAAAGAGAGATAAGATTGCCTTGAAACTAGAGGGATCCCTGTAGGATCGATTTAGAAAAATTAGAATATCATCAACAAAGAGAAGGTGAGAAATGGTGGTCTTGTCATTGATTGCCACTACTCCTAGTGTGCCATTAATCCTTGCTGATTTTATGAGTCTACTGAGTCCTTCCATTACCAAAAGGAAAATCATTGGGGAGAGAGAGTAGCCCTGTCTGAGGCCTCTTTCAGCGTGGAAGAAATTGGAAGCTGCCCCGTTGATCAGGTTACTATAGGAAACAGAATTGAAGCAACTCCCCATCCACTTGATGAATTGGTGAGGGAAACTAATGTGAGTGAGCATGAGCTGAAGATAAGTCCAATTGACTCTGTAGAAAGCCTTGGATAAGTTGATTTTGAGAATGGTTGCTTTTTTTGATGAGGTTTTTATGGAATGGAGCATTTCCTTTGCAGTGCCTATAGCCTCCTGGATGTGGCGGTGCTTGAGAAAGGAAAATTGTTCCTTTTGAGATCATCCTGGAGAGGATTTTTTTAATGCGGAGTGAAATTATCTTGGAGGTAATCTTGTAGATGTAGTTGCATAGGGAGATGGGTTTGAAGTCATCAAAGGATTAAGGCTTGTCCACGTTGGGAATGAGGGCTTTGAAGGTGGAGTTGAAGGCTCCAGACATCGTTCCCGAGGTTCTACAATCTTTAGCAGCCAGAAGGAGGTCTTGGCTGATGAGCTCTAGGAATGTGATGTAGAATTTGATGGGCCAACCATCCGGCCCAGGACTCTTATCTTTGCCCAGATTTTCAAGGGCAGCCTCCAATTCATCCAAGGTGATTGGAGAGTTCAACATCTCTCTTTCTTCTTCCTCGACAAATTGAGGGACCACTTCAGCTGCCCGGAGGATTTCCGCTATATTTGCATCTTTTGAGGTTTTGTAGATGTTCAAGAAGTGCCGAACCCCTAGATCCGCTAGTTGTGCAAAAGTGTTGGCTTCTCTCCCATGTTGGTCCTTTAGAGCCCAGATAGTGTTGACACCTCGCCTACCTCTGGAAAATTGTTGAAAGAACTTTGTGTTTTCGTCGCCAACTTTTAACCAAATAGCTCTACTCTTTAGGCGCCATGTCTCTTCGGCTCGTCTCAGGAGTTTTATTTTTTCCTTCTCTAGATTGATGAGCTGATCCTTTGTGTGGAGAGTAGCATAGCTTGTCAGCCCCAAAGATTCGAGCTGAGCTAGTTCTGCCTCAATCTTGACCAACTTCTCCTCTTCTTTTTGTTTTCTGGTCTTCACCCAAGCTATTGTTTTCCTTTTGAGATAGTTTAGGTTGTTTGTGATGACTGTTCTAGGAGACAACCCAACTTCCCTGCTATAATGGGTCCAATTTTCTTTTACCAAATCCTGGAAACCTTCCTCCCCGATCCAGGCAGCATTGAATTTGAAGGGGGATCCTGGCTTCCTAGCTGCATCTTCAATTTCCAGGAAAATCAGGGAGTGGTCTGAACAGCCCCCAGAACTGACCCAATGCCTGATTCAGCCAAGACTGTTTAAGAGGGATGACTTGATAAGGAAACGATCTAGTCGACAGGCAAGGGAGTTCTCCCTTGTTTTGCGGTTCCTCTAAGTGGGCATTTTGTGGGTAGAGTCTATGCTTATGAGGTCATTGTCATCCAACATTTTTTCAAAAAATCATATTAGGACATCAGATTGAGCTCTGTGCCCCCATGATTTTGCAAACCCCAGGGAGAAATTTAGATCTCCCCTAATAATTATGTTCTCTAACTACATGAAGTCCGTCTATAGAAGGCTTCCCCAGAAGATCTCTCTATGATGGCAAGGGCCGTATATGTTGAAGATTCTTAGAGTGATATGGGGTGAGTTTGAAGTAATGTCTTCTCCCAGGAAACCCTGCCCTCCCCAGAAATTTGTGATCTTGACTGAGGATTTGTTGAAGCCCAGGGCTAGTCCTCCCGAGCGACCTCTTGCATCCAGAAAGAAAAACTCCCAGTTGGGAAAAAAGGGTTTGAGTGTTTGTAGAACCAAGGGGCCATCGCCAAGAGTTTCTTGTAGCATTAGGAAATCCAAACTTTCAGCCAGACATAGTCTTTTCAACGCCAAATTTTTATCATGGCTGGCTAAACCCCTATAGTTGAAGGAGAGGCCTTTCATGGGTTCACTGAGGCAGGGTTCCCCTTTGCTCTAAGGACCTGATCTATGGGAGTTTGAATACCAGAGGCCACCTCCAAGCTGGCTCTTTTGATAGCTTTGGAGATGTGGGATTGCCTTCCTCGAGGAGCTTTAGGGGGGAGAGGTGGGATTGGGTCCTCCTCTAATCCGAAGGCATGGAGGGGGGAGGGATGGAGTGCAGGTTATAGCCGTGGGAGGATCCAGATATCGTATCCCCGGGGGGCTCGCTTGGCGAGATGAGCTGGCTGGTAGTGCAGGGGGTGTTTAGGATGGGGATGGAAGCAAAGACCACCGAGCAGCTGGCTTGGCTGGGCTTGGGTAGGGGGGAGAATATATTAAAATTTATATGTAAAGAATTAGAAACAGAATTTATACATTCAGTCGAAGTATCAGTGTTAGAGGGAGAGGAGATACCTGTGAAGCCCGTGCCTTCTTTGGAACGTGCCCTAGTGATCAGCGCCTCTGTGTTCCAGTTTTCCATCCCCAGTTGGGTTGGTGAAGATGGGGGCTGCCTGTCCGATCCTTTCGGTTGTCTATATTGCAGGTCTATAATCTCTGCCATTCCCAGATCCGTCTGAGTGTTGGTCGCGACATAGCTTCTCGGGGGGGATGGCCTTAACCTTGTGACTAGTGGGCAAGACTTGTAGAGGTGACCAACTTCATGGCATCTCCTACATCTAAATGGAATGCCCTCATAGTCCAATTCCTACTAGTAGATTATTGATCCCAACTGAAATTGATAGCTTTCCACCAAACTGTCTCCGATGTCCAGGTAAACTAGGATATAGGCCATCGCAAGGATTCCGGTGTCCATATATGTTCTGTCATGGTCTGGGTAGGTGCCAAGGTCATCCCTAATGATTCTAAATGTATCCTCAGACCAGAATTGCAGTGGGAGACTTGGTAGCTGAACCTAGATTGGCCCTGCCCAATACTCTCCTTCTCCGGGTTGAAGAGCATTGTCCATCGCTTGAGGAGCATGGGAGTCATCTCTAGGTGCCAGTATCAGGTTAATACCCAATTCACATCGTCTGGATTTGTGAAGATTAGCGCAAACCATCCTCTTGACATGGCTAACACCACAGGGAGTTGCACTAGAATGTTCCCCCAGACCTCCATCGTCCATCGTTTCAGGCAGCTCGACGAGTAGTCCCTTCCACGCATGCGTCCCACTAGGACAGTGCTTTCTTCGATACACGTTGTTCTCCACAAGAACAACAATAATTTATTATCTTATTCAAACAATATTGTGATGTGTTTGCATGAACATACAAAGAATTAAATACGTATTGTTATACGGAATTTACGATTGCAGATAAAAGTATATCCCCTAGGTTTGGTGGCTAACCTAGAACAATAGAGAGACAAGGAACCCAATTATTTCCTTAAAGTAAATAGATGACGGAGTAAGCCTACTTGGAATCTGTTGTGGGATTCACTCCTTTATCTTGAATTCTCCAATTCCAGCTCTGATTTCCAAAATTAGAACCTTCACAGTTAGATAACACAAGCCATGAAACTACGAGATATATCCAGTATCATATAAATACTGTATTCAATAGATCAACATGGTATTGAAATATATGAAATAACAACATTAGGTATAGGAAAACAAATAATTCTTTGCATTAATATAAATGGAAGGAGTTTACAACCATAAATAGATGTTTATCTTGTAGAAGAGCGCCTCTAGGCTGACTTGTCCTTTCCTTGTCGTGAAGTGCACCTCCAATCACCCTAAATGCATGAAATGAAACATCTAACAACAAAAACATAAGGGTAGAATCACTCTCCAAAAGCCAACCCATTGCATATGGAAGGTTGTAAATATATAGAGGAGTGGCGTAACTTGGGATTTATTATCCAATTACCAATATAAGGTTTTAGATCCACCTTTTATGGGAGGATAGGATCAAAGGATAAGGGACGGAAACTCCAAAGTAGGATAAGATAGGATCTGAATGTTTTATTTGAGGTAAATGGTTGTAACAAATTTTGGAAGCTTCTAGAAGAGGAGGCTTCCATAATTTCTCTCTTTTGCCCGAATTTCTAGAATCAACATAGGTGCAAAGGGGAGCAGCCTATAGGTGATCAACATAGGCCACATTGGAGTAACCTGTAGGTGAACGCTATCTAGCAAGAGGCCAAGGTGCGTTGGTCCTAAACCTGGCTCAGATAATGCAGTTCAAGGCATAAACTCTGGGAATGAAAGAGATATGCCTAGGGATTTGTGCAATGATCCCATTAGTAGGCCTATTGATAGGATGTGACAAAATGGCCTATAACAGATTGCCCCCTAAAGCATAAAGTCAGAAATGACAATTGATGACTGAAGTGCTTTACCTTGTGGCAAGTCAGGATCAAGAACAACTGGAGAGCTTCATCTGTTACAATACATTTTCATCATGACATCTGTGTTGCTTAAGGAGGCATACCCATACTCAGCACATAAGCTAACATAATATTAAGACACATCCATAGATGACAACTGGTGGACCCATGACTGCATGACTGTTTGTATGATCATGGCCATCATACATTGTGATCTCTATATAACTCCTAAAATTGCAGCCCAGATGGATGGAACTAGATTCAGGGTCTTATATCTCCTTCACACGACCAACCAATGTACGAGTATAACCATGTGAATCAATGAGTTGAGGTCGAACATGGTAGACACCATCTGATTACTGGTTGATGCTGTAAGTTGTTAATAGACGTGCGAGAATCCACTGATGATGTTAATGGCTCTCAAGGTACTACAATACAATCCATATGGTGTGAATAAATGAGTTGATGTCGAACACCACATAGAGTCTTTTGGTCAAAGGCCATTGATGTAAACCTATCGCCGAGAGTGAGGAAACTTTCCATTGATGTATGCAAGCACCAAGGTACCAAATGGTGTTTCTAAGTCAACTTCTTGGATAATGTGATGATGTCGACTAGAAGCGACCCGTCGCAGGAGGGCCTTGATTTATCCCCCATAAATGAAATGAAATGAGTATTATGATTGAGACATAATGATGATAATATGAAACTGGATCAGGGAAGGCTAACATGGAATGAAGGATTAAGAGTATTGTAATGGATATCAACTAAATGACTTCTCTTGAACACACTGTCAACACTGAATGGAGTTGGGAACATTGACCAAAAACTGAAATGGAGGCTTTGAAAAGGTATGATGAACCAAAATACAAGAATATTACCCAACCCAACAACCACAAAGATGAAGTGAAAGAGTGTCAATTCAAGAGCGACTCGCTGCCATTAGAAAATGAAATACCTTGTTTTCCTAATTTCCCCAATCATATTGATCAATACCCCTTTATTTTTTAAGAAGCTTGAGGAGGATAACATATGCGTTATCTGTAAGTTCATCCTTCAGATGAATCCCTCCGAGTATATTTAATGAACCCTGAGAAGGAGTGGTTCAACATTGTCATGTTCGACAAGTCCATCATTTTTTGATGTTTTAATGGGTCCAACAAAGGTAAAACTCGACATCTTTTTCATGTTTAGAGAGTTTGAAAAAGAGGCAAAAAAGAAAACCCCAGATGTCCCTTTTCATAGATAGTCTCTCAAGTCCAAAAAGGTAAAAAGAAATACTCAAGATAACCTCTTAGCCATGTTTGACTAAGGTTTTCCTTTTTCGTAAATAGTCTATCTTAGTTCGGAAAAGGGTTAAACTTATACTGAGTAGACGTCTTTTCATTTACTTTTACGAGTTTGAAAAGACAAGTGATCAACAATCTTTTCATATTTTTGGAGTCTGAAAAGAGATGGAAGAGGAATCCAAGGGGTTCCTTTCTCGTAGGTTTACACAGCCCGAAAAATAGATAAAAATACACTCCTTGGTCAAAATAACCTGTTTAAAGCATGATAAAAACCTGTTAACAGTTGTCGACCTACTCAAAATGCCATAAGAAGGATTAAACATACTTGTTTCATAGTAAAAATGAAGCATATCTAGGTCACGACATTAAATATGAATAAAATAATGCGAGAAATGACCATAAATACTCAAAACGACTATTCATTTTCACCATTTCACATTTACCTTCAATAATGAGAATTTTGAGCTCTTTTGCCCTCGATCTTTTGCAGTTGATTGTAGCCAATCCAATGGACCATTTTGAGTACCTTCGCTTCCAGGTAGGAGCTAAAACCTTTCTCTTTCTTTCTACGATCCATTTTTGTGATTTCATGCAATTTTTTTGAGGTTTTGAGGGCCCTGGGGTTCTAAGAACACGCCCTAAGACCGATGCACCCCCCTAGAGTCAAAATATGCATTGCATCTAGACAAATTATCACTGCTAGGAGAGGTGCAACGCTTTGTCATGTACTAGGGTGAATTGGGCACAAAATTCTAAGTTTTTGATCAATTTTCCCTCAATTTTTGTCAAGTTTTTTCATGAAAAGGAACCTAGTGAATATCTAGTTGATGTTTTAGGTGTTCATTAACACAAAATGGAATTCATTTGGAGAGAAAGAGAACACGAGGAACATGATTTAAATGCATCAAATGATTCTGCTACCATCCAGGCATTGAAAGACTGTGGATTGCTAAAATTATTTTGGCTTTCTGGTATGAGGCAACAAATGGAATTGTTGAAATATCTTGTTCATTCATGGGATGTTCGGGCACAAGCATTGAGGTTTGGGGAACATCTGCTTGAGATAAAGGTAGAAAATATCTACTTTTTGATAGGTTTATCCAAAAGGTTGCTCCCATCTCTCTCCTAGGTGGGAGAAGTGGTGTGGATACAGAGAAAGATTATGTCGCTACCTATTGTAGACCTCAAGTCCAACCAACTAGGGATGGAAATATCAACATAAAATACGTAACCCAATTACCTTTGAGAATGATCTTTTTCATCACCGTGAGATTGACAGGTATCTCAATACTTCACGTAGCAAGTATATCGTACATGCAGTACGGGGTGGAGTGTCTAGAGCCAAAAATATTCAACTGGAGTGAGTTAGTTTTGGTCAATATGAAAGAATAGATGACTAAAGCAAGAGAGGGGAAGCTAAATAACTTTAGACAAGGTTCAATCTTAGTCTCTTTTGCTAGACTAGAACAAGTGCCACTACTTCGACCTCAACAGATTATACTTGAGCCTATCGATATGAGATCCCCATAGATGAGGAGGTGGATAGATCATATGGACTGACATGCAGGTTCGTCGACGATCGAATTCTCATAGATACCATGTAAAATAGCATCAGATAGTAGCTCCACCACTACGTTATACTTAGCGATGTCGTTATTAGAGTGACCAATGCAAATCCCTTTCATACTCACTACCTCACCATTTGGAGAAAAGATATCCCATGCTGCGGAAGATAGGTTTTGAGTACTACGACTAGCACCATTGACATAATCAATATATGGTTCGAGAGAAATCGACATTTGCAAACCAAACGTGAAAGGAATCAATAGAAACCGTGGGAAACTATGAAAAACACACTACAAACACACTCAATACACCTATAGATAGTATGTACACAATGTACTACACATGAGATCAAGCATAGTATTTTTTTAGGTACAGCCCATTCCAAGGCTGCGCCAGTGGAAATCCATCAAAGTCTACTAACTCATATGCCCCTTTTGCAAGGACTCCCTTGAAAATGTATGGACCCAACCATATGGGTTGGAACTTGCCTGGACCTAACTTATTAGCCTCCTGGTCATATAAGAGAACTAAGTCTCCTTCTTAGAGGACACGAGGTCTGACATTCTTGTCATATTGCGCCTTGACACGTCTTTTATGAGCTTCATTGGCTAAAGCAGCATCACACTAAGTTTCATCCGAACGAGTCCGATGTAAAAGACACTCCTCCTCTACGGAAGTGGTAGGAATAAGTTCGAGAACTAGTTTTAACGATGGAATTTCACATTGAATGGGGAGGATTGCTTCCAGATCATAGAACAACTAGAAGGCCGTGAATCTAGTAGCAGTCCTAACTGAGGTTTGGTATGCCCATCAGGAAGAAAAAGAAGCAAGTTCCAGTCCAATTTGTGGACCCCTACCATGCGTTGAAGCATTGTCTTAAGAACTTTGTTAATAGCCTCATCCTCTCCATTAGCCTGAGGATAATAGGGAGTGGAACTTTCATGCGAAAGTCCTAGCCTAGTAGTTAGTTCGGTTATCATGTTATTCTGAAAATGTTTTCTGTGATCCAAACTATTACTTGCAGGATGCCAAAGCTAACAATAACATGATTGAAGAAAACGTATGCAGTCGTTTCTCCCATGTTGTTATATGTAGGCATCACCTCGACCCACTTAGTAAAGTAGTCAACAAGGACAATGATATAACCATTCCCTCCGAATGAGTGAGATTACATGTCATAATTTTGATACCCCATTTCGAAAAGGGACCAACAACTACCACGCGATGCAACAGAGCAGGTAGAGCACAGATCTTACGATCGTAGATCTGGCACGTATGACAATTCTGGAAAATGAGAATACAATCGTGAAATATAGTAAGCCAAAAGTAAATGGCACGTGAGATCTTCTATGTGGTAGCGTAACTAGATAGATGTCTGCCACATGCCCCCGAGTGGGCATTCATTCAGGATTTTCTCAGCCACCTGAAGGGTGAGGCACCTCCATAAAATCATATCGATACCACGACGACAAATGGTGTCACTGATAATAACGTGATTTAGGGATTGGTATTGGATATGTTTTTGCTTAGAGTGAGAGGTATTGGGCCAAAAATTATGGTCTGGAGATAAATCATTAAATCTCCATACCATGGGTCAGATGACGAAATCAAAAACAATGAATTGTCAGGGATAGAATCTTTAGATTTAGATTCCAAATTGGGGGAAGAGATACCACACATTAGCTCGGAAAAAAACTAGGGATTTATTCGACTTGGAATTGATGAACTCTGGGTTGAACTCTTGGAGAATAATGATCCACTTAGAGCACTTTCCCCCCAACATTTAATGTGACAATATGTATGTCATAGGGTTGGAATCCAAAACGATCGTAGTTTTCCGAAGCAAGATGTAATGGAAAAACCTTTGGATGGATTGAACGAATGCCAAAGCCAACTTTTCTACATGAGTATATTTGATTTCAGTATCATTAAGGTTTTGATTTAGATAATAAATGGGATGTTCAGTCCCTATATCGTCTTCTTGGACCAATACCATTGCTATAGTAGAAATGGTAGTAGCAAGATACAAGTAATAATCACGCTGATAATTAGGGGGTTATAAAAGAGATTCCCGAACCAATACATCTTTCAGGGCATCAAACGCTTTGAGCAGTGTCATCCCAATTGAAGGGGACCCCTTTTTTAAGAAAGTGAGTTAATCCTTTGGTCAGCTCAGCGTAATTAGGAACGAACCTTCGTAGGAAGTTAGCTTTCCCTTAGATTCTTTGTAACTGAATGAGAGAAGAAGGTGCAGGAAATTCAATGATCGCCTGCATTTTCAAAGGATCAACAAGAATTCCTTGTTTTGAAATGACAAAACCCAGGATTCGACCAAAATCAACACAGAAAACACATTTTTGCGGGTTAATTCAAATGTTATAACATCTACAATGGAGGAAAAAATCCCTTAGCTGCATCGGGTGATCAACTCGATGTTTGGAATGAGCGGGGAGATCGTCCAAATAGGGTTGCACGATATGTTTAATATCATGGAAAGTGTAATCCATAACACGCTGAAATGTCTCCCCAACATTATTCAAAACAAATGGGAGCTTTCAATAAGAAAAAATACTCCAGGGACAAATGAACGCAGTCTTAGGTTGGTCCGCGTGGAGAATTTTCATTTGATTATAGCCTGAGAATCCATCCATGAATGAATGAATATCGCAACTAGGGAAATCATCAACAATTTGGTCAATAAATGGGGTCGTGTAGTTGTCCTTCAGACAAGCACGATTCACATCCTAGCAATTGAAACATACTTGAATCATGTCCTATTTCTTCATGACAGGGACACCGCTCGATACCCAATCAGTTAACGGAATGGGGTATATGAAACCACCCTAAAGAAGCTTTTCAACTTCAACCTTAATCCTGACATCCTTCTTGGGATGGACCAGAAGGAGGCATTGTTGGATGGTTTGGCCTCAGGATACATTTTAATCTCGTGCACTATGATATTTGGGTCGATACCTAGAATTTTTTCATAAGTCTAGGCAAATAAATCCCGAAAATCACGAAAAAGGGCTCTATAAATATTGATCTCAGATGGAGAACAAGATGCTCCAATGTGTAAATTTTCGACAATTCCTAGCTTGATCAAAATATCGAGAGGTATGGTCTCTTCGATATTCAAAAGGTTATTTTCAGAGTCGACCTGATGAATGGAAACAAATTTCGTGAAGGCTTGATAAAATTAGGTAAATATACATCATTGAGATTATCCTCTGTGGAATCTGGTAAGGAGGAACAATGGTGATGTTTGTCCCATGACCCGTGATTTGGCATCATGATCTCCATGATGCTCTCATAAGTAGAGAATACATGAGATAAAGGATCAAAATACGTGCCATAATCCAGTGATTGATCTACTTAATTAATCGATGATAAGGTGCAATCCACACAAACTGAATAGATGGTTTCGTAATCTAGCTCATCTTGGATAAGCGACATTCGATCACCAAAACTTTGGATGTTAGTTTCATCAAGTACAATCTAGGAATCAACTAGGATAGTAAAAGATGATATCATGTGGATATAAGAAACTGAACATGATTTTCCAGGAAAGACAGGATGAGGGAGCAAAAAGGTTCCCATATGTGAAGAATCCTTCAACATTCCAACTCCGACATGCTGATAGGAATGTAAGGTTTCCCCTACAAGAGGGACACTTCCAGTAACATGAGAATAAGAGGCAAAAAATGTGAGTTTATCTATGTTTATAATCTCACCTTTATGAGGAAAGGCAATCATACGGAAGTATGTCGAAATGACAACAGCCATGGTGTAAATCCACGCACGTCCCAATAGAATATTATAATCAAGAGGTCCGTCTATAACTTCGACTTCTATGGAAACGATTTCCCCCCCTAGTTCTACTTGGAGGGAAATTAGAATCCCACAAGGTTTGTAAGTTCTTCCATCAAAAGCTTTCAATTTGGTGGTTGATTGATTCAGTTGAGGCAAACCAATCACCTTCCAGCAAGACAAGGACATAATGCAGGTCGAGGCTCCCTTGTCCACAATAAAATGATGAATGTTCTTACCACAAATGACGACCTGGATTATAAAGGCTAACCGAGATGGAAGTCGAGGGGCATAGTTTTCATGAGAGAAAACCACTAGGTTGGAATCCAATGGATCCACACATCCGATAGCGGATAACAAGGCTGTATTTTGGGTGAGGAAATTTTGCAACACCTCAAGAGTTGACATAGCTAATGGAGCTTGAGCCAAGTCTTCAACTAAGTTATAATTTTGGGCAACTCTTGAATGAGGATTGAAAGAAAACTTATGAATAACGCCCTTTAGAGGCTTGATAGTCAATTCCGCAGGAGTCGAAGGTGGAGTAGCATTAGATGAAGGTGATGTTGAATTGGTAGGCTGATCAGTAGCCTGACCATTTGGTGCATTCAAATTACCACAGTCATTATTTCGAGTGGCCACCATAACATCATATTTCAGCTTTGAGGAGGAAAGCATCAAAATCGTGTTAGAGTAAGAAGGGTCCCTGGCAACCATATGAGTCTCTTGATTGGGAAATAGATCTATCAATACAATGGGAGAAGTGGAAGATTTAAGAAACTGTTTCACTTCGGCGTGGCGTGGACAATCACGTGTAAAGTGATCCTCATTGCAAATTAAGCATGGGTACCGAGGCTTTCGTTTCTCATCGAAGGACTGATTTTTTTGTTTCTCTTGTAGAGAGGGGTCTTTCTTTTCTTACCTTTTCGATTATTATTGCTTCCAAGTTACTTCTGAGACTTTCCTTTATCAGATGAAATGACATTAATATCGGAAGTAGAAGCCACAGGAGGATGGGATTGAGGGTTTTGAGTAGATGCGATAAGAACACTACCAGATTGTTTACTCGCTGACTGTGAATTAGAGGAACCAATCACGCCATCAATGGCATGAGATTCCTTATCGGGTGGATGTGGAACAATATTTAAAGGTCTCAGAGAGTTTGGTATCTTATCATAGAGCATTCCCGATTGGGTATAAACAAGGTCCAAATATTGTGCACGAGTGATAACTTACTCTTTGGTCACGACTCCACCTTAGCCACATCTTCTGTTATAAGAGCTAATAGAGATTTGACAAAACCATTCTACTAACAATTGATCGGGAACATAAGTCTTGACCTACCGATGATGACGCCTCCACTCATGAATGTGATATGAGATGTGAGTGGAATCTGATTGTTTAAAGTTGGTCAAGATCTCCGTTCTAGTTTCATGTCTGATAGGCAATTAGAAATGCATGAGGAAGGTAGTGGTTAAAGTGATGAATCAAGAAACAAAGCTATAGGTAATTTAATATACCATTTAGTTGTTGTACCTGTAAGTAGTCATTGAAAAAGACAAAGTCGAATGGAATCATCGTTAAGGGAGTTCAAAGGACACGATAGATGATACATCATAACGTGCATCAATGGGTCTTCTCCTAGATTCCCATTGAATTTTTGGATATCAGAAGGCAATTTAGTGGGAATAATTGACCAACACGGCGAATAAGCAATGGGGTAATTAGTGAGCCAAGTTAATTATGGAAATTCGAGAGTAGCCACAAAAGGAAATTGTCGATTAAAGTCTGGAGGTAGATGACCTGGATATGAAGGAATAGATTTAGCAACATGCACTTGCATCCTTGGATAAGGAGGGTTCTAATGATAAAGAACTTGGGTACCAGGGTAGGGAGGATTTTGATAACAAGTATACAAGTGACCATGTTGTCCAACCCCAAGATGACAATAAAGTTGCTAGAATGGTTGGGTTTTGGCTTGTTTGCCTTCAAAAGGTGCTTGAGGAATACCTTGATATGGTCCATGTTGCTTTCCAATGGGGGTTTGTATTGTCCCATGGTAAGGTGGGTTCTATTGGGATTGCGCCATACTATGAATAATCTGACCTATCGAAACTTGAGGAGTACCTTGTCCAAACAGTTGAGAGTGTAAGGTACCTTGTATAGGTTGGGTAAGTGGGTCTTGGGAAGTGCCAAATACCATTGGAAAAGGTTGTGATTCAATGAAAATCTGTAAAGGTTGGCTCACATGTATTTGAGCTTGTCACGATGTTGATAGATGGATAGGAATTTAAGACAAAGAAAATGTAGGTTGAGGATTCAACAATCGGTCCCAAAATGAACTAGGTTGAACAGGAAAAGTAGATTGCCAAACACTGGCATCCATTCCAGGATAAGGAGGATTATAATGAGGTTGATTACCAATTTTAGGTATACGAACAACAAGTTGCCCCCCTTGCCAAAGGAGGAGGGGATGATGGAGGCAACTGCGATCTAGGTGGAGGATACCCAACATAAGAAGGGTTAGGGTGTTGAAGGTAGCCTTGCCCATTGATATAAGGGCCAACCTACTACTCAATTGTGGGTGTAGGTGGAGGAAGAGGAGAAGACTGTGTGGCACTCATAAGAGAAGCACCAGATGTTATTCCCGAATGAGATGCGATGGAAGGGGTCCAAAGACTGGAAGCTGCACCAGAGAATGTACCAGATAAAGATTGATAACCAGGTGGGATGGATGAGCCACCATACAAGTGTGTCTCTGGTGATGTTGCAAACATAGACGAGGAAGCAACATTCAATGTCTCAACCATAGTGGTGGAAATAGACGGAATGGTCAGATTAGTTCCAGTCATGGTTAACGATCCCAATGAATATTACCACAAGAAACTTGTGGGTAAGTCCAAAGAATATGACAAAGGAGTTTCTATCGAAGTCTGAAGAGGCAAAAGAGGATCAACATGATAAAAATGGACTCCTTACCAATGAAAATGAGTAGAAGGACAAGGATCCTATTACAGGATCTTTTCGATAATCACAAGTTCACGTGGGAGAGATTCACCATCAGGTCCAAGATATATAGGTTCTAACTAAGACAAAGGAAGAGAAGAGGAAGGACCTAAAGTAACATGTGAAGATGGTTGAGGCTCCTCAGGTTCAAAAACCTCAGGAATCAAAGTGTTTGACTTAGGAAGGTCAAATTCAATGACCTTAGGCAACAAGGTTTCAAGGACTTCTGTTTCGGTTGTGTCAATGTCACCGTCAAGAGTAGATGTAATCTCGGGCTCAGAACTCAAAGGGACAGATGATTATGGTAGATAAATATCAGGAGGAGGGCCATAAGTAGTTCTTGAAGTTCTCGATTCAGTAGGCTGCATGTTCTTATGATTTTTATGACGGCCAGGAGTAGCCTCTGGTGAAAGAGGAGGCTTATTTTTCATTCTATGCGAATGATGGGGTGGGGGATTTTATTCTTCCACGTTGGATAATATTTTTTATTAACACAAAAAGAAATAAATAAAAAAAGAGGGTAATCTAGGAATAACGGATTACAAGAAACTATGAATTGAAATATACACCTTGGTGAACCAAGGACTTAACATACGACAACCAATCTCCCTAAATGTTGTGTTCGATGTATCACAATTTACAAGGCGGCTAACTCAGTTACCTATGGATGGATAGCAACCTATAGGGAACTCCCAAAATATACTCGACAGTACATGGGAGTACAGTCTGTAATAGTGCTATCTAATGTGTAACAATTCAATGAGAGAGTTACCATATAATTTACGTGCATGGAGCGCCATCCAATATACCCAAAGGTACGTGGAGAATGATCCTATACACTCACATACGTGGAACATGATTTCACCCCTGGGATACAACGCTGGAAAACAACGACAACTCCTATGTTTAATGACGCCGGAACACATCTCTAGCCTAGACCTCTAAATGTTTGCATTAATGTTACAAATTCTCCTTAGGTTGATTCAATAAATTTTACTGTTTATATTTGATTAAGTTTTAGTTTTGGGCTCACCATGAATGTCACCTGAATATCCTAAAATGCAAATCTAGCATGAGAAAATGGAAATCTTTCTCTTTCAATGAAAATCTAGCTAAGGAAGGGAAGAAACAATCAGTATGCAACATACAACATGCAACAAACATGATGCAAGATGCAATTTCCCTTTCAATATGACTGTTCCTATATCAATGCACATACAAAACCCTAAATGCCAATGCAATTTTTTTTTCTCTTTTCAACACACTTAATTTTCGAAATGAAGAAAACTAAGATGCAAATGTTTAATCATTGATTCAAATTAACTTTTCAGAATGAGGACTGAAACAACAATTCATCCAAGCGATCAATGATCAAACAAAATTAGTTTGCAAGTGACCAAATGATAAGAACAAAGAAAAATCAAAACCAATTCTTACCAAAGGAAATCAAACACAAATGCAAACCAAATGGAGGCTTTAGAGAGACCACAAGACAATCAAGACTTAGGGAAGGTCAACTGGAAGTAGGCTGATCAAAGAGACACTCAAAACAAGGGAAAATTTTGTGCAAAAATAGGGGCCAACACTGGTGTAGAAGAGGCACCAGTACTTTGCAACACAGGCACAGAGTGGGGCTAGCTGAGATGCAACGCTCTGTCAGAGGAATAGAGGTTGCATTGGTCTAGGGATAGAGTATTCCCTCACAAAAGTTGCAAATGGGACTTAATGAAATGACTTCCTAGGTCTGTTCTTAGCTTGGTAAAGCAGAAAAGGTCTATCAATGAGGTAATAAAACACAAAGGAAAAAGTAACCACCAATGGAATACATCATTCCCCAGTATGGTCACCAATTTGTTATACGAGATTTACGATTGCAGATAAAAGTATCTCCCCTAGGTTTGGTGGCTAACCTAGAACAACAAAGAATCAAGGAACCCAATGCTTTCCTTAAAGTAAATAGATGACAGAATGAAGCTACCTAGAATCTATAGCGGGATTCACTCCTCATTTAGCTTTAATGCTCCAATTCTATCTCCGATTGCCAAAATTAAAACCTGCACAGTCAGGTAACACAAGCCAGGAAACTACGAGATCTATGTAGTAGCAACTAAATACTCTATTCAATAAATAAACATGGTATTGAAATATATTAAATAAAAACATCACATATAGGAAAACAAATAATCCTTTGCATTAATATAAATGGAATGAGTTTACAACTATAAATAGGTGTTGATATTGTAGAAGACCTCCTCTAGGCTTACTTTTCCTTTCCTTGTCACAAAGTGCACCTCCAATCGATGCATGAAATGAAATCTCTCACAACAACAACATAAGCGTAGAATCACTCTCCAAAAACAAACCCCTTGCATATGGAAGGCTATAAATACATAGAGGAGTGGGGTAAGTTGGAAGTTCTTGTTCAATCACCAATCTAAGGTTTTAGATCCACCTTTGATGGGAGCATGGAATAAAGGATAAGGGATGACATCTCCAAAGTAGGATAGGATAGGATATGAATGTTTTATCTGAGGTAAATGGTTGTAACAAATTATGGAATATTATGGAAGACGAGGGTTCCAATATTTATCTTTTTTTCCCGAATTTCTAGAACCAATGCAAGTGCAAAGGGGAGAAACCTATAGGTGATCAATGCAGACCACAATGGAGCAACCTGTAGGTGACAGTGGAGCAACCTGTTGGTGAATGTTGTCCAACAAGAGGCCAGGGTGCGTTGGTCCTAAAACTGGCTCAGATGATGTATTTCAGGGCATAAACTCTGGGGAATGAAAGAGATATACCTAGGGATTTGTGAAATGATCCCATTAGGAGGCCTATTGATCGATGTGACAAAATGACCTATTACATGTATGACACTTGTATCATCCAACATGCCATTCCCATAAAAGAAGGGGTTAAATGTTTTCAATAGAAGTTAAGGAAATTCCATCTAACATTGGAACCCCTAATCCAAAATAGAGTGAGAAAGTTGCTGGATGTTCGGATCATTTTCAAAGTTAGATATTCTACTTGGGTTTAAAATTTGGTCCCAGTCAAGAAGAGGTCTAGTTAGATAAGGTTATGTGTAGACTTTTGCAACCTCAACCAGGCATCAGATAAAGATAATTTCTCGGTGCCATCCACGAAATGATCCTCCAAACAATATATGGGTCTGAGATGCTCTCACTACTAGATGGATTTTTCGATTATAATCAAGTGCTAGTAGTAGAGCCAAATCATCTAAAAATTACCTTCAAGACCAAATGGAGAACATTCACCTTTAAGCGTATGCCATTTTGGCTTATCAATGTTGGTGCTACCTTTCAAAGAGTGATGGACATCGCTTTTCGCGGCCTGATTGGCGAAAGTGTAGTTGTTAATTTGGATGATGTCACTGTGTTTTCCAAAAGAATATTAGATCATGTATGTCATGTGAAACAATATTTGAATGGTGTCACAAATATTGGATTTTTCTCAATCCCAAGAAAAACATCTTTGGTGTGTCAGAATGAACTCTATTGGGGCACATCGTTGCAAAGAGTGGAATTAAAGTTGATCTTGAGAGGGTTAAATCTATAACTCAAATCTTGTTCCCAGTGAATAAGAAAGCTATGCAATATTTTTTATGGAAGATTAATTTCCTGCAAAAGTTCATCATTGACTATGCTCAGATAGTTAAACCTCTACAGGAGATGATTAAGAAATATGCGACTTACAGATGGGAAAAAAGGAGAAATGATGCTTTCGTTCAAACTAAGCAAGCTATTGCTAATGCACCTGCATTATTTAGTCCTAATTATGGAAAATATTTCCTTCTTTACACTTTTTCTTCAGATTCGTCTATTGCGGTAGTATTGACTCAAAAGGATGTTGAAGGAAACAAACAACCTATCTCCTTCATGAGTGCTGGCTAATAGGGGTTAGAGATGAATTATCTTGCCATAGACAAACAAGTGTATGATGTGTACATTGAAGTGAACTACTTCAGGTGATATCTCCTTAAAGATCACATGATCATATTTGTGCCTCATTCGGTGGTCATAAAACTTTTGTACAACAGGAGCTGGATGAAGAGAGGGAATTTTGGATGACCTAACTACAAGAATATGATATGGAGTTTAAACCAATTCATACCATTAAGGGTCGTGGCCTTTGTCAACATTCTGATGAGGCAAGAGATGATCTTGAGCAAGATCTTTCAAGGTGGGAGCAGGAAATAGAGATGTACAACATTGAACATGTTCCCCAGATCAAACCTATAAAATAATGGTATTCTGATATATGACAATTTCTAGAGCATGACACCTTGCCCAAACATTTATCGAACAGACAAAAGAGGGAAATTGTCCTTAAATCTCTATCCTACCAGCTTATGCATGGAGTGATTTTTATAAAGCACCATAATGGTGCCTTGCTAAGATGCATTGAGCCTTGAGATACAGAGAAGGTACCGAAAGATCTACACAATGGACTGGGAAGTGGTCACTATGCGGGCAACACAACTGCGCATAAAGTAATGAGGGCTAGTTATTATTAGCCCACCTTATTCAAATATGCTGACACTTATGTTCGCAAATGCCCAGCTTGTCAGAGATGTGCCAGTCAAGATCATAAGTCAATTGCCCCATTTCTACCAGTAGCAGTTGAGGAAGCATTCCAACAGTGGGGCCTAGATTTTATTGAATAAATATTTCCACATTCATCAAAGCAACACCAATATGTTTTAATAGCGACAAATTATTTTACTCTGTGGACAAAACTAGTGTTGGTGCACTAAGATGTCTTTTACAAGCAATCTTAATTCCTACATTAATTATCAACCTAGGGCAAGTCTTTTTATTTCAAGAGTGTCAGCACCATATATGCAGTGAATTAAAAGGTTAACTAATAATGAAAGAAATTGGAATCATTGCAATTGCTAATGACTATATCTTTAAATTCAATCCAAACAGCTCTGAAAGAAATAACTCTGAAAGAAATTCATAACACACTCTGCAATTCTACTTAACCTATTCTGAAAGCAAATGAATCTGAATACAAATAGAAAGAATCACACTTGGAAATCTTAACTAGTATTGAAACTAACTCATTTAACATGAAGAGGACTATAACAATTGAACAACAAATGATAAGTGAACAACAAATAACCATATAAGCCTCTCACGAAAAGCAATCAATTCTATCTTTGAAGTCTATGATAACATTACTTAGAGTGAACAATGATCTAATGCTGGAACTAACATAACCAATTCAAGCAAAGAGCATCATGCATATGTAACACGACTAAATCTAAATCTTGAATAAATAACAAATTTGAATCTAAATCGTCAATCCTCACGGTAATCAGAATGATATTAACTTAATAATAACAAATAGTAAAGAATAAACGGAAATGATTATAACATAGGTGAAGCAGTAGATCTTCTCTTGACTGGGCCTAAAGTCTCTAGAAGTCCCCGCTATTAGATACTCAGAATATGATTATGAATTAATTGCAGTATTATTCATTAAAATAAGTAATAGAGTTACAACATCACCACAATGAAAGTATTATATGTCAAAAAGAATAGTTACAAACTGTGAATTTCTGAACTCCTCTTCAGTTCGCCTTTCATCCTTATATAAAATTTAGAAAAGTAAATAGATAGAAGCGAATCCTCAAGATCAGGGGATCCCGACGACTTTGTAACACTTGATCCGATCTCATCATAAAATAGCATTAGTTTGCACGGTCTTTCGATGTCCTGCTTTGCCTCAGACGCTGCCTTTTCCCTTTACGGGCTACTGCTATTCTGTTGATTTAACATCCATCGTCCAATCCGCGTCTTCTGCACATAAAGATAGTAAAAGTCATTTTTTTGTGCCTAGATTTATCCAATTTGTTACTAATTTCTGTTACCCAACTTCGGCTATTGTTTCCTCTACTTTTATCCATAAAATGAACATAAACAAGTGAAGATGAATGTTAAATAAATCTATTTATAAGGAGAAAACATACCTTTCTCTTGGCCCAACATACTCCCCAGCTTACCTTGTTGCATGTCCTCATGCAATCAGATGGTTTAGGTGCAGTTGAGTTAGGGAATAGGCAAGGTATACGTCCTCCTTATAAAATCTGAAATCGTTTTTCTTCTTGAGCATTGCAAAGGTCTGGTTTACTTGATGATCTGATAGGTTATAATCACAGTGATACCCATCCGGAGGATAGCATATGATTGGGCTTCTATACCGACACCTTATTCGCTTAGGCCCCATGGTTAAGACCATGTTACTGTATTTATGGAAGCGAGAGGAGGCAGCTTTAAAATTCCGGTATCCAAATGGTTATCTATTCCTAATAGTATTGCTGGAGGCTTCCCACCTTTGTCTAGATGTAGACAAAGCTTTTTATTTGATCTCGTGGAACTACTCCTTCCCTGCTTGTATAATGTCTGTGTGGAACAGCCCTAAGTGGCCCACAACACCAACTCGTTTCATAAATTGCTTGTGCCTGACAAGAGAGATGCAGGGGTTTTGTAGGCTCTCCCCTAACCCATAGGTCGATGCCATATTCTCGTTTTCTAAAGTATTATGGGCCTTGGCCCATTTGATCTAGTTAGTAGCAAAGGAAAGAAAGGCTTGGAATTGGATATCCCCGATGAAGGGGTCAGGGTTGCTATCTCTGTCGTCTTCTAAAAATAAATTATGCATGTAAAGTTCACATAAGAGGCATTGTACCTACTCATTATGTTCTTTGAAACACTTGATGAAGTTTGGGGTGGTCTTGATTTCCACGGAATTTCCAGCTTTAACAACTTTTATATTCAGCAGGAGGTACCTTTCTAGGAGGAACAATTCATAGTTGTTAGGAGGAGCTCTGCATGACATGGTATCTGAGTAAAGAGACCAAACAGTCTCCAATTTCTCTTTAGCTTTCTGTAATTTGACCTGTGCTCTTTCAACCTTCTTCGGATCAACCTTTTATTGAGCGAAGGTCTCATCCTAAGTGACTGTGAGTGCCTTGAATTTTTTGCTTAATTCTTGATGTACACATAGGGGCACTACTTCCTCTTTGTGCTGAGTTAATTCCTGCTGGACCTTAATTAGTTCATTCTGCAATTTCCTAATGACTGCTTCCCTTACTAGGGAAATGTAGCTAAGTGTCTCCTATGTTTGGGCCTCATCATCGTGTGTTTCCATAGGATCAGTCTGAAAAACAACCTCAGTTGCTTCTTGAATCACACAATAATCAACTTGGATGTTTTCTTCAACATCAGTTTGAACGACAACGTTCACAGTAGGGAAGTTCATTTGGGTCTCCTATGGGCAAACATAAGGGTCTTCAGTCTGCATTTTACTGTCTTCTAAAAGACATGGCTCTGTCTAAGTTTCCTTTGAATAAACCAAAAGAGTCTCAGTCCGTGTTTCAACATCTTCTCTAGAACAATGTTTTGTCTGGGTCCCTGTGGTCTCCATTTCTACTTTCAATTTTCTGACCTTGACTAATTCCTTCAACCACTGTCTTAGTTGCCTAATTGTTTTCTTTTGCTTCCTATACTTTTTATGCATCTTTCTGAGCCTGTCCTTGTAGGTTTTCTTTGTTGTGAGACTTTTGACCGACGGTGGTCTTGCTGCATTTACCTTTGGTTCATGTTCAGGTGGAATTGTGTCAACATCAGGGAGGGGTTGAATTGGAACTGTATCTACCAATGGATCTTCGCCTTCCAGTTCTATTTCATCATGAATTTCTCTCTCAGGAGACCCTAATGGAAAGGTGTCTCCTGAGCAATTATCATTCTCAGGGCTTTCTTCTAGGTGGGCCTCGTCCTTAGGGGACTTCATAAAACTAGAATTTTCTAGTTGATTTTCACCTCCCAGGGTTTCATCTGTAGGATTTTCTTCAGCTGGGGGGTCCAATGGACCGGTAGTTATTGATTGGTTTTCTTCTCTAATGTTTTCCTCTTCATGCACTTCTGGTTCAAGGGTCTTTTCCACAACAGGGACTCATTCCCTATGTTCTTCCAAATTATCAGTAACGATAGGGTTTGATCATGACCAGGGCTGCTAGCAGAGGCAGACTGTTTGAGGGCACAATTTTGTCCTTCGACATTCTTAGATTGTTCCCCTCCTTCACCAAATATTCCCATGTTTTCCAGTACCCTGGCCACCTCTTCCTCATAGTCTTGCAAGGAGTCATTCTGCAGACTTGGAGGTGGTGTGTGAAATGGCCCAGCCTCATTTATTTGAATTGGGGTATGTCACTGCGAGTTCACCCACACAGAGCACCTTCCTTTTGCTGGGTTCGAGGTCACAGAGGAATTCTTCCATTTTTGTGTCCTTTTCGGACCTAGGTTCTTGGCCCTTGCTGTTCTGTTGTTGGGTTCTCTATAGGTGGGGCCACAGTAGGATTTACAATATTGTCCCAGGTTAGCTACTACTAGGCCAGTCCATGTATGATAATCAATTTGATCAGACCATGATGATTGATGACTGTATGTGGGTCCTTTTCTTTTTTAACTTGACGAGCAATGTCATGCAATAAGGAATTTAAATAAAACGACAATTTAACTGAAATTTTCTGTTTTAAAATGGCTAGTAGTTTAAGTTGGCGAGGTTTAACCACATCATGTCGACCGCCACGTGTGATGTACCTCTACACAATGAATGCCAATTCTTGCCATGGATTTCTTAATGCTGAAGGGTGAATCCCTTTGCCTGTTCGCACCAATTGCTCGCTTAGGTCCTGAAATACTGTGACCGCATTGTGAAGAAGGACATGTTTCTCTGTCCATCTTATTCCCTTTGCTAGAAGTCTAGTGATTTCAGCTATGACTGCTTCAGAGACCGTTATGTTCCCACCTCTTACTGTGGTGCTGCCATTCTGCAAATTCTGCAGAAATTCAAGTGTCATCTCTTTGTGAAATCCCTGCAATTTATTCAAATATTACAGCCAGCCAACGCGCTCGAGAATTGCACAAGCCTGGTCTGATACCATGAGAACTGTGGGTTCATTTCGGATGGCTCTTCCTCCCATGGCTGCTGTTTTCCTGTGACTGGTTCACTTGCATGCACTTCTCTCACACTTTCATAGTTTAGAACAACAACAGAGAATGTTAAAGCAATTAACAAGGAAATGACGTTGTTTTGGGAATTAATATCATATACAGTTAAGTCATTTGTCTTGTCAGCAATATTTGACGCAGGATCATAATCAATCTGCATGATATCCACAATGGTTGATGTCCTTCCTCCAATCAGAAATACTCTGATAATTATTACACATACATAATCATCATGCCGTCCTTTAACCAGAAATCAGTTTAATAATTATCACACAATTATCCATAAACTATCACACATGTTGTTCATACATAGACCATCCCCCCTCCAATGAGAAAAGGGCGTCCACGCCCGCCAAAAATGGGAAAAAAAGAGAAACACCAGTAATTCATAAATGCAGGTAACCAATCAATAAAAGCAGCGCAATATATGACAAGGAACTTAAAGCAATATGCGTCATTAGATGTGAAATGGTCGTAAATTAAAACCGAGATTTAAATCATTATGTCAAAATATTTTTACCTTAAGTGGTATTAGTAGCAAACGCATGATCATTAAGTATTAATGACTTATCATTAAAGTGATTGGATAAATATGATATAACGAATATAAAATATAAGTTACCATGCATGTTGGCTTTTTAGGAATGCTATTCAAATGAGAAATTTCCTTTAGAAACGAATCCATAGGTGGTAATAGAATAGAAAGCATTCGGTAGTGTCACATAGTACTCCAATACCACAAGTAGAGCCACTACTGCCAGTAGACGTTCATAGCCTCAACAGGGTTGCTTTTTAACCTAACAAATGAGCAAGAGTCCTCCTTTTAGTATGTAGATGATTCTTTCTTTTCTTGCCATAAAGAGACCACTATGCTGGCATGGTGACTAGATAACCATAGTGCCATTCACCAGGGTATAACAAAGTGATCAGGCTGGCTCGTGATGAGACCCCTGTCTTTTTGACAGTTTTAATTATCAAGAAGGTCATTACCTTGGTTTGGTGGCAAAAATGGAATGTCACCTGTTACATCCTTATGATCATGGTAGGCTGGCTCATATTGAGACCCCCTATCATCTTTAAGACAATATTTGTTGCATTTTCATATTTATTTATTTTCATATTTTGATGCTTTTATTGTAAAAAGAGGGAGGCTCATTTACTCCTTAAGAGTCAGGGATGGTGTGAGAAGTAAAAAAAATGCTAATGAAAGTTTATACTTTTACCCCCATATCATCATATCAAAGGGATTTATCCATTTGAAAGTGTGAAAGATAAACAAACATGGTATTAAAATTATAAATCATTTTATGATGTGTCCAAAGAAAATATATTCATTCAGTTATTATAGAGATGCACCATGTCAGCTTTTGAATAAAGATAACCATCAAAAGGTTTTATAGGTCATAATGGTATTAACATTACTGTTTTTCTTTATCTTAGGCACAAATCCAACCAGATGGTTTTTATTTGAAATATAAAAGAGAAAGAAAAATGGCAAAAAGAATGATCGACGATGAAACAACAAACAGAAATCACAATTGTTCATTCTAACAATTAAACAACTACACATAAAAAGCAAAATCATGGCTATTCAATTGATTGAACAACATTTACTCAAAATTGTTATTCAATTGATTGAATAGCAAAATTGTAGAAGCGCTAAAATGTTGTTCAATTGATTGAACAACAATCATTCAATCGTTTGAACAGCGAAATCAAAAAGAAAAAGATGCAAAAGTGTTGTTCAATTGATTGAATTGAAAAATCGAAAGGGAAAAAAACGTAAAAGTGTTGTTCAATTGATTGAACAATAATCGTTCAATCGATTGAAAAACAAAATCGAAAGGGAAAAAAAACGCAAAAGTGTTGTTCAATTGATTAAACATCAATCATTCAATTGATTGAACAACAAAATCAAAAAGGGAAAAAAACGCAAAAGTGTTGTTCAATTGATTGAACAACAATCGTTCAATCTATTGAACAACAAAAATCGTAAAACACAAAAAGTGTTGTTCAATTGATTGAACAAAAATCGTTCAATCGATTGAATAACAAAATTAAAAAATCACAAAATGTGTTGTTCTATTGATTGAACAACAATCGTTTAATCAATTGAACAACAAAATCAAAAAATGCAAAAAGTGATGTTCAATTGATTGAACAACAATCGTTTAATCGATTGAACAACAAAATCGAAAAATGCAAAAAGTGATGTTCAATTGATTGAACAGAAATCGTTCAATCGATTGAACAACTAAATCATAAAAACACAAAAGTGTTGTTCAATTGATTGAACAACAAAACACACAAAGTGTTGTTCAATTGATTGAACAACAATTTTTCAATCGATTGAACAACTCATGCACAAAAATAAGTGCTATTCAATTGATTGAACAACAATCGTTCAATTGATTTAACAACAAAAATCATGCAAAAATAAGTGTTATTCAATTGATTGGACAACAATTGTTCAATCAATTGAACAACAAAACAAACACAAAAATAAATGTTGTTCAAATGTTTAAACAACAATCGTTCAATCAATTGAACAACAACACACACAAAAATTAGCGTTATTCAATTGATTGAACAACAACACAAACACAATCATAAATGCTGTTCAATTGTTTGAACAACAATCGTTCAATCAATTGAGCAACTCTTACCAAACACCTAAAGACAAGAAAAATCTTCATATTTACATGGTGATGCCTAACTGAATTGCAATCAATCGGAAAAAAAGTATATACATTATTTACAGTTAAAGAAAGACACAATTTTACAAGAGAAATATGCCGAGTCATCACTCCCTGCAGCTAAAATTTGCATGGTGGGGTCCTCACATACCTGTTGGCAGAAAGACTCCTTGGTGAGTGGTTTGTGATAAAGACGCACCCGATGCCCATTCACCTTGAAAGAATGGCCAGACCCGTCAATGGTAGTCAAAGTGAGAGTACCATTGTTATGTAATTCTTGAATTTCATAAGGGCCGAGCCACCTTGTTTGTAACTTGCCCGAAAAGTCTTGGAATCTAGAGTCGTAGAGGAGTGCCCAATCTCCTTTTTGAAACATCTTCTTTTTTATAAGATTGTCGTGCCACTTTTCCCTTTGCTACTGAATAATTGCAATCCGTTGCAGAGTAAGTAGTTGAGCCTCGTCCAATTCGTTTATTTGTTGAAGTCTCTTGGTTTGGGCTTCTGTTAGATCCAGTCCCACTTCTTGAGCCGTTTTTAGAGTCTTTATTTCAAATTCGATAGTCAAAATTCGTTCTTTTCCAAACACAAGTTGGTACGAAGAATATCCAGTAGTATTCCGCCAGGTTGTGCGATAGGCCCACAAGGCCTCTAGCAGTCTAGTAGCCCAGTCTTGTCGATGTGTTGAGATTGTCTTGGTCAAAATTGCTTCGATGAACTTATTGGTGCTTTCAACCTGCCTGTTGGCCTGTGGGTGATACGGGGAAGTGATCCTGTGTGTAATGTGATGGTTTATGAGAGTGGCTGTAATCTTGTGTCTTGCAAATTTCCCTTCCCCATCTGTTATCACTTTCCGCAGTAAACCATACCACACAAATAGCCCAAAAATGAAGTTAATCATAGCTTCCTCTGTAGCTCTTGGCAAATCTACTATTTCTACCCATTTCATCACATAATCTATGGCAACCAGTATGTAGGCCTTTTAGTTTGATGACAGATAGAATGGGCCAACAAAGTCCAATGCCCATCATTCAAAGGGTTCTATGACTAGTTGAGGCTGCAATGACATTTCGTCAGATTGGCCAGGTCGGCCCATCCTTTGGCAACTATCACAAGCCTAGGCATATTTCTTAGCACTTTTAAAAATAGTGGGCCAATAATAGACCATATGTAGTACCTTATGACTTGTCCTATGATTTGTGAAGTGTCCCTTGCAGGGCTCATCATGGCAAGCCTTTAGGATGTCATAAATCTCATGCTCGTGAATGCATCTGCGTATACGCATATCAGACCCTATGTGAAAAAGATATCCGCTAATCCAAGGGAATTGGGCGTTGTGCTGGACAATCTGTTTCCTTTCCCTTGTTTTCAAATGCCTGGGAAGCTTCCCCATTGCCAAATAGTTTGCTACATCTGCGTACCATGGCGTTTTAACTGCTACGACAAATAAATTCTCATCTGGAAATTGGTCGTCCACTGCCAGTGGATCATTTATCTTTGGGACTCTAGACAGAAAATTAGCGACTGGGTTTTCCTTCCTCGGACGATCTTTGATAGTGATGTCAAACTCTTGCAAAAGAAATAGCCAAAGAGTCACTCGACCATTTGTGATAGGTTTGTTAGCTAGATATCTAATGGCGGAGTGATAAGTATACATAAAAACTTGATAACCAGTTATATAATGTCTAAATTTGTTTATGGAATAAATGACAACTAATAATTCTTTTTCTATTACTGTATAATGAAGTTTAGCAACAATAAGATTTTTGCTGATATAATATATAGCATAAGGTTTTATGTCCTCCTCCTAGTCGAGGACAGTGCCTATTGCTGCATCTGATGCGTCCGTGGACATGTGAAAAGGAAACTCCTAGTTTGGTCCATGTAACACTGTGTCATTGAGACTAGTTTCTTTAAACCTGTAAAAGCTGTGTCACATTTGTCAGACCATTTAAAATCAACATTTCCAGTTAAAGCATATAAAGGCGCAACAATTTGTGAAAAGTTTTTGATAAACCTACGATAATAGCCTGCATATCCCAAGAAGCTACGTACCTCCATCTAAGTACAGGGTGTAGGTAGTAAAAGAATTACCTATATTTTTGCTGGATCTACCTGTATCCCTGCTGCAGAAATATAATGTCCCAAGATTATGCCTTCGATCATCATCATGTGACACTTGACATTGCTTAAACACAACCTGGTAGCAATGCATCATTCTAAAACCTTTTCTAATGTTTGTAGTGCTTGATCAAAGTCATCCCCATACGGAGTAAAGTCATCCATGTAAACTTCAAGTCCTTCATTTATTAGATCAGAAAAAATGCTAAGTATATCTCTTTGAAATGTGGCTGGGGCGTTGCATAAGCCAAATGGTAACACTTTGTAAGTGAATGTACCCTAGGGGCAGGTGAAGGTTGTTTTGTCTTGGTCTTCAGGGGCGATTTGAATCTGATTATAGCCATCGAAGCCGTCTAGAAGGAAAAGAACTGCTTCCCTGCCAAAGTATCAAGGGCTTGATCGATAAATGGAAGAGGGAAGTGATATTTCTGTGTTTCCTTGTTCAATTCCCAATAATCCACACAGATACACCACTTCCCATTTTTCTTGGGGACAACCACCAATGGAGAGACCCATTTGCCATCCGAAATAGGATAAATGAAATTCACGTCCATCAACTTCTGTAACTATTCTTTTACAATGTCCTTGAGATGCAGATTCAATCTCCGCTGAGTCTACCGGATAGGATGAGCATCCTTTTCGGTGTAGATGTGATGTGTACACAATTGTGGGTCTATACCCTTCATGTCACGATAATCCTAGGCAAAATTGCCTTTATATTTTTGCAGGACTTGAATGAGATTTTGCTGTTGATTACTATCCAGGCTATCATTAATGTTTCACCTCATGTTCTAAGAAAAAGAGGTTCTCTAATGTATCATATAGTACTTTTCTAGTAGGCAAAGCTTTAATGCCTGAAGAGCTGGCTAGTTCCTTGGCTAGCCTCCTAAGTCTATCACTATAGTCCAATTGGGTCATGAGTTTATCATTTATGACCATAGGAATCAAAAGGCCTTTGTCCCTCAAAATTTGAAATTTGGCCATAAACCTATCAATGGCCACCTGCATGTTGTGGAACTTTTCTTCTAAGTTGAGCATAAGGTTTCTTTTGGAAAGAACCTTTTTAATCTCTAGGATGGCTTTAGTCCTATCCTCTACACCAAGCTCATGGAGCTCATACCTCTTCTTACTATTTAGGAGGTGGATGAGTCGATTTGCATCCTCAAGTTGGTATCCTAATTCTTCCCTTACTTTCTGGATAGCCTCAGTGGCTACCTTCACTAATTCAGTTTGCTCAAATATAACTTGAATTGATGGCCAAATATCATTGAAAGATTCAATGATATTGGCCCAGAGCATTTATTTAACCTGCCCTAGTGGCTTCTGCAGTGTCAAATATTTCTCTAGGACTTTGATTTTCTCAACCATCCTTAGGGCTTTCTGTGTTTCTTCTCTTTGCTGAATTTGGGCAAGTTTACAGTCAGTTTCTAAACTTGTCACTTTTTCCTTTAATCTTTTGAGCTTTGTAGCTTGAATGGACATCTCCTCCATAGCCTTTACTAGTTCTGCTATTTTTTCAGTTGAAGTTCCTGTTGCTGTAGTGGACTCAGTTAAAATTGGCAGGGCTATGGCAAGTGGAGATGCAGGTGCCAACGATGCTGCCATTGTGGAAGGAACTGCTGTTGTTACTGTGGGAATGGAAGTTGTTATGAGGTCACTTTTCTTTGACAAAATCAAAATGTCCAACTCCTTCTCTGTTTCTTTAAGCTGATCATTTAGCTTTAGGACTAGGCCCATAAGCTCTTCATGTCCTTTTTGTGCTTCTAGAACTTCCATTGTTTGAGGGTGATGCAGCTGAGGAATTTTGAGATGCTTCTTCAGTGCAGCAATGTCATCATTCTTCTTTTTGATTAGCTGCTTTGTTGATTTCACATCCTTGGGATCAGGTCCCAATCCTATCACTAAATCCTCTAAGGACTTGATTCTTGTATGTTTGGCCTGTGAAGAGGCCTTCTCCAACTGAAACTGAGCTGACGTATTGTTTAAAGAGTTCTACAATTAGTGGGCTGCTATGGCTTTCCTTGTCAATGTGGAATAAATCATCTCACCAGTTTTCTTATGTAGCTCAATCTGGTCAATGGGATGAATATCCCTTGCTAGTACTTCAAAATCCACTATTTTAAAATCTGTTGCTGTCCTTGGTTGCTGAGTGGTCGGCTTAACGAAGGTCATTTGCATTTTCCCCTCTTTAACATCATAGGCTGACATAAGACTTATCTGATTGGTAGGGGTCATCTTCAAATACTGTGCATAAGTTTGAGCTTTTAGTCTCTCATTCTTAGCTTTTATTTCTTTGTATCTCTCTTCGATGTCTTGGTCTTTATCTGTTGGCATTCTGAAAGAGGATACCTCAACACTTTACTGCCTTTCCAACATCTAAGTGTGTGATGTGGAAGGTTCTAGGATGCCTCTAGATGGAGTGGCATGCTTGTTCCTCTCTCTTTCTGTGATGGTAACCTCAGCTGCCACCTCTGTATATTCCTGTTCAGAGACAGGATTCATTCTTTGTCTCTTAGCATGGCTTGTCTCTACATAGGCTTGAGATGTTGTTCTTTCAGAAGGAGTTTCCCCTTCCCTATTTCTCTTGAGGTTTTTCTCCTCATTTAGAGGAGTCTGTAAGACTGGGGGGGTACTCATGGTGGCCTCTGGTCTATTTGTTTTCTTTGATTGTTCTGGTATGTCTAATTCTTCTTGTACATGTGATTCTCCTGGCACCTACAGGAAAGAACCCTCATCAAGATGTTTCTCTACATCAATTAATGTGTTTTCCACAGCAACTTCAGTGCTATCCATGTCTTCTAAAGTGTTTTCCACCCATTCCAGTTGGTTGGCATACTTTTCTATTTCAGGGATATGGTGATGAATGTAGGGAGCCATCTTGTTTTTCTGTCTTGTGTTGCAGATGAAATTCAAGGGATCTTACCTCCATATGAAGCTCTGTTTTAGATTTAACCTTTGAAGGATTTGGTATACCTCCTTTCCAGCTTCTCGACTATTACAAATAAAGGAACCTAATTGGTCTTTGATCGTGAGCTGGGCCTTCTTTTTGGCTTTGACAAAGTGTACCTCATCTGAATTGATTATCTGCCTATAGTACTGCAGAGCAAATAACCTCATTAGGAGATATTTAGGTAGTTTATATGGGGCCAGCTTACAACCATAAATTCTAATCTCAGTTTGGTTTTGGTACTATTACCAATCCCCCACTTTGGATTGTTTTGAGAGTTGCAGGATCTTTCTTATATCTGAACTGATTCTTAGAGGAGGGCTGCCTATCAACATTGTCACAATGGGATGCACAAATAAGTATATGAACTCTGTATATGGATATGGGGAGTCATATTTGTGGATCAATGGATTCCAGAAAATTACTGATCTAGGGTGACCTTTTGTGTCAAGCTTCTGGAGATTAAATTGGAACCTATCAGCTTGGTAGTATAGAAAGAGGTGATACAAAACAGAGGAATACTTGAAGACTCGCTCATTACTCATTCTAAGGAATTGGTCATGCATCCTATCAACTATAAACTTGGCATAATCATAAATAATAGTAGGAGGCTATCGTGGAGTGTATATGGACATGAAATCCAAGATGATCTCATCTATATACTCATTGGTGGTATAACCTAGGACATTGCATATCATTGCTACAATGTCTTGGCCAAATGGGGAAAATATGGTATACACATATGGAGGAGGTTCTTTGGGGGTATACTTTTCTTCCACAATATAGGCTTGGATTATTTGGGCCAATCTTGTAGGTTTGAGCTTGGGAAATAAGTCCAACAAGTCTCCAATGGAGAGAGGAGTCAAGTTTTGCCCTGGTTGAAGTTGCAACATCTCATTTATTGATTCAGCAGTGATGGTGAAAAGTATGGTGTGGTTAGGGTACATTACTGCCCTTTGATTAGGGATGTAGTTTGCATGGCAGTAATGGACAATTTATGGGAAAATGTGAACTTTAGGGAATTGGTACTTGGGCAAATTGGACTTCCAAAAACAAATTTTATCAGCATGGTTCAGGTATTGGTCTCTGTATCGATAGTATAGTTTGAGAGGGGATTCATGGACAGAGGTGTCCTTTATCTGGAAATCCTTGTCTGCCAGGGGGAGATGGTCTAGGTCTAGATGAGGAGTGGAAATAGGTCTCACATCCATGGCAATTGGGGCAACCATTCTCAGTTCTTGTGGATTTGAGAATGGGGGAGGTGATTTTCAGTTTTTTAGGGCAATGGTGGTTCAGTACAGTGTAAGCTTAAGTTAATTGAGTTTCTTTAATTATTTTTTTCACATTAACTAACAAACTCAGTAACTGGTTCTGAAATTGAGAGGTTTTCCAGTGAATTATGGCTTAAATACCTGGAATTAAGGAAAACTAGCTCTGAACAGGTCGGTTGGCAATTGCGAATGGTCGAAAAGACTTTGTGTAGGCTGGAAGGTGAACTGGGTGCTCTGTGGCATCTTTGGGGTGCAATTTGGACATATGCTGACAACTTTGACATTCGCAGGTGCGTGCATGGAGCTTTTCAGTTGAAAAAAAATGATAAAAACAAATGATTTAGGGCTTTTTGGCTTTATGCGTGAAAGTCAATTTTGGCGGGTACAGGTGAATAACGGTCGTTTGTCATGTAGTGGGGTGAATAGTGGCTTTTTTGGCGCATAGCAGGTGAGTGGTAATGGTTTCCATCACACTACTTTTGGGTGCTTGGCGATATTGTGGGGAGGCCGCTCGATTCCATACATTGAGCGACACGTAGCCTCAGGGGCCCAACGAAAAACAACTCTTTTTGGGCAAGTAATGTTCGGACGTCATGGCCCGTCCGAAATGGATGAGGGCTGTTCGATGTGGAGGGGAGCGATCATGCGGTGATTGGGTAGTGGAGTTGCACGAAGGGTAGTGGGGGCGTCCGACAGGTAATTAAGTGCAGTAGTTTTAAGTTAATGAGGGATTAAGGTGGGGTTAAGGTGTCAGGGTCATTAGTGGAGGGTTTAATTGGGTTTTTGACTAACTTAATCGCAGATCTATTAGTTAGTGGGTTTGGGTAGAAATCATAGTTTATATAATTAAACTAGGGTAGGGTTAATTAATATTGTGGGAGTTAAATATATATAGGAAACGAGTTGGTGTTTGGGATTTAATAAATAAATTAGTAATTAATAAAAATGAGCAGAAAGGGGAACAATACCCTAAGTATATAATATTTCATGTTTTAATACTTTTTCAATAATAACATAAAAACTTAGGATATAGTGTTTTTGTGCATTTTTAATATGAAAATGATTTATGTGGAGAATGAATACTTTTCCTAGGTAAAAGTATTTTAACCTTAGGATAAGACTATTATTAGGGAAAATGAATGGACTGAAGGGGGAATGAATTTTTATGAGGGGGTTTTAGTAATTATTTCCTATAAGTCATTGAGCTGAGGGTCCGGTCCCTCCAAAAGTAAAAGAAATGCTCTAAGCCTCTTTGGCTTAGGGTTTTCAAGTACTTTGAACTTTATTGTGGGAAATTAATTAAGTGAAAGGTGAAATGAATGAGGGAAGTTAATTAAATGACTTTGATATCCATCTGCATGCTTGAGTGCCCATTCACATTTGGAACTTTTATGATGAAAAAGATGATAAACATTCTTTTGTCTAATTAATCACCATACTTCTGCAACCTTTCTTCTACCTACCCACTTACTCATCCTACCATTTTCACTTCTCTTTGTTAGTGTGCATTTGAGCTAGCGAACCCTTATCAAACATTTTTCTTTCTTTTTACAATAGTAAACTAACTAAATCTAACCTTAATACATCTAAGGGCTCAGATTAAACAATTGAGCTCCTTTTATTTAGTCTACCTATCTAATTATCTGCCAAGGTTACACTGTTTGGCCAGATTTTTATTCTCTATCTATAGACATGAAATAGCCAAGTTTAAACATTTTGACTATCATGGATTGTGGAAAAGATTACAAAATGCACACAATCATTTACTATACACGCAAGTAAATAGTAGTGGCATTTTGACTTGCACACTTTCATGGTCCTTTTTCTTTTCTTGGGGTTCGTATTTTCATTTTTTTGACCGTTTTATTGTTTTTTTCCTTTGATTATAATTTATTCTTTTAGGACATACCCTCTTTACATTTTTTAATTTTTTGAATATGGAAAACATTTGTAGAAAGCAAAGGTATGTACATATTGTAGGTTCAATCTCAATCATTAAAAAATTATGGCTCCTATTGGTATAGGAACCTAACAGTGGCTCCACTTGGGGATGGCATTTCCTAGTGAAATGTCAAGAACTTTGTAGACCAATGGCCTTCTGAATTGCTGTGATGTTATTTTGCAACTTTTCTTTTTCATGTTCCTGCATTATTACTATTTATGACGGTAAAAATTTTGAAGCTTAGGGCCTTCTCTTTGGGCTTCAACTTCAAAAATCACCATCCAATCCACTCTAGAATTTTGAAAGTAAAGTATGTATAAATGATTAGTAAAATTAGTGACTAGGCTCTGTTATCACCCCAAGAAACTCTCCTAGGTTGTATCTCAAAGATGCTCGGGAACATTACGAAACTCAACAAAAATGTTGGAAATAGGTGGATGAATGGAAGGAATGATGCATATTCAAGCCAGATAACCACTTCTACTATGCTTAACCGCAGACATGGGCGAACACCCCCAGACTAAAAGATTTTAGACCACCAATTACTCACAGTTTGAGGATTAATTGAACATGGAGAATACTGACCACACCAGCAGATGCACAAGACCATGTGATGGTCGGCTGCAACCAGTAAAGAGGTCTACAAATCTATTTCCTAATGCACAGACAGGATGATAGCTCTCTGACACTAAGACAACAGAAACTTGCATAGCACATTCAATGATACATACTAGATTCTAACACAGAGGTGGGATGACAGCCCCTCTAATGCTAAACATCAAGAGCACATGAAAATGCATAACAGGCACAACCTAGAACATAGTAGAAATGGAAAGTGAGCAATTAACATCAAAAGAAGCTTGTATTAGCTAAAAATGAAGACCAGATGTTGCAGGTATCACAGTAGTTACAATCTCTAGAAGTTGAACCTTACATCAAAACAACAACCATCAACCCTCATTACATCTTTTGTCTGGGTATATATAGAGTTTGTTTACAAAAATGCTCTGCTATTCTATGCGTGGAGGGGTCATAATTGACCACCAACCACATTAACTATCTAAAATGGGCCTCTGCTACGATCTGCTGCTTCAATGAATGAATTTGACATTCTCTGGTACTTTGTTGTACTCCTCGAGCAGGTGGAGTGTTGTATGAATAAATTTCCATAACTGCTGAAGGCGTTTGACTGCTCGAGGATTGTCCTTTCTCTCTTGGCCATGCTGCTCTTTGAACGCAGTTGTTGAGGAGTAATGGCGCAGGGTACTGGTAGGTGATCGCCTTCTTCCTTTAGATGCACAGGACAGGCCAAAAACACGAAAACTGCATGGGGAATGAATGGAGGGCAGGGAATAAATATTAGCTGTTGGATGGAATAGACGGATGGCTGAGATCTCTTGGCGGGAGGCGTTGGGAGGACACGGGGCGGAGTGATTATGAGCCGTCGGATCACATGTATGGACGGCGAAGATCGTTTGATAAGGAGTATCGAGAGGTACGTGAGTGGGGAGATCGCGGGCTGTTGGATCTCGGGCGAGGAGATCCAACGATCGTCGGGCAAGGAAGTTGCGCGAGGGTTAGCGAGCGGGGAGGGTGGTTTTGTTGGCGGGCGGTATTCCTTGCACCGCTTTTGGAGCTGCGGCGGTATCCGTATATGGGCTCGCGATCACATTTACAGCATGACACGTGGTGGATGGGACTGGCGGGAAACTGCTTTCCCCGTGTATTAACGTGTGGTTAAGTTACGGGCACGGGATGAGCGATCACCGTTGGATCTCACTGTGGATGCGATCGACGGTGGAGGAAAAGAACAGGGTTTAGCACATGGGAAAAAGGGTTGTGGTGGCGGGGAAAGTAGGTGAACACACGCGGTCACACGAATACAGTTATATGATAGTTTAAGCTCCGCTCTCGGGGTTAAGAGCCTTATATGGATTTTAACGAGTGACCCGGGAAACGGAGGAGAAAGGGAGATAGATGAGGCAGAGGGGAAGGTTAAAGCAGCCATTAAGAATCTTCTTTCAGCAAAACCAAGAACCGAGTCCACCTTAGCTCCTCAAACTGTAGCAGAGCTAACACTGGCTCCTTCTGGGTATGAGATCCTCCCTGTGAGGTCTCAAGAACCTGCAGATCAATGCCTTCCTGATGAAAACAAATTAGCAAAATTCCTAGTGTTCCATTGGGCATGGAGTCTGACTGAACCTACACTAAAACTGATAAAATAGAATATTTACAATTTTAAGGCCAAAAGACCTTAAATAACATAAATTTTGAGAAAACACCCATTAACTGGGCCATCAAAAACTGCTTCTCCTCCCATACTTTTCAGTATGAAGGTGTTGTTCCTTTGAATTTGAGCAAGGATGAAAGGCCCTGTCCAGAAAGCATCAAACTTCCCATGATTGCCTTTCTTTTCCTTTAGTTCATCCCACTTCAGAACCAAGTCTCTAACCTGAAAATTATCTGTCTTTGTCTTCTTGTCAAAAACATCCTTGATCTTTTTCTGATGTGCTGCAGCCTTTTCAACCAACTGTTCTCTAATTTGATGTACCTCTGCTAAATCAGTGATCCTTTTTGCCATGTCTTCTTCCTCGTTCTGCTCTTCTTGAAGGAATTTTTCCATAGGGAGAGTTAATTGAATTTGGAATACCGCTTCAGTGCCATAAACCAGCCTGAATGGGGAATTCCCTGTGGATTTCTTAACGGTTACTCTGTTAGCCCACAGTGCATATTTGAGCTTAGAATCTCAATTATTTTTATTGTCCTCCAGCAACTTCTTAATTATCCTTATCAGGCTTTTATTAGAGGATTCTGCTAGACCATTGCCTTGGGGATAATATGAGGTGGAATGAACCAGTTTAATACCCATTGAATTACACATTTCCACCAATTCTTTTGCCCTGAAGGCCGCTGCATTATCTGTGACTAATTTATGTGGACAACCAAATTTGGTAAATATATTTTCAATTAAAAACTTCATGAACACATTATGATCAGCCTTTTTGGTAGGGATTGCTTCAATCAACTTAGTAAAATAATCAGTGGCTACTATTATCCATCTGCGCGGGCCGCTGGAATGTGGATTGATTTCTCCAATGAAATCCAAGCCCCACTGTTGAAAAGGTCCTTTTGCATGTATTGGTTTTAAGAGCAGGGACTTCAACTGCTGTTTCCCTTCAAATCTTTGGCACCTGTCACAAGATTTAACAAATGAAAACACATCAGAAAATAAAGAGGGCCAATAGTACCCAAATCTGAGGACTTTATGAGATGTAGTCTTCCAATAATGGTGCCCTCCACACATGTTGGAATAAAACTGCTGCATAACTTCTATTGACTGTTCTTTGTCCAGACACCTCAAAAGCACTCCAGATGGATCCCTCCGGTAGAGCATATTTTCATTAATGCAATATTTAGCTGCCCTAAGCTTAATAGTTCTGGCTTGACTTGTGCTTGAGCCTGGAGGGATTTCTAGCTTCAACAAGAATTTAACTGTTGCAGAATACCAATCACAAGAAGCTAGATTTTCAGCCACTGACTGCTTTCTCTCTGGTTTAGCTGCTTCCTTTTCTTCTGCTTGACCATTTTCTACAATTGTGCACAGGAAATCAATATCCAATGATTTGTAATTTTCTTCAGCCAATAACTTGGCAAGACCCTGACCTCTGACAAGTTTGGTGGGCTTTAATTCTATATTAAATTCAATCAACTTTGCAATCCATTTAGCCATTTTTCCATCAACATCAGGTTATGTTAAGACATCTTTTATTGCAGGAGAGGGTACGTATGTAATTATCTTAGAATGAAGAATGTAAACTTTGAAAGCTTTCAAGGATTTGATAAGAGCATATGCTTGTTTTTCAATAATGTCATACCTCAGTTCAACATCCCTTAAGTTTTTGCTGAAAAATGCCACCGGATGCTCTGAGCCTTCTTCATCTGCTTGCAATAAAACTGCTGCAATGGTGTCTTCAGAGGCAAATGAAAATATATGGAACTCCTTGCTATAATATGGACTTATTAAAGTGGGAGCCTCCATAATAGCTTTCTTAATGGACTCAAAAGATCCTCTTGCTATATCAGTCCATTTGATCTCTGACCCCTTCTTCAACATGGAGGTAATATGCTTCACTAATTCTGCAAAATTTGGTATAAACCTCCTCACAAAATTAATCTTGCCCAGAAAAGATTGAATATCCTTCTTTGATCTCGGGACAGACAGGGTCTGTATTGCTTTTACTCTTTTTGGGTCAATTTGGACACTTGCAACAGAAACAAAATGTCCCAACAGCTTGCCTTCTTCTAAAGCAAATTGTGATTTTTTAGGATTGACTGAAATCCCAAACCTCCTGCACTTCAGGAACACCTTTTTCAAATGCTGCAAATGGTTTTGATGGCTGCTGGAGTATATTGTTATATCATCTAGGTAGATGAGGAGAAATTTATCCGTCTCTCCTACAAATGCTATATCCATAGCTCTCTTAAAGGTTGCTCCAACATTCATCAACCCAAAAGGCATCTTAGCATATATAAAAGTGCCCCAAGGAGTGGTGAATGCAGTCTTCTCTTGGTCATTTGGATGCACAGCAATCTGATTAAACCCTGAAAATCCGTCCAAGAAAAACATCACTTTGGCTCCTAAGACCTTCTGCAGCAAATGCTCCATCTTGGGTAAGGGATAATTGTCTTTCTTAGAGCATTTTTTTAAGTTTCTGAAGTCGACACACAGTCTGATTTCTCCACTTTTCTTCCTCACTACCACCAAGTTGGCTACCCATTTTGAATATCTGAGAGGGACTATGATTTTGGCAGCCAGCAACTTTTTAATTTCTTTGTCAATCAGAGGGAGGAGCAAAGGATTTATTGGTCTCAGCTTTTGCTTGAAAGGAATGGTATCTTTCTCTAAAGGGATTTTATGCTGGATGATCTTCTTATCATACGTTTTCAGATCCCTATACTCCCATGCAAAAACATCAACAAATTGCTTCATTAAATTGTAGTATTCAGAACTTTGGTTAGTAGACAAATGAGTGGAAATATTTATGTATCTAGGCTAACCTGGACTCCCTATATCATGCTTATAGACTGCAGATTGGTTTTCTTTCTGGGCAGCCTTGTAAGGCACATAATTTTGGTAAAACAGTCTTTCTAAAGGAATTAAACCCTTAGGAATATGATTGCTGGGAAGCTGGACAATGCTATTTTTTCCAATTTTATTTCTAAGCTGGGATTGGGGGCTTTCTTCCAAGGCTTCATTTTCTTGGTCAATTTGCATTTCAGAAAACTCATCAATGACTTGCAGAAACCTATTTATCTCATCATCATCATCAAAAACTTTCCAATGCTAGACATTATCAGGCAAGGATGGTTTATATTTCATTTGGACTTCATAAACTAGTCTGGGAGGCATGGGAGGGACAAATAAGCTAGTAGACACAACAAGGGAATCAACAAGCTGATTTTTGGCTCTAGGGATATATGAAATACAGAAATAATCAAAGGAATGTTTGTGTCTCCATACCTCATCTCTGTATGCTTTCAGCCTTGGGTGCTTTGCTTGAAATGTTTTATTTACTTGCTGAATGATCAGATCAGCATCTCCAAACACCTTTATGCTTCTGATTCCTCTGTCTTTAGTTGCATTAAGGCCCAATATCAGAGCCTCATACTCTGCTATATTGTTTGTGACTTGAAAAGCCAGCTTGAAAGACAGATGTGTGCTTTCTTGTTCTGGAGATACCAGCACCACCTCTACTCCTGTAGTCTCCTTGGAACATGCTCCATCAAAGAATATCTCCCAAACTTGACTTCCTTGCTCTTCCTCGGCCTAAAAAATTGGTTTCTTGAGCTGCATTGAGGTCTTCTGGGATTCTTATATTTGGAGGATACATGCTCCAAAATTGGTGTCCACAGCATAAATGGGATGATTAGTAGGATTCCTTTCATCACTAATGATGTATGTCAGTTGTGCTTCTCTGTACAATCTCCTGCTTTCTCCTCCAAAAACTGGGACAGTGGCATAAGATAGATCATTCTGTAATGTCCCACCTAGTCTCTTAATCCATCCTCTAGACAGCAGCATGCCAAACTTAGGAGGGACATCTGCTACCACAATATCCATCATCATACTCTTCATGGGCAGCTGGGTTAGGGTAATAGCTAAATCTTTAATCAATCCCAGACATTTCACCTTTCTTGAATCAAATGAGAATAAATCATGATATGGCCTCATAATGTCAAGGACTAACTCTTCCATGACAGCTTTAGGCATCAAATTGTGGCTGGCCCCTGTATCTAGCAGGCAGTTGTGGAGGATTTTGTCATGAATGGTCAAGGAGACATAAAAAGATGGAGAATTATTATCAGCAGGTTCAATCATATGTTGAAAATGCAACAAGATGATGGAGCTTAGTGGAAAGGAGTCGCCTTCACTAAGTGGGCCCGCAGGCTATTTTTGGCGCAAAGTCTATTTTTAGACTATGTCTATTTTTAGACATATGGATCATGGTCTATGAGTTGCAGGATGCTATTTGTGGATGATTGGTCCTGTTGGTAAAAATAGATGGACTTCTATTTTTAGACATATGGGTGGAGTCTATTTTTAGACTTCTAGGCTAAAAATAGAACAGTCGAATATTATTAGCTCATAATAATATTTGGACTATAAACATTATCTTATCGTATTGGAGCACTTCAGTTCGAGCTACGGATGTGGCACATGCAGCTGTCAGAAGGAAATACGATTTTCTTATGGGTTAGTTGAGCTATTGCATGATGGACTTCAGTTAGAACTCAAGTGATTGAGTTTGGTGGAGTTGATTGAGGAGTTGATGGAGTTGTGTTCAGTTTGACTTGGTTGAACTAGTTGTATTTAGTCTAACTGCATAATACACTAGTGATGAGTGATGAGTGATGTGAATTAATTATTAATTAATTCACTAATTATTAACTCATAAAGAAACTAAATAATACATCAGTTAACTCAGTGCATGGACAGTTCAGTGGAGACAAGTGTTGGAGGTGAGTGAAAGGGCAAGACAACTGTCAGTTGTGACTATAGTTGTGCATGAGATTTGCACAATCAATGGATTGAGTATTGCCAATGAGGATTGCGTGGTTCAGCCAAGGGAAATACGAGTTTGGATCAGCCATTCTCATTCATTCTCATGCAGGATTGCGTAGTGGAGGCAGGCAAGCAGCGGAGGAGATTTGAACCTATGATTGATTCAGATCTGAGCTAGTTTGTGTGTAACAGGTGGAGATAGTACTGAGTACTTGCGAGGAGTATTAAACTATGTATTGTTACATGTTCTCAATCAATATAATATACAGATAGTTGGGGGTTTTCAGTTGTATGCTTTCCCCGTGATACACTGTGTTGATATGTGTGATTGATGCTTCAATGTGCGCATGCGATTGTTTCTGAATACTGCAAATTGATGATCAATGCTAGAGGAGGTTATGTATTATGCATGAATTCCGCAATAGTGTATAATCAGGATAATCTCTGTGAATAAGTGTTATATTATTCAAAATTTATACATGGTATCAGAGCAGAGTTGATCATCAGATCTATTATTCAGAAAGTGATTACATTTTATTTCTTTAGGCAGAGTCTATAATCGAGCCAGGTAGCCTCTGGATTCATCCTTCTTTTGGAAGGTGAGATATCCGGTAAAAACCCATACAGTCAATCTCTGTATGAGAAATACTTTGTTCTCACAAATTTTAGATCAGAAGCGGTTGAGTTTTGAGATGGTGGAATTCGAATTTGCAACAGTGTTTTCTTGGTGTCAAAGTTGAAATGTCTTTCAACGGATTGTGATTGGAGTATGCTCTTGAAGGCAGCTCGAATTATATTGCATGTAAAGACAGGATGGAGGCGGTGTTAGATGAAAATGGGCTGAAGGAGTTCATAGAGGCTGAGGTCCCAAAGCCTACTGATGCTGCTCATGTTGAGGCTTGGCAAAAGAAGACAACAAAGTGTCGAAGGATTCTGTTGGAGGGTGTGAAGGATCACATTGTATCCAGCCTGCATGGAAAGGCTTCTCCATACTTGACGTGGAAAGCGTTGACAGATTTATTCCAAAGCAAGAGCGACCAGAGGAAGTTGGCACTCAAGAATAAACTCAGAAACATTAAGTGTGAGAATGGAGACAGTATGCCCAAGTATCTCACGAAGTTCACCCAATGTCGGGATGGGCTGGGAAGTGTGGGGGTGACTGTCGATGATGACGACTTGGTGAGCTTGGCTCTTCTTGGTCTTTCGAAGAGTTGGCATTCCTATTAGGACTCTATCAATGGTCGGGAGAAATTGCCAGGATGGGAGAGACTTTGGTCGGATCTTATGCAAGAGGAGATTAGGCGGAATACCAGGGACGGATCTTCATCAAAGGCATCTGATGAAGAAAATTGCGCTTTGGATGCCAAAGCAAAGAAGGGGAAGGAGAAGGGTTCTCTTTGCGAATCCAGTTCTTCCAATGATGGGAAGAAGGTTGACAAATTGAAAGTGAGATGCTTTCGTTGTCATGAGGTGGGCCATTATGCTGCAAATTGTCCACGAAGGAAATCCAATAAGAGATCCGGGGAAGGATCTGAAGGTGAGGCACTTTCTTCACAGTTTGAGTTGGATTTCACACTCTTCGCATGCATGGTTTCATCCATGGTGGGAAGTGGTTGGTTTCTTGACAGTGGAGCTTCTTTCCACATGACCAGTGACAAGAGTTTGTTCAGTACTTTGGAGGAGAAAGATCTCCAGATACTCATAGCGATGGGTAATGATGAGAAGTATAGTGTCTCAGGTGTAGGCATGGTCATTTTTCAGAGGGAGCATGGAGCTCGCCTTACCTTGACCGATGTCAAGTATGTACCAGGACTGAAGAGAAACTTGGTGTCAATCTCGATGCTGGAAGACAGAGGCTATGATGTGGTCTTCAGTAAGGGAAAGGTTTTCCTTGGACACATCATCACTAGACAGGTGAAGCAGATTGGTTCACGAGTCAAGAACCTGTATGCTCTTGAGGTTCAAGATGCATGCAAAGCCTTGAGTAGCGAGGCAACTGATGGAGACTTGGTGGTTGAGAGGGAGCGTATATTACCTCTCAACATGCAGAGCCAGAAGAAGTCTGAGACGATTGTGGAGGAGCCACGATTGGTGCAGCAGCCACAACAAGGGAAGCTGAGAGGAGATCGAGTAGAGACATCTGCTCCTGCAGAGACCTCCAGTAGGGGGAAACTTCGAGCCAGGTGGGCTGAGGGATCACATGCAGCCATACCTCCAGGTAGGAGGTGGGGCAATATAGAGTGATCGTCCCAAGGAGGAGGGGCAGGATCCTTGAGGTACCCAACCTCTTGGATGAGACCTTGCTACGGGAGCCCCGATGTGGAGTAGCAGGAACTGTCTGATTGGGTAGAGACAGATGCAGATGGAGCGGCAGAGAGAGCGACAGTGTAGGGAATCCCAGGACAGCGCATAACTAGCAAGTTGCAACAATGCGAGAGGCACAAGTGTTTTGCACAGTGCTAGGTGGCACAGAGAAGTGTGCAATGGTGCGAGATGCATGGAGATGTTGTAGTAGTGCAGATGTCAGAGAGGGAGCACTTGTCAGCAGCAGGTAGCACTTCAACATCAGAGTATGTTCCTAGCCCAACAGAGTGGTCAGTTGGGAGTGTTTTTGTTCCAAGTGTTGTTGGAGCAAGTGGACTGGGCAAATGTGTTGCATGCAGAACATTCCAGAATTGTAGGATAGAGTTTGCAGATAATCCATATCTTGTTGAGAGGGAGTGTTGAAAATGCAACAAGATGATGGAGCTTAGTGGAAAGGAGTTGCCTTCACTAAGTGGGCCCGCAGGCTATTTTTGGCGCAAAGTCTATTTTTAAACTATGTCTATTTTTAGACATATGGATCATGGTCTATGAGTTGCAGGATGCTACTTGTGGATGATTGGTCATGTTGGTAAAAATAGATGGACTTTTATTTTTAGACATATGGGCGGAGTCTATTTTTAGACTGCCAGGTTAAAAATAGAACAGTCGAATATTATTAGCTCATAATAATATTTGGACTATAAACATTATCTTATCCTATTGGAGCACTTCAGTTCGAGCTACGAATGTGGCACATGCAACTTCCAGAAGGAAATACGATTTTCTTATGGGTTAGTTGAGCTATTGCATGATGGACTTCAGTTAGAACTCAAGTGATTGAGTTTGGTGGAGTTGATTGAGGAGTTGATGGAGTTGTGTTTAGTTTGACTTGGTTGAACTAGTTGTATTTAGTCTAACTGCAAAATACACTAGTAATGAGTGATGTGAATTAATTATTAATTAATTCACTAATTATTAACTCATAAGGCAACTAAAGAATACATCAGTTAACTCAGTGCATGGACAGTTCAGTGGAGACAAGTGTTAGAGGTGAGTGAAAGGGCAAGACAACTGTCAGTTGTGACTATAGTTGTGCATGAGATTTGCACAATCAATGGATTGAGTATTGCCAATGAGGATTGCGTGGTTTAGCCAAGGGAAATATGAGTTTGGATCATCCATTCTCATTCATTCTCATGCAGGATTGCGTAGTGGAGGCAGGCAAGCAGCGAAGGAGATTTGAACCTGTGATTGATTCAAATCTGAGCTAGTTTGTGTGTAACAGGTGGAGATAGTACTGAGTACTTGCGAGGAGTATTGTACTATGTATTGTTACATGTTCTCAATCAATATAATATACAGATAGTTGGTGGTTTTCAGCTGTATGCTTTCCCCATGATACACTGTGTTGATATGTGTGATTGATGCTTCAATGTGCGCATGCGATTGTTTCTGAATACTGCAAATTGATGATCAATGGTAGAGGAGGTTATGTATTATGCATGCATTCTGCAATAGTGTATAATCAGGATAATCTCTGTGAATAAGTGTTATATTATTCAAAATTTCTACATCATAGGGCTAAGCACAACAACAGGCTTATCATCTTGCAAATTGACAGAGTTAGTGGAGGTTTGTGTGGTTTCCAACTCAAGAGCTTCAAGGATAGGCTTTCTAAATACTTCACTCTTTACCAACTCTACCAGAGGCACATAAATTTTTATCTTCTGGACTTCTGACTCTAAGCTGAAAGAGGAAGGTAGCTTGTTAGAACTTCTTACCTCTTGAACTGGAGCTTTGAGGATGACTGGGTCAGCCACTGGTCTTCTCTGTCTGATATTCTATGACTCTGTTTGGACAACAGCTCTTTGGGCAGGACTCTCCTTGAATTTTTTTTCATTTGACCTCAGATTATATCTCTGCTACTCCTCAGTTTGTAGAACAGCTTCTTTGTCGCACTCCTGACTGTCTTGTTCCTGCAGCAATGATTCTTGATATGTGGCCAATGTAAAAAATGCAGCACTGCCTTTATCTTCCATGCAGTGAATTTCATCCTCATCTTCAAATTGTTCCTCCTCCATGACTACATTCTGGAAAGGAGCTTTAACCTTTTGTTCCTCATTTGGTTCTTTACCCCTCTGAATTATTTGTAACTGTTCATTTTCTCTTCTGAATGGATTGGGATTTCTTGGAGCAAATGTGTTATGCTGCCTTGTCTTTCCTGAATTCTGCTCAACTTTCAGCTTAGATATTTTAGCAGCCAATGACTATATCATCTTAGTCATTTTATCTAATTTAGGCTCTGAAGATGAGGCAGAGGAAGAAGAAGCCTCACCTCTCTGCCTTCTTCTATCAGCATGACTCTTTAGCTTTTCTACAGCCATAATATTGGATTCCACCTCTATTGCTACATCCTGCATGTCGGCTAGAGTGGCACACCTTCTTTCTCTCAACAATAGGCAGAAATCAGAGTCAAAAGCATTAGCATAAGTGATTTTGGCAGAGGTGGGGGTAGGCTTTACCTCAGCTCGTATCTTACTATACATACGATTGAATCTTTTATTAAAATCAGGCAATGATTCCCCATTTTCCCAAACTCAGTATGGTAATATAGCAAGTCCTTTTTATCTCCCCAGTGCTTTAAAAATTCTTCATATAAGGCTTCAATATCAGTAATAGATCTAGGGGCTAGTTCTCTGAACCACTTCCTAGCCTCTCCATCAAGGCTCTTGACAAAAACTATCATCCATACATCATTTTCACTTATGTCTAAGTTATCAGCATAACTATAGAAAGCCTCAAGGTGTTCTTCAGCTGTTACTACCTCTATACCAGTGAACTTGGGCATATATTTATGATATTCTCCTACAGGCATAGCATTCAAAGGAACAAGCAAGACCAGAGGTCCATACCTGGCAACTACAATTCTCTCTATCTCCGTAGGTGCTTGCTGTCCTGCCATGACTGGGGTATGTGGAAGGACACTGGCAGATTGAGCAGTATAAAACAATGAAATGGATGACAGAGACAAAGGGATGTTATGGACTGTATGGGAAACTTTCTTTGGACTGAGATTCAAAGGGGAACTAACTAAACAAGGAGCTGTATTAATCTCTGAAGGAATTTCCTTACTAACAGTGCTGGGCTCTAAATCTTCAAATTGTATATTCTCAGCTATAACTTTATCTTTCAGAGATGCATAATATTTCTTGGGCTTACCTGATCCTGGTGCTCTTTTCTGTGATGTTTTCTTCGGTTTAACAATCTTCTCAGGGTCAGGCACTGATTCAGCTGGTGATTTCAGAGGATATCTTCGAGTATGTCTAACAAACTGAGCCAGAACTGCAATGTGGAGTCGCCAAAGGTTGGTCTTCCTCCAATGGAGTCGCCAAATAGATGATTACAACCAGAATATGTGTCCAAACCTTGTCTATCATCAAAGCTTGGAACTGTGTCATCTCCGAGGGAAGCTGAGCTTCAATCTCCTCTCCCCAGCAACGAAGCCAATTAATGTTATCACCCCAAGAAACTCTCCTAGGTTGTATCTTAGAGATGCTCGGGAACATTACAAAACTCAGCAAAAATGTTGGAAATAGGTGGATGAATGGAAGGAATGATGCATATTCAAGCCAGATAACCACTTATATTATGCTTAACCGCAGACATGGGTGAACACCCCTAGACTACAAGGCTTTAGACCACCAATTACTCACAGTTTGAGGATTAATTGAACATGGAGAATACTGACCACACCAGCAGATGCACAAGACCATGTGATGGCCGGCTGCAACCAGTAAAGAGTTCTGCAAATCTATTTCCTAATGCACAGACAGGATGACAGCTCTCTGACACTAAGACAACAAAAACCTGCATAGCACATTCAATGATACATACTAGATTCTAACACAGAGGTGGGATGACAAACCCTCTAATGCTAAACATCAAGAGCACATGAAAAATGCATAATAGGCACAGCCTAGAACAGAGTAGAAATGGAAAGTGAGCAATTAACAGCAAAAGAAGCTTGTATTAGTTGAAAATGAAGACCAGACGCTGCAGGTATCACAGTAGTTACAGTCTCCAGAAGTTGAATCTTACATCAAAACAACAACCATCAACCCTCATTACATGTTTTGTCTGGGTATATATAGAGTTTTTTTACAAAATGATCTGCTATTCTATGCGTGGAGGGGTCATAATTGACCACCAACCACATTAACTATCTAAACTAGGCCTCTGCTACGATCTGCTGCTTCAATGAATGAATTTGACATTCTTTGGTACTTTGTTGTACTCCTCGAGTAGGTGGAGTGTTGTATGAATAAATTTCCATAACTGCTGAAGGCGTTTGACTGCTCGAGGATTGTCCTTTCTCTCTTGGCCATGCTGCTCTTTGAACGTAGTTGTTGAGGAGTAATGGCGTAGGGTACTGGTAGGTGATTGCCTTCTTCCTTCAGATGCACATGACAGGCCAAAAACATGAAAATTGCATGGGGAATGAATGGAGGGAAGGGAATACATATTAGCCATTAGATGGAACAAACGGATGGCTGAGATCTCTTAGCAGGAGGCGTTGGGAGGATGCGGGGCAGAATGATTATGAGCCATCGGATCGCATGTATGGACGGCAGAGATCGTTTGATAAGGAGTATCGGGAGGTACATGAGCAGGGAGATCGCGGGTTGTTGGATCTCGGGTGAGGAGATCTAACAGTCGTCCGGCGAGGAAGTTGCGTGAGGGTTAGTGAGCGGGGAGGGCGATTTTTTTGGTGGGCGGTATTCCCCGCACCGCTTTTGGACCTGTGGCGGTATCTGTATATGGGTTCGCGATCACATTTACAGCACGAAACGTGGCGTATGGGACCAGCGGGAAACCGCTTTCCCCACATTAACGTGTGGTTAAGTTACGGGCGCGGGACGAGTGATCACCGTTGGATCTCACGGTGGATGTGATTGACGGTGGAGGAAAAGAACAGGGTTTAGCGCACGGGAAAAAGGGCTGTGGTGGCGGGGAAAGTAGGTGAACGTGTGCGGTCACACGAATATAGTTATATGACAGTTTAAGCTCCGCTCTCGGGGTTAAGAGCCTTATATGGATTTTAACGAGTGACCAGGGAAATGGAGGTGAAAGGGAGACAGATGAGGCGGAGGGGAAGGTTAAAGTAGCCATTAAGAATCTTCTTTTAGCAAAACCAAGAACAGAGTCCACCTTAGCTCCTCGAACTGTAGCAGAGCTAATAGGCTCAATATAGTGTTTGAGCATTCGACCATTAACTGGTCCTCCTTCTGCTTTTGTGCCATCCATTTCTCTGAGGAAGAAAGAATTATTACCTCTGAAAGCATAAATGATATATGGGCCTTTCCATAGGAAATCAAATTTCCCATGTTTACCTTTATCCTCTCTTCTTGAATCCCATTTTAGAACTTTGTCCCCTAGGTAAAAATCTTCTGCCTTAGTCCTTTTATCAAAAGTCTTCTTGATCCTTTCTTGCACAACTTGAGATTTGATGTACACTTCTTCCCTGGTCTGCTGTAAATGAATTGTTTGGTTGATTCTTCTTTGGATGTCATTTGGTTCAACTTGCAACTCTTAGAGCAGCTTCATCACTAGTGTTCCCAAGGAAGATGGGAAAACAACTTCCATTGCATAAACTAATTGATAAGCACTAGTACCAATGGATTTCTTTGTGGTTAGCCTGTCTGTCCATAAGGAAATTACTAGCTTTTTGTTCCATGTTTTCTTGTTATCTTCTAACAATTTTTTGATGATATTTACTAGACTTTTGTTTGAGGACTCTGCTAGTCCATTTCCTTGAGGGTAATAAGCCGTGGAATGGCCCAAAGTTATATGATACTTATTATAGAAATCAATCATTCTTCTGGATTTGAAAACTGCTGCATTGTCAGTGATGATTTTGGTTGGGAACCCAAATCTAGATAGGATATTGGCCTCAAGGAAGGTTATTATAACAGTGTAAGTGGCTTGCCTTGATGGTATGGCTTCTATCCATTTGGTAAAATAATCTGTATCAGTGAGGATCCATTTGTGTTGGTCAGAGGAAGGTGGGTGGATTTCACCAATGAAGTCAAGACCCCATTGTTGAAAGGGTTCTTCGACAGAGATTGGTTTTAGGGGCAGGGGTAAAAGCTTTTTCTTTCCTTAAAAAATTTGACATTTATGACATGAGGTTACAAACTTCTTTACATCAGAAAAAAAGTAGGCCAATAGAAACCGACTCTAAGAATCTTTTCAGTAGTGGTTTTCCAGTAAAGATGTCCTCCACAGTCACCTACATGAAACTCTTGTAACACCTTGTCAAATTCTTCTTTCAATAAACAGTTAAGAAGGATACCTTCATGATTCCTCCAAAACAAAGCATTGTCAATTATGAAAAATTTTAAAGATTTCATTTTTAAAAATCTGCTTTTGGTCCTGGATAATTCAGGAGGAGCTTGTAGATTTTGTAAAACATATATGATGTCAGCATACCATGGTGATTCAATAAAGGCCTGGCTGATTGGTGGAGTCGCCATCTCCTCTCCATTATCCATTTCTGCAATAAAATTTATATCTAAGGCCTGACAGTTTGATTCAGCCATGAGCTTAGCTAAACCTTGGCCTTTGATTAACTTTGTTGGTTTGATTTCTAGGTCATATTATAATATAGTAGAAATCCATTTCCCTCTTTTTCCATTTGGACCATCCTGAGTTAAGATATCTTTGACTACTGAATTGGGGACATAGGCTATTACATGAAAATATAAAATGTAAACTCTAAAATATTTGATAGCTTTGACCAAAGCAAATGCTTGCTTTTCCATTATGTTATATTTTAAGGGGGCATCTCTCAGGGCTTTGCTAAAAAAACAATAGGTTGTTCGTAACCCTCATCATTCTTCTGCAGTAGAACTGCAGCAATTGTGTGTTCTGAAGAAAAGGAAAATATAATGAAATCTCTATCAAACTTTGGACTGATCAAAACTGGTGTTTTTGTTAAGGCCAACTTAATATCTTCAAAGGATTTCTTAGCCTCAATGGTCCATTTTATGGTCGAATATTTTTTCAACATATTGTTTAATGATGTAATTAATTCTACTAAGTTAGAAATAAATGTCCTAAGAAAGTTGATTTCCCCTGAAAAGGCTTGTAATTCCTTGATGCTCCTAGGATGTTTTATCTGTAAAATGGCTTCAATTCTCACAGGATTTATTCGGATACCATCTTTAGAGATTATATGGCCTAATAACTTTTCCTCTTCTAACCCAAATAAAGATTTTTTAGGATTCAAAGAGATCCCATACTTCCTACATTTGATGAAGACCTACCTTAGATGATTATCAGATTTTGAGAATACAATGATGTCATCTAAATATATTACTAGGAATTCATGAGTTTCCTTAGCAAAAGTTATGTCCATGGCTCTTTGGAAAGTGGCCCCTGCATTTTTTAATCCAAAAGGCATCTTCACATACATGAATGTGCCCCAAGGAGTAGTAAACACAGTTTTAACTTGGTCATCTGGGTGAACTAAAATACGATTGTAACCAGAAAACCCATCCAATAATGAGATTTTGGTTGACCCTATTGCCCTTTGTAATATATGATCCATTTTAGGGAGAGGGTAATTGTCCTTGAGTGAAACTTTATTAAGGTTCATGAGATCAACACAAAGTCTGATCTCACCAATTTTCTTCCTTGTTGGCACCAAATTTGAAACCCAATCAGAGAATCTAATTGGTGCTATTATCTTGGCCTCATACATCCTTCGAATTTCCTTTTCAATAGAAGGCAGTAGGATGGGATTGATCCTACTAAGCTTCTGCCTGAAAGGTTTCTGGTTTTCTTTTATAGGGATAGTGTGTTGTATGATGTTGGTGTCATAGGACTTGAGGTCCTCATAACTCCAAGCAAAGACATCTTGGAATTCCTTTAATAGTTCAATGTATTTCACTTTTTCGGTAGGAGGTAAGGACTTTGAAAGTTTGATCAATTTGGGATTTTCCTTAGTGCCTATATTACACTCCTCTATATCAGATTTTAAGGGTTCCATCTTTGGTTTTCTAGGGACATCATTTGAATCAAACAAGTCTTCCAAAGGGGTTAATCCTTTGGGCAAAAAGTTGTCTTTGAGATTAATGATTTTAGAGTCTTCATTAATTATCTCATCAATTTCAACTTACTTTAGGTTTTGTACATCTAATTTTGTAAATTTAGTGGGATGGAATCTATCTATCTTTCATCTTTTATCTCATTAATTTCTATTTCATCTTTGAAATTAGGATCTAATGTTATGTCAGTATCTATATTACTATTTACAAATTCCTCCTCTAAGGTTAAAAAATTGTTTATCTGTTGGTCATTAGCAAATACTTGCCAGTTTTTCAAGTTATTTGGGATAGCAGGTCTGTGCCTGACCTCAACAGTGTACTGATGGTTAGGTTGAAATGGTAACTTACAAGTGCTGGCAAACATTGCTAAACTATGAGCTTGCATATTATGCTTCCTAGGAATTACAACAACCTTGGTTTCTAGGAAAGTGTTTAGTATTTCTATAATGGTTCCTTTGTAACAACTTAATCTAGGGTCTTTGGTCATATATACAACTTTAATCTAATTTATCACTAATTCAGAGTCTCCCATGATAGAAACTCTTATAGCTCCTAACTTTCTAACTAATTTAAGACCTAAAAGAAGTGCTTCATACTCAACCATGTTGTTAGTGCATTTGAAATTCAGTCTGTAAGCATGGCCCTCTGAGTGATCATTCTCTAGATTATATATCCACACTCCTGCTCCTGCTCCTAACTTATTCACTGATCCATCAAATTCAAGGTGCCATAATATCTCATGTTCATAATTTTCACTGTCAGGGGGAAGAAAATTTTCCTTGTTTGAGGTGTTTTGATCATCTTGTTTATTGGAAATCTCTTGAGTTTGGACAATTTCTTTTTTAGTTGTAACTGCAATTTCTTTTGGTTATGAAATAATACTGTTTGAAGTGGTTTGTTGTGTTTGTTCAGCATTATACAAAATAAAAGAATCAATGTCCGAATGTAGGGAGTAGATAGGAAAGTTTTGAGGTCTATCCTGGCTACTCACCACATATTTCATTAGGGTCTCTCTGTACAACTTTTTAGGTTGTCCAAAGACTGAGATTGTGGCATATGACATGTCCAGTTGCAAGGATCCTTGGAGTTTAGCTCCCCATGATCTAGAAAATAGCATGCCCTATTTAGGTGGGATGTCAGCTACTACCATATCCATGAGAATAGTCTTAGCAGGATATTGTACTAAGGAAACACACAGGTCTTTGATTAACCCTAGAGACTTTACTTGACTTGAATCAAATGAAAATAAGTCCTTGTAAGGTCTAGTAATGTCCAAGTTTAATTTTTCCATAACTGATTTAGGCATTAAATTATGTGAAGCTCCTGAATCTAACATTGCATTGTGCAATATTTTATCATGAATGCTAAGGCTAATATAAAAGGGTGGTATCCCTCCTTCTAATGGTTTTCCATTAACATTAGGACCGAATATAAGCTCAGGTTGATCATCAAATAAGTTGACAGAGTCTTCATTCTCAACAAAGTTTAAGGTTTTGTTTATTTGAGACTTATAGGTTTGACTTTTAATCAACTTTATTCAGGGGACTAAAATTTTTAGTTTAGCCACCTTTGCTCCCAAATTGAAAGGAGAAGGGGCTTTCTCTGTTTGAGTGCTTGGAAATTTCATAGTAGGAATTGGAGTAGGTTGCTCCTCTTTTTCTGCATTTGAGGTCTTTTTCTGTGGATTTTCTAATACAGTGTCTGGAGATTTCTCCACTGTCTCCTTGGGGGGATTGAAGTGGATGTTTGATCATTAGGGGGTTGGTCATGGGTTATATCTACAATGGTGGGACCTGAAAGGTTCTGATTTGGTCTAGGGAGAATTTGGAGAGTTTTAGTAACTGGAGTTGCTTTGATCTTCTTGGGTTGATTTGGCACTGTTTTCTTGGTCTGGTCAGGAGTGTCAGAATTCTTTTTACTCCTCAAGTTGTATTGTTTATGTACCTCAAAAATGGCATAATCATACCCTTGCTTATAATCAAATGATTCTCCAGATTGGGTCTGCAATTGCTGCAGCATATGCAGTTCCTGCTCATCTTGGGTCAAGAAGACAATTTCCTCATCATCCAATCCCATCAAGTTAATGTATGTATCTTGTTCAGGTCATATAAATGAGATGTTTCAGTATAGTTTTCTTGAAATGGAGGCCTACTGTTCTGATTAGGTCCATTTTTTCCAGTATTTTGATTTTGGTTCTTTCTAAAGTTTGGATTTCTCACTGGAGGTGCCTATTGATTATCCCATTGGGGCTTCCTCTCAATGTTCTCTATCCTATCCATCAGTTTTTCCATACCCTTGGTTAGAACATCTATTTTAAGGTCAGAGGGTGAGGCTTCATCTTTCACGGGTCCTCTTCTTTCATTCCTAACCCTAGCTCTTTTTGCTAGCAAGTTGGCTTCTACACTAACTGCTACACTCTGCATGTCTTCTAAAGTTGGAGGATTTCTCTCTCTGAGTTGGAAGGCCATATCAGTATCAAACCCATCAGGAAACTATCAGTGCTAAATCAGGCGGGGGTCTAAGATTCACTAGTATTGTATTATATATTGTTAAATCTGGTACAGTAATCCTAGACTATTTCATTTGTTCCTCTCCTGATGTTTTCATACTCTGAAAGGATCTGCAGAGAGTTCTTTTTCTTTTCCCATCTATTTAAAAATTACTGATAAAATATTTCTAAACTATCTATGCTATTAGAAAGTAAAACTCTAAACCATTTTCTCACATCACGAGCTAGAGTTTGAGTAAAAAGTCTCATCTGAACATCTCCAATATCAATTTCATGTAATTGAAAGTAGTCTGTCATTTTGTTTACATGATGTTGTGCTGTATAAGGTCCTATGCCATCAAATTGGACAATTTTGTTCTGTTAATCTTGTGGCATGGTGCCAAGTGGGGCAGGTAACACAAGAGGAGCATATCTATTTACCATGGCTCTAAGTTGGGCAGGGCTAAGAAGAGGGGTTGGGGTACCAGGAGATGATACAGTAGCTTATGGAGAACTAGGAGTAATAGGTGATTGATGGGCAATGATAGGTTGGTAGGGAAGTGAAGGTATAAATGGAGGTAAGGAATGAACTTCAGAGGTGGAAGGGAATAATGATGAATTAAGGGTAGTTGACATTGGTTCAGAAAGCTCAGGGATCTTAGAAGTAGTAAGAGATGACTGAGGGGAATTTAGAATATACTCATCAATTGACTGGTTTGCCTTTTGGACTTCAAGGTTTGCAATAAACTTTGGATCTAGAACTATGTCATCAAGTGCACTTTCAGACTTGGATCTGAATAGGGAAAGGTCAAATGACTCATCAAAGGGGAGGTCTTCTAAAAACAACCACTCATCAGGGCATGAATCTGCTTTGATTGAAGGTGTTGGACTTACTGAAATTTCTTGTTTTTTGGATCTTCTCGAAATTAGGTTGGGATTATCCACTACTGGGGCAGGGTTTGGATCTAGATTAGCCCTAGTATAGTGAGTTCTCCTTGAAGCCAGAGTTTTGAGCTTTTCTAGTTACTTTCTTTTTATGAAATTTTGTAAATAACTTCTAATAAACCCTTCAAGAGGCTTGAAATAAAGATTTGAAATTTTCTCAAAGGTTTATTAAGACTGAGGATTTGAGTCCCCAATATGGTCGCCACTATGTTATCACTCAAAAGTTTTCCATAGAAGTTATCAAAAGAAGGAATCATCCAAGGTAACCACAAACCAATCTTTTAGGCTTAGGTTCTAACCAACCTAAGTCTAGAGAGGGCTCTCTCTTTATAATTTAGCTTTGTTTTTTATGAGATTTTAGGCTAGTTCTTAGTGTTCATAAGGCTTTGTTTTGAATTGAAGGTTGGGTGGTGGAATTATTAGAGTAGATGGATATAGCTAGGTCTTCAAGCCATTGGGCTATGGATTCAATCAATGGATAGCATAACTGGACCAGATCATTAAAGGGAATGTTCACAGGGCAGGCTAGCAAAGCAAAAGGAAAATCTTCAGGTCTAACGGATGAAATGATTCTAACCAGGTTGAAAGGGAACTTAAGAATCCTTAGACCGAGATCAGAATTAAGAAAAGAGGGTGGTCATGAACAAAGGGCAATTAAGAATCCTTGGCTATAGACCAGGGGAGAAACTACGGAAGCAAAGGAGCAGTTAAGAATTCCTTAGCTAAGATAGTTTAGGAGAAAAGATTCAGAATGTAAAACAATCAAGATAGAGTGCATTCAAGCAATTTCTGAAATATCATTCCTTGTTATACATTTAGATTTTAGAGAAACAAATAAGATTATGAAGAAACATAAGAAAATAAAACAATAAACGTGAGAGAAAACTTATTTGTATTTCACTTTACACAAGAATCTTGTAAAATATCTGATCTTTATTCCTTGATCCAGCAAGCCAATCCAGTCATTGATACAATAAAACTTTGATTTGAGAGAAAAAGTCTATAAAAATGTCTTGGAATCCACCCTCCATACTTCAAAATGTGAAGTATTTATACAAAAATAATTACAAAATATCTCATAACAGTTTGAGTTTTAATCTAGGAAATAAAATATCTTCATGCATGAAGATAGAGACAGATGTGAAACTGCTTCTTGCTATCCCTTTTATTGTGGTGTTGTTGGCTGTTTCTGTTGAGTTTTAAGCCCTTTAAGCTGGTTGATAGTTGTGGTATTTCCATGCTGGAGTCTTCTTTACTTTGATCTTTCACTGATACTCTTTGACTCTGTTACTCTTTGACCTTGCTTATCTGTCTTCCACCTGGCTGCCTTCAGATTTACTGTGGTAACTTTCTGATGTAAAAATTTTTCAAAGTAAATCTATCATTTTTTCCCACCATTCTGCTTCAGGAAATCTCACCTTTAACATTCTCCTGTAAATTTTGTCTGCCTCTGTATATTTTGCAAAATTGGGCTTGGTGAGAGACAGATGTTTCACCTCATGTTCTAAGAAAAAGAGGTTCTCTAATGTATCATATAGTACTTTTCCAATAGGCAAAGCTTTAATGCCTGAAGAGTTGGCTTGTTCCTTGGCCAGCCTCCTAAGTCTATCACTGTAGTCCAATTGGGTCATGAGTTTATCCTTGATGAATGTAGGACTGGGAAGTCCTTTGTCCCTCAAAATTTGAAATTTGGCCATAAACCTGTGAATGGCCACCTGCATGTTGTGGCACTTTCCTTCTAGGTTGAGCATAAGGTTTCTTTTGGAAAGAACCTTTTTTAATCTCTAGGATGGCTTCAGTCCTATCCTGTACACCAAGCTCATGGAGCTCATACCTGTTCTTACTGTTTAGGAGGTGGATGAGTCGATTTTCATCCTCAGGTTGGTCTCCTAACTCTTCCCTTACTTTCTGGATAGTCTCAGTGGCTACCTTCACCAATTCAGTTTGCTCAAATATAAATTGAATTGATGGCCAAATATCATTGAAAGAATCAATGATATTGACCTAGAGCATTTCTTTAGTCTGTCTTAGTGTCTTCTGCAGTGTAAAATCTCTCTAGGACTTTGATTTTCTCACCCATCCTTAGGGATTTTTGTGTTTCTTCTCTTTGTTGAATTTGGGCAAGTTTACATTCAGTTTCTAAACTTACCACTTTTTCCTTTAATCTTTTGAGCTCTGTAGCTTGAATGGACATCTCCTCCATAGCCTTTTCCAATTCTGCTATTTTTTTAGTTGAAGTGTCTGCTGCTGTAGTGGACTCAGTTGAAATTGGCAGGGTTATGGCAGGTGGAGCTGTAGGTGCCAATGATGCTGCCATTGTGGAAGGAACTGCTATTGTTACTATGGGAATGGCAGTTGTGGAAGTTATTGCGAGGTCACTTTGCTTCGACTAAATCAAAATGTCCAACTCCTTCTCTATTTCTTTAAGCTGATCATTTAGCTTTAGGACTAGGTCCATAAGCTCTTCATGTCCTTTTTGTGCTTCTAGGACTTCCATTGTTTGAGGGTGATGTAGCTGAGGAATTTTGAGCTGCTTCTTCAGTGCAACAATGTCATCATTCTTCTTTTTTATCAACTGCTCTGTTGCTTTCACATCCTTGGGATCATGTCCCAATCCTATCACTAAATCCTCTAAGGACTTGATTCTTGTATCTTTGGCCCGTGGAGAGGCCTTCTCCAACTGAAACTAAGATGATATATTGTTTAAAGAGTTCTGCAATTAGTGGGCTGCTATGGATTTCCCTGTCAATGTGGAATAAATCATCTCGCTAGTTTTCTTATGTAGCTCAATCTGGTCAATGGGATGAATATCCCTTGCCAGTACTTCAAAATCCACTCTTTTAAAATCTGTTGCTGTCCTTGGCTGCTGAGTGGTCGGCTTAATGAAGGTCATTTGCATTTTCCCCTCTTTAACATCATAGGCTGACATAAGCCTTGTCTGATTGGTAGGGGTCATCTTCAAATACTGTGCATAAGTTTGGGCTTTCAGCCTCTCATTCCTAGCTTTTATTTCTTTGTATCTCTCTTTGATGTCTTGGTCTTTATCTGTTGGCATTCTGAAAGAGGATACCTCAACACTTTGCTGCCTTTCCAACATCTGAGTGTGTGATGTGGAAGGTTCTAGGATGCCTCTAGATGGAGTGGCATGCCTGCTCCTATCTCTTTCTGTGCTGGTAACCTCAGCTGTCTCCTCTGTATATTCCTGTTCAGAGATAGGATTCATTCTTTGTCTCTTTGCCTGGCTTGTCTCTGCATAGGCTTGAGATGTTGTTCTTTCTGAAGGAGTGGCCCCTTCCCTATTTCTCTTGAGGTTTTTCTCCTCATTTAGAGGAGTTTGTAAGACTAGGGGGGTACTCATGGTGGCCTCTGGTCTATTTGTTTTCTCTGATTGCTCTGGTATGTCTGATTCTTCTTGTACCTGTGATTCTCCTTGGACCTGTGATTCTCTTGGCACCTGCAGGAAAGAAACCTCATCAAGCTATTTCTCTAGATCAATTAAAGTGTTTTCTACAACAAATTTAGTGCTATCCCTGTCTTCTAAAGTGTTTTCCACCCATTCCAGTTGGTTGGCATACTTTTCTATTTCAGGGATATGGTGATGAATGTAGGGAGCCATCTCGTTTCTCTGTCTTCTGTTGTAGATGAAATCCAAGGGATCATACCTCCATATGAAGCTTTGTTTTAGATTTAACATTTGAAGGATTTGGTCTGCCTCCTTTCCAGCTTCTCAGCTATTACAAATAAAGGGACCTAATTGGTCTTTGATCCTGAGCTGGGCCTTCTTTTTTGCTTTGACAAAGTGTATCTCATATGAATTGATTATTTGCCTGTAGTACTCTAGAGCAAATAACCTCATTGGGAGGTATTTAGGTAGTTTATATGGGGCTAGATCACAGCCATAGATTCTAATCTCAGTGTGGTTTTGGTACTAGTACCAATCCCCCACTTTGGATTGTTTTGAGAGTTGCAAGATCCTCCTTATATCTGAACTGATTCTTGGAGGAGGGCTGCCTATTAGCATTGTCACAATGGGATGCACAAATAGGTCTATGAAGTCTGTATATGAATATGGGAAATCATATTTGTGGATCAATGGAGTCCAGAAAATTACTGATCTAGGGTGACCTTTTGTGTCAAGCTTCTGGAGAGTAAATGGGAACTTATCAGCTTGGTAGTATAGAAAGAGGTGATACAAAACAGAGGAATACTTGAAGACTCGCTCATTACTCATCCTAAGGAATTGGTCATGCATCCTATCAGCTATAAACTTGGCATAATCATAAATAACAACAGGAGGCTGTCCTGGAGTGTATATGGACATGAAAGCCAAGATGATCTCATCTATATACTCACTGGTGGTATAACCTAGGACACTAGATATCATTGCTACAATGTCTTGGCCAAATGGGGAAAATATGGTATACACATATGGAGGAGGTCCTTTGGGGGTATACTTTTCTTTCGCAATGTAGGTTTGGATTATTTGTGCTAGTCTTGCAGGGCTGAGCTTGGGAAATAAGTCCAACAGGTCTCAATGGAGAGAGGAGTCAAGTTTTTCCTTGGTTGAAGTTGCAGCATCTCATTTATTGATTCAGCAATGATGGTGAAAAGTATGGTCTGGTTAGGGGAAATTACTGCCCTTTGATTAGGGATGTAGTTTGCATGGTAGTAATGGACAATTTCTAGGAAAATGTGAACTTCAGGGAATTTGTACTTGGGCAAATTGGACTCCCAAAAACCAATTTTATCAGCATGGTTCAGGTATTGGTCTTTGTATCGATAGTATAGTTTGAGAGGAGATTCATGGACAGAGGTGTCCTTTATCTAGAAATCCTTGTCTGCTAGGGGGAGATGGTCTAGGTCTAGATGAGGAGTGGAAATAGGTCTCACATCCATGGCAATTGGGGCAGCCATTCTCAGTTCTTGTGGATTTGAGAATGGGAGAGGTGATTTTCAGTTTTTTAGGGAAATGGTGGTTCAACACAGTGTAAGCTTAAGTTACTTGAGTTTCTTTAATTAAAATTTTCACTTTAAATAAGAAACTCAGTAACTAGTTCTGAAATTGAGAGGTTTTTCAGTGAAATATGGCTTAAATACCTAGAATTAAGGAAAACTAGCTCTGAACAAGTCAACTGGCAATTGCGAATAGTTGAAAAGACTCTGTGTAGGCTGGAAGGTGAACTGGGTGCTCTGTGGCATCTTTGGGGTGAAATTTGGACATATGTTGACAACTCTGATGTTCGCAGGTGCTTGCATGGAGCTTTTCAGTTGAAAAAAACGATAAAAACAAATGATTTGGGGCTTTTTGGCTTTATGCGCGAAAGTCAATTTTGGCGGGTACTGGTGAACAGTGGTCATTTGTCGTGTAGCGGGGTGAGCAGTAGCTTTTTTGGCATGTAGCGGGCAGGTGGTAAGTAGTTTCCATCACACCGCGTTTGGGTGCTTGGCGATATTGGGGGGAGGCCGCCCAATTCCATACATTGAGCGACACATAGCCCATGGGGCCCAACAGAAAACAACTATTTTCAGGCAGGTAATGTTCAGATGTTTGGGCCTGTTTGAAATGGATGAGGGCCGTCCGATGTGGAGGGGAGAAATCGTGTGTGATCGGGCAGTGGAGTTGCACAAAGGGTAGTGGGGGGGCCCGACGGGTTATTAAGTGCGGCAGTTTTAAGTTGATGAGGGATTAAGGCGAGGTTAAGGCATTGGGGTCATTAGCGGAGGGTTTATTTGGGTTTTTGACTAACTTAATTGTGGATCGATTAGTTAGTGGGTTTGGGTAGAAAATCATAGTTTATATAATTAAACTAGGGTAGGGTTAATTAATATTGCGGGAGTTAAATATATACGGGAAACAGGTTGGTGTTTGGGATTTAATAAATAAATTAGTAATTAATAAAATGAGCGGAAAGGGGCACAATACCCTAAGTATATGATATTTCATGTTTTAATACTTTTTCGATAATAACATAAAAACTTAGGATATAGTGTTTTTGTGGGTTTTTAATATGAAAATGATTTATGTGGGGGAATGAATACTTTTCCTAGGTAAAAGTATTTTAACCTTAGGATAAGAGTATTATTAGGGAAAATGAATGGACTAAAAGGGGAATGAATTTTTATGAGGGGGTTTAGTACTTATTGCCTATAAGTCATTGAGCCGAGGGTCCGGTCCCTCCAAAAGTCAGAGAAATGCTCTGAGCCTCTTTGGCTTAGGGTTTTCAAGTACTTTGAACTTTATTGTGAGAAATTAGTTAAGTGAAAGGTGAAATGAATGAGGGAAGTTAATTAATTGACTTTGATATCCATCTGCATGCTTGAGTGTCCATTCACATTTGGAACTTTTATGATGAAAAATATGATAAACATGCTTTTGTCTAATTAATCACCATACTTCTGCAACCTTTCTTCTACTTACCCATCTACTCATCCTACCATTTTCACTTCTCCTTATTAGGGTGCATTTGAGATAGCAAACCCTTATCAAACATTTTTCTTTCTTTTTACAATAGTAAACTAACTAAATCTAACCTTATTACATCCAAGGGCTTAGATTAAACAGTTGAGCTCCTTTTATTTACTCTACCTATCTAACTATCTGCCAAGGTTACACTGTTTGGCTAGATTTTTATTCTTTATCTATAAACATGAAATTGAAACATGAAATAGCCAAGTTTAAACATTTTGACTATCATGGATTGTGGCAAAGATTACAAACTGCACACTATCATTTATTATACACAAAAGTAAATAGTAGTGGCATTTTGACTTGCACACTTTCATGGTCCTTTTTCTTTTCTCGGGGTTCATATTTTCATCTTTTTTGACCTTTTTATTGTTTTTGTCCTTTGATTATTCTTTTAGGACATACCCTATTTACATTTTTTAATTTTTTGAATATGGAAAACATTTGCAGAAAGCAAAGGTATGTACATATTACAGGTTCAATCTCAATCATTCAAAAATTATGAATCCTATTGGTATAGGAACCTAACACCTCACATGATTCTTTACACATAGCTCTTTAATTGTTTTAGCGTAAATGAGAATATCTTGGATGGCCCAGAGGAGAGGAATTTTAATACAAAGTTTTTTTAATTCCCCTACAAGATCAAGATCTAGATAAACAATTGGTTTAGGTATCGTTAACCTTTCGGGGAATAGGGGAGAAGTGACTATGAGTTTCTCAAGATTTTTATGTTGATCTATCTCTTCTCCTTGTTTTATTTCTATATTAATTACAGTTGGTGGTATATGTACAGGTGGGGTTTCGATCTAAATTGATGGCTGGTCCCTGTTTTCCTCAGGGGTGATGATACGTCCCGACCTCAATCAAAGTTCATTACATTCTTTTTGTTCAATCTCATAGTCCGAGCTTTCAACAATTTGCACCAACGGAACTGGATTGTTATTGGGATTCAAATTTGGTTAAGCTGGCAATTGAGGGCACAGAAGAGGCTGATGATTTTGTTGTAATGGATATGGAGCTGATAATGTAGGTTGAGGTTGAGGACCTGTCCCCATAGGTGTATTGGATATCCCCAAAGGTCGTTGCCAATTCGTAGAACATTTCATATTTTGGGAAGTGGAGGCAGGCCACTGGGATGGATAGGGATTACCTTGCCAAACAGGAGTAAAAGGAGAATTTGGCTAGCCATTACTCGGAAAGGATTGAGTTGGCCAAGGTGTCATAGGGAATGACTGGGATTTCCAATTCGAGTAAGGTGATTGGCGTTGCCATGCTGTCTCAAGGTTCTGTTTGCTGATTAAATGGTGAAGAAGGAAAGAAATGGGATGTGTCTTGTGACATACCTATGGGTTGGCCTGTCACTTTCGACGTTGGTTCATTAAATATACTAGCTCTATCTCTTCTTCTGCTTCCTTGAAAACTACTTTCAGCCCTGGAAGTGGAAATTGTTCAGTGGTGTGATCCTTGATGCAGATAGTGCATGTATGAAACATGTCCAATAGACACTCCCGTTGGTTGTGCTTCTTCTGGCAGTGTGGGCAGAAAAGGGCCAAGTTCTATTCTGCTAAGTCTTGTTTCTGTTTAGTCTGTAGGACGTCCAACTGCGTTGTGAGGGTGTTGAGGATGTCTGTCTTGAAATCGTCCAGGAGGTTATTGATTTCCATTCATGTTATGCCTCCACTGTGTGGTTTTCTTCCCCTGGTCATAGGATCTTGGCTTCCTATTCCTGTCCGTGTTCTTCCTTGTGAACACCTGATACACAAGCAAATGATTTCATCATAATATTCTTGAGAAATATCTCCTTTCCCTATTAAATTTAGAGTTTCTATCCATTCTTTTTTCATTCCTTTAATTAAGATAGCTCTTAGGACTTATTTTGGTAAGGTGGTGTGTGGAGATCTCTGCAAATTATAATGGAATCATTCGACATATTCTTCTAGAGTTTCATTATCCTTTGCAGCCATCTTAAAGATTTCATCTTTTAGTTCCATAGTCTTGCAAAAGTCTTGGTATCTTGTGAGGAAGGAAGTTTTCATGTTATCCTGAAAGTTAATAGTATGTCCACCCAAACGCATGAACCATCTCAAGGCTGCTCTCTTCAGAGTAGAAGGTAACAGTTTCAGTTTTTGAGGGTCAGTGGTATAGTCATGCCCTCTGCGGAGGACATCAAACTCGAACAGGAAGGCATCAGGATCCTCTGTGACCATCCCATGAAAAGTTGGGATGCTATACAAAGGAATAGTCTCCATAGGGGCATTGGCCACTTGGTCGACTATGGGGTATTCCAATGTCGAGGTTTGACCTTACGGTGGTTGATTTTCAATTTGGTAAAAAATGTCCCAATATCCTTCAAGAATTTCAGGGGGTGCTATTTGAGTAGGCGGAGGATTAGCAATCCGAGTTGGTTTTGCAGCACTACCTAGATTTGGGATCACAAGAGATCCTTGTTCAGACAACTGAGGTCCTGCCTTAACAGTTCCACTGGTTTCTCCCTCTCCTTCTTTTAAGTTACACGATTTTCCCTCTTGTAGAGGATCAGAATGTAAATTTGTTGTAACCTGAAGACTCTATTCAGATCCTCCAATTTGGCTTTGAATCTTAACGTAGGCTGCAGATGGTGAGCTTGCTACCTAAGGGATTATAGTAGGGCTTTTCCTAGATATAGTCTGGAATCCTACTGATGCTTGAGACTTTGCTTTTCTTATGATTTCGTCTATAAAAGTTGTTCTCCCAAGGTTCACCGATCCCTTGGGTTTTGTGGATTTAGGTGGGGGGTTCTGATCTTTTTCTATCTTTCTATTCCTAGTCATTCATAAAAAAACCTATTCCTATTTAACCTCTATGATTTTGCTGAAAAGCGGGCTAGTGAGCAAGCACTTTACTTGCTAGTTACATAGGTTCTTACCTCCCGTTTTTAAAACCCAATTCTTTTACAAGTTGATAAAAGAAAATCACTTTGAAACACTCTCTTTTATAGCTCTAAATCTCACTCTTATGGTTTGTGATGCTGCACTCATGGCCTAGGGAAACCCCTCCTTCCAGACCTGGTCCTAAAATTTAAAAAACAGTGTTTTATCCCCTATACGCGACATTGCCCTGAGTTAAACGCGTGTACACGCGGGTCTGTGTATACCCAACCCACGTGTATGTATTAAAACACTTAAAAAAATAAATAATTCCTTATTTTCGGGCGGAGATCGCGGGTTTTACCTGCTGATCACCTGTTAGTGCCCGTGGCCCAACTGTTCCCAACCAACTCCTAACTAAAAAACTACTTTGGAGATGGTATAAAAAGACATCAAAGGGAAGGCCTAAGGGGAGAGAAAAGAAGAGCAAGATTATTATGCTGAGATTTTCCCCTTAGACCAGGTCTGAAGTCCTTGGTGCCTTCTGCACTTCCCCCATTTTGCATAGGAAACCCTTGTTTCCATGTGTATTGGTGATCATTCATCTTTTATATCACCATTGAGTAAGACTTGGAAGGAGCTCTTGTTGGAGGCTTGAGGCTGGAACGAATCCGGGAGGAAGCTTTGCTTGGAGCCTGCTGAAGGTGTTTCAGGTGAAATCTTTCCGTTATATGTACTTTACTTGCCTTTATATAAAGAAACACGTCTTGGTTCCTGAAACAATCTTTCTTTGTGCTTATGAGATTCTTGTTTTGAATTCTTATGCAAGTAGTTACTTAAAGATTTTTATAACTAACTTTATAGCATGAAGATGGTTTGTGTATAAGTATTTGTCCATGTACTGCTGTGTTCTTTGATTTGTTTGTTTTACAGGTCAAAGGAGAAGAAGGGAACTCCAAGAAGGGTTTGGACCCTAAAGGCCTTCTCGAACGTAGGACCTTAGGTACGTACCCTCAACATTAGAATTTGCTTACAGTAAAGATAATGGCTGTGTGTGTGTTTCTTTCAATTAGCAATTTTCAGTCTGGTAGAGTCTTAACCCAAAGGACCCTAGGGGTACTTTCCCCTCAACCAGAATTGGCGACTCTGCTGGGGAACAACACTCTTGTTGTTCCTAGTTTGGGTAGTCTTCAAGCCAATCAAGGCTCAGCCCCTCTGTTTGTTGGCTCTGACTGTCTGATCTGTTCTTGAACTCTAAGCTTTTCCAGTTTTTTCAGTCTGTATTTTTTATTTTTCTTGAAAATCTTCAGATACGCTGTTTTCCTAGATTACAGAAGCATATATACGCAAGTTGTACTAAGTTAACCCGCGTATACGCGAGTTTCCTCAGTTACAGTCACGTGTACACGCATTCTGCACATCACTGCAGGCGCGTATATTACATAATTTTCAGGATTTATAAATTTTCTTTTTGCTGAATGTCTATCTGGTGGTTTGGGTCAGTTTGAAGCAGTCATTTTCCAGTAACAGTCCTCTGTTTAATAGGGGGCATCTTGTTCTGAACTCTCTCTAATTATAAGGAGTATTAGTCTTGTTTTCGTTGATTGCAAGCGTCATTGTTTTTTGACACACAAGATTTCTGGTTAAGAATCTTGACTGCTCTGTTTTGGCAGAGTAGGAAGATTGGATTCAATCTTTGTGTTCATTTTGTTTTGGTGACCCTTTTGTTTGCTTAATGAAACCATTTTTGTGACCATTTGCTCCTTCGTTTCGGGAAAGTTGTTTGTTACCATTTTCTTGAAACTTGTCTTTTGATCTCTTGGACTTTCATTGCTGCTTTTGATTGTCAAGAGCGATTTCAAAGGCATTTATTTTTGTTGGGTTTTCATCATTTGAAAGGTGTCAATTCGCAAAAGTGTTTGGTTGCCTATTCTTCAATCATTAGTGTCAGTATTTTTGAGAGCATTCTTTGAAAAAGACTTCTTTGCTTGTTGTTTGAAAGAAAATCTTTTGAAAGTTTTAAGTTTCGCTTTCTTAAACTTGCTTTTCATTTGATTTCCCTTTTTCCGAAGTGAAAGTGCTTTGTGTTTATCTTAGAACTTGTTTTTATTGTTTGGACGAAATGGTTGGTAGCACATCATATTCTATCTAAGCATTTTAGTGGCAAGACAAAATTGATAAGTGAGCAACTTTCCTTCTTTGTTTGCAGAGTAGTCTTAAAATCTTGCATTCACATATAGTTGTTGCATTAGGATAGATTTGCATCCCTTTTTATGCATACATAGCTTTGTTAGCTTTTGTGAGTGTGGAGTTTGAAAAGAAAGCAAAAAACTTTGTTTTATTAGAAGTACCTCTGAACCTCATAGAAATTGCTCTTCATCGAAAACAAAAAGTGCATATGCATGTAGCTAAGTTTTATTAATTTCTTTTGCGTCCATAAAAACACCACAAGTTTCATTTCCGTTACCTTGTGACTTAAAGAACAACCTAATAAAATCAAGCGCTAATTAAAATCCACTAGAACTTTTTGTTTTAGTCAGTTACACCAACAAGTTTAGGATTTTAGGGCCTTGGATTAGGCGAGTGGAGAGTTAACTCTCCAAGGCCACATAAAACGTCAAACATAAGAGTCTGAATAACGAGAGAAAATCCAATAGCGTTAGGAAGACCAGGAAAGCTCCGGATCTAGGAGTTAAGCACGAGGGTCTGTGAAGATAGGGAAGAGAGATACCCCCTCTCCTACTTGTCCGAACTCACCTCACGACTGTTCCGCCTGGCTTCTGCGACGAGTTGGTACCCATAGTTGCCTCTCCTAGGGATCTACACAGGTGGCTGCGGAGGGGAATCTCGTGGCACCTGAGGTTGACGTTGTATCACTCTCGATAGTACTACTGGAGGGCACCCTTGCGAAGCTTGGGGGCTTGCACCGGCACAGGCTGTTGTTAGGAGGTCAGCATAACTTCCTCTGTTACCTTCGCTGATAGGACTGGGCCGTCATTATCCCAGACTATCCTCGGAAGGCCCCTGACTCCACTTTCTTGTATTTTGGTGTCCGGTCCTCATCACCCGGAGCGGAAATACTTGGAAGTTGTTTGACTGGCTGTATCTTTAGGGATTTTATAGTGTGTGCTCTTTGTTCTTTGTATATAGTTGGCTTTAGGTATTTTTGTCTAGTCGCGTTTGGACTTTGTGGTCTGAGTGACTGGCTTACCACTCTACCGATCTTGAAAGGCTTTTGGCCGTTCTTTCAGAAGTTGTGGAGTTGCCTCCTCAAGGGCAAAGGTTTTGGTTGCTTACCCATATTCTTTGAAGAGTTATTTCTATCTTCCCACAAGGGAAAAGGTCTTTGGATCAGTTAGATATGGCTAATATTCCTGTGGAAACCAACCAAGGTACCCTTCCAAAAGGGGATCCTTGTGCTTTTCCTTTCTTTGGAAACGTTGGTACTCCCTTGATGGCCACTTTGAATATTCCTGGGTTGAATGTTGGACTACCCGTTTGGCTGTGGTCCACTCCGAATATTCCAAATGCTCTTGAAGCCTCTCAGTTGATTGCTTTATTTCAAGGGCATCACATGGGTGCTAATTGTTCATCTTCTTTCAAAGAGAAATCTGGGATTCCTTCTTCGCCTCCTTCTTGTAACAAGAAATCTAAAAAGAGGAGAAAGAGGAAGTCAAAGAAGAAGAATAATTCTAACACTTCATCATCAACCTCTGCGAGTCATGTTGAAGATGAGTCTTCAGCCGCTGCAAGTCATGCTGGGGGCACAAGTCTAGTCACTGCAAGTCATACTAGCACTTCATCTTCAACCTCTGCGAGTCATGTTGGAGATGAGTCTTCAGCCGCTACAAGTCATGCTGGGGGCACAAGTCTAGTCACTGCAAGTCATACTAGCACTTCATCTTCAACCTCTGCGATTCATGTTGGAGATGAGTCTTCAGCCGCTGCAAGTCATGCTGGGGGCATGAGTCTAGTCAATGCAAGTTATACTAGCAAAGAGTCACCGACCTTTGCAAGTCATGTTCAGGACTCTCCGAAAACCACTGCTAGTCATGTTGGTGGAAAGGAGGTTGATAAGAAACCTGGACGTAGAAGTTTTAAACCCAAGTTCCCTTGTAAGATATGCAAGGGAGACCATCTTACTCATTTATGCCCTGGTATCCCAGAGGTTCAAAGGATATGGTCCGAGCCTGAAAATACTTCTGCTCCTAGATCTGATATGGTTTCTCATCAATCCCATCAACCATTGGTTGATAATGTGGTAAAGCCAGTGCAATCGCTGGCCGATTACACTCCTCTTTTGGGGGGTGAAGTGCCTAACAAAAGAGTTTGTTTGATCTCTAGTACAGAGTCTTCTAGTATAGGGGGCATTCCGGTTTCTTCGAATGTTCCCCCTCCAAGTTCTAAGAGTGTTTCCTTTGATTGGGATAGCCTTGTTGAGCCTCGTCTTCCTTCCGCTGCACCTTTTCAAATAAAGGTCAGAGTGAATTCCACAAATGTCTATCGATGTATGGTGGATGAAGGATCCTCTGCAAGTATTATATCCTCTTTGACTTGGAAAGCTTTGGGTTCCCCAAAGTTGTTGACAGCTCAGAGTCAGTTGTTAGCCTATGATAGAAGGCCTGGTGAATGTATGGGTGTTCTTCCTCAAGTGCCTATCACTTTAGGTGGGAAGACTGTCTTAAACGATATGATGGTGGTTGATAGACCTTTAGACTTTAATATGCTACTTGGGCGTGATTATGTCTATGCTATGAATGCTGTGATGTCTTCACTCTTTCGAGTAATGTGCTTTCCTCATAACGGGAATATTGTCACTATTGATCAGCTTGCATCTGATAATCACCACCCTAATTCGACTTTACTGCAGAATGCCCCTTGGTTTGTTCCAAGTGTTCAAGTAGACTCTACCCCGCCACGGGTGAATTATGTGGCATTGAGTCCTCAATGTTCAATTTCTTCTGAGAAGGATCCTTTGACTTATTATTCTCCTTCTTGGGACTTGGTCCCGGCAGTTGACCGAGAGATTCATCCTATAGGGACATGGGACCCTTTAATTCCCTCTTTTGATCCTTGTAGTTCTCATGATTTCTTAGAACTTGTTTTGCCTTCACAGGAGGAACTCTTTGAAGCCATGAGTTATGACTACCAAAGGAGTCCTTGGTCCGATCCCTGCAAGGGGTTTGTCCAGAAGAACTATTATGCGTAAGCTGCAAGGCTGCGTGGTTCCCTGTACCATATTGTATATATGAGGTACGCATTTTCAAGTTTTGTATTCTATAACATAAGATCTTATATGAAGTTTATATGTGGGATGTATTAACTTCGTGTCTAGTGTTCCTATTTATGTTTATAGAACTTGGAAGATTTCTCCTTTGGAAGTTTATGGTTGGTCCGTTCTGACAGGTATTGGTTCTCGAAACTGGCATATAGGTTAGGTTTTTCCACCTGCATTGTGCATTTATCAGTTTCCTTTCCCATTTTGCCTTAGGATCGACCCCACCAAGTTATGGTGCGGAACCTTCTCATTGCTTAGAAGTATCATGACTTGTGTGGTAGAGCCTACCTTATCATGGGTGCCCTAGTTAGTACCTTTTTGTCGCTTGGCACTCATGCTGATTTTTCATCCCTAGGCTCGGGAGTCCTCTGTAGTCCTGCCATGACTTATACGTTGAAGACTCATTCCTCTTTGCTTCTTCGCTTCGTTCTGGCCTTATACCCTAGAGGCTCCTATGTGTGTCGAGTTGTACTTCTGCATTGCATGTTGACCATTTGCACCTTTTGGCCTAGAGCCGGCTTCACTTGGACTCGTGTTTAAGCCAACTTTTGACCATGACGTCTGCAAAATCAACCTTGCATACCTTTGACTTCTGCAGCTTGACATACCCTGATCCGTGGAAGGAACATACCTCTGAGTGTCACTGACCAGTTTTCACCTCCCTGCATTGAGCATAGGAATGTTCCCTTCCCAGGAACTAGATCATCTGTTTCACCGACACTCGTTCTTTCCACTGTACCATAGCATTCTTTTATTCTTTTTCTGGCTTAACAGAAAAAGACAAAAAAAATTTATATTCCAAAAAAGAGCGGGAACAGGGACGTTATTTCCATTTATTGTAGGTAGCTAGAGTCAGTCGTGTCGCCCTTGAACAAAGCACTCAAAACAAAGTCTCCTCCGCATGGGTGGGATTTAGTTTGACTTAGGTATGCCATAACCTTGTTATTGAGTCAGTTCTCCCCCAATTGGTTATCTCTTCCAATCATATGGAGGGTTTGTTCGTGCCGCCTGCATGGAAAACTTATACAGAGTCATCATATGCTGCCACATAGTCACATTGAGTCGTGCTTTTGTTCAAGGGAAGTTAGCCTGAGTCGGCCTCTCTGCGGTGTCTCTTGACTCATTTTTCAGTCGGCCATCCCTGGTTGTCAGTATCATGTCTATCATCACATTAGCTATATTGGTCCTTTACTCGTGCCGGTTTGAGAAGGTCCCCATTGACTTCTTGCTGGCGGGTCTTGTCCTTATCGACGACGACACCTTGCTCTGAGGACAGGCCTAGAGCCGCACCCTGGCCCTATTTTCATTATTGATAGGTCACCTTGTGCTCAGCATCGATCAGTATCATGGGTCTTTGACTGAGTGGTTTCCCTTGTGTTCGACATCAGCATACATTATCACACATTGGGATTCGTGCAGTACCTTGGTTTCCATTTGACCCTATTGGTGGATACCTCGCCTTTGTGTCGGCTTTCATTATTGGTCGGTTCAGAGGGTTTCTGCCGTGTGCTAGCCACATCTTGTGTACGCCAGAAACGTACTTCGGTTGGGTTACTACATCTTTTTTGTCCGATTCCTTCCACATTATTGGCCTACGGGTTACACTCGTGCTAGATTGATGGAGGATGCCTTAATGCCTTCCTTCTAGCGGATCTTTCCCTATCGACTCCGACTCATTGCTCTGGGGCAAAGATCTAGAGTCCATTTGGCAGTACCTTGGGGTTTGCAGTCATTAGTGGCAGATTCCTCGCTATCGACAGTGGGAAACCATCATTGTCTCCTGATCGATAGATTCTTGCAGGTGTTCGACTTCAGCTCATCTATTCACACTTGTTAGATTGTACTGGGTACCTTGACGCTCATTATCATTATCGGTGAGTAGTCTCGCGTTTGTTAACGGTATACATCAATGACCGGTAATCAAACAATTTCTCACATGGTCGACTTCAGATCATTTATTCCCATGGTGTAGAAATGTACCACGGCGGTCGGTGAAGACCTCAGGTTGTATCAGCATTCATTGGCTCACTTGACAGTTGCTCCTGTTGCTGCTAGTTGATACCACTCCACCTTATATGTTGCAGTCAGTCATGGCAACATTCTATATGCTGGCACCTGAGTTTGCAGTGTAGTACCATCCTATTCCATCATGTTCAGTTGGTACCTTTTGGGATCAGTCTTTGATATCAGTGATCCGTTGCATCTTTCAGCATCATTGACAGTCTTATATGTGATATTCAGACATGTACTTGCTCCTTATGATCAGATGATCCATTATGTATCTTCCAGTCATTTATACTTGTATACTTAGTGGATCCGCTTGTACTTGATATGCAGACATGCTTTACTTTTTTTGAGCATGGGTATGCCCGCCTCAGACAGTGTTTCTTTCTGATCTCCTTTTGGTGGCTTGGCAGGCTGAATTATGGTGAAGTCCTCCTCGGTTTCTCGACAGAGTTCCTTTCCATGTACTTACATAATATATTTCGGCCATCATGTTCCCCTTCTGACCTCATATATTAGGGGGCATCTGTTATAGCTCCAAATCTCACTCTTATGGTTTGTGATGCTGCACTCATGGCCTAGGGCAACCCCTCCTTCCAGACCTGGTCCTAAAATTTAAAAAACAGTGTTTTATCCCCTATACGCGACATTGCCCTGAGTTAAACGCGTGTACACGCGGGTCTGTGTATACCCAACCCGCGTGTATGTATTAAAACACTTAAAAAAATAAATAATTCCTTATTTTCGGGCGGAGATCGCGGGTTTTACCTGCTGATCACCTGTTAGTGCCCGTGGCCCAACTGTTCCCAACCAACTCCTAACTAAAAAACTACTTTGGAGATGGTATAAAAAGACATCAAAGGGAAGGCCTAAGGGGAGAGAAAAGAAGAGCAAGATTATTATGCTGAGATTTTCCCCTTAGACCAGGTCTGAAGTCCTTGGTGCCTTCTGCACTTCCCCCATTTTGCATAGGAAACCCTTGTTTCCATGTGTATTGGTGATCATTCATCTTTTATATCACCATTGAGTAAGACTTGGAAGGAGCTCTTGTTGGAGGCTTGAGGCTGGAACGAATCCAGGAGGAAGCTTTGCTTGGAGCCTGCTGAAGGTGTTTCAGGTGAAATCTTTCCGTTATATGTACTTTACTTGCCTTTATATAAAGAAACACGTCTTGGTTCCTGAAACAATCTTTCTTTGTGCTTATGAGATTCTTGTTTTGAATTCTTATGCAAGTAGTTACTTAAAGATTTTTATAACTAACTTTATAGCATGAAGATGGTTTGTGTATAAGTATTTGTCCATGTATTGCTGTGTTCTTTGATTTGTTTGTTTTACAGGTCAAAGGAGAAGAAGGGAACTCCAAGAAGGGTTTGGACCCTAAAGGCCTTCTCGAACGTAGGACCTTAGGTACGTACCCTCAACATTAGAATTTGCTTACAGTAAAGATAATGGCTGTGTGTGTGTTTCTTTGAATTAGCAATTTTCAGTCTGGTAGAGTCTTAACCCAAAGGACCCTAGGGGTACTTTCCCCTCAACCACTCTCCCCGACAAAGACGCCAAAATGTTGGTGCACTAAGATGTCTTTTACGAGCAATCTTAATTCCTACATTAATTATCAACCCAGGGCAAGTCTTTTTATTTCAAGAGTGTCAACACTATATATGCAGTGAATTCAGAGGTTAATTGATAATGAAAGAAATTGGAATCGTTGCAATTGCTAATGACTATCTCTTTAAATTCAATCCAAACAACTCTGAAAGAAATAACTCTGAAAGAAATTCATAACACACTTTGCAATTCTACTTAACCTATTCTGAAAGCAAATGAATCTGAATACAAATAGAAAGAATCACACTTGGAAATCTTAACTGGAATTGAAACTAACTCATTTAACATGAAAGAGAACTATAACAATTGAACAACAAATAGTAATTGAATAGCAAATGATAATTGAACAACAAATAACCATATAAGCATCTCATGGAAGCAATCAATTCTATCTTTGAAATCTATGATAACATTACTTAGAATGAACAACGATCTAATGCTGGAACTAACATAACCAATTCAATCAAGAGAATCATGCATATGTAACACACGGCTAAATTTGAATCTTGAATAAACAACAAATGTGAATCAGAATCGTCAATCCTCACGATAATCAAAATGATATTAACTTAACAATAACAAACAATAAAGAATAAACAGAAATGATTATAACACAGGTGAAGCAGTAGATCTTCTCTTGACTGGGCCCAAAGTCTCCAGAAGTCTGCGCTATTAGATACTTAGAATATGATTATGAATTAAACGCAGTCTTCTTCATTAAAATAAGTAATAGAGTTACAACATCACCAAGATGAAAGTATTATATGTAAAAAAGAATAGTTACAAAACTGTGAATTTCTAAACTCCTATTCAGTTTGCCTTTCATCCCTATATAACATTTAGAAAAGTAAATAGATAGAAGCAAATCCTCAGGATCAGGGGATCCTGATGATTTCGCAACACTTGATTTGATCTCGTCATAAAATAGCATTAGTCTGCCCGGTCTTATGCTGTCCTGCTTTGCCTCAGATGTTGTCTTGTTCCTTTATGGGCTGTTTCTGTTCTATTGATTGAACATCCATCGTCCAATCCGCGTCTTCTACACATAAAGATAGAAAAAGTCAGTTTTCCGTGCTTGGATTTATCCAATTTGTTATTAATTTATTTTACCCAAATTTAGCTATTGTTTCCTCTACTTTTATCCATAAAATGAAGATAAACATGTGAAAAAGAATGCTAAATAAAGCAATTTACAAGGGGAAAGCGTACATTTTCTTGGCCCAACAACTAGTTCCCTTAATACAAGTGAATGATAGGAAGTCATCCACTTCTTGAAGCTGAATATTATAACCAGGTTTGGCGTTCCAATGTCTATTGTCTTTGATAATGCGACTTATTTTTATTCATTGAAATTTTATGAATTCACATTAGAAAATGGTATCGTATTGAAGCATATAACTATTACCCATAGGGAAATGGTTTGGCTGAATCAACAAATAAAAATCTTATCCACATAATCAAGAAAACCATTTTCTCTGAGCAAAGGAACTGGAACAACACTTTGACAAATGCATTATGGGTTGTCTCTGTAAGTCCCAAGCCTTCCCTTAAAACCTCCTTGTACTTTTTGGTTTATGGTAAAGAAGCTATCTTCCCCCCAAACCTGTGTCTCCCAACCTTGCAACTCTCCCAAGAGTCCCAAGGTAGACCTTGCCCTCTGGTTCATAGTAGGATAAATTCTTTTCTTAAACTTGAGGAAGAAAGGATCAAATCCAAAGAGAAATTTGTTGTCCATCAAAACTACGTTAAGTGCTGGTTTGACAAAAAATCCAAAAGGACTAAGAGTTTCGATGTGGGTGACCTAGTATTGAAGTGGGATAAATCCCACAAAGAGAAAGGAAAACAAGTGAAGTTCCAACCTTTGTGGATTGGACCATTCACCATCGAAGAGAATCTCAGTCATAATATATTCAAGCTAATATCCTTAGAAGAGAGGATTGATCCCCTTCTCGTAAATGACCAAGATTTGAAGCACTATTTTCGATAGTAGATCTAAGTTGTGCTTCCTGTATAGTTTTTCCTTTTTCTTTTCTTTTCATCAATGTCAGTCATATGTGTGTCATGTTAGTCATGTCTTTTCTTGTTTTCTATTGTGGTTGTTGTACATAATAAGACCTTGTGTGAAAAGTGCATGGCCCAGAAAGAATTTATAGTGAATAAAAGAGAAAATGTGACAACCACAACGCTTAGATTTTTTTTTTCTTCTTCTTTATGTGGGAAGATGCCATAGGTTGAGCTAAGCATAGATGGAAAATATGATACATTCAAAAGGAAAACCTTCAGGGAACCTATTAGATCCATTCCTATGCTAGTACCCAAACTACTCAACTTGGTATGAATATAATTGTGTGTTACACGCTTATCCGATCTAGTAGAAAAAGGATAAGGGGAAAACCTAAGGTGAGTAAACAAATATCAGAGGTTCTAAAAATACTTCTATTAAGGGGAAACCTCCTCTACTCTCAGTAAGTTGGGATCCCTTTTCTGCCCATTGAAAATAATAAGTGTCAAAGCACATTCCTATCAAATAACTAAATAAATGGTGAAAGAAGAGAAAGGCTTCCTGCATTGGGAGGTGAAGCAAGCAACTTTGTCAGGGTACTATCTAGGATTGCTGGCAGCGAAGCAGCATTTGTGCTCCTGAAGTGACTCCGTCAGGGTATGGTCTAGGCCTTCTGGTAGCATATCAACACCAGAGATGAAAACTCATAATCTGAGTATCATAAAATCATCACGCATATTACCCTTTCCTGGATTGAAACAATTGTGATATGACATATCTTTTGTGTGTTGAACCAAGTGAAATAAAGTGAGGTACTATGTATATAAATAGGTTGAAAGGGGAAGAAAAGGCCATCTAATTGGTGAATGAATACTTCCTGAAGGGATGACCCTTTAACTAAAAATACATTCATAACCAAAGAAGTTGAAGCTCGCTAGTGTGTTGCCAATTTTTTTCGCTGCTACAACACCCTAAAAAATTTCACTACATTCAAATTTTGGAGCCTACTTCACTATTGCATCTAGTGTCTCCTTAGTTGTCTAGTGTTGTTTCAAGTTATTATACATGTTTCAAGTTTTCTTGAGCATCCTTATGTATCGTTTCATTGATTATAACATCTTTAATGTATTTCATGGTCATAACACCTTGGTTGTTGTAAAACAACACTTTTGGTCACAATTGCACACATTTTTCACTTGGAGAATGTATGTAAAGTGGAATTTCGGTTTCTATTTATCATCATTCAAGTTTGTCTAAGTTTTTTTGATGAGTTGGTATGTTTGGCACATTATTTTATGTCTAAACTCATTGTGTTTTCCCCTTGTTATATCTTCCAGACTTAGACAGATTTTAGTTACTAAGTGAACCCATTAAGGCAAGGAGAACATGAGTGCACTCTTAAGCCTTGATCAATAATAATTCGTTGTTAAGAAGTGTACCTTGTGCCCTTTAAGAGCGCATAGTGCACTCCTTAGGCATAATTCCCTTCCTTTTTTGAATTTCACCCTCAACACCAAGTCTTCCTTTGAGTGCACTTCTCCGACTTGAAGGATTGTGCCCTCCTTGAGCACATAAGCACACCCCGAAGACCCAAAGATTAACCCATTCAACCTTCAGTAATGTGCCTTGCATGCTCCTTGGCCTCTTTGAGCGCATGAGCACACCCTGAAGCTCTGAAGCTCCATCCTTCATCCTTTGACACTATGCCTTGTGCCCTCCTTTTCCTTCTTGACCACATGAGTGCACCCTCAATCCATGAAGCTTTCCCCTTTATCCTTTAGCTCTGCACCATGTGCCCTCCTTGTCTCCATTGAGGGCACATCGCACTTGGGAAGCCCGAAGCCTCATCCTTCATCCTTTGGACATGCACCCTGCACCCTCCCTTGAGTGCCTATGTCTCTTAAGTACATGAGTGCATCCTGAAGCCTTGAATATTATTCCCTTCAGCCCTTCAGCCTTTCGAAGTGAGCCTAGAAGTCTTCCTTGCATTTCCCAAGCACAATTCTAAGACATGAACAAAAAACACACATGTAACATTTTAGAATAGGAGATTTTTTATGTTGATGGTTGCTTGCCATGAATGATTGTAGTTACAAGTATTTCAGGAACAATGTCGCAAGGATGCATGGAGAAGATCGTCCAAAGAAGGAAACCAAAGGAAGCATTCAAAAATAAAGGACACATTGAAGTATTGATGATCAAAGCACCTTGGAGACTCCATAAGGTCAAAGACCCTTTGGAGGGTGAGGGCATCAATGATCGAAAGCTTCATTCAAAACAAAGACATGAGTGGCATCCATGTTACCCATTCAAGAAAGTCCAAGTAATTGGTCACTATAAGTCCCAATCATTAATGGTAGGGACTTATCACGCCCTCATCACATGATGATGTGGAGATTATGATGTAACGATGTAATCATTGTAAAGACAAATAAGTGTAAGTCCAAGAGTCATGTATGGACAAAAGAGCCATAAAATCCAAAAATACATGTAATACCAAGAGTCATATGTAATTCAAAAGTCATTTGGAAGTCCAAAGGTTCTAGAAGTCCAAATGTCATTAGAAGTTGGAAAGTCAAGAGTCATGAGGATATGAAAGGTCATGCCTCAAGTTATAAAAGGATCCTCATTACACATGGAAAGGACTTTTAACCTTGTCTTCTGCCATAAGCATTAGAGAGATAGAGATAATAATTTTGGGGAGCAAGTAGTGGCTCTAATGCTCCACTATTGGAGCTAGTGGTGTTCATTGTACTTATGTATCTTGGAACTTTTGCTTAATACTTGAAGCCTTTTGGCCAACACATTTTCATGCATGGATTGTGGATGTTTTAAGACTATTCTTCTAATGTTTGTGATTCATGTTGGCTTTCACATGTACTAAAGTAATTGAACTATTTTGGTGAATTTGGTGCTAAAATTATTGGAAATGTGTTGTAATGATTTAACAATTGTTGAATATATGTGAACTATTTCGCTTAATGTTCAACAATTCTTTCCTATATATGCATGTGTCTCCATCAGATTAGTACTATTACTTTTCTTTTAGAGGCTCACTTTTTCCCCCTCGGCAGCGAAAGAACCTTAATACATCTATAATCGAACATTCACAATGCATACTCTCTTTCTCATTCAAAAGCACATGTGCACTTCTCTCTCGTGTTAACTGCTTAAGCCAAGGAATATCTTTAAGTGAACGACAACCAGGCCGTATTTCGGATGGGACTCCTACACCAAATAGTGTGAGGTATAATTGGGACCTCATATTGAGGAGATCCCCTATATGTTGGTGGTATCCAACACTGTCAACAGGTCCTAATTGGGATCTTCCTCATTTGAATCTACATTTATGTTTTAGAAAAATCCTTAGGTGTTGTTTTAGGAAAACAAGATGTAACTAACAAATATGACATTTATTACATCGAAAAAAATATTTTGAAGTCGAGATAAACTATAATGCTACTAAGAAGGAATCCCTGTAATCATGTATACCATCAATAAATTATGAAACTACATCACTAGACGCCCTGTCTTTATTTATACATCTCTTTCTATTACTAGGCGTTTTTATAAATAAGTGTAACAACCTCCTCCCACATCTACCCAAGTAACCGACCAACCCAAGTAAACACGTGACAAGAATTTACTATGATATGATTTGACACCCTATGTGTCAGTTATGGAAGCGGAATCAACGAAACACATCACACAGACCTTCCCCATCAGCACAAAAACTCCCAGGAGCCATCCCAACCACTCAAGTAACCAACCCTTGAGACCAACTGAAGTTTTAGTGCGTCAAACCCTTGTACGCTCGTGCATCAAGGGAAATGGATCTTCCTATGACTTTTTTCCCAGTGTTGTGCCTGTGTCTTTGAGATTTGTGCCACCTTTTCAGGCCCAAAGCCAAGGTCATTGCCCAAAACGCAATGACACCTTTAGGAATGAAATTCACAGTGAAACAAAGATACATTTGAAAAAACATCAATAAGGACTAGACTGGATCCCTACTAGCCATGATAGGAATTTCGTCAAACATATCACAAATATGAAATCTAAAAGCCTTAACAACAACACTGGGCATAGGGGTCTCATAATCACAAAGAAGCATTGATGCTTATCTTACATGCAACTTGTGACCTTTCACCTTCATTTTCTCCTAATTTCATTTATTTTTAGAAATAAAATGCTAATAAATGATTCATGCCTTTCCAAATCCTTTGCCTTTGCCTTTGCCAATTTCCTTAGCGATAATAAACTAAAGTGACACCCCACTAGGATGTTTTTTCCCACCATTCAACTTAGAATACATGTCCCATGACCGTGTTCTTATATTTTTATATTTACATCTATTTTTAACTAGAGATGTTACAAAACACTTCCCCTTGGGGGAACACCATCCTCGATGTTCAATGACACCTATAACCAACAAGACTGCTGAAAACAAAAAATACTGCCCATGGAGCTTTATAACATAGTTCATTGCAGTATCTACATGACCATATGCTAAAACATGACAAACATATTGTTTACTAGAGCTTTATAACACAACTCATTATGATATTACAATAATAACCACATATACAATCTACACATTTTCTTCAACCAAAAAATAACCCTACTGTTTATGGAACTTTATAAATCTAGCTCGATATAGTATTTACAATGATATACACATATACACATATGAACATTTTCTCATCCAACAAATAAAAGGATACGATGTTTGCGTTCACAACAAGGGAATCCAGAGGCTCACACCTTTGCCCTAAAATAAGAGGATTCACCTCCTTCCCAGGAAGTACATAATCCATTGCAAAGTCAAAAGTTGCATCCAATTTCCAACGCTATAATCTTGTGCCATTTGTCCTCTCAGTGAATAATTACCAACTCGTTGTTCTAGGGAACACTCCCAATGTGCATTTGATTCTATCTGGAAATACCAATGACTAAAAAAAATATATCCCTGGCCTTCCCTTCTTCGCTACACAGTCCCTCGAGAAATCTAGTCACCCCCTTCCGTGTAGTCACACACCTTCCAAGTTCCGTTGGCACCCCCATCCTGGGCAATCCATCCCTCGACAAGGTTTCCTCACATAGAAAGGTCCAAAAACCAAGGCATATCTATGCCTTAAAACCATCATACCGATCGTAGCATGCTGATGGAAATCAATGGAAACTATTGGGTACCAGTGTCCCACAATGGCCCTGCTCCTGAATGCTTTACCAACATACTGCTTCTTGTTCCAATTCCTTTTGCTTTTGCTGCTAATGCTTGCCGTTAGTTTTGACCACCCAACCGGGCATTTCATGCTTTCCTGTACCAAGCACATAATTTCCATTAAATTCAAAATAAATTGAAAAAACTTCAAATCATACCTCATTGGTGTCCCCTCAACAAAGTACACTTGCAATTCTGTTCACTTCCTGTCACAACAAGTCAAACTAGCATCTTTGACGAAATCATCGTATATAAACATATCACATCAGGTTAGCTCAAAACACAACCATCATAGATCAACATCATAAATCACATGTAACCATCATAAACTAGAATCATAGATAACAGGTAATCATCATAGACCAAAATCATAAATCATATGCATAATAAAACTTTAATAAAATACTGATACTTATCCTTTAATCAATCCTTAGCTTCTACCTATGTCCTTATTCTGTACGCACACCGTATCCATTTCCACACCCGAAAAACACCTAGTGCCTTCACCTCAACCATGTGCACATACACATAGTGTGCATCATGCACATACAACCAAACACGACATACAACACCATGCAATACATGCACCTACACCGGAAATACCACACATACATCTACACCTAACTTATAACACAACACAATACATAATCCTACATCCGATGTACACCACAAAACAATACATACACCTACACTTGATGTACAACACAATACATATACATACATAAAGTACAACACGACGAATACACATGTCATGATACCACGAGTACACAATGCACATACATAGTACCGCATGCCTACAATACAACATGTATGACATGTACACAATACCACATGTACACTAGTACCATATGTACAACATGTACATAGTACCACTTATACAAACCACCACCTGCACAATGTGTGGACAACGTCACATGTACACAACACCACTTGTACAACATGTACACAATGCCACATGTACATCATACAACCTGTACAATGTGTACACAATGCTAGACATACATAGCACCACATGCACATGTACACGATACCATATGCACAACATGTGCACAACACGACCTGCACACAACACCACATGTACACGATGCCACATGTTCACAACACCACTTGTACAATCATGCACACAACACCATATGTACATAGCACCACATGTACAACATGCACACACCACCATATGTACATAGCACTATATATACAACATGTATAGAACACTGCATTTCCAACATGCGCACAACGTCATATGCACACAACACCACATATCCATTGTGCACTCAGTATAATATGTATACAACATCACATATCCGACATGTACATAGAACCATCTATATCCAGCACTGCATATGCAATTTACACACAACACCAAACATACAACAAGCACACAACATCATATGTACACAATACTACATATATTACATGTACACATCATCATAGGTACAATCACTGAATATACAACATGCGCAACATATACACAATAGTAGTACTACACATCCAAAACCACATTGTCTCTACCAGGCAACCTTGCTTCTAGTGTCTCTCCGCCATCAATGCTTGTCCTAGCATGTCGCGGATCTCATTGCTTTCATTCAACTGATGTATCCCTTATAGTTACCTGTCATAATAGAAACATAGGAATAATACAATAATACAATATCAATTCATATCCACATGATACTTCCCTCATATATTTGTCATGACTACTCTCCCCACTTGATTCCCCATAAGAATAGGAACCTCGTCATGCCGCTCACTTGTATAAGAAATCATTCCTCCAAAAGAATGATCCCTGACAACCCTGTAGGGTTGTGACATAGATACATAGATACATATACATAAACATTAGCATAAAACAATCATGATCTTGTTAGACAACGACATACATACACACACACATACATATATAAACATTAGCATAATTAGGATCATAACATAATTACCATATAGCATAAGGTCAAGGTTAAGAGAACTCCCCTTATTTGTGGACACCATGCACAACATTGAGAAAAATCGTTCCAAAGATAGCTAAGGCGTTTGACGCTTTAGATCCATTTACTGTTGGAAATAATACTGAGAGGGGGGGTGAATCGGTATTATCAAGTCAAATATTTCCTTTTTCAAATCCAGATAATATACACTACTTCTGTTAATTAAACCCGCGTATATACGCAAATATGTTGAAGGAAACCCGCGTATACAATGCAAACTTATAATTTACTTTATCTATCAGATGTTGATTGTTAATCTGTGTATCAGAATCAAATAACCAGTAACCAGAAACAATAAAACAGAGTAAAAGATAATCACACACAAGAACACAAGATATAAGGTGGAAACCCAATGTGGGTGAAAACCACCTGCTGCAATTCGTCTCTATCTTATTTTAATTAGAAACTCCTTTTTACAATGTACTGGTGCAGTCCTTTACCAGTACGCAGGCTGCAACCTGCAGAGAGCTACAACCCTCTCTCATTTTCCAGCTTCTCTTGGAAGGGAGCTACAACCCCCTTAGCTCTTGCACTAGCCAAGATACTAGTACGTAGGTGCTGGCCTACAGAAGGCTACAACCTTCTCTTTCTTCCAGGGACCATGTTTGATAAATTTTCAGACTAGATCCATGAACATCAATCAATCATCAAGAATTTCTGCATCAAACAATCTCCTTTTCACCAATTAGAACTGAATAAAAAATAAACACTTCTCTGACCGCTGTACCCAGAACACAGTAACTGTAACCACACACCAATTCTGAACCCAGAACACTGCAACAATAAACAGAAGCAGCTAGAACATAAATTAAGAGATGTACGCTACTTCACTATTCAGAAACCTGCGTGTATACGCTTCTGTGTCAAATCCAACCTGCGTATACGCGTCTTTCCCTTACCAAAACAACGTGTATACACGCCTTCGCTTCATTGAACCTGCGTATAGATCTATAAAGGATAATTCACTCTTTCAAAAATTCAGACACTGATTAGCCAAGAGTATCAGATTTATAGATCAAGCATGCGCCACATATAACATATCAAAACCATACAAAGATACTATCATTCAAGCCTTAAGATTATGACCCATCAATAGAACTTATCTTTCTCTTTGTGCTAAGGTTCTTCCTTCATTCAGATCCAGATATGCACCATAACCCCAATCACCAATATTTCAGATCTAACACTTATTAGATATTCAATTAATTCAGATGATCCTTTGCCAAATGATCTCCTTCCTCTTTTATAGTCTTAGGCCTTTCACAATACCACGGTCCAAAACCATAATAAAATAATACCAAGTACCCATTACTTGGGATCAACACTTCTGACGAGATACCATGGTCCAAAACCATAGGTTCAAATATCACGGCCTAACTACCACATACCAAAAGTAAGTTTTCCAACATATACGTGCTTTTCCTTGCGTGAAAGTGCATGTATACGCATACGCGCCTTTGTAACGTCTAACCCGTGTGTATACGCGCCTTCGCCTAGGTGAACCTGCGTATATATCTTTTTTCTTCATTCTAAGCCTGTACTGAGATCTGTCACCAAAGAGAGTTGCCATCAAGGACAACACCTGTGCCATAGCTCCAAACCTGTGCCATAATGCCAACAATCTCCCCCTTTGGACTTGATGACAACCCCAAGATCCTCAAAGTCATTCTCCCCCTTTGTCATCAAGGGAAAAGGGTTGTGCTCCCCCTGAGTACATGCTGAAATCTCTGTGCTGCTGTGCTGACCATGCTCCCCCTGACTGTAGGCAAGATCTGCAAAAAGATGTTCTTCAAGAAGAACCATGACTTATACATCATAAAAGACCTTCCTATCATCAAGAGACTCAATACATACAACCATCTCCCAACCAAGTGGGGATATACCAGAAATTTACATATGATAACCAAGTACATTATATTAATCCCAGGCATAGTGGGGAAACCAAAATAGGCCATTACATGACCTTGACATCATAAAAGAGATACATGACATAGAGACGAAATATCTAGAGCAAGACTTATGAAAGTCACCAATAACTGATAGTAGCAGCATCTGTCAATCACCATTCAGATCAGCAACCAAGATTTCCTTCTGTTCTCCCTCTGCCTTTGTTCCACCTGAAACCAACAACAGCTGTGTACTAGAACCAAAAGCTTCTAAGATAATGCCAACAATGCATCATTAGAAGTTTATTTGCTCCCCCTGAACCTGTGCCGGATGGTATCTGTCAGACCCATATCAGAATATCTTCAACCAGAGCTTGTCCCTACTGATATCCATCAAACCTCCATATACGTGACTGTCTCTGCACAAATTGACGTATGTACGCGAATCCTCCTCAGGCAACTAGCGTACAGGAATTTTTCTCTGAAATAGACAAGATTTAATAGCAAGATGATGCATCAACTACTCCCAGCTTCTATCTGAGGTATTCAAAAGTTTCCCTGGGCAGTGGTTTAGTGAGAATATCAGCAACTTGTTCCTTAGAAGGAACATACTCCAATTTGACCTTTTGTTCCAACACTTTTTCCCGGAGAAAGTGATACTTGATCGGTATGTGCTTGGTCTTTGAATGCATGACTGGGTTCTTTGAAATGTTGATTGCAATTGTATTATCACATAAGATGGAGATAGGTGGTGTACAAGTGATTTGAAAATCCTGCAAAATCCTAGCAATCGAAGCTCAATCGAACTCTGTTTCTTGCTGAACCAAGATACTAATCTGGAACCCATGAAGAATGCACCACCACTTGTGCTCTTCCTGTCATCCACGCTTCAGGCCCAATCTGCATATGTATAAGCATGAAATGTGAGATCTGTATCTCTAGGATACCATAAGCCATAGTTTTGAGTTCCTTGACGGTACTTGAAGATTCTCTTAACTGCCTGAAGATGAGTTTCCTTAGGATTGGCTTGAAATCTTCTAACTATTCCCACTGCATGCATAATGTCTGGTTGGGTACCTTTCAAATAAAGTAGACTTCCAATCATAGATCTATAGGTTGGTTGATGCACTACTGCTGATTCATCATTTGCACTAAGGCTGCATCCTGTAACCATGGGGGTACATACTGGTTTTGCATCTTCCATGCCATATTTCTTCAAGATCTGTTTGAGATACTTGGTTTGAGACAAAAAGATACCACCTTCATTTTGTTGGATTTGCAATCCAAGAAAATATGTCAGTTCTCCAAGCAAAGACATTTCGAATTCTTTCTGCATCACCAAGGCAAAGCTTTGACTCATAGCTTCTTCATTGCTACCAAAGATAATATCATCTACATACACAACAAGTATTAGCAATTTGTTATTTTCAATTTTTATATAAAGATTGCTATCTGCTGATCCTTTTGAAAAACCTTTTTGATGAAGATATTTGTCCAAATGGTAGTACCAAGCCCTTGGAGCTTGTTTAAGACCATAGAGAGCCTTTTTTAGTCTGCATAAAAGATTTGGATCATTCCCAAGAATGAAACCATCTGGTTGCTCAATGTACACTTCTTCTTCTAAGTCTCCATTCAGAAAGGCTGATTTCACGTCCATTTGAAATACTTTGAAATTTTGAAAGCTTGAGAGAGCAAGGAACATTCCGATGGCCTCAAGTCTAGCAATGGGAGCAAAAGTTTCTTAAAAGTCTATCCCTTCTTGTTGAGCATACCCTTTACAGACAAGTCTGGCCTTGTTTCTAATAACTTCCCCATTTTCATTCAACTTGTTCTTGAAGATCCATTTTGTCCCTATGACATTCTTATCTTTTGGTCTAGGAACCAACTCCCAAGTGTTATTCTTTTTGATCTGCTCAAGTTCTTCATCCATTGCCTTGACCCAACATTCATCCTTGCATGCTTCTTTTACATTTTGTGGTTCAGTGGAGGACAACAAGGCCAAATAGCTTGAGGCTTCTGCAATTGTTCTTCTTGTTTGTATACCTGCCTCTTTCTGCCCCAAAATTTGAGATTCTGGATGATTCTTCCGAACGTACCTGGATGGAGTCTTCTCTTCTATCCTTATCTGTTCCTCTGGTGCCCCTTGAGGTTCTTCTTCATCATCAGTCTGATTTGAAGGATGGTCTTCATCCTCTTCGATATTTTCATACTTTACTTGCCTAGGAATGTTTCCTTCTTCATCAACCACTACATCAATGTTGTCAACAATTCTTCCAAGTCTTTTATTGTAACACTTATATGCTTTGCTATGGGGAGAATAACCAAGGAGAATTCCCTCATCTGCTCTAGGTTCAAACTTACCAAGATGTTCATCATTATTCTTAATATAGCATTTGCTTCCAAAAATTTTGAAATGTTTTACCGAAGGAGTCTCACCATACCAGAGCTCATGAGGAGTTTGAGTGCTGTTCACCCGGACATTTGTTTTGTTGAGAATGACAACCGCGGCAAATGCAGCTTCACCCCAGAAGGTTGCGAGAGTTCCAGACTCATCAAGCATAGCACGAGCCATTTGTTGAACCATTCTATTCATCCTTTCCACTACTCCATTTTGCTAAGGAGTCCTAGCTGTAGAGAATTCCCTTCTTATTCCATGTTCTTCACAAAAATCGAAAAATTCATTTGAGGTAAACTCCCCACCTTTATCTGGCCCGAGGCACTTAATTTTGTGATCTGATTCATTTTCAACCAAGGCTTTGAAAGATTTGAATTTTTCGAAGGCTTCGTCTTTGTGCTTCATAAGTCCTATCCAAACCATCCTGGAGAAGTCGTCAATGAATAATATAAAGTATTCTTCTCCTCAAGGTGACCTTTTCCTAGATGGACCACATACATCTGTATGGACTAGTTCAAGAGGCATGCTAGCTGATCCTTCCTTCTCATGGAAGTTAGTTCTGGTTTGCTTACCAAACTAACATGATTTGCATATTGTATTGTCTGGAATTCTGATGTCTGGAAGACCACGAACTGCCTGGTATTTGCATGCTTTCCTTATATGTGAAAAGCTTAGATGTCCCAACCTCCGGTGCCATAACCAGTGTTCATCATTCTTGCTCAAATAGCATTGTTGTTGTCCTTCTTCAAATATGTATAAATTATTTGGAGTTCTTATGCCTTTGATCACTGTTTTTCCTGTATCAAGATCACGAACACTACATCCATTTGATCGAAATACTACCTCAGTTCCTTGATCGCACATCTGACTGACACTCAGTAGATTATGCTTCAAGCCATCAACATACAAAACATTTCTAGCTTTGAATTTTTCTTTCAACTGAACAGTGCCTTTTCCTTTTATGACCGCAGGGGTATCATTTCCAAATGAAACTTTCTTTCCTTTTTCTAAAGCACTATATGATTGAAGTTTTTCTTTATCACCTGTCATATGCTTCGAACATCCACTGTCGATGTACCATTGATTTTCCTATCCTTCTGCATATAAAGCTATCCCACATCTTTCTGGTTGTGGTTCCTTCATTCTCCATGTTCTAGCACTTGAGGTTTGTTCCTTCTGAGTTGTCTTCCGAAACCCGCTCCTACATTCAGAATCTTCATGACCGAAGTTATTACAAATAGAACATTCAATTTCATTTTCAAGGGCGGAAAAGTTATTATAGGTCCTTTTCGTGATTCCAGTCATACTTCTTTGTTTTTGAGCTTCTCTAGTCATGATTGTCTTATAGGCAACACATTGAGCTGCTTTGTGGCCAAAGTTATGGCAAGAGAAACATTGGCCATTGAAGAAACTCCTACGATTATCAAATCTACCACCCAAATGATTGTAGTTTCTATTGTCATCCATTCTTGAGGCAAATTGAGAAGATTTTACCTGTGGCTGGTTGTAGCTTTTGTTCATCCTTAAGATGGATTGCCCCTGATTTACCTGGTAGTCTTTGTTTATTCTTGATGTAAATCGTCCCTGTTTTACCTGGTGATCTCCATTGGGCTTTTTCTCATTCCTCCTTGCTGCATCAAGATAACTTTTTGATGTGGATGGTTTCTGCGCTTGAGATGCTTCTTCATTGTATCCTAGACCTGTCTTGATTAGTGGGGAATGTTGCACATTGATAATCTCATCTAGAGTTTCAGAACCTTTAACAAATCTAAGATTAAGAGCTTTAGTTTTCTCAATCTCTCTTCTAAGCCCCACAATTTCACATTCCAATTTTTCATGATGTTTTTCCCTTTCAGCCAGTTGACATTGCAGAGAATCAATAATCACATTTTTCTCTTCTAAACAAATTTTGAGTTTAGAAATCTCTTCATAAAGACCTTCTTCATCTATAGCATCCATGTAATCATCATCTTCAAAAGCCATTAAAAGTTTATAATTATTACCTCATTCATCTTCATCACTATTTGAAAGTCCATCACTATCTTCATGAGTGTAATAGCTTTTCTTATTTGCATTCTGTTTCTTGTTCCATCTAACAGGTTCCTTCCCCTTGTCAATCTTATCCTTATGAGGACATTTGGCAGCATAGTGACCGACTCTTCCACAAGCAAAGCATTTGAAAGGTAACTTACCTCTGAATCTTCCAGCACCCCGTTGAAGGTTCTTGACAAAATTTGATTCCTCCTCTTCTTCTGACATGTGTCCTGACTCATAGTAATCTCCTTTGCCTGAAGCCTTGAAGGCAACTTCTCTCCTGTCTGATGGTCCTCCTTTCCTCATTTCATAAGCAGTCAGAATTCCGTGCAGCTGAGACATGGTAAGGTTTCGTAGATTCTCTTTTTCTTCTATTGCAGAAACTTTAGATTCAAACCTAGGGGACAAAGATCTTAGGACCTTTTCAACCACAACAGCCTCTTTTATTTCTTCACCCAAATTTTTCATACAATTAACAATCTCATCTACACGTAGGAAATAGTTAGCCACACTTTCATCATTGTGCATTCTAAGATTTTCATACTGAATTCTGAGAGTTTGAAGTTTTTCTCGTTTTACCTGTTCATCTCCTTCATAGCTTAGAACAATCTTGTCCCATATTTCTTTTGCGGATTTATACTGCATAACCTTGACGAATTCTGATTGAGATAGACATCCTAATAGGGTATTGACAACCTTTGCATTTGTTTCATATTTCTTCTTCTCAGCAGGATCTGTAGGAGTTGCTGATGGAAAAGTGTACCCTGTATCTATGATATCCCAGACTTCTGTACCAAGATATTGAAGATAGGCAGTAACTCTTACCTTCCAATATACGAAGTTTGTCCCATCTAAAATCGGTGACCTGATAGATGCTTCTCTCTCGTAGTTTCTCATGATGATGGATCTTCCTTCAAGCGATCAAGCTTCTTCAGAAGGACCCCCTCTGATACCAATTGTTGGAAATAATACTGAAAGGGGGGGTGAATCAGTATTATCAAATCAAATATTCCCTTTTTCAAATCCAGATAATATACGCTACTTCTGTTAATTAAACCCGCGTATATATGCAAATATGTAGAAGGAAACCCGCGTATACAATGCAAACTTATAATTTACTTTATCTATCAGATGTTGATTGTTAATCTGTGTATCAGAATCAAATAACCAGTAACCAGAAACAGTAAAACAAAGCAAAAGACAATCACACATAAGAACACAAGATATAAGGTGGAAACCCAATGTGGGTGAAAACCACCTGCTGCAATTCGTCTCTATCTTCTTTTAATTAGAAACTCCTTTTTACAATGTACTGGTGCACTCCTTTACCAGTACGTAGGTTGCAACCTGCAGAGAGCTACAACCCTCTCTCGTTTTCCAGCTTCTCCTGGAAGGGAGCTACAACCCCCTTAGCTCTTGCACTAGCCAAGATACTAGTACGTAGGTGTTGGCCTACAGAAGGCTACAACCTTCTCTTTCTTCCAGGGACCACGTTTCATAAATTTTCAGACTGGATCCATGAACATCAATCAATCATCAAGAATTTCTGCATCAAACAATCTCCTTTTCACCAATTAGAACTGAATAAAAAATAAACACTTCTCTGACCGCTGTACCCAGAACACAGTAACTGTAACCACACACCAATTCTGAACCCAGAACACTGCAGCAATAAACAGAAGCAGCTAGAACATAAATTAAGAGATGTACACTACTTCACTGTTCAGAAACCTGCGTGTATACGCTTCTGTGTCAAATCCAACCTGCATATACGCTTCTTTCCCTTACCAAAACAGTGTGTATACGCGCCTTCGCTTCACTGAACATGCGTATAGATCTATAAAGGATAATTCACTCTTTCAAAAATTCAGACACTGATTAGCCCAGAGTATCAGATTTATAGATCAAGCATGCGCCACATATAATAGATCAAAATCATACAAAGATACTATCATTCAAGCCTTAAGATTATGACCCATCAATAGAACTTATCTTTCTCTTTGCGCTAAGGTTCCTCCTTCATTCAGATCCAGATCTGCACCATAACCCCAATCACCAATATTTCAGATCTAGCACTTATTAGATATTCAATTAATTCAGATGATCCTTTGCCAAATGATCTCCTTCCTCTTTTATAGTCTTAGGCCTTTCACAATACCACGGTCCAAAACCATAATAAAACAATACCAAGGACCCATTACTTGGGATCAACACTTCTGACGAGATACCATGGTCCAAAACCATAGGTTCAAATACCAAGGCCTAACTACCACGTACCAAAAGTAAGTTTTCCAACATATACATGCTTTTCCTTACGTGAAAGTGCGTGTATACGCATACGTGCCTTTGTAACGTCTAACCCACATGTATACATGCCTTCACCTAGGTGAACCTGCATATATATCTTTTTTCTTCATTCTGAGCCTGTACTGAGATCTGTCACCAAAGAGAGTTGCCATCAAGGACAACACCTGTGCCATAGCTCCAAACCTGTGCCATACTGCCAACATTTACTTCACCTTTCATGTTACCTTTCTCATGACTGTAATGCCATTGTCCATTTATACCAATGGACCGAACCAATCCAACTGATTGTCATATTCTTACCTTCAACTTCCCTTACACATGCATCGAGCTTCATTCAGGTCTTACATTACTTGCTAGGTTTCATTCAACTCTCCTTGAGCTCCACGAACTTTCCTCTTTCCCAACCAATTCCCAAGACCCTCAAGACATAAAAGGCAAGAAAAAACGAAACATGAAGAAAACCATGAAAACCAACAATAATATGACACCGCAAACAAAGTGGTATGGCCATTCACTAGACATAAAAAAGGCTGCAAATCAAGTGCAAACAAAGAACAAAGAATCAAAATCACAAGACTATCAACATACACCATGACTCAATCCCCATGGGTCCCAGTGCTTCCAAAGAAAATATCAACTTGAGCCTTCTTTAGAATTTCATGGTAGTCTCTTTGCCATGCAATCCCTTGCATCATATTTCCATAAACACGTAACTACCAGCGCATGAATAAAAATAAAAATACAGTAGTTGCCTTACCTTGTTGTGCTAAGCACGTTGCTTGCAACTAAACACATCCACGCCATCTCTTAAGGGAATCCAATGCTTTGACAAATCTAGCCATAACTAGAACCAACTGTTATACCTGTCAAATACATATTTATGAATATAACACATATCCTCATAATGTCAGACAAATTCAAGGTTAAGAAGACTTCTTGTATGCAAAGCACTCATTCATTTGGAATTGCGGTTTCCAAACATAACCAAAGGAATTTTCACCCAATTCCTTTCTTTTACCTTTTCCTTGCTGCAATTGAGTCTTACTATGCATTGTCACATCACCCAATTGTTAGTTATATAAACACATCAACTATTACCTTGTCAAGCTAATACCAGGCATGTTTCCCTACAATTGCTCACATGTGTCAGTATCACCTTCCAAATATCAAGACATCATGTATATTAATTTGAAATCAACCTTTACCAATTCTAACAACCATGTTATACTCAACAATAAACTCACATTCATGAGTCATAATACATAATGTTACAACTATCACCTACTTACACTCAAGTACATATAAGATGTCTTAACACATATGTATTAGTACAACCATCTTAAAACAAGAACATTTCGACAAGAAATCTTATGGACACATACTCATATCATTCAAATTATCAAACATTCAGACAACATATAGATGACATAATAGACACCAAACACTCAAACACCAAACAAACGACATAGTCAAAACACCAAATAGATGACATAAGAAAATTCATACCTTAATGTATCTCACAGGGGCTGTCTTGTCTGCACAATCAATCTAGATTAACACGATATAACTTAACAACATATCAACTCAAACATAAATAAGGTCATGATATCCATAATAATAACTAGCTAACATGTTCACCTCATAAGTTCATAAGCAATTGCCATTCATGCATAGCAATCACATATGCACAGTCAGTCTAGATTAGTACAACACCCTATCACAAATAAGTTGAATCATACCTATATACCATAACCATAATCATATACATAGACCAATCCAGGTTAGCATGATACATGTAACATCAAGATCTTCAATGCAATGAATATAACCATAATGCATACAACAACAAGTTACTATCATTCATGACTATATGACACATGTGCATATGACTACATTAATCAACTAGAATTTATCATACATGTAATGATAACAACAATAAAATTACAAGTATATAAGTAACCCTAATTCTTATAACAACCATTAACCACATACCTACATTCCCACCATACTAACCTGTATGACGATGTGATCTTACCCAGAAGTTTAGTGCTGCAATGTTGCTCTAGTGATCTACATCTCCTACTCTATCTCAACCAACACATCAACATCATAACAATCAACAACATCATGATGACCTAAAATGCATACAATGACCTCACAATTCATGTTTGACCTACTATACATGCATAACTATAACCATGACAATGCATGCATAATAACATATGGACACTGACAACATCATCAACCTTCTCATGGCGACGTCACTACAACCATGATCAACACCATGCAAATGCAACAAGCACATGGACTACAACCATAAGGAACACATATGCAACTGACATGAATGCATGAGCAACACACTGCCCATCGAGTTTGAGGGGTGAACCATGCTCTGATACCACTCTGTAGCACCCTCCTCCCACATCTAACCAAATAACCGACCAACCGGGGTAAACATGTGACGAGAAGTTACTATGATATGATTCGACTCCCTATATGTTAGTTAAGGAAGTGGAACCAATGGAACACATCACACAGACCTTCCACATCAACAACAAAACTCCCATGAGCCATCCAAACCACTCAAGTAACTAGCCCGTAAGACCAACTGAAGTTTTAGTGCATTAAACCCCTGGATGCTCCCTTGATATGGACAAGGGTGCATAGAGGAGGCTCTGGATGCTCCCACAATAAGGGCAAGGGAGCTTCCAGGGACTTTCTTCCCTAGTGTTGGGCATGCGTCTTCGGGATTTGTGCCACTTTTTCAGGCCCAAAGCCCAAGTCACTTCCTAGAACTCAATGACACCTTCAGGAATGAAATTTCATAATGGAACACAGATACACTTGCAAAAACATCAACAAGGACTAGACTGGACCCCTACTAGCCATGACATACATTTCATCAAACATATAACAAATATGAAATCTACAAGTCTTAATAGCAGAACTGAGCATAGGGGTCTCATACTTATCTGAGAATCTCTAAGAAGCATTGATGCCTCAATACATTAGCTACAATTTCATCTATTAGGCCATAGATACATTGTTCATTCATTTACAATCAAAACACGATGAGAGCCATACATCATCACTGCCATAAACATGCTCATAACCAACATATAACCAACAACATAACAATGATAAAAAAACCATCAAGATCACATAATAGCAAGTACACTTTCCCACCAACTACAAGAGGAAAATAGATCTTATTAACATATGAAAAATGCAACCAGGTCTGAGACTTCCATGTACCACCTGACCATAGACATGGCTAAGCCAAATCTCTATTCAGCCAATCACCCCCATTCCATATTCCAAGCATGAATGTGGGACCTCATAAAAAAAATCAATCAAAACCATCCAGGGATTCCAAAGGGAAAACCACCTCAACCCTCAACCAACGTTTCCACCTCATGATCGGACATCACTAACCATCACCAGATCGGTCTCTACCCAAGCTGTCCAGGGATCCAGAGCATTTGTTCCAACCCGATTTCTAGGACTAGTAATTCAACCCACAACTATTGCCAGGCTTCTAGTGTGTTTGCCCAACCAGGGTTTCCAGGACTAGTAACTCATCCCACAATTGCCACTAGGCTCCAGAGTGTTTGTCTAACCAAGGCTCTACGACTAGTGACTCAACCCACCAAGGGGTCAAAATCATTTTTCCAACCAAGGTTCCAAGACTAATAACTCAACCGAAGCTTTTATAAAGCTCCAGAGTGTTTGTCCAACCAAGGATCCAGGACGAGTAACTGAACCCAAGATGTTATAGGGCTTCTAGAGAATTTGTCCAATCAAGGCTCCAAGAACTAATAACTCAACCCACAGCTAGAGGAATATGAGAACCAACTAGAAAACAAAAGTAAAACCCACAACACCATGACTATCCAGGAAATGACAAGGCTAGGAAAAACCACTGTCAATCCAGACAATCCTCCATGCCAATGATAGATCATAACTAAGAAACTACATGCATGTTCCATGCATGCCAAAACTAGCAAGGAAATCATACATGTAACTCGGTACCTACAAGAAAAATCCACTGTAGCTGTTGATCCCAATGTCCTCTTGTGCTTTCCTGCTTTTCCTTTGCGTTGTTGCTCCAAATTCCAAGTATGCCACACTCCTCCAAGAGTGATCCAAGAAAATTCTAAGTGTACAAGAGTATGAGAGTGAGAGAGAATAAAAGAGGAGTCCACCAAAACCTGTCAAAATATTTCCAACTGATCCTTAGAAGCCTTTTTATCAATAAGGCCTCTTTTTTCTTCAATTTCCATTATTTTCCTTCAATTTCCTCCTCACATGCAACCTGTGACCTTTCGGCTTCCTTTTCTCCCAGTTTCCTTTATTTTCATAAATAAAATGCCAATAAATGCCTCATGCCTTTCCAAATCCTTTGCCTTTTCCTTTGCCAATTTCCTTAGCCATAATAAACCAAAGTAACACACCACTAGGATGTTTTTTCCCACCATTCTGTTTGGACTACATGTCCCATGACCATGGTCTTATATTTTTATATTTACATGGATTTTTAACCAAGGCTATTACAATAAGCCTATTATTAGTTGTCAAATTGACAGGTGGTTTTTTTTATTACAAGGACTTGATTTGAATAGACTTGACAAGCCTTGTAGAGAAAATGTGGTTGTAGATTTCTTACTTTCGTTAGAGAATAGAAGAAGGCCTTGTGGATGACACTTTTCAAGATGAAAACTTATTTTTTGTCTTTGCAAACCCCTTCTTTGTCAACATTTCAAACTATATTATTGTTGGAAGGTTTCCTCAACACTCTTGTCGTAAACAATGTTGTATAATCATAAGAAAAAGTGTGACATACAACTGAATTCAAGGGTATTTGTTTAATATGGGAACAAATAATGTACACCATCATCGTTTTCATGAGGATGAAGTTTCTAATGTACTTTTTCATCATCGCGATGAACTAAATGGATATCATTTTACTGCCAAAAGGCTTACTCATAAGGTTTTTCATGTCAAGTACTATTGGCCAATTGTTTATAAAGATGTTAGGGAATATGTCAAGACATGTGATGAATGGTAATGGTTGGGTAGGTGTATTGAAGATGATGAAATTCTTCTACAACCCCAATTTTTTTGGAACCATTTGGTAAACGAGGGTTGGATTTTGTTGTACCAATTGACCCTCCTTCTACCTAGTAGCATTATATTTGGCTGTACTTATTATCTAACAAAGTCGGTGGAAGTCGATGTTGTTGAATGCTAATGAGGAGAGAGTTATTTATTTTTTATATAGGAATACATTCAATGTTCAATAATAGATAGTGTTAAAGCAAGGTCCCCAACTCACTTCACAGTTGTTGCTTCAAAGCTTGTCTCATTAGCAAAAAAAATTCATATGAATTCTACTCCCTATCCTACAAAGGGAAATGGATAAGTTGAGGTCACAAATAGGGGTCTTGAGAAAATTTTGATAAAAACATTTTATACTAATAGGAAGGATTGGGACAATAGACTTGTTGAAGTATTTTGGGCCTACAACACAACTTGGAAGACCACCATTGGTGACTACCTATAAGTTAGTGTATGGTAAAATTGCACTATTTCCCATAGAGTTCGAAAGAAAAATTCTTTGAACATCATTGAAATTGGGACTTGACCTTTTTGCAACGTAAGAGAGGATTCACCAGCTCAATGCCTTGGATGAGATTCATATAAAAATTTCATAATTTTAGGCAACTAATGCACTTTAAAATTTCACATGTTTGATAGAGGTTTCTATTATTTGAACCCTATGAATTTTTAAACATTAGGGTTGTTATGAAATATGATAAAACAACATCAACCACAATCAATATTTCACAACTCAACAACCCCAATCAACAAGAAAATCCAAGAGAAAATACACCTATTGTGTTCCAACAAGTTTCATCTCTTTAGGCTAATCCTATTATGCATAAATAGATCTAAAAATCACTTTATGAAAACTATACTTATGATTGTAAAACTGGTTATCTTCCTCAAGGATAATGTTAATTCACTTAACAAATTTTTCCTTAAATTATGCCAAGTCAACAAGACATACAAGTGTTGGAAAATACTAAACCACGAAGATAAAGATGGTTGAAATTCAATTATGTAATAAGCATATTTATATAGTTGAAAACTTCATGTGTATATAAGGATGAAATTCATGTATATACGATAGCCTCATCCCAATGCTAAGTACAATCCTCTGGTTCTCAAAAACTATAACTAAGAAAAACCAAGAAAACCCTAGCCAACACCAATGAACTCCAACAATCAAGAATCACACTAGCATGTCCACCTAGGTAAGACATATCCTATTCTCCACCCCTCAATAAGTATAATCTAGGGTTTAATCACAAAACTTTAACTATAACATCTCCAAGGGATGAAACCTTAACTCTAGTATTCAAGATGCTCCAAAATCCCAAAGAAATCTTCACATCGTGAACAAAAAAGGAAAAAATACACATGGCAATGGAAGTAGAATGAGGAGCAAAAGATAAAGTGAAAAGGATGAAAAGAAGATCAAGGACAAGAAAAAGAAATATGTATGGAATGAAATATTGAAATTACAATGTTACTAAGTTATTAGAAATGTATTTATAGAAAACAAATGAAGAAGAAAATATAGTGGCGATAGTCCACTTGGTATAAGCCAATGAGATATCAACATGGTCGAGAGCTACCAACATCAAAATTTAATTAATAAAAATTATAAAATAAACTCACTCTGCTAGAAATATTTATTTTCACTTTGTTCTAAATGCTATCATTTATCTCTTACATATATGTAAGGATTTAAAAAAAAATATAATTGGTGGGAATTTGAAGAACTAATTCTATTGAAGACATTCAATGCCACTCCAAGCATGGTCATTTATCTCATATATTGTTTGTTTTTAAAAAATTATAAGTATTATATTATATTGATATTATACAAATTACTTTTTTTTTTCAACTTTTAGAGCGTTTAAAGGAAAAACTTTTTACCAAAAAAAAATTCTATTTTCCTCATTTGACTAATTAAAATGACAAGAAAAAATCAAATTCAAATTCAAACCGAGAAAGAAACTAAAAACTTCATTATCTGATCCTAACAACTATTTCCATAATTCTCCTAACTCATTGAAAAATGATCAACTTTCTCAATCATAAAATATCATTGAAAAATCAAAACTCTCTAATTTCGATCTTTATTGTTTCATGTCATGTCATATCAGAAAAATCAAATTTTGTCAAATCATTACCTTGTCATTTCGTTTCCTATGATTGCGTACCAAAGGGTCCCATATTGATTATAGTCGATTCACTAGAGAAGTTCGTTGTCATTAAGAATATTGGCACGAGGGAATATGCCATGGAAAATATTAGAATTGACCTACACAATTAATACTATTCCTTGCGGGGTAACATAGGAGCTTTTATTGTTTACAAACATTTCCATTGCCATAACCCATGGTCATGTGCCATAGCTTAGGGTCTTCTAAGGGCCATCTTGTTTTGTTATAGGTCATTATATTTCGCTCCCCTTTGGTGCTTTTTAACTTAGATATTTTGTGGTAAATACTGATACTTTTGAGTCATATTTATATTGAGTCAATTTATATAGTTAGGTAAACTTTAATGGTAAATATTGATATTTTGAGTCATATTTATATTGAGTCAACTTATATAATTAGGTAAACTTTAATCAATAAGGGAAAATATCTCAACTCCCTATAAATTATGACGAGATGGAAGCTTGACCTTAATTAAAGGATACCGATTTTTCTTTCAAATAACTTAACTATAATTACAACCATACTAGTAATACTTGAATCTTTACTATAACCAAGAATCGACCATATTCAGGGAAAAAAAAACCATTAAAAACAACCTTGCTTTTTACTTATAGCTAATTATGGCTAAATTGAATTGAGCTGTAACCAAAATGCTCACACTAGAATGCTTATAGTTAGATATAACTTCATCCATCTCACATAATCTATCACTTGGAAAGGAACCCACATTCGTTTATGTAATAAACTCTTTTAATATATAAATGGTTTCTTTATTATAATTTTATAAAGCCTTTTAAAAACCTATGAGCATTTTCTTTTTAAAAATTTAAAATTTATTTAAATTCAATTAAAGTTGAATTATATAAGGAATTTTCTTAATATTTAAATAATTTCTTTATTATAGGTTTATAATTTTTATTTTTTATTTAAACCTTGAGCATTCTCTTTTTATAAATATTTTTTAAAATTTTAATATCTCTAAATTCAATTAAACTTTACGATTCATTTAAAGAAAAAATTAAAATAAGGCACAATGTTATGTTATATTTGTGACATGGATGGATGGCTACGTGGGTAGGCTTCGATGTTATTCATTTTGATCATGTATCACTAATTACACAAATCCTAATGCTTAGGATTGCAATAAAGGGTTGCATAGTTCAAAATTGAGTTCAGGTTTTACTTATTAAATCCGAAATCATATTTTGAATTTGATTAATTTTATGTATTATGTAAGGGACCAAATGGACCAATATATGTTCATGTTTAAAATCTGGTCTTAACCATTTTGCCTTAACCATTTTTTTAAAATATGAGCTAAAAAGGAAAAGGATAAGGGTGAAGAATATATATATATATATATATAAGGCATCACTAGCTCACCAAACTTCCGCCTTCACATGACAACTATGTTGCATGCTAAGATGCATTCCTTGCTTTGACATCCATATGGATGCTTTATAGTTTGCCTCTCTTCTCTCACAAGGTCACAAAAGTATCAAGTGAATCCACATGCATTCGTAGACATCTGCAATGTAGTTTATTTGCCTTTATTTTTTTCATAGCACAAAAGTTCCCTAATTGACAAGAGACAACATAGTTCACAAGAAATTGTTATCAGTTTGTATAGCTTGTGAACATTGTAAATAATGAACAAGAAAACATAGTTCTTAATCCCTAGATGATATAGAGGGTTTATGGTTGGATAAGAGCTCCTTAAACAAGATTCATAGGTTGCACCCAAGCAAGTAACTCATATTAATGGCCAACTCATCATAGTAACAACCAATTTCATGTTTACTTCTAAAAATACCTGTACAAACATAAGAAGATACTTATTGAATTTTTGAGGCACTATGTATGCTAGCACATCCCTTAAGAAGAATAATGAGTGGATGGTACATTGAAAAACTAATTATGCCCATAGGCATGTCTCTTTTGGAATAGGGCTTCAAAATTTTTAATTTAATTATCAATAATTATTAGGTGGATTATAGAGATTTATACTCCATGGAATATTATAATTTATTCTTAGTAATACACACAAATTAAAGATTAAGATTTATCTCCAAAGTAGTTATGCAGTTTTTGCTCTTTTAACTAAATAAGTTAATTAAAAAATGTCATATGAACAAGTATCAAATGAAATGATTTATGGTTTTTTGGGCTTGTGGTATTGATAAGCCATGGTATTGGCCTATAGTAGTTTAATAATTTCTATTTATAGATTAAGAATATACATGGTAAAGTGGGGTGAATCTCCATGAATAAGAATCTTGTTCCATGCTTTTTCAAATGTATATATGTTTAACTTATATATTAATTCTTTAATAATCATAATAAAGTTATAATTCAGTTAATTTTATGATTTTTTAAATTTTAACAACTTGAGATGTATTATGAAGTAAGTGATTTGATGTTCATTGTGGATTGATTCCTATTAGAATTTACAAGCCATTTAATTTATATGGATGCGCTAGTACATATTGTGTCAATGTTAAATCATTCCAAGAACAACTACAACACTTTAATTCATTTGTTGGTGAACACACAATACAATAGGTTCACTAATGGATGTACATAAAGGGAAGGGCATGTGTGTTACTCACTCACCCCATCTATCAAACCAACTTACTTGCATGCACATCTTCTTTCAAAACAAATTTTAGGCTATGTTATAGTAATAGGTTATGATATTAGGACCAACTAGATGAGGATGAAACTAGGCTTAATTGGAAACTATAAGAAAATGTGTAGTAGCTCCATCCTATTCTAGTAGTCTCTCCATCATATACCATACATTATACTCTAGGTTACAACTTCCTCCTATTCTCATTATGTCTCCTATTCTATGCATAATATGAGGAGATCAAGGGATTTCCAAGTAAGTCATTTCCGTAAGGGAAATGCTAATATCGAATCTTATAGTTCATATCATTCAACCCTTATAATGAAGATCATATTGCATGAGAAACCATACAATAAATAAGTCAAGGTAGGAAGTGGTGTTAGGGAATAATTCCATTAAACCTTTAGCACCCTTAGCATTTGTATCAAGTAGCAATATTAGGAAAAATAAAGAAATAAGGTATGTAGAAATTTATTGAAATGTTCATGGAAACTAATTATCCATTGGAATTGAACTTTATCTATGTTTTCTTTGTAATTTGGGCATGTAAGAACTCACTGTAAAAATTCTTGAATCTAACACATCAGAAACCCTTACTGCAATTTCTGGTTTACTATCTCCTACTTGTTCTTTATATTAACAAGTTATTTAACTACAAACATCGAAGTAAACACAGTTGCAACCTTCACAAATATACAGATCAACAAGTAAAATAAATTGAGACAACACAAGGGACACTGTTATTTTTTGACAATCATCCCTGGAAAAACCTAATTCGGGAAAACCATTGCAGCATATATGAGGGCTTTATTATTAAGTAGAATACAACTAGGGTGCCATAAATGGCTCACCCTTCAGAGAATATCCTTGGCAGTACTACCTCTATCTAGAGATAGATATCCCGGCAAATCAGCAACCAAATGAACAATCCCATAGTGACTATGGTTGTTCCCTATACTGGATAGCGAAAACTGCTCCAAGCACTCCTATAGCACTGCATCACCCTCTCTCGGCTCGGTGTCAGCTGATCAACTCCCAGTATTCCCCACAGACTCTCCTAGTGCTACCTCTGAAGCCCTTCTCGACTTCTGCGTCAGCCTCTACGGCTTCTATGTCAACCTCTACGGCCCTTTGCGTCCTCTGCGCTGGCCTCCTTAGCCTCTGCATCAGCCATCCTAGGCTCTGCGTTGCCTCTTCTGGCACTTTGCTGCCACTCTGATATGTATTCTTCAGCCTTGGATTGAAATCCCTTGCTGAACTTCCCCTCACTGCAACTGATCTCTAATTCGATTTCCTTAGCAAACCCAACCCCAGAAAATCGAATTCTTGATCTCCCTTGGTGTGTCTCCAACTGACCCTCAAGCTTCCTCTTATACTTTTCCTGTTGATGATTCAACGACCAAGATTAAGTCCCTAATCAATGGCTAAGATTAGAACTGACTTGATCCTCGTCACTTAGAACTTTCTCACCCATTTTATATTAATACACATTAATATTTTTATTTTCCTAAGTTTGGACTTAGGAACCCATTAAAAATATTGATTATTTTAACATCTCTTCATCCGGGTGGAATTTCTCCAAACAATTTCTGGGTGTTGGAGATCTCATGTGCCTTAGCCTCTCTGCCAATTTTCAAGGCTAGATCAAATCCAATGCTACCCAAAATCAACACTCCCTCTTAGCGAGGAATGTGCTCTAGCAATGCTTCACCATAGAAGCATCACACTGATCCTCTACATTGGTCCTCTGTGCTGATGCTTGGCCTGCTACCTCACATCCACTGCACTGCTGCTTCTTGTATTGCTTACCATGACACTACCATTGCCACTGCTACATCTGTATTGTAGCTCCCTCTCAACATGTTGCATTATCCTGCCCATAGCATTGCCACTGCTAACTGTTGCACTGCAACTCAATTACCGAGAAGTAAGTAACTGACTTCACCCAAACACTGACATCCTGGTTAGTCTGGAAGCCTGATGATGCTGAAGCTACCTCTACTGCTATCTTGTGCTCCCTGTACTGCTACTACGCTTCTGCAACCTCATCTGTGCCTCTCACACTGCTGCAACCTCCACTGCGCTGCTACAGACTTATGCACTCTAGCACTACCTTGTCACTCCATCACACCTTGCTCCACCCGACACCTGTCATCATGCTACTGTCTTTAAGGGATCTCGTAGCCGGATATGAGCCAAGAGTTTGGATACCTCAAGGATCCTGCCCATTTCTGTAGTCCTCTCGACTACAACTCTATGTCTCCCCACTCCTCTACTCTAGAGGCGCATGAGCACTCATGGCACAATTGTCATCAGTCTTGACATCCTTCTTCGCCTTTGCTAGAGTAGCATTTGAGTCAGAAGCTTCTCCCTTGCCTTTCTTCCTGGGGTACTAAGATGCATAATGTCCCAGATCCCTTTAGTTGAAGCACTTGACCTTGGAGATGTCTTTCTTCTTCCTCTTCTGAACCCCTTGCTGTCCCGCAGATGCTAGAGCTGCATCCTCCTCCTCCTATTTCTTGACTCGAACTCTGCTACCACTACTCCTTGCCTTGGTCAACCTCCTGATCTCTTCTCGTCGAAGAGATTCCCACATCTCCTCCCAACTTGGGAGAGTTGCTCTACCCAAAATTCTTTGGACAAACGTCCCCTAGTCCTCATAGACTGCATTCAGAGAAGTCCTAACCATGAACTCTAGATCCGGTGTAGACTTTACGGAAGTAAGATAGTCTCGAATTCCTTGCAACCTAAGAAGGAACAAATCTATCTCCTCTCCTTTATGCATATGATATGACCTCAACTGATTCTCCAATAACATATTTTGTTGCACAGAAGAGCCCTGGTATAAGGTGGTCTGGGTCTCCCACATCTCCCTTGTTGTTGACTTTTCATCAATATGTGGTATTACATGATCTTTGGCCCCGTATAGGATCATGCATTTCACCTTCGCCCAGGCCTCCTCTTAATTTTCATTTGCATTAGGGTCAACTGGGACAACAGTTGTTTTCAAGGCATAGTCCTTGATGTCATGTTTATCCAGGATTACTAGGATCCTAGCCTTCCAGATAACAAAATTAGAAGCCTCGTTCAATCTATCCTGATCCCTCAATCCATTTACTACCATCTTTTCTCCTCTTCTAGACTCCCTCTGAGTCTCAACTTCCCTCCTGGAAATCCTCCTGCCAATTGTTGAATCACTCCTCTCCAATCCAACTTTGCTATTGCAACTTGGATCTAAATTTCTTGGCTAGAAATCCGTCAAGGTAGTGCTTCCCTCTACCATGGTTCCGCCTCCTTAGACACTATTATGTACTAACAGAACCAACGTCCCACTAGTTCCTCAAATCACAATCTTCACAACTCCCTTAGCCCCGGCAACTGAAGAATCTGAGCCTTTCAGGCTCTGCGCAATCACGATGTAGGCTGAATCTGCTCCTCCCGGCCAACTGCGCCAATCATTCATGGCTGAGAAGAATGACGTGGCTCTGCGTGAGCCTATTCTTCCCCTCTCTGCCTTTGTGCTAGCCCTTCTCCTGGTTCATAATGCTCATGCAGGCCCTGCGTGAGCCTCTGCGTCACCCTCTTTGCACTGCATCATTCCTCCTCTTGCCTCTTCAGCGCTGGAGCAGTGTTGTCTCTCAGGACAGCTGCTTCTCTGCTGCAAATTATCAGGTTTCTTTGGCTAGTGTCTTCATTCCTCCTTGATCTGAAATCACTCTCATACCATGTGAAAATTCCTGAATCTAACACATCAGAAACCCTTACAGCAATTTCTGGTTTACTATCTCCTACTTGTTCTTTATATTAACAAGTTATTTAACTACTTAAACATAAAAGTAAACACAATTAAAACCTTCACAAATATATAGATCCAAAATTGAAATAAACTGAGACAACACAAGGGACACCGTTATTTTTGGACAATCGTCCCTGGAAGAACCCAATTTGGGAAAACCGGTGCATCATATATGAGGGTTTTATTATTAAGCAGATTTCTTAATACAACTAGGGTGCCAAAAATGGATCACCCTTTAGAGAATATCCTTGGCAGTAGTACCTCTATCTAGAGACAGATATTCTGGCAAATCAGCAACCTAATGAACAATCCCATAGTGACTCCGATTGTTCCTTGTGCTGGACAACGGAAGATGCTCCAAGCACTCCTCTAGAACTATGTCACCCTTCAGGAACATCGCCACCCTCTCCTGTCTCTGTGTCAGCTGATCAACTCCTAGTTTGCCCCACATACTCTCCCACCACTGCCTCTGAAGCCCTTCTCGACTTCTGCATCAGCCTCTACAACTTTTGTGTCAGTCTCTACAGCTTTTGTGTCAACGTCTACGACTATCTGCGTCCTCTATGGTGGCCTCCTTAGCCTCTACGTCAACCCTCCTAGGTTCTACACTGCCTTTTCCGGCACTTTGTTGCCTCTCTGATATGTATTCTTCAGCCTTGGATCAAAATCCCTTGCTGAGCTGCCCTTCACTGCAACTGATCTATAATTCGATTTCCTCAGCAAACCTAACCCCAAAAAATCGAATTCTTGATCTCTCTTGGTGTGTCTCCAACTGACCCTCAAGCCTCCTCTTATACTTTTCCTGTTGACGATTCAACGACTGATATTAAGTCCCTACTCAACGGCTAAGATTAGAACTGGCTTGATCCTTGTCCCTTAGAACTTTCTCACCCATTTTATATTTTTTTTCCTGAGTAAAACTAATTCTATTAATAAAGAGGAAAAATATTTACAATGTGACCGAAGTCATTACACTGCTGTGATAGGAGGCAGAGTTTCCAGGACAAAACAGGTAAGAAAAACCAGAGGAGAACCCACGCAGGGGATCTTCATAGTGGACAAAAACTACACAAAAACCATAGGAAATCCACAGTAGCGTTAACATGGTAAACTTGCCCGATGATAGCCATGGCTTAACCCAAAAAACTGTCGCTAGCAAGAGCATGCTAATCATCTTGTGGTTCTTCCACAACCCGACACCATCCGAATTCTGGCTCACCCATAGTTGGAGCAGCGACCTGATCAGAGGGACCAGGATCGACAGGCAGCATCTCCGCATCCTGAGTGCTGCAACCCGGATCGTTCTGAACATGTTGCGGTGCCATACCAATTCCAAGCTAAATCGAAGGAGTAGGACTAGAGACTACCCAAGAGCCCCCCGGATGAGAGTCTGAGTCCTCCATCTGAGTGGTCTCATAGAAAACGACTATTATGTGAGCCGTTATCCGAGGCCGATGCAGGGAACTGTTGAATGAGAAGATTGCAAAGCCGGTCGAGGAAGGAGGCCCACGGTAGTAACTGGAAGCACGACGCTGCCCTCTCCCGCTTTGTGTGCCTGGGTAACGACCAGTGAAAAATTCACTGGAGGGGGCGGGCGAATCCAAAGACGAGCTTGTCGAAGCGCGCCGGGGTTGGCCTCTACGGCATCCCATACGTTGACGAAGTCGAGCCATCTTTCAGGGAGTAGTAGAACAGATGCAGACAGGCTGAGAAATTGACCCGAGACAAAGACAGTGGTGCGCGGAGCTACAAAGGCACAGAGACCCGGGAGAGACCCTACGAAGTCCTATCGCCAGCGGGAGCCAATTGAGCATAGGGCGAAAAATTCTAGAGTGAGAATGAGCAACCGTTGAATTGTTAGGACCAATCTTCCACCCCCCTGTAATAGAGACCAGGCCTAAGACCAGACGCTTGAACGAGGGGACAGAGGCTAAGAGGAAACTACACAGAGACCACCCGCGAAAACCAAAGGCAAGAACAGAGACCCGGAGATGATAAACAGACACGAAAATCGCTAGACTATGATCCAGGACCCCCCAGAGGAGAGGGAGGAATAGCAGGAGCTGCCTCTGGGGCCAAGAGACTTCAGAGAGAGCCGTAAATTGAGCTGAAGCAAGGCGATGAGCCCAAAGAGACAACTCGCAAGACATCACCACAAACTCAGAGCAGCGCCTCGCCTTATACTTGCCTGATCTTTCTCGAAAAGCCACTTCCATTACTACTGCATTGATGATCGCCGTCATCTCTTGCAGGTTGTAGCGTGCGGGGGGAGGAGCCATTGCAGAGGACAGGGAGAATGAGCTAGGGCCACCTGAAGGGGAGTTGCTGTAACCTGCCTTGCGCGCATGCCAAGCACTCTCCCGATTGCCAATATTTAACGTGGCGTACTGGGTGGGTAGGTGTTGAGCTGCCTCACCCCACCCCAGTCTTTTCATATTGATTGTTGCCTCAGTCACCCGCATCCGGGGTTCACCCATTTTATATTAATACACATTAATATTTTTATTTTCCTAAGTTTAGACTTAGGAACCCGTTAAAAATGTTAATTATTTTAATATCTCGTCATCTGTGTGGAATTTCTCCAAACGATTTCTGGGTGTTGGAGATCTCATGTGCCTTAGCCTCTCCACCAATTTTCAAGGCTAGAGAACATCTGATGCTACCCAAAATCAACATTCACCTGCAATGATTCTACTCATGTGATAATTGCTTCTACTCCGATTTGTCATTCACTCTTTTTGTTTGTCATTTTGAAATCTACATACCGCCAAGAAGGTTTTGATTTCCAAGTTTTGTGAGATGATATAGCATAATTATAAATATCTTTAGGGGAAACATTAGTTGCAATCAACTGTAAAAATGTACAATGTCATTGGTAAGTCAAATCAAAAGGAAGTGATCAAAGGATTGAATAGTACCTACCACGCATAGGAATACAAGGATGAATATGAAAGATACATCTGTTATGCACAATTTTCTCGATTGTGGACAAAGGTGAATTCCCTAGATTTAGTGGCTTGATCTAGAAGAACAGAAGACAAAAACCATAAATTTTTACTTAGAGTAATTAGAGTATGGGAAAGAATCCTACCTAGAATTTTTACCAAGCCTTCTTTCCTCCTTACTTGTAAGCTCCAAATCTAGCCCCAAGTGCTATAATTATAACCATCACACATGACTAAAACAAGCAAAGGATCCACAACATACACGTAGCAGAATCTAAAATCTCTATTCAATGAATCAACATGGCACTGAAATACATGAGTGCAAACATAACACAACACATATAGGAAAACACGGTTCTCTTTGTATTGATAAATATAGGAGAGAGTTTACAACCATAAATAGAAGTTGATCTTGTATATGTCTCCACAAGTTGACTTGTCCTTCCTTGTAATAAAGCACACCTCAACACCAACCCTAATGCATGAATGTGATGACTCCTTTCGGTTCAAATAAAAAACATGAGGGTACTACAATATCCAAAAGCTAACGCATACCTTATGGGAGGCAATAAATTTATAGGAGTGTGGTAGTTTGGGAATTCTTATCCAATTACCAATCCAGGCTTGGGATCCACTTAAGAGGGGAAGATGAGCTCAAGGGATAAGATATAAGGTCTCCAAGATAGGATTCAAGTTCCCTATCCATGGTAAATGGTTAAAACTACCTTGGAAGCTTCTGGAAGAGGAAGCTTCGGAAATATTTTTTAATTTTCCCGAATTTCTAGAATCAACACACCTGCAGAAAGGAGCAACAAGTGTTGATCAGCGCTGGTGAACAAGCATGCAACATGCATTGAATGCAAGTGGCTAAGGAGGTGTTGATAGTGGTTGACCCGCCAACATATCAAGGGGATCTCCTCGGTAAGAAGTACCAACTAGACCTCAAACCATTTGGAGTAGGAGTCTCAACAGTGGGCAGTAATGTAGTGCCTTGACCGCGGTAGCGCGCAGAGGTAAGTATGATAGATTTGGTAGGAAGCAAGTGTGTGACCTTGCAGCGAGTCAAGTGAGATGCATGGGGGTTCTAACACACAGAGGGGAAGGAAGGTGTGCCCCTTAGAATCCTATAGTGGTACGTAGCCTAAAAGGAACACACAAGTGAAATGACATCACAAGCTGGAAGCATAATAGTCCACAAACCAAAGTGACAAGTTAATCCAACAACACGCCTTCAACAAGATTCATACCATTGCATACAAAATAGTTCATACACAAATGCGTAAGTTAAACAACATACATTTCTAAAGCAACTGGAATAGTCCAACTACAATAACAACACATGCATGAAAACGTGCTGGCTCAGTTATATTATTAAGTGAAAGTTCCATCCATACATACACCATTCACAACTACTAGTCCCAATAGTGGAAAATTACAGTCAACATTGCCTGCTCCTCCAAAGAAGTGTACTCGCTCTACACTATGGAGAAGCCAAGGCTCGTCACAATACTCCCAAGCCTTCTCTAAGCTTAAGCCTAGCCAAAAGCTTGGCTCCCAAAAGCCCATACTATGAGTTATGAGGTTCTATATATAACAAAGGGTGGGGTGACCCTTGACATTCCCCTATGACTCTTAGACTACCCTCATGACTCTTCAACTCCTTTAAAAATAACTCTTTACATTACATAGCGAGTATTCACATTCCACTAATGACACTTGGAATTTCACTTACAATATATTTACAAATAACATACAATTTCCACATATACTCATGTGGGATAAAATAGGCTTGGGTCAGCCTAACAAGAAAAACACCATCACTCGGAAGCTTGGGGAAAGACCAACTCAGAAACATCCTCTTGTTGGTCTTTGGCGACAAACTGATACCAAGATTGGTACTGCGCTATGGTGTCCCCATACTGTTTGGTGATGTGTTTATGGAAATAAACTCTTACCTCCATGGATTCTAGGTATATGGTTCTGGAACTTTTGTCCAACTCATCTTGAAGCATGCGCAACATTGTCATGAGTGTCGCTGGACCACCGATGTACCTCTACATGTTTTATGCGCTCAACTGCAAGTCATCGCTGGTGGCCTTTCGCATCAACTGCTCCATGTACCTATCGACCTCCAATTAGACTTGGTTCTTCTCAATGGCTTCGGTGAGGGAATCGATATAAGGGATCCCGTGTGTCCTCAACATGGTCGAGAGCTACCCAACATCAAAATTTAATTAATAAAAATTAGAAAAAAAACTCACTCTACTAGAAATATTTATTTTCACTCTGTTCTAAATGCTATCGTTTATCTCTTACATATATATGTGTAAGGATTTAAAAAAAATATAATTGGTGGGAATTTGAAGAACTAATTCTATTGAAGACATTCAATGCCACTCCAAGCATTGTCATTTATCTCATATATTGTTTGTTCTTAAAAAATTATAAGTATTATAATATATCGATGTCATACAAATTATTTTTTTTCAACTTTTAGAGCGTGTAAAGAAAAAACTTTTTACCAAAAATAATTCTATTTTCCTCATTTGACTAATTAAAATGACAAGGAAAAATCAAATTCAAATTCAAACCGAGAAAGAAACTAAAAACTTCATTATCTGATCCTAACAACTATTTCCATAATTCTCCTAACTCATTGAAAAATGATCAACTTTCTCCATCATAAAATGTCATTGAAAAATCAAAACTCTCTAATTTCGATCTTTATTGTTTCATGTCATGTCATATCAAATCAAAGTTTGTCAAATCATTACCTTGTCATTTCGTTTCCTATGATTGCGTACCAAAGGGTCCCATATTGATTGTAGTCGATTCACTAGAGAAGTTCGTTGTCATTAAGAATATTGGCACGAGGGAATATGCCATGGAAAATATTAGAATTGACCTAAAGAATTAATACTATTCCTTGCGGGTTAACATAGGAGCTTTTATTGTTTACAAACATTTTCATATGCCATAACCCATGGTCATGTGTTATAGCTTAGGGTTTTCTAAGGGTCATCTTGTTTTGTTATAGGCCATTATATTTCGCTCCCCTTTGGTGTGTTTTAAATTAGATATTTTGTGGTAAATATTGATACTTTTGAGTCATATTTATATTGAGTCAACTTATATAGTTAGGAAAACTTTAATGGTAAATATTGATATTTTGAGTCATATTTATATTGAGTCAACTTATATAATTAGGTAAACTTTAATCCATAAGAGAAAATATCTCAACTCCCTATAAATTATGACGAGATGGAAGCTTGACCTTAATTAAAGGATACCAATTTTTCTTTCAAATAACTTAACTATAATTACAACCATACTAGTAATACTTAAATCTTTACTATAACCAAGAATCGACCATATTCAGGGGAAAAAACCATTAAAAACAACCTTACTTTTTTCTTATAGCTAATTATGGCTAAATTGAATTGAGGTGTAGCCAAAATGCTCACACTAGAATGCTTATAGTTAGATATAACTTCATCCATCTCACATAATCTATCACTTTGGAAAGGAACCCACATTCGTTTATGTAATAAACTCTTTTAATATATAAATGGTTTCTTTATTATAATTTTATAAAGCCTTTTAAAAACCTATGAGCATTTTCTTTTTAAAAATTTAAAATTTATTTAAATTCAATTAAAGTTGAATTATATAAGGAATTTTCTTAATATTTAAATAATTTCTTTATTATAGGTTTATAATTTTTATTTTTTATTTAAACCTTGAGCATTCTCTTTTTATAAATATTTTTTAAAATTTTAATATCTCTAAATTCAATTAAACTTTACGATTCATTTAAAGAAAAAATTAAAATAAGGCACAATGTTATGTTATATTTGTGACATGGATGGATGGCTACGTGGGTAGGCTTCGATGTTATTCATTTTGATCATGTATCACTAATTACACAAATCCTAATGCTTAGGATTGCAATAAAGGGTTGCATAGTTCAAAATTGAGTTCAGGTTTTACTTATTAAATCCGAAATCATATTTTGAATTTGATTAATTTTATGTATTATGTAAGGGACCAAATGGACCAATATATGTTCATGTTTAAAATCTGGTCTTAACCATTTTGCCTTAACCATTTTTTTAAAATATGAGCTAAAAAGGAAAAGGATAAGGGTGAAGAATATATATATATATATATATAAGGCATCACTAGCTCACCAAACTTCCGCCTTCACATGACAACTATGTTGCATGCTAAGATGCATTCCTTGCTTTGACATCCATATGGATGCTTTATAGTTTGCCTCTCTTCTCTCACAAGGTCACAAAAGTATCAAGTGAATCCACATGCATTCGTAGACATCTGCAATGTAGTTTATTTGCCTTTATTTTTTTCATAGCACAAAAGTTCCCTAATTGACAAGAGACAACATAGTTCACAAGAAATTGTTATCAATTTGTATAGCTTGTGAACATTGTAAATAATGAACAAGAAAACATAGTTCTTAATCCCTAGATGATATAGAGGGTTTATGGTTGGATAAGAGCTCCTTAAACAAGATTCATAGGTTGCACCCAAGCAAGTAACTCATATTAATGGCCAACTCATCATAGTAACAACCAATTTCATGTTTACTTCTAAAAATACCTGTACAAACATAAGAAGATACTTATTGAATTTTTGAGGCACTATGTATGCTAGCACATCCCTTAAGAAGAATAATGAGTGGATGGTACATTGAAAAACTAATTATGCCCATAGGCATGTCTCTTTTGGAATAGGGCTTCAAAATTTTTAATTTAATTATCAATAATTATTAGGTGGATTATAGAGATTTATACTCCATGGAATATTATAATTTATTCTTAGTAATACACACAAATTAAAGATTAAGATTTATCTCCAAAGTAGTTATGCAGTTTTTGCTCTTTTAACTAAATAAGTTAATTAAAAAATGTCATATGAACAAGTATCAAATGAAATGATTTATGGTTTTTTGGGCTTGTGGTATTGATAAGCCATGGTATTGGCCTATAGTAGTTTAATAATTTCTATTTATAGATTAAGAATATACATGGTAAAGTGGGGTGAATCTCCATGAATAAGAATCTTGTTCCATGCTTTTTCAAATGTATATATGTTTAACTTATATATTAATTCTTTAATAATCATAATAAAGTTATAATTCAGTTAATTTTATGATTTTTTAAATTTTAACAACTTGAGATGTATTATGAAGTAAGTGATTTGATGTTCATTGTGGATTGATTCCTATTAGAATTTACAAGCCATTTAATTTATATGGATGCGCTAGTACATATTGTGTCAATGTTAAATCATTCCAAGAACAACTACAACACTTTAATTCATTTGTTGGTGAACACACAATACAATAGGTTCACTAATGGATGTACATAAAGGGAAGGGCATGTGTGTTACTCACTCACCCCATCTATCAAACCAACTTACTTGCATGCACATCTTCTTTCAAAACAAATTTTAGGCTATGTTATAGTAATAGGTTATGATATTAGGACCAACTAGATGAGGATGAAACTAGGCTTAATTGGAAACTATAAGAAAATGTGTAGTAGCTCCATCCTATTCTAGTAGTCTCTCCATCATATACCATACATTATACTCTAGGTTACAACTTCCTCCTATTCTCATTATGTCTCCTATTCTATGCATAATATGAGGAGATCAAGGGATTTCCAAGTAAGTCATTTCCGTAAGGGAAATGCTAATATCGAATCTTATAGTTCATATCATTCAACCCTTATAATGAAGATCATATTGCATGAGAAACCATACAATAAATAAGTCAAGGTAGGAAGTGGTGTTAGGGAATAATTCCATTAAACCTTTAGCACCCTTAGCATTTGTATCAAGTAGCAATATTAGGAAAAATAAAGAAATAAGGTATGTAGAAATTTATTGAAATGTTCATGGAAACTAATTATCCATTGGAATTGAACTTTATCTATGTTTTCTTTGTAATTTGGGCATGTAAGAACTCACTGTAAAAATTCTTGAATCTAACACATCAGAAACCCTTACTGCAATTTCTGGTTTACTATCTCCTACTTGTTCTTTATATTAACAAGTTATTTAACTACAAACATCGAAGTAAACACAGTTGCAACCTTCACAAATATACAGATCAACAAGTAAAATAAATTGAGACAACACAAGGGACACTGTTATTTTTTGACTATCATCCCTGGAAAAACCTAATTCGGGAAAACCATTGCAGCATATATGAGGGCTTTATTATTAAGTAGAATACAACTAGGGTGCCATAAATGGCTCACCCTTCAGAGAATATCCTTGGCAGTACTACCTCTATCTAGAGAAAGATATCCCGGCAAATCAGCAACCAAATGAACAATCCCATAGTGACTATGGTTGTTCCCTATACTGGATAGCGAAAACTGCTCCAAGCACTCCTATAGCACTGCATCACCCTCTCTCGGCTCGGTGTCAGCTGATCAACTCCCAGTATTCCCCACAGACTCTCCTAGTGCTACCTCTGAAGCCCTTCTCGACTTCTGCGTCAGCCTCTACGGCTTCTATGTCAACCTCTACGGCCCTTTGCGTCCTCTGCGCTGGCCTCCTTAGCCTCTGCATCAGCCATCCTAGGCTCTGCGTTGCCTCTTCTGGCACTTTGCTGCCACTCTGATATGTATTCTTCAGCCTTGGATTGAAATCCCTTGCTGAACTTCCCCTCACTGCAACTGATCTCTAATTCGATTTCCTTAGCAAACCCAACCCCAGAAAATCGAATTCTTGATCTCCCTTGGTGTGTCTCCAACTGACCCTCAAGCTTCCTCTTATACTTTTCCTGTTGATGATTCAACGACCAAGATTAAGTCCCTAATCAATGGCTAAGATTAGAACTGACTTGATCCTCGTCACTTAGAACTTTCTCACCCATTTTATATTAATACACATTAATATTTTTATTTTCCTAAGTTTGGACTTAGGAACCCATTAAAAATATTGATTATTTTAATATCTCTTCATCCGGGTGGAATTTCTCCAAACAATTTCTGGGTGTTGGAGATCTCATGTGCCTTAGCCTCTCTGCCAATTTTCAAGGCTAGATCAAATCCAATGCTACCCAAAATCAACACTCCCTCTTAGCGAGGAATGTGCTCTAGCAATGCTTCACCATAGAAGCATCACACTGATCCTCTACATTGGTCCTCTGTGCTGATGCTTGGCCTGCTACCTCACATCCACTGCACTGCTGCTTCTTGTATTGCTTCCCATGACACTACCATTGCCACTGCTACATCTGTATTGTAGCTCCCTCTCAACATGTTGCATTATCCTACCCATAGCATTGCCACTGCTAACTGTTGCACTGCAACTCAATTACCGAGAAGTAAGTAACTGACTTCACCCAAACACTGACATCCTGGTTAGTCTGGAAGCCTGATGATGCTGAAGCTACCTCTACTGCTATCTTGTGCTCCCTGTACTGCTACTACGCTTCTGCAACCTCATCTGTTCCTCTCACACTGCTGCAACCTCCACTGCGCTGCTACAGACTTATGCACTCTAGCACTACCTTGTCACTCCATCACACCTTGCTCCATCCGACACCTGTCATCATGCTACTGTCTTTAAGGGATCTCGTAGCCGGATATGAGCCAAGAGTTTGGATACCTCAAGGATCCTGCCCATTTCTGTAGTCCTCTCGACTACAACTCTATGTCTCCCCACTCCTCTACTCTAGAGGCGCATGAGCACTCATGGCACAATTGTCATTAGTCTTGACATCCTTCTTCGCCTTTGCTAGAGTAGCATTTGAGTCAGAAGCTTCTCCCTTGCCTTTCTTCCTGGGGTACTAAGATGCATAATGTCCCAGATCCCTTTAGTTGAAGCACTTGACCTTGGAGATGTCTTTCTTCTTCCTCTTCTGAACCCCTTGCTGTCCCGCAGATGCTAGAGCTGCATCCTCCTCCTCCTATTTCTTGACTCGAACTCTGCTACCACTACTCCTTGCCTTGGTCAACCTCCTGATCTCTTCTCGTCGAAGAGATTCCCACATCTCCTCCCAACTTGGGAGAGTTGCTCTACCCAAAATTCTTTGGACAAACGTCCCCTAGTCCTCATAGACTGCATTCAGAGAAGTCCTAACCATGAACTCTAGATCCGGTGTAGACTTTACGGAAGTAAGATAGTCTCGAATTCCTTGCAACCTAAGAAGGAACAAATCTATCTCCTCTCCTTTATGCATATGATATGACCTCAACTGATTCTCCAATAACATCTTTTGTTGCACAGAAGAGCCCTGGTATAAGGTGGTCTGGGTCTCCCACATCTCCCTTGTTGTTGACTTTTCATCAATATGTGGTATTACATGATCTTTGGCCCCGTATAGGATCATGCATTTCACCTTCGCCCAGGCCTCCTCTTAATTTTCATTTGCATTAGGGTCAACTGGGACAACAGTTGTTTTCAAGGCATAGTCCTTGATGTCATGTTTATCCAGGATTACTAGGATCCTAGCCTTCCAGATAACAAAATTAGAAGCCTTGTTCAATCTGTCCTGATCCCTCAATCCATTTACTACCATCTTTTCTCCTCTTCTAGACTCCCTCTGAGTCTCAACTTCCCTCCTGGAAATCCTCCTGCCAATTGTTGAATCACTCCTCTCCAATCCAACTTTGCTATTGCAACTTGGATCTAAATTTCTTGGCTAGAAATCCGTCAAGGTAGTGCTTCCCTCTACCATGGTTCCGCCTCCTTAGACACTATTATGTACTAACAGAACCAACGTCCCACTAGTTCCTCAAATCACAATCTTCACAACTCCCTTAGCCCCGGCAACTGAAGAATCTGAGCCTTTCAGGCTCTGCACAATCACGATGTAGGCTGAATCTGCTCCTCCCGGCCAACTGCGCCAATCATTCCTGGCTGAGAAGAATGACGTGGCTCTGCGTGAGCCTATTCTTCCCCTCTCTGCCTTTGTGCTAGCCCTTCTCCTGGTTCATAATGCTCATGCAGGCCCTGCGTGAGCCTCTGCGTCACCCTCTTTGCACTGCATCATTCCTCCTCTTGCCTCTTCAGCTCTGGAGAAGCGTTGTCTCTCAGGACAGCTGCTTCTCTGCTGCAAATTATCAGGTTTCTTTGGCTAGTGTCTTCATTCCTCCTTGATCTGAAATCACTCTCATACCATGTGAAAATTCCTGAATCTAACACATTAGAAACCCTTACAGCAATTTCTGGTTTACTATCTCCTACTTGTTCTTTATATTAACAAGTTATTTAACTACTTAAACATAAAAGTAAACACAATTAAAACCTTCACAAATATATAGATCCAAAATTGAAATAAACTGAGACAACACAAGGGACACCGTTATTTTTGGACAATCGTCCCCGGAAGAACCCAATTTGGGAAAACCGGTGCATCATATATGAGGGTTTTATTATTAAGCAGATTTCTTAATACAACTAGGGTGCCAAAAATGGCTCACCCTTTAGAGAATATCCTTGGCAGTAGTACCTCTATCTAGAGACAGATATTCTGGCAAATCAGCAACCTAATGAACAATCCCATAGTGACTCCGATTGTTCCTTGTGCTGGACAACGGAAGATGCTCCAAGCACTCCTCTAGAACTATGTCACCCTTCAGGAACATCGCCACCCTCTCCTGTCTCTGTGTCAGCTGATCAGCTCCTAGTTTGCCCCACATACTCTCCCACCACTGCCTCTGAAGCCCTTCTCGACTTCTGCATCAGCCTCTACAACTTTTGTGTCAGTCTCTACAGCTTTTGTGTCAACGTCTACGACTATCTGGGTCCTCTATGGTGGCCTCCTTAGCCTCTACGTCAACCCTCCTAGGTTCTACACTGCCTTTTCCGGCACTTTGTTGCCTCTCTGATATCTATTCTTCAGCCTTGGATCAAAATCCCTTGCTGAGCTGCCCTTCACTGCAACTGATCTATAATTCGATTTCCTCAGCAAACCTAACCCCAGAAAATCGAATTCTTGATCTCTCTTGGTGTGTCTCCAACTGACCCTCAAGCCTCCTCTTATACTTTTCCTGTTGACGATTCAACGACTGATATTAAGTCCCTATTCAACGGCTAAGATTAGAACTGGCTTGATCCTTGTCCCTTAGAACTTTCTCACCCATTTTATATTTTTTTTCCTGAGTAAAACTAATTCTATTAATAAAGAGGAAAAATATTTACAATGTGACCGAAGTCATTACACTGCTGTGATAGGAGGCAGAGTTTCCAGGACAAAACAGGTAAGAAAAATCAGAGCAGAACCCACGCAGGGGATCTTCATAGTGGACAAAAACTACAGAAAAACCATAGGAAATCCACAGTAGCGTTAACATGGTAAACTTGCCCGATGATAGCCATGGCTTAACCCAAAAAACTGTCGCTAGCAAGAGCATGCTAATCATCTTGTGATTCTTCCACAACCTGACACCATCCGAATTCTGGCTCACCCATAGTTGGAGCAGCGACCTGATCAGAGGGACCAGGATCGACAGGCAGCATCTCCGCATCCTGAGTGCTGCAACCCGGATCGTTCTGAACATGCTGCGGTGCCATACCAATTCCAAGCTAAATCGAAGGAGTAGGACTAGAGACTACCCCAGAGCCCCCCAGATGAGAGTCTAAGTCCTCCATCTGAGTGGTCTCATAGAAAACAACTATTATGTGAGCCGTTATCCGAGGCCGATGCAGGGAACTGTTGAATGAGAAGATTGCAAAGCCGGTCGAGGAAGGAGGCCCACGGTAGTAACTGGAAGCACGACGCTGCCCTCTCCCGCTTTGTGTGCCTGGGTAACGACCAGTGAACAATTCACTGGAGGGGGCGGGCGAATCCAAAGACGAGCTTGTCGAAGCGCGCCGGGGTTGGCCTCTACGACATCCCATACGTTGACGAAGTCGAGCCATCTTTCAGGGAGTAGTAGAACAGATGCAGACAGGCTGAGAAATTGACCCGAGACAAAGACAGTGGTGCGCGGAGCTACAAAGGCACAGAGACCCGGGAGAGACCCTACGAAGTCCTATCGCCAGCGGGAGCCAATTGAGCATAGGGCGAAAAATTCTAGAGTGAGAATGAGCAACCGTTGAATTGTTAGGACCAATCTTCCACCCCCCTGTAATAGAGACCAGGCCTAAGACCAGACGCTTGAACGAGGGGACAGAGGCTAAGAGGAAACTACACAGAGACCACCCGCGAAAACCAAAGGCAAGAACAGAGACCCGGAGATGATAAACAGACACGAAAATCGCTAGACTATGATCCAGGACCCCCCAGAGGAGAGGGAGGAATAGCAGGAGCTGCCTCTGGGGCCAAGAGACTTCAGAGAGAGCCGTAAATTGAGCCGAAGCAAGGGGATGAGCCCAAAGAGACAACTCGCAAGACATCACCACAAACTCAGAGCAGCGCCTCGCCTTATACTTGCCTGATCTTTCTCGAAAAGCCACTTCCATTACTACTGCATTGATGATCGTCGTCATCTCTTGCAGGTTGTAGCGTGCGGGGGGAGGAGCCATTGCAGAGGACAGGGAGAATGAGCTAGGGCCACCTGAAGGGGAGCTGCTGTAACCTGCCTTGCGCGCATGCCAAGCACTCTCCCGATTGCCAATATTTAACGTGGCGTACTGGGTGGGTAGGTGTTGAGCTGCCTCACCCCACCCCAGTCTTTTCATATTGATTGTTGCCTCAGTCACCCGCATCCGGGGTTCACCCATTTTATATTAATACACATTAATATTTTTATTTTCCTAAGTTTAGACTTAGGAACCCGTTAAAAATGTTAATTATTTTAATATCTCGTCATCTGTGTGGAATTTCTCCAAACGATTTCTGGGTGTTGGAGATCTCATGTGCCTTAGCCTCTCCACCAATTTTCAAGGCTAGAGAACATCTGATGCTACCCAAAATCAACATTCACCTGCAATGATTCTACTCATGTGATAATTGCTTCTACTCCGATTTGTCATTCACTCTTTTTGTTTGTCATTTTGAAATCTACATACCGCCAAGAAGGTTTTGATTTCCAAGTTTTGTGAGATGATATAGCATAATTATAAATATCTTTAGGGGAAACATTAGTTGCAATCAACTGTAAAAATGTACAATGTCATTGGTAAGTCAAATCAAAAGGAAGTGATCAAAGGATTGAATAGTACCTACCACGCATAGGAATACAAGGATGAATATGAAAGATACATCTGTTATGCAGAATTTTCACGATTGTGGACAAAGGTGAATTCCCTAGATTTAGTGGTTTGATCTAGAACAACAGAAGACAAAAAACATAAATTTTTCCTTAGAGAAATTAGAGTATGGGAAAGAATCCTACCTAGAATTTGTAGCAAGCCTTCTTTCCTCCTTACTTGTAAGCTCCAACTCTAGCTCCAAGTGCTATAATTAGAACCTGCACACATGACTAAAACAAGCAAAGGATCCACAACATCCACGTAGCATAATCTAAAATCTCTATTCAATGAATCAACATGGCATTGAAATACATGAGTGCAAACATAACACAACACATATAGGAAAACAAGATGCTCTTTGTATTGATAAATATAGGAGAGAGTTTACAACCATAAATAGAAGTTGATCTTGTAGATGTCTCCCCAAGTTGACTTGTCCTTCCTTGTCACAAAGCACACCTCAACACCAACCCTAATGCATGAATGTGATGACTCCTTTAGGTTCAAATAAACAACATGAGGGTACTACAATATCCAAAAGCTAACCCATACCTTATGGGAGGCAATAAATTTATAGGAGTGTGGTAGTTTGGGAATTCTTATCCAATTACCAATCTAGGCTTGAGATCCACTTAAGAGGGGAAGATGAGCTCAAGGGATAAGAGATAAGGTCTCCAAGATAGGATTCAAGTTCTCTATCCATGGTAAATGGTTAAAACTACCTTGGAAGCTTCTGGAAGAGGAAGCTTCAGAAATATTTTTTAATTTTCCCGAATTTCTAGAATCAACACACCTGCAAAAAGGAGCAACAAGTGTTGATCAGCGCTGGTGAACAAGCATGCAACATGCATTGAATGCAAGTGGCTAAGGAGGTGTTGATAGTGGTTGAGCCGCCAACATATCAAGGGGATCTCCTCGGTAAGAAGTACCAACTAGACCTCAAACCATTTGGAGTAGGAGTCTCAACAGTGGGCAGTAATGTAGTGCCTTGACCGCGGTAGCGCGCAGAGGTAAGTATGATAGATTTGGTAGGAAGCAAGTGTGTGACCTTGCAGCGAGTCAAGTGAGATGCATGGGGGTTCTAACACACAGAGGGGAAGTAAGGTGTGCCCCTTAGAATCCTATAGTGGTACGTAGCCTAAAAGGAACACACAAGTGAAATGACATCACAAGCTGGAAGCAGAATAGTCCACAAACCAAAGTGACAAGTTAATCCAACAACACGCCTTCAACAAGATTCATACCATTGCATACAAAATAGTTCATACACAAATGCGTAAGTTAAACAACATACATTTCTAAAGCAACTGGAATAGTCCAACTACAATAACAACACATGCATGAAAACGTGCTGGCTCAGTTATATTATTAAGTGAAAGTTCCATCCATACATACACCATTCACAACTACTAGTCCCAATAGTGGAAAATTACAGTCAACATTGCCTGCTCCTCCAAAGAAGTGTACTCGCTCTACACTATGGAGAAGCCAAGGCTCGTCACAATACTCCCAAGCCTTCTCTAAGCTTAAGCCTAGCCAAAAGCTTGGCTCCCAAAAGCCCATACTATGAGTTATGAGGTTCTATATATAACAAAGGGTGGGGTGACCCTTGACATTCCCCTATGACTCTTAGACTACCCTCATGACTCTTCAACTCCTTTAAAAATAACTCTTTACATTACATAGCGAGTATTCACATTCCACTAATGACACTTGGAATTTCACTTACAATATATTTACAAATAACAATAACATACAATTTCCACATATACTCATGTGGGATAAAATAGGCTTGGGTCAGCCTAACAAGAAAAACACCATCACTCGGAAGCTTGGGGAAAGACCAACTCAGAAACATCCTCTTGATGGTCTTTGGCGACAAACTGATACCAAGATTGGTACTGCGCTATGGTGTCCCCATACTGTTTGGTGATGTGTTTATGGAAATAAACTCTTACCTCCATGGATTCTAGGTATATGGTTCTGGAACTTTTGTCCAACTCATCTTGAAGCATGCGCAACATTGTCATGAGTGTCGCTGGACCACCGATGTACCTCTACATGTTTTATGCGCTCAACTGCAAGTCATCGCTGGTGGCCTTTCGCATCAACTGCTCCATGTACCTATCGGCCTCCAATTAGACTTGGTTCTTCTCAATGGCTTCGGTGAGGGAATCGATATAAGGGATCCCGTGTGTCCTCACCATGAAGAAGCCTCAGTGTTAGTGATGAGCGAAGGGAGTTTCTCATAGTTCCAGGTCAACATCCAGATCTGTGCTTTTTCTAGCTCTGCATGTGGCTTCATTATCTTGTCCAGGTAAAGCAGGGCTCCCTTGTAATTCATTGTCCATTCCTGTACGTGTGCAATAGCATCATGTATGTCTTTGAGAGTTTGGGCAATCTTCATGCACCACTATTGAAAACCATATAGATGGACAACTGCCTTGTGCATGGTGAAAAATCCATCATAAAGTTTCCACATGGTGGTATCAAGAGTCGATACTTCAGCAAGTATCACTTTCCTCATCTCTTCCATAGTGGATCCTGTGGATTGTTTTTCCCTCTGCCTGGCCTCTTGCAAGTCCTTCTCCATCTGATCATTCTCTGCTAACAAGAACTTGACATTTGAGCTCGTGGCTTCTGCATAAGCCTTAGAGGCATTGACCATGGCAGTTGGATGTTTTCTAACATTTGACACAATCACCCTTTCCTCCATATGTGCAGGTGACACATGATCATTCGGGAGATTCTTTCATTGTGCCTATACAATCCTTTGATGTGACTCATCAAATGACATATTATACACATCCATCACCAGATCATCATCAAGGAGAAAAACCTCGCATTGCTCACTCGGGACTGGTTCTAATTCTGGAGGTGGTGGATACTGAGGGGTGATATCAGATGTTCTTGACATGAGGTTGGTATCTTGGTACTGTGGCTCCTATTCCAAATCCATTTATGTTGCTTCAACCATTTTCTCAATCTGCTGAGCAAGTTCCCTAACCTACACCTATTCACCCTTTTCTTCATCTGCTGACTGTTTTGACTCCTCAACCTGTATGGGCACATTTTATTCTATCATTGCGCCTTGCCCTCCTTCCTATTCCTGTTTCTGCTTCTCTTCCCTCTCTCTCCTTCTTAGTTCCTACTTTTCCTTGAACTTCTTCTATATTTCCTACAACTCCATTTCTGCATCCTTCAACCTTTTCTTCTCTCTCTTCCTCCATTCTACTCTCTTTATGCGCTATTTCCTTTTTGCCTCCACTTTCAAAGCTTCTTTCTCAATGAGAGGATCTTCTTTGAACCTATAGCTTTTCTCAACCTCCGGGTTCTTGACAATCTTCCTCTTGCCTTGCCCTTATCCTGTGCCAATTTTCTTCTCATTGCTATTGTTCTTTCCTGCGGTGCTACTGCTTGCAGAGTGGATTTCCATTCTATAGCCATGCTGACCGGTTCATTGAGTCTAGAGGAGTTGTAACAATACCTCCAAGGATCTTCCTCTGCCCAATGAAATGTCTCGTGGATCCATGGATAATACATCTTCACACAATGGTTCTTGCATATGCAGTGGGGATCATACAGATTGTAGTCCTTGGTGCTGAACTCAAACTTTTCTAAGTCCTTGGCCTCGACATCTGCATCCTTCAAGCTCTAGATCTCATACAATCCAATCCACAAAGGAAGAGCAGGCCATGGTGCCTTCTTCCTCCTATGCAGCCTTGCTGATAACCCTGTGGAGATGTGATATGCAACCTCTTGCATGACCAACTTATTCGTGGCAAACCTTGGTAGCACATGCAGAGGCTTCTCTTCGCCAAACATCTTGATGAAGGTGCCACCAGGTGAGGCATACCAATTTGCAATGTTAAGTAATGCCTGCATCGCTTCTTGGGACATGCAAGGTGGATCCTGCTCAAAGATCAACTTGTAAACCAGGATGATGAAATGGTCAGATAGCCTCACCATGACTCCTCAGTAGCTGCACTCAGAAAGAAACTTGCAATAAATGTTCACAGCATTCTCTGATGGTGTCCATGTCCAACCCATACCAAGAAATTGATGTTGGGCACAAATTGCATCAAGTAGGTACACAAACATATAGAATATCTCTTGCTCATCCTTGGGCGGATTTTGGGCATTAGTCACATGCACTTTTAGTTGTAGAGCAAACAAATCTGACCAGTTGAATGGCCTTCCTTCATTTTCCAACTTGTCCAACACAACCACCCAATTCTGCGAAAAGGTCTCTGTGCTCTCTTGACCATACAAGTGACATGCAAATATGATCAAGAGTTGATAGGCCTTTCTGAGTGGCTTAGTCTTGTAGACATGATTGGGTGTTGACAACTCTTTCACCCAACACTTTATGATGTCTCTATTGTTCACATTGTTTTTGGGGGCATAGAAGAGTGCATCCATGCAGTTCACCGATTGTGGTAAGTGATACATCTTATGATAGTTTTCCATCCTGAGAGTAGCAAGCTGTGTTCCATTGGCACTGCTCAATGTCATCGTCTTAGGATCGGTATGTGAGACAATCCAGTGAATGATGTCCGCACATGGGAAGGCGGGGTACCTGCATGTAACCTTATATAACCCTGCCTTGTGGATGTTGACATAGACCTGCTAATCTTCTAGACCTTCCTTGAAGTTGCCTATGAAGATACCCTTAATTTCCTGCCATGTTATCTTCATGTCCTTCCCTATGAACATCTATGTACCTGCATAGACTCGCAATTTCATTGACACCTGTTCAACTACATCCCCAATACTGCTCTTGATAGTATCCTTTGATGCAGCTCTCTTGGAAGCCATGTTACATGTACTATTGAAAAGATGCTCAACAACTGTTGTACCTGGAGATAGAGAGGACACTCATGGAATGCAAATGTTAGCTTGAAATCAAAAGCAATTCAAGATAGACCAAGCAACAAACTGGGCAACTGCTGGGAAAGATTGTGCAATTCTAGGTTTCAGAGGTGAGTGACAACTGGATCTGCGCATTGCGCAATCCCCACTGCCAGTGAGGAGGTGATGCTGACTAGAACTGTGCAATGCACAGTTCAGTCTGGCTTCTCTTGGCTGAGACTACACATTGCGCAATCCCAACGGCCAAGGCTCTGGGACTGGCTCCTGGAAATGCACAGTGCGTAGTTGGAGTGAGTCACTAGCAGCATTTGCGCAATTCCTGGAGCCAAGGCAAAGCCTTGAGATCCAGAAATGTGCAGTGCATGCTGCAAAGAGCCAGATCTGAGCCAAGGAAGCACATATATGCCCAAGGGAAACATGAAAATGAGCAAATCTGAAAGTGTGAGTGAAGGTTGGTGTAGATCCGAGTGAATAATGATGCATGCAATCAAAACAAGTGTAGGAATCCGTCAAACAGAAGAACAACGAAGCTTATGGAGAGAGTCACCACAACAACGACCGTTAGTGCAAAAAATGGGTTATGCATGCGACACTTAAGAAAATCAATGAAAAACTTAAAAAAGCACTTCTACAAGCTAAAAGAAATCAAAATGCTAGTAGTTTTTCAATAAAATGAGTAAAACAACACTCTCACAAGCTAAGGAAACAAAAGTGACAGAAAAAGCAGCAAAAGACTAGAAAATCAAGACTTACCCAGAAAATATGCGACGACTTTGTCGAAGGTTCCTAGATCTCTTGGGAATGCCAGAGCTGCAAGATCAAATGTGAAAATGAGCTTTGGGGGTGCCCATTAAATATATTTTATTGATTTAGGGTTTATGACGCGAAGGCCAAAAATCTAGGAAAAAGTGACACATGGTGATAGTTTCCAAAAATAACTCAAGTGTAACTTCGACTGCTAACAATAGATATATATTTTCTAGGGATTCTTCTTTTCTTTTTACTTTTTTTCTTTTTTGGTAAAGGCTTCCATGCATGCACGAAGAAATTGCACAGTTCCGAGGAGAACTGGGAAACTCACTGGCACATGCATCAGACAACTGCTGAGGGAATGATTTTGTACAATTCCTGGGCTGAGTGGCTCTAGTTGCCTCTCATGCTTTGTGCGGTCTCCCAGCTAAAGGTAGGTTGCCAACTGGGTCTGCGCAATTTTGGAGCCGAAGCTCACTGTGGGCTTGAACTGCACATTTCCTGGGAGTGTGGTTGGTTGCCCTATAGGATTGTGCAGATCATTAAGGTAGTGCTAGAACTGGATTTCAACGAAGTGAAGAGGTCAACTTTTGGTAGCACGAAAGATAAAACTATAATGTGAAAGATAAAAAATCAATGAAAGCACAAGTACCTGGGTTAGTGCAAGATAAGCCGTTGGGATTTAGATCGGGAGGCTCCAAAATGAAGCGTAGGAAAAATTTTGGAGGGTGGTTGTAGCCGCTACAACATTGACGACACATTGGTAGAACTCCAGCTCTCTGTATGGACCTTGTCTCATGTAAAAAAAGTCTAGCTCTTCTGGAAGTATTGTTCGATTCCTTGATCATCATGGTTGCTTCACTAGCTTGAGTTAAAGATATAGTCCCTACCATTCTCCTTTACCGACATCACACATACCAAGCCAAGTCAACTGAGTTGTTTCGATTGGGGATGAGGGGTATATTGATGCACAAGTAATAGATTGTTGGAGTTTAAGTTTCATATCTAGTGTTGCTTCATTTCCAATAGACCTGGACAATACCCCGATGTAGTCACTTTAGGAACACAAGCATCACTCTGCTAGCAGCAAGCCTGGAAAATACCCCGATGGAATTACTTACTTCACCTCTCTGTGCAGGAAGCCTTTCTCTTCTTTCGCCTTTATTTTATTTTTTTCACTTTTCATTTTTCAAAGAACTGTGCATAGGCACTTATTTATTTCATGAGGCGAAAGAGGGATCCTGACTTATTGAGAGCATACGAGGTTGTCCCTTCAGAGAAGGATGTTTATATACCTATGACATACTTGTTAAGATTCCGCCCCTCATGTTACTCTACTTGACTGAGTTGACAAGGGTTAACTGAAAATGGAAAACCGTTTAGAGTAGGTGTTACTAGTTAAAAGTGCAAGTGTTGTGTTTTCACCAAGACTTGACACTCTTAAAGGAACATATTTTCCATTAGGGTATCCTCAACTGAAGAAACACAAGTTCTTCATAAAGAGAGGGAATAAACAAATAACCAAATGTTGATAGCTGTACAAGTCCTATTCTATTTCATCATGCTTGTCTTAAGAAGCCAAACATGGTTTCATGCGAAACTAATCCTATGGGTGCATAAAAAAACAAACAAGAAAAATGAGCAAAGTAAAAAAAAAGAAAAACCGAGTGAGTAAAAGCAAAGCTAAAAAGAAAAAACTACTCCTACTCCTAAGCTAAACAATGCATGGCCTTACTCACATAAAGTGATATTTCCAATGTACCCACCGGTGCATTGGTTGGCCCATGTAAGTGAAGGCATGGTTGACAAAAAATATATTCAGGAAAACCAGTAAGTAAGAAAGATAAAATAATGAAAACCAACATGCTCGAAGACTGAATGCATCCATAGAAAAGAAAAGAGTAAAAGCACATGGAAGGCACTTTGCAGACGTATCACGATGTTGTATCACATTGCGTGTAGATGATAAGCATGTACACTCTTTTGACCTTGAAAAATGAGAAAACATGCAGAAAGAAAGAAAACTTTCATTTCACAACATGACTTGCTACGTATGACTTCTCCAATGCATGAGCGATAGGATATTGTAATTCTAGTGAAGGATGTGAAATATGTAAACTAGATTTATTTTCAATGTGCACGAGAGAGTGATGAGGAGCTTGGGGTGATTCAACGTATTTTTGATTGGAAGTGGAACTATCCTCAAGGCTGCGAGAACCTGACATAACCATCAGCTCGGGCTAAAGTGCCTTGATAGCTTGAGGGGTCTCCACTTCATCAAAAGATGTATGATCAAAGATTGATGGCTTAGAAAGATCAATAGTAAGTGAATTAGAATCATGATCAAATGAATGAGTAAAAATAACATGATTGCCACGATAAAAAAATTTGAGATGTGCATCAACATCCTCATGATCTAACGAATCATATAGAGGGGTTGATGAGAAATATAATTTTTTACCCTCTGAATTTCCAGAAATGAAAGATGAAAAGTTGGGTGGATTTGTAAATAAATATTTGTCCTCTCTGTCCTTTCAATGATTGGAAGTAGAAACATCTGCGGATAAATTTTCACAAGAACAATAAGAAGTGGAATAATCACAAAAGATGTCAAGATAGAGTGAATGAGGTGTGGAAAGAAGTAGGTCATCCTTTACTGCGACTTCTTATTTAGATTCCCACACATACTCATCAAAAATGACATTGCAAGTTGGCTTTCCAACACCAACTTCGTCGACAAATTGATCCTCATGAACAACAAATGTGGAGTCTGGAATGGATGAACACAACACATAAAAATTTGGAGGATCATAGGAACCAGAGGACGGAGGTTGAAAGAACGAGCTCACATGGCAACCATTAGGGTTGCAGTCCAAATCTGCACAGATATCCAGAACAAGTGGGGTGGGAGGAGGTGACAGTTCAATAGATTGGTTCGCAACTTCTCCCACCTCGTCCTATGGAGCTAGAGTTGTTTGATGAGAAGAGGACAGAGAGTCACTCGTGACAACGACCTTGTCCGTCTTAGATTTGGAAGCTCTAACACTGAGGTATGCTGGGAGGGGTTCGAATGATTCTAACTCATGTGTATTTTCAGATACGTGAAGAAGATACTGAAATATTTCTCTGAGAAATTTCCAATCAACTTCATCTTCAAGGATTTGTAAAGCAAGTGTCGGGTAGTATAAATGCAATATTTACACCAACATTTAATTTGTCAATCCGGGTAAGTAAACTTAGAGGCGTAGCACAATATATGCCAGAATATGACCTCAGGGATCTGTTAAATAAAAACCAAGCTCTTGCAAGAAATTCAAAAGAAGCATCATTCAAGAAAAATAAACAAGACTCTTCAAAGAAAAGTAAACACACTCCAGGAATCTACGTCTGGCTCCTCTTCTGGGTTGAGTTAACTTCTGCAGTAAGTCTTCCTCAGTTGTCCAGGGGACAAGGGAACGTAGACCCCGTTCAAAAGAATGCGATTCAAGAAATAAAGAATGCGAAACCTTTTAAAGCATTATTGCTATGTTGAAAACATGAAATTAAACTAGAAATCACAAAAAAAATTCATTCCAACTAATCTAAGGAAATTATTGAATGCTTTAATAAGAATCAAGATAATAATGCAATGCTTCTCTTAAAGACAATTCAATACTTTAACTGTTAGAGAAATATGCAATAAGAACCAATATATAATTTGTGTTATTTGGCCTGATCTTATTAAATACTTCCTTATAATATATGCAACATTTAATTATAATGAATAATTTTGTGAGTGTTTTGTCAACAAGATTCACAATCTTTTCTTATGTTGATCCTGACATCTACTTGCAAAAGTGCAGGAATAAATGTTTTTTTGCAAAAGTACAAGAATCCGTCTCATATAATATTCAAAGGAAATCATGAATACATGTTAAGTTAACCATAATTCTTGATCAACAATTATTTCACCATTACATTCTGGAAATAAACTTTGTTATGCAACAATGAGATCAGGGTAAATCTTTGTAAGAATAAATAAGAGATGCAGTTAAAACATTCACCATTTACTTTAGTTCAGCCTTTATCAAAATACATCCAAAAGCATTGATATTAAACTTGAATAACCAGAGTAGTAAAATAAAGCTTTTGGAATGAAATTGAAAATGAAATGACTGAAAGAAGAGCTATGAAATGAAATTGTGAAATTATCTAAGATCACACTCACACCAAGCAAACTAAAATGCAGCAAAAGAAAGTTAAGAGGTTTGGGGCAACAGACTGGCTGGTGGGCCCAACCATCCAGCTCATTGCCCTTGTAGCGATTAAGTCACAATATTCAGAACAATAGGGACAAACAAAATTACACAGAAGTGATTGCAAAATAAACTCGTTTCAGAGTATAAACTAGAATTCAAAATTTAATGCCAAGGAAATTCATTTAAGAAGTCTTGTTACAAATTCATTAAATAATGTAGCGCTGGCTCCAATGGTCCCCTCCAGGGATCATCCCACTAGTACACAGCTCCTCGTTTCCTGCACAACAATATCTAGTTCCCTATTCTGCAACTGAAATACAATTTACAAAATACAAACTTCCATCCTCCTCACACCTACGTAGCTCCTCTATTTGATATTGGTTTTTACATGATAGTTTCTTTAGCAAATAACATGGGGATTGAATCCCAACTGATATTCATCAATAGAATATCAGTACAACCATTTACCCATTGAAGGAATGAAGATTTGGCATGAATTTCCCAAATCTGGCCATTTTTTATAATTCTGGAAAAATTGATTTTTTTAACAAAATGCCTTCAAAGAACTCTGCGTATCCCCTTAACCATTACGAATTTCGGAAAACTTTTTGGAGGAAATATAGCTTGTTATATTTTCAACAATAACCTCTCTCATAAGTTTCTGGTTCAGATCCATTGCCTCAGAAACCATTCACAAAAATGACTGTTTGAAATCTGAGATGCTAAGATTATGGAAAAATAGTCTATTTTTAGAGAACTGCCTCAAATACCGTTATGTAACTTTTATACCATTACAAATTTTATAAATCGGTTTGAGGCTTTGTCAATTTGCTATATTGGGACCAAAACCCATGTTCTATAATTTCTCCATTCGCCTTCACCTGCACAAAAAACGAGGCAAAAGTGGGCAATTTGGAAACTGCTATGAATTTGGGGTTGAGGCATTAATTATTGCCTAAACATAAATCCGTACGACCTGGGTGTATCTTAGCTTATGTGGAAGTGTAAAAAAAATATTTTGACAAAAACCTCTTTCATATTTCCCTAGAGATGTGTCAATGCATGAAAGCCCCAAATTAGTGCAGGCATGTTGGTGGAGGCATGTTGGTGCAAGCAGAGCTGGTGCAGGCACAACTAGTATAGGAACTGCTACTATAGAAATGTTAGCACCTGCCACAAAGAGCTTGACATTAATGACATTTTCACATTAAATTAACAAAACAAGAAGAGTTCATAGATCAACAACTGCCAGCTCTAAATGCCCCTAGATAATAACTTAATAATGCGCAAAACAAATAATAATGATTATAGACACTTAGTACAAGCATAAAATTATTCTATTAAATCATGAAAATTTGGACAAAATGGAGGCCCAACAGCAAGATTACGGAAGCGTTCCCAAAATTGCACAATAGATTCATCAGGTGCTTTTCATAATTCCAGAATTTTTTTATTAAGTGCTTTACGGTCATATAAGAAGAAAGCATTACCTAACTCTATGATCATGTGATTAAAAGAGTAAATAGAGGCTGCGAGCAATGTGAGACACCATTGCTTAATGCACCTTTCAAACATGTAAGTGAACAACCCACATGCAATGTTGTTCGAGGGGACTTCATTCTTGTCACAGAAGCCTAAAACGGCAACTTCGTGTCTTAATAAGGCTATTCCACCTTCACCATCATATTTGAGTCGTGACAAGTCATCGATGACATCCTCTGACACTTTGAAATCATGTGCATGAGAAAAACATGTCAGAGTTGAGATTGTGATGTAATTCATGAATGATGTGCAGAGATTCAAAATAGACTTTGAGGGATCAGCTTGTCATCTGGCCCTCCTTCTAGCGCCATAAATATTGACAGTGCTGGACCCACCAACATGTCAAGGGTCACCCCACCCTTTGTTATATATAGAACCTCATAACTCATAGTATAGGCTTTTGGGAGCCAAGATTTTGGCTAGGCTTTGGCTTAGAGAAGGCTTGGAGAGTATTGTGAAGAGCCTTGGATTCTCCACAATGTAGAGAGAGTATACTTCTTTGGAGGAGAAGGTGGTGTTGACTGTAATGGTCCACTATTGGGGCTAGTGGCTATCAATGGTGTATGTATGGATGGAACTTTCACTTAATAATATAACTGAGCCAACACGTTTACATGCATATGTTGTTATTTCAGTTGGACTATTCTGGTTGCTTCAACAATGTATGTTGTTTAACTTATGTATTTGTGTATGAACTATTTTTTATGCAATTGTAAGAATCTTGTTGAAGGCGTGTTGTTGGATTAACCCGTCACTTTGGTTTGTGGACTATTTCGCTTCCAGCTTGTGATGTCATTCCGCTCATGTGTTCCTTTTGGGTTGCATACTATTACATGATTCTAAGGAGCACTCTTCCTTTCCCCTTCATGTGTTAGAACCCCCATGCATCTCACTTGACTCACTGCAAGGTCACACACTTGCTTTCGACCAAAGCTATCATACTTACCTCTGCGCACTACCGCAATTAAGGCACTATTAACACCCACTGCTGGGACTCCTGCTCCAAATGGTCTGAGGTTTAGTTGAGACTTCTTAATAGGGAGATCCCCTTGACATGTTGGTGGGTCCAACACCGTCAACAGGAGGCAAGGTGTGCTGGGGATAAAAATAGTGTTTTTGAGCTAATTGTCCCAGAAACTCAGACTTTTTGGAGAAGTGATGCTTAGGGATTTGTTAAGGGATGATGACAAGATGTTCATGGATGTTGATTGATCCAATTTGGAAGACTTTTTGGATGATGTGCCAAAATGGTCTGTAACAGATTCCCCCCTAAAGTGCAAAGTTAGAAGTAGTAGTTGATGACTGAAGTGATTTACCTTGTCACAAGTTCAGATCAAGAACAACTGGCCAAGATTACATTTTTATCATGATATCATTTTTGAGGGAGGCATACCTATGCTCAACATATAAGCCAATATTACATGTACAATGATCAAGAAGTCTCGTCCACTGATGATAGAGTATAGACCCATGATTGGATAGTCTTCTGTATGATCATAACCATCATACTATTGTGATCTTGTATTAATCCTGAAATCGCAGCCCGGATGGATGGAACAGGATCCGAGGTCTTCTATCTCGTTCATTTGATCGCTCAATAGTACGAGTATAACCATGTGAATAAATGAGCTAACGTCAAACATGGTAGACATTGTCTGATTACCAACCAATAATGTTAGCCATTAAAAGACATAAGAGAAACCACCAATGATGTTAATGGATCTCAAGGTACAATAGTACAATCTATATGGTGTGAATAAAGGAGCTAAAGTCAAACACCACACAAAATCTTTCGATCGAAGGCCAATGATGAAGACTCGTCGCTGAGAGCGAGGAAACTTGCCATTGATGCATGTAAGCTCCAAGGTACCGAAGGGAGTTTATAAGTTAACTTCCTGGATAATGAGATGATGTCGATATGAAGCAACCCATGACAGGAGGGCCTTGATGTACCCCCCATCAATGACATGAAACGAGTATCAAGATTTGAGACAGAATGATGTTGATGTGGAACTAGTTCAGGAACGGCAAACATGATTGAAGGCTTAGAAGTATTGTAGCAGATAGTAACTGAAGGACTTCTCTGGAACATATCAGTGAAACTTTATGGAGTTGGCAGCATTGACCCAAAACTAATTATGAAGGCTTTTGATATGGTGTGATGAACTAAAGAGACAAATAGGTTTCCCAACCCAACAGTCACGAAGATGAGGTGAAAGAGTGTCATGTTCAAGAGCGACTCACTACCATAAATAGGTGAAGTACCCTATTTTCACAATTTCCTCAACCATTTCTATTCAGTACCTATTTATTTTTGACAAGATTGAGGAGCATGTTAGGTGGATAAATCCCTCTTGTTGACAAGAGCGATCTCCCTAGATCCTAAACGAAACTAGAAACAAATAGGCAATTGAATAACTTTTTTCCTACGCTTACTTCGTTTGAATTGTAAATACAAGAGGAGAATAATCCTCTTACCTATTTATGAAATGCTTGATGGAGATCCCTGCTTCGTCCCGATGAAACTTCTCAATGCTAAAAAATATCTGCAATCACAGACATTAAAAAGATCAAAGGCATATGCAACATAACAATTCAAACAAGCTTAATATAATGATCAAGGAGATTAGGAATGGAAATCATCTTAATGAATATGAAAAGAGACATAAATCATTCATCATTTCAGTAACACAATATAATGGAAAAAAGGATTCATTTGTATTAATTCAAGGATAAAGAAGAGCCTTACAACCTCTGCCTTAACGTCATGAGGTTCCTCCCAAATTCCTCCAAACCTCTCCTTAGATGATAAGCCTTCCAATCTAAATCCGACAACATAAGTGTATCTTTTCTAAACCCCCTAATCCCTCTAGTCTATAGTCAATTTATAGGCCAAGAGGAAGAAGTTTCAGATCCAAAAGAGAAGGATGTGATCCTTTAATTGGGGGATTAGGGTTCCTTGATGAGAGGGAATTAGCTCCATGACATGAGGGGTATGGCTCGAATAGATATGACATAAACGATTTCAGTTGGGATATATTCACCCAACAATGCTTTTGGAATTCACTTTTTATTTTTACTTTTCTTTAAGTTATGTGTTCGGTTTGTAGTGGAAGACAAAGCACAGTTGTATGCATGTTTCAAGCATAGAAATTGTAAATGCACGGAAACTAACTAGGAAAAGCACGCAGGTCATACTAAACAAGTTATAAAGCTATTTCACCCAAAATTCACATCCTCTTCAAGGGTTTTTGATTGTTGAAATTCTAAGGGAGTGTAATGGGACATGTTTATGGATGGTGAGAGATCCATTTTAACAGTCAAGTGTCATGGTGACAAAATGACATGTAACAGAGGATAACATATGCTTGATTTATAAGTTCATCCTTCGAATGAATCCCTCTGAGTATGTTTAACGAACAATGAGAAGGAGTGGTTTAGTACTGTCACGTTAGACGAGTCCATCGTTGTTTGATTCACTTACGAGTCCAACAAAGGTATAACTTGACTCCTTTTTCATGTTTATAGAGTTTGAAAAAGAGGCGAAAAAGAAAATTCCAAAGGTTCATTTTCGTAAAATTGTCTCTTGAGTCTGAAAAGGCAGGAAAAGATACTTAGGAGAACCTCTTAGCCATGTTCGACTAAGGTATTCCTTTTTCGTAAATAGTCTAGCCCAGTCTGAAAAAGGTTTAAAATTATACTGGGCATACGCCTTTTCATTTACTTTAACGAGTTTGAAAAGACAAGTTCTTGACATTCTTTTCATGTTTAGGGAGTCTGAAAAGCGCTGAGAGAGGACTCTAGGGGGTTCCTTTTTCATGAGTTTACAAAAACCGAAAAAGTGATAAAAGTATGCTCCACTGTCAAAATGACCTATTTCAACTAAAAAAATTCAGTAAATCCTTCAAACAACTATTAACCTGCTCAGAAAAACACCAAAATATTAAAAATACATAATCATGGTAAAATTAGGTCAAGATAATAAAATATAATAAATAATTGATAAAATGACCATAAATAGGTGAAAAGTAATTTCATTTTTACTATTTTCATCTTTACCTCTTCATGAGTGAGATCTGAGTGCTTTTTTTCCCCTGAACTTCAACACTTGATTGTGGCTAATCCAATGGACCATTTTGAGTGTCGTTAGTTCCAAGTAGGAGAGCTTACCTTTCTCTTTCTTTTCACGGTTTCCATTTTTGATTTCATGCACAATTTTTTGAGTTTTGAGTGTTTTGGGGCCTTAGAATTGCGCCCTAGCTCCAACACACCCTTTCAATGTCAAAAGGTGTGTTGGGCCAGGAAAATTATAATTGGGAAGAGAGCTTCAATGCACCTCCCAGAGATGGGATGGTTTGTTGCAACACTTTTCCTCCTTTAACAGGCTATGTTGGGCACAATTAAAAAGGGGTTTTGTGATTTTCACCCAAAATTATCTCAACTTTTTGCGCTAGACTTGTTCTAAATATTCTTCTCATTGCATTGCAGGTATCTACCCGAGTAAAAATGGCTTTCATTTGGCGAGAAAGGGTACATGAAACTCATGACATGGATGTTGTCAATGATCCATCAAATATTCAAGCTCTGAGAAATTATGGACTTATCAAGTTATTTTGGCTACCTGGCATGAGAGCCCAACTGCAATTATTGGAGTATCTAGTTAGAGAATGCGGCATTCAAGCACAATGCTTGATACTTGGAGCACATATGCTCAACATATAGGTGGAAGATATTTACGTTTGATAGATTTATCGAGGAGAGGAGATCCTATCTCGTTATCTGGTTTAAGAAGGGGCGGTGAGGCTATTAAAGACTATATTTTTGCATACTATAGACCTCCTTCTTGACCAACAAAAGATGGGAAAATCGAGATTAAGGATGTGGTATGTTTTCCTCTCAGGACAATCCTTTTCATCATGGCTAGATTGGCTAGCAATGTTACTCTCCATTTGGCTAATAGGTTCCAAATACAATACACATTATAATGCATAGAACCAACAAAGTTTAATTAGAGCGAGGGGGTGTTAGTGAATATGAAGGAACAAATTGCTAAGGAAAAGGATGGACGATTGAAAAAATTTAGATATGTTTCCATTTTGATATCATTTTCCTTGGAGAGGATTCCATTACTCTGTCCTCAACATATTTCTCTTGAGCTTTCGGATCCCAGAGCTCCATGGCTGAGGCGATGGGTAGATCTCATGTATAAACTTGTAGGTCCTTCTTCCATGAGTTTCACACTTGTTTTGTTCCAATGGATGTGAATTCTACTCATTATGATTGAGGATTACCCATATGCCAGAATGGACTTTTGTGGAGACCCAGAGCTTGTGCTACTTGAAGGAGATAAATGGGGTGACATAGGTAAAGCAAAATCGTTTTGAATTTTTTATTTTTTGGTTTTACAATTTTTTTTTGTCATTTTTCATGTATCTAAGAATAACCATTGATTTTATATGAAGATATTAGACCTATTTGACCAGTGGGTTCATCCTATATTTGTGTCATGGAGAACCAATACATGCATAGGTTGGAGCATAGATTGCTGCAAGTGCATGTGAGGAGATGTAGTATTTGGGCATAGCTGAGACTCTTGTAGAGTTCGAGCATCATGTAGAGGGATTGAATCATAGCATACTAGAGATCAAGATCAATCATATCCCTATGAGACTGCAACATTACACCATTGGTGTATTAGACCATATTATTCAATTGTTGTGCAAAGTAGCCCGTGCGATTGTTTGTTACTGCAAGGACCATCAAGACTAGTCTACTAGGAGGCCATAGAGCCATATTTTGATTACATTTTTTTTGGTATGATAGGCCATGTGGCCATATGTGTCTCAGACACAAGTTTTTGTAAAACCAAACTTTATATATAGTTATCTATCAATCAACATTTCTTATTTTCTTTATTATCTTGTTAAATCAATGTATGATGTGGATGGATTTTTTTTGTATTTACATATGTCACAGATTCCTATCTAAAACATGATTTTCCAATGCATCAGCTAATGAGTTTATAATTTGAGGAATATGTTGATATTGGACATAATCAAAATGTCTTTCTAGAAGGTGAACCCTTAAAAACATACGAAGCATAGTTGGACTTCTTATTGAATAGACATTAGTTAAAAGTAGTAATATGAGTTGTGAGTAAAGTATGGCTACTATATGCCAGATGCCATGAGAAATAACATTAGACAACAACTCAATCACTATGCTATACTCATTGATGTTATTGGTAGAGCGACTGATACAAATCCCTTGTAAACTCACTAACTCGCTAGTCGGAGCATAGATAGCTCACGTTGCATAGGAAAGGTTTTGAGTACTACAACTAGCACCATCGACATAACCAACATATGGCTAAAGGGACACTAACATCTACAAATCAAATGTGAAACAATATTAATAGAGATGGTAGGAAACTCCAAACACACTCAACACACCTATAGACAGTATGCACACAATGACTATGCAAAAATGATTTAAGCATGGTATTTTTTGATATACAACCCATTTTTGGGCTGCGCTAAGGGAATTCCATCAAAATCAATAAGCTCGTAAGCCCCTTTCACAAGAACACATTTTACTATGTATGGGCATAGCCACATTAGCTTGAACTTCCCAAACGCTAACTTATTAGATTCCTAATCATACAATAGGACTAGGTCACCTTCCGAGAAGGCATGAGGGTGAAAATTCTTATCATATTGTGCCTTAATACATTTCTTGTGGGCCTCATTGGACATCATGACATTGTGCCAAGTTTCATCTAATCGTGTTAGATGAAAGAGACACTCTTCTTTTGCAAAAGTAGCGGGGAGGAGTTCGACAACAAGTTTTCAAAGATGGAATCTCACACTTGATAGGAAGGATTGCTTCAAGACCATACACCAATTTGAAATGTGTGAATCCAATAGCAGTCCAAACAGAGGTTCGATATGTCCACAAATTTGAATAAAGGAAAAGGTGTTAATCCATTTTGTGGATCCCTATCATGCGTTGTAGCATTGTTTTCAAAACTTTGTTAACAGATTATACTTGCCCATTTGCTTGTGGGTAATAGGGAGTTGAGTTGTCATGTTGAATACCTAACTTGGCAGTAAGATTAGACATCATATGATTTCAAAAATGCTTCCCATGGTCAATAATGATAGCTTGTGGTACACCAAACCTTGCAATGACATGATTGAAGAGGAACAAAGCAATTGTTTCGCTGGTGTTATTATATGTAGGCATCACTTCCACCCACTTGCTAAAATAATCTACCGCCATAATGTTGTATCCATGCCCCCCGACTGAGTGAGGGTTACATGTCATAAAGTAAATGCCCCATTTTGCAAATCGTCCAACGATGATAACAGGATGTAAAGGAGCAAGAGGAGCATGGGTTTTACGATCATAGATCTGGCATGTGTGACACTTTTGGACTATGAGGATGCAATCACAAAACATAGTAGGCCAAAAGTAACCAACACGAAAATCTTCTATGAGGTGGCATAACCGGACATATGTCCACCACATAGCCCAACATGGAATTCTTTTAGAACTTTCTCAGCCTCCACATGAGGGAGGCATCTTTGGAATATGGTTTCGATACCACAGTGATAAAGGGTGACACCAATTATAATATAATTTTTAGCCTGGTATCGGATACGTCTCTGGTCAGAGCGCGATGTATCAGGCTGGAAAGTATGGGTATGGAGATAGATGATAATATCCCCATACCACGGATTAGATCAATCGATTAGAAACAATGACTCGTCAGGAGTAGAATCGTCGAAGGTAGACTAAGTGTCAGAAAAGGGAAGGTCGCATATCAATTTAGAAAATACTAAGGATTTCTTAGATTTGGACTTCATGAAATCCAAATCAAACTCCTGGAGAATAACAATCCATTTCGATTACTTTCCCTCAAGTAATTTTCATGACAAGATGTATGTCATTGGGTTGCAATCATATATAACCATACTCTTGCAAAGCAGAATGTAGTAGCGAAACCTTTAGAAAACTTGGACGACTGTTAAAGATAACTTTTCAACTTGAGTATATTTAACTTCCGTGCCATTTAAGTTATGACTCAAATAATAAATGGATGTTTGTCCCCTACATCATCCTCTTGGATCGATACCATAGCGATGGTAGTAATTGTTGCAATGAGATAGAGGAAGTAATCGCGTTGATAATTCAGGGGGTACACTAATGATGCCTGAACCATAACATCTTTCAAAGAAACAAACGCCTTTTGGGTAGTGTCATCCCCATTAGGGGAATTTTGAGGTCTAAAATGGGCCTCGTAAGAAAAATGTACAACCAAAAAAAACTTTATAAGAACCAATAAGATTCAAGATGTTGATGTCAACCATGGGGGATGATTCACCAATTTTGGAGTAAAAAAGTAAAAAGATTAAAAAATAATAAAATAATAAAACTACTTTTTCAGCTCATATTTTCTACTTATCTCCCTAAGGTTTTACTCAAATTTTGAGCTGGAGTAATCATTGGATGCAAAATTTAATTCCTCATCCAAGGAGTACCCATGTTGCATACTTTCGATGGACCCTACTACACGAAAAATGAGAAATACATGAAAAAAACGTGATTGTAATAATGTTTTTCATGTATTTCTCATTTTTAATGTAACAGGGTCCATCGAAAGTATGCAAAATGGGTACTCCTTGGATGAAGAATCAAATTATGCATCCAATGAGTGCTTCCACTCGAAATTTGAGTAAACCCAGAGGGAGATAAGTTGAAAATATGAGTCGAAAAAATAGTTTTTATTTTTTCCCTCTAAAAATTGATGATGTAATCTAATATTATTTTATTATTTCAACTATTATTTTATAATTTCCTTAGGAGGCCCATTTTATACCTCAAAATTCCCCTAATGAATGGAAGGGAACCCATTTTTTCAACAAGTGAGTAAATACTTTGGTCAATTCAACATAGTTGGGAACATATATCCATAGAAAGTTAGCATTCCCTTGAAGGCGTTGTAACTGAATGAGAGAGGAGGGGGCAGAGAGATCGAGGATTGCCTGGAATTTAAATGGATCAATGACAATTCCTTTCTTCGACACAAAGAAGCTGAGAATCTGACTAGATTGAATTAAAAAAACACATTTGTGCAGATTGAGCTTGACATTATAATGCCAACAATGTAAAAATATAGTCGTAAGATGCATTAAATGATCTGTACAATGTTTTGAGTGGGAAGGTAGGCAATCCAAATAGGGTTATACAATGTGTTTAATGTTGTGGAAGGTGTTATCACTCAGGTTTTCCCAAAATTTGTAAGAAATGGAAAGGAGGCTGAGGTAACCACAAACCAATCTTTTGGATACAGAATCTAGCCAATCTGTATCTAGAGAGGGCTCTCTCTTTATGATTTAGCTTTGTTTTTAAAGGTATTAGGCTAGTTATGAAGTTTAGGAGTTTTGTTTGAGTTTGGGTGGTGAGATTCAATAGAGCAGAGAGGTAAGACAGAGTAGTTCAGGCCATTGGGCTAATGGAGTCAAGGAAGATGGCTTAACTGGATTTGGTTTCTTAATAGAGGATGGTTTCACAGAGCAAGGTAGTCAAACAGGGAACTAATAAAGACTTGAAACAGATGGAATGGGCTCAAATTGGGTGAAGGGCAGTTAAGAATCCTTTAGCCTATTTAAAGAGGGAAATTGGATGATTACTGATAAGAAGCAGTTAAGTATTCTTTAACAAATAATCAACATGAAAGAATTAGGAAATAGGAGCAATTAAGATTTCACCGATTATCCTAATTCTGAAGAAAACACAGAGAACAATAATGACTGAAAACAGAGTGCAATCAAGCATATTCTGAAATTAATCTTTTTTTCTTTATCATTCAGATTTTGAAACACAAATGATATAATAAATAAAAAAAACTTTAAAACACAAGATATAGAGGACTTATTGATCCAGTGGTTGATTCAAGAAGTCTGTGACAAATCCTCTGCTTCAATTCTTCATCCAGTAAGTCATGCAACATTTGATTCCAACAGCTCTTTATTCCAAAAAATCAATATTACAACAAAGTCTAGGGATCCACACTTTCAATACCCCAATTGAGGGGGTATTTATGCTCAAAATTGTATAACAAATATCTCCTAACAGAGTGAGATAATATCTAGGATGACTAAAAATAGTTTTACAAGAAAATAGAAACAGGTAGTCTCGAAAATAGAAAAAAGATAAACTGATGTTGTGCTGGTCCTGTTTTTGTTGAATGTGTTGGAGGTAGGCCCTATGATTTGGCTTGCAGCTGTCTTCTTCAGTAACTCTGTGTTGGCTGCCCTGTTCTTACTGATACTCTTTAACCCTGATCTGATACACTTTGTTTTTTTACCCTGTTCATCTCTGTCTGGTAAATTGCCCAAAATTTTACCTTTTACCTAGGGTAAATTTACAAAACTGCTAACATGTCTTCCCACCACTTTTCTCTGGTAATTCATGCTTCTGAAGTTTCCTCAGGTGTGAGGAGTGTCAAGGGGCGAAACAAGGGGTTTCTATCTTTAGTTCTTTGTATATTCAAACTGGAATTCGGGCCTTCTGAGGAAAAATGGACCAACATCTGATTTGGGGTCTTTTTATGGCAGTTACTGTTCCGAAACTTGAATTTGACCTTTTCAGGTAGAGTTCTTAGCCGAGAACCAAAATTGCAGGTTTTCATGGCAAATTGGATAAATACCTGTGTTGAAGAAGAAAACCGTACAAATGTAGGTTGGCTAACAGGCTGCGGGTTTGTTGCTGGAGTCTTTGTGGTCGGGTGCCGATTTGTAACTGAACTGTTGGCTCAGTCATTGTTATGTTCGGAGCGCTGTATGCAGAGTATAACAGGGAAAACACCGTTTTGCCTGTTTATTTTAACAAAATTCAGGTTGGTGGGTTTTGCTGGACGAATGACGTCAGCGGAGTGCAGTAAGCTGTTTGCTCGCACCGCTTTTGGGGCTAGGTGGTATTGGGCGGAGGGCGAGTGAGCATGTTGGTAGCGCGACTCGTGGCTTTGGTACGGGTGGAAAACCACCTTGTGATCGCGAGTTAAAGCGCGGTCACAAGGGGGGTCGCGATATTGTTATCGACCGTTGAATATGAAGGTGGAGATCGGACGACGAACGGGCAGGGAACATGGCAGAGAGTTAATGCAGTGGGCCCGGCACAATAAAACATGTTTTAATCGTTTCGGGGCTATTTTGATTGGTCGGGGAAATGGTTATTAGTTAACCGGGGGTTAACTAATCCCGTAGTTTGTGGGGAAAGGTTATTAAAAAACTTCGGATAAGTTTATTAATTCCTGTTGAAACGACGGACTATGATCGTAATCGACCGGGGCGGGATATATATAGTATTTGGGGTTTTTTAATATATTTACATATTACAGGAAGGGTAATATTTTTTGGGATTTATATAATAGTTGTTAAGATTTAATACGAATTCGAAATGATAATAAGTGCCAAGTTAAATTTACAATTTAAACTTAGGCTAAAGTGGGAATGGGGTTTCTTCCTAAGTAAAATAGGGTTTTTACTTAGGCAAACTTTATGAAATGGACTGAATGGTTTATGAGTGATATTAAGCACATGCCTTAATATTTTAGGGGGAATTAGTGAATGATTAGGGAAAAATATGAAGGGGAGTTAGTTATTCAACCTTGTTATGTTTGAGCTGCATCAGGTATAATGTCCGTTGGCACTTGTGATAGAGATAAAAATTAACACATTTAGAGACATAATCTATCACAAGTATCATTCTGCTACACCATTCTACCTACCCTGCCTACTTTGGCCTAGCATTTTTTCTTCTTTATTTGGGTGCACTTAGACTGGAAAACCCTCGTCAACTTTTCTTTTCTTTGCATAGTAAGCCTACCTAAGTCTGCACTTATTACTCCCAAGGGCTCAGATTAAACTATTGAGCTCCTTTTTATTTACTCTACCTATCTACTTATCTGCCAAGATTACACAGTTTGGTCAGATTTTATTCTCTATTTCTAAAACAGGAAGTTCAAATATGAGCTAGCCAAGCTTAAGCTGTTTGACCACTCATCAATTGTGGCATAAATTAACAAGATGCACACAATTACTTATTACAGAAAATGGAATAGTAGTGGCATTTAGACTTGCACACTTTCCTGGTCTGTTTTTGTTTGGAGTTCATTTATTTCACTTTTTTGACTATTTTATTCTTTTTACCCTTTGATTTTTCTTTTAGGGTATACCCTCTTTACATTTTTTACATTTTTTGTTTTTTTGATAATATGGAAAACCCTTGCAACAAGGAAAGGAATGAACATATTACAGAGCTCAACAAGTCAATCATGAAATATGACACCTATTGGTATAGGAGCATAACAAAAGGCGTAATTCATAGCCCTTTAAAAAGTTTCCCTAACACTTTTCAAACCAAAAGGGAGCTTTCGATAGGCAAATGTGCCCCATGGACAAATAAATGTGTTTTTATGTTGGTCTGATGGGAGAATGTTGATTTGGTTATAGCCGAAAAAACCATCCATAAACAAAAAAACTTCACTCCCAGCACAATCATCAACAATCTGGTCAATAAACAAAGTGGGATAGTTGTCCTTAGGACAAGCACGATTGATGTCTCAATAATCAACACACACACGAATCGTGCCTTATTTCCTCATGACAGGAGAAATATCCGAGACCCAATCAATAAGAGGAATTAGGTAGATGAAACCAACACTTAGAAGTTTTTCAACCTATGTTTTAATAGAAACAAATTTCGTAGGATGGACCAGACGTAAGCACTGCGGGATTGGCTCAGCATCTAGATATGTTTTAATTTCATGTACAACAATATTTGGATCATACCTGGCATCTCTTCATATGAATAGGCGAAACATCTCGGTATTCCTAGAAAAGGGATTTATATATCTTGGTCTTGTCAAGAGAGAAATATGCACCAATATGTATATTCTCGACAATTCCGGGTTTAATCAAAACATCAAGAGGAACAATCTCTTCAATATTCAATAACTTCTTCTCATAATCGATGTCATGAATAGACAGGGAATTCATAAATATCTCAACAACATTGGGTGAATAGATATCACCAATATTATCCTCAGAAGTATCGGGTAGGGAGGAAAAATGATGATTATCTTCGATGATGCATCATTTGAAATCATGATTTCCATGATGCTCCCATCAGTAGAAAATGTTATAGAGAAGGGTTTAGAAGATGAACCATAATCTTGGGAATGATCGACCCAAACTATTGAGGAGGAGAAATCAGAATGTGATGAACAATACAAATAGATAACTTCATACGTGATCTCAAGAGGACTGAGCAACATGCAGTCACCAAATGTATCAATATTATAAGAAGCTGGTACTATCCAAGGATTGGATGGAGTAGTAAAAGAAGAGATTGTGTTGATAAAGATAATTAGGTTCATGTTGTTAGGAGGTGGAAGGGAAAAAGTTCCCATTAAGGTGGAATTTTTAAGTAGTCCAACTCCGACATGCTAGTAAGAATGTGGGGATTCTCCCACAAGAGGGATGCTTCCGGTAACATGATAATTATTGGAAAAAAAGGTGAGTTGATCAATGGCCACGATGCCCCCCTAGTGAGAGAAAACGATCATCCTAAAATAGGTCGAAACAACTGTGGCCATGGGGTAAATCCATCTACGGCCTAGTAAAAGGTTATAATCCAATGTTCCATATATAACTTCAACTTCTACTAACACCATGTTTCCAACTAATTATACTTGTAACAAATTCAAAATTCTGTAAGGCTTGAAGCCTTTTCCATCAAAGGCTTTGAGAGTAGTAGGTGACTAGTTGAGTTGAGGAGAGCCAATAGCTTTCCAACAAAAAAATGACATGATACTGATCGAAGCTCCTTCATCCACAATTGTCCAATGGATGGTATTATTTCGAACAACAACCTGAATCATAAAATCCATTTGCTCTGTAAGTTTAGGCGTATGGTTCTCATGATTGAAGAATACAAGGCTAGAATCCGAAGGATCGATGCTCCCAATTGTGGCAAGTAAACCCTTCTTCTCGGAGGCATAATTTTGTAGAACCTCTAGAGCTGACATAGCTGAAGGAGCTTGAGCCAGATCCTCAACTATGTTATAGTTCTATGCAAATATTGCACGAGGATTGAATGCTGATTTGTGAATAATGCCCTTGGGAGTTTTAATAGTTAATTTAGTGGGAGCCACATTTGGAGTAGGATGCAAAGCAGGTGAGGTAGAACTAGTAGGGTGATTAGTAGCCTTATGATCTGAGGGATTCATATTACTGTAGTCCTTATTTCTCATAGCCACCATGACTTCATTTTTCTATTTGATGGAGGAAAGCATCATAACTGAGGAAGAGGAAGCTGGATCTTGTGCAACAATGTTTGTCTCCTGATTAGGAAAGGGACCTGTTAACAAAACAAATATGAAAGATGACTTAAGGAATTTATTTAATTTCGCCTAATGTGGACAATCATGAGTAAAATTCTCCTTATTATAGATTAAACAAGGATAACGACGTTCCCATTTTTCATCAGGAGACTGGTTATTGTTTTTATCATGTGGAGGATTATCTTTCTTCTTTTCTCCTTTTCCTTTCTTCTTACTTCCTAGTTGCTGAAATTTTTCTTTCGTAGATTGGACGACATTTATCTTGGAAGTAGTAGTTGTAGGAGTAGTGGAGGACGGGTTTTGGGCAGCCACAACAGTAGACAAAATAGATAATTTACTCACTGGCTGCTGGCTAGGAGAAACAATCATGCCATCAACAAAATGTGATTCTTTTCTACGAGGTTGTGGAATAGTATTTTGAGGTCTCAGAGCATTGGGTATTTTATCATAGAGCATGTTGGATTGTGTGTAAATGAGATCAAGGTATTGGGCACAAGAAATTATTTTCTCTTCGGTAACAACTCTACCTTTGACAACGTCTTTGGTTATGGGTGCTAATAGAGACTTACTGAACCATTCAACTAATAACTGATCGAGAACAAAGGTTTTTACCAAATGACAGTGAGGTCGCCACTCATGAATATGATAAAAAATGTGAGTGGAATCATATTGTTTGAAATTGGTCTAAAGTTCAGTTCCAGTCTCATAACAAATGGGAAACTGAAAATGGGTTAAGAATGAGGTTGCTAAGGAACTAAAATTGTTGAACGAAGCTCGTGGTAATTAAATGTACGACTTTGCTTCCATACTACTAAGTTTTCACTGGAAAAGACGTAAACAAATCAAATCATCATTAAAGAGTTCGAAGAACACCATAAATGATACGTCATAACATGTGTAGACATGTATTCTCTAGGATTTCCATTGAATTTCGAGATATTGCTCGAAAATTTAGTAGGAATATTTGGCCACCAAGGAGAGTGACAAATGGGATCATTTGTAAGTAAGGTTAGATCTGAAAATTCAAGGGTGGCTACAAATGGAAACTTCCTATTAAAGTCTAGTGGAGTGTATCCTAGGTAAGATTGAATGGCTTGATGCGCACCTGGATAAGGAGGATTTTGGTATCCTAGATAAATGTAACCCTGCTTCCCAGCTCCAGGATAACCCTGAAAGGGTTGAAATGGCTGGGTTTGAATTTGCTGACCTTGGTAAGGCATTTAAGGAATACCTTGATATGGTTGCCCCGTGGGATTTTGCATCATCCCAACGTAAGGTTTGTCAGGTTGTGTTTGTGCCATACCATGTACAAGTCGATTCACTTGCATTTGAGGAAAAGTCTGACCAAGCGGTGGAGGTTGTAAGGAACCTTGAAGAGGTTGGGTAATTGGGACTTGAGAGGACCCAGATACTGGTGGAACAAGTTGGGCATGTTGAGGAAAATTAATTACCTATCATTTAATTGTAAACCCGGGGGTTTCGTAAAACTTGCGAAGCGTGCATGCACTGTATATGCTAGAAATTAACTTCCATTTTAGATAAATCTAACTACAAAACCACATAATGACAAACCAAATTCACCTATTCTAATTCAACAATCAATTCAAAAGAAATTATAGTATAGTGCGCTGAATTGAAATCTTAATCTACCACACTTGCAAGAATTGAAAAGCATGCCATTCTTTCATAAATGAAATTGCATGAAATGATATCTACTCTAAGGGATCATGTGTGCATTATCAAATTAGGATCCTATGAAATGAATAATCAAAACCACATGAAATGAAATGAAATAAAAAACAATCATTCTTAACCTCTCACACAAGAAAAGATATGAAAGCAGTAAATATTAATCTCTGAAAAACAATAAATCTCACACATTATAGGTGGCCAATCCAAAAGCATGAGAGATGGAAGGTTGAGAGGTTCCCAGTGCAAGCATTACCAATCAAGGTGAACATCACTCATGAGCATGGTGCTAAATCTAAATTCCATTCAAAACATGAGTAATCTTAACTTTCCACCTAAGTATCTCCAACTTTACACATGCCTTTGAAAGGAGGAGGCTCTCCTATTTATACAAAAACATAAGAAGCTACCTCATTAATGGAGGTCCACTATTCTCTCCCTAGATCCCTAGAAAATCTCATAGAGTTACAATTCAAATAGGTAATGATGAGACACACAATATCATAGAGTTACAACTCAAATAGGTAATGATGAGACACATATCCTCTTTGACCTTTATCCAAATCTCCTTCCATATCTTGAAGGGAATTCGAATTTGAGCATTGGAGGCCACATAAGGGTGCCTTGGAAACTTCCAAATGACCTACACATGTCATGAAACTCAAGCCACTTTTACGTATTAGCAATTATATGTCATTTTTCTAAGTTTTAACCATAAATTCACTTAAAATACTAGAAATCATTAGCTTTTGGAAAACACAAATGGAACCCATATAATTATGAAAATGGAGGCTAATGAAAGGTTATATGGTCATGGAGTTGCGACATGTGAGTGAAATGGTGGTGATAAAGGTGAAATTGGATGATATTTTGAATACATTTTGGAGGCTTTATAGGTCATAGGAGCTTATATTGCACTGATTCAAGTATTCATCCTTTGATTGAGACTTATCTTTTCAGTTGTGCTTGTGCTTGCTTGTTTTCACACTTAGCTTATCTTTCTAACTCACAAGATGATCTCCCAACTTGGTCTCATAGCAGTTATGGGCTTTCCTCTAGAAACTGCACAATCGTTGAGGGAAAGCAATCTTGATGATGGGAATTGCACAGTTCTGACTGACATAAGCCCAACAATAAGCCCATAAACTATGCAATCCCTCACTAAGTTCAGAAACTACGCAGTGCACTGACATGGAAATTATTTCCCAGTATTTTGCATGGAAAGTTTCCCCATAAAAAGAAAAAAATAAAAAAACTAAAAAAGAAAAAAACATCCCTAAAAATAGGGATCTATTTTTAGTATCCCGAAGGAGGCACTTTTTCTATTTTTTTGAAACTTCCGCCACATGTCCCTTTTTCCTTGATTTTAGGCATGCGCGTCATAAATCCTAATTCACTCAAATCTATTTAATCAACGCCTATAGATATTATTTTCACATTCGATCTTGGAGCTCTAGCATTCCCAAGGATATCAAGGAACCTTCGGTGTGGTCGTAGTCACTTTTCCGGGTGAGTTTTGCTTTTGTCGTATTTTGCTGCTTTTTTTGTCACTTTTTGTCATTTCGCTTGTGTGAGTGTTGTTTTACCTATTTCTCTTCATTGTTGCTGGTGTTTCAACTTGTTTTAACTTGTAGAAGTGGTTTTTAAAGTTTTCATTTTCTTTTCACAAGTGTCGCATTGGTTTTCCCATTTTCGCACCGATGGTCGCAGTTGCGGTGATTGTCCTTACATACTTGATTTTCCTTTTGTTTGATTAGTTGATGCACTTGATCTACATGGATTTACTCATACTTAGTCATTTTTTCACTTAACCTCACATCATCACTCACTTCTGCTCATTTTTTACACTTCCAGCGGGAAAATCTACACTTGCTTTGGCTAGATATTGCCTTTTCCAGCTGGGAACTGTGCAGTCCTAAGGCTCAACCCACGAGATTGGCCTTTGGAACTACGTAGTGCATAGTACAAGATAGCTCCAGCTGCGCACTGTGTAGTTCCATGGGTTAGCCTATCACCTTGGCCACTAAGATTGCGCAATATGCAGTCTCTCCCAGTCTCTGCCCAGGCTGGGACTGCACATTGAGAAGTACCAAGCCTCAAGCTTCATCCTTTACTACTGGGACTGTGCAGTGCACGATTCCCACAGGTTGATATTACCTATTACCAATGAAAATTTATCAATCCTTCCCATCATATGCCCGATTTGCTGGTTGATCATGCCTTGTAAGTATATTTGCTAAAGACTGATATTTTCTTGCCATGAGTGGCTTTTCTGTCCCACAGGTACCACATTTGTTGAGCACTTCTCTCCAATAGTCACTGTTACCATGGAACCAAAAAGAGCTACTTCAAAAGAGACCACGGAAACTAGTATTGGGGAAGAAGTTGAGAAAACATCAATAGACTTGCCAGTGTATGCAGACACTTAGATGTTTATAGAAAAGGGATCAACAATAACATGGTAGCAAGTTAATGAAGCTATCTCAACAAAGAGCCTTGAGGCAGATCTAGAGGACTGGTAGGTTTATCTCAGTATCCGACAGTCATGACTACACAAGGTCGCATGCAGGTATCCAACCTTCCCATGTGTAGATGTCATCAGCTAGATTGTATCACACAATGATGGGAAGACCATGACATTGAGCAATGCCAACGGGAAAAAGCTTGCAAACTTCCTTTCGGGAAGAATATTATCAGCACATGTATCACTTTCCTGAGCCTGTGAAGCTCATGGACTCATTGTTCTATGCCACCCACAACTATGTGAACACTAGAGACATTGTCAAAGGCAGGGTGAAAGAGCTATAGAAGTTTCAATAGACACCCACCCATGTATACAAGACAAAGTCCCCCAAGGAAGCCTACCATCTCTTGGTTATCTTAGCTTGCAAGTTCCATGGTGAGCAGAGCACGAAAACATTTCCTGAAGGGTGGGCAGTCTTATTGGACCAGGTTGTGAATGAGGGGAAGCTGTTCAACTGGTCAGATATGTTGGCTCAAGTTTTGAGGGCCCATGTAGCACAAACTCAGATTCCTCCCAATGGTGAGCAAGCAAGGTTCTATATGTCTGCATATTTACTGGATGAAATTTGTGCACAACAACAGTTCCCTGGCATGAACTGGACATGGACACCATGAGAATATTTCATGCATATCTATTGCAAGTTTATTTCATATTGTAGTCATCGAGGAGTAATGGCACAACTAACAGACCACTTCATCATCCCTATTTACAAGCTCATATTTGAAGAAGAACCACCTTGCGTATTACAAGGAGAAATTGAGGAAATAGCAGAAATCCCATATTGGTATGCCTCACCAGGTGGCACCTTCCTTAGAGTGTTCGATGGAGAGAAGCCTCCACATGTTTTACCAAGGTATGCCACCGACAAGCTTGTCATGTAATAAGTGTCATATCATCTCGCCACAAGGTTGTCAACAACTTTGCACATGAAGAAGAAAGCACCATGGCCCATTCTTCCTTTGAAAATTAGATTATACAAGATAAAGAACTTGAAGGTCATGGATGCTGAGGGAAAGGAAATAGTTAGGTTGGCATTTGGTAGTTGAGACTTTAATTTGTATGATCTCCGTGGTATTGGTAAAGACCACTTTGCGAGAGTTTATTTTCCATGGATCGGTGGTGAATTCCATTGGCCAGAGGAGGATCCATGGAGGAATTGCTACAATTCATCTAGACACTATGAGCCAGTTAGTTTAGCAGGGACTTCACAGGCTGCTCCACAAACAACAACAATTCCAAAAGAAACAACAGTAGAAGGAAGAAATCCCATGCAAGAAAAGGGAAAGAGGAAGATTTCCGACAATCCAGAGGGAGAACAAAGTTTCAAGTTGAAATAAAATTCTATTCTCATGAAAGAAACTTTAGCAGTAACAGCAAAGAGGAAGTAGAGGATATAGAGAGTAGAGCATAGGAAGAGAGAAAAGCAGAGGTTGCAGGAAGCAGAACTGAAGTTGTAGGAGATAGAACAAAAATTGAAAGAAGAACAAGAGTTGAGGAGGAGGGAACAAGAAGAGAAGCTGAAGTAGGAGCAAGAAGAAAGGCAAGGCACAATAACAGAAGAAATAAAGCCGATATAGGTTGAAGAGCAAGAACAGAACTAGCCAGTAGCTGAGGAGAAAGGTGAAGTGATGTGGGATTGGGAGCTTGCTCAGAAAATTGAGCACTTGAGTGAAGGAACACACATGGAGATGGAACAGGAGTTGTAGAATGAAGATATTGATCTGATGTTGAGCACACCATAGGTCACCATTTAGTCTCCACCACCTCCAGCAGCAGAGGCAGCCCTGAGCAAAGAAGGGGATGTTGTTCCCCTTAATGATGATCCAGTGATGGGTGTGTACAATTTGTCATTCGATGAGTTCCAAGAGAGGATTGTACAAGCACAGAGAAAGCATTTTAAGGATTATCACACATCACCTGCATTCGTTAGAGAAATGGTGATAGTGGTAGACGCCAAGAAGCATCCAAATGCCATTGCCGAAGCCAACTTGGCCTTTGTAGGAGCAATAAGATCAAACATTCAATATTTGATGGTTGATAATGAGAAATTGGCACAAAACTTGTAGGCTGCCAAGAAAGAGGCAGAACATCTCTGCGCAACAACACAAAATGTTGTTTCCACACAGGTTTACTTGGAGGAGATGAGAGCATCGATACTTGTTGAAGTATCAACACTAGGAGAAACCATGTAGAAGCTCTATGAGGGGTTTGTGACCATACATAAAGCAGTTGTACGTTTGCATGGTCCACAACAACAGAGAAAAGAGTTTGTTAAAACTCTCAAGAACATACAAGCTTCCATTACTTATGTGCAAGAGTGGACAATGCGATACAAAGGGGCACTGCTTGACTTAGTGAAGAAAATGAAGCCACATGCAGAGTTGGAGAAAGCAAGAGTTCAGATGTTGATTCAGAACAACAAGCAACTCACCTCATTTATTGGTAGCATTCAGGCCTCATATGTACAGTTGTTCAGTAGTTTGGATGTCTTGGTGAAAACACACCAGATCCCATCAGTCGGTTCACTCACTAAAGCCAAACTCAAGAACTAACTCCGGCAAAAGATCGAAGAGTACTTGGAGCAACTGAGACAGATTGCCACCAAGGAGGATTTAGAGCTAAACAAGCAGAATATGTAGAATTACATCGATGGTCCTATCCAAATCAGAATAATGTTGCTCATGCTAAAGAATGAACTTGAAACAGGTTCCAAGACATTGTACCTAGGTTCCATGGAGGATAGAGTCTGCTTCTAGCCAGACACCATCACACAGTTTGGGGACATCATCACACAGTACCGAGATTGGCACCAATATGTGGCCGAGAAGCAACAAGTGGAGGTTGCTGAGATAGAGTTCTCCCAAACTCAAGCATGATAGTGTTGTGTCTTGTTAGGTTGTGAAGTTGTCTCTACCCTATTTTGTCTTATATGGGTACAAGTGTAAAATGTAATATTATTTGTAATTATGTTGTAAGTGAAATTCCAAGTATCAATATTGGAATATGAAGAGTCATGATGTAATGTAATGAGTCATTTTGAAATAATTTGAAGAGTCATGAGGGTAGTCCAAAGGTCACAAAGGGGAGTTGAAGGGTCATCCACCCCCTTGTTACAAATAAAACCTCAAAACTCATGTAAAAGGGGCTTTTGGGAGCCAAGATTTTGGCTAGGCTTAATCTTAGAAGGAGCTTGGGAGTATTGTGAAGAGCCTTGGCTTCTCCATAGCGTAGAGTGAGTATACTTCTTTTGAGGAGCATGTGTTATTGACTTTAATGTTCCACTATTGGGGCTAGTGGTCCATCAATGGTGTATGTATGAACGAAACTCACTTATAATAAAATCAGAGCCAACACACTTTCATGCATATGTTGTGAATATAATAGGACTATTCTTGTTGTATTTTCAATGTATGTTATTTAACTTATGCTTATTCTTATGAACTATTTCATTTGCATTTGTATGAATCTTGTTGAATGTGTGTTGTTGTATTAATTCATCACTTTAACTTGTGGACTATTCTGCATCTTAGCTTGTGATGTCATTACGCTCGTGTGTTCCTTTCAAGTTGCGTACTATTACAGGATTCCAAGGGGTGCACTTCCTTTTCCCTTCGTGTGTTGGAACCTTCATGCATCACACTTGACTTTCCACAGGGTCACACACTTTCTCTCACCCAAATTTACCATACTTCACTCTGCATATTTTCGCAGTCAAGGCATAACATTACCACCCACTATTGGGACTCCTACTCCAAACGGTGTGAGGTCTAGTTGGGACTTCACATCGGGGAGATCCTCTGAATGTTGGCGGGTCTAGCACCATCAACACCACACTTAATACATTAGAAAATTTAAAGTTTAAATAATAAGTCTTCTAAAAAAATGGGTTGATGCTGCATCAACGCTTTTCAAAATCATCATGAAAATCACTAACATTTTAAAAATAATATTCATAATTGATACATAAGAAAATTTAAAGTGTCAAAAAGATGCTAAAAAAAAGGTGTATTCTGAATAAGCACTTTTCAAAATTAGATGATTTTTTGCTACTTCAAAAAACGGGTACTCGGTATAGTTCCCGTTTGATAGTTTACATTGTTACATGGATACTTTGTATTGATTATAGAGCCTTAGACAAAATAATTGTCTAGAATATAGATACTTGATCCCTTGGATTAGTGATCCTCTTGATCAACTTAAGGGTGCCAAGTTCTTTAGCAAGATTGATTTGAAGTCAAGCTACTACCAATTTCTAATTGAGCAAATTAATGTACATAAGACAAATGCAAATATAAAGAATTCCTTTTTGAGTGGTTGGTCATGCCCTTAGGCTTCACTAATGCTCCAACAATGTTCACGAGGATGATGGATGATATCCTATAGGCATTCACAAAATATTTCATGGTTGTATGTTTGGATGAAATTTTCATCTTTAATAGAACCTAGGAACAACATTTGCAACACATTTAGTAGATCCTGAGAACCTTGCAAGAACACAAGTTGTAAGTTATTCTAGAAAAATGCTCATTTAGAATGTAACAAATTTAGTATTTGGAGTAAATTATGGATGAACATGGGGGAAATATGGACCTCTCCAAGATCCAATTCATTTGGGATTAGGTAGAATTTGCGACCCTAACAAATCTTTGTGGCTTCTTAGGTCTTGCTAACTTCTACATAAGATTCATGTTTTGGTTCTCTCATATCACTTTGATCCTAAGTCAAGTGACCAAGGGTGGAGCTAAAGAAAAGTTTTTCTGGTCTAAATCAAAACATAAAGAGTTTAAGGATATGAAACACCACCTTTATTTTGCACTAGTCCTCACCCCTCTATACATGCAATAACCATTTGAGAATTGAGATAGATGCCTCCAACTATGCTATTGGTGCAGTCCACACTCAAAATGGATAACCAATGGCATATGATAGTGAAACATTCTCTGATACTTTTAATAGATACCCCACCTATGATAAGGAGATGTACTCGATCGTGTAAGAATATTGATAATGGAAGCATTATATTTTGGAGAAGGAGACAACCATTGAAACTGATCATATGCCTTTACAATTCATGAAAACGAAAGGAAAGTTACTGAATCATCGCCATAAGAAATGGTCAGTTATGACAAATATAAAATTCAATCTCATTCATAAGTGGCCTATCACATTCTGAAATATACATCCTGTGAGGGGAGAGCATATATATGCCTATCATTTTAGGTTGCTCCATGAGATAAAATTCAAAGCAGAATTACCCATTCCATAGAGACTAAGTGTTCCACATTTCCTCCTATAGTCTATCATTGAAATGAGCCAGAAAGTGAGGGAAAGGAAACACCAACACATTTCTCACCATGGCTTCATTAAGCTCATTGTTATGGATTCCTTAAGACACCTAAGGAACCTTGTGCTATGGAATAATTTTGTGGACTTTTATAGGGAAATTTTCATTGAAACACAAGCCATTTCTTCCACAAAGCAAGAGGAATGCCAACCTCTAGTATTGGGGGTAGAGAAGAACAAGAGGAAACATAAACAAAGGAAGAGGAGGAGGCAACAAAAAAAGAGGAAGAAGAATAAAAAACAGATGAAGGAAACGAAGAGGAGGCAACAAGAACAAAGGAAGGAAAAGAAAGGGAGAAACAATAAGTAGAGGAGGAGAAACATGAGGTGCCCCTTAAACCAAAAGAGACAAGTAGGGATGGCAAGCAAATAAGCCTTTTACCAGGAAACACAGAGCAAGAAGTGGTTGCAACATTGGCCACATTAGGCACACCTGTCAAGCCCAAAAGAAGGCAGCCAAGGCAAGGTCCTTTATAATTTAAAACAAGGAAGAGCACCAAGATAAGGCAAGGGGATCCTAAGCCTCCTTAAAAAATCCCTATCACCATTGATAAGCCATCAACAAAAAAGGAAGAAGTGGGACCTAGTGAGGGAAATATTGAAGAAGTTACCTCTCCTAAGGCCAAAACTAAGCAACTTGTGCTACCCATGGGAAGGCCCACCACTAGAGAAGTCACCTTTAAGAGGCTCAAGACACAAGTTTCCCTATTACAAGAAGAAAAAAAAGAGCTACATGATAAGCATGGGCTACTACAGGGGAAACAAGGGCTACTACAGGAGAAACAGTGGTTGCTATAGGAGAAACATGGGCTACTACAGGAGGAACAAGAGGTGCTATAGGAGGGGAGCCCTTATACATCAGAGAAGAATTAGTATGCCCCAAGTCTATTACCAGCAACCAAAATATCATCTCCTCTGTTTATGATTTAGCACCTAGGTACATGGAAAGCTAAGACCAATCCAACCTTCATTTTGAGGAGACCTTTATGATGTTGGGAACAAAGAGTTTTTGGGATTGTCAAAGACAGTGGCATGCCCTACCTCACAATTTATAAATCAGGGAGTATCACTTTCCAGAAAGAGTAAGGAATGCCTTGTAGAGAATCCCATTGTACAAAAGGATCATGAAAAGGCTAAATATCAAATGGATAGGACTCAAACTCAATACTCCCTTACTGTTGGGAATACAAGAGATAAGGACTACGCATAAGAACGAAAAGGATGGACAAACATTGAGGAAAATGCAGGTTTTTATCCATAGGAAGGTACACCATCTAAGATGCCTTGGGATGTCATAGAGGCCACCAGAGCCATGCATGAACTTCACATCATTGACTAATTTGCTCCAAGGATGAGAACCACCTTCAACATGTAGGTGATGATGGGGCCCATCAATAGGTATATTTTGAGGTTAATTGTGCTATCCTCTAGCCCTTAAAACTCTCTTTTTGTCACATTAATTCACATTTTTAGCCATAATATGATTAGTAGGAAGACTAAAGGGTGTTTTTAATATTTTATGGCCTAATGTGGTTAATATGCAGGAGAAGGAATAATTTTTGGAGATATTTACCATGCAGGGACTTGATCGAGACACCTAGAGAGAATATATGGGTCTTGTCCACCTCATTAACTCCCTAACTCGACTTGAAGATCACAAAATCCTCACCAATAACTAGAATTCACTAGTAGCTGAGGAAATCCAAGTGCATGACAAGGTCAAAGGGAACCAGATCCACAAATATCAAGATTTTGGAGGGGAGCACTCCTGTTTGCAAGGGATATTCCCCTCAATTACTTTTGTATAAATAAACCAGCTAAGAGGTTCATTAGGATTAGAATTTTGGTTGCAGCTAGGAGTAGCTACTAAGAGCCTAGTGCTTGACATTGTTATTCTTATATTTCATATGATGTATATGGCTATCATTTTTTGTTAATGAGAAGTTTACCAATGGTCTACATCTGAGTTAGTTTTGGATGGATGATACCCTTGGGTTTGGGCCCAACCCATAGGCTTTAGTCCCTCTCTTGTATTTATTTCTTGTTCTTGTTCAAAACATTGCAATTCTTTCCCTGTTTTAGTAGATTTTATATCATAAAAAATTGTAATTGAAGGCTTTCCTATCACCTCTCTTTTGGGAAGAGTGGTTGGAAAGATCTACAATAAGAACTCAAAAATATTGGTTTATGATTTCTTGGAAATTGTTAAGTATTAGATTACAATATTTCTGCATGTTTAATTGCTACAACGTAGGAGTTAGCAACATTGCTTTGGCAATTGGAATTGTGTTGTAGGTTAGAGTAGACTTCAATAAAATTCAACTCATATTTTCCATGATAATTTACTTTGCTGCAATAATGATCATTTGATGCATGTATTTGACTAGCTGCAGGAATTGTGTTGATTTGCAGGGGTGGGCACACCTTTCCACATCCACCTGGACCTTTCCATATTCCTCCTAGGCACCTCACCTTACTTCCAAACTCTGTCTCCTAAGTCACTCTATTAAGGTAAATGAAGGACACCGTGGGCATCAACTTTGGTGCAAGATAGACCTCCGAGGGGTACTAGGCTTGGCTAAGGGGCTTCCACACCCTTCATTCACCTCCTTCTACCTTCATCCACCTTCCTCTGCCTTCAAGACACCATTTTTGTCCTCAAAAATATCTCAGACCCTCCTCCTGTAGCAAAACAGGGCCTCCTGTAGCAATATAAGACCTCCTGTAGCACCTCCTATAGCAGACATGTAGCATTGTTTTCTTCAACCAATTTTTCTCCATACTTTGACTCTGGCATATTTAAGTTGAATAATGGCCCCCAAACTATGATTTGATGATTGGGGAATACTCTAAGACCACTCATACCTCATCACTTCCTCATTGAAACCACGAAATAGACAAACAAAGTTAGAATTAGTATTTTTCTTTATATTTATGTCAAATATTGGATTCCTCATTTTCAATCAAGTGTGAGTAGACAAATGATGCATGCAAGTAGGTTATTGATTTGATTAAGTGTGCAAGTAGAGTAGCATAACCTACTTCTGCAAATAGACTAACATTTTCCTTTCATGCAATTTAAATTAGCATTTACATTTAATGGATGACATTTTCACATTTCTAGTTAGAATCATGTTCATTTATGATTTCATAAATAGTTTTCACTTTAATTAGTTGGAGGAGTGGTCTCTTAACATCTTGATATGATTTCATGAATGAGGGTGACATGAGTAGAACCAAATATGTTATGCATATAACACTATCACCTCTAAGTACGAACCTTGGGTTGATAATTTAAGTTGAGAAACCCTTGGGAGTTACAACATCCATGGTGTAATATCAGGGCTCATCACAACCTATTCTATGAAATCAAGCCCTCGAAAGATGAGGTATTGTATGATGTTTCCCACTAGAATTCTGTGATTTTCTTTTAGGATAACCTTATATGTGGGAACATCATGTTTTTTATTAGTCTCCTCCCATTAGTGACATTATTACTCTAGGAGGTCAGCTCTACAGAGTATCAGAAGTAGTTCCAATTACTACAATTTCATTAATCTTGGAAAAAAATGTTGAGAGAATCTCTTAGAGTACAAAGTTTTTCCTCTTCACGCTTGAATTAGAAGGTGAAAGGAAGGTCACTAAGACCACCACATCCTTAGCACAAGACCTCTCTACACAACAAAAATAGGTGAACAAGACTGTAGAGGCATATAGATATCTTCGCTCCACTAGCAAGGGTTCCATTGCATTGCCAGGTCAAACACTCAATTGACTTGATACCAAGTGATCCTTTATATAATGGCCTAATATATAAATTCTCTCTCTTGGAGATTAAGGAAAAAACATTTTATATCCATGAGCTCATCCAAAAGGGCCACATTCGACTGAGTTACTCATCTTGTAGGAGTCCAATTGTGTTGGTACATAAGAAGGATGGGATATGGAGACTCTATATTGATTATATAGAATTGAACAAAGTCATTGTCAAGAACATATGCCAAATCCCTCAAATTTATGATCTTATTGAGCATCTTAAGGGTGCCAAGTCCTTTATAAATATTTATTTGAAGTCATGCTACCGTTAGGTTCTAATTGAACAAACTAATTCAGGAAAGACAACCTTCAAATATAAAGAAGGCACTTTTAAGTGGCTAGTCATGCCCTTTGGTTTGACTAATGCTCCAATGATGTTCATGAGGATGCCATATGATATTCTACAACCATTTGCAAACTATTTTGTGGTTGTATATTTGGATGACATCTTATCTTCAAAAAAATTCAGGTAGAACATTTATAAAACATTCAATAGGTCCTAAGCAACCTACGATAACACAATTTTTATGCATATCGAGAGAAATTCTCATTTCACATAAGAGAATTAAATATTTGGGATACATTGTGGATGAACATGAGGTGCATGTGGACCCAACCAAGATCCAAATCATCAAGGATTGGAAAACCCCAATAACTCCAACAAAGCTTCATAACTTCTTGGGCCTTGCTAAATTATACAAAAGGTTCATGTTGGGGTTATCTCATATCGCTTGTCCCTTAAGTCAAATGAACAAGGGTGGAGAAAAAAAAATTCCCTTGCCTTTTTCACAAGAAAAAGAATTCAAGGATCTAAAACACTACCTTTTATCTACACCAGTCCTCATGGTGCTATACTTGCAACAACCATTTGATATTGAAATAAATGCCACTAAATATGATATAAGTGTAGTCCTAACTCAACAAGGACATTTGGTGGCCTATCATAGTGAAAAAAAACTCTCTAATACTTTTTAAATATACCCCACCTATGACAAGGAGATTTAATCCATCACGCAAACATGCCAATAGTGGAAGAATTATATTCTGGTGAAGGAGATGATAAACCACACTAATCATAGACCATTCATGTAGACACAATGAAATTTATAGAATGATCATCATAAAAAATGATCAACATCCTTGAAAAATTCCACTTGAACATCAAATACAACAAGGGTAGCATTAATCATGTCGTGTAACACCCTCCTCCCACATCTACCCATGCAATCGACCATCTGGGGTAAACATGCGACAAGAGGCCACTATGATATGATTTGACCTTCTAAGTCATGTTAAGGAAGTGTAAACGAAGGAAACACACCATACAAACCTTCAACATCAGTCTTAGGACCCTTAGAAACCAATCCAACACTTCAAGCAACTTGCCCTTGGGTCCCATTGAAATTTTGGACAACCAGACCTCTGGACGCTCTCATGCTATGGGCATGCCAACGTCTAGGGATGTTTGGACACTCTCACATGCCTGCCTTCTAGCATTCAAAGACTCTTATTGTCAGTTATGTGCCAACGTCCACGGGCATTAAGCCACATTTTTAGGCCTAGAGCCCAGGTCACTACCCAGAATGGCATGATACCTTCAAAACAGTAAATTAATAAGGAAATGATTGTACAAAAGAAATCACTTGAATGAGATCTTGACTGGACCGCTAATAGTTGACACACATTTCCTCAAACATATCATGAAAATGTAATCTACATGTTTAAATAACAGATATGAGAATAGGGGTCTCATACTTAGCTGAGAATCACTAAGAAACATTGATGCCTCAACACATCAACTATCATTTCATCCATTAGGTCATAGATACATTGATCATTCACTTACAAGTAAAAACATAATGAGAGCCATACATATATACTATCATAAAACACATATATAACCATAATAATAGAAGTAGAAATACCAATGAAATCACAACCATATAAACCACATATAATCCAGTATAATACTCATAGAAATACAAGGAGAAATAACCTCATATTGATGATGCAAAATCCAAACTCGGGATGGGACTTCCACGTTCCACCCGACCATAGAATGGTTGAGCCAAATCTCTCTTCAATCATTCACCCCCATGCCATATTCTAAGCATGAATGTGGGATCTCATTGAACACATCAATCAAAACACATATAGGGATTCCAGAGGCCATCCACCTCAACCCATCAAGCAATGATTCCACCTCACGGTCAGACATCATAAAACCATCATCAGATTGGTCTCCATCTAAGCCGTCCAAGCCTTCCAGAGTGTTTGTCCAACCAGGGCTTCCAGGAATATTAACTCAATCCACAACTTTTACCAGGCTTCTAGAGCATTTGTCCAATTAGGCCTTCTAGGACTAGTAACTTAACCCACCAAGGGCTTCCAAAGCGTTTTTCCAATGAAGGCTTCTAGGACTAGTAACTGAACCCAAGCTGTTACAAGGCTTCCAGAGCATTTGTCCAACTAGGGCTTCTAGGACTAATAACTCAACCCAAGCTAAGGGAACATGAGAAACAACCAAAACAAAACAAGGAAAACAAATCCACAATCACCATGGCTATCCAAGAAAAGCTAAGTCTAGACAATCCATTGTCAATCCTGGCCATCCTCCATGCCCATGGCAGATCACAACCAACAAACCATATGCATATGCAATGCATGTCAAAACTAGTGAGGAAAACATAAATGCAACTCAGTACCTACAAGAAAAATTCAATGTAGCTTCTGATCCCAATGCCCTCTTGTGCTTTCTCGCTCTTCCTTTGCCTTCTTGCTCCAAAAATCCAAGTATGCCACATTCTCCAAGAGTGCTCCAAGAAAAATCTAAGTGTCCAAGAGTATGAGAGAGAGAGAGAGAGAATAGAAGAAAGCTCCACCAAAACCTGTCAAAATATTACCCACTGATCCTGAGAAGCCTTTTTATTAATGAGGCCTCTATTTTCTTCATTTTCCATTATTTTCCTTCATTTTCCTCCTCACATGCAACTTGTGACCTTTCACCTCCTTTTTCTCCTAATTTTGCATTATTTTCATAAATAAAATGCCAATTAATGGCTCTTGCTTTTCCAAATCCTTTTCCATTTCCTTTGCCAATTTATTTAGCCATAATAAACCGAATGAACACCCACTAGGATGTTTTACCCACCATTTAGCTTGGAATATGTGTCCCATCACCATGGCCTTATATATTTTTACATGGATTTTTAACTAGGGCTATTACAGAACCCTCCCCCTTGGGGGAACATCGTCCTCGGTGTTCAATGACACCTATAACCAATAAGATTGCTGAAAACAAAGCATACTACCCATGGAGATTTATAACACAACCCATTGCAGTATTTACAATGGCATCCTGTTGAAAACATGACAGACATACTGTTTACTGGAGCTTTATAACACAACTCATTACGATATTTACAATCCACATATAATTATACACCTTTTCTTCAACCAACAAATAACCATACTGTCTATGGAGCTTTATAAATCCATCTCAATATAATATTTACAATAATATACACATTTACACATTTACTCAACCAACAAACAAAAAGGATACGATGACTACATGCGCAACAAGGGAATCCAGAGGCTCACACCTCCACCCTCAAAGTAATACCAGGATTCACCTCCTTCCCAGGAAATCCAAAATCCACTAAACGATCAAATTTGCATCCAATGTCCAACATTATAATCCTACGCTACTTGTCGTCTCAGTGAATAGTTACCAACTCATTGTTCCAGGGCGCACTCCCAGTGTGCATTTGATTCCATCTAGCAATGCTAATGAACAAAAAAAAATATCCTTGACCTTCCCTTCTCTGCTACACAGTCCCTCAGGAAATCGGTCACCCCCTTCCATGCAGTCACACACCTTCCAAGTTCTGTTGGCACCCCCATCCTGGGCAATCCATCCCTTGGCAAGGCTTCCTCGCATTGGAATATACAAAAAACAATGTATATCCCTTCCTTAAAACCATCATACCAGTCATAACATGCTCATGGAAATCAATGGACACTATTGGGTACCAATGTCCCATAATAACCCTGCGCCCGAAGTTATTTACCAACATACTGATACCTTTTCTAATTTATTTTGCTGCAGTTTCTAATTCTTGTAGTTAGTTTCGACCTCCCAACCGGGCATTTTCGTGCTTCCTGTACCAAGAATATAACTCCCATTAGATTTAGAATAAATTGAAATAAATTCACATCATACCTCGTTGGTGGCCTGTCAATAAGGTACACTTGCAATTTTGTTCACTTCCTGTCACAATAATTCATTATAACATCTTTGACCAAATCATCATGTATAAACATATCACATCAACCTTTAGCTCAAAACGCAACCATCATAAATCAAAATCATAAATCACATGTAACCATCATAAACTAGAATCTAGATCACATGTAATCATCATAGACCAGAATCATAAATCTCATGCATAATAAAACTGAAATAAAATACTGATACTTATCCTTTAATCAATTCTTGGCTTCTACCTTTGTCTTTATTTTGTACGTACTCTAGATTGGTTTCCACACCCGACAAAAAACCAATGCCTTCTCCTCAACCATGTGCACATACAGATAATGTACATCACACACATACAACCTACATACAACACATACACCTACACCCAGTGTACAACACAACAGATACGTACACCTACTCCCGATGTACAACACAATACATCCATCTATACTCGATGTACAACGACACACAATACATGTACTTATACCTGGCATACAAAATAACACAATACATCTATACCCGATGTACAACACCACACAGTACATGTATGTACATAGAGTACAACATAACGAATACACATGTCACGATACCATGACTACACAATGCACATACATAGTACTGCATGCCCACAAAACAACATGTACGACATGCACACAATACCACATGTACATAGTACCATATGTACAACATGTACATAGTACCACTTGTAGAAAGCACCACCTACACAACGTGTGCACAACATCACATTTACATGACACCACCTGCAAAACGTGTACACAATGCCACATGTACATCGTACCACCTACACAACGTGTACACAATACCACATGCACAACACAACATGTACACAACATCACATGCATGACATGTACACAACACCACTTGCACACAACACCACATGTACCCGACACCACATGCTCACAACACCACTTGTACAATCATGCACACAACACCATATGTACAACATGCACACATCACCATATGTACATAGCACCTTATGTACACAACACTGCATATCCAACATGTGCACAACATGATATTCACACACCACCACATATCCATCATGCACATAATACACTATGTACAAAAAACCGCATATCCAACATGTACATAACACCATCTATACCCAACACTACATATGAAACATTCAGACAACATTATCTGTACCACCCTGTACATAACATTGCATAAACAACATGTACACACACTACATATACACGACACCACATGCGCTCAAAATCATAGATCCAACATGTACAACATATACAACATATGCACAATAGTAGTACCACACATCCAAAACCACACTTTCTCTACCAAGAAACCTTCTAGTATCTTATCTATGCTTGTCCCACCATGTCACAGACCACACTGCTTTCATTTCATTGATGTATCCCTTAGTATATCCTATCCATAAAAAAAACATAGACATAGTATAATCACATAATATCAATTCATATCCACATGATATTGACCTCGTAGATTTGTCAGGGCTATTCCTCCTAATTGATTCCTCATAAGACCAGAAACCTCATCATGTCGTTCACTTGCATAAGCAATCATTCCTCCACAGGAATGATCCCTGATAACACTGTCAGATAGTGACATAGATACATGGATACATACATACATATACATAAACATTAGCATAAAAAATCATGATCCTATCAAAAAATATGCATACATACACATATATACATATAAGCATCAACATAAAATAATAATGATCTAGTCAATCAACAACATACATACATACATACATACATGTGTATATATAAATATTAGCATAAAATAATCACGATCCATGATGACCTTGTCAGACATGACACACATACATACATGTATACACATATAGACATCAACATAATCACGATCACAACGTAATTACTAGATATCATACGGTCAAGGTTAAGAGAACTCTCTTTATGCGTGAAACACATGCGAAATATCGAGAAAAACAGTTCCCAACATAGCCAAGGCATATGAATCCTCAAATATATTTACCTTACCTTTCCTATTAGCTTTCTCATGATTGTCCTGCCATTGTCCATTTACACCAATAGACCCAACCAGTCCAACTGGTTGTCATACTCTTGCCTTCCAATTCCCTTATACATGCACCAAATTCATCTAAGTCTTACATTGCATGTTGGATTTCATTCAACTCTCCCTGAACTCCATTAACTTTCCTCTTTCCCGACCAATTCCCAAGACTCAAAACTTAAAAGGAAAGCACAAGGAACAAACAAGAAGAAAACCATGAAAACCAATAACAACATGACTCTTCAAACCAAGTGGCATGATCATGCATTGTACATAACAAAACTGCAAATCAAATGCAACCAAATCAAAAAAGACCAAAAGCACAAGACTAACAACAAATGCCATGACTCAAATCTCCATGGTTCCCAATACTTCAACATGAGCCTTCTTCAAGGCTTCATGGCAATCTCCTTTTCCATGCAATCCCTTACATCGTACTTCCATAAACACATAACTGTCAGTGCATAAATAAACATAACAACATACTAGTTACCTTACTTTGTTATGCGAAGCACATTTCTTTGTAGCCGAGCACATTTGTGCCATGTATCAAGGGACTCCAATTCCCTTGATCCACCTGTAACTAGAGACTAGCTAATATACCTGTCAAATATATGTTCATGAATATAACATATATCCCCACAATGTCAGACAAAGTCAAGGTTAAGAAGACTTCCTATATGTAAAGTGCTCATTCATTTGGAATTAGGGTTTCCAAACATAGCCAAAGGACTTCCTACCCAATTCCTTTCTTTTACCATTTACCTTGCTACAATTGAGGCTTACTATGTATTGTCACATCACCCAACTGTTAATTATATAAACACATCAATTGTTAACTTTTCACGCTAATGCCAAGCATGTTTCCTACAACTATTTACAGATGTCAACCACATGTTCCAAATACCAAAACAATCATATCTATCAATTTGAAATCAACCTTTACAAGGACTAACAATCATGTCATAATCCATAGTCAAATCATATTCATTAGACATAATGCTACAACTGTCACCTACTACACTCAAGTACATATCATCTGTCTCAACACATGTGTTAGTACAATCATCTTAAAGCAAGATCATTCCTTGATGCAATCCTATAGACTCATACTCATACCATGCAATTAATCAAACATTCAAACAAATTGTAAATGTATCATGTTAGATAATTCAACTAGATGACATAATCAAATACTCAAACACTAAATAGATGACATAATCAAACAGTCAAGAACCAAGTATACGACATAAGCAAACTCATACCTTGATGTATCTCAGGGGAGGCTATCTTGTCTACACAATCAATCTAGATTAACACAATATAACTTCACAACATTTCAACTCAAACATAAATAAGATCATGATATCCATAACAGTAACCAACTAACATGTTCACATCATAAACTCATAAACAATTATCATTCATACATAATAATCACATCTGCACAGTCAATCTAAATTAGTACATCATAATATCACATCATATTAACTCATACTTGAATTGCATAACCCTAACCATTTGCATACACCAATCCAACTTAGTATGATACATATAACATCAAGATCTTAATGTAATAACCCTAATAATCAAGTTACTAACAACAACAAGTTATATATCATGCTCATCAACAACATATAACCTAATCATCAAGCTAACTATCATATAACAACAACAAGTTAACCTATAACATACTCATCAACAACATATTACATAATCATCAATTTATCTAACATAAAAAAAAATATCAATGCATACAACCACATGTTACCATCATTCATGACTAAATGACACATGTGCATATGACTACACTAATCAATTAGATCTATCATGTATGTAACCATAACATAAATAGAATGAAGGACATACACATTGATCTAAAATGGGGGTTTAACAACTTGTCATGCTTACAAGAACCTCCCACTCCAAAGCTTAACAAATAAATGATCTAGCTTATGTATGACATCTGTAGAATTAAATACTTGAAATAGGTGTATGTTGTTTGTTTTTAACTATTTAAGTGCTTTAAGCCCATTTTCTTATGCTGATATTAAACACATATAACAGTCATATAATGTAGCAAATAAACAACCACATAACAACAAATTTAATCTAGGAGTTTACCTGAATATCGTGGGCTATGTCTCCTTGAGCTTTTGTCATCTTGACTTGGCTCTTTGGGATTATGGCAATAGTTTCTTTTACAAGTTCCACACTTAACTCCAAAGGTTACTGAACTGACCCAGTGGGCTTAGAATACCATCTGTATCTCTGTCATGGTTGTCATCACTTTGCAAATAGATCTAAGCTTCCTTAGACTTGATTCCTTCAATCAGTGCTTTGAGCTTCCTTAAGCTTCTTGATGGCACTAACTCCTTCAGAATTCTACAACTATCTCTAAAAATTCTTCTACTATCTCCATCACATATTAGACACCAACAACAGCTTGATCATTTGATCATTTGCTTCCTGAAACTTCTCTGCAGCATCTTGGCCTTTAGAAGTCTCCAAATGCTTATGCAAATCCCTACAATGGATTCAGAAGGCTCATTACAGTTAGGAATGACTGTTGGTTCGTTGAGAACAAGTACTGGTAGCTCCTACAACTGCCTCCAACCCCTGGTGGCTCCTGAGCTCCAACATCAATCTTCCTGGATGAAATTATCCATGAAGATGACTTCCTTAGCTTCTCTAGACTATTCCATCAGCTTCAGAAGGCTCTAATTAGCCTAGCAAGCCTCTTGTTCCACTCTCGCTGCTTCTTTGTGCTTCTTTGTCTCTTCTCTGGACACTGCATCAAAACTGTTCTTTGAGTGCTTTTATGCAATATCCTCTAAGGATGCTCCACCAATTTTGGTGAACTGCACCTGACTCCAACTAAACTTAGCGTATCCGCCTAAGTTTATCCACTCCACCAGGCTGAATGTTGGAGGTAACTATTACCGTAATCGTTGGGCGTGTACATGAGGTATAAGACCTTATCGTGCGTATGTCTGACGGTCGTGGTTAATCCTTCAACCGTGGTATTGATAAGTGGAGAGTGGTTTCTCACTTGGGCGAAAGGATGTAAGCTGTATTTTACCAAAAGCACGTAATTAACCTCAATAGTCGACACGTAGCATGCCAAAACATATTTTTTTGCGTGCCCTCAGAGTATTAACCATCGTGCATGAATATGTGCGAGATTGCGCAACAACCGTTAGATTGAGCGGAATACATCAATGGTTGAGATCGTCTGGTTAGTTTGGTGAGCGGACGACGCGATATCCGTTGGATCTGGAGAGGTCAGATCAACGGTGCAGATTGAAGCACTTTATAAAACAAACCTCAAACTGTTACAACATAAATATGCAATGTAACCTTAAGCTGTTAAGAAACACATTGAGCGAAGTTGGTAAAGCGTTGTCCTGTCTTGCCGGAGGTCACGGGTTCGATTCCGTCGGACCCCAACAAATTTTACATAACCATTCTAGGGCCACGTGGCGGCCTCTAAGCTTGCCACGTGTTGGCACCTGCATGGTCCTTAAGGTCCTGGATCAATTTTTGATCACACGTAACCATAATTCACATAACAATCCTTAAACTACATTCCTGCATGCCCAACATACAAACCTATATGACGAAATGCTTTTGCCTCGAGGTCCAATGTTGCAACTTCACTTTGATGATCTACATATCCTTCTTTACCTCATTCAACACATTAGCATCATAACATACCAATAGCCTCATAATGACCTAATTGCATACAGTGACCTCATGCACAACAACCTTCACCATGAAAATGCATGCATAACAACATGTAGTGACCGACATGCATAAAAAATGCATATACAACCATTCACTCATGACGACACATCCCACAAAAACACCATCAACCTTCACATAGCGACATCACTACAACCATGATCAACACCATGCAAATGCATCAAGCACATGGACTACAAGAATAAGAAACACATACACAACCGACATGAATGCATGACCAACACACACCACCCATCCAGTCCGAGGGGTGAATCGTGCTTTGATACCACTTTGTAACACTCTCCTCCCAAAATTATCCAAGCAATTGGCCAACAAGGGTAAACATGTGATGAGAGGCCACTATGATATGATTTGACCTCCTAAGTCACGTTAAGGAAGTGGAACTGATAGAAACACACCATAAAAACCTTCAACATCAGCCTTAAGACCCTCATGAACCAATCCAACACTTCTGGTAGCTTGCTCTTGGGTCTCACTGAACATTTGGACAACTAGACCTCTGGATGCTCTCATGATATGGGCATGTCAATGCCCAGGGACCTCTGGATGCTCTCACAGGCATGCCTTCCAGCATCAAGGGACTCTTTTTTCTAGTTATGTGCCAACGTCCCCCAGAATTAAGACACATTTTTAGGCCCAGATCCCAGGTCATTGCCGAGAATGGCATGATACCTTCATAATACTAAATTAGAAAGGAAATTACATTACAAAAGCAATCACTTGAATGATACCTTGACTGGACCCCTACTAGACATGACAGGCATTTCGTCAAACATATCACAAAAATTTAATCTACAGGTGTAAATAATAGATCTGAGCATAGGGGTCTCATACTTAGCTGAGAATCGATAAGAAACATTGATGCCTCAACATATCAACTGCCATTTCATCCATTAGGTCATAAATAAATTGATAATTCATTTACAAGTAAAAACATGATGAGAGCCATACATAGCTACTCTCATAAAACATATATATAACTAGCATAATAGTAGAAAAATTACCAATGAAATCACAACCATATAAACCACATATAATCCAGTATAATACTCATAGAAATACAAGGAGAAATAACCTCATATTGATGATGCAAAAATCCAAACACGGGATGGGACTTTCACGTTCCACTTGAGTGTAGAATGGCTAAGCCAAATCTCTCTTCATTCATTCACCCCAGTGCCATATTCCAAGCATGAATATGGGATCTCGTAGAACACATCAATAAAAAATCATCCAGGGCTTCCAGAAGCCATCCACCTCAACCCATTAAATAATGATTCCACCTCATGGTTGAACATAACAAAACCATCATCAGATCGGTCTCCATCCAAGCCTTCCAGGGATTCAAGAGCGTTTTTCCAACCAAGGCTTCTAGGACTAGTAACTCAACCCACAAATTTTACCGGGCTTCCAGAGCATTTGTCCAAACAGGGCTTCCAGGACTAGTAACTCAACCCACCAAAGGCTTCCAGAGAAGTTTTCCAACCAAGGATTCTAGGACTAGTAACTCAACCCAAGCTGTTACAGGGCTTCCAGAGCGTTTATCCAACCAGGGCTTCCAGGACTAATAACTCAACCCAAGCTAAGGAAACATGAGAACCAACCAAAACAAAACAACTAAAACAAATCCACAATCACCATGGCTATATAGGAAATGGCAAGGCTAGGAAATCCATTGTCAATCCTGGCAATCCTCCATGCCCATGATAGATCACAACCAACAAACCACATGCATATGCCACGCATGCCAAAACTAGTGAGGAAAATATACATGCAAATTGTTACCTACAAGAAAAATCTGATGTAGTTGTTGATCCTGATGTCCTCTTGTGCTTTGTTGCTCTTCCTTTGCCTTCTTGCTCCAAAAATCTAAGTATGCCACACTCTCCAAGAGTGCTCCAAGAAAACTCAATTGTCCAAGAGTACAAGAGAGAGAGAGAGAATAGAAGAGAGCTCCACAAAAACCTGTCAAAAGCTTACCCACTGATCCTTAGAAGCCATTTTATTAATGAGGCCTCTATTTTCTTAATTTTCCATTATTTTCCTTCATTTTCCTCCTCACATGCAACCTGTGACCTTTCACCTCCCTTTTCTCCTAATTTCCATTATTTTCATTAAAAAATGCTAATTAATGTCTCTTGCTTTTCCAAAGCCTTTTCCATTTCATTTTCCATTGCCTTTTCCAATTTCCTTGGCCATATAAACTGAATGAACACCCATTAGGATGTTTTACCCACCATTCAGCTTGGAATAGGTGTCCCATCACCATGGCCTTATATATTTTTACATGGATTTTTAACTAGGGTTGTTACATGTTGCAGGGTGCCTCAGTTGACCTTGGGTTGTTGTGCTAACAATAGTTCTTAACTCTTGTGGGAAAAACACCTATAGGTGGATATAATTATAAACTATTGACTCTGACATTAATGTCACATACTAGATGTTGATCACAGAATAAAATTTCTAGACTTCCACTTCTAGGATACACTCTTGTGCTTCTTGGGCCACCTTTGTGTTCCTTCAAGAAAGCAAGCCAAGCTAATCTAGGAGGCACATTATAGTCATACGATAGGGCATGTTGGTATGAAGAAGATAGAACTTCATAAGAATTTCTGTAAGCCAAAGCTTCGACATGATTTCCATTTGTATATCAGATCATGCACTACCTGTGCCATTACTCAAACAACCATCAAGAAGAAAGGTTTGTACCTCCTCTACCTACCCAAAAAATCCATGGGAGTCATTCTCCATGGATCACATGTTAGTTTTTCCTTCCACTAAGCATGGTTACAAGTGAGTGCTTATGGTTGGTAACTATTTCTCTAACATGGCCATTTTGGCACCATGCAAGAAGACTATCAAAACTAAAGCCACTACTAAAATCTTATTTGAGCATGTTTGGCTCCATTTTGGGCTACTTAAAACCATTATTTTACATAGGTATAGTTGTATCCTTAGCATATTTTGGTCTATCCTATGGTCCCTTATGGATACCAAGTTGAATGGATCGATTTCCTTTCATCCATAAATAGATGGGAAAATATACGTGGTCAACTGGATGATTGTGCATATCTTGCACTTGTACAACTCCAAGGATCCAAGTACATGGGACGAAATCCATCCATATGTTTAGCATAGTTATAATAGATCCCTCCATGGATCTATTGGCCACAATCCTTTACAGTTGTTATTGGGGTTCAAACCACTAGCCCCAATTGATGTAGCTATGAACATTGCACCTTTGCCAAAATTGTCCTGCCATGCTCATTTAGAGGTAGATGGAGCATCCAAATTGGTTGAATGGATCCAACAACCCCAACATAAGGTTCATGATATATTATAAAAGTCTAATGCTAAGTACAAGTAGTGACATGACCAACATATGGTTCCACACACATTTTAGGTTGGTGATAAGGTGTGGTTGCATTTATGGAAGGAATGCCTCATATCCCCCCATAGGAAGATTAGAACAATCTGATATGGGCCTTGTACAATCACAAAGAATGTGGTTGAAAATTATTTTGAATTGAGTATTCTCCCTTTCCTTGGCTTGCATACTGTATTTAATGTGGAGTTGATTCGACCATACTTTCCACCTCTATTGAACACCTTGTAGGTAGTTAAGAAATTGGCACCCACATAACTCAATCTTGATTGCATTGAATAGGATATAATGGATCATATCTCAAAAACCAAGAGAAAGGAAACTCATTAGCATCACATACAAATGTATTGGGTTGCCATAGTAGGGTGGATTCTTCACCAAAGCAAGTGGCTTACTAGGAGTGCAATTCAACAAAAAATTTCCTATATGATGAGGGAAATTGATGCAATGGAGAACATTTCTTCCTAAGTGTGGGGGGGGGGGGGGGGGGTTGATCTACTAGTTGGATATTGGTGGCCACCCACCTCTTCCACTAACTCAATGGTTCTCTATCTTCTTGGAATTTTTTCTATGTTTTTCTGCATCCCAAACTTCTAAGGTTGTTTGAGGCCCTAAATGACATTTTTTGGCATTTCGGTGGGAAAGGGATTGTTATGGAATAACTTGGCCTAGGTAAAACGTTATATTCCTTATATATTTGTTTCTAATGAGATACTATTGATCTAGGTATATATCTTTGGCCACCCACCTCTTTCACAATATCAACGATTCTCTATCTTCTTGGTAGTTTTTCTATGGTTTTTTGGTCCCAAACTTCCAGGGTCATTTTAACGGCCTAAACGATGTTCTTGAAAATTCAGCAGGGATAGGGGTTTACAAGGCATACCCTAGCTCCAATAAAAAAATGTATCCCTTATATAGTTCTTTGTAGTTAGCTATCATGCACACCTAACATATATTGTATGAAAAATTTTCATCACCGTGAAGTTGATGTACCAACTAACCACCTCGATGCCTACAAAAATTTTGGCGTTTCACCTTCTATGGTTAAGTTTTTGGACCTATAGGGTTATTTATTTATGTTAAAAGTACATTATTTAGGCCTCTTGTAATAGTTTTTGTGAATGCACATGACCACCATCTCTCTATATCTTCATAGATAGCTACCACTATTCTAACTAGTTTGTGTTCTACAATATCCTTCTATTTCGTTTATTAATAGAAATTGGATGAATATAAGTTGGGTTTTCACCATATTTTTGCAATATATGTTGTATTTCTCTATGTGTTCCATTTACTTTCCTACATTTCATTTTATTCCTTGTACAACCTAGATTAGTGGTATCATAGCAATTTTCTCGTTTTGGTTTCTCAGTGCATGTCCTCAATGATGTCATGGTACAAAGAGTTGGGTCTCAAGATAGTTTCACTTAGGAATGATCACTCTCACAAATCCAAGTGGTGTCACATGGTGGAAGAAAAGAGAGATGATGGAGTAAGAGTTCATTTCAAGTTATTGGTCAAGGAAGCATTCACGTGATAAAGGAATGAGATGATGGACAATTTCTACCATATCCTTCGATGAACTTGTACATCAGCTGAGGAACCTTCAACAACACACAATTTTGGTGGTGAAACACCTTTCAAGGTACAAATTACCTTTCATAGCCCCTTATTTGAAGGCCAAATAGATGTAGTTTCATTAAATAAATGGTTAAATCTATTAGAGGGCTATTATTTTTTCCAAAAAAATTCTAATGATGAAAATATCACCTTTGTACTATTGAAAGCCATTCCCCATGTCAAATATTTGTGAAAATGTCATTAGGAGAAAAAGATTGATGTTGAGTCTACTATGTTAAATACAAGACCAAATTGGGCTGCTTTTGTTGATGCCCTTAAGGAGGAATTCTACCCTATAGGGAACTATGATGACCAGTGTATGAGATGGAAAATTTTGCGACATGAGAGAGACTAGATGGTGCCAGACTACACCAATATTTTCCATACCTTGTGCTCAAAGCTGGGTATCAGAGACTTTGACCAACACTTGGTATTAAAGTATAGTAGTGGCCTACATATATGCATCCAAATGGAGATGGATTTATTGTACATTTCCTCAATAGGAGTCACTTATCGATATTTTATTAAAATTGGGTAGAAATTGAAGTAGTCGAATAAGAAAGAGTTCATGTTTACAAATCCATCACAAAAAAATCTTGAGAACAGTGGACTTAACTCACATAAAAAGGAACAAATAAAGGAGATCCAACCTCAAGAGAACCATCCCAATGTAATGGGAAGTTAAAAAAGGGCACTAGAAAGTGGTGTTAGTTGCAAAAAATCCCTTGTCACAACATTGATGAATGTTTCTCGATACGATCATTGTTGAAAAATCTTAAAGAAAATGAAATAGAATTTGAATATAAATTTGATTTAGATTTGGATAAAGGAAAGCAGATCATTGATGCAAAGCCTAGTGCTACCATCACGACCACAAATATCCAACCAAGATATCTTGAGGAGCTTGATGAGGGGGGTACCTCTTCCATTCACTAATGTGGGTAAAGGGGACCCCACTCCATTTAATAATTGATAACGACAGCCAAAAGAACCTAATATTAACTGAGGTCATCAATATATTGAAACTTTTGATACTACCACACCCCCAACCATACACCATTGGTTGGTTGAACCATGGACAAGACATCCATGTTAGTAGTGTCGCCTATCCTATTGCATCAAACTCTTCAACGATGAGGTACCATGTGATGTTTCCCCACTTGAATTTTGTGACGTTAGTTAGGAAAACCTTATATTTGGAAACATCATGTTGTTTACGAGTCTCACCCACTTAGTGTCATTATTACTCTAAAACCCAACTCTATAGGGTACCAAAGGTAGTTCCAACTACTGTAATTTCATTGATCTCAACAAAACAATGCAAAAAGCTAATCTCCCATATTGTAAAGTTTTTTCTCTTCATGGTTCATTTAGAAGGTGAAAGGAAGGTCACTACAACCACCACAACTTCTACACAAGGCCTCTATACAAAATAGAAGAAATTGGAAAATATTGTAGAGTCATATAGAGATATCTTCGCTCCACCTATGGTGGTGCCTCTACACTACTAGGTTGAACACTTTGTTGGCTTGATACCCTGAGTGTTTCTTTACCTAATGATCCAATATATTAGACATTCCCTCTTGAAGAATGAGGAAATAAAACAATATACTCACAAGCTCATCCAAACATGCCACATTCAACTGAGCTCCTCAACTTGCAAGAGTCTAACGACATTGGTGCAAAAGAATAATGAGATTATAGAGACCCAAACAAAATCACTATCAAGAGTAGATTCCTAATCCCAAAGATTGATGATCTTATTGACCAGCTTAAGGGTGAAAAGTTCCTTAGTAATATTGATTTGAATTCAAACTACCACCATGTTAAAATTGAATAGATTGATGTATGGAAGATATCACTCAAAACGAAGGCCTTTTCGAGTGGTTTGTCATGCCCTTTAGCCTGAAAAATTCTCCAACAATTTTCATTAGGATGATGGATGATATCCCGCGGCCATTCACAAACACTTTTGTGGTTGTATACTTGGAGGTATTCAAGCAATTGGCCCCCACATAACTCAATCTTGATTGCATTAAATACGATATAATGGATCATATCATGGAAACCAAGAGAAATGAAACTCATTAGAAACACATACAAATGTATTGGGTTGCCAAAGTAGGGTGGATTCTTCACCAAAGCAAGTGGCTTAATAGGAGCACAATTCAACAAAAAATTCCCTATCTGATGAGGGAAATTGATGCAATGGAGAACATTTATTCCTAAGGGGGTAGGATTGATCTATTAGTTGGATATTGGTGGCCACCCACCTCTTCCACTAACTCAATGGTTCTCTATATTCTTGGATTTTTTTCTATGTTTTTCTGCATCCCAAACTTCTAAGGTTGTTTGAGGCCCTAAATGACATTTTTTGGCATTTTGGTGGGAAAGGGATTGTTATGGAATACCTTGACCTAGGTTGAAATTTATATTCCTTATATATTTATTTCTAATGAGCTACTATTGATCGAAGTGGATATCAGTGGCCACCCACCTCTTCCACAAGATCAACAATTCTCTATCTTCTTGGTAGTTTTTCTATGGTTTTTTGGTCCCAAACTTCCAAGGTCATTTTAACAGCCTAAACGATGTTCTTGAAAATTCAGTCGGGATAAGGGTTTACAGGGCATACCCTAGCTCCAGTAAAAAAATGTAGTCCTTATATAATTCTTTTTAGTTAGATTTCATGCACCCCCAACATATATTGTATGCAAAATTTTCATCCCTGTGAAGTTTATGTACTAACTAACCACCTTGACGTCTGCAAAAATTTTGGCGTTTCACCTTCTATTGTTAAATTTTTGAACCTATAGGGCAATTTATTTATGTTAAAATTCCATTATTTAGGCCTCTTGTAATAGTTTTTGTGAATGCACATAACTACCATCTGTCTATATCTTCATAGATAGCTACCACCATTCTAACCAGTTTGTGTTCTACAATATCCTTCTATTTCATTTATTAATAGAAGTTGGATGAATATAAGTTGGGTTTTCACCATATTATTGCAATATATGTTGTATTTCTCTATGTGTTCCATTTACTTTGCTACATTTCATTTTATTCTTTGTACAACCTAGATTAGTGGTATCATAACAATTTTCTCGTTTTGGTTTCTCAGTGCATGTCCTCAATGATATCACGGTACAAAGAGTTGGGTCTCAAGCTAGTTTCACTTAGGAATGATCACTCTCACAAACCCAAGTGGTGTCACATGGTGGAAGAAAAGAGAGATGATGGAGCAAGAGTTCCTTTCAAGTTATTGGTCAAGGAAGCACTCACATGATAAAGGAATGAGATGATGGACAATTTCTACCATATCCTTCGATGACTTTGAACATCAGCTAAGGAACCTTCAACAACACACAATTTTGGTGGTGCAACACCTTTCAAGGTACAAGTTAACTTTGATATCCCCTTATTTGAAGGCCAAATAGATGTAGTTTCATTAAATAAATGGTTACATCTATTAGAGGGCTATTATTTTTCCAAAGAAATTCTAACAATGAAAATATCACCTTTGTACTATTGAAAGCCATTCCCCATGTCAAATATTTGTGGGAAGGTTATTGGGAGAAACACAATGATGATGAGTCTACTATGTTCAATATAGGACCAAATTGGACTACCTTTGTTGATGTCCTTAAGGAGGAATTCTACCCTGTAGGGAACTAAGATGACCAGTATAAAAGATGGAAAAATTTGCGATATGAGAGAGACTAGATGGTGCCAGCGTACACCAATAATTTCCATACGTTGTGCTCAAAGCTGGGTATTAGAGACTCTGACCAACACTTGGTATTGAAGTACCGTAGTGGCCTACATATATGCATCCAAATGGAGATGGATTTATTGTACATATCCTCATTAGGAGTCACTTATCGATATGTTGTTAAAATTGAGTAGAAATTGAAGTACTGGAATAATAAAGAGTTCATGTCTACAAATCCATCACAACAAAAGCTTGAGAAAGGTGGCCTTAACTCACATAACAAGGAATAAAGAAAGGATATCCAACCTCAAGACAACCATCCCAATTCGGAGGTGAAGAAGGGTAATGGGAAGTGAAAAAAGGGCACTAGAAAGTGGTGTTAGTTCCAAAACATCCCTTGTCACAACGCTGATGAATGTTGCTCGATATGATCATTGTTGAAAAATCTTAAAGAAAAGGAAATAAAATTTTAATATAATTCTAATTTAGAATATGATAAAGGAAAGCAGATCATTGATGCAAAGCCTAGTTCTACCATCATGACCACAAATATCCAACCAGAAGATCCCAAGGATATTGATGGGGGTTACCTCTTCCATTTACTAATGTGGGTAAATGGGACCACACTCCATTTCATCATTGACAATGACAGCCAAAAGAACCTAATATTAACTGAGATCATCAATATATTGAAACTTTACACTGCCACACACCCAACTATATACCATTGGTTGTTGAACCATGGACAAGACATCCATGTCAGTAGTGTTGCCTTTCCTACTGCATGAAACTCTTCAATGATGAGGTACCGTGTGATGTTTCCCCACTTGAATTTTGTGACGTTATTTTAGGAAAACCTTATATTTGGAAACATCATGTTGTTTACGAGTCTCACCCCCTTGATGTGATTATTACTCTCAAAACCCAACTCTATAGGATACCAAAGGTAGTCCCAACTATTGCAATTTCATTGATCTCAACAAAACAATGCAAAAATCTAATCCCATATTGTAAAGTTTGTTCTCTTCATGGTTCATTTAGAAGGTGAAAGGAAGGTCACTACAACCACCACAACTTCTACACAAGGCCTCTATACAAAACAGAATAAAGTGGAAAATATTGTAGAGGCATATAGAGATATCTTTGCTCCACTTATGGTAGTGCCTCTACACTACTAGGTTGAACACTTAGTTGGCTTGATACCCTGAGTGTTTCTTTACCTAATGACCCAGTATATTAGACATTCCCTCTTAGAGAATGAGGAAATAAAACATTATACTCATGAGCTCATCAAAACAGTCCACATTCAACTGAGCTCCTCAACTTGCAGGAGTCCAATGGTGTTGGTGAAAAAGAATAATGAGATTATAAAGACCTAAACAAAATCACTATCAAGAGTAGATTCTTGATCCCTAAGATTGAAGATCTTCTTGACCAGCTTAAGGGTGAAAAGTTCCTTAGTAAGAATGATTTAAATTCAAACTACCACCAAGTTAAAATTGAATAGATTGATGTATGGAAGATATCATTAAAAAATAAGGCCTTTTCGTGTGGTTGGTCATGCCCTTTGGCTTGAAAAATGCTCCAACAATGTTCATTAGGATGATGGATGATATTCTGTGGCCGTTCACAAACAATTTTGTGGTTGTATCTTTGGATGGCATCCTTATATCTAGTAGAACATAGGAAGAATATTTGTAGAACATTCAACAAGCCTTGAGCATCCTACAACAACACAAGTTATATGCCAATATGGATAAATGATCATTTGGCATGTAGATAATTCAATATTTGGGATACATTGTAGGTGAACATGGGGTGCATGTGGACCCAACCAAGATCCGAGTTATTTGAGATTCACTAGACTCAATGAATCTAACAAAGCTCCATAGCTTCTTGGACCTTCCTAACTTTTACCGAAGGCTCATGTTAGGTTCCTCTTATATTGCTTCACCCTTAATTCAGGTGACCAAGGGTAGAGAAAAATAATTTTTTCCAAGTATGAGTCATAAAATAAGGCATTTGAGTATCTAATACATTTCCTTTGTTTTATAGAATTCCTCACATTGCCAGACTTGTAATAGACATTTGATATTGATACACATTTCTTTGACAATGATAATGGTAGAATCCTCACTCAACAATTATATTTGATGATGACCAATCATAGTGAAACACTCTTTGATATTGTCTGTACATACCTCACCTAGGAAAAGGAGATGTACTCCATCATGAAGACTTGTCACTAATAAAAGCATTATATTTTAGGGAAGGAGACAATAATCCACACTGATCATAAGCCTTTGCAATTTATGTATACACAAGGAAAGTTATAGAATGATTACCATAAAAAATGGTCCACATAGCTGCAAGAATTTCATTTGAACATCAAAGATAAGAAGGGTAGCATCGATCATGTCACATATTACCTAAGTCAGCCCCCAATTGTGGTTCTAACCACAATTCTTAACTTTTGTGGGAATGAGACTTCCAAGTGGCCACAATTATATGATAGTGACTCTGACTTTGCCACCACATCTCAGATGTTGATCGCAGGAAAGAAAGTTCCAAACTTCCACCCCTAGGATGCACTCTTGTGCTACCTAGGACACCTTTGTGTCCCTTCAAGAAAGTGTGACAAGATAAATATCTAGGAGGTAGGTTACAGCTAGGTGGTAGGGCACTTTGGCGCGAAGAAGACAATAACAATACTTCATAAGTATTTCTATTGGTCAAATCTTTGATAGGATGTCTAGTGGTATATCATGTCATGCACTACTATTGTAATTGCTAAACCAACCATCAAGAAGCAAGGGTTGTACAGTCCACTACCTAACCTAGAAAATCCCTAATAGTTAGTCTCCATGGCTTACATGTCAGGTTTTCCATCCACCAAGCATGGTAATGATTATGTGTTTGTGGTTGTCATCTGGTTCTCTAAGGTGGGCATTTTGGCACCAAGAAAGAAGAGTATCACAACTGAATCCACTTCTAAACACTTATTTGATCACACTTGGGTTCATTTGTGGCTACGTCAGACCATTATTTCAAATAGGGATAACAATTTCCTCAACATCTTTTGGTCTAGCTTATTGTCTCTCATGGATACCAATTTAATCAAATCAACTTCCTTTCATCCCTAATTAATAAACAAAAGTGGTCAACAAGATGATTGTGCATATATTATGCATGTACAACCCTAAGAGTCCATGTATATGGGTGAAATCTTTCCATATGTTGAATATAAATCAAATCCCTCCACAACTCTATTGGCCACAGTCCCTTTTAGGTGTGTTGGGTTTCTTACCATTGGCCCTAATTGTTGTAACTATCCCCATTGCATCTTCACCGATTGAGTCCTCTAATGATCAGTTCAAAGAAGATAGGGTAGCCGAATTTGTTGAACATATCCAACACCTCCAACAATAGGTTCATGATATCTTACAATAGCCAATGTAGAGTACAAAAAATGACATGACCTGTACAAGATTCCACATAAGTTTCAGGTTGGTGATATGGTGTGGTTACATTTACAGAAGGACCACCTCACATTCCCCCATAGGAAGCTAAAACCAATATGATATGGGCCTTACACAATTATAAAGGTTATGACTGAAAATGATTTTGGAGCCTTTCCATGGCTTCCACCCAATGTTTAATGTGGACCTGCTTCAACCATATTTTCCACCTCTGTTAGAAACCTCATAGGCATCCCCCCCCCATAGAAATAAATCTTGACTATATTGAATATGATATAGTGGATTAGATCATGGACACCAAGAAAAAGGATACCCTCCAATAATACACGCAACTCTATTGGGTTATCAAAGTAGGATAGTTTCTTCACCAAGGCAAGTGGTTCACAAAGAGCCAAATTCAGCATAAGTTTCCCCATATGATGAGGGAACTTACAAAATGGAGGCCATTACTTCCTAAGGGGGTGGGGGGTGGGGGAGAATAATCCACATGGATATCAATGGACACCCACCTCTTCCATTGTCTCAATGATTCCTTATTTTCATGGAAAATTTTCTATGATTTTTGGGTCCAAAAATTTTGGGGTCATTTTGAGGCCCTAAACAATGTTGTTTTGTGATTATGGGGGATGAGGGTATGCTATGCCATGGAAAATATTTTCCCAAATAAAGATTTGTATTCCATGAATAATTATTTCAAAGAAGCTATTATTTGTCCTAAACATATATTTCTTATAGAAATTGTGACTCTAGGAAGTTGATGTACTAGGTAACTAGCGCAGCGCCCACAAACCTTTTGGTGTTTCATCATATAGGGTTAAGTTTTTAGATCTATAAGGTTCTTTCTTTATGTTAAATGGCCATTATTTTTGCCTCTTGTAATAACTTTTGTGAATGTGCATAAATTTCATCTCTATTTTTCCGAATATAGCTACCACCATTTTGACTAATTTATGTTCTACAATATTCTATTATTTCATTTATTAATAGAAGTCAGGTTTTCCCCATATTACTATAATCTCTACTATATTTCTTTGTGTGTGTTCCATTTTCTTTCCTGCGTTTCATTTCATTCCTTGTATAACCTGGATCAACTATGCACCCCAAACATATATTGTATGTAAAACTAATGCCCCTCGGAAGTTGGTGTACCAACTAACCACCTCAGGGCCTGCAAATATTTTGGCGCTTCATCTTTTAGGGTAATGGTTTTTTACCTCTAAAATTATTTATTTATGCTAAAAGATCATTATTTTGGCATCTTGTGATAACTTTTGTGAATGTGTGTAATCACCATCTCTCTCTTTCTCTCTCTCTCTCTCTCTCCAGAGATAGCTACTACATTTCTAGCCAATTTTTATTCTACAACATTTTTATGTTTTATTTATTAATAGAGGTTGGGTTTTCACCATACTACCATACTTTCTGTTATAAGTCTCTACATGTATGTTTCATTCCTTTCCTTCTGTTCATTTCATTCTTTATATAACTCAAATCGGTCATCTATAATGAAACATAAAAAATAACCATTTTTGAATTTATTAATTTGTATCTCCACTCTAAATTACCTATGAGTGTTCATTACATTTAAGACTTCTATTCAATTAAATATATATTATAAAACATAAATTTTACTGAAGCAAAAATTGATATATTCATATTGTTAAGAGATTTCTTTTCATTATTTCATTCATGAAGAATGATTATATTATACATAGAAAAATATTTTCTTAAATATTAAAATCAACCAAACATTTGTTAGACAAAGTATATCTCCTTATCCCCATGGGAAGAATGAGAAAATATAGTAGAGCATAAGAATATGATAGTGACGAACAATGAGAGAATAGAGCATAAGAATAAGATATTGATTTAGTTTGTGATTCACATATTAAATTATGTGGGTCTTAGGAAATGTTGTGACGTGATGGTTTGTATTAGGGACAACTTTATGAAAAAACAATAAACAAGAGTACTCAATGGAAATGTAGATTAACAAAAAGTTGTCTGCGTAACATCTGAAGGTACTGAAGTATCAAGCATGGGTAGAGTTGGATAAGTGAACATGGAACATATATTAACTAGATATTGTGAATAATCGAAGCATTTTGGGTAGAGTTGGATAAGTGAAAATGGAACCTATATTAACTAGATATTGTGAATAATCGAAGCATTTCCTTTTTTTTAATTATATATTTGTGAATGTGTTAAGAATTAACAAACAGTGAAAACTAAAGTACAAAGGAAATAGCTCTATGAAAAGACGTATATGTTTTTTTCCAGAGTATGTTTTTTTAGGTGATTAAGATGTTATCAATAAGATTAATACTAAAATAAGATTAATACTAGCAATTGCATCGAGAGGTGTAAAATAATGCTGATAAGAGGTTTGGGGAAATTTTGGAAGACAATATTAAGAGGCTAGTTTGTTGTTGTTTTTGGTTTAAATCATCGGAAGTTGCAATGAATTTGCACATTTTTGAAAATTTTCAAAAATTGCAAAATGTTTTTATATATTTCTAAAAAAATGTTTATTATCTTCCACAAACTGATTATTTGGAAATAAATTAAAAACATATTAAAAAAAATGCAATTTTCTTTTAGAAAATGTTCACTATCATTTATAAACTATTTTTGAAGGAAAATATAGAAAAGAAACATGTATAAAGTAAGCAATTTTTTTTCCCTCGTTGATCTTAATGGAACTTACAATAATATTCTCTTTATTAACATATGTAAACTACTCCTTATGGGAAAAATAGAAAATAAACATGTATAAAGTAAGCAATTTTTCCCTCTTTCATCTTAATCCATCTTACTATAATATTCTCTTTATTAGCATATCAAATCATAATTTCAAGTATATAAAAATGTGTATATATTAAAATTTTCGATTTTTAAATTGATTCTATTAAGAAACCTTTTGTGTATAAGGAAATAGACCTTATTTACAGTTATGACAGATCTATTCTATAAAAATTGACTTTATATGTTTCGAATAGTAAAAACTAAAACTATTATCATACTATCATTAATAGATGAAAAGTGATTTTGGGTGAGTACCATGATTAAGGGATTGAAATATAAGAAAACAAGAGCAAAGAATAGACCCATATTTGTCGACATTGTGTACATCTCAATTTTTTTGGCTACTTCATACAAGACTGAAGAAAAGGATGACAAAAACGAAGGCGGTGTGGATGCAAGACCAAAACAAAATACAAGTGGTCTACTCCTCTATAAACATTAATATACCATAGTGAAATATTACAATGTTTTGATGAATAAAGGCTTGAAGCCATAGCTAGTTTCTTTGCACCTGATACACTGCTTGTATATATATGTTGGTATACACATAGAATATATTCCAACAAGATGCTATTGTTCATTCCATGCATAAATTATGACAATGATTATGATATACAATAGAAACTACTATACAAATTAGTTTTAGAAAGAACAATCTGTTTGATTTAGTATCCAGAATTTTTTTACGTATACCAATCTTATTCTGTTGAACAGAATTCAAAATATTTGTGATGAGCAATTTCTTAGGAGGTCCAATGCATGTTTTGTATGAAGGGAAGTCTAAAATTCTGTTAGCTGTTTTTCAATGAGTTTAGGAAGTTCTGTGGTTGGAAAGTTTGATTAGGATGCATTGAATTAAGCAAGGTTGAAATATTGTTGTTGATGTTGTAGCTGTAGTTGTTCTACATGTTGTTGGATCTCTTTGCAGGATGGGTTTCATCGTCCATATATGCTAAGGAGAGGGTCCTCTTAAGATAATTGAATTTGTTTTCATTCTCCACTGCTAATGCTTCTTGTTTGGGGACAACTTCATATGCAAAATCACTATTTTTGTTATTGTTATTACTGAAATTTCTATGAGAAGGGTCGGAGGACTGGACTTGAGGTATTTTGTTGCTATTTCCATTGCCATCCATGGATTCATCATTCAAAGTACCCTTTATGAAAGGATCATCACTCTCCAAGAACCCATCGAAATGGCCAAATTTGGGCAGTTGCAGTTTGTTTTTCTAATCAATATTAGGCAAAGAAGACATCACTTCATCTGGACATGGTGATTCATCTTGTTCTCCCCCTTGTACTTTTTGAATATGACCATTTTTCTTGTAAATTTGACACAACACCCAATTGACAAGTTGGAGAACAATTGTATCCTCAAAATCAACAAAACCAATTTTAGTTGAATAAATCAGTTCCTTTTCATAAAGTATCAAAAGTAGAGAATGGTGAAAGGAAAATAATTCATATGGATGAATATTCACCAGTATATGAACAATAGTTCCATCAAATTTTCTTAGAAAAGAGGCAAATTAGAAGATATCAACAATATTCTGGAGGGAAGATACAAGAATTCAACTGATATTTATATACTTACTCTCAAAGAACCCTTCTTGTTGGGAAAAATGGTAGGCCTAGATCCACTATTGACAAGATGGTATTCATGCATGATCCAGTTGGTTTTTATCCCTTTGGGTGGTCTGCCTCTGTAGAACAACATGGCCTTTTTCACTCCCATCTTCTGTGTACATTCTAATGTTGATGTTAATTTAGGCTTATCTATCTATACCAATAGCTTTCCGGTACCCAAATGTTGCAAATCTATTAATTCTAGCCCCATTGGGGTATTCTCTGTCCCTTGGGATGAAAATAATGCCATTCTTTCTTTGCAAAGTTTTCCTTACCTACACATTGTTCAGATACCCAAAAACTCTAGATGTTGCAACTCTAGTAGGTCTAGCCCCATTGAGGTATTTCCCGTCCCTTAGCTTAAAAGATGCCATTCTTTCTCTCCAAAAGTTTCCTTACCTACACATAGGTCAAATAACCAAAGACTCCTATTTAAGAAAACAAATTTTAGGACCCATACAAAAACAATTTTAGTTATACAATCTTCAAAAGTGAGTTACTTGTAATGGAATAGGATATGTCTATGGAAATTGTGTAGGATGTAAGGAGAAAGATCATAAAATTTTGTAAAAAAGGGTTCCTGAGCTTAGTTGTAATTCATCTTATAGACCTTCTCTATGTATACTATATATTTTTATGTTGGGGTGATGCCTAAAGATACGAGGGATACACAAAAATGAATTACAAAACGACAAGATTCAACAAAGAGGTTTTTGATATTCAACAGGTAGCTTTCACAGACCAAACTTGTAAAGGTCAATTTCTGCAATAATCTTCACAAGCAGAGGCATGGAAGATGCCTTCTTCTTCAAGTAATGAACAACCAACTCCTCATCTGTGGGGTGAAAACAACACATCATGAATACATTAAGGTAGATATTATACTCATGCCATTTCAGTTTCTTAGAAGGTAGATATTCATAAAAGAGCACTTCATTTCATTGCCATTCTACTCTAATGTGTGTTGTCAATCCTTAAGCACTTCATACTGTAATTATGAGTTGGAAAATTTATACTACATGCCAAACTTTGCTCTACAAATCAAACTAGTGCTTGAAGTAGCAACCCATATGGATTTCCTAGCATAAGGAAAAGTAAGACGAAGCTATCTTCTAACACACCTATGGTTATGTTGTTCTATGATTATCGTTTTTTGCAAAATCCATTTTGTTAGTCCTAGGCCTGAGTTTTAAAGGCAAGGCTATAACTTGCTACTAAAGTTTAGATTTTGGGTAGAGTAAAACCATATAAAATCCATAGTCCATAACTTCTTGTTGTGGACTTTTGACCGAATGTAACATTACTACCAAGACAATATGTATGGAAAATGAAAATCACCTGCACTTTCTCTTAAAATTCAATGTTGACCAAACAAAGACTGAATAACTATTGGCAAGAAAAAATTCATTCTATCCCGTTCTTTCTCAATACTCATCACTTCATCTACACTTGGTGATTCATCTCGTTCTCACCCTTAGAGTCTTTTAAGATGACCATTTTTCTTGTAAATTCGACACAACATCTAATCAACAAGATAGATAACAACATTATCATCAAAATCAACAATACCAATTTTAGTTGAATAAATCAATTCTTATTCATAAAGAATCAGAAATAGAGAATGGTGAAAGGAAAAACATTCATATGGATGAATATTCACCAGTATATGAACAATAGTTCCATCAAATTTTCTTAGAAAAGAGCCAAATTAGAAGATATCAGCAATATTCTTGAGGGAAGATACATGAATTCAACTAATATATATATTTACTCTCAGATAACCCTTCTTGTTAGGAAAAATTCTAGGCTTGGCTCCACTATCGGCAAGATGCTATTCATGCATGATCCAGTTGGTTTTTAACCCCTTGAGTGGTCTGCCTCGTTATAACATTAGCGCCTTCTTCACTCCTACCTTTTATGTATGCCTTGATGTTGATGTTAATTTAGGATTGTCTGTTCCAGTAACTTTTTGGTACCCATATGTTGCAGTTCTATTAGATCTATCCCCATTGGGGTATTTTCTATTCCTTGGGCCAAAAATAATTCCATTCTTTCTCTCCAAAACTTGCCTTACCTGCGCATTATATTGATACCCAAAAAATCCAGATGTTGCATCTCTATTAGGTCTAGCCCCATTAGGGTATTTCCAGTCCCTTGGGATAAAAAATGTCATTCTTTCTCTCCAAAAGTTGTCTTACTTGCACATAGGTCAGATACCCAAAAACTCCTATTTCAGAAAAAAAATTTAGGATCCATACAAAAATAATTTTGCTTGTACAATCTTCAAAAGTGAGTTACTTGTAATGGAATAAAATATATGTATGGACATTGTGCAAGATGTAAGGAGAAAGGTCATTATATTTTGTACAAAAGAGTTCCCAAGGTGTTGACAGTGTTGGACTGCCAACATTAAGGGGATCTCCTCGATATGAAGCCCCAACTAGATCTCACACTGTTTGGATTAGGAGTCCCAGCATTGAGTGCTAATGTTATGCCTCGACTGTGAAAATGCGCAGAGTGAAGTATGGTAACTTTGGGTGAGAGAAAGTGTGTGACCCTACGAAAATCCAAGTGCGATGCATGAAGGTTCCAACACATGAAGGGAAAAGGAAGTGCACCCCTTGGAAGCCTGTAATAGTACACAACTTTAAAGGAACACACGAACGTAATGACATCACAAGCTAAGATGTGGAATAGTCCACAAGTTAAAGTGATGAATTAACCCAACAATATGCATTCAACAAGATCCATACAAATGAAAAAAAAAGAAGTTCATAAGCATAAGCATAAGTTAAATAACATACATTTCAAATAAAATAAGAATAGTCCTACTATATTAACAACAGTTGCATGAAAGTGTGTTGACTATGATTTTATTATTATAAGTGAAAGTTCTATTCATAGATACACCATTGACATACCACTAGCCCCAATAGTGGAACTTTAAATTCAAGAACACATTCTCTTCCAAAGAAGTATACTTTCTCTGCGCTACGTAGAAGCCAAGGCTCTTCATAATACTCCCAAGCTACTTCTAAGCCTAAGCCTAGCCAAAATCTTGGCTCCCAAAAACCTGTTACATGAGTTATGAGGTTCTGTTTATAACAAGAGGGGGTGAATATGCAACTCCTTTTTGTTACCTTTAGACTACCCTCACGACTCTTCAACTTCTTTACAAAAATGACTCATTGCGTTACATCATGACTCTTCATATTCCAATATTGACGCTTGGAATTTTAGTTACAACATAATTACAAATAATATTACATTTTAAACTTGTACCCATATAAGACAAAATAGGGTGGAGACAACTTGATAGCCTAACAAGACACAATGCTATGATGCTTGAGTGTGGGAGAAATCTAGCTCAGTAACCCCAACTTACTGCTTCTCGGTCACATATTGGTGCCAAGCTCGGTACTGTGTGATGATGTCCCCAAACTGTATGATGGTGTCTCACTGGAAGCGAACTCTAGCCTCCATGGCATCTAGGTACACTGTCTTGGAACCAATTTCAAGTTCGTTTTGAAGCATGAGCAACATTGTTCTGATTTGATAGGACCACCGATGTAATTCTTCATGTTCTATTTGTTCAACTCTAAATCCTCGATGGAAATCTGTCTCAGCTGCTCCAAGTACTCATCGGTCTCCTGCTGGAGTCAGTTCCTTGGTTTGGATTTGGTGAGTGAACTAACTGATGGGATCTGGTGTGTTTTCACTAAGACATCTAAACTACTGAACAACCATACATATGAGGCATGAATGTTGCCAATAAATGAGGAGAGTTTCCTTTTGTTATGAATTAACATCCAAACTTTCACTTTCTCCAACGCTGCATGTGGCTTCATTTTCTTCACTAATTCAAGCAGTGCCCCTTTATATCGCATTGTCAACCCTTGCACATAAGTAATGGAAGCTTGTATGTTCTTGAGAGTTTTAACAAACTCTTTTCTTTGCTGTTGTGGACCACGCAAACAAACAACTTCTTTATGTACGGTCACAAACCCCTCATAGAGCTTTCACATGGTTTCTCCAAGTGTTGATACTTCAACAAGTATCACTGCTCTCATCTCTTCCAAGTAAACATGTGTGGAAAGTGTACTTTGTGCTGCTGTGTAGAGTTGTTCTGCCTCTTTCCTGATAACCTACAAGTTCTATGCCAGTTGCTCATTCTCGACCGTCAAATACTGAATGTTTGATATCGTTGCTTCTGCAATGACCATGTTGGCTTCGACAATGGCATTTTGATGCTTCCTAGTGTCCACCTCATGAGCCTCATCATTGAGTAATTATATGGGCCTTAATTGTCCTTAATTCACCTCCTAGCTTAGTTAAACCAACTATCCTCACAACTTATTGCATACTTTTGATTATATTTTGCTTATGAGATGAGTTAGAGTTGGATATTTTTATTTGTGGTCTAATGTGCATGTAATGTAGGAATAAAGGATAAAAGCAAGGAACTGTGGCAAAGACCTTGGCAAAAACTCGAATGGTACAAGGGAGAGTAATTATAGGAGGTAAATCCTCCTCATTTACTACCCCTCCATTCAAATATTCCTCCATCAGCTCGGAGTGCAAACAACCATCACTTTGAGGACTAGAAGACAACCGAGCAAGTGAAAGGGACAGAAACCAGATTATCTTGAGTGGGAAGCAGTGCCTCCCTAATGGGAAGGAAGTCGTTAGAGACTTCAGATGTATAAATAGAGAGGCTTAGGACCTCAGTAGGATTTAGACTTTTTTTGTAAAACTCTCCTTTGTTTCTGAGCTGCAAAGACTTGTGACAATTTTTTCTGTAATCCATGGTTTTTATAATAAAGATGAGTTCTATTTTGAGCCAGCTCTGAGTTAACTCAGAGGGCTGAAGCTCTTGGGTTAGGGCCCAACTTGAGCAGCCAAAGCTCCTCTTTACTGTACATGTATGCAAGCATAGATTCCTAGTTTTCATTGTTCATTTGCTTAAGTAGCATAGATTTATGTTTCTGTTCATTTGCTTAAGTAGTTTCCTGGTTTTCTGTTTATTTTCTTAAGTAGTTGCACTTTCATTAAAGCAGCATAGCATAGATTTATGGTTTAAACTATTCATTTGTTTAAATAGTTGCATTCCACTTGCAATAGTGTAGAGTAGAGTGGTTGTGCTTTCATTTACTTGCATTTGTGCCTTCTTTCAGTTCACAGGTTAGATAGGAGGAAAATATCACCACAAGGTTGTCCGCAGGTGTCTCGGCCTCATATCCTCCCTCTGGGATCATGACTTGAGGAAGAGACCCTTCAACAACCCCAAAAACACAAGTTTCTGGTTCTCGCATGAGCTATGGAGTTTGTAGTTTGATGGAGTTACTTGTCCACCCTCACTAGTCTTTCTATCATTTTCATTTGAAACCTCCTTCAGCACGTTCTTCATGCATCATTTCCTCACCATCCGATCCACAACAAACCTTCCCAATCACTGTCTGATTCATGAGTTTATTAAACTGCCACCTCGCGTGAAGTCTTCCACTTACTTTATGTGCTTTAAGTCCCCACCGTTGATCTGCCTTGCCTGATTTGATGGCTATCGCGTCACCTCAACACTTTATGCGCTTTAAACCCCCACCACCAATTTGCCTTGCTTGATCCAATGGCTATTGCGTCACCCGATTGCCAACTAGCTTGGTCGATCTCCATCGTTGATCAGCCCCGCCTGATCCAATGACTATCGCGCAATCTCACGCAAATTATTGCACGACTGTTATCCACCTGAGAGCACGCGAGAAAAGTGGTTTTCTCATGCTACATGTTGCTTAGTTAGGCTAATCGTGTGAAATTCATAAATACAACTTATAGCCTTGAGAGTGCACGAGAAATTGCTTACCACCTTTGAAACCCGCTCCATCATTTCTGCACGTTTTCTTTCCGCGATACGATCTCCGCCATCCATCCTCTGATTAATCCCGTCTGTCCATCTCTTGACTTAATCTCCATGATAAGATCTCTGCCATTTATCTGCTGATTTACCCTGTTCGTCCATCCATTCACTTAATTTCTCGCGATAAGACCTCCGTCGTTCATCTGCTTCGTTACCTTGTCCGTTCACCTATTCACTAAATCGCCCGCGATAAGATCTCTACTGTTCAGCCTGTTCATTAACCCTTTTCATCCATTTATTCGCTTAAGCCCCCGTGATAAGATCTCCACCATCCATCTTTTGTTCATTCATCGATCCAATGGTCCCTATGCACTACTGCGTCCTTACGTCCTCCTTTCACCAATTTCGATCTTCGACTGCTCTTCCACTTGAAAATATAGATTGTCTAGTTTCTTTGCTTACACCTTAGTATAGTTTAATGCTCTTTACCTCTGCAACTTAGATAGTGGCACTAGGTTAGTGCTGATTTAGCAATTATGTTTAGCATAGCTGTTTAGATGGTTAGTTAGGTTATGGTGTGGTTTAGCATTACATGCTATTTTCTTCATTACTGCAGTAGAGTAGCTCTCTCTTAGAATAGGTTTTCTCTTCTTCCATCAAAGAATTAAGCTTCTTCTGACACTATAGAAGTCTGGCTTGGAACCCCTGGGGTCTCTTGTTAGATAAAAAGTGACAACAGGCAGGACCTTCACTTCTACTTGTGCATATAGCACTGTCACTGTTGGTACCATTTCATTGCCATCCTTTTCTTCTAGAAATCCATCATTTGTCTATCTTTTTCTCCCATAAACCCCTCATAGTCCATTGAAATTGATTAATCAAAGCATTATAGTTGTTATTTTACATTAAATTTAATTTGTGAATTTTTATGTTAAAAATTAGAAATTTTCAACAAAATTACAGGATGTCATGACTTCCTGTAAATGGTTTGTGATTGACATGTGGCACGGTAGGAAAATCAAAACAAAGGATAGGAACATGATCTCGAATGTACCTACATGGTGAAAGATCTATTCAACAGCGAATCTAAAGCTCCTAGATACATGGTCAATGCTGGTCAAACCAGCCTTTTTGGTCACAAAAGCAGCGAAAATCCAGAGTTGCCTAAACTGATTTCGTTTTTCTTTGGAAATCAGTTAAGATTAGAAAAGACAAAAATCACCTTTCTTGTAAAAGCAGAAACATCTGCATGATAATGTATGTACATCCGATTATAGACTAGAAGGGAAAGTTAGTGAACGAGGATAGGAGACAAGCAGATAAAAGGACTGCGTATTGTATTGTCCAGAACGTTGTTGTTCTTGTGTATTGTTTCCAGAACATTGCTCTTGCATGTGATTTGATTTCCAGAACTTAATTACAGGCATCATTTTACCATTACAGTGCTTATGCGTTAACGTTTTCATCACTTGAAGTTTCCTAAGTGTGCCATTGAAGCGTGGACGGGCCCTACGTGGAGATTGGTATACTTTTATTTTCATTTCCATAGCGTTTTCGAATCTGAATAGTGTTGAATAGTGTTTAATGTTATTTTCTTGCCTGTGAGTTTATTGATTCGATTAGAAGTTCTTGCAAGTATTATTCATGGTGATAGTTTGAGAATTCGATTGCTAGATTATTGAACAATATCTTGTAAAAGATTTGATCGACCATTGAATTTCGAAGTATCTCTGTGGACTCTGTTTTCATGCATATGAGTTTTAATGTGCTTAAAAGAGTTTTTGGTTTTCATGAATGCTTAGTGTGTTAGCTAGAAAGAGCTTTTGTGAATGATATCCTTGTAAGAGGATTGAAAACTCAGACTAGTAACATGCTGTTTCTTTAGAACAGTTAATTAAACTAGATGATCTGAGTGCTAAAGTGTGAGAGGAAACATATTTCAATCTCATGTAAAGGAGTGTTGTAGCCTGTCATAGTAAACACTTAGTTAGGTAGATGAGATCCTTTTAGGTCTATAGACTTTAGACACGTGCCTCTAAGTTTACCTACCTTGGTTGATATTAAATCTAGTCTAATCTAGCACCCTAGATTGGCCACTACATTTTGGCACCGTTGCCGGGGAGGCGCAGCTAGAGGATTTCTAAAAAAAAAAAAAAGAACAAACAAAATAAAAACGAAAACAAAAACAAGCAAAAACATAGATTTAATTTTAATTCATCATTTTAGAAGTCATGTTTACTTATGTCTAGATCTAGAGATGATAAAGGTAGATTCATAAAAACACCCATCCAAAAACTAACCTACCACTAAGAGCGGACCCTTTAGGAAAAGTTGAACACACAACACCAGCTGGGAAAGTTACCGTACAAACATTAGAGGATAAACAGAAATCAGGGGAAAGACTCACACTCATCGAGAGGCAAATTCTATTAGCACACGAATCACAGAAGAAACATCTCCCTGAATCCTCTATAAAAAGAGAAAGTAGCACAGTAACTCAACAATCTCTCCTTGAACTTCTCTTTGAAACAAGTGACACTGAACAAGAAATTAAATCAACAGAGGAACCTATCAAAATGGCTGAGGAAGGAGATGGATCAGCAAGAGGACCACCAAATCAAGGTCGAAGAGAGGAGGAAGAGTCAACCTTTAAATTTCCTATTCAAGAACCAGAAGAAGATGACAAAATAAAAATGAAAAACATACCTCCATCTGTGCTACCAAACTTTTATGGCATGGCTTCAGAAGACCCAGATTCATTCTTGTTTGAGTTTGACATAGTATGTCGAACATATGGTTACACAGATGATGCCCATAGGCTTAGACTCTTCCCAACAACATTAAAAGCATCAGCATTAAGATGGTTCATGGGGCTTGGTGAACATGCAATAACTGATTGGGATGGCATGAGAAGAATATTCCTAAAGAAATACCAACCTTATTGTAGATCGAAAGATTCCAAAGATGATATCTTTAGGATGAATCAACAAGAGGATGAAAATTTAGAGGAGTACTTGGAGCGGTTTGTTTACAATTTACAAAAATCCAAACACAGAACCATGTTTCTTGATCTGATTCGAACAATATTTTTGAAGGGAATTCGAGAGGAATACTTAGATGATCTTAATTTGATGGGCAAAGGTGATATTTCCACTTTACCTTTCAAAGAAATTGCTGAGTTGTGTGAAAAGTATTCAAGGAACAAAGCTAGATATGGAAAAAGAGTTCTATCATCTAAAGCCACAAAATCTGCTTCAGCAAGTGTCACAAGGGCTGAAATAGGAAACCTGTTAGAAGAATTCAAAATAGATCTATTAAATACCTTAGGAACTCAAATTGACACTCTGAAAGCCAAGAAAAGACATGAAGAGGAAGATCAAATAATGGCTGTCTTTTGTCCAAAATGCTGGAAGAAACATGCCTTGAAAGACTGCCCATTAGAAAACATTCAAGTTTGTGCCTTTTGTACTGAAAATCATGATATATTTCATTGCTCTAAAGTCAAGATTTTGCATAATTGTAATGTGGAAGTAGCTAATATAGATATGGAGAATGTGTATTTCATGGGCGCTAAGAGACCGTGGCAACCTAGACCTCCACCTCCAGGTATGTTTCCAAACCAAAATTTGAAATTTCCTGCACAAGATCAGATGTATGCTCAGAATTCTTGGAATGTGCCCATGCCATGGCAACACCAAAATTACCCACAGCAACAATGGAGACAATTTCAGCAGTACTCTCAACAATATCAACCATATCCTCAACCATACCAACAATATTCTCAGCCATATCAACAGTATTATCAACCACATTCACAATATCCTCAAACATATCAGCAATACCCTCAGCAGCAAGTTGTTTATCAACCCCAAAACACTCAACAAGCATTTCCTGCTCCTCCACCAATAAATCCACCCCACTTACAACTCCCATCTAACCAACAACCTCCTAGACCCACTCAAATTCCTACTCAGCCTATACCAAATCCAAATAACAGAGCAGAGAGACCAGCCTATAATGTAGATGAGGGACCATCACATCCCACATTACCTTTACAAAATATCAATATGAGGTCTGGTAAGGTACTTCAAAAAGAACCTCCAATAGCTGAAAAACAAGAGGAAAACGAAGAAAATGAAAATGAAACTCCAACTCAAAAGAAACAAAATGATGATATCAAAAATAAACAAATGCAACCGTTGCATCCACCACCTTTTCTAGAACGATTGGTCCAAGCAAAACTTCCCATGTCTATACCACAGTTTGATGTTTTAGATGAGCTAAATAATGTCTATATAAAAATTCCACTATTGCAAGCCATAAAAGACATTCCCATATATACTAAAGCAATCAAAGAACTGTGCGTCAAGAAACCTACTAGGAAAAGAATTGATCCACAAACTATTCATGTTATTGGACATTTAGCTGGCCTTATGACAAACACCATTTCAATGGAAAAGTATGTTGATCCTGGCATTCCCAGAGTCACTACAATCATTAACAACATACATATTGCAAACACCTTAATTGATCTTGGGGCTGCAATAAATGTGATGACTCTTGAAACAATGAAAACATTGCAGCTCACAAACTTGCAGCACACAACAATTGTTCTAGAACTAGCTGACAGGTCTAAAGTGATTCCTGAAGGGATTTTGGAGGACATAATTGTTTCACTGGACTCTTGGGAATATCCAGTGGACTTTTTAGTTCTTCAGCCAAAATCTAATTTAGGAGGACACCCTATCATCCTTGGTAGACCATGGTTAGCAATTGATGATGCATTCATAGGATGTAGATCGGGTAATATGATTATTTCACGAGGAACTGAAAGAAAACAACTCACTCTTTACCCATCAGCACAATCACCAGCAGTAGCACACAATTTATGGCTTGACGATAAATACAATGACAAGGAAGAAGTTCAATCTGTTTTCAACATCAATCAAATCTATGATTTTCAAGAACGTAATAATGATGATTTGGTAGAATTGTTCCTTTCTCAACCTGATATTTCTGAAGAATTAAGAAATGAACAATACCAGGCTGCAGATGAACTTTTGGCACAGAATTTTCAGGAAACATGCACCATTCAATCTCTGAAAACAACATTTCAGAACATTTTTCCCATTCAATCTATCACAAACACACAGAGCAAGACCATAGAGATTAGTCCAGGAAAAACTTTGAATATTAGCACTCACCTAGATTCATCTCAGGAGGAAAAATTGATCCAATTATTGAGAAAATATAAGAACGCATTTGCTTGGGACTACACCGATATGCATGGAATTCACCCTGAAACATGTACTCACTATATTTATACGGATAGTAATATCAAACCAGTGAGGAAACCGCAGAGACGAATGAATCCCATGCTTCAGGATATCGTTAGAGATGAATTACAAAAACTATTGAAAGTCAACTTTATTTATCCTATCTCTGACAGTCAGTGGGTATCCCCATTGGTAGTAGTGCCCAAGAAAAATGGCAAGTGGCAGATTTGTGTTGATTACCGACAATTGAACAAAGCAACCCTCAAAGATTATTTCCCACTACCATTTATCCACCAAGTGCTAGACACATTAGCTGGGAAATCATCATTCTCTTTTCTTGATGGTTTCAGTGGCTATAATCAGATCAGGATAGCCTTATAGGACCAGGACAAAACCACTTTTACTTGTCCCTGGGGCACTTATGCCTATAATGTTTTACCATTTGGACTTTATAATGCTCCAGCTACATTTCAGAGAGCTGTATTGGCTATTTTTGTTGATTTAGTTCATGACTGTGTTGAAGTTTACATGGATGATTTTTTAGTGTATGGTAATTCATTTGAGCATGCATTAGAGAATCTTGAAAAAGTTTTGAAGAGATGTATTGAAGCTAATCTGTCCCTGAGCAATGAAAAGTGCTTTATGATGTTAAATGAAGGGATAGTATTAGGCCACTATATTTCTTCTCAAGGCATTAAAGTTGATCCATCAAAAATCCGGATCATTGTCAATTTGCCAATTCTGAAGACTCAAAAAGAGGTAAGAAGTTTCCTTGGGTATGCAAGCTATTACAGAAGGTTCATTGAACATTTTAGTAAAATAGCTTCACCTCTGTTTAAGCTTCTAACAAAAGATACACCTTTCAACTGGAATGAGAATTGTCAGCAAGCTTTTGAAACACTCAAGGAAAAATTATCAACCACGCCAGTCTTAAAAGGACCTAACTAGACCCTACCATTTCACATCTTTACAGATGCATCTGATACTGCAGTAGGTGCCTCATTAGGCCAAAAGAAGAGTCTTTCAATTATGCCATCTATTTCATTAGCAAAAATCTAACACCTGAAGAATTAAACTATACAGTCACTGAAAAATAAATGCTTGCCATCATACATGCTGTAAATAAATTTCAACATTACATCACTGGTTATGAGGTTTTTGTACACACTGATCACTCTGCCATTACGTATTTAATGAATAAACCAATCACTAATGGTAGAGTTACCAGATGGTTGTTATTATTACAGGAATTTAATATCACAGTGTTAGATAGAACAGGTAAGGAGAATCAGGTGGCAGATTTTCTTTCTAGACTGCAAAATCTAGGTGAGGTTGTTCCGGTTGAAGATTCTTTTCCAGATGAAAATTTATTTGCAATTTCAATAGTGAATCCTTGGTATGCTGACTTGGCCAACTATTTGTCCACAGGAAGAACACCTCCATATTTTACTCCAAAGGAAAAGAAGAGGCTGATCAAACAAAGTGCTAGATACTCATGGGTTAATGGAGATTTATTTTACACTGGTTATGATATGATTATTAGATGATGTGTAAGAAATGATGAAATAATTGATATTTTAAAATCTTGCCATGATGAACCGTGTGGTGGGCATTTTGCAGCTAAAAGAACAACATTCAAGATTCTTAGTCTTGGATACTACTGGCCATCTATTTTTAAGGATTCCAAGAAGTATGTGAAGAGTTGTGATAGCTGTCAAAGAATGGGCAGGCCAACAGCTACAGATGAAATGCCACTTCAGCCTCAAGTACACTTAGAGCCATTTGAAAAATGGGCTCTAGATTTCATAGGACCCATCAGTCCAACTTCTAAAGGTAAAAAGTACATCTTAGTATGTACTGATTACGTGACAAAATGGGCTGAAGCCAAAGCACTAGTCCGGGCAACTGAACAGACAGTGGTAAACTTCCTTTTTGAAGAAATTTTTGTAAGGTATGGAGTACCAAGGGAGATAGTGACCGATCAAGGTACTCAGTTTACCTCAAAGCTGGTCAAAGACATCACAGAAAAATATAAAATCAAGCACAGGAAAAGTACACCTTACCATCCACAGGCCAATGGCCAGGTGGAATCTACCAATAAAACATTGGAAGGAATTATCACTAAGACAGTAGCAATGAACAGAAAGAATTGGGAAGAGAAGCTCAAAGATGCACTCTGGGCTTACAGAATCACGTGGAAGAACACTACAGGATTTACACCATATCAGTTGGTGTATGGCAAAGAGGTAATGCTTCCTATTGAATTTCAAATACACACTTATAAGATGGCTGCAGATTTAGGAATTGATCTCAATGAAGCCCAACAAGAGAGGATTCAGCAATTGAACCAGCTAGATGAAATGAGGCAGCAAGCAGAGGAGACAACACTCCTAATGCAAAAACAAAGGAAGCAGTGGCATGATGCACACATAAAAAAGAAACAGTTCAAAGAAGGAGACTGGGCTTTACTCTTTGACTCTAAATTCAGAGGTCATAAAGCCAAATTTACCACACATTGGATGGGCCCATATGAAATAGTTCAAGTTTATGAAAATGGATCAATCAAGCTTACTACCACTAACGGAGAAGGCAACACCTTTCTTGTCAATGGCCACCGGCTGAAACTCTATCATAAGCCCATCAGCAAGGAGGATTTTCTTCAAACTGTATCTTAGCAAAGGGAGGTTGAAATATTGCAGCCTTCAGCTGTGATTTCTCTACCTTAGTTCATTTCATTTCATTTTTACTAAAAAAAATAAAAAAATAAAAAAATAAAATAAAATAAAAAAACATAAACATAAATAAAATAATAATAATAATAAATAATAATGGTTTAGATGTGAAAACCAGACTCTGGCACACTCTAACCCAGAATTCTTACTTGAAAACCAATCCTTTGGCTGGTAAGAATTCCTTGTTCTGTTTTTTTTTTTTACTGTTTGGTTCATCGCTTCATTAATGACTTGAGGACAAGTCACAACTTTAGTGGGGGAGAAGCATCAACATTTTGTTTTCCTTATCTCATCTCCTCATTTGTAAATCTTCAAAGAATTTGTTTCAGCACTTCAGTATTTCAATAAAGGAGTTGTTTTTGTTTTTGTTCTAATCAGAGGGACCTGTTCAAGCAATATGCAGTGGGACCTGTTCAGAAGACTATGTTACCAGTACCAATATTAGAGGGACCTGTTCAACAAACATCAAAGGGACCTGTTAAAGACTGCATTCAAGATACATCAGGCTACTTCAACAAAGTTTCAACAGAGTTTCAAAGGTTGCTCATCATCAAGGCTACATCAACACCAAGGATCAAGGACGCTGCACAAGCATTCTTCAGATCTCAGAGGGACCTGTTATATCCAATTTTTTCTCAAAAGGGACCTGTTATGGACAATGAAGATCGGTCCTACTTGTAATGAAAATCAATCCTACCTGTGCATGCCAACTCAACTTTTGGTCAACCAACAAGTGTAATGTATTGTTGTAATTTTTATTTTTAACATTTAAAATTCTTGAATTATTTTAGTGTTAAATATGATGATTATGATTGCTTGTTATCAATTTCACACACCCCTATACCCATCACCCTTGTAACATTCCTAACTACTCAACTCTGCTATCATTTCCCAACACACTTTAGCCTATTACCATATTCCTCCTGCGATTTTTAAATCTTTTTCCTACACCACCCTTCACACCTTGTCATTAACTCCTCATTTTTGAATCGGCCATCAAACCTTGTCATCGATCCATCATCTTTCCAATCGGCCAAGCACCAACAAGTAATGGACAAGTGGTGAATCATTGGAAATACAAGTGTTCAATGATTTCATTCATTTTTGAATCGGCCAAGTTATAAAACGATTGTTTGACCCAAGTCGACTCATGTAACATCTATCCGTTATCATCATTCCAACACTCCTTACATGTATATGGCGTTCTCATGATTGTACCTATGCAAACCAGTACAGCTCCTCTGTCTTTATGATGTGAATGCGCTCTGCATTATCATTATAGTAATTTGGGTAAGGTCGGTTGTTAAGTTTCATTTCATAAAAATCTCAGTTCGTAAAGGGCGTTACCATATTAGTGATTCAAACTCTGTGATTTCAAAGAAGGTTGAGACAACAGATGCTACAAAGGCAGAGCATAGTAAATAGGCTCACCACGAGTTTCTACCTCCACCCATAATCTAAGGACGTGAATCCGGTCGCTGCCCAAGCAATTGAAGAAGGAAACCCTGAGAACCGAGGGCGCTACCAGGTCGGTTAAGTGGAGCGCAGAACAGAGGTAACAAATCGAGAGACCTTTGTTGAATTGTTGAGCATAAACAAAAAGGGTTAGAACATGAGTTTCTTTTTCAAATGACCAATAAAGCAGAGCCTGAGACATTTGATAGTTCCCAATATCATGATGACTGTATTACGATTTTAAGGGAAAAGCAATGGTTATCCTTCCTAGAGAAATTTAATGGGAACAATGAAGAAGTGGCTAAGCAGTTTGCATTCACATTTAATGGAGAGAAAGCATTGATAGGCAACTTCTCTTTTAGGATTTCAGAGGATACCATAGCACAAACCTTGGGAATCAGTCCAGAAGGGGAAAAATATTTCAAAACAAAACAATTTAAGGAAAAATCATGGACTCAGTTTATGTCTAGGTCGAGGGTTTCCTCTGTCAACTGGAAAAAGGGTGTCCCTAGAAGCTGGCTGATGCACCCATGGGATGAAATGGTGTACATTATTCAGAAATTTTTTACGTGTGAAGGTCGTTACAACATAGTATATCTATATCACATCAAACTCCTGTTGCACTTAAAAGGGCAATGCACCATCAGTTTACCTTACTTCCTCTTACAGAGTTTGACTAAAATGGCAAAGACCATTCAGAAACGAAAGGGTAATGAAGATAAGAGTTTATGTCATTTTGGGTTGATCAAAATTCTAATTGAACTTGAGTTGTAGAGGAGAGGAAAAACATGGAAGGAATTCTTAATTGTCAACCAAATTAAAGAAGATGAACAGGAACAGTACCAAGAACGCACTGAGTTTATGCTTGATATTGATGAGGAAATCCCTGAGTGCAAGTCAAGAAATGTTCCTCCACACAGCAGTAGTGTAAGGACAAGAAGGATGAGGCAAGAAGCTGCCCAGAAAATTGAGCAAGACAAAATCTTCACTACATATACAAGAAGATCAAAGAGAATACAAAAGACCCAAACACAAGATGATCAACCAGAGTCAAATGCAGATGCACCAATGGACGTTGAGAGCAGTGCTCATTCACAGCCAGGACCAGAAAAAGAAATGGAAGTCGAGAGTAACAATGGACAAGGGAAAGAGCCAGCACCTGCAAACAAGAAACAAAGGAGGTTAGAAAAACAAATTGAAAAGCTAAAAGAGGAATTGATGGAGGAAAACATGCTAGAGAAGGTCATCAAGAAGGAGAATGAAATGTTGAGAGCTCAGAGCAAGAAGATTTAGCAGAAAAATGAGAAACTGAAGAAGCAAATCAAAGAACTTAAGGTTGATCAAACTGAAACATGCAAATGGGCAACCAAATGGTATACTCAAAAGAAAGCTCTCAAAGAAAAATACAAGAATATGAAACATGAGCTCCATGTCTAGAAGAATTCCCAAGCTCAGAAGAGTATAGATGCATTGCTACAAGCAGCAGAGGCACAAGCAGGAACAAAGTATAAAGGGAGCACATCAGGATTAACATGAGGACATGCTAAATCATTGAGCTTGGGGGAGATGTTGGTACCATTTCGTTGCCATCCTTTTCTTCTAGAAATCCATCATTTGTCTATCTTTTTCTCCCATAAACCCCTCATAGTCCATTGAAATTGATTAATCAAAGCATTATAGTTGTTATTTTACATTAAATTTAATTTGTGAATTTTTATGTTAAAAATTAGAAATTTTCAACAAAATTATAGGATGTCACGACTTTCTGTAAATGGTTTATGATGTGACACGTGGCATGGCAGGAAAATCAAAACAAAGGATAGGAACATGATCTCGAATGTACATACATGGTGAAAGATCTATTCAACAGTGAATCTAAAGCTCCTAGATACATGGTCAATGCTGGTCAAACCCAGCGTTTTTGGTCACAAAAGCAGCAAAAAGCCAGAGTTGCCTAAACTGATTTCGTTTTGCTTTGGAAATCAGTTAAGATTAGAAAAGACAAAAATCACCTTTCTTGTAAAAGCAGAAACATCTGCATGATAATGTATGTACATCCGATTATAGACTAGAAGGGAAAGTTAGTGAACGAGTATAAGAGACAAGCAGATAAAAAGACTGCGTATTGTATTGTCCAGAACGTTGTTGTTCTTGTGTATTGTTTCCAGAACATTGCTCTTGCATGTGATTTGATTTCCAGAACTTAATTACAGGCATCGTTTTACCATTACAGTGCTTATGCGTTAACGTTTTCATCACTTGAAGTTTCCTAAGTGTGCCATTGAAGTGTGGACGGGCCCTACGTGGAGATTGGTATACTTTTATTTTCATTTCCATAGCATTTTCGAATCTAAATAGTGTTGAATAGCATTTAATGTTATTTTCTTGCCTGCGAGTTTGTTGATTCGATTAGAAGTTCTTGCAAGTATTATTCATGGTGATAGTTTGAGAATTCGATTGCTAGATTATTGAACAATATCTTGTAAAAGATTTGATCGACCATTGAATTTCGAAGTATCTCTGTGGACTCTGTTTTCATGCATCTGAGTTTTAATGTGCTTAAAAGAGTTTTTGGTCTTCATGAATGCTTAGTGTGTTAGCTAGAAAGAGCTTTTGTGAATGATATCCTTGTAAGAGGATTGAAAACTCAGACTAGTAACACGCTGTTTCTTTAGAATAGTTAATTAAACTAGATGATCTGAGTGCTAAAGTGTGAGAGGAAACATATTTCAATCTCCTGTAAAGGAGTGCTGTAGCCTGTCACAGTAAACACTTAGTTAGGTAGATGAGATCCTTTTAGGTCTATAGACTTTAGACACGTGCCTCTAAGTTTACCTACCTTGGTTCATATTAAATCTAGTCTAATCTAGCACCCTAGATTGGCCACTACAGTCACCTCCAAGTTTGTATGAACCCCGGGTTGATAAGTAAAGCTAATAGCCCTAGGGGTTGCAGCATTCTTGTTGCAATACCTAGGCTCATCACTTTTTGGCACCGTTTCCATTTTAGGACTGCATGTAGTTTATTGATCTTTGTGATCAAAGTGCACTAGAGGATAGGGCTAAAATGGTTGAGTTTTACTTGCACAACATGGCCCTCACAGACATGAATATTTGGGATCCTCATGCAGAGCTAGGAGATCTACAATTAATGGCTTTGGCATCATCGATGAACCATGAGAAGTCAAGGGCTGTAGATATGAAAAGAATATTGGCCATAGAGAAAAATGAACCTCTTTTCATCAGAACGAATAATCAAATCCCATGGCCCTAATCAACACCCATAATCTAATTGCAAATGATCCTCAGTTGGCACCTAGATATCTTGTTGCCCAAGAGCAAGCAATTTCACATTTTGAGGATATGTTTAGGCTGCTAAGAGATGATAATATACATGCCTGCTAAAGGAGATGGAACACACTGCCACACAGCTTGAAGATCAGAGAATATCACTCCCCTCAAAGGTTGAGAGAGGCACTCAACATGACACCTATGTATAAGCAATCAATGCAAAGGTTGAAGGTCAATTGGATAGGCCTAAAACTCAGTCCACCACTACTCCTAGGGATGCTAGAAGGGAGAAAAGAAGAAGAGGAAAAGAGGCAGTGGGAAGAAGTAGAAAGGAAAGTAGGCTTCTATGAACAAAAATAAGAGACCACAGCAGAAGCATGGGATGTCAAAGAGGCTACCAGAGCCATGAAGGACATGGACATTGACTAATTTTCTCAGAGGACGAGCCACTATCATCCTTTCTCTAACAAATGCAGGTGATGCGTGATCATCCATAAAATGATTTCTCAATTCTTGTATAATCCTCTTCTGGAACTTATCAAATGCCAGATTGTACTCATTCATTACTGGATCATTATAAGTGGGAACAACATCCCCTTCTTTGCTCGGGGATGGCTCTACTACTGGAGGTGGTGGAGACTGAGTGGTGACCTGTGGTGTGCTTGGCATTAGATCAACATATTCATTCTGTGGCTCCTATTCCATCTCCATATCTGTTACTTCAATCAAGTGCTCAATATGCTGAGCAAGCTCCTGATCTTGCATCTGTTCACCTTCCTCCTCAGCTGGTTGGTTCTGTTCCTTCTCTTCAACCTATATCAACGTTGTTTCTTCTATAATTGCGCCTTGCCTTTGATCTTCTTCCTCATTCCACTTATCTTCTTATTCCCTCCTTCTCAACTCTTGTTCTTCCTTCAATTTCTGCTTTCTCTCATGTAGCTTTAGTTATGCTTCCTACAACCTCTACTTTTCTCTCTTCCTCCGCTCTTCTCTCTATATCCTCTGCTTCCTCTTTACTTCTGTTTCTAAAGTTTCTTTCATGAGCATAGGACCTGCTTTCATCTTGCAATGTTGTTCTCCCTCTGGACTGTTGGCAATCTTCCTCTTTCCCTTGTACTGCATGGGATTGCTACCTTCTGTTGCTATTTCTTTCGAATTTGCTGCCATCTATGGAGAAACCTTTGGAGTCACTGCTAGAATTACCGACTCATAGAGTCTGGAGGTATTGTATCAATTCCTCCATGGGTCCTCCTTTAGCCAATGGAATGCCCCATAGATCCATGGAAAGTAAACTCGTGCACAATGGTCTTTACAAATACCACGAGGATCATATAGATTAAAGTACCAAGTATCGAATGCAAACCTGCCCATTTCCTTTCTCTCAACATCCTAGAATTTCAAGTTATTTATCTCGTATAGTCCAATTTGCAAAGGAAGATTGGGCCATGGTGCTTTCTTCTTCCTATGAAAAGTTGTTGACAACCTTGTGGCGAGATGGTATGATACTTCTTGTATGACAAGCTTGTTGGTGACATACCTGGGTAAAACATGTGGAGACTTCTCTCCACCGAACACTCTAAGGAAGGTGCCACCTGGTGAGGTATACCAATCTACGATGTTTGCTATCACCTTCATTGCTCTTCGTGACATGCAAGGTGGATCTTCTTCAAAGATAAGCTTGTAAACTGGGATGATGAAGTGGTTAGTTAGTTGTTACATCACTCCTTGATGACTGCAATTTGAAAGAAACTTGCAATAGATATGCATGGTAGGTTCTCATGGTGTCCATGTCTAGTTCATGCCAGGGAATTTCTATTGTGCACATATTGCATCTAGTAAATATGCAGACATATAGAACCTTTCTTTCTCACCATCAGGAGGACTCCGGGCCTGTGCTACATGGGCCCTCAACTGTCGAGCCAAGAAATTTGAGTAGTTGAATGGCTTCTCCTTGTTCACAACCTGGTCCAATCAGATTTCCCACCCTTCAGGAATGGTTTCCATGCTATGCTGACCATGGATCCTGCAAGCTGAGTTAAACAAGAGTTGGTAGGCCTTCTTGAGGGACTTTGTCTTGTATACATGGTTGGATGTTTGTCGAAATTTTCATGGCTCTTTCACCCAGCATTTGACAATGTCTCTTGCGTTCACATAGCTGTGGGTGGAATAGAAAAGTCAGTCCATGAGATTCACTGGCTCGAGCAAGTACTACATGTGTTGATAGTCTTCTGCCCGAAAGGTGGCAAGCTTCTGTCTGCTAGCACTACTCAATGTCATAGTCTTCTCACCAATGTGAGAGACAATATAGATGATGACATTTGTGCATGGGAAGGCTGGATATATGCATGCAACCTTGTGTAGTATTGACTACAAGATACTGAGATAAAAAATTGAGTGTCTGCATACACTGGAAAGTCTACTGGTGTTTTCTCAAATACTTCCCTAGTACTACTTTCAATGGTATCTTTTGAAGCAGCCCTCTTTGGTGCCATGGTAATAGTGAATACTAGAGAGGATCTCAACAACTTTGGACCTGTGGGACAGAAAAGACATTTATGGCAAAAAAACATCAGTCTTTAGAAAATCTACTTTCAAGAAATGTTCAAGCAACAAATCGAGAATTTGATGGGGATGATTGTGCAATTTTCATTGAAAAGAGGGATTGGATACCTGTGGGAACTACACATTGCACATTCCCAATAGCTAGGGTTGAAACTTATGGCTTGAAACTGAGCAATGGCAGTTCAACCTATGCAGTGGTCTAGGAGAGACCGTGCATTACACAATCTCAATGGCTAAGGTGGCAGGTTAGCTCTTGGAAATGTGTAGTGCATAGTTGGAGTCAGTTTGTAATGTGCACTGTGCAGTTCCATAGGCTAAGCTTGTGGCTTGAGCCTTAGGATTGTGTGGTGCCCAACTGGGCAAAGTGAAAACCAACCAAGGAAAGTGTAGATCTGTCGAAGGGAAGTGTGGAAAATGAGCAGATCTAAGAGATAGTGTGAGATTGAGTGCATATATGAATAAGTACAAGTAAATCCATGTATATCAAGTGCAACAACTAATCAAACAAAAGGAAAATCAAGTATGCGAGGAGAGTCACCGCAACGACGACCATCAGTGCAAAAACAAGAAAGTCAATGCGACACTTGTGAAAGGCAAACAAAAGCTTAAAACAACACTTCTACAAGTCAAAACAAGTTGAAACACTAGCAACCATGAAAAGAATAAGTAAAAACACACTCACACAAGCGAAATGACAAGAAAAAGTGGAAAAAGACGACAAAAGCGAAACTCACCCCGAAAAGAAATGACAAATGCGTCGAAGGTTCCTTTATCTCCTTGAGAATGTTAGAGCTCCAAGATCAAATGTGAAAATGAGCTCTAGAGGCATCAATTAAATAGATTTGAGAAAATTAGGGTTTGTGACACGCATGCTTAAAATCAAGGAAAAAGCGACACTTGGCGAAAGTTTCTAAAAATAACGAATGTGTCTTCTTTAGGATACTAAAAATAGATCCATATTTTTTAGGGATGTTCTTTTCTTTGTTAGCTTTTTTATTTTTTCTTTTTTTGGAGAAACTTGCCATGCACACTGTGGGAAAGACTGTGCAGTTTCGGGGAGCTGGGCAACTTTCCAGCTCAGTGCACTATGCAGTTTTTGAGCTTAGTGAGGGATTGCACAATTTATGGGCTTAGTGATGGGGTACCTTCCATTACTACTCAGTTTCTAAGCTGAAGGTTGACTGCCATTCAAAACTACACAATTCCCATCACTAAGGTTGCTTTCCCTCAAGGATTACACAGTATCTGGAGGCAAGCCCAAACCTGTTGTGGAACCAAGCCATGAGATCAACTTGTAGGTTAGAAAGATCAGCTAGGTGTGAAAAAAGCCAAGCACAAGTAAAAATTAAAAGATGTCTAAGTCAAGCATGCATACCTGAATTAGTGCAAGATGAGCTCCTATGGATAGGAAGGAAGGCTCCAAAATCAAAGCATGGGAAAAATTTTGGAGGGTGGTTGTAGACACTACAACACAAGGCTAGATGCAATTCATCTTATAGACCTGCTCTATGTATACTATAAATTTATATGTTGTGGTGATGCCTAAAAATATGAAGGATCCATAAAAAATAATTACGAAACAACAAGATCCAACAAAGAGGTTTTTGTTATTCAGTAGGTAGCTTTCCTGGACCAAAGTTGTAAAGGTGAATTTTTGCAATAATATTCACAAGTAGAGGCATGGAAGATGCCTTCCTCTTCAATTAATGAACAACAAACTCCTCATCCATGGGCTGAAAATAACACATCATGAATACATCAAGGTAGCTATTATACTCATGCCATTTCAATTTCTTAAAAGGTATATATTCATAAAAGAGCACTTCATTTCACTGTCATTCTACTAGAAGAAGTGCTATCAATCCTTAGACACTTCATATTGCAATCATGACTTGGAAAATGTTTGTTTCATACCACACTCTACTCTAAAAATCAAATTTACACTTGAAGTAGCAACCCATATGGATTTCCTAGCATAAGGAAAAGAAAGACCAAAGTTATCATCTAACACCCCTATGGTTATGTTGTTCTATGATTATCCTTTTCTGCAAAATCCATTTTTATAGTCCTAGGCTTGAGTTGTAAAGGCAAGACTATAACTTGCTACTAAAGTTTAGATTTTGGGCAAAGTAAAACCATGTAAACTACACAATCCATAACTTTTTGTTGTGAAATCTTGACCGAATACAACATACTACCAAGACAATATGTATAGAAAATGAAATCACCTGAATTTCTCTTAAAATTTAACATTTCTATGTTGGGGTGATTCCTAAGTATATGAGGGATCCATAAAAGAGAATTATGAAACAACAAGATCCAATGGAGAGGTTTTTGGTATTCAAAGACTAGCTTTCACTTACCAAACTTTAAAGGTAATTTTTTGCAATAATCTTCACATGCAGAGGCATGGGAGATGTTTTCTTCTTCAAGTAATGAAAAACCAACTCCTAATTTTTGGGGTGAAAACAACACATCATGAATACATTGAGGTAGCTATTATACTCATGCCATTTCAGTTTCTTAGAAGGTATATATTCATAATAGAGCACTTCATTTCACTGCCAATCTACACTAATGTGTGTTGTCAATCCTTAGACACTTCATATTATAATTATGAGTTGGAAAATGTCTGATGCATGCCAAACTCCACTTTACAGATCAAATTTGTGCTTCAAGTAGCAACCCATATGGATTTCCTAGCATAAGGAAAAGTAAGACAAAGCTATCTTCTAACACAACTACGGTTTTGTTGTTCTATGATTATTCGATTCTATAAAATCCATTTTGCTAGTCCTAGGCCTAAATTTTAAAGGCAAGACTATAGCTTGCCTTTAAAGTTTAGATTTTGGGTAGAGTAAAACCATGTAAACTCCACAGTACGTAACTTTTTGTTGTGGAAACTTGATCGAATACAACATACTACTAGGACAATATGTATGGAAAATGCAAATCGCCTGCACTTTCTCTTAAAAGTTAACATCCCATGCAAAAATTTAGCAACTACACCATAGAAAAATTTAAAAACTGGAGCCATATCAAAAAGTAAATTTAAAAACTAGAGTCATATCAGCAAGTCATTTGAGCTAGAGGAAAAAAAAAGAGAAACTATCATTTGTATGTGTCAAGAAGAATTGAAAATTTCAAACCAAACCATAAAGCAATGCATTGGCCAGCCAAATATTTGGGCTAGATGAAATAAAATAAAATATGGATTGCCAAATAGATTCCATTATCTGGTTATGTATCTCTAGGTCCAAGTATGGAAAAACATTCATATGGATGGACTTGCTAGCTAATGTTTAAATCAATTAAATTCAATAAAATAACATACCTAAAGTCAAGAGATTTTGTGACTTGGGACATCTCTGGCTCAACTGGTATAGGAGTGAAATTATTTGGGATTCAATTCTACAAGGGTTCTATCAGGATTGCAAATTATACTGAAGTTCAAAACAAACTAAGAAATACTCGAAGGAAATTCTAAGTGTAAGAGAAATTTCGAGTGATTTTTCTAGTATTCTGAACAATTGTGTAACACATTACCTGCCTAGGGCAGGGGCATAGTTACATAAAAAATGGACATCCCAATCACAACAACATGTTTTCCACTCTATTACTCCAATGTATAAACGAAGTGTGGTTAAATTTTTTACCCTGCCAAACTGAATTTTGTGGTTCCTAAACCGCTATGAGAAGTGCCTCGACAGTAACAACGACCCTTGCTTTCCGAGGCTTGAGTATCCTATTAACGGTGCTAGATGTCTCCAACATGTAAGGGGGTCTCCCCGATGTGAAATCCCAATTAGCCCTCACATCATTTTGAGTAGGAGCCCCATCCAGAGTATCGACCCGACCACCATAATGCAAAGGTTCATCTTGGTTTCAATGGATAACATATGAGAGTATATGCATAAACCTTGAATAAGAAAGTAAGTTGACATTGTGAAACACCGATTGCAATGTGTAAAAGGATACCTTCATGAACGAGAGACAAAATTTGAGTCTCTAGAAGGAAGTAATATTACTAATCTAAGAGAAACACATGAGAGCATAAAAAGTTTCATTAGAAAAATAGTTCACATAACGATTGTAAAGCGAATACAACATACATTCAACATGATAAGTCCCAAAGCCATAGAATTATTTTAATTTCTCCAGTACATATGAACAAGACATATACCGTAAACATCCCAAGAATAGCCCTAAAACATTTGCAATACATGCATGAAAATGTGTTGGATCATTGAATTTCAATTAGGTGAAAGATCCAAGTACATAGTTACAATGATGAGGCACTGGCTTGAGTAGTGGAACATTAAGTCACTTCTTGCTTCTCCAAAGAATAATTTTCTGTGCTATGCCACGTAGAGAATCCAAGGCTAGCTCTCCAAAGCCTAAGCCTCCAAAAATCCCTTTTCTTGAGTTATGAGGTTGCTTTTATAACAAGAGGAATGACCTTTCATATCCTCATGACTCTTGGACTACCCTCATGACTCTTGAACTTATTAATATGTCATTTGGACTTCTAAATAACTCTTGAACTTCTAAATGACCTTTGGACTTCTCTATGTGACTTTTCGACATATATGACTATGTGACTCTTCATGTTACACATATGACTCTTGGACTTCCACACATTACATACATTACATTTTGTCCCTTTCTTGAGAATACATCATTACATTCCACAGGATGATGTGGCATGACACATCGACACACATTGAATATTATGATGACACTAGTACAAATTACAAGTTGACAACGATGAAATGAACTTCATGAAGAGGTGGCAATGCCATGCTGTCTTCCTTGTTGCTTCATCTTGCATTCTTGTGATAGATCTTATCTATGTTTCATATTCATGAAAGATCAACTTTGTTTCTTGTCTTCACCCTCCAAAGGGTCTTTTATCAATATCTATATCCTCTAAGTCATCATGCAATGTCTTTTTTTTTAGTCTCAATCCATGATCTTCTTCGTGTCTCTGTGATATCTCTCTTTTGTTCTTATTTTCAGCAAGTGTTTATTTATGCTTTTTCCTTGCTATATACTCTTGAGCATCACCTTGTCATGCTAAGAAGGTGCTCCTACCAATGAAAATAATTCATTCTAAGGAAAATTCCTTCTAAAACATCTATTCTATCACTACCTAGCACATGGAATGATCTATATCATGATAGGCCTATGAGATGGTTAAAATAATAAGGCTTGATTAGGAGAACACAATCAAACTCATCAAGGCTCACCAGAGGCCTTCAAGGTGTGCTTATGTGCTCAAGCAAGAGAGAGATATAGCATGAAGGAGAATCATTCATTGGTTTAAGATGCGCTTATGCACTCAAGGAAGCTAAGGAAAGTGCAAGGGCACACATCAAAGGGATGAAGGGGTCAGGCTTCAAGCCTTCCACACGTGCTCATGTGCTCAAGAAGAACAAGGAGGGTGAAATGGTGCACACTGAAGGGACAAAGGGGTTAGGATTTGAGCCTTCTTAGTGCACTTGTATGCTCAAGGAGAACTATGAGGGCACACTTTTTTGAGTCAAAGGAGTGTGCTCAAATGAAGGCTTTAGGATTCATGATTGCACCATGTTCTATTTAAGTGAAGGATGAAGGCTTTGTGATTAAAGAGTGCTCCATGTGCTCAAAAGGAAGGATGAAGGGTTCATGCTTCAAGAATGAAACATGCCCTCAAAGGCTTCATGCTTCAGGAGTGCACCATGCACTCAAATGGAAGGACGAAAACTTCATGTTTCTTGAGTGTGCCATGCACTCTAAGGGAAAGCTTCGCGTTTCATGAGTGCACCATGTGCTCTAAGGGAAAGCTTCATGCTTTGTGTGTGCGCCATGCTCTTTTAAAGAGATAGAGGATCTTGTGTTGTTTTGAAGTGCACTTCATTTTTTTGAAGTGAGCTTCATTGTTTCAAAGCATGCTCAAAGGGTCCTTATTGTAATGAAGTTCAATTTTTCACTGAGAATTTGAAGTGCACTTTGTTGTTTTAAAGTTCTGTTAGGCTTGGTAGGGCATATCTCTCTCCAACAATGGCTACTTTTTCATATGGAACAAGATTTTCACAAAGGGAGGCAACATAAGGCTAGGTAACCTATCCTTAGGAAGTACTAGCAAACTATGAGAGGGAGGAGACCTTAGAAAAGACTTAGTGCACGAGTATGGGAGGAAATATATGTCAATGAGGCTAATGAATAAGTTCCACTCATAACCTAGTAAGAGGGTTAATGCCTTTAGAACTTGCACTCAGCTGAAGGACGAAGAAGAGGTCTCAAAATGGGTGAGTGTGGGACCAACATAGTAGGAGAAAGAGATGCATCCTAACATGACTCAAACATGTACCACACTCATAGATTCCATCAATACAAGGAAATGTAATGCATAGGGCTCATGAACAATAGTCACACCTTAAAACTACATCAAAGAGACACCTATTTCTAAGTGCGACAGTTGAAATGACACATTACAACACTTGGAACACAAGTTATGATAGAAGTGATGACTGTGGCCAAAAGGTGTGCTAAGTTGTAGGAATGTGTCTAGCACATATTCCAATGATATGTAAGACCATATAATGCAAAAGAGTGCTCTAGAACTAACTTTGGTGATATGGAAAGGTGTGACACATGCAGGAGTGAAAACACAAAAGTGACACCTACAAAGGAGGAAAACATGAAGATGACACTTGTAAAATGCGAACGAACTTGAAAGCGATACATGCCAGAGTGAAATTAACATGAAAAAAACAATTATTAAAGTGGAATCAAGCAAAGGTGATAATTGTAAACATGAAAGTGATGCTTGTGAAGGAAAAAGTTAATAAAAGAGACAGTTGGGAAAAATCGCTGAACTAAAAGTACAATTGCAATCAAAGTGAGGGAGACTATCAATAAAACTATGCACTGATTGTCAACATGAGTTGATCCTCACAAAGAAACTATCTTGATGGATGGTGCTATGCCTATTCAAGCTTGCATTAAATAAGTGTATTCATGAACCCATTGGAGACTAAGCATGTGTGTGCAAGTGAATTGACAATTTAGAACTAGGAAGAAGACTTAAATGATTTAGAAAACATAAAACGACCATGGAGTAACCATAGGATGACAGACTGTAATATCCTCAATAGGCTCCAAAATTCAAGTGTGTGCAAAATTTTGGAGGGTATTTATCGCAACAACAACACTTGGAAACACACTCGTAGAATTCCAACTGCTCTATTTATGTTTAATTCTATAGATGCGAGGTCTCAATCTTTCAGGAAGTATTGATTCATCTTGCATATTACCTTGGATCCCTACTTAATCTAGTTAGAGATACAGTCCCCTTCATTCCCCTTACTTGTTTAAACACATATCAAGGCTTTCCAAATCACAATTATTTCGATCTAGGACCAAGGGTAATATATAGATGAAATTTTAAGATAACCAGAGTATGCTTATTCATCTTTGGTGTTGCTCCACTGCCATTAGTCCTCGATAGTACCCCGATGGATTCAATACAAGAACAAAAGCATTGCTTCGCTTCCAACGAGCCTAAATAGTACCCTGGCGAATTTACTTGTTTCACCTCTCTGTGCAGGAAGCCTTTCTCTTCTTTCACCCTTTATTTATTTTATTTACAGAACTGTGCCTAGGTACTTATTTATTTACTGGGGTGGAATAGGGATCCCGACTTATTGAGAGAAGGATAGGTTGTTCCTTCAGAGAAGGTAATATCGACCTCTGATATTGGCTTTCTCACTAATTGATTTTCCCCTTACCTTTCTCTACTCGATTGGATCAACAAGAAAAGCTATTTACTTACAATGTTGAGTTGATGAATGGAATTCCTAGAATAGAGACGAGCTTTATAGTTTGACCAAAGGATTTTCATTCAAGTGGATCTTATTTTCCATTTAGACATCATTAACTTTAAATATATTTAAACCCCAGATAGAAAAGAGATAACATATCAACCAAGCACTATTTTTCATCACAATTTCCCTTTTCAAGTTTTGCCACATTGTGTTTTGAGCCAAATGGGAGCATCTTTCATGCAAAGTCTTACTAAACAAAACAAAAGGAAAATACATGACTAGACAACAACATAAAACTGAACAAAGTAAACGAAGGTGGAACATAAAACAACATGCAAAATATACAATAAGGAAACAAACAAATGCAGAGACTCGATGGACAACAGGATAGAGGGTGGATGCAATTCACAGGAAACTAAATGAAACTAAGCCTACTCCTAACCTAATCAGCTAGAAGGTCAAGGATAAGTGTAATGATATTTCCAATGTATCCATCGTCATTCCTGACCTGCAACCACAAAGATAAGAGAAATTAAAAGCAATATAAAACAATTTGTTATAGAAAAGATAATAACTTTGAAAACTTGCACAAGTAACTGAAGATATGGCTTATTACCAAAAGGATGTGCCATACCAAATAGTTTGAGCCAGTTTCAAACTTCACCTTGTTGTTTGAAAGGTTGATTGTACAAACCTTATAGGCTGTTTGTGAATAAACATTCATCTATGCTCTCAGTTCTTGCAAATATTAAGAAAGATCGAAACTTATTATTTGCAACAGATCTTGGCAGGTAAGATTGCTTTAACCATTCAACGATTGGATCTCGATATTCAAAAATAACCAGTTTGAAGAACTTAGGAATTATGGTAAAATAAATTTTCAATTAATGCATTCAAATCACAATGAGAATCTATGGTATTATGATTAGATAGGTTGATTAACATATAATGTTCTCGATGCTCTATTTTTTCCCTTTGTATACAATTACATGCAAAGTCAACAACAAAAAATCTTAGGGAATTCAAGACAATTGTTGACATTTCGAATACAGGAAACCAATCATGGTACTGAGTTGAAAAAATATTAGAAACATGTGTCAAATCAAACCCAGTACTAACACAAGGATTCTGGTCAGTTGAATGGTTGAAGCAGTTCCAATTACTCTAGAAAAGGAAATGTGCCATGGAGATGATTAGCTTCATGATATGCACAAAAGAGATAATAAGATGATCATATTCAAAAGAGTTTAACAGAGAAAATCCTTCAACTTGAAATGACCTTTATCTTGATAAACAAAATGTCAGGCCTTGAAACCATAAGGATCCATGAAAAATGTGTTGTCCAACCCTTGGTCTAGTTCAAGAGGTTGACATGAAAAGGAACTAATCAAATAAGATACTTTCATATAATCATAAATTATATCTTGAAGCTCCACTTGAAAACATCAGAGGTCCTTTAAGAATGAACTCATAACTAGTGGATGAATGTTAAGGAAAGAATTATGTGTGAAAATATGGATCCAACTTAGTTCAAAGATCTCAATAGGATTATGAGGACCTCACATAACCATCAACAGGCACTGAAGTGCCTCGACTTCTTGACATGTCTCACAACTTTATGATGGTGGATCATCAAATTTGGGTGGCTTAGAAACATCAACAGGTAGACATGCACCACTATCATTTGATGTATTAATGAAACAGTTTTAATGCCACTAGTATGATCAAATGTAGGATTAAGAATATTAGAGTCTTGATGGATAGAAAACTGAGATCCATCAATTTGAAAAATCCTTTCATCATTCAGAGTTGGAACATATTCCTCCTGACTTACGAAAGATTTAAATTTGAATAGATCATGAATAATAGATTCAAAATTTTCATCCTATGATTGTGGTATCGCGCCATCCTAGATGTGATTGCAACCATGATCATCCAGATAATGATCAAAAGGATTTAAGGGGGATGCTGGTGTGATAAACTTATCAAACAGATCTGTGTACAATGAAGAGTGTGCTATAGGTGAATAAGGGTTGAAAGGCTCAAGAGGAGGAGCAATAATTGTACTTAAATCATATTGAACTTTAAAGAACGATGGATCAACATCATTGTCACTAGTATAATGGTCAAAGATAGGCATACCAATATGACACTCAGATTGGCCAAGATCTTCCAAAGATTCAAAAACCTGACAACTTACCTTTTCATATTTGGCACCTAAAGATGTATGAATTAGAGGGGATTCAGGGCAATTTTGAATTGAAAGAGCATACCGATTCACAATGGAGATTGAGAAACAAATTCTGAATTGATACTCTGAAAATCCAAGTCCTCAGAAGAAGAAAATATATCACTCGTTGTGCTTGGATATTCACCACCATATGTGTTAATGGAAAAAGAGATGTCATGGTGATGGTTATCCAAATTATCAGCTTGAAAGCGGGGTTCAAAGTCATTTGACAGGTTATCAAGGTTAAAAGATCAAAGATCAGCTGGAAAGGCAAGATTATCATCTTGAAAGAGGGAGGAAAGATAAGACATATCTTCAACACTTTGCTCCTTTGCATTGCAAACACTGCCACCTCATTCTTGATTACCACTTAAAATAACAAGTGGAACATCATTATGAGTTGAAGTAAGTGAAACAAGCAGATCATGAAGAAAGGAATCATGAAACATAGGTGGTAGAGGTTTTAAAGTATCCCTAGAGACAATCAAGTTTTCATTTGGATATAAATCAATATTGGACTTATGTGCAATAATATGTTATTGAAAACCTGACGAATCAAGTTTTTCTTTGGGCTCCATGCAATTACTGAACCATTCCACATTATCCCCCATAGGATCTGAAACATAACAATTGGATGGAGGTTGAATGGACAAGTCAACGATTTGATTTTCAGATCTCCCAACTTTAACATCATAACAAGGGGACACCCAAATTGGCACTGGAAAAGGAGGATGAAAAAGAACAAAAGGAAAAATAGGTTTCTCCTTGGAAGATTGAGGTGTCTCATGGTTAGCCAAAATTGGGCAGAGAGAATCATCTAGGGTTCAGATTCAAAATATTTGAAAGAGAGTAGAATAAAATTATGAAATTTTTACATAATGAAATCCAAATCAACCATTCCTTTTGGAAATTCATAGAAAAGGTGAAGAAACTAATTAAGAAAACCCTATGCAGATTCACCGGGTTCCATTCTAAGCAAATCAATTCTATCACATACTTCTTAACAATCAAACCTGCCAAAGGCTTGATGAATCTCCTTAACAAGTTGCTCGAGTGAATGGATAAAAGAAACAAGTAATATATGACACCATTTCGTAACTCAACCTTCAAATGTGTCAGTCAAAAACTTGGCCATGACATCTTTACAATGTATTCCGTTAGAGAGAAAAAAAAAGCATAAATTGAAATAAGTGTTCGAGGATATTTAGTTCAATCTCACCATCAAACTTAAATTGAGACAAGTCATGAACGATTTCCACAGGGATGGTAAAATAAAGCTCCTTAGACAAACATCTCAGGATTATGATTTGGGAAAGATCCATTTAAGATAAGAGATTTGAAACAAACTCAATGGGCAAAACTTGTCATCTAGTTCTTCTTCTAGTGACAGAATGTTGATGGTGTTGGATGCCGCCAACATGTAAGGGGGTTTCCCTGATTGAAGTCTCAATTAGACCTCACACTATTTGGAATAGGAGCCCCATCCAGAGTGTCGACCCGACCACCATAACACAAAGGTTCGTCTTGGTTTCAATGGATAACATATGAGATTATATAAATAAAACTTGAATAAGATAGTAAATTGACATTGTGAAACACCGATTTCAATGTGTAAAAGGAGACCTTCATGAGCAGGAGACAAAAAGTGAGTCTCTAGAAGGAAGTAATAGCACTAACCTAATAGAGAAACATGAGAGCATAACAATATTCATTAGAGAAATAATTCACATAACGATTGTAAAGCAAATACAACATACATTCAACATGATAAGTACTAAAGCCACCAAAATATTTCAATTTCTCCAGTACACATGAACAAGACATATACCGTAAACATCCCAAGAATAGCCCTAACACATTTGCAATACATGCATGAAAATGTGTTGGATCATTGAATTTCAATTAGGTGAAAGATCCAAGTACATAGTTACAATGATGAGTCACTAGTTCCAGTAATGGAACATTAAGTCACTTCTTGCTTCTCCAAAGAATAATTTTCTCTCCTATGCCAAGTAGAGAAGCCAAGGCTAGCTCTCCAAAGCCTAAGCCTCCAAAAATCCCTTTGCTTGAGTTATGAGGTTTATTTTATAACAAGAGGAATGACCTTTCATATCCTCATGACTCTTGGACTACCGTCATGAGTCTTAAACTTATTAATATGTCCTTTGGACATCTAAATAACTCTTGAACTTCTAAATGACCTTTGGACTTCTCTATGTGACTTTTGGACATATATGACTATGTGACTCTTCATGCTACACATATGACTCTTGGAATTCCACACATTAAATTTTTTCCCTTTCTTGAGAATACATCATTACATTCCACATGCTGATGTGGCATGACACATGGACACACATTGACTATTAAGATGACATTGGTACAAATTACAAGTTGACGATGATGACATAAACTTCATGACGAGGTGGCAATGCCATGTCTTCCTTGTTGCTTCATCTTCCATTCTTGTGACATATCTGATCTATGCTTCATCTTCTTGAAATATCCACTTTGTTGCTTGTTTTCACCCTCCAAGGGGTCTTTGATCAATATCTAAATCCTCTAAGTCTTCATGCAATGTCTTTTTTTCTGTCTCAATCCATGATCTTCTTCATGTCTTCATGATATCTCTCTTTTTTTATTCTTCTCTTTAGGTGTTTATTTATGCTTTCTCCTTTCTATATACTCTTGAGCATCACCTTGTCATGCTAAGAAGCTACTACCACCAATGAAAATCATTCATGCTAAGGAAAAATTGGTCTAAAACATCTATTTTATCACTAACTTGCACATTGAATGATCTATATCATTATAAGCCTATGAGAGGGTTAAAATAATAAGGCTTGATTAGGAGAACACAATAAAACTCATCAAGGCTGAGCAAAGGCCTTGAAGGTGTGCTTGTGTGCTCAAGCAAGAGAGAGAGAGAGAGAGAGAGAGAGAGATAAAGGGTGCAGGGCGCAATTTCGAAGCACGAAGGAGAATCATTCATTGGTTTAAGATGCACTTATGCACTCAAGGAAGCTAAGGAAAGTGTAAGGGCACACATCAAAGGGGCGAAGGGGTCAGGCTTCAAGCCTTCCAAGTGTGCTCATGTGCTCAAGAAGAACAACAAGGGTGCAAGGGTGCACACTAAAGAGACAAAGGGGTTAGGCTTTGAGCCTTCATAGTGTGGTTGTATGCTCAAGGAGAACTATGAGGACACCATTTTTTGAGTCAAAGGAGTGTGCTCTAATGAAGGCTTTAGGCTTCATGATTGCACCATGTTCTCTTTAAGCGAAGGATGAAGGATTTGTGATTGAAGAGTGATCCATGCGCTTAAAAGGAAGGATGAAGGCTTCACGCCCCGAGAATGTGCCATGCCCTCAAAGGCTTCAGGCTTCAAGAGTGTGCCATGCACTCAAATGAAAGGACGAAGACTTCATGTTTCGTGAGTGCACCATGCACCTTAAGCCTTCGTTCTTGAGTGTGCCATGCACTCTAAGGGAAATATTCGTGCTTCATGAGTGCATCATGCACTCTAAGGGAAAGCTTCGTGCTTCATGAGTGCACCATGATCTTTTAAATAGATAGAGGATCCTTCATTGTTTTGAAGTGCACTTCAGTTTTTTGAAGTGAACTTCGTTGTTTCAAAGTGCATTCAAAGTGTCCTTGTTGTAAAGAAGTTCACTTTTTCACTAAGCATTTGAAGTGCACTTCATTGTTTCGAAGTGAACTTCATTGTTTTAAAGTACACTAAGGCTTGGGAGGGTGTATCTCTCTCCAACAATGGCTACTTTTTCATATGGAACACGCTTTTCACTGAGGGAGGCAGCACAAGGCTAGGGAACTTATCCTTAGGAAGTACTAATGCACTGCGAGAGGGAGGAGACCTTAGAAAATAATTAGTGAACATGTATGGGAGGAAATATATGTCAATGAGGTTGATGAATAAGTTTCACTCATCACCTAGTAAGAGGGTTAATGCCTTTAGAACTTGTACTGGGATGAAGGACAAAGAAGAGCTCTCAAAATGGCTAAGTGTGGGACCAATAGAGTAGGAGAAAGAAATGCATCCTAACATGACTCAAACATGGACCACACACATAAATTCCATCAATACAAGCAAACATAATGCATAGGACTCATGAACAATAATCACACCTTAAAACAACATCAAAGTGACACCTATTTATAAGTGCGACAGTTGAAACGACACATTACAACACTTAGAACACAAGTTACGATAGAAGTGACAACTGTGGCCAAAAGGTGTGCTAAGTTGTAGGAATGTGTCTAGCACATATTCCAATGATATGTAAGACCATATAATGCATAAGAGTGCTCAATAACTACATTTGGTGATACGCAAAGGTGTGACATATGCAGGAGTGAAAACACAAAAGTGACACCTGCGATAGGAGGGAGGAAAACATGAAGATGACACTTGCAAAATGTGAACGACCTTGAAAGCGACACATGCCAGAGTGAAGATAACATGAAAAAAAAACTTATTAAAGTGGAATCAAGCAAAGGTGGTAGTTGTAAAAATGAAAGTGATGCTTGTGAAGGAAAAAGTTCGTAAAAGATACAGTTGGGAAAACTCGCCAAACTAAAAGTACAATTGCAATCAAAGTGAGGGAGACTAGCAATAAAACTATGGACCGGCTGTCAACATGAGTTTATCATCAAACATAAACTATCTTGATGGATGGTGCTATGCCTATTCAAGCTTTCATAAAAGAAGTGTGTTCATGAACCCATTGGAGACTGAGCATGTATGTGCAAGTGACTTGAAAATTTAGAACTAGGAAGAAGATTTAAATGCTTTAGAAAACATCAAAAGACCATGGAGTAACCATAGGATGACAGACTGTAATATCTTCAATAGGCTCCAAAATTCAAGTGTGTGAAAAATTTTGGTGGGTGTTGATCGCAACGACAACACTTGGAAAAAAACCAGTAGAATTCCAGCTTCTTTGTTTATGTTTAACTCTATACATGCAAGGTCTCAGTATTTCAGGAAGTACTGATTTATCTTGCATATTACCTTGTATCCCTACTTAACCTAGTTAGAGATACAGTCCCCTTCATTCCCCTTACTTGGTTAAACACATATCAAGGATTTCCAAATCACAATTGTTTCGATCTAGGTCCAGAGTAGTATATAAATGCATTTTTTAAGATAATCAAAGTATGCGTGTTTATCTTTGGTGTTGCTTCACTACCAGTAGTCCTTGACAGAGCCTCGATGGATTAATTAAAGGAACACAAGCATCACTTTGCTTCTAGCGAGCCTAAATAGTACCCTGGAAAAGTTACTTATTTCACCTCTCTATGCAGGAAGCCTTTCTCTTCTTTCACCCTTTATTTATCTATGCTTAGGCACTTATTTATTTACTGGGGTGGAAGAGGGATCCCGAGTTATTGAGAGAAGGAGAGGTTGTTCCTTCAGAGAAGGTAATATTGACCTCTGATATTGGTTTGCTCACTAATTGATTCTCCCCTTACCTTTCTCTACTCGATTAAATCAACAAGAAAAAAACTATTTACTTACAATGTCGAGTTGATAAATGAAGATCCTAGAATAGATACGGGCTATATAGTTCAAACAAAGGCTTTTCATTTGAGTGGATCTTATTTTCCATTTAGACATCATTAACTTTAAATATTTAAACTCAAGATAGAAAAGAGGTAACATATCAACCAAGCACTATTCTTCATCAAAATTGCCCTTTTCAAATTTTGCCACATTGTGTTTTGAGCCAAACAGGAGCATCTTTCATGCAAAGTCTTACTAAACAAAACAAAATGAAAATACATGACCAGACAACTAAATAAAACTGAAGAAAAAAGTAAACGAAGGTGGAACATAAAACAACATGCAAAATATACAAATATGGAAACAAACAAATGCAGAGACTCGATGGAGAGCAGTATAGAGGGTGGATGAAATTCAAGGGAAACTAAATGCAACTAAGCATACTCCTAACCTAATCAACTAGAAGGTTAGGGCTAAGTGTAATGGTATTTCCAAATTATCAATCGTCATTCTTGACCTGCAACCACAAAGATAAGAGAAATTGAAAGAAATATAAAACAATGTGCAATAGGAAAGATAATAAATTTGAAAACTTGCAAAAGTAACTGAAGTTATGGCTTATTACCAAAAGGATGTGCCATACCAAATAGTTTGAGCCAGTTTCAAACTTTACCTTTTTGTTTGAAATGTTGATTGTACAAACCTTACAGGCTGTTTGTGAATACACATTCATCTACGCTCTTAGTTCTTGCAAATATTAAGAAAGATTGAAACTTATTATTTGCAATGGAGCTTGCCAGGTAATATTTCTTTAAAAATTTAGCGATTGGATCTCGATATTCAACACAACTAATTTGAAGACCTTAGGACTTATGGGAAAACAAATTTTCAGTTAATGCATTCGAATGACAACGAGAATCTATGGTATTATGATTAGATTGGTTTATTAACATTTAATGTTGTTGATGTTCTATTGGTTCCCTTTGTATCTAGTTACATGAAAAATCAACAATAAGAAATCTTAGGGAATTCAAGACAATTGTTGACATTGTGAATATAGGAAACCAATCACAATAATGAGTTGAAAAAATATTAGAAACATGTGTCAAATCAAACCCAATACTAACACAAGGGTTTTGGTCGGTTGAATGGTTAGAGCAATTCCAATTACTCCATAAAACGAAATGTGCCATGGAGATGATTAGCTTCATGATATGCACAAAAGAGATAATAAGATGATCATATTCAGAAGAGTTTAACAGAGAAAATCCTTCAACCCGAAATGACCTTTATCTTGATAATCTGAATGTCAGGCCTTGAAACCGTAAGGATCCATGAAAAATGTGCTCTCCAACCCTTGGTCTAGCTCAAGGGGTTGACATGAAAAGGAACTAATCAAACAAGATGCTTTCATATGATTAGAAATTATATCTTGAAGCTCCACTTGAAAACATCAGAAGTCCTTTAAGAATGAACCCATAACTAGTGGATGAATGTTAAGGAAAGAATTATGTGTGAAAATATGGATTTAACTTAGTTCAAAGATCTCAACAGGATGGTGAGGAACTGACATAACCATCAACAGGCGCTGAAGTGCCTCAACTTCTTGACATGTCTCACAACTTTGTGATGGTGGATCATCAAATTTTGGTGGCTTAGAAACATCAACAGGTAGACATGCACCACTATCATCTCATGTATTAATGAAAACAATGTTAATGCCACTGGTTTGATCAAATTTAGGATTAAGCATATTAGACTCTTGATGGATAGAAAATTGAGATCCATCAATTTGCAAAATCCTTTGATCGTTCAGAGTTGGAACATATTCCTCCCGACTTACATAAGATTTACACTTGAATAGATCATGAATATAGATACAAACTTTTCACCCTCTAATTGTGGTATCACACCATCCTATACCTGATTGCAACCATGATCAGCCAGATAAAGATCGGAAGGATTTAAGGGGGTTTCTAGTGTGACAAACTTATCAAACAAATCTGTGTACAATGAAGAGTGTGCTAGAGGTGAAGAAGGGTTGAAAGACTCAGGAGGATGAGCAACAATTGTACTTAAATCATATTGAACTTGAAAGAACAATGGATCAACATCATTGTCATTAGTATAATGGTCAAAGATAGGCATACCAATATGACACTCAGATTGGCCAAGATCTTCCAAAGATTCAAAATCCTAACAACTTACCTTTTCATATTTGGCACCTAAAGATGTATGAATTAGAGGGGATTCAAGATAATTTTGAATTAAAATAGCATACCAATTCACAATGGAGATTGAGAAACAAATTCCATATTGATACTCTGAAAATCCAAGTCCTCAGAAGAAGAAAATATATCACTCGTTGTGCTTGGATATTCACCACCATATGTGTTAATGGAAACAGAGATGTCATGGTGATGGTTATCCAAATTATCAACTTGAAAGCAGGGTTCAAAGACATTTGATAGGTTATCAAGGTTAAAAGATCAAAGATTGGCTGGAAAGGTAAGATTATCATTTTGAAAGACGGAGGAAAGATAAGACATATCTTCAACACTTTGCTCCTTTGCATGTGAAATACTGCCACCTCATTCTTGATTACCACTTAAAATAACAAGTGGAACATCATTATGAGTTGAAGTAAGTGAAACAAGCAGATCATGAAGAAAGGAATCATGAAACATAGGTGGTAGAGGTTTTAAAGTATCCCTAGAGACAATCAAGTTTTCATTTGGATATAAATCAATATTGGACTTATGTGCAATAATATGTTATTGAAAACCTGACGAATCAAGTTTTGCTTTGGGTTCCATGCAATTACTGAACCATTCCACATTATCCCCCATAGGATCTGAAACATAAGAATTGGATGGAGGTTGAATGGACAGGTCAACAATTTGATTTTCAGATCTCCCAACTTTAACATCATAACAAGGGGACACCCAAATTGGCACTGGAAAAGGAGGATGAAAAAGAACAAAAGGAAAAATAGGTTTCTCCTTGGAAGATTGAGGTGTCTCATGGTTAGCCAAAATTGGGCAAAGAGAATCATTTAGGGGTTCAGATTCAAAATATCTGAAAGAGAGTAGAATAAAATTATGAAAATTTTCATAATGAAATCCAAATCAACCATTCCTTTGGGAAATTCATCGCAAAGGTGAAGAAACCGATTAAGAAAACCCTATGCAGATTCACCAGGTTCCATTCTAAGCAAATAAATTCTATCAAATACATCTTGAAAATCATACATGTCAAAGGCTTCATGAAGCTCCTTAACAAGTTGCTCGAGTGAATTGATAAAAGCATCAAGTAACATATGACACCATTTCTTAACTTGACCTTCAAACGTGTTGGTGAAAAACTTGGCCATGATATCTTTACAATGTATTACATTAGAGAGACAAAAATGCATAAATTGAAAGAAGTGTTCGAGGATAGTTAGTTCACTCTCAACATCAAACTTAAATTGAGACAAGTTATGAATGATTTCTGCAAGGATGGTAAAATCAAGCTCCTTAGACAAACATCCCGGTATTATGATTTGGGAAAGATCCATTTAAGATAAGAGATTAAAAAAAAACTAAATGGTCAAAACTTGTCATCTTGTCCTTCTTCTAGCATCAGAGTGTTGATAGCGCTAGATGCCGCCAACATGTAAGGAGGTTTCCCCGATGTGAAGTATCTATTAGACCTCACACCATTTGGAGTAGGAGCCCCATTTGGAGTGTCGACCCAACCACAACAACACAAAGGTTCATCTTGGTTTCAACGGATAACATAAGAGATTATAAAAATAAACCTTGAATAAGAAAGTAAGTTGACATTGTGAAACACCGATTGCAATGTGTAAAAGGAGACCTTCATGAGCGGGAGACAAAAAGTAAGTCTCTGTAAGGAAGTAATAGTACTAACCTAATAGAGACACATGAGAGAATAAAAATATTTGTTAGAAAAATAGTTCACATAACAATTGTAAAATGAATACAACATACATTCAACATGATAAGTACCAAAGCCACCGAAGTATTTCAATTTCTCTAGTACATATGAAAAATACATACCGTAAACATCCCAAAAATAGCCCTAAAACATTTTCAATACATGCATGAAAATGTGTTGGATCATTGAATTTCAATTAGGTGAAATATCCAAGTACATAGTTACAATGATGAGGCACTAGTTCCAGTAGTGGAACATTAAGCCACTTCTTGCTTCTCCAGAGAATAATTTTCTCTCCTATGCCAAGTAGAGAAGCCAAGACTAGCTCTCCAAAGCCTATGTCTCCAAAAAGCCATTTTCTTGAGTTATGAGGTTTATTTTATAACAAGAGGAATGAAATTTCATATCCTCATGACTCTTGTACTACCCTCATGACTCTTGGACTTATCAATATGTCCTTTGGACTTCTAAACAACTCTTGAACTTCCACATATGACTCTTGGACTTCCACAAATTATGTTTTGTCCTTTTCTTGAGAATAAATAAATAAATTCCACATGATGATGTGGCATGACACATGGATACACATTGACTATTATGATGATGTTGGTACAAACTACAACTTGACAATGATGACATGAACTTCATGACAAGGTGACAATGCCAAGCTATCTTCCTTGCTATTTCATCTTGCATTCTTGTGATAGATATAATATATGCTTAATCTTCATGAATGATCCACTTTGTTACTCATATTCACCCTACAAAGGGTATTTTATCAATATCTAAATCTTATGAGTCATCATGTAATGTCCGTGACAACTCTCTTTTGTTCTTCTTTTGCCACAGGTGTTTCTTTATGCTTTCTCCTTGCTATCTTCTCTTGAGCATCACCTTGTCATGCTAGGAAGGTAATCCTACCAATGAAAAAAATTCATGCTGAGGAAAAATAAGTCTAAAACATCTATTCTATCACTACCTAGCTCATGAAATGATCTGTATCATGATATGCCTATGAGAGGGTTAAAAGAAGAAGGCTTGATTAGGAGGGTGTATTCAAACTCATCAAGGCTCACAAGAGGCCTTCAAGGTGCACTTGTGCACTTAACCAAGAGAGGGAGAGAGATCAAGGGCGTATGGTGTAGGTCCGAAGCACTAAGGAGAATCATTCCTTGGTACAAGATGCATTTATGCGCTCAAGGAAGCTAAGGAGAGAGCAAGGGCGTACACCGAAGGGATGAAGGGGTCAGTATTAAAGCCTTCCAAGTGTGCTCATGAGCTCAAGAATAAAAATGAGGATGCAAGGGTGAACATGAAAGGGATGAAGGGGTTAGGCTTCGAGCCTTCGTAGTGTGATTGTGCGCTTAAGAGGAACTAGGAGGGTGTAATTTTTCAAGTCAAAGGAGTGCGTTCAAATGAAGGCTTCAGGTTTCATGATTGCACCATGTTATCTTTAATATAACGATGGGGGATTTATGATTCAAGACTGTGCCATGTGCTCAAAAGCATGTTTGAAGGCTCCGTGCATAAAAAATGCACTATGCACTCAAAGGATTTAGGCTTCAAGAGTGCACCATGCGCTCAAAGAGAAGGATGAAGACTTCATGCTTTGTTAGTGCACCATGTGCCTTAAGGCTTCATGCTTTGTTAGTGCACCATGTGCCTTAAGGCTTCATGCTTTGTGAGTGCACCATGTGCTTTACGGCTTCATGCTTCGTGAGTGCGCCATGTGCTCTAAAGGAAAGCTTATTTCTTTGCGATTGCACCATGCATTCTAAGGGAAAGCTTCATGCTTCATGAGTGTTCCATGCAATTTTAAAGAGATAGAGTATCCTTCGTTGTCCCAAATTGCACTTCATTGTTTTGAATTGTGCTTTATTGTTTCGAAGTTCACTCGAAGGGTCCTTGTTGTTCTGAAGTGTGTTTTTTCACTGAGTGTTTGAAGTTCGCTTCACTATTTCAAAGTGTGATTCATTGTTTTGAAGTGCGCTCAGGCTTGGGAGGGTGCAATTCTCTCCAACAATGGCTACTTATTCATCTGGAATGCACTTTTCACTGAGGGAGACAACACAAGGCTAGGTGACTTATCCTTAGGAAGTACTAATACACTGTGAAAGGGAGGAGACCTTAAAAAAGAATTAGTGCACAAGTATTGAAGGAAAGATACATCAAGGAGGCTCATGAATAAGTTTCACTAATCACCTAGTAAGAGGGTTAATAAATTTAGAAATTTCACTAGGTTGAAGAACAAAGAAGAGATCTCAAAATGGGTCAGTGTGGGACCAGCAGAATAGGAGAAAGAAATGCATTTTAACATGACTCAAAAATGGAACGTACATATAAATTCCATCAATATAAGCCAATGAAATACACAAGACTCATGAACAATAGACACACCTTAAAACATCAACAAAGTGACACCTATTTCTATGTGTGACAGTTGAAACAACACATTACAACACTTAGAACACAAGTTACAATAAAAGAGACAATTGTGGCCAAAAGGTGCGCTAAGCTATAGGAATGTGTTTAACACATATTCCAATGATATTTAAGACCATCTAATGCAAAACAGTGTGCTAGAACTAACTTCGGTGATATGCAAAGATGTGACACATGCAGGACAGAAAACATAAAAGCGACACCTGCGATAGGAGGAAAACATCAAGACGACAGTTGCAAAATGCGAACAACCTTGAAAGTGACACATGCCATAGCAAAGATAACATGAAAAATATACTTATTAAAGTGGAAGAAAACATGAAAGCGACACTTGTGAAGGAAAAAGTGCGCAAAAGCGACAATTGGGAAAACTTTCTGAACTAAAAGTACAATTGCAATCAAAGTGATGGAGGCTGTCAATAAAAGTGTGCATTGACTGTCGACATGAGTTGAGTCGCATAGGAACTATCTTGATGGATGGTTCTATGGCTATTCAAGCTCGCGTAAAAAAGTGTGCTCGTGAACCCATTGGAGACTGAACATGCGTGTGCAAGTGACTTGACAGTTTAGAACTAGGAAGAAGACTTAAACACTTTACAAAACCTCAAATGGCCATGGAATAGCCATAGAATGATAGACCGTAAGATCCTTAGTAGGCTCCAAAATTCAAGTGTGTACAAAATTTTGGAGGGTGTTGATCGCAACGACAATATCTCCCTATACGTAAACACCTTTAAGAATGGGGTTATCTTCCTATCAGATGAGGAATGATTTCTGAGTGTAAGATATTGGAATTATTGCTCTGAAATATGAAATAAAATACATTCTTTGACCAAAGAAATATAACTAAATACTTAGGGAAAACCTGTTGTTCCCCCTATTTGACCAACCCCGAGCTTCTTCTCTTCCTTGCCATTGATGACTCGCTACCACTCCATGAAAGTGTTTCCCCAAGCTCGTAGATGAAACACCTTTTCGACATAATTAAAATGTATTAAAGTAAATGTTACTAATAAGACATCAATATTAATACTAATAATGTTTTTATGGATATTTTATTATATTATATTTTTCATGGTAATTGTTTCTATATAAAAATTTAATTAATATCTCTCTCTCTCTCTCTCTCTCTCTCTCTCTCTCTCTCTCTCTCTCTCTCTATATATATATATATATATATATGTGTGTGTTTTATAATTTTTCTTCTCTCAAGTGAAAATTATAATTCCAAGAATTATGAATCAATATAAAAAATTTATAATTTTTTTCTAACAATAATAGTGGATGTAATTTTCCAAAAGTGAATACATATACATTGGAGCAAACAATGGGGACAATTTCCTCCTCCTTCTTTGAATAGAGGATGTTATCTCTACCACACTCCAATGGGAGCCATAACATACTCTTCTGCCTTTGATTCCTTGAAAAATTTCTTAACATGGTGGATATATTGATGTGCTTGTGGCTTTAGAATGTTACCTCTCCATGCATTGTTAGAAGGCTGCTTCCACGTTGGTAATGTTGAAGTGTCCAAACTCCCAATCTTGATTGATAACTTTGCATTCACTACCCTTACCTGATAGAACTTGTTGCATGCTTACTTTCATTTCTTCATTCTAAGATCCATCCAATATCCTAATAACGTTTATAGAAGTTTAATGAATTTTTGGATCCATTTTCCGCTTACCCAATGAGAAGAACAATATGTTTCGAATGTCTTACACTCTTATTTGGTGGGATTGCTCCATATCATTACTTTTTCTAGTGCTACTTCCTCAAGAAATGGAGTTGCACCCTACTCTAATATCTTCCTCCATTAGTGAAGTGAAATGCACCTAGGAAGAGATATAGGTTTGTAGGGAGAAAATAAAAAAATTTAGAGTCAACTCATCTCTCAAAGTGCCCATTTAGTGTGACTCCAAACATCAATTGAGTTGTTTCTTTCATAAGGTTTCTTATTCATTTTCTTTTTCCTTAGAGAAAAATCATAATTTCATCACTTCCTTGAAAAATTTACAAAATTAAATACTTCACATTCTTTCTCTAGAATTTTCTATTAACTACCCTCACTTGGAACATTCGAAAGCTTAATTAGAAGATGTCCAAATATGAAATTTCCCTTTCTTAGTTTCATTAGATCTAGTACATCAATTAAAAAAACTCCATTGATTCACTCAAAGTATGTATATCCTTTCATTGATAGAAATATGACTACTTTCTTAAATATAATAATGGAATGATTAAAATTGCTAAAGTGTAAGCTTCCAACATAGATAAAAAATACTTCAAGCAAGAGCATCACTTTCTGCCACCATTAACTCGTGAAAAGGAGGGTGGTAATATTTTGGAATGGATCTCCATTCTTATTTTATGTTATGATCCATGTATCATATTCCATCAAAATTCCATATTTGGATAAACTATCAACTTCCTTGTTTTTATTCATATACACATGCTAAAGAGAAAGATGGTTGAGAAACACTCTTAAACCTTTGACCTCTTCCAAGACAAAATTTAGAAACACACTATGACATCTTTATTCATGTTCTACCAATTTGATGACAACTTGGGAATTATGAAACACCTATAAACTACTAATTCTTTTTTCATTTGCTAAAAACAACATTAATTTTAGTGCTATCAATTCTACATAATTTTTTTATTCCTCCCCCAATCCTTCCTTAAACTTAATGGAGTGATTATCTAAAAAGAATGGAATCCTCCCCATTATGCATACAATAGGATCTCCTTGTGAGACCCCATAAAAAATAATCCCACAAAAAGCTCTCAATTTGTTCTTATACCACTACCCTTACTGAGTTTTCTTCCTTATCTTATGGGAAATGACTCAATATGATCAGGTCATTGGCTACACCTTTACTAGAGAATGCATTTTTCTTCAAAAATTGAAAGGTTCCTAGCCAACCATATCACATAATGTAGATCAATATATAAAATTTACTAATTATATACTTTGTTTTACATCTTTATTGGCTATCTTCTCTTCAAAACTACCTATAAACACTCTTCACAATGGAAATTTTTTCAAAGGAATTGAAAGTTTAGACTTGGAAATATCCATCTAAGTTCTTAGGTTCTCCATAATGTGACTATGCTTTTGGCTCAATCCAAATTACATAATGTAAATGTGTTTTTTTCAATAGCTTTTTATTTCCATGCCATGAAGTATTCCCCTCTACAACTATATGTTTAACACAACCATTTCATTTTTCGATGTCTGTAAGATCCATTCAATGACCATTGGTAACCTTATAATCATTTTTCTTACATTGCACAATGCTATATGCTCCTGTTGTAATTGTGGAAGCATCTTTATCATCCTAAACATTTTGATGACTATAGGTGTTTCCTCATCAATCTATCCAGGAAAATTATGAAATCCTTTATTAGTTTTGGCATGAAAGTGATGAAAATATTTGGTAGAGTCATTAAATCCACTTCAAGCAAAAAATTTCATGAAAGGACCATCAAATCATGGTCAAAATGCATACAAAAATTATAAAATGCAGAGAATGTAACTAATCTAGGTGATTACCCATCAATTTAGAGCACTTCTCAGTACTCATTGGAAATTTCTAAAAAAAATTTACAACCACATAATCTAAAGTTTAGATTCAAGAAGACCCTTAATATTACAAAACTAAACAATATATAATTACAAAACCTATTTCCCATTAAAAATAATAATTATGAAAACAAAAATTCTAGTGACCGAACTATCCCTTAGCATATGCTATAATAAACAATGAATGGCTCCAATAATATTTAATCTCTAAGTTTTGTTTGGACCACTCATTTGATTGTTTTACGTACCTTAGACACACATGTATGGCATGTGTCCTACTTTGATATATGCAAGTTTTACATATCACATTTTTAGTTTACTTCCCTAGTTGAGTTTGCCTTTGGTTGAACCAAATAATAGATGTCATCATTGGGGCACACCATGGCCATTTATTCGATGGAAGGATGATTAGGTTCAAACCACAAAACCTTCCAAACCTAAATACCCAACCTAGAGCTTGATAAAAGTACCATTGATATGATTTTTAGATTGCGTTATCAATTATATTCTTGCAACTTGCAGTAATGAACGTACCACTGATTGATCTTCCTATGGATAAGATGGTCATAGTGTGCTTCAATTATGGTTACATTTAGGGGTTGCTAAGAGTGGCCCTTACTTGTCCACTCACATTTTTGGCATAATGTGAACCGAGGGATGGTCTGCATTGTGATGACATAGAGAGAACAACCATATAAAGGAGAAGAAAAGTGACTTTAATTTAGTGACATATATATATCTTAAATTTTCAATAAATAATAATACAAATAATTTAGATAGTTCCCAATTTTAATAAAGTGAGATTTATAATATAGTAAATATTTTGATACTTATAATGAATCTATATGTATTAAAGTTTATTAACTGTTTTATATAACTGCGTTAATTCAATTGTATAAGATTTTATCTTTTGTGAAATAATATTGACATACCAAGTAGATTAATAATTTATGAGATTAAAAATTAATAAATATTTTAATTTAAAAAATTAATTTATTAATAATTTTACATAATACTATATTTATTTTTATAAATATAAAATCGTTATAAAAAATATTTAAATACAAAATTTTAATTTACAACCAAAGTGTTTTTCATGGGAAAAAACATAAAAGATTAATCTCTCAATCGTAGGGTCCGACCGGGTTCGAACCGGTGACCTCTTGTTATTAATGTATCCTATAACCTGTGACAGGGATGCTTTTCATGGGAAAAGAATAAAATATCTATTAATCAACTAGAGGGCCCGACCGGGTTCGAACCGGTGACCTCTTGATCTGCAGTCAAATGCTCTACCACTGAGCTACAGGCCCAGCGATACCCGTGAATTTTATAATTATATTATCAGCGTATTGTCCCTATGTACAGGTTAAAATATGAGGTGGTAAGACAGAGATTCAAACCCTAATACACGATAGAGATGGCCTGAGCGTCAAGCTCAACGGTTTAGGATATTGTAGGACGGTTTGGATACCTGGATTTCGCCACCTGCCCGGAATTTGCAGAATGACGCATGCCGTCTATTGAATAAAGTCCGACTCCTCTCATTCACGTTTACACTCTTTGTTGTGGTTATATCAGCGTGTGTCCAAGGCTAGGTAGCATAAAATTTGTGATTTGTTATTAGTTTCATGGTACATTTTATGTGTAGAAAACTTTAGTATAGAGTTAAAAGGGATGTTTTAAAAAATATAATTAAACAAATTTGTGAAATTTTATTGAAAAATATATATTTAAAGTTTGATTGACAATTCATTTCATCTCATATTTGTAATGATTATTAGTTCCTCGCTTCGTGGTCAATAATTCGTTGACTATGGATTAGTTCTTTGTCACTTTTTCTAGCAAAGTTTTTGGGATTTTATTTTTTTGTTTTTTAAAATTTAAGATTTTTCTTAAATTATTAAAATAATTTTTGAAAAATATATTTTTTAATTTTTAATTGACTTAGAACATTTTGATTGAATATAATAGTTTTGGTGAGTGTATTTTTATTTTTATATTTTGTAAGGGAGTTGTCTTTAGTGTAATTTTTTGGAAGTTTTTATGGTGGGTTTTTTCGATGTAATTTCTCTAAAATTTGGCTGGAATTTATTGAAATCACAAGTTTGATGCGTAATCCTGTGCAATCGAAGTGCCCCAGGGTTTTCGAGGGTGTTGAATCCATATAAACATTAAAAAAACTAGTTTAAATAACAGAAATCAAGATTTCACCTCAAATTTTTCCACCAGATTCCGGCACCGGAAAGTCCAAAAAGTCGCACTAAAGACAACTCCTTTTGTAAGTGGTCAGTTTTTTAGTGAGTGCTTTGACACTGACACTGACATTGACATTATTATGTTTGACATTGCTACTACTCTACTTAAGAGTGCTAGAACTAGTAAGGTGCCACGTCATTTGCATAAGCATGGGGCGAGGGCTGAACAAATATCAGACCCTAAACAAAATGGTTTTGCTTGAGATATTTACAACCCGATATCAAATGAGATTACGACACATAAGCAATAGTGGTGTGGGCCAAACTATCGGGTGACTTGGTAGTTGTGCTGAACGATATGTGTATGAAGGTGAGGATGTGTGTAAAATAAAGGTTATCTTGTACATTCTCTTCTTATGCACAACTACTTCTGGACTAATTTCTCAAGGATCTTGTTGTTCATTGAGCTGAGAGGCTCATTCTACAACCTAGTATGATGTGCAACCCTATCGGTCGGTCATCAAAATTGAAATTAATTTTACTCATGGTAGTTGTGCACAACAATAGGTGTATGAAGGTGGGGATGTGTGTAAAGGTTATCTCGCACATACTCTTCTTATGCACAACTACTTCTGCACTAACTTCTCAAGGATATTTTTGTTCATTGAGGCGAGAGGCTCATTCTACAGCCTCGTATGATGTGTAACCTTGTCGATCGGTCATCAAATTTGAAATTAATTTTTCTCATGTTGGCCAAAATAAAAAATTTAAGAACTCTAAGAATAAAAAAAAAATTAAATAACTATACAAAACATATTTAAATAGTATTTGCTCATAATTTCTTTTATCTATATTGATAATAACAAGAAATTTCCATTTATAATGTAAAATTTGGATATTAGTATACACCCCTTCATTGTAGCATTAACAAATGAGGTGTGGTGGTTGACCACTCACCCCTTCATTGTAGCATTAACAAATGAGGTGTGGTGGTTGACCACTCAGGAAAAAATGCTCACTATGTTGCTAGAAATTTTTGTTCTTAACATTGAATCTACCTTCTCTCGATTGGGGATTAAATCTAATCATTCATTTGCATGGGCCGATAATGACGATAATAATAGTCAAAGCTTGTCTCGGCTGTGGATACTATCACAACAGCCTCATGCTTCCTTTGTATTCATTACTGGCCATGAATCACTTGTCTTATTGTAGATGCAACACCTAAAGAAGAACAAGACAAAGAGAAACAACTCCACCACTATTTTCCTACAACAAAGGGGATTGCCTTTACATTCTAAAGCAACATGCTAGGGATTCGACTAGGAAGATTGGTCTTTTTCAGCTTTATTGCTTGATGGGAATGCTCCATGCAATTTTTTTTAGTTTTAAATTAAAAGAATTCAATTGCACCTAACATATGTTCTGGGTGCTTAAATCTTATTACACATTATCTCTCTGTCTATATAAAATTCAGATATAAATTCTTTTATTTATCAAGCACATATTTTGATCAATATTCTACCAAGTTTTGGGAATAGGGAAGCGTGAGAGCTCGACACAAAGGGACGTATATAAGCAACCTCAAAATTTAAGGAAATTTCAAGAGAAATGAAAAGATTTTGAAATCATAAAAAATTATAAAATTATTAATCTAGAATCAAAAATTCAAAATTAGAACAATGAAAAGCATCTGGTGCTGCTTGTGTCCCCTCGCCCCCTTACAAGGGAAATGTGTCTCTTCATTTATGTCCCCTCACCCCTTATAAGGAAAATGTGTCTCTTCATGGGGAAACCTTGTAAATGTGTCTCTTCATGGGGAAATGTTTCCCTAAATTTCCCTAAAAAGAGAACATGGGTAATGTTTCCCCAAGTCCTCGTGGAACTGATTTTTTTTTTTTAGTACGAAAAAAGAAATATTATATATTAATAGCTCAGAAATAGGAATTTACAATGATATTCAGAAAGTCCCACATCATAAAGGTTCATCAGTGGAGTTGTAATCCATTACAACAATCCATTTAATACAACCCAATACAAACATAAAAGGAGTAATAAACAGTCCATGTCGTCATACAGATTCAGAGTAATAAACTAGTATGCAGTTCAGTATCAAATAGAAAATAAAAATCTTTCAGCATGTCAACTGCTTCTTTTGGCTGGAAATACAACATGAAATGATTGCATGTCCATCCTTCCAAGTGAAAAAAAGAAAAAATCAGTTTTGAGATAAGTAGAGTTACAAAAATTTATACAAAAAAGAAGAGGGGATGTAGTATCTAACTAGGTAATGGGAAGTCTCCCATGTCAATGACTTGCTATTCTAGGATAATTTCTAAGTGCATTCTTCCAGTGTTACCATTCAAACCCTTCTTCGATAAATCATCCACATCCATATTCTGATCCCTGCCAATATGCTTGATAGTGGAGTTTCTGCTTTGATTCCATAGTAGCTTAATTCTTCCCTATTAATTTTAGGTATGTTCTATGCTTAGAGCAATTTATTTCAATTTTCATAGTTAGCTCCATATATTTTCCAGATTAGCAATCACATCAGCATTAAAGTAAACTACAGATAGAACATAAACATAAATCGCAGAAGACAAGCCAAGACAAGAGGACACAAGATGTGGAGCTAGCCAGGGACAAACCCCAATGTGGGGAAACACTTGATCAATTCTTCTTATATGTTCTTCAATAGTTCAGCAAAGAGAGAGAGAGATAGTATGTCTACAACAGAAGTCAAAACTTTGACTTATCTAGATAAGAGCATAGATCATCTCTAAGAAGATGATACATGAGATCAGTTGAAGACATGTTGCTTCAACTAATTATCTGAGGTGACTCCTTCACCTATTGTTGTGTTGCATTTTGTTATCATGCTGCACCTCACCACGCTGCACCATGCTGCACCCATCATCACTATGCTGCATCTCATCACGCTTCATTAATCATGACTGTACCCATCACTATACTGCATTATGTGCCATTGCTGCACCATGTTGCCATCCTGACCTATGTGTTGGCTGCACCTTGCTTGCTTGTTATCCCTTGCTTGCTTGTTGTCCCTAGCATGCTTGTTGTCCTTAGCATGCTTGTTGTTGCATGCTAGTTGTCCCTTGCATGCTAGCTGTAACATTGCATGCTTGGTGTATTTGCTGCTAAGTACCATACAACTGTCCTAATGTTAGTTAGCTACCCCTTGCATGTTGCTCTCCTTCGAAGACAGATGATCTGGCAGTTTTGGCAGTTCCCGGCAGTTTTGGCAATTCCGGTTGTTCCTGGAAGTTCCGGCAGTTCCGGTTGTCCCTGGCAGTTCCGGCAGTCCTGGAAGTTTCGGCTTTTCTGGCAGTTCCGGCTTTTCGAGCAGTTCCAGCTTTTTCGACTTTTCCGGCTTTTCCGACAGTTCCGTCTTTTCCGGCAGTTCCGGCTTTTCCAGCAGTTCCGACTCTTCTGGAAGTTCCGGCTTTTCCGGCAATTCTGGCTTTTCCGGCATTTCCAGCTTTTTCGGCTTTTCCGACTTTTTCGGCAGTTCTGGCTTTTCCAGCTTTTCCGGCAGTTCCGGATTTTCCGGCAGTTCCAGCTTTTCTGGCAGTTCCGGCTTTTCCGACAGTTCCGGCTTTTCCGGTTTTTCTGGCTTTCTACTCTCTGGATCAGGGTAATGTTATTCCTTAGGATCTCTCCTCCTACTAAAACCCAAAGACAAGTAGAGAGAGGAAAAGATCCCAAGTGTGTTGAAATGACTTGAAGGCCACCTCTATTTATACTAAAACGTTGAGCACATGTGGGGTTTATTTGGTTGTTGGCCGACCTTGACGAATTGTCTTATAATGCAAATAAATTCATAAATCCATGAATACTTATCGGAATTGGATGATCTTTAGATCAATCCTACACCTCTCGATGAGAGGGATCCAAGAAAAATATCAGATTCCATAAATAAGATGACCCACATGGGGTTTGGCCCTAGTTGCCAATTTTAACACTCCCTCTCAACTAGGGAGAACTCCATTCGTTGATCCATATGTCTGACTGTACTATCTCTGCCATCAATGCCTACAATGCTCTGCTCTGCTCTGATTTTCTGAGCTCTGCTTTGATTTGCTGAGCTCTGCTTTAATGAGCTCTGTTATGCTGAGCTCTGCTCTGCTATGTTTTACTTTGCTTTGCTAAACCATGAAGAAGAAGAATTGATCGAGAATGTCTCATACCATTCTCTACTGACCTGAAGTAATTTTCATCTGAAGAGAGTGTGTCACATCACTCTTACTAACCTGAAGTCAGTTTTATTGATCCCAGATCAATATCACAAGAGAGTGTCTCAAACCACTCATACTGATCCCAAATTAGTTTCATTGATCCCAAATCAATGTCACAAGAGAGTGTCTCAAACCACTTATACTGATCCCATATCAGTTTCATTGATCCCAGATCAATCTCACAAGAAAGTGTCTCAAACTACTCATATTGATCCCAGATTAGTTTCATTGATCCTAGATCAGTGTCACAAGAGAGTGTCTCAAACCACTCATACTGATCCCAAATCAGTTTCATTGATCCCAAATCAATGGAGGTCATCCTAGCATAGGGAGTACGGTAGATACACCGATGCATCCATCGATAGTACTATTATGGTCCCTATCCTCATTTCCCTGCTCATTGATCAGATGAGAGGTACTTCCCATGAATCCCAGACTACATGGGTAGGATGCCTCGACAGGAGAACTAATCATCCTATCCACAGGAGAACGAATCATCTTGTTATTGAATGCCACAGAGAACTAATCATCCTGGCCCACAAGAGAACTAATCATCCTGTTCCATAGTCGCCATGGAGAACAAATCATCCTAGCCCACAGGAGAACTAAACATCCTGTTCCATAGTCGCCACGAAGAACAAATCATCCCAGCCCACAGGGGAACTAATCATCCTGTTCCACAGTTGCCACAGGAGAACTAATCATCCTGGCCCATAGAAGAACTAATCATCCTGTTCATAGCGCACCGCCAGGGGAGGGTGAGTCGCCCTGTGGTCGTATGTTGCTCCAGTAAGTACCCCAAGCCCCCCAGAGCCCCTAGAGCTCCCAGAGCTCAATTCATGCAACATGTAGGACCCTTATAAGAAGGTCTCTCAACGACTCCAAGTCGTTCAGGAAAGTCATAGATTTGACCTTTCCCCGGGGCTTTACCAAAATGTCTGCGACCTATACATCAGTCTCAATGCAATGGAGCCTCATCGCTCATCGACTCACCATATCACAAATAAGGCAGTATCTGATGTCTATCTGCTAGAGCAATTATCGAATACAGAATTCCTCAATAATCGAATCCCCCCTCTGGTTGTCATAGATAATCATAGTGGTATTCATCATGTGTACAAACAACTCACTTAAGAGCTTCTGCAACCATGCAGCTTCACATGAGATCATACTCGTAGCTATGTATTCGGTCTCGGTGGTGCTTATAGCAACCGACTTCTGCTTCCTGCTCATCCATGATATCGAAGCAGAATCCAAAGAGAACCAGCACTGAGAAGTGCTCTAGTGATCCTCCACACTGCCTGCCCAATCAACATTTGAATAATCATGCAGTTTCATATTTCCGGCAGTGTATCTCAATCCATGAGAGATTGTGCACCAAAGATATCTCAGAAGATTCTTGGCATCAATTTAGTGAGGCTCAACCAAATATGAGCTCACCATGCTAATTGCAAAAAATATGTCCAGACGGAAGTTCACCAAGAACATCAACACGAATGAGTTTATGAAACTCAGAGGCATTTCCCAAATCTGGTCCGACATCACTACCATATAACTTCTGAAAGTTAAGATCCTCGAGGTAGTCACAGGCTTGCAGTTTATCATTCCACATCGGGAATCCAAATCCCTCTTACTTCTGCGAATGAGAGGGTCTGCACCTGTAAAAAATAGGTCGTCCTCATAAGGTGCTAGTATGAGAGGTCTATCATCCACAACCTTCAGGTAATGGTTTGGATCGGTTTCACTCCTAGTGAATCTCAACATCATGAGACAGTTATCAATCCTCTCATATTATGCTCAGGTTGTTTTGCTTCAAGCCATAGAGGGCTTTCTTCCACCTGTATACATGAGATTCCCGATCATGAATCTCAAACTCCTCGGGTTGTTCCAAACCCGTGGACCTGTTGCATGAGGGGAATGGTCCCCTTATAAGATTTTCCTTCAGTACATCTCAGACATGTACCTTCATGCTCTACTTGAATTCAAACATCCCTATCACCATTTGACTCACATCAGGTAGGGCCCCATAGGTAGACCTCTGAGGTTATAGATGCGATATGTCAATTGACATGATCCCCAATGGACCTTCCTGCAACTTGATACAAATTACCAACCCTGATCCCATGAGAAAAAGCATCTTTGAAAATTATATTTTTTAACACGTACCTTTTCATCGATGAATGCCACCCTAAAACCTTTGACTTCCATTTCCAAGATGGACACCAGGTTCTTCTTGCGATCAGGTACACAAAATAGATTCTGTAAATGAATCGAGTTACCCTTATTCAATTGAGTGTTAACATTCCCTACACCCTTTCCGGGATAGGTGGCAAAGACTCCAAGTATAATCCCACGATTGTTTCCATCTCTACCAAATTAGAGAGTGCACCCATCTATCCGATGAAGTGCCTTGAAGCACTAAAATCTATAAGCTAGATTCCCAAAGAATCTGAAGGAGAGGGCCAATACAAGATAACACTTCTTTATCTTATCAGAAACAACATTTGATTCTTCATACCTGGGGTTCCTTTCTTTCTATGAAGAGTCGACCATTTCCTTGATGACCTACATTACCTGTCATTCCTTCGATCATTGACGATGTCCTTGGAATGATTGTTATCATCATCAAGTGATGTGTCCTTGCCATTCAGACACTCCTTCACATAATGGCCGAACTGGTTATCTGCCTTTCCTTCCACCCTAAGATCTGGTCTTCCAATGAAGTGATCTTTAGGTAGGCCATATTCTGCTGCGCCATTCTGATAATATTCTCTGCTTCGACTTCACCCTTGGTGAATTTGAAGAGGGATGAGGAATCCACTGATCCTTTTGTCCTTTCCCAATTGTCTTCGGTGATTGCTCTTTCACTCTTGCTTGGACATTGTCTTCACCTCAACTTTAATACCATGTTAATTTTAGGTATGTTCTATGCTTAGAGCAATTTATTTCAATTTTCACAGTTAGCTCCATATCTTTTCCAGATTAACAATCACATCAACATTAAAGTAAACTGTAGATAGAACATAAACATAAATTGCAGAAGACAAGCCAAGACAAGAGGACACAAGATGTGGCACTAGCCAGGGACAAACCCAAATGTGGGGAAACCCTTGATCAATTCTTCTTATATGTTCTTCAATAGTTCAGTAGAGAGAGAGAGAAAGAGATAGTACGTTTACAACAAGAGTCAACACTTTGACTTATCTAGATAAGAGCATAGATCATCTCTAAGAAGATGATACATGAGATTAGTTGAAGACATGCTGCTTCAACTAATTCTCCAAGGTGACTCCTTCACCTATCGTTGTGCTGCATTTTGTCATCATGCTGCACCTCACCGCACTACACCATGCTGCACCCATCATCACTATGCTGCATCTCATCACGCTTCATTAATCATGACTGTACCCATCACTGTACTGCATTATGTGCCATTGCTGCACCATGTTGCCATCCTGATCTATGTGTTGGCTGCACCTTGCTTGCTTGTTGTCCCTTGCTTGCTTGTTGTCCCTAGCATGCCTATTGTCCTTAGCATGCTTGTTGTTGCATGCTAGTTGTCCCTTGCATGCTAGCTATAACATTGCATGCTTGGTGTATTTGCTGCTAAGTACCATACAATTGTCCCAATGTTAGTTAGCTATCCCTTGCATGCTGCTCTCCTTTGGAGACAAATGCTCTATCTATTTCGACAATTCTCGATAGTTCTGGCAGTTCCGGCTATTCCCGGCAGTTCCGGCTGTTCCCAGCAGTTCTGACAGTCCCAGCAGTTCCGGCTTTTCCGGCAATTCCGGATTTTCCGGCAGTTCCGACAGTTCCAGCTTTTCTGGCTTTTCCGGTAGTTCCAGCTTTTCCAGCATTTCCGGCTTTTCCGACAGTTCCGTCTTTTCCGACAGTTCCGGCAGTTCCGGCTTTTCCGGCAGTTCTGGATTTTCCGGCTTTTCTGGCTTTTTCGATAGTTCAGACTTTTCCGGCATTTCCGGCATTTCCAGATTTTCCAGCTTTTTTGGCAGTTCCAGTTTTTCCGACAGTTCCAGCTTTTCTGGCAGTTTCAGTTCCGGCAGTTCTGGCTTTCTGCCCTCTGGATCAGGGCAACGTTATTCCTTAGGATCTCTCCTCCTACTAAAACCCAAAAACAAGTAGAGAGAGGAAGAGATCCCAAGTGTTTTGAAATGACTTGAAGGCCACCTCTATTTATACTAAAACGTTGAGCACATGTGGGGTTTATTTGGTTGCTGGCCGACCTTGACGAATTGCCTTATAACGTAAATAAATTCATAACTCCATGAATACTTATCGGAATCGGATGATCTTTAGATCAATCCTACACCTCTCGATGAGAGGGATCCAAGAAAAATATCAGTTTCCATAAATAAGATGACCCACATGGAGTTTGGCCCTAGTTGCCAATTTTAACATTCCCAGCCAGCCTAGTAATAATGGGTTGGTGATGTTTGCATTGCCCATTAATTGATCAATTATAATTTTTGAATCCCCATGGATATGAATAGAAGGGATATCCAGGAAATTAGAAAACCATAAGAGGTCCCATAAGGCCATTGCTTCAGCCTTTGTGTTAGTGCCCCTACCTCCATGCCAGAATGTTCTATATGTCAGTGTCTCTGAGACGACAAGCCAAAAAACGCAGCCACATATGTGTTGTTGAGAAGCACCATCAAAAAAACCTACAGGGTGTTCCATCTCAAGTTCAGTCCTCTTTTGATGAGGTGCTTTGGAGCAAATATCATTAGATGTATGCAGTAAGTGGTGTTAGAAAATTATATATTACAGAACAATGGAACACATAAAATATTGCAGAAATATAAACATAGAAAACGCGTAAAACAAGAGAGACATAGATATACGTGGTTCACCCAGTTTGGGCTACATCCACGGAGAAACAACCAGTCCTTTTTATATTATCCAGCAAACTGAAGAGATGCAACCTACAACAAATCCGTTGTAACTCCCTCTTCGCTCAATCTCCTCTCTCTTCCTCACTCAGAATACAGATCTACATAGATGCAATACAATTCCCTCATATATAACATGGGGTTGCCTTCTAGGGCAAAAAACCCTAAATTAAACATAACTTCTACCGTCAGATCTCCACCTAATGAACGACCCAGATTGACTACGAAATTACAACATTTTACAAGGAAATTTTACATCTATTCTTAGCTTCGGGGGTGCTACCCCCTCCCAAAAGGTCGCAACCACCCCCCCTTGGACCCCCTTGCAGCGAATATTTTACGGGCGGCTTTGCCGCCCCATTTCAAACTGGGGTCCAATGCGGCGATACCTTTGAATACAGAAGATAATCAAGCTCCACACCCAACAAGTGGATGATTAAAACATTTTCAATGATTTTATTGAAAATTTCAGTGCAGTTCTGAAAGATGCATCTGTTTCTCCAATTCAAAATTTCCCAAAAGAGAATGGATGAAATGATTCTCCACACAGACTTTTGAGAGCTCCACCACTGTAAACAACCTACAATGCCTGCGTTTTGAATGTAAGGAAAACCAATATATGAAGAAAGTCTTTTCCATACCTGAATTGTATGTTGACATGTAAGGAAAATAAGACAGTTATTTTTTGATTCCTCTTTGCAGATAAGACAGATGCCAGGTCCTTGCTAATGTCGCTTTGCAGGTTTTCCCAAGTAAGATTCTTATTATGGAAAACTAACCAGGTAAAAAGGATGATTTTGTGTGGGATACTAGTTTTCCAAAATGCGAAAAAAAAACATGTTTCTCTGTCAGTAGTGTATCCTTGGAACAGAGAGAGAGAGGTATATATCTGCAACCTTGATGTTCTCATTCTTCATCTTCCCTGACCAGATTAGTTTATCTTGATTGCCAGCACGACAAATCCCAAGTTGTCTCATCTCAACAACAATGCAGTCCTAAACTAGGACCTAGTGCCCAGAGAAGCCTAATTCCTACGCATTGTTCCAGACTGGGTAAGGACCCCTCCATAGTGTAATGACTTGATAACAGAAGAAAATGCCCCTTCTATTGAGAGCAATTAAGAACTGCTTTGGGATCAAATCCATATTGCTAGTACCCAGGATGTGGTCAATGCCAATGAGAATGTTGTGGCCAGAGCCAATGTTCCATGCCAGATGTTGTAGGAAGATGTTTGTGACCTTTTTGAAACTGAGCCAGATAGCCGATCCATTGGAGACCCCAATGGAGCCTCTACGGAACCAGTATGTAAAATCCATGTTCTTTAAATATTTTTGTCTAATGAACAGACTCCATGTTCCCATCCCAAATATACCTCTCCAAAGTGACTTGATTAATAATGCCCATCCAAAATGACGAAGGTGAAGAACACCCCATCCCCCCATGGCCTTTGGCAGAGTGATTCTAGATAATTTGGACAAGTGAAATTTCTTATGTTCATGACTACCCCCCATATAAAATTTGAAGAAAACTAATAAATTAATAAAACACACTCACACTCATAAAATAAATATCAAAAATATAGAAAACCAGACATGGCGGAAAAGGCATGAGAGCCTCACAAGATTCCTCACATTCTCATTATTAAAATAATGTTTATGATACATATAAATACATGGGGAGAATTTGTCTCAAGATAGTGCGTCTATATTGGACACTTTGGTTGAGAAAATATCTCAACCACCCACTAATCTAGGAGCCTAACTAGTTGGAGAGAATCTCTTAACCAACTAAGCCTAAACAGACTCCTAACCATGAGGAACAAACTTAGTCTAGAAAGGTAGGATTAAATCCTAACTTTCATGATTTTAATTAATTTAATTATTTGGACTTAGAATTGTTTTAAATGTGAGAGTGAGGATAACATCCCCCCCCTCAATGATAAGTCCAAATTAAGAACCAGGAACCATCTTCCAAGTTCTCATGCTGAAACTGTTGATCCTCAAAAAACATTTGCCTAAAAAACTGCTAAAGCTGGATGCTGAAGAAACTGCAATATGAAGAGACCATGAGTCAGCTGCATGTCTGATTCATCTCTAAATGTCACTTGAAAACTCCGTCATGTGCCAAGCTGCAAAAGGATCCTTCTGTCCTTTGCTTGAAATCAACATCCTTTGTCCACTGACAAAATATAGAGAACGTCCACTCATTGATGACGTTGGAAAAAAAATCATTGTTGCTTTTGCTGTGTTTGAAAACTGCTCACGGTTGACTTTGATTTCGATCGCCCACTGGCGAATTTGTTCATGCTCACTCGCTGATGAAAATACCCACTGGTTCCTTCGCTGATGTTGTCAAGACTTTCAGTCTGACAACCACTGTCAATTTCATTGACATTTTCCCCCCTTTGTCAGCTGAAAGGAGAGACAATTTTCTTCAAATTATTTCTGAACTCCCCCCCTTTAGGTGTAGGAGTGTTTCACTGGTGTACTCCCCCGTTCAATTGCACGAGAGTACCATCTTCATTTTTACTGTTGAATGCATTATGTGTGAGTGAATTCAATTGTAAAACTTATACAATCTTCTGACCGTGGATGACCATTCCCAGGGATCAATCCATGAATAATTTATCTTCAATTTGGTTGATTGTTGTTGTTTGCTACATTGTGCCGATGAATGATTTGACTTGCCACAATGGTGACAAGGATGGAGATCAAAACAATGATCTTCCAGATGACTGGTTCTTTGACAATGAAGGCATTTTGGTTTGAATGCAACTTCAGTTTACGCGCATGTCTATTTGTTTGCAACTTTCTCAGTACTAGCTAATGTGATTTGTGCAAGAAACCCTGCACTGACAAACTTAATGGGCCTTGAATAATCTGGGATATGTAGTTGGCATCATCTTTGACATATCCTAAGCCTCGTCGATTTCTGTTACTTTGGATTTCTTCCCATGGCTTGATGATTGTTTGGAAGAAAGTTAAACTGAATCAGGGACCACTTCGACACTTGAAGTTGGTTGGATCAGTGACTTGGAATCAACATCTTTATCTTCATTTGTATGAATGAAAGACTTGGAAACATCACTCTTCTGTTGCAACTCATCTCTTTGAAGTTGCGACTCCAGTTGAAGAAACTCAATCATTTCATGTGCATGTTGAAGATGCACTTGAATATCAGCAAGAGTTGTTTTGCTAATGTTCACCATGTCACCCGCTGATGATAAAATCAAATTGTTAAGAATTTGGGACAGTTGAATGTGTGTCGCCATGTTAGCTTGCTCACTTTGAATTCAGACTCGCTTGTACTATTGCTGATTGTTGATGCTTTAAATACTTGCTAGAGTTTTATAACTTGGTTGTTTGAACTCTTGATGTCACACTCGCTTGATGATGATCGCTTTGCTTGAATGCTTCACTGACACTTTGTGAATGCTTCAATCAACTTCACACTAGATCATTTGTTTTAGATGTCGTGCTTTGAAATTTCGCACTTGATTTTGATACGCTTGCTTGCTTGGTTGTTTATTGCACTTGTTTGAACTCACACTCTTGATTGATCAAAAGAAGGGTGTCGAATACTATCGAAAATGCACCCAAGAGACAAATGACAAGATCAATCTTTATGAATCAGTTGAAGACTTACTTGACTTAATGTATTCACCTTAACAATTCAAATTAGGGTGTCGGTTGCAACCGAGAATGCACCCGTACAATTCAGTTAAAAAATGTTTATCTACAAGTGATACAAAAAGTGTTGATGATGGATGTCATCTTGGCTTGAAATGCTTGATTTTGTAGCGTCCTTAACTTGATTGCTTTGATTACATGATGTGAAATGTGCTTGCTTGGAAGATCATCTTATCAAGTTGATGATGTGACGCTTTGTGTTTGTGTACTTAAGCTTGATTACAGGAGCTTGATTAAGCGTTCTTTACTTAAGCTTGCTTATGTGCATGTAGTTGTTTTAAGCATAATACAAAGAGATAATTTGAACACAAGTCATGCACATGCATTCATTACACAAGTTGTACCTACGATCCCCTTATTCAATTTCGGGCGGATCTAGGACACAAGCACCACAAAAAAATATGTTTTTATTTAAATATGGGAGTACATCAACCTTCACCTTCTCAAGCAATGAGAATGTCACACTTGCAAACTTTTGTCTTCAAAAAACTGCCTCAACCTTCTAGAAATAAAAATATTCACTTATCTCTTATAACTCCAAAATTACAAAATATACTCCTTATTTCTCCATTACAAATAAATGATTTTATCCACTCCTTATCTCTCCTAAAAATCACTCATTTAAAAAATATACCTTATTTCCCACTACAAAAGTTTCACTTTAATACCTCTCTTTTAAACTTCAATTAAATTTTTTTTATGGATTTTATAAAATCACTTTATGAAAAAGTGAGTTTACATTTCAAATGCGAATATAAAAATTGTAAAGCACACCCATTGTAAAGCACACCCCATGATAGGCTTATGCATTTAATTGATTGAGAGGTCAATTATGCACACTAAAAATAATTTGTTTACCTTCTTGGCAACTTGGACGACAACTTGAACAGCCACATCGCCTTCTGTTTTTCTCATTCCACATTAGCAACAGATTCGACTTCTCTCGACTTCTCCCAGGTAACGCCGATAGCCAGGGCAACAGTAGTAGAATTAAATACGTCCTGAATTCCCAAATTTTGCAAAAACGCAGTTGCAAATTTATGCCTTGCTCAGTGGAATTGAAAGTATTTGCACTAGTATAAAGAAATCTGGCAATATTCCCCTTATTCATCAATTATTGCTGTGGGGGATGAACTTCTGCGAGGATGAACTTGGACGAGAACATAACTCAACCGGAAAATGAGATGAAACCCATCTATTATAATTCTCAGGAAAAATAAGCCTACAAGCTCAAATTTGGCGCCGAAAAATCCATTCAAAAGCTTCCAACACGTAGAATCGCTGAGATCTGCGGTGATCCAAGAGCTTCCGAACTGGAATTAGGTCAATTTAGCGCTAAAAACAATCGATTGAACCTTGGCAAAACAACCCTCCTAAAAACCTCCTGTTAGATTTTTTATTAAATGTATTGTTTGTGTTTAAGATTGAATCTCATTGAACATTAAATAATAACGAGATCTGAACCTATTATTAAAAATTCACCTTTGCTTATTCATTCCAAATTTTTCACATTACAAGCACCGGACATGGAAGGGGACTTATTTATCGAGAAATACTAGAATATCACCCGCAAATGCTGAAAGAATACCTTCAGGGAGCAAACAGTACAAATTTTATGTATCCAAGTGCTGTTGATTAATTCAGAAAACAGTTTGCTCACCTTGAAGAGCATTATGGTAAAGGTGGAATAGTGGCTCCGTTAGACAGACATCATTGATTCCTCCCTTCTGGCTCTCCAAAATGGTTTACAGAGGTGGGTCGAGGCTTCTTCTTCCATTTCTCAAGTTTATCTTCATTATCACGATAACCCAACTGTCCATACTTACTCCAACCATATGTGTACAAACTACCAGAAGTTGAGATTGAAACAGAAATGAATTCCAACTATAGAGACCCAACAAGAAAGAAATCACTATTTTTCAATTTAATTCTGTGGTAAACATATCCTGCCTCAATCACATGTTCACAACTAAGATGATTTTTTTTTGTTGGCTTTACTCATAAACTACGGCTGACAAAAGGCATAAGAAACCAAAACAAAATTGATAGAAGACTGAAAGAGAGTCTTTGGCAAATAAAAGGAGGATATGGAAATCAAATTATGCATTTTTCCTAGATTGGAATACACAAAAATGTTGCTCTTTGACTGAAGTGTTATGCATTATGCAACAGCGATTCTGTATGCGGAAAAACTTAAAGAATCGTAAAACTTAATGCCCAGAAATATAAATTACCTCCAGCCATTGGTGACATTCTTGATGCAAACCACAGTCCACTTACTTCTTTACTGAAAACAACGCTCCAACTTCTATCCAAGAAAAATAAAAGAATGCAGAAAGTCTGAAGGCACTTCCAAGCTCTGCTCTCTCAGCTAGATGGTGTAAAAAACTGAAGGGGATTGAGATTCTAGCTTGGGGACCAAACAGATAAATTTATAGCCAAGCTTCCATCAAGCTTCTGATGGCTATGTGTCAGGTGTTCCACAGATCAAGGTAGAGAACTCCAGATGGAGTAATGGACCACTTCAGAAGCTCCCAACAAGAAAATTAATTAACTGCAATTGATTTCCTTAATTTAAGGAAATTATTGCAGTTGGTTTCCAAAAATTAAGGAAAGATTGCAGTTGGCTTCCACAATTGTAGGCAGCAGTTGGTAAAGAACTTAATGGAGCTTAACATTCTCCCACTTGGTCCATACTTCCAAACTTAATGTCTCAACTTAAAACCCATTGATAATCTGTATTAAGTAATAGATACATTAATCATGGCGATAAGTCCTCTAAAGACGAGTATTATCTTCCATGTATTACTATGTATTTATTCTTATTATAATTTATGTGGCAACAATTTCTTAATGAATAAACCTTATGTTTATTCTTGGTCCTTCTTAAATGAATTTTCTCAAATCAACTTAAAGTGCACATAAATATGAGAAAAAACATCACAATAATTAAGAATTTCATTAAAATAACATTGTCCATACAATGAGAAACTACATAATGGAACCAAGTCCCATATTCATTACATGATCCTTGAATTTAAACGGTGGCATGCCCTTAGTCAAAGGATCAACGATCATCAACTCAGTGCTGATGTGCTCAATGACCACTTTATTTTCTTTAACACATTCCCTTATAGCTAAATACTTAGTTTCGATGTGTTTATTTCGACTCCCACTTTTGTTGTTTTTAGCCATAAAAACAACAGCTGAATTATCACAATATATTCTCAATGGCTTAGAGATAGAATCCATAATTCTAAGCTCAGAAATGAAACTCTTAAGCCATACACCATGTAAAGTAGCCTCAAAACAGGAGACGAACTCGGCTTCCATAGTGGAAGTGGCAATCAAGGTCTGCTTGGCACTCCTCCATGATACAACTCCACCGACCATCATAAAAATGTAACCTGATGTTGATTTGTGTGAATTAACACATCCAGCAAAGTCAGAATCTGAGTAGCCAATTACTTCGAAGTTGTCCATCCGTCTATACATAAGCATGTAGTCTATGGTTCCTTGAAGGTACCTCATTACTTTCTTTGCAACTCTCCAGTGGTCTAAACCTGGATCACTCTGATATCGTCCCAACATTCCCACAACAAATGCAATGTCAGGTCTTGTGCAGACTTGAGCATACATTAGGCTTCCGACAGCAGAAGCATATGGAATGTTCTTCATTTGCTCCCTTTCAAGTTCGTTCTTCGGGCATTGGTTCAAATTGAACCTATCACCCTTCACAATGGGAGCTACACTTGGTGAACAATCCTTCATCTGAAATCTCTCTAAAATTTTATTAATATAGGTTTCCTGTGACAGACCCAAGATGCTTCGGAATCTGTCTCTATGGATCTTAATTCCAATGACATAAGATGCCTCACCCATATCCTTCATATCAAAATTTTTAGAGAGGAATTGTTTCATCTCATGTAGCAAACCCTTATCATTGGTTGCTAGCAAAATGTCATCCACATATAAAACAAGAAAACAAATTTTACTCCCACTAACTTTCAGGTATATACATTGATCCATAATGTTTTCTACAAAACCAAAAGAAGAAATTACATTATGGAATTTCAAATACCATTGGCGGGATGCTTGTTTTAAACCATATAATGACTTTTTGAGCTTGCAAACCAATTGCTCACCATCACTAGAGGGGAATCCTTCAGGTTGTTTCATGTAAACCTCCTCCTCTAGATCTCCATTAAGAAAAGTCGTTTTCACATACATTTGTTGCAACTCTAAGTCAAAATGGGCTACTAATGTCATAATAACACGCAAGGAATCTTTCTTAGATACAGGAGAAAAGGTCTCCGTGTAGTCGATTCCTTCTTTCTGAGTGAATCCCTTAGCAGCAAGTCTTGCCTTGTATCTCTCAATGTTGCCCAATGAGTCTTTCTTTGTCTTAAAGACCCATTTACATCCAATGGCTTTTGCACCATTAGGCAACTCAACAAGATCCCAGACTTCGTTACTCTTTATGGAATTCATCTCTTCCTTCATGGCATTGTACCATAGTTCTGATTCTTTGCAACTCATGGCTTGTGAAAATGACTCGGGATCATTTTCGGCTCCAATGTTGTAGTCAGATTCTTGTAGATACACAACATAATCATTAGGAATTACTGATCTCTTTGGTCTAGTAGATCTTCTTAATGTTGTACCATCATCTTCCTGAGAAGTATGTGGTTCAACTTGTTGTTCAAAAGTTCTTGGAAACTCTTGAACTCCTTGATCTACTGGAATATCATCAGCAGCTTGTGGAACTTCAACAATTGGTTGTTCAACACCAGTTTGTACTTGAGGGGTGCTATGAACAATAACCAATCTATCACTTGAAGTGGAAGGTTGAGATTGTGAATGATCCTTCTCAGAAACTATGTTTCTGGTTTGATCGCTCCCACTGATCAAGTCATTTTCAAGAAACTTTGCATTTCTTGATTCCCAATCCTAGTGCTGTGAGATGGACAATAAAATCTGTAACCTTTAGACCTTTCAACATATCCAATGAAATACCCACTAATGGTCCTTGGGTCCAGCTTCTTCTCTTGTGGATTATAAATTCTCACTTCAGACGAGCATCCCCAAACGCGCATATGTCGCAAACTCGATTTCCAACCTTTCCATAATTCAAATGGCGTTTTAGGAACCGCCTTGGTTGGAACTTAGTTTAATATATACACTGCCGTCTTAAGTGATTCAGTCCACAAGGATTTAGGAAGATTGGAGCTGCTAAGCATACTCCGCACCATGTCCAATAATGTTCGATTTCTTCTTTCTGCTACACCATTCTGGTCGGGTGAACTAGGCATGGTGTATTGGGCAACGATCCCATGCTCTTGAAGAAATTTAGCAAATGGCCTAGGTGCTTGTCCATCTTCTATGTATCTACCATAATATTCTCCACCTCTATCTAATCTCACGATCTTAATTTGCTTGCCGCATTGTTTCTCTACTTCAGCCTTAAAGATCTTAAAGGCATCTAATGCTTCGCTCTTTTTATGAAGCATGTAGAGATACATATATCGTGAGTAATCATCTATAAAGGAGATGAAGTATCTCTGATCATGTGAGTCCATGTTTGGACTACATATATCAATATGTATGATTTATAATATGTCCGAACTCCTATTGGCACCTTTCTTTGACTTGTTGGTCTGCTTTCCCTTTATGCAGTCCACACAAGTCTCAAAATCAGTAAAATCTAGAGTATTAAGTATTCCTTCATTTACCAATCTTTTAATTCTTTCTATGGAGATATGACCTAGTCTCCGGTGCCATAATTTAGAGGAATCTTCATTAATAACACATCTTTTAGTGCCAGTGTGAACATGCATTGAATCATAAGTGACATTGTTTTGTAAATTAATGCAGTAAAGACCATTAGACAAAATACCATTCCCAACATAATCAGATTTATAGAATAGACTGAAAGATTTTTCTGAAAAGTTTAAGGAATATCCAAAAGGTACAAGCCTTGAAGCTGAAATCAAGTTTCTAGAAAAACTTGGAACATAAAAGGTCTTTTCTAATTCTAAAACAAAGCCACTACTTAAAGTTAAATAACATGTTCCTATAGCTTCCACATGCGAGCCCATCTTGTTTCCTGATAAGATGCTTTGCTCACTTCCCACTGGCTTCCTTAGGTTTTGCAAACCCTGCAAGGAATTCGAAATGTGAATTGTTGATCCAGAATCAATACACCATGTGTTAATATTAACGTTAACCATATTAGATTCATAACAAACAAATGAGATTAAATTACCTTTGTCCGCAAGCCATTTCTGAAATTTGGCGCATTCCTTCTTCATGTGTCCCTTCTTTTTACAGAAGAAACACTTGGAATCCTTCTTGATATTGGCTTAGGGAGGTACTTTACCTTTCCCTTTCCGATTGGCTTGAGATTTGCCCTTTCCACGCATTGCCAGCATTGCACTCTCTCCCAATTCCATCACCAGTCTCTCTTCCTCTTGAACACACATGGTCATGAGTTCATTAATTGACCATTTATCTTTATGTGTGTTGTATGAGATTTTGAAAGGTCCATATTGGTGCGAAAGGGTGTTCAGGATGTAGTGCACTAGGAAGGACTCCGATATATCAACCTCGAGTTTCTTCAATTGAGCCACAGTGTCCCTCATCTGCATGATGTGCTCACGCACACCTTTCACACTGGTGAGCCTTAGGGATGAGAACTTCATGATTAGGGTGCTTGCTAGTGCCTTGTCTGAAGTGACGAATTGATCATCAATGGCCTTCAACAAGTCTCAGACCTTTTCATGCTGATCAACGGAACCACGAATACCAGCTGGAATTTTAGTCTTAATGAACATCATGCTTAGACGATTGGATCGCTCCCATCGTTCATAAAGCGTGATGTCCGCTACAGTGCTGGTATTAGTGAGTGCCGATGGTTCATCTTTCCTAATAGCATAATCTATGTCCATCCACCCCAAATGAAGGAGAATCCTCTCCTTCCAAATCTTATAGTTATCTCCCTTAAGTTCGGGAATGTCACAACGAATTTCAGAGAAATTTGCAGGTTGTACCACTGCATCAAAATTAAAAATCACATGCTTATGTTAAAATTGAGGCTTAGATAAAATTTCATGTTTTACCAATGTAAATCATGCTCAAAATTGAATCTAATGACATAAAAATTGCCTGTGGGCTAAATTTTCAATTCAAACAGATTCAATAAAACTTTATGATAAAACTTATTAATTCATAACTCCTGTGGGTAGGTTATGAAATTTTATCCTAATTAATTACATAAATATAATAAAAATTCTTGTGGGATAAAATTTATTATATTTAGTCTAATTAATTACAATTTAATATCTAAATAATCTTTATGTGATCTAACCAATCAAAATATATAATTTTATTTAATTAAAGATGATGTGGCTATTCTCTAATTAATTAAAATTATATGGATCACTAGACATTATTATTATTATTATTATTTTTACATAAATTGCATAAACAAAACTTAACCAGAGTAAAAATAATGTTTACTGAAAGGAGCAAGTCTAAATGACATTTTAAATAAACTCCATATAAATGTTTCTTGCAAAAAAAACTGCCATAAATGTCAGCATTACGGTAAACAACAGTAATAATTCTTCACAAAATCAAAATTAAAGTTAAATTTAAATTAAATTTCAACAATGCTAAATCTGAACTTCATGCGAAATAAACATAGAATCAAAAACTGAATGCCCAAATGAGAAATAAACCATTTCTTATTTCTTCTTTAATTACAAATGTTCATTATTATAAATGTAAGTTCAGCGTAAATTTTACAATAAATATGTAATCAATTATAAAATTTACTTTGCATTGTTGATAAAATTCCCAGCTATTTCCAAAAATTAATCTAGCAAGATTTGTTGACCAGACCACATATCAAATAAAAGCACGCATATTAAAATACACGGGCCTGATGCCCATAAAGGAGGCCCTGCCCTCTGGACACATGGGCAAACTTGTAGGCTTTTACCATCTAACACCTCCCAACAATTGTATCGGAACCTTTTGAGGAGGTTGATTTTCTATGAGTAAAACCACAAGCAGCGGGAAATTAAAAGCAATAAGTGGCTTAATCATGCCGAGAACATGTGAAGCTGCGGGAAATTAAAAGCAATAAGTGGCTTAGTCATGCCGAGAACAAGTGAGCTTTTAGTAAGGAGAGACGTATTCGAGACCTCAACTTCCCAGCTCGAAACAAAAACCTTTCTGAAAACAAGATTTAAAGGGGGGGGGACCCATTCGATATGCCAGTTTTATAATCAATCAAAAAATATTGGCCAGTTTTATAATCAATCATATATATATATATATATATATATATATATATATATATTAATCACGCAGGGAGGCCAGGCCAGTTTTATAATCAATCAAAAAATATTGGCCAGTTTTATAATCAATCAAAAAATATTTTTTCAAAAATCACGCAGGGAAATATTGGCCAGTTTAAGGGGGGGAACTCATTTGATATTTTCCAACCCAGCTGATGGATGGATTCTCATCTGAAAGCTGTTTGATCCATACATCAAACTGTATGTTTCACCAGGAATAGGTAACATAGTTACTTCAAAAATTTGCGTAATGATAGAACAAAATTACAACTGGTTAATTATTCAATCCTCTGCTTTCAATACACCATGGACCTGGTGAAACCGTAACAAGATTCTCTTTTGGTAAAAACTAAAACAATTTCATTCTCTTAAAACAAAAGCAGGGGGCCTGGAACTCTTCTTTAGTCTATTGTTCTATTTATAGGAAATTGAAAGTCGACAGACTATTCTTTCTTAAGCTCCATTAAAACTGGAAGGCATAGAAACAGTACAGATCTGCCATATCAGAACTAGCTCACAAAATGTCCATTTTGAAAAATCGGGGAAGGAGGCTAGGATCAGAATGTTTAATTACACGGTGTCACAATCGGCATTTACTTTTGAACCTGTAACTTTTAGATGTTGGAAAATTGTTTTGACGCGCAGATAATTTTGAACCTAGACTATGCTGTTAGTTTTGACTAATTTCCATACAATCATTAACGCGCACAAAAATTAGAAATACAAAGCACTTCAAAGTATTCGAATCACACACCAAGGCAGAGATAAAAGGGTTTGCTCTGATACCAAATGATAATTTTTCAACAGCGATTCTATATGCGGAAAAAACTTAAAGAATCGTAAAACTTAATGCCCAGAAATATAAATTACCTCCAGCCATTGGTGACGTTCTTGATGCAAACCACAGTCCACTTGCTTCTTTACTGAAAGCAATGCTCCAGCTTCTATCCAAGAAAAAGAAAAGAATGCAGAAAGTCTGAAGGCACTTCCAAGCTCTGCTCTCTCAGCTAGATGGTGTAAAAAACTGAAGGGGATTGAGATTCTAGCTTGGGGACCAAACAGATAAATTTATAGCCAAGCTTCCATCAAGCTTCTGATGGCTATGTGTCAGGTGTTCCACAGATCAAGGTAGAGAACTCCAGATGGAGTAATGGACCACTTCAGAAGCTCCCAACAAGAAAATTAATTAACTGCAGTTGATTTCCTTAATTTAAGGAAATTACTGCAGTTGGTTTCCAAAAATTAAGGAAAGACTGCAGTTGGCTTCCACAATTGTAGGTAGCAGTTAATAAAGAACTTAATGGAGCTTAACATGAAGAGTATGGTAAGAATTTTAGTTGGAAATGATAAAACTATTCAAAAATGATCAAGGGAAAGACCACAATTTGACTGGATTGAGGTTGGTTACTATGCCAACTGCTCAAAACATTGTAAGTGATCAATCCACCGTGGAGATGGAAGATTGTGCACCTCCGATAAATCCGCAGAAGATCTCAAATCCTACTGATAACTCGGGCCCTCCAATACGGAGTGGTTTCAACACTAGATCGTAACTTTACCACACTAGTTTCATGCTAGTTTTGAGCAGTCTGACTTCTGGCATGTTCCACAACCAACAACACATAAATTTATAAACACCACTCAGGGAGAAGTGTCAATACGCCACACGGTTCCACCTTCAACTCAACTTCTATCAAACACGCATGCACAACTTTAATAGTATCCATACCAGACTTACTCAACATAGCCTCACAACCATCTTCTAAAATAACTTGGCTCTTGACTGGAACTCAGCTCAAACTAAAGAACAATCGACTGAGGTCGGGCCGACAGGGGAGGCCGGGATCGACTAGCAGGACTTGCCCATTTGAAAATATTCCACACTCTTCAGATACGCTTCTGCTGCTGCACACAATTCCTTCATACATGTGAAAGAATCCTTAATGGCTTGAACTCATGACCAGAACTTATTCAGTTTTCAATACCTCGCATTAATTTCTACGCAATTTCCCACAACCTAAATGCTCAAGTGTACTACCATATTCAACTCTGCACCTCAACGACGTGCCATCCTCAATGCCAAGCTCTTTTGATGCTCAAAGAATGGCTCAATGATCAATGCTACAACAGCTTCATAGATCTTCACGCTGATATGATCCACACAAAGAAATGTAAACCAATAATAAACTCACATTCATCGCAAATATAAAAATTGAGATACACAGCGGGATTACTTTTGGCACATTACACTTCCAAACACACCAGACACTGCAAATGTCAAAGGTATCACATTTTTCACAAATCGTTCAAGCGGCTCCAACGTGATCAACACTCACTCCATGCAGGGAGGTCTTTTTCTAACACAACTTCACTGGACCATATTCATGTAGCATGAAACAAAAGATCCATCTCTCCTTTAATCACTCCCAAAATATTTCTATAGCTCTGATACCACATGAAGAAAACTAATAAATTAATAAAACACACTCACACTCATAAAATAAATATCAGAAATATAGAAAACCAGACATGGCGGAAAAGGCATGAGAGCCTCACAACATTCTTCACATTCTCATTATTAAAATAACGTTTATGATACATATAAATACATGAAGAGAATTTGTCTCAAGATAGTGCGTCTATCTTAGACACTTTGGTTGAGCAAATATCTCAACCACACACTAATATAGGAGCCTAACTAGTTAGAGAGAATCTCTCAACCAACTAAGCCTAAACTGACTCCTAACCATGAGGAACAAACTCAATCTAGAAAGGTAGGATTAAATCCTAACTTTCATGATTTTAATTAATTTAATTATTTGGACTTAGAATTGTTTTAAATGTGAGAGTGAGGCTAGCAAAATTAGCCATGACACAGTTGAGAGAGTGTATGATGGCAGCAGGAATGTGATATAGAAAGGCCCAGTATACCCCTAATTGATTAAGGACAGCTTGTGTAAGGATGACACGGCCCCCAGGGATAGATTCCTATATTCCCACCCATAGATCTTCTTGAAGAATCTATCTATAAGCCAAAGCCAATCAACATTCCTATAATTGCGTGGTTTCATATGGTATCCCATGTACTTCATGCCATGACTCATCAACTCAGCTTCAATTCCAAACAATATTTTAATATATGTGATAATGTCTAATTCACAATTCCCATGATAAATAATAGATTTGTGAGCATTCATATACAAACTGAAAGCATTTGCAAATTTCCTTAAAATATGGAAAAGACATAACCATGTAAAATGATTCAACATACCCATAATGACCACATCATCGACAAAGAAAACATGTGATATGTTGATGTTGCAACCCATCTCTAGAGCCTGGAACTGATCCCGTTCCACTGCTTTTGAAATATACAGGCTCAAGCCGTCCATAGCCAGGATAAATAACAACGACGACAAAGAACAACCCTGTCTCAGACCACACCCTACCTGGAAGAAATTTGTGGGGTATCCATTAATGATCACAGAATAATCAACATTTATCATGCACACCATAATCCATTCCACAAATTTTAGATGTACGCCTATTTTGAATAAGACCAGTCTGAGGTAACCCCAATCTAGGCAGTCAAAAGCCTTCTTCAGATCAACTTGCAGGATGGCTGCACTTAGATTTTTTGTATGTATCGAGTGCAAGCATTCTTGTTCATTTGCAAAAACATCATGTATGTGTTTGCCTTGTAGAAACCCGTGTTTTCAGGAGATATATGGCGTGAAAGAGTCCAGACCATATAGATTTATTCTGGGGTGAGACTCAGCTTTCTCAGAGACTCAACTTCTAGGGAGTTCCTTTTCGGTGTTCACTCTGCCACCACACTAGACATCTATTAGCACAATGCCCACATCAAAGAAAATGTGGTTTACATATACTTAGCCTTGCCTTCAACACCAACTTATAAATTAAAAAAAAAGTCACGTGAGGTTGGTCGTTCCCATGTTCGTTTTTGAGATGCATTGTAACTTTGTCAGAAAGGAACATTAATCGATTCAGTCAAAGATATAAATTTCAAAGCGTTCAAATCATGTTTACAATTTTTGTTTACATGGTAATATATTATTTATTCATAATAGAATAAAACATTAAAACAATTTGAAAGCTTATACAATGAGTTGGTGTCTAATTGCAATATGTAGGTTATTGATGTCATTGGTTGGAAGAAGCCATTGATGTCATTAGTCAGATCAATGACTAGGACACTGCCAAATTGGTTGGCCTCTGCCTCACGTCGACTTTCTTCAGTTTCCAGGGTGAATTGTATGAGCAAACCTGTGGTGTTGCGATGGGTTCCCCTCTTTCCCCTATTGTTGCTAACTTATTTATGGAAGATTTTGAGACCAAGGCCTTAGCCTCAGCTCAATTTCACCCTAAGAAGTGGAAGAGGTTTGTTGATGACACTTGCGTCATTTGGCCCCATGGTCATGAAAAATTGGATCTGTTTCTGAACCACCTTAATTCCCAATCTGAATCCATCAAGTTCACAATGGAAGTTGAGGTGGATGGATGCCTTCCTTTCCTTGACATTCTCCTCTCTAGAATGGATGATGGTTCCGTTTCTCACCAAGTTTTTTGCAAAAAAACTCACACAGAACAATATCTTCATGCTAATTCTCATCATTTTCATGCTCAAAAATTTGGTGTTCTCAACACCCTTGCTACGCGTGCTCTAAGAATCTCTGAAGAAAACCACCTAGAGTAGGAAAAATATCATCTCCTTGAAGTTTTTAAAAATAATGGGTACAATAGAACTCAGGGCTTCAAGGCCTTTCAAAAAGCCTACAAAGGGTCAAGAGTTAAAACTTCTTGCGTTGATCCTATCTCCAAGGTTCATCTCCCGTTTATTTAAGGGACCACAGATAGGATTGCCCATATCTTTAGAAGGAATAATGTCTCCTCTTCGTTCAAACCTCTAAGGACCATTATAAATTCTCTTGGTTCGGTTAAAGACCCTATCTACCCGAAGGACATGAAAGGGGTTTACCTGGTTCCATGTTCCTGTGGTATTCCATATATTAGAGAAATGAGTCAATCAATTAACCAGAGGATCCATGAGCACACTATAGACATAAGGCACAATCATACCCACTCATTAGCTCTTGCTGAGCATGCAGAGAAATCCAAGCATCATGTTCATATTGAGGAATCCAGAGTCCTTGCCAGGATTGATCATTTCCCCCATAGGAAGCTTAGGGAGACTATTGAGTTTGAGAGACATGCTAGAAATCTCAATAGAGATGATGGTTGGAAATTGAGTAAGAGTTGGATTCCGACCCTATCTTTATGATCCTCCTGTCTCTTCGCCACCCCCCTTTTTTGGTTTTAATTTTTTATTTTCCCTCCTCCCTTTTTTTTTATAGATTTATATCATATTATTTACTTAACATAATTAAAAATAAAATTTTCAAGCTCCTAAGTGCTTGATATTATAGCAAATTCCCTCCTCACATTTTCTTTTTTATTTATAACTTATATTATCCCTTTATCTTTACCTTGATTCACTTTTTGACCCTATTTTTTCTTAATAAATTATTGAACTTCTAATTACTGCATTAATATATACTCTTAACATCTCTTTACCTTATTCTTTATAATAATTTGGTACTAAACCTTATTAGTATTTAAATATAAACTCCTAACAACCATTTATAGCTTATTCTTAACCCCTTATTAATTTTTAAAACATTCTTAACGATACATTACTATTATTCATTTTTCTTAATAAATTATTGAACTCCTAATTACTTCATTAATATATATATGCTAGTTTATAACTAAATTTATAATATTAAATAATTCCCTTTCCCTTTTTATCCTTCTCTTAACCTCATACGTTATAATATGTTAACCTTATTATTATTTAATATTGTATAACAACTATTTTTATTAATATTTATAACCCCCTATAACTTTGTTATTATTTAATATTATATATAATAACCTCACAACTATGTTTATTAATATTTTTAACTTATTCTTAACCTCTTAACAACTAATTTATAACTAAATTCAAAATATTAAATAATTTATAACTAATTTTAGAATATTAAACTAAATTTAGAATATTAAATAATTCCTATCTACCTTTTTAAGAATTTTAAAGATATTTTAATAATTTTTTACATGTTTAACTACTCTTCAACGACTAACCTTGGGCAATGATGCATCCCTGCTATTTATTCATGAATATTGTATGATTTTTTCCACCTTGTCTGGAGGATGAACCACATTAGTTGGTTCGAAATGTTGACCAAATCCTAATAATGTGATTAATTTGCAAGACATTTATCTACAATATGTACGCTCTCAAATATCTCTATACATCATTGGTGTTGGTTAATGAAAAGTTCACATTTGTGAGATTTTGGTATTTAATTTGAAGGTACATCTCAAAATTTCAGGCATAAATTATTCTGTAGTAGGAGAATATATATGTATATATTTTATTACATTAAATAAATGAATGGAATTTTTTGTATTTTCATATTATTAAAGATAAAGTGTTGTGATATAAATAATTAGCAATTACACTACATGTTAAAAAGGAAATACCGTGAGGCAAAGGCAGTGGCATAGGGAATATTAGCATTGATAAACGAGAATGTGATAAGTTATCTGATTTAATTGATATGTAAATTGTAAATATTAATTATTTTTTTGAAAACAAATAAGGTTTGGAGAATTGTTTGGATAAAGAATTTTTTTTTTTATATCCTTAGGTTAGTATAGATAGTATACAAAGTATATTCACTTAAGGACACCAAGATGAAATCTCAAAAGGTGAAAATGAGTTTTCTTTACTTTCAAGAGACACCATAAGGATGGATCTTAAAAGGGATCCAAGAAGTGGGCATTTCTAAACTGGATGTTCTGTGAAACAATTAATTTTAAGCTCTGTTGGCCTTGTGAAAAGATTGCCCTAACCTCAGTGGTATCACTTGTTGATAGAGAGAGGTTGCTAATACCCAACCAACAACATAAACAATGTCAACTTACTAGAGTTGAAACTTCCATAGGGTGGAAACAATTACAATTATTTTATCCAACATTGTTATTTACTTTGGAATTGTAATGTCAAAAAATAGAAAAGGATTTATGTTTCTTTTCAAGAGAATTAGTTGTAGCTTCAGTCACCTTGGGAAGTCATTTAAATAAACTTCCAAAATCATTAACTCTCAACATCATTAATTCACTTTTATTTAATTTTCAAAAACTTTCAATTACGATTACAAAGGATACCCAAAATAGTGTGTTCTACCCAAGGTAGATTAGTTTTGCTTCTTTTCTATTTTCAGATCTAGACAGGTTGGAGTTAGAGCACTTGATTTTCAGCAAGTTGAAAATGGATGATAGTTCTTATAGGGTTTCAAATGTTGTGGACTAATAGGCTTTTACTCCTCTCTTCCCTAGTCATATTCTTATGATTGATATTTTTCATGCGAGGTTATTTGGAGAGTGATTCGTGTTACTAAGATAAAGGAAATTATAAGCAAATACACTATAATGATCCAAAATTTACAAGATGTCAATGTAGACCTCTGACATGATTGTAGGAATGTAGGTGCCTCATAAGCATGAAGTTTTATTCTTTGGCAATTGAAAATAAATGAACCTTAATTCTTAGATGAAGCCTCTAAGTTAGTATCTATTTGATGATTCCTAGGCCATAGGTTAGATCAATTAAATGGGATTGATATATTATTCTGTCATGTTACATTGATTGCATAAATTCTGTGGATTGATCATTTTATTATAGAGTATGTCACATAATGTGAAGTGAGCACTGTATTAGGAGAATGGTGCAGAGATTTACCTAAGGATATTGGTTCAGAACTATTTTTGTCTTTCAAATTGCTTTTTGGGTTTGCCATAATTCAGTTTAGTTTCCTGCTTAGAGCTTCTAAGTTTTTTCATTTGAGGCACTTATTTTTTACCTAAAGGCCAAATCTTGTTCTATTTAAACATTGTTATGCAGAGAGGTTACCCGACTATTTTTTTTTTTGTTTACTATTTTTGTTTTTTAATTCCATTGGGAAAAGGTAGACACATCTCTTTGATGGATGTGGGCTGATATGAAATCCATCTCTATATACTTGTGGTCCCACTTCAATGGGGGTACCTACCAAACCTTGCCAATACACATTGTTCTATTGCTTTTTATGCCTACTAGACTTTGAACCTAGATTGTTTGCATGGTGACACCTCATCTTGACTTTTATTCTTTTGAACATATTCTGACAAAAACCTTATTTCTTATTCTTGAAATTGTTGTCAATAAAATGTTTGTGTTTGTAAGCATTATTTGATGGATGTGTCAATAGATATAAATCATATAGGAATTGCTTTTTCCAAAGGTGAATGGCCAAGACATTGCAGTGTATGGATACATCTAGTTTGTCTATTTCTGTCAAAGACTGTAGAGATGTGACTAATAAGTCTTTGCCTCTATGATGAGTATGATATAAAGTGGGGATAACATTTGTAATTGTTGGATGTTCCACTTTCCATAGTTTTCTAATTTGGCATTTTGTATATAAGCCAGATGTCTAAGCTTTGTTATTTTGTTAATAATTTAACCTTGAGAAGCCAATTTTATTTTGGACTTTTCTTTGGCAGGACGTGGTAGAGGTAGATTTGTTGGTAATCCTCAAGATGGTGGCAATCAAAAGGAGTATGGAATAGCTAACAGGGATGCATCTCCACAAGGTCAAGGTACACTACTTTATTTTGACAACACTTGTTTGTTCATGCAAATTTGCAAGGTTCACTTTTGATGCATTTTCATGTTGAGGTCAATACAATAACCTAATATAGAAATAACTCTGAAATTTTATGCATGTATGGTTGTTATTTGAGTTCTGTTTTGTAACACATTATTATTATTAATTTCCAGTTAGAAGTTTGGATTGTATTTAGTTGTACAAGGTATATTTTTTTCTAGCTCTTTATCCCTCATTCATTCTTAAAGTGGGTCCTCCATATGAAAACAATTTGGAGTTGTATTCGTTTTTTCGTAACATAGATGTAGGGAAAGTGGAAATTATATGTGATACCTTATGATACAACTCCTTTATGTCATGTGATTATGTTATTATCCTTTGTAATTGAAAGCACGATATTAATTTCTACAAATTATGAACCTATGTAGTTGAAATTAAGTTTTGATCATATATTCTAATCGTTGTTCTGGACATTTATGTGGGTGTTTATTTATGGCTTGTTAAACTTTTCATATATCTCTAACCTCTCAGAAGTTCTATTGACTGGAGATTTAGAGCCATTATAGAGCTTTACTAGGCAATATGCAACACTTAAATAGTTGAGATTATAATGGCCAGAGGTAAGTGGAGTGTATATATTTACTCTTCCATATGATATGGTTTGTCAACTTCTATACTTGTATCGTTGTTACACATGTAAAGCTCTAAACCCCAAAACATTGTAATGCCATTATTATATCACTTAATAAATGTTGTTTAATATATGGTTGAACAAGTTCAAATTATTATTTTTAATGGTTAATGATGCAAGAAAAATAAATTGTAGATACACCTTTATCTTTTTTATTATTATGAATGTTGGGATCTTTGAAATGCCAAGATATTTCCATGTGCAATTTCAGATTTTGTAGTTAATAAAATTTTCACCCATTTGTTGATTGAATTCTCAACAGTTTAAAGACTTTCGACACACTCCATTGTCTGAATCCCGAAATCAATTTTACAAGCTTGTAGTCAAATAAAGAAAGACAGGTAAATTTACATATGTGGACCCTTCAGTGACAAAGAATGAAACCCAAAAATGGAGAAAAATTGGAGCATAGATTGCTCTTCCCAATATTCAAAATGGCTAAATAGATTACATTGTAAACATCAATAATAAATGACTGGAGTAGAACTTGACTAAATTGAAATAAAACTGAACTGAGACTGAATTGTCTATAACACCTAGTAGGAAAGAGAATTAAATGTGATGACACCTAGTAGACAGTGAGATTAATATCTCAACATCCCCTCCTAATCTCAACTGTTACATGTAGAAGCACTTAGAATGCCTAATTCTTTTCTTTGAAATTCAAATACATTCTTTCCTAATGGCTTTGTGAAAATGCGTTAGTTGATCTTTGGAACCAAAAAAAGCAAGTATTATGTTCCCATCATTGAAAAACTCACGGATGAAATGAAAACGAGTGTCAATGTGCTTGCTATTTTTGTGGAAAACATGATTTTTTGATAAAGAAATTGCTGAACTGTTATCACAGTAGATTGGAGTTGGCTCCTTCTGAATATTTGAAATATCTTTCAATAATCTTCTCAACCACACAACTTGAAAAGATGTTGAATTTGCTACTACACAATCTTCCTCTATAGAAGATATTGAAACGATTAACTATTTCTTGGATGCCCATGAAATCAGATTGGTTCCAAGATGAAAAGCATACCTTGAGGTGCTTTTGCAATCATCTAAACTCTCTAGATAATCATTGTCTGTATAACCTGAAAGTGAACAATTTCTAGAATGTGTATAGAACAAACCATAGTCTATTGTCCCTGCAATATACCTTAAGATCCTTTTTGCAAACTTCCAATGAGAAATCTTAGGTGACTACATGAACCCGGAGATAAAACTTGTTGCAAACATAATATCAGGTCTAATTGAAGTGAGATATAACAAGCTACCAACTAGACTTTTATACAATGTGGAATCAACTGGTGGGGCTACATCTTCTTTTCTCAGTTTTCTGGCTTGAGCAATTGGTGTATCACAGGTTTGAAATTGGTCATTCTTAACTTTTGGATGATATCAATGGCATATTTTTTTTGACCAACAAAAATGCCATTAGAAGATTGGTGAATTTCAATGCCCAAGAAGTATTTCATGACTCCAAGATTTGTCATATCAAAATCTGTTTGCATTGTTGCCTTGAAATCTTCTAACATCATATTTCCTGTATGAAGAAGATCATCGACATAAAGGCATACAATAAGAATTTTACCTTCATGCATTTTGGTATACAAAGTTGGGTCATTCTAATGAGATAGGTGTAAATGCGACTGTACCAAGCTCTTGGAGCTTGCTTCAAACCATATAAAGATTTCTTCAATATGTATACCTTATGATCCTATCCTGGAAATTCAAAACCAGGAGGCTACTCTAAATAAACTTGTTCCTACAATATACCATTTAGGAAGGTAGATTTTATATCAAGATGATAGACTTTCCATTTGTGTTGAGCTGTTGTGGACAAAATGGTTTTGACAGTGTCTAACCTTGCTACTAGAGCAAAGGTTTCACCATAGTCAACACCAAATTGTTGTGAGAATCCTTTGGCAACCAACGTTGCCTTATGTTTCTCAATCTCTCCTTTTTCATTCAGCTTGGTCTTATATACCCATTTTACACCAATTCTGGTTTTGTCTCTTGGGAGATCAACTAATTCCCAAGTCTGATTCTTCTTTATGGCAAAAATTTCTTGGTTCATTGCATCAACCTAATGCTTTTATTTAACTGCTTCTTCAAAATGGGTTGGTTATGAAGGAAATGTAAACATATAATGCTGGTCAAACTCATGTTCCTGCTCATATATTTCTCTGATGCTTCTTGTTTTCTGACTGTCTTCTAAAGATGTTGAATCACTTGTGGACTCATTGCTTGGAGATGTACCATTTTTAGAAGGGTATGGTTCTTCTTGAACCTACAATATTGGTGGATGTTGTGGATAAAAACATTGATTTGAAGATTCATCAACATTATCAGAGTAAGATTTATCTAAAAAAAAATTGACATCTCTACTTAAAATAAACTTCTTGGTAACTGGATTATAAAGTCTATAGGCCTTTGACTGCTCACTATAGCCTACGAAAATACATCTTTCACTCTTATCATCAAGCTTATTTCTTAGTTGCTCAGGAACATGTGAAAATGCTACTGATCCAAAAATTCTAAAGTGAGATACATTTACCTTTTTACCATCCCATGCTTCTTGAGGTATTGTATCTTGGAGACTAGTTGTTGGAGATCTATTGAGAACATACACTGCTGTCGAAATTTCTTTAGCCCAATAATTATTTGACAACTTCTTCTCACGAAGCATACATCTGGCCATGTTCATGATTGACTGATTTTTCCTTTCTGCTACTCCATTATGCTGTGGAGTATATCTTGTTGTGTTCTACATTATGATTCCTTGTTGTTGACAAAAAGATTTGAAGTCATTAGAGTTGTACTCTCCTCGCCTGTCAGATCTGAGTACTTTCAAAGGCTTTGCACTCTACTTTTTTGCTTTTGCTTTGAATTCTTTGAACCTTGATAATGCGTCTGATCTATTTTTGAGAAAATACACCCATGCCTTCCTACTATAATCATCAATGAATGTCAAAAAATAAAGAATACCACCAATGGAATGTGTCTGCATTGGGCCACATATATTTGTATGAACAAGCTCTAAAGGCTCTTTTTCTCTAGAGGAAGATGTGGGAAATCTATCTCTTTTATTCTTGGCTAGAACACAAATTTCACAATTACAGTATTTTTCATTCATTGTAGGGAGACTAATGACCATTGAATGTTTCTGAAGATGACTTAGACTCTTGAATGGGATATGGCCATACCTAGAATGCCATAACTAAGACTCATCTATTCTTGACACAATGTGGATAAAATACTGTGAGAGATTTCAACTTCTAGGAGTCAATGGAAACATCCTATTCTTAGTTTTTTCAACCTTTTCTATCATTGCTCTATTGGGTGGTTTGTCATATATATAAGATGTGTTCCTTTGAAATATTACGTCATAACCATGTTACATCAGTTGTCCTACAGTAATGAGGTTATGCTTCAGATATGGAACATAATAAACATGATGAATGTATTTCTGTTGATTCTTTTTAGTAAGAATAGGGACAATACCCTTTCGTTCAGATTTAATGCAAGACCAATCTCCACGAGTAATTTTTGATGTTATGAAAGCATCAAGATAAGAAATAATATTTTTGTTACCTGTCATAGGATTGTTGTAGCCACTGTCCATCAACCAAAGATCCTTGTTGTGAGTGTCTTCAAAAAGATGGCATGAAATAAACATTTTTTTGGAGGATTCTCCTTCATTGTTGGAGAGATGGACATTGCCTCTTTATTGATTCAACTCTTTTTTTCTGCATTCATGTTCATAATGCCCAAATTTCTTGCAGTAATAACATTGGACATTAGATTTTCTCCATGGTCTGCTTCTTTGAGTTTGGTTTTGTGGAGGTCTCCACTGCTCTGCTACATGATGATGTTTTGATCTGCCTCTGCTTCGGCCTCTGCCTCGCTTGTTGTCGCCTCTATATCCTCTACCTCTGCCTTTGCCAAAAGAAAGTTGTGCTTTGAAATCTTGTTCCATGGAATCTTCTACCAAGTTGAGTCTTGTTTCGTGTGCTAGAAGTGATCCAGTCAATTGTTCTACTGAGAAAGTTGTAAAATATTTGGATTCCAAAATGGCTATTACAATCATGTCATATTTCTTGGGAAGACTTCGAAGGACTTTTTGAACAATTTTTTGATCTGAAATGGTTTCACCAATGAGTTTGATCTAATTGACTATTCCCACGACTCATGGTTTCACCAATTAGTTTGATCTAATTGACTATTCCCACGACTCTAGTCATGAACTGATCCACATTCCGATTGTTCGTCATATTTAGGGTTTCAAACTATGATCTCAATGTCTATAATTTAACTGTCTTCACCGTATCATTACCTTGATACACAACTTTTAATATTTCCCAACCTTCATGTGCTCTGGATGTGCGAGTTATCTTGTAAAAAAGAGTCATCGATTGAGTTTTGTATCCAACATTTGGCTTTGTGTTCTTTATTTATGAGTTCAGTTGCTGCATTCCTTTGATTATTGGACATGGATGTCCATGCTTTTCGGGTTAACTCTACATAGGCAGTCTAAAGTGTATCCCAACACTCTTGGGCTTGCAAAAACATCTTTATTCTCAAAAACCAAAACTCATAATTTTTGCCACGCAGTATCAAGGTTTGTGACAAAGCGCTAAAAAAACCATTTCTTCAAATACAAATATGTGCCTTTTTTTTTAAAATCTCTTTTTCAATATTTAAAAAAAATATCCAAAAAATTCCCCTTCTGGATATGAAACAAACACCCTCTCCGTCTGAAACAAACACCCTCTCCGTCTCCGTCTCCGTCTCCTTTCAGTAAAAAAAAAAAATCTCTGATTTAAATAAAACATGCTCCTTTTTTTTTTAAATATCATTTTATAACTTCTTAAATCCCCTTAAAAATTATCGCTTTACAATTTAGAAACCCCTTTTAAAAAATAAAGCATACTCTTTTTAAAAGCCTTCAAATACACTAAAGCCTTTGAATACAATATGAGGGAGTGATTTTTTTTAATCATGAATTCAATATAGCGAGAAAAGGATTATAGTACTTCGAGGAGCGTACTTACTTCAAGGAGCGTACAAGGATTACTTCGAGGAGCGTACAAGGATTACGTGGATGAAAACCAAAATGTGGAGCCTTCTGCCGTGACTTTGCCTGTCTTTTTTTCAGTCTTTGCTATGAATTTTTAACTCAAGCACCGCACTTCACGGCGCTGTTGTGTAGCGTTGCAACTCTGAAAACGTGGATTTCATAAGTTTACGACTCTCAACACATTTGGTCAGAGGAGCATGGGTGAGTTGTGCCCAAAATTTGTTTTAAAAAAACTTTAATGACTGGCTTCGAACCAGCTTCAAAACCAGCAAGTTTCTTTGTCCTCTTTGCCTAATGACCAGATTTGTTCTCTTTGTCTTCTCTACTCTGGTTTTTGCTGTTCACTTGAAGCTCTGATACTATAACAAATAATGAAATTTAAAAATGGAGAAAACTTAGAGCAGAGATTGCTTTTCTCAATATTCAAAATGGCTAAATAGATTACATTGTAAATATCAATAATAAATGACTGGAGTAGAACTCCACTAAAATGAAATAAACTGAACTAACACTGAATTGCCTATGACACCTAACAAACAACGTGATGACACCTAGCAAACAATAAGATTAATATCTCAACATTTAAAGTAAGATAATCACTCTGGAATAAAAATCAAAACTTGCCAAACTTATTTATCACTTTTATTTTTTTGGAAAATCTATGGAAATTGTTTTAGGGGTTCCAGAGATCCATATTTTGTTATTATTTTTATTTTAAAAATATTAATGGCTACTTTTTAAATATATATATATATATATATTTTTAATAATAATTTTCAAGTTTCTTCTCTCTTATTGGTGACGAGGTACACACCTTCAATTTATTTCAGAAAACGACGAAGCCAACAATAGTACATATTAGCAGTACACAACACATTCAGGGAGTACATGTCCGGATATCGAAGAGGCCCTTAAGTTTTAGGTTGAAGAAGGAATAGATGATTTGTAAGAGAACAGATCAAAGTTCGAAAGACTGGATCAGGAGTCTTGATAACCAAGATTTAAGGTTGGAAAGGTTTTCTGAGAAGGATGAATGCAATGCAGGAAGAGGAATGGAAAAAAGCACAAGAGTTTAGCATCAGCGTGGATCTGGATCTAATCAGTGCGGAAAACAACATCTACTGTTTATTGCTTCCGTCAATCGTTATCGTTGCCTTTACCATGGACTAGCTTTACAGAGATCCATTTACAGGTACAGATTCCTTTTTCGTAGGGTTAATCTTTTCACATCATCTTTCATGTCTTTCGCTCTAATATGTGGTCAAATTCTATTGGTAGAAATCAGATGGTGTGAATGGTGACAAAAGTCATTCCGTTGCAGGGAACTCTGCTGGAAATTTTTTAAAAGTATGTATAAGATTGAGTATGATCTTACAGACGAAGTCCAGAGGAAAAATTCATAAAAATTCATTCTTTTATCAGGTATCTAAATTATTTGCTGTTTTGTCCCGTCTTTCAATAATTTTATTTATATTTTGTGCTCGGCGTTATAGATTCATTTCTGGTATCACCTTCTTGTATTTGAACTAGGTGATGTGGTCTCTACAGGTGTCTCAACCATACATGTCCATGAACGGTTCATTAAAGGAGATGAAGAAATATACCAGGGTTTCTATACTTTAGTGGGCATCTTTAACTCCATTGCGGATTCCCAGAATATTTGGGAATTGCACTGGGAGCGGTCAATTTTTTGACGCATCCATGTTTGTCCGATCTCAATCATACATGTCCATAAACTGTTATTTAAAGGAGATGAAGAAATATACCAGGGTTTCTATACATACCTTATGAGGCATTCTTAAATTGATTGCAGATTCCCCGAATATTCTGGAATTGGACGGACATGGGCACGGTTTGATCACACCCATGTCAGTCTGATTCCCGAATATTCAGGAAATCTACAATGGACTTATGCTCAGGATACCTTATCAAGAAAAACAGGTTCAGTTTTGTGATAGTAGTGAATAGAAAAAAATATATACACCTTACTTAACTATGTTGAAAAAATATTCATGGAAATTGATATGAGAACAAGGACACAATTTTTCTCCATCTACCATAGTAAAATTATAATCAATTTCCATATTTCCAGACCATTATTAGAATTGATATAATTGAATTAGAGAATAGATAAAAAGATAATAGTGATATAATTATAATATACCCATTAAACACAACTAGTTCACCACACGACATGACTATAAACAACCACTTCATCACATAACAATAAGACATAAACAACCAGTTTGGACTCAACCTAGATTTTGGCAAATACATAATTAAGTTATCAAACAACAAATATTTTCCAAAAAAGAAAAATTGCCCCAAGATCCTAGATTCTGGTAATACCTCATTATAAAATATATAACATTTAAACAAGAAATATTTTCGCATAAATATATTTCACTGAATCCTAGATTCTGGTAATACGTAATTGTAAAATACATAAGGTTAATACTTCCTTTATATGATCAATAACAACTAGATGAATCATGAAGAGATAACGGAAATGCCCTTCAATTGATCTCTTAAGTGCCAAATCTCAAACATGTCTGACAATTGTGTCGTGTCGTGCCTACGAAGAATAACGATATTCTATCCATCCAAAAGAAAGGGATGACCATAAAAGTAATAAGAAAAATACTTCTTAGATTGCCATTGTAAGTTCCATCTCAAAAACAATATGATGCATAGCTTATGATGGGTGGTGTTAGTACATTCTTATTACTGCAGCTAAAATATTTGCTTTACCTTCTAATATTGTTCTATTATTGAGATATTAGATTATATATCTGGTAGCCATTGTAACATATTACACTTTATTTCACTGACTTTGTTTATCTTGCTTTTCCCTTCAAATTGATCAGTCGATCTAAGCTGAATTCTTCATAAAAAAGCGCATTTTGAAGTTGCAAACATCAAATATTTCAGGAAGATGATGAAGCTATCTTTTGTCTACAAAATGTTTTGCCTACTTTTGGATCATTCTTATTAGGATTTTTTTTTTTTTTTTTTTTAAAGCTAAACATGAATTTATTATTGGTGCATATATAGTTCTCGGATTTATATCGCTAAAAGATTTTGCAGTAACAACAATCAACTTGAATTATTTAAATGCAATTTACTATTATAGTGTTAACGAGTGCAATTTACAACTTATCAGCAAGAAATTACTCAAGGCAGATGGTACACAAATTCAGCCTTTATTTCAAGCAAAAGTTATGCTATCACACACATCTAGCTTCTGTTTTCCTTTACCATGGAGAATTTCCTTCTGTCTTTAATTATTTCCAGAGATAAGCTAACGGAAAATTTATTAGAAGTTCAGGTTGAGAACAATTAATGTGGATTAAGTGTTTTGGAAGATTATATTTACAACTAGCATTTTCCTTTGCAACAATATGTAAACAATTTCTTATGCACAATTTCATGAGCAATTAAAACTAATGCATCTAAATGTAATTTCCAAAGAAGTTCGCTCTGTCAGTTCTAACAATGAAATTTTGCCATGTTATTCATACCTGTCAACAGTTATAAGGGTTCCAAATTTTGTAACTAAGGTTTTTGTCCAGCCTTTTTGCATTCCATGTAGAACAAATGGGATCAAATGCTGCCTCTAACACAATTTTCTTGGACAAGATGCAAAAATTCATTTATTCTTTAACAACCTTTCTTACGAAGGATCATTGAATAATATTATTATATATGATGGTTGAAAATTTGAATCACCTCAAATACCTTCTTTTCGGCACTGCAAGAGGATGTCTTCTGGCAGAATTCCGAGAATATCCAGGTTTCTGAATCTAATGCGTAGATATTAGGATTTTACAATCAAATGCTTGCATTTATGATGAAAAGTCGCCGCTTTAACTTCATTCTTGGATCAATACTTCATTCTTCTGTCCAAAAGCCTCAAAATAATATTTCTTGCAAGTGAGATTCAACGTACAATTCCCCCCCCATAAATTACTCATCCGTTGTTTGAAAATATTCAGTACAGAGAAAAATAAGCAAGAGCTTTCAAACATCCACTCAGAAACCTAAAAGTCACTCAAAATATTTAAAGTACCATCAAACATCTCCCAAATATCCATTAATGGCACTTGACCTATGAACTCCTACAATATTGATAACAAAATAAATAACATTTTCCAGCACAAATAACCAAAAAAATCACCTAAAGTGAACTTGCCAGACTTCACAGACACGCCTGCAGATTACTCGTCTTCTTCTTGAAAATCTTGTTAGAAACTGCTATTAGAAACAGCAAAAGGCTCATTGCTTTTTAACGTTAAAGCAGTTTCTAATCTTAATGTGACCCGATCTAATCTTAAAGCATTTAGATTTTATCCTAAAGCAGTTTCTAATCTAAAGCATTAGATCTTAAGCGTTGAATTGGTATATGATGGACGTACCAGATTAGAGTTAAATAATATATAAAGGATTGGGTCCTCTCTCTCCCACACACAAGAGTTGTATTCTTCTCCATCAAGAAACGCATAAAGGAAGTGAGGGCAAGAGGAGAGAAACCGAATTCTGAGAAGAAGACAGAAGACAGAAGACAGAAGACAGAAGATGGCAGCCATTACTTCTTCCGCTGTTAATCAAGGTATGTCATCTTACATAATAGATCATATTAAGTTTTGTTAGTGAAATATTTGGTATTGATGATTTTGGGCTGTAAGTTAAGATTTTTACATTTGGTATTGAACTTAATATACCACTGCCGGGATGCTTGTTTAAGCCCATATATTGACTTCTTAAGTTTACACACCAATTGTTCTTTAGTATCTACAGAAAAACCCTCAGGTTGATCCATATAAACATCCTCATCAAGATCTCCATTCAGAAAGGCTGTTTTCACATCCATTTGATGCAACTCCAAATCATAATGAGCTACTAATGCCATTATTATTCTTAGTGAGTCCTTTTTCGAAACAGGAGAAAATGTCTCCTTGTAATCAACACCATCTTTCTGAGTGTAACCCTTAGCAACAAGTCTAGCTTTATACCGTTCGATATTACCACTAGAGTCGTGTTTGGTTTTAAAAGCCCATTTGCTTCCGACTCTTTTACAGCCATGTGGTAACTCAACGAGATCCCAAACTTCATTCTGTTGCATGGGTTTCAGTTCTTCTTTCATGGCATTAATCCATTCCTTTGACTCTTTACTTTCTACAGCATGTGAAAACGAAACTGGATCCTTATTGATTCCAATATCATAATCTGATTCTTGCATATAAACCACATAATCATCAGAAATAGCTGACCTACGATTTCTTTGAGGTCTTCTTAATGCTACTTGTTGTGGTTCATGCATATCAGCATTATGTAAGTCATTTCCTTCAGGAAGTACTTCTTCATTTATATGTTGTTCATTATCATCATGCTATTCTACAACAGCTGGAACAACATTTGGAGTAATAGTAGATGGAGGAACTATTCTAGGCAATGTAACATTTACCCTTGTTTCCTTTATTTCTACTATTTCTCTTCGAGTACTCCCACTGACTTCACCATTCTCAATGAATCTTGCATTACCAGTTTCTACAATTCTTGGACTATGATTAGGACAGTAAAACACGTACCCTTTAGATTTCTCAGGGTAACCTAAAAAATACCCACTGATCGTTCGAGAATCTAATTTCTTTTCATGTGGATTATAAATTCTCGCTTCCGCTGGACAACCCCAAACATGCAGGTGTCTTAAGCTAGGTTTCCTGTTAGTCCATAACTCAAAAGGAGTCTTTTGAACAGCTTTACTAGGAACCCTATTCAACAAATAATTAGCGGTTTTGAGAGCATACGACCACAAATTCTTAGGTAGTGTAGAATCTGACATCATACTCCTAATCATATCCATTAACGTCCTATTGCGCCTTTCTGCTACACCATTTTGCTGTGGTGTACCTGGCATTATGTATTGCGCACATATGCCATGACTTTCGAGGAATTTTGCAAATGGACCTGGACACTGGCCTGACTCATTATATTTACCATAATATTCACCACCTCTATCAGACCTTATGATTTTCACCTTTTTATCTAATTGCCTCTCAACTTCCTTTACAAACGTCTCAAGGACATTCACAGATTGAGATTTTTCATGAAGCAAATAGACATAACCATAACGGGAAAAATCGTCAATGAAAGTGATGAAATACTTTTCTCCATTAAAGGCTGGAGTGTCCATAGGTCCGCAAATATCAGTGTGTATTATTTCAAGAAGCTGGCTGCTTCTAGTGGCTCCTTTCTTATTATGTTTGGTTTGTTTACCTTTAATACAATCCACACATAATTCTAGATCACTAAAGTCCAAATTTGACAAAATTTCATTACTTACTAATCTCATCATTCTTTCTTTGGATATATGACCTAGTCGTTTATGCCACAAGAAAGCAGAATTTTCATTCAACCTGCTACGTTTACATCCAACATTATTTACTACATTCAACAAGGAATTCGCATAAGTGTCATTCAGTTTCAATTTATATAAACCATCAATTAGAATACCAGAACCAACATTATCAGTATTCTTATATAAATCAAAACAGCCAGATCCAAACATACATCTAAAACCAGAATTACCCAACTTACTTACGGAAATAAGGTTTCTAGATAATGAAGGTACATAAAGGGTACTGTATAAGTCTAATACATATCCACTTTCTAGAATTAGACGATAAGTCCCAATACCTTCAATTGAAGATTTCATTCCGTTTCCCATAAAGAGAAAACGATCTTCATTTGGATTTATGGTTCGGATCGTAAGAAATCCCTGCATATTGTTGGAAACATGAGTTGTAGCCCCAGTATCAAGCCACCATGTATTAATAGGAACTTCAACTAAATTTGATTCAAAACATACGAAAGATAGATAACCTGCAAATCAAAAATGAAATAACTATAAGCTCATAACTAATGCGATTCAGATGTAGACATAATAGTATAATATAGCACTCCTTTGGGTAGATACTATCTTATACTTAACATAATTAAATACCAAAACATAAGCAGGTAATAAATATATTCAATCAAATAGAACTGACATCTTTGGATGATCAATATTTATTTAATCAAAATATCTATTAAACCTCATCATGTCAACTAGTTATAGAACAAGACTTTCCTTTGGGTAAGTTCTCAGGTTCTATCATTAGTGACGCCAGTTCTAATTGGTATTATTATATCTGGCAATTTCTATCAATAATCATTATGTCACTTATGCACTAAATGATTATTCTGATTTTGACCACTTTGGTGATTAACAAAATCATAAATCTCATGTGCATAAATGATTTATAACACATACTTTATGCAAAACAATCAGTCACAGAACAATTACTTTTATGCCCAAATTTCAAACGTCAATCGAAACTGAATGACACTTATGCGAATTCCTTGTTGAATGTAGTAAATAATGTTGGATGTAAACGTAGCAGGTTGAATGAAAATTCTGCTTTCTTGTGGCATAAACGACTAGGTCATATATCCAAAGAAAGAATGATGAGATTAGTAAGTAATGAAATTTTGTCAAATTTGGACTTTAGTGATCTAGAATTATGTGTGGATTGTATTAAAGGTAAACAAACCAAACATAATAAGAAAGGAGCCACTAGAAGCAGAATTTTCATTCAACCTGCTACGTTTACATTTGGTATCGGAGCTTAATATACCACTGCCGAGATGCTTGTTTAAGCCCATTATTACATCTTTTGGTTTTAAGGAAAATACGGTTGATCACTGTATATACCGAAAGATCAGTGGGAGAAAGTTTATTTATCTGGTCCTTTATGTTGATGACGTCTTGCTTGCTGCAAATAATTTAAGTATATTGCATGAGACTAAGGAATTTCTCTCAACGAAAGATTACATGCTCATCCAATGAATCGGAAGTGATTGGATATAGCGATTCAGATTTTGCTGGATGCATCGATACTAGAAAATCGACTTTTGGTTACCTGTTTATGTTTGCTCAAGGTGCCATATCATGGAAAAGTGCGAAACAGACTATCGTTGCTTCATCCACTATGGAGGCAGAATTTGTGGCATGTTTTGAAGCCACAATTCATGCATTATGGTTGCGGAACTTTATTTCAGGACTTGCGGTTGTCGACACCATTAGCAAGCCGCTGAAAATTTATTGTGATAACTCTGCAGCAGTATGGTTCAGAAACAAAGAATGTCAATCATGCACATCAGGACAGAACTTATGATTACAGACCCTTTGACGAAAGGGTTACAACCAAGACAATTTAAGGAACATGTTCAAAGAATGGGTCTTGGTTGTATTAATAATAATTGATGTGTGACATTCTGAGCTCTTTTATGTGTTTCTGATATACAATCATGTGTTTCTTGTTTTAATGTAGTAATACGTATTTTATGTAATTTTAAACAAGAAAGAGTCTTATAAAGATATTATGTTTAATCATTATGATATAAGACATTATGTGGACCATTATGCTGTTTTATATAAATTATGAGTATGAATTGATGGATTGCTGGTATTGTAGTATATGGAAGGGAATGCATTGAATTAATAGTGCACAACCGCCATAACTCTCAGCAATTTATCATAGTATGATGTTCAACACTTAATATTATGAATAGTCGGGTCAAGTGGGAGAATGTTAGAAACTGCTATTAGAAACAGCAAAAGGCTCATTGCTTTTTAACGTTAAAGCAGTTTCTAATCTTAATGTGACCCGATCCAATCTTAAAGCATTTAGATTTTATCCTAAAGCAGTTTCTAATCTAAAGCATTAGATCTTAAGCGTTGAATTGGTATATGATGGACGTACCAGATTAGAGTTAAATAATATATAAAGGATTGGGTCCTCTCTCTCCCACACACAAGAGTTGTATTCTTCTCCATCAAGAAACGCATAAAGGAAGTGAGGGCAAGAGGAGAGAAACCGAATTCTGAGAAGAAGACAGAAGACAGAAGACAGAAGATGGCAGCCATTACTTCTTCCGCTGTTAATCAAGGTATGTCATCTTACATAATAGATCATATTAAGTTTTGTTAGTGAAATATTTGGTATTGATGATTTTGGGCTGTAAGTTAAGATTTTTACAAATCTATCTGCTCAAAGTCCTTTTGACTCTCGCCAAAATTATCATAATACTTTTTGTCCTGAAGGCAACTTAAAAAAACACAAAGAACTCAAAAAATTACAATTACCCTACATAAAAATAATTCCTTCCATTGTCTTGAAAATGTCAGTTTAGCAAGAATGTGCATGGGCAGGCCGACCAAAACCAACAAATATTTTCTTACATGAGAATGTGATTCCTCTCCCACTGTTGTGGAAAGGATTGCGCCATGTCTGTGGTTTCATAAAATTCTCACTTCGACACAAATCTCTGGAATCATTTCTTTATTTTAATTTGGCAGAACATCAAACAACCAACAATTCCAGCTCCCATTGTGGCCATTAATACATCGATACACACTGTTCACAGATGAGATGGTTATAAGGTATGCACGTTGATATCACCCACAACCGAGAGTTTAGTTGCGAGACGGTTATGGGCTAAAATTGTAATAAATTTATATAATTCAATCATCTAACATAAAATCGAGGTAATTAACAGTGCACAGTGTCATTTTGGGGACTTCTTTTCAAAGGGAACACCTTAAGACGTAATTAGTCTTTTGTTATATTTTTTCAGAATTATTGTTATAAATAGTAATCATGGATAAAAACAATTTGATACAGATGCAAAGTGTGGATAATAATGAACATTACTCTCTATTCATATTTTCAACTGCATTTTGATATCTTGTTCATCAAAGTAAAAATTTCATTTTTCCTCATCATTATTTTCCTCACATTTCTCCTTCATGGATTCCAATGAATTTCCTCCATCCACTAATTTTGCATCTTCAACACATGGGCTATTTTTGTTACCATAAAAGTGACATAAAACCATCTAAACCAGCCCAAATGGCACTCCAACAAGTATACCAAAATTTAACAAATCCCAATAAAAACCAACCACATCATTGTGAGAAGAAAGGGTGTGCAGGGAGTGCAAGAGAAAGAATTTCAGGGGGAGTATGGGAGAAAGTGTGTAAGGGGAATGCTAATGAAAATGCACTCTCTCATTATAGTTTCAATTGCATTTCAATATGTTGTTTATTAGAGTGAAAATTTTCTTTGTCCTCATTATTTTCCTTGCATTTCTCGTTCATTGATTGCAATGACTTGCCTCCATCCACTAAGTTTGCATCTTTAACACATGGGCTATTTTTTTATACCATTAAAGTAGTATAAAACCATTTGAACCAATTCCAATAACACTCCATTAAGGTTTGGTGTTTGTGAAAAATATGAACTACACCACAAAGAAACAAATCACTTAGTGGGAGCTTCAGTGCTTTATAATTTATGGCCTTGTCTCACAATGGAAGGAAGGTCTTGTTGCTCACCCAATAAAAGCCAACCATGTCATCATACGGAGAAAACCAGTGCAAGGAGTGCAGGAGAAAGGGTGTGCAAAGAAAGAGTGTGCGAGGGAGTGCAGGAGAAAGTGTGTGCTAAGCAAGGGACACAAACTTTCTTCCACACAGATGAAATTATTTTAAGTTAAAGGTATACAAAAATTAGGAGACAAAAAATTCCTACGTATGTAAAATATGCTCCACAGATTCTCAACACGTGCCCCACATTGCTTTAATTGTATAGCATATCAATAACTACAAAAAGAAAACCAATATCTATCCTAGTAGATTGTAGAAATGGGAGATGTTGCCACATACAAAATGTGGACTCCTACCAAAAGAGAGAGGAATTGTGCTGCTATGCAGCTATCACTCTTGTTTTGGTATAAATGATACTAATGCTAACAACTCATTATTTCTTAATAGTACTTTTTCACATTTTAAACATTGATATAGGTCCTAATTTTTTTTACTTTAGATAGTGTTATTTTATTTGATAGCTTTTATAAATTTTAAAAATTATTAACATGTCAAGGTAGAGGGAGAGGGGATTCAAAATGAGAGGAAGAGGGATTGAGATATAGATATATAGATATGGAGAGAGAGTGAAGGGGGAGAGAGAGGGAGAGAAGAGGGGAGACAGAGAAACAAAGATCGAGGGGGAACATAGGAAGTGGGAGAGGGGATAAGAGAGAGAGTCTGTGTAATGAGGGAGAGACAGAGAGAGAGTGGAACTAGGGATATAGGAGAGAGAGGGAGGAAAGAGAGAAGTAGAGAGAAAGGGAGAGAAGGGGGATGAGGAATGGAGGGAGAGAGAGAGAGAGGGAGAGAAGGGGGTGAGGAGGGAAGAGAGGGGAAAGAGAGAGAGTCATAGAGTGAGAAAAAGAGGGATGGAGAGAGAGACAGGTAAATATATATATATATATATATATATATATAGAGAGAGAGAGAGAGAGAGAGAGAGAGAGGTGTGGTCATACTGATAGATGGATAATAAGACAATGAGGGATATAAATAGATCTATATGGGGAAGAGGGAGCAAGGAGGAGAGAGTTATAGATAGAGAAGGAGAGGTGAAGAGAATGCGAGTGATGGGGGAGATAGGGATAGAGATAGTGAGGGAGTGAGGGAGAGGGGGAGAGAGGGAGGGATATAGAAACATGAGAGATAGAGAAGTGGTGTGAGGGGGGAATATGAGAGAGAGAGATTGGGGAGAGAGGGAGAGAGATATAGAGAGAGAAGGAGAGAGGGAGTGAGATAGGGACAAAGAGGGAAAAATATATGTAGATACACTTATAAATATAAAAATGGAAATAAAGAGATAGAGAGGTAGTTGGGGAGATAAAGGGAGATAAGAAAAGAGACATGGAGGCAGAAGAGGGATGAGGGGAGGGAGATTGAGAGAAAAATAGAGGAAGGAGGAGGGAGGAAGGAGAGAAAAATAGAGGATAGGGAGGACAGGGAGAGAGGGATGGAGCGAGAGCTATACGATGGAGAGATATAGGAAGAGGGAATGAGAGAGAGATAAATATATATGGAGAGAGAGAGAGAGAGAAGGGGGGATAAAAATAGAGTTTAAGGAGGGAGATAGGGTGAGATAGAGGAAATAAGATAGAAATAGAGAGGGATGGATAGATATAAAGAGAGAGGGAGAGAGAAATAAGATGAGAGAGAAAGGAAGATAGAGGAAGAGATGGATGGGGGGAGAGAGAGAGAAATAGGATGAGAAAGAAAGGGAGATGGAGGAAGAGATGGATGGGGGGATAGAGAGAAATAGGATGAGAGAGAAAGTGAGATAGAGGAAGAGATGGATGGGGGGAGAGAGAGAGAGAAATATGATGAGAGATAAAGGGAGATAGAGGAAGAGATGGATGGGTGGAGAGAGAGAGGGAAAGAAGTGTGAGAGGGGAGAAATAGAGGAGAAAAGAGAGAGAAGAACAGATAGGCAAGGAGAGAGAGAGTGATGGGGTAGATATGGAGAGAGCTAGTGAGGGAGTGAGGAAGAGAGATAAAAGGAGAGAAGGAGGGAGATAAAGAGGGAAAAAGAGATAGAGAGACATAGAAAAATATGTAGATATATATAGATAGATAGAGAGCAGGGTGGAGTGGGGGGAGAAAGAGAGATAGGGAAGGGGACATAGATGGAGGGGATGAAGAATGAGGGTATGGAGATTAAGAGAGGAAATAGAGGGTAGGAGAACGAGTGGAAAGAGAGAGAGAGAGACATGGATAAAGAGTGAGAGAGCAGGAGACATATAGGGATGGGGAGAGTGGATGGGAAGAGAGAGCGAAAGATAGGGAGTGAGGGGGTGGTCAGAGAAAGAGATAGATAGTGAGGGAGTGAAGGAGTGAGGGAGAGGGAGAGGGAGAGGGGGAGATATATAGGGATTGAGGAAGAGGGGGAGGGAAGGGGAAATAAGTGAGAGAGGGAGAGAAGAAAAGTGAGGAGGAAAGAGGGGAGGAGAGAGAGGAAAGAGGGGAGGAGAGGGAGGGAAGAAGAAAAGGGAAAATAAAGTGTGTGTGTGTGTGTGAGAGAGAGAGAGAGAGAGAGAGAGAGAGAGAGAGAGAGAGAGAAATATGTAAATGGAAAGAGAGAGATAAATAGTGAGGTGGAGAGAAAGATATAAAGAGTGAGGTGGAGAGAAAGAGATAAAGGAAATAAGGCAAGGAGGGAGGAGGAAGAGGATGGAATGGAGATTGAGAGGACATAGAGAGTGGAAGAAAAGAGAGATAGAGAGGGAATAAGAGGGAGGCAGAGATAGATAGACAGATAGAAGGAGGGATGGAAAGGGTGGAGGGAAAATAAGAGACAGATAGACAAAGAGAGGGGGAGTTGGAGAGAGTGGGAGACAATAATAGGGGAGGGAGGGAGAGACAGTAATGGGGTCCGGGAAAGGGGGGATAGTGGCAGTGGGGGTAGAGAGAGAGAGAGAGGTAGAGGCGAAGATGTGGAGAGAGATTGATGTGGGAGAGAGGGAGAGAGACAGTGAGGGAGAGAGTGGGAGAGAATTGCAGAACGAGAAAGGGAAGGGGATATAGATAGATGGAGGGGGGATAGAGAAAGGATGGAGGGAGGGGGAAAGAGACATAATCATGCATGGTCCTACTAATGCTGAGTTCATGTAGGAAGGAAGTAGGAAGGTATGTTAGTCTTATGAATGCATGCACATTATTGTAAACACTTGCACGTTCCTCATAATATATTCATAACCTTAGATAAAAAAACATTTTTTTACATAAGCACATGTTTTTTTTTTTCTTTTTTCTTTTTTCTTAAGTCTTTGCAAAGTAAAAACAGTTTAAGATCACCAAAGTTATCCAAATCTTAGCCAAATCTCAAAGATAACGAATTAATATTTATGTAAATATATCAAATCAAAAGTCATGAAATACATAACCTTAAGGAAAACAAACAAATTTCAATATAGAACAAGAGCAAAAGGAAAAGGTTAGATGCATAACCATGTATTGTTTTATGAAACAAGATCTTAAAATGTGGAAAATAAAATAATCATGGGTATTAATAATACATTAATATACACATTAACATAATGAAAATACATTAATAATACATAAATTTACTCATTAATGCATTGATAACATATTAACTATACATTGATCCATACCTTAACACATGTCACCTATAGTTGAGTATGTTTGGCTATGGTTAACATGGTAAACCATAGCCAACATGAGAATCGAACTCAACCATAGTCAACATGGATACCATGGTGAACCATAGTCCCCATAGAAATTTACTTAATATTTTTCCCAACATGACAAACAACATCACAATGTGATGACAATAAACAATGTCACAATGTAACAAACAATAAACAAAGTTGTAATGTGAAAAACAACAAACAAAATTGCAATTGGACAAAATAATGATGTCTGAGTGTGATGACAAGAAATAATGTTGTAATTTGATGAATAAGAAATTATATTGCAACGAGATGAACAATAAATAATGTAATAATGTGACAATCAATAATCTGTGTCACAATGTGAGCACATTGAAATTTGATAAACACAATTAAAATTTCAAAATAATAAAGAACAAATGATGTTACTAGGTTGACCTGTGTTTACTAGGTTGACCTAGGTTTACTAAGTTGACCTATATTTAATATGTTTACAAGATTTACTAGGTTGAACTATTTTTAATGTGTTTACAATATTTACTAGGTTGACCTATGTTTAATATGTTTACTAGATTTACTAGGTTGACCTATGTCTACTTGGATGTAGGTTGACATATGTTTACAAGGTTGGCTAGGGTTTATTAGATTTACTAGGTTTACTAGGTTGAAAAAGGTTACTAGATTAAGCATGGCTTACTACATTTAGTAGGTTGACTTATGTTTACTAGGTTTACCAAGTTGACATAGGTGTACTAGTTTGACTTAGTTTGACCTACATTGAGATGCATTTACTAGTTTTATCTAGGTTCACTAGGTTTAATAGTTTAATTAGGTTTACTAAGATGTCCTAGATTTATTATGTTGACCTGGGTTTATTATGCTTACTCAATTTACTAGGTTTACTAGGTTGACTTAGGCTAACCTAGGTTGATAGAGGTTTACTCAGTTTACCTAGGTTTACTAGGTTTAATAGGTTTATTAGGCTTATCTAGGTTTACTAGGTTGACCCAGGCCTACTAGGTTATCCCAAGTTTATTATGTTTACTGCATTTTTTAGGTTCAATAGATGGACTTAGGTTTACTAATCTTACTAAATTTATAAGGTTGACCTATGTTTATTAAGTTGACCTAGGTTTATTAGGTAGACTTAATTTTACTAGGGTTGTTAGGGTTATTAAGTTGACCTAGGTTTACTAGGTTGCCGAGGATAACATAGGTTTATTAGGTTAACCTAAGTTTATTAGGTTTCTTATGTCAATCATAATCAACCATGGTCAAGTATAATCAATTATGGCCATCATGGTTGACTATGATTAACCTTCGTTGATCATTGTCAGCCATGGTTAACCATGGTCAAGCATGATCAAGCATGAATAACCATGATGAACCATAGTCAATCATAATATATCATAGTCAACTATAGTTAGATGTGGACAACCATGGTCATCCATAGTCAACTATATGTTGACCATAATAAACCCTCCTCAACCATAACTTGAACATATTTATCCATATGTAACATGTCTTTTAATCCTACCCATGCATGTTGAGAGTCAACTAGCACAACCACATTAATAAAGTGGTTGAAATATGTTGGTCAACATTTTTTTCCACTTCCATATGTTTATCAATAATATTAAAAGGCAAAAAATGATATCTATCAGTGTATTTAAACCACTTTATTAATGTGGTTGTGCTTGTTAGACATTTTTTTATCAATATATAACTTGTACCATTCAATACAGAAGCCATTAAATATATTTTACAAATAAATTAAATAATTTTCACCCAAAAGGAACTCTGGTAACCAGTGCGTTTATTTGAATAAATGCACCAGTGCATTTAATTGTTCGACACTGTTAGGGAAAACTAATTTTTAAAGTTAATTTTATATTATGGCAGTGCAATTTGTAACGCTAAATGCACCACAATGATTTAATGATGTTATTTTTAAGAGGTGTGCAAGTGCATTATATTACACTGGGAGCATTATATTACACTGGGAGCAATCATGAACAGACTGGACAAAATCGACAATGTTATAATATACTTATGCGTTGTATTACACAGGGCACACCAGTGCATTATATTACAAAGGGAGCACCACAAAACATATATCCGTTTAAAAATAAAATGGACAAGGTTGACAAGGTTTGGATGTAATTCAATAAGTGATTCCCCTACTTTACATGTCAAATGCCCTATATATAGTAAGTACACAACCATTAAATCTAAAATTCCCAAAATGAAAAACCCTAATTGGGAAGTGGTAGAGGAAGTTAAACCCAAAGGTGAAATCTTGTAGGAAGAAGCAAGGGTTTAAGGTAAGTATTGATTTTTCTTTTTGAATTTTAATTAAATTTAAATAAAAACAAATATCGTAAAAAAATTACTAGTAAAACCTATAGTAAATTTTTTATTATACAAGTTTTTATTTTATTTTTATTTGTTTTCTGAGTAGAAAATTTTAACAGTAAAAGTTAAATTTTTTGGTATCCAGGGTTTTGAGTGAATCACCATACCATTTAAAACCTGATCTTTCTGCAGTTCCAAAATATTTTTTTGCTCCATAGTGCTCCCAGTATGTCTCTCTTGCAAATGATCTTTCTTTTAATTAAACACTAACAAAAATTGTAAAAATTTTTAGGAGTGAAATAAACAATAAAATTTAAAATTCTTACTATGAAGGGTCTTTAGTGAATCACCATACCTTTCAGCTTCTAATCTTTTGAATAGTTCTGTTGCTCCAAAGTATTATGTTGTTGCATAATGATCCTGGTTTGTCTCTCTCGCAAGCCACTCCCTTGAACTTTTGGGTAAAATAATGAAATAGTGAATAATTTTTTACTATTTAAAAGACTTTATGAAATTAGATTTCAAAAATCCATTTCAGTTCGTTTTCAAATTAAAAAAAAAAAAAAGAAAAAAAAATCATGTTTTTTTTTTTCAAACATCGGTGCATTCGATAGTCAAATACATCGATGTGTTTATAAGAAAAGTGCACTGACATTGTCGGGGTGCCAAATTTTTTCAATGCACTGACATGATACATTTTTTTTTTTTTTTTGAAATCCTGAAACGGTGCAATTTTTTCCTTTTAACACAACGATGCAATTTCTATTTAAAAGTGTGGGTGTGCTAATTGTTATAAGAGCACCAAGTTGGCTGAATTCATTTTTATTTTCTAAAATATGGAAACAGTTGCATAACTGTGTTATTTTTGTTTGAAATGCATTAATGCATTTTTGTACAAGAGCACTAATATGATAGCATATTTTTTTCAAAATGCTGTAAATCGGTGCGAGTTTTATTTGAATGCATTGGTGCTGGTATTTTTTAAACACATCAGTGTGCTTTGTTTTGATAAGCACACCAAAAGGGTTTAAAAGATATCTAAAATTTTATTTTCACATAAAATGGCATATTAATCTCAAATTATCCTTTAGAATACATCAACATAAATTACATTAGTTCATAGTATACATTTTCTGCTTAAAGTCGCCTTATTCTTGAAAAATGGTTTGAAAAATATATTGAAATTTAAATTTTGGTTATATGGTTCTCGAGAATAATTTTAGATAGGCACATAAAATTTTATTTCTAATTTTTTTTCAAATGTAGGGACAAAATACCAATAATATCAAATGGTCAATTCTTCAAATTCTAGCTCATTCCATATTGATGATCAAAGTATATCACGAATTTCTCCCTTTCCATCTCCAATAAGTTCAAATTTTATTTATATTTCGATTATCTAATTGATTTTTTAATCCATGTCAATTTGAATAAAAATGTATCCAAATTTGTAGGATCTTGATTCAGAATCGAGTTCAAATGCAAAAAATATTCCTCCATTTCAAAAACATTAGAAGCTTTTATCAGAAGTAGCATATCACAAATAGTTCGTAGATGAAAATGAACAACCTCTTCACCTTGCCAATTGGAACATGGCATCTTCTAGCCACAATCCTAGATCATTGATGGTAATAATAGTTTGGTATAATATAATTTCAACAAACAAATTGCATTGACATGCTTACTAATATCATTGATATTTTACTAATGATGTTCAATATTTTTTGAAATTAGGATTCTAGTGATGATGAGTGACCCACCTACCATCTTCTGGTGCACCCCACTACAACTTCAACTCGAGAGAAGGTTGCATTAAGAGTAATACTCATAGATGAAACATACGAAGAATAGTTGAATCAACCACCTATTCAATTCCCACTATGTCCAGATTCACCAATTAAGAATGACTACAACAATAGTAGTTGTTCATCACAAGTTGGAAATGGAGGCAATCAAATAGAGGTTGGTATGGATGATTACTTATGAGATATGATTGCCATGGAGGCAATGTTATTAGCTGAATTCCAAAATGATGAGCTAGGGGATGATGATCATATCAATGATAACTTATTCAAAAGCATGAAATCTTCTTCCACCACCCCTCTCTTTGGACCTAGCAGCAAGTCAAAGTCTTCTTAGCTGGGGACAACGATGTCATTTTACAACTTGAAAACAAAATTTGGCATGTCGAATGCAAGTTTCTCGACAATATTGAGTTAATTCACCTATGTGATCAATCAAGTCCCTTATATTTTGAGAAATCTTGTCACACAATCAACATTAAAAATGGTTGATTTTACGAATGTTAAATATTTACATTGTACAATTATATTCTCAACAAAATACATGTTATTCAAATATAAGGTTCTTTCGAGTGATAATGTCTTGACGGGTAGCTACGAAGAGGCAAAGAATTTGTTGAAAATGTTGGCTGTTGAGTACATATCATATTATGCATGTCTGAATGATTGTATTCTATATATAGGATAATATGCAAACAAAGAAATATGTCCAAAATTTTGGCATGACATGTATCATAATTGAAAAATCAGGGAAATCACATGGTAATCCTCATAATATATTGAGGCACATGCCTATAATCCCAAGGATTCAAAGGCTCTTTCATTGCAAAGAATTAGCTATGTTGCAGGGATGGCATGACTCACACATAAGTGACTTAGGAGTTATGTGAATCCCAACAGATTCAATAACCATGAAGCATATAGAGGATACATGGCTTGAAAAATTCAAGGATGAAGTAAAAAGTCTATGACTTAGCATAGCCATGGATGATGTCAACCCATATTCCCTCCAAAACACCAACTATTCTATTTGGCCTGCAGTAGTGATCAATAACAATGTCCCTCTACGATTGTCCACGAACAAGTGAAGAATATGGATGTATACTTAAAACCATTGGTAGATGAATTGAAAGAATTATTGGAAGGGATACATGTGTACGCTGTATGAAGACCCATCACAACAGTGGGGATTTTACATTGTATGGCATATGTTATTACACCATACATGATTATCAAGGCTTAGGAGTTTGCTATGGTAAATTACATTTTTATTGATTTGTTTATATACCTAACAATATTTCTTTGCATATTAATTTAATTTGTTGTAATTATTATGATATTCATGGTTTCTAACATGTCGACTTGTATACAATAATTTCACAGGTCTTGTCTAGAGAAGGTATCATGGATGTAAATGTTGTGGACATTCTCTGAAGGCCAGCTGGTCCGACCACCTATGAAAGCTAGTGTACGACGCTCCAAGGTATTCCTCCCCGAAGAACACCCTTACAAAAGAGAAACATATTCTTTCAATGCTGAACTAGAGAGAACCCAAAGGCCTGTAATAATGACACCAACTGAATGTCTTAGAGCATATGAGAGAGATAAGGAGAAGGAGTTTGCAAAAATGTTCAATTCAAATGAGGATCCTATGTTTGATGATCCAAAATTCTTCGACACCTATGTTGAAAAATTTCCTTTTGGGATGAAAAGAAAATATATCTTTTATGAGCTCCCATATTGGGAGCATCTTAATATTTACCACTTACTAGATCCCATGCATATATTTAAAAATGTTTCATCTTCTTTATGGAGGAACATATGATCGAAAGAAAGTGACACATTGGCTATTAGGAGAGATATTATTTCTTTAAAAACTAAAAAGAAACATTGGCCAAGACAAGAAACTAGAGGAGAGGCTAGTCCCTCTTGGTCTTTCAAAGAAGGTGATGTCCCATGGATTTTAAAGAAAGATGATCTTTCATTGTCAAAGGAAGATATAATGAGTGTGATGCTACCTTCTTTATATGGGTCTTCACTACGGTGTTGCTTCACTGTGGAAGACCGTTTGTTGGGGTTGAAATCACATGATCATTTGAACCTTCTAAGAGTACGTATGTAAAAAACATGATTTTTTTTTATTTTTATTTTTATGTAATGGGATATTTTATAATTAATTTTTTTATAATGTACTATTTACTGTGCAGTGTCATCATCCTCTGCTCATGCGTGGGTGTGTGAACCATGACTCCCCCCATGACCTACGATGTTCCATATCTAAATTATCTGCATTTGTAGATTAGATCACATCAAAGGATATTCATATAGCTAGCATTCCACATTGGCGTCAAGAGATAGCTGATATTTTTTGTATGTTTGAGAATGATTTTTAGGCGAGTTTCATGGACTTATAGGTTCATCTTCTAATTCACCTAGTAGATGAGGTTGAATTAGTTGGGGTGGTTTTTTTCGTGAGATTTTCTTCTTAGAGAGGTACATGAAGAAATTGAAAGGTTTTGTTCGACAATGGGAAAAACTTGAGGGTCTATGGTGTTATCCTCCACAATGTCCCAAGGATGAGAAAGGAGATTGACGAAGGTAACCTCAAACCACTTAGAGTTCAGTAGCTAGCCCTGCTAAAACAAAGAGGGCTCTCTCTATGATCTCACAACCAATGATGACTGGAGTCGGAAAATATGTTAGGCTAGTTATTATAGCACTACAGTTTTGCATATTTAGGGTTTGCTAGATTAGAGTTACAAATCAAGGAACTAGGTCAGGTCTTCAAAGGTTCAGTTGCATGAGATATAAAGGAGCAAGGTAGGCATGCTTTTGTGATATCTTAGGAGTTGGTCGATGTAGTGTAGGGTTGAATACGTAAGAAAATCAAGATGAGCATGTGAACCATGAATTCATCTATCAGAAGACTGAGCACATAAAATGAGATTCCTAACAAAACAGAACTTAATTACAAGAATTATGTTTAATACCTCTTAGGAAAATCACTGAAAAACATAGATATGGAAAGGAAACTAATTTATCATTCATATAAATGTTTAACAGGAGAAAAAAAATACCACAAACTCACACCACAAGAATTCCTGAATAATAGTTGCAACTTGGCCTTTGATTTCCTGTAAAAATATGATGAAGTACAAGCTACAAGATTTCCACTCTCTGATGTCCAACCTTGAATCTGACTGAAAACTAGATACATATAGACCAAAAAACAACTTCCCCACTCTCAGGGGTTGAATCCCTCAGTATAGGAACAACTTACATGAATTTATCAACCAAAACCTAATGACTAGGGAGGTTGGAACAAACCCTCCATTTAGACTTTGACTGAATTGTTTCTCATAAATGAGGCCTAAAATTACATCAAAATCACTCTAACAAGCTCATTTACCTTCTATTACATCAATTCAACTCACAACATGAGGAATTACATCATAAAATCCAAGTTTGACTGAAGAAAACTCGAAATTTGGACAAACAGGCAAAAGTGCAGTGCTATCAGGCATAAGCACAGTGCCAACTTTGAGGAGGTTTTTGAAGGCCTTCCACTACTCCAAATCCTGCTATGAATATACCAATGGAAATCTTGGAATTTCTAGTTGTCATTAGACACCTCAAGAAAGAAACATGGACACTCCAAGACCATGAAAAACTCATTTTCCCACAACTACTCCAAAAGCGGAGTGCCTAGTCCAGTAAGGTGGCAGAAAGTGGTTTTTTGACCTGTTTTTGGCATTTTCTTCAAACATGTTTGTTGACAAGGCACCAAAATTAGATTCTTGGCATGTATAGGTCATTATATATCCATCCACATAAACTTTTTGGCATTTTGAGGTCTGAGGAAGAAGCGCAGCACCTTGGCTGAACTATTCTACCTGTTTATGCCAAAAGTCACAAAAGCTCAAAATTGTTCAAAATTTCTTCAAACTTGCTTCAAGTTTGGTCCATGAAGCTCTGAAATGAAATGTCAAGCAAGGAGGGAGGACTCAGCTAGCAAGTAAGGTTTATCTTTCTCTTTTTTCCTCCTTGAAAAAACGCAACACCTCTGGCAAAAGCTCATCAAAAGTGCAACACAACAAATGAAGAAGCACTTTTGGTCTTTTGTAGCTTTGGAAATCGATTTTCTTCTTTGATGGTGTAGTGGCCCCACTATTTCCTTTCACATTTTATTTTGAAACTACAACTTTAGAACCTTTTAGGATATATTACATCATAATGGAGATATAAAAGCACTTTAGAACCTTTATTGAAGATTTTTCCCTATCACTACTCCTTCAAATGATGATTTTGGTGGTGAAATGACTTATTTTCATGCTTTTGACCCTATCACCTAATGATGACACTACATGAATGAATGAGCTGAATGATGACATTGATGACTGTGACACCATTTCAACAAGGGATGACCTAACCATGCCGATGTACATTGATCATAAAGGTGAAAGGAGTAGTGATGACTTAACTAACCTAACCAGTGACCAAATTTTTATTGAAAACCTATTTGAAACCATAAAAATTTGTAGTAGGACCCTATCAAAAACTTTGTAAGAGAATATTTGATCATTGGTGATTAACAAGACTGATAGACACTAACATATGGTAGAGGGGTATATATCTTATGAGTCTTTCTATTATGCTAGTGAGTACATCAAGCATATCGAAAACACACTAGGTGCAATTATTTGGGATGATGAAAGGGATGAAGAGAAAACATTAGATCCAACTGACAGGATTGACAAACACTAACATTAGCTCCAACTGGGGATGAAAGCTCCTTTAGGAGGTGTCAAGAACACTGTAGACTAGGTAGCCTAATCCATTCAGCATGGAGTCAAAATTAAAAATTTAAACTCAAAACTGTAAACCGACTGACAAAATGAAATGACTTGACAAATTAAAAAAAAATTGACTTAACTCTAAAACTGGCTACTGACTGAACTTACTTATGGCAGCAGACCGTCAGGATCTCAGGGCCTTCACCTCGGGCTTCAAATCCTAATGATAACCACCCACCTGCTATATATATATATATATATATATACACAATCATGTGAAATGAACCCTCCAATGTAACCAATCCAGCAAATGGCTACTTACTTGAATCCTGCTTGCACTTTCCTTGAGCAGGTAGAAAAGACAAAAAATAGACAACTCCAAGAATCCACTGAACTTGTGCTCATGATCCATAAATACAAGAAAACACATCTTCCAAGATGGCTACAACAAATTGGAAATAAGGACTTCAATAATATGGAACATTACCATGTCTTGAAAGTCAGCAGTAATACAAGCACACTCTTCATTTTCTGAACTTGGAGGAAGATTTTCATCTGCAAGAGGCTCTAAAACAACCTCTTCTTTATCCCTTCTCTCCTCTTCATAATTTGCTTGCAATGTTTGATGATTATTCTCTGCCATAATTACATTGTCTGAAACCTCCACACATGCCAATTCAAAATTATGATTTGCACGAATCTGCCCTTGAAATAGTGCTTTAGAAAATGAATGAGTTGGAGAGACATATGAGTGGTGAATGTCTAGATATCCTTGTTCATACATTTCATTAGAAACCTCATCTTGGTCTTCACAAACTTGATCTTGAAATAAAAACTTAGAGAAAGAACAATATGAAAAAATAAGTGAATGACTATCTTCATACCTCTCATCCAAAAGACAAGGTTTTGGATGCTCATGGAAAAATTTAAATGCAACAACCACTTCAAGTATATTTCATTCCTCATGTACTTCAATAGGAATAATATCAATTTGACTATCACAAGAATCAAGGAAAACAACTTCTTGTTCACTATTTCCTTGCAAAAGTAGATGATCATTTCCATATGATGGTTCACTTCTCAAGTTTTCTGTACATGCAATTTCAAAATTCTGACTTGGACCAATTTGTTCTTGACTGTTAGAATGTAGATCTGTTTCATCTTCAAGCAAAGAAGGAGTTGATGTGTGCTATGAATGATCCTTCATATCAAAGCAGCTAATCTCTGTGATTTTATGTTGGGAAGAAAAATCATAAAGGGCCTCTATGATATCATAATTTAGACATTCTTCATCACCAAAAATCTCTTCAAGGTATTGAATGAAGTTTTCATAGGATTTACAAAAATCTTCGAACAACAAGAATGAATGATGAGATTGTCCATAAAACTCAAAGAATGTTGTGTGGAAATCTTTAAGAGAGAATAAGCTATCTGGTTTCAATCCTTCATACCATGATCTCCAGTGTAGCCATAAACATTTTCATCAAACAATCCTCAAGAAACCTAATCCCAAGCTTATGTATATGCCAATGAAATTTTATTAGATGCAGAATAGCCTCATCCTTGTTTCCATCTATGAATTTGGGCAAATTAGTTTGCCAATCTATGCAAGGAATTCGATTTGGAAAACCATGAATGTGAGCATGCTTAATAGGAGAATACCTTATAGCAATTGAATCCATCTTGAGAACAATAGACTAAATAAGGCATCCTTTATGCTACTAATTCTTTTGCCAATGAAATCAGCAATAAAACCCTCATTTTTGGATCCTAATGCCAGTGGAGTCTTTGAATCAAGTTGGAGTCTCCAGGTGAATGATTTTAGCCTTCCTGTGTCTGATCATTGTCCACCATCAACAAATCATATCTAAACTTTGATTATTTTCCTAGGGAATATTTATCACTCGTCTCCTTAACATAAAAATGTTATCGTCCACAATGTCCCAAGGCTAAGAAAGGAGATCGACGGAGGTAACCTCAAACCACTTAGGGTTCAACAACTAACCCTGCTAAACCAGAGAGGGATTTCTCTATGAGCTCACAACCAATGATGACTAGAGTGGGAAAAGATGTTAGGCTATTTATTACAACACTAGGGTTTTGCAGATTTAGGGTTTGTTGGATCACAGGTACAAATCATGGAAGTAGGTCTGGTCTTGAAAGGTTCAGTTGCATGAGATATAAAGGAGCAAGGTAGGCACACTTTTTTGATAGCTTAGGAGTTGGTCGATGTAGTGTAGGTTTGAATAGGTAAGAAAATCAAGATGATCATGTGAATCATGAATTCATCTATAAGAAGACTGAGCACACAAAATGATATTCCTAACAAAACATAACTTAGTTACGAGAATTTTGTTTAATACCTCTTAGGAAAATCACTGCAAATAATAGATATGGAAATGAAACTAATTTATATTTCATATAAATGTTTAACAGGAGAAAAATAATACCACAAACTCACACCACAAGAATTTCTGAATAATAACTGCAACTTGGCCTTTGATTTCCTGTAAAAATATGATGAAGTACAAGCTACAAGATTTCCACTCTCTAATGTCCAACCTTGAGTCTGACTGAAAACTAGATACATATACACCAAAAAACAACTTCCCCAGTCCTAAGGGTTGAATCCCTCAATATAGGAACATCCTACATGAATTTCGCAACCAAAACCTAATGACTAGGGAGGTTGGAACAAACCCTCCATTTAGACTTTGACTAAACTGTTTCTCAAAAATGAGGCCTAGAATTACATCAAAATCACTCTAACATGATCATTTACCTTCTATTACATCAATTCAACTCACAACATGAGGAATTTCATCATAAAATCCAATTTTGACTGAAGAAAACTTGAAATTTGGACAAACAGGCAAAAGCGTAGCGCCACCTGCAAAAGCGCATTGCCATTAGGAATAAGTGCAACACCAAATTTGAGAAGGTTTTTGAAGGCCTTCCACTACTCCAAATCCAACACTGAATATACCAATGTAAATATTGGGATGTCTAGTTGTCATTAGACACCTCAAGCAAGAGAATGGAAACTCCAAGGCCAAGAAAAATTCATTCTCCCACAACTACTCCAAAGCGCAACGCCTATGCTAGTAAGGTGGCAGAAAGTGGTTTTTTGACCTATTTTGGGGAATTTTCTTCAAACCTATTTGCTGTCAAGGCACCAAAAGTGGATAGCTAGCATGTATAGGTAATTATCTATCCATTCATATGAACTTTTTGGCATTTGGAGGTCTGACGAAAAAGCTAAACCATTCTTCTTGTTTATGCCAAAAGTCACAAAAACTCAAAATTGTTCAAAATTTCTTCAAGTTTGGTCCATGAAGCTTTGAAATGAAATGTCAGGTAAGGAGGGAGGCCTCAGCTAGCAAGTCCAGTTTATCTTTCTCTTTTTTCCACCTTGAAGAAAACACAACACCTCTGGGAAGAGCGCAACACAAGAAATGATGAAGCACTTTTGGTCTTTTGTAGCTTTGGAAATCGGTTTTCTCCTTTGATGGTGTAGTGGCCCAACCATGTCCTTTCACATTTTATTTTGAAACTGTAGCTTTATAACCTTTAAGGATATATTACATCATAATGGAGATATAAAAGCACTTTAGAACCTTTATTGAAGTTTTTTTCCTATCACTGCTCCTTCAAATGATGATTTTGGTGGTTAAGTGACTTATTTTCATGCTTTTGACCCTATGACCTAATGATGACACTACATGAATGAATGAGCTGAATGATGACATTGATGACTATAACACCATTTCAACGAGGGATGACCTGACCATGGTGATACCCATTGATCATAAAGGTGAAAGGAGTAGTGATGACTTAACTAACCTAACACGTAACTCTAAAATTGGCTACTGACTGAACTTGCTTATGGCAACAGACCGTCAGGATCTTAGGGCCTTCACCTCGGGCTTCAAATCCTGATGATAACCACCCACATGCTGAAGATATATATATAATCATGTGAAATGATCCCTCCAGTGTAACCAATCCAACGAATGGCTACTTACTTGAATTCTTCTTGTACTTTCCTTGAGTAGGCAGAAAAAACAAAAAATAGACAACTCCAAGTGTCCAATGAAGTTGTTCTCATGATACATACAAGAAAATTCATCTTCCCAGATGGCTGCAACAAATTGGCAATAGGGTCTTCAATAATATGGAACATTCCCATGTCTTGAAAGCTAGCAGAAATACAAGGACACTCTTCATTTTATGAACCTGAAGGAAAATTTTCATCTACAAGAGGCTCTAAAACAAACTCTTCTTTATCATTGCTCTCCTCTTCATAATCTTCTTGCAATGTTTGATGATTATTCTCTCCCATAATTACATTGTCTGAAACCTCCACACACGCCAATTCAAAATTATGATTTGCACGAATCTTCCCTTGAAATAGTGCTTCTGAAAATGAATGAGTTGGAGAGACATATGAGTGGTGAATTTCTAGAGATCCTTGTTCATACATTTCATTAGAAACCTCATCTTGGTGTTCACAAACCTGATCTTGAAATAAAAACTCAGAGAAAGAACAATCTAAAAAAACAAGTGAATGACTATCTTCATACCTCTCATCCAAAAGACAGGGTTTTGGATGCTCATAGAAAACTTTAAATGTAGCAAACAATTCAAGCATATTTGATTCCTCATGTGCTTAAACAGGAAGAATATCAATTTGACTGTCACAAGAATAAAGGAAAAGAACTTCTTGTTCACTATTTCCTTGCAAAAGTATATGATCATTTCCATATGATGGTTCACTTCTTAAGTTTTATGTACGTGTAATTTCAGAATTCAGACTTGGACCAATTTCTTCTTGATTGTTATGATGCAATTATGTTTCATCTTCAAGCAAAGAAGGAGTTGATGTGTGATGTGAATGATCCTTCGTATCAAAGCAGCTAATATCTGTTATTTTTTGTTGGGAAGAAAATTCATAAAGGGCCTCTATGATCTCATAATCTAGACATTCTTCATCACCAAAAGTCTCTTCAAGGTATTGAATGAAGTTTTCACATGATTTACAACAATCTTGGAACAACAAGAATGAATGATGAGATTGTCCATAAAACTCAAAGAATGTTGTGTGGAAATATTTAAGAGAGAATGAGCTACCTGGATTCAATCCTGCATACCATGATCTTGCTTTTCCTTCCATGGTATCCATAAACATTTTCATCAAAAAATCCTCATGAAACCTAATCCCAAGCTTATGTGTATGGCAATGAAATTTTATTAGATGCTGAAGAACCTCATCCTCGTTTCCATCTATGAATTTGGGCAAATTAGTTTGTCAATCTATGCAAGGAATTTGATTTGGAAAACTAGGAAAGTGAGCACGATTCATAGGAGCATACCTTATAGCAATTGAATCCATCTTGAGAACAATAGATGAACTAAGGAATCCTTTAGGCTATTGATTCTTCTGCTAGTGGAATCACCAATAAAACCCTGATTTCTAAATCCTGATGCCAGTGGATTCTTTGAATGAGGCTGGAGTCGCCAGGTGAATGATTTCAGCCTTCCTGTGTCTGATCACTATCCACCATCATCAAATCAGATCTAAAATTTGATGATCTTCCTAGGGAAGATATATCACTCGTCTCCCCAGCAATGATGCCAAAATGTTATCCTCCACAATGTCCCAAGGCTGAGAAAGGAGATCAATGGAGGTAACCTCAAACCACTTAGGGTTCAACAGCTAGCCCTGCTAAACCAGAGAGGGCTCTCTCTATGAGCTCATAGCCAATGATGACTGGAGTGGGAAAATATGTTAGGCTAGTTATTACAACACTAGGGTTTTGCAAATTTAGGGTTTGCTCGATCAGAGGTACAAATCATGGAACTAGGTCAGGTCTTCAAAGGTTCAGTTGCATGAGATATAAAGGAGCAAGGTAGGCATGATTTTTTGATAGATTAGGAGTTGGTCGATGTAGTGTAGGGTTGAATAGGTATGAAAATCAAGATGATCATGTGAATCATGAATTCATCTATCAAAATACCAAGCACATAAAATAAGATTCCTAAAAAAGCAGAGCTTAGTTACAAGAATTCTGTTTAATACCTCTTAGGAAAATCGATGAAAAGCATAGATATGGAAAGGAAACTAATTTATAATTCATATAACTGTTTAATAGGAGAAAAACAATAGCACAAACTCACACCACAAGAATTCTTGAATAATAGTTGCAACTTGGCCTTTGATTTCCTATAAAAATATGATGAAGTTCATGCAACAAGATTTCTATTCTCTGATGTCCAACCTTGATTATTACTAAAAACTAGATCCATATAGACCAAAAAACAACTTCCCCGCTCTTTGGGGTCGAATCCCTCAGTATAGGAACAAATTACATGAATTTCTCAATGAAAACCTAATGACTAGGGAGGTTGGAACAAACCCTCCATTTATACTTTGATTGAACCGTTTCTCATAAATGAGGCCTAAAATTACATCAAAATCACTCTAACAAGCTCATTTGCCTTCTATTACATCAATTCAACTCACAACATGAGGAATTACATCATAAAATCCAAGTTTGACTAAAGAAAACTCGAAATTTGGACAAACAGACAAAAGTGTAACGCCACCTGCAAAAGCGCAGTGCCACTAGGCATAAACAAAACGCCAAATTTGAGGAGGTTTTTTAAGGCCTTCCAATATTACAAATATAGCTTTGAATATACCAATGGAAATATTGGGATGTCTAGTTGTCATTAGACACCTCAAGTAAGAAAAATGGACACTCCAAGACCAAGAAAAACTCATTCTCCCACAACTACTCCAAAAGCACAACGCTTGGTCTAGTAAGGTGGAAGAAACTGGTTTTTTGACCTATTTTTGGGCATTTTATTCAAACATGTTTGTTGAAAAGGAACCAAAAGTCAATAGCTAACATGTATAGGTCATTATATATCCAGCCATGTAAATTTTTTGGCATTTGGAGGTTTGAGGAAAAAGCACAGCACCAAGGCATTGCGCTTTTGGCTGAACTGTTCTTCCTGTTTATGCTAAAAGTCACAAAAACTCAAAATTGTTCAAAATTTCTTCAATATTGCTTCAAGTTTGGTCCATGAAGCTCTAAAATGAAATGTCAAGCAAGGAGGGAGGCCTTAGCTAGCACGCCAAGTTTATCTTTCTCTTTTTGCCTCCTTGAAGAAAACACAACACATTTGGCAAAAGCGCAGCACAACAAATGATGAAGCACGTTTGGTCTTTTGTAGCTTTGGAAATCAATTTTATCCTTTGATGGTGTAGTGGCCCCACCATGTCCTTTCACATTTTATTTTGAAACGATAGCTTTAGAACCTTTTAGGATATATTACGTCATAATGGAGATATAAAAGCACTTTAGAACCTTTATTGAATATTTTTCCCTATCACTACTCCAAATGATGAATTTGGTGGTGAAATGACTTATTTTCATGCTTTTGACCCTATGACCTAATGATGACACTACATGAATGAATGAGCTGCATGATGAAATTGATGACTCTGACACCATTTCAACAAGGGATGGCTTGACCATGCTGTTGTCCATTGATCATAAAGGTGAAAGGAGTATTGATGACCTACCTAACCTAACCAATGACCAAATTTTTATTGAAAACCTATTTGAAACCGTAAAAATTTGTAGTAGGACCCTATCAAAAACTTTGTAAGAGAATATTTGATCATTGGTGACTGACAAGACTGATAGACACTAACATATGGCAGAGGGGTATATATCTTATGAGTCTTCTATTATGCCAGTGAGTACATCAAGCATATCGAAAACACACCATGTTTGATTATTTGGGATGATGAAAGGAATGAAGAGAAAAGAGAAGGGTAGCTTCTCGAAATGAATGGAAAGAGGCGTATGATAAAGAGTAAGTGTAGACTTATCATTTGTCAAATTACTACACCATAACTATTCACATTGAACTTCATATTAATGCATATTTTGATTAAATATATATATATATATATATATATATATATATATATATATATATATGTTGGTTTGATTTCATCAACGAATTCAGAAATTGAATCCATAAACAAAATCATTCTTTACAATATGGAAGTGACACAACCATGGGTTGCATTGTATGAACAAAAGAGCAGGAGATGGGACAATGACAGGAAATAATTTAAACAATTGAATGTATAAGCATGCCTTATATTGATCATTTAAAGTAAAATATGATAATGACATGCCCTAACAGTTGGGTTGTTGATCAGGTCAGAGAGAAATACATTGCACATGGTCATTACCGACATGTTAAAGAGGATGCGCTAATCATAGGGATTGGGTGCATCAAATAGGTAATTATAATATCTTTTTTATAGTTTTAACTTCATACTGCACCTTTGAATTGTAACATCTATACATAGTTTATATTTTTGATTATGTTCAGGTTATTAGACACATGACGCTATGATTTTTTCACTTTTTATAGGTGCATTTGCTCCCATCTATGTGGGCACATGGACATTAGTTTCACACGGAGGACTCCGATGATGGATGCATGGGACAAGATTATGGAGTGGAAGTTGAGTTCGACCAATCTACCCATTCTAGCCACCTCGATCAAAACCTAATGCAGGGGATGTTAGGTTTCATTAGAAAGATACAATTCATTTGAGTGGAATTCTCTTCATTACAATGTGTTATTTTTAGGTGTAAGTGGTGGTAAATCTTTGATTGGAATAATGTAAAGGAAGATCACAATAGTGGGATACAATCTATCAACTCTAGAAAGATGCAAAATGAAGCTAGGGAGCCTCATGTTTTCCCAAAACACTGCAACCATGTGTTTTTTACCCAGATGTGTTGGATAGGTATTGGTGGTTCATATTAAGACACAACCCTAGATAAAAACACTTTTTTGAGAACAATAGTGTTATCATGCCAAGCGAGGAAGATAATCAGGGTGATGACAATGGATATTGATATGTACATGTGTCATTTCATTAGTTATACTATTGTTGTATGTTTTTTTTTCTTTATTTCGCTAATTATATATATATTTTTTTATTCGTCTTGTTGGCATTTTATATTATAATTGGTAAGATTCACAAACATTTTTAAACATTTTTTTTGTAGTGGAAACATTTTTACACTTAAAACTAAGTATTTTCAATTGTGTACAATATCTATGTTAATAAGGATTCAAGTTCACAACCCTTCTCAAATAGGAAAATGAGAATAAAATAGTGAATTTAGAAATAAAATTGAAGATTTAGTCTTGATTTAGATACTTATTGGTTTATTAATCAGTTCACATGTTTTCTTATTCTCGTTTAGTTCAAAGTCAATATAAATCATCACGTAGTGATAACTCTATGAGGACTTTAACAATGAAAAAATTGTGTATTAATATGTAAGATTAAATTCTTGACATGAGAGGTAAATACATGTTTACTATATTTTACAGTTCTTGCAATATTATGTAAACTGAAAGGAGGTCTTATGCATGTATAAAATGTTGATTACATCTTTTTATGTACCATAAGAGAAAGAAATGGGCTTACATGGATGCATGAGAGGTTTTAATTTTTTCTTGATGGATAATGGAACAATTTTGACTTTTCTTTTTCAATGGTAATTATAAATAACAGTTGAATTAATATATATTTTATGGCTAAGAATTAAATGATAAATAATGTGATGGTGATTAAGAGGCATTTGTTTGATTTTCAAATAGAATTAGTTATGCATTTTTATTTCTTGTTTAGATTATGTAAAATAAATATCTATTTTTTTGTATTTATAAGTAAATTATTTAAAGTAGACATGTATTTATAAGTTCGTTAATAATAAGTGATATGGTTACATAATAAGGTGTTGCATGTGATATATATATATATATATATATATATATAATATATATATATATATATATATATATATATATATATATATATATATATATATATATATATATCCTCACTAGAATGATCATTGAAGGTCACGAGCCCAAGCCATATACATCATGTCATTGAAAGTCACGAGCCTAAGAAATATACATCACATAGCTGAGTTGAAGGACATCACCTGTACAATACATTAGTGGCATGAAAGGCATGCATGCAAGTTTTCATGGTATTTGGTGTGTGAGTGATAAGACCCATGAAACCCTAATCTAATATCTTTTCTCCATACCACTGCCTTCTCATTCCACTCTTATTTTACCATTTGAACTGACAACGTTTAACACAGTATAAACTTTTCATAGTTCCATTGCTAAAATCCATGGCACCATGGTGTTGTAGCAGGGACCTATGAGATCCAAGTATGACAAATGGAGTGTTTATTGTAGGAAAAGTATTTGATGTTCTCCCTCTCTCTAGCCTCCCATGGTCATACCATATTATATGGGTATGCAATTTACTCCTACTCCTACTGTTGCTCCCTGTGCTAATGTCTCTATTACATGATTGACATATATAATACATCAGCCTCATACATAAAATACAATTTTTTATTAAATGAAAAATGTATTATTTAATATGGAAACATAATTTTCAATTAAAACAAAAAAATCGTGAGTGCGCCCAAAACACAGTAATGCATTGGATTCGGTTCATTGTCAAACACAATTGCATCGGAAAATGTGCGCACATACGTATGACACACTATTGTTGGTTCACAAATGTAATTTTTCATCGCGGTGCATCACACTTATGCACCAATGCACACATATATTCTTTTTGCACCGATACAAAACATTCAGGTTATTGAATGGACTGAGCTATAGCTATATTTTTAAATATTATTTTTGCGGTGCATTTTGTAAATTGAACACACAAGGCGTAACCTAAATATTGTATGCACTGACGTACAATTTATAGATTTCCAAATGCAATTTTATTTACAAAACACACCGCAATAGTAGTGGTGTATTATTCTCACGCACTAAACTGCAGTGCACCTTGTAAATTTACAGGGTGCATCGCTATCGGCATGAGATGAACATATAAAGCACATTGCATTTGTGATGGTGATTAAGAGGCATTTTTTTGAATTTCAAATAGACTTGGTGATGCATTTTTGTTTCCTATTTAGATTATGTAAAATAAATATATATTTTTATGTATTTATAAGTAAATTATTTAAAGTAGACATGTCTTTATCATTGTGAACATGATGTAATATTAGCTAGGAGAAATGTGAAAACATGAATTTTAATGACTATCTCGTGATAAGTATGTGAAAAAAATAATATTTTTTGAGTTCATTAAGAAATAATCAAATATATTATTTGTCAAAAGTTTAAATCTAATATATAGTATCATTTTTGTATTATTTAACTCATTTTTATTATTAAAAAGAATTAAATTTAAACCATACAATGGAAAATAAAGAACCAAAATAACATCAAAATGTTATATATTTATTACTAGAAAAAAGTTCACTTGCCTATTTAAGGGAGAACTTCCAATTATAGAACAAATCCCCAACTACAAGTAACTTCACAAGCCTTATTTGAAATTTCTTGATCCTTATATTTAGAGAGAGAAATCTCTAATTTAAATTGGTAAGAGTTTCTATAAATATTAAATTTAAATTGTTTGAAAATCTCATAATTTTAGGAATAAATTAAATTTTATAAAAATAGAAATTTTTAAGTTATATTAAATCTAAATTAATTATAAAAAATTCCAACTTAAGTTTTTTAAATTTAATAGTAGATTTAATTTTATAAGCCAATATTGAATTAATTAAATTGTATTTTTGAATAATTTATTGTTAATAATATTTAATATTAAAAATTGAATGAGTTACACATTTTCGTCTTATTAAGAACTAACTAAATTAATTTACCTTTAATTATTTTTTCCTTGTGAGTATTGAAATATTTTACTAATTTGGAGATTGAATATCAATGAAATTTTTAAGCAATAGAAAAATATTTATCATAATTTTACAATCATAGTTTCAACTATACTAAACTTTGTGATTTATAAAAATATCTTTGCATTTTTTTAAAGTAAGCCGTTTTGAATGCAATTTCATATATAAAAGTATGATATAAGTTCACCAATACATAATCTATAATATATATTATTCATAAAAATAAACATCATGATGATAACCATCTAACAAACATAAACATCATCTAAAGATACACATTCAAATTCACTACCATCATCTAATTATATACACCTCTAACACATATAAATGCCATTAGCTAGCACATAAATCTAATAATCGAATTCGGGATCATCATCGTGATCACATCTAACAAAACACAAACTTTGTAATCTAACATCATCACCACACACATCCTCAAATTATTATAAATCTCAAGTCAAATAACTGTTATCACATACACATCTATCTGCAAGCACATTAAATGAACATATCTAACATGACCTAACAATATACACATCAACACCAACATATAAATTAAGTACATAAACATGAACTAATAGAGAAAATCCCCAACTACAGATAGCTTCACAAGCTTTATTTTACATTTCTTGATCCTCATCTTTAGAGAGAGAAATTTTTAATTTAAAATGGTAAGAGTTGCTATAAATATTAAATTCAATTTTCTTGAAAATCTTGTAACTTTAGTAATAAATTGAATTTTATAAAAATATAAATTTTTAAGTTATATTAAATCTAAATTAATTGTAAAAAAATTAGCTTAAGGATTTTAAATTTAACAATAGATTGAATTTCATAAACCAATATTGAATTAGTTGAATTGTATTTTTGAATAGTTTATTATTATTAATATTTTCTATTAAAAATTGAACGAGTTACACATTTTCGTATTATTAAGAACTAACTAAATTATTTTACCTTTAATTGTTTTTCCCTTGTGAGTATTCAAATATTTTACTAATTAAGTTAGATTGAATATCAATGAACTATCTAAGAAATAGAAACATATTTATCGTAATTTTACAATCATAGTTTCAACCATCTAAACTTTGTAATTTACAAAAATATCTTTGCATTTTTTAAAGTAAGTCGTTTTGCATACAATTTCATATATAAAATTTTGATATAAGTTTACCAATACATAATCTATAATATATATTATTTCATAAAAATAAACATCATTATGATAACCATCTAACAAACATAAACATCATCTAAGATACACATTGAAATTCACTACCATCATCTAATTATATACACCTCTAACACATATAAATGGCATTAGCTAGCACACAAATCTAATAATATAACATGGTATCATCATCGTGATCACATCCAACAAAACACAAACAATGTAATCTAACATCATCACCACAAACATCCTCAAATTAATATAAATCTCATGTCAAATAACTTCTATCACATACACATCTATCTGCAAGCACATTGAATGAACATATCTAACATGACTTAACAATATACACATCAAACTGACATATAAATAAATGCAATCAAATATCTGATACAACAGATGTAGTAGCGCCATCCTGGTTTGTAGTAGAAGATGATGGATGGTCAAATATTGCCTCAATGCCTGTTGAACTCAACTGAGATGTAGGAGGAGATGGTTGTTCTACAGTAGAAGACGATGGTTGATCAACTACTCCTTCAATGTGGTCTGTCAAACTCTAATGTGGAGGAAGAGGTGGCTGGTCTGCAATAGACGATGGATGATCAACTACTGCTTCAACATGGTCTGTCAAAATCTAAGGTGGAGAAGGAGGTGGTTGGTCTTCTCTATGGGGAGAAACATAAGGCACATCCTCTGGTTTTGGCATCTCATCATGTGTGATTTACGAGGAGTTGTACTAATAGAAGGATCAATGACACCCTAATGACCATGATTCGATGGGGTGCTACTACCAGAAACATCATGATCACCACCCTCATCAGCATGATCATGATCACCACTCTCATCATCATGATCATGATCACCACCTTCATCATCATCGTCACCACCCTCATCCGATGTATCTTTCGCTGCATTCCCTACATCCCTCAGTGCTGCCAGTACCTTACTATCTCTGATGATATGACGAATAAGAGACATCATTTCACATGGAAACTCCTTGTACAGATCCATGAACCTAGGATTTGTGTTGATATCAAGAGCCCTCACAGGAGGAGTCCCTCATCAACCAAAACTCTGGCCAATCTGTCGCAGTAGTCCATTCAAAATCATAGACTCTCTCTATAGCCCTAGGCACCCACGCCCCCTTGAGTATGTTCCTCATCCTCTTGGGCTTGCCCATTTCCTCATCTCCTCCATCTGGTGGGGAGGAGGCATGTCCCCATCGAATGTGCCGATGTCTACAAAATATATTGTACCTGATAATAATTAGACAATTTCATTAAATAATTTAATAAAAAAAGTTAAAGAACATGTTAGAATAAATTTTATTCTAATTAATTAAAACAGTAAAATCAAACTAGATTAATTTAAAGAAAACACTAATATTACCTTTATCATCTAGAGGCTCAACCGTTGTGAAGGGAATGTTGGGGCATTGTCTCCAATCAATCTCCATGTACGAAAATGCCAACACAACAAACACACTGTCATCCTCACTAGACATTAGCACTAGTTTCTTAGCGGAAATCCTGGCCGGATACTTCGGTAGGCCTCTATTGGGCATCATCTTCCCCCACATGCGCATCTGGAACTCAGTGATTGACCTAGGAGGGTGATGGTCAAATGAAGGCCTCGTATCTGTAAACCTCTCAAAAAATAAAAAAGTAAATATTTGAAGTGAAAAGGAAGGTCACCCTCCCATATATCAATGCACAACATCTATCTAAAGGCATACAAACTACCTCAAAAAAATGGCAAACTATCTAATACAACGTGGCACCTGAATCAAAGGGTTAACGTAATACAAGATAGGGAAACTAATGCACTTCCCATCACTACTAGAGTGTGAAATGGTGGTGACTAATAATGAGATACACCTAACCTCCTCTACAACAAAAGAATAAATATGTAGTTTTTCACCACACACCTAAAAATATGTTGGATGTACTGAATGATGCCCTACATATCTATGAGTGTAGGCAAGCTGAGTCTCAGCTACAACCCAATGAGGGACATCAAGGAACTAGGGAAAATACTCCCCTCTCCTGGATAGGCTAGTGATAAAGTATATTTACTCCTCCGAGGGCCTATACAACGCCCGAGGACCAACATAGAAAGCCTGCGCCTAGGCACTCCATTGGTGGATCAGATGTGCCAATAAGACAAAGTGCGCCTTCATGGATGTAGCATCCTCATAATACTTAATGAGGCCTACATTCCTTAAGAGTGCTTAGGTCGCTGCAGCAATAGGGCGAGGGTATAAATCCATCTCCCTCTCTTTGGCCTTCCGTGGTTGGACCATATTGTATGGGTCGGGCTGCTACTCCTGCTCCTGTTGTTGTTCCCTCTGCTGACCTCTCTGATACATGATTGACATATAAATACATCAACCTCATACATAAAATACAATTTTTTATTAAATGAAACATAAATATGGAAACATAACTTTAAATTAAAAACAAAAAATAATAATTGGTGCACTCAAAACATAATTATGCATCGTCTCTGGTGCGCTATCAAACATAACCGCACTAGTCTTGTTGCACACATAAGTATGACACACCAATCTAGGTTCACAAATTTAAATTTTCATAGCAATGTGTCATACTTATGCATCACTATGCATGTATAACCTTTTCGTACTTGTAAGGAACGTTCAAGTTATCGAACACACCAAGCTATAGTTATATTTTTAAATATTATTTTTGTGGTATGTTTGGTAAATATAAACACATTAGGCGTAATGCACCAACGTATAATTTATCACTTTCCTGGCGGGTTTTAATTTACGAAACACATTGCAACAATCACGATGTGTTATGTTCACACACCAAAATGCAGTGCATCCTGTAAGTTTACGGGGTCCACCGCTATTGGTGCTAGCTGAACATATGGAGCACTCCACACAGGGAATTTTTTTTTCAAAAATAATGGAAAATTTAAGCTAATTTGCTATTATAATCCAATAAACAATTACATTAGAGAGAAACATAGACATTTCCTGGGAATTTGGTCATCGGGGAGACATTGTTGACACATAATGGAGATTTTTGTTTTTTAGCACAGTTTGAAAAAATTGGAAATTCAGGTTGTGAGTACGATACCAAGGGATGGTGAGCAAGATAAACACTGATGTTAGAGCACTTGCATGAGTCAAGAGTGGCACTAGTTCTTCAGAGCTCTCCAACATTGTAGATGGTAAAAATGAAATTTACATCTAGGAGGTTTTTTTTGTTTAACCTTCCTCTAGTGTGTTAGTCTAACCACAACAGTGAGGAATAAATCCAAGAGCACCATGCTTTTTTTTTTAAATTAAAAAATCTATCTTGGTGCTTTTATTAAGATGCCCTAGGGCATTCTAATACAGGTACTGCATCAATGCTTTGTTTGAATATAGCACCGTTCTATTTTTAAAAATAAAAAAACTCCCAGCGGTGCTCTTTAGAAGATGCCCCGAGGCATTTTAATACATTTATCACATTAGAGCATCGTTGGAAAATAACACTGCATTTTTCTGAAATTTAAAAACTATAGTGGTACTCCTTAGTGGTATGCATAGGGGAATTTTACTACATGAAGGGCACCGGTGCTATTGATTATTCAAGTACCGGTGCGTTGTATTATTTAACACACTGTTTTTTTTATTTTATAAAAATAAATTTTCCATGACGCACCATGTTCTATGCTACATCGATGTTTGTATGAATAGTAAAAGACTGATGTGTTTGTAGATTGTAAACGCTCTGTCCAAAAAACATCCATAAAACATCTGCCTGTCAACCTTTGCTACAAACAGATTTTTGAGCTATTTTTATAGGTGCTTCCGCAAAAACCTCCACTATAAGCTCTTTTTCCTTGTAGTGTTAATTAAAATAATCAATATTGGAAAGTTAAAATGAAATTAATTCTTGAAATTAAAATGTAACTCTTCCCATTAAATTGTATTCCTAGTCTCATATACAAACCCTCGTAGCGTTCTATTAAATTTAAATTCAAAAATGTGGTCACATACTCGTTTTTTTGAAGAGAGAGGAAGCCATTTGATGAGCCCCATAAATGGGTAATTATATGGGCTCATTTTGCCTCCTAACATAGTTTAATCAACCATTCTCTTAGCTTATTGCATGTTTTTTTATTATATTTATGCTTATGGAGTGAGTTAGGTTGGTTATGTTGCCATGGAGTCTAATATGTGTTTAATGCAGATTTTTGTTGAATTTTGAAGACAAGGTCAAAGATTTAATGGACAATTGGCAGCAATAATTCGAAGTGGACAAAGGAGAGGATTTATAGGAGGGTATCCCCGTCATTTATGACTCCCCACTTTGAATTCTCCTTCATGCAGCTCAAAGCACAAACAACCAAATCAATGCACTAGGAGGCAACCAAGCAAGTGGAGGATAACTTATGTTTATCTCGAGTTTTGGGAGCCAAGCCTCCCTAATTTTAAGGAAGCTATTGGGAGCTTCAGTTGTATAACTAGAAAGGCCTAGGGCCTCATTAGGAAGTTAGTCAAAAATTTGACTTTTTGTTGCAACATTTCTTTGCTCAACTTCGAGCTTACTTTTGTTGATAGTTTCATGTAATCCTATTATTATTTTGATAATAAAGATGAGATCCTTTTTGAGCTAGCACTGAGTTACCTCAGAGGGCTGAAGCTCTTGGGTTAGGGCCCAATCCAAGTAGCCAAGCTCCTCTTGTTTGTATTTATATGCTTTGTTTCAGTTTATGGATTAGTTGTTGTTAGATAAATTTCTTTCTTGGTTAAGAATAGGTTGCTTTTGGTAATTTAGAAGGTTGTTTCCATTTGAGTTTTCTATAGCAGGTTGAACAGTGATAGAAAGAAGATACAAAAAGGCCATCAACAGAGCCTTGGCCTCCTTTCCTCCCTTTGGGACCATGAACTGAGGCCAAGACCCTCTTGCTGCCACAAAAAAACATAGATTTGCCTTCTCCATAGGATTTCTAGTGTTGTAGTTTGTTAGAAGGTTAATGCTTTGCTTTAGATCTCTTTCACCATGCTCATTTCTGTCTTGCAATAAGTTTCCTTCCATGCTTTCTCTCATTATAGCATTTTTTAGCATTTCTTTTCATAGCTCATAATTTAGATTAGCTTGATGCAAAATTATGTTTTTTGATGTACTTAGTTTCCTTGCTTGCTTGATCTCCTTGTTTGATTTTCAGGTCCTTTTGTAGCAAATCTCTTCTCACAGCAAGTCAGCCTACCAGCCATCACATTCTCTCCCTGATCTATGCCCTACAGGTCACCCAAAGTTCACCTCAAATCTGCCTTAGTTTTCTGCGTTTTTCCATAGGATTTCTTCCTCTCTCCCGACCATCTTTTCCTCTCCTAGCAATCCTTGGTGACCCCTAGGCACCTTAACACATCATCCCAGCCTTCAACTACCCTTTCCACCCACTCTCACACCTTCAAAACCTTCAAAATTTCTCTCGACATCCTCCTGTAGACCTCCTGTAGATCCCCTGCAGCCTCCTGTAGATTTTCCTGTAGGCTTCTTTTTGAAGTCTGATTGTGGGAAAAGCCTCCAAACGGCCACCTGAGACCTCCTACGACCCATCCACACCATCCACACCATCCTACATCTTCTCAAGTCCCAAAACCACCCTCCATCGCTACCTAATCACTATCACATTCACAATCAAATAAATTACATGCATGACAATTTCAAATAAAAATACATAAAAATCCAAAAAGATGTTTTTTGCTTATTTACTTCTAGAAATAGCTTGAGTCGATGTTGTTTACTTCCTGAGTAGGTAATGGCATTCATTTCTCTTTCTGAAAAAGTAGGATTAGTTGGTTAAGTAGGGTTTTCTAGGTTTACTTTACATTTCAACCTTTTTTTCCTTTCTGCAAGTAGAGTAGCCTCTGTAGAGTAAGATTTCATTTCTTTCATCACACATAGAGCTTCTTTTGGAATCCATAGAAGTTGGCTTGAGCTCCTAGTGATCTTGCCCCAGATGACCAAGTGAAAGCCTGCAGTAAGAACTAGTACTTGTGCATACAGCACCAAGTTTGTTACAAACTACCGGGTTGATAAAAGTAAAGTAGGAAGCCCAGGAGTTGTAGCATTATTGCTGCAATACTGGTGCTGACCACATTTTTTGGCACCGTTGCCGGGGAAGCGTCAGAGTATTTTGTGATTATTGCTTTCTTCTATTTTCTATCGGAACATTCTGATAAGTAGTTTATTTCAACAAAAGTAGAGTAGTTGTTTCTTTCAGTTTTTGCATTTCCCTGCTTTCATTTTCAATTCTGCAAATTTCATTTCAGAAAAAATAGAATAGTTGTTTATTTCATTTCTGCATTTCATTTGCTTTCCTTTACAGTTCTGCAATTTTATTTTAGCAAGTTCATTTCAGTTAGTTGCAATTTGTTTGTTCAAACAATTTCAGTTTTGCAGGTAGTAGTGAAAAAAAAAACAAAAACCAACCAAAAAGATTTCCTTTCATGCCTCGTAGGAACAGAGATAATTCAGGAAAATTCTTGTCCAACACCCCCACTATATCAAATATCCAACCTTCTCTCTTCTTCAGTGGCGGTGATCAAGAAGAACCTTTAGGTGAACAACCAGAGATATTTGAAGAACCTATAGGGGAAGAAGAAGAAGAAAACATCCCTCCTGAGACAATGGCGGAGAACAGAAATGATAGGGGGAATGGAGAAAGAATAGAGGGTACCTTTCCCATCCGGGAGACCAATGGGGACACCAAAATGAAGAATATAAGTCCCTCAGCCCTACCTCACTTCCGTGGTTTGACCACAGAAGATCCTGACACCTTCTTGTTTGAGTTTGTTGTCATCTGTCGAACCTATGACTATGCAAAAGATGAGCAAAAGTTGAAACTATTTCCTTCAACTCTCAAGGATTCAACATTGCGCTGGTTCATCAGGTTACCTGGCAATAGCATCACAACTTGGGCTTAGATGCAGCAGGCCTTTAATAACAAATACCGAGACTACTGTAGGTCAAAAGATACCAAGGAAGAAATCTTCCGAATGACCATGAGAAGTGATGAATCCTTAGAAGATTATGAAGAGAGGTTCCAGCTTAGTTACAAAAGGGCCAAGTGCACACTTGACCCTGAATCTCTGAAGTTGGTCCTACTCAGGGGAATTCCAGAAGACCTTCTAGACATCCTCCATTTACTGGCCGAGGGAGACATCTGCCAACTACCTTATGAGGACATAAAGACTATCTTTAGAAACCATTCTGAGCAGCCAAAAAGAGAAGTAGGGGGAGTCAACCCATAGCCATTACCTCCTCATCCAATTCATCCATCAAAGGTGAACTTGGAAACATGCTAGAAGACTTCAAGAGTGAGATGCTACAGACTCTTGCCATGCAAATGGATTCCTTGCATATCAAAAGGAAACAAGAGGAAGCAGAAAGGGCTTTGGCCATTTTTTGTCGTAGGTGCACCAAGAGGCATCCTAGGAATGAATGCCCATTGAAATCTATAGAGGTTTGTTCAGTCTGTGAAGAAGATCATTCTACAGACAAGTGCCCTTCCTTTCGCGGACTTAAAGCTGTATACCAAGGGGCCGAAGGAGCCACTGAACCACTCTATTTCATGAACCAAAGGAGACCGCATGGACCTAGACCATACCATTAGGGGATGCAAGGGACATCTTAGGCATATTACAACCCCAACCACGTCACTTCCACACCTTCTTGGGGACCCCCTGCTCATCTTTCCTAGTCCACGCCTCCTCCTTGGTCCTTTCCATCTCAATACCATGCCCAACTAGCTACTCATTCATGTCAAACCTATGCTCAAGCACAACCTCAGTGGAATGCATCTTCTTAGGAGTGGAGGCCCTAGTACAACTCTCCTCCTGCTCTTTTGCCTCCACCACCTGCTCAACCACAACCATTGCCTCCTGCTCCACCAAGGCAACCCCAAATGCCTGCCCAACCGAACCCGAACCCAAACAACAGATAGGGTCAGCAAGTATATAGTGGGGAATCATCATACCCAACATACACTGTGGAGATTAAGGAGATTAACCTGCAATCTGGGAAGGTTCTCCCAGATAGCCAGCCTCCACCTAGGGAGGTTGAGGAAGATAAAGAGGAAGGTGAACCTAAAGCAATTCCACCCTTTCCTGAGAGACTATTCGGGACAACACAGCCCACCCTAGAAGAGACTGAACTTCTGGGAGAATTGAAACAGTTATGTGTGAAGATACCACTTCTCCAAGCCATAAAAGATGTACCTATATACAATTGGATGATCAAAGAGAAGTGCTTTAAGCATCCAGGCAGGCGCAAGAGAGATGCCCCAACCATCAATGTCATAGGACAACTGTCCGACCTGATGTTGGGGCAGGTAATCTATTTGAAATATCTAGACCCTGGAAGCCCAGTAGTTGATGTCCACGTTAATGGCACCATGATCCCACATACCTCAATGATTGATCTGGGAGCTGCCATTAATGTGATGACAAAGGACACCATGCTCAAACTTAACCTCCAAGACTCCCTGAGGAAGACCACGACAGTACTACAGTTAGCAGACCGCTCCATCATGACCCTTGAAGGGATTATGGAAGATGTGATGGTCTCCATTGATTCTTGGGAGTACCCTACTGATTTCTTAGTTCTCCAGCCGAAGGCAAAGCTCACTGGGTATCTTCTCATCCTGGGAAGACCCTGGTTGGCAACTGTCGATGCCTATATCAGCTGTCGGGCAGGGAAAATGACCATCAAGAATGGGCATATGTCCAAACAGTTAGTCCTATACCCTCCTGCCCAACCCTTGCTAGAACATGATCTACCTCTCTAGTTGGAGGAGGAGGATGAGGATGAAGTCTATTTTGCACCACTTTGTGCATTAGAAACTGCCATGGGGGGGAACCACAAGATGAGGATGATATCATTAAAAATTTAATTTAGAATCCACCCCCTAGTACCTTGCCATTAGAAGATATAGTGAAAGAAACCCAAGAAAATCCCTTCACTGATCTTTGTGTGGCCGAACCGACCTCTCTCTGTGTTAAGAATATAGAGTTTGGCCTAGAAAGAACCTTGAAAATCAATCCATCCCTATCCACTTCCTAGGAGAAGGAGTTGTGTAGCTTATTGAGAAAACATTTAGATGCCTTCGCCTGGAGTTATAAGGAGATGAAGGGAGTGCACCCTTCAGTATGTACTCATCATATATACATTAAGGAAGATTGCAAACCAGTCAGACAACCTCAAAGGAGGATGAATCTAGCCCTTAAAGACATTGTTAAGGAAGAATTGCAAAAATTACTTGATGCAAGATTCATCTACCCCATCTCTGATAGTGAATGGGTCTCTCCTTTGGTGCTAGTGCCTAAGAAATATGGTAAGTGGAGAATCTATGTCGATTATCAGGAATTGAACAAAGCCACTAAAAAGGACCATTTTCCGTTGCCTTTCATAGATCAAGTGTTAGATGATCTGGCAGGGAAAAGGTTTTTCTCCTTCCTAGATGGGTTTAACAGGTACAACCAAATTCAAATAAGCCCAGAAGACCAAGATAAGACCACTTTCACTTGTCCTTGGGGTACCTTTGCATATCGAGTCCTTCCTTTTGGTTTGTGTAACGCTCCAGCCACTTTCCAGAGAGCAGTATTGAGTATATTTTCTGAACTGGTTCATGATGCAGTGGAAATATATATGGATGATTTCACTCCTTATGGTTCTAACTTTCAGGAAGCTTTATCTAACCTAGGAAAAGTCTTGGACAAGTGTATTGAAATGAACCTATCCCTTAGTCTGGAAAAATGTGAATTTTTGATGACTAAAGGGACTGTGCTAGGTCATGCAATATCTCAACAAGGACTGCAGGTGGACCCCAACAAAGTTGCCATCATCCAAAGGGTCCCACCTCCTCAAAAGGTGAGAGATGTCAGAAGTTTCCTAGGCTTAGCTAGATATTATAGAAGATTCATTAAAGATTTCAGTAAGTTAGCCTCTCTGTTGTTTGGTCTTTTAGGAAAAGATGTCGAGTTCATATGGTTTGAAAACTGTCAAGAAGCCCTAGATACCTTGAAAAGAAAACTTGTGACTGCCCCAATTTTGAGAGGCCCAAACTGGGCCCTACCTTTCCACATTCACACATATGCCTCGAACAAAGCAATAGGAGCAACCTTAGGACAAATTGATGAAAATTTACCTTATGCCATATACTTTATAAGAAAAAATTTGTCTAAGGAAGAGTTAAATTACACAGTAACCGAGAAGGAATTCCTAGCTATAGTGCATTCCTTAAACAAAATTAGACATTATATCATAGGCTATCAAACCTTTGTGCACACTGATCATGCTACAATTAGATATTTAATGAACAAATTGGATGTAAATGCTCGCATTATTAGATGGTTTCTTTTACTGCAATAGTTTGATTTGACCATTGTTGATAAGCCTGGTAAAGAAAATGTCGTTGCTGACTTTTTGTCTAGAGTAAATTTGCCTGCAGATGAAGAAGGAATGGTGGATGATCAAATGCCAGATGAACACCCATTTGCTATCTTAGTACTCTCTCCATGGTTTGCTGATATAGCAAACTACTTGGTTTCAGTACAGTTTCCACCACACCTGTCCTCAAAGGAGAAGAGCAAGATCGTGAGGAAAAGCACCCCTTTCACCTAGATTGGGGGCAATATTTTCAAACTTGGCCCAAATAAGATCTTGAGAAGATGTTTCAGGGAGGAGGAAGTCTTTGACATTCTCCTAACCTGTCATGACGGGCCTTGTGGAGGCCATTTTGCAGCAAAGAGGACTGCCTTCAAAATATTGCAAGCAGGCTACTATTGGCCTACTCTTCACCAAGATGTGAGGAGATACACCAGCCAATGTGATTGGTGTCAAAGGATGGGGAAACATACTCCAAAGGATGAGATGCCCATACAACCTCAAGTGACCTTTGAGCCATTTGAGAAGTCGGGCATGGACTTTGTGGGTCCTATCAACCCTCCTTCAAAACAGAAGCAATACATCATTGTGTGCACCGATTATCTGAAAAAATGGGCAGAAACAAAAGCAATCAAACCAGAAACAGAGGAAAAAGTAGCTAAGTTTTTGAGAGAAAACATATTCTATAAGTTCGGGTATCCAAGAGAATTGATCACAAATCAAGGTAGTCAGTTCACTTCCAATTTGATTGAAGACCTACTCACACATCATAACATCAAGCACAGGACTTCCACCCCTTACCATCCACAAGCCAATGGGCAGGTGGAAGTCACTAACAGAGCTTTGGAAGGAATTCTGACCAAGGTAGTGAGCAGCAGCAGAAAGGATTGGGCAGACTGATTAGTTGAGGCCACTTGGGCCTACAACACAACATGGAAGACCACCACAGGGTTCACATCCTATGAAATGGTCTATGGGAAGAAGGCTTTGCTGTCAATAGAATTTGAATACAATACACTAAGGATGGCGGCTCAACTGGACCTAGACCTCATCCATGAACATAAGGAAAGACTACTCTAGCTCAATGGATTGGATGAACAAAGATTGTAGGCCCTCCTCCACACAGAGGTAGTTCAGCTTCAAAGGAAGATATGGCATGATAAAAATATCAAGGAGAAGCAATTCCAAGAGGGAGATTGGGCACTGCTCTATGATTCAAGGTATAAAGACTTTAAGGGCAAGCTGAGGACAAGATGGCTGGGACCCTACACCGTGGAAAAATGCAATGAAAATGGTTCAGTTCTGATCAGAACCATTGATGAGGAAGCCATCCCCATGCTTGTCAATGGACATAGGTTGAAAATTTACAAGAAGCCCTTCTCCAAGCAAGAGTTCATTGAAGATATGAATAAAATAGTGATGGTAGTGGGGCATATCTCAAGCCCCACACACTGAAGAAACAGAGAAAAAATAAAAAATAATAAGGACTCAAGTGAAAACCTCCATGAGGTGCTTGAGTCCCATCATTGGGTTGAAAACCTCTTCTGAGGCGGCCCAGTGATGCACAAAAAAAAGAGAAAAGAAAAGAGAATAAGATCCATGGGTGAAAGCCTCCCTTGGAGGTGCCCAGGGCAGGCAATCAGGGTGAAAACCTCCTTGAGGCGCCCTAGTTGTCTTTAAAAAAAAAAAACAGAGAAAAGAAGAAAAAGAAAATTGAATTTTAATGTGCATTGCAGGTTGTAGGAGGGCCACAGGGAGAAAGGGAAGATGCCACAAAGCCTATTTCATCTCCTCCACACTCTTCTCCATCATTTCTGACCTTTCTTCCACCCCATTGTGTTCTTTTTTTGGGAACTGTGTGTTCTATAGGAGGCCCTATGTTTTCTACAGGAGGCTCCTGTAGAAATCACAGAGAGCCAGAAATGGTTCCAGTAAGCAGTTTGAGGGGCTGGGAAGTTTCATGAAGAGCATGTAGACCCTCCTACAGCTATCCACCCTCCTTGCCATCCATCCCACACCTGCACCACCTCATCATCATCACTTTTTCCCTTCCTTTAAAAAAACACAGAAACCAGTTTTTAGAAAAAATAAAGGGAGCAACACCTCAAATATCACCTACATCTTACCAAGTACCTCTCCATCTCCATCAGCATCTCTGGCATAATCCTTACCGCTCCCAGCACAAAAATCAGCTAAAATTTTAAAGGGAGAAGCAGCTATAGGAGCTTCTGTAGGAATCCTTGTAGCAGCTGATCCCATTAAAATCAAGCCATAGCAGCAAAAGAAGTGCAACCATGGGATTGAAAGAGACATCTGAAGCTAGATCCAGTGAGAAGATACCTGTACAAAATAGCCAGCGACACATCGGAAAGCAGAAAGCATGTAGCAAAGAAAATGCAGGCATGCAACAAAGGAAATACAAGCATGCAGCAAAAGGAGCCAAAATGCCTCACAACACATACATTCGACTCACAGGTAAGTGACTAACCCGCTCCTCTATTGCATTGGTGTAATTGAAAAATATGCATAAGTGAATGAGATGGTTAGGGTTGAATGAGAAAAGGTGGCTAGTTAACTGGCCACCCTCATCCAGTTGACTGCGCTCATCTGGAGTTGCCACCACACGTGCATGTAGTCAAACTCAGAGAAAAATCCCAAGGACAAGTAGTGGAGGGTTTGCAAACTCCGATGCAATGATGGGAGGTGATTGCGGGAAGAAAGCATGATGACAAGGTGAGTGGGGACCAATGGTCCAAATATGGCAATGTACATTTTTTGCTAGCTCACCCCCTCACCAGAAATATCTAAAAGAAGAAATAAGTACTCCTCCTCGAAACTCCTTCACCACCTTTTCTTCCATTTCATCCTCGTTCACTTAGCTACAGTAAGCTCTTTGTCACCCACATAGCCTCAAAACCATCGTTCTCCATCGCTTTCATCCATCCTCCTGCTATCGGCGTTCTACAGAAGCACTTACAAGTTTTATAGGAGCACCTACAGGCAGTTCTAAAGGAGGGGCAGTAAGCTATTTTTAAGGGGAAAACACAGGGTTTTTGCTCGATTTCTGGCTTCAGGAGGTAGGTTCTGTGCATACCCACCTTGATTATCAATATGTGAAAGGAATGATATAATTTTAAGGAGGAATTGAGTCCATAGAAGAAGAGGAATTACATACAAATTTTATGCCTGTTTTCTTAAAAAAAAAACACAATTTTTCTTTGTTTTCCTATTTTCTACAAAATTCTTGTCTCCATCATTTGGTGTTCAAAAGGGGTATAAGAAAAATGATAGGGGGATTCATGAGGAAGGAGCCCACAAATTCAACCAGGCTCCATGAACATCCCCAGGTAGTAGCCATATTCACCAGAGAAAATTGGATGCCATTTTTTAAGAAATTCTAAGGGTTTGATGAAGAAGTTGCTTAGGAATTTTCCCTTTCTTTAGTCCCTCACTCAAGGACCCATGCCACTGTTACTTTTAGAGGTATCTCCATGGAAATCACCCCATAATTTATCAGTAGGGTTACCACCCTTCCTTTTGGATTACCTTGGAGCAAAGATGAAAAGCCAACTGGACAGTCTGCCAAGAAAAAATTCTTTTAAAACAATGAACATCCTGTAGAAGACAAAAATGGCATTAGAAAGACAAGCATACCCTACCCTTGGGATGAGGTCAGTTACCAAATCATCAAATATATTTCCTGTGAAGGAAGGTATAGCATAGTCTATGGCTACCATTTTAGACTTCTCCATGAGCTGAGATATGGCATGGACACTCCAACACCCCAGAAACTCAACATCCCCTATTTTCTCCTGCAGTCCCTCATAGACTCCAGCATTAAGTTGAAGGCAGGAGGTCCAGATCAACTGGCTCACCATGGGTTAATTAAAATGTTAGTGGAAGAAGCCCTCCATACCTTCACAATCCCCATAGCATGGGATATTTTCCGAAACATGACAGCAGAAGATGACATAAAGGCCCTCACATATGATATCAGTCCTTCTGATAGTGGGGAGGAGGAGCAGCAAGGGGGAGAAGGGGAAGAAACTGAGGAACAAGAAGGGGAGAAGGAAGAAACCAAAACAGAGGAGGAAGAAACCAAAACAAAACAAGAGGAAACAAAACCAACAGAGACAGAGAAAAAGACAAAAGGAGGAGAAAAAAGGGCAGAAAAGACAAAGGTGTCTCCTGGGACCCTAGAAAGAGAGGCAGAAGCTGCTGCCACTACCCTCAGCACCCCAATTAAACCAAAAAAAGAGAGGAAGAGGTAGACCTCAATGTATTTCAGGGCTAGGAAGAGCACAAAGATCAAACAAGGGAAACCCCAACGTTCTTCTAAAGTGCCCATTGTTATTGAAGATTCACCCTCTGCCCAAGGGAAGGAATCCCCTTCCAAGGCACCTATCACTTATGAAAGGGGGACTCCTAGATCTCCCACATGGAAGGAAAAAGTAGAACTACAGGACTAAAAAATAGTCCTACAGGAGGCACAGACTATTCTACAGGAGACCCTGTCAAGACTACAGGAGACTAAAAAACTTGAAAAAATACTAGAAGGACAATCACAGGGGAAGGAGGAAGCAACAAAGGCTTAAGAACCTGACCCCCAACCTAGTTTGGGCTCTTACTACAATCTTCTTGAGGGGGGAAGAATCATTCTATAGAAATTTGTAATCCCACTTTTCTTTGAGTTAGAGAAAGAAAGAATAAGAAGCCAGAGGTGGATGCAAATCACCAAATCCAAGGGATTTGAGGATATTGGCCATATGGAGAATCAACTCAGAAAAATGGATAGAGAACTAAGTGATGTCAGTCATAGAGAAGAAATCACAAGAACTCACCTTCATATAGAAAATGAATTGCTAAAAAGATAGTTGCAAGAAAAAGAGACACAATTGGCATGCATGGCCAACTGGTCCATGGAGGCACCACAATGCAAAACACTAGCAAAATCATATGGATTATACCTCAATGACCAACGATTGCAGTTTCAAATAAAGACTTTGGCACAGAGAGGCACAATGCCTTTCCAAGATTACAGACAATTTATGGACCTATGTGACCAAAGTTCATCAGAAGACAAGGAAAAAATAGCAAAATTCTATTTGCATAACATGGCCCTCACAGACATGAATGTGTGGGACCCCAATGCTAGGCTACAGGACCTGCAACTAATGGCCATCACATCATGGATGAATCATGAGGAGTTAAGGGCAGCAAAAATAAGAAAGTTGATGATAAAAGGGTAGAATGAGCCCCTAATGATCAAAGCTGAGCCATCAGATCCCATGGCTCTCATCAGCACACACCAGATGCTTGCAAATAATCCCCTAATTGCCCCTAAGTATATCAATGATCTGGCTCAAGCCATTGCACATTTTGAGGATATGGAAAGATTACTTGGAGATGACTATATTCATGCTTGTATGAGGAGATGGAACACCTTACCACACAGTTTGCAGATTAGGGAGTATCACTCCCCAACAAGGATGAAAGAAGCATTAAGGATAATGCCACTGTACAAGCGCTCTATGCAGAATTTGAAGGTCAATTGGATTGGCCTCAAATTGAGTCCCCCACTGCTGCTAGGCACGCTAGAAGGAAGAAAAGAGGAAGAAGAGCAACAGTAGTGGGAAGAGGTGGACAAAAAGGTAGGATTCCATGACAGAGAAGAGGAGCTCACATCATAAGCATGAGATGTTAGGGAGGCCACTAGGGCCATCAAAGATGAGGAGATGGTCTAAGTTGCTCAGAGGATGAGCAACACCTTCAGTAGGGGGGGGACGATATATGGGCTCATTGGGCCTCCTAACATAGTTTAATCAACTAGTCTCTTAGCTTATTGCATGTTTTTTTATTATATTTATGCTTATGGAGTGAGTTGGGTTGGTTATGTTTCCATGGAGTCTAATATGTGTTTAATGCAGAGTTTTGTTGAATTTTGAAGACAAGTCAAAGATTTAATGGAAAATTGGCACAAATAATTCTAAGTGGACAAAGGAGAGGATTTATAGGAGGGTATCCCCCTCATTTATGACTCCCCACTTCAAATTCTCCTTCATGCAGCTCGGAGCACAAACAACCAAATCAATGCACTAGGAGGCAGTCGAGCAAGTGGAGGATAAATTATGTTAATCTCGAGTTTTGGGAGCCAAGCCTCCTTAATTTTAAGGAAACTGTTGGGAGCTTTAGTTGTATAAGTAGAAATGCCTAGGGCCTCATTAGGAAGATAGTCAAATTTTCGACTTTTTGTTGCAACATTGCTCTGCTCAACTTCGAGCTTACTTTTGTTGATAGTTTCGTGTAATCCTATTATTGTTTTGATAATAAAGATGAGATCCTTTTTGAGCTAGCACTGAGTTACCTCAGAGGGTTGAAGCTCTTGGGTTAGGGTCCAATCCAAGCAGCCAAGCTCCTCTTTTTTGTATTTATATGCTTTGTTTCAGTTTATGGATTAGTTGCTGTTAGATAAATTTCTTTCTTGGTTAAGAATAGGTTGCTTTTGGTAATTTAGAAGGTTGTTTCTATTTGAGTTTTCTATAGCTGGTTTAACAGCGATAGAAAGAAGATACAAAAAGGCCATCAACAGAGCCTTGGCCTCCTTTCCTCCCTCTGGGACCATGAACTGAGGCCAAGACCCTCTTGCTGCCACAAAAAAACACAGATTTTCCTTCTCCATAGGATTTCTAATGTTGCAGTTTGTTAGAAGGTTAATTCTTTGCTTTAGATCTCTTTCACCATGCTCATTTCTGTCTTGCAATAAGTTTCCTTCCATGATTTCTCTCATTATAGCATTTTTTAGCATTTCTTTTCATGGCTCATAATTTAGATTAACTTGATGCAAAATTCTGTTTTTTGATGTACTTAGTTTCCTTGCTTGCTTGATCTCCTTGTTTGATTTTCAGGTCCTTTTGCAGCAAATCTCTTCTCACAGCAAGTCAACCTACTAGCCATCACATTCTCTCCTTGATCTATGCCCTATAGGTCGCCCAAAGTTCACCTCAAATCTGCCTTAGTTTTCTGTGTTTTTCCATAGGATTTCTTCCTCTCTCCCAACCATCTTTTCCTCTCCTAGAAATCCTTGGTGACCCCTAGGTGCCTTAACACATCATCCCAGCCTTCAGCTACCCTTTCCACCCACTCTCACACCTTCAAAACCTTCAAAACTGCTCTCGGCATCCTCCTGTAGACCTCCTGTAGATCCCCTGCAGCCTCCTGTAGGCTTCTTTTTGAAGTCTGATTGCGGGAAAATCCTCTAGAAGGCCACTTGAGACCTCCTAGGACCCATCCACACCATCCTACATCTTCTCAAGTCCCAAAACCACCCTCCATCACCACCTAATCACTGTCACATTCACAATCAAATAAATTACATGCATGACAATTTCACATAAAAATCCAAAAAGATGTTTTTTGCTCATTTACTTCTAGAAATAGTTTGAGTAGATGTTGTTTAATTCCTGAGTAGGTAATGACATTCATTTCATAGTTTTTCATCTCTCTTTATGCAAAAGTAGGATTAGTTGGTTAAGTAGGGTTTGCTAGGTTTACTTTACATTTCAGTCTTCTTTTCCTTTTTGCAAGTAGAGTAGCCTCTATAGAGTAAGCTTTCCTTTCTTTCATCACATATAGAGCTTCTTATGGAATCCATAGAAGTTGGCTTGAGCTCCTAGTGATCTTGCGCCAGCTGACCAAGTGATAGCCTGCAATAAGAACTAGTACTTGTGAATACAACACCGTCACTTCCAAGTTTGTTATGAACTACCGAGTTGATAAAAGTAAAGTAGGAAGCTCAGGAGTTGCAGCATTATTACTACAATACTGGTGCTCACACCATTATAGTAGGAAGTAAAAAAAATGATAAGGAGTAAGGGAAAGTGGCATCTTGGGAACCTTTTGGAATATCTAGATTGCCATAGGTTTTGCAGAGTAGAAAAATATCCACAGTTTGGATCTCAATGATATTATGATAATTGGATCTCATGATATTATTAAGTGAAAACTAATAAATATTATACATCAACATAAAAGGAAGAATAAAGGTGTTTTCTCAAGTATTATAGACATTTTAATGATGATTTTTCCTTAAGATATATCCCTTTTTCTCTCATATTTTTGAAAATAAGTTCTCTAACCTTTACATGTTATTAGCGATCATGAGAATATGAGGTTCTCTTGCAATTACAAAAATAGAGTATGTAATATTACACTTCCCCCAAAAAATTTGTAAGTAAATGTGACAATGGTTAATAATGCACTTCCCCAAAAAATTGTACAAGGATTACTTTTTTTGCATAGAAGTTTTCAATTTGTAAAAAGCATAGAAAAATGTAAGAGAATACAAGTCAAATATTGATGGAATATTTTATAAAGAATCACAACAAATAAAGGTTATATATTTAAATGGCAAGTGTTAAGTCAATCACCATGCACCCTCTTTTTCTCATGGATTATTATAGTCCATTTTTGCTCAAATGATATGAGAGTAATTCAATTGTTGATTCCAAAATATTTAAATCTAAAAGAAATGAGTGAAGTCAAATAGTTATTTTCACTCATCTCTATCATATTTTTGGAATATTGCAGAATATGTAATCATCATATAGATAATCTTTTCAAACAGTTAATTTTAATTATTATTATTACTACTTTGTAACCAAAGGAATCAACAATTGAGTTAGTCTCGTACTCATGTGACACAGGGTTGATTTCGGCTGCTACCACTATACATTCGGGGTTACTACATGTCCTCCTATTTGTAGACTAAATTACTTTAGGGGATTTTAACCTTCGGTCCCTCTCTTTACACAATACTTCATATCATGAAAATTTCCAATTAAGCTACCCCATTAAAACTAGTGAATATTATATTATTGAACATCTCATTTTATTCATATTTTTATATACATCAACTTATTATAGAAAACATAACACCTACACATATACACACTAACTAAGAAAAAAATAATCTTAAATTTAGCATTAAAATTATTTACGTTACGATAAATAATTGATAAAAAATCTTAGAGAAAATTTCTTGAAACAATGAATTAAGTAATTTATCTCTATTTCTCACACTTTTCTTTAATGTTAATTATATTCTTTTTATCACATAAAAAAATGACTTTTTTTCGTATAATTGTTTTTAGTGATTTATGGTAATTTTCCTTCACACATATTGTTTTATAATTTTAGTTTTCATCTCATCTTTTTTAATTTCTAAAAACTAGTGCCTAGGTACAAATTGATTAGATCTAGATATACACTACTCGAATTCTTTAATCAAATAAATCATAGAAAAGCAAGAAAAATAAGAAAACGCGCAAGTCTCATACGTGCACAATTTTTTTTCTCTTCAACATCAATTCATTATTCAAATAATTTATGAACTTTCATTATTCAAATAATTTATGAACTTACAAGAGCTCTCATACTAGGGAAATGGCTTTGAGAAAAAATAAATAAAAGGGAAACCCATCCAACTTGAATTTTTAGCTCTCAAAAATATGCATTGAATCACCTTTATGCTAAACCATATAATCTTTATGACCTATAAATTAATGTTTTCCTTCTCCTTCACTACCATCTCAAAATCTTTTTTGAGAAAATAATTGATGTGTTCTCTTTTTTACTTGGCTTCCTTTTATAATTTTGATTGGGTGAAATCCCTAACATCCATGGTCAAGATTAAATATAATCTTGGGTTGAGATCAATGGTTCAAAATTCAACTTAAATCACTAGTACCCAAATTTAGATACTTTATTAAATTAAGCTCACTTTATAAAAAGACTTTCACTTAATTAATTAATTAATTAAGTAAACTACTTAGTCTAACAGTCATTTAATGACGATTATTCCAACTTGGAGACTTTGATTTTGTGGAAATATTGTAAGAGCTACAATCATCAAAACTCTCTCTTAATGAGCAAGGTATTCTCCACCAATCCAAGCTTATCTCGAAAGAATAATACATTTCCTTTCACCAAAGGTTTTGGTGAGTATGTATACAACCTACTCATCTATTAGAATATACTGGTATCTCATATCGATGTGCTTCAAATGCTAGATTCTCTAAGAGTTTCATGCAATTCAAATTGTCACAATGAATCACCATAGGATCTAGCTCCTAATCAAACAATCCTGTAAGCAACTTGCGAAGCCAAATTACTTCAAAACTTGCTAAATTTGTTGCCATATACTCATGTTTTTCCAAACAAGGTGCTACTAAATTCTAATTCTAATTGAATTAAGAAATCACTACAAACCCCAAACTAAAACAACACCGAAAGGCGCTATGCTAATATTTATAACTTCCTGCTTAATTTGAATTTGAATAGCCCTACAACTTCAAACCATCTCCATCAAGGTACCTCAAGTTATACTCCATTGTGCCTTGTAAGCATCTAAGCACATGATTTGTTGGGATCGAATGCACCTTCCTCGACTCCACAATGTACTAACTTAAAGTGTTCACAACATAACAAATTTAAGGTTGAACATTGACTATATACTCAATGAGCCAATCAACTTCTTGTACTATCTGGAATCTACCAACTTCGACTCTGAGGAGTCAAACTTCTTTAGGTTGGTCACCATTAGAGTAGCCATAGATAAACTATCCTTCATCCTAAATATCTTTATGATATCCACTATATATTTCCCCTATCTAAGGAAGATCTCTCTTGATCTCTACTAAATCTCATGCTCCATAAAATAATACATCATATAATGTCTTTCATCTCAAATTTTGCTTCCAAGTCTAACTTGCACTCAACAATAAAGTTATCTACCAGAGTAAGAATCAAATCATCCAAATAGAGCACCAAGATTAGGGGATCATATACAACCAATATGAAGTATAGGTTGGAATCTACCTTACTATTGGTGAAGCCCATAACTATCTATCCTAGAGTACCATACCCTTAGTGCATGTTTGAATCCATACAAGGCTTCCTTAATCCTACCGTACATGTTATTCTATATCACGTACCTCAAACCCGTGTGGCTACTCTACATATACTTCTTTCTCAATAACTCTATTGAGGAATATTATCTTCACATCAATCTGGTGAATCTTCCACCCATTCTTTGAAGCAATAGATATTAGTGCTTACATAGAAGAGAGTATAGAAATAGGAGAGATGTCACATACCCATTTCCATTAATGACTTACAAAGGTTATGGGGTAGCCAAAATTTTCATTTTCTTTTTACTAGCTTGACAATAAGCTCTTATACCACTTTGTCACACACCCCTACTAAATTTATCCTAACCACGCTTGGAAAAAATTCATTTTAATCTCTCATACATTTTGTCAAACAATTTACATGTAACCTTTCTTCAAATTCTTTGTATACATCCAAATAAGTAGTATTTTTCTTGTAGACATTTTGTCAGAAAAAAATATATGAAATCAAAGAAGAAACATTGCTTAAATTCCACTTGTAAAATACTATTTGAAATATACCATTCAATCATGCAACTTTTGATTTTTGTCTTTGAGGTATTTTATCAAATAGTTTGTATTCAAATTGTAATCAAACACCTTTAACACATTTCTTCAAATTATTTTCATGAAAATAGGCATAAATCAACTATAGTATTACTACCATACAACAATTCTATCATATAACAATACCATCCACATCCTCCAAACAACATTTTCATTAGGGTATTTCATAAAATAATTTGTATGCAATGAATCATTAAACCATTTAGGAATTTCTTCAAACACTTTCCATGAAAACTAATATAGAAACTTCCTCATGACATGTATCCTAAATTAGAATAGTCCAAGTTTTGAAAATTGAACCAAATGATTAGTGGAAACTCCCATCACTATGATATATGTTTTAGCCTATGGAACCTCCCAGATGAAAAGTAATAGCAGAAATGCCAACATGGCCTATTTGATGCATGATTTTAGGAGCATCTAGGAAGTCCAAATTCCTATGATCACATATCATAAAATATGAAAACTCAAGACAAGATGATCAATGCTCTTTCCTTCAATATGATTTAAGTTTCAGCTTCTAGAACCTCCTAGAAGAAAACTTATAGCAAAATTTTCAACATGACATGTTTGATGCATGATTTTAGGAGCGTCAATGAAGCTTGAATTTCTTTGATCATATCACCTAAAATTTTGTGACCCAAGATTTGAAATTTGGACTAGATGATCAATAGGATTTCCCCTCACTATGGTCTAAGTTTAAGCTTCTAGAAACTCCTAGAAAAAAAGAATAAGGTTATAGTAGAAATTATAACATGACCTATTTAAAGATGCATTTATGAAGCCAAAATTCCTCTAATCATATTTCATAAAATTTTGCAACCTAAGATCTGAAAATTGGACCAAAGGATTAGTGAGATTTCCCCTCACTATGGTCCAACTTTACACTTCTGGAATCTCCCAGAAGAAAATTTATAGCAGAAATGCCAACATGACATGTTTAAAGAAGAATTTGGGAAGCATATCTTCCTCAACCAGTGTTGTTACAAAATCTAATACATATAAAAAGCTACAACCAAATAGTATAACAACTATAGCCATTATAAACATATTAAAGGGTAAATGCATGTACATATAAACTTCTTGAAACAAGGAATTAAATAATAATGCATGCCACTAAACCATCTATGCTATAAATATCATTAACATAGAAATAAATATTTATCTATTGCAGCCGGGAAAATACTTGAAATTGAAGTATGTTGAGCTACATTCCACCCCACCATCAACTCAACTATGCTGTAATTTTTCTCACATCTAACTATCCCTGTGCCAAATCTTGATGCCTTGAGGAGAATTTGACTCATGAATATTTCACACACCCAAATTGATACCAGATTTTAAGACCAAAAGTGAAGGAGATTCTCCTTCACACACATAGAGGAAAACTCAATGATTAAACTTTCCATCTTTTACCAAGATAACATTCACAAAAATACCATGCATGCCTACACAACACAAGGGAGTCCTTATCTTATCTATGTATTTCCTCATCCCTCCCCTCTTCAATGATATATGTGCCACACATAACCAGGACCATTCCTAGTCCTCAAAGTCGTCTAGTCCAAAGAAAATGCACTAAAAAACTTTCATTTCCTATCACATAAGTTGTCACCCACAACTCTTAACCAATAATAAGGTTTGAACATCTCTGGGTTCCATCACCAATCCTTTTTCCAATTTGAAATTTCCAAGTGAGAGAGAGATGTATGAGAGAGTAATAGAGGAGAGAAAATTATAAGCTTAAGAACCAAGAAGAAGAACCCCTTGATTGCTCCTCCCTCTTATTTTTATAATTACACCATGACCCTTCATATTCCAACCTTTTAACTTCTTGGGAAGACTATCCGTCACCATCAAATGGAAATGTTTACCCAAGGTATTTTTTCCTCTTAAGTCAACTTTTCCCCCTACCTAAGGCATCCTAAACTGTTGGTTGTCCCTTTTCTTCAGTTCTAAAATTTTTATTAATAAAAATAAACCTAACATCATATAATAGCATTTGACATCATAGCATAAATGTTGGTACCCTATCATTGTATTTTCTTAATTACATTACAAAATTTGGGATAATGAAATAGGTGTCATAATAGAAATTCTCCTTGTAATATACTCCGTTCTTAGAGAATCTTCAGGACACAAATATTTCCTTGCACTTCTCCACACTACCATCTATTGCATGCTTAATTTTGAACAACCACTTAGAAGTCACCATTGACTTCCCTACTGGTCTTGGAACAATCTCTTAGACATCATTCTTCATGATGGAGTTGTGATCCTCCACCGTGACATCTCTCCATACTTGTTGTTTCGTTTCTTCATCAATGCTAGAAGGCTCTAATTCTACAATGTTGGTAATCAAATCAATATATGTTGGAAACTTACATGGAGGCTTGCTCTCCCTAAATGTGGTTCTAAGAGAATCCACATGATGTCATGCATATCTCAAGATCTACTCAAACCATTTTTTCCTCCTGACAAATTTGGAGGGGGATAACTTCCCCTTATCTCCTTAAGAATTCTCTAGGCAATAGAAGCATATGCAATTTAATCAACCTTTGTATCCACTTGTTGGATATCCTCTGCAACTGGAGGTACATAATGATATTTCTTGGAGGCCAAGTTCTTATAAAACTTGACATATCTGCTCACAATTATCTTCTATTGTGCTAATATAAAGATCTTGTATGACTTCGACTCCTGTTACAGGGAAAAGTGTCTACTCAGAACTGCTTATCCCACTAAGGTGTGATAGCTACCTTAGAAACAAACAAAGTAAAGCTACTTTCGTTTTTCCTTTATAAAGTATAGATAGAGAGGAACAAAGAAGACCAACCTCTGTCTTGCGCTAATCTCCTGGTTTGATTCCTATCTTCCTTGATAGTCTTTCGCTACTTGTTCCCTTGCACGCCCAACTTCACAGAGTACCTGTAAGATCACAGTAGCATAGCACTATACAAAGACATGGATCTATAATCATAAACAATTTAGTATCAGATGTAAATTGACCATACAAATGCAGCAAACATGAATGACACAAAAGTATGGAGGAAAACTTGAATAGCTTTTATTGATAAACAAGAAAAAGCCAAGAGGAGTTACAACCAATTGTTCTGACCCAGCATCAACCTCTCAGCAAGGAAGCCCCTCTTCACCTCATACAAAGCTTAGATCACCCAACAATCTAATGTTTGTCTCAAGAAACCAACAACAATTCCTTACAATATGCAAAATTCCAGCCTCTGGATCTCTGCGATGAGGGATCCATATATAGATATCTGTAAGGGAGATGAGTCAGCTTGTGATTTGATTAGTGTCTTCCCTCTGATAGTTCTTGCTTCCACTTGGAGATTGATGATCTCTTACTCATCCTTGGTCGAATTCAGAGAGGCAAATGTCACAGGAGAAGTTTCTGGAAGCTTCCATTGCCTCTCCACCTCGCGGAATGACACTGCCATTTGTCATTTCTCGCCCATCGCACCCCATAGAAGGGCTTTTTGAAATGCAATGCACCCACACAGAGTATTTAGGTGAGATGCAATGCACTTGGCCTGTGGAGCAGCTGAAATGATCCTGTTTTGACCAATTCTGAGCAGTTTTTCATGGAGAACTTCTGGGAGAAGCTGTAATTAGCTGACCTTGTTCCTTTAGGGGTTAGAACAACAATTTTAGGGACTTAGGAGCCCTTGGTTTATGAACATTTCATGCTTGGGGTTGTAGTGCCCAAAAATGTCTATAACAGTTGCCCCCTAAAGCATGAGGTCGTTAATCTTTTGATGTCGGGTGAAATGCTTTATTATGAGGATCCGAAGTTCTTTCAAGCTGGGAGGAGACCTGTAATAAGATACAATACAATACATTATCTTCATAATATTTTCATGATCTAGCTGAGGCGGGCATTCCCATGCTCAGCTTTATAAATTCATTTTCATGTACATAGGACAGACAATCGTCTGAGTGTAGACTGATGATTCAGATAGAGCCATCATCCCTTTGATTGGATGATTATCTGTGCAGCAATGATGTACATTTGATGTCTTTATCTCCCTGAATATATATCGCAGCCCTAATGGATGAAACTAGATCCGGGGTCTTCAATCTCGTTCGATCTTCACTCGAAGTACAAATCTATCCATGTGAGAGATGTTCTGGAGTCGAACATGGAAAGACATCGCTTGATTACCAGCCAATGATATAAGTTGTTAACAAGCGCGAGAGGAATCACTGATAATGATAATGACCCTCAAGGTACTGCAGTACAATTCATGTGGTGTGAATAAAGGACTTGGCGTCGAACACCACGCAAAATCTTTCGGTCGAAGGTCATTGATGTAAACCTGTCGCCGAAAGTGAGAAACTTGCCATTGAGGCATGCAAGCTTCAAAGTACTGAATGGGGTGTTCCTAGATCAACTTCTTGGATACTGAGTTGATGTCGACAAGAAGCGATCCGTCACAGGAGGGCCTTAATGAATCCCACATCAATGACACGGAACGGAGCAAATGATTTTAATGGAGGTGAAAACGATCTGGTGATATAAGGTTCAGGGTGGTGGTCATGAAAGAATGGAGTATAAATGTATTGTAGTGGGTGAGACACAGGTGAATTCTCTGAATGACTTCTCTTGAACATATCGGCGACACTGACGTGATGGATTGGTAGCATTAACCCCGAATGTGGATGGTATGATGGGACCATGGTGATGTGACCGGTGAATGAAACAACCCAACCCGACTTGGATGCGGAGTGAAAGTGTCATGTTCAAGAGCGACTTGCTACCAACAAAGTTTCTTCAAGTTTTCTTCCCAATTTTTCCCCAGTCATTGCTGACCAGTACCTCTTTATTTTTATCAAGCTTGAGGAGGATAACATATGCTTGTTCTATAATTTTCCCTTCGGGCAAACCCATCGCTATGTTTTAACGAGCCTAGCGATAGTGAAACTTGTTGTCGTCTATAGACAAGTTTGTCGCTATTGAAATTTTAATGAGTTTAATGACAAAGATAACTCGGTCCTTTTCAATTTTAGAGAGTCTGAAAAGGAACGTAAAGGAAACTCCAAAATTCCTTTTTCGTCATCTAATCCCTTAAGTCCGAAAAAGTATAAAACAATACAGAAGGGATGAATTTTCGATACTTTTAACGAGCCGAACAAAACAAGCGCTCAATCTTTTTGTGTAATAATCCCTCAGGTCCAAAAAGATTAAAGTTTAGAGGAGGGATAGCACTTCCGGTCCCTTTAACGAGCTGGAGAGGCCAATGGCTCGGCAATATTTTCATATTTTACGAGTCAATTGAAAAGAGCTTAAAGGAGACTCGTCTTTTGAGGAACGAGTGATAAAATGGGTAGCTACTGATTCGAGGTAAGGTTTGGAATTTTCCAATCACGACAGTGTTACAAGGATGGCTAGTGAGATCACTCTTCGCAACTGTTCCTCAAAATGGGTAAACAATCAAATGGAGGTGAATGATCGGCCAATGCAAAAGTGGAGGTGACGGTGCAAACACGACCAAGGCTTTAAAGGCTGAAGTATTACATTCACAATGGTTATTTACCGGAAAATCGGTTCATTTTTTAATGAGCTTAAACTCTGGAGGAACATGTGCTCATTGCTTATGTTTATTTTTTAACGAGCATGAAGTTCGCGCTAAAACTGCTCGATTAATCCAGTCATATAATAAGAATGTCTCATATATAAAAATGGAAATTTTTAGAGTTTTGCCCCACATCCTTCCTTTATGCAAGTTAGGAAACGACCAATCCTACGAGTTTAAAGGGTTAGAGGACCTACAAATTTAAAAAAATAAATAGTCGCTCTTCGCTTGCACGCCAAAAGGTTTGCATGCCCCCAGGTATAAAATAGAGTTTCAAGGTCACCCTTCAAATCACCGACAAAACATTTGTTTTATTAGGAAAGGTATACCTCTTACAGGTTACCAAAGATTGTTCTATTCACGGCGTAAACAAAACACTTCTTCGGCGATGTTTATCGAAATAAACAAAGGTGAGCGACAATGCCTGCCAACCCACATAACTTTGACAAGAGAATCTTATTCCAGTCCAACTCCCTCTTCCAATCTCGGACGGGAGTACGAAGGTCATATAATCTCACGGAAGCCTACCCTATACTTGAAGTTTTCCTGCCGAAGCAGACCAGGGTGCATGCCCCCTAGGTTTCAGTCATGTCCCCCGAATCACTCGCGCTCATCGGGCGGACGGACTGGGGATTGAGACATTTCTTGCGTGAAAAGACCATTCAGGGATGGTATATGACTATTTGCTCTGCGTGATCTGGGAAATGAAAGCTGGTCTACGAGCTTGACCATTCTTCCTTCGTGCGGAAAACACATTACTCTAAAGAGTGAGGAGACAATCGCTCCCATGCAATAAATATAGTCTCGTCCAAGGAGTAGATTATAATCCAGGGGTCCTTGAACTACCATTACATTCATTTGAACGGTTTTCCCTCTCAATGTTATGGGTACATTGGGAAGGATCCCAAACGGTCGACTGGTTCCTTTGTCAAAGCCTGTTAGATTTCTCATCTCAGGCAAAAGCGATGGCGAACCAAGCGCTTTCCAAGCAGTTGAGGAAAGGATACTCACAGAAGCCCCTTCATCTATGATGCTACCGACCATAACCATTATATATATTTGAACAATGATTTGGAATGGTATACTAGCTAGTAAACGGGGTCTGCCTAGTTGATTCCAATCAAAGGAGACAACTAGGTTGCTTGGAGGTGGGACCGAATAGACGGACGGGTACGACTTTGATGAACTTCCTTCCTACGGTAAAGGAATGGGTAAATTTCCCCCATGTTCATCGGAGTCTGTGCTTATGAAAAGAATTTGGACGGTGTCATCCTTGTTCTCTCCGGTGACTTTATCATCTGAAGATGGAACCTCTGAAGGAAGACCGGGTCAACTGCCACCTTGACCTTTTGACTTTCATCTGGTATGGGTTCAGATGGTTTGTCTTCAATGATAGATGCTTTAGCTGACCACCTAAGAGGGCCAGCCAGATTTTCAACTAGTGATGGACTCGGCAAGAGTTTTTTATATCCAAGAGGAAGTCGTAACAGTGAAACCGGATGATCGTCCAAAACTATTTTAGCCTCGTCTAAGAAGGGACAACGGTGGATGGCATGATCGCCTTCGCGCAGTTTACAAAGAAATCTATATTTTCCTTTTTGTCTTGGGGCTTCACTTTCACTAGTCGACGGTGTGTTTTCAACATGATCATCAGAGGTTGACGACACTGGGTTGTGCAAACGAGGAGACCAGTCCCTTAAGATCCGAGGGATGCAAGGACAATCTCTATGATAGTGGTCTCCTTTGCAAATGACACATGGTGATTTAGGCCTGGTCGGTGCAGTGTGTGGATTTTCGCTAGACGACGCTTGGTTGCCCCCTTTCGCTTTTGGCTCCTTATTCTTCTTCTCTTTCTTCTTCTTTTCCTTCTTCTTCTCAGGTACTTGACTTTTGGCTTTACCAGCCCCATCAAGCGAAGAGGAAGGAGGAGAGGAAGAATTGGAGGAAGTAGAAGTTCGGTGAGTAACTCTGGATTCGTCTAGTTGCTGACTTGATTGTTCAGGAATTGCGGTGTTCTGAACGACAGAGGTTGAGAAGAGCCATATGGGCAAGCCGATTGTCAGTCCTGGAAGCGACAATGTGGCCATATGGGGTGCACCAACATCTCCCCAAGAGGAGAAGGGACTAGGATTTCCTCCAAGGGGAATTCCTTGGTTGGTGGATTCCATTTTCTCAACCCAAGATCAACGTAGGAAAGGGTGATGAATATCCGTTTAAAATAAATTTTAGACGCTTTGACACAACTTGTTTTTCCAATTTTTAAGAGTCGAGAAAAAACAAAAGATGACTCTAGTCGCCTTCGATTTTTAATGAGCCTGAAGTGACAAGTGCTCAGATGGACCTTTTCCGTTAAAGAGTCTGAAAAGGAACGGAAGGGATTGCTCTGGAAATCTAGGTAGAGGGATTACCAAACCAATCGCAAAACTGCAGAATACGTTTTCCGGTACGGCAGTCAATCTTCCCGAATGCTGTGTTCAGTGCATTGCGATCGATAGGGCGGCAGACATGGTTTCCTATGGATAAAGGATTAAGCCTATTGTGGTCTCCCAAAATATACTCGACGGTACGTGGGAGCACAAGTCCGTACTGGCACTTATCATCTCAAAGTGGAGGAATCACCCAACCATCAGTGAGAACAACAGTTACCAGGCTTTACGACGCCGGAATACGTCTCTAGCCTAGACTTCTAAATGTTGTGTGTTAGGTTCCAAAGCGTTGTTAGATTCATTGAATTTATTTTATAGTTGATCTTGTTTATGAAGTTTGCCTTTCAGGTTCACCGCGAGATGTAGATGTAATTCCTAAAATGCAATCTAAGATGATAAACAATCTTTTTATCTTCTTTGTGCAATGAAAATCCTAGCTACTAAGGAAAGAAAGACAGAATCCTTTCACAAAGAGCAAAGAGCACACTCTAAATGCACTTTCCTAAATCAAACGAATCAAACTCTCTAAATGCAAATGCACATGCATGTATTTGTTTTCGACTTTCTTAGTATATGAATGATAAAAAGAAAGTTGATGCACAAATCTGAATTTCTTTTCAAGCGACAATTATCAACAAGTTTCTTTTCGAAATAAAAAATGGAGGCAATCACAACACCTTACGATTTGGAAATGAATACTTGTTTTCGACACTAGAAAAATTACAAATTCAGACCAAAAACAATAGTAACAGGATAACCGACTATCAACAGCAATCAAACTCTTTCCTATGATTGAAATCGACACTTGCGACACTTTCAAATCAAAGGACGATAGTGCGATTATGTTACTTTTTGCAAAGGAGAACTGAAAATGACTCAACAAACACACAAAAACATTTACAGTTCTTTTGTACAAAGGAGGCGGAATAACAGCAAGGAAAAGGGGTTTCAAACAGAGATATACTGATCACTGGCAGCAAAATTCATGAATAGAACTGGAAAGAATGAATCACAGAAACCAAAACTGAACAATGCCTAGTCTGATCAGTGCACCTGTAACACAGGGAATTTGAAATGCAGCACACCTACTACACTCAGGAAGTGCGCTGAATTTCAGATTCTCAGAACAGTACCTGCGGTGGGCTAGAAATGAGACTTTGCTTGGGTTTCGGGTCACAGTTTGCAGTTCAGTTCATGGGTTTTGGCCGAGCAAATGGTAATCAGTAATGCAACAATCAGGGGTAGATCTAAGGAGGATCTAAGAGCTACCACAAGGGGCAATCAGAGAGTTTGTGAATCAGTTGTTTAAATCATAAACAGATCCCGGAGATTGACTGAAGCGACATTTATCTACTTTGCATTTGCATAGAAAATGCAGTTCGAAAGCTACCTGGCACGACTTCAGACTCCGTCTGTAAGTTTATGAAATAGACAACAAGGAAGATAAACAAACAAACTAATTCGTCCTAAGTGGAGTCGCCATTTTGTTATAGGGAAAAGTGTCTACTCAGAACTGCTTATCCCACTAAGGTGTGATAGCTACCTTAGAAACAAACAAAGTAAAGCTACTTTCATTTTTCCTTTATAAAGTATAGATAGAGAGGAACAAAGAAGACCAACCTCTGTCTTGTGCTAATCTCCTAGTTTGATTCCTCTCTTCCTTGATAGTCTTTCGCTACTTGTTCCCTTGCACGCCCAGCTTCACAGAGTACCTGTAAGATCACAGTAGCATAGCACTATACAAAGACATGGATCTATAATCATAAACAATTTAGGATCAGATGTAAATTGACCATACAAATGCAGCAAACATGAATGACACAAAAGTATGGAGGAAAACTTGAATAGCTTTTATTGATAAACAAGAAAAAGCCAAGAGGAGTTACAACCAATTGTTTTGACCCAGCATCAACATCTCAGCAAGGAAGCCCCTCTTCACCTCATACAAAGCTTAGATCACCCAACAATCTGATGTTTGTCTCAAGAAACCAACAACAATTCCTTACAATATGCAGAATTCCAGCCTCTGGATCTCTGGGATGAGGGATCCATATATAGATATCTGTAAGGGAGATGAGTCAACTTGTGATTTGATTAGTGTCTTCCCTCTGATAGTTCTTGCTTCCACTTGGAGATTGATGATCTCTTACTCATCCTTGGTCGAATTCAGAGAGGCAAGTGTCACAGGAGAAGTTTCTGGAAGCTTCCATTGCCTATCCACCTCGCGGAATGACACTGCCATTTGTCATTTCTCGCCCATCGAACCCCATAGAAGGGATTTTTGAAATGCAACGCACCCACACAGAGTATTTAGGTGAGATGCAATGCACTTGGCCTATGGAGCAGCTGAAATGATCCTGTTTTGACCAATTCTGAGCAGTTTTTCATGGAGAACTTCTGGGAGAAGCTGTAATCAGCTGACCTTGTTCCTTTAGGGGTTAGAACAACACTTTTAGGGACTTAGGAGCCCTTGGTTTATGGACATTTCATGCTTGGGGTTGTAGTGCCCAAAAATGTCTATAACAACTCCTCACTGTATCCAACCAAAATTCCCTTCTAACACGAAGGCTCCAACTATGTCCTCTTCTCCATAGGCATGTGGATATAGATTGGATAACCAAAATTCCTAAGATGTCTTATCTCATGTCTCACCCTTGTCAATGATTCCTCTATGGTCCCATTGAGGACTCTTATTCTATAAATACACCACTGTGTTGCATGCTTTCAACAATAGAAACATTGTCAAAATATGATCATTGATCACTACCTTCAAATAAATAGTGATGTATTTTTTTCCCTCTTTGCAACCCCATCTCCTATGCATTGTGAGCAATTATCTTCTCCTTATTGATTACTGCATCCTTGCATAAATATATGAACTCATTAGAGGTATGCTCTCGCTCACTTTTATATCTCAACACTTTGATATTCTTCCTTGTCATGTTCTTCAACTGAGATTTGAACACCCTTAACTGATTGAATATGTCATATTTGGTCTTCATGAAGTAGATCCACATTTTCCTCGAGAAATCATCAATGCAAGTGACATAATAAGATGCACCCTTCACTGATGCTACTGCAATAGGCCCATAAAAATAAGAATGATTCAAATCCAAAATCATTTTGGATTGAGTCTCATTGCTAGGAAACAAAACCTTGACAAAATGTCAAGCACAAAACCTTTTCACCCCCCTAATTATCTAGACTGAACTTTTGAGGTCCAACGACCATTTATTTTAGTATGGATACTAACCCATGATGCAAATTCCCATCCTCTTATGGAAAATATTGCATAGGCTCTCACTGTTATGCACTAATTCCTAAACATGCTTGCCCTGTAGCTTGTATAAGTTGCCTTTCCTAACTCCAATCCTCACAAGTATGTTTGGACAAACTCCATATGGGGATATAAACACCTACTATTTATGGAAGGTAATTCCATAACCTTTGTCCTCATTGAATGAGATGAACAATATTCTCTTCTTCATACCATGAACATATAACACGTCTTAAGCATTACATGATTATTTTGACTCAAGCTAGAATTGTATGATCCCTTGACCCCTCTTTGTAGACTTGGCAACATCACCAAGCTCCACATTGATCCCTAAGTCATCCTATAAAAGTTGATTGAATGACTATTATGATTTATTCATATGGAGAGAGGCATCACTATCTAGGTACAAATCACTCTTGACAATAGTGCTAGTAGAAAGGAGAGAAACAAGGGAAAAAAAACATTATTGAACTTTGTTGCAAATTCACTGAGCTAGGTATATGCTACTTTTTCTACTCGTTATGTCTTCCCTTTTCCCTTCTTCTTCTCTAGATGCTAAGAAGCATAGTGACCCTTCTTATGGAAAACAAAGAAATTGATCTTTCTCATGTATTTATTCTTTCGAGGATGATGTCCTTGTCCATCATTGTTACCTTTCTTGGTGAAAAAATTCCCTTTGATGTTCTCTTTCTTGTTGAAGACGGCCAAGTTTTCATTACCACCTCTCTGCTTGTTGGCTCTAGGCTCCTCTTGAGTCTTCCCTTGAATGTAGTCATCTCGTAGTCTTTGCCAGTCTGGAATGTTATCCTGGACATAGATCCCATTCAAAAATAATTCCCAATGCTTGATTAATCCATTTAGAGCTACATTCACTAGCTCTACATCCACCATCTTTTCTTGAGTTACTAAAACCTAATCACAGATCTGTGTGATCCTCATAAGGTAACTAGTAACAATGTTGGATTTGGTCATCTAGAAATCTTGAAGCTTGTTCTTTAGAACATATTCCAATTTAGATTGTCACTATGGAAGAGACCAATAAGGGCATCAAATATGTTCTTGGTTTTGTTCTTTTCTACTACTTGTGAGATCAAGTGATATTTCATAGCAACTAATATCACCCTCTATTATTTGACATCCTTCGTGTCCCATGCTTCTTGATCTATAAGATCTCCTTGCACTAGAAAGACCTTGTTAGAGCCAACATCAAGTTATTTTATGTCATGGTCTACCACTCGGGAAACCATACCAACAATAGAAAAGTAAATCCTTAGTCCAAAAGAGTACAACAAAAGTGAAAAAACTGGCATGAGAGAGAATATCATCATGGGATATAAGTATAACAAAAATATATGCTATTATAACTAAAAAAATGGCCAAAACACTAGCTTTGGCTAGTAGTGACTGTGGGAATGCCAACCATAGAGAAACACCTCCAACCATTGTGACAAGGGGATTAATGATGATTAGGCTCAAGTAGATACATCGATAGGCATAACATGAGTGCTTAGAGAGGTTGTACCTTTCCCTTTATGAAGCAAGGATTCAATTTTTGCAAGCCTCATTGCCATGTCTCTATGTTCCAATGACATCTGCCTATTTTTGGCATGGAGGATGCTAAGCTAGGGGGAAATTTTTATTTTACTATCTTCCTCGTCTTTGATTTCCTTACCAATAAGAGTCTTGATGTGCGAATATAACTCTATCGTGGATAAGTATTGGTTCTGTTGGCCACAAGTGTGGCCAGGATTAAGAATCTAATTAGATTGAGAAAGAATATGATTGTCAATGTGAGCTTCATGCTCATGTATCTACTCAATGGTTTCATGGTTAATTCGATGTTGTATGTACTCAAGCATATTCTTATTGTAGCTGTACATTATGGATTAAGATTGTAACCGGTCTCGAGATTTTCCACGTCTAGTAAAGCCATGTCAACATGTCATGCATGGATGATACATGGTAGAATTATAACGAAGTAGAGTGAGAATGATACATAGGACCAGGAATGGAAGGTAAAGCAAGATATGTGAGGGATGAATCAATTAGAAACATAAAAACTGGATACAATGTAGTGATGAGAGGAGGGAAAAATAAATATAGGTTCCAGGAGAGTGTAAAGAAACCACACAAGTAATAAAAGATAGGCGTTGAGGGAGGCTCGGGGTAGGCCAAACACTGTAATATAGCACCTCCATAGGTAGACTCAAATTGTGAGTGGAATTAAATAGAAAGATATGACATTAAAAGTATAACGAGAGACGAAACTAGAGCTTGGAAAAATAATGGCAAAATAAGGAGTCCCTTTAACCAAAATGCGAGACTGATGTGCTTCAGAAAAGACTTGAGAATACTAGTGTAAGAGAGAACTTGAGTAAATGAGAGGGGGATACAGGGTGTGCACTAGTTTTGATAACAAAGTGGAATCCTAAGCCTACCTTCCTGAGCATTAATAGAGAAAACTTTGAGTTCTACCTGAATTATCCTCACCACTACAATTGTTGAAATTGGATTCTCTATGAGTAGCTTAATGGCAATAACAATTTAAGGGGAGGCTCCTCATGGATTTTCATGCTCCTTACATAGATCACAAGTCAATACAATCCATTTCCCTTTTTTTTAAATGAAAAAGACCTCACATTTCCCACAAAAATATTATAAAATTAAGTGTTCTATAGATTGCACCTTGCTATTCCATTTCCTTTTTCTTTTTTTAATGAAAAAGACCTCAAATTTTCCACAAAAATATTATAAAATTAAGTGTTCTAAAGATTGCACCTTGCTAGTCCATTGCCTACAAAATGCACTTTTTGGTTTGAGTAATTGTTCGATGATATATACTTTGGTGGGAAAAGATTAAGTTCCAATTAACTCCTCCAAACTCGAATCTATGACCTCTTCTAAGAAAAACTATATCAAAACCAATTGGGCTACTATATCAATCACTCATGCCATCCTTTAATATGTTATTAATATTTTGTGACCATTAAAATGATGATAAAGGATAATCCTTTCGAATTAACCGTACAAGATTTGAACACACAATACCACAAAGAAAAATGCCTTCAAACACAACCAATGTGCCAAAGAGTTGCACACCACATCTTTGAACTCAAATCTATGCCACAGAACTATACACCACGCCTTCAAGTTTGATCTTATGCCATGAAGGAATGCCCCCCACCATCGAGGACCATCATCACCACAAACCAATATGCCATGGAGTAGACCACATTTGGGCATAATAAACTACAAAGCGAAACCATCTTTGGATCACTGCCAATATAGAGAACAATTCCTTCAACGTCTTCAGGTACCACAGAGTACGATTACTTCAATTTCCACAAAGGAAATTACCTTTAGGAACCATAGAGAACAATGCCTTAGGGAAATGTCAATGCCACAAAGAAGAATTCCTTTTTTGACTGTCAATACCACAGAGAAACAAGTCCTTCAAGAAATACCAACACCACATATAACAATGCCTTCAAGCATTACCAATACCAGTCCTATTGGAAATAATAATCCCAACGACTGCAATAAACACCCTGATATTAGCCATACTTGTTAGAAGTATTTTTGTAGGTTGCATCTCTGTTTGAAGATGGAAGGACTGAAGACAGAACAAAGTACTGTGCGAACCATTCCTCAACATAGCAAATAATTTAAGGCATTTAATGTATTTTGGTAATTAGATATGGGCAAGCGTTCATTCGCGATTATTGCCCATACTTCACAGACACCTGCGTGATTTCCACACTCAATGACAACAACTTATTAATTATTTTTCTCTGTCATGTATTAATGTCAAATTGTGCGTTGAGATAAATATGTATGTAAAAATAATTTTTCAAAAAAAGAGAGAGAAAGAGAGCGAGAGTCTCTAAGGAGAAAATGGTGGAGTGTGTGTGAAAAACAACAGTTACTGTGTTTTACTATGTGTTATTCTGCGTAATTGTAAATCACTGTAAAAACTTTGTTTTACTTTATGAATGAGCCGCAGTCTCATGTGAATGTATTTTCATGATTTAGAGTTCAATCCTAAGTTTTTATTGTGTTGCTCCAAACTTTATTCTATTTTTTTTGTTGTGAGTGAATACTGGGTTTTTAAGTCTCTGTATAGCTGCATGTATATCTATCTACGTGAAATCTAGCTGCACAAAATCTAGCTCCACAACTCTGCGAAATCGAGTTGCGCAAAAGTAACTTCACTAAATAATTTTACTCTACCTCTCCGCATAATTCCTTTTTTTAATATGGTATCAGAGAGGGTTAAACTTTGTTAGTGTAAAAACAAATGTTTTTACTAATAGTTAAAATTGTTTTGAGGGAAAATTGTTTTTAGCATATTTACTCGTAGGTAGAAAGTTATTTTTCTTCACCTAGAAATGGCAACATCAAGCACAAGCTTGACTAGTTCTCAGATACCTCAGTTCAATGGAAAAAATTATGATTATTGGGCTATTACAATGAAGACTGTGTTTTCTTGTCAAGGAATTTGGGATTTGGTGGAGAATGGTTTTCAAGAACCAATAGATGCAGCAGGATACAATGCCTTATCTCAACGAGAAAGAGATTTGTTAAGGGACAATAGGAAGAAGGATTCAAAAGCCCTATTCTATATTTTCCAAGTAGTTCATGAAAGTATTTTCCCAAGGGTTGTAGCAACAACAAAGTCCAAGCAAGCATGGGACACCCTCCAGACAACCTACCAAGGCATGGCAAAGGTCAAGACAACAAAGCTGCAAATGTTGAGAAGAGACTTTGAAAGACTTTGTATGAAAGAGTTTGAGTATGTAGACTTGTTTTTTACACATGTAAGTGGGCTGGTTACTCAAATTAGGTCTCATGGTGAGACACTTGAGGAAATAAGAATAGTTGAGAAAGTTTTAAGAAGTTTTCCAGTAAGTTTTGATGCCATTTTTGTGGCCATAGAAAAGACAAAGGATATCTCACAGTTCTCAGTGGATGAGCTTAATGCATCACTGATTTCACATGAGCATAGACTGAATAGAGCAACAAGCTCCTCATTGGAGCATGCCTTCAAGACACAAGTATCATTTGGTCAAAGTCAAGGCAGAGGAAGATCATATGCTAGAGGAAGAGGAAGAAGCCTACACAGAGGTGGAAGAAGCGGCCCTTCAAGCTCAAATGGAAGAGGCAACAATCAAAATCCAAGTCAAGGCCCAAGACAAAATCAAGCACAAGGTTATAGGTATGGTAAAGCTCAAGTTCAATGTCATTACTGTAAGAAGTATGGTCATTATGAAAATTAATGTAGAAAGAAGCAATATGACATAAGTAACAAACCAAGTATAAATTTCACAAAAGAAAATCAAAACCATGATAGCATGTTTTTAGCTTGTAATGTAGCACAAAAAAAAAGAAGTGATATATGGTATCTAGATATAGGGTGTAGCAACCACATGTCAGGAAACATGGAAATGTTTTCCAATCTAGATGAAAGTGTGAAAAATGAAGTGACATTAGGGATTGCTAGCAAAGTCTCTATCATGGGAAAAGGAAGAGTTAATATCCTAACAAAGAAGGGGGAGAAGAAGTACATCTCATATGTTTACTTTGTCCCCAGTTTGAAGCATAACCTCATAAGCATTGGACAACTCATGCAAAAGGGCTACAATGTCTTCTTCAAAAATGATGTGTGCACAATTTTGGATAGGCCTCCAAGCAGACAGCTGATTGCAAAGGTTTAGATGACAAACAATAGAATGTTTCCCCTAAAATTAAAATCAGATTTGCAGAAAGAAGGTGCACAAGCACAACTCTCAATGAACTCACAAGAGAATGGAAGAAAAGAGGCAGCTTTCACACAAGTAAACTTTCAAGCAGAGGTAAAAGATGAAAACTGGTTATGGCATTTGAGATTTGGTCATCTCAAATTTGGAGGTTTGAATTTGCTGCATAGGAAAGGCATGGTGAAGGGTGTGCCACTCATAGAAAAACTGGACAACCTATGTGAATGATGTATCTTGGGCAAGCAACATAGAGAGACATTTCTAGCAAGAAAGTCAGTAAGGGCAAAGACACCTTTGGAGATTGTCCACTCAGATTTATGTGGACCAATGCAGACACCATCAATTGGTGGCAGCCACTATGTATTGACCTTCATAGATGACTACACAAGGAAGACATGGGTTTATCTCCTAAAACAGAAAAGTGAAGTGTTTAAGCACTTTCACCAATACAAAGATCTTGTTGAGAAGCAAAGTGGACACTACATCAAAGTCCTCAGGACTGACAGAGGTGGAGAATACATCTCAAATGATTTCCTTCGATTTTTCAGGGAGCATGGAATTCACAAGAAATTAAAAACAAGGTATACACCTCAGCAAATGGTGTGGCAGAAAGGAATAATATGACCATTGTGGAAATGGCAAGGAGTATGGTGAAGGAAAAGCATTTTCCAAATGATTATTGGGTTTAATTTGTCGCTTGTGCAGCATATATATTGAATAGATGTCCAACAAAAAGCATCCAGAACATAGTTCCTGAAGAGGCATGGAGTGGAAGAAAGCATAGTGTCACCCACATGAGAGTTTTTTTATGTGTGTCGTATGCACATGTCCCGGATGAGTTGAGGAAGAAGTTGGACAACAAGGGGGAGAAATGTATATTTGTTGGATACAGTGATGAATCCAAGGCATGAAAACTCTATAATCCATTAACCAAGAAGGTCATAATCAGCAGAGATGTGTAGTTTATAGAAGAGGAAGCATGGGATGGAAGTTTAGAAAAGACAATCAATGTCAAAGCATGTATACCACATGAGGACAAAGAGGAATTAACAGCAGCAAGTAATTCCTCAACAATGACTCCCTCTAATCCTATTCAAGTGCAACAAAGCAGACAATAAGCAACACCATCAACAAATAATAGGACAACTTCGTGCAGCCAAGAAAGTGCTTCTCCAAGAATGTCACAAAGCGCAACACCAAGTGACATGTTAAGCCCATCTTCAGCAAGCACAAGAAGACCAAAATTCAGAAATTTAAATGAAATTTCTGAGCAAGAAGAAGTTGATAGTAGCGCTGGTCTAAATTCCTTATTTGCATTATTTTGTCATGTAGATGACCAAATCCATTTTGAAGAGGCAGCCAAAGAAGAAAAATGGGTTGCAAAAATGGAGGAAGAAATAGAATCAATTGAAAGGAATGAAACATGAGAGTTAGTGAACCTTCCGAAAGGAAAACATGTCATTGGAGTGAAGTGGGTCTATAAGACCAAAAGCAACATTGAGGGAAAGATTGAAAGGCAGAAAGAAAGGCTAGTTGTCAAAGGATACAAGCAGCAACATGGAAGAGATTACGTGGAGACGTTCGTGCCAGTCGCAAGGATGAAGACAATGTGTGCAGTTGTGGTGATTGGCGCGCAACATAAATGGAGAGTGTGTAAAATGGACATAAAATCAACATTCTTAAATGGGGTGCTGAAAGAGGAAGTGTACGTTGCGCAATTGCTCGGTTATGAGGTAGAAGGCTAAGAAGACAAAGTGTATCGGTTGAGGAAAGCTCTTTATGGGTTGAATCAAGCACCATGCACATGGTACAACAGGATAGATGCCTACTTGTTGGACAATGGTTTCGACAAATGTGACGGTGAGCCTACTCTCTACATCAAAGAGAGCGAAGGTAAGATTCTCATTGTCGTCTTATATGTAGATGATTTGATTTTTACAGGTAGTGATGATTTCCTCATCACTGATTTCAAACAAGTCATGAAGAGTGAATTTGAAATGACTGACTTGGGATTGTTAAGATATTTTTTGGGCATAGAAGTGAAGCAAATAGAAAATGACATTTTTATCTCTCAAGCGAAGTATGTGGCAAACATTTTGGAGAGGTTTAAAATGCAGAACAACAAGCCCACACCAACTCCAACTGTCATGGGGTTGAAGTTGAGCAAATAAGATTGCAGCAGCAATGTCAATCCGACATTATACAAAAGCATGATAGGCAACTTGATGTATTTGACTGCCACTAGGTCGGATATAATGTATGCAGTAAGTTTGGTGTCAAGGTTTGTGGAGACACCCAAGGAGACACATTGGCAAGCAACAACAAGTATTTTAAGGTATGTCAATGGGAAAAAACATTATGCCATTTTGTGTACAACAACAAATGATTTCCGGCTTGGTTTGTTACACTGACGATGATTGGGCAGGAAGTGTTGATGACAGAAAGAGCACGTCAGGATATGTTTTTCATTTGGGTTTCAGAGCCATTTCATGGGCCTCCAAGAAGCAGCCAATAGTGTCATTGTCAATAGCAAAAGCTTAATATGTCATAGCAATAGCAACAATTTGTCAGGTAGTTTGGATGAGAAGGATGTCGAGGGATCTTCGTCATGACCAAGAGGGAACGATAACTATTTTCTGCGACAACCCCTCAGCAATTGCATTGTCAAATAATTCTGTCTTTCATAAGAAGACCAAGCATATTTATGCTAAATATCATTTTATTAGAGAGTTGATTAACAATGATGAAATTGTGTTGCAGCACTGCAGGCCACATGAACAATTTGCTAAAATCTTCACGAAGCCATTGGCAAGTGAAAGTTTTGTTTATCTCAAAAATTGTTTGGGAATTATCAATGGCAACAATTGTGATTAAGGGGGAGTGTTGGAAATAATAATCCCAACCACCGCAATAAACACCCTGATAGCAGCCATACTTTTCAGAAGTATTTTTGCAGGTTGCATCTCTATTTGAAGATGGAAGGACTGAAGCCAGAACATAGTACTGCGTGAACCATTCCTCAACACAGCAAAGTATTTAAGGAATTTAATGTATTTTGGTAATTAGATATGGGAAAGCATTCATTTCGCGATTATTGTCCATACTCCAAAGACACTTGCGTGATTTCCACACTCAACAAAAACAACGTATTAATTATTTTGCTCTGTCATGTATTAATGTCAAATTGTTTGTTGAGATAAATATGTATGTAAAAATCATTTTGCAAAAAAAAGAGAGAAAGTGAGCGAGAGTCTCTGAGTAGAAAATGGTGGAACAAATTTTGGTGGGCGCGTGAAAAACAACGGTTACTGTGTTTTACTATGTTATTCCGCGTAAGTGTAAATCACTGTAAAACCTTTGTTTTACTTTGTGAAGAAGCCCCAGTCTCATGTCAACGTATTTTCATGATTTAGAATTCAATCCTAAGTTTTTATTGTGTTGCTCCAAACTTACTCTATTCTATTTTTTTGCCGTGAGTGAATAATGGGTTTCTAAGTCTCTGTATAACTGTGCGAAAGCTAGCTGCGTGAAATCTAGCTCCGTGACTCTGTGAAATCGAGCTATGCGAAAGTAGTTTCGTGAAATAATTCTACTCTGCCTCTCCTCGTAATTTTTTTTTAACAAACTATACACCACGCCTTCAAGTTTGATCTTATGACATGAAGGAATGCCCTACACCATCAAGGACCACCATCACCACAAACTAGTATGCCATGGAGTAGACCACATTTGGGCATAATTAAACTACCAAGCGAAACCATCTTTGGATCACTGCCAATATAGAGAACAATTCCTACAACGTCTTCGGGTATCACAGAGTACGATGCCTTCAAGTTCCACAAAGGGTAGCACCTTTAGGAACCATAGAGAACAATGCCTTCGGGAAATGTCAATGCCACAAAGAACAATTCATTTTTTCACTACCAATACCACAGAGAAACAAGTCCTTCCGGAATTACCAACACCACATATAACAATGCCTTCAAACATTTCCAATACCATTGAGAAACAAAGCCTTTGGGCACTGCTAACACTAAAAAGAGAAATGCCTTTGAGAACTACCAATACCACATAAAACAAATGCCTTCGGTTACTTCCAACATCACAAAGAACAAACTCCTTTAGGCGTTGACAATGCCACAAAGAACAAATTTCCTTTGAGTACTGGCAACATTGTAGAGAAAAAATTCGTTCGGGCATGCCAATACCAAAGTAACAATGCATTTGAGCCCTTCCCAATACATAGTGAATAAATGCCTTTGCGAATTTCCAAAACAACAGTGAACAAATGCCTTCAGGCGCTGCCAATACTACACTGAACAAACATCTTCTGGCATTGCCAATACTACAAAGAAAAAACACCTTTGGGCACGTTAACACTACTATGAACAAACACCTTTAGGTACTGCCAATACTATAGAGAAAAAAATGCCTTCGGGCATGCCAATACCACTGTGAACAAATGCCTTCCAGCGCTACCGATACTATAATTAAAAAGTTCCTTTAGGAATTGTCAATACACTAAGTAACACCACCTTTGGGAACTTGTCAATACATAAATAATCACTTCCTTAGAGAAAATATTTCTAATACCACAAAGAACAAATTCCTTTGGGCACACCAATATCATAGTAAACAAACACCTTTGGGCACGCCAATACCACAATTAACAAATGCCTTTAGGAACTATCTATACCACAATGAAAAAATGGCTTCAGGAACTATAAATACATAGAGAACAATCGCCTTTGGGCACTTGCCATTACACAATGAACAAACGCCTTCCGACACTTTCTAGTAATTGAGAACAACAAACTTCGAGCATGCCAATGCACATGGTAACACATAACTAGATCCATAGAGTTAGATGCCTTCATGCACCTTGAATCAAATTATATATTCATGAGCAAACACACTCGACCCCTTTGTGTGCGTGTGCACATGTGCACACTCCTTAACTTAAAGGAGGTTGACAAGAATTTCGGACATGGGTCAACATTTTGGCTTTATATAGAAAATTCCATGTGACCTTTAGAATTCAATCCTAAGGTTTTATTGTGTTGCTCCAAACTTACTCTATTCTATTTTTTTGTCATGAGTGAATACTGGGTTTCTAAGTCTCTGTATAGCTGCGCGAAAGCTAGCTGCATGAAATCTAGCTCCGTGACTCTGTGAAATCAAGCTGTGCAAAAGTAGCTTCGCGAAATATTTTTACTCTGCCTCTCCTCGTAATTTTTTTTTAACAAACTATACACCATGCCTTCAAGTTTGATCTTATGCCATGAAGGAATGCCCTACACCATCAGGGACCACCATCACCACAGACCAGTATGCCATGGAGTAGGCCACATTTGGGCATAATTAAACTACCAAGCAAAACCATCTTTGGATCACTGCTAATATAGAGAACAATTCCTACAACGTCTTCGGGTACCACAGAGTACGATGCCTTCAAGTTCCACAGAGGGTAGCACCTTTAGGAACCATAGAGAATAATGCCTTCAGGAAATGTCAATGCCAAAAAGAACAATTCATTTTTGCACTGCCAATACCACAGAGAAACAAGTCCTTCTGGAACTACCAACACCACATATAACAATGCCTTCAAACATTTCCAATACCATTGAGAAACAATGCCTTTGGGCATTGCTAAGACTACAAAGAGAAATGCCTTTGAGAACTACCAATACCACATAAAACAAATGCCTTCGGTTACTTCCAACATCACAAAGAACAAACTTCTTCAAGCGTTGCCAACACCACAGAGAACAAATTTCCTTTGAGTACTGGCAATATTGTAGAGAAAAAATTCGTTCGGGCATGCTAATACCAAAGTAACAATTTATTTGAGCCCTTACCAATACATAGTGAATAAATGCCTTTGCGAATTTCCAAAACCACAGTGAACAAATGCCTTCGGGCACTGCCAATACTACACTGAACAAACATCTTTTGGCATTGCCAATACTACAAAGAAAAAACACCTTTGGGCACGTCAACACTACTTGAACAAGCACCTTTAGGTACTACCAATACTATAGAGAAAAAAATGCCTTCGGGCATGCCAATACCACTGTGAACAAATGCCTTCCAGCGCTGCCGACACTATAATTAAAAAGTTCCTTTAGGAATTGTCAATGCACTAAGTAACGCCACCTTTGGGTACTTGTTAATACATAAATAATAACTTCCTTAGAGAAAATATTTCTAATACCACAAAGAACAAATTCCTTTGGGCACACCAATATCATAGTAAACAAACACCTTTGGGCATGCCAATACCACAATGAACAAATGCCTTTAGGCACTATCGATACCACAATGAACAAATGGCTTCGGGAACTATAAATACATAGAGAACAATTGCCTTTGGGCACTTTCCATTACACAATGAACAAACGCCTTTCGACACTTTCCAGTAATTGAGAAAAACAAACTTCGAGCATGCCAATGCACATGGTAACACATAACTAGATCCATAGAGTTAGATGCCTTCATGCACCTTGAATCAAATTATATATTCATGAGCAAACACACTCGACCCCTTTGTATGCGTGTGCACATGTGCACACTCCTTAACTTAAATGAGGTTGACAAGAATTTTGGACATGGGTCAACATTTTGGCTTTATATAGAAAATTCCATGTGACCTTACGATGTGATTGGGTCCCGGTCCATGGTCAAACCATTGACACATGTCGCGCTTTGAGTGGGCCACGTGCCACTCAGATTACATTGAATTGGATGACTAAACATGCCTATTCAACATGCCACATGGCAACTTCCATGTCATCACTATATCCCTAATCTCTTTTCCCTACATGTCATTGGATGAATGGACTAGCATGACGAAGGCCAAGTGACGTGGGTAAGACCAACTACATTAAAGTTTAGGAAAGTTATCACCAAATCCACCAATCATGAATTATTCAATAGCTAGATGTACAGTAATATGCACGATCTTTAGGTTTTTTAAATAGTGCACAAGTTCATGCACCATCTACTATGGATTTCTCACAAAATAATATATCCAATCTAAAGATTTGATATATGTAACAAATTTGATGTTTTTCCTTTATTGCAACTGCTAATTTCAAATTAACATGTTTTCTCATCTCGGAAGAGTTTGACCAAGTGTAATATGTCGTTGGAAAGGTTTCAGAAAGGACTATCCAACCATGCCACTCGCAACTTTATTGGAACATCATAACTACAACAAAATCTCAATAAAATTTGAGCCATTTTGACACCATTCAATGTGATCTTGGAAATACATTAGACTATCATGCTACTTCTTTAGACTTATCAATGACATTGTTGCTTCCTTAGGTTTCCCCTTTGACATTAATAACACTGGTTATCACCAATGACAAAACTATGTCCAACAGAAGCAAGGTGACAATAGAGGCCAAGCCTCCCCTCCTCTTGCACGTTTTGCCCCATTGTCACCCTAGTTAGGAGAATTGTGAAGTTATTGTTAAACCAAACAGTAGATAATATTTTAAAATATTATTATATTAAAATAAATATGTTTTAGATCATGAAGCTTATATATTATTAAAAAAAATCATAAAATAGAAAAAATAAATAGATTGTTTTTTGCTTTATTTTACTACCCTGATTATATTATTCATGTTAGATGCAAATACAGTTAAGTAGTGAAGTAATTTGTTAAATATTACAATGAAGTCACTAGTTACCAATAATTGTTTTATGCAGAATGTGTTTCCTTATACTCCTAGGTAAATTGGGGTGGTTGAGCAATACGAATAGGATATTGGTGAAACATATTGAATTATACGGGTCTCACCAAAAACATACTAATGAGATTTTGTGCCTATAGTGATTTACATTAAGAAAATCTTATTCCAAAACTATTGAATAATGTTACCTAAATGAAAGTATATACTTGTTTCTGGAATATATTAGGTTGTTTTGTCATGAATATTAAGGAATTGATATCTAAGGATCGAACATGGCCACCGTTGGATGACCAAATACGAAAACATTTATTATCACCGAATGTATACATAATTTCCCTGTTTTACTAGATATTGTAAATGTGTGAAATAATGAGTTGTAAGATCCAAAGGTAGGATATGTTTTTAGAAACACAAACGTGTTTTAGGGGTATTAATGAGGATACATTGAGGGAGAAAGTTAGCTAGTGAAAATGATGAGCAAATGATCAAGATGCAAATTTCCAGATTTAATATTGCATAATTGTCCTTAATAACTAAGAAATACCCTAAAAAAATATAATGTCAAGTTATTAAGCACTAACATCGGCACAATCAAGAGGCTCCATGGGTAAAGAAGTGAGTAACTTGAAGTTTGATGAGAGAACATATTTATTTACATTAAAGAATTATGGGGAAGGATTAGAAGATGAGAATGACTTCTTTAATTAAACTAATTTTAATAATATTAAATTTCGATTTAATTTTTTTTGAGTTGAAAATTTACTTTTAGTTGGAATTTTTTCAATTATAAATGGATTTTAAAATTGAAATATAAAAGAGAAAAGTGAATAGGAAGCTATGAATCCAAATTGACCACCTAAAAATATTTAAAATAAAAATTCTCTAAATACTTTTTTTTAAGTGATTAAGATGTTATTATTTAAATGCTTTTTTATTTGGTGATTAAAATGTCATTATTTAAATAATTATTTATTCATATTAAAATATTTTTTTACCTTTAATTTTAAAAATATATATATAAATTTCTAAAAACACTCTAATTTTAAAAATCATGCATCAAAACAATATAATTTAATTACTTTTATTTTCATATAATAATGTACCCTATTACATAGAATTTAGCTAATCAAATTAATATAAAATCATAATAAATACCTTTAAAAAAACATTTAATGTAATAAAATAAATTATTTATCTATCCTGCTACTAACATGGTCTCCATAAAGAGATATACATTCTAATAAGGATGCCATATCTTATTCCTTGACCTTTGAATATTCAAAGCATGTTTAGTGTATTGGTGATATTGACGGCTTAGTAACATGTTCTCCATAAAGAGATATACACTCTAATAAGGATGCCATATCTTATTCCTTGGCCTTTGAATATTCAAAGCGTGTTTAGTGTATTGGTGATGTTGACGGCTTAGTGATTTTGAAAAATTACCTCTCCATGCATCATTGTTAGAAGGTCGCTCCATTGCTGAAGTGTCTTAATTCATGCTCTTAAGTGATAACCACTATCCTCTTAAATGGTAATCTTACACTCCCTATGTTTTTTTGGAACTTGACACATTTTTTAAGTGTTATTTTTCCAATACATTCTTTTTCCATACAACAAACTATTGTTACTTGTAAGTTAATGTAGGAATTTTTATCTACCTAGCTATGTTAACTATCTTTAATTAATATAAAAATCTCCCATTATTACATATACGGTATTACAAACATCAACAATAAATATAAATGTATTTTATATTTTATTGTATGAAGTCATTTTAATCTTGCCTTCATTTTAAGACCCATCAAGAATCTTAACAATATCTACGAAAATTTTATCAATTTATGCATCCATTTCCTAAACAACGTGTTTACATTGCCTTCCTTTCTTGTCTAGGGTCTCTTTTTTTTGTGAGATAGAGCTAGACTTCGTTCAACCCTCACCATTGGGGTCCTTAAGTGTATCCATGAAGAACTATGGATTTGTGGGGGAAGAAATGGACAAACTCAAGGATGACTCATCTCTCAACGATGCCTATCTAGTATGAATATTTAGATAATTGAAATGGTTGCTTTAATAAGTTTATTTTTATGTTTACATATTTATACATATTATATATGAACCCCATATTATATATCATTGGTCAAGATACTTGGACTCAAGCTCTCAAAATGTAAACGATGCCTATCTAGTATGAATATTTAGATAATTTAAATGGTTGCTTTAATAAGTTTATTTTTATGTTTATATTTATACATATTACATATTAACCCCATATTATATATCATTGGTCAAAATACTTGGACTCAAACTCTCAAAATGTAAACCCAAATTAGTAGGAAAAAAAACAAAAGAAAAACCAGGCACCTAGACCCTCAAAAACCCCATAGGAATATCAGAATAAATCCCAAGAACAAGCATACAACCATGTCAACATTCACCCTCGCAGATAAGGGAAAGGGCACTAGGACTATAGAAAATAAAGCCCTCAAGGGGCACAAACATCTAAGAGGCAGGGGATAAACCCCAGATTGGGCAACAATAAAATAGGCCGGAAAAGACAGCAGGGAACAAACTGTGAAACCGAGGACCGACGATGACCCTGATCCACCTCTAGCGAACCAGTTGATGGCAAACGAAACCCCCAACTGACACTGGGTCAAGAACCCTGAAAGAGATCGCAACAGTCCCAAAAGTCAGAAATTGCGAGCACAACAACAAATAACAAAGCACCAAGCCGCCAACAACAACAATTTGGGCAACGACAAGCAGAAACTAGCATGAACCTGCCATCAGACGCTATCGCACAATGAAACACCCTCCAAGCATGAACTCGTCAGCCAATGCCAAAATGCATAGTGAAACTCCCTCCAAAGGCACTGGCAAGAACTGCGAAACTCCCAACAAAAAAACACCTGCCAGAACAAGAAAACACACACCAACAAATAACCTCCGGCAACAATAGGGAACACAAACCGAAAAGCCAAAGCGGCTAAGGTTCCAGCGGCCCCACCCTCCCAATTCCTCTAATAAACTCATCTTATTCATAGCACTATGAAGAATATTCATTAAAACATTGTAATGTTATGGGAATAATATAACAACTTCAAAGAGAGTTGACTTAGTCGATAATAAGTTTTTGACACTTAGAATGCAGCGAAAGAAAAAGAAAGACCTACTAAGCTCTAGGGCACTCTACACCTTCTAAGTGTTAGTGGTAAGTTCGGTCAAGTTGAATACTTTTTATGTCCGATCACATAGAGAACCTTGAAGTCTAAGACCTAAATCCATAAATCCTATTACTTGAACAACTTTATGCATTCCAAAGACATGTATTTTTCTTCATTAATTTATTTCCATGTAAAAATGAACTAAGTAACCTGGAGTATTTCACACTTCCATAATAAATTATTTTTTCATAATAATGTAAAACAAAAAGATATTATAAAAATTATAATTTTTTTTATAAATTAGTTTAATTAATTTTTAAATAATAAAGTTAAGTTTTTTATTTTTTAAAACCTATTAATTTATTTTAAATATATAAAAAATATTTCTTTTAAATTAAATAATTATTAATTTCAATCATAAAAATAAAAATTAGAGTTTTATTTTTGTTGAATTGAGGCTTCTGTGATTCATATCATATCAGGTTTATAAGAGATTTTTCGGCGTAAATCACAAGATCTATCATTTGTCGACGCGTTTCGAACCAACTAGTGTGGTTCATCGTCAGGACAAGTTGAAGAACTAGATCCAACTTTGCATGTTAAATAGCTTGAGCAGAGCCTCCAACGGCTAACTAGGCCAAGGGCTAAATTGGACTAGGGACCTTACCTCTAAAATAAATATATAAATAATTTAATTTAATTGGAAGTTAGTTATAATAAGAGACCTTACCTCTAAATAAATATATAAATAATTTAATTTAATTGGTTGTTAATTTAATATGGGGGTTTATGGAGTGCATTATATTAGATATCATTTTTGGGATTCAACTGCGTTAAGTAAGTCATTCACGTATGACCATTTCCATGAGAGGTAGTCGTAACCGACTAATTTCTCATGATTTTTGAATAGTTCACTTAGCACTCATTGCATCGGGTGATGCTCACAGGGGTGAAGAAGTGGGATTGAAACTAGTGAAATGAATCACATAGCATCAATCATCACTTCCGGGGCTTGCACCCGGTAACCAGGACTTCCCGGGAGGTCACCCATCCCAGATCTCCTCTGGCTCAAGCGCGCTTAACTGTGGAGTTTTCCCCACAATCAAGCCCACTTAGCTTGCTACCCCATTTGCAAAACCTTAGCAAGTATTGTGCCTCATGAACCATTCAATTAGAGATCCCTTCACTCTTTTTGAATTTAAGTATGGGGGTTTATGCAGTGCATTATATTAGATATCATTTTTGGGATTCAACTGCATAAACCCCCATACTTAAATTCAAAAAGAGTGAAGGGATCTCTAATTGAATGGTTCATGAGGCACAATACTTGCTAAGGTTTTGCAAATGGGGTAGCAAGCTAAGTGGGCTTGATTGTGGGGAAAACTCCACAGTTAAGCGCGCTTGAGCCAGAGGAGATCTGGGATGGGTGACCTCCCGGGAAGTCCTGGTTACCAGGTGCAAACCCCAGAAGTGATGATTGATGCTATGTGATTCATTTCACTAGTTTCAATCCCACTTCTTCACCCCTATGAGCATCACCTGATGCAATGAGTGCTAAGTGAACTATTCAAAAATCATGAGAAATTAGTCAGTTACGACTACCTCTCATGGAAATGGTCATACGTGAATGACTTACTTAACGCAGTTGAATCCCAAAAATGATATGTTAATTTAATAGTTAGTTAAAAGGTATTAACTATTTAATAAATACATAGAAAATATAAATATTAGAATAAAACGTATAATTAACTATTTATAGAGTTATTAACTATACATATAAATATTGGAATAAAACGACTATTTATAGAGTTTAAAATTGGTTGTTAAGTTTAAAAAATAAAATAAAATAAAAATAATAATAATAATACATTAGATTAAAATAATATTTAAAAAAAAAAAATTTTTTCAAAAAAAAAACGAACTTTTTATTAAAATAAAAAGTTACATAGCATATGCATTAAGCATTCAATTTGGCTGTATGAAAGCAGATCATATAGCCCACAGGATACAGTCCTGCCTAAAAGCAAAAAAGAAAGTGCCGCTCCTGTTATCAAGAGTGCAGAAAAATAACAAAAAATCCAGCTGGCCTAAGCCTTCCTGCCCTTCTTCTTCTCCACTTTTCGCCAACCATCAGTGATGTGAGTGGAGTCAAAAATGGCAAGCTGGTTTTCCACTGTGTTCATTGGCTGTTCCTTATCTGAATCCGATCCTTTAGGACTGTGAATTCGTTTAGTACCACTTATTTCCAGCTGGAGTTCTTGTTCCTTTTCCAAATTATTCTCTTTTTCCTTAAATAATAATAATAATAATAATAATATATACATTAGAATAAAATAATATTAAAAAAAACTAACTAAAATAAAATAATATTAAGTTAAAAAAAATAAAAAAAAATAAATAAATACATAAACTAATTAGATAAAATAATTGTAAATATTAACTTATTATAAAATAAAAACATGAGACAAGAAACGAGAGGAGGGGAGGAGGATGGGCGGAAAAGAAGAAATTGACTAGGAAGAGAGAGCCGGGACCCAACATCTACTGATCTTCCAGCCAACCTCTCTATTGAGATTGCTCGGCCTCTTTTAGCTTCCCTAAATTTCCAATGATGGAAATGTGAAACTCTAGCAATGACACTAGCCTCCTCAATACAAACATGATGATTAGTTTTTTCCGCATGCTCAGCTAAAGCCGAAGACTTTGATCTCCTATGCTTATAATTTCTTAACTTTTTTTAAAAAGTGAATTGGATATTTATTTTACTATCTTAGATTTATTTTAATGTAGGATTTACCAACTGCCAAGAGGAATCAAATCTTTTTCTTGAGATGCAAATTTCTATTTAATCTATCTTAGATTTATTTTAATGTAGGATTTACCAACGACCAAGAGGAATCAAATCTTTTTCTCGAGGTGCAAACTTCTATTTAATCTCTCGGTATTTAGTATATCCAGAATTAAGATGAGAAAAAAAATTATGGGCTAGAAAATTTATTGTTTTTTATTTTAATTTAATTTTCATTTTGTTTTATTTTGAATAAGTTTTTAACTATTTTAAAGGGAATAGAACATTTATTGTACCACCCCACGTGCATGAAAATTTATTATACCACCCTAGAGGTATGGATCGACCAAGATCTGCCAAGCATAGAGAAGGATCAAATCTCTCTCTTGAAGTGTGAACCCCTTTTACATTGAAAAGAGTTTTCATCCCTCTCAACAGTTAGTAGATATGGAGTTAAAATGGAAGAAAACATAGGCTATAGAAGTTCTATGTTTTTTTTTAATGATTCAAAATGTTAAATATTACGATATTGTCTAATGAGGCCACAATTTAGCTCGGATGACAAATTTCTAATCAGAATGAGGTGATTTTTTTCAGGAAATCTATGGGAGTATTCGATGGGAGAAATAGATTCAGTACCATCAAAAACCCTCATGCACCCAAAATCCTAAAATTTGTTACCTCAATCTTAAAAAAATTTACCTTAATTTTCTTAAAATCATACCCGATTTTTTTTTTTTTTTTTTTTTTTTAAATCATACCCGAATTTCTGTTGTTGTGAGAGAAATTGTGACATTTTTTTCCGAAGAAAAAAGCAAAACTTTTTATTAACAAAATAAAAAGTTTACATTCTGTAGGAGCTTTGAGCAGAGTTGATGGCTCACCTTGCGCTGATTTGGTCTATCTGAAAGTATAAAACAAAACAAAACTCAGTCCTGTGATGACTGACTGTCTAGCCTTCCTCTCTTCCGGAGGCTTAAGTACATTCTATTTCTGGTGCATACCTTGGGGTCTCCTTCAGTGAAGGAAAACAACCCCTTACATGACTGTCCATAAAAACTTTTTAAATACATCTGAAAATATATAAAAGGTTTTTGAAGTTCTGTTTGAAGAGCTCATGCAAAATTTACAAAAGTTATAAAAGAAAGACTGTAAAAGATATACATTATGCCCATGAGAACTATATGCAGAAAAGAAAGAAGGCGATCCTCGCTCACTGAGGAGGAGCAAAAGGGGGCTGATGAGAAGTGGTTTGCTGCCCCTGACTGTGTTCCTCTATTGTCCAGCTGCCCATATCCTGTTGTAAACCAGCTTTAGAAAGCTGATCTGCTTCTTCATTTTTATCCCTGTAAATATGACAGATGTGAAAGCTGTTAAAAGAGGACTTTAAAAGCAAAATTTCTTCTAAAAGAGTCTTCAGAATCTGGTTTTGACAAGATGCATTTCCATTGACCCATTTTATGACATTCAGAGAATCGCCGAAGATTTGAATTGTGGAGATGTTTCTCTGTAGTGACCAGCAAAGAAGAAGGCGCAAAGCAGACAACTCAGCATAATTGTTTGACCCAGAACCTAGTCCTACAGAAGCTTTTAGGGAGTGATCAGAGTTTATATGAATGCATATCCCAGCTCCAGCCTTGTTATTCTGGGATGCTCCATCAAAAAAGGCCCAAGGAAAGCCCTCCTTGATAATAACAGGCTTGTCACGGTTTGGTGGGTTTTTTGCTTCAGGGGCCGGGATAGCAGAGTATATGGCTGCGCAATTTATGGCTATGACGGATCAAGGGATGATTTTGTCTTGAAACAAACTTTTGTTTCTCGCTAGCCATACACCCCAAAAGAATACAAGAGGTAGATTTCTCATGTTTCCTTCCAGGTAGTTCTGCCACCATTTCCTCCAGGCTTCTTCCAAAGGATCTGACCCCCACTGAGCCTTTACATTGAGCAAGCATGTTAGCTCTTCCCATATCTTTAAAGAAACTGTGCATGATGTAAAAAGATGTCTTATTGATTCCTCATCAGATTTGCATAAAGGACATCTTCCTGGACCAACTAGGTATCTGGCTTGTAAAATGTCCCAGGTTGGGATTTTTCTTTTTAGCATACACCATAGGAAAATCCTGGCCTTTGCTGGGCTTTTTAGCTTCCAAATGTTTTTCGACCACCACTCGGGAATACCCCACCCTTTCTGTTTCATTAAGTAAGAGTAACCATCTTTTGGGGAGTATTCTCCGGTTTTCCCCTGCGCCCAGATCAGCAGGTCAGGTTCGTTTTTAAGCCTGACATGAGAACGATGGAGTTCTTGAATGAAAGAGGCCCATTCGTTCTTCCATCTGATATTTATACCTAAATCTTCATCATTTTTCCAAGCCTGACCCCATATGGTGGAAAGGCCTACTTTCTCCACCTGGTTTAGAGTGAAAATTCCTTTGCTGTCAAGGTGTCTTAGAAGACCAGGTGACAAAGCAAAAGCTTCATTACAACCTACCCAGGGGTCCCTGCCGATTCTAATATGACTTCCATCTCCCACTTTCCAAGCCAAACCTTGTTCTATCACAGAGAATGCCTCCAACGTGGCCTTCCAGATGACTGATATATTCTTCTTATTTTTTTCCTGGCTCCGGATCCAGTCTTCCAAAGGAACTGGGTCTATATACTTTCTTTTAACCACCTTTGTCCAAAGATTCTCCATCGAGATTAGTCTCCATCCGGACTTTGCTGCCAGGGACAGACTGAACTTAGGGAGTCTTTTAATTCCCCATCCTCCCCAATCTTTTGGCCTGGCTAGCTTATCCCATGCCACCCAGGGAAGAACAGAATTTTCTTTTGAACCTGCCCATAAAAATCTGCAACAAATCCTTCTGATTTTCTCCAACACTCCTTTGGGGACCCAAGTTAAAGCTGCCCAGTATACTGGGATGGCTAACAAGACTGATTTGATGAGGGTCAATCTGCCTGCTCTGGAAAGCCACCTGAAACTCCAATGATTGATTCTGGCTTCTATCTTTGCTATGAGCCAGTTCCAATCCTCTTTCTTGTATGCTACTGGCTTTAGCCAGAACCCCAAATATTTAAAAGGGGTGTCCAGAGGCTGAAGAGGGAAAGAAAAAAGATTGGTCATTCTGGCTCTTTCTCTTCTGTCAAGATCTGCCACACAGACTTGAGATTTCCTAGAGTTTATCTGCATTCCAGTGGCTTTCAAAAAGAGATCAAAAATGCTTTTAAACTCCTTAATTTCGTTAGATGATCCATTTGAAAAAATCAAAATGTCATCGACAAAAAGCAGATGAGTGATGAAAAGGTTTATTGCTACCTCGATACCTTTTACCTTCTCCTCTCTTCTGGCTTTGTGAATCAATCTACTCAGACCTTCTGCCACTAGCAGGAACAGGAGCGGTGATAAAGGGCAGCCCTTCCTAAGGCCCCTTTGGCTATTGAAAAAAGGGGAGGCTGCTCCATTGATCAAAACAACAAAACTGACATTTGTAATACATCCCATAATCCAGCTGGTGAAAGAATAGTTAAAGCCCAAATGAGTCAGCAGCATCCGGAGATAAAGCCAGTTGATTCGGTCATATGCTTTGGATAGGTCTATTTTTAGAACCGCACCTTTCTTTTTCTTTTGTCTGACACTGTGAATTACCTCCTGAGCTACTCCAATGGCTTCATGAATTTGTCTTCCATCTAGAAACCCGAATTGTTCCATTGATATGTTTCTTGACAAGATAGAAACAATTCTGATAGCTATCACCTTGGCGATGATTTTGTAAATACAATTACACAGGGAGATCGGCCTAAAATCTTCAAAATTCTCCGGATCATCCTTCTTTGGAATGAGAGCTATAAAGGTTGAATTAAAAGGCCTGTAGACTTCTCCTTTCTGTCTTGATTCTTCTACTACATCAGTGATTTCAAAGCCTATAAGGTCAAAAAAGTAGAGGAAGAGTTCGATAGTCCACCCATCAGGACCAGGACTTTTGTCTTTGGCCATAATTTTCATCGCTGCTTCAACCTCCTCCTTGGAGACAGGTTTTGATAGCTCTTCTGCTTCTTCCTCCTCTACAAATCTCGGAAAACATTGAGCTGTCCTAATGACTTCTGCTATGGTGGCCTCTCCCGGATCAGAGAAAATTCTCTCAAAATGTCTCTTTCCTAAACCCGAGAGGTCTGAAAAGGAACTGGCCTCCCTTCCTTCTTCATCTTTAAGGCTCCAAATGGTATTTACAGATTTTCTTCCTTTTGCATAGTTGTGAAAAAAGCTGGTATTTTCATCTCCTGATTTTAACCATATAGCCCTGCTCTTGAGCCTCCATTCTTCCTCCTTGTCTAAGAGAATTTTGTTTTGAAGCTTCTCCAAGTGAAGGATTCTATCCTTTGAAGCCTGCGAGGAATAACCATCCTCCTCAATGCTCTCCAAATTCTTCAACTCCTCCCTGATTTTAGACAGTTCTTCATTCTGTTTCAACTTCCTGTCCTTTGCCCAGGATATAGTTGCTTTTTTTAATCGTTTAAGATTCTCCATGAACAGGAAGCTTTTGTCCTCTCTTGCATTCCTGTCCGGGTGGATCCACGTTTCCTTAAAAAGAATGCTGAAGGATGGATCTTGAAGCCAGGAAGAGTTGAATTTGAAAGGGGCAGGAGGCTTTGGGGGGGGGGAAGGATAGATCCAAAAAAATAGGAAAGTGATCTGAATTACCTACCTCCTCCACCCATTGCCTAAAGATAGGAGCTTTTGATATTAGGTCCTCGGAAAGAAGAAATCGGTCTAATCTTTTAGCAATCCGATCCTCCCCTACTCTTCTGTTGCTCCAGGTAGGCTTGAGCTTGACCGGGGAGGGATCTGAGAGTTTGTTATCCAGGAGGAGGTTGTGAAAGAAATCCGACAAGGGGTCTTCCCTGGCTGAAGGACCCCATGCCTCAGCTCTTCCTATTGAAAAGTTTAGGTCACCTCCCACAATCAGCATAGAAGACTTCATTAGAGATTTTGCCATCAAATCGACCCAGAAAATCTCTCTTCCTTGGCACGGGCCATAGATGTTTACAATTGAAAAGGGGAGGGAGAAAACAGGAGAGAGAACCTCCATACCCAAAACTTGCTTCGTCCCCCATTGATTGATGACTTTTATTCTTCCTTCTTTAAACCCGATTGCAAGACCCCCGGAATGGCCTGATGAGTCTATAGCGGTAAAGGTCCATCCTGGCAGGAGTGCCTTTAGCATAGATTCCACCTCTGCACCTTTCCCCAAAGTTTCTTGAAGAAAAACAATGTCAGCTTTGGAGTTTAGGATCCAGTCTCGCAGGGCCAATTTTTTAGGTTTACTGGCCAAACCTCTACAGTTCCAGGAGGACAAAATCATTTGATAACATATTCGGGGGTCTGCACAGCTCTAAGAACCCCAAGGATAGAGTGTTGTTTTCCATCAGCTCCATCCAGCTTAGCTTTTAGCTTTGCCTTAGAAAGGTCCGATTTTCTACCTCTCTTGTTCTTGGCAGAGCTTTGGGAGAGAGACTGTCCTAAGCCCCCAACAATATCGTGCAACCCGGTTTTCCCCCCATGGATCTTAAGTTATAGGGACACGGGGTATGGAGGATCAGGGGAGCAAGAGGGGGCCACTTTTCTTCACAATTCAAATCCAGAGTCGGCATGGCAGCCGAAATTGAATCAATATCAGGATAGTTTTTTGCAGGTTCAGCGTTCTCATTTTGGCCCATGTTTTGAGAGGGGGAAATTGATGGCGAAATATGCATAGAATTTGAATTATGCTCAGGAATTTGTAGAGAGAAAGAAGGAGAGCCTGAGCACATACCCTTATCCGGATCGCTGATGGGAATTTGTTCTGTCGATGCGACCTTGGCATGCTCCTCCGCTGCTTCCGCCGAAGGGGGTTCATTGTTCTGAGCCGCCTCTTGGATCTGGGGATCTTCCGACGCTGGCTCTTTCTGGTTCCCCTCGATCTCCATTTCTTCAACTGTCTGGTTCGCCATTCCTTCTTTCTCCTGAGGAGGATGTGCCCGATTGTAAACTGGTTCTCTAAAAACAGAGGTCCTCCGAAATCGTCTCCTTCTTCTGAGCAGCGGGCAGTCCTTGGCTAGGTGCCCATACTCATGGCAACGATGGCACCTAAAGGGCAAGTGCTCGTAATCTAAGAGCTGCTCGAACACATATTCTTTGTACTGCAAATTAATCTTTTGAGCGAGGCCACTGCTCGGATTAAGGCTCACCAGAATGCGGGCCATTGCCCTGTTCTTCGTCTCCAAAAAAGACATATCAGCCTCCAGGAAGGATCCCAGTCTGTTACCAATTGCTTTAAACACAGCTTCTGTCCATAAAAACGAGGGTAAGCCCGGAGCCCTCACCCATACCGGAAATTCATCAGTTCTCTCCTTAATAGAATCAAAGAGGGGACTCCATTTCTTCATCAAAACCGGTATATTCCCTATGATCCAGTTCCGTTCCAACACCCATTCTGCCGCCTCCTTATCCTCGAAACGGAACATGAACCAGCCTTTGGCTAGGCATTGAGCCTCAAACCGAAGAGGTCTGTCAGAAACGAAACGCTGTTCTCCCCAAGCTTGAATGAATTCTGACGAAAATTTCTTTCCTCTGGCCCTTCCAACAAGGGTGCTTTCTGCTACTTCTAAAGTTTCTTCAATAGAAACTTCCATGCCTAGGACTAAATTTCCTTCAATCTCCTGAGAACCAATCGGCCTTTGGGGTTTTCGTTTCTCACCTTTCTTCCTTGAATCTTCAGCAGAAACCCTGGTTTCCCCAACACCACCAATCCATTCTGGGTCCTCCTGGTTCGAATCCGCGGGGAGATCTACCTCTGGCTGTGTCTGAACAGGGGCAGAGAAGACATGGGCGGGGCTCCCAGTAGTATGAAGACCATTAGTCGCGCCATCGAAACCTCCCGACTCTCCCGCAGTGTTGACGAAATGACCTTCGATGCCTTCAGCTGGGGTTTCTTTAGAGAAAGGGGGGACCTTCGGCAACGAAACCCTGGAGAGCGGAAAAACCCCGCCAGAAACCCTAGCTTTACCAAGGCCAGAGGAAAGCCCCAAATTTGCAGTATCCTCAAAACCCTTCAAGGAAAAATTCCGGTTAGACCCTAGATTACCCTTGTTCTCAGAGAAGAGTGCGCCTATTGACGACCCATCCGCCACAGCCTCCCTATCCGTCGACTTGAAAGAGACCTGGTTTCGAAATCTGTTGGTTTCTCTGCCCGAGTCACTGCTCTGAATTAAAAACGAGGGTTTTACCTCCTGAGAAAAAGCCTCCTGCCTCGATAGCTCAAAAGCTCCAAAATACTGCTCCACATTTTGAACTGTGGGATCCTTTCCCCACATTGAAAGGATATCCTCCAGTTCCGGGTCCAAGTCCACCAACTCATTCGGGTTAACCATGGTTTAGAGGGTCGTTCCGAGGAAAGCGACAGCAAACAGACAAAGATGACGAGCGCCCTTACCCAAGAATCTTGAAAACGGAAAAACGGGAAACTGCAGCTTCATCGTTGATATTATCTCTTAGCAAAAAGCGCTAAGGCATAGCGACACCAACCTCCACCTGCCAGTCAACCGGGAGGTGTCTTCCTGCGCCTGCACCTGTACGCGGAAACCTGCCTGCAGTTCCTTAGCCGTGACCTGAGCGAGGTTCCACCCGAAACCCTCGCCATCATCCGAGAGAAATTGTGACATATTTGAACTGGGCTAAACATTACAATCTATCTCCCATACAGATCTGGGCCTCTAGGGTAATAAATTATTATTTTATTTGCATGCCGTCACATTCAATATTTCCGTTTATTTGCTGCAGCAAGTGGTCCGGTCCGTCTTTCTTTAGTGGGTCCAGTTGGCATGCGGCCTACTATCGGCAGCAATAATCTGTGATGCTTTTCATGGACAAATGGCTAGAAACAATTTGTGACTAGAAAATATGAACAAACAAAAGGCCCAACGGGGTTCCAACTGGTGACTTCATGATCTGAAGTCAAACGCTCAGCCAGTAATCTATAGGCCCAATTGGTCATCAAAATTTACCGTTTCTTACATATATTAGTCTGGAAGCTGTATTGTTCGTATCTGTCATAATTGCAGCGATAAGATAGACAGACAAAGGGGCCTGCTAATTAGTTAGGTTTGTACAATAATTGGATTCATAACTTCAAGTGAAACAGCCACCTTAGTGTTTCTGCAGCCTGTAATATATGTTCAGGTCGCTCATAACCACAAGGTCCGAGGTTGAGGGCATCCTGCTACGGTTGTTTAATACAAAGTTTATTTGATTCGCGGTTGTTTAAAGTACTAAATTTTCATAAAATTTATCTTCAACCTAAAAACCATGACATTTGCACAGTTCCAAAGACAACGGCGCGAGTCTCGAGCCCAACGACTTCGGATATAGGACAGTTTGATACTTCGGATACTTTCGTTTCACAATATGTTCCCAAAACGAAGTTTGCGGCAGACTAATACCGTCCGCTTATTCTAATTCCAATGCCTCCCTTTCTTATTTATTTGCATTCTAACCTCTGTGATAAACCGTAAATTGGTTGAAGGACCAAATGTGGAAGTTTTTATGTTTGTGTTCGGTCAAGAATGATGACCAAATTGATGTGGATATCCCTGGATGGAGGTATCTATGAAATGGTTGGAGTAGCTCAGCTGGTTAGAGCGTGTGGCTCTTAACCTTGAGTTAGAGGAAGACAAACTCTTAATAAAGTAGAAGCAATTTTAAATCTACATTTCAATAATTTTGGGAAATTTTATTATAATTCAGTTGTCAAATCAATAGTGGGGATATTTACCATTCACTGCTATCTGCAAATGCATGTGGGCAACTGTTATTCAAGGAAAATTAGGCCACCTGAAATTATCTATTTGTGGTCTGTAAGGTGGCAAACCTTCACTCCGAACACATGTCTTTGGGTATTGGGCCATTAACCTGGTTTCCTTAAGTTAGAGGAAAACAAACTCTTAACAAGGTAGAAACAATTTTAAAGCATACTCCATTGTTATTGAAGGAAAACCAAGGCACCTAGAGTTGCCCGTTGGTACTCGGTAAGGTGACAAGCTTTCAGTGTAGCCAAATGTCTTTGGGTCTAGAGCCGTTAACTTGTTTTTCCTTTAGTGAAAGGAAGACAAACTCTTAACAAAGTAGAAATAGTTTCAATGCATACTCGAAGCCCCAACCACATTTCAATAACATATACACATTGGTTTCTTATATAAACAATAGTTATAATTAGTAATAATGTTATATACACACACACACACACACACATATATATAAGTAATATTATTATTATTTCTAAATTTCATATAGTAATTGAAAATTTTACATTTCATGCCTGATAAATCCTAAATTAAAATAAGTTAATTGTTGCTCTAAAATATTAGGTTCTAAATCTATTCTAAATGTTAAAAAATATACACCTTAGAATAAAAACTAAAAAAAGAGGAAAAACAAAGGAGGAAACAAAGAATCAAATCTAAAATGAATCAAAGAGAGTCACTAAGGGCACTTTCAATTCAATATGACACATATATATGATCGGTTTCATACTCTCAATTTTTGTGAGTGGTTGGCATGTTCTATCCATGTTTATTTAGCGTTTCTCTGTCACCATTGTTAAATTTATTAGTCCCTGCCTCATAAGGGACTATAGCATTCGCTCTGCCGTCAAGTTGTGTTGACTATGCATTATTTCGTTGTGTTTTTGCAATTTTAACCGAAGTTTCGGGAAAATGCTTAATATTTCTATTTTTACATAAATTCAATTTTTTTTTTGAATTTTAAGTAAATGTCATTTCTAATTTTCAATTGGCTGATGAGACATAATTCCCCTAGTGAAGAACGTTTTATTTTTGTTTTTTTGCAATTCCTAACATTTAATTTTAAAACTAAAATAAAAGTAATTTTGTGAATGACCATTGCATTGTTGAGTGCTCTGACACTATCATTGTTATGTTAGCACTCTGCTCAATGAGGCAAAAATTAATGCAGTTTTTTTGTTAGTGCTCTGTTCAATGATGCGAGAATTGATGCAATTGCAACTTGTTTGCATAAGCTCATGGGGAGGCGAGGGGGTTGAAAAAATGTCGAATTAATATTATTATGTGCGGGACAACTGGGGTCCTTTGCATAATGAGTGTTGTCATACTTATGAACGATGTGGTAATTGGTACGATTTCATTGTGCAGAAAAGTATCTGTGGGAGAATGGTCTTTTGCATAAACGGGGGTGCTAAATAAACTGTGTAAATTTATTTCTAAATTATTATTTAAGAATTTTTTTTGCAACTACAGAAGTAGATGTACGAAGGTGGTTGTGCAAAGCTATTCGTTGATGCGGTTGTAGGGCACTATTATGTTAATGCTTTGTTCAATGATGTGAGAATTCATGCATCTTGTTTGCATAGGCTATGGTGGAGGGTAGGGGACACACTAAACAATTGCCAGATTAATATTATTATGTGCAGGATGTTGAAATATGCAACAATAATTTCTCAATTTGATTTTTCCTTGATTAAATTGAGAAAATTTGAAATTCCACATCAACAGACAACTTGGAGGAGTCAATTGAGGTTACAAGGCTCCTGTCACTCAGTTAATTTTAGTTATGGGCATGAAGTTCAATTGTATGTAGTGATTCCTAAATTTTAGGAGCCTAGTTTGAGTTAATTTCAGTTGTAACCAATTAAACTAGTTCTAATTGTTGATAGAACTAGTTGGTGGTTAGTTAAGTAGTGGGACATCTGTCTAACTTAAAAATCATATAGTTAACTGATCAATCAACTAATAATTAAATCATGCATACAAATAATACGAGTTTCCCAGTTGTAGTGTAGTTTCCAAGGTAATTAACCAACAATTGTAAACTAGTTGAGTGTACAGGTGTTGCATGAAGCCAAGTGATCAAAACTAAGGAATTATGCAAGAATTTTGGAAGAAATTCCTAATTAACAGGGGCCTATTTCCTCAGGAATTGCGCAAAGAAATAAGATCTCAAGCATAGGCAAAATTTGACTAAGCCTGGGTCAGAGCCTTTCAGTGAGAAAAGAGATAGGTTATCCACTTGCAAGGTGTGCTTAGTTGAGCAAAGAAATTGTAATACATCTCTATTCTTCTAGTTTAGTGCAAGCAGACATTGAGGTTTTTAGTAGTTTTCTTTCTCTGAGAAAAATACTATTTGCATGTGTGTGATTTCTTATTGCATGTCTGAGATTTTTGTTCTAAATTATGAATTACTTTCCGTAGACCAGTACAGTAGGTTTGTGTCTTGTGATTTTGATTTAAACTTCATGAGCCATTGCAAATCTACAACGTAATTTCTACATGGTATCAGAGAAGAATTCACAATAGAGCAATAATTAGAAGTTGTTTCTCAAGAGATTTGATTTTGGAGATCAATGTAGGAGGATTTCCTTAGAGCTGAGAAGATGGCCTTCAATGGACTACGACTGGAGTATGCCTTGGAAGGCACCTCTAATTTTGTTGGATGGAAGGATCACGTGGAGGTGGTATTGGATGACAATGGATTTCTAGAATACATGAAGTCAAATGTTGCAAGACCACAAGCACTTGATGCCCATAACCTCTCTCGGTGGAAGAAAAATGTAACCAAGGCGAGGATAATAATCTTGGAGGGAGTACAAGATCACATTGTTTCAAATCTCCACGAAAAAAAAACTTTGTTCGCAATGTGGAAAACACCGAAAAAATTGTTCGAGAATGGTCGTGACCACAAGAAGCTGATGCTCGAGGATAAACTTCGAAGTATCAAGATGCAAAAGAATGACACAACTCTGTAGTATCTGAGCAAGTTCACATAGTGTCATGATGAACTTGGTGGGGTTGATGTTAATGTTCCTAAAGAATACTTGGTAAGCCTAGTCCTTCTATGTCTTCCCAAGAGCTGGCATAACTACCAAGATTTGGTGAACAGGAGGGACAAACTACCGAATTAGGAATGCTTATGGTCCGACTTGGTATATGAGGAAATAAGGCAGAACACCAAAGATGGAACCTCATCCAAAGAAGAGGAAGAGGACTTTTCTCCTGTCAGCAAAGGAATGAAGGCCAAGGGAAATAAGTCCCAAGGAGGGGCTGAATCCAACCCAGAGGGAAAGAAGAAAGACTTTTCCAAAATTAAATGCTTTAGTTGTCATGAATTCAGGCACTATGCTACTAAGTGTCCACACTAAAAGTCTAGCAAGAATGATTTCGTAGTAGCAATAGTAGGTGAATCTTTGAATTTACAATTTGAGGTAGATATTACCCTTATCGCATGCATGACCAACATTGTGATGGGGAATGTGTGGTACTTGGGTTCAGGTGCCTCGTTCCACAAGACTTGGTGTAGAGTTTTTCAGTGACCTAGAGGAGAAAGATATTCAGATGAATACTGATTTTGGAGACAATAGAAGGTACAATGCAACTAGGATTAGTATGGTCACCTTTAAGAGAAAGTCAGGATTCCCCCTTAGGCCCAAGGATGTCATGTTTGTTCTAGGGTTGAAGAAAAATATCATCTTTGTTGCAGTTATGGAAGACCATGGTTATGATGCGATCTTCAACAAAGGAAAAGAATTCATGAGACACACAACCATGGGACAAGTGAAGAAGATCAGGGTTCAAGTCAATAACTTGTATGCACTTAAGGTAGAAAATGCATACACAAAGTAGAGGAGTAAGGAAAATATTAGACATATGGTGATTGACAGGGAATAAGATAGACCTCTCAAAATGGAGCCTCAGAAGGAGCCTTACAAAATTGTGAAGCAACCATAAATGGATAGGTAAAGAGGAGGTAGAGTGGAGAAATAACCTAAAGCGTAGACCTCTAGTAGGGGGAGAGTTCGAACCAAGTGGGAAGAGAGAGAACATGTAGCTATACCTCCAGAAGTGAGGTGGAGTGACGTAGATCCTTAGTCCAAGAGTTGTAGGAATTTGGACTGGGTCTATTGAGGCATTCTCCTTGTGGATCATTACCTTGATACTAGGGGCCCACAATATTCAGTAGCGGGAGGATAAATGTCATTCAGATACTGAGGAGTGCAAAGGAGTGTTGACAAAATAGTAGGAGGCTTAGTCGCAGAGCCAACAACAACACAATTTTCCCAGTAGATAGTTGCAGACATAGTTGATTCAATTTTTTGGATGCTTCTCAATTGCAGATGTTGGAATGGAAGTATCAACAGTGAAAAGCATTGCATGCCGTACATTCCATAGGTTTAGGATATGGGTGGTTTATAATCCCTTTATCGCTGATAGGAAGTGTTGAAAAATGCAGCAAGGAATTCTGAATTTGAGTTTTCCTTGATTCAATTGAGAAGATTCGAAATTCCAGATCAAAAAAAAACTTGGAGGAGTTAATTGAGGTGACATGGCTCTTTCCACTTAGTTAGCTTAGTAAATTCAAGTTAGGGGTATGAATTTTAGTTGTATGTAGTGATTCCTAAATTTTAGGAGCCTAGGTTGAGTTAATTTCAATTGTAATTAGTTCAACTAGTTCTAACTGTTAATATAACTAGTTGGTGGTCAGTTAAGTAGTGGGACATCAATATAACTCAAATATCATCCAAGTAACTGATAAATCAACTAATAATTATCTCATTCATGCAAAGAATACGCGTTACCCATTTGTGGTGGAGTTTCCAAGGTAATTAACCAAAAAATGTAAACTAGTTGTGTACATCTATTGAATGCTGTCAGGTGATCAACCTTGATGAATTATGCAAGAATTTTGAAAGAAATTCCTAATTAATAGGGTCCTATTTCCTCAGGAAAAGCACAAGGAAATAAGATCTCAAGCAGAGGCAAAATTTGACTAAGTCTGGGTCAGAGCCTTTCAGTGAGCAGAGAGATAGGTTATGCACTTGTGGGATGTGCTTAGTCAAGAAAAGCAATTGTAATACATATTTATTCTTCTGATTTAATGAAAGAAAATATTGGGGTTTTTAGCAGTTTGCTTTCCCTGAGAAAAATACTATTTGCATGTGTGTGATTTCTTATTGCATGTCTAATATTTTTTTTCTAAATTGTGAATTACTTTCCTCAGAGAAGTAAAGTAGGTTTGTGTCTTGTGATTTTGATTAAAACTTCATGAGAAGTTGAAAATCTATAGCATAATTTCTACATGATATCAGATCAAGATTCACATTAGAGTAAGAATTCAAAATTGTTTCTCAGGAGGTTCGAGTTTGGAACTCAGTGCAGCAGGATTCTTCAAAGCTTAGAAGATGGCCTTTAATGGACTAAGGCTAGAGTATGCCTTGGAAAGCACCTCTAGTTTTGTTGCATGGAAGGATCACATGGAGGCAGTATTGGATGAAAATGGATTTCTAGAATACATCAAGTCATATGTTGTAAAACCACAAACATATGAGGCCTAGAACCTTGCTCATTGGAAGAAAGATGTAGCCAAGGTGAGGAAAATAATCTTGGAGGGAGTACGATATCACATTTTATCAAAGTTCCATAGAAAAGAAACTCCATTCACAATGTGGAAAACATTGACAAAATTGTTCGAGAACAATAGTGACCACAGGAAGATAGCGCCCAAGGATAAAAATCGAAATATCAAGATGCATAATAGTGACACAATTTTGCAGTATCTGAGCAAGTTTACACAATGTCATGATCAACTTGGTGGGGTCGGTGTTAATGTTCCTAAATAAGAATGGGTAACCCTAGCCCTTCTAGGCCTTCCCAAGAGCTATCATAACTACCAAGATTCGATGAATGAGAGGGAGAAACCACCAAATTAGGAACACTTATGGTTCAATTTGGTACAGGAGGAAATAAGGCAGAATACCAGTGATGAAGCCTCATCTAGAGAAAAGGAAGAGGACTTTTCTCTAGTCAACAAAGGAATGAAGGTGAAGAGAAAGAAGTCCCAAGGAGAGGTTGAATCTAGCCAAGAGGGAAAGAAGAAATACTTGTCCAAAATTAAATTCTTCAATTGTCATGAATTCGGGCACTATGCTACTAAGTGTCCACACGAAATGTTTAGCAAGAAGGAGTATGTAGTAGCAGCAATAGGTGAAGCTTTAGCTTCACAGTTTGAGATAGATTTAACCCTTATCGCATGCATGGCTAGAAATATTATGGGGAGTGTGTGTTACTTGAATTCGGGTGCTTTGCTCCACGTGACAGGGTGTAGAGAATTTTTGAGTGACTTGGAGGAGAAATATGTCTAGATGAATATTGAGTTTGGAGACAACAGAAGGTACAGTGTGACCGAGATCAATGAAATAACATTTTAGAGGGAGTCAGGCTCCCCCCTCAAGCTCAAGGATATCACATTCGTTCCAGGCCTAGAGAAAAATCTCATCTTTGTTGCATTTGTGGAAGACTGTGGTTATGATGTGATCTTCAACAAAGGAAAAATATTCCTAAGACACATAACCACAGGACAAGTGAAGTAGATTGGGGTTCGAGTCAAGAACCTGTATGCACTCAAGGTAGAAGATGCATGCATAGCCTTGAGGATCAACGAATATATTAGAGATATGGTGTTTGAGAAGGAGTAGGATAGATCTCTCAAAATGGAACCTCAGGAAATTGTGGAGAAACCAAAAATGGAGAGGCATAGAGGGGGAAGAGTGGAGACATGCACTAAAGAAGAGACCTATGGTAGGGCGAGAGTTCGAGCTAAGTAGGAAGAGGGATCACATGCAATTATACCTCTAGGATTCAGGTAGAGTGTTGTAGATTCTTAGTCCAAGAATTGCAGGAAATTGGGCAGGGTCCATTGAGGCACTCTCCTCGTGGATCATTAACTTGCTACGAGGGGCCCATGATATTCAGTAATAGGAGGATCGGTGTCAGTCAAATATTTATGAGTGTAGAGGAGTGTTCACAACATAGTAGAAGGCTTAGTAGCAGAGTCAACAACAACACAATTTTCCTAGTAGACAACTGCAGACACAATTCATTCAATTTTTTTTATGCTTCTCAGTAGAAGATGTTGTAGTAGAAGCAAATACATTGAGAAGTGTTGCATGCAGTACATTCCACAGGTGTAGGATAGTGGTGGTTGATAATATCTTTATAGCTGAGAGGGAGTATTGAAAAATGCAATAAGAAATTCTCAATTTGATTTTGCCTTGATTAAATTGAGAAAATTTGAAATTCCACATCAGCAAACAACTTGGAGGAGTTAACTAAGGGGACATGGCTCTTTTCACTCAGTTAGCTCAGTTAATTCGATTTAGGGGCACAAATTTCAGTTGTATGTAGTGATTCCTAAATTATAGGAGCCAAGGTTGAGTTAATTTCAGTTGTAATAATTTAAACTAGTTCTAACTGTTAATAAAACTAGTTGGTGGTCAGTTAAGTAGTGGGGCATCTGTCTAACTCAAATATCATCTAGTTAGTTGATCAACCAACTAATGATTAGCTCATGCATTCCGAGAATAAAAGTTTCCCAATTGTGGTGGAGTTTCCAAGGAATTTAACCGATAGTTGAAAACTAGTTGAGTGTACAGGTGTTGCATGAGGTTAAGTGATCAACCGTGAGGAATTGTGCAAGAATTTTGGAAGAAATTCTTAATTAATAGGGGCCTATTTCCTCAGGAATTGAGCAAGGAAATAAGAGCTCAAGTAGAGGCAAAATTTGAATAATTTTGGGTCAGAGCCTTTTAATGAACAAAGATATAGGTTATGCACTTAGAGGGTGTGGTCAGCTGAGAAAAAAAATTGTAATACATCTCTATTCTTCTAATTTAACGATAACATGCATTGATGTTTTTAGTAGTTTTCTTTCCGCAAGAAAAATAATGTTTTCGTGTGTGTGATTTCTTATTGTATGTCTAAGATTTTTGTTCTAAATTATGAATTAGTTTCTACAGAGCAATAGAGTAGGTTTGTGTCTTGTGATTTTGATAAAAAATTCATAAGAAGTTGCAAATATACACCATAATTTCGACACATGAGAGCTAGGATCCTTTGCATAGTGAGTGTTGTGACACAAATAAATGATGTGGTAGTTGGTACATATTCGTTGTGTGGAAGAATATAAGTGGGAGAATCATGGTCTTTTGCATAAATGAGGGTGCTAAATATATTTTGTAACTAATGTGTGAAATACTTTGCCTTTTTAAATTATTAGTTAGGAAAATTTATTGCAATTATTGGCATTATGACACAGGTTTGGCACTATGACACAGGTGTTGTCCTTGATGGCAACTCACTCAAATGATAGTTCACAGTTCAGGCTCTCAGAATGAAAGAAAAAGAGATAAACGCAGGTTCCTCTTAACCAAGTCGCGTATACACGCAGGGTCGACGATCAAAAGGTGCGTATACATATGCAGGCACTTTCATGCAAGGAAAAGCGTGTACATGTGGGAAAACTTATTTTTGGTCCTTGCTATTTAGTCCTTGGTATTTGGACCTATGGTTTTGGACCATGGTATCTTGTCCGAAGTGTTGAACCCAGGTATTGGGTCCATGGTATTGATTCTCTATGGTTTTGGACCATTGTTTTGAGTAAGGCCTAAGACTATAAAAGGGGAAGGAGATCATTAGGCAAAAGCATTCACTCAAGCATTAAATATCTTATGAAGAGCAAGATCTAGAATTGGTTTATGGTGCATAGCTGGATCTGAACCAAAGAGGAATCTGAGCACTAGAAGAAGGATAAGTTCTATTGATGGGTCAAGATCTTAAGGCTTGAATAGTTATATCTATATGTGATTTTGATCTATTATATTTGGCGCATGACTTGATCTATACATCTGATAATCTAGGTATAACTGATGTCTAAATAAGTGAAAAGGGTAAATTATCTTTTATAGATCTATACGCAGGTTTGGCACAGCAGAGGTGTGTATACACGCTTGTTCAGTAAGTCAAAACAGCGTATACGCTGGTTGGCCTTAATACAGCAGCGTATGCACGCAGGCTTCTACATATTGAAGTAGCATACGTATCATGAAATATGTTTTAGCTACTTCTGTTTATTGCTGAAATGTTTTGGGTTTAGGATTGGTTTCTGGTTACTGTTAATGTAGTCTGGCTACAACATTTAGAGAAGTAATTGTTTGATTCAGTTTTTGATTGAAGCAAAGGAGATTGGTTGATGCAGATACATTTTATGTTTGATTGATGTTATTGATGGATCCAGTCTGAAAATTTATGAAACGTGGTCCCTGAAGTAAAGAGAAGGTTGTAGCCTTCTGTAGGTCAGCACCTACGTACTAGTACATCAGCTAGCACAAGAGCTAAAGGGGTTGTAGCTCCCTTCCAAGAGAAGCTAGAGAATGAGAGAAGGTTGTATCCTTTTGCAGGTAGAAGCCTGTGTACTGGTATAAGACTGCTCCAGTACAGAAATATTGTAAAAAGAAGTTTCTTATTAAAAGAAGATAGAGACGAATTGCAGCAGGTGGTTTTCACCCACATTGGGTTTCCACCTTATATCTTGTGTCCATGTGTGTGATCTGTTCTGTTTTACTTCACTTGTTTACTGTTCTTATGGTTAATGAAGTTTTGATGCATTGATTAAAGATCAACATTTAATGAATAATAAGTTTACTGATATACGCTGGTTGCTTTAGACACAATAGTGTATATACGCAGTTTCCCTTAACTGAAGTAGCGTATACAAATCTGATTGTGAAATTAAAAATAATTGATTTGATAATACTGATTCACCCCCCCTCTCAGTATTATTTCCAATAGCAATTACGAAAGTAGTTGTACAAAAGTGGTTGTACGAAGCTAGCTGTTGATGTGGCTGCAAGGCACTGTTATGTTAATGCTTTGTTCAATGATGTGAGAATTGATGTGGTTACACGTTGTTTGCATAGGCCTCAAGTGGGGGGATGAGTTGGTTCGGAACAAATGTCAATTTGGTATTATTATGTTTTCTTGTGCGGAGTACAGTGTATGCGTGGGAGAGTTAAGGTACTTTTCATAATGAGTACTGGGTTCGTTGTGCGAAACGTTTACTGTGTGGAGGATGGAGTATGTTCAATAGAATTGATGTCTTTTGTATAGCCAGGGGTGCAAAAAAGATTTAATTTCAATTCCTGTGAGGAAAAAGTGTTGCGTGGTAAAATGAATGTGCAGAAGGATTTGTCCTTTTTAATTATTATCTAGCAATTTTTTGCAGAAGTACGGAAGTAGATGTATGAAGGCGGTTGTATGAAGCTAGTTGTTTAGAGTTATCATGTGTGGAGTTTCAAATGTGAATTAAGGGCGTTATTGAGTGTGGAATTAGATGTGCAGACAAAGTTGTGTGAAGATTGTTGTGCATGTTCGGATGTTATGTGTAATTTTTGTGAAAAATTTACTAAGATAATAAATATACAAATGTCTTTTTTAATTCTTATTTAAGAAAATATTTTACATCATATAATCATTAATTAATATCAATTTCAAAGCTAGTCATTCGGAGATACCATGTGCGGAGTTTTGAATTTCAATTAAGGGTGTTATTGAGTATGAAAGTAGTTGTGTAGAGTTTGTTATGCGTGTGCGGATGTTATGAGAAAGTTTTGTGCAAAGTTTACTAAGCTAATAAATATACAAATATATTTTTTAATTCTTATTTAAGTACATATTTCACAACGTATAATCATTAATTAATATAAGTTTTGAATGTCAATGACTGAGGGTGTTATTGAGCGCGGAAGTAGTTGTGCAGACGGATTTTTGCAAAGATGGTAGTGCATGTGTGGAGGTTATGTAAAGAATAAATACATGTGCGGAATTTGTGCAGAATGGACTGTGTTATTTGGAGGTAATGTGTCCGGAGAACAAATGTTCCCTGCCCATGATATCTAGGTCCCACATTTATTAATATTAGTTTTATATGTCAATGACTAATGGAATGGTGTTATTGAGTCTGGAGGTGGTTATGCATAAGAGCATTGCTTTGCGGTTTCACACATGTGAATTTGTGTAGTGTTGAAGTGTATGAAAATTAGTTGGTGAATTGAATGCTGAAATGACTTGTAATTATCTACAACTATGTTTTCTATTAATTAGAGGGAGGACACCGAGATGATGAAAAATATGGATTGACGTTTTTATCTTTGTACCGTGTTTGAGACGCGAAATAGTAGCAGGTGGTGATTTCTAGGAAAACAAGACTGCAAATATTAGAAAAAGCTAGTATAGCGAGGGGAGAAATGATTTTTGTAGTGATAGAGAAAACAATGGGGCATGTAGTGTTTTCTCTTTGAAAATTTCATTTAAGATCTTAGAGTATTGTTTGAGCCTCTATTGCCTTACATAAACTGTTATCTGCGAAGATATGCTTGAATGATAGCAATAGTGAAGTGATATAGAAGCTGTACAATACTGCAAGCTTCTAAACCAATTTACCTTTGCGAGTTTTCTATTTGTATTTGGCATTATTGCAAGTTTTTGGTTCCCCAAGGTTTTCTCTATAATTCTCTGTAAGCTATGGGTTACAGTACAATACTCTACAAGTTTTTCTGTAAAATACTGCAAAAAATCAGTGTATCAAGTTATTCACAAATCATTATATATATATTTTCTTTTCGGTTTTCGGTTTTACAGAGTAGTGGGGAGAAACTGTCAAGTCAATTCGTCATAGAAGGCAACATTTTTACTATTTTGTGGCTATTATTGATAGTTACGAGTTTTAAGTTTCAATAATTAAATTATTTTCACATTGGAAAAAATCAAAGAGTTTAAAATTAAATGCATCTGTGCAGAATAAGGCCTAGACTGCATTATAAATGCGTGTCAAATTTTGCAAGAAATAACTGTATCAGGTTATGCATAAATCAAATTTGGTTTAGTTTTACAAAGTAGGGGGATCAGTTGTCAATTTGATTTGTCACATAAAGTAGCTGAATACGTGTTGGCATAATATATATTTGCGAATTTCATTGTGCACTTTACTATTTTTAGTGATTTTTTATGACGTTATCTACAAACATAGTTACCGATCAAACAAGAACTTTACCGATTACCCGTTTTTTGAAGTAGCAAAGAAAATCCTCTGATTTTGAAAAGTGATGATTTAGAATACAACTTTTTTACGGAAAATGTTTTTAACACTTTAAATTTTTGTATGTATCAAGTATGGATATTTTATTTTAAATGTTAGTAATTTTCATGTTGATTTTAAAAAGTGCTAATGCAATATCAAACCCTTTTTTAGAGGGCTTATTTTTGACACTTTAAATTTTCTAATATATTAAGTGTGGATACCTTTTTTTAAATCTTGACGATTTTCATGCGGATTTTGAAAAGCAGCAACATTTTATTTAAGACATATTTTTGCCACATTAAATATTCTTATGTCCTACGTATGCACAATTTTTTAAAAACATTGATTATTTAACCATTTTTCAAGTTGTCTTATTCCTCTTCTTGTTTTTCATCCTAAGATTGTTTTTTAAAGGTTTTCCAAATATATGTTTTTTGTTTTTCTTTGCAAGGTTTTTTTATAATGGAATTTTTAATTTTTGTTGCAAAGTTAAAAAAAAATAATAACATAAATATTTTTAAGTTAGTTTTTTTTATATTTTTATTTAAGTCCTATACATAAAATAATTGTCACTAAAAAATAATAATTTTAAACACTCTACAAAAAATAAACATTTTACATTGAGATATAATTAAAAAAATATGTATTTCAGGATCTTTTCACTAAAAATGACATCTTAAAAGTTTTTAATGAAAAATTTGAATAAAAAAAGTTGAAAAAATAACAAATTTTATGAAATTCTTATTCAGAGATGATAACATTTTAAGTTTTTTTTTTACCCACAAAAAATGATTTAGATAAGATTTTAAGTAAAAATAGCAAAAACAATTGTTAAAAAATAAAATAAAACATACAATTAAAAAAAATCCTTAAAAAAAATTAGAAACATAAAAAATAATAAAAATAAATATATATATATATATATATATATATATATAATTAAAAAAAATCAAAATGAAAATAAAAAATAGAAAACATTAAAAAAATAAAAAACCATTAAAAAAACACATATTTTTTAAAATAATAATTAAAAGATAAGAATTTAAAAAAACATTTATAAAAACAAAAATGGACCCCCACGGGCTTTGGGCAAGGCAAGGTCGATTCCATGGCTCACCTAGGCCCGATGGCCCATGGGGCTTATTTTTTTTTAATGCTTTTGTTTTTTTAATTATTTTTTTAAAACTTTTTTAATGTTCCTTTTTAGTTTTTTGTCTTTTTAACGTTTTTTTTATTTTTATTTAATATATATATATATATATATATATATATATATTATTCTTTTGATTTGTTTTTTTATTAATTTTAATTAATTAATTTATTTTTTTTAATATAACTTTTTAGTTTTTTTTTTAATTTTTATCTTTTATAAGTTAATTTTGTTTTGTCTTTTAAAATTTTTAGGGTTTTTTTTTTTTATATATATATTTACATATTTGTTTTTTTGGTCATGTTTTCTAATGGTTTTCTGTTTTAATATACATTTTTTATTTACTTGGTGTTTTTTTTCTTATTTGTCAAGTTGTTTGTGATCCTGTAGGCTTGACTTGTGGCTTGAGGAGCTGCGACCCAGGGGCATCTAATCCATCAAAGTCACTCGGGGATCACACCTGGCCCGGCGTACACTAACCCTAAGTTGTTTAGATTTTTTAACATGTCTCCTCCCCCTAACATAGGGCACAACCACCACCCATGAGGTTTGATCACGGGTCGCCTTGCTAACGAGGCCCATCCTCAACCAGTTTTGCAAATGGGAATTGACTTACTTAGTTGATATTATTTTTTTTAACTTTTTGTGTTTTTTTTGTTTTTGTTTTATTTTATTCAATGTTTTAATTTTTATTTTTTGTTATTTTCATTTTAATATATATATATATATATATATATATATATATATTTTGTAGGGTCTGTGTCGATGATCGACTAGAAACCCATATATATATATATATATATATATATATATATTGTAGGGTCTGTGTCGATCATCGACTAGAAACCCAAATACATAATGTGTCAATTTGATATTTGATTTTAAAGTTTTCGTTATAATGGATCAAGTCCGCCTCCACAATGTGTCAATTTCATGGTTGGTCTTTAAGTTTTCATTACAATGTTGTTAATTTTTAAATTTTTGTTGCAATGTCAATTTGTCTTAAGATAAGATTTTAAATCACTATACTTTTAGAATTTAAAGAAGAAATTACTCTTGGTATAATGACTTTTTCATTCAAGTGTTCATTTTTAAAGTTTTTTTAGTCATAAATGTTTTCCATAATGCTATAGTTGAACTATGTTGAAAACTTAAGGTTTTTTGTAGTCACAATCTTTGGTTTAATTCCGTGGTTGAAAAATTCTCAAAATTTTAAGGTTTTTCTAAGTCATGATATTTTATCTTTAATGTTATGGTTAAAAACCACTATAAGTGTTTTTTCTTTAACATCTTGGCTGGAAATTCTTGGAATTTGAAGGTTTTTCATAGATGTGATATTTTATCTTTAATTCTATCCTTGAAAATCATTGGAAATTTAAGACTTTTCTGAGACATGATATTTTATCTTTATTGCCATGCCTGAAAATCGTTGGAATTTTAAGGTTTTTCGGAGTAATGAAACTTTATCTTTAATGTCATTATTAAAAAATGTTGAAATTTTACCCTGAAAAAAAGACGTTATTCCATCATCAACACTTTTCATTTTCAGGGTGTTTTCTTGCACAAAAAAATTGGCTTTTATTTCTATTTTTTAAAAAAGTTGAAAATTTACCATGAAAAAAAAAACGTTATTCCAACATCAACACTTTTCGTTTTCAGGTTGATTTTTCATGTTTTTTTGGGCTTTTTTCAGCTAAAGTTCTCTTTTTAGGTAGTAGTTCTTGTTTGATCAGTAGGTTTGTTTATAGAAGCTATAATTGTACTTGGATAATAAATATTTGTATGGGATCTGGTGATTTTTTTTGAAGAAATCCTATCCAACGAGTGGTTGATATATATATATATATATATATATATATATATATATGGCAGATATGGATTCAACACCATCAAGAATCTCTGAGGCACCTAAAACTCTGAATCTTGACATATATTTCGAGGTGAATTTTTGGTCTCGTTAAACTATGATATTGTTGATAGACCAGGAAAACAAAGGGAATTCAAGCACATTTATGATAAAATATGGCTACGATTTTTTTGTAATTCGAGGTTACAATTATCAATTTTCATGATCTTGGGCATCAATTGGGTGTAAAACAAACAAAACAAAACAATGAAAAAAAGGAAAAATAAAAGGTTTACAATGATTTTTTTGCAGTATTGGAAAATTTGCCAATGGGGTTTTTGATGATGCTGAATCCATTTCCACTATTACAAAAAATGATTCAAAAACTTGTGTTGTCGGGTTTTTACTAAACGAACAAAAAAAAACTAATGATTTTTTGTCATGTGGATGAACTTATTGGTTTGATATATAATGTCTGTTATTGCATATCGTAAATTTCTATTTCTTACGACACGTAGATTAATGATCTTGAAGTGTGAGAAAAGTGCGAAATAAATGCACAAGATGATTTTGGAATTTTTTCCTATTACTGTGAATAAAACTTGGATTTTCTATCTTTAATTGCTATTTATTCAAAGTGTCGTGTGTAATGATTTTTCACACGAGTGATAGTAATAGTCATTGTTTGTGAAGAAAACAAAGAATTGTAAAGTGAAATGGGATATGAATATGTTATTCATTGACAAAGTTTTTTCCCCCTTGCAAACAAAAAGTGGGTAGCAGGCGAGGAAAAGAAGTTATCTGCAGTGATACAATTAACTCACTTGCTAAGATCAATGATAGATTTGACTAGTCGAGAACTTATGAGTGATATGTGAATCTGTCAATGGAAGTGAAAACAAGTGACAAGATTTGGAGTACTGGATTAGCAAATGTTAGGCACATTCCAAAGGTCTTTTATTTAAGAGAAACTATTTATCTCTATGCAGATAATTTTGATATTCAAGTTTCACAAGGAACCAATGCAGTTTTGGTACCCTATATTGTGGAAGCATGACGTTTCTTTAAAATTTTGCTTAATTCAGGAGCTTTTTGTGAGGCAAGTGTATTATGTGGTAATTGGACAAGGGCCTTCTCAAATATATGCAGAAGTTGAGACTTTCTTACTTGCAAGGGGGGATAAGAGGAAAGAGAAAGCAATATGGTTATACAATTTTTGGTTTTGAAGATACACCATTGCTTTTGCCAATCTTTGTTCTAGATTGGTATGTTATTGCTGAAGTATGTAGGCAATATTTTCGTTTGTTGTCTATATTTGAACAAAAAAACAAGACAATTTATTTCTTTTTCATTTACTATTGGAAAAGTGAATGTGAAGAATATGGCTCACGCTCTCTTTTTTGCATAGTCTTTGGATGTTTTCAACTTAAGTGAAGTTGAAGCTATTAAAGGTTTTGATAGAGGAATAATTTTCATGAAACACCTTGAGTTTATGAGATACAAGAACTTGTTTTTGAGAAGTAGAGAGTAGAGTAAGGAAAGTCATAGTGTATAAAAAAAAGATAAAAAATGGTAGTAAATGCTAGACTAATTGCTGAAAAAGAGATATTATCAATGAGAGAAAGATCTAAGAAAAGAGGGGAAAAATCTATGGGGCAATATCAATATTGCAGACGTAGTACTGGTGTGACTTCCTCTGCTAGAAAAAAAATAAAAAAAACCACTGGAAGAAAAAAATTGGTTGTTGATAAGCTATCAGGTGGCGGGGATGACGAAGGGAATCCTCTTAGAGTAACTATATAAAGAGCACATAGGGTTAAATAATTGTGCACCTAAAACAGAGAGCATTAAAGAAAAAAAGGACATGGAAGTTGATAACGTTGTACTGCCTAACTGGGTTAGTACTTATTTGTAAGAAAATCAAAGAATGATGGAGGAAATCATTGAATAGCACATTAGTTTTCATAATTGTTTTGTCACCTTGTGGAATGCAAATTATGGAAAAGGCGGTAAGAGATTAAAGATTCAAAGGATACAACTTTCCGACAGAAATGTTTTTAATCAAAGAGAATTTAATATTGATCTATATTTGGTTGTAATGTCTGGGCTGATGAAATTGCACCAAGATGTTGGTGAAGTGCTTGCGAATTTTGTTGGTCATCAATAGACAAAAAATCAAAATTTGAGGGAAAAAATAAAAGAGCTAGAATATGCTCTGACTGTGGGCCGTTTGCCGAATATTTCACTGGCAATAGGTGGATCATCATTGGCAATTTCTACTCTTGACAAATCTAATATATTTATCATTAATAATATATTTGAAAGATTGCATACTATTGAATATACATGGCAAGTTTCTTTTGATCTATGGAATTTAAAGCATAGAACTAGGTCTTTTGTCGAATTAGTCAAAAGTGATATGGAGGGAGATGGGGAATTCATGGACAATGACCTATTAATTTTTGCTCAAAAGATTGATTCACTGTCTGAACTAGAAAGAGATAAACAAGGGTTGCCTAATGCTGATCGGATGAGGCATATCAATGCTACATCATATGGGAAAATTAGAACATTGGAAGACATTATTTCTGAGTGTGGAAACATAGAGAACCAAAGAGAAGATGTGTATCACAAGGTGATAACGATTGTTCATGGTTTAAACAATCCATGTATTACATATGAATCTAGATTAATTGGAAAGTAGAAGCTGATGGTTGAATTGGAGAAGTTAAAACAATCAAAGGAAACATAGTTTGATGATATAACCGATTTTAGTGCAGACGAAATTAGAAAATGGCTAATTACATTTTTTGGTGCCAACGAAGATTACTCTTCCTTGATTTTGCAATTACAAAAAGAATAAAAATAAATTGAGAAGGAGATATTTAATGAACATGTTAATCAAGACATTATCGTTGCTCTGATGAAATAATTCATTGAAGGTAAAGTGAAGGAATTCATTACAGGAAGCTTGATTGTGAGAGATAATTGAAGGCTGAAGAACATCAGAGTGTGCTTTTGCATACTGTAAGTGTTTTAATATATTGGAACATTTTTTTTTATGATTAAAGCATTTTACTATTTAAATATTATGTGTGCGTTATGATGGAGTAGTCTAATTCATGAATGCAATTCCTTGTTACCTATTGCGAATGAATTTTGGAGATTACAATTGATAGGATTGCATTTACAACTATCATTGATACAAATTCATTTATCTTTAAAATTAAAGTATTATCATTTTCATAAATGCTATATGCAACAAAGGCTATTCCTTGAACTGTAACTTATTTGAATTTTGATTACTATTTTTTCCATCTCTTAGTATGTTTACTATTTATGTAAATAATTAAGAGATAATTTTTGACACAAGATGTTGTATGGACCTAGGTACTGGAATGTTATACAGAAAAAATTAATTGAACAACTATTTTCCAGTATTTTCTTTGCACTTTTATATATTCCCTAATGTTCTGTAATGAATAATAATTAAAATGCATTTCTATTTACTCTATTCTAATACTAATTTTTTTATCATTTATTTCAATAATTCTTAGATAATGTTTTACATGTGAAGTTGTATTTATTGCATTTTTTGTGAATAACATTTCAATTTTCATACAATTACACTTGTTGTAACTATGTTGATAACTATTGTTTGTCAATTTAATTGTCTTAAATTGTTACATAGATTATTGATTGGAGTTGGTAAAATTATGAAGTGCAACTGCACTATATATGCTAGAAGTCTTTTTATTATATTAGATTATTAATGTGCATGATTGAGTTATTGAAAATTACTTCTAAGAATGTTTATTATTCCTATCTTACTCTTCAAAGAAAATGGATTTAACACATTAAATATTCCTAAAATTTCTTCACTTCTTTCTAATGAACTAAAAAATTCTCTTCACACTTGCAAAATGAAACTTAAATCAAACTGACATTGTCACATTAAGAAAACTTAACTGATCTATTAGAACATAAATTTTATCTAAAAGAAAAATTACTCATCTAACATTCTAACAGTCCTTTTGCATAAAAACCAAAAGTGAAATGAACTTCTAATAAAAACCACACATTTACTTATTATTAATCATTCATGCTTTGAAATGAAAACCATAAAGAAATCACACATGCTTTGAAATGAAATACTATGAAATGAAACTGTAAAGAAATCTATCAAGCTTTGAAATGAATTAATCTCAAATCATAAAGAAATCTATGAAAAGTGATTACACTATCATTAACATCATTATAAATCAACTTGAAAAAAGAACGATTAGTGAAATCTTGCTATCACTATCTGATTGAAATTAAAACTGCAGAACGATTATGAAACATGTAAATAACTACAATAAACGATAAAGAAAAGATATGAAAATTCAAAACCTTCACTTTTCGCAGGGGGCCTCCACAAATAGGCAGTCATAGAACTTCAATCGAACAATCAAATACACATCAAAACTTCAAAGAACTTCTTCATTAACAGAGTAAAAATAGAGTCTTAAAACATACTGTCGCATACATAAATTAACCTCCTATTCATGTTTCCTGCGTGGTATTTATAGAAGCCTGTGTTAATAACTGTTTGAGGCTTTTGTGCCTACCTTAGCTAATAAAGTTCTAAATTAAGCTTCTAATAAATATCACGACATCTTTGCTCATGATTTTCTACTTGGAAATTCAAATCATGAAGCGTAGGAAATTCGGATGCTTGCTCGGTTGTTCAGCAACCAAGTTGACTTTACCCTTTGACCACACAATTGAACAATTCTTTTATTATCTGGTTCAGATCAATAGGAGGACATCATTAAAGGGATTAATCTCCACCTGTCCATATCTTTCTCCTCTTAGCTGGCACCTCTGATCCTAGTAAACCTTGGAATCGGCTATAGAAACATAGATTCACTGTAGAATGGTGTGAATTTGGTAGCTAATACAATTATTAACTCAATAGTAAGGAACCTTTTTAAATATGAAAGATAAGACAATTAAATACCTTACCATGTCAAAAAACTTGTAGTTTGATGCCTATTGAGTTGATGATGATGGTCAAGGAGAGGAAAAATAGGTAAGGGCGTGTGTCAAAATGAAGCAATCATGAGGCTCACCATTCCCCCACATGGAGGCCATTGCATGTCCTCATGCAGAAATCCAAAACTAGAAGTCCTTCTCTATCACTGCTCTCTCTCAGAAACTTGGGCCAAAACATCCAAGTTTGTCCTTCTTATCTTCTTTCTTGCAACTGTCATTCTGGGCTTCTTCATCAAAATCCCGCATTTTAGACTCATGACTTTCCTTTTTAGATATTCATTCTTTTTCTTTAATTTCTTGTTCTTTTCATACCATAAGCCCACATGTAGAAGAATGTAATCATTCTCAGTCCTTTGTATCTCATTCTTCATCTTTAATGTCTCATATTCTTTCTTCAGATGTCCATTCAATGTCTCTAACTCAAAGACTTCTTGTTTCAGAGTTTTCATGAGTGGAGGTTCTTGTGGACTGTTAGACTAGATTTCATTTTCATGGACTGTAGAACACGATTCTTTGGAGCTCTCCTCCCCAGAGACTCAATGTAGTAATAGATTTCTTGCTGTAATGGATCTATTTCTTGTGCTTTTAGGCTTGGGCTATGAATAGGTGAGATGACAGTAGGTGATGGAGCTTTCATTTTCTCTTCTTCCCCCAAATTAAAAACATCTGTAGATTGTTGAGATGGTTTTTAATTAACCCTGGCACTTCTTCTTATAATTGATGGAAGAGGGTTTTTAGTTTTAACTCTTTTTTTCTCTGTTTTAGCTTCCTTTATTTTCTTGGATGTGATTTCTTCCTTTTTACTGGCTTTCTTTCTTCTAACAGATTTCCTTTTAATGCTTCCTAAAACTTCTGTAATAGGAGTCTCATCGTCTGATTGTTTTTGTAGTTGTTGTTGAGGTATTTTTTTAATAGGATTCTCAAATATTCTCTTCCTTCCTCTTTTTTCTTTGCTGCTGCTATGTGGCTCCTGATCTTCCTCCTTAAAATGATTTCTAACTAGGAAGTTATCTCAATTATCTCCTAGTCTTTCAAGATGAAATTCAATGAGCATTTTTATAGGGTCATGGTGATACATGTTGTTTTCTATGAATTGGATCCTTTTTTGAACATTATCGAACATTTTCCTTAAGTTATTTAACAAAAAATAAGGAAGATTGATTTCATTCTCTTCGAGAAAATTCATCATCAAACGAATGTGGTAAAAGAACATACAACCAAATCTTCCCTCATAGGTGACAAATTTCTGAATTACTAGCAACAAATTTCTCCATTTACTCTTAAGTGTTGTACTTGGAATTTCTTTCTAAAAAATAGTGATATCCATACCTTGGTTTTTCAAGAAAGTCTTCCATTGTTCTCCCTCAATGCCCTTTTTCTTAAACCATTTCTTTCTGACTCTTGACAGTTTGGTAGCTTCAGCAATACAAGATTCTGCCACTGCAAACTTGATGTCTCCAATTTCAGCCTCTAAGCCATCAAAAGCTCTGGAAAATGATTTGGTTACTTCCTTGTTAATACCATCAAAATTTTGCATGAACTCTAGCCACTATGATTTTTGTATCATTTCCTTCACCTGCAGATATCCTTTGACGTAACCCAGCCCACATTGGCCCACACTTCCATGAGTTCTCGGCTTTACACCTATTGTCGGACTTTATGACGTGTTAGATTTGGGCGATTATGTTTGGCAGTTGCATGCAATGTGGTCAGTAGATATTTGTTTGGAAACTGGGAGTAGTTAATGCTGCATTCAATTTCCACCTACGAACCTCGGGCCTGATTCCTCTGTTTGTTCTTTGGCTAAAACGCCTTGGCTTCCCGGTCATTCACGATTGTTTTGTTCTGCTGTGAGGTTTCTGCGAGGGCTTGTTGGTTATACTGTATGGTTTTTGCTTTGGTGAATATGGAAATCTCTAGTTCTCCTCTGGGTATGACTGTGGTTGAATGCCAGCCTTCCAAACTTGGCTATGTGTTTACTTGTGGTTTCCTCCTGTGGCTCGAATCTGTTCTCACTCTGGAGGTGCGCTCACTCGAACTCTTTTCACACGGTAAGCTCCTTTGGTCTCATCCTGTCGTTCTGCTATGGTTTGGGTTTAGAGTCTGGTCTCTCATCCGATAATCGCTCCTTGTTATTATTTTATTGCCTCTGCTATTGTATTGTTGCCTCTGCTATTATTATCGTTGCCTCGGGTCTCTGTTCTGCGTGTGAAATGGCTTAACTTCTGACGTCTTTGGATTCAGGTAGTAAGATAATAGACTTCCACGGCTCAGAACAGGTAATTGATCCTTTCCTTGATTCAATTCGACCTCCTTCTGGCGTTGATACTGACCAAAAATGCTCCTTCTGTCTCAGCTCTGTCGATTTGTCACCGACTCTGCTCCTCGAACCCTTGGTCTGACTTACTCAGGTAATGTATGGAACCCTCCCGTTTCTATGTTTGCTTAGACCTCAGTTCATCACTATGTAAATGTATTAACTGGGCTTTGGTTGTATGTGCAGGTCAATGGCTCGACCAGGGTACACAGGTTCCTTCTGGGTTCGTTCTTCCAAATGTAGCGACTCCCTCTGCTGGTAGGCTCTGGCTCTTCAATCCGTCAGTGCACTGTTAGGGTCTTGGGTTTTCTGTAGGTTTTGCAGCTTGCCGTTTTTGCTTTTCATATGTAGTCTATGTCCCTTTCGAAGGTGGAGCTTCGGTCTGGTTGTAATTCCTGTTCTAGTTAACTGTTCGTTTGAATGATGTGGATTTCTGTTACCAAACCCTAGGCTAGGGTTTTTCCACTCTGGACGCGGCACTTGTTTTTATTTATGAATGAATGAATGTGACACATCTATATCTTGGTCAATAGCGATGAGAACATAGTTTTGTTATATCCGTTTTACTTATGAAAATTATGAGGAATTGTTCGAAAGTACCTTTGCTGTGGTTTGGTTTCTTCGGCACTCTGTTTCTGGTTCTTTATCCTCTCGGTCGTCTTGTTGTATGTCACTGTTCGGACTGTGGTTCAACTCGTTGGTTCTTCACTCTGTATTTGGACATTTGCATGAATTCGATGTGGTTTGTTTGTTTGACGAGAACACAAGGAAAACACGACCTTACGGTGGTCATTCACTGTTTGTTAGCACTGTTCCTTACAATTCGATAAATGAAAAGTATAGTATTACAGTAAATAGGCAATGATACAGATGGATAGTTTTTTTGGAAATAAGATCTGTCTTTATTTTTATTTCTCTATTATGAAATTGCTGAACCTTTTCCCTGTCTTACATTGCAATATTTATACATCGTTGATTTACAGTTAATTGAAACTGCAATTGTTTGTCAGTTGAACAGAAATGATATGGTTGTGTAACTACAGTTCGGTTGTCATTACAAGATCTGCATTTAGATAATTTTGTCTTTTCTTTTCTAAATTGACAGATCAATTTCTAAACTACTGTTTATTACTGTTGAACCATAACAACCCTAACCGACATTTAACTTTGACCACATAGCAACTAAGAGTAAAATAAAATAAAATCCTATCTCATGACCTTATAAACTAAATAAAAAAACAATCCAGATACTCAAACAACCTTCCAACCTGGCAAAGACTTCACTTGGTCATGGTGAGCTGGATGCTCCTACATCATCCTTCCATTTGGTTCTGTTCTTACTATGGCGCCGATGGTTGAGAAGTTTTTCCTCAAAATTCACTTGTTGATAGGGTATGAGTCAGGGTTTCGAAATAATGGCTTTGGTGAGACTATAAATGAGAGTGAAGGCAAAACCAAGTGAAGTGACCATCAGGGTATGAATGGATGTGAGTTGGGCAATTTCAACAATGAGTTTGGAATTTGAGACAAGTGGTGTGTAATGATGAGGAATGAATGGGCAGTTTACGACTTTTACTTTGATATGACAAAGATATTTTCACCTCACTTTCAATAATGATGGTTTTTGAACTGGTGGTATAATGTCCATATAATTCATACACTAATGTTTTGACCCTTATTATTAAATTAAATATTTTCATACCTTTTAAATTGATGTTTTTAACATTTGATTGCTCCTTTTTCTATTGCCTTCAGGTGCTTCCGAGGATGGATTTGATCATTTCTTCAATTGCTCAAATTAGTAGTCCCTGTCAAACATCAGCTACAGAATTTTGTCAAAGCTGTATATTCTTAACAATTCTGTAGCTATTTTATTCTAGAAAGAAAAAGAGGGATAAAAAGAAAATGGGAATTGTAAATAAAATTTAGGATGCTAAAATTACTTGGTTTTCACCTTAAATTTTCTGTATAAACATGCCAAAAATGTTTATTTTCCTGTTTATACAAATTATATATATATATATATATATATATATATATATATATATATAGATATATATATATATATATATATATATATATATCTATATATATATATATCTATATATATATATATATATATATATATATATATATATATATATATATAAAATAAAAAGGCTTATGATTCAAGTAGGAGGAGAAGGAAAATACTTCTTAAACAACTAAAAAACAGTGTTGTCTGCAAATGTTTGATAAAATCCTCCTTTGTTAATGGCTTATGATAGATTCTTAATCGATGATAATTCACAAGAAAGGTGGTCCTTTCTTCATCAATAGTTCAAAGACTGTTTCAATATCATAGGGCCCAAGCCAATGAGTTTGAAATTTCCCTTGGAAATCTTTGAACTTTGAATCAAAAAGTAATGCCCAATCTCCTGGCTGGAACTTTCTTTCTTTGATATATTTGTCATGCCATCTGGATCTCTGTTGTTGAACTAGATTGGTTATTTGGATTGCATCTTGTCTTATCTCATCAAGTTCATTTAGTTGATCCATTCTTTGTTTTTGTGCCTATGAAAGATTAAGACCCAATTTAACTATTGTCTTGAAAGTTTTTACTTGAAACTCAATAGGAAAAATGACTTGCTTCGCATAAACAAGTTCATAGGGACTATTCCCTGTAGTGTTTCTCCATGTGGTATGGTATGCCCATAAAACTTTTGGAAGCTTTTATGCCCAGTCTCTTCTATGCAGATGCATAGTTTTGGTGAGAATTGCTTCAATTACTTTATTGGTGGACTCCACTTGTCCATTTTCTTGTGGATGGTATGGAGTGGACTTCTGATGTTTGATTTTGTACTCTTGCATTATCTTCTGTACCAACTTCGATGTGAATTCAGTACCTTGATCTATTACAATTTCCCTTAGGACACCAAAATGAGTAAGCATATCCTCGAAAAGAAATGAAACTACATCATTTTCAATAGAAAAAGGAAGTGCTTTAGCTTCTACCTATTTTGTAACATAATTAGTACAAAGAAGAATATGCTTTTTCTGTTTCGATGGTGGATTGATTGGACCAACAAAATCTAGATCCTATTTTTCAAAAGGCTCAATAAGTACCTGAGGCTGTAGATGCATTTAATCAGAGGGAACATGTTTACCCATCCTTTGACAACTATCACATATCTTGACATACTCCTTGACATCCTTAAAAAGGGAAGGCCAATAGTATCCTAAGGTAAGGACTTTGTAGGAAATTCTTTTGTTAGCGAAGTTTCCTCCACATATCTCATCATGACAATCTTTCAATATCTCTAGTACTTCATCTTCTCTAACACCCCTTCGAATGATTAGATCTAGCCCTGTTTTATACAATTCTTTATTTATCCATGAATAAGATGCACTATTTTGAATTACCTTCCTATTTTCTCGAGGAGATAAATATGATGGTAACTTCCATGTAGCCAAATAATTAGAAATATCTACAAACCAAGGTGATTTAGTATATACTGCAAAAAGATATTCATTGGGGAAATTTTCTTCTACAGGTACATCATTATTATCATTTTGAATTCTAGACAAAAATTCAGCAACTGTATTTTGTTTCCTAGGTCGATCCAAAATAGTGATGTTAAACTCTTGCAACAACAACAACCATCTTGTAATTCTGCCATTAGTGACAGGTTTATTCATTAAGTACCTAATTGCAGAATGATTTGTATGTACAAAATTTTTGTAGCCAATAATGTAATCTCTGAATTTATTGATGGCATGGAAAACAACTAAAATCTCCTTTTCTGTTACAGTGTAATTTAACTCTACAACAGTCAAATTTTTACTGGTGTAATAAATGGCGTAAGGAGTTAAATCCTTTTGTCCTAGTACATCTCCTAAAGCTGTGTCTGAAGAATCAGTTGAAATGTGAAAAGGTAGTTTCCATTTTGGTCCTCTAAGAATGGGTGCTTCAAAGATTTTCTCCTTTAATGTTTCAAAGGCATTTTGATAATCAAAATTCCAATTGAATTCACAGTCTTTTGTGAGTAGTTTGAAAAGTGGGGATGGAATTTTTGGAAAATTTTCTATGAATCTTCTGTAGTAACCAGTGAAACCAAGAAAACTTCTAACATCTCATTGACAAGTTGGAATTAATAATTTAGAAAGAAATTATAGTTTATATGTGTCCACTCTAATTCCATTTCCTGAAATATGGTGTCCTAAAACAACTCCCTTAGTAAACATCATAAAAAAAATTTCATGGCTTAATGAGAGATTTGCCTCTTTACATCTAATGATAAATTTTTCCATATTTTTAAGAGCTTCAAAATAATTTCCATAAACTGTAAAATCGTCCATATACACTTCCACACAATCGTAAATTAGATCAGAAAAATAACCCAATACTATTCTTTGGAATGTTGCAGGTGCATTACATAATCCAAAAGGAAGTACTCAGTAAGCGTAAGTTCCCCATGGGCAGGTAAAGGTAGTTTTATCTTGGTATTCCGGGGCTACATGGATTTGATTATACCCACTAAAACCGTCTATGAATGAAAAATATTTCTTTCTTGCCAATGTATCTAAAACTTGATCTATGAAAGGAAGTGGAAAGTGATATTTTAGAGTGGCTTTATTCAATTCCCTATAGTCAATACATACACTCCATTTTTCATTCTTTTTAGGAACAATTACTAAGGGTGAAACCCACTGATTGTCTAATATTGGATAGATAAAATTTACATTCAAAAGTTTTTGTAGTTCCTCCTTAACAATTTCCCTTAGATTTGGATTCATTCTTCTTTGAGGTTGTCGAATTGGTTTGACATTTTCTTCAATGTAGATATGATGTATACAAGTATCAGGATCAATTCCCTTCATGTCAGTTTTCCCATGCATAGGCAGAGAAATTTTCTTGTAACATATTTATTAATTCTTTCTTTTGAAATTCTTCCAAATTATTATTGATATTCAAAGTTTTTCCTTGAAATATTTCAATTGTAGAATTGCCAAAATTTTCCATAGAATGCAAGGATAGTTGACGAGATGATAAATATTCAATATTGCATTGTTCTTGAAAAATATGACTAGATTCACAATATGATGAAGATTCATTATTTTCCATTAAATTCAAAATTTGATATTCTTCATCTATTAGTGAAGTAGTAAAGATTGGTCTTATATCAATATCATCATCTATCCATTCTTCATTTTAACTTCTATTGTTTTTTTTGTAGGTGGATATAGTGTGAATTTCTTTATTGAGCTCCCATTAGAAATAAACATATCACTAAATCTACAACTTATAAAAGCATCGACTGTAGTTAGCAATGGTCTTCCTAGAATCAATGGATGTACTCTTGGGTGTTAAAATCATAAAATTGACAAGGCATTCCCAAGAATACAAGGATACATATATATCTTCTAATACACCATCAAGTTTGATTACAGATCTATCTGGCAATTGTAACAGTGTAGGTGTATATTGAATATTAGAAAGTTTTAATTTATTCACAGTTTGTTTATTCATGATGTTTATAGTTGATCCTAGATAAAGAAATGTATTTGGGATCTCTACACCATTGATGTGTGTTTTCACAATGGAACTTCCTAGATCAAGATATTCTGAATTGTTGTTTTACCCCTCATGATATCTGCAATTTTTCCAACTAGTTATATTCTTTTGATTTATTTTCTTTTTTCTTCCTCGTATTTTTATGCTCAATTCCCTAATTGTATTTGCAAAAATTGGTATTTCCTTAATGGCTTGTAGAAAAGTAATTTTTATAAAAACATTCTTCATTTCATCTAACATTTCATAATCAAGTAATAAAATCTGTTTTTCTACCCCTTCATCAATTTTTAATCTCTTAGGAAAAGGTGGTTTTGAAACATATACTGAAGGTTGTTCCATAATAGGAGTTGAGTTATTTGAATGTGTTGGAGTAACTTGTTTTTGAGTTTTTTCTTTTTTCATTAAGAGACTTCTCTTCTTCAAAGATCTTTTCCTTTTCACTTTCCTGAATAACAACTGATGGGGACTTTTTCTCTAATATTATATAAGATCTAAGTTTAACATTATTTAGATCTGGTGGAGTTATCATGTAAGCTTGGAAATTTTGTCCTTCCATATTGTAAATAGGTTGTGAGTTTTTATTATTATTCGGATTTGGAAGTGGTTGGGTAGGAAATTGGTTTGGTCTTTGAGGAATGAAAGTTGTGGATTCAAATTGTGGGGCTGAGTTTGTTGAACTCACTGAGGATAATATTATGGAGGAAAAGTAGGATATGATAGTTGAAATTGAGGATATTGAGGGTACTTTCCATAAGTATTTTTCCATTCTTGTGACCAAGGTTGTGGCCAAGATTGCAAAGGCATTGGGGCAGTCCAATTAATTTGTGATGGTTGTGAAAATGGTTGAGTGTTAAAACCTTGAGCTGTATTTGGTTGTGGTTTCTACCAGGGTATTTTGGTAATAAAATAAAGAGGGCTACCGTATTTGGTACTCCCTCTTCTTGATAAAACACTTTAAGATTTTGTATTGAGGGAAATTATTTGTATCATGATTTTTCGTACATATAACACAAGTTTATACACTCTTTAAATCAAGAGGACATTCTCTCAAGGAATGTTTCTTTCTGCACTTACGACAAAATTTGGACAATGCAACATTTTCAATTTTTTTTGCTTGTTTTGTATTTTAAGGGTGTCAATTTGTTCACTAAGGCTCCCTAAAATATATGTTTTAAAATTATCAAGAAAATTACCTAATTCTTCTCTACTTATTGTCCCAGCTGTAGATTTATTAATCCTTGATAAAAGAAGATCTCTTGGATTTTTCTCAGTTCTTTCTTTGCCTATTGAAATGTGTATACATAACTCACAAATTTCTCTTGGTTGAAGCTAAGAAATGTCTCCCTTACCCATTGTATTGAGAATATGAACCCACTCATCTCTAATGGATTTCAATAAGAGAGATTTCAAAGTTTCCTCATCTAGATTATTCATTTTCTCCCTTTTAACATTATAAGCAAATCTTTGAAGGAAGTCTTCAATATTTCCATCTTCTTTCTGTACCATTTTAAAGAGTTCATCCTTAATATTATGGGGCATATAGTAGTCCTTATATTTATCTAAGAATGTAGCTTTCATTTGTTCCCATGTTCTTATGGAATTTATTCCTAAACTCATAAACCATTTTAATGCTGCATATTGAAGGGTTGTAGGGAATAAAACTTTTGAGCATCATGAAGATAATCATATGATCTACACAAGACTTCAAATTCAAAGAGAAATGTTTCAGGATCTTCACTCCTTAGTCCATGAAAGTTTGGAAGGATAGAGGGTGAGATATTTTTCATTGTCACAGTTGTATCTTCATCGAGGATAGGAAATCCAAAGGGTTCTGGATTTATATATTTTCATTTCCCTCTTCCTCTTCCTCCACCTCTTCCACCTCCCCTATTTCCTCCTCTTCCTTCTCCAATCCTAGGTTGTTCATAATTAAAATTATGTACCTCTCCTTCCCCTTTTACAACAATTGTAGATTCTTCAGAACTAATATAGGGTTCTGGTTTCAAAATTGGGTTTTTTTAGCTTCCTCTAGTTCCTCTGATTCTTCTATCAATTGTTTGTTAAAATAGGTTTCTTCTTCCTCTTCTTCAACGAGAACTTCCAACTCTTGGGCTAGAGGTTGTTCTCCAGTTGAAGATAGGAAAATCACTCCTGTTGCGGAGATATGGGATCTTCTTCTTCTATTATGTATTTTGTTGATGAAGTTTTTGAATCTCTAGGTTGGATTTCATATCTTAATAACTCACAGGCTTTGTGTTTGCTTACTATGGATGGAATTCGAGTTTGTGCGGGTGGTGTGGCACTACGAGGTCATGGTGGGGTGATTGATGTTGTTGGAATTAAACTCTTACCTCTACCTACAAATCTACCCCTAGAGTCTCTTTCCCTATGCATATCATGTTTTTTGTTTTTCCCTATGCATATCAAAATGAAAAAGACAAAGACTTCTATTACACTTCCCCGACAACGACACCAAAATGTTTTTCAATTTAATTGTCTTAAATTGTTATATAAATTATCGACCAGAGTTGGTAAACTTATGAAGTACAAGTGCACTATATATGCTAGAAGTCTTTTTATTAAATCAGATTATTAATGTGCATGATTGAGTTATTGAAAATTACTTCTAAGGATTTTTATTATTCCTATCTTACTCTTCGAAGAAAATGGATTTAACATATTACATATTCATAAAATTTCTTTACTCTCTAATGAAGTAAAAAATGCTCTTCACACTTGCAAAAATGAAACTTAAAGCAAACTCACACTATCTCATTAAAAAAACTTAACTGATCTATTACAACATAAATTTAATCTAAAAGTAGAATTATTCATCTAACATTATAACAATATTTTTGCATAAAAACAAAAAGTGAAAATCACTTCTAATGAAAACCGCACATTTACTCATTATTAATCATTCGTGCTTTGAAATGAAAACCATAAAGAAGTCATATGCTTTGAAATGAAATACTGTAAAATGAAACTATAAAGAAATTTATCAAGCTCTAAAATGAAACACTCTGAAATCATAAAGAAATCTATGAAAAGTGATTACACTATCATTAACATCATTATAAATCAACTTGAAAAAGGAACACTTAGTGAAATCTCGCTATCGCTATCTGATTGAAATCAAAACTCAAAATGACTCTACAACATGTAAATAACTGCAATAAATGATAAAGAAAAGATATGAAAATGAAAAACCTTCACAGTTTGTAGGGGCCTTCCAATAACAAGCGATCATAGAACTTCAATCGAACAGTCAGCTACGCATCAAAACTTCAAAGGACTTCTTCATTAATAGAGTAAAAACAAAGTCTTAAAACATTACTGTCGCATACATAAATTAACCTCCTATTCATGTTTGTTGTACGATATTTATGAAAGCCCGTGTCAATAACTGTTTGAGGCTTTTACACCTACCTTAACTAACAGAGTTCTAAATTAAGCTTCTAATAAATATCACAATATCGTTGCTCACAATTTGCTATTTGGAAAAGCAAATTGTGAAGCGTAGGAATTTCAGATTCTCACTCGCCTGTTCAACAACCAAGTTGACTTTACCCTTTGACCATGCAATTGAACAATCCTTTAATGATCTGGTTTGAATGAATAGGAGGAAATTGTTAAAGGGATAAATCTCCACCTATCCATATCTTTCTCCTCTTAGTTGGCATCTCCGATCCTGGTAAACCTTGGAATCAGCTACATAAACATAGATTAGTTGTAGAATCGTGTGAATTTGGTAGCTAATACAAATATTAACTCAATAATAAGGAACATTATTAAATATGAAAGATAAGGCAATTAAATACCTTACCATGTGAAAAACCTTGTAGTTTGATTCCTATTGAGTTGACGATTATGGTCAAGGAAAGGAAAAATAGGTAAGGGAGAGTGTTAAAATGAAGCAATCATGAGGCTCAACAACTATTGAAGGTTGTTCGACCAGAAATCATGACTATTCTATTGTAGTTGTCTTTATTTATGAATGATTATACAATGGAGGTTTATTTGTGTGGAAAAGCAGTGTGCAGAAGGTTTTCTTGTGTGAAAGAGTTTTCATTATGCAAGGGAAGTTGTTTGGAGTGAAAGCTTTGCACAACAAAATATGATGATAATAATTATACATTGAACACTGAGATCTATTTTTCAAAACAATGTGAAAAAATCTCTATATTTCTTTTTGCAATGGTCAATTATAAACCCGCTTTTGTAAGTAACTTGCTTATAAACATATACAGTTTCATTAGTTAAAGAAAATAAGTATTTAAGTAAGCCTTATTGAAGATAGAAACCAATTTTATTGTGGGAAGCTTTTTTAATGCGAAACCCATATGAAAGTTTATATTGTGAGTCATTAAAGTTACATTAGATAATTGTAAATGAGCATTTACAAAGCATTACTGAATATAGAACTAGCTATGTGGAAGTGGTTGTGCATGTGTGGAGGCTATGCAAGGAACAAATGCATTTGAAAAATTAAGTATTTATATAACTTATGCTTTATATAGAAAGCCATTTCACTGCAAGATTTATTAATTAAATGAAATTATTCAATAATAAATTTTACCAGTTGCAAAATAAAATAAAATGATAATAATAATTTTGTAGTTGAAGTTTTATTGGTGATTGTAATCAATGCGAGAGTCATATATTGTATATGGAAAATAGGCGAATTGTAAAATTACGTTATGTAGAAGAAGAAGAAAGGAGAAGAAGAATAAATGAAAAAATAAAACACATTCATTGTGCAGAGTGTAGATTCAACATTTTTGTATACGACATAATGGCATTAACGGTTCAATACTCTTTTAGCGAAATTGGCAGAACAACACATAATCAGGAATGTAAATGATATTAGCTCTAACCTGACATCGATATAGTAGTGGATGTGATTGTTAACAACCCATAATCTAGCTGTCATTATTAGAAAAGAATCACATTTAATTTCTTTCATAGATGGAGCAACTCGTTTCTGAATTTCAAGATTTGTTTTTAAACTATTGTTGTTATTTCTCAGAAACATCTGCTTTGCTATTTTTTTTAAATTGCTATTTGATCGTAAAACTCACACGCAGAAGAGTAACATGTACTAGAAATGGAAAAAGGCAGAAATTTGGCACTATCAATGATTACTCCGATACTGAAAATCCAACATTTTGACAACTGTAATCCAATTTTCTAAAAATCATGTCGGAATTTCTACTATTTTCTAGCCATAATTGTGGTGCATTTAGATTATGGAAATTACTTCTACTATTTGTTGTAAATACATATTTTTCTATACTGAATTGCTATATGTTGAAAGTGTCTTTTTGAAAGGATTTCATAGGAAGAATAGTAACAAGTGGTAGTTGTTTAGCATATCGTTGATCTATACATATAGAGCATGGAAAGTTTTTCTTGTTGACATAAAATTTTGAAAGTTCACTGTAGAAATGGCTTCGAGAGGAAGGAAGGAAGCTATTTTGATTGATACTATTAAGTCACTTGCGCTTATCGGTCAAAGATTTCAGTGGTTGACTACGTATCAATGATATGTGAATCCATTTGTGTAGGAGAAGAACAATGATAAGATTTGGTCTATCAGATTAGCAAATGCTGCATGCATTCTAGAGGTATTTGAATTCAGAGAAAAAAATATTTATGCATAAATAAGTTTGATTTAGTAGAAAAACAATCAAGATATCAGCCAAAGATACTAGTATTTCTCTGAGTTCAGAGACATTTAAGCAGATATTAGAGTTACCATTTCTAAATATGCAATTAGATTTGTCAAACAAAAATATTTTTTTAGAATCACAGGCAGGTGGTTTGAAAATCTTACAGAAGCTCACGTTGCTAGTTTTTGAGGTTCCTTATGATCTTTCATCTCTAGATATAACTTTGTTTAGAGATTTTTGTTGGCTGTATGCGCTTTTAATGGGCCAAGAAAATATGACTATTGTACCAAGTTCCATTCTCTATGTGCTTCATTTCTCATATATATTTATTTTTTTGTATTCGATTGGGCTAATCTTATTTCAAATGCACTGTGTTTTCAATTAGTACATTTTTACAAGAGCAATAGGTTCTTCATGATGGTGTATTTGATAACAACCCTTGTTTTGAGTCATACTTTTGATGAGTTTCCACATAACACTAATTTCAATATTAACAAAGAACCAATGTAGTTCTATTATCCCATATTGTGAAAGTAAGCAACTATTTCAAATTTTTGTCTAATTAAAGATATTTTTGTAAAACAAGTTATTTGCATGATAACTTGATGAGAGCCATATCGAATATTCAGTGAAGCACAAGTTTTCCTATGGGAGAAAGGGAGACATGAATAAAGAGGAAATAATATTTTTATTCGATTTTATGCGTTTTGAGGTATACTACTATTGCTTCCAAGAATTGTTATGGAGATGTATTTTAATGCCAAAGTCTATAGACAATACTACAATTGGTAGGTTAAATTTGAATAGAAAAAAAGAAACAATTTATTTATATTCCATTTACCATTGGGTGAGTAATCGTGAAGCATGGAAGTCATCTTGTAGAGTTTTCCATGTCTTTGAATTGTTTTAATCTAAAATAATTTGATGGCTCATGAGATGTTGATCCAAAAGGTTTATTTTTCGGACATCTATGTGGCATCAAATGCGAGAGGTTGTTGACAAAAGTTGCAAGTGAAACTAAAAAGAGTCACAATGCTTTAAGCAATAATGAAGAAGGATCAATGAATATTAGAGAAATTTCTAAAAAAGAAAGTATTAGCAGTGAAACAAAGCATAAAAAAAAAGTGGAAAAGTTGCGCAATCTTATGTTTTCATTTAAAAAATGCTTTGGCTTCATCTTCAAGTAAAAAAATGCAAAGTTATGTTAGGTCTTTATAACACTAGTGTATTCCCCCATTATTATTTTCGTTATAGCCCCCTATTTTTATTTTGGTGCCCTTGTTGTCCACATATTGTTATTATTGTGCCCCATAGAATCCCACTATTGAATTGTTTTGCCCTTACATTATTATCGTTATGCCCGGTCTCTAATGATATTGTGACCCCTTAGACTCGTATATATAGAAAGAAGGTTTTGTCATTTGTATCATGCAAAAATTCTTCATTTGTGTAATGTAAAGGAGGTTTCCCCCTCAAAGATGCTAATTTTTAATTCGTTGATCTATCTTTTATTCTATTTTGTGAGCTGGTTGCATAACATTTGGTATCAGAGCTTTGGATTCTAGGGTTTCGTTGCTTCAAACAAGTCATCGTGGAATTTTCGCTATAACTTTTTTTTTATACGAAGCTTCAAAAGCTTAAATTAAAACTAATTTGAGATGAAATATTGGTGAACCTCGTGTAATAATTTTAGATCTTGTATCGCTATATTTTCGGATATATGATCCGAGGAAGTTAGGGTTTTTGTAAGCTCTAGAATTCTATCTCAAATAGGTGACCTTCGGAAAATTGTCATAACCTTCTCTCTGAGAATCAGATTCAAATTTCATAAAAATTTACAGAAAGAGGTCATACTTTAGTTTTTTGAATATTTGTTTCAAGGCCGAAGGTCAAAACAGTGACACGTGGCACTTCATAGAAGTTCACTCTACTAAACCAGTCTATAATTAGGTCACCATGGGATATTGGGTATAACTCTTTATTGGACAATCAAATCTCTATCAGACTTGTGGGGTTGGGAGGAGGAATCAAAAGGCTACCAAAGGATGAAATTTAAGACCTTGGGAATGTGAAAGTACAGAGATACATCAAATTCAATATCGAGCTCCTACAAAACGAAAAAACAAAAAAAGAGATGTGTAGTTTTTTTAAAAATTTGCATAAGTTTTGTTTGAGAAAGTAGTTTGGAGTGATTCAAAGGGAATTGTGAAGCATAATTATCATTAATTGATGACTCGAAGAAATAAAATGGAAACACCTAGTAAGCAACCCGAAATCTCTATTATGAAACATGAATAAGAGGAAGAAATGCAACATGATATATCAAAATTACGAGACGAAGTGAAACAAATTTCACTAGCACAAAAAGCAATTGAAACTAAGATGAATGCAATCAAAGCTAAGATGAATGGTTTGAAGAATGACATGGAATCTAAGATTGATGGTATAGAAGCAAAACTGAAAGGCAACGTGCAAGATTTAAAGAAAGGCATGGAAGGTTTGACAAAGTTGCTACAAGAAAGACTTCCTAATGGCGAAAAGGTAGTAGAGGAAACTCATGATGAGAAAAAAAGAAATGTTAATCATAATTTCATAGACTCTAACATTGGATTGAAAACCCACCATCTTCCAAAGATCGATATGAGGATGTTTGATGGCAAGGATCCCGTACGATGGATAATACAAATGGAACAATATTTCGATCTCCATAATGTGAAAAACACACAAAAGGTACGCATTGCAACTTTATATTTGGAACCCAATCATTTGTATGGTATCGATGGATTTTCTCTTGTAAACAAATTGTCACTTGGTCAATTTTTACTGAGGAAATGATAGCACATTATGAGGTTACAAAGAGAAACACCTTCTTTAGCCAATTGATAAATCTCAAACAAAAGGGTTCAATGGTGGAGCCCATTGAGGACTTCTAAAAATTGAATATAAGGGTAAATTATATTCTAGAGGAGCATAGGATTAATGTTTTCATAGGGAATTTAAAGGATAACATCCAACATGAGTCTCCTTTGGGAACTTGATTCATTGGAGAAGGCATTCAGGTTGGAAAGAAAATTTGAAAGAAAAATTCTGGAAACAAGGAAGCCTACCACTCAAAACTATAAGGATGGAAGTGTTGCTACCCCTAACCTTCTACAACTTACAAGGTTGACACCACAAAAATTGGAAGAAAAAATAACAAAAGGGGTCTGTTACAGTATTGATAGAAAATCCACTAAAGGTCATAAGTGTGCTGAGAATAAATTCCTTACATAGATTGTGAAGAGGAGGAAGAAAAAGAATAAGAAACATCAAAAGAAGAGGATATACACTAGGAACCAACCCTAGAGAAAGGAGAAATGAATCCAACCATATATTGTAATGCATTGGTAGGAATTACCACTCAAACTCTCAAGATAGAAGGACATATCAAGAAGAAAAAGGTATTAATGTTGATTGATTCAGGTAGTACCAAGAAAATGTCACTGACCCAATACTGAGGATCCCTCCTAATGTACTCTTCCTGTCAGATGGACTCCCTGCCCAATATCTTGAAGATTCATTCCCTCTTTTCGTTTGTACCATAATCCATACTGAGAATTACGCCTGAGGTATCTCAACACATGATTTTCCGCCTTCCAATACAACTTGGTAGGCCTAACCATCGATTCACTAAGATGGTTAACTGCATAGCACATATCCGGTCATGTGTTCACCAAGTACATGAGTGAACCCACAAGCTGTATGTAAACAATAGCTTACACTACTTCCCTTGAAGTAGCATCCTCCTTCCTCTAGTTACCCGCTAGAGGAGTCTCCATGGGTTTGTTACTCTCCATGTGGAATCTCTTGAGTATCTCATTGGAATAATTGCCCTGAGACACAAACAACTCCCCATCTCCCTACCATACCTCCATGCCAAGAAAGTAATGCATGAGCGCCATGTCCTTCATCTCAAACTCTCTTGCAAGGTCCTCCTTGAAAGATTTTATTCGCTGATCATCACCTCTCAGTATGAGATCATCAACATAAAGTACAATGATCAACAACTTACCTTCCACCACTATGTGGTACAGTTTCACATCCGCTTCACTCTTTGTGAAGCCCAACCCTGTGAGGTAGCTATCTATCTTGGTGTACCAAGCACAGGGTGCTTGCTTCAGCCCACACAATTCTCTCTTGAGCCGACACACATGTGACTCACGGTTAAAGGTTTCAAAACCTTCAGGTTGCTCTATGTACACCTCTTCCTCAATCATGCCATTAAGGAAGGCTATCTTCACATCCATATGATGTATCTTCCAACCCATCTATGGTGATATTGCCAATACAGATCTAATTGATGAGTACCTTGCAACATGAGCAAAGGTCTCATCATAGTCAATCCCCTCCACCTGTGAAAAGCCATAGGCCACAAATCTAGACTTATGCTTCTCCACACTACCATTTATAGCTTGCTTTACCTTGTACAGCCAATAGGAGCTCACCATTGACTTGTCCTCTAGTCTCAGGACCACATCCTAAACAATGTTATGAACTATGGAGTCATACTCCTCCACCATGGCATCAACCCAAACCTGCTGCTACATTGCTTCCTTAAAGGAAGATGGCTCTGTCACAACACATTCACCCATACGAGCCATGTATCTAGTGTACCCCTTAGGTGACCTCCTCTTCCTATGCTGAGAAGTGGGTGCTCCCACATTCTCCCGTGCATCATCCAACAATTTGTTAGCCTCTCTAGTGCACTTTCTTCCCTCTCTGGAAAACTCTACCTGAGTGGATGTCTCCACTCCCGAATCCTCTGCATGTGGTTGCTCCACATCAATTTTAGGCTCCTCAACCTTATGAGCTAAAATATCCTCATCTGCATGTAGCTCGAGCTTCCTCTCAAGGGAAACTCGCATGGCCTTCTCCTCATTGAATTTGACATCCCTGTGAACCACTATCATCCTATTGGTCTAGAGGTACACCTGATAGTTGTGAGGTGTATCAATGTACCCCAAAAATATCCCCAACTCTGCTGTGGACTTAAGCTTCTTCCATGTATCTTTGGTCACATGGGAATATACCGATGACCCAAAAATCTTGAAGTGACCAACATCTGGCCTCTTACTGGAATAAGCCTCCTTGGGTGTCTTCATCTTAAGTATCCTATGTGGGATACGATTCTAAACATAAACCATTGTGTTGCATGCCTCAGCTGTTTAATCCCTTCCGCTACATAAAAGTTCTTAAACTCATTTGAGACATAACAACCACCATTATCACTTCGTAGAGCTTTAAACTTCTTGCTCGACTCTTTCTCCACGAATTCTTTAAACTCACAAAACTTTGTGAAAGTTTGATCCTTTTTCTACATGAAACATATCCAGCATTTACGAGAATAGTCATAAAAAAATATAACATAATACCTATGTTTGGCGGTTGATGTTGTTGAGAAAGTTCCACACACATATGAATGGACTCTCTCTAGAATAGCCTCTACTCGACTGTCTCTATCGTGAAAGGAAGACTTGGTGTATTTTCCCAAAGTACACCCCTTGTGTGTATCAACTTGCTCAAGCGTACCTTTGGGAATACGGGTAGAGATATGATGCAATATCTTCAAAGCTACATGATGCAAGTGGCCCAATCACCTGTGCCACAACTCGCCAATGTTTGAGCTCTGCACCCTTTCTACTTTTGTGCTCAAAGTAGCACACTCCTCTACCTCCAAGTTATAGAGATTCTTCACCCAAATCCCTATCTTCTTTACTTGAACCGTGGCTATGTGTCAAAGGAACAACTTTCCTTTCAAGAAGATCACATCATAGCCTCTATCCTTAATCATGGCAATGGATACCAAGTTCTTCTGAAGCCCAGGCACATACATAACATTCTTCAAGGTGAGTGGAGCCCCATGCTCCCTCTAAAAAGTAATCATTACCAATCCAGTAACATTATACTTCCCATCGTCACCCATCTTGATATGCATATGGAGATATTTGGCCTCTAGGTCACTGAATAAATCTTCATCGCCAGTCATGTGGAATGAAACTCCACTATCTAAGTATCATCCACTTCCAATCATTGATGATACCATGCATGCAATGAGGGAAAATTCTAAGTCGAATTGAGAGGCCAACGCCTCACCCACCACTCCTCCTGAGGACTTCTTCTTGGACTTCTTGAGTGGACAATTTGTAGCAAAATGGCCCAGCTCATGACAATCAAATCACTTAACTTTCATCATGTATTTCTTCTCACCTCGATGATAAGAATCCGATTTGGAATGGAATATTTCCCTTTCCCCTTCTTCGCCTTAATTGCTAAGGCACAATTCCAATCCAATCACAGTTGTTCCCAATTCGGAAGCTTCTCGACCATTGACAGAGTCCTGATAACTGTGCCAACTCTTTTGGAGTCCTAGAAGAGAAAGACTCACCATATTATCCTCGGCAATCATGATTCCAACACTTCCAAGTTTATCATGACATTGAGTGAACTTGGTCAAGTATTTTGGAATAGTCTCTCCTTTCTCCATTTTGATCTTTTGAAGTTTGTCCTTCAGTACCAATTTCCTTTGGTCACAGTTGTTCTGGTACAAGTCCATCAATTCTTTCCACATATCATACAAATTTTCGTTGCCATGGAGACTCGAGAAAATGTGGTCTCAAACTCCCTCAAGGATTATCCACCTTGTCTTTGCCACACACTTCTTCCATTCATCCAAATTTTGTTCATCCGATGCTGATGGCTTAGGAATTTCTTAATCATTGAATTCCTTCAAGGCATTATCCTCTAGCACAACCTCCATTTTGTCCCTTCAGGCTATAAAATTTGAGCTGCCTTCCAAGGCATACTTGAGCCACAAATTGTAGAATTCCATCTGCTAATCCTAAGTATGTATTGCAAATTCGAATTTCACATGTAACCCAAAACTCAAAACTTTGAAATCGCCTCTAGTATACTATTCTCAGCTCTGATACCATGTAGAAAATCCTATAGATTCACAAGCTCATACAATTTACTAAAGCATAGGACAAGAATCTACTTCTACTTTCAACCAGCGGAAGCCAATAGATCGATGAAACCAATAATTAGCAAGAGTAAGAACATCAATGACACATAACATAATAAGTGTCCAGGGAAAGCAACTTCTCAAAACCTCGCTATATGTATTGCACTAAATAAAAAATATGAGTGAAGATACAAAGCTTGTTCTCACTAGAACAATTCCACACAGGTATGCTCAACTCTCTCAGCTCAAAAGCAAGTTCTTGGCCAACACTTAGCCAATTTCGCAACTCTCCAAACCTCTATTTCCTTGCGTAATTCCTATGGCTAAACAGCCTATATTAATGGGAATCCAGTGCATCCAAAACTACGCAATCCAAACTAGTTCCAGTTCCTAATTGCATGCATGATCTGTACAACTCAGTAAATCATACAATTGATAGTACACTGTCCCTGCACTCTAGTCTCAACTGGGTCTTTCATTGAACTGACATGCATGAGTTTCTCATGAGGAAATCTTCGATTAACTGGAGTAGCACTAGTGGATGCATTAGTGGACCAACTGATTGTTAGTCCTCTATTAGTTCCAAAAACAATTTATGACTAATTTTACTAAACTTAACTCAGTAAACTGAGTGGTCTAATTTCCAACTCAATTTAAACCCATACTGGACCCCTAAAACTTAGGGAGAACATATACATGACTGTAGAAAGAATTCCAACTCGAAATTCCTAAGCTAATTCAGTTAATTAAACTTAATTAACTATTTACAAGTTGCTATGATAATAGAATTCTATTTTAATTCTCATTTTAATTCAAGGACAAATTAAATTGGAATTTCTTGTTGGCATTTCTCAACAACATCATCTACAAAAAAGGGAAGAAAAATGTTGTTGCAGATGCACTCTCAAGAAAGGATGAGGATGTGAAAGCATTGATTTGTGCCATTTATATCATCCAACCAAATTGGATAAACAAAGAAAGGGATGAATGGAAGAATGATGAAGAAGTGTGGGCACTCATTCAAAAGTCACAGCAAGATCCCAATACATTTGATACATTTAGCTAGAAAATGGATTCGTTATGGTACAAAGATCACTTATACGTCAGTAAGAATTCCCAACTCAACAAAAGATTCTTCTGGAATTGCACACCTCTCCCTTAAGAGGGCACTCAGGATTTTTAAAGACTTACCACAGGGTTAAGAAGGAATTTTTTGCGATGGCCTTAAATCTAATATTCAAATGTTTGTGGCAGAATGTTTGGTTTTACAACAAAATAAAGTTGAGACAATTAAGACCCCGAGTTTGTTACAACCTTTATCCATTCCAAGTCAACGTTGGGAGGAGGTTTCAAAGGATTTTATCACAAGTTTAGCCAAGTCCGAAGGAAAGAGTGTCATCATGGTTGTAGTTGATAGACTTACCAAGTATGCACACTTTTGTGCATTACCTCATCCATTTAAAGCCAGTACAGTTGCTATGAAATTTATGGAAACAATTCAAAAGCTACATGGAAACCCAAAGATTATTGTAAGTGATAGAGATCCCATTGTCATTGGAAATTTTTGGACGAAATTATTTTCTTGTCTGGGTACTCCGTTAGCTCATAGCTTATCTTATCATCCTTAATCTGACGGAAAAATTGAGATAGTGAACAAATGTTTGGAAGGATATCTTCTTTGCTTTGTATCTGATAAATAGGAATAATGGGTCAAGTGGTTGCCTCTAGCTAAATAGCGGTATAACACTTCCTTACATACTGCAACAAAAATGACCCCATTTATGGAACTTTATGGATATCATCGACATCCATCACATCATCTTTAAGAGAAAATTATAAGGTTCAAGTAGTGGAAGATCACATTGAGCATCAACAACAAGTTCTCCAACTCTTAAAGGATAACCTCACTTTGGTGCAGAATAGAATGAAACAACAAGCAAATCAACATTGCAGCAAAATAGGTTTTGATGTAGGTGACTAGGTATTTCTATGACTACAACCATACAAACAAATGTCCCTCAAGCAAACTAAGAAGGATAATAAATTATCACCAAAGTATTATGGTACATACAAGGTGTTGCAAAATATTGGTACTATGGCATACAAATTGGAGCTTCCTGCATCTTCCCTTGTGCACCTAGTTTTCCATGTTTCATGCTTAAAGAAGGTTATAGGTGACAAGATCCTAGTTCAAACAATATTTCTAGAACTTGGCGAGGAAGGAAAAATCATATTGGAACCTGAAGCGGTCACAGAAACAAGAATTCAACAACTATAAAATCGGTCAATTTCAGAGTATCTCATCAAGTGGAAGAACTTACTCGCTGAAGATTCCACACGAGAGGATGATAATGTTATACAGAGACATCCAGAACTACTCAAGCGTTGAGGAAAAAACTTTTTTGAAGGAGAGGGGCATGTTAGGTTCCTATAATACTAGTGTATGCTCCCATTATTATTGTCATTGTAGCCCCTTATTGTTATTATTGTGCCCCATAAAAGCCCACTATTGTTATTGTTGTGCCCTTACATTATTATTGTTATGTCGACTATGATTATATTGTGACCCCTTAGATTCCTATATATAGAAAGGAGGTTTTGTCATTTGTATCATCCAAGAATTGTTCATTTGTGTAATGTAAAGGAGGTTTCTCCATAGAAGAGGCTAATTTTGAGTTCGTTGATCTATCTCTTATTCTATTTTGTGAGATGGTTTCATAAGAAGTTATGGGAGATGCACAAATAATTCATGGTCAATTATTAGTTGCCAGAAATGAAAAGGAGCCTCAATTGGAAAAATGAAAAGGTCCCCTGCAAGCAAGAATAAGTTAAGAAGTTATCAATCAAGAGATTGAAAATTCCAATTCCTGATTGGGTCAGTAGTGCTTTGAATGAAAATGAGAAAATATCAGAGAAATTTGCCAAAGAGTTTTCTATTTTTGATGATCTGTTTGTCACTTTTCAAGATGCAAACTATAACAGACAAAGTAAAATATTGAAAATTGAAAAGGTAAGGATGCATGGTAAAAATGTTATTGATACAATAGAATCAAATCTTCTTTTGTATGGAATTTCACTCATGAATGTTTTGAAATTGCATGAAGATATCGGGAACTCACTTGTAGTGTCTATTGAGCAATGAAACACAGATAATTTGGTACTGAAAGAAACAATAGAGATACTGGAAAATTCTTTAAATCTAGGTCCTTTGTTAATGACTCCAATTGCTATACAAACTCAACAATATGCAATTCCTACTTCTAACACATCTCATGGATCTATTAGAGATTTGTAACTAGTTAATGCAGTCAAATGTCGTATAGTCGATAATATATGCCATAGATTAGAAATCATTGAACATGCATGGTAGACGATTTCTGTTCTGGTACGGTTAGCACAGGAAATCAATTGTTTTTTTGATTTGTTGAGAAGTAATGTTACCAAAGACAAGCATTTCATTAACAATGACTTATTTTCTTTAGTCAAAGGCTTGAATCGCTATCTAATCTGGACAAGAAAAATAGAGAACTTCAAAATGCTAATTGAATGAGGCAAATCAAAGCTAAATGGTCCAGAAGAATCAATATACTAGAAAACTTATGGCCCAAAAATTGATGGCTGCTATCTCAACAACTTTACAGTGCTATTACAGGAGGAACAACAATCATTCCTCTCTCAACAAACTACAATGTTGTTACAGGAGGAACAACAAATCATTTCTCTCACAACAAACTACAGTGTGGTTACAGGAGGAACATCAGATTATTGCTCTCACAGCAAGCTACAATGATGTTACAGGAGGAACAATAAATCATTGCTCTCACAACAAACTACATTGTTGTTACAGGAGGAACAACAAATCATTTCTCTCATAGAAAACTACAGTGTTGTTACAGGAGGAACAACAAATCATTTTTTTCCACCCATGTAGTATGTAAAAACACAGTTTAAATATCCCTTTGTAACTCCCCAACCAAGGATATTTTTGGAAAATAGCTCACGAGTCACTAAATAGACCCTGTTTTGCACAAAACCCAACTTCCATAATTTTGAATTTCGTCTTCCTTTGATCAGAAATTGACTTGCAAATTTGATGACGATTTTCCTTTACGAATTTTCTTTCTTCTATTGGCTTGATACACTGTCCTCGATATTCTCGAATCTGTAATGTAAAATGACTCTTTCCAATACACAATATTTGATGCAAAAGTATTGGATTAGAAGATTAACTGAAATATGATTCTCTAGGTTCTCATTTAAATGTAAATAACAGAGAAAAAATAGTGCAGAAATTCCTCATTCCACACAACAATTTAAAGACCAAATGAATTTCAATCTCCAGATATTTATATTATGGTTCACAAGCCTCACAAACACATATGAAAATAATTGTCTTACACACACTTACGAATTCGATTTTCTGATACAAAAAGCCACTAGTCTAAGAAATGTTGTTCAATTAACTTCAATCTCACACCAAAATGTCCAACAACCAAAAATGTTCCTCCTCTACTCCAAAAACTAAAAACAACTGTCCAAGAAATGAGTTCATGTATGTGAACTAATTTCCCTTAGACCTAACTACCTACTATCTCTAAAATCATTTCTTTTAACTAGATATTCCTAACTAATCTTAACTAAATATCAAAAACTTTTCACAAATAAACTTTAAATGTTCTAGCCTTGACATGTGATCAATCCATCACATTGATAGGCTCTTGGTCTGACTTTAATAACTTAACATTTTTATGTTCTTGGCCTAATGCACCTGCATCAAAAACATTATTTCTGAATGTAAGTGCATAGACAATAGGAGAAGTGATGTGTTTCTAAATGCCATGCAAATTGTTCGAGATCTAGACTATCCATGCATTGTAGGAAATTATGAATTGATTATAAAAGATACATTAAAATTTGAATTAGACAAGAGAAAATAGACAATGGAAGAACAATTTGATGCTATGACTAATTTTACTCTAGAATAAATTGACAAATGGATAGCTGGCTTTGTTAGTATTAATGACAGGAAATATGTGTTAACTGCTTAGCTATAAGAGGAGGTGATGGAGATCGAAAAACAATTATTCAATTAACATGTGAGGCTAGAGATTACAATGGGACCAATGAAATAATTCATTCAAGCTAAGTTGAATACATTGGTTCAAGAGGCCATACATTCAGAAGACAACTAATAATCAAACAATTAACCTAAATGATTTCACAAATTGTAAATGTCTTTAAATCTTTGCATATTTGTTTTTTGTTTACTAGTATTCAATCATCGTGATTTGTTAATTTCACTAATGACACATAGTCTACTTGCTGAATGCAATTCCTTGCAATATTTTCCAGTTCTCTTTTTGCATATTATGGTTCATGCATTTACTTTTGGTGGATGCAGAAGTGGGTACTTAAACAGAAGATGCCATAATAACATACTGAATGATCCATTGATCATTTTTGTTACTGATACAAGTGATTCACATTGAGAATCAACGTTCTTAATGCGTAGCATCTCTTCTATGCATTTTTATTCTTTTTATTTATTTCAGTCATAGCTATGATGATTGAAATTTGAAACTTGATGTTGTTCTAGTAACTGTAATTGTTTTGCTTAATGTTACAGAGCTATGCTTTGAGAATGTGTATTATGCCATTGATACATATATGTCAATAACATGAAACATGAGAATAATTCATTTTTCTATGAAACATAAATAATGTCCATTGTCATCATATATTTAAATTTGTCCGAAGCACAGTATTCTAGGAAGTGTTTTTATTACATTTTCTTTGTATTTGTATATTGTACATAATGGAATTTTGTTGTTGTATTTCAAAATGAAAATGATATATAAATTTTACGCATTTCCAATTTTGATTGTCTTGTGCTACAATATGTAACCTTTAATGAATTAATTAGGGGCAGAGCTTTCTACAAACAACTGTCCTTATACGAGAATATTTCACTGTGCAGAGTTTAGAGATCTAGATGATGAAAACTTCAAAGCTTCCTCCACAAAATGGACTTAATCCACAATTACACACATATTCCTATTTACACAAAGATAACTATAAACAAGGATTTGGCTGTGCAAAGAGCACAATATTTAATCAGTTAATTAACAAAGTTTTTTTGTGCAAATGAAATTGATTTTGCTGAAGTGTGGAAATTGTAGTCGGTTTGCAAAAGGTATTCACTCACATTTGTGCTTATGCAGAGATAAGAAAATCCATAAGAATACTTTGTATAATAAAAAATTGCACTGTATTTATGCAACCCACTTTAGAATCGTATTGAAATTAGACTATTAGCGAATAAATATGAACGTTAGACTGTCAATGAGAATGAACATTAGACATGTTGCAGTTTCGAATTTGAATAGACCTTCCTGTTCTATTGATTAACTCAACTAGTAACAATTTATACATTAATATTAATATGTTAAAGCTTTCAAAATCATAATGAAAGCTTCACAACTTTACATTTTGTATTAATCTTGAGAATACACATTAAGTTAAATAACATTGCGAAGTGATAACCAATTTTTTTGAACATATTGAATTTGGTTTCTAATGGAACCTTGTTAATAGTGTGAATGTAATTACTCAGTTTAGAATTAAAAAACACAAGTTAAGTACCTTTACCATAATTATCTCTATGTGAACAGACAATATGTGGAGCATTTGACAAGGGTTGATGTATGGAAGTAGAAATGTAGCAATACATACCTTCCTACTAAGTAATTAATAAAGCAAGTATGTAGTTAGGACATGTCTATTAATTCAAATTAATAGTTTCAATTGTCAATTATTGATTGAAGGGTGTTATTGTATACAAAAGTAACTGCATTGTGCATAGATACCTTTACAAATTACAATATCGTATATTGTATGAATGTTTGCGGGGAACTCAATTTATGTGGGAGAACATGGAATATTATTATCTTTCATTATGTAGAGATTTTACTGTGCTGAGTACGTAGTATATGCGGAAGAGTATTTGCATAGAGATTTTATTTTAAAGCTATAAATATTTGTGAAAAACCGGGTATGTGCATGAGAACATAATGATTAACATTGTTAATTTCCATTATGTGGAAGGGTGCATAGGATATTGTTAAACTATTAATGTTAATATGTGAGATTTTTGCGTACAATGGATTTGTTGTGAAATGTAGTACTTATGCATTTGTATTGTATTGGAAGTATATGTGTTTTCTATTGACAATAAAAAATATGGAAAATGGGGTATGTGCGGGGGACCAAGGGGTTTTGCGAGTGCTCTAACAATGTGTTAGTGCTATGAGCATTAGTTTTGAAAATGAATGTTTATGGATGTTGTAGGAGATTTCATTGTGTAGATATTTTCCTATGTATAGATTTTATGTTTCATTGTGTGGAGCTTTGACTGCATGAAACATGGGGTGCATTTGTCAATTTCTCGAACAAATCTCCACTTAATATTTTGTGTGTAGATATACTTTTGCAAATTCTCAAATTGTATATCATATATCATATAAATGTTTACCGAAGACAGGGTATGTGCAGGAGAATGGGGAATATTATTATGTTTTGTTGTGTGAAGCTTTTGCTGTGTGGAGTACGAATTGAGGAAGTGTGTCTAGATATAGCATGTGCGGAAGAAGCTCTACAGACATCGTTGTGCAGAGTAAGGACAAAAGAATTATTTATAAATAAAACATTACCAATAATATCGTTAAAATCATTGTTTTCGTAGTTCTCGAAGCTTGAAATATTTAAATATATAGGAACTTGACTTCAACTTGATATTTCCAAACTTACTTCCAATTAATGGCCTATACACAACATATTCCTTGGCATTCACATTACCATTGTGCGAAATTTCATTGTGCACAACTTGTTGTGTCGACCCCCACACATCAATCTTCCGTACAATGAGTCAATTTTTATAATATTCCAGATATCTCATTTTTGTCTATTGTATAATTACAACGAAGAGAATAAATGGATGTACAATCCTAATGCTTGTAATGATTAGCTATTAATACATATTAACTATATTAACTATATTATTTTGTTATAATATTAATAGACTATGCATTTGGCGAAAGAAATGGATCAAATGAATTTATAAGCATAATCAAGTCAACTGTAAAACAATCTTAATGCTTACAATAAGAGAACTCACATTTTAACCTATGTGAATAAAAGGATAGGACATATCATAGCTACTCGCACTATTGGATTTTAGCTCGGAGCGCTTATGGAGGAAGTCTGTCTAGAGATAGCCTGTACGAAGAAAGTTGTGAAGACGTCATTTTGTGGAGCAACCATGGGCTGAGACAAAAATGTGGGCAAAATGTACACCCCATTTAATTAGATATACAGGAAGGGAGATACACATTATTTATGACTAAAATATTGGCAACAACTGTATAAGCCCAATGCTTGCTTCGGTGTTATTATGAACAAGAAATATGCATTGTTTAATACTAAAATATTAGCAATAAACACTTTTAGTAGCAAGTGCGTTGATTCACATGTAGAATGTTTCCTGTGCACAATGCACTTTCTCCACACTTCCATACATATGCCTAATTTGAAACATATTCATAAGTATGAACATATACATTATTTACAATTAAAATATTATTAATAATATAAACATAAATGATGCATTTTTAATACTAGAATATATAATCAATTAAATAGAAATAATATGCATTATTTACAACTAAAATATTATCAATAATTTAAGCATAGGCAATGTCGTTGACCAAATATGCATTATCTAATACTAAATAATTAACAAAAACAAATTTTTGTGCTTAGTGTGATGATCCACACATTGTAAGCTTCCATACATATGCCTAATTTGAAACATATTCATAAATATGAACATACACATTATTTACAATTAAAATATTATTAATAATATAAACATAAATGATGCATTTTTAATACTAAAATATATAATCAATTAAATAGAAATAATATGCATTATTTACAATTAAAATATTATCAATAATTTAAGCATAGGCAATGTTGTTGAGAAAATATGCATTATCTAATACTAAATAATTAACAAAACAACTTTTTGTGCTAAGTGCGATGATCCACACATTGTAAGCTTCCTCCGCATAATAGACTTCTTCTGCACTTCCACACATATGCGTAATTTGAAACATATTTGGAAATATGAAAAGGTATTGGGGAATATGAAGATGAGCATTATTTACACTTAAAATAGTACCAATAATATCATATACGTTGATCGATTACTAAAATATTAGGAATAAAAGCCTTTAATTCCAACATATTTATCAATTAATAACACGACTGATTGAAAGGAGAAGGTTTTTACTGTGGATTTGTGCAAGAGATTTACTGTGAAATGTAGCAAAAATGCATTTTTGTTATATTAGAAGTATATTTATTTTCTATTCACGATAAAAAAAATTATGAAAAATGATTTATGTGCGAGAAAATAGGGTGTGTGCTGAAAAATGATTTACTGTCCTGAGCTTTTATATATGAAACTTTATTCAGTAGGGAAATTAAACTATTAATGTTAACTTATTATTATTGTTTTTCATTGTGCAGAGTTTTGACTATGTGGAAGATGAGGTATGTATGTCGATTCACAAAATACATGCTTGCGTTAATTGCAAAGTAAAATCACTAATGATTTACTTTTACAGAGAAATGTTTGATGTTCAAAAGTTCTAAAATGCACTGACACTCTTACCAATTGAGTATAGAAGCTATTCTAAACTGATTTGCATTCTTAACAGGGAAAAAAAATCAAAACAACTATGTAAATTCATATAGGAACATGAGCTATGTATGTCGATTCACCAAATACATGCTTGCGTTAATCGCAAAGGAAAAGCACTAATGATTTACTTTTATAGAGAAATGTTTAATGTTCAAAAGTTCGAAAAAGCATTGAGACTCTTCCCAATTGAGTATAGAAGTTATTCTAAATTGATCTGCTTTCTTAACAAGGAAAAAAGATAAAAAAAACTATGTAAATTCATATAGGAACACGTAGTGTTGATTCCTTTCTTTATTTTTTAAAGGAAAGCATTAAACTTAAATATTTGTAGTCCAACATTTTTTTCTCTATTATTATTATTATTATTATTACAATTTCTGCTATCTATCAGACCAACTGTCTTAATGCTAACGCCACAACACTACTTACTAATTTTAATTGTAATGACCGTAGAAGAATTCACCAGGTGTTCATCATACAATATTTTTGGCATACACGTTACAAATGCATGTAAAGCTAGTTTTTAGAGGATATGGTTACAAAAAAAAATTTCGTCTCAACTGCACGATATTGTTCTAGGAATTGTAGACCATAAGTGATTATCATTTAGAATGAAACTGCAAAATGTGTAGCATTAGAGACTAGGTTAACAATGCATTACTAGTTCTATTTGTAAGTACTATTAATGTTTATACAATATACAGTAGAATCCTCTGGCAATGATGTACAAAGTCTAAATACTATATGATGTGATAATAGTAAAATGTTTGGACAAAATACGTTAATGTCATATAGTTCTTATTTTCGAAGTACTTTCGTGCTATGGAATTAGAAACTTTTATTTTTCTTATATCTATATATTTAATCTAACTCATATCATCATAATAGTGAAAATGAATACAAACATAATAGATACCATTAAGGACAATCATAAGTCTTCTAAGAGACATGTTTTTGTTTTATTTATTGTACTTTGGTTATATGTGCATTACACAACACCACTGTTGTTGTTGTTTTTTTTGGTGCTCGTATTGCTTTTGGGCTATATTTTTTAATGTACTATAACTAAAAGCATTTTTTTTTAATTTCCAAGAAACATATGACACTTAGAGATTTAGATTGAGGACAACAATTACAAGGAAAAAATTACTTTGAACATTTGTATAAAACTTTCATATTTGCTAAAACTAAAATCTATCTAGAATTTTTGTATATTACTAATGAGTTTTCTTTATCTTATTCTATTTTCATTAGAAAATTCTTACTTAGTTTCAATTATAATGTTCTTTTAAGCGATGATTCGAGTGTAATATTTGTGAACAAACAAAAGTTATCAAATTCGAATGATGTCATAGTAGACATAGATGACAGTGTGGAGATAACAAAGAGAAATATCACATAAAAAAATATGGAAATAAACAAAACAAAATCAACAAAAACTAGAGAAGAAATAAACACAAATTGTTACTTTTGTGCACATTCAATTAACTCTGTATCATATTTTTCCTTTTTACCTCCTTTCTTTACCTGTCTTAATTTCTCTATTCTTTGCTCTCGTTTTTCTTTAAAAAAACAAAACAAAAATATTAGAATTCAATGCTCATAATTATTATTATTATTATTATTATTATTATTATTATTATTATTATTTTTTTTTTTTTTTTTCTGAATTTGACTAATTCTATTATCATACAAAACAAATATACAAAATAGAGTACAAAGGCAAGGCTAAGAGGATTTGCTTGTCAGCCCTGGCCTTGCCTACTTGACAGCTCCAAAATTGAAGAGATTCAAAATTGGGAATGTTGCTGATCCACTGCCGACATTGTTACATAACATAGAAGAACTGAACATAGATGGACACCAAGACACCAGGGCCGTAGTATGACCCGGACATAGACACACAAACAACTGGACAATGATGACTGACATTTGGACAATTACAGGTGAAACTTGAACAATATAGCCGACACATTGACAGAAATAAGGCTGCCACTTAGCCATTTTACACATCAAAATTCCAACAACAACAGAGATTACCAGGGCGAGTTCAGTCTTCATTAGTAGTCTGGAGCGCCTCCGCAGTTCGGTGCCCGAAATGGAGCGAATTCTCTGAATCTGAAAGCTGGATGACCTTATCTGGGCTACCCTTTTGGGCTGGCTTGCTCATACCCGCCAGTGCAACAGTAGCGTGTCCAGAAGGGCCAGCATCCGGGTCTAGATTGGTGGCGGGGCGTTCCAGGTCCATCCCATAAGCACGACGGGCCAGTGAAGCAGCAACGTGTCCAGAAGGGCCAGCATCCGAGTCAAGATTGGTAGCGGGGCGTTCCAGGCCCTTCCCATATGCGCGACGAGACTCCAACCATCCCCGTCCAGGAACATGCTCAGGCGGCGACCAGCCACTTCCTGCTCCGACCGGAAGGCAAGCAATCGGAGAGTCATCTTTGCTGGAGCGCTGCCCTTCTGGCAGAGGCTCGACCTCCATATTCGAAATGACTCCAGGTTCAACAGTAATGGACACAATCAATGTGGAATTGACTTGTGGGCAGGGGAGTCGATACCTGAGCATGGGGAGCTCCCTCTGCCTTTCTTCAGCAATTGGGCTTCTTTCATTGTGCCCCCCCTCCTCATTGTTGCTGTCCTGAAACCACTGAGGCCTCGAGGTTACCTCCGTGGAGGAAGAGGGGGAATAATAGTCATCTTTCGGTGGAGCTCTGCCTTGAATTCCACCCCTCCGGCTGCCCATCCTCGGCCTGTCCCTCGGCATTGTTATCCTTCTTACAATTCGAGCGCTCTGAGCTTCGACAATGGCTGGAGCGACCTGCAGCACCAGGAACAAACGCCAGCACCAGGCCCTGACTCCAGCTCCAAGAACCAACCTCGTCAACAAGAACCAGCTCCAAGAACCAAACCCGACAACACGAACCGGCATACAGAACCAACCCCAGCAACAAGAATCCGCTCCGTGTGCCAATCCCAGCAACAAGAATCTGCACCCACTCCAGAGACTAACACCGGTCTCACCAACCCAGATCCTAGAACCCACAACGGTCTCACAATCACAGCTCCAAGAGCTAATACCCCTCAGCTCTGCAATTGCATTGCTGTCTGAGCGGAGCAGGGTCTCCTTACTAGGCTCGCAAATTTCCTCCCGTCGTGCCATCCTTCTCTGTTTAAACTTCCTCACCACCCCGTCGCTCAACTGCCTCCCTCGAGCCGAGTAGACAGGCATTAATGCCTTCTCCTCTTCGCATTCAAGTGGATTAATGCAGCCTAACGCGTGGTACCGCCTGGCACCATGAGCATGCCACCCGCCCACGTGCCGGCGCGTGCCATTCCCCCGTCCCTTATGCACCCGCATCCGGGATGCTGAAATCCTTCTTCGCCAGAGAGATACAGTCATTGTTGAGCTTGTCATCTTTTGAGTGATCCAGAGAACCTGCAAAGTAGGAAATGCACTGGGAGGCACCTTGATTGGCTAATCTATCAGCCACCTTGTTCGCTGTTCTCCGAACATGCTTGAATTCTATACTTTGGGGAGTTTGTAGCTTCTCCTCCATGGATTCTAACCTGCTTAATAGTCTCCAACTCGTGGCCACCTTGACCGCCGGCGTGCCTGCTTGGAGTCTTTGGGCAGCATTGATAAGGATTAGGGAGTCACCTTCTACTTCCAAAGGAAAGTAGTTATGCTGTTCTGCCAGACATAAACCTCTCCATAAGCCTTCTAATTCAGCTACATTATTAGTATCTTTGACCAATGAGCCATAGAAAATCTGAATTATTTCCCCTGTGTGACTTCGGAAGAGTCCTCCATAACCTGCGAGCCCCAGATTTCCTTTGGCCGCCCCATCGAAATTTAACTTGTAGGAAGCATGATCAGGAGGGGACCAACTGGAAGGAGAGGTGCTACTGTTAGGGGGTCTGGTGCCTTCTTTCTGTAGCATTAAGAGGTTTATGTTCCAAGCCTTCAGGATCCGGCATTCTAATGGGGATTCTGGCATATCCGTGTCTGACCAGGATTTGAGGGCCAGAGTTTCTTGCAGCTGTTTGTTGAGGATTAGCCATAAGGTTTCATTGGGCCGGGAAGAGTTGTTGAAGATTCTGTGGTTTCTTTCTTTCCAAAGAATCCAGTATATGAATCCCGGTAAGAGTCTCCACAGGTGGTTGAGAAGCTGACTCTTGTAGGGGGAGGGAGTCCATTTCCTTAAGTTTTCAGCTATGTCTTCTGTCCTGGCTTCTGATCTCATGTTGCAGCTCTCTGCTTTCCTCCATATTTGCTTTGCGAGCGGGCAGGTTTCCATGAGATGTCCTATTGTCTCCGAGTCGATGTTGCAGTTCGGGCATCTTGATGGTCCCACGAATCCACGCTTAATCAGGTTGTCCCAAGTGAGTACTCTTCTTTTGCTGAGCAGCCATAAGAAAGTGGATATTTTGGGCCAAATTCCGGGTTGCCAGATCTTTTCCCAAATCGGGTCCTTATTGGGTTGGTTTCCATTATATCTGAGCTGATGGGCTTCTTGAGTAGTAAATGTGCCTTTTTGTTTATGGCCCCATCTGAGGCGATCCTGTAGAGTGGAGTATCGAATTTTCCTGTATGATAGTTCTTTCTCTATGTCCTCATATGTCTCGCTTTGCCAATTGTTTTGCCAGAGACTGGCCTTCTTCCAGGTTCTGAAGTCGGTATTTTCAGAATGTTGCCAAAATTGATTGACTTGAGTGAGTTGTGCTTGCTGCATCTGCTCTTGCCAGAGAGGCTTGTGAAAAACTGTTGCAAGCTTGGGGAGCTGCTGCCACGAATCCTCCCAAAATCTGGCGGTGGTGCCTGAGTGTATCTCCCAGAAACTATGCTCTTGAATGAATTTGCTGTGGGGTTTGGCTGCGTTCCATATAGGAGATCCCTGAGTTGTGGAGTTGATTCTGATTAGATCGTTCCATTGGCTGCCTGGTGCATACTTTGCCTGCCACAGTTTGGCCCATGGTGCGTTTGGCTTAGTAATCCAATTCCACCACATGCGAGCCCCCATATTATCATTGCTCTGTAATGGGTCTCGAAGTCCCAGGCCTCCATCGGATTTGGGCTTGCAGGTATCTGTCCATTTCACTAGCGCCCATTTTCTGTTGAGGCCAGACGATCCCCAGAGAAAGTTTCGCTGGAGATTGCGGATAGATTTAAGGACCCATTTAGGTGCAGCCAACAGTGAAAAGAGGTACAAAGGCATGGCTTGGAGTACTGATTTGATCAGGACAAGCCTGCTGGCAATATTAAGAGCTCGGAAGGTCCATAGGGAAAGTTTAGATTCAAGCTTATCTAGAAGAGACTGCCAGGAGGAATGTTTGATAGCTGCAGCGGCCAGGGGGGCCCCTAGGTAGGTCGACGGGAGTTTAGAAATGGTAAACTGCAAAATTCTAGCGATATTCCTTTGAGTGGAAAGAGGGGTGTTGAAGAAATATAGCTGAGATTTCGATGAGTTAATGGAGGTTCCTGAAGCTTTTGAGAAAATAGATAGCAGAGATTTGAAGACCGAGGCTTCTTGCGATGATGGGTGGCCAAAGAGCATATTGTCGTCAACAAATTGTTGGTGGGTTTGAGGAGGAAGGCCATGAACAGAGATTCCTTTGAGCATTTGAGTGGAGACGGCTGCCTTCAGTAATCTGCCTAGCCCTTCTGCCATGAGTACAAAGAGGAAAGGCGATAAGGGGTCCCCTTGTCTAATGCCCCTTGAAGGCCTAAAGGGATGAGAAGGAGAACCATTTAACAGTACAGAAAAGCTTGGGGAGGAGATCAAGCTATAGACCCATCTTGTCCAAGTATGACTGAAGCCAAAAGCAATAAGCACTTTTTGTATATAGTTCCAACTGAGCTTGTCAAAAGCTTTGGATAAATCTAGTTTGAGAAGCATACCTGGCTTTTTGAGAATCTTGAGGGAGTGAATCACTTCATTTGATAGAATGATTCCGTCCATAATCTGCCTTCCTTCGACATACCCTGTTTGTTCCGGAGAAATGAGTAAGGGTAGGAGAGGCTTGAGTCGATTTGCGATGACCTTAGAGATAAGCTTGTAAATGACATTGCATAGAGCAATGGGTCTAAAGCTTTCAGGCTTGCTTGGTTCAGCACATTTTGGAACGAGTGCAATGAAGGTAGTGTTGAGGGCTGGAAGAATCCAGTGCATGCTTCTTGATTCTTCCACCAGCTCCCAAACTTCTTCTTTGATTAATTCCCAGAATTCGTGGTAGAAATTGGCAGTGAAGCCGTCCGGCCCCGGGGCTTTGCCATCCTTGAGCTGGTTCATTGCTTCTTCAATTTCTTTCAGGGATGTTGGCTGTAGTAATTTGTTGTTGTGCTCATCAGTTATGATTCTGGGAATATGCTGTGTGATGGCCCTGATTTCGGTATCCCTGTTTCCTTCCGGCTCTTTAAGGATGTCTTGAAAGTAAGTTGTTAATTCCTTTTCCATGTCTTCATGGGTTTCTACTCTCTCTCCTTGCTGATTGTTGATGAAAGTGATGTTGTTGTGCATGCGCCTCTGTATAGCTGTTCTATGAAAAAATTTTGTGTTCTTTTCGCCCTCTTTTAGCCAATTTATTCGGGATTTCTGCCGCCAAAGTATTTCTTCTTGCTTTCTCCGTTCTTCTAATCGATGCCAGAGGATTTGCTCTTGTTGTGACTGCTCCTCCGTGCGGCCTTCTTTAATGATATCTTGCTGAAGTGCTTCCATTTGTTTTTCCAACCTTTGTCGATCTTCCTGAATGTTGCCAAATTGAGCTTTGTTCCAAATTTTAAGAACCTGCTTTAGATTTTTCAATTTTTGTTGAAATTGAAACATTTTGGCTCCTTCTGGAGGCCTGTAGGCTTTCCAGGCCTCCTCTACGATCTGCCTGAATTTTGCATTTGTGAACCAAAAAGCTTCGAAGCGGAATGGCCGATTGCTTCTTGTTCCAGGTCGAGACCAGTGAAGCATGATGGGCCAATGGTCCGATCCTCCGTGAGGCAAAATTGAAGCATTGAAATCTCCGCCTAAATGGATTGCATTGTCTGAAAGGAGGAACCTGTCAAGCCGAGAGGCGATATGGTTGACACCACTGCGCTTGTTGGTCCAGGTGAAAATCCCATTGGTGGTTGGAATATCCATTAAGTGATTGTCCTGAATAAAGTCTCTGAGTCCTTTGCTGTCATTTTCTAATCTTGTTCTTCCCCCTGTTTTCTCCTCCAGCGATTGAATGATATTGAAATCGCCACCACTGATCCAGAGAGGGAACTGTCTGTTCTCATTCAAACTGGAAAGCGTGTTTAACAGATCCAGTTTGTGCTGATTACTTTGCGGAAAGTAAACATTGGTCAAGTGCCCGTGGATATTTGTTCCTATGAGATGAAAGGAAGCTTGTATGAGAAAATGGGCGGCATGGAAGTCGTAAAGATTGAGGGTCTGTGGATTCCATAATATTGCTAATCCACCCGAAGCTCCTGAAGCGCCTACTGACATTAGGTTACTACCAGCCCAGATCTTGTTTCTTGCCTTGTCCATAGCTATTGTGCTTTTTTTGGTTTCTTGAAGAAAAACTATAGAAGGTTTTTCTTGCTGTATCAAGTTCTTGATCATCCTAATTTTTGAGGGGCTGTTGAGTCCTCTCACATTCCATGAGATGAGCTTCATGGTTAATGGGATGCAGGTTTGTAGAACTTAGTCAGCTTAGGGAATCTCCCTGATTCCATAAGCATTTCCCCTACTGCAATGGTCCTTTGCAGGTCCGTTTTGCGCCCTCTTTTCTTGGTTTCTTTGAGAATCTTTTTTGCATCCCATGGACTCCCTCCTTGTATGCCTAGATGTTTATTGTGTTGAACCTTGGCTAGTACTCCTTCCAGCCGCTCTATTTGCCAGGGAGGAATAGTATTGTATTCCTTTTGCTTGCAGGCTGTTTCAAGTTTTAAGATGTCTATTCCTTCAAGGATAATGTTCTCCGGATCCTGTTCCATACTGCTGGGGGCATTTTGTTCCTCGTCCTCTGTGGTGTTATGTAAGCTTAGTGCTATTGCTGCATCCATGTCCATGTCGGATACCAGTTGCTTGGGATCCACTTTAGATTTCCCCTTGCCCACAGCAGGATCGCTGGGATCGGTGTCAGCCTTTGGAGTATCTTCAGGGGTAGATTGAGAAGGTTGGACAGAGCTGGGTTTAACCACAGGCTTAGGAGCATGGGGAGCAAGGGATGAAGAAGGCTGAGAGTTAGAGTCCAGAGGCTCTCCGCTGGGAGGATCTTGGTTGGCAAGAGGCGAGAACTTGTTCCTAGCGTCTAATCTGGTAAGGATCTCAGGGGCTACCTGATTCTTTTTGGAATGCCGACGGCGGTTGGGGATTATGGTGAAGCCTTCTGAGTCCGTATGAGTTTCTGATGTATGGGCTTTGGATTGCTGATTAAGAGGGCAGTCCCTAAACAGGTGCCCATGAGCATGGCACTTACGGCAACGAAAAGGGATATGTTCATAATCAAGAGTTTGTTCCCATTCAAAATCTTCGTGAAGGAGACTTACCGAGTCTGCCAGAGTCTTGGCAAGGTGCATTTTGACGCAGATGCGGGCATAGGAGGTGTATTTGCGCTTCTTTGTTTCCTCAGCAACTTTGATGAAGGTTCCCAATCTATTTCCAATGTCTGCTAGCGTTTCTTCTTTCCAATATTCCACTGGGAGTCCGTACATTCTGATCCACACCGGAGCCCAGCTGAAATCTTCCTTGTTTGGGTCGAATCGAGGCTTCCATTCTGTGAGGTACAGTCCAGATGAATTGAAAAAGTAAGGGCCGCCTTCGAATACCTTGGTTTTGTCCTCCAGGCAGTTAAATATGGCTGTGAAGAAGCCCTTTGGGCCCAGTTGCAGTGTTACTTGTCCCTTTGGTTTCCATTTGGATTCGATCCAACCATTCAGGGCTCTTTCTGTCGGCCAGAAGCCCAAGAATTTGCCTATCAGTGCATGGTCCTGCATGTACTGTATTTCTCCATTGATTCGGTGACTAGGCAGTTCTATCTTGATGCGCTCTGTCGACTTAGGGATACAAGTAGTCGAGGTCGCCTTTGGCTGTGACGAGGAGGCATTTTGGTCCTGTTCCGTTTCCGAGTCTGTGGCCACCGTCTGATCAACAGGGATCTCGTTGTCGCTGGCCTTCTGTCGTTCTTGCCCTTTGTCGCTATTAGTGTCAGGAGGAGTCGGCGGCATACGATTCGTTTTCACATTGGCGGAGGAGTCATTCAAAGGAGGGGGGGCAGAGCCCGCCCCTCCAGCAGGCGTTGCCATAGAAAACCTTCAGCCGAGGACTGTCGGCTTGTCGTGCTCTGTCCGGGTCGAGCAGGAAGAGTTCAGAAATGGCGGCAAGTACCTGTGCATCCGTAGGGTTGCAGAGCGTCTAGCATACTTCAGGGTAATAACGAAATTATTTTAAGCGAAAAAGATGTAAGAAATTCAATGCTCATAATTAGGCAAAAGGACATTGAGTCAATTCCATTGTTGATTGAAGATATCAATAACAATATAACTGGGAAATTTTTTCACGGCATGGCCTTATTCACATATCGAACATTTTTGGACAAAACAAATAAGTCAAAAGCAATATTCCGTGCTGACTTAAAGAATAAGAAAACAAAAATAATAATAAAATTGCTTGTGCCAACATCGTTAATTGAACAACTTGAGTCAAAGATTATTGCAAATGCTGGTGTTTCTATTAAATATTTCAAAAATATTCCAAAGCATAAATACGATAGTGGTGATTGTGAGAAAACTATTTGTCTAAATAGTTTTAACAACGTAGAAATTTTTATCCTATTTGTGGAGAGTATCGATTTTTTCCAAACACAACAATTGCAAATCTACCAGACAATGACATTGTCTTTCTAGTAGGCACAATCACAACTATTGCAATTTCGACAACACAAAAAACAACACAATATGTTCTGGAAATAAAAAACAAAAATGGATAATATGACATGTCTATAGTATGCTTTGTTTTATTTAAAATCTTTATTGTTACGAATTTCATTGAAATAAAAAACAAGTTACATATACATAGGTCTGCATATACCAATGTTCGGGAAAAAAACTATTCATCATCTATTGTACGATTTTCATGTATTTTTTATAAATGTTGCATATGTAACAGGTTCAAGTACATGATAAAATTGTTTCATCATGTGTCACAATTCAAAGAGATTTGCAACAAAACTTTTTTCTGTTGATCTTGCAAAAAAATATAGTTAAAAAACAAGAAAAAGTTTTCCGTACTTCATAGTCAATGTTCACTTGTCCATTGAACACAGGAAAGAAATATGGCAGTCTAAGAAACTTACTTTCCTTTCCAAGTGGAATATGCACAGTAAGCTATGTCATATTATTTAAATAGACATGGATAAAGAATAAAAATAAGAAAGACATTTGATTTCATGTTATTAAGTGTCTGTTTTGTATACTAATTTTACAACATTTTCAAGGGTATTTGAAAGCGGTTAGTGTATATATAATGTCATTCGAAACTATATGTGAAAAATGTAGTACTCCAATTACAACTACTAGAACTATGAGAAATACTATGCTTTATTGCACTGCCCACAAGCAACACTCTCACTTTCTTTATTATCACCGCCTAAATTGCATCATATATGCAACTGACAGGATTGAAAAATAATGTATTCAGAGGGGCATTGAATTGGAAAGAGTATTACCTGCACTACGATAAATTTCCTACGACCAATACCATGTAGACAAAATACATGTTACTAAAATATTTAGCAACATCGAAATAGATGGCACAGTTATGATAGACCATAAAAACATAGTTGTATGTATAAAATGATTGGTTTCTTTGTTTATGTTGTTAAGTAATTCAACAACAACACAATACTCACTCATTGCATTAGCCGAAATCCTAATAACTTTTTGATTTTACTAGGCATTTGCGATCTTATTTCCAATTATCAATCAATATGCTATACCCATGCAAACAAGATTAGGACGATTTTTTCAACCAATACAAATATTAATATGACAATGACATTGTACAGAAACCTAATCCAATGAACTATTTTTTTTTTGTTCCAGGTCTTTGCTTTGTATTATGCTATGTCGTTTTTGGTTTTTTTTCCCATTGTCATTTTTTGCATTGTTTTCTTGATTTATCAAATTTGGAAGTTTTATAACTACTCGGGAAATATAAGTGCGTTATGATGCAATTTTTGGTGACATTACTTTACAATAAATTTTTTCTTTATATACAAATTCTGTACTTTTTTTTCCTATTTAAACATCTATTCCATACAACATTTAAACAAATATCTAAATAACTCATTGTCATACAAAGCTCAAACAAGTTTTTAAACTGGCATAACATATAAAACGTATTGCATTTATACACATATATGTAATCCATAATAGTCCAATATGTTTCTTTGCATTACCTCTGTCGGGAATATTATAATACATATCTTTTAGCATATAATGAATTTCAAAATCTATTCAGTAAATAGCAAACAACTGGTAGTGCTTTCTCTATTAATTAACCGTTGTTTTTGGAAATTAACGATTGTACTGATGATGCTATCAAAATCGAGAACTGATTCATTTGTTCATTATTTGCAATAACTCTTCTGATAACATTCTTATGGTATCTATTTAATCTTAGAGACACCTAAACATTTGCTGAAGTTCTAATATTTTATGCATTAGCATTTAAATATCTTTGCTAAGCATTAAGATATCTTGGTTGAGCATTAAAATATATTCTTTCCTTGCATGTACATCTTCATTTATGCCTCTACCATTGTTTCTTTGAGCCATTTCTTTTCTTGCAGTAATAAATGAAAAAAATAATAGACAAATTATAAAGCAATAACTGAAAACACTTAAACACTTACCAATTTTAGAGCAAAATGAACACTGATAAATTGATTTTACAGGAAAAATGTGTAGATATAATGTGTAAGAGACAATACGTCATCTAAATCACAAATTGAAATTTAAGTTTTGAAACAACATTTAGCTACTATTGATTTCAATGATATCCACTAACCAGTGATTGTTATCAATGTGGATAGTACTAATTTTCCTGATCTTTAAGTAGAAAAAAATGTTGTATAATCTGTTACTTTAAATCATATATGTTTAAATTAAATTCCAATTTGACATAGTGCAATTGACATGATTATGTTTCATGATTACTCTGCCTTACATGCTTTAGAAATTAGTTTCAACATACTATTCTATTAAAATCATAAATCACATTCTATTTTCATTAACTAAATCTCTTTTGCCAATAGATAAAAGTATTTTCTGTAATTATTCACTGAAGTGTATCCAACAAATTTACTATGTAGACTTGCTTTGCTACTGCCCAACTTTTACTTGCAGAAGTTATTTTAGAACCTAGATTTCAATTCACCACTTAAATGTACTTTTTCCTTTTTTTTCACGCTATGAAAATAATAAATGAAATGCGTTCACTGAAATAAGTACATTATATAGCTGGACATGGGATTCTAATGATTGTGTCTCATTGATGTCTCACTACCACTTCCAACTACCCAGAAAAAATCTAAAGTAATCACGTAATAAAATATGTTATAAATACGAATGTTATATTACACAAATAATGATTATAATATGTGATATAAAATTTGATAAATGAAAATTGATACTGCATATTATCTTTGAAATTTTCCATAACCAAACTCAACACTTATGCATCAGTTCCCAGAAAAAATCTACAAATTCCTTTAATGCGAAATGTGGGCGTTCACAAAATAAAAGCTTGAAATCTTCCTTCACACAATAGACTAACTTCGTACTTCCACACATCTGATTCATTTGAGAAACATAACCATAAACAAAGCTTCTGTTCAATGATTCAAATTTCTTACAATACATAGATACATATTATTTATAATTAAAATATTAGCAATAATATCAATATCATATGCTTGTCTCGATGTTATTGTGAACAATGGGAACTCCAACGATACAAAGATCCACACAATGATAGCTTGACATCTTTCTCATTTCAAATAAACATAAACAAAGCTTCTACAAAGCGTTCTGATCATTCATGCCGTACAAGTTCCTTGCATTCCATAATGATTCAACCTTTGCTTAATTGAGTAGTGATATTCAAAAATATGGAAATTTGCATAATTTATAACAAAAATATTGCAAACAACAAATATGGATTATTCAATACTAAAATACTAATGACAAAAAATTTATATAAACTAAAATATTACCAATAATATCATTAAAATCATTGTTTTAGGAACTTGAATCAACTTGATATTGCCAAGCTCACTTTTGATTAGTGGTACCTAGACAACATAGTCCTTGACATTTGCATTTCCATTCCGAAGAAGTTCATTGTGTGCAACTACTTGTGTCAACCTCTCCACATCAATCTCTCGTATAATGATTCAATTTTTATAATGCTATTATATAATTACAAATAAGAGAATAAATGGATGTACAATCCTAATGCTTGTAATGATTAACCATTAATACATATTAACTATATTAACTATAACCATTAACTATATTCTTATATTATAATAATAATATACTATGCATTTGGAAAAAACAATGGATTGAATGAATTTATAAGCATAATTAGAGCCACTGTAAAACAATCTTAATACTTACAATAAGAGCACTGAAGTTTTAGCATATATGAATACAAGTTTTAGCATCGGTGAACTCTATCTCACAATGCCTATGGAGGAGCCATGTCCAAACATAGCGTATATGAAAGAAGTTGTGCAAATGTCCTTATGCAGAGAAAGCATGGGCTGAGTCAAAAGTGTGGGAAAAATGCAGAACCCACTTAATTAGCTATAGAGACAGGTAGATACACATCATTTATGACTAAAGTATTAGTAACACTTTTATAAGGACATTTCTTGCTTCGATGGTATTGCGAAAAATAAATATGCATTATTTAATACTAAAATATTGACAATAAAATCCTTTAGTACCAAGTGCGAAGATTCACACATGTTCAAAATTAATTAATGGAGCAATGAAATACATAAAATGCTACAGAAATGCATAGAACAAGAGAGACACAGATATACGTGGTTCACCCAATTTGGGTTACGTCCACGGAGAAACAACCAGTCCTTCCTTTACATTATCTAGCAAAATGAAGAGATACAACCTACAACATATCCACTGTAATTTCCTCTTCGTTCTCACATAATCTCCTCTCTTGTTCTTTCTTAGAATAATAATACACATCCATAATACAATTTCCTCATATAAAACGAGGGGTTTCCTTCTAGGGCAAAGAAACCATAAATTAAGCATAACTTCTACTGTCAGATTATCTGCTTAATGAATGACCTAGATTGACTATGAAATTACAATATTTTACAAAACAAATTTTCATCTATTTTTAGCTTCAGGTGCGCTTCCCTTGAATCCTCGCAAGGGGGGGCTCTAAACATCCAATTGCCCCCCCTTGGACCCCCTAGGAAGCAATAGTGGGGGGGAACCCCCTCACACCCTCCCATCAAGTATTGGGATCGAAACACAGTTGAAACAAGACCTATGAATCAGGAAGATAATTAAGCTCCACATCCAAAAACACATTGAAAGATTCCTCCACATAATGGACTTTCTCTGCACTTTACTTATATACAATAACATTAATTATTTGCAATTAAAATATTATCAATAATATGTGAATAAACAATGTGATTATCCACACAATGCAAACTTGAAAGATTCTTCCTCAATGAAATGTGCTTTTGTACATAACTTTGTGTGCACTCCACACAACGGTTACTTACTTGAATACTGATATGTGTTATCTATATGTAAAGTATTAGCCATAAAAGTGTTTAGTGCAAACATATATTCGAAACAATATTTGCAATATAAATATTATCAATAATATAAAGATAAAGAATGTTATTATTAGCAAAAAATTTGCTCAATTGACTACTAATATGCATTATATATAACTAATATATTAGCAATAACCTCGTATACGTCTATTGTGGGTCTACACATATAGCGTGTACGAAAAAATTTGTGCGGACCAAGCAATATGAGGATAGCTTCCACTATGTGAATGTGGATGAAATGCAAACCTCTCTGCACAATAGAGTTACATGCCCAGATATAGTGTGTACAGAAGAAATTGTGTAGTTGTCGTTGTGTGAAGCAAGCGGTGTGGAATAAGCATGGGATGAGACACAAATGTGGATGAAATAAATACCCCTCTACACAAATACAAAAAGATATCCAGAAATACAAATATCACCAATAATATTGTATATATCAATTGCTTACTAAAATATTAGCAATAAAAGCCTTTAATGCTTCCACTCCGTGAAATGTGGACCGATCTGCACAATAGAGTTATGTGTACAGATATAGTGTGTGCAAAAGAAGATGCACAGTCATGGTTGTGCGAAGTAAGCAGTGTGGAACAAGAATTAGCTGAGACACAAATGTGGATGAAATACAAACCTCTCTGCATATATACAAAAAGATATTCAGAAATATAAATATCACCAATAATACTGTGTACGTCAATTTCTTAGTAAAATATTAGCAATAAAAGATTTTAATGACAACATAGATAGCTTCTACTCTACGAAAAACTTTATGCAAAATAATCAATTAAATAATGGTAGAGGCATGGACTATGCTGCAACACATCTATTCCCCTTGTTTATTTAGTTACATTGCAAAATATATAATATACCGTAGGGAATTGATTTTTTAAAATTTATTTATTTTGTTGTATTGAGAATTCATATGTGAAAATATATTGAATTAGTTACATTGGGAGTTCAAAAATTTATTAGGAATCGAGAGTGGAGAATAGATATTATCACATTTTAATAAATTTGTTTAGACAATGGGAAGATCTATCATTATTTAATTATCAAAACAGTAATGGAGATAGTCATCACTGACTGTTATCATCAAATGTAGACTGGCTCATCACTATTAGTAAGGAAAACTAGGCCACCAAGAATTATCAATTGTAATCTGTAAGGGGGGCAAGCTTTCATTCCCACTAGATACATCTAGGTCTTGGGCCATTAACCTATTTCCTTACGTTAGAGAAATAAAAATTCTTAGAAAAACAAAAGAAATTTTAAAATATACTCCAAACCCTTAACACATTTCACTAATATAAAAAATTAGTTTTTAATAAAGCAATATTTATAATTAATAATACTATCATATATATATATAAACTAGTTAAATAAAAACATATAAAAATATTACTCTTTTTATTTTTGATTTTTTAAATTAATTTTTAATAATTAAAAATTTTACAAAATTAAAATTAAACAAAATGAATTAATGTTACAAAAATATCATTACTTCTCTATTCACTTTCTAAACCCATTTTAAATGATAAAAAAATATACACCTCAAATTTTTTAAAGATAAAAAGTACTCAGCAAATGACAAAGCAAAGAGTCAAAGCTAAAATGAATGGAAGAGAAAGTCACTAAGGGTATTTTCAATGCAATATGGTACATATATGTGAGATTTGTCACATAAATAAAGTTGTAAAAAATATGATAAGAAATAACAAATACTAATATGTCAAATACAAATATAATATAGGTTAATTATAAATACAATATATGTAAAAAAATATAAATTTAATATAAGTACATATTGATTTTAATTTAAAATTTATTTAGTATTACATTGAGAAGGATGGAGAAAATATAAAGTTATAAGTATAGGTTGATTTTAATTTCAAATTTATTTTGTATCGCATTGAGAAGGAGGAAGGTTAGTTTAAAATTTGAGAAAAAGTTTTGGTCTTTTCTAGGAAATTTAATAAATTCAAAATTAAGATATATTTTTATATATCACAATTTAAGTTATTGAAACATTAATTGCACTATTTATTTTCAATGTAATATAGGTATATAGTTTAGGAAAATAATTTATAGCATGTATTAAATATTTTATATTAAATTAATTTAAATATAAAATAATAAAATATTAAGTTTAAAATTATAAATCATTATTATTTTAATTTAATTTTAATTTATATAATAAAATGAGTTTATAATTTATAATTTTTTTGTGTTTAGTGGAATGGGCTGGTTGGGGTCAATCTCCTACTCCTATACCCTTAACTTCCTTGCAAAAATTACTAATTGAGCAGTTGCTACTCCTATATTCTTAATCTCCTTGCAACCATCACCAATTGAGCCATCCCTAAAGTTAATTTTATAATTTATAATTATTATTAAAAAAAAATTATATATTTAAAAATAATTAGAAAAAAACCAAACAAACCATGCATTGAAGACAAAAACTAATTATAAACACAAATGGATGGGAGAGGGTGAGATCTGGTTTATTTCTAACCTAAATTCATAAAGTACATGTTTTTGCCATTAATGTAACAATGTAGCTTTTTTCAGCTGAAAAGTGGCTCTCTTATTATAAAAATCCATATGAATTCTGTTGTAAGGAAGAATTTTTATTGTTCATATTGCATATCTCCGATCAAAATTTGAGGCATTTTGGTAATCAAACACAATAGCATCCATAATGAAATAAGAACACGCCATTTTGCCTGCATTAATTTTGTACTTCAGTTCGAATAACGTCGATTTGTCCATACATTCCTGGTATTATTCTTGTGAACTGATAAGTTCACGATCAAGAAGCATACCTGGTATTATTGATTTGAATTAATATGTTCCAGATCAAATAGCGTGCATGTTGTTAAGCTTATTAGTGTTGTTATGAATCATATAGAGATGATACACTGGTGACTGTACTCATATAGAGATGATACACTGGTGACTGTTAAGAAATTGATTGGTTGTTTTATTTACTCCTAGCTATTCTCATCTTCCAGTCAGATGGTTGATGTAGCAGGATAGTTTGCACTTAATACTAGGATTTCTATAGGTTGCAATACCTTACGTTGTTGTCTATTTCCATAAGTTGTTGGTTCCTTTGGATCTGCTTAATTATTACTACACTGTTGGTACATGGAGGAAGCTCCACATTCACAGATTTGAGTATTTCGAAACTTCCAGCCCGATTCATTTTCAAAACATGTCTTGAAGATGGATCTTGTTGGACGTTATGAAACTTTGACTCAAATCCGTGAATGAGCTTCCAACAATCCTAATTACAAAAATCTGAAAACTATATTTCTACACTGTCATCCTTTTTCACCCCCACACAGTAGGTTTCGAAATAAAAGAATATGCGTACACGATTCAGACGTGAAAACTTATTGGAAATTTTAGGTTTCTTCTTTTATGAAAAATTATAAATCAATCTCACTAAAATACCAAGATCCTCATTAACTGCTTCCATACCACTAATATGACATGACACGACACGAGGACAAGACACTACTGCCATACCAATAATATGGAAAAAATTATTGGCAGCCTCAGGGTGAGAGAAGGTTGTATTGTATTTCACTGTTCTCTAGTCATATAAGACTTCTCTTTCCGTTAACATCATTTGAGTGAAAAAATTTCACCAATTAAGAATCCCATGTGTCCGTGACCCCAAACCTTCGATGCCTGGATTTAAGAAATTGAGGAAATATATGGTAAGGGTAGGGTTTATTTTTTCTCTCATGTTGAAGGCTCGAAAATTGTGTCTACAAAAAGGGGGATCACCACCCGATCCGGACCTTAAAGCAGCTCCTTTTCCGTTTGGAATAGTGGCTCCGACTGGGGATGATGGGACCAATTTCCCAATCTGTTTATGAGGTGTGTACTAACGGGATGATGTTTTTCTTTTTGGGGTTTTATGGGGTGAATGCTTGTTCTAAATCTAATATATCCTTTAACTATTATATGCAATTTATTATAATGAAAGAAAACATCTAACTTTAGACTATCCCGGGAGTGATGTCTCACTTATGCGATCTAAAATAATTTCTAACAACAATTGGTAATATAAATCATTCAACCACCACAAGAAAAGAATCCATTAGAAATGATTTTTTTCGTATAAAAAGTTAGCCGAAACAATTATGAGAAATATATCGCATAAGAGTTATTCATATACTCAGCATAAAAAGATAAGTTATCACCATACAGAAGTGCAATAATGACAACTAAACATTCATATTTTCATATATCAATAACTGAAAATATATTTATCACTGGGCACATAAGTAAAAAGTATCAGGAGATAAAATTACCATTGGTAATAAGTTCTACTGATGAGCTGCAACAATATAGATTTATCTTCATATAACTCAACATCCACTAAGAGTACAAAATTGCATTTCAGTAGTAGACATCTAATTCATATAAAAATAGATCTCGTTCCATTCATTTTATCAAAACCTTCTCAGTGGGGGGAAAACTGCACGTTCTGAAGAATTGTTTTTGATAAAACTTTGGACCCCTCTGTAAATGCATGAGAGGGGTTTAAATACTATTCTAATGAAATCTAAAAATAAATATTACAAAAATAAATTAGGAGGTTTAAACCATCTGCCTCATTTTAAGCAAAAATGAACTAAAACAAAACTAAATTGTATCTATGATAAATCATGTATCTGATCCTTTTTTAATCGCCTCTGCCTTTTCCTCTGCTGTCTGTTTCCACTTTGTTTGAAGCTATTGTGCCTTTGGGAGGAAGCCCAGAGTAGTTTCGGATATTAAATTGGCCTTATGCAGATTTTCATTTATGCACTCAATGGCACTATTCGCTGCCTCTTCCATCACTTGTTCTGCTTCTTTAAGCTAGGAATCCCATTTCACAAATAACATTTCCTTGCGTGATTCGTCGATTCTAGGCAATTTCGCTCTTTTCCCTTCTTCTGATCTTTGCCAGTTCAAGAAGTCTGAAACCTTCTTAAAAATTGAATCATAATCAAGTCGTAAATCTACAACTTGTTTTGTAATATTATCGCTGATTTGACAATGGGAATTCCATTGCGAGATTTTCTGCCATAGTATTTCTTCCTGTTACAAGAGCTGGGCATTAAGAGTGAGTGCTTCTGTGATAAATTCCCCAATTTTGGGATCCTCCTTATGCAGTTCTATCATAGCTTGTAACTATTCTTCTTTATTGGCCAAACTGTTTTGATGATTCAATTGCATCTGCTGGAAGTCTTGCTGGAGTTTTATTAACTGTGTTTCAGCTTCTTGATTGATGCTAACTAACTGTAGTTGCTTCTCTAAAAACAAAATCCTGTCCTCCTTTTCTTTTAGTAGCATTTGAACTTCTGTTGCTTTATCAATTGTTGCCGAAGCATATGCTCCTACAATCTGAGAGAGCCTAGTTAGATTTTCGGATGGGTTTGTAGTTGGGTCTTTCCACAAAACATCCAGAGGTTCATCCTTTGGAGTGAGCATGGCATCTATTTTCCTTTTCTTCCTTTGCCTCCTGAAAACAGCCTTATGTTGCGAGCTATAAAATATGTCTAGAGGAGGAATCTCCTCTATCTTTAGTATAATTTCAGACGATGGAGCAACAAGAATATGCCCCGTTTCTTGAGTATTGGTAGCCCCTTCTACCATCATTTTTGTGGCTGTCTCTCTTAGGTTTGTCAGTGGCTCTGTGCTTTGTTCCTCAGTGTTGATTAGCTTATTAAAATTCTCCCATTCCTTTTCTAGATCCACTACAAGTGGCTTTGTTGGCTTTGTAAGGGGAGTGAGAACTTCAGCTTGTTTCGGGGACAAAACCTGCTGGTCAGGCCTTTCAGTAGATTGAGCTGTGTCTTTAACTGACCCTTCACTTCTGCTGTTTTCACTTTTGGACTGATCATCAGACTTTTCAGCTGATTCTTTTTCAGAATATGATTTAGACTTCTCTTCTTTTGAACTACCACTTATGCTAACACTGGGAGTAGGCTCCCTTATTGGTTCAATGAGAAATTGGTCCAAAGGGACCTTTGTTAACCTCTGTTTTTTGTAATTGTCAAACTTTTGAAGTTCTTCTTGGTTAAACTGAATTTGTGCCATATGTAGAACCTCTCTGAAAGTGTTCTTATATAGAAAGACATCGTCAAAGGGATCTTCTTCATTGGTAAACACTTTTATTTTAACCGCTATAGTAAAATTCTTTACAACACCAAAGGGATCGTATTGCCTCCCCAGGAACTTTGGTAGCTATAAACATAACATATTATCAACCTCTTCAAAAGCATGACCTAAGTCAAATAATGCGAAAGCTTTGCATACTACATGGAATTGGGACCAAATGGCCTTTTTAGAATATTTGAGCACTTTTCTCATTCCCCCAACGCCAAAGGTCTGGTAGGTTATTTCCTTGGCCATTAGTTTATCGGGGACATAAAAAGGAAGTACATGGGGTGAAGCAATGTTGGCAAACACCTTGATGTATGTAAACAATTCCTCTCCAAACCACCTTAGTGAACTTAGTGTAGTATGGTGGCCCAAAAATCCAGGCAGATCAAGGTATCTAATCTCCTACCAAACAAGCTATAAAGAAGGGAACTTAGTGTAGTATGGTGGCTGAAAAGTCCAGGAAAACAAGCTATAAAGAAGGGAACTTAGTGTAGTATGGTGGCCGAAAAATCCACGCTGATCAACCTGAAGGTATCTACTTTAGGCAAACAAGCTATAAAGAAGGGAACTTAGTGTAGTATGGTGGCCTAAAAATCGAGACCGATCAACTCGCCAGCCAAACAGGAAAGGCCTATCCCGTGACCTCCCAACTGCCTAGATACTTAACAATGGTAACTTGACCAACTAAGCTAACCCTTAAGACTTCTAATCCTTCCAACTATTTTTAACGTAATTCTTGAATTTTACTACAACTTATTCATATGTGATTTAATGAAATAAGAGGAGAGAAAGTAAATAAACTAGTAAGGTAACATTTGAATAAAGTAACTAAACAAATGTTAGTTACTAACGTTTTGAAAATATATTTGAATTACCCTAGTAGGACAGGTTACACATGTTTAATTAAATAAATAAAAAATTATTATCAGAATCGTTATGAGTGTGGGTACATTATACATGAACACACTCAAGAGGCTTTATGGGTAAATAAGTGAACATTTTGAAGTTTGTTAAGGTAAGCTGTTTATTTGCGTTAGACTTTTATGCTCGGGTATCCCTTCAAATTGAAGGCCACGAGGAAGGATTATGAGGAAACGAGGAAGGATTAGAAGCGAAACACAATTTTTTTAAAGTTAAATTTATATTTAAGAATGGTTTTCATTTTTTTAATTGAAAATATATTTTGAATTGAAAAAGTTATTAGTTATAAATGGAAATTGAAATTGAAATATAAAAGAGATAATTTAATGGGAAGCTATGAAACCAAATTGGTAATAGAAAAATATTTAAAAGTAATAATTTCTAAACTAAAAATATATTCTGAATTGAAGAGTTATTAATTATAGAAGGATGTTGAAATTGAAATATAAAAGATATAATTTAATGGGAAGCTATGTATCTAAATTGATAATAGAACAATATTCAAAATTAATAATCTTTAAATATTTTTTATTTTGGTGATTAAAATGTTATTAATTTCTATTTGTTTTTTTTTCTTTTCGTGATTAAAAGGTTATTAGTTAAATGTTTTTTTATTTAGTAATTAGGATATTATTATTTAAATAGATATTGTTAATGCTGATAATTTTTTTTACTTTTAGAATTAAGAAGACTTATATAGATTTATCATAAAAGAAATTCTAATTTTGAGGGTGATGCATCAAAATAATATAGTTTACATTTATTTTCACATAATAATGCACCCAATTACATAAAAATTAGATAATCAAATTAATATTAAATCATAATAAACACCCTTTCGTTTAAAATTATTCAATGTAATAAAATAATTTATTTATCCATCTTTTAACCACCATATTATCTATAAAGAGATAAACATAGCAATAAGGAAGCCATAACCTATTCCTTGGCCTTTGAATCTTCAAAGCAATTTTCAATATGATTGTATTATTTTTATCTTAGTGATTTTGGAAAACTACCCCTCCATGCATTATTACAAGGTCACTTCATTATTGAAGTCTCTTAACTCATGCTCTTAAATGACAATATTGCGCTCAGTACTTTGTTTTTGTGGGACTTGGCACATTTTGTAAGTGTTATTTTTTAAAATGTATTCTTTTCCAGTGCAACTACCTAGTTTTACTTGTTAGTTAATGTAGGAATTTTTATCTACCTAGCTACTATAACTATCTTTAGTAATATGTAATGTACCAACACTAAAACTTGCACTAAGTTTCCCCGAAATTTAACTTTTTTGATTGAAGATTTTTAACTAACAGTTGGCATGAAGAATTTTGTCATATAGATGAATATTATCAACAAACACTTCAATATATAGATCAGGAAATTTGAGAACAAGTTCGAACATTCAAAACAATAGATAAATAAACTCAACATAATTCCCCCCAAAGAAACTCCATCACTTTATTAACTAGAAAATTCTTCATACAAGTGTTGGAATGATGGAACTTGGGAATTTTCCAACCCATTCAACCTTCATGGAAATTATTAATGCTTAAGAAATAAAGCAATTAAGGCCTCCTTCAGCCTTGCACTAGTTCAACCTTCAAGGAAAAATAACTCGACCCTTTGCAAGGTACAAACTTGGCCTCCTTAGCAAATATGGAAAATGAACTTGCCCCCTGGTACAAATGAACTCAATCCTCTCCAAAATTGAGAAATTCTGACCATCTCCCAACACTCCTAGAAATGCAACTCAACCCACTGAAAAATGAACTCAGATTCTTGAAGAAACTCAATCCTTTACCAAATCGACCCTTGGAAATGACACAAATTTCAACCCACAAAAAGGGTACTCGACCCCGGATATTTTTATGTACTCAACCCCTCCTAAGTAATTCGAATTTTGTTCCTTCGAGGAGACAATTTCAGGCTCTGTGGGTGAACTCGGCCTCACTGGGAATTTAACCCTATTTAGAAAAAAAAACTCATCCTTTATAAGAAATTCAACCCTTCTCTGCGAAAATATTCTCCTTGTAATAAAAATTTTCTCCTGAAATCTTGAAAGGGTACTAACAATTAATCTAATAAATAAAATCCAACTAGGCTGGTAGGGAGTTTCCACCGAAATTGGGAGACTAGCTAGGGTGGCAATGAAGTCCGCTAAAACTAGGGTGAGCATCTCCCCTAAAATCCTCCGTTTAAACACATCGAGCTTTAGTATAGTAGAAAACAAAATAATAAGATATGGTGATCTCCAAATGAACTCCTTTCTCCTTTTATAATTTCACTTTGAGAAGCTTCTAGAAATTCTTTTATTTTATTATTGAGTTGACATGTTTTCCACCTATTTTCTAGAATACAAAGTACCAAAATTATCCTTTGCCACCTTTTTTTCCAAAATAAAAAAAATGGCAAAATTGTGCAAAAAATTCTTGTTTTTCAAAATGATGGGGACATTACAATCCTCTTCAACAAGAATTTCTTGCCCTCAAGCATTTTAAATCGTGGATGTTATAACATTTATTCTCCCTCCCAAGTCACATTCTTTGGGGGTGATTTGGATTTAAACAGGAACACAACAAATTACAGAGATAACCATAAACACAGAGATGCTGTGGAAATAACACTTCATTTCATTAATGTAAAATACTGAAATATGCTTACAAACAACAATGGAAATAAACCAGCTAGGGTGATGGTAGCTTATCTCTGAGAAGAGATGTGGCGGCTACATGCCTCTAAATTGTGTTACAATGAGGCTCGAAGAACTATTTATTGTTGAGAAACAATGGAAAACCCTAAACATCCAAAAACCTAACCCTAGAAGATGAAACACCAAAATGTTGGCCCCTTTTGGGTAAATTGGTACATCAATTTCCCGCGGTCGTAACTTTGGCATATGATCTTTGTTTGACGCGCACAATATCTCGCTAGAAATATCTATCTGAGAACTACAAATTTGGAAAGAGCAACATTGATCCATGGACCCATGTTGCTCCTAGTTTTCTTAAAAAACGTCGTTTAGGGCCTCAAAACAACACTGGAAGTTAAGGACCCGAAAAACTGCTAAAAATAGTAAACTATGCTACAATTAAGGAAACTGAAAAGCTGAAAGAAACAATGGTGGGGGTCCAAGTGGACTTGGAAGGTGGCCACCAATATCCACCTAGATCATTCCTCCCCCCTTAGGAAACAATGGTCCCCATTGTGTTGAGTTCCTCCATGAGATGAGGAAACTTCTGCTGAACTTGGTCCCTGGTGAGCCACTTTCCCTGGTGAAGGAGTTGGCCTACTTTGACAACTCGATATAGTTGGATATTCTATTCGCAAGTGTGCTTGATCTGTGTGTCCATAATTCGATCAGTTGTAGCTTGTTCCATGCAATCTGAATTTAACTCTATGGGTGTGAGCTGTTCTGCAATGTCAGATGTGTCTAGTAATGGTGGAAAGTATGGTCGAAGGTGGTCCACATTGAACACTGGGTGCAGGATAAGGAATGGGGAAATGCTGAGCTCAAATGCATTGTCTCCCATAGCCTTGGTAATGGTGTAAGGACCATATCAGAGTGGTCTGAGTTTCTGATAGGCTCTGGTAAGGCGTTCCTATTGCAAATGCAACTAGACTTTCTTGCCCACCTAAAACTTGTGTGGCACCCGATATTGATCATGTTGCAGCTTGTACTTGGCATTTGATTTTTCCAGAATGTCATGGACCTGTTGGCGAATATGTTGGATGTGCTCAATGAAGCTGGTTGCCTTATCTGTTTTGGACTGGACATGAGTCGAATCTGTGTGAGTAGCTCTATGGGGCGAGGTAGGTAGGTGATTTGGCACTTGAAATTGAGTGAGATGGTAGGTCTAAGACTGGTGAGGAGCTGAGGATGGCATGAAAAGATCATGTATCCTTCTCAAACAGTAGAAAACATAAAAAACTGAATGGTTTCCCAAGGCAGAGCACTGTTAACAATGTATTCTACCTATCTATCTTGATATCATTCAGTTAGAAGAAATGAATTAAAATGTGGTATGCATAACACATGAGAAAAACTAATAACAGAAGAAAAAACTATGCAAAAACACTTTACCACAAGTATCCCATAAAAATAGTTGCAAATCCTGGTTTATTTCCTTGCCAAACTGCTGATAAAAGTGTACAATATAGCTCAAAGCGTCCAAAAGAGTCCAACCTTTGCTAATGATAGAAAAATAAATAATATAGAAATAAAACCACCTATGCTAGCCATCAGGGGTCGAAACCAAGAGAAAAGGAGTTGTTACAACCATTTCCAAATAGGGAACAAGAATATAGGCAGTGGAACAGCTTGCCTCTATAAGCATGGAAACTGATTCATTGACCCCCAAACCACCTCAAACTGATGAATCTACCCTCTAAGATCATTTCACTATTACATTTACATACCAAGGAATTAATTACAATAATAAATTCATCAATGAAAAGAGAAAAAGTCAACTTGTAGTGAAAATAGGCGAAAACTAGATTTTTTGGCAAACTAGCTCAATGCGCAGTGCCACTGGCCAAGTGCGCAGCACCGCTTCACATCCACTTTTGGAGGCCTTCCCCTTGGCCAAATTGAGCCCAAAATAGCTCATTGGAAAGGTCTTCCTGTCTAGTTTCCCAAAAATATTGAAGTTTTTCATTTGGTGTTCATTTGCCATCTCAATAGTTAAATCTCCCAGGGTTGCTTCTGTATGTCCAAAAAGAGGCAGAGAGGTCATTTTTTGGTATTTTTTTGACCTTTTGGTGACCTAGTTTTTCTCCAAAATTGCTGAAATTTTCTGGGATTGATGCTATCATCATGCTAGATCCAAATATATAAGCCTTTCCTCCAAGAAATGCTCCAGGGAAAAGCGCGCATCTAGGCCAATTTTTTGTTTTCAAAAATTTCAAAATTTGAAAAAAACAAAAATTTCATCAAATATTGCCTGGATTTGGCATAGGATAGCACCATTAGTTGATTTGATGGGCTAGTGAGGCTTTGATGAGCCCCAAAAATGGATAACTGTATGGGCTCATTCTGCCTATTATTTTCATTTAATCCACCATTCTCAATAGTTTTGTGCATGTTTTTGGATATATTTATGTCAATAGAGTGAATGGGGATAGTCACTTTGCCATGTAGTCTAATGAGTGTTTATTGCATATTTTTTTGGACAATTTTGGACAACGACTAGGAATTTATGAGCAAAATGGTAGCCAAACTTGAGGAAACATGGATGAGGACTTGTAGGAGGGGTGTCTCCTTCATTAATGACTCCTTCCTCAAATTCTCCATCAGTAGCTCGGATTACAAAGGCCCACATTGATGATTCCAAGGGGCAGCCGAGTAAGTCAAGTAGGGTTGCTGTTATCTTCAGTTCTAGGAAGCCAAGTTCCTTAAGTTTAGGAGGACTGTTGGGAGTCCCCACTTGTATAAATAAGAAGGCTTCAAGCCTTAGTAGGTTAGCTAGTTCTTAGTATATTTTCGCATTTTTGTGAAACATTATACTCAACTCATTTTCGAGCTCTTTTTGCAGACAATTTTGTGATGTAACTACTATTTTTTGATAAATAAAGATGAACCAAGTTTTGAACCAGCACTGATCTTTCCTAGAGGGCCGAAGCTCTTGGGTTAGGGCCCAACCAAAGCTACCCAACACCTCCTTTGTGTATTTATATGCTTTTGTTTCCATTCATGAGTTAATTTCTACTGCATATCCTCATTTTGCTTCATTAGATTAGGTTGCTTTTGATGGTTAGAATAGTTGTTTTTGCTTCAAGTTGCTTAAGTAGTTTGCTGCAGTGATAGAAAAAGATTCAAAAAGGTCAACAGTAAGTCTTGATCTCCTTTCTCCCTTCTTGGGACCATGATTTGAGGTCAAGGCACTACTGCTGCCACCAGAAACACAGTTTTTGCTATTCCAATGCAACTACTAATGTGATATTTTGAGTTGGAGAAGTTGATATTAGTTTGGATTCACATTCTTAGATCGTTTCTTGTTCATTTACCATGGTTTTCTCACATTATTTTCTGTTCATAAGATACTATTAAGCATTTCTCTAGTTTTAGGTCAGAAATTAGGTTAAGTTAGACAAAACACTGTTTTTAGTTCTTTCTATGGTCAGTTTTGGCTAAGTGAATGTGCAGATCTATTTTAGTACATCTCATCTCACCATCCCTCCATCAAATAGCCAGCACCAACTCACTTCTCCAAGACTTGCCCACTCATTCGCCACATTTTGCCAATCTGCCCTAATTTCTACATTTTTTCACAAAGTTGCTTTCTTGCCCTTTGAACAAATCCAACCATCTCATTCATCCCTGACCTTCCTTGACAAGTTCTAGACCCCTCAACACCTTCATCTAGCCTTCATTTCCCTTTTCCTATCATTTTTCCACCTTCAAACCTCCAAAAAACACTTTCGGCCTCCTCCTATAGATCCTCCTGTAGAACCTCCTATAGATCCCTTGCAGCCTCCTGCAGAATTTCTTGTGAGTGATTTTTCGAAGTATGATCACAATGGAAGTCTTCAGAAGGGTACTAGGGGCTTCTTAGGACCCCTCCACACCTTCCTCACCTTCTACAAAAGCTAACTCCATCTTCCTTTGCCACCAAGCCTCTGCACAATCACAACTAGTCAAATCAGCAGCATAATTATTCCACATAAAAATACTCAAAAGTACAAAAAGATGATTTCTTCCCATTTCTTTTTAGAAGTATCTAGAATAAATGCAATTTACCTTTTCTGTAGTCAATGGCACTCATTTCAGTAGTTTCCATCTCTTTTCTTACAAAAGCAGGGTTAGTGGGTAGACTAGTGTTTGTTAGGGTTTGCTAGGGTTTACATTTCATCTCAGTTTTCCTTCTCTTTCTGCAAGTAGAATAGCCCCTGTAGAGTTAGCTTTCCTCCATCATAGATAAAATCTCCTTCTGAGAACTCATAGAAGTTGGCTTAAGCTCCTAGCGACCTTGCGCCAGCTGATCAAGTGACAGCCTGCAGTAAGAGCTAGTACTTGTGCATACAGCACCATCGCTTCGAAGTTTGTTACGAACTACCAGGTTGATAAAAGTAAAGAAGGAAGTCCCAGGAGTTGCAAGATTATTGTTGCAATACTGGAGCTCACCACTCTTTTTGGCGTCGTTATCGGGGAAGCGTCAGAGTATTTTTTGATTACTGCTTTTCTTCTATTTTCTACTGCAACATTCTGCTAAGTAGTTGATTTCAGCAAAAGTAGAGTAGTTGTTTCATTTCAATTTTGCAAAAGTAGATTAGACATTTCCTGCTTTCATTTAAATTTTGCAATTTCATTTCAGCAAGCGTAGATTAGGCATTTCCTGCTTTCATTTCAATTCTACAATTTCATTTCAGCAAAGTAGATTAGTCATTTCCTACTTTCATTTCAATTCTACAATTTCATTTCAGCAAGCGTAGATTAGGCATTTCCTGCTTTCATTTTAGCAAAGTAGATTAGTCATCTCCTGATTTCATTTCAATTCTGAAATTTCCATTTCAGAAAGGTTTATTTCAGTTAGTTGCAATTTGTTGTTCAATCCATTTCAGTTTTGCAGGTACAAGCAGAAAAAAGAACAAAAATCACCCAAAAAAAGAGATCTCCTTTCATGCCTCATAGGAACAGAGACAATTCAGGAATTTTCCTACCCAACACCCCCACCACATCACTGAGTCACCCTTCTCTCTTCTTTGGTGGCAGTGATCCAGAAGAACCTATAGGTGAACCTCCGGAGATATATGAAGATCCTATAACAGAAGAAGAGCAAGAAACCATTCCTCCTGAGACCATGGCTGAAAACAGAAACGTTAGAGGAAATGGGGAAAGAATAGAAGGTGCCTTTCCTATTTGAGAGAGAAATGGGGACACAAAAATGAAAAACATAAGCCCTTCAGCTTTACCTCACTTCCATGGATTGACTACCGAAGATTCTGATACCTTCTTGTTTGAATTTGTTGTTCTTTGTCGAACCTATGACTATGCAGAAGACGAGCAAAAGTTGAAACTGTTTCCTTCTACCCTGAAGGATGCAGCCTTGCATTGGTTCATGGGGTTACCTAGAAACAGTATCACAACTTGGGCTCAGATGCAGCAAGCCTTTAACAACAAATACTAGGACTACTGTAGATCAAAGGATACCAAGGAAGAAATCTTTCGAATGACCATGGGAAGTGATGAATCTTTAGAAGACTATGAAGAGAGGTTTCAACTCAATTATAAAAGGTCCAGGTGCACACTTGACCCTGAATCTCTAAAGTTGGTTCTGCTCAGAGGAGTCCCTGAAGACCTTCTAGATACCCTCCATCTGATGGTTGGGGGAGATATCTACCAACTGCCATATGATGACATAAATACTGTGTTTAGAAACCATTCTAGGTCAGCTAGAAAGAGAGGTAGGGGAAGTCAACCTTTAGCCAGTACATCCTCATCCAGTTCATCCCTTAGAAATGAACTTGAGAATCGGCTGGAAGATTTCAAGAGTGAGGTGAGGCAGACTCTTGCCATGCAAATGGATACCTTGCATATCAAAAGGAAACAAGAGGAAGCTAAGAGGGCTTTGGCCATCTTTTGTCCCAGGTGCACTAGAAAGCATCCTAGGAAAGAATCTACATTGCACTTTATAGAAGTGTGTTTAGTCTGTGAAGAAGACCATCCTATGAATTAGTGCCCTTCCTTGCCCGGAATTAAAGCTGCATATCAGGGGGTTGAAGGAGCCACTGAACCACTCTATTTCATGAACTAAAGGAGGCCACATGGACCCAGACCTTACTAGCAGGGAATGCAAGGGACATCCCAGACCTATTACAACCCCAATCAAGCCACTTCCATGCCTTCTTGGGGTCCCCCTGCTCATGCTTCCTAGTCCACACCCCCTCCTTGGTCGTATCCTCCTCAATATCAAGCTCCGCCAGTTGCTCATTCGTTTCACTCTTATGCTCAGCCACAGCCTCAGTGGAATGCACCTCATCATGGGTGGAGGCCCCAGTCTAACTCTCCTCCCACTCTTTTGCCTCCAACAGCTGCTCAACCACAACCAATACCTCCTACTCCACCAAGAAAACCCCAAATACCTGCTCAACCGAACCCGAACCCCAACAATAGATAGGCCCAATAGGTATATAGTGGAGAAACATCATGCCCGACCTATTTTGTGGAGATTCAGGAGATTAACCTATGGTCTGGGAAGGTTCTCTTGGACAGCCAACCTCCTCCTAAGGAGGATGAGGAAGAAAAATAGGAAAGTGAACCAAAAGTCATTCCACCCTTTCCCGAGAGACTAACGGGAACCACACAACCGACCCCAGAAGAAACTGAACTTCTGGGAGAATTGAAATAGTTATGTGTAAAGATACCACTTCTCCAAGCCATAAAGGATGTGCCTATATACAACAAGATGATCAAGGATAAGTGCTTCAGGTACCCAGGTAGGCGCAGGAGAGATGCCCCAACTATCAATGTCATAGGACAACTGTTCGACCTGATGTTGGGGCAGGTGATTTATCCGAAATATATAGACCCTGGGAGTCCTGTAGTCGATGTCCACATCAATGGCACCATAATCCCCCATACCTTGATTGATCTAGGGGCCTCCATTAATGTGATGACCAGGGACACTATGCTCAAACTCAACCTTCAGGGTTCCTTGAGAAAAACCTCAACAGTACTGCAGTTAGCAGATCGCTCCACCGTGACCCCTGAGGGGATTATGGAAGATGTAATGGTCTCTATTGATTCTTGGGAGTACCCTGCTGATTTTGTGGTTCTCCAACCAAAGGCAAAGCTCATTGGGTATCCTCTCATCCTAGGAAGGCCTTGGTTGGCTACTATAGATGCCTACATTAGTTGTCGAGCTGGGAACATAACAATCAAGAACGGGCATATGTCCAAACAGCTAGTCCTATATCCTCCTACCCAACCTCTGCTAGAACATGATTTACCTCTCTGGTTGGAGGAGGAAGATGAGGATGAAGTCTATTCCACACCATTGTGTACAGTAGAGGCTACCATGGGGGGTCCACAAACTGAGGATGATCTTATTGAGAACTTGATTCAGAATCCACGCCCTAGTGGGTTTCCATTAGAAGAGCTGGTGGAAGAAACCCAAGCTAATCCTTTAGTTGATCTCTGTGTGGTTGATCCGACCTCTCTCCAAGTTAAGAATGTGGAATTCGGCCTAGAAAGAACCTTGAAGATCAACTCATCCCTATCCACCTCTCAGGAGAAAGAACTGTGTAGCTTATTGAAAAATCACTTGGATGCTTTTGCTTGGAGCTATAAGGAGATGAAGGGAGTCCACCCTTCAGTATGTACTCATCACATTTACATTAAATGAGATTGTAAACCAGTCAGGTAGCCTCAAAGGAAGATGAATCCAGCCCTTAAGGACATTGTCAAAGAAGAACTGCAAAAGTTGCTGGATGTAGGATTCATCTACCCCATCTTTGATAGCGAATGGGTTTCTCCTTTGGTGCTTGTGCCAAAGAAAAACGGAAAAGTGGAGAATCTGTGTAGATTATCAAGAACTCAACAAGGCCACCAAAAAGGACTCTTTCCATTTGCCTTTCATAGATAAAGTGTTAGATGGCTTGGCAGGGAAGAAGTTATTCTCATTCCTAGATAGGTTTAGTGGGTACAACCAGATCCAAATCAGCCCAGAAGACCAAGATAAGACCACTTTCACTTGTCCTTGGGGTACTTTTGCATACCAGGTCCTTCTTTTTGTTTTGTGCAATGCTCTCACCACTTTCTAGATAGCAGTACTGAGCATATTTGTTGAACTGGTTCATGATTTAGTGGAGATCTATATGGATGACTTTACCCCTTATGGTTCTAACTTCTAGGAAGCTTTGACTAACCTGGGAAAATTTCTAGCCAAGTGTATTGAAATGAACCTATCCCTCAGTCCTGAAAAATGTGAATTCCTAATGACTGAAGGGACTGTGCTAGGTCACACAATATCTCAGCAAAGATTACAGGTGGATCCCAACAAGATTTCTATCATCCAAAGGGTCTCACCTCCTCAAAAGGTAAGAGATGTTCGGAGTTTTCTAGGCTTAGCAGGGTATTATAGAAGATTCATCAAAGATTTTAGTAAGCTAGCCTCTCCATTGTTTGGTATTTTGGAAAAAGATGCTGAGTTCATATGGACTGACAACTGTCAAGAGGCTCTGGATGCCTTGAAAGGTAAACTGGTAACTGCCCCAATTTTGAGAGGTCCAAACTGGGCCCTACCTTTCCACATTCACACAGATGCCTCGAACAAAGCGATAGGAGCAGCCTTAGGGCAAGTTGATGAGAAGCTGCCTTATGCCATATACTTTGTAAGTAAAAATTTGTCCAAGGCAGAACTAAACTACACTGTAACCGAAAAGGAGCTCCTAGCTGTAGTCCATTCCCTAAATAAGTTCAGACACTACATCACCGACTATCAAACATTTGTACACACTGATCATGCTGCAATTAGGTATTTGATGAATAAACTGGATGTAAATGCTCGTATCATTAGATGGTTACTTTTATTGCAGCAATTTGATTTGACCATTGTTGATAAGCCGGGTAAGGAAAATGTTGTTGCTGATTTTCTGTCTAGACTAGATCTGCCTGCAGGTGAAGAAGGAATGGTGGATGATCAAATGCCAGATGAACACCTATTTGCTATTTCAGTACTCTCTCCATGGTTTGCTGATATAGCAAATTATTTGGTTTCAGCACAGTTTCTGCCACACCTGTCCTCAAAAGAGAAGAGCAAGATCATGAGGAAAAGTGCCCCATTCACCTGGATTGGGGGAAATTTTTTTAAACTTGGCCCAGATTAGATTTTGAGGCAATGTGTTAGGGAGGAGGAAATTTTTGACATCCTCCTAACCTGTCATGATGGGCCCTGTGGGGGCCACTTTGCAGCAAAGAGGGCTACCTTCAAAATTCTGCAAGCAGGTTACTATTGGCCCACTCTTCATCAAGATGTCAGGAGACATATCAGCCAATGTGACCGATGTCAAAGGATGGGGATACCCACTCCAAGGGATGAGATGCCCTTACAACCTCAAGTGACATTCAAGCCATTTGAGAAATGGGGCATGGACTTTGTGGGTCCTATCAACCCTCCTTCAAAATAGAAATCTTACATCGTTGTGTGTACTGATTATCTGACAAAATGGGCAGAAGCAAAGGCGATCAAGGCAGCAACATAAGAAAAAGTAGCTGATTTTTTGAGGGAAAACATCTTCTATAAGTTTGGCTATCCAAGAGAGTTAGTCACAGATCAAGGGAGTCAATTTACCTCCAATTTGGTTGAAGATTTGCTCACACATCACAAGATTAAGCACAAAACTTCCACCCCTTATCATCCACAAGAAAATGGATAGGTGGAAGTCACTAACAAAGCTTTGGAAGGGATTTTGACTAAGGTAGTGAGCAGCAGCAGAAAAGATTGGGTAGATCAATTAGTTGAGGCCACCTGGGTCTATAACACCACCTGGAAAACCACCACAGGGTTCACACCCTATGAGCTGGTCTATGGGAAGAAGGCTCTGCTATCAATAAAATTTGAATATAACACATTATGGATGACAGCTCAGCTGGACCTAGATCTTAGCCATGCACAAATGGAAAGATTGCTTCAGCTAAATGGATTGGATAAACAAAGATTGCAGGCCCTTCTCCACTCAGAGGTAGTCCAACTTCAAAGAAAAATATGGCATGATAGACACCTCAAAGAAAATTAATTCTAGCAAGGAGATTGGGCGCTGTTGTATGATTCAAGATATAAAGATTTGAAGGGCAAACTGAGGACAAGATGGCTAGGACGATACACAGTAGAAAAATGCAATGACAATGGTTCAGTCCTGATCTGGACCATTGATGAAGAAGCCATCCCCATGCTCGTCAATGGGAATAGGTTGAAGATCTATAGGAAGCCTCTTTCCAAGTAGGATTTCATTGAGAATCTAGGTAAAATAGTGTTGGTAGTGGATCAGGTCCCTGTCTCCACTCCACCCACACCTTGAGCAAAAAAAAAGAAAACAGAGAGAAAAAAAAATAGAAAAAATGGAATAAAAGATCCCTGGTTGAAAACCTCTTGGAGGCACCCAAAGTAGGTAGTGAGGGTGAAAACCTCTTGGAGGCCCCCCAGCTGTCTCATAAAAAGAAAAAAAAAAGGAAGAAAGGGAAAAAAGAAAAAAGAAAAAAAAAAAGAAGGAAAAAAACATAAAAAAAAAACTAACTTCTTTTGAATGCATTGCAGATTTCAGGACGGTCAAAGAGGAAAAAAAGGGACATTACCAGGCTGCATGCACCCTTCATAGTCCATTCCTCCATTGCCAACATCTTTTCCCAAGCCTTGGTCTCACTTGTCTTGAAGATTTTGCATCCTACATGAAACTCTGTGCATTCTACAGGAGGCTCTTGTAGAAATCACAGAGAGCTCAAAATCGAGTTTAGAAAAGAATCCGAGGGCTAGAAATTTGTTTAGAAGGTCTGTGGACCTCCCTGCCACCATTCACCCTACTACTTCTCCATTCTATCCCTACACACCCACATTTCGACTTGCTTTTTCTTCCCTGCACAAAAAAAACAAAAAAACATAATTCTGTTTCTTTTGTTCTTTAAAGAAAAATAAGAATGAATAAAACAACAACATTCTTCACTTGTTCTTACCTGATTCCTTCCAGCTATTATTCCTTTCATTCAGAACCTTCTTCAGTTGTCTCTTCAGCCCCTGCTCAAGCATCAACTTGAAATTTCAGAGGGAGAAGCAGCTACAGGAAATCCTGCAGGATTCCTATAGCAGCTGATCCCTTTAAAAAACAAGCTCCAAAGACAGGGTCAGTGTAGCCAAGATGTATGCAACATGCAAGGAGCAGAGCCTGATCAAAAAATCACTAGCATAAGCCACCAGTTCAGAGGCCATGAGCACCAGTAGCAGCAACAATGAGAAAATGAAGTGCCAAAGTCCGAGCATGCAGAGCACCAACAGTAGCAGCAATGAGAAAATGAAGTGCCAAAGTCCGAGCATGCAGAGCACCAATAGCAGTAGCAATGAGAAAATGAAGTGCCAAAGTCTGAGCATGCAGAGCACAACAGCGACTAACAGGTAAGTGGCTAAACCTGTTCCTCTGTTGAATGAATATTATTTAGGAACTGCATGAACTATTGGGATGGTCACGATTAAACGAAATCGGTGGCCAGCTAACTAGCCACCCTCGTTCAGTTCAAATCACCCTCGTTGAGTTCAAACAAGCTTTGTTCCATTCAAACAACAGTTCAGATATGCAGTCAGCACGTGGCCCGTCAAATCAGGAAGAGAAAAAATCTCAGAACCGATAGTGGTGGCGGCGTATAACGAGAATAATGGAAGTGATGGCAGTCAGGCGACATGAAATACCATAATGGCACTGGAGTAGGACCAATGACCGGATGGGGATAACGTACCCATCCTGCCACCTCACCTTGTCACCCAGATTACGCCATCAGCTTAAGTACAGTGCGGTCTAAGCCTCCACCACCTTTTGTCTTCATTTGCATCGACGAGTTCTCGACTGTAGCAACTCACCTACCAACTTCAAAACAACGAACCAGTCATTCTCTACCAGTTTTCAAAACCCTCCTGCTTATCGGGCTCTATCGGAGCAGGAACACCGTCTACAGGAGGCTTTCTACAGGAAGGCTAGAAAGTAGCTCTGTAGAGGAAAAATTCAGATTTTTTGTCAAATTCGAGCTTGAAAAGAGGTAGGCTCAGAAACCCACTCTACATGTGATATATCTATACAAGGTGGTGGATTAGAAGCAAAGTATTGGGTTGAAAAAAGAAAGGAAAGAAAGCTCACAAGTTTGCCTGTGTTTTCCTGAATTCCATACAGTCTCTCCATTTTCTTCTCTGCACTCAAAAAACTGTCTTTTTTTTCCCTTTCCCGTATTCTCCTGTAAAAAAATGGATGCAACCATAGGAACCAAGCCTGTGAAAAAAACGAATTTGCAAGTCAGTCTACTCTGTGAAAGAACACTGTTTTATATATTCTCTATTTTATCAAAATATTGATTTCTTCCAAAAGCCAAGAAGTAAATTCCAGATGAAAACTGGGTTGAAGGGGGGGAAAAATTGCAAATTGATGTTGTGAAAAAAGAAGAACACGAGAAATTCCCTCTCTGGTTTCAGAAAGATAAACCTCAGCTATTCCTCTGATTTCGGTCTTGAAGTTTGTTGCCTTCCTCCTCACCTGAACATTTCCAGAAGTCACTAAACACCATGCCAGGAGGTTTTATGAGAAAGGAGCCTTTGAACTCCAACAAACTGCATGAGCACCCAGAAGTGGTGGCCCTCTTCAACAGGGCAAACTAGATGCATTTCTTTGAGAGAATTCATGGATATGATGAGGAGGTGACAGAGGAATTTTTAATGTCCTTGAGGCCCCATTCAAAAACCCATGCTACAGTGAGTTTCAGGGGTTTGACCATAGAGCTTACACCAAAATTTATTAGCAGAATCACAGGTCTTCCACTTGGGCTCCCCTGGAGCAAAGAAGAAAAACCATTAGGACAGCGTGCTACAAAGACATTTTTGCAGCCTGATGAACATCCTGTAGAGGATAAGAATGGGGTCAGAAGGACAAGTTTACCTCATCCATGGGGTGAGGTCAGCTACCAGATCACGAAATATATCTCTTGTGAAGGAAGATTCAGTATAGTTTATGGTTATCACTTTAGATTATTGCATGAATTAAGATATGGAATGGACTTACCTGCAGCTAGAAAACTCAGTCTACCATATTTTCTCCTCTAGTATTTGATAGAGTGTGGCACCAAATTGAATGCAGGGGTTCCAGACCAACTGGCCCACCATGGGCTTATCAAATTGTTGGTAGAGGATGCCCTTCACACATACACCATCCCTATAGCTTGGGAAATTTTCAGGAACATGTCTAGAGAAGATGACATCAAAACTCTTACTGATGACCTTAGCCCATCTGGCAGTGAAGAGGAGGAGCAGAAAGAGGAACTTGAGAAGGAAATTCATGAGGAGGCACAAAATATTCAAATAGAAGAAGAAAAAGAGGAAAAACAGAAAGAAGAGGAGAAACCGGACAAAACCACAATTGAACCTAAGGCAGAAAAGAAAACAACATCAAAAGCAGAGAAGAGGAAGAGAACAAAAGCTGAGAAAAAGAAGCCCAAGAAAGCTCAGAAAAAGACTGCCACAGGAAAGGCAGAGACTCAGCAAGAAAAGGAGAAAACACCACCAGAGACAACATAAACAAAAACAGAGGCAGCAGACACAGGCAAAACTACAGAGGATGAAGAACAAGAACAACAAGAAGAAGTGTCTCCCGAGACACTAGCAAGGGAAGCAGTATCTATCCTTGCTGCATTGAGCACTCTAGCTAAGAAAAAGGGGAAAAGAAAAAGATAGACATCTATGTATTTCAAAGCCCGTAGGAGCACCATAATTAAGGTAGGCAAGCCACAACCACCATTAAAATAACCCATTATCATTGAGGATGCACCTACTATGACAAGAGAGGAATCTCCCTCCAAAATCTCTATCACCTATGAGAGAGGGAGTCCGAAGACCTCCACCTAGAAGGAAAGGATCAAATTGATGGACTCCAAAGAAGTCTTATAGGAGGCACAAACCTCTCTACAGGAGACATTGGCCAAGCTCAAAGAAACTGAAAATTTGGAAAAGAAGGCACAGGAACAGTCCCAAGAGGAAGGTAAGGCAAAATAAATACCTGAGTCAAGCCCTCAACCCTGAGAAATACCTGGATGCAGATTGCCAAATCTAAAGGGGTCGAAGATATAGGGCACATGGAAAACAAGTTGAGAGAGATGAACAGAGAATTGGGCATGGTAAGGCACACAGAGAGCATTAGAAGAGCTCAACTACAGGAAGAAAATGAATTGTTGAAAAAGTAGCCACAGGAAAGGGGACCTCAAGGAGGAAATAAGCTGCCAATCTTGGAAGGACAACAACAAAAAGAGGGACCCCAAGTAGATAGTGAAGCAGTAGAAAAACAACAGCAAGAAGAACAACTGCAGACAGATAGTGAGACACTGATGAAACAACAGCAAGAAAAAGAATCTCAGGCAGGAACGGAAGTGTTGATTTTGAAAAGGAAGCTACATGAAAAGGAAGCCTAGATGGCCTGTATGGCTAGCTAGGCAATGGAGGCCTTGCAGTGCAGACAATTAGCTAGATCATATGCACTATATCTCAAAGATCAGTGGCTCCAATTCTAGATTGACACATTGGCCCAGAGGGGCACAATACCATTTCAAGATTATGGCCAATTTATGCATTTATGTGATAATATTTCAGTCGAGGATAAAGCAAAGCTAGTTGAATTCTAGCTACACAACATGGCACTTCCAGACATGAATGTATGGGATCCAAATGATGCATTGGTAGATTTACAGCTCATGGCTATGGCTTCTTGGTTGAGCCATGAAGAAAAGAGAGCAGTGGAAAGTCAAAAAATCATGGCAAAGCAGCTAAGTGAGCCCCTGATGATAAGGGCAGAATGAACAGAACCCTTGGCTCTCATTTATGCCCACCAACACCTGGTGGCCAATCCTCAAGTTCTTCTTGACTATGTTGACAAGCAAGCACAGGCTATTGCTCATTTTGAGGATATGGAATACATTGTCACATAGCCTGAGGATTAGGGAGTATCATTCCCAAACTAGAATTAGGGAAGCCATGAGGAGGGTGCTCCTATATAAGAAGTCAATGCAAAACTTGAAAGCCAACTGGATTGGTCTTAAATTTAGTCCTCCACTGTTGCTAGGACTGTTGGAAGGGGTTAAGGAAGAGGAAGAACAGAAGCAATGGGAGGAAGTGGAAACGAAAGTAGGTTTCCATGATAGAGAGGAAGACATCACATCAAAGGCTTAGGATGTCAGGGAATCTGTTAGAGCTATTAAAGATGAAGAACTAGATTAGTTGCTCAGAGGATGAGCAACCCATTCAGCAGGGGGGTGATGATAAGCCCCATAAATGGGTAACTATATGGGCTCATTTTGCATTTTATTTTCATTTAATCCACCATTCTCAATATTTTTGTGCATGTTTTTGAATATACTTATGTCAATAGAGTGAATGAGGATAGTCACTTTGCCATGTAGTTTAATGAGTGTTTATTGTAGATTTTTTGGACAGTTTTGGACAAGGACTAGGAATTTATGAGAAAAATGGTAGCCAAACTTGAGGAAATATGGATGAGGACTTGTAGGAGGGGTGTCTCCTTCATTAATGACCCCTTCCTCGAATTCTCCATCAGCATCTCAGAGTACAAAGGCCCACATTGATGATTCCAAGGGGCAGCCGAGCAAGTCAAGTAGGGCTGTTGTTATCTTCAGTTCTAGGTAGCCGAGTTCCTTAAGTTTAGGAGGATTGTTGGGAGTCCCCACTTGTATAAATAAGAAGGCTTCAAGCCTCAGTAGGTTAGCCAGTTCTTAGTATATTTTCACACTTTTGTGTAGCATTATACTCAACTCATTTTCGAGCTCTTTTTGCAGACAGTTTTGTGATGTAACTGCTATTTTTTGATAAATGAAGATGAACCAAGTTTTGAACCAGCACTGATTTCCTAGAGGGATGGATATCTTGGGTTAGGGCCCAACCCAAGCTACCCGTCACCTCCTTTGTGTATTTATATGTTTTTGTTTCCATTCATGAGTTAATTTCTGCTGCATATAATCATTTTTGCTTCATTAGACTAGGTTGCTTTTGATGGTTAGAATAGTTGTTTTTGCTTCAAGTTGCTTAATTATTTTGCTTTGATCACTGATGGAGGGCTACTAGACCGACTCTAACAGTACCTTTATCATAATTATCTCTATGTGAATAGACAATGTGCAAAGCATTTGACAAGGGTGGATGTATGGGAGTAGAAATGTAGCAATACATACCTTCCTACTAAGTAATTAATAAAGCAAGTGTGTAGTTAGGACATGTCTATTAATTCAAATTAATAGTTTCAAATGTCAATTATTGATTGAAGGGTGTTATTGTATACAAAAGTACCTGCATTGTGCATAGATACCTTTACAAATTTCAATATCGTATATCGTATGAATGTTTGCGGGGAACTTGTTGTATGTGGGAGAACATGGAATATTATTATCTTTCATTATGTAGAGATTTTACTGTGCTGAGTACATAGTATATGCGGAAGAGTATTTGCATAAAATTTTTATTTTAAAGCTATAAATATTTGCGAAAGACCAGGTATGTGCATGAGAACATAATGGTTAACATTGTTAATTTCCATTGTGTGGAATGGTGCATAGGATATTGTTAAACTATTAATCTTAATATGTGAGATTTTTGCATACAATGGATTTGTTGTGAAATGTAGTACTTATGCATTTGTATTGTATTGGAAGTATATGTGTTTTCTATTGACAATAAAAAATACGGAAAATGGGGTATGTGCGGGGGACCAAGGGGTTTTACGAGTGCTCTAACAATGTGTTAGTGCTATGAGAATTAGTTTTAAAAATGAATGTTTATGGATGTTGTAGGGGATTTCATTGTGCAGAGATTTTCCTATGTATAGGTTTTATGTTTCATTGTGTGGAGCTTTGACTGTGTGAAACATGGGGTACATTTGTCAATTTCTCAAACAAATCTCCACTTAATATTTTGTGTGTAGAGATACTTTTGCAAATTCTCAAATTGTATATCATATATCATATAAATGTTTACTGAGGACAAGGTATGTGCAGGAGAATGGGGAATATTATTATGTTTCATTGTGTGAAGCTTTTGCCGTGCAGAGTATGAATTGAGGAAGTGTGTCCAGATATAGCATGTGCAGAAGAAGCTCTACATACATCGTTGTGTAGAGTAAGGACAAAAGAATTATTTATAAATAAAACATTACCAATAATATCGTTAAAATCATTGTTTTCGTAGTTCTCGAAGCTTGAAATATTTAAATATATAGGAACTTGACTTCAACTTGATATTTACAAACTTACTTCCGATTAATGGCCTCTACACAACACATTCCTTGGCATTCACATTACCATTGTGCGAAATTTCATTGTGCACAACTCATTGTGTCGACCTCCACACATCAATATTCTATACAATGACTCAATTTTTATAATATTCCAGATATCTCATTTTTGTCTATTGTACAATTACAAGGAAGATCATAAATGGATGTACAGTCCTAATGCTTGTAATGATTAGCCATTAATACATATTAACTATATTATTTTGTTATAATATTAATAGACTATGCATTTGGCGAAAGAAATGGATCGAATGAATTTATAAGCATAATCAAGTCAACTGTAAAACAGTCTCAATGCTTACAATAAGAGAACTCACATTTCAGCCTATGTGAATAAAAGGATAGGACATATCATAGCTACTTGCATTTTTGGAGTTTAGCTCGGAGCACTTATAGAGGAAGTCTATCTAGAGATAGCCTGTATGGAGAAAGTTGTGAAGACGTCATTCTATGGAGCAAGCATGGGCTGAGACAAAAATGTGGGCAAAATGTACACCCCACTTAATTAGATATACAAGAAGGGAGATACACATTATTTATGACTAAAATATTAGCAACAATCGTATAAGCCCAACGCTTGCTTCAGTGTTATAATGAACAAGAAATATGCATTGTTTAATACTAAAATATTAGCAATAAACACTTTTAGTAGCAAGTGTGTTGATTCACACGTAGAATGTTTCCTGTGCACAATGCATTTTCTCCGCACTTCCATACATATGCCTAATTTGAAACATATTCATAAATATGAACATATACATTATTAAAAATTAAATTATTATTAATAATATAAACATAAATGATGCATTTTTAATACTAGAATATATAATCAATTAAATAGAAATAATATGCATTATTTACAACTAAAATATTATCAATAATTTAAGGACATGCAATGTTGTTGAGCAAATATGCATTTTCTAATACTAAATAATTAACAAAAACAACTTTTTGTGTGAAGGGCGACGATCTACACATTGTAAGCTTCCATACATATACCTAATTTGAAACATATTCATAAATATGAACATACACATTATTTACAATTAAAATATTATTAATAATATAAACATAAATGATGCATTTTTAATACTAAAATATATAATCAATTGAATATAAATAATATGCATTATTTACAACTAAAATATTATCAATAATTTAAGCATAGGAAATGTTGTTGAGAAAATATGCATTATCTAATACTAAATAATTAACAAAAACAACTTTTCGTGCTAAGTGCGATGATCCACACATTGTAAGCTTCCTCCGCATAATAGACTTCTTCTGCACTTTCGCACATATGCGTAATTTGAAACATTTTTGGAAATATGAAAAGGTATTGGGGAATATGAAGATGGGCATTATTTACACTTAAAATAGTACCAATAATATCATATACATCGATCGATTAGTAAAATATTAGGAATAAAAGCCTTTAATTCCAACATATTCATCAATTAATAACACGACCGATTGAAAGGAGAAGGTTTTTACTGTGGGTTTGTGCAAGATATTTACTGTGAATTGTAGCAAAAATGCATTTTTGTTACATTATAAGCATATTTATTTTTTATTCACGATAAAAAAAATATGAAAAATGATTTATGTGCAAGAAAATAGGGTGTGTGCTGAACATTTTATTGTGCAAAGCTTTTACTGTCCTGAGCTTTTATATTCGAAACTTTATTCAGTAGGGAAATTAAACTATTAATGTTAACTTATTATTATTATTTTTCATTGTGCGGAGTTTTGACTACATGGAAGATGAGGTATGTATGTCAATCCACAAAATACATGCTTGCGTTAATCGCATAGTAAAATCACTAATGATTTACTTTTATAGAGAAATGTTTGATGTTCAAAAGTTCTAAAAAGCATTGACACTCTTACCAATTGAGTATAGAAGCTATTCTAAACTGATCTACATTCTTAATAGGGAAAAAAAATCAAAACAACTATGTAAATTCATATAGGAACATGAGGTATGTATGTCGATTCACCAAATACATGCTTGTGTTAATCGCAAAGAAAAATCACTAATGATTTACTTTTACAGAGAAATGTTTAATGTTCAAAAGTTCGAAAAAAGCATTGAGACTCTTCCCAATTGAGTATAGAAGTTATTCTAAACTAATCTACTTTCTTAACAAGGAAAAAAAAATCAAAACAGCTATGTAAATTCATATAGGAACACGTAGTGTTGATTCTTTTCTTTATTTTTTAAAGGAAAGCATTAAACTTAAATATTTGTAGTCCAACATTTTTTTCTCTATTATTATTATTATTACAATTTCGTCTATCTATCAGTCCAACTGTCTTAGGTGTCTAATACATATGTTTAATATTTATATGCTAACGCCACAATACTAAATACTAATTTTAATTGTAATGTCTGTAGAAGAATTCACCAGGTGTTCATCATGCAATATTTTTGGCATATGCATTACAAATGCATGTAAAGCTAGTTTTTAGAGGATATGGTTACAGAAAAAAAATTCTCGTCTCAACTGCGCGATATTGTTTTAGGAATTGTAGACCATAAGTGATTATCATTTAGAATGAAACTGCAAAATGTGCGGAATTAGAGACCAGGTTAACAATGCATTATTAGTTCTATTTGTAAGTACTATTAATGTTTATACAATATACGGTAGAATCCTCCGGCAATGATGTACAAAATCTAAATACTAATGATGTGATAATAATAAAAATGTTTGGACAAAATACGTTACTGTCATATAGTTCTTATTTTTGAAGTACTTTCGTGCTATGGAATTAGAAACTTTTATTTTTCTTATATCTGTATATTTAATCTAACTCATATCATCATAACAATAAAAATGAATACAAACATAATAGATACCATTAAGGACAATCATAAGTCTTCTAAGAGACATAATATAAACATTTTACAAAGATTTTTTTTTTTTTTAATTTCCAAGAAACATATGACACTTAGTGATTTAGATTGAGGACAACAATTACAAGGAAAAAATTACTTTCAACATTGTATACAACTTTCATATTTGCTAAAACTAAAATCTATCTAGACTTTTTGTATATTACTAATGAGTTTACTTTATCTTATTCTATTTTCATTAGACAATTCTTACTTAGTTTCAATTATAATGTTCTTTTAAGCGATGATTCCAGTGTAATATTTGTGAACAAACAAAAGTTATCGAATTCGAATGATGTCATAGTAGACATGGATGACACTGTGGAGATAACAAAGAGAAATATCACATAAACAAATATGGAAATAAACAAAACAAAATCAACGAAAACTAGAGAAGAAATAAATGCAAATTGTTACTTTTGTGCACATTCAATTAACTTTGTATCATATTTTTCCTTTTTTCCTCTATTTTTTTACCTGTCTTCATTTCTCTATTCTTTACTCTCCTTTTTCTTTAAAAAAACAAAACAAAAATATTTCAATTCAATGTTCATAATTAGGCAAAAGGACATTGAGTCAATTCCATTATTGGTTGAAGATATCAATAACAATATAACTAGGAAATTTTTTCACGGCATTTCCTTAGTCACATATCGAACATTTTTCGACAAAACAAAAAGTCAAAAGCAATATTCCGTGCTGACTTAACGAATAAGAAAACAAAAATGACAATAAATTTCTTGTGCTAACATCGTTAATTGAACAACTTGAGTCAAAGATTATTGCAAATGCTGGTGTTTCTATTAAAGATTTCAAAATTATTCCAAAGCATAAATACGATAGTGGTGATTGTGAGAAAACTATTTGTCTAAATAGTTTTAGCAGTGTAGAAAACTTTATCCTGTTTGTGCAGAGTACTGATTTTTTCCAAACACAACAATTTCAAATCTATCAGACAATGACAATGTCTTTCTAGTAGGCACAATCACAACTATTGCAATTTCGACAACACAAAATACGACACAATATGTTCTAGAAATAAAAAACAAAAATGGATAATATGACATGTCTATAGTATGCTTTGTTTTATTTAAAAGCTTTATTGTTACGAAGTTCATTGAAATAAAAAACAAGTTACATATACATAGGTCTACATATCCCAATGTTCAGGAAAAAAATATTCATCATCTATTGTATGATTTTCATGTATTTTTTTATAAAAGTTGCATATGTAACAGGTTCAAGTACATGATAAAATTGTTTCATCATGTGTTAGAATTCAAAGAGATTTTGCAACAAAACATTTTTCTGTTGATCTTGTTAAAAAATATAGTTAAAAAACAAGAAAAAGTTTTCTGTACTTCATAGTCAATGTTCATTTTTCCATTGAACACAGGAAATAAATATGGTAGTCTAAGAAAATTACTTTCCTCGCCAAGTGGAATATGCACAGTAAGCTATGTCATATTATTTAAATAGACATGGATAAAGAATAAAAATAAGAAAGACATTTGATTTCGTGTTATTAAGTGTCTATTTTGTATATTAATTTTAAAATATTTTCAAGGGTATTTGAAAGTGGTTAGCGTATATACAATGTCATTCGAAACTATATGTGAAAAATGTAGTACTCCAATTACAACTACTAGAACTATGAGAAATACTATGCTTTATTGCACTACTTACAAGCAACACTCTCACTTTCTTTATTATCATCGCCTAAATTGCATCATATATGCAACTGGTAGGATTGAAAAACAATGTATTCAGAGGGGCATTGAATTGGAAAGAGTATTACCTACACTACGATAAATTTCCTACAACCAATACTGTGTAGACAAAATACATGTTACTGAAATCTTTAACAACATCGAAATAGATGGCACAATTATGATAGACCATAAAAACATAGTTGTATGTATAAAATGATTGGTTTCTTTGTTTATGTTGTTAAGTAATTCAACAACAACACAATTCTCGCTCATTGCATTAGCCAAAATCCTAATAACTCTTTCATTTTACTAGACATTTGCGATCTGATTTCCAATTATCAATCAATATACTATACCCATGCAAACAAGATTAGGACGATTTTTTCAACCAATACAAATATTACTATGACAATGACATTGTACAGAAACCTAATCCAATGAACTATTTTTTTTTTGTTCTGGGTCTTTGCTTTGTATTATGCTATGTCGTTTTTGGTTTTTTTCCCATTGTCATTTTTTGCATTGTTTTCTTGATTTATCAAATTAGGAAGTTTTATAACTTCTACCGGGAAATATAAGTGCGTTATGATGCAATTTTTGGTGACATTACTTTACAATAATTTTTTTCTTTATATACAAATTCAATATTTTTTTTCCTATTTAAACATCTATTCCATACAACATTTAAACAAATATCTAAATAACTTATTGTCATACAAAGCTCAAACAAGTTTCTAAACTGGCATAACATATAAAATGTATTGCATTTACATAGATATGTAATCCATAATAGTCCAATATGTTTCTTTGCATTACCTCTGTCGAGAATATTATAATACATAGCTTTTAGCATATAATGAATTTCAAAATCTATTAAGCAAATAGCAAACAACTGGTAGTGCTTTCTCTATTAATTAACTGTTGTTTTTGGAAATTAATGATTGTACTGATGATGCTATCAAAATCGAGAATTGATTCATTTGTTCATTATTTTCAATAACTCTTTTGATAACATTCTTATGGCATCTATTTAATCTTAGAGACACCTAAACATTTGCCGAAGTTCTAGTATTTTATGCATTAGCATTTAAATATCTTTGTTAAGCATTAAGATATCTTGGTTGAGCATTAAAATATATTCTTTCCTTGCATGTACATCTTCCTTTATGCCTCTACCATTATTTCTTTGAGCCATTTCTTTTCTTGTAGTAATAAATGAAAAAAATAATAGGCAAATTATAAAGCAATAACTTAAAACACTTAAACACTTAACAATTTTAGAGCAAAATGAACACTGATAAATTGATTTTACAGGAAAAATGTGTAGATATAATGTGTAAAATACAATACGTCATCTAAATCACAAATTCAAATTTAAGTTTTGAAACAAAATTTAGCTACTATCGATCTCAATGATATCCACTAACCAGTGATCGTTATCAATGTGGATAGTACTAATTTTCCTGATCTTTAAGTAGAAAAAAATGTTGTATAATCTATCACTTTAAATCATATATGTTTAAATTAAATTCCAATTTGACATAGTGCAATTGACGTGATTATGTTTCATGATTACTCTGCCTTACATGCTTTAGAAATTAGTTTCAACATACTATTTTATTAAAATCATAAATCACATTCTATTTTCATTAACTAAATCTCTTTTGCCAATAGATAAAAGTATTTTCTGTAATTATTCACTGAAGCGTATCCAACAAATTTACTATGTAGACTTGCTTTGCTACTGGCCAACTTTTACTTGCAGAAGTAATTTCAGAACCTAGATTTCAATTCACCACTTAAATGTACTTTTACCTTTTTTTTTCGCATTATGAAAATATTAAATGAAATGCGCTCACTAAAATAAGTACATTATATAGCTGGACATGGGATTCCAATGATTGTGTCTCATTGATGTCTCACTACCACTTCCAACTACCTAGAAAAAATCTAAAGTAATCATGTAATAAAATATGTTATAAATACCAATGTTATATTACACTAATAATGATTATAATATGTGATATAAAATTTGATAAATGAAAACCGATACTGCATGTTATCTTTGAAATTTTCCATAACCAAACTCAACACTTATGCATCAATTCCTAGAAAAAATCTCCAAATGCCTTTAATGCGAAATGTGGGTGTTCACAAAATAAAAGCTTGAAATATTCCTTCACACAGTAGACTAACTTCGTACTTCCACACATCTGATTCATTTGAGAAACATAACCATAAAAAAAGCTTCTGTTCAATGATTCAAATTTCTTACAATACATAGATACATATTATTTATAATTAAAATATTAGCAATAATATCATATGCTTCTCTCGATGTTATTTTGAACAATAAATATCGATTATTTAATACTAAAATATTACCAATAAAAGCCTTCAATGGGAACTCCAATGATACAAAGATCCACACAATGAAAGCTTGACATCTTTCTCATTTCAAATAACCATAAACAAAGCTTCTACAAAGTTTTCTGATCATTCATGCCGTACAAGTTCCTTGCATTCTAGAATGATTCAACCTTTGCTTAATTGAGTAGTGATATTCAAAAATATGGAAATTTGCATAATTTATAACAAAAATATTGCAAACAACAAATATGGATTATTCAATACTAAAATACTACCGACAAAAATATTATATAAACTAAAATATTACCAATAATATCGTTAAAATCATTGTTTTAGGAACTTGAATTCAACTTGATATTGCCAAGCTCACTTCTGATTAGTGGTACCTAGACAACATAGTCCTCGACATTTTCATTTCCATTCTGAAGAAGTTCATTGTGTGCAACTACTTGTGTCAACCTCTCCACATCAATATCTTGTACAATGATTCAATTTTTATAATGCTATTATATAATTACAAAGAAGAGAATAAATGGATGTACAGTCCCAATGCTTGTAATTATTAACCATTAATACATATTAACTATAACCATTAACTATATTCTTATATTATAAGAATAATATAATATGCATTTGGAAAAAACAATGGATTGAATGAATTTATAAGCATAATCAGAGCCACTGTAAAACAATCTTAATACTTACAATAAGAGCACTGAAGTTTTAGCATATATGAATACAAGTTTTAGCATCGGTGAACTCTATCTCACAACGCCTATGGAGGAGCCATGTCCAAACATAGCGTATATGAAAGAAGTTGTGCAAACGCCCTTATGCAGAGAAAGCATGGGCTAAGACAAAAGTGTGGGAAAAATGCAGACCCCACTTAATTAGCTGTAGAGATGGGTAGATACACATAATTTATGAACTAAAGTATTAATAACAATTGTATAAGGCCATTTCTTGCTTTGATGGTATTGCAAAAAATAAATATGCATTATTTAATACTAAAATATTGACAATAAAATCCTTTAGTACCAAGTGCGACGATTCACACATGTTCAAAATTAATTAATGGAGCAATGAAATACATAAAATGCTACAGAAATGCATAGAACAAGAGAGACACAGATATACGTGGTTCACCCAATTTGGGTTACGTCCACGGAGAAACAACTAGTCCTTCCTTTATGTTATCTAGCAAAATGAAGAGATACAACCTACAACATATCCATTGTAATTTCCTCTTCATTCTCACATAATCTCCTCTCTCATTCTTTCTTAGAATAATAAATACACATCCACAATACAATTTCCTCATATAAAATGAGGGGTTTCCTTCTAGGGCAAAGGAACCATAAATTAAGCATAGCTTCTACTGTCAGATTATCTACTTAATGAATGAACTAGATTGACTATGAAATTACAATATTTTACAAGACAAATTTTCATCTATTTTTAGCTTTAGGTGTGCTTCCCTTGAATCCTCGCAAGGGGGGTTCTAAACATCCAATCGCCCCCCCTGGACCCCCTAGGAAGCAATAGTGGGGGGGAACCCCCTCACACCCTCCCATCAGGATTTTGGATCCAAACACAGTTGAAACAAGACCTATGAATCAGGAAGATAATTAAGCTCCACATCCAAAAACACATTGAAAGCTTCCTCCTCACAATGGACTTTCTCTGCACTTTTTTTTTTCTAAATAAGACTATACTATTATTCACATTAAAAGAGTAAAATTACAACATAGTGAGCATAATGAGCCAGCTGGCCTGAAAGGAAGGCCGCTTGAAACAGCAAGTGTCCAGAACACAGATGTTGGACAAGACTTTGTTTTGCAGTCCCGCGCAGGGGATCCAGAGGAACACAAACAACAAAAAAACACAGCAGAAACAAAAGATTGACCTCGACACAATAGCAGAAACTAAGATCGACACATTTGACAAAAAAGCCCTCTCAACTGGGCCGCAAAACCTGTTAAGAAGCTGCAAAGCTTGATTAAACATCCAGTATCTCCTCCACGATCCTGCACCACCCCCCGTCAGCCAGGTCCTGAGCTTGGGTCGCCTCATTTTCGTGTGTGACCGGAGGAACAGGCGCCATTGTAGTGTCATTGACAATGCTGGCCAGCGGTTCCATCTCTCGCGGTGAGCCTGCAATTGGCATCGGAGCACTGGAATCGCCCTCTTCTTGGGCTTCCTCTAGAAAGAGGACTGAAACATGTGCAGTGATCCGTGGGCGATTAAGGGAACAGTTGAAGGTGAAGATTGCTGAGCCGAAGGAGGGCGAAGACGAGGAGCCTGGGGAGCTGGGTTCGAGAAATTGGCTGGGCCTCAGAATGCTCCCTCTTCCGCTGCGAGAGCGTGGGTACTGACTCGAGGCGGCATCACCGGAGGAAGGGCGAGAAGGAGCGCCCCGCGCGGTGCCTCTGCGGCTGAGCATCCTTTGGCGGAGCCGAGGCATGACAGCACCGTGAATGTTTACAGAACAAACCACAGGAGAGGTGTAACGCAGACCAAACACACAGGCCTGTGGACGGGTGCCCAAAGCCACAGCGGGGGATGGTGAAGTAGAGCCAGAGCCCAACCACCACGGAGACTTCGCGCTAGCAGCACCCGCAACCATCCAACACAACACAAGAAACAACAGAGTGTAACCATGGCGGAAACTGGTTAATAAGCATTTTCCCCTGCCTCGAGACCCTCCCGCCATAACTATGGCATTCATGGGAGCCGAGAGCCGATAACAGTCAGCGCGTGCGAGGAGGGACGACGAATTAATGTTAACCTCAAACATTCCCTTACACCCTGTTAATCCCACCTGCGTATGATCCTCCCTCCACATGGCTTTCAGTCCTCTGTACAAGGCTGGCAGGTGGCGTCTCGGCTCCGCCCACTCCAGTCCCATCGCAGTGAATGCAACGCTAAACACTCGCATCCGGGGGACTTTCTCTGCACTTTACTTATATACAATAATATTAATTATTTACAATTAAAATATTATCAATAATATGTGAATAAACAATGTGATTATCCGCACAATGCAAACCTGAAAGATTGTTCCTCAATGAAATGTGCTTTTGTACATAACTTTGTGTGCACTCCACACAACATTTACTTACTTGAATACTAATGTGCATTATCTATATGTAAAGTATTAGCAATAAAAGTGTTTAGTGCAAACATATATTCGAAACATTATTTGCAATATAAATATTATCAATAATATAAAGATAAAGAATGCTATTATTAGCAAAAATTTTACTCAATTGACTACTAATATGCATTATATATAACTAATATATTAGCAATAACCTCTAATACATCTATTGTGGGGTCTACACATATAATGTGTATGAAATAATTTGCGCGGACCAAGCAATATGAAGATAGCTTCCACTATGTGAATGTGGATGAAATGCAAACCTCTCTGCACAATAGAGTTACATGCCCAGATAGTTTGTAATGAAGAAATTGTGTAGTCGTCATTGTGTGAAGCAAGCGGTGTGGAATAAGCATGGGATGAGACACAAATGTGGATGAAATACATACCTCTCTACACAAATACAAAAAGATATCCAGAAATACAAATATCACCAAAATATCGTATATATCAATTGCTTACCAAAATATTAGCAATAAAAGCCTTTAATGCTTTCACTCTATGAAATTTATATTAGCAATAAAAGCCTTTAATGCTTCCACTCCGTGAAATGTGGACCGATCCGCACAATAGAGTTATGTGTCCAGGTATAGTGTGTACGAAAGAAGATGTGCAGTCATGGTTGTGCGAAGTAAGTAGTGTGGAACAAGAATTAGCCGAGACACAAATGTGGATAAAATACAAACCTCTCCGCATAAATACAAAAAGATATTCAAAAATATAAATATCACCAATAATACCATGTACGTCAATTTCTTAGTAAAATATTAGCAATAAAAGATTTTAATGACAACATAGATAGCTTCTACTCTACGAAAAACTTTATGCAAAATAATCAATTAAATAATGGTAGAGGCATGGACTATGCTACAACACATCTATTCCCCTTGTTTATTTAGTTACATTGCAAAATATATAATATACCATAGGGAATTGTTTTTTTAAAATTTATTTATTTTGTTGTATTGAGAATTCATATGTGAAAATCTATTGAATTAATTATATTGGGAGTTCAAAAATTTATTAGGAATCGAGAGTGGAGAATAGATATTATCACATTTTAATAAATTTGTTTAGACAATGGGAAGATCTATCATTATTTAATTGTCAAAACAATAATGGAGATAGTCATCACTGACTGTTATCATCATAGACTGGCTCATCACTATTAGTAAGGAAAACTAGGCCACCCAGAATTATCAATTGTAATCTATAAGGAGGGCAAGCTTTCATTCCCAGATACATCTAGGTCTTGGGCCATTAACCTATTTCCTTGCGTCAGAGAAATAAAAACTTATAGAAAAACAAAAGCAATTTTAAAATACACTCCAAACCCCTAACACATTTGTTTTTAATAAAACAATATTTGTAATTAATAATACTATATATATATATATATATATATAAACATATAAACTAGTTAAATTAAAACATATAAAAATATTACTATTTTATTTTTGATCTTTTAAATTAATTTTTAATAATTAAAAATTTTACAAAATTAAAATTAAACAAAATGAATTAATGTTAAAAAATATCATTACTTCTCTATTCACTTTCTAAACCCATTTTAAATGATAAAAAAATATACACCTCAAATTTTTTAAGGATAAAAAGTACTCAGAAAAAGACAAAGCAAAGAGTCAAAGCTAAAATGAAATGAAGAGAAAGTCACTAAGGGTATTTTCAACGCAATATGGTACATATATGTGAGATTTGTCACATAAATAAAGTTGTAAAAAATATGATAAGAAATAACAAATACTAATATGTCAAATATAAATATAATATAGGTTAATTATAAATACAATATATGTAAAAAATATAAATTTAATATAAGTACGGATTGATTTTAATTTAAAATTCGTTTAGTATTAGATCTAGAAGGACGGAGAAAATATAAATTTAATATAAGTATAGGTTGATTTTAATTTCAAATTTATTTTGTATCGCATTAAGAAGGATGAAGGTTAGTTTAAAATTTGAGAAAAAGATTTGGTCTTTTCTAAGAAGTTTAACAAAGTCAAAATTAAGATATATTTTTATATATCACAATTTAAGTTATTGAATTAATTGCACCTTTTTCTTTTCAATGTAATATAGGTATATAGTTTAGGAAAATAATTTATGGTATGTATTAAATATTTTATATTAAATTAATTTAAATATAAAATAATAAAATATTAAGTTTAAAAATATAAATCATCATTATTTTAATTTAATTTTAATTTATATGATAAAATGAGTTTATAAATTATAATTTTTTTTTGTATTTAGAGTAATGGGCTGGTTAGGGTTAATCTCTTACTCCTATACCCTTAACCTCCTTGTAGAAATTACCAATTGAGCAGTTGCTATTCCTATACTCTTAATCTCCTTACAACCATCACCAATTGAGCCATCTTCAAAGTTAATTTTATAATTTATAATTATTATTATTTATATTTATATTTATATATATATATATATTTAAAAATAATTAGAAAAAAACCAAACAAACCCTGTATTGAAGACAAAAACTATTTATAAACACAAATGGATTGGAGAGGGTGAGATCTGGTTTATTTTTGACCTAAATTCATAAAGTACTGTTTTCGCCATTAATGTAATAATGGAGCATTTTTCAGCTGAAAAGTGGTTCTCTTATTATAAAAATCCATGTGAATTCTGCTGTAAGGATGCAATTTTTATTGTTCATATTGCATATCTCCGATCAAAAGTTGAGGCATTTTGGTAATCAAACACAATAGCATCCATAATGAAATAAGAACACGCCATTTTGCCTGCATTAATTTTGTACTTCAGTTCGAATAACGTCGATTCGTCCATACATTCCTAGTATTATTCTTGTGAACAGATAAGTTCATGATCAAGAAGCATACCTGGTATTATTGATTCGAATTAATATGTTCCAGATCAAATAGTGTGCATGTTGTTAAGCTTATTAGTGTTGTCATGAATCATATAGAGATGATACACTGGTGACTGTACTCTTAGGCATTGTTAAGAAATTGATTGGTTGTTTTATTTACTCCTAGCTATTCTCATCTTCCAGTCAGATGGTTGATGTAGCAGGATAGTTTGCACTTAATACCAGGATTTCTATAGGTTGCAATACCTTACATTGTTGTCTATTTCCATAAGTTGTTGGTTCCTTTGGATCTGCTTAATTATTACTACACTATTGGTACATGGAGGAAGTTCCACATTCACGGATTTGAGTATTTTGAAACTTCCAGCCCAATCCATTTTCAAAACATGTCTTGAAGATCGATCTTGTTGGAGGTTATGAAACTTTGACTCAAATCCATGAATATGTGGAGCTTCCAACCATCCTAATTACAAAAATCTGAAAACTATATTTCTACACTGTCATCCTTTTTCACCCCCCACACAATAGGTTTTGAAATAAAAGAATATGCGTACATGATTCAGATGTGAAAACTTATTGGAAATTTTAGGTTTCTTCTTTTATGAAAAATTATAAATCAATCTCACTAAAATACCAAGATCCTCATTAACTACTTCCATACCACTAATATGACACGACACGACACGAGGACAAGACACTACTGCCATACCACTAATATGGAAAAAATTATTTGCAGCCTCAGAGTGAGAGAAGGTTATATTGTATTTCACTGGTCTCTAATCATATACGACTTCTCTTTCCATTAACATCATCTGAGTGAAAAAATTTCACCAATTAAGAATCCCATGTGTCTGTGACCCCAAACCTTCGACCCCTGGATTTAAAAAATTGAGGAAATATATGGTAAGGGTAGGGTTTATCCTTTTCCTCATGTTGAAGGTTTGAAAATCGAGTCTACAACAAGGGGATCACCACCTGGTCCTCCGTTTGGAATAGTGGCTCCGACTGGGGATGATGGGACCAGTTTCCCAATCTGTTTATGAGGTGTGTGCTAATGGGATGATGTTTTTCCTTTTGAGGTTTTATGGGGTGAATGCTTGTTCTAAATCTAATCTATCCTTTAACTATTATATGCAATTTATTCTAATGAAATAAAACATCTAACTTTAAACTATCCCGGGAGTGATGTCTCACTTATGTGATCTAAAATAATTTCTAACAGCAATTGGTAATATAAATCATTCAATCACCACGAGAAAAGAATCCATTAAAAATGAATTGTTTCGTATAAAAAGTTAGCCAAAACAATTATGAGAAACATATCGCATAAGAGTTATTCATATACTCAGCATAAAAAGATAAGTTATCACCATACAGAAGTGCAATAATGACAACTAAAAATTCAAACTTTCATATATCAATAACTGAAAATATATTTATCACTGGGCAAATAAGTAAAAAGTATCAGGAGATAAAAATGCCATTGGTAATAATTTCTACTCATGAGCTGCAGCAATATAGATTTATCTTCAAATAACTCAACATCCACTAAGAGTACAAAAGTGCATTTCAGTAGCAGAAATCTAATTCATATAAAAATAAATCTTGTTCCATTCATTTTATCAAAACCTCCTGAGTGGGGGGCAAACTGCACATTCTGAAGAATTGTTTTTGATAAAACTCTGGACCCCTCTCTAAATGCACGAGAGGGATTTAAATACTATTCTAATGAAATCTAAAAATAAATATTACAAAAATAAATGAGAATGTTTAAACCACCTGCCTCATTTTAAGAAAAAATGAACTAAAACAAAACTAAATTGTATCTATGATAAATCATGTATCTGATCCTTTAGATTGCAAATGTCTAGCATCGGTTTCAAGAGCGCCGTTTCGCTGACTTCAGCTCTTAACTGTCCTGCAAATATGGAATTAGCTAGTGCTGGCACTATCTTCTCGGCAACGGTTATGAGGCATTTCAGGGTCATCCATTGGCTATCTGGCTTTACGAGGTACTGCCAGTATGTGTCCCAGTTTAACTTATTCACCTTTTTAATCGCCTCTTCATTTTCCTCTGCTGTTTATTTCCACTTTGTTTGAAGTTGTTATGCCTTTGGGAGGAAGCCCGGAGTAGTTTCGAATATCAAATTGGCCTTGTGTAGATTTTCATTTATGCACTCAATGACACTATTTGTTGCTGTCGCTGCCTCTTCCATCACCTGTTCTGCTTCTTTACGCTCGGAATCCCATTTGGAAAATAACATTTCCTTGTGTGATTCGTCGATTTTGGGCAATTTCGCTCTTTTCCCTTCTTCTGATCTTTGTCAATTCAAAAAGTCTGAAACCTTCTTAAAAATTGAATCATAATCAAGTCGTAAATCTACGACTTGATTTGTAATATTATCGCTGATTTCACAATGGGAATTCCATTGTGAGATTTTCTGGCAGAGCATTTCTTCCTGTTGCAAGAGCTAGGCATTAAGAGCGAGTGCTTCTGTGATAAATTCCCCAATTTTAGGATCCTCCGTATGCAGTTCTATCATAGCTTGTAACTATTCTTCTTTATTGGCCAAACTGTTTTGATGATTCAATTGCATCTGCTGGAAGTCTTGCTGGAGTTTTATTAGTTGTGTTTCTGCTTCTTGACTGATGCTCAATTACTGTAGTTGCTGCTCTAAAAACAAAATCCTGTCCTCCTTTCCTTTTAGTAGCATTTGAACTTCTGTTTCTTTATCAATCGCTGCCAAAGCATATGCTCCTACGATCTGAGAGAGCCTAGTTAGATTTTCCGATGGGTCTGTAGTTGGGTCTTTCCACAAAACATCCATAGGTTCATCCTTTGGAGTGAGCATGGCATCTATTTTCCTTTCCTTCCTTTGCCTCCTGACAACAACCTTATGTTGCGAGCTATAAAATACATTTAGAGGAGGAATCTCCTCTATCTTTAGTATAATTTTAGACGACGAAGCAACAAGAATATGCTCCGTTTCCTGAGTATTGGTAGTTCCTTCTACCATCATTTCTGTGTCTATCTCTCTTAGGTTTGTCAGTGGATCTATGCTTTGTTCCTCAGTGTTGATTAGCTCATTAAAATTCTCCCATTCCTTTTCTAGATCCACTAGAAGTGGCTTTGTTGGCTTTGTAAGGGGAGTGAGAACTTCAGCTTGTTTCGGGAGAAAAACTTGCTGGTCAGGCCTTTTAGTAGATTGAGATGTGTCTTTAACTGACCCTTCACTTCTGTTGTTTTCACTTTTGGACTAATCATCAGACTTTTCAGCTGATTCTTTTTTGGAATTTGATTTAGACTTCTCTTCTTTTGAACTACCACTTATGCTAACACTAGGAGTAGGCTCCCTTATTGGTTCAAAGAGAAATTGGTCCAAAGGGACCTTTGTTAACCTCTGGTTTTTGTAATTGTCAAACTTTTGAAGTTCTTATTGGTTAAACTAAATTTGTGCCATATGTAGAACCTCTCTGAAAGTGTTCTTCTACAGAAAGACATCGTCAAAGGGGTCTTCTTCATTGGTAAACACTTTTATTTTAACCGCTATAGTAAAATTATTTACAACACCAAAGGGATCATACTGCCTTCCCAGGAACTTTGGTAGCTGTAAACATAGCATATTATAAACCTATTTAAAAGCACTACAGGGAATTGGGGCCAAATGGCCTTTTTAGAATCTTTGAGCACTTTGCTCATTCCCCCAACGCCACAAGTTTGGTATGCTATTTCCCTGGCCATTAGTTTATCGGGGAAATAAAAAGGAAGTACATGGGGTGAAGCAATGCTGCCAAACACCCTGATGTGTGTAAACAATTCCTCTCCAAACCACCTTCCCACAGGGAGAATGTCAACTTCAACTTCTGGGGAAAATATTGGGGCATCTTTATTGTAGAGCATTTTATGAATAGGAGCATAACTCCATGACAAATCTTGTAGAAATGTGGGATGAAATTGGATTCCCACAATACTTTGTGATAAACCTGAATGGGAAGAGGATTTTGTACTATCCACTTCCATCCCATAATAGGAAAATCGGAGACAAAACAAATGGCGTCCATGACATAGGCACTAAAAAAGAATGGAGGATAAACTCTTGAAGTAAAACTTCTTTTAGTTCGATATGCTAAAATAGCAGAAGCCGTACATACCATTTTTATCCTTCTTTAATATTTCCTCATTGTTCGACCATTGCTTTGTACAATCTGCCAAGTTTTCGTTCTTCTTGGCAAACTTTTATATGAACTGCTTGTTGTAGCTAGCTTGGGGTTCTGGCAAGTGATACATGCATCTCAAATTGCTTGGGGTAAATGACACCATGACTTTCTGATTGGCCATCTTGAACTCTCTATAAGATATGTCTGCGTGATCTATAATCCATTTCACCATATTCGTGTAGGGAAGTATTTTTGGCCTTGCAACAATATGGTGTAGAAACGAGCTTGCAAGCTCAGTTAGGGATGCTTCAGAAGAGCCGCGTCCATCTGCTGTAACTGTAACCTTCATAATTCTTGGGTTTTCCTCTTCTAAAAATCGGTACATGACTTCCCAGGTAGATATCCCTGCTTCCCTAGTACAAGTGGTGTCTGTGAATAATGGAGTCATCTCTGTTTTCTCATATGTAGGTGATTTGCCTTTTTTTCCCATATCATCGCGTATTGTGCTCTGCGTACTCTTCCTGAAAATTGCAAGCAGAGAGCAAGGATATGATAAGGATGATAATGAATATAGGAAATATCAAATAGAAAGACAAAAATAAGGTGACGGGAAAGCTTTAATTCTAAAATCATATCAAAGATATCACCTTGTGTCAAATGGTCCTTTACCCTAATCCGAATCGTTTTTTAATAAACAAACACTAATGGACCGTTAAGTTAAAATTTAATGTTCATAACTTTGCATCGAACAATGGAAAGTATTGTCATATAACTCTGAGCCCTTAGATCTGCGATAAAAGCGATTTTGTGATTTGCTTCGCAATATCGCAGATTGCAATATTTCAAATCCTATTATCGTTAAAAACCATTGTTTCGTTGGGCGGCTACGATATGCGATTTGCGAGAGGCTTATCGCATTTCGCAATATTTGGGTGTTTTACATTAAGTGGCACTGCGGAATTTGAAATCTGCGATATGCGATGAGGTTGTAAGGCTTTGTGATCTCGCATTCTCGCGGATCGCATTTTTGAGGAGTTTCTTTTATAAGAGATTCCCATTGTGAACTTTTGCGATGCGATAATATCATTTAAAAGCGGGTTTTTTAAAGCTTCTCTTAATGTTCGAGACTTTTCCGTTATAAAGTTTTCCTTAGGTCTTGTGGTCATAAAGTGCTTTTTATAAAGAAATTCATAGTTTGTGATGTTTTATGCGCTTGGAGTATGAAAAGGTAAATTTACATGTTTTAGCAAGTTTCACTTTAATATCTTGTTTTATTCTAAAAACAACAATGCAACATTAAATGCTAAGATTTGATTTATTTTTTTTGAAAGGTCCCCATTTATTAATGTTATTGCTAATACTAATAAAAGGGGGGTTGTTGATAGTTACAACACCTCAAAAGAAAAAATAGTAAATTCTGTGGCTCTGAGAAAGAAAGCCGAACCTCTATAAAAAAATCGCCTAAGTGGGACGAAAACTCAAAAAATAAAAAAATGGTTATCCAGGTAGATGAAGGGAATTTAGTGTACATTCATAGGAAAAATCTAGGAAGGGAACTTAGTGTACTAAGGGGGTGGAAAAATCTAGGCAAATCAATCTGAAGGTATCTACTCTCTTGCCAAACAAGCTATAAATAAGGGAACTTAGTGTATTATGCTGGACGAAAAATCCAGGCAAACAAGCAATAAATATGGTAGCCGAAAAATCCAGGCAAACAAGCAATAAAGAAGGGAACTTAGTGTAGTATGGTGGCCCAAAAAGCTAGGCAGATCAAGGTATCTAATCTCCTGCCAAACAAGCTATAAAGAAAGGAACTTAGTGTAGTATGGTGGCTGAAAAGTCCAGGCAAACAAGCTATAAAGAAGGGAACTTAGTGTAGTATGGTGGCCAAAAAATCCAGGCAGATCAACCTGAAGGTATCTACTTTAGACAAACAAGCTATAAAGAAGGGAACTTAGTGTAGTATGGTGGCCTAAAAATCGAGGCAGATCAACTCGCCAACCAAAAAAGCAAGGCCTAACCCGTGACCTCCCAACTGCCTAGATACTTAATAATGGTAACTTGACAAACTAAGCTAACCCTTAAGACTTATAATCCTTCCAACTATTTTTAACGTAATTCTTAAAATTTACTACTACTTATTCCTATGTGATTTAATGAAATAAGAGGAGAGAAAGTAAACTAGCATTTGCACCAGATGTTGTAAAGGAAACACCGTAAGGCATAAATTGAAAAAAGCAAATAGAAAAAAAAATACTTTGATAAAGAATAAAAATATATTGAACACTGAAATCAATGCCCCATTAACTGAAACCACTTAGTAGACGTTCCATATGAAATGGGCATATGATCCAAGAGTCCCATCCCCAAACTGCTTCCTCTCTATGTAAAATTGTTTGGGTTATATTGTGATTCCATGGGATTGATGCCGATCTCGCAGGCAATGCCCATCCCTAGTGAGTACAGAGGTATTTTGGGTGGCATGATTGGAGGAATAGTGCTGCAGACTCTAATTCTTATGTTTATCACGTATAAGACTCACCGGGACAGAGAGTTATTTACCTGTAATTCCAAATCTACTCTTTACTAACATTCTCCCTGGGCTTCATAATTTAGTATATCGCTGGTTTTACCCATAAATTACAGGCTTCACAAGCTAAAGATCGGATTAAACTTTGGGGAGGTTCAGTAGATTCAATCAAAGACAGTTTAAGGAAGGTAGATAAAGCAAACCCTTTATGATTTACTATGTGATATCTTGTATTATACAGAGGTGTTTATTGTTTAGAAGATTAATCCTCTCATGTTATATAGAGATGTTTATTCACAAGATTAATCTTGTGGCAGGATAGTGAAAGAGATGACAGGGAGAAGTTATCTTCTGAAGTATGAAATGAGGATTGCTACACTGTTACTCTGAAGTGATGCATGTACTCTAATCCATCCACATCACCAGTTTCGGCAGATAATAGACATTTTTAAGTGTATTTTAAGAGGACAGTGACTTCATGGTGAATTTGATTATGGTGTCTTCTTCCACAATCAAGAACAAGGAAAGCCATTTTGTCAAGCTGCATTCAATTGTCTAGACAAATTTTTAATTCCCTCATTCGTTGTTTTCGTGGAATCACCCTGTTCTTTTATTGTAGGCTTTGACTTTTACAAATGTTGATTAATGGTATTCTATTTTCCATAACATCATGTGACTATCAGGTGATGTTGGAAAATATACAATCTTCTGCCACATTCAAGGGCAGGGAGAGTCATTTTGTCAAGCTGCACTGACTTGTCTAAACAATTGTTTAGTTCCCTCATTCATTATCTTCATGGAACCACCCTGTTCTTTTATTGCAGACTGACTTTTACAAATGCTGATTAATAGTTTTCTAATGTTGATTAATGGTTTTCTATTTTCCCTAGCATTACGTGACTATCAAGTGATGTTGAAAAATATACAAATAGAAGGAAAACTTCACCATGTCTATGTGAATTTAAAACACATGACATATTTAAATGTGAAAATTAATTTTGTTTGTTTGTAGGGTTTAATCTTTATCAAGCTCTAGGTTTAAATTTCTTGGTGAAGAGTTGAGGATTGAAACTCTCCTATGGAACATCCAGACTTGATCAAACATTAGATACTTTCAATGACAACATCACACAATTGAATAGATTATTCTTCCATCCAACATAAAGCTGAACCTGACATGAAACCAGCCCAACCTAGACTCAACCTTCAAAATAAAAATTCAAATAGCTAAGAAGAAAAGGACTACTATAGAGTGTATAAATAAAAAGGTATTAAAACTCTATAAATTCTATTCAAATAGCGTCTACATTCTAACTTCAACTATCAAAGTAGCATAATTAATATGTTCACTTACCTTGGTATCGTTTCTTGCCTCTTGGTTGATTATTCGACTTTTACATTGTGTGGGGGCACATTCGTTGATGTTGTTCACCACATCTACTCTCCTTTTTACTTGACTCGAACCTATGTCTAATGACATCTTTCTCTACTGGCGTTTTATCTTCTTGAACATCTTAGTTATCTTGTTTTTCCCCTAGGGCTTGAATTGCTGGACAAATCTTTTCCAAACGAATCCAATCTCATATTTCTTCCCAAATTGTTGGACAGATCTTCTCCGGATATAATCAAAGTCATGTTTTTTTTGCTAAATTGTATTCTAATATCGTGCTGAACATATCTTCTTTAGACAAATCTGATGTCATGTTTCTTCCTAGATTGCATTACAGATATTTTCTAGACAATCCAATGTCATGTTTCTTCATATTTCTTACCACACACAAGCCACCTTTATATATTTAAATAGATTTAGTGGGTAGTTATAAGTCAAGGAATAGTTTGTTGAGCTCAAGGTAAATAGTAATCAAACTGCCCTATTTTCCTGAGTAAATTTGGCCTTAAATCTAGTTTGAATTATGACGGAAGTCAGAGTTCTGTTTATTGGAGGTGAACTTTGCCTGTGGAATTTATTTTTGGAGTTTTAGTTGATTATCTCTTTTCAAATAAAGAATAAAAAAGAGTGGAACTTTTGACTCATGGAAAAACAAAACTCACCAAAAATGAGGCGATATGAGTGCTGGATATCAAACATGGATCTCAATATAATTTCATTGCATCGACCTGGTCGTTAAGTTACCAATAATGTGATTCTGTACACATTTCTCGTTTATTGGTAAATAATACATTTCTCCACCAACCTCTTTTTTTTGTCAATGAAACCATAATGTTTCTTAGAGAAATAAACTCTCTTACTTACGTGAGATAAAAAAAAATTAAACCCAGATTTGGCCACTGCAGCAAAGTAAGTCAGTTTCCCTTAATGTAATTGTATTCTCTAATTATCATTTGTTTTTGGTTTAATTTCTTTTCAGGTTGTTGCATTTGTCAACTAGGTTCGTTTGTTGAGAGGATTAGAAATACATCATTTTTTTTCAGAGTATTGATTTAGACTTGTTTCTTCATTGAATTTTATTTATTTCTAAGCTAAATGGATCACTCACTACTTTTTTTTTAATGAAGTTCAGATTTGCTTCCTTTGGAGTATACCTTCCCACCTAGATCTAGACTGGCACTCTCTCCTCAGCCTCCGTATTTCAATTTTGAATTGATTTGGAACCCTTTTTTCAATAAAAAGACTTCATCAGATCTAATCCATGGATCTTGGCATTCCCACTAAGATTTCACTGAATTTCTTTCAGGTCAGTTAGTTTTGTATTAGTTCTATTTTTTTTTACATTCATTTTTCTCTTACCTCACAACTTTTTAGCTTTGTTATTCTCTTCCATTACTAGCTTGCTTGAACCCAACATCCACTTTTCTCTATGATTTAGCCTATTACTGGCCACATTACACCCCTATCACTGCTCCTGCAGATCAAGATCTTATGCTGTTCACGGTATCTAAAAGTACAGGTCATGCAGGAAGTCGGATTGGGTAAGTAATGTTGATTCTTTTACAATTATATGCAATTTGCTGTGCTACCTCTTCTTTCTCACTTGTAACTTGAATGTTGGCAGACCTTGTACTCTGTTTCTCTGGGTCTGTATGTGTATGCTTGTTTTTGTGTGCATGTGTGTACTCAATGGCTTGGAGTTTGACTGGTACTTATGCATGTCATGTAAGGTATGTACATTTCAAATGGGTCTATCTGTCTGTTGAAGTAGAGACATCAATGAATGGTGGAACTGAGTTGATGTCTCTACTTTAAATGGTTGAAATGAAAATACTTGGCAAAATGGACTAATTACTCTTACTCTGGCCGTCTGTATCAATGCAGCTCTTGCAGGGCTAAAATGTGAAGGAAAGGAGGATGAAGATTGTGATAAGTTATTGAAGAGCAATGGAATCGTCACACGTAGTGGGATGCATTTTGGTGCACCTCAAACTTATGTGAAGTTGAGTATTATGGACAGAATCCAGACCTTCAATCTTTTGCTTGACAGGCTTTCAACTATTCATGGATGATAAGTTGAATCGCTCAATCATTGATGTGAGATCAACTATATTCCTTTTCAATGTTTAGAACTAAAAATACAGTAGTATCTTTAGCTAGAAGGCCGAGCGACCATGGCAGGATGATACAAGGCTTTACAAAAGTTTATCCACTCTTCACAATTCTACAAGCAAATTCCCAAATCAGCGTTCTTTTCTCGGTTCTGTTCCAAATAATCTTTATATGTATGTGCACCACCTACTCATAAAAAATCATTCTCAAGATCGTGGAGGGCCTTCCACCTTTTTGTTGAACAAAGAATTAATGTCACTCACTATAGCAATTGAACTTGAAACTACTGCCAGAAAAATCATGAACAATGCGATAAATATGTCCTTCCTGGTTGAGATTCCATGGGTGTCTCTACAATTAAAAAATAATTGAGGTTATAAGTTACATGCAAGCAAGGTGAAAGACAAAACTAGAAATGAAAAACAACTTTTTTTCTACCTGAGAGCAATGGAAGCTGGGAAGATGAACCCAATACACACTGTTGCTGTGGCCCCTGTGAATTGAAATGCATCCCAGATACTTGGTATGAATGATGCCTCGAGGAAAACGATTCCAATTAACCCAGCAGTGATCAAAGTGAACCTCTTATTATCCAAAACAAGATGCTTTTTCGCTGGAAAGACAAGCCCATCAAGATTAAGTCTCAGGGGAAAAAAAATGAGAGGAAAGACTAGAATCAGATGCACAACATAGGTCACACAAACAATGTCATTCAGCACAACACTGTAGGGAAATCCCAAGTTGGTGTCAAAATTGGCCAGGACATCATCCATGGTCTGGTCTCCAAATAGAAGAAAGCCAAAAAAGCTTGTACTTATGTATAAAATTGAGCACAATAGCAATGATGTGCGAACAATGGGCTGCATTTCTGAAGGGTCTTCAAGTTCATTGTATATGGAATGAACTGCATGGCGCAAAGACATCACAATTCATTATAACATAATTTTAAATGTAAATTCAACTAATGAACTCTAAGGTACTACACTACAGGACTAGAGATGGAGGAAAATAATCCATACCATTGTAATGACAGATGTAAGCAGTCACAATAACTGGTACCAGAGTGAAAAGCTGCAAGAACGAAGTAAAATCCACAATATCTGGTAACAATCTTGGTGCTTTGACAGTGCCACTGAACAACTTTACAATCGCAATACCAGCCGTAATCACAACAAATATAACAACAAGTGCAACTGATAATGCATAAGTGAATTTCAAAGAATCTGCAAATTCATGGAAATGAACACATCAATATAGGCATCAAGATTTGAACATCACAACTCCTAAGGAATAACCCATGATCCACATCCTTGAATGTATATGCCATATGCCATTTCTAACAGGGCAACATGAAAAGTCAGATAAATCGTTAAGCAGATGCCATAAGTATGTGACATTCCCAAGATATGTTGAATCCCCTCATATAATTACAACATTTTCTAGACATTTAAATACCTGATAGCTATAAGTTATGTATATTTCAAATGGGTCTATCTGTCTGTTGAAGTAGAGACATCAATGAATGGTGGAACTGAGTTGATGTCTCTACTTTAAATGGTTGAAATGAAAATACTTGGCAAAATGGACTAATTACTGTTACTCTGGCCGTCTGTATCAATGTAGCTTTTGCAGGGCTAAAGTGTGAAGAAAAGGAGGATGAAGATTGTGATAAGTTATTGAAGAGCAATGGAATCATCACACACAGTGGGATGCATTTTGGTGCACCTCAAACTTATGTGAGGTTGAGTATTATTGACAGAAACCAGACCTTCAATCTTCTGCTTGACAGGCTCTCAACTATTCATGGATGATTAGTTGAATCGCTCAATCATTGATGCAACATCAACTAAATTCCTTTTCAATGTTTACAACTACAAATATAGTAGTATCTTTAACTAGAAGGCCGAGCAACCATGGTAGGATGATACAAGGCTTTACACAAGTTTATCCACTCTTCACAATTCTACAAGCAAATTCCCAAATCAGCGTTCTTTTCTCGGTCCTATTCCAAAGAATCTTTATATGTATGTGCACCACCTGCTCCTCATAAAAAATCATTCTCAAGAACATGGAGGGCCTTCCTCCTTTTTGTTGAACAAAGAATTAATGGTACTCACTATAGCAATTGAACTTGAAACTAATACCAGAAAAATCATGAACTATGCGATGAATATGTCCTTCCTGGTTGAGATTCCATGGGTGTCTCTGCAATTAAAAAATAATTGAGGTTAGAAGCTACATACAAGCAAGGTGAAAGACGAAACCAGAAATGAAAAAAAACTTTTTTTCTACCTGAGAGCAATGGAAGTTGGGAAGATGAACCCAATACAAACTGTTGTTGTGGCCCCTGTGAATTGAAATGCATCCCAGATACTTGGGATGAATGATGCCCCAAGGAAAACAATTCCAATTAACCCAGCAGTGATCAAAGTGAACCACTTATTATCCAAAACAAGATGCTTTTTCGCTGGAAAGACAAGCCCATCAAGATTAAGTATTAGGGCAAAAAAAATGAGAGGAAAGACCGCCATCGGATGTACAACATAGGTCACATGAACAATGTCATTCACCACAACACTGTAGGGAACTCCCAACTTGGTGTCAAAATTGGCCAGGACATCATCCATGGTCTGGTCTCCAAATAGAAGAAAGCCAAAAAAGCTTGTACTTGTGTATACAATTGAGCACAATGCCAATGATGTGCGAACAATGGGCTGCATTTCTGAAGGGTCCTCAAGTTCATTGTATATGGAATGAACTGCATGGCGCAAAGACATCACAATTCATTATAACATAATTTTAAATGCAAATTCAACTAATGAACTCTAAGATACTACACTGCAGGGCTAGAGATGGAGGAAAATAATCCATACCATTGTAATGACAGATGTAAGCAGTCACAATAACTAGTACCACAGTGAAAAGCTTCAAGAACGAAGTAAAATCTTCAATATCTGGTGACAATCTTGGTGCTTTGACGGTGCCACTGATCATCTTTACAATCACAATACCAGCCGTAATAACAACAAATACAACAGCAAGTGCAACTGATAATGCAGAAGTGAATCTCAAAGAATCTGCAAATTCATGGAAATGAACACAACAATATAGGGATCAAGATTTGAACATCACAACTTTTAAGGAATAACCCATGATCCACATCCTTGAATGTATATTCCATATGCCATTTCTAACAGGGCAACATGAAAAGTCATACAAATCGTTAAGTAGATGCCATCAGTATGTGACATTCCCAAGATATGATGAATCCCCTCATATAATTACAACAGTTTCTAGACATGTAAATCCCTAATAGCTGTAAGGTATGTATATTTCAAATGAGTCTATCTGTCTGTTGAAGTAGAGACATCAATGAATGGTGGAACTGAGTTGATGTCTCTACTTTAAATGGTTGAAATGAAAATACTTGGCAAAATGGACTAATTACTCTTACTCTGGCTGTCTGTATCAATGCAGCTTTTGCAGGGCTAAAATGTGAAGGAAAGGAGGATGAAGATTGTGATAAGTTATTGAAGAGCAATGGGATCATCACACACAGTGGGATGCATTTTGGCGCACCTCAAACTTATGTGAGGTTGAGTATTATTGACAGAAACCAGACCTTCAATCTTCTGCTTGACAGGCTCTCAACTATTCATGGATGATTAGTTGAATCGCTCAATCATTGATGCGAGATCAACTATATTCCTTTTCAATGTTTACAACTACAAATACAGTAGTATCTTTAACTAGAAGGCCGACCAACCATGGCAAGATGATACAAGGCTTTACACAAGTTTATCCACTCTTCACAATTCTACAAGCAAATTCCCAAATCAGCGTTCTTTTCTCGGTCCTATTCCAAAGAATCTTTATATGTATGTGCACCACCTGCTCCTCATAAAAAATCATTCTCAAGAACATGGAGGGCCTTCCTCCTTTTTGTTGAACAAAGAATTAATGGTACTCACTATAGCAATTGAACTTGAAACTAATACCAGAAAAATCATGAACTATGCGATGAATATGTCCTTCCTGGTTGAGATTCCATGGGTGTCTCTGCAATTAAAAAATAATTGAGGTTAGAAGCTACATACAAGCAAGGTGAAAGACGAAACCAGAAATGAAAAAAAACTTTTTTTCTACCTGAGAGCAATGGAAGCTGGGAAGATGAACCCAATACAAACTGTTGTTGTGGCCCCTGTGAATTGAAATGCATCCCAGATACTTGGGATGAATGATGCCCCAAGGAAAACAATTCCAATTAACCCAGCAGTGATCAAAGTGAACCACTTATTATCCAAAACAAGATGCTTTTTCGCTGGAAAGACAAGCCCATCAAGATTAAGTATTAGGGCAAAAAAAATGAGAGGAAAGACCGCCATCGGATGTACAACATAGGTCACATGAACAATGTCATTCACCACAACACTGTAGGGAACTCCCAACTTGGTGTCAAAATTGGCCAGGACATCATCCATGGTCTGGTCTCCAAATAGAAGAAAGCCAAAAAAGCTTGTACTTGTGTATACAATTGAGCACAATGCCAATGATGTGCGAACAATGGGCTGCATTTCTGAAGGGTCCTCAAGTTCATTGTATATGGAATGAACTGCATGGCGCAAAGACATCACAATTCATTATAACATAATTTTAAATGCAAATTCAACTAATGAACTCTAAGATACTACACTGCAGGGCTAGAGATGGAGGAAAATAATCCATACCATTGTAATGACAGATGTAAGCAGTCACAATAACTAGTACCACAGTGAAAAGCTTCAAGAACGAAGTAAAATCTTCAATATCTGGTAACAATCTTGGTGCTTTGACGGTGCCACTGATCAACTTTACAATCACAATACCAGCCGTAATCACAACAAATACAACAGCAAGTGCAACTGATAATGCAGAAGTGAATCTCAAAGAATCTGCAAATTCATGGAAATGAACACATCAATATAGGGATCAAGATTTGAACATCACAACTTTTAAGGAATAACCCATGATCCACATCCTTGAATGTATATTCCATATGCCATTTCTAACAGGGCAACATGAAAAGTCATACAAATCGTTAAGTAGATGCCATCAGTATGTGACATTCCCAAGATATGATGAATCCCCTCATATAATTACAACAGTTTCTAGACATGTAAATCCCTAATAGCTGTAAGGTATGTATATTTCAAATGAGTCTATCTGTCTGTTGAAGTAGAGACATCAATGAATGGTGGAACTGAGTTGATGTCTCTACTTTAAATGGTTGAAATGAAAATACTTGGCAAAATGGACTAATTACTCTTACTCTGGCTGTCTGTATCAATGCAACTTTTGCAGGGCTAAAATGTGAAGGAAAGGAGGATGAAGATTGTGATAAGTTATTGAAGAGCAATGGGATCATCACACACAATGGGATGCATTTTGGTGCACCTCAAACTTATGTGAGGTTGAGTATTATTGACAGAAACCAGACCTTCAATCTTCTGCTTGACAGGCTCTCAACTATTCATGGATGATTAGTTGAATCGCTCAATCATTGATGCGAGATCAACTATATTCCTTTTCAATGTTTACAACTACAAATACAGTAGTATCTTTAACTAGAAGGCCGACCAACCATGGCAGGATGATACAAGGCTTTACACAAGTTTATCCACTCTTCACAATTCTACAAGCAAATTCCCAAATCAGTGTTCTTTTCTCTGTCCTGTTCCAAATAATCTTTATATGTATGTGCACCACCTACTCCTCATAAAAAATCATTCTCAAGATCATGGAGGGCCTTCCTCCTTTTTGTTGAACAAAGAATTAATGTCACTCACTATAGCAATTGAACTTGAAACTACTGCCAGAAAAATCATGAACAATGCGATGAATATGTCCTTCCTGGTTGAGATTCCATGGGTGTCTCTGCAATTAAAAAATAATTGAGGTTAGAAGTTACATACAAGCAAGGTGAAAGACAAAACCAGAAATGAAAAACAACTTTTTTTCTACCTGAGAGCAATGGAAGCTGGGAAGATGAACCCAATACAAACTGCTGCTATGGCCCCTGTGAATTGAAATGCATCCCAGATACCTGGTATGAATGATGCCCAAGGAAAATGATTCCAATTAACCCAGCAGTGATCAAAATGAACCACTTATTATCCAAAACAAGATGCTTTTTCGCTGGAAAGACAAGCCCATCAAGATTAAGTCTTAGGGAAAAAAAAATGAGAGGAAAGTCCGCCATCAGATGTATAACATAGGTCACACGAACAATGTCATTCAGCACAACACTGTAGGGAACTCACAAGTTGGTGTCAAAGTTTGCCAGGACATCATCCATGGTCTGGTCTCCAAATAGAAGAAAGCCAAAAAAGCTTGTACTTGTGTATACAATTGAGCACAATGCCAAGGATGTGCGAACAATGGACTGCATTTCTGAAGGGTCCTCAAGTTCATTTTATATGGAATGAACTGCATGGCACAAAGACATCAAAATTCATTATAACATAATTTTAAATGCAAATTCAACTAATGAACTCTAAGATACTACACTGCAGGGCCAGAGATGGAGGAAAATAATCCATACCATTGTAATGACAGATGTAAGCAGTCACAATAACTGGTACCACAGTGAAAAGCTTCAAGAACGAAGTAAAATCCACAATATCTGGTAACAATCTTGGTGCTTTGACAGTGCCACTGAACAACTTTACAATCACAATACCAGCCGTAACCACAACAAATAAAACAGCAAGTGCAACTCATAATGCAGAAGTGAATCTCAAAGAATCTGAAAATTCATGGAAATGAACACATCAATATAGGCATCAAGATTTGAACATCACAACTCCTAAGGAATAACCCATGATCCACATCCTTGAATGTATATTCCATATGCCATTTCTAACAGGGCAACATGAAAAGTCAGACAAATCGTTAAGCAGATGCCATCAGTATGTGACATTCCCAAGATATGTTGAATCCCCTCACATAATTACAATAGTTTCTAGACATGTAAATCCCTGATAGCTGTAAGGTATGTATATTTCAAATGGGTCTATCTGTCTGTTGAAGTAGAGACATCAATGAATGTTGGAACTAAGTTGATGTCTCTACTTTAAATGGTTGAAATGAAAATACTTGGCAAAATGGACTAATTACTCTTACTCTGGCCATCTGTATCAGTGCAGCTTTTGCAGGGCTAAAATGTGAAGGAAAGGAGGATGAAGATTGTGAGAAGTTGCAGCTTTTGCAGGGCTAAAATGTGAAGGAAATGAGGATGAAGATTGTGAGAAGTTATTGAAGAGAAATGGAATCATCACACGCAGTGGGATGCATTTTGGTGCACCTCAAACTTATGTGAGGTTGAGTATTATTGACATAAACCAGACCTTCAATCTTCTGCTTGACAAGCTCTCAACTATTCATGGATGATTAGTTAAATCGCTCAATCATTGATGCGAGATCAACTATATTCCTTTTCAATGTTTACAACTAGAAATACAGTAGTATCTTTAACTAGAAGGCCGAGCGACCATGGCAGGATGATACAAGGCTTTACACAAGTTTATCCACTCTTCACAATTCTACAAGCAAATTCCCAAATCAGCGTTCTTTTCTCGGTTCTGTTCCAAATAATCTTTATATGTATGTGCACCACCTGCTCCTCATAAAAAATCATTCTCAAGATCGTGGAGGGCCTTCCTCCTTCTTGTTGAACAAAGAATTAATGTCACTCACTATAGCAATAGAACTTGAAACTACTGCTAGAAAAACCATGAGCAATGCGATGAATATGTCCTTCCTGGTTGCGATTCCATGGGGGTCTCTGCAATTAAAGAATAATTGAGGTTAGAAGTTACATACAAGCAAGGTGAAAGACAAAACCAGAAATGAAAAACAACTTTTTTTCTACCTGAGAGGAATGGAAGCTGGGAAGATGAACCCAATACAAACTGCTGCTGTGGCCCCTGTGAATTGAAATGCATCCGAGATACTTGGTATGAATGATGCCCCAAGGAAAACGTTTCCAATTAACCCAGCAGTGATCAAAATGAACCTCTTATTATCCAAAACAAGATGCTTTTTGTTGGAAACACAAGCCCATAAAGATTAAGTCTCGGGGCAAAAAAAATGAGAGGAGAGACCAGCATCAGATGTACATCATACGTCACAAGAACAATGTCATTCAGCACAACACAGTAGGGAACTCCCAAGTTGGTGTCAAAATTGGCCAGGACATCATCCATGGTCTGGTCTCCAAATAGAAGAAAGCCAAAAAAGCTTGTACTTATGTATACAATTGAGCACAATACCAATGATGTGCGAACAATGGGCTGCATTTCTGAAGGGTCCTCAAGTTCATTGTATATGGAATGAACTGCATGGCGCAAAGACATCAGAATTCATTATAACATAATTTTAAATGTAAATTCAACTAATGAAATCTAAGATACTACACTGTAGGACCAGAGATGGAGGAAAATAATCCATACCATCGTAATGACAGATGTAAGCAGTCACAATAGCTGGTACCACAGTGAAAAGCTTCAAGAACGAAGTAAAATCCACAATATCTGGTAACAATCTTGGTGCTTTGACGGTGCCACTGAACAACATTATATCGCAATACCAACCATAATCACAACAAATACAACAGCAAGTGCAACTGATAATGCAGAAGTGAATTTCAGAGAATCTGCAAATTCATGGAAATGAACACATCAATATAGGCATCAAGATTTGAACATCACAACTCCTAAGGAATAACCGATGATCCACATCCTTGAATGTATATGCCATAAGCCATTTCTAACAGGGCAACATGAAAAGTCAGATAAATCGTTAAGCAGATGCCATAAGTATGTGACATTCCCAAGATATGTTGAATCCACTCATATAATTACAACAGTTTCTAGACATTTAAATCCCTGATAGCTGTGAAAAGGCCCAAATGAAATATGATATATATCAAAATCAGTGCTAAAAAATGCTTATCAGGATGAGAAAAGCAGACTTACCCATTCTCTTGAAAGACTCTAGACATTTAAATCCCTGATAGCTATGAAAAGGCCCAAATGAAATATGATATATCTGAAAATCAGTGCTAAAAAATGCTTGTCAGGATGAGCAAAGCAGACTTAGGATCGGAACACGTCCATTCCACCAAATGAAATCCAAACCATTCTTCAAGTATACCAGCATGATGCACGCCATTTGATGATGTTCCAGATAGCACATCGCCTGCCCAAATCAAGAAAACACCTCCATCAGACATAGAGATTTCTAATTCAAAGCCATATATAAGATAGGAATCATGCCCAAAGTAATATAAAAGTGGCACTAGATAATTGACCATTCAAACAAAAATGAAAGGAATCGAAGAAAAAAGAGACACTAATAAAGCATGTCAAGCCATGTATGCTTCATAGAACACTTCAACTTTGTTAAACAGAAACAAGTTGTTAGTGTTTCAGCTTGCTAAACTGCTCACAATGCAAAAATTGGGTCGAAGTTTCAATTCAAGCAGTACTTTTAAAATACTCTAGTTGTAACATACATGCTTAAATATTCCCACACGATATACTATTTATCCTTGGATATTACCCTCAAAACTGGGCTAATTCAGCCTACAACCTAAAATGCATAACCTACAATGTTTAGATTGAATTACTTTTCAATTCATCTTATCTTGATTCCTTTCTAACAGAAGCCTGTAAAAAAAATATCAACGGACTGCTTCTAAACCAATGATTGCAAATAGTTAAACTCTTCATAAGGTACGAGGGTCTCCCTCAATCTCCAACATATTAAACACGATGCAATTATGATCTAAAGTCAGATGAACAGAAACAGACTCAAGTTCAAACACTGGATTCAATGATTAAAAGCAAGGGACTATCACATATTTACCAAGATTCAACTTGGGAAATATAACTGAATAAAAGAAGTGATAAACTGGTAATTCACCTTATGTTGCATCCCTATCCATAATCTTCCAACAAATTGGTCTCCTCAAACAGAAAATACTGATTATGATCGGTTGTTCTAACAACAAAGGGAGTGAGATTTTTTCAAAAACCATCAGAAGCAGAAAAAAAATAACAGAGGAGAAAGAAATAATTTGTTCCCAGTATATGATTCTGTAATCAAATAAAAAGACTTTTATAAGATATGTTGAATCTCCTCATCTAATTACAACAGTTTCTTGACATTTAAATCCCTGATAGCTGTGAAAAGGCCCAAATGAAATATGATATATCTCAAAATCAGTGCCAAAAAATTCTTATCAGGATGAGCAAAGCAGATTTACCCACTCTCTTGAAAGACTCTAGACATTTAAATCCCTGATAGCTGTGAAAAGGCCCAAATGAAATATGACATATCTGAAAATCAGTGCTAAAAAATGCTTATTAGGATGAATAAAGCAGACTTACCCACTCTCTTGAAAGACACCAACGGAGCTAAAATAAGGACTATGGTGAGAACTAGGATCGGAACACGTTCATTCCACCAATGAAATCCAAACCATTCTTCAAGTATACCAGCATGATGCACGCCATTTGATGATGTTCCAGATAGCACATCGCCTGCCCAAATCAAGAAAACACCTCCATCAGACAAACAGAGGCCATCACTGCTACATTCCTCCTGGCTGGCGAATTTTTCTTCTCTCCGTTTCTCAAGAACGAAGTCCCCTGAGCACCCATAAACCTTCCAACAGCGGCAGCCATGATCTGTAACAAAAGCATATAGAACAAAAAAATACTTTGATAAAGAATAAAAATATATTGAACACTGAAATCAATGCCCCATTAACTGAAACCACTTAGTAGACGTTCGATATGAAATGGGCATATGATCCAAGAGTCCCATCCCCAAACTGCTTCCTCTCTATGTAAAATTGTTTGGGTTATATTGTGATTCCATGGGATTGATGCCGACCTCGCAGGCAATGCCCATCCCTAGTGAGTATAGAGGTATTTTGGGTGGCATGATTGGAGGAACAGTACTGCAGACTCTAATTCTTATGTTTATCACGTATAGGACTCACTGGGACAGAGAGTTATTTACCTGTAATTCCAAATCTACTCTTTACTAACATTCTTCCTGGGCTTCGTAATTTAGTATATCACTGGTTTTACCCATAAATTGCAGGCTTCACAAGCTAAAGATCGGATTAAACTTTGGGGAGGTTCAGTAGATTCGATCAAAGACAGTTTAAGGAAGGTAGATAAAGCAAACCCTTTATGATTTACTATGTGATATCTTGTATTATACAGAGATGTTTATTGTTTAGAAGATTAATCCTCTCATGTTATATAGAGATGTTTATTCACAAGATTAATCTTGTGGCAGGATAGTGAAAGAGATGACAGGGAGCAGTTATCTTCTGAAGTATGAAATGAGGATTGCTACACTGTTACTCTGAAGTGATGCATGTACTCTAATCCATCCACATCACCAGTTTCGACAGATAATAGACATTTTTAAGTGTATTTTAAGAGAACAGTGACTTCATGGTGAATTTGATTATGGTGTCTTCTTCCACAATCAAGAACAAGGAAAGCCATTTTGTGCAATATTGACCAACAATGACCAAAACCATAGATCTGCCGAGGAATAGCATGAAACCTAGACATTAGACAACCCTGCACATAAAGCATCTGCGAAAGTTTGAACTTTGAAGACTAGGCTTGAAAATATTAAGATATACCGGACAATACAAGCCAATCCCTCTACATGGGAAGAAACTATCCTAAAATTATCCTAGGATGTATGTATCATATGCTGTTCTCCTCAAACAGGTCTAGCAAGGCCAAAATCCTTGGGACATAGAGTGGTAGACGGAACTTGGGAACATCATAGTGATGCAAGATAGGTCTAAAAGCATCCTCTTCAAGTGGTTTGAACACCTTTTTAACACGAATCCTCACCTGTGCTGGAAACCTTGATTCATCTTTGCATTTTTTGTCTTCCCAAGCTGTTGGATCAATATTGGATCCTCCAAAGCTGATGGCCTGATATATTCCATGCAACTGATGGATTGTATAATTATACAAAAAGAGTGGCAGACCTGGTGTTATGGCACGAACAAAATCCCGATATCGTTGAGGCAAACCAAACAACATTCGCTTGAGATATTTTTGCATAGTGTCGTTGTTGCATACAAAGTTGTAGCCACTGAGAATCTCATTTCTAGGGAGAATTTTTGAGGATGGTAATGTCTTGAACCGCTTTTCAAAGCTATTATTTTTTTAGTTGTTGTTTCCATTGCTACGACTATTGCTGTTATACTTAATGCCATGGCTTATGTTATAACCGCCGTGTACAATTCCAACTCTGGTGCCATATTCAAATGGTTTCTGAATCAAGTTAAATTGGTCGTCGTTAACTTCCTCAAGCTTCCTATTTACTTCCCCCCTGTTTCACTTGTGAGTATAAAGTTTTAGGCTCAAGACTCTTAATCCTGTCACTTTTTCCTCTTACAATTCCAACTCTGGTGCCATATTCAAATGGTTTCCGAATCAAGTTAAATTGGTCGTCGTTAACTTCCTCAAGCTTCCTATTTAATTTCCCCCCTATTTCACTTGTGAGTATAAGGTTTTAGGCTCCAGACTCTTAATCCTGTCACTTTTTCCTCTCGTTTGTTCGAATATAGAGAGCTTTGAGGCAGCCAACGTCCAATCCTGATCCTCTGAGCTCCGACCCCGAAGGTCCTCCTCAAACTTCCTGAACACAAAAGAGTCCATTTTCCAAAACTTAACCGACTTAATTTCTACTGTTAGATTCCAGCCACCGCAATTACGATATAGAAATTCCAAAGCCCCGAAGCCAACAATTCAATCTGTGGATGTCACTTGCAGAAAATTTTAAATAAAGGACAAAACAACCTGGTTCAGTTAAATCTGTTCAACTTCTTCCTGCAGAAACTTTTCTGGTACAAATGGAGATTCAGTATTTGAGAGCCTAAAGCGCTCTAAAATTATTTATAGTTATCTCAATTGAAATTGGATCTAAAAAAACACAGAGATACCAGCATGATGCACGCCATTTGATGATGTCCCAGATAGCACATCGCTTGCCCAAATCAAGAAAACACCTCCATCAGACCAACAAAGGCCATCACTGCTACATTCCTCCTGGCTGGTGAATTTTTCTTCTCTCCGTTTCTCAAGAACAAAGTCCCCTGAGCACCCATAAACTTTCCAACAACGGTAGCCATGATCTGTAACAAAAATAGGATGATCCACAAACCTAGCTTGAATCCCCAGTGCAAAACCATTCTATCTAAATGTACAGAATGGGTGTACCAAAATCCAGTAAAATACTTAGAGCAGATATTATTGCAAATGTGGGAAAGGCAAGGAAAGCCAATATCTCAAGTTTACCATCATTCGCTGAAAGGAATTCCAGGCGTCCGCGCGTAGGGCTCATATCAGGCATTACAGTGGCAGATTTGGTTTTCTTCTCGCTGGCGTTTGCCGCTGTGTTTCTCAAAAAAACGAAATAAAGATCGAAGAATGGGAGCAAGATTTTTTTGGCCCCATAGATTCATTTACAAGGAACTCCGCATCGCCACCAGTGGATTTAGGCACGAAAATGAATTGCGCCAGGGGATTTGTGAAGGTTTATATGGACGTTTTCCCTCGCAGTGGCCAGGCATAAACTAAGGAGTCAGTTCGGTCCAGATCCAACGGTGTAAAATGTTTTAATTGTCTAACAATCGATTATAAGGTTCAAATTGTGCCAGCGCAATAGCCAAGGAAGTTGTTTCCAGAGGGAAACGCCTTACGGCGTAAAGATTGTGCCAGCGCAACAGCCAAGGAAGTTGTTTCCAGAGGGAAAAGCCTTACGGTGTAATAAACTAGTAAGGTAACATTTGAATAACGTAACTAAACAAATATTAGTTACTTACATTTTGAAAATATATTTGAATTACCCTAGTAGGACAGGCTACACATGTTTAATTAAATAAATAAAAAATTATTATCAGAAAAATTATTATTAGAATCGTTATGAGTGTGGGTACATTATACATGAACACACTCAAGAGGCTTTATGGGTAAATAAGTGAGCATTTTGAAGTTTGTTAAGGTAAGCTGTTTATTTACGTTAGACTTTTATGCTCGAGTATCCAGTGAAATTGAAGGCCACGAGGAAGGATTATGAGGAAACGAGGAAGGATTAGAAGCGGAACACAATTTTTTTAAGTTAAATTTATATTTAAGAATGGTTTTCATTTTTTTAATTGAAAATATATTTTGAATTGAAAAGTTATTAGTTATAAACGGAAATTGAAATTGAAATATAAAAGAGATAATTTAATGGGAAGCTATGAAACCAAATTGGTAATAGAAAAATATTTAAAAGTAATAATTTCTAAACTGAAAATATATTCTGAATTGAAAAGTTATTAATTATAGATGGATGTTGAAATTGAAATATAAAAGATATAATTTAATGGGAAGCTATGTATCTAAATTGATAATGGAACAATATTCAAAAGTAATAATCTTTAAATATTTTTTTTATTTTGGTGATTAAAATGTTATTAGTTAATTTTTTATTTATTTATTTAGTAATTAGGATATTATTATTTAAATAGATATTGTTGATGTTGATAATTTTTTTTACTTTTAGAATTAAGAAGACTTATATAGATTTATCATAAAGAAATCAAAATAATATAGTTTACATTTATTTTCACATAATAATGCACCCAATTACATAAAATTTAGATAATCAAATTAATATTAAATCATAATAAACACCTTTCGTTTAAAATTATTCAATGTAATAAAATAATTTATTTATGCATCTTTTAACCACCATATTATCTATAAAGAGATAAACATAGCAATAAGGAAGCCATAACTTATTCCTTGGCCTTTGAATCTTCAAAGCAATTTTCAATATGATTGTATTATTTTTATCTTAGTGATTTTGGAAAATTACCTCTCCATGCATTATTAGAAGGTCACTTCATTATTGAAGTCTCTTAACTCATGCTCTTAAATGACAATATTGCGCTCAATACTTTGTTTTTGTGGAACTTGATACATTTTGTAAGTGTTATTTTTTTAAATATATTCTTTTCCAGTGCAACTACCTAGTTTTACTTGTAAGTTAATGTAGGAATTTTTATCTACCTAGCTACTATATCTATCTTTAGTAATATGTAATGTACCAACACTAAAACTTGCACTAAGTTTCCCCAAAATTTAACTTTTTTGATTAAATATTTTTAACTAACAATTGGCATGAAGAATTTTGTCATATAGATGAATATTATCAACAAATACTTTAGTATATAGATCAAGACATTTGAGAACAAGTTCAACATTCAAAACAATAGATAAATAAACTCAACATAATTCCCCCCAAAGAAACTCCATCACTTTATTAACTGGAAAATTCTTCATACAAGTGTTGGAAAGATGGAACTTGGGAATTTTCCAACCCATTCAACCTTTGTGGAAATGATTAATGCTTAAGAAATAAAGCAATTAAGGCCTCCTTCAGCCTTGCACCAATTCAACCATCAAGGAAAAATAATTCGACCCTTTGCAAGGTACAAACTTGGCCTCCTTAGAAAATATGGAAAATGAACTTGCCCCGTAGTACAAATGAACTCAATCCTCTCCAAAATTGAGAAATTTCGGCCATCTCCCAACACTCCTATAAATGCAGCTCAACCCACTAAAAAGGGAACTTAGATTCTTGAAGAAACTCAACCCTTTACAAAATCGACCCTTGGAAATGACACAGATTTCAGCCCACTAAAAGGGTACTCAACCCCGGATATTTTTATGTACTCAACCCCTCCTGAGTAATTGGAATTTTGTTCCTTCGAGGAGACAATTTCAGGCTCCGTGGGTGAACTCGACCTCACTGGGAATTTGACCCTATTTAGAAAAAAACTCATCCTTTATAAGAAACTCAACCCTTCTCTGCGAAAATATTCTCCCTATAATAAAAATTTTCTCCTAAAATCTTGAAAGGGTATTATCAATTAATCTAATAAATAAAATCCAACTAGGCTGGTAGGGAGTTTCCACAGAAATTGGGAGACTAGCTAGGGTGGCAATGAAGTCTGCTAAAACTAGGGTGAGCATCTCCCTTAAAATCCTCCGTCTAAACACATCAAGCTTTAGTATAATAGCAATAAAAAATAGTGATCTCCAAATGAACTCCTTTTATAATTTCACTTTGAGAAGCTTCTAGAAATTCTTTTATTTTATTATTGAGTTGACATGTTTTCCACCTATTTTCCAGAATACAAAATACCAAAATTATCCTTTTGCCACCTTTTTGCCAAAATAGCAAAAAATGGCAAAATTGTGCAAAAAATTCTTGTTTTTCAAAATGATGGGGACATTACAATCCTCTTCAATAAGAATTTCTTGCCCTCAAGCATTTTAAATCCTGGATGTTATAAAATTTGTTCTCCCTCCCAAGTCACATTCTTTGGGGGTGATCCGGATTTAAACAGGAACACAAAAAATTACAGAGATAACCATAAACACAGAGATGCAGCGGAAATAACACTTCATTTCATTAATGTAAAATACTGAAATATGCTTACAAACAACAATGGAAATAAAACAGCTAGGGTGATGGTAGCTTATCTCTGAGAAGATATGTGGCAGCTACATGCCTCTGAACTATGTTACAATGAGGCTCAAAGGCCTATTTATTGTTGAGAAACAATGGAAAACCCTAAACATCCAAAAACCTAACCCTAGAAGATGAAACGCCAAAATGTTGGCCCTTTTTGGGTAAATTGGTACATCAACTTCCCGGGGTCGTAACTTTGGCATATGATCTACGTTTGACACGCACAATATCTCGTTAGAAATATCTATCCGAGAACTACAACTTTGTCAAGAGAAACATTGGCCCATGGACCCGTGTTGCTCCCAGTTTTCCTAAAAGACGTCGTTTAGGGCCTCAAAACGGCTCCGGAAGTTCAGGACCCAAAAAACTGCTAAAAATAGTAAACTATGCTACAATTAAGGAAACTAAAAGTTGAAAGAAACAATGGTGGGGGTCAAAATGGACTTGGTAGGTGGCCACCAATATCCACCTAGATCATTCCTCCCCCCTTAGGAAGCAATGGTCCCCATTGCATTGAGTTCTTCCATGAGATGAGGAAACTTCTGCTGAACTTGGTCCCTGGTGAGCCACTTGCCCTGGTGAAGGAGTTGGCTTGCTTTGACAACTTGATATAGTTGGATATTATGTTTGCGAGTGTGCTTGATCTGTGTGTCCATGATCCGATCAGTCGAAGCTTGTTCCATGCAATCTGAATTTAACTCTGTGGGTGTGAATTGTTCTGCAATGTCATATGTGTCTAGTAATGGTGGAAAGTATGGTTGAAGGCGGTCCACATTGAACACTGGGTGCAAGACAAGGAATGGGGGAATGCTGAGCTCAAATGCATTGTGTCCCATAGCCTTGGTAATGGTGTAAGGACCATATCAGAGTGGTCTGATTTTTTGATAGGCTTCGGTAAGGCGTTCCTTATGCAAATGCAACTAGACTTTGTCGCCCACCTAAAACTTGTGTGGCACCCAATGTTGATCATATCGCAGATTGTACTTGGCATTTGATTTCTCCAAATGTCATGGACCTGTTGGCGAATACGTTGGATGTGCTCAATGAAGCTAGTTGCCTTATCTGTTTCGGACTGGATATGAGTCGAATTTGTGTGAGTAGCTGCAAATGGCATGGCCACATTAATGGGACATAGTGGCTGGAATCCCAAGCCCACCGGAAAAGGGATGTGGCCAGTCGAGTTGTGAAGATCCTAGTTGTAGCTATGTTGGACATAGGGGAGGCTCTCATCCCATGTGCGTGGATGCTTTGAGTTGTACATGCACAGAATGTGTACGATCATCTAGTTGAAAACCTTTGTTTGTCCATCAGTTTAAGGATGGAAGGCTGTGGACTTAGTGAGTTTGGTGTCCAGCATCGACCAGAGACTGGACCAAAATGTACTAAGGAACCTGCTGTCCCGAGCTAAGATGACAGATTGTGGGATACCAAAGTGTACCCATACTCATTTAAAGAAGAGTTTAGCAGTGGCTTTTGCTATGATATTCTTCCTGTAGGCTGCCATAATGGCCATCTTTGAGAACCTGTTGACGACCACAAAAACATAGTCATTTCCATGCTTAGTGGAAGGAAGGCCTGACATGTAATCCATGGATATGGATTCCCAAGGTCGACTAGGGGTAGGCAACGGGGTATAGAGGCCTTGCTTCTTGATGGTCAAATTGGCAATGGCACAAGCAGTGCATGATCTGATGTACTTCTCGACATCCTGTCGAAGATTCGGCCAATAGAAATACTTCTGCAGTACTGCCACCATTTTCTTGACCCTGAAATTCCCAACAGCCCGACTGTAGTGTGCTTCCCACATCATCTTGGCACGCTCGCTTGAAGGAACACAAAGGTGACCCAGGTGCCATAACAGGGCATCCTGGAGGTGAAAATCTGGAACATGCTGACCCTATAAGAGTGTCTGATATGTGTGGCCAAATTCCAGGTCGCTTTTGTAGAGAAATGGCCAATCAGATGTCTTGTGCCCACAAGAGTTGAGCACAGTGGTTAACGTCATGATCGGTGGTCGACTGAGGTAATTTGCAACATTATTGGTGTTGCCCTTCTTATACTTGATATTCAAATGGACCTGTTGTAGGTATGTGGACCACTTCTAATGGAAATCATTCTGCAATTTCCCTTGGGTCTGTATGAACTGCAGGGGTTGGTGGTCTATGTGGATGACTGTTTCCTTCCCCAAAATGTAATGCTTCCATTGTCGACAGGCCTGCACAAAGGAATACATGTCTTTGTCATAAATGGGATACTTCCGGACTGTGTCTGAAAGTGTCTCACTGTGATATGCCACTGGATGCCCATGTTGAGTAAGGACTGCCCCAATAGCATAGTCAAAGGCATCTGTCTCGACCTCAAATGGTTGTTGCAAGTCTGGCAATGCGAGCATTAGTGTCGTGTAGAGGCGATCTTTCAACTCTGTGAATGCCTTCTATTGAGATTCGGACCAAAAGAATTTTTCTTTCACTCCTCCCTTGGTGACTTGACTCAAGGGCCAAGTGATATGAGAAAATCCCAACACAAACCTGCGGTAGAAGTTGGAAAGACCTAGAAAGCTATGGAGCTTTGTCAAATTGGTTGGAGATGGCCAATCCCGAATGACTTGGATCTTGGCTGGATCTACATGCACCCCCTGTTCATCAATAATGTATCCTAGATACTAAACCTGGGTCATGCCAAAAGTGCATTTCTCCAAATTGGCACATAACTTGTGTTGCCGCAGTGTTTGGAGAACCTGTCGGATGTTGTGGAGGTGCTCTTCCCAACTCTGGTTGAAGATCAGGATGTCATTCAATTATACCACTACAAATGAGTTGGTGAATGGCTGCAAGATGTCTTCCATTAGCCTCATGAAGGTTGCAGGAGCATTTGTCAATCCGAAAGGCATAACCAACCATTTGAAAAGGCCCTCCTTGGCTTTGAAGGTAGTCTTCCATACATCGAAGGGTTCGATTGGTACCTGGTGATATTCTGACTTTAAATCGATCTTGTTGAAGTATTTTTCCCCCTGCAGTTGGTCTAGGAGGTCATCGATCCATGGGATTAGGTACATATTACAGACAATGATCTTGTTCAGCGCCTGATAGTCAATACAAAGTCTCCAAGTCCCATCCTTCTTCTATACAAACACAATCAGGCTCCCACAGGGCGATGAACTCAGACAAATATGACCTTTCTGTAGTAGCTCCTGAATCTTCCTCTTGATTTCATCGTTCTCTAGAACAGAGCACCGATATATTGGTCCATTGGGCAACGACGCACTTGGGGTCAGATCGATGGAGTGCTTGACCTGACAGTATAGAGAAATCCCTACGGGGGAGGTGAATATGTCCGCGTACTCCTCCAAGACCTTGTCCATCTGTAGTTGTCGTGCGGAGGGGCCCTGTCTGGAGGTAATGGCCACCATCTTCTTCTTTCCTTGAGGGCGTATCATTAGGAAAATAGATTTCCCCATTTTGGAAATGAGCTTACTGCATTGTTTTGCACTAACCAAAGAGATGTTGGTAGGCGGTGCTACCTCTGGTATCCTATACAACTTATTTCCCAAAGTAACAATAACAACACGAGGCCTTGATTCATACACAACATGTCACTTCCACAAGTATGGTTGTCCTAATAGTACATCAAAAACTTCAAGGGGAGCAATGTCACACAATACCTCATCCGTGAAGGGCTTGATGTTGTATGGAACGCTACACTGCTGGCTTACACAAAGATCTCATCCTTGGTGAAGCCACCTGATGGTGTATGGTTGTGGATGTGTTGTGGTCAGTAGCCCAACCGCTTCATGACCCCTGTCGAAATGAGGTTCTTTTGGCTCCTGCTATCGACAATGAACTATAGAGGGGACCTCTTTACCCACATCTGGGAGTGGAAGAGATGCTCCTCCTCCTTTGGATCTTTAGGCTCCTCCTTCTATATCTTCATGGTGGCAACAGTAGCGTTGGGCTTCGCATCGATAATCTACTTCCCCTTGTCATTCCCCTTGTCAAGTTCTGACTCAGAGTCGGAACATGCATCTAATTTTGAAACCTTTAGCTCGGCCACCAGTGAATGCTTGGCCCGACACTCACTTGTGTTGTGAGTGGAGCTCTTATGGAACTCACACCACTTTCTTGTGTCCTTTTTCGGCTTCACGATGTTGTTCTTTACTTGCAGCTTTAGCGGTTTGTCTTGGGTCACCCCACCTTAGCTTTGTCCTTTGTTCTGCAATTTCGGGCACATTTCCCTTGCTTCAGATTCACAGAGCCAAAGTATCGCTTCTTCTATTTAAACTTTTGCTTGACCTTGACGGCATATCGGTATGTCGTGTCGAGCGAGGGGATGTTCAGGAATTCTATTTCTTCCTAGATGTACTCGTGCAAGCAGCTATAGTATTTGAGTACCAAATGCTGCTCTGAATCCTTGATACCCAACTTTGTGCGAAGGGTATGGAAAATATTGGTAAAATTTGGCACGTCGTGGTCCCTCCCCTACCGCAGTGTGGTCCACTTTATGTATTTATCCTCATAGCTTCCGACAGGGTAGTACTACTCCTTGATGGCATACTGGAATGAATCCCAAGTGGGTGCGGCTGAAAATAGTGAGCTTGTACTTTCATCCTTCTACTCACAGTGGGTTTCCCACCAATCCTTGACGTGTGGGGCTGCTTTGAGAAGAGTGAAAATAATCTTTTCTCAACTGGAAAAATCATGAATAGAAAAATAACGCTCTAGCAGATTTAACCATTTATTGACGACATATGCGTCTATCTGACCTTCGAATATGGGGATTTCAAAATTAACTTGTGCCTTAAATGGTGTGGCGTTTCCAGAGTCACTGTTGGAAGCCGATGCGTCAACCCTGGGTAGCCGTTGAAGGATCTGGCAAAGCTATCCATCATCGCATTCCTTTGTCACTCGAGGGCTTCTTCGAGCAAGATTTTGATAGGATCTCCTACCTCCTTGTCTTTCTTTTCATCCGCCATGGGAGGTCATCGGGATTGGCGAGGCTGGTCTTGCAAAGGTTCGATCAGTTCAAGCCCTAACTCCTTATATCCCAACCTCGTTGGGGACATGCAAAGAAAAACAGAGAAAAAGAAGGCCCCTCAGATACCACTAATCCAGATTTAAAAAGGAACACAACAAATTACAGAGATAATGATAAACACCAAGATGTATTGAAAATAACACTTCATTTCATTAATGTAAAATACTGAAATATGCTTACAAACAACAATGGAAATAAACCAGCTAGGGCGATGGTAGCTTAACTCTGAGAAGAGATGTGGTGGCTACATGCCTCTGAACTGTGTTACAATGAGGCTCGAAGGCTTATTTATTGTTGAGAAGCAATGGAAAACCCTAAAAATCCAAAAACCTAACCCTAGAAGATGAAACACCAAAATGTGGGCCCCGTTTAGGTAAATTGGTACATCAACTTCTCGGGGTCGTAACTTTGGCATGTGATCTCCGTTTGACACACACAATATCTCGTTAGAAAGATCTATCTGAGAAACACAACTTTGGGAAGAGCAACATCGGTCCATGGACCGATGTTGCTCCCAGTTTTTCCAAAAAACGTCATTTAGGGCCTCAAAACAGCTCTAGAAGTTGAGGACCCGAAAAACTGCTAAAAATAGTAAACTGTGCTACAATTAGGGAAACTAAAAAGCTGAAAGAAACAATGGTGGGGGTCCAAGTGGACTTGGCAGGTGGCCACCAATATCCACCTGGATTAGGGGGTAAATCCTTCCACCACATTAGATATTCTTTAATAACACTACTTCTCAGTTTCTTCTCCTACATCTCCAGTATCTTCTCAGGAATTAGTAATAGATTCCCCTCTTCATCCAAGGGAAGCAACTAAAATGAAGTAGTGATATGCTAACCCAATACTTTCTTCAAGCATAATACATGGAAAACATTATGTATCTTGCTTCCTTCTGGAAGCTCCAACTCATAGGCCACTTCTCCTATCCTCCTAATAATCCTATAAGGTCCATAATATTGTGGCTTGACCTTCTCTACACCGTTCTTCTTGATGGAGGATTGCATGCATGGCTACAGGCACAAGTAAAATTTGTCTCCTACCTCAAACCTACTCTCTAACTAATGTCATTATGCATAAAACTTCTGCCAATTTTGAGTTGTGCATAGGTTGCCCTCGAGTGCTTTAAGAGTGTAATCACACTCTTGGATCCACTCCTTGGCCATTGCGTCCTGATTGTCACTGAAAACCATATCAAAAAATGTCAATGCATCTAGTTGTTCAATGCTCAAAATGGTGACATCCCAATCGACATGTGGTATTAAGTGTTGTAACAATACTCGCCCAGGTGAAACCACTTCACCCACACTCCTTTTTTTCGTGATACAAAATTAATCAAGTAGCCCTCAAGCCATTTGTTCACTATCTTCGTCTGTCCATCCATCTGTAGGTGATAGCTCACACTAGGGGTGAGCTCTTTTCATACCAAGAGAAATAGATCCTGCCAGAATCTGCTCATGAATATTCTATTGTGATCGCTAACTATAGTCTTGGGTAGAACATGCAACTGGAAAATTTCCCTAAAGAATAACTCTGCTAGATGGGATGATGAAATCTTAGAAAGAACACAAAGAAGTGGGCATAATTAGCCAATCAGTCCACTAGTAAATGCACACAGTCTCTGCCATACACTAAATACAACCTTGTGATGAAGTCCATAAAGATACTCTCGCACTTCTTCTTTGGAATAGGGGGTGGATGTAACAATCCTGCAAGATGCGTACGCTCCTCCTCGTTCTACTGAAAAATGCGACACTTGTGAACATACCTCAATACATTCTCCTTGATCCCCTCTAAGTGAAACTCTCTTTGAATACCTTGTAGGTTTTAAGGTAGCCCAGATGACTTGTTAGTGGTGAATCATGGATTTCCTATATAACCTTAGCCTTCAACTCTGACTCTAGCACCAAGTAAATCCTATCCTTATAATAGATGATGTCCAATACCACCCGTCCGATATCTGCCCATCCAATATCTCACATTCCATCCCATTCTTGTAATATTCCACCAATAGTTGGGACTTCTAGTCCAAGGTAGTGTCCATGGAAGAGTATGTTGCTAGCCTTCTAGAAAGTGCATCGACAACCACATTATTTCTCCCTTTGACATAATCAATCTCGAAATCATATTCTTGTACCTTTCTCCCCCATTTTTACTTCTAGCCATTTAACTCCTTTTGATAAAAAAATGGGGGTTGTTGTGATCTATTTTAACTTTGATCCAATTGGCCACAAAATATGGCCCAAGCTTAGCGAGTGCATGCATGATGGTGAGAATCTCTTTCTCATAAATAGAGTAGTTATGCTCATAATATCAAAGGTTCCTACTTTGAAAAGCTATAGTGTAGCCATTTTGCATCAACACTGCTCCAATCCCATCATCTGAGGCATCATACTCCAACACAAATAGTTGAGAAAAATAAGGTAAATCCAAAACAAGACAAGTACTCATTACCTCCTTCAGCCGTGTAAAATATTTCTTTGCTGCATTTGACCATATGAAAGAGTCCCTCCTGGTAAAATCTGTAAGTGGTGGCACAAACTAGGAGAATCCTTTGACGAACCGCCTGTAATAAGTGCAAATAACCATGAATTCCTTTAACATCATCACATTCTTAGGTGTAGGCTAGTCAACGATGCCTTGAATCTTCTCTTGGTGCACTTGCACCTCTTCTCTCCCAATCACATGTGATAAATAAAGTATCTTGGTCAAGTTAAACTAGCACTTGAACAGATTAGCACAAAATTTTTGCTCATTTAGTGTCATCAACACCTCCTCCAAGCATTGTAAGTGTTCAGCCCATTTCCTGTTGTAAACTAAAATGTCGTCAAAGAAGACGAGCACATACTTGTGCAACTGCTTGTTGAACACATGGTTCATACAAGATTGGAAAGTAGTTGGTGCAATAGTCAGCCAAAAAGTAGAACCAAGAACTCATAGTGGCCGTAGAGACATTTGAAAGTGGTTTTGGGGATATCCTACTCTCTGACTCTAATATGGTGGTAGCTTGAATGGAAATAAATTTTGGAGAAATATTTGGCCCATTTTAACTCGTCCATCAATTCATCGATTCTAAGAATGAGGTATCGATTTTTGATGGTCTTCTTTTTCATTTCCATGTAATCAATACACATCATGAGGAACCCATCTTTCTTATTTAATAGTACCATTGATTAGGCAAATGGGCTAGAGGTGGGGTGGATGTGGCCTAGTGCAAGTAGCTCCCGAACGGTTTTCTCTATCTCATATTTGTATGCTCTAAGGTGCCTATAGGGAGTAGTAATAACTACTTGAACCCCATTTAACTCAATGATATGATTCAAACCCCTATCAGGTGGCCTCCATGGTGGAATGTATACAAACACTTTAAAGTACTTCTGTAATAAAGCTACTATGTCTATTGGATATTGTTGATTTTCTTACCTCTTCTCTGATATTCTTCTTTCGATTTCCCACTCGATGTACCCATGTCAGAAAATGACCTCCATTTTATTGGATGTGACTATTTTGGGTGGGTAAGTGTGCATGCCCCTAGACACTACATTCTTGCCATCACTCATAAAATCTATCTCCATCTATTGGTAATCTATGATGTATCACCCAATAGAGATGAGCCATTGAACCCCCAACATTATGTTGTTGTCATCTATGATAATGTAGCTCCTTGGTATGGAAATGGAGAATCCCTCAAACTCCGCGGTGATTAGCCCTCTCTTAGATACATAGTCAGAGTCAATAAAATTGTGGGAGGCCCCACTATCAACAAAAACTATTGTCATCTACCCTTGTATAGTTCCTTAAATGTTGAAAGTGAGATATCAAGGAATCCCTATGAGTGTGGAAATGATTTTGCTCTTTTTGCCTTCCTAGGGCTGCTCACCCTCTGTCTCCCTAATCTCCTCCCGTTGTTTCTCTTTTTCATACTCCTTGCTCTCACTATCAAAAACACCTTGATATATTATGCTTTCCCCTTTGCTGTACATCCGTGTCTCACTGCCTAGGGCTTCTAGAAATTGAAACATAGCTTCCTCCTCCTGAGGAATCTCCTAGTATCCTCATCAAGTTGGTTTCTTCCCGCCCACTCCTTTTGAGGAGGTATGGAGACCTTTCCATTGGGAGGAAAGATGAGTTTATTAGGAGCTCTACTTTTTGGAATTATTTCGTACAAATATCCGGTTCTTCTATCCTTATCCTACAGTGAAGTGGCCTATACAATCTCACAAGTCCACAAAGGGGCTCTTCTACAAATAGCATGATCCTCTTGGATTCTGATAAGTTTGGCAACATCACTAATAGCCTCAGGAATTCTACTATATAGTACTTTGGGTTATCGATCTGCCTAAGCTGGGTTAGTTTCCATAAGTACATTTCAGTATCTTTCCAGTCAAAATGCTCAACCACCCTCTACACAAATTCTTCATAAGAAGTAACATTGGCATTCTCTAAGGTGGCTAGGCCATGATACTCTAGTTTAGATGTGAGGGTGAATTTGGGGGTTTGGAATGGAAATATTCTGAGATGTTTCTATCCCCTCACTAGTGGATGATTCTCCATTGAGGCCCTTTCCCCTGTTATGTTGCCTCATTTCATCCACCATCTCTTTTTTCCCTTTAAGTAGATCATTCAGAGCCTTTAGAAGGCTCTAAAATGATGCCTCCTCCTTATTTTACCTTATAGTATCAACCTCTTTTGATGTAGTAAGTATATCTTCTCTGTGCACTGTAGAATTTGGTTCTAGATTAATTTGCAACTCTCCTCTATTTTTGTGACCCTGTCTTCTATATATCACATTCTATAATCTCTCCATGGTCATAGGTGTTGATATCACAACTGACAAGACCATGCTCTGATATCACTATGATGTACCATCACTAAAGTTTGCACAAATTTTCTTCAAAATTTAAACTTTTTCCATTGAAGGCATTTAAGAAATAGTTGGCGTGCAAGAATTCTATCACACACTTAAATGAATATTATGAGAAAAAACTTTAGTAAATAGATTAGACAATTTGAGAACAAGTTGTAACATTGACAACAACTAATAAATAAACTCAACAAAATTCTCCCAAAGAAGGTACACCATTTTATTAATTGAAAAATTCTTCTTACAAGTGTTGGAATGATGGAACCTAGGAATTTTCCAGCCAATTTGTCCTCACTAGAAATGATTACAAATTCACAAATAAGGAAATTTTCCCCTCCTTCATCCCTACACCACTTTTGCCTTCAAGGAAAAATAACTTGACCCTCTACAAGGTACAAAGTCGGACTGCTTAGCAAATATAGAAAATGAACTCACCCCCTAGTGCAAATGAAGTCGGATCTCTCCCAACACTCTTGGAAACAACTTGACCATTGAAAATGAAACTCGACATCTTGAAGAAAATTAGCCCTTCACAAAATCCACCCCTATAAATGGCACATTTCAACCTCAAGAATTTTGGCCTTCACTTGAGAACTTGACCTAGGATTTTTGATGAAATTTTGGCCCAAAAAAAGGGTACTCGACCTCTTCAGAAATTGAGTAGCTTAGACCGGGAGAATTTTATGTACTCGACCCCTCCTGAGCAATTGGAAATTCAACCTTTCTAAGAGACAATTTCCACCCCTATGGGTTAACTTGGCCTCACTGGAAATTCAACCCTCTTAAAAAAATCAACTTGGCCTTCATAAGAAAATCAACTCTTCTCTGCAAAAATGTTCTCCTTACAATCAAAAATTGCTTCTGAAGTCCTGCTAGAGTATTAACAATTAATCTGGCAAATAAAATCCAACCAGGGTAGTAAGGGGTTTCCACTGGAATTGAGAGACTAGCTAGGGTGGCAATGAAGTCCACTAAAATGAGGGCGAGGATCTCCCTTGAAATCCTTGGTTTGAACTCACTTGAGCTCCACTATAACAACAATAGAAATGATGAGATAAACTCATCTCCAAATGATCTCCTTTTCTCCTTTTATAATTCCACTTTGAACAACTTCTAGAAATTCTTTTATTTTATTATTGAGTTGACTTGTTTGCAACCTTTTTACTAGAATACAAAATACCAAAATTACCCTTTTTCCACTTTTTTGCAAAAATAACAAAAAGAACCAAAATTATGCAAAATATGCTTGTTGTTCAAAATGATGGGGACACTAGAAATCTTCACATTATTATATATAATTAGTTATACTCTTGTATTACAAACAATAATATTAGATAAAGATCTGTTTTATGTTTCATTCTATGAAATAATTTTAATCTCACCTTCATTCTAAGTCCTATCAAGAGCCTCAACAATATCTACAATTTTTTTAATCAATTTATGCATCCATTTCATGCTTTAGAAGAACAATGTTTTTCCATTTCCTTTGTTTCTTGTCTAATGAAATTCCTCCATGTCTATACTCTATCTTGTACTTCTTTCTTACAAGATAGAGCTAGACTTCATTAAACCCACCACTATTGGTGTCCTCATGTGTATCCATGAAGAACTGTGATTTTGTGGGAAAAAAATTGACAAACTCAAAGATGATTCATGTCTCAACAATATCCATCTAATGTGAATTTATAAATGAATTAAATTTTTTCCTTAATAACTTAATTTGTAAAAAAATATTTATAAAAAAGCTATAATATTATAGGAATAATATTAAGAATCCAAAAAAAATTCACTAAGTCCATAATAAATTTTTTGACACTAAATGTGTAAAAAAAACCACTTTTTTTTTTAGAGCATTTTACACTCTCTAAATAATAGTCTTAAGTTCAATAAGACTTTCCAAATGAACAACACATTGAGAACCTTCAAGTCCTAAATCCATGAAGCCCATTAGATAGTAGTCTTAAGCTCATTAAGAGTTTCCAAATGTACAAACACATTGAAACCTTGAAGTCCTAAATCCATGAAGCCAATTACTTCAGAAACATTATGTATTGCAAAAACATAATTATATTTTTGTTACCTTAATTTATTTCCATATAAAAATTAGCTAATAAATTATTTTTTAAACATAATTATATTTTTGTTACATTAATTTATTTCCATATAAAAATTAGCTAATAAATTATTTTTTCACACTAATTTTAATCTAAAAAATATTATAAAGATCATAAACATTTATGATAAAATAATTTTATTTTATTTCTCCATTCACTGGAATGGTGGAAAAGGCACAAACAACAAAGTAGAAGCAATGGCTCTTTCAGGTCTCCTATATATTAGTACCTTCCTAAACATTCCGGCTCTTCATATCTATGGGGACTCTAAAATCATTATTGATCATGTCACTGGCAAACTTTCCATAAAAAATCAAATGCTAACAGGATGGTTGAACAGAATCGATTTTTTCTGGAAAAGGAAAAAGGATTTTTCTATTCAACATGTGGACAGATCACAAAATGCTCATGCAGACATATTGTCAAAGAAAGGGCTACTAATTCAACCGGGCAAATGGAAAATGAACATTCTTCTGGGTGATATCACTTACCAGATTGAAGATTTTTCCCTCCCTGGAACATAATCTGTATTCTATTTCTTTCTCTCCCTGTTTTTTGCTTCTCCTTTTTGTTTCTAGCCGCTAGATCACTCACATTGGCCACTGCAAAGCATGTTTTTTCAGCTTTTACAAGTGATGTTCCTATACCAGCAGGGATTTATCTCACTCTGGCCTAACTTTTGGTCTATATACTGATTTCATACATATTTCTAATGTTTTGTCACATATCTCTATTCTTCCCTCCTTGTACTGCTTTTAAGAGGTAATGTTTTATGATGACTATTTATAAACTTTTTAAGTATATGTTTATGCTTTTGGTTTCTGCCGAACTATATGTAATATTGCAACTCACCTGATATTAATACAAAATATTGCTTTTTTCGTACTGAAAAAATGTAATTACATTTTTCAACATGTCTTTTTAAGCATTTTCTACCGACAATTACTTCAAAACATTCTACAATTGAAAATATTTGTTTTTGGGATATGAAACTACTATGTTAGAAAACAAAATTCAGTTATTCATTCAGAAAAATGGATATCTCTTCTATGTTAAGGATATGATTTTAATATATAAAAATAAAATAAATAGTGTGATTAAAATTGTTAAAGAATAAGATGTTTGGATTAAAAAAAAGAAATATTTAAAATAGGAGTGTTTTATAGGATTACTTTATGAAAAGGAAGGTGATAATGTTCTGAAATTTTCTCTTTCTTATTTTCTATGATTATCTAGGTACCACAATGCATAGAAATTCTAGTATTAAATAAACCATTAACTTCCATATTTCTTCTCCTGTACACATGATGAAGAGCAAAATTTTTGAAAAACAAGTTCAAACATTTTACCTTTTCCAAGAAAGAAATTCCAAACACATCACAACATCTTTCTTTATCTTTTACCCATCTAATGATAACTTGGGAATCACTAAGTGCCTATAAATTCTTAATTTATTTTTCATTCTCCAACAAAACAACTAATTTAGTACCATCAATTCGTCAAAATTATGTGACCCTTTCTTCAATCCCTTTTTAACAACATTTGGAGAATTTTTATTATATGAAAACCTACACCTCGGAACACAATTGCTACATTGAGAAAACGTGGAAAGGAATAGGAAAAATTTCATAACTTCCTCTTGAATAAGGAGTAAGAAAACCCAACTGTAAAAGGCCATACATATTACATCTAATACGTTATATATAATTGAATTTATATATCCTACATAATAGGCCCAAACTAAATAGATTTAAACTTGCATCCTAGCTTATGGAAGGGGAGGCACAAGGCCTATCATCTCAGTGTTCATGAGACTAGAGGAAGGTGTGACATTCAAGTTGGGAAATCTGCGAGTAAATGCGAAGAAGTAATAGAGTTGGAGGAGGATTAAATAACTGGTGCCCACTCACATCGCAAATCCTTAAGTTGGCTATGAAAACTATCAAGCTCATCTTCCATGCACTACAATTGTTGCATATGCTCAATGACAATTCCCATGACTATGGTTAGTTGAGTTAATAATCGCTAATTGATAACCTAAATTTATAGAATGTTAACATGAACGTCACGAGAATTTTATCAAGGTTAGATTTCTTGCCCATTGAGTTGCTACGTGTGGAATTATCATGTAGCAATAATCCTCCATCCAAGCAATTTTCAAAGCCTAGCCACATAGCCCTATCAGGAAAGTGACACACGCTCAATTTCCAAACATAAGCTAATAGATACATATTTAATTGAACATCAAATGTGATGGACATATAATTGATCATGAGAATGTGGAGATGGGATGTTCCATCATAAGTAATGATTGATAAAATTAAGGGCCCACTGCCTACTCATGGCCACCTTATGCTCAAACGTGAGTAGAATTGCGTTGAATAATGAGTGATGGAATAGACAAGTGGCTAATTCATGTGATGGGAGAAGAGAAACAATCCCCATTAACAATTACGTTTCATTGATCCTCACAGGTGGTAACCTTAGCTAGTGAGTCCACAATTGCATTGTTGTACCTTAGGACGTGAAACCATTGGACCTATGAAATGGATCAAAGGCTTCATCAAATTTTCTTGAATGTTGAAACCAAATTGGGTTCCATAGGATATGAACCCACATCCAGGTGCCTAATAATAAGCTTTTGGTCTCCAATTACTAGCACCTTTTGTAGAGTGAGCTTCAAAGCAAGGGATATTCCTTGAAGAATAGGATAGTCTTTGGTCATTATTAGTTGTCCTTATAAGACTCTAGGCATATTGTATTTCTATAATTCCTCTAGGATGATAAATCAACCCCTTCGACTTCCCACACTTGACCCCTTCTCCATTCCCTCCCTAAACTTAATGGAATGATTATCTTCAAAGAATAGAATCTCAGCCCCCTCCACATAAAACATGATCCACTTGTGACGCCCCAAAAAAAGGATCGAAAAAACTCTTATCAATTTTTTCTATATCCACTATCCTCATTGAGTTTTCTTCCTTGTCATATGGAAAATAACTCAATATGTTGAACCCAATGACTACATATTTTATTGGTGGAATGGATTTTTCTTGAAGAATTGAAAGGTTCTTAGGCAACCATATTCCCTAGGCCACTATTAATGGAAGAGCCTTAAAATAATTTTTTTATGGATTCTCATCCCAGCTCCTCAAACTTACATCAATGGAATCCTTTAACCCGACATTTTTCAATTGTGTTCAAACCTCCACCTACAACCATAAAGGTGATAGACACACTGAGAGAGAGAAATGAAGAGAGAGGGGAGGGGGAGAGATGGATTTGGAGGGGGAAAGAAATGGAGTCACAGGGGAGAGATGAAGATGGAATGAGGGAGAGAGAAGACAAGGGAAGAGAGAGAAAATGAGAGGATAAAGATAGTAAAAGAAGGGGAAGAGAGAGAAAGGGAGACATAGATATGGAGGGGGGAGAGAGGAGGAGAGAGAGAAGGAGAGAGGGAGCGAGATAGTGATAGAGTTAGAGGGTGGAGAGAGTGTGCGTATGATTTGGGGGGAGATGGACGGAGGTGGGAGAGAAGGGGAGAGAGAGGAAGGAAAAAGAGAGAGGACTTGAGAGAGAGGGGAGAGAGAGAGGGCGAGAGAGAGATGGAGCTGGAAGGGAGGGGGAGAGAGAGAGAGAGAGGGAGAGAGAGGGAGAGAGAGGGAGAGAGAGATAGATAGATATGGAGAGATAGTGTGTATGTTTTTGGGGTGAGAAGGAGAGACAAGGGGAGATAGAGATATAGATGGGGCGTGGGAGAGCCTAGAAGAGAGAGGCAAAGAGAGGGAGGGAGGAAGAGGGATAGATGGGAGATAGAGATATAGATGGAGGGGGTAGAGAGAGGGGGGTGGGGACAGGGAAGAGATAGAGAGGGAAAGGAAGAGGGAGGGATAGATATATAGATAGATAGATATGGGGAGAGAGAGAGAGAGTGTGACATATGTTTAGAGGGTTGAGATAGAGAGACAAATAAAGAGAGATGGAGGGAGGTATAAATATAAATCGCAGTGGGAGAGAGGAAAGAAGAGAAAGATAGAGAAAGTTAGGGAGAGACAGATAGAGTGAGACAGGGGAGAGAGGGAGGGGAGGAGAGAGAAGGAGAGGGGGAGGGAGATAGACACAGAATGGAAGGTGGAGAGAGAGGGAAGAAGAAAGAGTCTCACAGAGATAAATACAGACATAGAAGTTAGATCTAGAAAGTCATGAATATTTTAGATTTTCAATGCGGTTGTTGATTCTAATCCTATTTGATCACATGCACTATATGCATTGATTTCAGTGTAGATGCCGATTTATAATTATATTTAATACCTAACACTAGATGCATTGATTTTAGTGTCGATGTTGATTTCTACTTGTATTTGATTGCTTGCACAGGGTGCATTAGTTTTAGTGTAGATTTTGATTTCTAATCCTATTTGATCGCTTGCACTAGATGCATTGATTTCAATTTAGATGTCGATTTCTAATCATATTTAACACCTTACACTAGATGCATTGATTTCAGCGTAGATGTTGATTTCTACTCATATTTGATTGCTTGCATTAAATGCATTGGTTTCAGTGTATCTATAGATTTCTAATACTATTTGATTGCTTGCACTAGATGCATTGATTTCAGTATAGATGTTGATTTCTAATCATATTTGATTGTTTGTAGTAGATGCATTGATTTTAGTGTAGGTGTTGATTTTTGATTTGATGCAACAAGATGTACGATGTACATTAATTTCAAAGTAATTAGATTAATAGTGTGCATTGATTTCTGTGTAAGCACATCCCTACCTCCTCCATCTATATCTCTATCTCCCATTGTCTCTCCTTCTTTACCTCTCTATCTTAGCCCCTAAACATACACAATCTCTCTCCATATCTATTTATCTCTCTCTCCTTCCCTCCTTTTCTCCTCCCTCTCTCTCCTCCCCTTCTCTCTCTCTCTAACATTTCTCTCTCCATATCGATACCTCTTCCTCCCTCCCTGTCTTTTCCTCTCTCTTATTCCCTCTTCCACCATCTATATCTCTATCCCCCCTTGTCTCTCCTTCTCATCCCCAAAACATACACACACTCTCTCAATGTAAGCACATAAAAACTATTCAACCATAAATACAATACTTGAATTTGCATCCTAAATAAAATGTTCGTTTTTTGAAACTATAAACTATTTATAATTGGGTACATTCTTATTATTCTCATTTTCCATCATTCAACATTGTTAATTACTTTGCATTCAAATGGGTTAATATAAAATAATTACCATTGAAAATTATTTGGGGTTTAATACTCCATAAGTCACAATGATTGAATTTGGAGAAAATATTAATATTGGAGAGCAACTAAAGACAAGGTATGTTGTTTACTACAGTAGCTCGAGTTAAATATTTGAATAATCTATGATTCTGTTAGCTACCTATACCAATAGGTTTCATTTTTCATGATTGGCAGGGGAAGTGCCAATATGATCTACTTTGGTGATGCAAAGATCTCATATTCTTGTGAAAGACACATATCTACAGTTGGTTGATCCTTTCCTACTTCTGAATGGGTGATCCAACAGTCTAAGCTGGGTCATGCCATGTTTCAATTGTTTGTTGTAGATTAGAAAAAGAAATATGTCCAAACTGTTCAATCTTGGCAGATAAGTAGCTACGTAGAGAATGAAGGTTCCCAACTGTTTAATCTGGGGCCTTGGAAGCAATAAGGCTAGCCTTAGATAGAAAATCAAAAGAAAAAGCCAAAGGAAAAGAAAAGGCACATAAGGGTTTTCAAGTCTAAGTGCACCCTCCTTGAAGTAACAAAAAATGCTAGGCAATAGAATGGGTAGGTAGATGGGGTTGCAGAAGCATGATTTATGACATTTCACTGGCCTAAGCAAAGGAAAAACATGGTGTCAATGCAGATCTTCCTATTCAGCAGTTTTCTAGCAGCAAGATGAAGCATGTCTAACTTCCCAATCATCCCCCATCACATTCCTTGCTAACATCCCAATACCACCTTTGTTCATGAGAGAAAACAAACTCATTGATTGATTCTTGTTGCATAAAAGAGCCACATTTCCTGTGTAAAATTCTTTTCATTTCGATCTACTCTCCTAACTAAGTTTGCTTCCTATAAAACTTAGCCTTTGCTTCCTCTTCTCCATATATTCCATCCAATACTAACTACTAACTCTATCTATGCTTAATTCCCTATGTTCCCCTTTCCCTATTACTGTAGCACTATGGTGTATAAAACCCCAAAAATAAGTATATTCCCTTCCCCTAGGCAATATAGCCTAATAGTCCTAAAGGGTTGCAATACAAAGAACTCAAAGCGCTAAGGCAAGACAGCGCTAAAATAATGTTTTGGGATTAAATCAAGATCCGCTTGATTTATAGCCCTAACCCCAGTTTTTGTGAGGTAATGCCAATAAACCCTTTTTCACCCACAAAACATTGGAAAAACCCACTATTATGTCTAACCCGCGCTATTTGCAATAAACACCAATAAACCCACTTTTGCCCCTTACCCAAAGTTTTGATTAAAGCGCATTGAACACAAAAAACATTGAAAAAACCCATATTTTCTTTGATTTCCAAAGGTCCCGCCAGGCGCGCTTTTCCATAAAAAACAATTGTTTATTCTCCGCCTCCCCGCCGTATCGTCCTATCATTTTGGCAACCCGTCGCCCGTCGGATCTGGGCTTTCCCATCCGACGGCCCATATCAATATCGGGCCGCCCCCGATGTCCGGACTATAGCACCCGAAAAGTGTCAGAGGGTGACGTCAGGGCAGTGCCACGCGTCGCTCCCAGGTTATATCGGGAGGCCGCCTGCCAATACCGCCCCCGTACAATAAGCGGTCCGAAATTACCGCTTACCGCTTTGGTTTACCGCCCGCCCACGTCACGCCCACGCCATGCCCACGTCATGCCAAGTCAGCGTCGCATCAGCGCCCGGCCCGCCATCGCTCCGACCTGTCCGCCACCTCATCAGTCCCCGTGGACCACTCACAGGCTGCCACGTCACCCTTCCGTACCCAACCCCACCCAATGACGTCATGCTGATGTCATCCAAAAAACGCGCCAAAAGCCCAAAATGTCCATATTTTCACCAAAATTCGCATTTTTTCTCATTGTTTTTACCGAAAGACTACTGTGCTCTCTGCATGTAATTTACGACCATTTCGTCGCCACCCTCCAGAAATCAATTTAAAGACCGTGGGTGCCCTCAAACTCACCCGCATTGCCACCATTGGCCGTCTGCACCAGGTATTTATCAAATCTCCCCTCCGCACCTGGTTTTGTGCATAATTCACCACAAGAAACTAAGAAGAGAAGGAGAACACAGTGAATTCCATAAATTCTCATGAACCAGTGCTTTTCCTCCATGCTGTAAGGCCGAATTTACCTACAGAAGTCCCTATTGAGCTGCATTTTCACAAATTTACAGCCTGTTTGCGCAGTCGCAAACTTAAACCTCTGCTGCACAAGTTCACCAGGAAAACAGCTTTTTAGTCCCAGCATTTGCTCATTAGACTTTCTCAGGAGCATTTCAATTTGTTCTCACCAGAATTCACCCTGCTTCCCCTGCAAATTGCATTACTTCTGCAAAAAATACCGCTCTATGTTGCTCTGCCCAGTGAAACAAGTTCTAGTACAATTCAGAGTACTAATTGACCATGGAAACACCAGTAGCACTAAACATTCCACCCTTGAATGCCCCACACAGAGAGCTGGAATGGCAGGTCCTGGGTGACAGAGATTACCAGATGACAGAAACACTCTCAATGGACACTAAGTATAATATTCATGTACTCAATGAGCTAAAGGCCAAGCACCTCAGTGGAACTGATATTCTAGGGATTTGGGACTCCAATTTGCCCATTTATAACCTTCCTCAAGTCAATGTCCTTCCAGATTTAATTCATAGATGCAGTGCCAACTATGACCCATGTCAAAGAGCTGTCCTCAATTCCTCAGGTTCAGTTTTGTTCCATGTCACCCCTGAGGCCATAAATCAAATGCTGCACTTTCACTCTACAAAGCCATTGACTCCTCTTTCCATGATGGACTTGCTAAAGAAAGGAGGCAAGCTGTCTAGTGCCCAAATCATAAAGATTAATCAGCTATTCATTGAATCAGGCTCTCAAACTGTGAGGACCCCTCTTATAGGAAATGTATATTTCAATGAGTTGGGCAAGTTGCTTGGGGATTTGATCAGTTATGTCCTGGGTTACAGATCAGCTGAGGACGTTGATGAAACCATTCTGGCAATGATGTCTATCTTCTCCCCTGGAATGCCTCCTTCTGTTCATTATGATTATGCTACATACATTGCCAATAAGATTCATGAGCAATTGATGAATCTAGAGAGGGAAAAGGTGTTTAGATACACTTCATACATATATCACTTGTTCCTCTTTTATCAACCTGATGGCTTCCCTATTACTCTCAAGAAGTTTGATGCTCAGGGAAACCCAAGGTCTGTGGTATTTTGGACTTCAGTCTTTCATCACACATCTTATTCACCATACAGCTACTGTGAATTCATAGACCTCTTTATCCATCCAGCTATGTCCTTGCTATTGGGTACCTCTCCTCCAAGATTGACAGATGAGATGCAAAGAATTATCCAGCTCTTAAAGGCCTACAACATTGGGGATTGGTACTTTTACCAAAACCATACAGTGATCAGAATATATGGCTGTGAATTGGCCCCATATAGGCTGCCAAGATATGTCCCTATGAGACTCTGCCTTAGAGTATTTCAGGCAGTTTGGAAATGCAGACATGGTCCATTTCCACAGCAAAAACAAGAAGGTACAACTCAAAATCAGAAACCAGCTAGGCCCATTTCTTTATAATAAAAGGGAGGAAGGATGGAAAGAAGCAGATAAGATCCTAGAGGGCCTCCAATTACAAACCAGTTTCCTCTGGTCACCCTATGACCCCAATCACTTCATTAGTCTTAGAAGGGTCAAATATAAGATGGCTAGTTATGATCATGTCAGGTTGCCTCATATTGAAAAATATGCAAATCTATTAAGATGGAAAGAGGGCACTCTAGAAGAGGCAAGTACTAGAGAAGAAATAGCACAAAGAGAAGCAAAGAAACTTGAGAAGGAAGTTGACTTGGAACATTGTGAATAGGTTTCTTCTTCTTATCATATTCGGATTGGAGCAGCTGCCTCATCCCCTACAGCCCCTCGCCCAACAACTCAAACTACTTCTCAGGCTACCAGCAAAGGTAAAGAAAAAGAGATGGAGCAGGAACAACCACCCCCTACAACAGAACAACAAAAAGAGCAGCCTAAGCAACAAGAAGAAACAGCTCAGGCCCCAATATCTACAGAGCAGCAGGCTCACGAAAATGTGCCTCCTAGGCAGGAAACGACAGTGGAGGCCTCGGTCCTCCAAAATCCACTAAACGAAGAAAGAAGCAGGAAGAGGGATAGAGAGCAGGAAACCCCCCTCACCACATCCACAAATCAAGGGGAGAAAAGGCAAAGATTAAATCCCCTTTCTGAAGAAGAGATGCCTATTGGGCAATCCTTGGGCATGGGCCCCCCTAGTATGGAGGCATCTGCCAGTTCCTTTCAGCAGGAACAAGAAAGAACCCTTGGAGGAGAGGTCAGCTCCTCAAGCCAGCAAAGGAGAGTTGAATCAGGCATAAAGCAACAATTTATTGACATCAAGAAGAGAAATGAGCCAGTCAGGCTCCAACTCTACAATCACTTGCTTAAAATGGCCCCTACAAACCAGCAGAGGCTTATGTCAGCATATGACATAACAGAGGGGAAAATGACTATGAGTCATTTCATGCCTACTATGTTGCAGCCACAGTCAGCTGCAGATTATATAAGAACTAATCTTGAAGTACTTGCAAAAGACATCCACCCAATGGACCAGATAGAGCTTCACAAGCAAACGGGTGAGATGGTCTATTCAACTCTTGCAGACAAGACCTTCCTGGCACATAAATTGCAAAACAGTCTGCACAATACAACTGCCCAACTTGAGTTGGAGAAGGCATCCTCTCAGGCCAAAGACAACAGGATCAGGTCTCTGGAGGATATTATTATAGAGCTTGGGCATGACCCAAAGGATCCCAAAGCTGTACAAGCACTGCTAAAGGAAAGAGATGCAGATATAGCAGCTTTGAGAAAGATGGTAAAAATTCCAGCAACCCTTCACCCTCAAATAGAAGAGGTTGCTCAACAGAGGAAGGACCAAGATGTAGCAGCTATGCTGCTAACACTGCACAAACAGTTGGTGCAAACAGAAGGGAAATTGGTAGAAACAGAGGCTGCATTACAGGCAGCCCTGCAGCAGAAAGAAGGAGGCCAGAAATCCCAGCCCCCTCAGCCATTGATCAACCTTGAGGAGCCCCCTCAAAGTATCACTCCTCCCGCAGGACAGACAGCTGAAACAGGTCCATCAACTTCAACACCAGCAACAACATCAGAACAGGCTCCAAGCCTTGACATGCAGAAGATGATGAAAGAGATTCAAGTTCTAGAGGCCCAGATGGCAGAGCTGAATGAAGCCAAGGAGAAATTGGCCATAGTGAATGAAAAATATGACAAATCAAAACAAACTGTAGCTGAAAGAACAAGGGAAGTTAAAGCTCTGGAGAAAAGGATAAAAGAATTAGAGAAAGAGCTCTCCCTTGACAAGGTTGTGGCTGAGATCAAGAAAGTCTTATGGGCCAATATTGGCCAATCAATAACAGATCAATGGCAGTACATAGAAACCATTCATGAGCACATGGAGCTCATAGGCAAGGCACACAAGGAAAGCCAAAGAGCAAGGGCATCTCTAGGCACTATGCCTGAGATAGCCAATAGAATGATCAATGTTCTCAATAACCGCACAGGCCCTCAGCTGGCAGCCATAGGAATCACCAATAGAACTGACACCATCTTGCTGATAAAGAGGGTCCTCACTTTGAGAAATCTGGTGCAGACATTGGATAGAAGGTGCCAGGAAATGCAAACAGAGGTAAACAAGTTCACAGATAAATTCACAGCATTGCATAGCAGAGGCCTTCCCAGCTTACTGAACAGCGCAGGAAGGCTACTATCCCATGAGAACTATGCAAAAAGGGTAAACACATTTGCCACAAATCAGATCACTGCAGGATCAAGTATTCCAGAGGAAACAGGGCCTGCATCTGGGCAGAGCCTCTATGAGAAAATAGAAAATTTGTTTTTTTATCATGAATGAAATCAGGCATCTGTTTGAAGTGCCTCCTAATTACTTCAAATATACTGAGGCAGATGAGACATTAGGCACAATTTTGAGACATCAATTGCCTACACAGGAATGGTGGACCAGCATGATACAGACATTACTGTGAGCCAACAGGTTTTTATCAAGTTTTTTCATCAAAATATAAGTCATCATGTTCAGAAAAATTGATGCATTCAGTAATTTACAGGGTAAGTTCCTCAGAAAGAACACCAAAAGGACACCGCTCACAACCAGATCACAGATCAATACACCAGTATTTTTGACGTGGTTAAAACCCTCAAAGAGGGAAACAGTCCACGGCCTGCGCCAACGTGGCTACTACAGGCAATTTATTAATCAAAGAATGAAAATTTACATAAGCTTCTCTCATGCACGGATTACCCGAACAATGACCCTCCATGCGCTTTAAATAGAACTCATGGACCAATCGGGTTTCAAGCCACGGATCAAGTGTCGGTAATATCGAGGAGAGAGTGAACTGTCGGATCACTACATATCGTGACCGTCGGATTGTAAGTTACAAAATGTACAACGGTAAAGAAACACACTTTACCTAACTCTATACCTAACTCTACACTAGACCAAGTTGAACTTAACTATATCCTATGTGTCGGAATATCCTAACATCCCCCCTTAAGAACAACTTGGGATAGGATTGAAGGATTTACAAATATGACACAATAGGAGAAGGAAGGAGGCACTAGAGCCTATCCCCCCTTAGTGACAACTTCCTGAACTCCAAGCATATATCGAAGTTTAGTGAACTTCGCCTCTGTGAGAGCCTTTGTGAAGATGTCTGCAACCTGATCATCTGTTGAACAATATTGCACTTCAAGAACATGGTCATGAATGAGCTTTCTGATGAAGTGCATGTGTAGTTCAATGTGTTTGCTGTGCTGATGCTGGACTGGATCTTTGCATAGCTGAATGGCACTTTGATTATCACACCAAAGTGTGGTTGGATGCTGCTGCTCAAAGCCAAACTCTGATAGGATCTGACGAAGCCACAAGGCTTCCTTACTAGCTTCCACGGCACCACGATACTCTGCTTCTGCTGACGAAAGAGAAATGGCAGCCTGTTTCTTACAAGCCCATGTAATAGGTCCTGAACCAAGAGTGAAGACATAACCGGCAGTAGACTTCCGATCATCAGGGTCACCAGCCCAATCAGAATCAGCGAAACCAACTAATAGAGGAGCTGCTTTGGCACTGTAATGAATCCCAAACTGTACTGTACCTCGAACATAACGAAGTATTCTTTTAGCTGCTTTCCAATGACTTTCACGGGGGTTTTGCATAAAACGAGCAACAAGGCCAACAGCAAAGGAAAGGTCAGGACGAGTATGGGTTAAATACAAGAGTTTTCCTACAAGTTGACGGTATAAGGTAGCATCAACTTCAGGAGAAGTACAAGAGACTGAAAGTTTGACTCCAGACTGGAAGGGAGAAGGGGCTGGCTTACAGTCTTCCATGTGAAAATGACGAAGAATATCACAAGCATACTTGGACTGGGAAAGGAAAATACCCTCCTTGGATTGCAAGACTTGAAGACCGAGAAAATAGTGTAAGTGTCCTAAGTCTGTCATTTCAAATTTATTTTTAAGGCTGGACTTCACATGGTTTATAAGGTTGGGATCACTACCAGTAAGAATAAGATCATCAACATAAAGAACAAGGATGATAAGAGAGTTGCCCACTTTCTTGGTGTAGACAGTATTGTCAGAATAACACCTAGAAAAGCCAGATTCTAAAAGAAAGCTATCCATTTTGGCATACCAAGCCCGAGGAGCTTGCTTGAGACCATAAAGGGATTTCTTAAGTCGACAAACAAGGCTGGAGTCTGTTTGTATGAAGCCAATGGGTTGTTCCATATAGATTTCTTCCTGCAAGTCCCCATGCAAGAAGGCAGATTTAACATCCATCTGATGGACTTCCCATTTTAAAGAGGCAGCAAGGGAAAGAACAAGGCGGATAGAGTTCATTTTGGCAACAGGGGAGAAGGTTTCAGTGTAGTCAATGCCTTCAACCTGTGAAAAGCCCTTCGCAACAAGACGAGCTTTATGTTTATCAACTTTCCCATCTGGTCCATACTTGGTTCTGTAAACCCATTTACATCTAACAAGTTTGCGTCCCTTTGGTAGAGGAACAAGATCCCATGTATCATTTGCCAACAATGAATGATATTCTTCATTCATAGCTACTTCCCAATGTGGATGGCCTGAAGCTTCTGCAAAAGTGTTAGGATCATGATTTACTAGAGCTTGAGCCAGTAAAGAAGAGGCTCTTTCAAACTGAGAACGTGTACGTCGCTGATCTGTAGGATCACCGACAAGATCACCTGCTGCATCCCGAGTAGCACGGACCCATCTTGGAAGTTGAGGATCCTGAGAAGGTGGGGGAGGATTATCATCCTCACTTTCATCATCTGAAGAAGAAATGTTTTCAAAAGTAGAAGAGATAGGAAGAGGTGGGACATCCGCCGGACTAGGCTCGCAGGCCGATTTATTTTCATCAAATTTTACATCTCTTCTAATGATAACATTTTTGGACTTAAATGGAATAAGTCTATAACCTTTTACATCTTCAGAATATCCAACAAAAGTACATTTCTCACTCTTAGGTTCTAAAGCTTTATGCTTTTCATCTGGAATATGGGCCCATGCTTCACTTCCAAAAACACGAAAGTGACTTACATCTGGTTTAATGGAACTCCAAGCTTCTTCTGGAGTGATATTCTCTAGAAACTTAGTAGGAGTGCGATTGATTATATAATTTGCACAATTAATTGCTTCGGCCCAAAAACTAAGACTGAGTCCTTTAGATTGCAGCATACAATTAGCCATTTCCTTTAAGGTGCGATTTTTTCTTTCAGCTACACCATTTTGTTGTGGAGTGTATGGAACAGTATGTTGCATTTGAATTCCATTTTCGGTGCAAAAGTTGATGAATGTGTTTTTAACATATTCTCCACCATTATCAGTTCTTAGCTTAAGAATTTGATGTCCAGATTGTTTTTCAACAAAGGCTTTGAAGGCCAAAAATGTGTTAAATACTTCACTCTTGAGTTTTAAGAAGTATACCAAAGTGCGTCTGCAGAAATCATCAATGAAAGTTAAGAAATACTTGCAGCCAGAGAATGAAGCAACAGGAAGTGGACCACATAAATCACTGTGCACAAGCTGTAAAGGGGCTGAGGCGTGCCAAGAGGCACGTTTTTCAAAACTGTCCCGATGATGTTTTCCGAGTACACATCCGGAAAAAACACCATCTCTGCAAGATACCATAGGAAGACCTGTCACCATATTTTCTTTACATAGATGCTGAAGGGAGCGATAGTTTAAGTGACCAAATCGCTCATGCCAAAGTTTGCTCACTTCATCATTATGAGCAACAAATACTGAGGGAAGATTTGATGACCCAAAGTTGTGAAACTTGTACAACCTTGTGGAATCATCAGCAGTACCAGTAGCTAGAATCTATTTAGGATCTCTCAGATCCTTGATTACAACATCATGAGGTGAAAATTCCACAATTTTACCTTCACCTGAATGGGTTATCTGATATACAGATAGAAGGTTGCAGGATAAGGTTGGAACACATAATACATCATTAAACTGACCATTGTCTAGATGAACAGTTCCAGTCCCTACAACATTAAGAGATCTATCATCACCAACATATATATTTTTGGTGTTACAATCATTTAAAGAAGAGAACATGGCTTGGTTTTTGGCCATGTGATAAGAGGCTCCAGAATCAATGAGCCACTCATGAGAATGAGAAGAAGAAGATACATTTAATGCATAACCAGACTGAGATGATTGACAACGACATGCAGAAAGTGCCATTCCTGAAGATGAAGTTGAAGTTGAAGTTGAAGAATGATCCACATGGATGTTATGTTTCTTCATTGCGGCTTCCAAGGCTTCCATCTTCTTAAAGCATTTAGATTCTAAGTGGCCATCTCGATTACAAAAGTTACAATGTCTATCAGTCTTCTTCCATTTGTTTTTATTGGTCTTATCATTTTGCTGAAATGATCTTTCATTTTGAGGCTGAGTTGGTTTAGGACCATTCTTTTGAGGATATGACTTCTTAGGATTCTTTGAATTTGGTTGCTGCTGGGCGGCTAACACTTTCATGGAAGAGTTTCCAAGATTAAGAAGACCAAGGTGTAAGAGTTTTTCTTGTTCTCTTATTAAAGAATCACAAAAAGAGTCAAAGGAAGGGGCCTTGTAGTCTTTTCCTTGACAAATGAAAGCTTCCCTTGTAGAATGGAAGGTGGAAACAAATACAGAGTAGGCTGGTCCCAACTTAGTAAGGATGGAATAAATAAGGTTACTATCTTCTTTCTTAACCTTAACACCTTCCAAAAAATATCTAAGGGTCTTGAATTTGGACAAGAAATCTTCAATGCAAGAAAAATTATTAGGATCCAATGTAAGCAACTCATTTTCAAGTTGATGGGCTCTAATTTCATTTTTAATCCCAAAAAGTTTAGTGAGTTTTTCCAATGCTTCATGAGGAGTCTCAAGTTCTGCAATGTGGAATCTAAGATCAGGAGAAATAGACATCCCTATCAAACCACGTGCTTGATCTTGTCTATTTTCCCATTTTGTAGCCTTGTCTTAATCTTTTGGTTTCTTCTCTTGGTCTGTGGCTATTCTATAGAGACCTTTACTTCTAAGTAAATCTTCCATGTAGGCTATCCATTGGAAGTAGTTAGTGTTGTCAAGAATGACTTGGCATGGACTTTCCATTTAAAAAAAAAAAACTGAAGCTGAAGATGCTGAAAGTAAGTGTTCCAATGGATAGATCTCGAAAAATTAGGCTGTTTTAAAAAAAACGGCTCTGAAAAAGGCTTCCGGATGAAGAAGTTATGGCTTTTTGAAAATAATTTGTTGAAGTTGCCGGCAAAGTGCGCGAATGTGCGGGAATGAAAAAAATCCGCCCCCACAAAATGGAGACTTGAACCCAAGACCTCTACTCTCTTAAAATAGCTTTGAACCAATTGATCTATACAAAAAATTTGAGAGAGAGAGAGAGAGAGAGAGAGAGAGAGAGAGCGAGAGGGGGGGGGGGGGGCCTTGGTTTGCGTGCTTGCCTTGAGAAAGCTCTTTTTCCCTACAAAACACAAAACACAAAACCCAACACGAATATGCAAAGAAAAACGAACCTTGTGGGTCGAAGTTAGCTTTAGCCAAAAAACTAGATATTTTTTAAAAAAAATCTCAAAGTTAGCTTTAGCCGAAAAACTAAATATTTTTCGCAATGTTTCTGATTTTCTGAGATCACACTAAGGTGCAGGGAAAAGAGCATACGCATGAGAAAAATCCTTCCTTTCTGTTTCTGATTTGCCTAGATCGCACAGAGTCGCAGGGCAAAGAGCATACGCAGAGATGAAAGGTATAGATCCGGTTAAAAAAAAGGGCTAAATAAACCGAAACCGAAATAAGCAGAGAGAAAATAACAGTAAACTGCAAAAACACTGTATACCTCCCGATCTGAAAAATGACACAGCTAGGGCTACCGGAAACCTTTTCGCGTGAAACGAAAGGGGTTCCTCATTGGAACAGATGCTCCAAACGCAACAGAGCAGTCCTCTCAGCCCGAAAGCAGTCAGAAACAGCAGATCTAGGAAACGACAGCCGCATGCAGTTCTACCGGCTTCAGATTTGGATCACCAACGGACGCGGCCCTCAAATAGCTTTGATACCATGTAGGAATTTACAGGGTAAGTTCCTCAGAAAGAACACCAAAAGGACACCGCTCACAACCAAATCACAGATCAATACACCAGTATTTTTGACGTGGTTAAAACCCTCAAAGAGGGAAACAGTCCACGGCCTGCGCCAACGTGGCTACTACAGGCAATTTATTAATCAAAGAATGAAAATTTACATAAGCTTCTCTCATGCACGGATTACCCGAACAATGACCCTCCATGCGCTTTAAATAAAACTCATGGACCAATTGGGTGTCAAGCCACGGATCAAGTGTCGGTAATACCGAGGAGAGAGTGAACCGTCGGATCACTACATATCGTGACCGTCGGATTGTAAGTTACAAAATGTACAACGGTAAAGAAACACACTTTACCTAACTCTATACCTAACTCTACACTAGACCAAGTTGAACTTAACTATATCCTATGTGTCGGAATATCCTAACAAGTATGACTGGAGAAAAGTGGACAAAGCCAACTCAGCAGACAGATTCGACCACTAAAGCAGCACTGACAGGTACAGATGACGGGGCCGAGAAAGCTACAGCACGACATAGCATTAAAGGCATATCATTCAGAATTAATGCAGAGTGCTCAACCGACTCAGTAGCCTCCAAAAGTCAAAAAGGTTTCTGACAGAACTAAAGGGTATTCATTGTATCTTTAGAATAGCAATAACTTCCTTATCTGCTATTCTAAAAGTTGGTGAGCGCAGTTATTGAATAAATGACTCAGCGATTCAGATATTTTGAAAAACCAATTGTATATATTTCCCCTCGCATAAGCTTGCAGGGGTTGTTGATTTTCTATTCAAAAGAACCTATGCTGTAAATTTCAGAGTTTTAATACAGAGAGCTGATGGAATTTCCAAAGTTCTGAGTTGTTTGATGTGTTGCGGTGTGATGGCTTACTGCTACAGGATTCCTGTGTATTTCATGGCACAATAAGTTTTCTTGAACTCTTTTGTTATGTATTTCATTCTTTCATAATCCGTTCATGCTCTATATTTCACAGTTTAATAGCACAGAAAAAGAATAGTTTCAGGATTTGTTCATTAAACACCCTGAACTCAATCTATGCTATTATGAATGTTTTCCTCTAAGTATTAGTTATGAAAGTGTAATTCTTAACTGCTTCACCTTCAGACTAAAACTTCACAGTGACTATTATTCAGGAATTCAAATCTGCTCCTGGGTGATATACCTCTTTCTCACATCACCATCTTAGTGAAAAACTCTTAATTGCCTTTCACTGGCTAATCATATTTCATCATCACAATTTTAAGTTTGTTTCATGACATATCTAAATGGCCCTGCAGTACTAAGCAATCTTACTCAATACCTCAAACAACCCATAATCACAGACTCCATTGCCCAATGGACTGAAACTGTCTGAAGATCTCATCTTAGATACTGAAAGACATCACTCAACCAAAATTTCAAACCAAACCCTCACCTCATAACTAGCCTAAGATCCTCAAGAACAAAGTTAAAAACTAAAAGAGAGAGCCCTCTCTGATTACAGGTTGGCTAGAACCTGTAATCCAAAGCTTGGTTAGTGGTTACCCCGGCCGTATTCCCTCAGGAGTCAAAGGGAACAACCTGGGTGTTAACATAAATGGCGACTCCGCTGGGGACTGAATGAACTTTGTAACCCCCTGTCTGATTCTTAATACTATAGATAAAGCCTGAGTGACAGCCAGATAGCTTTAGAAACTGCCTCTGCTTTGCATTTGCAGGAGTATATAAAAGCTGCCTCAGTCAATCTTTATTCAGTCTTAAGTTCCATACAGTTGTGCTATGCATGATCAGTCCTTGTCAAATATCACTATCTCCTAGAAAATTCTCCTAAAAGAAAATCACAAAAGCTGGCTCCTAAGAAGAAAACTCGCTATACAAGGTCAAACCCAGACCCTGATCCATCACTCGAATTCCAAAATCCAAACTTGATTTCAAGAATCCTCAAGAGACACAAATCAGAAGGGACTCTATCAGATTCAAGTTCTGAAGCAGGTCTTCAAACTGACATTCCAACCCCTGCTAAGGTTTCTCCACATCCTCACACCACTGTCCCACAACCTCCTAGTTCTTCATCCACTTCACAAGGTATCCTTTCAGCCACTCCATCAACTACACATACCCCTCTCATCCCCTTTCCCCCACTTGTCCCATTCGTTCCTGTTATCCCTATTGTCCCACCAAACATGGCTAATAGATATGCTCCACTGCAGTTACCTGCCAATCCAGGGCCTATGCCTCAAGATTACCAAAGCAAGATTTCATATTTTGATGGTACTGGCTCTTACCCAGCCCTTCAACATACCAAGAAAATGCAGGACTACTTTGAAAATTATGAGATAGATGATGATGGGGTTAGAATGAAAATTTTTGTGCAAAGCCTAACAGGAGATGTAAGATCATGGTTTAGGGCACTCCCAGCAAACTCCATAGTTGACCCTGAAGCCCTATATCAAACCTTTATCAACAGATGGGAGAAGAAAAAGGATCCACTTCACATTTTATCTGAATACAATACTATCAAAAGAGGTCCCCAAGAAACTGTCTTGGACTATTGTGCTCGGTTTAACAATGTCTACAATGCTATTCCCCAAAATCTCAGACCCCCACCCGATTTAGCTCTATACACCTTTCCTGATGGGTTTGATTCAGATATGACATACCAATTAAGAGAAAGAGCTCCCCGGACTTTAGCTGAAATGCAAGACATAGCAGTGAGTGTAGAAGCCAACCTAATAGCTAGGAGAAATAGGACCAGAACTGAAAGAAAGACTACCTTCAAAGAAGAGCCTTCAGGCTGGGATAAAAAATTAGATGCAATAATCACTGGTATGCATAGATTAGGTGACAGAGTAGAGTCAGTTGAGAGGAAGTCATCATGGGAAGCACCACAGAATAACCCTATCAGGAATCCAAATTTTAGAAGAAATCAAAATCCCAATGTTGGCAAGGCCAGCCCTGAACCAGAGATAAGGCCTCCGTTCCAAGAAAACTATGCTGAAACATCTACTTCTAGTGAGCATATAGATGATACCCACATCAATTTGATGGGCCTGAACGAGGATCAGCAAGTTTTTCTGAGTCAGGAAGATCATGAAGAACAAGATATAAGCCAGTTCCAAACCAGATCAGGTGAATCATTTGATTTCAAACAAGGCTATGACACAGCTGTTTTTGAAGTTCATAAACAATACTAATTAAGAAGCAGAACTGTTAATGTGCCACAGCCTGAGAAAACAAAGGATAGCCTACAGCCTAGGAAAGCTATTGTCACAGAGCCTACTAACAAAACTGATTCAAATACAAATGAAGTAATAGTTGAAGAGGTAACAGAACCATTTCCCTCAAATCAAGAACCAAGGGCTACACCTCCTTTACAACAAAATCCAAGCAGCACTTTCCAGAAGATTAGCCAAAAGGACAAGCCTCAAGATCAAAATGAGAGTCATGAAGAAACCTCTAAAAACTCAATTGAGAGAGAAAAGGTTGTTAACCAGAACACCAAGATCCAATCTGAAAAACCTTTTGACTTAGAAGCTGAAATTGGAAAATTGAAGATAGCCGTTCCTCTTTCAGAGCTAGCCAAACATGACATTTACAAACAACAAATCAAGAAGTCCCTTCAACTGACCCACCACAAAGATGATGTCAATGTGTTGGATGATACCCCAGAACTACTTTTTGGTCCAGAGGTTGATGGAAAGACAGCAGTTACAGGAATCTTACCTTTTTATGTCAGCTTGCATGTTCATGATAAAATATTACACAATGTAATGTTTGATTCAGGTGCTTCTCATAACCTTATGCCTAAATCAGTGATGGAGAGGTTGAATCTAGATATTACAAGACCATATAAGGACCCATTTTCATTTGATTCCAGCCAAGTTAAGTGTTTAGGCTTGATAAAAGATCTATGTGTGTCCCTAGTCCAGTACCCCAATAAAACAATCTTAATGGACGTTGTAGTTGCTGATATCCCACCCAAGTATGGAATTCTGTTATCAAGATCATGGGGGGCTAAACTCCAAGGTTCCCTGTAGTTGGATATGTCATATGCCACTATCTCTGTTTTTGGGCAGCCAAAGAGGCTATACAGAGAGTCACTCATGAAATACATGGTGAGCAGTGAAGAAAAACCTCAACATTTCCCTATTTATGCAGTCCATTCTGATATGGATTCCTTCATTCTGTTCAATGATGATATAAGTCCAATGAGTGATAACAGATCTATCATACTTGAACAAGATCTACACATGAGTGAGCAATCAAGTTCCCAAGAAATCAAGGTTGTGCAATCAAGTGATGAAACTGTCCTAGAAGGAAAATCAGGTGAAAGACAAGAACTCCAACTTATAATCCCAAGCCATAGAGAAAATGTTGAAAATCCCCTAAATTAAGAGATCCCATGGTTTCTTGAGTTTGATGGATCAGTCAACAAATTAGGGGCAGGAGCTGGAGTGTGGATTCATAACAAACAAAGCAATCATGCACAAGGTTGAGCCTATAGGCTTAATTTCAGATGTACTAATAATATGGCGGAATATGAGGCTCTTCTGCTAGGCCTCAAACTGGTAAAATCCTTACAGGCCACAAAAGTTTCAATCATGGGAGATTCAGACCTTATTATCCAACAATTGAAAGTCAATTTTGTCACAAATGACAAAAGATTAAGATCATACAGGTCTACTACTATTGAAATACTCAAAGCTTTCACTGAATTTCAAATGACCAAAATACCTAGGGCCCACAACCTTCATGCACATAGATTAGCTACATTTTCCAGTACATGCAAATTGCCTTTTGAACCTAACCATTGTTTTACAGCTGAGATAAAACACAGACCTTCTGTCCCAAACAATGTCAAAGATTGGCAAGTGTTTAAGGATGACACACAGATAAACAATTTCTTAACACTACAGCATGAATTTTCAGGCTTGAACATTGATGTTGATTCTGTGGAAGACACACAGCCATTGAATGAACAGGAGAAAACATCAATATCACTTAAAACAGTAAATCAAATACTCTGTCCAACAATCTTTGACAAGGAAAACATACAAGAACTCAAACAATTGCATTCTGATGAAATAACAGAGGCAGAGGCTGAGGTCATACAGCTGAAGGACAATTTCCTACCAATAGGCCTAACTCCATTAGAAGACATTTTTGACTCAAATGATGTTCCTAGAAAACCAAAAATACAACCCCTTAATGCTGCCATTGAAGAATGCAACATTGGAACTATTGAAAATCGCAAGATAATAAAATTGTCTGCATCTTTACCTCCTGACCAGAAGCCTAAATACATTGACCTCTTTAAAGAGTTCCAAGATGTGTTTGCATGGAGTTATGAGGATTTGAAATCCTATGACACCTCTGTTATTCAACACACTATCCCTCTCAAGCCCAATCAAAAGCCATTCAAGCAAAAATTGAGAAGAATCAATCCTATGCTCCTCCCTTCAGTTGAGAAAGAGGTCCAAAAAATGTTTAAAGCTGGTATCATAGCACCAATCAGGTTTTCAGACTGGATTTCAAATTTGGTCCCCACCAGAAAGAAAACTGGGGAGATTAGGCTTTGTGTTGACCTAAGGAATTTGAATCAAGTGTCCCTTAAAGACAATTATCCCTTACCAAAAATGGATCACATTCTCCAAAGAGTGGTGGGGGCTTCAAGAATCTCATTACTTGATGGATTTTCAGGTTTCAATCAGATCCTAGTCCACCCTGATGATCAAGATAAAACAGCTTTCACAACCCCATGGGGAACTTTCAAATATGTTAAAATGCCTTTTGGATTGAAAAATGCAGGAGCTACATTTTAGAGAGCAATGGATATTGCTTTTGCTAAAGAGATTCATGAGTTCCTTGTTATTTACTTAGAAGACCTCACACCTTTCTCAAAATCTGACCAAGAACATTTAAAACACCTGAGACAAATATTCATAACATGTAGGAAATATGGAATTTCCTTAAATCCTAGGAAGTCTCTATTTGGTTTGGAGGAGGGCAAGCTATTGGGTCATATCATTTCAAAGGATGGCATTAGAATTGACCCAAACAGAATACAGGCCATCTTGCAAATGCCCCATCCAAGAAACATTAAAGAATTACAAGCCTTCTTGGGAAAGATCAACTTTTTAAGGAGATTTATCCCAAACTTAGCAGAATTGATCAGATTACTAAACAACATGCTAAAGAAGGATTCAAAAGTAAAAAATTTGTAATCTTATTTTAAAAAAATAAAAAACTAGGAAAAGTCTTTCTCATATGTTTTCTCTTTAGACGCCCTAGCAACCCACTTCTCTTTTCTATTTTGTTGAGAAATTGGTAACGCATTAATTCTACCAGGCATCGTAAAAAATTTGCACATCACCTTACTGCTGATCGTTTAAGTCATGGAGCTTTTCGTTCTTGCCGACACATTTTCATCAGCCTTCTCATGTGATCCTTAACATTTTATTTTTTAATAGTGCCAAAATTCGTGGGTGTCCCTTATTATAGTTATCTTCCCATTAACTCATGTCCATTGAGACTTCCATATAACATTAACCGCAATAACAGTTACATTTGGCACGCCCCCTTACGCAACCAAATTATGATCGCAGATTTTATTCTGTGAACGGTGATGACAATGTAGCGGAACAAAACATTTGCATCAAAGCCATAGCCTCATTTAGACTAAATGTAGAATGTTATTGCCACAGAGAAGATTGCGACATAATTGATGTGTGAGAAAGCAATAAATATCATGCATCTGGTTATTATTTTTTTATTTACCCAATATCACATCGTTTGTATATAACATAACGGAATAAAATAAAAAGACAGTGAACTAATAACTAATTATTGTTTAATATATAATGATAAACATTACATCAAAATTTAATAGCACTTGCCTAAAATATATTACTTTCTAGTGGGAGCTGTGGGCTTGGTAGGTGAGATGGGGAGAGGCATTGAATGCAATCAAGATTGATACTTTCTTACAAAGATCTTGCTATTATAGTAATATGTTTTATTATTATTATTATTACATATTTTTGGGAGTTTAGGTTTTAGTGAGATGAACCATTTTGATTGTTGGGAATTTTCTGGTAAATTTCAAAACAAAATCACTGAACAGAGAGTAATACTCTGTTTTTACCACACAAGATCTTAGCACAGCGGAAACAACAACAAAACAAATGTTTTGCTGAAGAACGAAGTTAACAACAACACACACAAAAAACTTGTATTCATTAAGAGATTTCTATTACAAAAGATTTGTCTTCCTTTATCAAAGGGATTACAACAACACTGTTGTGTTCTCTTTTCTTTACGCTGCTGCGTTCTGCACTGCTGTGCTCTAACTCTCATCCACTCTCTCTCTCTCTTTTTTGTTACATTGTTGTTCTTGATATATATATCATCTACTACAAAAAAAAAAATCTCTGCTAGGTTATGCATGGAGGTGTCTTGATGAACCACCAACCACATTTACAATCTAAGATGGGCCTCTGACACAAATCGGCCCTTTCTGGTTCTCTACTGGGGTAGACGCAGTAAACAGTAAATGAAACCCATAACTTGTTAATGCTTTTAGCTGCTCGAGGCGTGTCCGTCTTGGTCTCGGCCATTCTTCTTCTTTAATGCTGTTGGTGAGCAGTTATGGCGCAAAGCCTTCTTTCTTCTTCGGGAGCACAGAAGGTAGATTAAAACATAAATAAGGCATGGTGGTGGTGAACACAAGCCAGAAAAAACCTCAGCCATCGGATCTACAGATGAATGGCGGGATCGCATCGCAGAAAGAAAATTGTTATAGGGGGATGAGGCGAGGTGAGAAGCGGCGATGTGTGATGTGCGATGATATCGCTTCGCCATATCGCAATCAACAGATACAGAGTGGATGGCTTTAACGCGCAACGGAAAAAGTTTGCAATCTGCAATCTGCAATCGCATCGCATTGCAGGATCGCTTCGCAGGAAAACAAAGAACGTAGCGGGGCAACAGGTTGTGGACGCGATTTGCGATATGCGATAATATCGCATCGTCGCGTCGGGAAAAAATTCAAGAGAACACATGGAGACAATGGTCATGAATGCGATTTGCGATCTGTGATGAGATCGCGTCGCAAGGGAAAAATAGTGATGCAGTTGAAATTATCATTTCAACACTCCCCTTTAATTTCAACTGTTGGGTTATCAGTCATACCCAGACATTTCTTCAAATACTCAAAACTTTTCTGTCCCAAGGGCTTGGTCAGAATGTCTGCAACCTGTTCCTGAGTGCTGCAATGTTGTAAAACAATTTCTCCGTTGTTCACAAATTCTTTGATGTAATGGAACTTTGTATCAATGTTTTTCGTTCGCTTGTGAAACATAGAATTCTTGGACAATGCTATAGCTGAACTATTGTCACAAAAAATAACCGTTGCTTTTCCCTGCTCTTGGTCTAAGATTCTTAGCATTCTTCTCATCCAAACCGCTTGACACGTTGCTGCCGTAGCTGCCACGTACTCTGCTTCTGCTGTAGACAACGCCACAATTGGATGTTTCTTAGAAGCCCACGAAATGGCTCCTGAACCCATGTGAAAAACATAACTGAATGTGCTTTTCTGATCATCTACACTTCCAGCCCAATCACTATCGGTGTATCCAACTAAATGTGAACTTTCTGAAAAAGTATATAAGATGCCAAATCTTTTTGTACCTTTAACATACCTCAGAATTATTTTTGCTGCTTGCCAATGTGCTTCTTTTGGCCTCTCCATGAATCTGGAAATTAAACTAACAACAAACATTATATCCGGCCTAGTTGCAATTAAATACATAAGGCTGCCAACTATGCTCTTGTACACGCTAGGATCAAAATCCTCGCTGATGTTCTCTTTGCTGAGTTTTAATCCCATTACTGTGGGAGTGATTGCTGTCTTGCTGTCCTGCATGTTAAATTTGCCCAACACTTCATTTACATATTTTGCCTGCGAAATAAAAATTCCATTTTCCTTTTGATCTACTTCTATTCCTAAGAAGTATTTCAGCAAACCCATGTCAGTCATCTCAAATTCTTCTTTCATGAATGATTTGAAATTTGTAGTAAGGTAGTCATCATTACCTGTAAAAATCACATCATCAACATATAACACTACAATTAAAATTTTACCATCATTTTCTTTGATGTAGACGGTGGGTTCTCCCTCACACTTTGCAAATTCATTTTCCAGTAGATAGGAATCTATCCTACTGTACCACACTCTTGGTGCTTGCTTTAGCCCATAAAGAGCTTTCTTCAATCTGCATACTTTGTGCTCATGGCCTTTCTTTTCATAGCCTGGAGGTTGTTCAATGTAAACCTCTTCCTTTAACACTCCATTTAGGAATGCTGACTTCACATCCATTTGGTAAACTTTCCACTTGTTTTGTGCTGCTATGGACAGCACTGCTCTTACGGTTTCCATTCTTGCAATCGGTGCGAAAGTCTCCTCATAATCTCGCCCATACTGCTGCTTGTATCCCTTGACAACCAATCTTGCCTTGTGCCTTTCTATTTTGCTTTCAGCATTGCTCTTGGTCTTGTAGACCCATTTAACTCCAATGACTTCTTTACCTTTTGGTAGCTCAACCAAATCCCATGTCTTGTTTCTTTCTATGGCATTGATCTCCTCATCCATAGCTTCTATCTATTTCTTATCTTTAGTTGCATCTTCGAAATGAACGGGGTCATCAACATGACAATACAAAGCAAACAAGGAATTCATTCCTTCATCATAAATATCACTTAAATTTTTGAATTTATTACCTCTTTCACTTGGTGTGCAAGTGCTTGAAGACGCACTTGAATTTCCTCCTTGTGGTGTGCTTAGAGAAGAACTTTTATTTCTCCTCAAGGGTGTCTCTTGTTGCCCTTGTATTGGCAATGCTGTTTGGGGATGCATTTCAGTCATGTCCTCATCATCTTCATCATGAGGCAAACAGTTTTTAACATTAACTGTTTTCTCTATGCTTCCATCCCAAGCTTCCTTCTCAATGAACTGAACATCTCTGCTCACAAAAAAACTTCTTGGTAGATGGGATATACAACCTGTAAGCTTTGGATTCTTCACTGTATCCAATAAAAATTCATTTCTCCCCTTTGCTGTCCAACTTCCTCCTTAGCTGATCTGGAATGTGTGCATAGGCCACACATCCGAAAACTTTCATGTGGGTGACTCCTTGCTTTCTCCCACTCCATGCTTCTTCTGGCACTTTGTTCATGACAACTTTTGTTGGGCATCTATTCAAAATATACACTGCACAATGTACAGCTTCAGCCCAATAATCATTTGGCAAATGCTTTGCCTTTAGCATACTCCTTGCCATATCCATGATTGTCCTATTCTTCCTCTCAGCAACTCCATTTTGCTGCGGGGTGTACCTTGTGGTAAACTGTTTGTGTATACCATTTTCTCTACAGAACCGTAGGAATTCTTTGGAGATATACTCACCTCCTCTGTCAGTTCTCAAAACTTTGATGCGTAGCCCACTTTGATTTTCCACAAGTGCTTTGAAATTTCGAAATTTTTCAAACACTTCACTTTTGTTCTTCAGAAAATAAGCCCAAGTCTTTCTGGTGAAATCATCAATGAATGTTAAGATATAGAGGCTGCCTGCAAGTTATGGAGTTTGCATTGGTCCACATAAATCTGAGTGGACAATTTCTAAGGGTGCTTTTGCCCTTATGCTTTTCCCAGATGGAAAACTTTCTCTATGTTGTTTCCCCAAGATACAACCTTCACAAAGGCTGTCCGGTTTCTCTATCAATGGTAATCCTCTTACCATTCATTTTCTGCTCAACAAGTTAAGACCTCCAAAGTTGAGATATCCAAATCTCAAGTGCCACAACCAATTTTCATCCTTTGGTTGGCTTTGGAAAGCCTCTTGGGTAACTACTGCAATTACCTCTTTGTTTCTCAAATTTGCCCTTATTCTAAGAGGGAACATTCTGTTCCTCGTCATCTTTACTTCAGCAATACATCTTTTGCTAGGTGCTCTATCCCTGATGGTGCATACATCATTCACAAAGAAAACATTGTAACCCTTTTTTAACAAGCTGTCCAATACTCAAGAGGTTACACTTCATTCCAGGAACATAATAGACATCTGCTATGGTTTTCTTTTCACCTTTCTTTGTAAATATTTTTACTTCTCCTTTTCCCATAACAGAAATTTTGCTATCAGTCCCAAGTGTGACTTGTGACTTCACACTCTGATCTAGAGCAGAAAACGGGGCTATGTTTCCTGTCATATGGTTACTGCAACCGGAATCTAGAAACCATATGTCATCATTGTTTGTTTCAACCATATTACAAGCTAACAACACATTATCTTGGCTGATATTTGCACTAGATCTATTATTCATATCATGCTGCTTCTTCTTACATTGATTTGCATAGTGCCCATATTTTTTACAATAATAACATTGGACATTGGATTTTTCATACCTTTGTCCTTGAGCATGATGTTGTTCACTTTGTTGGCTGCTGCCTTGGCCTTAGTTCTGATTTGGATTGCTACCTCTTCCTTGAGCATTTGCTGGACTGTTTCCTCCACCTCTGTGTTGGCTTCTACCTCTTCCTCTCTTGTTTCCTCTGCCTTGACCTCTTCCTCTTCCAAATGGCATCTGGGTCTTGAAGGCTTACTCTAGAGATGAGTTTTCATTTCTACTCAACCTCTGCTCATGTGTTATCAGTGATGCATGAAGTTCATCAACTGAAAAGTTTGAGAGATCTTTTGTCTCTTCTATGGTGGTGACAATCACATGGAACTTTGAGGGTAGGCTCCTCAATAGTTTTTCCACAATCCTCCTTTCTTCAAGAACTTCTCCATGAGTCCTTATTTGTGTGACCAAACCAATCACATGTGTGAAGAATGAGTCAATAATGTCTGACTCCTTCATGCACAGGTTCTCAAAATCTCTCCTCAGCAGCTGTAGTTTAGCTGTCTTCACTTCTTCCATGACTTGATAGGTTGTCTTGAGAGTTTTTCATGCTTCTTTGGATGTCTTAGCTACTGCTAACCTTGGAAACACGCTTCCATGCACTGCTTGATACAAGAAGAAGAGGGCTTTTGAATCCTTCTTCCTGTAGCTCTTCAACAGATCCTTCTCTGCCTGAGTTAGATTATTAAACTCATTTTCATCTGTTGGTTCTTTAAAACCATATTCAACTATTTCTCATAAGTCTTGGGAAGCAAACAGGGCTCTCATGGTTATTTCCCAATAGTCATAATTTTTGCCATCAAATAGTGGGAGTTGCATACCCATGCTATTGCTGATGCTGGTCATTATTGCGCTCTAAACTATGCTTCAAATATAGTCAAGTATTTAAATAACTGGCTTGAGGAATACCTTGGATTTTTTTGACTGAGTCTTCACTCTGCTGGAGAAGCTGCTGCAGCAAAAATCCTTCCTTCAGCTTCTTTGACACCTTCAAAGAGCCTAGACTAGCTCCGATACCAGTTGTTGGAAATTTCAGGTGATTTCAAACACAAAAGACCAGAGAACAACACTCTGATATAATGTTGGGAATTTTTCTGCTAAAATTCCAAAAACAAAAGACTGAACAGAGATCGACGCTCTGTTTTAAATGCACAGGATCTTAGCACAACGGAAACAACAACAAAACAAATGTTTTGCTGAAGAACGAAGTTAACAACACACACAAAAAACTTGTATTCATTAAGAGACTTCTGTTACAAAAGATTTGTCTTCCTCTATCAGAGGGATTACAACAACACTGCTGTGTTCTCTTTTCTTTACGCTGCTGTGTTCTGCACTGCTGTGCTCTAACTCTCATCCACTCTCTCTCTCCTTTTTTTGTTACATTGTTATTCTGGATATATATATCATCTATTACAAAAGAAAATCTTTGCTAGGTTATGCGTGGAGGTGTCTTGATGAACCACCAACCACATTTACAATCTAAGATGGGCCTCTGACACAAATCGACCCTTTCTGGTGCTCTATTGGGGTAGACTCAGTAAACAGTAAATGAAACCCATAACCTGTTAATGCTTTTAGTTGCTCGAGGCGCGTCCTTCTTGGTCTCGGCCATTCTTCTTCTTTAATGCTGTTGGTGAGCACTCAAAGCCTTCTTTCTTCTTCGGGAACACAAAAGGTAAATTAAAACATAAATAAGGCATGGCGGTGGTGAACATAAGCCAGAACAAATCTCAGCCGTTGGATCTACAGATGAACGGCGGGATCGCATCGCAGAAAGAAAACGTTATAGGGGGATGAGGCGAGGTGAAAAGCGGCGATGTGCGCTGTGCGATGATATTGCTTCGCATTATCGCAATCGGCGGATACAGAGTGGAGGGCTTTAACGCGCAATGGCAAAAGTTTGCGATCTGCGATCGTATCGCAGGATCGCTTCACAGGAAAACAAAAAACGTAGCGGGGCAACAGGTTGTGGACGCGATTTGCGATATGCGATAATATCGCATCGTCACGTCGGGAAAAAATTCAAGAGAACACACGGAGACAATGGTCATGAATGCGATTTGCGATCTGTGATGAGATCGCGTCACAAGGGAAAAATAGTGATGCAGTTAAAATTATCATTTCAACATTGATGTGAACTTTTTGGATCCATTATATTATATTTTTGAGTAAAAGTTTGGAACAAACGTTCAATGTAAAAAGATAAATCTTTTTACTCTCTCCCTTTTATACAGAGTAATAATTTAAGAGTTTAAACTTATGTAAAAAGAGCAATTTTCATGCCATGTAATGTGATTGGATCCGGAAGATTTTTGATATATTTTGTTAACATTATTTAAAATCACTTATCAATCACACAATGGTTTAATTTTGCTGCATTGATAGGTACATCCTACTCTTACCGATGTTTTCTTATGTAGTCGGCTGTGCATTCATTATGAAGTCTTATAGTGATTTGCATTTGATTCCGAATGATTTATTTTCAGGTATAATATAGTAATGAAAAATGATACTACTAGTTACAAAATGCGTATTAATAATTAATATTTTTTCATTATACACAAACGAAAAAAATTTCTCAGTGTACTACGATGCGGACTATTTTACTACATCAGTTTGATACCGCAAAAGGAAAAAACTTTTTTCATATCGGTGAGAATGGCAGTGAAGAGATTTTTGTGTCATTAAATTAAATTAATGGTTTAATCATATAATTAATTATATCAATTAATTAATTAATTAATTAAATTAATTATATAAAATTATATTAATGATTTAATTATATAATTAATTATATTAAATTAAATTATTGATTTAATCATATAATTATATAAGATTGAATCAATTAAGGATTCATGATGAAAATAATTAATCCTGAACTAATAATAAATAATTAAATAATTAATTAAAAAGTTTTTATAAAACTTAAAAAAAAAAAATTTAAGGAAATTAATTAATAAATAAGAAATCATGTGTCTGCCCTTTCAAAATTAGGGTTCTTGGTTTATTTATATCCTGGTCGCAAGGCTCCCTTCTCTCAATAATCTTCATTCATTTTCTATCTGATTTGTCTTGATGATAGACCCCTTTGGGGTTTGAAACGTCGCCAGAATGAACTAGAAACTGTGGGTAATCTGGATCGTGACACAAAAAACTTCCACAAAAGCTTGAAATCTAAAGTGAAGAGATTTATTAATGGCCATACCACCTCTGTAGCAGAAAAGAGTTTTCATGCATCCGCCACTAGAAGAATTAATGTGAAAGTTCTGTCAAAATTTAATGCTGAAATTATGTTCATAGTTATTTGTTCATGCATGGTGACTGTTGTCTTCGAATTCTAGATTGGACAACGTCCTTAACTCTGAGACAGAGAATGCAATAAAAAGTTTTGGAAAGGATACGGAACGGAAAAAACTTAGCTGTTTGAAGAAAGGATCATAAATCATCTTATAAAATTATGTAATTAACAATGATCTGAGATCGCAATAAGAAGTAAAAAACATTAGGTATTCAAATTATAAAAAAATAAAATTTACTCATTGTACTTTTTATACTAAACATTACTTTTTATACTAAACATTAAATTCAAGGCACAAATTTAAAGTCAAAAGTAAAGCAATATCAAAGAACAAATTCATTATGAGAATCCTCAAAGAACTAATGGCGGCTTTCTACTGAAAATGGTCGATGAAATCAGTTTTTATGTAGACTACACCATTGATGGTTATATGAACATAATAATGCTCACGAGTGAGTGAAAGTCCGATATTTTATGAAAACAAAGAAACCAAATATAAATAATCAAATTACTTACAAAATTGTAAAGTGATTCACTGAATAATGAAAAACCACAACCGAAAAGATTGTCCAGATCCAACCTAAAATGTTCCTAAATCTACGCCAAGCCTTTTCACAAAGGGGTTTCTTGTTTCATTTGATTTGACCAGCACGATAGAGTTACAGTAACAATTACCAGAAAACCAGACTTCATATTGTTGATGATAGAGCATATCCAAACGTGCTGTGTTTAGAATGTGGGAGATCTGCAGAGAGGACAAGTGCACCTCTGATAACCGATCCACTTGTCCAAACATTGCATATGAAAAACATGCCCACATTTAGCAACCCGACGGATTCGATCAGTCGCCTGGAAATCAGTGAGACAAACAGCACATGTAATATCTTCGTGGCCATCTACTCTTAAACTGCCGTATTCAGTGACGGCCGGTAGTTTTTCACGGAGAATGTGTAGAGGGATGTCACCGGGGGACGAAATAGCAGAGAAGATGAGGCGGGAATTATGACCAACAGAAGAATGATGAGTAGTCGTAGCATTCAGAGGGGCGAGGGGCCAAAGAGTGAGGGGTTCCTCGGGAGGATATTGATGGGAGGCTTCTTCCAAAATCCCAAAATTACGAAGAGGGGCGAGAAGCCAATTGACAAAATGCCTGGCCGACACCAATACAAAAACAAGGATGAGCAGCAGCGTAGGAACACCGCGGACTGAGGAGCTGTTGCGTGCATCGTCCCAGAAGCGGAGAGAGAGGGAATGCATGGTGTCAATGGGTTGAGGTTTGCCACTAATAATTCTGGGGAGGAGCTCTGAGATGTGGCTGTCGAGCCGCTTTATCACAATCAATCGTGTGGACTCCCGGCCATTTGGTCAGTCACGTGATCGGTTAGGTTAGGTGATCGTATTAAGTGGAATTGCATTATTTAGATTATGTGACTTGGAGTACGGCAATTGAGAAGAGTTTCCTGAATAATTGAAATGAGTCCAAAATCTTAGACATCTGAAGCTTATTGGTTCAAATTTTTGTGGTAAAAAATTATCATATTATAAATTGATAGATTAAATGTCCCATTTTTATTTGTTGGCTCATCTATGTTAAAGGTGGGATGGTGCAAAAATCTATTTGTTTGGCTTATGCGGTTGGACGATCGTCTCATCTGTGTTCTTGTTATGGAGGGCCGGTTTGCTCCTCCTTTCTTTCATCCCTCCATAATGCTGGACTTGTAGATGGGTGAAAATTTTCCAATGCGACAAGTTGCTTGGTTTTTAAATTATTAATCGGAATCAACGAAAATGTTGTAAGGATGTATTTAATAACAAGAGCATATATAACATGTTACATGTTTTTTTAAGCATTTGCATATGCTTTCAAAATTGTTTGATGTTTTCAAGCAAACACGTTTTTTCGAGCGTAACCCACAGAAGACTTTCCATTAAACGACAAATCTCATTTCCTCTTCTTGCACTCAGCGCGCATGTGAACATCTCAGCGACCCAAAAATCCAGCGCTGCAGGACAACAACTTCTTTCGTATTAAATATTTGGTGCGACGTACAATATCACAGTATACTTTATTTCAGGAGGTGATTCATGAGTTAGTCTGACTCTTTCTGGTGTTCAAAGTTGAGTCTATAAGAATTGTTGTGGTGTATAGGTTAAATGTTTTGGAAGTATTTTTGTTTAATTAGTTAAAAATTTGATCAAGAATTACAAATCTAAAGTTTTGTTAGAATTATTAGAATTTCATAATAAAAATATTTTAAAACTTTTTAAAAATACTAAATCTAAACAAGTGCTGCATGCAGCCGGTAGTCTCTGCCATAAGAGAATGGCCTCCCTCAAGCACAAATGGAACCCTTTTTTGATTTGTGCACCATTTCTCGTGCTTTCGACAAAGAAGCTAGCTGACATCAATTCATGTGGTGCTGCGCAGGACGATCATACTATTATAACGGTGCTTGAAAAAGTCTTTTCCAGATAATATTTTACAGGCGTTGTGGATTGTTTTGCTTCTTTAACGATAGTTACACCAAGTATCAAATAAACAAATCTAATCAGTGAATAGTTGAATGATATCATGTAGGACTTTCGTTTCATCCAAGATGGGAGGACGACGCTAAGAGGAAACATAATGCACAAGTCATCACTCGAAGAAGGTTGGAATTTTAAATTTATGTTAATGTAAATTCGATAACAGTGATTATTTTTTAATACACTCGATTTTAGGTTTTGAGTATTTTAGAAACGGTTAAATTTCTTTGTATTTATATATGTAATTTTTTTTTATAATAATTTCTTTGTATTTAGATATGTAATTTTTTTATAATAATGGATTGAAAGCAGTTATTTTCAGAAGAAGAAAAATAGGTCACTTGTCTAGTTCCATAGAAGCAAAAATAATATCAAAGTTAAAGTGATTACCTTCAACCTCAGAACAAAACATTTTCTAGATTGGGGAAGGTGTAAAATATGTCACGATTCTAGATATGACATTCTATTTATTTTAAATTTTCATTTGCAATTAAAACGAAAACTATTCTATATTCAATATGACCTAAAAATTTTATTTACAATTAAAAAAACTATTCTATATTCAATATGACCTAATATATGATAAAAATTAAGCTTGTTTAGGAAAATAATCAATTATTAACTAACTGAGATCATAAAAAATGGTATGTTTGGTTTTTATAATTATTTATTTCAGGAATACGATATGATGTAAAAATCAGAAATACTTTTTTTTCTTCGGAAAATGCAAATATTAACATATTTCTTTCCATCATAAAGAAATAAAATTACTAACTTTTATATTAAAAATAGTTTTTTATATGAACCTTATAATCTACAAAGTAGAAAATAATATGAATACAAATACAACTTTATTATTATTTTTGAAAATGTTTTTACAAATTCAGAACATATGTGGTCTGATGTCTATAGATGTCTATGGATATGGGTGAACAATTTCAGGTTGTCGCACCCTGGCAAAACTGAAGAAGTTATGCTGAAAATTCTCAGATAACAACTTTATATCTTGCAGATGGATTCCTCTGTTGACATTGGCAAGAGAACATTGAAGCTAAAAGAGACTAATAAATACAAGTATTAGGGAATCAATTCAAAAGAAAAAATGCAATGGAGGATATCTAGAATAACGGTGAAGTTTTTCATAAGACCATGGGCACTCCTGAGTGTGAGGATACAGGTTTCGTAAAATGTGGGCACTCCTGAGTGTGAGTATACAGGGTTCGTAAAATGTTGCAAGAAGCAATGATGTTTATAACTCAAACGACTACAATCTAATATCTTATCTTTTTATTTTATTGAGGACGGCATCTACAACTTACATTCATAGGCTTGACACATAGCTGTCACATACAACAAAATGAACGTTCATTATTTTCACAGAATCCCATAAAATCCTATGAAGACATTTGTACAGGGTGCTGGTGCCTGATAACACAAAAGGTATGGGTTCAAAAATGTAGTTTCATTATCAAGAGTAAATTTACTAGGCTCAACTCGCGAAAGAGTGAAGATTGACTAGTGATCTGGAAAAACTCACGAGCTAACTCATAAAACTTCAAATAAAACCACCAAATTTCATAATAAAAGAGATTTTCCATTCATAGTAAGGATTGCAAAGGTTAATAATGCATATTTTAAATAATAACTCTTTTCGAAATAGAAAGATGATACTATTTACCGCAAAGGACTCCGGATTTTGGAATGTTTGACACATCTTCTAGTTGTCTGTAATGATAGAAGGTTAGAAATAGAAACATATGGACAAACCCTAAATATGAGATCAGAAAAACCACCTCCGAAGCACTTAGCAAAGCAATAATAATGAAATCAGAGTGAAATTAATTCCTGATGAATTAAGAAAACACTTTATATAGTAAAAGCTTGAGTGATAGAAGCAAAACTATTACCATTAATGTGAAATTAATTCCTGATGAATTAAGCAAACACTTTATATAGTAAAAGCTTGAGTGATAGAAGCAAAACTATTACCATGAATAGATGAAGGGAACAGCGCAAAGAATTACATGCCATCAAATAACCATGTGAAACGTTCGTAGAAATTCGACATTTGTTTATGGTGAATATTACATTAAATGGGGAACGCTTAGCTTGAGCAAACACTTTATATAGTAAAAGCTTGAGTGATAGAAGCAAAACTATTACCATGAATAGATGAAGGGAACAACGCAAAGAATCACATGCCATCAAATAACCATGTTAAACATTCGTAGAAATTCGACATTTGTTTATGGTGAATATTACATTAAATGGGGAACGCTTAGTTTGGTCTGTCTTGATTATTTCTACAACTATATCTCTCGATATAACAAGATCACCCATATGGCGAGTGGAAGTAGCTCAACTTAGCGTTATACCTGAATCGAACCTTCCAAATCTGTTGTAGCAAACTTGGAAGTCTAATTTGTTGCGACAATTCATTCATTCCAACAGGTATTAGCAACCCAATTCCTTGGTTTCCTTGTAGACCCGTTGTAGCAAACTTGGAAGTCTGATTTGTTGCGATAATTCATGTGTTGCAACAGGCAGTAGCGATGCAATTCCTGCAGAATTTGAAACTGCATGTGGCTTTTGATGGGTTTGTTAAGATTCCAGACCTTCCTCTTCAAGCGATATTTCCAATTCCCTTCCAATCATGCTTCTGGTTCGAAATGTTCTGGTTATAAATGTACAATGTATAAACATTCAAAGTTCAGTTTTTCAACTGCAAATGATAGCGTTGATGTTTACACCCTCTGTCAACCTCAACCACATTAACCTTGGTGAATTGATTAAGTAGAATAACATAGGAAATGGCGAGTGGGTTACGAGTTTATTTTTTTATGACAGGTGTCCAATCTCTGAGAGGTGGCAGCAGCGAGTAGTTGAGAGGTGGCAGCAAGGCGGTGACACAATTGCATGGCAAGGCCGCGAGTGAACTTTGGATAAAATTTGTTTTGATGCCGATTAAATTTACATAAAATGTTATGAATTAATGCTGGCCAAGGTTAGCATTAGTGAGTTTTCTTTTGATTTATCTTTTAACTTTATCCTAACTTTATCTCAAAAAATGAGTTTTACCCAGCAATAAGACTCCCAAGATTTTAGTGCGTATGATTGGCCAGTTAAAAAACTTATCAATATTTAATAGGTTGGAAAACGCCTTCATAAAATATGAATGAAAAACTTTGGGTTAAAATTATTGCTTTAGTTGAAAGTAATGCTGGGGAGAGCAACATCGATCGCAATATA